>CM060907.1:778466212-783466212 GCA_030737815.1 Allium fistulosum
TTATTAAGCGTCATATGGAAAGACGTCCTCGAGTCTAGCACCCAATGGTTTGAGACATCCGATATTGCTGCAGACAACACATCGACACATACAGACTTCTCCACCGCAAATGATGAAGATCCGTCTTCTTCCTTCTTCTTTAAATCTAGACAATCCTTTTTCCAATGTCTAGGTTTCTTACAGATAAAGCATTTCTCGTACTTAGACTTTCCTCTCCTGTCATTACCAGGCTTCCTAGACTTGGAACGCCATCTAGAGTGCCAATTCTTCTTATCTTCTCTACCTCTTTCAACAAACAGATCATGACTACTACTTCTACCTCTACTTCCTTCACTTATCTCCTTCATCTGATCTCTCAAGCCCACAGATAGAAGGCTTGACTTCACATCTTCCACTGTCAATGTGTCTCTAGTAAAGATAAGTAGCGAAACCTGTGTATCACTCCGGAAGAGAACACAAAAGAATCATTGTCATTTGCTCCTCATCCATCTTCAAGTCAACGGTCTTCATCTTCATCACGAGATCATTAAATAAATTAAGATGTTCCTTTACTGAAGTACCCTCTCTCATCCGCATGGTGAAAAATGTCTTCAGCAATATCAGACAGTTAGTCAGAGATTTCTTCAGGTAGTGATTTTCTGGCTTGGTCCAAATGCCTCTAGCAGTGGTCTCACTGCTAATTTCTGAGATGGCATTCTCTCCCATAGCTAGTTGTAAACGCTCATTTCTCCATCATCTTCTTTTCCGCGACTGAGATGCCAGCCGTCAAATCCTCAGGGGCAAACACTACTGGATGGACTTCATTCCTTATTAGAATAGCCTTCATCCTCCATTGCCACTTCTCGATGTCTTTATCCCTATTCCATTTCTCAATTGCCAACTGTGATCCTAACGTGATATACATCCCTCTAGTATATGATCTTGTAACAACTGGAGTCGCTTCATCTCCTATCATAGCGTCTAACACTCTTCAATCAACCTTGCAACTCCGATACCAGACTGTTGGGGAAAATCCCTTCAAATGATTGGTCTAAGAGAATAAAAAACCTAACGCAGTGGAAAATAACTGGATCGTGATTGTAGTGAGACGATACAAACAGAAATAAACACCAAAAAACAGTCAAAAATCTATGCAATGCAGAAAAAATAAATAACACCAGTATTTATAGTGGTTCCACTACCGCGAGGCAGTGTACGTCCACTTGGGGAGAGGAGATTTTATTAATCACTGAAAGATTAGAGTTACAAGATTGATTCACTTTTGGAGGCTATACATAAGAAGAATTTACTATACAGACAAAATTTTGCAGAGTTTCAGCTCTCTAAATAGCTGTCATTGTTGTCCAGAAGCTCCACTATTTATAGAGTGAAGATATGAGAAGGGGTAGCTGCTATATAGCAGCTCTGGGTTTGGTTTGGTAGTCTTGGTTCGGCAATCAGCACAATAGCATTTAATTCAGCTTTAACTTGGTTCGGCATCTGGTCCGGCATCGCTTTGGTTTGGTCAACTTGGTTCGGCATTTGCATCTGGTCCGGCACTCATTTGGTTCGGCATCGACACTTAGTTTGGAAGCATGCTCAAATACCGAACGAGATATTTCGTTCGGCATCACCTCTCCTTCACCAAATCACCAAACCAGATTTCTCGTCCGGCAAAACCATTCCACCGAACGAATTACCATCGAACGAGACAACTTTCTTCTCTTCACCGAAGTCACTCACCTCCACCGGACAAACTCCACCGGACCAAAACTTTGGTCCGGCATCTCCTCCACCGAACCAGACAACATCCTTCTTTGTCGAACATCATCTCCCGAATGAACACGCCACCGGATAAGAAATCTCATCCGGTCCTCCACTCCTCCGAACGAAGCCACAAAGCACTGCGACTTTGTCTCTCCTTAACCGCACCTAAGGTTAGGACTTCTCCAATGGCGATGCTTCTTCACGAATTCTAGGTATCATCTCTAACACTTTGCGCCGCCTCAAAAATTCTCTTAACTTTCCTTAGATTTAAGTGATAATTAGCCAGATCTGGGTGATTTCATTATTATGCAAGGCTTTCTCACTCAGATCTATGTAGTTTCATCAGCTTGCGAGGCTTTTTCCACTTCATTATCCACTTCTTTATGAGGCTTGCTGATGGATTTGTCAAGCTTTACTAAAGTTGTTAACTTCCCTCGTTGAAGCTTTGTAATTTCTTCCAATTTGCCTGTGTCAGCTGAGATGGCTATGATATTTAAGTCATTCCTGAATCTGATGAAATTCAGCTTGGATAAGGCTTTGGTAAGTGTATCATCTCGCTGGTAAGTAGATGGTAAGTGATTTACATGTAGATTTCCATTTTGTATCTGCTCTCTAACAAAATAGAGGTCTATTTCAATATGCTTCATTCTCGAATGCAATATTGGATTAGCCGACATGTACATCGTGCTTTGATTGTCACACCATAATGTCGGTTTGGTTTGAGATTTGATATTTAGTTCATGTAGTAGGGACTGTATCCACATTATTTTTGCAGTGGCACTTGCAACACTCCTGTATTCGGCCTCCGTGTTGGATCTGGAAATGGTAGATTGCTTTTTTGAGCACTACGGCACTGGATTATCACTAATGTATATACAATATCCAGTTGTACCTTCGGTCATCTGGGTCTTTTCCCCAATTAGCATCTGTATAGCCAGTTATATTGAGATTATTGCACTTCTTCATAGATAGTCCATAGTTTGGTGTGCCCTTTATGTATCTCAGAATTCTCTTTACTGCCTTCCAGTGATCATCTCTTGGTCCTGCATAAATTGACAAACTTTGTTAACACTAAAGAGATGTCTGGCCTTGTAATTGTTAAGTATTGTAAAGCACCAATAACACTTCTGTATTGTTTAGTGCTTGTTATGTATTCTCCCCTGTTTTTTGATAGATCTTGATGGCTTATCATGGGAGTTGGTTGTGGTTTGGCACTATACATCTTAGTTTCAGCCAGCAATTCTACACTGTATTTCCTTTGGCAGAGAATTATTTCTGACTTTGAATTTCTTTTGACTTCTATTCCAAGAAAGTAATTTAGTGAGCTTAAATCCTTGATTGAGAACTGCTTGTCTAGATATTGAGCAAGATATTTGATTTCATCCTCATCATTTCCTGTAATGACAACATCATCAACATATATTAGAATGTAAATGCTGGTTTTATTATTAACTTTAATAAATAGAGAGTTGTCTGATTTTGTGGATTGATAGCCAAGATGAGTCAGAGTGTCTTTCAATTTGTCAAACCAGACCCTTGGAGCCTTTTTAAGGCCATATATAGCTTTTTGAGCTTGCACACATGCTTTGGGTTTTGCCTGTGCCCCTGTGGTTGCTCCATGTATATTTCTTCTTGTAATGTCCCATTTAAGAAGGCATTATTGACATCAAATTGTCTAATGCTCCACTGATTATATAAGGCAACACTCAGAATTATTCTTATGGTAGTTGATTTAACTACATGGAAAAAATGTTTTATTGAAATCAAACCCATATTGATGCGTATATCCCTTTGCTACAAGTCTTGCTTTGTATCTAGCCACTATTCCATCAGGATTATTCTTTAACTTGTATGTCCACATGCACCCTATGATATTTTTGTTGTCTGGTGGGTATACAAGATCCCATATTTTGTTCTTTATTAATGCACTATATTCCTCATCCATTGCTGCCTTCCAGCATCTGTCTTTTGCAGCTTGTTCAAAAGTTTCTGGTTCATCTGGCATAGATGCTCTAATATATACTTTTGGTTTAAAGATTCCACTTTTTGATCTTGTAGCCATTGGTTGACCAGTTCTGGCCTGTGGTGATGCTTCTGCATTTGTCTGATCATTATTATTTTCTAATTTTTTTTATGAATCGATAGAATTTCTTTAATCAACCGACTGTGTTGAATCCTTTGAATGTGCAGGGGTTTGAATGTGATAGTTGGGTGATTTCAGAGATTCATGAACTGGTTGACATGACATTGTAAGTTGTGAATCATGGACTCCAACAGTCCTTTCAACCTCAGGTTGAAGGTCATCATTGTAAACAGGTATACTAGGTATAGAGACTCTTGAGTTATATATCTTCTGAGTTGTTTTAATACCTGCATTGCTAAAAGGAAAGATATGTTCATTGAATACAACATGTCTGCTAATAAAAAACTTTGCCACTATCATCCAAACACTTGTACCTTTTCTGATTAGTTCCATATCCTATAAAAGTACACTGTTTTGCCCTGAAACACGGTTTTTTAGTATTGTATGGCCTTATATAGGGAAAGCACAGACACACAAAGGTTTTTAAACTCTGGTAATCTGGTTTAACACTAGATAATTTTTCTAGTGGACTAATTCCTTTGAGAATTTTTGTGGGAAGTCTATTAATCAAATAAACCGCAATGTTAAAGGAATCGGGCCAGAATTTTAATGGTGATGATGCTTGTGCAAGTAGAGTTAATCATATCTCTACAATGTGTCTGTGCTTTTTCTCAATTATACCATTTTGTTCTGATGTATAAGGACATGTAGTCCTGTGAATTATTTCCTTCTTATTGAAAAAATTACTGAGTGTTTTGTACTCAGTACCTCCATCAGACTGAATAATTTTAACTTGATTACCTGTTTGTTTTTCAGCTACAGATATAAAATGTATCACTGCATTGTAAGTTTCAGATTTAGTTTTCAGAAAGTATATCCATGTATATCTAGAGTATGCATTAATAAAGGATATATAATATCTATAACCATAGTCTGAATAAATTGGGGCAGGTCCCCACAGATCAGTAGCAACTAATTCTAGAGGTTTTGAATACTTGGTTAGGGAGGCGTTGAATGGTAATTTATGACTTTTGCCCATCTGGCAGTAAGTACAAACATATGGCAAACAAATATCATCAAATACAATTTTATTTTCTCCAAGAACTTGTTTAACTACACTTGTGTTTGGATGACCAAGTTTATAATGCCACAAATCAAACATACTCCTATTGACTAAGCCATTTCAGTCACATTACAACATTTATGTTTTCTCTCTGGCTTGTTACAGTTTTTAAGATTGAATCTGTACAATCCTTTGACTGCTTCACCCTACAAAAGATTTTCTATGTCTTTAACTAAGCAATAATCTGGATAAAATTCAAAATATACATTATTATTCTTTGTAAATTGTGATACACTCATAAGGTTTTTCCTTATTTTTGGCACTCTTAAGAGATTATTTAGAAATAATTGTTTGGTACCACTGATACAAGCATTACCAGTGTGAGTGATACTAATGGACTCACCATTCCCCATGCATATTGACTGTTTACCTCTATACTCTTTGTTGACAAGATTTAAGTTGTCAAGATTGTTTGTTATGTGATTAGTTGCTCCTAAGTCTGGGTACCAGCTTTCATCATGAATATGTTCTAGTCTAGTAATTGTACTTTGATTGATTTCACCATCACTATCAACATAAGTGCTTGATTCAGATTGAGTTTGAGCCATGTTAGCACTGATACTGCCATTTCTTTGATTATTTTGGTTCTGGTTAGGCACATAGTTGACATTAAATCTGAAATAACACTTCATTGCAGTGTGACCAACTTTATCACATATTTGGCATTTTGGTCTGTTATTATTGTTGTTCCATCTCCCTTTACCCCTTGACCTGTTTGAACAGCTGCCCCTTTGATATGATTGGCCTTGTTTGTTTTGACTTTGACTTTTTCTCCTTGAATTGATTGTGTAGTTGATAGATAGATCTGTATCTTGAGGTTTCTTGTGATCTATTCTTGCCTCATGAGCAAGAAGTGTAGCATGAACATACTGTATAGGTGGCAGAGATGGTTGAGATGATAGAACAGTAACAACTACTTCATACTCCTCACTAAGACCATTCAAGATACTCAGTACATGCTCAGTTTCTGATACTTTATGTCCTGCAGCTTCCAACATATTGCAAATATTATTGACTTGTGATAAGTAATCCCTCATAGGTTGATTGCCTTTAGTAATGTTCCACGATTGTCTTTTATAATGCATAATCTTTGCAGCTGATTGAGTATTGAATATTCTTTCAACAATAATCCATATATCATTTGCAGATTTGCAGCCTATGACTTGTGACAATAACTAGGTATTAATTGATGATAGAAGACAAGAGCTTATCGGTCTATCTTGTTTGTAGAATTTTGTGTATTCTTCATTGTTAATTATCTTATTTTTTGAATCAGCGATGAATCTTAGGGGAATTGGAATGGTTCCAAGAATAAAGCCTTCAAGGCCATATCCTTGCATTGCTGTTTCAACTTGTAGTTTCCATAAGAGATAGTTGTCTTCCTCAAGATGTATGGTGATTAGCTGATCTTGGGGACTGATGACAGTCTTGATCAAATTGTCTGTTGCTTTAGTGAGACGCTGTTGTTGGGGGTTATTAGTGCTATCTGAGGTTGCTAAGGCATTATCTCCTTCAGCCATGGTGACAGAATACAGGAAAGGATGTTAAACTTGAAGGTTCAGAAGATTGCTGATACAAGATTGCTGTAAATGGGGCATAAGCAGGTCAGTTGCAGCTAAGATTCATATGATGAATCTGCTCTAATGAAATCTTGGCGAGGCAATTACTTTCCTTATGCCTTTGAATGCTTTCTTGATTTGATTTTGTGATTTATCTGAAATTCTTGATTTGAATTTGCTTGATTCTTTATTGAGAAGCTTGTTGTAGTCAGAAATTAGGCTGATTTCTTGGTATGGCACCTGCTTTTTCAAAACAGCAAATTCAATAATAAACCCAAATGATGAGTTTTCACCTGATGGGTTAGAGGCTTTCAAATCATGATGATTTCCTGATGAAATCCTGAGTTGAGAAATTTTGAATCCAAAGCTGCTGCCGCTAGGCTTGATAAAACTTGATTTTGATATCTTGAATTCTGTTGCTACAACCATTAGGCTTGATGAGGCTCTTATACCATGTTAGATTTTGATGAATCTATCCGTAATGATTTCAGAATTTGAATGGAATTCAGATATTTGAAAAATGAAGAAAGGTTGTATATTGTTTTATTGATCTTTTGTGTACATATACAATATGTTGTACACGGCATAGTAGCCTTGCTTTTATACAAATAGAATTATGTTAAGTGGGCCGAAAATACAAGCTCATGCCCACTATCCAAAAACAAAGAGAGTTATGTAACGGGTAAACTACATTATCTTATTCATTTCTATACAAGATAATCCTTGTTGCAATGCAAATAAGTAATGAAATAACTGATATAATCTATTTGTTTTGTATTCTTTTACGTTAGCTTTATGATGTTAGGATGTAAGGTCAAACATATAATCGACGTCTCATGTTTTTCAAAAGGAATTATTAAACATGTACCTGTATAGTGTTCGATCTCTTTGGTTAGAATATATGAATTTGGTAGTTCCTCCACCTCAAGATGGTTCGGCAGATGATGCAAGTTTGCCATAATTAAAAAAAGAGGTCCTTCGATTCTAGTTGGGTCTAGTTTAGAATGGGCAAAAATAGAAACATCTTTTCTACCGAAACTTATTTGCCATAAAAATCTGTTTTCTATTGTTATTTTTGGTTAAACCACTTGATATGTGTGTTTAGAAGATAAGCACTACAAAGAGTTTGAACTTAGAATGAGTGTCATTCATAAAATGACCTCATCCTATCTTCCATTCTATTGCAGTCAAAGTCAGCCTTTAATGAAGACAACTTCACCTTCTTTGCATTCATCAGTTTCAAATTAATCCTTGCTGGTCACAACCATAGCAATTAATGACCTTCTCGGTATATAGAACAAACCTAAAGAATGCTCAAGGTCATGCCTTTCATCTAAGATGTGTAGATTGGTTCGACATAGTTGCTAAAGTAGGACAACAATTGGTTTAATGGCAACATCAATTTCAATGGAATTAGTGAGAGATCAAATGAAATTAAACAAAAAAGGATTAATAAGATAATTCTGAACAAAAATCATTCTCCATCTATACCAAGGTTCCACATTCCGTTCGGCGTGCTGGAACTCTAGCCATCTCGGCCCAGTTCCGGCTATGACCGGAACGGAATCGTAAAAAAAACCCGTTCCGTCATCAGCAAAAAAAACTGCCAAAACATAGAAGAATCAATTCACGCGCTTAAAAAATTACGGTAAAGTAAAAACTGAAAAAAAAAACAACTTTAAATCATGTCATTCATAAATCAAGAATCTTTGTAGGCTTCAATCAATTCAAGTTTAACATTTTGCTCAAAAAATCAGACAACAAATCACGGTCTCAACTTTCAAACTTGCAAAGGAATCAAATATTTGGCTATAAAAAGCATAACAATCGTAGAACAATACACAAAAACTCACCAATTCGAAGCCGTGAGCAATCGAAGTTTACTCTGGAAGAAGATATTTGATTTTGGAATTCGCAGCCGTGTGGAAAGCTTCGATCAAATTAAGCGCACGACTTGAAGTAGGTATTCATTTTTTTTTCTTTTTCGCGTCTGGACTTTGAAATCTGGAAACGTGAATTGAATAGGCGGCTTTGAGCGGTAAAAAACTAGGGAAAATAATTTGGAGATGAAGTAATAAAGTGGGTTGGGCTTTAAATTTGGTTAATTGGCTGTTGGACAATTTCACTTTATTAATTGGCCATTTGACAATTACCTAGGCTTTATAATTAGGTTAGTGGACAATTACTTGCTAAATATGAGCATATGTTTTGAATAATGTAAGTTTCTGGTCCATAGGCATGAATGTAAGTTTTCAGGGTGCATGTTTACTTTTAATTCGAATAATTCAAAGCATATATGTAACTCGATTATTTTATATAATGTTCATTGTTTTTTATTATAATTTTTTTTAGTTAGTTAAAGTTGATATTAACAAATTTATGTTATATAATTTATATAATTTTTGTTTATTATTTAGGTGCTTGAATATGGCAAATCGTGATATTGTCTGGAATTACTGTACGGCAGTTGGTATCAATAAAAAGAAAACGAAGTGCAATTATTGCCATAAAGAAATTTCTGGTAGAGGTGTAACACGTATGAAAGAACATTTGGCAGCAATGGCTGACGATGTTGCACCATGTCCAAACGTTCCTAAAGAAGTCAGAAAACTGATACGAGAACATCTAATCAAAAAGAGAAACGAACGAAGCCAGTAGAAGCTTGAAAAACAACGTGTGCAAGAAGAATTGGTGAGTATGCCCGAACAACAAAATTCAGACGTTGGAAGTGATGGAAATGAAGATGATAGAGATATTCAACATGCCTTTCAAGCAAGTAAAGAATCTTATATTAGTGATGAAAGACGACGTTCAGGTGTAGGATCCAGTGGAGTAAAGTGCACCGATCGTTCTAAATCCTTAAGAGTGGATAATGATTTTGAGATACGTGCAGCTTCCGAGATAGATTCATATGTTCAAACACGAGGAGGTAGATCTCAACCTTCAATTAAAACTGCAATAAAAGGAATTAAAGATGCCAAAAAACATATAGGATGTGCAATATCTAAAAAAAATTATTTTAACCATATTGCCCATAATGCTGCAAGTAGTTCTTATTATCAAAAAATGGTTGATGCCATTGCAGAAGCTGGTCCTGGAGTTAAAGCACCCACTCCAGGGGAACTTTCGAAAACTTATTTAGATTTAGAATGCGCTGAAATCAAATAACATATTGATACTTACTCCAAATTTTGGGATGAGTATGGTTGCACATTGATGTGTGATGGTTGGAGTACACAAAATAGAAGAAAAATCATAAATTTTCTTGTGTACTCCACTCAAGGAACTGTCTTTCTTAAATCTGTAGACGCCACTGACAAATTTCAAAGTGCTGAGTATATTTGTGATCTAATGGATAATGTCGTTAATTTTATTGGAGAAGGTATAATTGTGCAAATAGTAATTGACAATGGAGCAAATTATAAAGTTTCTGGTCAATTACTAATGGAAAAAAGAAGACAACTATATTGGACACCATGTGCAGCACATTGCATCGATTTGATTTTAGAGGATATTTCAAAAGAAGTCGAGGTAAAAATTATTATGTCAAATTGCCAATCAATAACATGATTCATCTACAATCATGGTTGGCTACTTACAATAATGAGAAAAGAAACAAACAACAAAGAATTAATTCGGCCAGCGGTAACCAGGTTTGCTACTCACTTTATTGCATTAGAATCCATATACACACATAAAGAGAATTTGAGAAGGATGATCTATTCGAGGGAGTGGAGTGCAAAGATTCCAAAACTCGATCCTAAAGACAAAAAAACAGCAATTCTTGTCTATAACTTGATTCATAGCGATAAATTTTGGGCTAACATTGCTGCTATTATTCTCGTATTTGGTCCACTTGTAAAAGTTTTAAAAATGATGGAAAATGTTGATAAAGCAGAGATGGGATATTTGTACAGAGCAATGGATCGAGCGAAGGAATTAATTACGAAAAATGTTGGTTCAAGACAGTATCAAAGATGGTGGAATACAATCGATAAAAGATGAGAAAGACAGTTGCATCGACCTATTCATGCAGCAGGTAATTCTTTTAGCTATTACACAATTATACGAATGCATATCATTTCAATACCTTCTTTTAACCATTCAATTCTTTTAGGTTATTTTCTCAATCCCCATATTCAATATGGAGATAAAGCAACAAATGATGATGAAGTTTTAAATGGATGGACGAACATCCTTGAAAGAATGGTTCCAGATATTGCTATGCAAATTAAAATTTCGAAAGAGGTAATAAAACATAATACTCAACCACTTATGATTCTTTTTCAAATTATGACATGTCTATTAATAAATGTTGTGTAGGTGGAAAAATACAGAATGAAACTTGGTGTGCTTGGTTATGCAAAAGCAAAACAAGCAGTTAAGTCATGTTTTCCCGCTATGTGGTGGTCAATAATTGGCAGAGAAGCTGCTCCAAATTTAACACATTTAGCAATGCGCATTCTTAGCCAAACAGTTTCTTCTTCAAACTGTGAATGAAACTGGACAACATTTGTGATGATTCATACAAAGCTGAGAAACATGATAAAAATGGAAAATTTGAAAAAACTGGTATTTGTACATTGCAATATGCGGTTGAGAGTACGACATGCTAAACGGCAACAAACAACTGATCAACTTATTGACCTAGATTACATCTTTCATGAGGAAGATCCATTAGCACAATGGACTAGAGAAGTTGAGAATCCACAGCTTGATGATAAAAGCGATAATCCTTGGTCAGATAATGATAATATATCTGCACAAAGAACAAAAGATCATAATAGTGAAAATAGTAGTTCATCAAATAATGACTCAGGTAATGCTAGTGATCATGGTATTGGTTTTAGTGGTTATGGTGTTTACTCTGCTTATGGTGATTCTCAAAGACCTAACCAAAATTATACTACAAAAGATGCAGATGATTATAGTGGACGAAGAGATAGAAATTTAAATGTTGAAAATGAAGGTCAACGTAATTATGAAGACATGCACACATATAATAATGTTGCTAGTTATAGGTATTCTACATTTGACTACACTGGAGGCTATTCGTATTACGGGGTAAATCAAACAAATAACACTGATGCATCAAGTAGCCAAGATGAGCCATCACCATTTGATAACATGATGACGACATTTTTAAATTCAGATCAAATGCATCAGCATGCCTTTTTACCTTATTGTAATCGAACACAAAACGAAGATAACGATGAGCATAATTCGTATGATGCTCAAAGAAATAGTTTTTGGTATTAAATTTTTTATGTTGTATGTTTTGCATCTTCTATATAATTTAAATGAATTGCTAGCATTGTATATTTATTGGCATATTTACAAGAAAGTATCGGAATTTGTAAACTGGAATTAAACCGGAATTTCCAGAATTTTCGAAACGAAACCGAAAATTTAAAAATTTTCAAAGACCGGAATGGGAACGGGAACGGAAAACGGAACTTTGAACCTTGATCTATACATGAAATCGGATAAATCTTGAAATCGAGATAATAATCCAGTACGAAACATTGATTGTAAGAAGAATCGATTATTGAAAGAGAACCGGACAAATAATTAGATGTGAAAGAATAAAAGAAAACTGAAATAGAAGAGGATGGTTACTCTAGAAAGGATGATTCTACTTCAACATGTGAAAATGAGCACGGTCTCCACCGGCTACATTTGTAACCTCAGGATTTACACAGACCTCTAATATCCTCTGTAAGATTTCAAATTTCAAATCCACGGTTTCCGCACTTTTATTTTCCGATCATTCTAACATAACCTTCTAGAAATTTTTAAATTTTGTTTACGTCCTCAGAACTAAGAAAAGGAAAATGTGTCCTTGATAAAAAAATGAAATATATAAATATGGCATGCAAACTTAAAGCGTGAAGCGACTGTCCTACAAACTAAACAAGTCACGAGTTGAAGCCCTCAAACCTAATTTTCACATGTTATAAATACGGCTGCAGATATATAAATCAACATGGATGAATATTATGATTAGTACCGCAGAAGGTATTGAAACGCCAATAATAATCAATCTAACGAAAGCAAAACAACAATCGGATAGGGAAAACAACAACGGCGTATCTAAAACGTGGGAGATGAAAAGATTCATTTCTTTATCTTAAACGGGCTAGCAAAATCATTGATGCCGATGTGTATGAATTGAGAACAAATGATTCAGAGGAAGCATATGATTGAAATAAATTGGCAGGCGTTTACACGATTGCAAAATCATAAATGGTGGTCGATTAGGGATTTAAAGTTACCTAATTCAGAATTCAATGTGAGGAAAGAGATGCAAAAAGAAAAATGACAATCGAAAACAATGCTTAAATAGTGCAAGGGAAGGCGACGGTTTTTGATTTCTTTGACCGTCCATATTCGCCATTGCCATTAATCCGTATGGGTAGAATCTGGAGAAAATGAAATGGGATTTAATGTCATGCCCGTTTAATTTTATTTACGGTAGGGGTTGAAATTTGCAATTGTGAAATGTTTTATGATGGCTAAATACCAAAAAGAGGCTTGAAATGGCTGAAAGTAAAGTATAAATGAGAATCAATACGAAGCAAAGAAAGAACTAGCACCATATTGTGTTTTATACATAATAGAATAGATTTGCAGTTCGATCGAAATGGTATGTATTTTGTATTATCCCCATTAATTTTCTAATCTTCTATTTTTTATAGAAAAAAACATACTTTTTAGTGTATACTTCATCATTTAAATGATCGATTTTTTTTAAGTGATCTTTTCTTTCATCGATCTTCAAATCAAGGTTTGTGCTCTACTTTTTGATTTTAAAAGTAGTAATAGGTTTTTGGACTTATGTACTAATTGTTAGGAATTTGCTGGTAGAAATTTATCTATACGAGTTTGTCTCATGTCCTAATGTACCTTTTCATGATGCTAATTAGAATTAATAGACATCCCATTGTCATTGTCATTGATTTTTTTTCTACAAGTTTCAAAGCGTGTTAATTCAAAATGAATATTCATCTATATGTCACATTAAAACACACACACATTACTAAATATATGTATTAGAATCCTAATTAAAACATGTATACAAGTTTGTCTCAAGTACATTACCATTTAAATCAAAATGATTGTTAATTCATTATCGTTGCATTATATATATTTTTTATTAAATTTTCTATACAATTATTTCTCAGGTTCCTACTATAGTTTTTTCTTTCCCAATTGGGATCGACTTTTTGCTAGAGCAATTGGTTCAATGATCTTCAAATCAGGGTTTTTGTTCTGCTCTTTACTATCTTGCATTAATAAACTCAAAAAGTCACATGTTAATTATTATTTATTGTTGATTATATATTTGTACAAATTTCCTTTGTCGCATACTACTCATCATAATGTAAGATATAAAGATGTTTATTTAAAATACATAGTTGTAACTTATATTATTTTTCTCACTCTGATTTTTGTAATGGAGTTTATGTGTTAGGCATTAAACTTCGATTAACTATGTCGATCAACTTCTAACAATGTGGAATTATTTTCAAAATATATAAATGGTTATAAGCACTTAAATTAATTGAAATATTAACTCTTCATATAGCTGTAAACATAGTCAAAAAAATCATGGTTAATTGGTACTTTATTAATATACTAAAATATTGCATATACTTCAAGATACATCTCATCAAAACCTTACTACCTCCGACACTATGTAAAAAGAAAAGCCTAAAATAAGCGATGACTATGCTGAAAAATCACTTGTACTGGGAAAATCGGCCTAAGTATGCAGTCCATGTGGTCAAAGCAAGGAAGAAAAAATCCATTAGATTGCCTTATCCTATCTTGCACCGCAAGTCATCATATCCCCACTCAAATGGACTAAAACTTAATGAAATTCCGATCTATCACTTTATAAACTTACCTACCACTGAAAAAGCTCGAAAATTTTGATAATGGCCAAAATTTCAAGTTGTTTCAACTCTTTCTCGTCTCCAAAGATCTAGCTGTTCCAAACTTCCACATCTAAAATTTGCACACAGTAGTACCGTATTACCAGTTCCCAATTGTTACTGCTCTTAACTAAATTCAGATCTGCTAGATAATTGTTGTGGCTTATCTTTTGTAGACTGCTCAGATAAGGCCAAACTCTATGCAAATTTTACTTCTTTTGTTACATTCATCTAGCAAGTGATTAGACTCAATGATTAATATTCTGCACTTTTCTAGCATAATTTCTAATCAATTTTTTGCAGGAAGACGTTTGTTTTGAAACGTACGTTAGTTGCGGTCTAGCCAAATGTGCCATAATGTAGTGCTTATTATTATATCCACTAAATATGTATGTAAATTTTTATTCTTGAAGTTGTCTGAAATGTAGTCCAGTCGTGTTAGTACTGTGTCTACATTTGTGGCCTATATATGTAGTTTCTATTTCATGATGTTTCAGATTTGAGCTGAATAAGTGCATCATAAAAATAGATGATGTGTGGTTTCATCCCCATTACAGCATAGTTTACATCAATTGTTTGAATATTTGTCCGCTGTTTGATTTTTTTCTAACGTGTTTAATCTGTTTACTTCTGCCAAGTATAGACACAGATATTTTTAGACAACTAATCTTACTCCATACATGATGATACCTTTCTTGAGATGGCTATTGTACTCAAATGCAGTTCCACGTAGATTTAAGGTTAAACTGACCACTATAAGAATGCTTCTGCCACTAGAAATCGTTATCCACTGAATTAAAAATGTCGGTGTCTTGAATTAGATTGCATATATTAGGGGATGTTATTACGAGATTCCAACTTGAGACCACTCGAATCGAAATCCCCTGAGCACAGCGGAAGACGGGATCGTGATAAGAAGTGTAAAAACAACCAATCAATAACTCAAATCTAATCTCAACCGATCCAAAGACAATCACAATCCCAAATAAGCAATTCCGAAATTAAAGCAATAACGAAAAATAAATCACACAGCGATTTATAGTGGTTCCACTAACGTTGTGTTAGTGTACATCCACTTTAAGAGAGAGCTTTATTATTATTGATGAGAAGAGTACAAGAGATTGATTACAATGATCAAATTCTAATTATAAATTGATTTGTGGAGAAGAGAATTGAAGAAAAATAGGTTTTGATAAACCCTAATTAGTGGAGGCTAATCTCTTGCAGTCGCTTGCGTATATAGGTCTGGAACCTGAAGCTAGCTTATATAGGAGAATAGAAACCCTAGGTAATGTTTCGAAATTGCCCCTGCAAATGACACAAATCTTCACGCCAAGTCCACAGCAAAAAACAGCCGAAAGTCGCCTCAGATGTCTGACCAACATGGTCAGACGTCTGACTTAAGCCACTGGAAAAAGTTTGCTTCAGCTCAGACGTCTGACCATTTGGTCAGACGTCTGGTAAATGTCTCTGGAATCAACACTGCTCAGACTCAGACGTCTGACCAATTGGTCAGACATCTGAGCTCATTCTCTAGAACAAATTTCCAAAGGGGCCAGACGTCTGGCCATTTTCCTCAGACGTCTGACCCTGCCCAAAACAGCCTACTCCACCTTTTTTCCATATAACTTCCACCTCCGAACTCTAATTTGCGAACCGTTTTCTCCATTGCAAAGCTACTTCCGACCTCTACAAATCCCCGTATAGTGTTGCCAAAATTTAACACTCCACCTCGACACTATATCCATCTCCGACTCTAATGGTACCATACCATCAACAACAACCGATAGCACCAACTATCACTTCTTCTACCTTCAACCAAATATGAATTCTTTCCCAATGAGCTCCGGCAAAGCCACCGCCCATTGCACTCCACCAACGAGCTCAGGCAAAGCCCCCACCCGCTAATGAAATGTTGAAAGCATCCAAATCCTAAGCTATCTCACCAAAGACTAGCACTAACCAAGAAGATAGAACCTCAATCTCTCACCAACACTCTTTCTCATCTACCACCAAGCTCCTCCCTTAACCGTGCCACCCCGTGGCACTTAGCACTTCTCCAAGCGAATCAAGTTCGAGCAATGCTCGAACTTCCCAACCGGCAAATCCTTAGTGAACATGTCCGCCGCGTTATCCTTTGTGTGCACTTTCCGAAGATATACTTGCTTATCCTCATCCATGGCTACTAGAAATGACTCTCTCACCTCAATATGCTTAGTCCGTGAGCTAAACGCCAAATTCTCTGCCAAGTGAATAGCACTCTGGCTATCACATCGAACATCAATACTATCATGCCCGAATCCCAAGTCACACAACAATCGCTTCAAATAGAGTGCCTCCTTTTCCGCCTCCAATGCGGCAATCAACTCCGCCTCCGTAGTGGATAAAGCAACTACGGTCTGTAATCTAGATCTCCAACTTATGGCTGTACCCCCAAGTGTGAAGACATATCCGGAAGTTGATTTTCTTAGATCCCTATCCCCAGCTTAGTCCGAATCACAATAACCAACCAACTTGCAATCCATCGCCTTACTACCGCCAAAAACAAGACCATGAGATGATGTGCCTCTAAGGTATCTCAATATAAGCTTCACAGCTTCCCAATGCGATTTTTCCGGATTAGACATAAAACGACTAACCACTCCGACGGCATTTGCAATATCGGGCCTTGTACACACCATAGCATACATTAAACTTCCAACCGCACTTGCATATGGCACCTTTGCCATATAAGCCTTGTCTTTCTCCAAGATAGGTGACCCTTTACTCGAAAGCTTCATATGCAAAGGTAATGGTGTATTTGACACCTTTGCATTCTCCATGCTAAACCGGCAAAGCACTTTCTCAATGTATTCTTTTTGAGTTAGTTTCAACTCAAAATGCTTTCGATCCCTTACAATTTCCATGCCCAATATCCTCTTTGCTTCTCGAAGGTCCTTCATTTCGAATTCCGATTTTAATTGCAATTTCAACTTGTTG
Organism: Allium fistulosum; assembly: GCA_030737815.1. Taxonomy (NCBI): domain Eukaryota; kingdom Viridiplantae; phylum Streptophyta; class Magnoliopsida; order Asparagales; family Amaryllidaceae; genus Allium; species Allium fistulosum. The sequence continues at coordinate 778,483,640 of CM060907.1, forward strand.
ATTTCATTCTTGTCCTTCGAAGCAATGAGCATGTCGTCCACATACAAGAGTAAATACACCCAACAATCATTTCCCAACTTCTTGAAATAAACACAAGCATCCTTGATGCTTCTATCAAAACCATTTTCAAGCATAAAATGATCAAACCTCTTGTACCATTGTCTAGGTGATTGCTTTAGTCCATATAGTGATTTCTTCAGCTTGCAAACCAAATTTGACTTACCATCCACAACAAAACCTTCCGGTTTCTCCATGTAAATGTCTTCATCCAAGTCATCATGCAAGAAGGCGGTTTTCACATCAAGTTGCTCCAACTCCAAGTCGTGAAAGCAACTATAGCAAGTAATTCCCGGATAGAAGTATGGCGCACAACCGGTGTGAATATCTCATCATACTCCTTCCCCTTTCTTTGTGCAAACCCCTTAGCCACTAGCCTAGCTTTGTGTCTTCAATCGTCCTTCACCTTGTATATCCATTTGCACCCAATAGCACGGTTTCCTTTAGGAAGCGGAACCAAACTCCAAGTTCGATTCTTCATCAATGATTGCATCCCTTCCTCCATGGCACAAATCCACTTCGAGCTATCACTCGAATTCATGACGTCATCAAGGTCCATCGGCTCATCTTGGACTACATGAAGAGCATAGTCCAAATTTTCATAAAAACTAAGATAGTTCCAATCACCATATCTTTCGGGTGGTCTTATAGTACGACGACCAACCCGAGTAGCAATACCATCACCCAAACTCCCTTCAGCTCCACCTTGAACCGAATCTTCTCTAGAATCATGCACATCACCAACACTACTAGAGGTACCCTGTGGACTATGTGATGTAACATCAACCGCTACTTCCTCGCAAGCATCTCCAACTACTCTACTCTCTCTACTCCTTGGACAAAATGTGAAAATAATTTCCTTCTCCTTTGATTCATCATGAGCTGAATCTGGAACATTCGATGAGGTTCCATTCTCCTTGAACATCGCCGACTCATCAAAAGTAACATGACGAGAATTCACTACCTTCTTTGTTTCCGGATTCCAAATCCGATAGCCTTTTACTCCATCCGTATAACCAAGCAAAATCCCCTTGAAAGCTCTAGGTTCAAGCTTATCATTTCCCGGATCATGCACATAAACTGGACTTCCAAAGACACGAAAATAACTCAAGTCAATGCTTTTTCCCTTCCACACTTCCTCCGGAATTTTGTTACCAATAGCTGAGCATGGAATTCGATTAATAATGTGCACTGCGGTTGACAAAGCTTCAGCCCAAAATCCCTTCGCCAAACCCGATGTCAATCTCAAGCATCGAGCTTTCTCAAGTAGAGTACGATTCATCCTCTCCGCAACACCATTCGACTGCGGATCTCCAGGTGTAGTAAAATGCCTCCGAATACCATGATGCTTGCAAAACTCCAAAAATTCTCCGGAAACATACTCTCCGCCATTGTCAGACCTTAGAACCTTCAAAGACTTTCCACTTTCATTTTCAACAAGAGCTTTCCATGCTTTGAACTTTGCAAATGCCTCCGACTTGGCCTTCATTACATACACCCAAACTTTCCGAGAAAAGTCATCTATAAAGGAAATATAATAGCGAGCTCCACCTAAAGAAGCTATAGGTGTCGGTCCCCAAACATCCGTGTGAACATACTCAAGAACCCTTCTCGAATCATGCTTTCCTTCACCGAATGAAACTTTTGTTTGCTTCCCCATGACGCATTCTTCGCAAAACTCCAATTTGTTGAAACTCTCTCCATCGATCATCTTACTCTTTCGAAGAATGTCCAAACTCCTCTCTGAGACATGACCTAACCTCAAATGCCATAACCTAGTCGCATCCAAGCCACGAGAACTGTCAACTCCTATATAGTTTCACCTTCCACAGTCACTCCTTGAAGCAAATAAATACCATGAGTCCTAGCACCCTTCATCACCACAAGCGCCCCCTTCGAAACCCGCAAGCTATCACTCTCAATAGTGATCTTACAACCTAAAGAATCCAGCTGCCCCAAAAAGATAAGCGACTTCCGAAATCCCAGAACATAGCGTACATTAGTGAGAGTACAAACCACTCCGTCAAACATCCCAAATTTGCACGGAACCAATGCCTTTCGACTTGCAAATAGCACCATTTCCCATAACAATTGAATTTCCTTCTTTGTCGATGTAAGAAGAAAAACGATTCCTATTTGGCGTCATATGATAAGACGCCCCCGAATCAAGTACCCAATCGTTACCCGAAACATCCGATGCTACCGCCGACAACACTTCTACATCTCTCTCACCAACTCCACTCTCCATCGCTACAGATGAAGATGCTACTTCCTTCTTTGCCTTCTCCTTGTCCGGACACTCATTCTTCCAATGACCGGGCTTCTTGCAAATATAGCACTTGCCTTTTCTTTCCTTCGACTTTCCTCTCCAACCGGGGTTCCTTGATTTAGAACGCTCCCGGTTCTCCTTCTTCACATACCTCTCCTTCTCCACAAACAAACCATGACCACTGCTAGCACCACTACTAGCACCACTACCTCCATCACCTAACTCCTTCATTTGATCCCGCAACTTCTCGCTAAGAAGACCCGTCTTGACATCATCAAGAGTCAATGTATCTCGGCTATAGATCAAACTATTTGAGAAACTTGTATGGCGATCTGGCAACGAACACAACAATATCATCGTCTTTTGCTCTTCCTCAATCTTCAAATCTACCGCCTTCATCTTCATTAGCAAATCATCAAATATATTCAAGTGCGCCTTAAGCGAAGTACCTTCCTTCATCTTATAGGTGAAGAACGTTCGCAATAAGATCAATCGATTTGTCAGTGACTTCTTCATATATAACTCCTCCAACTTGTCCCAAATACCATTAGCGGTTGTCTCACCGCTAATTTCAGAGATAACATTCTCTCCCATAGCAAGTTGAAGTGTAGTGAATGCCCACTCTTCCATCTCCTCTCTCTCAACATCCGAGATGTCCGCTGGCAACAAATGTGTGTCAAACACTACCCGATGTACCCGATTCCTCCTTAGAACCGCTTTCATCTTCCATTGCCATTTTCAAAATCATTATCGCCATTCCACTTGTCTATTACCAATTGTGATCCTGAAGCTGCATACGATCCACGTACATAAGGCGCTGCACCACTTGGATTACCCATTGAGGAACTACTTGAGGTTTTATCTGTTTCTGGCATTTCTACAACCACCTACCAACACCAATGCTCTGATACCAAATGTAATTACGAGATTCCAACTTGAGACCACTCGAATCGAAATCCCCTGAGCACAGCGGAAGACGGGATCGTGATAAGAAGTGTAAAAACAACCAACCAATAACTCAAATCTAATCTCAACCGATCCAAAGACAATCACAATCCCAAATAAGCAATTCGAAAATTAAAGCAATAACGAAAAATAAATCACACAGCGATTTATAGTGGTTCCACTAACGTTGTGTTAGTGTACATCCACTTTAAGAGAGAGCTTTATTATTATTGATGAGAAGAGTACAAGAGATTGATTACAATGATCAAATTCTAATTAGAAATTGATTTGTGGAGAAGAGAATTGAAGAAAATTAGGTTTCGATAAACCCTAATTAGTGGAGGCTAATCTCTTGCAGTCGCTTGCGTATATAGGTCTGAAACCTGAAGCTAGCTTATATAGGAGAATAGAAACCCTAGGTAATGTTTCGAAATTGCCCCTGCAGATGACACAAATCTTCACGCCAAGTCCACAGCAAAAAACAGCCGAAAGTCGCCTCAGACGTCTGACCAACATGGTCAGACGTCTGACTTAAGCCACTGGAAAAGGTTTGCTTCAGCTCAGACGTCTGAGCATTTGGTCAGACGTCTGGTAAATGTCTCTGGAATCAATACTACTCAGACTCATACGTCTGACCAATTGGTCAGACGTCTGAGCTCATTCTCTGGAACAAATTTCCAAAGGGGCCAGACGTCTGGCCATTTTTCTCAGACGTCTGACCCTGCCCAAAACAGCCTACTCCACCTTTTTTCCATATAACTTCCACCTCCGAACTTTGATTTGCGAACCGTTTTCTCCATTGCGAAGCTACTTCCGACCTCTACAAATCCCCATATAGTGTCGCCAAAATTTAACAAGGGAAGGATGGAGTTGTTGAGTCGTTATTCTTCGTCTAAGATTAGTGCAGACACTCCTCTACCAGAACCCCCCGTGCAACTTAAATATTGATCAGCGAGTCACCACCAATTTAGGGGTCAAATCAAACACTTTTATTTATTCCATTTTCAATTTTCCTTTCAATGTGGCCACTACACCTTTCTCCGGTTTCTAGCATTACTCTCCACGTGTAAGAAGAATTGAAGTCCACTTGAAGAAACCAAAAATTGTTTCGACCATAATACTTTGTTTCATCCACTTGACCGAGAGACTTTTTTTCCAAATATCTCCGTAACAATTTGATTTTTAGAGATTCGGTAAATGCATGTAGACTCCTTAGTCCCATACCACCTTCTTGTTTAGGTTTGCACACCGTATTTCAGTTAAACGGATGTTTTCTACCCTGCCACAAAAATTTAGCAAATATACCATTTATCACATTTTTTGGCGTTTGACATATTTGCAACCAAAAAATACCTTGGATTAAATCGCCATTTTAATTAATTCCAACCTACCACGAATGCTTAACAATCTACCGCTCTAACCATTTAATCTGTTTTTAGTTTTGTCAACAAGCATATTATAATCAGCCCACTTTAAGGAGGAGCTGCTAAGTGGGATACCTAATAATAGACCAGAAGGTACGAAAGTTTATTTTAAAAATGTTTGTTAAAGCTACTTTATGTTTTCCTCCTTTGTTAAAAAATACTTTAGATTTTTAGTCATTCATGGCGAGACCTACATATCTTTCTAATTTGTCCAATGCTCCTTTAATAGAAGCTACATTATCACTTGTAGCTTTAGAGAAGATTAGAAGGTCATGTAATAAGTGATTAATAACTGGGTCTTTAAAATAAATTGGGGATAAGGTGCCTTTAGTATGTTCAACATCCAATAGAATAGATAAATACCCATTATTAATGTGAACAATATAGAGACAATGGATCTCATTATCGCACCCCTCGATTACTAGCTAAAAACTACACGATGACCCATTGATTAATATTAAGATGGTCGATTTTGTATGGAAACAGAGGCCATAACCTGTGCATTTAAAGCCTCGCTAAAACCCTAAAAAATTCTCGCTACAGTGCATAGTGCACTTCGACTACTATACTATTTCAATTTAACGCTACTGAATAGTAGATCCGTTTTAAGCTCCGCTATTTCCCACTACACCTACTAAATCAATGCGTTTTAGCACTCGCTTTAGCAACATTAATATACAAAGATTAATTTAATTAGTTCTCTTTAAACTATATAAACAGAGTTAGGGCGAAGACCTAATTTTAAAGCATATGTGCTCAATATAAGTTTGAAATATATCATAGTCACCAAATATAGTCAGCATAGATCATGATATTCTTCGGTTTTGTGGTATAAGATTAAAAAATATTTATTTTCCTACACAAATGATGTTAGAACGAGAATAAATTAAATTTAAATATTTGGTTTTTTATCTAATGAAGCCTTTTGCATCTCCGTTATTTTCTAATATATCCCCATTTCGTACTCGTTATAACTTTTTGCACCTCCACCATTATAGAACCGCTAAGCACTTTAACTGCATAGGTTATAACATGACAAATGAACTCTCTATTAACCTTATCATAAGCGTTTTGGAGGTCCACCTTGATATATAGATTGTTAGAAACTTTCTGATTGAAGATTCTAACTATATCATAAGCTAGTAGAGAGTTTTTACTGATGTTCCTCCCCAGGATAAAGTGGCCCTTTGATTGGAAGAGACCAGTTCATCTAAAAAAATCCTTAATTCTATTGCAAAGAATATTTGATACTATTTTTTATATGAAATTGCAGCACGAAATGGGTCTATAATTTGATGTCCAGATAAGGTTATCTTGCTTAGGAACAAGTGTAATAAATGCATTGTTGATTCCATTAAGTATATGACCACTGCTAAAACCCCATAATTGCATAAATGAGCTTGTCCTTTAGCAAGTCCCTATGCAATTTAAAGAAAACTTGCACCAAATCCATTCGATCCTAGGCTATTATCATTGTCAAATTTGAAATATAGCTTTCTTAATCTCTTCCTTATCTATTTCTATTTCCAATTTTAACCCGACTTGCTCTAGCAATATTTTTGGCATATAATATCAAGAAATTGAATATGTGTTTATTCAGCATTATAAGGTGAGGTAATGTAAACTACTATAGTTTTTCAAAGCTTATTTTTCTCCAATATTGGCAGCCCTTGATTATCTACCAATGTAAAAGCCGCCTGTTTTCAACATCTAAAATCAGTTAAAAATGACTCAAAGTATGATTGGAACTAATTTTTGATATTAAAACCAGTGTTTGTTTAATTATTTAATTTTCAGAAAGTATTACTAAAATAAAAGAAGACCTCTCAGAGCGATCAATCATCGAAATAAATGAACATTAACTCAATAATACAATTATTGCACAACATTATCTCATCAATTTACATTTCAATACATCAATTATCATTAGTTTATGAACAATATAATAATGTATAAAAGAATATACCAAATCAACTACCCACGATACAGCCTAGACCTACCTTTCCATTTCCTCTTCTACTTTTACCTACAACTTCCTAAATGTACTATACACACACACATGTAATAAAAGGGAAATGGTGTCAACTGTGTTTGGACTGTTCTATCCACTATAGCCAAAGCGTAACGATTCGCCTTTTCGACCCTCAAATGTTAACATTAATACATCCACGGTATTCATGTGTCAAGTATTCAAGTGCCGAAAAGACAAATTGTTAGGGTAAAATAAAAAGAAACAAAACAAGAAAGAAGAGAACACAACATCAGAATCTCATAATAAAACCATAAGATATGATATTAAAAGACAATACACACTATCACTCTAAGATACATAACATTTCATAGTTACAATCATAAGTACTATCATCAACCTAGACAATTATAATAACATGTCCTCGCATATGCTCATATATACAATATAGTAATGTAGCGGAAATAAGAATACTACGGTAGGTGAAAGCATCTAGCTCATCTCCTCGATTTCCAATGAATGCCGATAAAAATCTACTTTCCTTGACTACTCGAAAGAGTACCCAAGGAAATAAGGGAGATATAAAACCACGAGTCAAACATAAGTTTGGTATGAGATACTTAAGAAATATGTGGACACATTACAGTAACTTTTGAGATCGTATGGATCATTGTACAATTTTCAACCTAAAAAGAAACCAAACCATCCGATAAGTATGTATGGTGATATAATAGATAATGTCTAGGGTGTAGAATATAAATCAAAAAATAGTTGTGCTTCTTCTACACCATAATAATATTAGGTATCCAATCAATACTGCTAAGGTGCGCTCGTATATGTATGGATTTCCGTAGAGATACCCTCAGTACACTGAGGCGGGTCTTTTGGACAAGGATCAAAGATATCCTTTCAAGCATTGTATATCGCAAGATAAAATATACTATAAAAAAACATAGCTAGCTCCCGTCCGATCACGTGGCACCGAGTATCATCACCTCGCATGCACATCCAAAAGCATCACTAGATATAGAACGATGCACTCCTACCCTATTTTATGTTATTATTGATGGTGAAGTCAAGTTTAGCATCTCATACATGAGTTATCATCATTCGAACAGATCTTGAATCTCTTTCTGGATTTCAGCATCTCGAACAGTCCACAAATCACCATATGGATTCCGGCATCTCGAACAAATCATGAATCTCTACCTGGATTCGAGCATCTCAAATAGATATTGAATCACCATATAGATTCCAGCTTAAGTCCTCTGACAAATGCTAACGGTGTCCTCTCTCTCGGGATCACACTCAAGATGGACAATCCCACACGATAGCTTCATTTGAAATGTTAACGTTGACCTCTCCCTTGGACTTAACCTTAGGACAGACAATGCAACTTTATAACATTTTTCTCCACAACTGGTTCCAAAACATAGATTACGTATATGGTTTTGAAGTGGTTATGATTTTGAATCATCTCATATAAGTACATTCCCTCCTTACCGGACGCTCCAAAACCAATCGATAGATTTTCAGTTAATTTAACCCCAGTTCTTTCAGAAATAAACGGATATACAAAACGGTAGAGACCATCCCCTATCAGGATGGATTTCCTTATCATCTGTCCTAGAAGTGCAAAACGAGTTTATACATATAGTATAGCATCACAGAAAATAACTGTACCATATAACCCTCGGGTTTCTCCTATATATTTTCAAGGCTAATTTTTGTCAATTTTGATAGTATGCTAATCGATTGTCGAGTACAAATAAAAAAGATCACAAGTGGAAACTACGTCTCATATACTTTTCACATTTTCAACTTTCTCAATTTATACCATTCCTCGGTCAAGAGTAAAGCCGATAGTTTAGAGCATTGTTGCTTCTAAACCCTACCCAAACATCGATCTTAACTCTCACAGATAGAATAAATCTACTTTGTTAGATTTTAGTGCTAAGTGCACAAATAAATACTTTCCATAAACAAGTAAACACACAAAGCACATTTAAGTCACACAAAGCATGATTAAGTTACGTGAAGCATGATTAAATCATATAGGCAACTTCTAATCCCTTTTATTTAATAAATCTGTTTATTAAATAAAACCTCTTTGTAAATACTTGTATATATATTTAAAATATCTTTACAAAAGATATATACATGTATGCTACTATTTACTATTCATTTCTACATTTTGCTATTCATTTCTACTCTTTCTATACTTAGAAATGTATCCATATTCTTATTCTAAATGGTATAAGAATATTCACAAATCTTAAATAAGATTTCACATTTTGCACAAGAATACTTTAATGGGTTAAAAACGAATGTCATTAAAACACTGTTACTACAAACCCAAAACCATTTCATTTATAAATTATCTTGAAATCATTCCTTTAAGATCTAACTACTTTACTAAATATAATCAAAAAGGGTTAAGGACGAATGTTATCAACATATTGTCACAACAAACCCAAAACCATTTCATACCTGTCATTATCTTTAAAAACATTCAATTAAAGATCGAAGTATATCTACACTTATTAACCAAGGTAATATACTTTTAAATTAACTTTACAAAACCATTTATTATAACATAAGCGTTATAATCCAAAACTGCCTTTTATTCCTTTATACAAACTTACTTACTTTTCCAAAACTTATATCTTTACTAAAAACCTTTAAAAATGATATACTTCTGTACTAATTTATTTATAAAGCTACGACATTTAATAATATTTTAAAAATAATTTAAAAGATATTATACCATAAAAGCTTTTTAATACTTTAATAAAAATAATTAACTAGTTTTTTAAAAACTATATATACTTAAAAATACTTATAATATGGTTTAAACATTCATTTAAAATATTACTAAAAAATGCTTATTTAGTATTTTATATATTATTTAAAACTTTAAAAACACATGTTTTCCTTTTATAAAAATAAGCCACTTACTTTAATAACTCATAATTAATTATTAAAAATTCATAAAAATTCCAACCCACTTTTAATATACTCTAGTATAAGTTAGAAAATATCATTCTAAATTTTGAAGTGGAATACTTAAACTTAAAAAACATATCAAAGCAATTTAAACTCTCAAATAGAAAAGACAGCTTTTGAAGAATGCTATAAAACCTGATTCATGGCAATGACAGGGTTCTAAAAATGCTGCGGATAACTGTTATAAAAGTGGGTGACCTAGGCCAGTTTTAATATATTGAAAGTTCGAACGATTTTCGATATGATAACTAACTTTTTAGCATTCGATATTTTTACAATAACTAGTAAACACATAGTATATCACAAAAATGGAAATAAACTCCTAAGGATCACTCTACAAATTTCTATAAAAAATGTCGAATACAAGGCATTTCCAAAGTGTGTTTATAACGACAATCGCTACAAAACCACAACCAAATCAAGTCCGATTCAAATCTAAGTCAAACCAAACCATATATGCTTTGTTTCAAAACTATGCAACAATAGAAAGTAATACATGTCCAAACACATCATTTACATATGCCATTTGTTTTCCAAAGCAAGAATCACAATCAAACATCATAATATAAAGTCAAGCAAGTTACATATAGTCCAAACAATAATATAAACACTTCATATTCATTTAAGTGCTAAGTTAGATCACTCAAAACCAGGCAATCAACCAAGCACAAGCTTCCATCTTCCTACCTCAACCAAACAATGACCAAAACCCTCCTTCCATTTATGCTTGCTCACGGCCATGCCTAAACCCCCTTTTCAATGTTCATTAGCTTTGGTTGCGTTGAGCTTGGGTGCTTCAAACCTTCAAGATTTAAGTTACTAGATGATGTTGTAATTTTTTTACAAGCTTATAGATGAAGTTTGAGTTGATTCGAAGTTGTTTGAAATTGATTTGTTCTTAGGAATTTTATGAAGATAATGGAGTGAAGAGAGTTTTGACTTTCTTTGTTAAATGTAAAAGTGATCTAATGAACTATACATGGCCTTATATAGGCCTCAAATGGTAGCCTCGGCTTCTTCCCTTATCCCTATTTTCGGCCAAGGAGGGACACCCCTTCATGTGCTCCCATGTGCTACTTTAGTCCTCAAAAGTTAAGTGAAAATATCTCCTCCTTCCTTAAACAATCACCCTTCTACCCCTCCACGCAAATATCTACCAAATACATCTGCATGACATCATCCATGTTTTATTTTTCATAAATGGAAAAATATTTTTAGTTGCTAATTAACTATATTTACCCATTTCAAAAAATTTGAACAACTCCTATCACTAAACAACTATTTATCGATAAAACGATTTTCGATCATATTATCGAAAAAAATTCGAACTATTTATTTTTGTAAACATTTTTCTAAAACAAGTTTACCATCGTTAATTATTAATTAAAAAGGGGTTAACATGGTTATTAAATCAATTTAATCACATTAATCCAATATTTAAATAATTCAGATATTTAAATACGAAGTGTCCAAAATTCCGGATCATTACATTCTACCCCACTTAAAACATTTCATCTTCAAAATTCCAACATGACTAACACCAAAGAAACAAGCCTAATCAATACTTAACAGTATTCAAAATCTATATCAAACAAAGCTTACGGTTTGCTCGGGTTCAAAAACTCTCTCATCACATAAGGACGATAATCAATCTACTAAGCCTACCTAACACTCAATAGCCTTAGGTTATTACTTAGACGATTATTCATACCACCTCAGAACAAATCAAAGAGTCATTCCCTAAACTCTCCATAAGCCAACAAAACATGGCATGCATATAGTTAAACCCGTACGATGTGCATGGATCATCTGTATGCAATATTTGATTTGACCATTTGCTCGGTCACATAAATTTCACTTTCCAACTAGTATAGATCACTTGACCTCTTTAGTGCAGATTCTGATCAGGTTCCTTAATTATAAGCTTATGTTCTCCTTATATAGTCATACTCAATGATAGAAAACCTCGGGATCATATCAAGAATTCGTATGAAGTGTTCGTCATCAAGAATCGAGCAAAAAATCAAACTCAGACCGGTGTAGACTACTTTGAAATCATGAACTCGAATCTTAGATCAAGATCAGTCATGCAAATAAAATGATCTACGTACAACTTACGTATTTTATTCCATTGGTTTCTTTAACTATATCAATTTCTTTTTAATCACAATCATTTACACAAATAGTATATCATTCGCTGCTAAAATTGTTTATAAAGCACTCCCTAAAATTTAACTTTAGTTTATAAATATTTTATAAAGACATAACATTATTTATATAATATTTCATAAAAACTTAACTCACTTTATTACTCGTATAATACCCTACTACATCCTAGATTGTATACAAAACATTAAATTTATTCACAAGGATGTTCAAAAAATGTAAACTTGTTTTAATTTACTACATTCTCAATTCAAGAGTTACAATGTAACGACCTGTGATTTAGTCAATTTAAATATGAATATTTAATCTATTTTAAAAATAATCAATTAATGGATTTTATTACACAAATAGACCTCTTTTAAGTAATAACTAATGATGGTAAAGTTGTTTTAAAATTTGGTTTACAAAAATAGTTAGTTTGGAGAAAAATAAAAAATGTGATCGAAAAACATTTTTCGGATTTTCGACTTTTCATCATTTAAAACCTGTCAGAACATGTTGTATACACTATAGTATGTATGTAAACATTTATATAAATAACATATGCTTTGGTTAAGTAATTAATTAGAGTTAAATAAGTTTAAATTATATACTTAAGTTAATAAAGTTGATTTTTTCCTTTTCTTTTATAATTTAAAAAGAAGTAGCACTAAAAATAAGACACTGAGTACATGCAAAAGGAGATGAAGCGATGGTGATTAGAGAGAGAGGGTGGGGTGCATGTGGAGTAAGGGTGGAGTTGGTGATGTGTTACCATTTTAGTGAAGGGTATTGTATATTTTATTATTAAGGGTATTTTAGTAATTTCCCTTATTCATTTTATGTAAAAGTAATACGACTTTTCCAGTTATAATTTTACTTCACTTTTTCTTCATCTTCTAACTCATACTTCTTCCTTTTTAAGCTTCCATCTTCTTTTTCATGGCTTCGCTAAAGTTTTCAAGATAAAAAATCTCTTCTTTTTGCACTTTAAAACCTTAAACGATGGCTTGATCCACTTCCTTTCCTCTCTACTTTTCTTACCTTCCAAAATAAGACCTAAAACTCCCTCCTTAAATCATAGTCGAGCCCTCCACCACCCATCTTGAGCCTATTTAGCCTCCTTAGAGTCTTAAAAATCAAATTTTTAAAAGAGGAAGCTAGGTTCGTGTGTCGGTGCAAAAGTTATGATAGTTTTGTTTGAATCCGTGCTGATTTTGGTGAGTAAAGCTCGTTTAAAAATCAGGTTTATTATTTGTGATAATAATATTAGTTAGTTGCTTATGTTTATAAGTATTTGGAAGTGTTGTTGTTTGGTTTGGTTGCTTCAAGCGGATGACATATGTGATAATTTGTTGATGACTTGAAATGTAGTCAAAATGCTTAAGTAATTATTTACAAGTGATAATATTTCCTTACTTTATGGATGTTATTTACATTTGTACATATACTTATGTGATTATGTATATGAATGGTTGCATGTTGATTGGAAAGTTAATACACTTGAATTGATTAATGTTTTGACATCGAGATCCCGTGTTCTTTTAAAACTTGTTTACTTCCTTGTTTTCTAGAAATGTTTTAGAAGGTTTTCCGAACTTTAATTTTTGTTTTCAAACCTTTATACAAACTTATTAAAGTGATTTAAATATAGAAGGAAAGGGTTTTAAAAGCTATTTTTATTTGCAAGACAAGTTTAAAAGTTATGGTCCATACAGCGATAGTTGATATGGATGCAGTTTGTATATTGACAACTTTTGTGTAAAATAAAAAGAGTTTCTACTTTAGGTATTTTTGAAAAGTTTTTAGAACATATATATTGTAAGTATAAAAAGGAAGTGTATATATAAAAATATTTTTAAAAGGTTATGTAATTATTTAAATAAAAGGTTTTAATTTCTAAATCACTTTATTTCCAAAGGTTGGTTTTGTTTTAAAGCAATTTTTTAAAGGATGTTCTAAATACAAGCGATTTCTTTGCATGTACTATTAAGTAGCCAAACAAATATGATAAGTAGTGCTAAAACGTTGACACGTCATATGGAAAGTAAGTCATCTTGTATTTAGCACTAAAAGCCAATGAGTAGACTTTCCTCTATCTATGAGATCTAGAACTAGATTTTCTAGGCGAGAGATGGAGAAGTCGAAATGTCGGAAACATGATAAGTATGAGATAGACAATTTTGATAAATGGGTCATGATTAATTAAGTATATAGAAGATGCTTCATTATGTACTTAACACCAAATTTCGAGATATGACAACTTGTCTCTATCATGAGAAGTAAGAATGTACATCGAGGTAAGGATAATTTTTTTAACTTGTCCGACTTCATTTTTAATCAAGGGATAGTAATGTTTGAAATCGGAAAGTGATGGTAAGTATAATATGTCTTAGTTTTCATATACAAATCCATACTTATACCCGGATAGAGGGTTTGTCCATTATTGACAACTTGACGAATTTTTAAAATTATCGAATGTTGGTTCGAAGAGACCGGGATCAGATAAGCCCGAGTTATCTGAAAACCACTTCGAACCAACGTAAGCGTTTGAATTGAAAACATCATGAAGATGATGGGATCGAAGACGAAGTTCCTTGAAGTGTAAGGGATACTTGCTACTTATCCTAAGGGCGATTCTCAAAAAAGGATGTAGTGGAAGTAGTGCCTTTGGTTTGTTCATATCCTGAACAACTTGTATGAATGAATGTCGGCGTTGCATCATTGCTTGGAGGGCAGTGTTAGCATTCCAAGTGGGATCCCTATACAAAAGTAAATGTAGCCTCAGACCTCACAACTGGTAATGACTAAAGTAGGGATGTGCCATAGGGATAAGTGGGTCGTTCCCATTAAGGTATGACCATCGCTTGATCTAGATCTGTATTTATGGATTTATGTATGCTACGAGCCCCGGTGTGGTTATTGATCGCAACCAAGAGATAATCATATTCGGTACCATCCAGGAAAGGGTAGTCTGATCCTGAGTAGCAGTGTTGCAATTAAAGCAACCTTGGTACATTTTCTCTAAAGGTGTACTGTGCTTAAGGTGGACCTTTACCTTTTTATTGTATGGAATCCATTTCCCACTACGTTCTTACAGACTTGGATGTATACTATATATGCTGGAATATAATTAACGTGACCATTTCGGCTTTGATTAAATATTTATCTTAAACCTTAGACATTATTATAATATCACGAGATTTTTTATAGAAGAGTTTTATAAATATAACAATTCAGTTGTTTTGAGTTTACTCACACCTGACCCTTACCTGACCCAGAGTTTTTCTTTCTTTCCTTAAAACTCTTGGGTACTCAACTTCCTATGAGTAGCCAAGTAGTCCAAATTTTACGAATGCATTTTGAAGGAGCATGGAGCAGGTGGCTTTGACGTTATCTAGTTATCTATTTTATTCCCATTATTCGTATGTGTTATGTATCAGCATTGTGGTGGCACGCAGTTAAAACTGTCTCTAGCTGTAGTTAGTTTTGTTGTATCTTTGATGTTTTATTTTGGAAGTGACTACCATATTATGTTCTATTATATATGATTTCCTTGCATTGTGAATTTCTGTGTCTTTTTCTTCTTTTCTTTTACCCCAATGGCCTGTCTTTCGAACACCTAGATGATCGGCACACGAATACTATGGACATATTAAGTGTTGTTTTTAAGAGTAAGAATGGAAGATCGTTACACATGGTATCAGAGCTTAGGTTGAGCGAACATCTAGGCCTTGGTTAAGGTCAACTCATTGGAGATAGGGTTAGTAATACCCTAGAAGGAGTTTAGTCCATGAGAACGCTAATTTGTAATTTTTATTCGTGTGTATATATATGTGTGTGTGTATTCGAGTAGTTTGATCAGCTTTGATATGTTTGATTTGGTATGTATTTTCTTAAGATAACCTCATCTAAAGTATTCTAAATTTATCTTACTATATTCAGGTAGTAAAAATGAGTAATGGAGCAAGATGGGGTAGAGAAGTTGGTAGCACCACGACCACCATTGGTCGAACTCCGAATGTTATAAGAGTTAGTAGTTGAAAAGGCAACACCTATGTAGCCCCATGTGAACTTTGTAGCTTTGTGCAAAGACTATACTAATCTGGAAGGAAAGCCATTCAAGGGCACGGAATCCATTATCAAAGTCCAAGCTTAGCTTCGTTCTTGTGAGAAGATTTTCAAGGGGCTGGATATTTCGGATGAACAGAAGCATTTCTTAGCATCATGATGGTTACAAGACGGGGCTGTAGCATGGTGGGACTCCATTATAGCTAACATTTCGATGATTATTTTTTCTTGGGCTAGATTTAAGGAGGTGTTTGAAGACCAATTCATGCCCTGTAGGAAAGAATCATCTATATATGAGTTTCTTGGATCTTAAGAAAGAATATTTGTCAGTAGCTGAGTACGAAACCAAGTTTAATGAGTTATCTCAATTTGGTCTAGGATTGGTTGATACCCCTCTTAAGAAAAAGGAGATGTTTGTAACGGGGATGGGGAAAGGATTTCATGAGAAAATGACTGCACACTTGAAATGATATTTTATGGAATTAGTGGATATGGCTTTGCATTATTAAGTTCTTGAGAAGAAGGAGCCAATGGCAGCACCAATCAACAGTAGCAACAACCCAAACTAGATAAAGTTTAGTCGGTCGGGGAAGAAGCAGTTGTGAGGAAAGCGAGGAGGAGGGCCTCAATAGAAATGGTACGGGAATGTTACTTGTTACAATTGTAATCAAAAGGGTCATACTTTAAAATTCTATAGGAATCCAAAGGTTCAAAAGGAAGGACCTATTTCTCCGATGGTTCAGAAGACACTTTGCTTTATTTGTCACTATCCTGGGCATATGGTGAAGGATTGTCCATTAATAAAGAAAGGGGAGTAAGTAAGGTGTATGCCATCAAGGATGAACCATCGACCTCGGTAGTTGTTAAAGGGAACAGAGTTCTTGAAGGTACTTTATTTGTTAATGGAATTTTAGTTCGAGTATTATTTGATATCGGGCTTTCCATAGTTTTGTTTCTAAAGAATTGGTAGCTAGATTGCGACATTCCCCAAGAATTGTCGAAACCTTATTTATGTCTCTAACCCATATGTAGTATAACTAATCTCTGTACGATTTGTGAGAATGTGAAAGTTACTTACCTTACCCACTTTTTCTTTTATGACCAGTTTGTTTTGGATTTTTGAGGGTTAGATGTTTTACTTGGTATGGTTGGTTATCAAAGTATAGAGTTGTTCTGGACTGTGTCAAGCAAAGGGTATTGTTGAAAACCAATTTTGGAAGGGTATTGGTAAGATAATGTATGGTAAGCCTAGCAAGCACATGAGCAGTCTATTGTATGCACTTGATTCTTCCTTAGAGGAGTTAGGATCCATAATAATTGTTAAAAATTTCCCTGATGTTTTTGAAGAAGTTAACAGTCTACCTCCACATCGTGAGATTAAGTTTTGGATCGACTTAATTTTCGGTTGGAAACCTATTATTCAACCTATCCTTAAGATGGCTCCAAGAGAGAAGCTGGAATTAAGAAATCTGACAGATGATTTTTGAATAATGGACTGATTGGGTCTAGTCACTCAAGTTAGGGAGCAGCTGTATTTTTTGTTGCAAAGTCTGATGGTTCTTTAAGACTGTGTGTGGATTACCGAGAGCTAAATTCGGAAAAAGTATCCCTTACCCTATATAGATGACATGTTTGACCAACTTCATGGTGCTCGAGTATTTTCCCAGATGGACCTTGCTACATAATTTCACCACTTAAGGATAGCAAATGATAGTATATCCTT
This sequence comes from Allium fistulosum, assembly GCA_030737815.1. NCBI lineage: Eukaryota > Viridiplantae > Streptophyta > Magnoliopsida > Asparagales > Amaryllidaceae > Allium > Allium fistulosum. Next base: position 778,501,249 of record CM060907.1, read on the forward strand.
GATGGCATTTAAAGGACCGGATTATTTCTTCGAGTGGTTGGTTATGCCTTTTGGGCTAACCAATGCACTCGCTTATTTTGTGGATATTATGAATCGAGTTTATAGAGATGTGTTTAATAAATTTGTGTTGATTTTCATGGATGATATCCTTACATACTCTAAGACCGAGGAGAAACACAAACACCATCTGAAAGTGGTGCTGGAGATGTTAAGGAAACATGTTTTAAGTGTTAAATTCTCCAAGTGTCATTTCTGGCAATCGTAAGTAAGGTTCCTCGGACATGTAGTGTCAGAAGATGGTATTTTGGTGGATCCAGCAAAGGTGGCGATTGTCCAAGATTGGAAGACATCGTAGATACCGACGGAGGTCATAAGCTTCTTAGTCTTAATAGAATATTATAGGAGATTCATCCAAGACTTCTCCAAGATTGCCTCACACCTAACAAAGTTGACGAAGAAGGATGTTAAATTTTTTTGGACTCCGTAATGTGAAGAAGCATTCATTGAGTTAAAGAAGAGGTTGACCATCACTCCAGTTCTAGGTATTCCAGATGAAGGTGAAGGGTTGACTGTGTATACAGATGCTTGTGGCATAAAATTGGGTGTGGTTTGATGCAGCATGGAAGAGTCTTTACTTATGCTAGTAGGCAGTAGAAGCCTCATGATGGAATTATGCAACACATGATTTGGAGTTATTAGCTCTCGTGTTTGCATTAAAAATATGGAGGCATTATTTATTATTTGTTAAGCGAAAAGTTCAAGTTCTTCATGGATCACAAGTCCTTGAAGTATCTCTTCACGCAAAAAAATTTAAATATGAGTCAGCGGCGTTGGTAGGATTTCTAGCGACATACAACTTGGATATTTTTTATAAACCTGGGAAAGCTAATGTGGTAGGTGATGAAAGTCACTCTAACTCTCCTCGAAAGGATTGGAAGTAAGCAATGGGAAGATAGTTTCTTAATGAAGATCATCATATATATAGAGGAAGGTCATTGTTCGAGCTTCGAGATTGATCATTATGGTATATTGCGAATGAATGGAAAGACATGTCTTCCAAATATTGATGGTCTTAGGTATGAATTTTTAGAAGAGTGCCATCAATCCAAGTTAAGTATCCATCCTGGTGTTCTGAAGATGCATTGGGATATGAAGCGAGTATTCTGGCAGAAGGGAATGAAGAGAGATATTGCTATCCATTTTAGCAGATGTGCGAATTGCCAGTAGATCAAAGGAATGCTAGATTACTACAACCACTGGAAATTCCAAATTGGAAATGGGCGCAAGAATCAATGGATTTTATTGATGGTTTGCCAGTTCAAGGAGAGTTAATGAAGGTGTTTGGGTTATTGTGGATCAGTTAACCAAGAGCAGCCATTTTATTCTAGTAAAAATGACTAGGACTGTAGCAACTTTGTCAGGTATTTAAATGATGGAGATTGTCTGCATGGAGTTCCAGTCAGCATCGTAAGTGATTGGGATCCAATCTTTACCAGTCAGTTTAGGGAAGCATTGCCAGTAGCTTTGGGGACAAATCTAAGTTTGAACACAGTGTATCATCCTCAAACCGATGGACAAATAGAAAGAGTAAATCGAATCTTGTAAGATCTTTTGAGAGCATGTATCTTGGATTTTGGAAGATCATGGGAGGATCATCTTCACTTAGTGGAATTATCATATAATAATAGTTATAAGGCAAGCATTGGCACGACACCCTATGAAGCTCTTTATGGACGGCCATGCAATCACCATTGTGTTGGGTGGAAACTGGAGATCGGTCAGTGCTTAGACCTGATATGATTTGGGAGGCCAAGGAGAAGGTAGTTGTGATTAAAAGGAAGATGAAGGAAGCTCGGGATAGATAGAAAAGCTATGCCAATCAGTGGCGTAGGGATTTTGAATTTCAGTCGGAGACTTTGTATTTTTGAAGATTTCGCCAATAAGGGGAATTGTTCAATTTGGAAGAGCAGGAAAGTTGGCGCTTAGATATGTTAGACCTTTTCAGATCCTTGAGAGGATTGGGCCGCTTGCCTATCGAGTTGAGTTGACATAAATATTATCGAGAGATCATAATGTTTTTCATGTATCACATTTGAGGAATTATGTACATGATCCATCACTGGTTGCTAAGCCATCTGTTCAAGAAGATTTAGAGGTGGAACCGAACTTTATCGACTAAGGCATCTAGTTCGCATTATGGATCAAAGTGTGAAACAATTACATAATAAGGTCGTGAGATTGGTTGAAGTGCAATGGAGTGAAGATTCCAGACAATGCACTTAGAAGACTGAAGATAACATGAGAAAGGCTTATCTTGAGTTGATGATAGAATAGTAGTTTGCTTATTATATGGATAGTGTACTCACCATTTGTGGTGTAGATGCTTAGAATGTATCTTTTGTATGTGTTTCATCATATAATATATATATATATATCCTTTTTTGAGCTATTTTTTCGTGTGTTAATTTTAGGGTGAAATTTTTTAAGGGAGGAGAATGTAGTGACCCATAATTTATTCACTTTAAATTTGAATATTTGATATATTTTTAAAATAATTAACTGATGGATTTTATAATTCAAATAGACCTCTTTTAAGTAATAACTAATGGTGGTAAAGATGTTTTAAAATTTGGTTTAAAAAAATAGTTAGTTTGGAGAAAAATCGAAAATGTGACCGAAAATTGATTTTTGGATTTTCGACTTTTCATCTTCTAAGAGTCGTCAGAACATGTTATACACACCAGAGTATGTATGTACACATTTATATAAAAACACATATGCTTTGGTTAAGGAAATGATTAGAGTTAAATAAGTTTAAATTATATACTTAAGTGAATAAAGTTGATTTTTGACTTTTCTTTTATAATTGAAAAAGAAGTAGCACTAAAAATAAGACACTTACATGCAAAAGGAGATAAAGTGATGGTGATTAGAGAGAGAGGGAAGGGTGCCTATGTAGTAAGGGTGGGGGTGGTGAGGTGTCACCATTTTGATGAAGGGTATTATATATTTTATTATTAAGGGTATTTTAGTAATTTTTCTTTTTCATTTTATATAAAAGTAGTTCAACTTTTCCATGTCTAACTTAACTTCACTTTTTCTTCATTTTCTAACCCTTACTTCTTCCATTTCAAGCTCCCCTCTTCTTTTTCATGGCTTCTCTAAAGTTTTCAAGTTAAAAAATATCTTCTTTTTCCACTTTAAAATCTCAAACGGCTGCTAGATTCACTTCCTTTTCTCTCTACTTTTCTTATCTTCCAAAACAAGACCTAAAACTCCCTGCTTAAGTCATGGCTGAGCCCTCCACCACCTAGGCCGGGCCTATTTAGCCTCTTTAGGGTCATAAAAATCAAGTTTTAAAAGAGGAAGTTAGGTTCGTGTGTCGGTGCAAAAGTTGTGATAGTTTGCTTTGAATCTATGTTGATTTTGGTGAGTAATGCTCATTTAAAAACCAAGTTTTATACTTTATCATTTCTGATAATTTGTTGGTTGCTTATGTTTATAAGTGTTTCGAAGTGATGTTGTTTGGTTTGGTTCTCGCTTGAAGCGAATGTCATATGTGATAATTTGTTGATGGCTTTAAATGTAGTCGAAGTGCTTATGTAATTATTTACAAGTGATAATCTTATGTATATGAATGGTTGTATGTTGATTGGAAAGTTAACACACTTTAATTGATTTATATATTTACATTGGGATATCGTATTCTTTTAAAACTTACTTCCTTGTTTTCTGGAAAAATGTTCTAAAAGGTTTTTCAAACTTTACCTTTTGTTTTCAAACCTTTATACAAAGTTATTAAAGTGATTTAAATATAGAAGAAAAGGGTATCAAAACCTATTTTGATTTACAAAGCAAGTTTAAAAACTATGGTCCATCTAACGATAATCGTTATAGATGCAGTTCGTAAATCGACAACATTTGTGTAAAATAAAAGGATTTCTATTTTATATATTTTTGAAAATATTTTAATAAATATATATTTATGTATTAGAAAGGAAGTTTATATATAAAAATATTTTTGAGATTATTTAAATAAAAGGTTTTAATTTTTAAATTACTTTGTTTCCAACGGTCAGTTTTGTTTAAAAGCAATTATTTTTCTTAAAGGATATTTTAAGTACAAGGGATTTTTTTGCCTATGCCGTTAAGTAGCCAAACAAATATGATAAGTAGTGCTAAAACATTGACACATTTTATGGAAAGTATGCCATCTTGTATTTTGCACTAAACGATGATGAGCAGAATTTTCTCTATCTGCGAGATCTAGAACCAGATTTTCTAGGCAAGGGATAGAGAAGTCGAAATGTCGGAAACGTATAAGTATGAGGAAGTTAATTTCGATAAATGGGTCATGATTAATTAAGTATATGGAAGATACTTCGTTGTATACTTAATACCAAATTCTAAGGTATGGAAACTCGTCCCTATCCCGAGAAGAAAGAATGTACGACGAGGAAAGGATAGTTTTTCTATCTTATCCGACTTCATTTTTAATCAAGGGATGGTACTGTTTGAAATCAAAAGATGGTGGTAAGTATAGGATGTCTTATTTTTCACACACAAATCTATACTTACACCCATATAGTGGATTTGTCCACTATCAATAACTTGAACGGTTTTAAAATTATTGAATGTTACTTCGAAGAGACCGAGATTGCATAAGCATGAGTTACCCAAAAACCACTTCGAACCAACGTAAGCGTTTGAATTGGAAACATCTTGAAGCTGATGGAATCGAAGATGGATTTCTTTGAAGTGCAAGGGCTACTTACTACTAATCTTGAGGGTGATTTAAAAAAAGGATGTAGTAGAAGTAGTGCCTTTGGTTTATTCATATCCTGAACAACTTATATGGATATATGTTGGCATTGCATTATTGCTCGGAGAGTAGTGCTGGCACTCAAAGTGGGATTGCTATATAAATGGTAAGCGTAGCCTCAGCCTCACAACCAGTAATGACTAAAGCAGGGACATGCTGTAGGGCTAAGTGGGTCGCTCCTATTAGGGTATGATCATCGTCTGATCCAAATCGGTATTTATGGATTTATGTATACTTGGGGCCCGGTGTGGTTGTTGATCGCAACCAAGGGTTATCATATACGGTACTGTCTAGGAAAGGGTAGTCTGGTCCGGAGTAGCAAAGGTATAATTAAAGCAGGCTTGATACATTTTCTCTAGATGTGAACTATACAGAAGTTAGACCCTTACTTTCATAGTATGGAATCCATTCCATTACGTGCTTACAAACTTGGATGTACACTATATATTCTGGAAGGTAATTAATGTAACCATTTCGGCTATGATTAAATATTTATTTTAAACCCTAGACATTATTATAATATCACAGGTTTTCATACAGAAAGGTCTTGGTTATCGTGAGGTAAAAACCCATCTGTATTTACATGCGGCATGGTCTTACGAGATACCTTTATTTTTAAAAGAGTTTTATAAGTATAACAATTCGGTTGTTTTGAGTTTACTCACACCAGACCCATGTCCGACTCGGAGTTTTTCTTTCTTTCCTTAAAACTCTTGGGTACTCAAATTTGTATGAGTAGCCAATTAGTACATGTTCTAACGGATGAATTTCGGAGGAGCATGAAGCATGTAGCTTCGATGTTATCTCGTTATCTATTTTATTTCTTCTATGTGTATATGTTACGTATCAGTATCATGGTGGTAGGAAGTTATAACTGTCCTAGGCTGAAGTTAGTTCTGTTTTAACTCAGATGTTTTATTTTGGAAGTGACTATATGTACCGTATTATGTTCTATTATATAAGATTTCCTTGCGTTGTGAGATTCTGTGTCCTTTTCTTTTTGTCTTTTTTTTACCCAACTGCATGTCTTTTGGACACCTAGATGATCGGCATACGAATACGTTGAATGTATTAAGTGTTGTCTTTAGGAGTAAGAAAGGAAGATCTTTATATACAAAAACTCAACTTTTATATTTTCACAAGAAAACACTTAGCTTCAAGTTCTATACCAATTCGGAAGTTTTAGGCTGTCCAAAATTGTTTGAAACTTCTATTTCATCTTAATAATTGAAAACTACTAAAAATCATATCATAACATGATGCACATACCATCTAGTCCTAATATATAGGATACATGCGTCCATAAAATAACCTACCGAAGTTACCCTTATTTATTAGACACACTTTATAGAGAAACAGAAAGAGGTTTATTAATTATTTTTGTTGTGCCCCTACCATTAGGGCATCCTACATATCGTACATATAGATCTTTTCTATATATAAAGCTTATTTCAAAATCTTTATTAAACTACTTTATATTTGACCTTAAATTTGTTTATGGAAATCTTTAGAACTAAACTCCGAGAATTGTTTTAATTCATTTGAAATAATAAAATATACATCTATCTTTTGTATATCAAATCATAATTTTGGGATTAAATGAAAATCTATTTTACCAAAAAACCTACTCTATAGCACCCCCACTTTAAAACTCCAAAATGAATGCCGAGGATGCTACAGTCATCACCAGATTTATTATTAAGCGACAGAAGTGAGTTTAATATAGTCAATCATATTGTTGGTACTTAATCAAATTTATGTTATAGTGTTATCGAATATTTTGGTACAATAGTACTATGTATCATGATTTCAATTTCATAAACTCATTTCCTAAATATTTATTTTCAAATAATACTATTATTATTTTCATTAAAAACAGGACACAATTGACTATTCTAAGTTTTACTCGATTCACATTTATCCGACATAAGTTTCAAACGAATTCTATCTAAACATGTACTGATAAGTAAATAACTTTCCTTTGAAATTCAACTATTAAAACTTTCCGCACAATTAATAATCATTTCGCCATATTGATTCCTAACAAAAAACACTAGAAAATCTTACAAAAGGCAAACATGCAGAAAAAATTACTTTTTTGCCCCATCAACATTCCTAAACTCAAACAGATCATTATTAAATACATCTATTATAGCAGTATCGACAACATGAAAAAAGAAGAAAGGATGCATTTCTCTTTATTATCTTTAAACGATAGTAACAAGAACCATGTGCTGAACTTGAAAAAACTTGAGAAACAACAAGCAAAAAACCAAGATACAAAATTGAAATCACGATCATCGTTACAAAACATTTTCCTAAATTTTGTTACAAACCAATACCGGTTAGGTTCATCTTCACTGGAAACAATCCCAACAACAAGTGAAAAAAACTAAAATAAAGATGAATACTTAAGTTACATTCGTAAATTAAAAATTGGATAAAATGTATAAATTGCAACTGTGTATTTAGCAAATATTTAGCAGGAATATGAAGAAAAAAATTAACCTATAGATATTCAATAGGCTAAGGTTTAAAATCTAGTAAAGAACTTTAAACATACCAAATAAATATATTATTAATTAATAAATGAATTATAACTTAAAATAAATCAAAAAAATCAATGGACAAAATGTAGCAACTGTTGTATATAAACCTAGCAAATATCTGACAAACGAATATTTTCCAAATGACAATTTTAGAATTTACAAAAGAGCTTAAAGCAAATCAAACAATTATATTATTAATTTCACAACTAAATACTACCTTAAGATAAAACAACAAAATTAATAGACAAAATTTATAAAGTGCAACAGTACGACTATGACAAATATTTGCCAGTAAAATAAGGCAAATATTTGACATGCAAATATTTAATAGACTAAAATAACGAATAATTATATTATTAATTTCAAAACTAAATCATATCTTGATTATTGTTCTTAGCAGCAGGGACATAATACAACCTTGTCATCTGCCTCTCATAAAAGTTTCATCCAGAAATATTAAAGGACGACAATAACCAAATCCATATTTGCATGCTTCATACCCAAATAAAACTCTCTCAAATCCATGACTAATAGGATCACTTTGAAGATCTATAGTACTACGCGATTACAAACAAAGCTTCATAGGATATTTCAAATGATGATACAAAGGCAAATCATTTCCATGTATCTCTTCAAGAGCCGATGTTTTTTCCATAAATGCAAAATATTAATTTAAGTGATACTGTACTCAGCATGAGATAAATAAATAGTATCTTTTGTTTTCATTAAACGATTCAATCAAATAAAATCGATAATCAAATTCTTAACTAGTTTGCTAGAAATAAGTGGATGGTTAACATCTATAATACCAGCTCCACAAGAATGATTAGGTTACATATATTTAATAGCGAAAAAAACTTAGAAGCTTAAATTTACGAGAAGCGTGAACACAAAATGTGCAACCTTCCCGCGAGCAAGTAGTTGGAATGCGCTCCTTGTCATTATTAACAACATTGACCTTATATATATATTTATAATGCAATATATCTTATGACACAATCAAAACTCCTCAACACCATATGAAATCTTTGACTAACACCAATAAATTGGATTGCTAGAATCACAGTTTAAAATTTGTTTCAAATAAAACTAAAATCAACTGAAAAATTATCAATTGAAGAGTTGGATGAACAATCCTCAGCAAAAGAATCAACAAATGAAGAACTATAAGAACCAACGTCACCTGAACTACTTTTAGACTGCTTTGAAATAACTGAAACAGGTAAAATCATCAGGACTACGAGCAATATGTAATAATATGCTATGCGAATCAGAATTAGTTTCAATTACTTTTTTTCCACTAATTATTTTATAAACCAATTCAATAGAGTTAGGTATTAATTTAGGCCACTGGTCACATATATTGTTTCTCAATCTCAACACACAGTCACTTAAACAAAGCCACATACTATAAGTATCATTATCCAACATAAAAATAAAATGAACATTAATAGTAACATACCTACACAAATACATATATAATATTAATATAACAGAAAAAAATAAAAAATATCAATCTGGCAAATATTTGCCATATCATGCTAAACTAGCTTGGATAATATCTGCCATCCCATTTTTTCATACCAGTCTGCACAATGCCAATGTGATGACCCACATTTCGGGAGGTTTAAGTCGACAATGAACCACACATGTCCAACTCAAAACAATTTGAAACACAGATAATCGATGAGGCTAATTAAGAAAAGAAGAAAACAAACACAGAATCTCGTAGGGGAATGATAAAATATAATAATTAAATAAATAGTTCATGAAGTTGTTTACACCATACATTTGATTATACTTTTACAACATCAATCAGAGTTACACATACAACAGAGACAAAATAAAATAATGCAGTAGAACAATATGATGCAGGGGAATAATACTAGTAATATAATATACCAAATCTTCGTCTTCGTCCTCCGGAATAATATGATCTTCAAGGCACTGAAAACTCAGGGCTGACCCGAGCATAAAGTAAAACAATCCACTTGAGTCAGAACTAAAATATCCTTATGTAAGTCAAATCAATATCACATATAACAGGAGTGTAATAGCGCCAGATATGTTTACGAGGTTTTATATCTTCTATCTAGTGTATAATTTGTGTGCAATAACTCAAGAGATGTTACGGGATTTTCCATCTCTTAAGGATCCATCAAAATATCTATATATATATAGTAGAATACGCTATATATGTAATGTTTAATCAATAAAATAAATATTTTTTCTAGCGTTAAGGATTTATATTAATCTCCCTTAATGCGTTTTTAAGCATTGGCGTATAGTTTGCATATAACACCCCAGTAGAACGTCGGGGGATAAGGATGTGCCGTGATACGACAGGACTAAACCAAACTCATAGTGGTCTTAATTCAAATCTTCCAATTCAAATCATCTTCAATCTCAAATCAATTTAAATGGACTAAATTTCAATTTCAGTTCAAATCAACTTTAATTTCGATTTCAATTCGAATTAGCTTCAATTTCGAAACGTTCATTTTTAACTTCAAATTCGATTCAATGATTCGATTCAATTCAATTCTTATTTTAAACCATTTCAATTTGTATAAATTTCAAGCCCAATTTCAATATATCGATTCAAATCACTTAAATCAAATTAAACTTCAATGTTCAATCTAGGGTTCAAATCTTTAAAATAATTCAATTCCAAGCTCAAATTTGAAATATCCATTTATATCACTGTTACTTATGTAGATTCGAAGTTCAAGTAAAAGTTCAAACCTTTAAAACAATTCAATTTCCATAATTCAATTCATATGTCGATTATAACTTCACATTTCAAATTTAATTCTTTAAAACGATTTCTTTTAACCAATTTCGTCTTCAACATTTCAAAGCTCAATTTTGAAAATGATTCAATCTTTATAAATTCGATTTTTTTTCTTTAAAACAAAATCATTGAAATATATTCAAATTTAAGAATTTAAAACCATTTAATTTAACCAATCCAGTGGCCGTAATTTTCTATCCTATGGTCAAGTGATCAGTTATTTCGATTTTAATTTCAGGGATGGATATATATCATTTCAATCCAAATCAAAGTGTTATATGAATATATCATTTCAACCCGTTTCTTAATTTATTCGAATATAATTCAAACAACAGTTTATAGGCTTCAAATAATTTATAGGGTGATAACATGATATATAAAATAAATAAACATCCAATCATCCAATATATCAACCAACATCATCCAATCTCAATCAACATTCAAATCAGCCAGTAAATCACAACAGTTAATTAGTTATCCATATCTGGTGTTTAACTAGCAATTCAATTTCAATTTCAAATTTAACCGTCAATTTAAATTCTTATCAATTCAAACCATATGTCAATTTAAATGTCAGTTAAATTACCAAACAATAGTCAATAAAAATAACTCACTTCATGATTTCGATTTAACTAACATCAGAATATTTTAGTATTTTGTGAGCGGTTTAAAACATTCATCTTTATTTGAAATTGAAAATTTTTCAGAGTCAAACAAATTCGAAATCAACTCCATGTCGTAGCCTTCGTCGATACGATCGCAACGCGACTCGTTTGACTCGAATCCGATTTCGTACGAATTAAATATGGATTAACTAACATTCGATATAATTAATTATAGTTAACTAAATGAAATTAAAAGTTTAAAACAATAACCTTCTTCCTTTACTCCATCACGCATGTGCACAGTTCCCAGGTCGACGCCTCCCTTTTTTTATATACCTTGATCGATCGCGCCTCTAGCCCCCACGTCGACGTTGCCAACCCACCACCAAGCCGCACTTTGACCGCCGCTCCAGCCCCTTCGCTACGCGCGCATCGCGCGAGATCACCTTGCAAAACCAAAATATCGATCGACGAACGCATCAAAAATATGTTCACCTCGTCGCAAACCATGCCATCGCACCGTCCATCTCGCTCACCTCCTCATTGTGCACATCTTTGCAGTCAGAGTTGAGAGCCGATACGGCCTCGAGTGGCTCCAAGAAATAACGATCGTCGGATGGGAAGGGTTTAGATGGTGGCCGAGTTAGGGTTTTGCAAATGGAAGAAGGTTAATGCCTATTTATAGAAAACTTCCGGTGGCACTATTCATCCGTGAAAATTTCGAACTCCAAATGAGGCGTGCTGCCTAGCGTTCTATATGTTATACTCCTATTCCGAACACAGTGGAACATACACCAGGAGCAAATTCCATCATATTCAGAAGATAGATTTTTTCAAAATCGAATTATATTAATTAAAATTCCTTTAATTAATTTCTACGCGTTTCGAACTCGCACGGCCAAACTATACGTTCAGTTGCTACGAAATTTGAATCATATAATAATTCACTATTACAGATCCAATGAAACTGGTTTCGTCGAAATCTGAAACAGTGCGTCAAAAGACTATTTTTACACGTTAATTAAAATATAAAATTTTCAATTTCTGTTTATTTACTTTTAATCAAATTTAAAAGTTACTATCTTCATTCTAATTTAAATAGAATTTAAATCAACCTTTGAAATCATTTTCATTCACATTAAATTCAGAATTCAATTATTTAAATAATTCCGATATTAAATTCAATAATTTAATTATCAAATAAATCGCTATATTTGAAATCCAAGTTATTTAACTTATAAAATTTGTTTTTAAAACGAATTCAAATAATAAAACAACTACTTCCTTTTTACAGTAATTCAACATCTTTGCAATTATTGCATACAACAAAAGTTATTCATTTCTTACCAAATAAACGTTTTCTTATTTCAGAAATTTATATTTATCAAAAATACAATTTCATATAAATAAACTTATACTTTTACTTTTACTAATCATTCATTCAATTCTTTATTAACTTAAAATTGATTATTTCAATTTTGTTATCAATTACTTACAATTCAATATCATTTAATTTACTTTCTAATATAAGTTATCATCTTTTACCTTATTGAATTTTTTTATTTAAATTTTTATCTAAGTTCATATCCAATAAATTACATTAATAAATCATTAAATTTTTATTTCTAACCATTTTTATTCAAAAATCATATTAAATTTAATAATTTAAAATAGTTAAAAATATGGGTGATCACAGTTAAAATTTACCAGTATATAAAATTATTTAAAAATTGCCGCACCACATAGTTATTTCAAATATAATTATATCGCTCACCACAATGATAGTAACAACAACATTCAATTCAACAGGTGCTACAAGCATCATTTAACAACAAAAAATAACTAAAAATAAATCCAATTAACCTGGAAATCATTTTTCAACAACAAATAGGTATTACGAATTAGAATTCTTGGTCAGCTATTATTTCTGAACAAAAAACAAAAGAAAAATCAAATAGAAAAAAGTACAAACAACCCAAAAATTTAATATAAAACATACTGTTAAAGTGCAATTCAACAAAAACCGCAAATATAAGAAGTCGATAAAGATGTAGACCGACATGAAGATAAATCCATGCGTCAACCGAAACAGAAGCTGAAAACGAATATGAACACAAAGATGAAGAGGAACATGTGAGTTTTGAAACTTAAACGGAAGCCTAAAACTAAAATCGAAGATGTAGATGAACTAAAAGATGAATCAAATTCGCCCAAGACTTGAGATGAAGTCGTGCAAGATTTGAAAGCTACGGTTGAAAGTTGAGGTGATTAGTGAATTAGGAAAATTATAAATGAAAATGAATAAACAAAAATGTAAAATAAGAAGGACGGATGTGATTTATACAAAAATAAAAATAAGGATATGTTCCGCATCCACTTAAAATGTTAGACCCCGTTTGGTTTGTCCTTTTTAGTTTTGTATTTTCGTCTAAATAAAAATGCACATGTCGCATGCATTGCTGAAAAACAAACAATTTTAAAAAATGAAATTAACATACAAAATAGAAAACAAGTTTATTCGATTTCTCGCTTTGAGACATAACAAAAGCAAGAAAAACAATCATTGTCCGACCATCGTCGCAATCACCATGAATTATAAAACTTTTCTCATGTTTTCTCGTATTTTATGGTGCGTGTTGAAAAAACAAAACATAAAACTCAAAACGAAACTAAACGGAATCTAGTTTTTGGGGGTAAATTTTCTCCACTTACCCATTCCAAACCATCCAATCAGTGGACCTTAATTCTCACCTTGGAGATGGCTGGACGGTCTGCAAATTGCGGGTAATTTGATTTGTAACCAAACCCGCACCAGCAATTAGATCACCTATAAAGTCTGCCACCTTGCCCTAAGCCGCCAGCTTCCATTTATCTCTCAAATTATTTTTCTTCTCGTCTGAACTCTAATTTCCAAATTTCCGATCTTGTGTACTAGTCTAATTTGTTTGTTTTGAATAGTGTAGGTCGAGGGGATGGAATAAAGAGGTTGACTCATCACACCGCCGTATGATTTGAATTTATTTTTTCCCATGATTATTATGTAGTTGTAATTCGTAATTAACCTATTTTGGACCTTAACGTTAGTCCTCTAAATGATGAACTCATAACTTGTGGCTATGGAATAGAATCCAAATGAAGCTTATGTCATAGTTACTCTGATAGAGGATTTTTCTTTCTTTGGCGTTTAACTTTTGGAGATTTCATCAATGTCCCAAGCTTAATTGTTTGTATATAACCCTGGCAAAAGATGAATTGGATCTAGATGATCCAATTTGGATCTAGATGATCCAATTCATGCACTTTATTGTTAATAATTGAACCTCAAAGCATTCAGGCATTTGTAACTTATTTCAGATCTTAGTGGCAACTTCTAAATGATGATCTTCTTTGTTAAAGCTATGGATTTACATTCAAATGAAGCTTTTGTCATAGTTACTCTGATAGATGGTTGCTCTTTTTTTATGATGGTTAACCTCTTTATTCAGATCAATTTTATATCTTTGAAATTCTGCCGTTCTTTTCCCAAAAAACACTCGTCAGGATTAGACCTAAGGATTTGAAATCAGGCTTATATTTCACAGTTTGAAGCTCATCCTTTTTAATTAAAAATACCCCGCAAATATTTAGTCAAATAGATAAATTGCTTCACTCAATTAATATTGATATTTTCATACTCTGGATGTCTTCATGTGTGATTTCCTTGCTCAAGTTTACAAGCATACTCCTCATTACATGGATCAACTGTTTAATCAAATTGGCTGTAAAATTAGTTTCAGTGCTCGTGTAGTAACAGAGAAATATAATTATGTTCTTAATCTTTGTATAATTTAGCATAGATTCTTAAGTCTACTTATATATTTCGTCAGGAAATTATATAGTGAACTGAAGCATCGTGCTGGACTCAAATGTGAGAAACTAACTAATTTGTTATGGCTAGTTCTATTAAACCCCCATAATTTATTTCACACACCCCACTAGAATTACCAAACAATTGTTTACTATTTTACCCTTATCAAATTGGAAGCAATGGTTGTTTGTTTTCAAATTGATATTTTAAGATTAATTAAAAAATCAGTAATGTTTGTTTCTAGTTTATATTTTGGGATAAATAAAAAAATGACAACAACTCTAGAATAATAAAAATGCATTTGTTATTGAAATGATTTTTTTTAGTAAAATTTTCATGTTCAAATAATTATTCAATAATGATTGTCATTCAATTTTTTCTTGTTTGTAGTAGCAGACTGAACAAAAAACATCTAATTAAAACTGAAAATTTTATATATTTGCCTACGTTTTCATTAGAATCTAACGCAATCTATATATTTATCAAAAATCCGACGAGATTTGAGCTTGGAATTGAGCAATACCTAGTGCAGAGCAAACTAGGAGTTGATAAATACTTACTAGGAGTTGATGAATACCTAGTTTGCTTTGCACTAGGAATTAACTAAAACCATGCTAAACCAACGTAATGTAATATTATGTTCAAACAACAAGAATCAGTAAATGGAAGAAAAACACAAAGGGTACAGTTGGTATAAAACGGGGTGGAGAAGGTAATTATGGGGTGAAAATTTTATTTAGGAACCATTGGGGGGAGAAATGAAATAACTGGGGGGTGAATAGAAGCAGCCATTTGTTATTGGTAATTAATAATTGATCAACATATATTAATACTTATTGCATGTTATGCATTTCTTGTATGTATCTGAATTTCGTGCATGAAAAACAAGGCAGCATATGATAAATTCTTGTTTATTAAAGTCAAATGGAAAACAAATTTCTGTAATATTTGCCAACATGGTGGACGTCTAGGAGTTGCAACCCTTTAGATGGGGATGTGGTAGTCTAGGAAGCAGCACTTTTTATAGCGCACTCTCCAGGAGAGTGCAGATTTTGAGCATGAGAAATGAGAAATTTTTATAGGAGAATTCGATGGATCCAGTGGTTAAGGTTGGATTTTCTTTAAAAAAGATCGTTGTTTTTGTAACAACAGTACTCATATATGTAAAATTCAAGGGTGACAACCTCCCTCTAGTAGTTAGCTATCAGCCTTGGCTGTTTAAGAGTGGATGTCAGTTTTTTTTTTTTTTTTTTACCTGTTGGCGTTTTAAGATTAGAAGCCATTTATTCAGATTGATACCTATTTACAGCTGTTGGACGGTACCCTGTCGTAAGGAAAGATAATCAAACTAATTTAACATCATCAAGCCTGTAACTCAAGGGTAAGTGCACCGAAGATCTAGTGTACATTCCATGTACATTAGGACTTGGTGTTTTGATGTAGGTGGATCTTAGCGCTTATACACAGATGTGCGTATCATGCAAATTATTGCATCTCAGGCGTTGATAGTATTACATTTTACACACATGCACATGATTTGTACACCTACATAAACATACACATTTGCTATCATATCTTTTGCACATATACCAGCAAACAGATAAACTTTATAATCTACCTCCTTGCCCTGAGCAACTACCCTCTTTTTTCTCACTCAATCGCTTACTCTTCATCCTATGTTGTCTCAATCCTAATTTCGTATTCCACATCTCAAGCACTAACAGTAATGTGTTTTACAGTTTTAGTGTTAGATCAAGGTACTGCAATGGAGAATAAAAAGATTAGTTTATCATGCTGCCTTATGATTTGTTGTAATTCATGGTTGCTTATTATACCTCTTAACGTCAGTCCTTCAAATGACGAACTTCTAACCAGAAGCTATGGGTCAAAATCCAAATGAAGCTTATGTCATAGTTACTCTGATGAAGGGCGTTTCTTTTTATAGGTTTTTGCTATTAAGAAATCTGTAACGATCCGTAAATTTTAACTGTTTTAATAACGTAATTAGTTGAAATTGTATGAAATTTTAAACGATAAAATTTTGAAATAAAAATTTTACATTTGAAATGCGTCTAGTTAAATATAGCAATTGGTAAATTTTCATTCAAAATATGAAAGTTTATTTTATTGTGTAATATATTTTAATTTAAATCAGTTAGTAATCGATGAAAATAAAATATTTTCGAAATCTAAATATTTTTACATAGAAAAATTGTAAATCGTCTTTTGGGCAAGACGTCATTTTTCGTTTTTTCAAATTTGGACTTCTTTAGCTGCGTCGATTTTATTTTTTTTCGTTTTTGTTGCATTTTTCGTAGTAGAAATTTCGAAATTTTATAACTTAATCATACCACCGATATCTGTATACCGTTTTGATCGTCTCGTCATGTTGATCTCTACTGTATATTCAATTTTGTGTTTTGAAGTCGGATACGCAGCGGAATCTGTAAAATAGTGATCCGTATTGGTATCGAGCTTTCTGAATTTTAGTGTCCATTCAAATTTTTCAGTATTAACCCAACGATCTTTAGCATTTTTGTCTCCCTGAATTCAAGTCACTACCTTTCTCTGTTTTCGATACTTAATAATTGTTGGTTCGTTCAAATTCTTCCAGCTCCTTCGTTTTATATCATGTTCACTTGGAAAACAATATTATACTAAAGAAATATACTCTTCTTCACTGTTGTTTGAGAACCTTTCCATTATCTTCTGCTTTCACGTGCCAGGCTTGAGTGAAAATGTTGTTGTCCCTTCTCTCCTCTGGCCTGCAGTTGACCACTCTCATGCGCAACATCGCATAAAACCCCACACTTCCACGTCACTTTAATGGTCATCACCCTCGCATGGTGCCTCTTTCCTTCAGATCTCGCCCAGCTTCCCACGCAACAACCTCAACTCTGCATAGTGCCTCTCTTCCCCTCCTGCAGCAAGCACCGCTCATGGCCATGTCCCGCCTGTCCAGTCTGCCTCTTAACCGAAGCCGCCTCGTCACCTCGTTGCACCTATAGCCCGCGTCGCCTTTGGCACTTTGGCTCCTCCTTCCCGTTCGCTTCTACTTTGACCGATGCAGCCGAACACCTCCTTCTTCATGCCGCGCTCAACATATCTCCGACCGGGCCTGCCCTCATTTCTCTCCTCCACTCGAACGCCAGACAGCGCCCAGATCCAGCCTTCACCGTGTGCCGCGTCTATCCATCATCGTCTCAACCTTTCTCTGCCTATTGCTTTCCACTCGTGCCATCCGCCTCTTCTTATGAAAAAGATGGTATGTATTGTATATATACATCGGCAGTATAGGTTTACTTTCACATATACAGGTTATAAAGTATTTTATAATTTGTACGATAGTATCTATAAGTTTATAAAAAAAAATTAAAGCTTTGTCTGTGTTTTTCCTTTCGCTTAGTTCAAGCCTGCATTCATGTTGTGGTTTCAAAGTATATGTTAGTTTTAATTTAAAATATATATTGAAAAGGTAAAAAAAAAAAGGAAAGAAGAGAAACGAAATAGTTTTGTAACAGATTTCAGCAAATATAAACTGTTGATTATGTATAAACGTTGTTTGGATTCTCTTGTATTTACAGAATATATTTGCTCTCTTATTTTACTTACTCGTGTTATACATACAGTATAATCTATATATATAGTACAAGCTTTACTTTGTAAGTTGTTAATAAAATGTTAGTTTATGTATTTTATAATTTGGGTATATATATTTAGTCTTCAAGTATAGAGTACAGTTGTATGTGTAATGCAATAATATGCATTAATACTCTATTCTAACTTGAATATACAGTAGTATAGGTGTTTGTAGGTATGTTATGTATCATAAAGTATAATTTTCATCATGGTTTTAAAAGGTTACTTTGTACTATTATTTTCTACGTGGGTGATGAGTGCTAGTATATAGGATGTTATGCACATCACATCAGAAGCAATATAATTATTTTACCATATCTAGGCTATGTGTATTGCTTGATTAGCCTATAATGCTGTTTATAAATATTCATAGTTGTTATGCATTATCGGGGTGATATATATACTTGTTATATATATGTTACGTGTGCAATATATGAGCTTATAGTTTATATATAATATATTTTATAAAATAGGATTTATGTATATATAGTTATATGTATAAATAGTTAAATATATAAGTTCACTTATACATTTTATACTCATCGATTTAGTCCTGATTCGTTTTCATAAATTCTTATCTATCAGTTTGTCGAATTCGTGCCAATCTTGCTTTGCTTTGGAATTCATAGCTTGTTCTGTTATCAAACTCCTCTAGCCTCGAAAGGTGAGCAATCACTCACGATTAATGTTCTTTTATTTATTTAATTTGATTTCAATTGAAACAGCAATTGAAATATGCTGCTGTTAGATATTTACACTGTTATTACCTGTATCAGTTCACCTGTGACATCTGATACCATTATCTGTTATATATGCAATGATAACCCAGTTTGGTTGTTAAATGATTGATTGTTTGATGTTTACAATTGGACTTTAAAATTGTAATGTATAAAGTGATAAATAGTATGCAATTGAATTTGACGAAGGATAGTTAAAAATTTGAATCGACATATGTGTTGAATTTGATTTGTTAAATGTGTATAATATGATCCCCTGAATGTTTAATTATTTGGCACGTAGAAAATAGTTAATTACCCTTGAACCATTTGAATTTATGTTGTGTTAATTGATGAAGTATGAAATTGAATAGTTGATGTCAAGTGTAAAATTGCATAGAATAATAAGTGTAATAATCTTTAATCTACATGAAATGATAGTGTAGATTCTAGAAATAATTATATTAATTCGCACAAACAACAATGTGAATTAATACGGCTATTTCGGGATTATTTGAATTGATTATTGGATTGTTATTGATTGTTGTTATTGCTTGTTTATTTACTTTGACACCATCCCAGTTATCACACTACAAGTTCCTTTTGCTATGCTTTGATTTAAATCCCGATTGGTCAACAATTTGATTTAAAAATAAAATAAAGATTTTATTTAAATAAATAATAAGATTAAAAATGAAGTTGGAATTTGAATTTTTTTTACGAAAGGAAATTGTTAATATGTAATAATCCGAAACAAAATATTACCATAGTATTTGATGAAAGAACGTTGGTTAAAATTTGGAATTATAAATAATTAAGTTTGAAATTATTTAATAATTAAGTTTTAAAATTATTTAATAATTAAATAAGATTGAATTATTTAATAATTAAATAAATTGAATTCTTTAATAAGTGGAATTGAACTTCTTGAATAAGTTTATTTATTTAAGCTTTGAAATTGTAATTAAGTAAATAAATAAGTGAAATTGAATTTTCTTTAACAAGAAATAAAATATGATTTATTGAAACTAATTTAAGACTTGTAATTTAAAGAGTTGATTTGACGAATCTAATTTAATTCAATTTGAAGTTTTGATATAATAAAGTTAAACTTAAGTAAGTGATTAAATGAATTGGCAATTCAATTGAAATTGTTTTGAATGACAAATTTACTTAATGAATATTGAATGAAATCAATCAAGGAATTTAGATTGGTTAAAAATTGAATTTGGAACTCGAATTGATTTGAATCGATTTGTGAAGGTCGAGGAAACTATTTTATTTTATAAAGTGATTTAAAATTATATTTAAAACTATTGATATTTTACTTTATAAATTTATTTTAATATAAATCATTTTTAATATAAATTATTTTATAAACTATTTTTAATTTATAACTATTTATATTAACTATTTTTATATATAAACTATTTTTATTTATAAACTATTTTATAAACTATTTTATTATATACATTAATTTTAATATCTAAACGGTTTAAGAGGAAAGTGTTATGAATTCCAAAATGTTATGATTTCAAACTATAGTTTCAAGTGTTATGAATTTCAAGGTTCTGATTTCCAAAGTGTTTTGATTTTAAAAGACTTACGATTTCGAAAGCGATATAACTTTGAAAAGTGATATGATTTTGGAAATGGATTTATTTGAAGTGAATTGATATCGTATGGATATGGTTTTGAAATGGGAATGATATTTCGGTTTTGAAATATGAACTATTTTGAAATAAATAAACGACCAATCGGTGTAATAATTACGAAAGTTATTAAAGAGACCGGAATCGGTTAGGGACATACTCACTGTCTAAACCGAAAACCACTTTAATAACTATACGCGGAGTGTGATCCAGAATGAAGTGGTTGGAATGATGTACGTGATGACTGAAGAAAGAGAACGATAATGGATAGCCTTGACACTTGTGTCAAATTGGAAATGACTAAAACAGGAGCCGTGCCGGGCCAAATGGGGGTTAGCTACCTCGAGCGAACACACTTCTTCGAAAACTACTCATTACTTGTTGTCGATTGGTGCACCCTTGATTTGGGAGTGTTGTTTCGCGGTGTTGCGATCGCTGCGGCGATGCGTTCTCACCAGTCTGGATCAGGCAAACGGTAGTTTCACTACTTTGGGTATTGCCTCATGTGCCTTGTCATACTTGTATCCTTATACGCGACCACTACGATTTGTTTTGTGTTATACCTATGGAGTACTCCCTGATATCCCACTAGTTTACGGTGGAGTTTACAGTGCTGTATAGACTATAACGCTTATATAAAATGTGTTAAGGGGGATAATGTTAACGCCTTAACACTATTTGATATTTTATATTACTGATAGGCATTATCTATTTACCGTACACTACTACATAATAGATAGTTTAACGGATCCTTAAAAGATGATTATTCCAAACATCCTTTGAGTTACTTGTATTTCAGTTGATATTTCACTTGAGTTGGATTTATTGATATTAGAATGTTAATCCTAACTCGAGTGTCTTGTGTTTTTGCTTTACGCCCGGGTCAGACTGAGTGTACCAGTATTCGAGACTCACCTTTGGAGTTGGAGCTTCGCTTGGAGATCCAGCTATCTATCCAGCTTTTAGATATTCAGTTGATTCCAGTAATGTATTCTGATATTGTATTTGACTATTGTATTCGAGACTCCTATTGTACCTTATTTTACTCTGATATGTATATAGTAGCTTCATGAACTACTATCTTTTGTTTCCTCTGCATTTATTGCTCTGTGTCTGTGATCTGTGTTCTATTTATTTACTATATATGCTCAGTTTTGCCAAATTTAAATTAACAATTCGGTATTTTGAATCATTCAAGTGCGACATGTGCGGATGCGAATGGTCCAAAATAGCGGGTCGTTACAAAATCTCATCGTTGAATTATTTGCATATAATTCTAAAGTTCAATTTAGATGTTTCCGTTCACTCATTTTAATGTCATAATTATATTTAGAAGTGTTTAGCATATTTTAACTTGATTTATACCTTAGCTGGAACCTCTAAATGGTGAACATCTTTGGTAAAGCTATGGTTTATATCCAAATGAAGCATGTCATATGTACTCAGATAAAGAGTTTCTTTTTGGAGTGCCACTGTCCTTGCCAAAAAATGTTTAATTTACCTAGACGTGTCAAAATATGATCCAACCAATTAACCCAACCCATTTACCCTATTTATAAATGGGTTGGGTCAATCTATTTATGAATATTATTAAATGGGTTAGGATGTTCCATTTTTAAAAGGGTTATAAATGGGTAACCTATTTAGCCATTTATTAAAAATATTAAATTTTAATATAAATTTGAAAAATAAGAATTTTGAACATACATTGTAGTTTTTCATGGGGACCGACAGTTATACTTTGAAAATAACAGGCTACCGCATCCTCATATTTGAATTCCGCTTAGTGCAGAAGCCGTTATTTTTTTTGTTCGGACTGCAATAACTCCTTCGTTCTAACTCAGAATCAGGCGAGACTTCGACCGATGAACTCCTACCTAAATTACGGACAGTATGAAACATTCAGATACTTCATCGTGTGAACGCACACTGTAGTTCTCCAAGGGGACTCACAGTTGTACTTAGAAAATAATAAGCTACCACATCCACATATTTGAACTCCGCCTAGTGTAGAAGCCGCTATTTTTTTAATTCCGACTACAATAACTCCTTCGTTCTAACTCAGAATCTGGCGGGACTTCGATCGATTAACTTTCACCTAAATTACGGACAGTATGGAACACTCGGATATTTTATCGTGTGAACGCACACTATAGTTCTCCAAGGGCCAGTTGTACTTAAAAAATAATAAGCTACCGCATCTCCATATTTGAAATTTGATGAAAATTAGAATTTTAAATTTTTATCGGAACTCAAAACATAAAAATTAGAATTGGAATTATTTTATATTCATTTATTATTAGTCAAATTAAATTTAAATCTTTAAATGAGTTAAATGGGTAACCGCTAATTAAGTGGGTTGAGTCAAAAATAGGTAAATAAGAATGGGTCATAAATGGGTTGGGTCAAACTCGACCCAATCCATTTTGATCCAACCCAATCCATTTGACAGGTCTAAATTTACCCACAAAATCTATGGTAACTAAGTGCTATTGCTCTTCATTATGGTTGGCATTTTGTTGTTGACCGTTGCAGACAACAACACTTTTTTAATGGTTGTCAAGCTATTTTCTTACAGCAATTTACTTCTTAAATTTATGCATATGATGTTAAAAATTAATACTTTTACTCCATGTATTTACATTAAAATATTTATATATCGAGGAAGTATGTATTAAAATTTGAGCTTGGCTATATAAATATGGTTTATTATTTTTATTTTTATATTAGATTGCATCATTGGTTACTCTTATTACAACAACTGTAACATACGATCTATCAATTGATAACATAAATATATACATCCCCCAATTTTAAGAAAAAACCTGTAATATCATTTTCAACAAATATATTTTTCCTTCAATTAAAAAATATCCTCATATAACATCCGTTTTTATGATTTTCCCACGTGGTCGGCAGTGATTTTATGTAGAAGAGGTATCAACTTTGGATCACCGGTGCTGCATAAAAGTGAGTTTATTTTATCTAAATCGTCTAAAGCTAACTGTTACTCTATATTCTCTTTTTGATAGCATGAGAGTAGTATTTAATTTAAGCAAATGACTCATTTATATTATATTTGAGCTGGACAGTTAATGCTTCGTTATTACTCCGCTATAACCCTGCTATTTCTCATAGCGGATTTCTACCGCTATTATTTTTCCATATAGCTTTAAATGTAGCCTTTTCGCTTTAACCTTCGCTATTTTCGGTATATCCCGTTATTCTTGCTATATTCTATTTTTCTGTTATATCTTCTTTAAAAGAAATGAATTGAAAAATGAAATTTATACATTATAAAGATTATGGAATTAATTAATTTAATTGAATTTTTAATATATTTTTAAAAATGAAAATACTCTAATATTCTACTAAATTTAATTATGTTTTTTTTGAGAAAAAACTAAATTTAATTATGTTATATAATATTTTTACGTTTATTTACAGTATATTCACACATGTTTTTATTTTAATTATTTGTGTATTAATTATAATTTAATTAAATGTTAATTGTTCATTTAATTACATTTTATATATTTGTAAAAACATTAAGTACGATTTGTATATGCTATTTTAGAGTCATCCATTATATTCCATCATATCCTCGTATTCCCGCTATGACTTTATGCACCTCCGCCTCATTAAATCTGCCGAACGTTTTAACTGCACAGTATTTGAGTCGACATTGTTCATTTAGTTAGATCAATAATTGTATTTTATGTTGAAGATTATACATTGATTTTGCATTCTAATCTCAACCTTTATATTACTGAATCAACGCAAATGCCTATTGGCCTTATTCCCTTTGTCTAGCCATTCACTACATTTCACTTGCGCTATTTAAGCAAACCTCAAAATTTATATTAGTGTTCGTTTTGAATGCTCAAAGTTTATATTTGTAATAAAATTTGAAATTCATATCGTCACAAACCATACAAACTAACATGACACGGTCTCAAAAGTTAAGATAACGGTGGTTGTCGTGGGTCATACCTTATCTATCTATTTGTTTCTGGTTTGAAATGTGGGTTTTTGAGACCAGATGAGTTGCAAGGTATTTGAAAGAATGGGACTGAAGATTAACCATGTGGTTTTCTAGTACATATTAAGGTTGTAGTTTTTTAATTTCTAGCTTCAAGAAATATGACGACGTCCATGAGATTTTTTTTATGATCGAATTATTTTTATCTGAAAGTAAGAAACAGTCTATTCATAATAACTCAGAATGCATTTTGATAATTTATTGTGGATTCTTCTAATTCTTTGGTGTGAAATTTGACAAACTAAAGTTTAGGTTATAGATTTTTGTATTTGAAATTATCATCTTTGCGGTGGCTAAATGTGTTTTATAAAACAATTAGTTTATTGTTAAAAGTAAACAAAATTAGAAACCATTATGGAGAGGTGATCTTTTTATTCTTTACATAATATAATACAATAAAAGTGAGCTTTATTTATAGATAGGATGGAATCCGTGCTTCGCACAGGTAATTGTGGAAACATGTTTTTGTGAAAAATATAATGTGTTTGTTGTGCTTGGTAAGTGTGGTGTGTTTTCAGTAGCACATTGTAGAGTTAGTGGTGGTGTATGATGATTAAAATATTAGCGTGCATGATATATTTGAACATCCAAGTTGCACAATTAGAACATGTATCATAATATGGTTGGCTAGGTAGAGTAGCATAATGGTTAATCCGGTAAAGTATACATATCACAATACGTGGACGGTTGTATCTACAGAACTTACAGTATATTCTGAATGAAAACAAAATGATTTGTACTTGAAAATGGTGTTCATTGCACATATTGGTATGCACAGTAGTTAACTAAGCATGTATTGACTTATATCATGGTAGTTCTAAATACTTTTGAAACATATAGATGGATGTTAAACAACACAGGTACAAAACTAAAAATTCATTGTTACTTCAATATAATACAAATTTCAATTTTCATTACAACCTAAGGTTTTTGACCACCATAAAAGTGTCTCCTATTTGTCCAGATTTTCAAATTGTTGAATCCCGGCTGCCAAAGTCATGTTGTCATTTTTTAAAAATCAAAATTTGCGTAATTGGTTGTTCTTTAATATCCCTGCAATACATATAAGATTAGTAAACAATGCCAGATCTTAAAAGCAATAAAGTTCAACAGTACCTAATGCAACAATTAAACTTAGCATTAGAAAAATTGAGGAAACATTCCAAAGTAAAGTCATAATGATAGTACAGTTTTGATTATATGTATATTTCATTTAACATACTAAGTCAGCAAGGTACCTTGAATTTTAGTTGTCAATCAGTTATATAACTTGAACGTGTGGTTTGGAAAATTGCTCAGTCTGTAGGAACGAAGGGAGACACACTATTCTAACCAATTCCTTGGTAAGCTAACCTAAGTACATTGAATGAACACAATGACTAGATGCAGTAAACATCTTAATAAAACTTGCAACTCACATGTTTAATATTTTTGAAGTAAAATTGAGCATAAATGCAGTGATATTGGCAATCGAGAAAAATGGACAAAAAAAATTGAGTAGAGCGATGCCGCCATTTCCGCCGAGCATCAGTCCACTATGATAGGGTAGACTGCAGTTGTTGGCTCGGTTTTTCAGCAGGCAGAAGAAGAGAGAAAGAACAAAAAGGCAAGAAGAAAGGAATTGAATAACGGTGTAGAAGGCAGTAATGCCGAACCAAACATTTGGTCTGACATTCTCTCAAATGCCGGACCGGTTATTTGGTTCGACATTCTCTGAAATGCCGGACCAAATATGTTGTCCGGCACGACACCAAAGACACCAGACCAAACATTTGGTCTGGTACACGGGTTTGCCGGACCAAATGTTTGGTCCGGTAAATAAGCATCTCCAAGCAAGATGCCGGACGAGTCAAGCAAATCCGGTTCTCCAAGTCAACGTCGAACCAAAACCTCATGTCCAGATGCCGAACCAAACCCTCCTGCCTAGATGCCAAACCAGGTTCAGGGAGCTATAAACCATCCTCCACGCTTCACAACTCCACTCTATAAATACCAGAGCTACTCAACAACAATGGGGACCGAATTTTGGAGAAAAGAGAGAAAACTCTGTTGAGACTTAACCATCCCAGCCACTCTAAGTTTTTACTCTTTCTGATCAAACCTATATTTGTAATCAAATCAAAGAAGCATAATAAGATGAACAGTGGATGAAGGCATGTTCTGGTCGAACCACTATAAAATTTTGTGTGATTTACTTCCTTTAACTGCTTTCCAACTCTGAGTTTGTGAACTGTTCCGTGACTGCAAAAATTATCCGTTAACATATCAGAACATGGAAAACTTCATATCAAACAACTTAAACGTGACTTAACCAAATTCAAACTTAGAGATGTTTGATCATTTTTTGTGCAAACATTTTTGCTGCTTTCAATGAGAGCGGCGGCGTAGAGAGCCAAATTCTTATGTCCACTCTCCTTTCAGCCTTAACACATCGTTAGAACATGGCTCCCTCTAGGTGGAACGCTGACAAGGGTAAGAACGCGGCCACTGCTAGTAAACTCAATCTCATCCAAGAGGATCAAGAAAACCAGGCCACTCATTCTCAGCTTCCAGGTTCAGCTGTCACCCGAAAAGACCTAGATAGAGTTGTGAATGAGATGACTGAGCGCTTTGCTGCCGAGCAAAAAGCTTTGGTGGACCAACTCATGACACGCTTAAGAGACACAGAGGAATCCTCTCACAACACATAATCTCGAGGTGAATCTCAATCTGGAGTCTCATAGACGGAATATATCCCCTTCGAACGAGGATTTTAATCAAGCAGGTACAAGAACTTGAAACCGAGCCAGGACTCGGTCCAAAGCCGGTCCTGAAAGATCACCATAAGCTGGACCCAGTCAAGGTGGCACCGGGCAAGGACCGACTGTGACCGACTCTGTCATGCTTCGATTCAACCATCGCCAATCCAATCTCAATCAGGGTTTTAGACGTCATCACCATCAAAAGGAAGCCCCCACTTCTCCCAGGACTGCCCCAGCATCCGAGGAAAGGATGAAACGCCTCTTTAGGGAGTATCTCAGGCGCGAACAACTAGAAAGAGGGATGGTAGCAAGGGTGTCCAGCCCATTCACCAAGGACATAGAAGCAACAACCACTCCTCGGGAATGGAAGATGCCTACCATGGATCCCTACAAAGGCACATTCGACCCAATCATCCACTTACAGTGCTACACACAACACATGCTCATGAATGGAGCAACAGAGGGTGTGCTGTGTAAATGTTTCCCGCTATTCCTGTAAGACTTAGTAACCGCATGGTTTTGTCGCCTGCCTCATGGCTCTATTAGCTCTTGGGAAATGTTGAAGGAAAGATTCATAAGTCAATTACGAATCGACGTGTAATAGCCGAAGGATGTCTATTCCCTATCAGACGTAAAACAAAAGGCAGGAGAACCGCTGCAGCAATATCTTACCCGCTTTAATGCTACCGTGGCAGCAGCGCAAGACGCCGATGAGAGGCTTACACTGATGACGCTGTGCGGAGGCGTCCACCCGGATTCAATTCTAGTGAGAAGATTGATGAAGGAAATGCCTCTAACTTTCCAGGATTTCTTTCATAAAGTTGGAAAATACATGAGATTGGAGGATGCGGCGGCCCACCGACTTAACGAGCAACTCGCCAAGGCTTCTAACGTCCAAGGAAATATGGGTGCCCCACCCCGAATGGAGGGGAATAAGCAGAACAGTGAAGTAAAAGGTGGCCACCATGGCAACTTTGGAAATGAAAAAGGCAATAAGCGATGATACCGACCCTGACCAAGATTCGATTCATACACGCCGCTAAACAACACTGTGGAGAACATTTACATGGCTGCTCAACACGAGTTGAAATACAAACGCCCTCCATACAAAAAAGAATCGGAGGCCGCAATTAGAACAGAGAAATAATGTCGCTTTCACGAGTCTCATGGGCATAACACTAAAGAATGCCAGCATTTGCGGGATCTCATTGAGAAATATATCTGAAAAAAGAAACTAGAGCGATATGTGCAGAAAGGACACAACTCTCCCACTCCGACCCACAAAGGCTCTGGGAAACCCCCGCAAGGGAATAATAAGGAAGGAATAGGTGCGAGCCGCTCCAGCCAAGAAAAGATAATTGTCCACACCATATCCGGAGTCCCGCATATAGCTGACGGAAGTTGGGCAGAAATGAAGAGGTATGGAAAATCCTTAAAGGATAGGGAAGGATACGTTAATTCCATAACTGAAGGTTGCATCGCAAACCTAAGATAAAGAGTCGACATAACCTTCAACGATGAAGTTTTGGTTTGAAAACAGTATCCGCACACTGACCCCCCGGTTATCTCTGCCTGGATCGGCTCGGTAGAGGTGTTTCACATTTTGGTCGATACTGGAAGCTCAGTGAATATTTTATTCAAACATGCATTCAATAAAATGAAATTGTCAATGAAAGATGTATCTCCATGCCATAAGCCTTTACACTGGTTCACCGGAGAGGCCACAATGCCACTCGGGCAGCTAGATTTGTTTGTTGAGCTTGGGAGTCACCCCCGATCAGTCGTGCAGAAGCAAATATTCGTACTGGTAGACGGACACTCTGCCTATAATGCCTTCTTGGGTAGACCAACCTTGTCAGACTTCCAGATAGTATTAGCATCGTGGTGCTTGAAGATGAAATTCCCAACCGATAACGGAATAGGAGAAGTGGAAGGAGACCAAGACGCAGCTCGCGATTGTTATGTGACTGAACTTCGCCAAACAAGAAAAAGGAAAAGGGGAAAGGCGTATGGGTTGTCCTCTGCGCCAAAAATTCGAAAGCATAGCAATCTAAGAAGGCCCTTCCTCTTGAATATACCAACGACCCATTCAACGAATTAGACCCCAAAGATAAAGAGGAGGAGGTCAATGCCGAGCCTATAGAGGCTATGGAACATGTGATGGTGGACGAACACGACAAAACAAGACTTTTAATGATAGGTTCTCAGTTAAATCTGAACCTCAAAGTCCAGCTGATAGAATTCCTACGAGAGAACTTGGATGTATTCGCATGGACCCACGAGGACATAGTAGAGATATCCCCAGAGATAGCTTGTCATTCCCTCAATGTTGATCAAACCAAAGTCCCGATCAAGCAAAAGAAAAGAATCATGGGGATAGAACGATTAACCGCTCTCAACGGGGAAGTGAAGAACCTGCTCGCCAATGGTTTTATCCGCAAAGCCATTTACCTGGAATGGATCTCCAACCCGGTCATGGTAAAGAAGCCTAATGGAAACTGGTGAACCTTCATTGACTTCTCCAACCTTAATGACGCTTGCCCCAAAGACTGTTTCCCTTTACCCCGAATCGACTGGCTGGTGGATGGAACCGCAGGGCATGAGTTGTTGTCATTCATGGACGCATATTCGGGATACAACCAAATTCCCATGCATGTGTCGAATCAAGAACACACTAGCTTCATCACGGATCTAGGCCTGTATTGTTACAAGGTCATGCCCTTCGGGCTTAAGAACGCCGGCGCTACCTATCAACGTCTGGTTAATAAGATGTTTGAGCAACAAATTGGCCACTCCATGGAAGTCTATGTTGACGACATGCTTGTCAAATCAAGAAGAGCAGCGGATCATCTAAGCCACCTAGAAGACATGTTCCAAATGTTACGCAAATACCAAATGAAACTAAACCCACTGAAATGCTCTTTTGGGGTATCTTTGGGTAATTTCTTAGGTTTCATCGTATATGCTAGAGGTATAGAGGAGAATCTTGAAAAGGTACAAGCTTTGAAAGACATCAAATTCCGGCAACATGAAGGGAAATGCAGAGCCTAAACGGAAAGGTAGCCGCTCTGAGCAGGTTTATATCCAAAGCAACAGACAAGTGTGTCCCATTCTTCGAAGCCCTCAAATAAAATAAAGGAAAGTTTGAATGGACTGACGAGTGATACTCGGCCTTCCAGAGTTTACTCGAACATCTACAGAAGCCCCTAGTACTCTCCATTCCGATGGATGGAGAGAGCCTTTACTTATACCTGGTTGCATCCTCACACGCCCTAAGTGCAACACTAGTACGAGAAGATGATCGCATCCAAAGATCGGTATATTTCATTAGCAAAAGATTCACGGGCACAGAATCTAGATACCCTAAGGTCGAAAAACGGGCTTACTGTCTGCTCGTTACATCCAGGAAATTACGACCTTACTTTCAATCACACTCCATTAAGGTTCTAACGGATCAACCCCCGAGACAAGTCCTACATAAACCAGATACGTCAGGGCGCCTGCTAAAATGGTGCATTGAGCTAAGCCAGTACGACATCACTTACCATCCGCGCACCGCAATCAAAGGACAATCCTTGGCTGATTTTATAGTCGAGTTTACAATGCGAGATGAGGAGGCATCAATAAAAGTTGAGGAAACTGTCAAATGGAATATGTTCGTTAATGGAGCGTCGAACGAGCTCGGCTCGAAGGCAAGAGTCATGATAGTCACACCTCGAGGAAGAAAGTTAAGCTATGAACTAAGGCTAGAATTCGCTGCAACCAATAATGAAGCTGAATATGAAGCAATGATAGTTGGCCTAAAGATCATTAAAGAAATATGGGTTAAATCGATATGTATTCATAGTGACTCACAACTGACTGTGAACCAGATCCTTGGAGAATTCCAGACTCGCGGATAAAAGCTTGCATCTTACCTCAAAAGGGCCAAGATCCTCAATGAGCTAGACTACTATGTAATAAAACACATCCTGCGAGGTGAAAATCAAGAGGCATACACCCTCTCTAAAGAGGCGAGCGTAAGGACCGAACCAATGCCGAGGGCAACCCCTGTCATGAGTCAAATCACACCAAGTTTCGATATTCAAACCACGGTGACCGTAAATAGAGAGGAGACATGGATGACCCCCATCATCAGATACTTACAAGATGGAACCTTACCAGCAAAACGGAACGAGGTCAGGAGAATCCTACGGAGGTCATCCCGCTACACCATCCAGAACGACATACTGTACCGTCGCGGTTTTTCCAACCCACTACTAAGGTGTGTCGCTGGGAACGAAGCAAAAGATATCCTTAATAACATTCATCAAGGGAGTTGTGGCGATCACACCGGAGGGTAAACTCTAGCCAGGAAAATTCTCGCTATTGATACTTTTGGTCCACGCTAAACAAAGACGCAGCCAAGCTCACTAAGAAATGTGACAAATGCCAAAGATTTTCCAAAATCACGAGACTACCACCTACCGGTTTGATCCAGATGGTCAGCCCCTGGTCCTTTGCAATTTGAGGGATTGATCTGATCAGGGAACTCCCCATGGGTCGAGGAGGGGCAAGATACGCCGTAGTGGCAGTGGATTATTTCACCAAATGGGTGGAAGTGGAGCCTTTGAACAAAATTTCGTCTACCAAGGTGATAAACTTCCTAATACGAAACATCCTATGCAGGTATGAGGTGCCACAGAAGATCATATCGGACAACAGACTCCAATTTGATAGTGAAGAATTCTCCAGTTGGTGCCAAGAACATGGGATTGCTCGAAGCTTCTCGGCTGTAGCTTATCCCCATGCGAACGGGTAGGTCGAAGCAGTAAATAAGGTTTTGAAAACGCCGATCAAAAAGAAGCTAGAGAAGTCCAAAGGGGCATGGGTCGACGAACTGCCTACTGCACTATGGGCCCACCGAACTTCCTACAAAACCACGACAGGGCACACGCCATTCGCATTAGCATATGGGGCCAAAGCCATGCTCCCAGTCGAAACTGTCGTCCCATCGCACCGAAGGATGCATTACAATCCAGAAGAATACGAGGAGCTCTTGAGCATGTCACTCGACCTGATCGAGGAGAAGAGAAATGACGCCGCCCACAAAGCCGCCGCTCATAGACAGAAGGTGGCAAGGCAATATAACTCCAAGGTGAAGTCTCGAGCGCTGCAAGAAGGAGACTTGGTACTTAAGTGGGTCTTCCCATGGCTAGGTGCACTAGACCCAATTTGGGAAGGGCCGTTTGTTGTTCATAAGAATCTTCATAATGGAGCTTACATCCTATCAACAGTAGACGAGGAGGTGTTTGGGAAAGCAT
The DNA here is from genome assembly GCA_030737815.1 of Allium fistulosum. Lineage (NCBI taxonomy): Eukaryota > Viridiplantae > Streptophyta > Magnoliopsida > Asparagales > Amaryllidaceae > Allium > Allium fistulosum. Next base: position 778,533,959 of record CM060907.1, read on the forward strand.
GGAATCTCCAACACCTCCGCCGTTATTTCTCTTGAACTGTAAAGAAGCATGTATTAACTGAAACGATAAAAGAAAGACAGTGGATGTAGGCATATTTTGGCCGAACCACTATAAAAATTTGGTGTCTCGAGTTACTTGTCTTATTTAAAATTTCTTTCCTTTAATTGTTTGTCTAATGACTATTCCTACCGCGAGCAATCGCAAGCGCTCGTCGACAGTGGTGAAAATAAGATAGCCACGACAAGAGGCACGAAACTAGCCTCGGTAATTCACTACTGATGATCAGCACCCTCAAGCCGGCAATGATGAACCGACTATAAGCCACGGATTAGGCCTGATTTATAGCTTAGGCAGTTCATCATTCGCGTTCGGCTCATCGGAAACTGCGAACCGATTATAAACCCCACGATTAAGGCGTGGCTGCAGCCAGGGGTGGTTCGCAGTTGACGATCGACATTACACACGCCGACAACGATAAATCGAATAATACTCACGACACGGGCAATAGCCCGAGCAATTATCGTTCGTGATCGACCCTGAACATAGCAATGCGTTTATGGTTTCCTACATCTCAGAATGCAATGACGATTAACTAAGTCATAAGAAGTTCACAAGTAGACAACGCAGACTATAAAAATCACGCATCACAAAAGTCATTCTAGATAAACAGGCAAAGGACTAAAGTCGAACATTACAACACTAAAATCTATATGTACAATTTTTTTTGTTTATATATACATATGCAGAATGACCATACATCCTCCAAAAATACATACAAAAAAGAGAAGGGGAAATTTCCTCGACTAAGCGGGAAGGACATCCTTGTCACTCGGCCCGCTCCCTCCGACCATGTCCTTCGGAAGCTCGGGTCGCTCAGAGGACTCGACCACTCTTTGCGACGCCCCATCAGCACCCTTTGGTGGCACGACTTGTCCTGAGGCCGTCTCTGCACAATGCAAGTAAGAAAGATCATAAGTTTTACAGTCTGAGATAAGTAAGAACGAAGCTGAAATGAAAAGACGAGATACCTGCGGTAATATTGTGTGGGTCGCCAAGCCCCTCGAAATCCGAACCCTCTTCATCATCCTCATCCTCTGCCAGCAGCTCGTTTCCCTTAGCGATGGACTTGGTCTTTTTCACCGTGAACTGACGGTTCACCATCCCAACATCATACACGGCTCCTTCCTCCTGCGCAACCGCGGCCTTAGTCTCCTTTATAAGCCGAGCATGGATCCTTGCCATCACTTGGGGATAGTCGTCCATCCATTGAAGGTTCCCCTGCTTCCAAAACATGTAGTAGGTGTCCTTCAGCATCTGGTTAATCGTCTCACAAAAGTCGCTGGACTTGTCGACTTCGGCTTGGAGGGACACCACTTTATTCATATACTGTTCCTTGTCCTTCCTCAACCAGACATGCTTTGCCATCTGCATATCGATCTCAACCTTGTACGCATCCTTTTCCTTCCACCACTCACCCTGAAACTTCTTCAACTTAGCCAAGACTTCCTAGAATTTCTTCATTTTTCCCTTAAGAGAGCGAATCCACTCCAGATCCTTCTGCCTAGCTTCGTCCATTGAACTTATAGCATCATCGATCTGCACCTTGCATAATTCATTAGCCTCTCTCATCGCTTCTTCCTTAGCTTTCTTTACCTTGGCTGTGCGAGACACTTCAACCGCCTCCAATTTCACATCCTTCTCCCTAAGCGCCCTACAAAGATCCTCCACCTCCAGGCATAACCGTGCATTAGCGCTCCCGACCTCCTCACTGGCCTTGGCTAAATGGGATTGGCAATCTACAATTTTTCTAGTCTCGTCAGTAATCTAGACCATTCTCGTTGTCAGATTGGCGAAGTCAAGAGTTTTTGCCTCATCTAAAATTCGAACCAGAGGATTTCTAGGCAAAAGGAACTCGGTATCATAATCCACTGGATGGTGACCTGCATAGCCAGGGTTGATATCAAGGTGACTCTCGAAAGGATTCCTCATCGGCGGTTGAAAATCTGAGAAAAAAGCGTCGACATTTTCTTCCCCTAGGTCACCAGGCGCCTCATGCACTTCATGACCGGATGGATTTTGGCGATGGCGACGGGAAGAAGTTTGAGAACCGGGGGAGGTAGCATCTTTGTCCGGAGACCTTGCACGTTTCTAAGATGTCTCGTGGCTCTCTCCTCTACCCAAGCCTGACGAAGTCTCCTCGACATTCTCTTATGCAGTCTTTTCCTTTTAGGAGGCAATCTTAGAAGGAAAAGAGGCCCCTTTCATCCATTTGAACTGTTTAAGTCGCAGAGACATTTCATTCCTCTTCGGATTTCTTCCTTTCCCTGCAAAGCAAATAACAATTTTAGAACAGAGAAACGGAGAAAGCATAAACACAAAGCATGCAAGACACTTAGACACTGCAAGCTACCACAAACCCTTAGGGGAAACTGGATCAAGTGGCCGGGACGGGGTCTCACTCAAGTGGGAAACACACTGGGACGGGACTCCACTCAGAGGAAGGACACACTACGACTGGACTTCATTTGACTAAGGAGCAAGTGGAGACCGGGACTCGTCTAAAAACAAAAAATTCTCAAGAAGTACCCTAAAACCCATACAGAAATCGAAAGTAGCTGGAGAAAGCCTGAACGTCTCGCCGATCCCCGCTCCGCTTTGCAATGGGAGAAACGGCATTCCACTCAATTCATCCGTAGACACATTCTCTTGAGAGGGGTCAACGACAAAAGTTGGCCCAGGTACCGACTCGGATTGATCTAACTGCTCAGGCCACTCCCGCACAGCCTCGGCGTTCTTCAAGGGAGTCATGCCCAAATCTTCGCTGCCAATAAACTCCACATCCTGAGAAGCATGGGCCTCCGATTCTATCGCCCCAGAATCTCCCTCCGACCCTTCCTCATCCTCCCTATCACCCTCCAAACGAGAACCCTCCTCGTCATCAGGAGAAGGAGCGTCCCGTATGCACAAAGGTTTCCCCGAACGGGGAGGACGAACTGCACTCTTCTTACGCCTCAATTTCTTCGAGGTTCCGGCCCCTTCACCGTTTTCCTCCGGTTCCTTGCCTTTGCCAGTGTCTCCCCCTTCTCCTTCGGCTCCCATTGCTCTCTCTGTTGAGCTTGGCCTGATCTTGAACACGGATTGACCGGGGCCAATTAGGTTTTAAAAACAAAGGGTTGTGTCACGGAGAAAGAACGAGGCTTCCCTCTCAGCCTTAGGGATAGCTAAGATTTCCATGGCCATCTTCTTCAAACCTTCGTCCTCTATCGCCTTTACACAACCTGAAAATACGAAGCATTAGGGAACCAAGTCGACAAAAAACTTAGAAGAGGATATAAAGGAGACTTACACCTGGAAGTGAAAACATGTTGAGGGACAACATCATCAAGCACAAAGAAGTACTCCTTCTTAAACATATTAAACTTCGAGTATAAGTCGAGAACAGGCTTGAATTTATGAGCTGACTCTAAGTTGATGAAGGGCTCCCCTTTCGGTAACTTCTCACGTTGTATAAGTACCAGATCTCTCTGTGGGTAGGGGGTCTCTGATAGCACTTCACAAATATCAGATACATGCATATCAGGATTGCATAGGAGTTCAGTTGAAGCTGTAGAGGAGCGACTTTTAGATAGACCACGAAACTGGAGATCCAACGGGTAAGCGGAGGAATTGCACCACACATGCAGTGGTATTTACTATATGCCATGTATCCCTCCGGGGAGAGCATGCCTTGTCATTTGGACCAGGTAGTAGCATGTCCCGACGAACGATCCCGAATGTCGTAGCTATGGAGTTAAGCTTCTCAATTGTCAACACGCTGGGATAACATTCAAAAGCCTTCACCAGCGTCTGGTTTGGAGCGTAGCCCTCCACCAAAGAATATGTGGAGCTAGGTTGCTTTGGGGGATTGGCGGGAAAATCAGAAGAAGAGGCGCCAGCCCCGACAGGCTGTGATGACACATGCTTAGATCGAAGCTCGCGACCAGACGACATTTTCCTGCACAAGGAAATAAAAAGCTGGCATAAGTTTAACAGACCAATAACTACACAATCGTAGCAAGAGTAAAGCGGTAGCAATGGATTTAACACATTATAAATCATGCAATCATAACCAGAAGGTAAACGCTCTTGGAAAAACTCCTATCGTTTGGGTCGGTTAGTATCATACACCAGACCAGGCCCTCTAAAGCTCAAACTACTACTCCCAGACTCCCCACTTGGCTCGGCTTAGGCTAATTTGGTCCGACATCACTTAACACACCGGTCAAAAACCAAGCGACATCGTGATGCCGAGCCAAATCAACCAAGCCCTGTGCGATGACTGCTTGGATCCAACCGGCCAACCACCTTCATCTCACACCCTAGTCTAACCCAATAGGAAACCAATCACAATTTTAAAGAACTTCTTCAGCCCTCAATAATTTACTACTTCAATTTTGAATCCTTCACCTTTGTCGAATCATACCAACGATTGCAGTATTCTGAATGAAGCGCCCTCTCCCCTCAAAAAAAAACTACCAGGCAATCCTAAAATCGAAACCATAGAACACCCCAAAAAACCCTAGGAAAGAGAGCAAATTGAAGAACTGATCTTGCCTAAGATGCTGTTGAAATAGGAAATAGGCAAACGCGAGCACTTGGAGCAACATGAGATACGAAATAAATTGGGAAAGTTTCGAAATCTGGAAGCAGAAGAAGGAAATAGAAGAAGGAAATAAGGAAGGAAGGTAAAGTATTTATAAAAGGAAGAGCAGAGGAGTGAGAGAAGATGAATATTCTTTTTGGTCCGGTAAAAATACCTCACCGGCCAAGAAAGGGTTGAGTCCGAACCAAACAAAGCACATCGTATGGGAATACAACGTACTTTGGGGGGAAAATGTTGGCTCGGTTTTTCAACAGGCGGAAGAAGATGGAAAGAACAAAAGGCAAGAAGAAAGGAATTGAATAACGGTGTAGAAGGCAAGAATGCTGAACTAAACATCTGGTCCGACATTCTTTGAAATGCCGGACCAGATATTTAGTCCGACATGGCACCAAAGACACCGGACCAAACATTTGGCTTGGTACACAGGCTTGCCGGACCAAATGTTTGGATCGGCAAATAAGCATATCCAAGCAAGATGCCGGATGAGTCAAGCAAATCTGGTTCTCCAAGCCAACGCCGAACCAAAACCTCATGCCCAGATGCCGAACCAAACCCTCCTGCCTAGATGCCGAACTAGGTTCAGGGAGCTATAAATCATCCTCCATGCTTCACAACTCCACTCTATAAATACCAGAGATCCTCAACAACAATGGGGACCGAATTTTGGAGAAAAGAGAGAAAACTCTGATGAGACTTAACCATCCCAGCCGCTCTAAGTTTTTACTCTTTCTGATCAAACTTGTATCTTTAATCAAATCAAAGAAGCATAATAAGATGGATAGTGGATGTAGGCATGTTCTGGCCGAATCACTATAAAATTTAGTGTGATTTACTTCCTTTAACCGCTTTCCAACTCCGAGTCTGTGAACTGTTCTGTGACTGCAAAAATTATCTGTTAACGTATTGGAACATGAAAATTTTCATATCAAACAACTTAAACGTGACTTAGCCAAATTCGAACTTAGAGGTGTCTGTCCAATTTTTGTGCAAACAGCAGTATAAGAGCAACACCAAAGATCAATTTGTTAACTATAACAATAACTTGAAAGTTGGAAGGCATAAATAATGTATTTAGTAACATTTCATCAATAAATGAACATATTACAATTGAAATTCACGTTAGGAGCAACAAAGATTATTTGTATACATTGTGGAAATTTAAGTTGATTTTACATACAGCACATATAATAACACGCTGACATATATGACTTAGTTTCAGATCTCAACATCGACTCTTGCCAACACAAGGTAGTTAATTAGATTTGCCAAAGGTCAATGATGTATGCAATAACTATTTAACATACACGTGCTGTACAAAACTATTGTTTTCATATCTTGAAAAAACTAAGTAATTCACTGATCACATTTTTTACGTGAAACTATTCAACATTTACCATGCTTCAGACATAAGCTTAGGAAACATTAATATGCACATTGATTGGTAAAAACTAACTACAATTGGTGCAAATTATAACTAATCAAATAAAATAATTCAATTACGATAGTTCGCAATCACGCACGTGCTCCGACTGCCACGCATTTTCACAATAACTGCAAACGATTGAAAACACATAGTTGTTGGAAAAAAGGACAAACTCATTGGACTGATTGTCCACCTCACATAGTTGGCATATAGAAATTGAAAATAGGGAGAACTTTGTTTAAACATGCCAAACACCAGATAGAGAAAAGCAGAATCGAAAATGAGTTGAATAATACGGCACAAGAGAATCCAGAATGATACCTGGACTTCTAATTTGTCCGCACTACTTGAACAGCCTTTCCAACAAATAAACTAAAATTTACCTTCTGTTCATCATAGCAGCCATTCAAAATTCAGTTGATGAGGTTTAAATTTGTAGAAAATGAAACGTTCAACAAATTATGTCACTTTATTTGGACAACCGAGTATGAAGTAGTACATCATAAAGTTTCATTGGCACCAAAATCTCATTGCTAAATAATAACTACTTTGGGAAGCAAGTCGGTAGACGAATGTACACATCTAGTACTATATAGAAAAAAATGGGAATAAGGAAACATGAAACACGTAAACCACGTTCTATCAGTTCGAATGACTCAAATTTAGACAACATGAAATATGTACTTCACATGGTATGTTTATATCAATATTTGAACCATAGTTTCGAAGTCCGAACTGTGAGTCAAACCGTGTTGGTGCAAGGTCAAAGGTTTTAGTTGTTCAACTGGTCAGACCGTGAGAACCGCGTTGATTGTGAATTTTTATTTTATTAATTTAAATGTAAATTATTTCAGTTAATGTTAAAATTTAACCAATTATAATCAATATATTAAATTTTAAATAATTATTTTTATACATTTCATAACAAATATTAATTGGAATAATTCTATAACACTTTTTTAGCATAAAATTGTAAATTTCCTTATTTTTTAAGATGAAAATGGTTTAGTTCAACAATAATTCATAAAATGTACACTAATAATATATTATGTCATCCAAAATTGATAAGATAATCTAATAATTTAATGGATAAGGTTATGAAGTTATTTGTTAAATTAATTATGTGAAAAATAAAGAATGAAGAGATAATTTTTCCTCAAATTTGAAAAACCGTGGGGTTAAAAGAGGTGGTCTAGAGGGTTTTTTCAAGGTTTTGAGGTTAAACCATGGGTTCATGCACACACACAAGGTTATTTCATTTTCAGAGCTGTAGCGCTCCAAGGTTGAAGTTTAACCGTGGACGAACCGAGGTTGGGTTGGGTCTTTAGAACAATGATTTGAACACTCTACTGCTTACCTTCAAGTATTTGTGTTACTGAAAATGGATGTCAGAAAGTGTGTAAAATCCACTCATTGCATTTCACTTTACAAAATAATCGGTACTGGGAAAAATTTAGTTAGTGCATAGAATACTAAAGAAATCTCAAAGGTTCATTTTATTTTAAAGTTTGTTTTTTGGTAATCTATCAAAACCTAAACATATCTCTACATAGATAGGAAGTCATTTTAAACATTTTGTTTGAAATGCATTAATGCACACAAAATATATCAAAATCCATTTTATAATTTATTTTGATTTTTATGCATCGATAAGTCAAAAATCATTTCAACCATTTTAACCATTACAAAATCTACAAAATATCTTAAAGATTGGTCAATTATCTGGTGAACCAAATAAGGGTATGGAAAAATCTTTCTTCTTATTTTGACAGTAGCAACAACCAGCTTGAACTTATTGAAGAAGATATCAAATAGTGGAGAAAAATAATAATGAAGAAAACTTACTCAAGAAAAAACTATGTTGAAATAACTGTATGGTGAAATACAATTTTCAGTTGGGAATAAGACTAAAAATATAAGTAAAAAGTACATGTTGAAATGCTATCTAGGGTTTTGTCCTCAGAGTGATTTGCAAATGAAAGATAGATGATATGAATTTGGCGAGGAAGGAGGAAAATGAAAAGCGCGAACTGCTTTGATAATCTAATGCCACTTTCTATCATGTGGGCGTATTTATTTTGGTGGTAATTTACTATTTTTTTTCTTTTGAATATACTCGGGAGAATCCAGCGGATCGGTAAACTCCTAAGAAGAATTAACTAGTGCATGTCCGCTTCCTGGGGCAATTTACTCTTTAAAGTGACAGAGGCAATTATTTTCATCTAGGAAGAAATAGGCCTTTTACAGAGTATTTATTATTGCTGTTAGAGACTTAATATCTTCTTGCCACTAGTTAATGTTTAATAGGGGCACAACATTTATTTTCCTGGTAGAGTAATTACTGAGAATTCATTACTTGCATATGAAATGGTTAGAGGATTTAATAGGAAAAATTCTAACAATCTTTGTCTGAAAATTGATTTACATAAGGCCTATGACAAATTAAGCAGAGAATTTATTCATCATATGTTGATTTCTATGGGGTTCCCTATTTTATTTGCGGATCTCATTTATGAGTGCATATCTACTCTTTCGTTTTCGGTGCTAATTGATGGATCCCCTTATAGATTTATTGAGAGCTCGAGGGGATTACGACAAGGAGATCCCCTCTCAGCATATTTATTTTCCATCGCCATGGAGTTCCTCACTATTAATCTTGATATGGAGTACTTAAAAGGTAATTTCACCCCATTTACAATACTGAACCAATGATTACTCATTTATTATATGCGGATGATATATTAATTCTGGCCAAAGCTTCCAAAAAAAAATGCTCAGAGCATTCAAAAAAATTTCCAGCTCTTAAATGGTGTAACTGGTCTGGCTCTAAATGAAAACAAGTCTAATGTTTTTTCAGTAAAGGAGCAAATAACAATCAGCAGATTGCTGACATGCTAAATATTAGTATTGGAAACCTTCCAGTGGTTTACTTAAGGATTCCTTTGTCTAACAACAAACTTAAAGAAAGAGATTTTGGATGGTTAATAGACAAAATAAATAAAAAATTCAACCATTGAAACACTAAAATGCTCAACATCAGTGGTAGAGTGGAATTAGCAAAAACTATCATCCTCCATATGATCCAATTTTGATTGCAATTCACACAATTTTCTGTTGCTGTTTATCATAGAATTAATTCTCTTTGTGCCAATTTCATATGGAAATCTAAAGCCCATAAGATGAGCTGGGAGGATGTCTGTAAAAATAAAAGTTAAGGTGGCCTTAGTATTCGAAAAATGGAAGAAGTGGCTAAAGCAGTTGCAGTGAAACTTTTATAGAAATTTTTACATGGTGAAACAATCTGGGCAAAATGGATATATAACAAGTATTGTAATAACATAAACTTTTGGACTGCTGTTATGGATAACAATGCATCTTACACTTGGAAATCCCTGCTTAGAGCTAAAACATAGTGCAAAGGTCCAATTGAAAAATTGTTAATGGAGAAAACACTGATATATGGTTTGACCCATGGATCAATGGTTCTTCCTTAGTGGATAAATATGGGTGGAATTTCATGTCAGTGTCTGGGGGTCGTAATTGGAAAGTATCTTCTCTTATTTCTGGTAATAATTGGAAGGATCATCTTGAGTGTATTCCTACTCAAATTAAAAATTCAATGTACAATATAAAAATCCACAATCAAAGACAACATGATTTTTGGGTCTGTACTCCTAACTGCAATGGCCAATTCAGTATGAAATCAGTCTGGAATCATATCAGAGGCATTCATGCAGAATTTAAATGGACCAATATCATTTGGGACAAGTTTTGTGCTCCTAAAATGTCAATCTGGTCTCTTCTAGCTAATTTAAACAAACTGAATACAAAGGACATAGTTAACTAATGGAATAATGCTATTGACCAAATTTGTGTGCTCTGCTTAAACCATAATGAAGACAAGAATCATTTATTCTTTAATTGCTCTTATTCGAGGCAAATTCTTGATGAGATTATACAGAAACTAAAAATTAACATTGGGAATTCATATGAAATCAATTGTATTTTAAATATCCTATGTCAAAATCAGCAAAATACAGCTAATCATCTCATTAACGCGGCTATCACTATTGTTATTTGGCACATATGGTGTGAAAGAAACGATCGTATTTTCAAAAGTATCGAACTGCCAGCACAAGTGAGACTCAAGCTCATAACTCAAGACTGCAAGCATTTAATTCTACAAAATGTGGATTTAAAGTTCGAAAATAGTGAAATTGATCTTATCTTGTCAGAATTTGGCATCGCAATGGACCCAAAATCTGATCTTCGCCCGCCATAAGCTCGGTTCCTCCTTGTCTTCAAATCTCGTGTTCGGTCTGCCTTCCTTCTACTAGACATTGAGAGAATTGAAGCTGCTGCCATTTTCTTTTGTTTTTTTGGCTTTGATGGATTTCTTAGACTTGGTCAATCTTGAAGTAAAGAGAAAGGATTTCATTTCTCTCTCTTGGTTGTAGATTTGTGAAGACATAAAGGATGGAGTTGGTTTTCTTCTTTTATTTTACTTTAGCTCCACGTGTTGTATTTTCATTGTCCTTTTATACTTGTTTTTTTTCCTGTCCCAAGTTGCTCGTATGGATGGTTTTGAGTGTGTTGCTATTTGTTTTACTCCTCCATCTATTTGACAACTTCGATTTCAGGCTTTGTCCTTTTGTTGTATTGTTAATATATGACCATGATATGTACTCTTTTTCCTTGCAAAGCACCAATTTAGATTAGGGAGGTTATAAGGTTTTAACGATGCATATTGTGGACATATATGCATACCATTCTCATTTTATAAATAAAGTACCTGTTTTCAAAAAAACATTAATTTTCCCTTTATATGCCGCAACTTCAAAATTTGGTAGTAAGTTATGCATCTCTTCCTTAGTTACCCGGTTAGTTGATCATTAGTAAATTATCTTCTGCAACAGTGCATTGGTTATTTTTGATTATTTTGATGATATTTTGATCCAGAACTTATGTTTATTACGAATTTTCTTTTCATATAAGTATAAAATGGCTAAAAAAAATAAATTATGTTTGAAAAGTCAATATTCAATAGCTCAACTTTTACATATTGCTATCAAACTGTGCTACATCAGTAAGCAAACATAATATATAAGATAGGGCATACGAAAATTCAAATGGTGTGCACCTTGTAAACATGTTCATTTTACTAGCTAGAGAGTTGATACCAGTTGCACAGATTCCCTCATAATGCAGTGGGGCGGGCCCATGATAAAATAGGTGAAGCAACAGTTGAACACTGAAATATGTGATAATACTGCATTGTGTTGTCGCGTCGAAAATTTATGGCATAGCCTTGGGTATTATGACCATACGTGGAAGCTATCACATCTGTTGTGCCATGCTATCCGATCCAGAAGTATGAATAGATTACTTCAGTTTTTGCTCATACCGCTCAATGTAGTTGTACCATGGTGACATAATTATGACGGACTAAAGAAATATAAAAGAAATCCTAATTTAGACAAATTAACCTCTTATAAAGAACTTTTGAACCGAGGTAGTACTTCCTTGCCGTGGAAGGACTAAATTGATCGAATCTGCATAAAAAATGACGGATAAGAACAGATAAGTAATGAAAGTCGTTTTTGGCACTTGTTTGATATGACAACGACCTTGCCAAATTTTTTTAAAAAAACTGTGTCAACTGTTCATGATAATCTTTCAAATATATTTGATCCATTTTATAGTTGATAATCGAATATAGAAAAGATATCGCTCACATGCTACAAAAGCTAATGAATTTAAAAAAATATATTTGTAAAATGGAATAGATTACATATATTTAAATGAATGAATGCAAAGAATTTTAACAAAAATGCTTAATAGAAAAAATACACTGGCGTAAGTTAGCTTTGAATGTTTTGCATTAGATATTCACAAAAATCAAATTTTTGAGAGAATATATTTATAAAATATCACTTTCAAATTTCCGTATATGAAAAGAAAGTAACATAACATGATTACATAGATTTAAATGAATGAATGCAAATAATTTTAACAAAAATGCTTAATAGAAAAAATACACAGGCGTAAGCTTCAAATATTTTCTATAGATATTCATAAAAAATCACATTTTTAAGCGAATATATTAATAAAAATATCACTTTCAAGTTTTCGTATATGAAAAAAAAATAACATAACATTGATGAGGTATATAAACTAAAAGTTATCACTAATTTGCACAATCAAGTATATTAATATATGCTTATTTCCACAAGGACGAAAAATGATCGGTTGATCGTATATTTGATAGTGAAGCTATATTGACATTGAAAACATCAAATTTAGCATAGTAACAGATTTTTTAGTATGGACAGCTTTGTATTGGTACTAAATGAACAATTGCAATTTACACCATGGATTTTTTAGTTGAAGAGTGGGCTTGTAAAATGGAAGGTTTTGGCGCTTCAATGTAATACATACAAAGCGAGAACCTGATTACCAAAGAGTTCACAGTTTACTAACCTAATCCTTTTTTTAGTAAATAAAGCATGTTTGCGTTGATATTGAGGCAACATGTTTTCAAATAGTTCTTATGCCAAACATGACAAAATAATTTTAATACCGAAATCACAGAATACCTTTTTACTATTTTTGATATCACAAATAAAGATGCTATCTTTCATGTCCTTCGAACATTAGATTGAACGTGTACGACACCGAAAATGTTTTATTGTTGTATACTTACCAAAAAGATCATAAATACATTACTTATTAACTTAAAATTATTGTTCTGTTATTATTACTTGCATTTGTACACAAAATGGTATTTCTAATGAAATAAAATTTCATATCAAATGTAATGCATTATCTTAAGCATGAAGCCATGAAGTATTATTTTTCAATGAATGCCGTTAGAAGTATGAAAAATAGCTATCATTTTATCAAATGATTATGAAATCAAAACAAAGATCGAGTAGAGGAATCTCACATCAAATGTATTCAAATATTCAGTAACTGCAACCGATAACAACCACAACTGAAAACTAAAATCAATTTCAGTATTTGTTGATTAAATAAATAGAAAGTAGTTAACCGATAGTGATAAATTAATGAAACCAGCAAATTGTACAGTATAATCATATGAAAATGGTCATCGTTTGGTGTATAGATAACAAAGGGCATTAAATTTGAGGAGTAAAATTGGGTAAAACTGACTATTGGAAAAATAATTACCTTGTAAACAAAATTCAAAAATCGATCTAAAAAGTCGACATCTACTGGATGATCCTTCATTTGCTTCGTGCCTTGTGAACGAAATTGGTTATCAATCCGTATGAGTTATAAGTTAGGTATTCATGAAATTAAAATTTGGGAGAACTAACTTGTGGAAGTAAAACTGGGTATAACTAATTTAGGGGCCAAAAAATGGGGGAGAATGGACTTGGGAAGAGATGGACAATCAGGTTGGAAAATGAGAAGTGGGGCAGGGCAATTATCTTTTAGGTTAAAGAAAATAAATACGGGAGATTACTGCTCAAGTATTTCGAAATGCTAAAAGAACAGCAGAGACACGTAAGTAATGCTGGTTTTGTGCTTTTAAGTTTAAGTAATAGATTTTACGTGGAATGAAGGTTAAAATAATGTTCTTTGATATTTAACGTATTCACTCTTATTACTTGTATATGTTACAACACTCATTGAATATGCCCACGTGAAGATGGTATTAATAATTGTCTTATTAAAATTCTATGTTATGAAAAACTCGGTGGGAAAAATCATAAATAAGAAAAAAAAAGCGGTTTTATTTTATTTTTATGTAACATATTTAATAATGTTATTATAACGGCTAATGCTTTTGTATCAAGATAATGCTTCAATTTTACTAACAAAACCTTCAGTGGGAAAAATATTAGTGAAGGAAGAAGAGTATAGTGTAGTATATTTTTGGATGCTTCTGATTTATAATGCATTAATCAATTAGTCTGTTGATGCAGTCGATGCAAAATAATGTATATATCTTTTTCTGAAACATTTATTTTGAAAGTGGCTTTCGGAACAGATGTGTCGGATTTCCTTGAGATTGGATTTATTTCACCTCCATCTTATCTTTTTTGTAATTCATGTGAAGAAAAATTTAGGAAAAATGTACCTTGTTCCGTCATTCTTGATGTAACCTGCTAGGATTTGAGCTAAGCAAACTGCATTGTCTTCATAATTAATAGTTGATTCTTTTGTAGTTGACATGTCTTTTGAATATGCTCAATGAATGATCTTAGCAAAATATATTCTACTTGTTTCATGTAGTGCTAGTATTTCAAAATGATTGGATGATGTTATACCCAGTTTGTGATTTTACTTTTATGGGTCAGAAAGGTAACCTGCATCAGCATAGCCAATTAGATTCAGATTATTGCCTATGTTAGAATAAAACAAACTTAAATTTATCATTATACGAAGATATCTCATGATATGTTTTATACTAGGAAAATTCTATTTCAACCCGAGTATTTACTCAGTGCCTCCCAAAAATTAAAAAAGTCTATAAACCAAAAAAATAACTTAGTAGCATTTTCAATAAAAAAAACTTAGTAGCCCCCTACCATTTCTAGAATTACCCTTTCCATCACGCAAAACGTGAAAAATTGAATTTTTTCTTCAATGATTTAGAAACTAAGGTTATAATTTTTTCTTCACTGATTTAGAAACATAGTAGTGAAAATTTAATTTTTTTCCTAGTAAAGTCTGTAAACCCAAAAAATAACTTAGTATTGAAAAATTGAATTTTTTCTTTACTAATTTAGAAACCCAATTCATATTTTCTTCAAAACTACAATTAAAAAAGTTTGTAAACCAAAAAAATAACATAGTAGCAAAAAATTGAATTTTTTCTCCACTGATTTAGAAACTAAGGTTTTAAAGAAGCGATGGTTTAGACAGTAAGAAACTGACGTAAGAAGATAATGGAATTGAGAAGAAAGAAAGTATGCAGCTTTCTAAGGGTATTTTAGTCTTTAAAATTTATTTATTTTAGGGGGGCTACTAAGTAATTATCTGTGTTAAAGTAGAATTTGTCTTTGTACCATTCCAATGTCTTTACGTTGGTGCAGAATCATACCTTGATAGAAGATTTACTAAGAATGCAATATCTGGTCTCGTGCACTGTGCTAAATATAATAGTGCGTCAATGAAACCGAGGTATGATACTTTTGAACCAAGTATATTTTTTATCATCTTATTTTGGGTGATAATGGTTCTTTTTAAAATCCAAAGAACTGACAACCATAGACATACTAAGTGGATATGCTTTTTGTCTATTTGAAAATGCTTTAGGATTTTTTTAATATACTTTGTTGATGGATTATTATGACATAAGTATTATACTCGATCTGTAGGCCAAGGTAGCGTTTAGTTTTACAAGGTCCTTCATTTTAAAATCTTTCTTTAAATAATTTATTGTTTCATCAATCCATTTTGGTGTTTCAGTTAAATTTATATCATCAATACAAACTGCTAAAATAGCAAATCCCTTTACTAATTTCATTATAAAGTCACATGGACGAATGGGATTGTTTTCATATACGGTTTTTATCAAATATTCCCTAAGACAGCTATACCACATTCTTTCAAATTGTTTCAAACCATATAGTGATCGTCTCTGTTTTAATGCGCACATCAACTTTGATTTTGCTTCAGACAACTTATATCCATAGGAATTTTCATGTAAACGTCGGTACATAATTCATCGTAAAGGTAAGCTGTCACAGCATTAGCTAATCTTATATTAAGTTTTTCTGAAACTACAAGACTTATCAAATACCAAAACGTTATAACATCCATAAAAGGATTGTACATTTCTTTAAAGTCAAAATCTGGTTTCTGTAGAAAACCTTGTGTCACAAGTCTGCCTTATATCTCACGATTTCATTTTTATCATTTCGTTTTCTAACGAATACACATTTATAGCCTACTGGTTAATATTTTCTGGTGTTTTCTCTATCGGTCCAAACAAACTATGTTTTTCAAGCGAATTTAGTTCAAACTAGATAACATCTTTCCATTTTGGTCAATCGCGTCTTTTTCGACATTCATTTATTCTACTTGGTTCAGTTTCATTATTCTCATTATTGTTATGACTTTTAGTTATTTCAATAGCTATTACGGATGAGAATACATCATCAGATCAATTATATTTTACTTTGGTTTCATATTTCTCTATAGTCCATATAAAATATTGAGATTTCATTATTATTATGTTTAATTTACTTTTGAAAGCTTGTATTATTTCTTTTGGAATAATAGTTCCTTCAGCATTTTTAGGATAATTTGAATTTTCATTTAAGTGATCTTTTGGATCATTTATAATATTTTCGAGAGATTTATCGATTGAAGATTTTTCATTAGATTTTCTTTTCCTATACACCAAGTCTTTTGAACCAATAAGTCTTCCGCGCTTTTGTCTTGCTTTAGATTCATTTGTTGCTATATTCAACTTTGGTCCTTTTGGGATTTTAATTCTAGCAGGTGCATTTGCTGCTAGAATGTGAGATTTAGTTACCGTTGCATCATGAATAAATTCATATGGAATTTTATTTGCAATTTTCCAACTATGCAAAATTCTATGTATCTCATATTGACATTGTTTGGTATGCGGATCCAAATAAGACAGATGGATTATTCTATGATATTTCACACCGTTCTATTAGGATGATCTTTTTTCCTCATAACGGCGGGAAAATCGATTTATCAAATTTACAGTTCAAAAATCTTGTAGTGAAAACATCGACTATAAGAGGTTCAAGATAACGAATTGTCAAATGCAAATCAAATTCAACATAAATTCCTAACTTAAGTCGATGACCCATTTTAGTACAAAGTGGATTAATGGGCACATGCACAACGCAATCAAATTTTCATAAATATGAAATATTTAGTTGAGATTCGACTAAAAGCTGTGATGGTGAAAATTGATGATAAGCTGCTGGTCTAATTTTAACCAATTTTGATCCATGCAAAATCACATCTCCCCAAGCTGAAACATGCAACTTCGATTACATAAGCAATGGTCTTATAATAAATTGTAGGCGTTTAATTGATGATTCTGCTAAGACCATTTTGAGTGTGAACATGAGCTATTGGATGTTCAATTTCAATTCCCAATGATAAACCAGTCAAATTGATTTAATCTGATAACCATGGAAGTGTGCTCTCGGTTTGATTATTTGAGCAAGTAATTTAGCAAATGCCATATTTTTTGTAGAAAGAAAACATACATGTGACCAACGAGTAGATGCATTTATTAGTACCATAAAATATTTGAATGGTCTACATTCAAGATGGATTGGACCACCTTGAATTCTTCGTAGAAATATTGGAGATTCAGAAGTGATTTTACTATGTGAAGGTCGAGTGATTAATTTTTCTTGTGTATATTGGACACATAAGTAATCGGTTGGTAAATTCAATTGGTTTGATAAATCATACCCATTTGAGTTTTTAGCATTTTGACGCATCATAGTTGACCCAGGATGATTCAAGCAATTATGTCAAAGAATCATTGTCTTTGTATTTGTGAGCTTCTAAGTCATGTTTATAGAGTGAGATTCAACTATGCAAATTTACATGAAATATAATTCGGTTAAAATTGTACCAAATTTTTCTAAAATAAATTTTTGGTTTTCAATTCTAAAAATAACATAGATATTCATTGTTGCTTTCATTCACTACAACAAACTGGACATTTTATAGCGTTTCAAAAACGCTATAATAGGTATTAACAACGTTTTTAACTACGCTGTATAACGACATGCAATTATAGGTCAGAAACTTATCATAGCATTAGATCAAACGCTGTAAAATATATTTTTTTAATAGCGTTTCCCTAGTGTCATTAATGTTATTTATAGTGTTTTATACCGATGAGCAAAAACCTTTCTTAGCATTCGGTTCATGCTATTAATGTTATTTTACAGCAGTAAACTCTTGCCCTGATAATTATTTACATCGTTTTCATGTGTTGCCATGAATGTTGTAACGACCCGCCATTTTGGACCATTCGCGTCCATTATAAGTGTATAGGTAGACACTCATGCCAGAGTTGAATTGCTCAAAATACCGCGTTGTTAATTTAAATTTGGCAAAACTGAACATATACAATAAATAAATAATCACAGATCACAGACACAGAGTAATAATTTGCAGCGGAAATAAAAGAGATAGTAGTTCATGAAGCTACTATATGAATATATAAAATACATCAGAGTTTACAACAGAAGAGTAATACGATACATCAGATACAAATCAGAATACATCACTGGAATCATCGAATACTGAAAGCAGAATAGATGGCTGGATCTTCAAGCAAAGCTCCAACTCCAAAGGTGAGTCTCGAAAGCTGAACCACTCAGTCTGACCCGAGCGTAAAGCAAAATACAAAACACTCGAGTCAGGATTAACATTCTTATATTAATAAATCCAACTCAAGTGAAATAGCAATTGAAATACAAGTAACTCAAAGGATGTTTGGAATAACCATCCTTTAAGGATCCGTCAAACTATCTACTATGTAGTAATGTACGATAAGTAGATAATGTCTATCAGTAATATAAAGATATCAAAATAGCGTTAAGTCATGTCCCATTCCACCCTTAACACAATTTAATTCCCAAAAGCATATACAAGACCGTAGTTTCCCCAAAACCGGAAGTCACCAGAGGGCAATCCATATACTAAAGGTACAAATCAAAATCGTAGTGGTCGCGAATAGGATAATCAGTATGACAAGGTACATGAGGCGATACCAACTAGGATACTAGTAGTTGCCTGATCCGGACTGATGTTGGGCATAGCAGCTACTACCCCAACACCGCGAAACAACACTCCCATAATCGAGGGGTGCACCCAAATCGAATCACAAAAGTAATAGATATGGTAACGAAGAAGTGTGTCCGCTAGAGGTGGCGAACCTCAATGGCCCGGCGCGGCTCCTGTTTTAGTCATGTCAGGGGTCATCCAAAATCGTTCTCTTTCTTCAATCAACGCGTTCACCAAACCATCCACTTCATTCTGGATCAACACTCCGCGTATAGTTATTAAAGTGGTTTCGGTTCAGATAGAGAGTATATCCATTACCGATCCCGGTCTCTTTAATAACTTTCGTAATTATTACACCGATTGGTCGTTTATATATTTCAAAAATCAAATCAATTTCAATTTCAAATAGAATTCGCAAATCAACATTTCATTTGTCTTTCTAAAACAATTTCCAAATTTTCGTTTCAAAACTTATAATTCAATTTCAAACTTTATTTAAAACAATTCAAATATTGATTCAAGTTCGTATATAAGTTTCATTCCGAAATCATTTAAATAAATTCTATTTAACATTCAAATCAATTTAAACTCATTCATCGATTTCATTCAATATCGTTAAATTACTTTATCATTCAAAACAATTTCTATTAAATATCCAATTCATTAAACCCATTATTTAAATTCAACTTCATTAAATCAAACTTACAATTTTGAATTAAATTAAATTCATCAAATCGAATTCTTTACATTTCAAGTCTTACATTAATTCCAAAATATCACATTTTCATTCCTTGTTAAAGAAATTCCATTTCACTTATTTACTTACTTAAATAATTTTCCAGAACTTAATTAATAAAGAAACTCAATTTCAATTATTTACGAAGTAAAATTCACTTATTCAAAAGTTCAATTTTTCTTATTTAAAGAAATCCAATTCAATTTAATCATTAAATAATTCAATCTTACTTAATTATTAAATAATTCAAAACTTAATTATTAAATAATTTCAAAGTTTAATAATTTCAAACTTAATTATAATTTCAAACTTAATTATAATTTCAAACTTAATTATTAAATCATTTCAAAGTTTAATAATTTCAAACTTAATTATAATTTCAAACTTAATTCAATAATTTCTCAAATTAAACAACATTCTTTCATCAATTCCATTTTTAATATTTTGTTTCAGATTATTAAACATTAACATTTCCTTTCATAAGAATTCAAATTTCAACTTCATTTCAAAACCATATTATTTATTCAAATAAGATCTTCATTTTATTTTTAAATCAAATTATTGACCAATCGGGTTTTTATTTAATTTTCTATCCTAGGTCAAAGTTCAATTTGGGTATTTATCATTTCAACCCGATTCCAATTCAACTCAAAATCAAAACATATCAAAGGGAACTTGCAGTGTGATAACTGGGATGGTGTCAAAGTAAATAAACAAGCAATAACAACAATCAATATCAATCCAATAATCAATTCAAATAATCCCGAAATAACCGTATTAATTCGCATTGTTATTTGTACGAATTAATATAATTATTTCTAGAATCCACACTATCATTTCATGTAGATTAAAGATTATTACATTACGGTTTCACTTGTCATCTATTTAAAATTTCATACATCATCCGTTTAAGCAACGTACAATTGATGGTTCAAGGTGTAGTTAACAATCCTACGTGTCAATAGATTTAACAGTTAAAGGGGTCATGTTATACAAATGTCCGTTAATCAAATTTAACATTTAATTATCCTATATCAAGTTCAATTTCATACTATTTATCATTTTAACATTAACAATTTAACGTCCAATATAAACATCAACAATCAATCAATTATCAGCCAAACTGTATTATCAACGCATAAATAATTAACAGATAATGGTGTCAGATGTCACAGTTGAACTGATACAGGTAATAACAGTGTAAATATCTAACAACAGTATATTTCAATTGTCGTTTCAATTGAAATCAAATTTAATAAATAAAAGAACGTTAATCGTGAGTGAGTGCTCACCTTTCGAGGCTAGAGATGTTTGAAACACAACCAACTACGAATTAGATCACGATCTAGAAAACCGAACAATCCAAACAACGGTCTCAAGGTGAAGTAAGCTGAAGCGGATTTGATGGGCAAAGCTGATAGATAAGAATCGATGAGAAACGAATCGGAATCAATTTGATAGAACAACAATATTATTATTATTATCATTTCCATGAAATCACTATTGATTTAAACACATATTATCTAAAAAAAACATATATTAAAATCAACACCTATACATAATATATTTTCGATGCTTATACATATTATAAAATAAACAACTATATAAATGAACTATCATACATACCGATAAATGAACCATCAATAATATAATAGATAATATAAATCAGTAAGCAAAAATCCACCTTTATTTTTCCTTAAAAGCCATACAAAGAAAATGAAATCCTTATAATATATATATATAACCTGTACATTTTCTCACTCAACTGCAACTTACTTCGATAAAACCATATATATAACTTTTAAAACTCATGTACTTAATATATTTTATAATTCAAGTAAACTAACAGACAGTACATCCTATAGGTATATTAATATATAAAGCTAATGTATTGTATTTTATCATAACAGCTAGCTATAGATGCACTATACTATATATACCTTTAAAATATATACACACCGATATTACATACTGTTACTATAATATAGATAAAAGCAAACACAACAATATCTATATTATTATATCCATGTATTATTGAAACCAAATTCACTTAACTTACATTCAAAATCTGAATACATGTATAAAACAGAACTTGCTATAAATGAATATACTTAAGATATTAACATACAAAACACTTACATATTTGTTATATCCTTAACATTTATTTGAAACAAATTTATACAACTTGCTTAAATTTTTATACGTATAAATTTACATAAAATATACAAGTTGCGTGTTGTATATGTGCAACACTTTGTGCGGCAACCAAATCATGCAAACTACTCAACCCATATACTAATATATAAGTATATATATACAAACAAGACTTAATAGAAAATTCACATAATATATATGAACGAATATATGTCCAACTCCTATATATTTATATAAAATACTATTCAAAACAAAATATGTATATAAACCAAAAGGCATAATACATACTACATAACTTAGACTTACGTATGTGACAATTGCATAGTATTTTGCTGAACCAAAAATCTTCAAACTCATTGAAACATATATGTGCTGCACGTGAGGGAAGTTGGAGGTGTGAAGGTGGGTGAGGCTGAAATGGTGGAGCTCGGTAGGCGGAGGCTGGACACGGATGTGGAATGGCTGTGGTCGGTGGGGCTTTGTGAGGAAGCATGGGGAAGTGGGGTTCGGTTGGGGAAATAAGGTGGGATGATGGGGCCGTGTAGCTTGAGGTCTGGGTGATGATGGCTTCGGCCAGTCATGGCAAGATGGAGGGTGGAAGCAGCAAGTTGTTGTGGTGAGGTCGGTGCGGTGGTCGAGGCCAGTTGGAGGAGGAAGACGTGGAGGAGATGGCGGAAGGGTGGGCAATGGCGGAGAGGCGTGCGTGAGGCATTGAACTAGGCAAGGAGGGATGAGCAGTTTGCAAATATATAAACTTATATATTGTAGGCAACAGAATGAAGGTGGAGGACAGAGAAGAATAGAGGACATTTTGGAAGAAAAAAAATGAACAGTGAAAGGAAAGTCAGAAGATGGAGATAAAGCTTTGCAAAAAAATGAATAGGCTCAGAGATATAAGCTATACGTTATATATTTTAATAATATATCCAAAGTAAGAAAACTGAAATTTTGAAGAGCAACAGTCGCGTGCTTTGATTCAGATGAGAATTTAAAGCAATTAATTTTGTTTGGCCAGCACGTTTCAATTTGAAACCGAAAGAAAGTATAAAGTCAGAATTTATGGTACGATACGACGCACCGTTTTATCGCTTCTGTCGCGTACCGAAACACAAAATACCAAAATAAGTATACCGTCGAGATCAGCACGACGAAACGATCAAAACGGTATATGTATCAGTGGTACAATCGAATTATAAAAATTCAAATTTTCTAACAGCGGAAAATGCAAGAAAAACACTGAAAAATAAGATCGACGGAGCCAAAGATGTCCGAATTTTGAAAAACGACAAACTGAGATTTTGCTCAGAAGATGGCTTAGAATTTTTCTATGTAAAAATATTTAGATTTCGGAAACAATTTATTTTCATCGATTTTTAACTGATTAAATTGAAGTAAATTTACGCGCGAAATAAACTTTCGTATTTTCGGACGAAAATTTACCATTTGCTATGTTTAACTAGACGTATTCCAAATATTAAATTTTATTTCCAAATTTTACCGTTTAAAATTTTCACAAAATTTCAACTAATTACGTTATTAAAACGGTTGAAATTTACGGGTCGTTACAAATGTTCTTTTAGACTTTGCTGAAACGTTGTTGAAACTCTTTTACAACATTGCTGAAACGCTATTGAAACTCTTTTACAACATTGTTGAAATGCTGTTGAAAATTATCACAACAGATTTTAGAATACTATTAATATAGTTTACACAACACTTTGGAAATGCTATCGTTTAGGATTTCTGCATTTCCCCTACACAAGTTCCATTTCTATACACATCGGTCCCAATTTATATACCAACATAGTTAAAATCAACATGCACATTTCATAATCAACATAGTATATCAATCACACATCAAAATACACAATATTCTTACATCAATACATATATAATACGTCCACAATATTTCATAAACAATATAGAACAAGTAGCACCTAGTGACCAATTGTAGTAATACATACAAACGTACAAACCAAAATATAGTTCTAGCAGCAAAATAACTTTGAATCCATGACCTGTGGCGGTACTTTTTTCCATCAAAGACATCTATCGACCTGTAAAGTAAAAATTAAAAAAGTAGCAAAATTTGAATACATGAAATGCAGTCAATAATTACAAGAAACTAAATTAGAATACAATATCTTCAAAAGTAATCATACATGAAATTATAATACATGAAAGAACAACATGCATACTATAGTTGAGTGCAACCCAGTTTAAGTTATATACCACTAGGTTGTAGATGCTGCCTACAAAGAAATTAACAAAGATGAGATCAGTATAATATTCAAATTACAATATAATAATTATATAACTATCTTATTCAAATGAAATATAATAATTGAATTCATAAAGTTTGTCTACGATGAAAGAAGCACAAACATAAAAGGATTTTTTCCTATAATAATTGGCACCCGTTTACTTTTTCCTTTCGTGATATAGATATATTCGATAAAGGCATATTTGTATATACTTCAATATTTCTCAGCTCATGTTTTTTTAATATTTTACCACTTATACAATTTTCCAAGCCAATACAATATTTTCCCCAAATTTATTCTTTACCCAAAATAATTTTTGATAGCAAAACTACCGCCTTTAAGCTTTGAAACATTTTAAAAATAATTGTTTATGCCTCAAAAGTATTTCAAAACTCACAAATATATTTTATTTCACAAATATAAATTTTAAATGAGTTGAGTTCCCAAAGCTCAATTAAAATTTCAAAATTTTCAAACATAGTTAATTTGTTATACTTTCACATATACTATATAATTTGTTACATATTGATTCGTATATAAATTATATTACTTGATAAAATTTATTTAATTTTTATAAAACATAGTTAACTTTGTTAATTTCTATTAATTTAACTAATTTTTAAAAAACTTATTTAACATAGTTAAATTGTTATAAAACTTTGTTAATTTTCTTAAACTTAGTTAATTTCTATAAAACCAGGTTACTTTTAATAAAACTTACCTATCTTGTATAAAACTTAATTAGCTTAGTTAATTCTTGTAAATTTAGTTACCTCGGTACATTTTTATAACACTTGGTTAACCTGTATAAAAGTTAGTTACTTTTATAAAACTTAGTTAACTTAGTTTAATTTTTACAATGGTTAGTTTTTATAAATTAAGTTAAATTTTACTAAACTTAGTTAACTTAACTTAGATAATTTTTATAAAACTTAGATAACTTAACTTATTTAATTTTATAACTTGGTATGATGATAGCATCACCCACCACTAAGCATACCATTATTCTTTTAAAAAAGTGGAGTATTTATGGTAAGCAAATTAGCTCAGTTATATAGCTACAGCTGCTCAAACCATAGAGCGCAGAACTGCAACAGGCAAGACTTACTATAGTAACCAATTTTTTTATAACAGCCCAAAATGTAGTACAGTGGATATTATAGATCTGTTCAGTACACATTTTTTTATATATCAGTAGGTATATATGGAATTGTACGATGAAAACTTGGTTAATGAAAACTTGGCTAATGAAAACTTGGCTAATGAAAGCAATATGCATTTCATGAAAATATTTCTCAGTTTATGAAGGTTGAAAAATACACAAGAACATATGAAACATTTTAAAGCTAGAGCGCTTGATTTGCTGATTTCATATTCATAACTGTTTGCATTGAACACTACATTAAAGTTTTCTGTCCCACTACTCCCGTCCATTTTATACAAATGTTTAGCCAAAGGGGTGAAGTTCAGATGCTCAGTTTAGAACTACTTGTTTGCACTCAGCTTAGTTTAGAAATGAGTATCATTATATTTTCAAGATTAAGAGATGATGGATGCAAAGAAACTATGTGACTATGGACTTCATGAAGATGCAGTGATAGAAATGTTAGCTAAACGAAGGATATTTTGAGATTTCTTGTGAAGAATATACCTATTGAAGTGAATCCGTATAGTGTTAAGGCAATGAAGATAGTGTTGCAGAATTTGAATGAGCAACTACATATTGATCTGCCACAGCCGGAGAGCTATGTATTCCTTTACAAGTAGAACGGATGCATGATGAGTATACACTGAGTTCTTATGGTGTTCAACCAGATGACATGATAGGGATGTCCGAGGGAAGTATTGAGTCCTGCAAGAAGAAGTATGTGCCAGAGTAATCACGTATCTCAGTTTTCATATTAGACGAATGACGTGCTAATGTTTGGTTAGTGTGAAATCTTGTAGAATTTCATGAAGTCACTGACAATAGAGTAGGTAATCAATATGTACTTTACTATATTTCCTATTGTCTTCGCGAATTGATTTCTCTTTCAGCTAAAATATCCAAAGTTGGTTTTATTTATTTATTTGTCATCATTATACAATCCAATCAATATGAAGTCAACGATCGTATCGATTATTTACCATTAATAGAACTAAATGTCATTTGTTATCATAAAATATTTTATTAGATCACAATAAAGGTCAATTCAAAATTAGTACAAGAAACTACAAAAATTACTCACCAGCGCTTATTTTCTCTGCTTCTCTTGTCAAATTACTCACCAGCGCTTCACTATACCTCCTGTATACATCAATTTACTTATTAAAGCAAATACCATATGGGATGCTTTCAAACATAGATAACTTGTAGCACAAATAATATTATGTTTATTTAAAGCAAAACAGGTTCTTATATTCTAATTCACATAGGCATATTGATGTCGAAAAGTGGGGGAGAAAAGGCTAATGTTGAAATCATTCGAGTAAATATATTCGGACTCCATTTGTCAAAGAATTACAACTCTGATAAAATTATATGTGTTGTCACTTTTTCTTTTCTTCTCACTTAAACAATAATCTTAGCTTTCTCATTCTTATCCAATAAAAAATAAAAATTGAAAATGAATGGTTCAAGGATAAACTTTAAGAGACATGTATCTGTCTCTAACATAGATTCAGCTATTTCAAGAGTATGTTTTACACCGTTATATGGCTCGAATTCTGCAGCTTATTCTCAATAATTTAGATAATCAAGATTTTACTGAATATTAACAATATAAAACAAACAGATCAAAATTTAAAAACCCAATATATATGGAAAAAATATATAATTATAAACATAAAATAGACAGAAACATATATTAGGGAGAGAAGCGGAATTAGAATTTTGTATACCAAGACCTCCAAGCACAACCCAAAGCAAGAACGCTCCAACGCTGTATTCTAATGCAATTAGTGATAAACTTTCTTGTAGTGTATAAATAGTGCTAAATGCATAAGGAACAATGTTATCAACCAAACCTTAGTATCAGGAATCTTAGTATCTTTTACCCGCTGTTTATCGGTCTCACTAACTTCAGATATCTCAGTATCTTCTGCAATCTTAGTTGTCTGTGCTGATTTCATATCCTTCAGTCTGGACTCAAACATTTTCTTCTCATTATACTCAACAAGACTCTTCAATCCTTCCTTGCTGAAAATTACATCATAGCATCATTAGGCATGTGTGAATAGGCCCAAAAATTACAGTAACAATATAAACTTATAGAAAGCTCAACCAGCTTAAACTTATAGAAAGCTCAACCAGCTTGGTAAAGTTTGCCCATAAAGTCAAAATTAGGTATATTAATATCGCCAATCATGTTTAGGGTGGAGAGGAGCAATAAGCACAAGTGGATGCCTCTAGAGTGGCCTAGATGGAGCTACACAAGTTTTCCACCATATGATATATGCTGGCAACAATTTGCATTAATGAAGAACATCATAATTGTCTGGAATCCATAAGCAAAGATTTTAAATTGCACATTATATCATACCTTTATGAATTTCTTTAGATACATACAAATGTAGTTTGTAAATTTTGAGTAAAATATATTGTTAAAACTTAAAAGCTAGACTACTAAACACAAAATTGACACATACAAGTATATACATCAGATGCTGCTTTCGTAATTAAACCTTGGCAAAGGCAGCAATCTTTCAATGATAATAAAAAGATGCACTAATGATATTTTGTGCAGCTGCTGGTTTATAGTCTTCATTTCTAGTATTCTGCACTGTGATGTGCATTTGTAGCAAACATAAACAGTGTTATTATTATTAACATAAAATGTGTACATCAGCTATAAATTTCTTAAGACAACACGCATATCATTGAAGAGTGTAAATCTGTAGCCACTGGAGAGATGAATATCTCCATATCTATAGCCAATGGAGAGGTGAATATCTCCAAACTTATTTTTATATATTTACAATTAATGAAATATCCACTCTCCCTAATGGCTTTTAATTTTGTTCATCTTTTGACAATAAAGTATTTGTTACATACCTCATCTGTGGCCAACACAATGTAGTCTTTTACAGTGAGGCATCTTCAGGAACTGAAATCAATTTAATATGCTTGATGCAAATATCTCCGAATACACGAGCCACAACCAGCTCAGTTGAATCACTATTTGGCAACCACACTCGAGCTACTTCGACTTCATTCCTGAATGCAAAGTCTAGGCCTTTACTTTGTTTGATTCTCTTGATAATTTATTTTGTTCAATACATATCTTCATCTCTTGGTTCTGAAATAGTGAAACGGTGTGAAATTTAGTCAGAAACCGTATGAAATTTGGTTATAAACAGTATGAAATAGATATTAATTTAAGCTATCATTTCTAGAGTTATTCCCTACAAGTTCAAACATGAAAACATAATGATTTCGCAGTTGAATAAGTATATTTCACAAAATATAGGAGATTTAATCAGCAAGTGAATCATCCCTTTGTTCTGAGATAGAGAGAAACACTTTCAAAATTTATTATCCAAATTCTAAAACACTTCAAAAGGAAGAAAACCCAAGATATATTAGAAAGCAATGCAAGTATTATTATCCAACAAGTGGAAAGGGAGTAGTTTAGGGTTTTCTCTTGAAAGGAAAATAAATACGAGAATATGCGGCCTTAACCCGCCAAGTAAAATACGGAACCCGCCTTCAACTAAAATTTATATGATTCATCTTACAACGTTGCAATTTGTTATTATTTTCCTTTTAAAATATTATTAATAGCAAGTAGACAGTCATGCTATAAGGCAGTGCAATAGTTGACAAGTTTTCTTGTAGTGAATCTTGAGTGTGCATTAAGCTTTTTGATGTTAGCGCACCTAATCTTGAAAATGCATTTACTATGTATATAAATTCATAATTAACATGTAAAAACCATGATAAGCTAGAATCAAATAGCAGTTTTATGCTCAAATTATGTAAGGGAAAAAACATATCAGTTATGCTTAGAAAAATGATCAAGGATTTCATCATCTAGCAAACTTTTAAAACTTAACTCAGGTTGTAAAATATCATTGGATATCTGTGCAAATTATATTTTATTATTATGGATTCCTCATAATTACCTAGGCAAAGACATGTGGGCCTCTTGTGTTAAATAATAATTTACGCAAATGATACTATATCTAGTCATGAGCGGATACAGGCCATACCTAGAAGAAATGTACAAGACAAATGATAATAATCCTTCTAAGCTGAGCGTATATTGTTTTACCTTCATATAAGGTTTTGTGAAGAAGTACAGTTCATATAAATGATACCAAGTTCATGTAAATAAGACGTTCCTTTTCTTTAGAGTTCATACATCTATACCCAAATCCAACAGTCAACCTACATTGGAATAGTTGATGAAACTAGAAATTAGACTTTGAGAAATTATGACATGTAAATAGAAATAAGATACTAGTTCCACAGACAGGAAAGAAAATTACATCAAATAAAGAGGCAGTCTTGTGCAATGTATTTCTGACAGTCCTGACGTTAATTTTATGTACAAAGCCATATTTGATGTTGTACATGTATAAAGGATCAAGCATTCACAAGTCTGATCTAACCTAGGTGAACATAAATAACTAAACTAAAAAAATCATAAAGCCAGGAACATAGCATAATATCAAAATATACTTCGTAGTACATATATTATACAGCCTATTGCTGTGAAACATAATATTAACAAAATCATTTTTTATGGCCCATACTTGCTTTGAAAAGTATGGACAATAAATTATCTTTTATACAAACACCAAAAATATGAATGACCAATTTTATTCTTTAGAAACATCTCAGAATTAGATTTTAAATGCAAAAGCATTAACAGAACGGATTAAAATGATTGTTGTTTGGATCACTTCAGTATTACCTCCTCTATTGTACTCATCAAACTACTGCACATTCCTTAACAAACATATTCATTACTAGTTGCAAGTAGTGGTATTTCAACCACAGGTACTCTGTTTATACTGGAAGAAACAAATCATATAATTCCATATTAGATTATAACTAAGACACAAATTTAACAATTATGTTTGTTGATAAGAAGCCAATAGTGAAGTAAATTAGCATACTTTATAAATGTTTATTTTTTCCTACTAGGATATAAGTTTTTGCTTTCAGTCATAACAACTTTGGATGAGAAAACTTCCATTTTAATACTAGAGGAATATGATGTCATTGTATTAAAAGATGACAACGTGTTACTTCCAAAGGAATCGGGTAATAAAAAGTAAGCAAAATAACAACAATCTATAATCTATTTATTTTTCACCTTTACGTGTATTATGAAATTAGACATTACCTAAATGATGCTACAAAGATAGTATCATCTTCTCTCTCCAAGACCACAGTGTAAAACCCTTTACAATTCAACCGTACACGTGCCAAATTGATAACGATGTTAATATTACATATTAACTACTGATATGTTAACTATTCCGCCTTGCTATAAATTGATGAATTCAAAGGAAATCATATTAGATTTTTGTTAATAATATTACTAGTTTATTGCGTGCTATATTCTTAACATTAAGCTTATTTGTATATTAATTTGGAATATGCTAATCTATAAGCATTTGTTTGCTATTTTCCTAAGCAGACAACAAATAATGGCTAAATAAAAGAAACACGAAATAGGTGTAAGCCTAACTAAAGGTCACATTAACCGAGTAAAATAGAAACAATTAAAAATAATAATTGAATTCAGAAACTAGTAGATTGAATATGCAATTCATTGAGTGAGAAAACTTCCACCTGTTTTTTGAGAATATTGTTCTGTGTTTTCCTCACTTTTGGTCCAGAAAACCCATCTCGCTTGAAATTCGACCTAAATTGGGCACACATCAGTGAGTAGAAATAAGAATAAAAGTTGATAACGATGAGATTATTTCATACCAATTGTTGCAGCTGTACTATCGAATAAAGGGACAAATTACCAATTCAGCAAATATATTTCAACCTAGATTTGTACATAGGTATAAGTAAGATATTTGGGGAAGTGCTAAAAAATTATAGGCTTAGTTAGGAAGAGGAGCGCATATGATTTGGGAAAATTTGAAGGAAGTGGAGATTGCGAAGACATCTAAGCATGGGTTGAGGTGGGGATCGACCAATGTTAAATTAAATTTAAATTGAATTTTGTAGTTAGGGCTTTTTACTGTCTAAATTGAGGACGAAAGTTATGGCGGGTAAGAAAATTTTGAGGAGATAAGAACGTGAAAGTTTACCGCCTTTAGTTTAGCATCTAACAGCGGTTTTAGTTTACACAGCTAATATAGGGTGTTTCGTTTTACCTTTTACGATAAACAAAGTTTAATAATTGCATCTCTGTTAGAAATGCTGTTCGCACATGCAATTAGAAGTGTATTTTCTTGTAGTGATTTATAGTTTCAGTATGGTAACTATTAATTCTTATATCTTTAAAACTTAGCAGATTTCTTTTAGAACTACTTGAGTATAATACATTTTGAATGAAGATATGTGTACCATTTGGTAATATTATATGGGCTCTTTCGAACTCTTCAATTATATTAGCATATTCAGCTATGGTGGAAACTTTAGCCGAAACCTTTTTAGATAATTCACAGAAAATCTTCTAGTTTTTCAAAATCTTATGAGTAGTTGTATTATCTAGTAAGTATATATCATCACTCAAATATTAACGGTCCATACCTTAAAAATTAAAAAAATTATAGTTAGCCAATTATTAAAATAATTTGTGAACATAAATGCTAATACTTTCTAAAAGGGATTTCAAAACAAATTACTGATTAAAACCAACATCCATCAGTATACATTATTTCAACTAGTTCAATGAAACCTAAAATAAAACATCAACTTCAAACTAACTTATTAATGCAAGGAAATGAAATAAAACAGAAACTACACAACAAGCTTCACGCTACTTGTAGCTGATCAAATCAGTCATATCATCAATCATTGCATTGAGATTTTCATCATTTATGATATTTCCATCATCATCTTCGAAGAAATCATTTAACTTCAAGTTAGTGTTATAAAATAATACTAAATTATTATTTGTCTTGATATTTTTCGACCGTTGTTATTCTTCAACTGTTTTCTTTAATGATCTACATGTACATGACCAGTGACCAGAGTGTCCACATCTATAACAAACTTTCTCATAATTTTTTTTTATTTTCTAGGGCCGAATTATTGTTCTTTTCAGACTCATTTTTCTTTTGTTTCATTTTAAAGTTGGTAGTTTTGTTACCTCTAAAACCAACATAACCGCATTTGCTGAAGTTATATCCATGTCCATGACCACGTCCTCTACTTCTTTCGAAGTGGGCAAAATTAACATTAACTTCTGGTAATGCAACTGAACCAGTTGGTCTTGAGGAGCGATTTTTAATAAGTAATTCATTATTTTGCTCAGCAATCAATAGACATTCTATGAGTTTAGAATATTTTATAAAATGGCGCTCTCGATATTGCTGCTGTAGAATATATTCGAGGAATGGAATGTTGAAAATGACGTCATTTCAAGCATTTGTGCATCATCTACCTTTTCTCCACACAATTTCAATTAAGAAGTAATTCTAAACATAGTGGAATTGTAATTCATTATAGAGTTAAAGTCTTGAAACCTCAAGTTTAACTACTCTTGCCTAATGTTTAGAAGTATGACCGTCTTTTGGTGGTCATAACGCTCCTTTAAGGAGTTCCATAAGGGGGGATGATCTTTTTCAATTGAATATTATGTTTTGAGATTGTTGTGGATGCGACGTCTTAAAAATATCATAGCATTTTCTTTATCTCGGTGGGACATATTATTACCATTTTAATGGCATTTTCTAGGCATTGAGATTGTAAATGGATCTCAACATCCAAAATCCATGACAAATAGTTGTCTCCCGGTATATCTAGAGCTTTAAATTCAAGCTTGACGATGTTTGCCATATTGTGAACTATACATAAAACAAATTGTATAAAAATAAGGTTAAAATATTTACAAAGCAATGTAAAAAATATATCAAAAGATTAGATAATTCATTTTGTAGCATAAGTGTAAATTAAAGAAATATATTGAAGTTGAGTTATCAGACAAAATTTAGCTTACCAAAAAATATGTAGCTAGGTTATAAAAGTTAACCACTTAAGCCAGCATGAGCAATATATAAAAAATATAACGTTTTATTTCACTTTAGCTCAATAATGTCAAGCACATGATGTAATGATGAATTGGATTCACTTATATATAAAATGAGTTTCCATGCACTTAGATGAAACGAGAAAAAAGCAATGGATGAGATCAGAAGAAAAAACGTGCATGTTGGCATACTTAAAATGCGTAAATGGAGTTGTTTTTGTGAAGAATGCATGATAAGATGCTAACTACTACTTTATAACTGTACTTCATATAATAATCATCGAATCCACAAAAATCAAACCCAAAAATGGGTTATTTTCCAACTAATGTTTGGACAAGTTACTCACGGAAGTAAGAAAAATTATCAAAGGTAAAGTTCTTGAAAATTATTTTCTCTATAGTTTTAAAAAAGGAATCACTCAATTTGGATCGGTTTTGAGAGACATATGGTAAAAAAAGAAGAGGAATTTTCGGACACGAAAATCTGGGTCCAAAAAAGAGTCCGAAAGAAATGAGATTTGGACATGAATAAGCTTAAAATTTGAAGAAGTAGTACCCATGAAAATTGTAACCACTGGAATTTTCTACGGTTTGAAAAAAATAATATCTCCATTTGGATAAGATATGAAAAAGATTTGGTAGAATGAAGAGGAGGCAAAATTGAAGAAATGAAAGGGGCATTTATAAGCAAGAAATAAAGGAAATTACCTTAATACTCTTGGTCCATTACCCTCCACCTCCTATTGCCACATCACCATGCCACCGCACCTTCATGTACCTCTGCCCACAAGCTTATCTCATCCTTCCTTTTGCTTAACCAACTTGTTTAAACATGCATGTACTTAGTTGCCAAAATGTCATTTCATGTCTCTAAAGGCATCTTATATTCTTTTTTTATTTAAAACCTTATATACTTAAGTATGTATATAAAGCATAATATATCCTAAATAATATGTAATTATATGTATATATTTATACTAACAAAGTTTACACACTTTCGACAACTTTTAGCCGACGAAAAGTTGAAACTCAAAAAACTAATTTCGACTACATTTTCGATTTTTCTTCGAACTAAATATTTTTGTAAAAAATTTGGAAAACTATTTCACCATCATAAGTTATTATTTACAAGAGGTTTATTTTCATTATAAAATCAATCATTTGAATATTTAAAATTAATTAAATATTCGCAAATCAAAGCGATCAAATTCCGGGTCGTATAGTTTTTAGGTCATTTGATCTTTTTTCCATTGTAATTTGATTTATAATTGATTTGATTTTAGTTCAATTTGATCTATTCTTTTTGTCGGTTTGGTCAATGGTTTTCTTCTAATTCAATTAGAAAATAACATTGAAATTTAAATGAAAAAAGATTTGCTATATTGAATTAGATACATACATATTACTACCAGAAGGTATCTATCTTATGTTATCTTTTGTCTTTCTTTAATCAAGTGTAGCAACTACTTAATGACTCTCTATAACTTGGAAATTGATGTCATTACAGTGAAAGTAATGCGAGTTTTGTTAAAATAAATTCAAGTATATTTCATAAAAATCAATAGTTTTGAAAAGTCAGCATGTGTAACATCGGTTGTTCTAGGAACTTATACATTGGTGTATATATGTGTATATATTTACATATGGTTGTGTGTGTATATTTTTTTAAATTTCTTTGGTCAGAAGTATATATTAAAAATTTGAATGCTTTAGTTTGTATTATTAGAAGACAAACTTTTATGATATATAGGATATAATTAGTAATTTTATTTAAAGTAGTATGAATTCTCACTCTTTTTGTTCATGATTGATGCATATATAATTTTTGTTATAAACTTAATTTTTTATTTGTTTTTGATATTTATTTTCTTTCACTTAATATTTATGTTGCTATGTTCGCAAATAGTGGCGCAGTCGTAAGATACCCGCTTTCTGGTAATCAGGTCGCAGGTTCGATTCCCGTCTGCCATACTCTCATTTTCAAGGCGTGGGGGTGGGTCCCCATAAAACCGATCCAAACTGGTTAGGGGCATCAAATCTCTATGCTGGGCTGGATAACCTCCCTCTTGTCTGTGGTCGGACCAGGTAGGGGGGGCTCCTCCCATACCTTCGATTTCATCAAGGCTCTGGGTTGAGTTTTAAAAAATATATATTTATGTTGCTATTATACATTGTAATGTGCTAGATGAAGTCGGAGAAATATTATTCTATCTTATATATACAAAACCGATTAATCATGTACTTATTTTATGAAATTAGCTATTATTCACCAAACTTTAGTGGACATGATATGAATGTAAACTGTAAATTTCTTTTTATATGCTAATAATTGATGCATTTTTTAATTATATAACTTGTTGATCCTTTGCTAATCATTAAGTGGAGTTTTAAATATATGCAAGTTTTAGCCGTCCATAACACTCATAAAGTTGATAGATTTCCACATGTTTATAGAATTATTAGTAAATAGTTTTCTAATTTCTCCTTCCAAAGTTTTATATTCATGTTTTCATTTATTGATATATGGTTAGTATCATTTCTTTGTCTAGCTAAAATTTATGACAAATACCTAGCGGTGAACTAGTAGATTGTTGAAATGCATTCCAATTTTCCACTATACTATTGTTGTTACTTGTCAAGCGCAATATACTTACGTTTTAAACTGATGCGCGCTTCAGTTTGCTTCAATTTTAAACTGAAGAAAGTAGTTTAAAACTAAAACGAGCTTCGGTTTTTAAACTGAAGAGCATAGTTTGCTTTTGGTTTTGAACTGAAGCACACTTTAGTTTTTTAGTTAGAATTTTTTATGATAGCCTACGAACTTTTTTAGAAACAATATGGTGCCATTTGAAATCATGTCATCATAATTTTGCCTTCACCTATTCTATGTGCATGTCTGAGTTCGTAATTAATTTCAAAATAAATTGGTCTCAATATACTGCAAATTTGTCAAACATTCTCCCACCAGTAAAAAATATGTTAGTGCTCGAGTGGACTGATATTGGGTTCAAGTGGATTGTCATAGAAATAAAAACTATTATTTTGAGTCATTGCCATCAATTTTATATCACTTACGTACATTTTTTGACTTGATATTCATGTATTAGTAAGAATTAAAAACTTAAATTGATTAGTCTCTTGTAAAAACCAATGCTAATTAACAAGCTACAATTGTTCTTTCTTAGTCTATGACACTTAGATGTTATTCAGACTCTCTCTTGATAGGATTTAGTTTTCAAAGAGTTTAAGAAAACCATTTTATGCTTGCAATGACATAATTCACTGCACAAGTAAATGTTTGGAGGTTATCTTAAAGTTTGAGAATTAATCATGGGTCCTTTTTCCTTTGTTACATACCTATTAATTCATTGATTATTAATGTTTGGAGGTTATCTTATAGTATACTGGTGTTCTTTATTTACAGTTGGAAGCATATTGCCTAAAAAGCAAGCAGTACAAATTGCCCATGTAACAAATAGAAAAGTCATTTGTAAGTATTCTTGACTCTTCTTGTTTTCTTTTAGTTTCAAGTCAAACCATGATGCCCTCTATTTGTTGCGATTTAGAGATTTCCTTAAGTTATTATTAGGTAGGCACGTGGTACAAAGAATTTAGCAACTACTTTACTTTTTTTTATCTCTTTATTATTTGATTTATTTTAACTTTATCAAATAGATAGGGAACCTTAATCATTATGCCTACTAGGCTCTTCCCCGGAGTTAATTATTTTTGACAGAAAACTACCGAAACATATATATTAATCACAAAAACAAAGCAATGTAATATAAGCAAGACTGTTAATGAATTTGGAAAGATCCTAAGTACATACTAACTAACATGTCATTTTAAAAAAACTAAAACTGCAAACCAAAATCATTTTAATAATTTTTTATGCCTTTTTAATTTTAAAAAAAATGCCCAACTAAAGCATTATCTATTATTTGAGAAGATAATAAACAATTACAATTGAATATCAATATAGTATGCATATAGATGTTATAGTGCAGGCTGTTTTTTCTTAATGTTTTTGATTATAGGTTTAATAAAAAAAGGTTTAACTTTACTACTTTTAAGAAAGACTTATGGTTAACTTTAAAAGTTTGAAATGGTAAACTTTAACAACCATTTAAAAAAAATTAATAATTTGTTTTTGAATATAATTTGAATAAAACGTTAAACTGATTATGAAAATGGAAAACGACATGCTTTATTTTATGAAGTAATCTAGGTAGTTATACAAACGTGATGTAATATAAAAAAATCACCATTTATTAATTACATAATAGATGGAAATAAAATTTAAAGTCTTGTTTTTCAATTGCAAATTATCGATCAAACTAATGCAAGATGAATACTTGTAAGAATGTGGTAGCATGATAAATCATGGAACAGTTAATACAAACTATTACACATGCATAGAATCAACACATAACTAACACATTATTCAAATAAAAAAACAAACGAATAAAAAACTCTAAACATGTAATTAAAAAAGACTCATGGTTTACATTAAACGTCAGGAATGGTAAATTTGACGGCCTTATTCAAAAAAATTGTTTTTGAGTCACTACAACAAAACGGCCATTTTACAACGGGCAATGCCCGTTGTAATATGGCTTTCGCAACGGGCATGCGCCCGTTGTATTAAGCCTCGTTGTAATAGGTTGACCGTATTTTACAACGGGCAATGAACGTTGTAATACACCTTTTTACAACGGTCATCGGCCCTTGCAGTAGGCTCTATGACAACAATTAACGCCCGTTGTAAAAGACTATAATACAACTGGCATAGCCCGTTGTAATACATGATATTGCAATGGTTTCTGACAGTTGCAAAATAAATGCAAATTTTAAAAACAATTACAGCAGCATCCATACCAATAATGAATAATTTAACGAGTAATAAATATTATCATAAAATAACCAAAATCATTTCATTTCAAGTGTGTTTGCATTTCATTTACATTTTCACTGTGCACTGTACATTTCTTTATAAAAAATAAAAAAGAACTGTTACAATCACATAAACACTGCGCACACCACTGCATTACTTCAAAACTGTGCACATTACTTCAAAACTGTGCATTACTTCAACACTACAAATACACTGTGCACACAGCAACTTCCATATCAACATCCCACTTCACCATTCATACATACTACACATCCTTCCTCCATCATCCTTACTGCCTACCCCCATCGAAACTTGCAACCACACTTTATTTCTGCCATCATCACAAAATTCCCCTGCACTACCCTGAACTTCTGCCACTACCAAATACATTACAACTGCATCCACTTCCAACTTCATCATTGACCTCTGTACAAACTCTGCCTCTCCTATCATTTAACCTTAACACCAGAGCTCTGTTGTTACCACTACCCAAAACTGTCATTGCCTACCCTCTGCACTTCACAAACTCTACAACATACCCATATACACACTGTCTCTTTACAAACATCCTCTGCCATAATACAAACTTCCTACAACAACATCCAAACTGCTGCTCTGCATCAAAACCACTTCCTTCCGCAGCCTAAACTTCCATCTGCTTCACAGAAATCCACTAAATAACCCCTTTGCTTGCTAGCAAATTAACTGCAACTTCTCCACCACTACTGAACATTTCCTCCCACTACAATCAAAGACTAAGATGATTTAAGACTACTTATTTCAATTTTCAACCTCCGAATTATAGCCTCAAGTCTATGTTTTTCAATTTGCATCTCCAACGCATACTCGCTTCCTCTTTGGCATGGATCTATCCACTCCAAAAACCCACAACGATTTGATATATTTGCACAAGCAAAAAATCAACGTCCGGCAAAACATATATTCTCAGCGACTTTGGTCAGTGCATTGATTCCACAAAAACACACCACTTGTTTGCATGCTTGGGGTTGTGGCGGTTCGGAAATCGACAAGGTATCCAAGGACAGGATTTCATGATGTTGTGGTGGTTCTAAGTTTGGTAAGGGATCGGGTTCAAAATCCTCCCACCACGGATCAAGTTCTTCAGAACTCGAACTAGCTGTATCCGGCCATTCAATTTCGTACCTACCCACCTTTTTAGTTAATACTAAAAAAAATGAGGTTAAAATTGTATATAATATAATCAGGGCCGGTTCTAGCCTATGGGTTGCCTTAGACAAGCACAAATTTGGTTGCCATTTACATAAGAATGTAAAATAAAAAATGATATACTATTGAATTTTTTTTAATTAACTTCACATAATAACAAAGTTCATCCAAAATACATATTTCAACAATTCTTCCAATTAGATGAAACAAGTGAAGCTTTGACACCGTATATAAATTATAAGAACATACTTCATTTTGATGCTCTAATGCTCATAATAAAAATA
This sequence comes from Allium fistulosum, assembly GCA_030737815.1. Classification (NCBI taxonomy): domain Eukaryota; kingdom Viridiplantae; phylum Streptophyta; class Magnoliopsida; order Asparagales; family Amaryllidaceae; genus Allium; species Allium fistulosum. The sequence continues at coordinate 778,573,455 of CM060907.1, forward strand.
TGAACAATTGAATTTAACAAAAATAAATTCAAAAATCTTTTTTTATCTCCAATAAATTGCAATTGAAAAGTAGTTTGGTAGAGGGGAGGCGATTGAGGAGCAGTGCTGGCTGTTGAATTTGGTTGTAGAGATGGTTTGAAGGAGGAGTTGTAATGTAATGTGATGGAGTTTGTAGCAGCCGGTTGGGTTAGAGGTAATGGTGAAGTTTGTGATGGTGATGCTTGGTTGATGGCAATGGGAGGTGGCAGGTTGAAATGATTGGCAGAGTTGTTGAATTTTGAAGGTGGCAATGAGAAGTATTTGCAAGTAGGAAGTAAATGCAGGCAGTGGTGACGGAACCGGGGGTATTTGGCAGAAGTGAGTAGTTGTATGATGGTTGATGGTTTGTGGTCAAGTATGTTGCAGGTGATGATAGTGAGTGGTTGCAGATTTCAACCGTGGTTGGTTTCAAGTGAATGGTTATAGGTGGTGACTGTTTGATTGAGGCAGTGTGGTTGTTGTGTTATGATATGAGGGTAGTTTAAGTTGTAGGGGGTGGTTGTAGTTGAACTGATGAGGCAGTGGCAGTGAGGGTGTGGAGGAGGAAGGTTTTAAGTTGTTTGTAATGACAAAAATATGATGTTGAAAACAGAGAATGCAATGAACAGAAAAGGTAAAAAGAAAAATTCAATTTCAATGCATTTTTTTTATAAAGGCGGTACAAATGAAAAACTGAAAAGAAATGCACAATAAACACAAGTGAAAGCAAATGCAATTTTTTTTAAATGACAGTGAAAATGTACATATATGTACACAAGAACAAGACTGCATCAAGTAACCAAGTCAAGTAGGCTGTACATATATGTATGCAATTCGAAGCAGTAAAACTCCAATGCAGACCAGTGAACAGCAAGTGGCCAAAGGAACAAGCCAGTGTGACAGCAATGCATATAGACCAGAAAAGGGCATAGAGATGACACTGATGTACACATATAAAACTGTGGACAATGCAATGTACAAGTACATGAACTTCTATTTGATCAAGTCAGAGTAATACAGTTACAAAAAATCAAGTGTAGTCCAGACAGCAGACCATATATGTACATAAACATCTCGGAGTGAAGAAATGTACAAAACATCACATTATCAATATCAAGTGACCAAAAGCAAAGTCATAAATTCACACAGCAGAATCAAAATGGCCAAAGTCACCAGCTAAATCAAAGTCGAAACAATGACATGTGACAACAGTGCAGTGAAACTAAAATTGTGTATTTTTTTAGATTCGAAATAGTGTATTTTTGTTCAATCTTTCATTAATGACACTTTAGCCAGGGAAGTGAATGTTTTCTGCTTATTATTTGTATTTAGCTGCCATCTTCTGCCAAATAGTCTGTTTAATATATTGTTTCTGTGGATTGAGTCAGTTGAAAAGTGACGCCAAACGTAGCTAAGATCGCAATCTTTTTTGTTTGTCTGACTGCTAGTAGTATAAAATTCGACTGTTGATTAATTTGTCTAACTTCCATTCAAAAGAATATAATTATAAAAAGATTGCACAACATTTGGATCAAATTCAAAAAACATTTTTGTTATATGGAGACTGAGTGAAGAAATATGTGCCTGTTTCTAGGCTCATGTTTAAATGATCGTTATCCTTTGTAGACTTGTAACAAGCTTATAATATCACAAGTTGCATTTCTTTGTTGAAGGAGAAATTTGATAAATATTACCAATTTCTTATATGTTATTGTGATTCTCGCTGCAAATGGAGATGTCCCTTGCTGAAGCTAAGAACACTTTGTACAATATATGAATTGACAAACACACGTATCTTTAAAAAAAGAGGCTTTGGTTTTAGGCACCAATGACAGTGCAACAATTCATGTAAAATGAGAATGGAAAAATTAAGTTGTCTCAATAAATTCGGCAAACATAGGTTTCCTAGGCAAATTATTCTCTTTGCATCTGAGTATGGAATTCATCATCTGATTTATTTATTTTCCAATACATAATTTCATTTTGTCAGCATAATTGGTTTTGGTTTCTTTTCTTTGTTCACTGAAATTGGTAGATGGTTTTGTTCTTAATAGCAACAATATATGAATTTCACTGGCTGATGAAGAACAACCAGGTGCAGCCCTCATCCGAAGAATTAAGAGAATGAAATGTACAAAACATCATCGGCGTAATAATTCATTCGAGTACAAGCGAAAAAGGAATAATCATTCGACTTGAATTAGGATCGAGTTCAAGATATCAACCAGTAAAGCAAAAAGAATAATTCACATACCACTATAGACGAACTCGATCCAAATTGGAGAAGCCGTGTGCTAAAAGAAGAGAGCATCGATTGACAAAGGAAGCACGTAAATCATCATTCGATCGAGCAATTGAAGACGGCAGCTTCAATTTTTTCCAAAGCCCTAATTTCGAGCAAAGAGGAACGAACGGCCAACATTTTTACAGAGCAAAGTACGTAGAGGAACGAAAAAAAAATGCCGGCTTGTTTTTTTAATTGAAAACTAGGGTTTTGATTGACACATATTACAACGGACGTTTTTAGCCCGTTGTAAAATTGGCACCTATTACAACGGGCCTGAATGGACCGTCGTAATAGCCTTCTATTACAACGGGCAACCAATGCCCGTTGTAAAAAGGGCGTTGTATATAGCATCTTTTACAACGGGCCTGAATGGACCGTTGTAATAGTCTTCTATTACAACGGGCAACCAATGCCTGTTGTAAAAAGGGCGTTGTAATATGGTATTTTTTGTTGTAGCGAGTGTAATTTTAATAAATGTTAAATTGATTATGAAATAGGAAAACCATATGCATTATTTTATGAAGTAATGCAGACAGTTATATGAATATTCTTTAATATAAAAATTCATCATCTATTATTTATATCAAAATTTTACGAAACATATGGAATTAAATTTTATGGTCTTGAATTTCAATTGCATAATATCTGTCAAATTAATTCAAGATGTACACTTGTAAGAATCTGGAAGCACATTTAATTGAAGAATAATTAATACAAACAAAATACACATGCATAGAATCAACATATGACTAATACATTATTTTTTAAAGCGTACAAATAATAAACTCTAAACATAATATTAAACAAACTTTTGGTTTACTATGAAAGTTAGGAGTGGTAAATTTTAACAGCTTTATTCAAAAAAAAAATTGATTTTGAGTATAATTTGAATAAACTGTAAAACTTATTATGAAAAAAGAAAACAAAAGGCATTAGTTCTTGAAGTAATCTAAACTACTGTATAAAAAATAGCATTTATCGGTTACGTCAAAGTTCTATATGATATGAGTTCTCTTCCATGTTAACTTGACATGACATTTATTTATGTATATTGCAAATATGATCTTTTAGAATTTGAATTTGATGGTAGCTTAAACCTATGTATAGTAGGTAAGTAAACCATTTGTAACCCTATCCTGAACAATTATATAGTTAAGTCAAAATTTATACGAAAATAATCATACAAGGCTTTTCACACATTGGACCAGTGATGCATATTAAGCAATGGGCTGCTACAATATACTTTGCTCTAGATTCATTCAAATTAATAGCGAGATAGTAATGGGTGCAAGCATATTTCCCCCTCTTGGTTTTGGTGCACTACGCCATAAATGACCTTCTGCAACATTTTTGCAAGGTGTTGCCAGCTAAAATGTTGCGATAGATATAAAATTTTGGTCCTACTGCAACGTTGTATTTATGGTGTTACCTTAGCCATAAAAATGTGTTGCTCTAGCTAAAAAAGTGTAACACGATGCAACATTTTTATATAGTGTTGCTATAGATGTATTCAGATTAAAAAATTAATAAAATTAGCAATCCGCGTGAATACGATCCAACGGTCTACATTTAATCTGATTGTTAAACTGGATCACCACTACAATTTGCTGCAAATTTTCGTTTTCCCGCTTTAATTTTCATATCATTTTCGTTCTCACCCCCAATTTCCAAATCCCTAATTTCCAAATCATATTTTCGTTCCTCACCCCCAACTACCCCCTGACCCATCACCCCCAGCTACCCCCTGACCCATCGCCACCAAATCCTGACCCATCGCCCCCAGCTACCCCCTGACCCATCGCCCCCAGCTACCCCCTGACCCATCACCACCATCTAGCTCCAACCAGAGCCCCGTCACGACACCAAAACCCGAAGCCAAACAAAGTTTTCCGTTCAAACCCCTTTTGCCACCGCTGTCGTCGCCATCAGCTCTTCTTTCTCGTTCCTCTCTATGTGAAAATTAGGACACACGATTCTTGCTATTCCTGTTGCTGCCAGGAACACACCTAAGAGCGTCGAGACTGTGCCTCCTGAGTTGCTTGAGATACCACTGCAGTCCAATGAAGAGCAGGCTGTCTAATTTCCGGTTTGTTTTGACCTTTTTTTTCATTTTGTGATATTTGATACTGTGGATTTTATGCATTTCCGGTTTGTGCCTCCTGACTGGAAGAGCTATTTTGTAATGCACTAAAAGTGTTCGATACTTTGTGTGAATGGTATTGTTATCAAAATGTCCGATTTCCTGTAGTTTCACATTGATATACTTCAAATTTTTCACTGCATTTTGTTCTTTCACATTGAGTAAACGAGTTTGGTTTTTCTTTTGTAGGCTAATGATGGTCCAAATCTAAAGATATATAGCTTGGTGCTTTGAACTAATGTACATGTATGAACTGACCTAGAAGCAATGTGAGATGCAATGTTGTTTGCTATCAGCCAAGGGTGGTGCTTGGTTTTGTTGCGAATTTGCAGTGTGAAAGTTTGATGATGTTTGGGTTGTCGGAATGGGTAATCAGCGATTGTGATTAGGTGATTAGGCGATTTGGCAACTGAAATAGTTTGTTGGTGAGGCAATTAGAGGATGGAGGCTGGTGGTTTAGAAGTATGTGTGGTGCATCATTTTACGTCGTTTCAAAGAAGGCTCGATCTTCCGAAATCGGATGAATCGGGCGATTTCCTGTAGAATAATTAATGCAATTAGAGGGTCGATCCCCGCCGGGACTGCGGTGCCCCGGACCCCCGCCGGGGCTGCGCCCGGACCCGCTTCTCGGCTCGCCTTCGGCTCGGCACTCGGCTCGCCTTCGGCTCGGCATATATTTCTTAGTGTCGGTGTCTGTATAAATTGAAACTGCATATGTAATGAGTGAACTGAGTGATGTAGTGAGGAATATCTGTATATGTGAATATCAGTGTTATATATCATTGAATTGTAAAATAGTGGAGTTAGGAATTTGTACTATTTCAAATGTTGAAATAAAATATTTATTTAAATAAATTACTGTTTAAATATCAAATTCTATGCAATAGCATTTTATTAAATAAAAATTTATTTTTATTAAAAAATCAAATATGTTCTACATTGTGGGCCCCACAAATTCAGAAAGTTAATATCTATAGCAACATTTTGGAATGTTGCTACAGATACCTATGGGTGTTGCCATAGACCCAAATAGGGTTCTATTGCAACAATATTACTTATGTTGCCTTAGATAGTCAAAATGTTGCCTTTGAGGTCTAAGGCAACGGCAAAAATTGCATCACCCTAAAAGTGTTGCCATAGACCTATGGCAACATTTTTCGGGCCTGAGCCAACATTTTTTTTGTGTTGCAGTAGGCCATTTATGGCGTAGTGGTGGTTCATAGTATGATACCTGCATCCTAATTCTGAAGGTAAGACAAAATGATCAAAGAAAACTTAATATACCTTTTTATTTAGTTATTTATATGCTCTTATATCATTTTATACCTTGAGATTTAGTATCTTGGCTGAATGAGCTTTAGTGATTCTCGATTTGAATGCTTTTTTTGAAAAAAAGGCAATGTCATGCATTTATCTGGAAATTAGGCTGTAGAACTTCTCAGCACAAGGGATTGTAGGATAATTAATTTAAAGTACAGAAGAAAAAATTACTATCACTTTACTGGAAATGATAAATTAAAATATCATTTTCGTATCAGTTAAGATTTATCATTTTCCTGCAAATAATTGTTAATTATCAGTTAATGCATACATTTCACGTATCTGATATATCGAGAAAAGTGTGCGACTTAAACAGAATCAATACAGATGCCTTACCCTCTGGTCTTCTATAAGCTTGTGTTAGGTTCATCTTGATATTAGTTGTGGCATGAATCACATAAAATAATGTTTGAACAATATGTTCTAGACTATACAACAGCAACAACTAAGCCATTATTCCCAAATAAGTTGGGGTTTGCTAGAGATGGAACCCAAAACTAAATGACAAAGTCAATTTAAAAGTCATAATAAGAATAATAACAATAACAATAATAAAATAAAGTCAAATAAGTAAATTAATAATAATAATAACTAAGTAAAATAAAAATAAAAATAAAGATAAATATATATGTATATATAAAGAAAAAAAATGATAATGATAATACTAATAGTGATAATGGAACTAATAGTAATATTGGTCAAAGACCAAACGCTACGTCTTAGGCTCATGTTCCCTAGTTCTATAATCTAAAACTTATAAAACTCATAGCTCATGGTTCCGGTACGTGGATCGCTAAATTCCATGCGCTCCTGTCCTATACTAGCTCTTCGGATATACTCCAATCCTTCAAGTCTCTTTTTACTACTTCCTCCCATGTCAACCTTGGTCGACCTCTACCTCTACCTCTCTTTGAGCATTCGACGCGGCCTACAATTCCAGCGTGCGCAGGTGCCTCAAGGGCCTCCTTTGAAGATGTTCGAACCATCTTAAGCGATGTTGAATTAGCTTCTCCTCAATTAGTGCTACTCCAAGTTTATCGCGTATCATAATTTCTAATACAGATTCTTCTTGTATGACCGCAACTCCATCGCAGCATACGCATCTCTGCTACGCTTATCTTCTAGACGTGTTAGCTTTTAGTAGGCCAGCATTCTGCACCATACAACATCGCAGGCCTGATTGCCGTTCTATAGAACTTTCCTTTAAGCTTCTGTAGGACTTTCCTGTCACAGAGAATGTCAGACGCTTGTCGCCATTTCACCCATCCCGCTCGAATTCTAAAACTAACATCTTTAAAAATCTCACCATTATACCACAACATTGATCCTAAATATCGAAAGAATTCCATTTTGGGAATTATTTGTCCGGCCAGAGTGACATCTCCATCCTCTGACCTGACACCGCTGAACTCGCACTTCATATACTCTGTTTTAGTTCTGCTAAGCCTAAATCCCTTTGATTCTAAAGTCTAGCTCCACAGCTCCAGTTGTCTATCAACCTCAATCCTACTTTCATCAATTAGCACAACATCATCAACATATAACATACACCAAGGAATCTCATCTTGTATACCCTTCGTAACCTCATCCATCACTAGGGCAAAAATGTAGGAGCTCAAAGTTGATCCTTGATGTAATCCTATGTTAATGGGAAAGTCCCTGGTTTCACCATCGCATGCTCTGACACTAGTCACAACATCATCGTACATATCCTTGATAAGGGTAATCCTATGTTCTAGACTATAAGATAAAAAATAATGTTCTTCACTACATAATATGGGGGGATTCATCAACATTATTAGCTAAATTTAGAAGTCTGTACCTTTTGTAGAATCTAGCAGTTCAACCAAAGGTTGTTTAAAATTTTGTCAAGGTGTAATAAGATTTTGATCAGTATTGCAATGCAAACTATTTCATCTTGATCGAATTAATTTTCAAGAAAACACTACTGTACAGTTGTCTACTTGCCTTTAGAGTGAAATTCATTATTACATATCGACTAATTTATACCATTTTGGAGTACAGGAGGTTGCGTGCAAAAATAAATATATCAAGCTCTCAGTTTGAACTGAGCTTAAGCTCAGTTTAAACTGCGGTACACTCAAGCTCAGTTGTAAAACTGAGCTTTGGCTCAGTTTAAACTGAGAGCTCGGTTGTAAAATTGAGCTTCAGCTTAGTTGTAAAGCTGAGCTTGCTCAGTCTAAACTTCACCCTATAATGTTCAGTGTGTTTGTATTTTATTTATGTTACTCATGTATAGTTGACTACTTCATCTTGTAGTGTTCAATGTGTTTTAGTACCGATGACATCTTGTTACACAGTTTCATATATGCGCGTACCAATTTATTCAATGAGTGTAAGCGAGTTTTTCCCCTTTCTTTTATGAGTGATCAAATATTTATCCTTCTATAGGATTTTTTCCCAACTGTGAAATAGCATATCAAATGGCAAAGTGTTCAACTACAACCAATATACTAAACTAATCAACTCATACCTCTAAATATCCTTATTTTGATCTACTTCGGTAAATATTATTAATATTTGGGTTTTATACTTCAAAATGTAAGCTGGTTCGTCGAGACAAACAAAAAGCGCAGAAGCAGGTGCTCCCCCTCCAAATAAAGAACACTCAATAGCCGTTGATACTATAGAGTTATGTGTAATCTTCTTAATTTGTCAGTTGTAAGCTTCTTAGTTTTTTCTTGGTTGTGATACTTTGGACTATGTTGTGACATTTTAAAGTTATTTAGTATTTTGATGATTGTTATTTATGGTGAATGGTTGTACAATGAATTTTGATATTTGTTGAAATTAAATTTTCTACAGGAAATGAATTGTTATATTTTGTTATGCATGCTTTAGGAAATTTATTTGTTACATGCTGCTATATACAGTTTGTGATATGCTGTTGTAAATTGTGATTATTATAGCTTTAGAAAACCAGTAACAATTATAAGTTACAAATTTTCATTTTGTAACAGTTATAAGCGTTATAAATTTTTTACGAGCACGTTAATAAGACTTACAATTTTTATATTCCTCACGGTAATAAATGTTAGATGAGTTTTATTTGTAATAGTTATATGTGTTATAAATTATGCCATTTGTAACGGTTATAGCCGTTATAATATCCGTAACAAAAAATTACCACGCACCCTAGGACCACGGCTATAACTGTTACAAAATTAATTTCTCATGCTTATAAGCGTTGTAAATACTCTTTTTTGGTGTTGTGCTGTATACTGTTTTATAAGGAGGTCTCTATTTCCATATGTAAGGAATAAGCCCTAAGTATTTCTTAAATACTTAAGCATACACTTTACGGCAGTCCAATGTTTTTCTCCAAAATTAGATTGGTATAAGCTTATGCATCCTAATGCGTAGGACATATCCGATCGAACACATAGCATAATATATATATTATTGAACCGATTACTAATGCATATGGTATTCTCTTCATACGTTTTTTCTCCTCATCAATTTGAGGAGCATCCTTTTTAGAAAGGACGATTCCAGATTGCGTTGGAACATTTCCACGCTTCAAATTCTCCATATTGAACATTCTCAGTATGATATCTACGTACAAGGATTGTGACAATCCCATCGCCTCTTAAACTATCTTTGTAGATCATTATACCCAGTATATAGCTGCTTCTTCTGAATCCTTCATGGAGAAATTCTTGCAAAGACAAGCATTAACTGATTGCAACAACGCAATGTCATTGCCTATAAATAAAAAATCATCGACGTATAATACTAAGAACACTATATCACTTCCTTGTTCCTTTCGATATATGCATGCTTCCTCTGTATTCTGATAAAAACCAAATTGTTTGATTACCGTATCAAAACACTTATTCCAACTCATTGAAGCTTGTTTAAGTCCATAAATGGACCTCAACAACTTGTAAGCCTTGCCCTCACTCCCACCTACCTCAAAACCCTCGAGCTACGACATATAAACGATCTCTTCTAAATCACCTTTAGAAATGTTGTTTTTATGTCCATTTGCCATATTTTCTAATTATAGAATGCAACAATAGCTACATTATCCGAATACATTTAAGCATTGTTATGGACGAAAACTTTGTATCATAATCAACACTTAGAATTTGATGAAATCCTTTCGCAATTAGCCTTGTTGTGTAAGTTTCCACTTGTCCATCTGCATTTAGCTCAGCAGACGGGTTTTATCCTTCTGGGTATGTCAGCCAAAGTACATGCATTGTTTTCATATATGGAATCCATTTTAGATTTCATAGCTCTAAGTCACATTGTAGAGTCTTTACTCTGCAATGCTTGTTGGAATGAGTGAAGAGTGTCGTCGTCTAAGACGTAGTCTTATTTTTCGCTGTTCATGAGAAAACCATAATATCTCCTTGGCGTGCTAGATTTTCTATTAGACCTTCTAATAGGCTGTGTATTTTCGTATACTGGTGAATATGGTTCTCCCACTGGTTCAGTATCAGTGTTAGTCTCTCGGATCTCATCCAAATCTACAGCTTCGTTTTTTATTTCCTTTGACAGAAATTACTTTTCCAAAAGATAACATGTTGAGAAATAATGACTTTTCATTTCTCGGTATTGTTAAAAATATATCCCACAGAATTCTTGAGATATCTTATGAGTTTACAGAACACTAATCTTGCCTCAAGTTTATTGGGACTAACGTTTTTAACGTAGATTTGACTGCCCCACACCTTCAAATGTTTAAGGTGGGTTTCTTTCTATTGCTACATCTCATACGTCATCTTAGGCATAGATTCGGTGGGTATCAAATTCAACATATACGCTACGGTTTCTAGCGCATATCCCCAATAGGAAAGATGCAACTTAGCTTTACTCATGACAAAACATATCTGGTAGAGTTCGATTCCTTTGCTCCGAAACACCATTGTGTTGCGGAGTATAGGATGCAGTAATCTAAGAGATAATCACATTATTTTTTAAGTATTATTAGAGCTCTCGTTCAACATACCCACCTTCTCGATCAGATCGAAGTATTTTAATTTTACGGTTCGTTTGATTTTCGATCTCATTTTTATACTCTATAGATTTCTCTCAGACGTTACATTTGTTCTTCATAAGCTACACATATCACAGTCTTGATAAATTATCAGTAATGGTTACAAAATAAGAAGAATTATCTTTGAAAATTATAGGGATTGAGCCACATACATCAGTATCTACGAGACCTGAGAGTTCATTAACTCTTTTATTGCTTCCACTAAATGGGTGCTTGATCATTTTTCCTTTAAGTCATGACACATACATATCAAATGATGGTAGAAAACCTTCAGTTTTCAATGGGTAGTCGTTTCTCATTTATATGGCCTAGTAAATCGACCGTCCCACCCCTCCGATGCTCATATAGTTATACAAAACCCGATGCTCACATCAAGGGTATAGGGCGGTCGTTTCACATATCCTATAATGTCATAGATAATTATTGCTAATGTCAACATTAGAAGAATTATTCACAACATAGACATAATTAATATTAATAACATAAATTTCATTATCCAAAAAGCTATTGCAAATTTTATTTCCATTCACCATAATGTTCATAACATAATCCACACAATGAAAAATATATCAAGTCAATGTAGATACTGGAATTATTCCACAAATAAAGCTTTTCCACATAATAGAAATTATTTAAAATTAAAATTAATTCATTTGGAAAATCTAAGTGATAGTTTACAACTGCAGTTGCACCAATTAGAGATCCATCAACAACTAGAAGTCTCATCTCTTCTTTTGCCACATGCTGTTTGTTCCTAAGTACCTGTAACAAATTACAGATATGAGTTTCAGATCCAGTATCTAAAAACCAAAAATATTTTATTGATTGTAAAACAAATTTGAATCACAAATATATTTGTAGGAGCAGCAGAGCTATTTTGTTTCTTCTCTTTAACAATCTTTAAGTACTTTGAATAGTTCCATTTTCGGTGACCCTTCTTGTGATAGTGATGACACTCACCCTTGTCAGTTGGAGCAGTCTTCTTATTTTTCTTATTTGCCTGTTTCCTCTTCTTCGAACCATTCGAATATGATGCTTTACCCTTAACTGCGAGCATTGTGCCTTGATCCTTGAATTAAGATTCGGCCGATCTCAACATATCGAGCAACTCCATGTGGCTTACATTCAACCGGTTTATATTATAGTTTAATATGAATGGCTCAAATGTGGTGTAAAAGACCATAAGATCAAGTACACTTGCAGCTCATTGCTTATCATCGCGTCTAATTAAGTAAGTTTATCAATATAGCTTTTAGTCATTAAGATGCAATCGTCCATTTTCATCCCTTCGACATCTTAGTGTTGAACGGTTTCTTCCTAAGCTCTATCTTATGGAATGAGATCGCTCCCCGAACAAATTTTTGAGGCTATCGAAGATTTGAACTATCAAAGATTTGATGGACATTCATATTTCCGTGCTGTCACTGCAACAGTTTGTCTAAGTTAGACAGCACGTAAACTTGGACGATCTCTAGGTCCGCAACCCATTTGTTATAAGCAATTTTGAGTTCGGGGTATGCTTCTTCAGTGGATCTAACAGTTGGAGGTTCGATTATCGACGACCATAAGCGTACGTATGTGAGTGCTATCTTAATCGTTCTTAACAAGTCTATGTAGTTAGGTCCGATGAATTTGTCATTTTCAAGAACCAACTTTGGTGTATACATTTTTCTACAAATTTTTTGGTAGATATTCTTGTAATATTAGTAAGGTTGGACATTACATTTCATTTTACTAATAAGCTACCACTAGGGTTTTATGTTTTCCAAAATCCTAAGAAGAAACATAGAAGCTTTTCGATTTCTTTAGTGGGTGTTAAGACTCGCTTGTCTTAGAATTCTAATCCTGAGGAATATCGACAAATCATAGGCCGCAAGCGAAAGATAACATTTTATCGGTTTTATCCTCTACAACTCCCAACCCATAGTCTTTGTCCCAATCTCATTTGACCTTGAGGAATATCAAGAAATCAAAAGAGATTATTCACTCGTTCCTACCATTTCGCGACGGCCTCAATAAAATTGTACGTACCTTGAGAAATATCAACAAATGCAGACACGTATCTTACCTCGTATATTCAATATATTAATAATATAACATCCTTAGCTTGAGGAATATCAACAACTAAGAAAATCAGTGAATTGTGCTTCATGTAAAATTGTTGTCCTCCAGGGTTTTCAGCTTAAAATAATATCAATTAGTTCATACAACAATTTACACATACAAGTCACCATATAAAATTTATCAAAATTAACGTCCCAAGATTCTAGTATTATTCTCCTTTTGTTTTAAAGTTAGGCGGTACTTGTCAAAGTTTCCAAGAGCAAAATTCTCTTATTTTTTCTCCCACTCAAAATCACTGCTCATTAAATGTAAACTAAAATGATCCATAAGCTTCAGTCATTTATTTTCATCGACTTCAAATACTAAATCAGTTCAAAAGAGTTGCAACGCACTACTACACTCGTTCTTTCTCGGATCATTTTTCTCATGATAAAATAAAACGCAGCGTTTAACGAAATACCCAACCGAGCACCTTACGAGCGTGTATGATTTCCACGTTATTCTCACAAGCCTTCGGAGTATGAAATTGATACTTACAGAAAATGTTACAGTTTTAAATGAAAATAAAATAAAAATGAATAGGATAGCAGCTCTATTACATCCTTGTAAATTTGCAGGCACTAGTCAACTGAACTTTTTCCAGAAAAAAAACATATGTCTGAAACTTTAGGAGGAATATCTTTTTTACATCAACATCAAACCAACAAATCCATTTTTATAGATTGCAAACACAACCAGTAAAAAAATGGTTGGTGAATATTGAATTCAAAGTGTAATTGTTCCAATAGTTCAAAATGTATTTTAGTCAGAAAATTATTCCAATTGATTAATGCCTGTTTTTAAAAAAAAGAATTATACCAATATATGTATAAATATATGTTGTGTATATAATTCTGAAAAGGTCTACTCAAATTGTTCCCAATCCTCGGTTGGTTTAGAAGATGAGTGCGAAGGAGGAGCGTTCAAACTTCCCACTCCAGAATCAAATGTTTCCCACTCGGTTGTCACCGAAACTGATTTGTTGCCATCAACAAATGGCTTCGAGTTTCTTGCTTTTAAAGCATCCAGTTTGTCCACAAAGCTTTGTATGCGTTTAACCTGCAAGTTTTTTAATCAAATACTTGAGCAAATGAATAATTTGATTTTACTAGTGTAGTGATCTAAGAAAACAAACCAAGAAGGCATGAGGTTGTTATGTTATATCTTCTTATAAATGTTTTAGGATTCTATACCATAAAACCAGGTTTGAAGACGCTGTAGTTCAAGATGGGCTCAAACAGCCCTGGTTCTGCGGTTTTATTCAGTGAAAATTTAACATGTAAAGAAAAGGTTTGATTAGTCTAAGCCTTTGAGTCAAAATTGAAGCCAATTGGTGAAAAGAATTGCAAAAATTCACGACACGACCGGTCTTGGTTGATTAAAATCTAACAAATATATCTTTACCTACAATAATCCATAACTTAATTTATATTACAGGAAATTATTGTCAAGGACAAAAATTTTCAACGTTTTTGCCTCAAGGACAGACCTTCAATATTTTATCATGAAGGACAACTTTATTTAGGTATCAGTTTTTAGTCATTGATAGTATCAGTTTGTAGTTATCGATAGCAGTTTTTAGGTATCAGTTTTTAGCTTGGTAGCAGTTTTGTTGTCCTTATGAATAATTTTGGAAAATATTTGTCCTTATGAATAATTTTTAGAAGAATGTTTGTCCTTATGGTAAAAATATTGAGGTTGTGTCCTTGAGGCAAAAAATATACAAATTTTTGTCCTTTAAATATACAAAATATACTAGTTACTTTTTATGCTACAAGCTAAAGCAGGCAAGTGAAAATAGAAGGAAACATTATGAATACATCACTGGATATTCTCTGCCAACTGGTCTTATACTGTTGGATGGCTTAATACTCTCATCTAACTAGCTTTATGATTATTTATATCACATAAGGATACAAGCTTAAAATCATACAAGTCCTCTTTTGCACTTCCATTATCAAAAATCCCTCAGCACCCTTGTCAACTTTTATTCTACTCAAGTTATATTTACTGTACAAGTACCAAACACTTTTTATGCAACAAAGTTCTTTTCCTTTCTCAATTTCAAATAGACGTTGACTGCTACAAACTTAATGAGTATCAAACGCTTTGTATTTTATGTTGTTATGACGAGTCCATCTAGTATCAATGCTAATAATAATTCAAGGAGTATGTGCAAAACAACAAGAGTAACCACTGGCTAACGATGTGTTCATATGGTATGTACATTACATGATGGGAGAATCTGGGATCAATTTTTAATATTGATATTTATGATAAACTAGAGATGGTTATGATGATACGAAAAAAAAAGCTGAACAAAATATACTGATTTTCTTAGCCAATATTCCTGTATACTAAACTTCATAGTTAAATATTGGGCTGTCCAGAAACACAACATCCAATTTAATCGCATTCAATGAAGAAAAATTCCCAACGTACCAATAGTTTCAATTAATTTTGCTAACATAAATAATACAAGAAACATTAATCACCCTGATTTTAGTACTTTATTCTAGAGAGATAGTGTCAATATTTTAATGTGTGTTACACTTTACTTTCCAGCTTCAACTCTGGCTATTTTGTTTCAACATTTAAGCTGACTTAAATAAGCTACTTTTTGGCTTTTTGAAAATCAAAACCAATTCATTTTAGCTTTCAACAATTATAAAAAAAAGCTTATTTTAGTCTATCCAAACTAAGCCGTAACAGGGATTTGGTCTGCTAAAGCCAGGAATGCTACTCTGTACTAACAATTTAAACACCTATCGTTCTTTATATATATATATATATATATATATATATATATATATATATAATAGCTGTAGTTATGTTTGTTGTACGTAAGTTTCAACCTTCCTTTTTTTTTTGATTTGAAATTGGATACTTAGATGGTAGTACATAGTATTACTACAAGTCTTAGATAACATATAACATACTACATGTCAATATACGTCCAACGGTCCGAATCACACTACGCAAGTTTCAAATATGTGACCTTTCGAACCAATGTCGGTACACCTAATCATTGGGACAATGGTGTTGGACAATTTTAGTTATTTCTGTTTGAACCTTTGAGCTATCAATTAAAAAAAGAAACAGAGATCTAGTTCGTTAAACGAAAGCCACACCGTATTATCAATTTTAAACACATACTGTTCTCTCTCTGTATACATACACACACATGTATATATGTACATGTAGATGTATATGAATGTATGAATAATATTCAATAAAATGTCCTATGTGAAGAGTTTAATTCAAAGGATCAAATCAGAATTTTAAATCTCATTCATCTTGCCGGAGATCTCCGAGATCCCCATTTTGCATCTGGGAAAGATGAGATTTGAAATGTAATTTTAACTTGTTTGACACTCATTTCACCGAGAGATGTTACGACCTCAGCTTGAGATCTGGACTAAGATTTTGTTTGAAATCCGAGACTTAAAGCTTTGTTCATTTTTATAGTGACACAGGAGCTGCTAGCATAACCAATTGATAACTCAATCAAAGAAAGTGCATCCACATAATAGTTTTGTAAAAATTAAAGAGTTCAACAAGAAAGCTACCTCGATCTTCCGTTGAGCTTTAGCTTCTCCCTCTGCCTCAATGCCATCTAATTTAAGCAATTGCACCATGAGTAATTCAGTCGGTACAAGGAACTCTTTTTCTTCTACTTTAGTCCCAACATTCACCGCTGATTCCAGAGCAGCAACCTAAAAATGAAACATGTTTATTAATCTCAACTAGTGTAATTCACACAAAAGAGGTCGTGCATTGCTGAAAGCAGCCTTTAGAGCCCTCATTCACAACCGTAGATGTCGCCTACACAACGCAAAAGGTAAAATCATCGATTTCTCTATCTTTTCCTCATCTTGAAAACCATCTCCAAGATAGACTATTCCTCAACAACATGTAATAGCTTTTTCAAATAGAATAAGCATTATTATAAGATCAAACAAACAAGTCACTTTGCAGAATTGTATACATACACACACACACACACACACACACACATATATATATATATATATATATGTATGTGTGCGTGTGCGTGTGTGTGAGCGCACGTGTGTGTGGACACGTGCACGTGTGTAATATTTGAGAATCTTTTCACTATATCAATTAGATAACCATTGTTTTCTCCCTCCCATTGTTCAATTTAAGCTACAACCCTTGAGAGATCTTTTTTCACCAATGAGAACTTTTCTAAAATGTGTGCATGTTACTTCGGAATAATAAATTGAAATTAAATTCATCCTGCAATAACTATTATGTGATATAAGAGTATATGATAAGCATGAGATCAAGTATACATTTGTCACAACTGTGACAAGAAGGCATGCTTTCATTGAAAAAATACAATCTTCCAAGTTAATATAAAACCTCGCTGAGGAAGTCTTATAAAGGAGTGATCCATTACATTTTACATGCATTGAGCCATGATCCTCTGTTATCAACACGGAGATTGATATTTGGAAAAAAATGTTACTGGAAAAATGCTTGAGTAATTGAAATATGTTGGCAACTATCACCGTGACAACAAACTTCTTTCCATATGTGTGTCTACGCATGTGCGCGCACATACATACATGTGTGTGATAATCTATTTAGACACAAATAGATGGCAAAAGTGGTGACACAAAAAAAAGACAACCATTAGATCACTTCCCAAATTCAACCCCCAATGAGATCAATGACCAACATCTATTGTGGTCCCATTTTATGACCTAATAGCTGCCAGAGGAGAGTACCATGACACTCCAAATAGTGCAGCACCCCATCAGCCTCCTGATTTCCACCACAAGTTCCGATTTAAATGATAGTTGCTTCTCTCTCTTTCCACTACACATTATTTAAATCGAAACTTGGGGTGAAAATCAATGGACTAGGAGCGTACAATGACACTCCAAATAGTGCAGCATCCCATCAGCCTTCTGATTTCCACCACAAGTTCCGATTTAAATGATAGTTGCTTCTCTCTCTTTCCACTGCACGTATTATTTAAATCGAAACTTGGGGTGGAAATCAATGGGCTAGTGGGGTGCTACACTATTTGGGCGCCATTAAACGCTCCTCTCTATACACACACACACCGGCTGAAAGACCAATACCCAATTTGATAGAGAAATATATAGATGACGAAAACATTAATGATGTTGGTATAGACCTTTTCGGCTAGCTTATCAACTTCAGATCTAACAATGATAACCGCTTCACAGGCCTTTGAAATTTCTTGATTCATATTCTTTTGTGCATGCTTTCTCTCTCTACTAGCTGGATCTTGCAGAAGCACTATCTTTGATGTGCCTTTAACCCCAGCCGAATGAAGACTTTCTTCATTACCTCTCTCTTTTCCTCGAAACAATAATCTTTGGTCTTGAGGCTCTAACCCAGTCATTTGAGCTAAAATCTTCTTTAATTCACCTACTCAAAACATATTCGTTAATATCAATCAACAGAAACCCTGGAGAAAGTCCTGACAACTTTCTTAGCAGACATGCAAACTAATTTTTCCCCTAAAATACTGCAACTAATATTTCAACTTTGACGTAATCTATAGAAAATAAGAAATCCTTATACCTTGCTAACAAGTATCAAAAACAAAAACTTTGCTGGTTCCCTGAAGAACGCTTATTTAAAACAGATACCATTTAAAAATTGTGTGTGTTTGCGCGCATTAGCGCGTTCATGTATTTTGTAGTCAACTACTCTGCTAACAAAGCCATATACATCTTAATATCTATATTGCATGTTAGTCAAGATATACCAGACACGAGATATGATGTAACTTCAATATGTCATGCACTTAAAAAAAATTGTTTGATTTGTTGCTCTCAATCTATGTTACCACAATTCACGCTTTGGCTATCATATTCCGTTTTGGTATATGCGTTCCAAAACACAATATACTTGCATTTCGAGATGCTGTGCGCACACGATTTGGAAGTTGGAACACTATTTTTACATTTTGAAATGTTGAATCCAGACGTTCCGAAACAATTAAATCACTCGTTTTGAACTATTGATTCCAACATTAAAAAAATGTTGACAATTTTAAGTGTATTAAATTAATATGCACCAAGCAATAATGATTTTCTACGAAAAATAAGCATAAAAAAAGAATTATTTCAAATCAAGCTTGCTTATACTTTGTTTCAACTTTCAACATGCATTTATACACTTAAATCTGTTAGTACCATAGGCATTGGTTTTGATAACAACAATCATATGACATTATATAAAATACATATAAGATTATATAAAATATAGATACTAATGTTTTATCAACTTATATATAGTATATAGTGCAGGATATTAGACATTTATTAATTAAGAAAACCGTACAGTATCAAGTGAAGATTCAAGAGACTGATATAGAGTTTCAAGAGTTAGAGATTGAATTCTCACGAGTATTGAAAAACTCAAGATTTCACAGATAAGTTATAGAGTTGTAGAATTTTTGTTAAATCCCTGATAGCACTTCTTTGATCTCTCTATTTTTCCTTTTCAAATGATTTTCAACTTCAAATATCTTAAAATTCAAAAATAGTTTCTAAAGAGAATTCTTGTTTTCAAAATAATCTTTCAAAATAGCCTTTAAAATATTTCTACTTTTTTATTTTATTATACTTTGTTATCATTTTAGTTTTAAAGCTTTCTAAATATTTACAAGTATATTATGATATTGGTTATAACTTTGATTGTAATAAATATATTCACTTATACTTTATTATTTATATTTAAAATCCTTTATATACTTAAAATATTCTAAAAATAATTTTGTAAAGTTTTCTTAAGTTTTGATATAATTAAGATATGTACAAACTATGTTTAAATGATTTTTTTAAAAAGTATCAAAACATTTCAAAAAGCTTAATATTTTTAAAATAATTTTTATAAAGTGTTTTTCAAAATTACAAAGGGCATATCGACATATCCCCATAGAGTATGTCGACATATGGACCGAAATTTTCAAAATTCAAATTTTGAATGGAAATGTCTTTTCGTCGTATCTCTTCGCGAATGAACATGACTGTTGTTTCTTCACAAATAAGGGGTAAAACAACGAAATTTGGTTAACTGCTTTCTCATATTTTCTCTCCTCTTTCACTCTCTTGTTTTCTAAAAGAAATTTTACTCAAATTCAATCAGAACCAAATTCAACTTCATTGATTTGATTCTATATTCACTACCCTTTGATCTTTCACATCTCTCTCACTCAAACAAGATCAAAGTGCTATTCAAGAGGTTATAGGATCATTTGTATTCAAGATAAACGATCCATGTCTGTAAAACTCTATCAAATCATACTCGTATATTGGTGGGTGTGATTATAGCCCGTGTAAATCAATTGAGTGTGCTTGGTGATCCGGAAATTCAAGTGGGTGTGCTTGTGGTCCATGTAAATCAAGTGAGTCTACCCAGAGCTCGGAAAGTCTGGAGGGTGTGTCTTGTTGCCTTGAAATCTAGATTGTATTGACTTTGCTATTTGAAAAAAAATCCGTACAAGGAATTGTATATGACTGGATGTAGGATAACTCTGAACCAGTATAAAATCCTGGTATGTTCTTTCCCTTTTACTTCTACTACATGTATATTTATCTGTGTTTGAATATGTGATTGTTAATTGCATTGTTTAAACTATAATCTTAAACGAATTCAAAACGATTCATAAAAATTAGAAAATATTATTCACCCCGCCCTCTAGTGTTAAATTAGCCTTAAAATCCAACTTCCGCTAAATAACAAAATCTTCGTTTATTGTCAAGATTTCAGCAAAATTATAATGATGGGCCATTTAAAAACAACAATTTCATCCTAAGGATGCCATGGTTGATGGTTCTCATGTGAGATAAAAAGACATGCAGAGGAACTCACTAGACAAAAAGAGGATGGAAAAATTGACATTACCAAACAGAATATATAACAAGTTACAGGCTGAAAGGGCAATGGATCCAAACTTGATGATGAATAGTGCACGGGGTTCAACAATAATTAATGGTCAAGCTTCAACTTTAACCTTTTCTGAGCTTGCAAATGTTTTCGTGTGTAGAGCTCAATAATATGAAGGAGGGTCGTCATCTAGAATCGACAAAGGATAAAAAATGTAATGTTTTACAATTTTCAACTACTTAAACTATGAAATATGATGTAGCAATTATGCTATAATATTTGAACATTTTCTATTCTTTTTCAATTGCTATTCATAACTTATAACTAATTAGATATGAGCAATTATGCTATAATATTTGAACATTTTCTATTCTTTTTCAATTGCTATTCATAACTTATAACTAATTAGATATGAGCAATTATGCTATAATATATGAACATTTTCTATTCTTTTTCAATTACTATTCATAACTTATAACTAATTAAATATGAGCGTTAGATGTTATGTTTATTTATACAGGAATGTTTTTATTTTATTTAATCCATTTGTAATGGATAACAGTATTATACATATTAGAACGTAAAGAGAGCTTTTTCAAAAGCATTTTGTGTTACAGCTAAGTGTTTTGCATTCCGATAAAGTGTTCCGATTAAGCCTACCTCATAACGTATTGTGTTATGCAGTATTAATGTTTTTCGTTTCTACTTTCATTCTGCATACCGAATCGAACCACATACCAGGTGACATAGCTCTCAGTATTTGGTGGCATGTGTGTGCATATACATACATATATATAAGGGAAGAATCAAGATCGCCCTCCTTATAAATCCCCTTTTTATCCCCTTCATCTTCTTATGCAAATAAATAAACAAACAAATAAATCTGTGTGAATTTTGGTAGATATGTTCTTTGTGTTAGCGAGATTATATATACAGAAAACTAAATTATTTTGAAACATTTGACTTCACAACATCACAAGTCAATATGAGGCATCAATATATTTGTATTAACTGTAAATTTGAAAAGTAATTTTGAAGGCGAAGTTTCGAAATATTTTTGTGTGTGGAGAGAGAGAGAGTGCCTCGTGAATGGTGTAGTTGTTGGTAGGCTGTATAGTTTTTTGGAGTTTACAACCAAAGTTTGGTTTAAGTTATATGTCTTTCAAACAAGACTTCCTTACTAATAGAGTGGTGCAAAAAACACTGGGTTTCATGCTAGTGCCAGCGCGTTCGGCGGAAAACCGCCGACCACCGAACGCAGTGTAAAAAAACAAAAAAGTTTGGTGCCATTAGTATGCGGCCGGTGCCTTTAGTTCCTCTCTACTAATAAACTAGATTTTGTTATTATCCTTAGTTACCCACTGTTTGTTTTTTAGCCAGTCATTTGCAGGAAGATGAGATATTACCAAATTAATGGCAAACGATTTAGTTGGAGAACAATTCAGATAACTAATCCGTAAAGGTTCAACTTTATGTGAACTACACCCAAAGTAAATGATTCATCAACATTGGAAAGTAAACCGAACATAAAAATATTGATTAAGAATTCGCATCAACTCAATTACAGAAAAACAAAATAATTATCCAGAAAAAACTTTTTTTTTTTACCAAAAGTGGTTTGCGCAGGAACAGAAAGTTCATGCTGAGAAGTATCATGACAAACCCTAATTTCGATCAATGGTCCTACGGGCTCGCCCCCATCTTCCCTCTTCTGAACCAACATGCCGCCTGGCCTCATTTCCAAATTAACTGTGGCTTCACTATTGTTGTTGCTATCTGAGGACACAAAATTAGAATTTGCTGGATTCATTTCGAAGCAAAGTTACAATGAAAGAGGAAAGCTTTGATAGATAACAGGTACCAAGAAGATTTTCAAGTTTGAAAGCAACAAGTTAAATGGTTGTGTATTCTTATCACCAAGAGCCCACCTTTACATTTTTTATGGGCTTTAGCCTAAAGCATTATGTATACGCCCAAGATTTGCATTGTACATATTAGAACATACACGGGCTTCACTTTCTTTATTAAAATCAAGTATTCTAAGAGTCTCAAGTACTTCAGAATTTGGTTTTCGACTACATTTTAGTTTAGAACACCGTGCCTGCTTTCACATTGCTTCAGTTTCATTTTTGCAACAACAACAGTAGAAGTCATTGCACTATTGTATACATACTTTGTCTGGTACAAAAATGAGATATTCTTATGTCACACTTGTATCAACAATAGAACTAGAACATGACTTGTTGCCTACAGAAATAAATAATTGGTCTATTTGAGAGACTGAACAGAAATTTTAAATGATGCAACAGTAGATGTTATACATGTACAGAAAAAGCATCCTTGTACGTGAACAAGTATTAATTTTTATATTGGAATGAATGGATGTAATTTGGTACTAGCAGATCTTGTTAAGACAACACTAGCTTCCCTTTAGTGTTCCTTGTAAAGCCTCCTGTTCTAAAAGCCTATCTATATATGTATTTATCTTCTACGTATCGTTTTTACAAGTAGCTGAAATGAAAATAAATAGCCCAACAATATTTTATTGTTACACCTTTTTCTTTTAGGAAGTAGTAAAAATAAGCTCATTATGTAATTTTCTATGAATAAAGGTCAGCTGTGCTCCATTTTTTATGTCCACGCAATGGAGACCTTTATGTAATATAAAAAATAAATGCTCCTTAATTAATTAATAAGATAAACAGAATGACAGAGAGCGCCGTGTGTTTAAGAAGAGAAACATAATAAAACAAAATGAATAATAGGAAGATGAATGTTCAGTGTTTCCAGAAATTGATGATGAAGAGGACTGAAAGAAAGATGGATTGATTGGATTTAGCAGCTGCAAACTGCAGTTCCGTTCCAGCTCTCTCTTCCATCTCTTCAACATGTGTATATATGTTACTGTTATATTGTCAGTATATAAATTTAATTAAATTTATATGTATATACAGCATCATTAAGTTGAGGAGTTGACTTAACTGGTATATATGCGATGATGAGTTAATAAAAAAAAGTATGGTTTAAGATGGATGTGGTTTACTGTTCTTTCTTCCACAGTTGCACCTGCACCATCCATCCATCCATCATCCTATGTTTCAGAAGTACGTACGTAGTTGGTACTTCGCTTCTTCTTCTTCTTAATTTTCTTTACTGTCTCATTTTACTCTTCTTTCTTCCAAATGTGTGTATTTTAACCTAAAAACTGCTAGTTCTGATCAGACCTATCAATGGATTATTAGATATGATCTTAAGACTATATCATGAACATATCCTTTTATATCTGTCTCTTATTAGACTATTTTTTAACACAAGTAAATGAAACATCTACTGTCAGTTTGCTAGTATGATCCTTGCACGCGTTTACAAGCACCTTTAAGTTTTGGGTAGATACAACTATTGTTTTCAGAATTATTTTTTAAAACAATGAAGGTTGAGCTGCAAAGAGAGTACGCAATGGACACTTAACACACTTTTTGAGTTGAGCCTTAAGCTATTTTTGTCACCCATAATTAGAGAGAAAAACAAGCACGTCTGTACGTCCTCACAGTGAAAGAGAAAAATAAGCAAGTCCCTAAGACGAATTTACACCCATCACACGTATAAAATTGTCAAATTTGTTTATAAAAATTGAACCAACTTGTACAAATACTAGAACATTGAATTCATTATTTTTAAGTTGTGTAAAATATGTGTTTTTACTAAATTGATCGCTAGGAAAGCAAGTATCTGGCAATGGATACTGAAAAACTTCATACCAGTAGGTTAACTTATCATTCATTTATCTGATTTATAAACATCGCTAAATGCATTTATAATCTTTTAAGTGCAGTTAATGGTATATTGGTTTTTCTGAAAGCATTTTATCATAATTATTTGTATCAAAAGTTAATTGTTTTAAATTTATTGCTAGCTTTAAGAATGAATACACACTGACACACACATATCGAAAATAGGTTTAATAATTTTTTGAACCATGAATATATCTTAGGGCGTAAATATTAATATCAAATGGCTTTTTTTTCTCCGAGTATATGAATACATACATATATGTTTATATTAATAGTGCTTTAATCTTTGTCTTTTCAAATCCCAGATTGATGGCCTTTTTACTGAACTACTAATTAGAGTAAATAGATACATGAACTGCATGAATGGCAAGTCCATAATTCCTGTTAATTCGTCCGTTACTTCTTCTCCATTTGATCTATTCTATCTGTTACTTATATGATTTAAGTTTTCATCTGCAACCAGCAAATATAGCTGCAGTTTAAAAGGAAAAAGTACGTAAAAATGACGAATCAACAATGAAGATCTGTCGTGCAATGTCCAAATAAAGGCATTAGTTATTTATTGCTATTTATGAATATTGGGATGAGATGTTTATACCGTACACTTTATAGACTATGTTTGGTGATATAGTACAACCAAACTTCGTGTACAGTGTTCTCTTCAATTTACTATTTGTTATACTTGTATGATTTTATGCTATTCTTTCTTTCTTTTCCTACTCACGATCTTGTTTGATTTTCTTCAGCTTGGTCGCTTTGGTTTTCCCATCATTACGTGACTTCCTGTGGGATGCTAATGGAATCACCTGATTTTTTTTTTTTTTCAAAGCAGACGTTCTCTTTCCTCTTATTTTTTTCCTATAGTACTAAAAAATTCTTAAGGTTTATTGCTATATAAATTGGCCCTCCAACGTCACCCTGGAGTTTATAGAAGTGTAGAACATACTCATGCTTTTCTTGTTCATTTCATTGTTAAGATGTAACGTACGTGGAATATTTTTAATTTTATATGTCATTGCTAAAATAAATTGGATTATATTTATAAAAAAGATACGATTCATATATCTATATCACGTAAACGTAATAATATTTTTAAAAATACCATCAATTATGCATTTTTGAGTTCCTCGTAGAAACTGCATTTTAGAATTGCTAACAACTTAAATTATCATTACAATGATTGATTTGAAGATTTTGAATTTGAATTTATGATGCAGATTGCTAATTTTTTAATTGCGTTGAGTTTGTATGCAATTTTATTATTGTAAATTTCCAAGGCTTAATTTATAATATAAAAAGCAAGAAGTTTTTTCTTCACATATTATGGTAAATAATAGGACAAATTTTTATTCTAGGCATAGGAACAAAATTATCTCTACTACATGCCACATTCAGAATTTATTATGAAAAAAGACCTATTTTTCACTTATGATCGTATTACACTTGTGCATTGTGAAAATGCACAAGAACAAATTTTAATTTTGTATTTGTAAAAACTAAAAGTGTGCAAGCGTTTTTTTTTAAGTTGTACATGCACGTTTTCAGAATGTATATGTACAAAAACGTAATATATTGGAAACGAGGCATATTTTCGTAATAAGTTTTGAATATGACCTAAATTTGAAATAAGTATTTTTGGAGGCCTGTAATGAAAATTTGTCCTAAATAATAAGAATGTTTTCCAAAAAATTCCTTTTAAAAATGTGAAAGTTGATTTGAATAGAAGTAGACATGTCGGTTACAATGGATGTCGAGATCATCCTCTTATATTAAACTTATATGTAAACATAATAAATCCACTGAATAATGTAAATTTTATCTAGTTTTGTGTTTTATTTTGTGTACAAATAGTAGCATCCTTTGAAAATATCAATAACGTAGACACAAATATATTCTATAATAGGATGTATGGGTGTTAATGTTATAAGATTCATGTGTCACTTTTTAGACACAATTTGGCAAAACCCCCTTATTGATTTAAATTTTTTTCTTGCCTTAAACATGGTTTTATGCACAATGGCACATATTTCAAGAAGCCATTAATGAAACGATACATTATCTATTTCTAGAAAACATGTTTATGAAAAACAAACACATATTCCTAATGAAAAGATACCCGTTGACGTATGGTTTCATGGAAAGCAACAATACTATATAAATGGCTGGACTATTATGAGTGACTTGGTCTTTTCATAAAGGGATTTATGTTCAATGATAAATATGGTGAACATGTTCTCTATAAGACAATGATATGTCTTGATCGCTATAAAGAATGACACTAACACATTGAGACCGTTGTTGGGGAACAAAATCCATATATTTCTTATATATTTTATCCTTTAGACTTTTTTCAAGAAGGTCCTAGAATCGTTAACATATTATTTTAGCTTAGTGGAAATTTTTTTTCTTCTTAAGATCCCTCGATTATTATTATTTTCAGTTTTTATATTTACTATATAGAATAACATTCATAGCCATTTGTGAGTTTAAATACAAAGTATCTTTGTGCCTTTATCATGCATGATCTGGCTTCTTAAGATCTTATAGAATAAGTGATTCGACACAATTCGATATTTTATCTATTCCACTTACTTATTTATAGTGGGAACGCATTCATTTCTTCTACATCGACCTCGATCAATATCCCGTTATTAAAGCGATCCCAAAGACTTGTACTTTCACATCACTCTAAAATTGCATTCATTGTAAAATCTTGGTTTATAAAAAATTTAGGGACTCTCAAGCACACATACTAACTATAAATAGGATACCCGCTATATGACCACTAACTAAATTATTCTTATAGTTAATTAATTTCCTAGATCTGGTTATGGTTGAAGCCATACCCAATCGAAAATATGATATTATTTAACCACATCTCATGTAATAAATCATAAGGGTGGACACAATCGGTTAACCGAACTGATTGATTAATTTGAATTATTGACCATTTAGTAGTGGTGGTTTAGCTAATCGAACCTCGGTTAATTTGGGTCGATCGTACCGATCGAACCACCCAGATTTGACCGTGGTTAACTGTGTAATATGATCAGTTAAAGGTCCACTTTAATCATTTAACCAACAGTCGTGTAACAACCCACCTTTTCAATGTCTAGTTTATGCTTGAATCGACGTTCAAACCATGACGACCCAAAACAAACAAATCATTAAGAGAGGATAAAAAATACAAAAAATGATTCTAATTATATTTTTATAAACTCACCGCAGAAGGAAACCCCATATAACATAAAATACTCATAGATTCAAACCAATTCATCTACATAGTCATGTCTGTATAGCAAATCCCTATCCACATATACTAGCAGAGGATGAGCGAGGGATCCTCGATCAAGTTTCCTTTGGTATTTGTTATGCGTTTTTCAGAGTTGATTTGATTGTTTTGTTAACCATCTCAGTTTGTCTGTTTGCTTGAGGGTGGACGACGGAGGACAAGCACTTCTCGATCACTTTATTTTCACAGACCCGGGAAAGTGGACACTCTCTGAAAGAGTTAGAGGTATGCGCTAGGGGTAATTATGTAATTTGTTATATAATCTAACTCTATAACCAAGCTTGTTCCGACAGTCACGGCGGTTCTTCCGGATGGGATGGATCTCCCTTTTCCATTCTGAGAGCTTGGTCTTCGATTAGGGTGCCAAGCCTCATTCGTCCGGTGTTTTCTTTTATCTGGGACTCTCGTATTCCTCCCAAGGTCTCTACTCTAATGTGGCGAATTATCCATGATGGTTTGCCACTAGACGAGAACCTCCAACGAATCGGCATCCCTTTCGCTTCTCGTTGTAGATGCTGCGGTAATGGGGATATCGAATCCCTTAATCATTTGTTCTTTGGTGGCTTTACAGCCAGATCGTGTTGGAATTACTTCGGTAACCTTATTGGTATGCGCTGGGTGGCGTGTTCTGCTTCTGATCTCAGGAATTCTTGGTGGTCTGGGAATGCCGGTAAATCCCTTCGTGCGATCATTTTCCGCTTGATTCCTTGTCTCATCTGCTGGCACCTTTGGTGCGCGCGAAACAAGGCAACGTTTGAAAATGCTCGTATGGATCCTCCTTCTATCATTCGGTGTGTTCGGAAAGACGTCTTCATTGCTTTCCGTGGACGACCTTTCAAGGGTCGCTTAAACTCCCGTGCGGAGCATCTGGTCAGACTCCTCTCTATTTCGTGTGACTCGTCTCACGCTAGACTGGGAATAGGCTGATCATCGTGTGCGAGCGCTGGCCTTCACCCATCGCTCTTTGCCCCTCCCCCCTTTTTTCTGTTTGATGTGGTTGTTAGTTTTCCAGGAGCTGTATCCAGGGTTTGTCTGCCTTGTCTGTAATGACCGACCTTTTCTCCTCTGATTCATTGGTGGTTACTGTGGTAGCTTGGCTGCTTCGGATTGTCTTGGTTTACATTTTGGCTATTGATTTTGGGATCCGGCTTCCTTCTGATCGCTAGTTTTAGGTGGTTACTCTGTGGTTGTTCGGCGGCAGCGTCTGGTCTTGATCTTTTTCTTGCCCCTGGTTTGGCGTTGATGACGTCTGCTTTTCCCTGGTTGCCATCTTCCGTGCGTTCCTTTTACTTGTTGGATTCGCGCTTTCTATTTGGATATCTTTTGGTTCGGCTTGGAGGTCTGGCCTTTCTTTCGGGTAAAGGCGGGTTTGTGCTTGTTGGTGGATTGTTTCCTCGTTCTCCTCCACTATCTTGGTGTGGATTTGTTGCTGTCTTCAGATTACTGGTTTTATTTTCCGCTTTTGTTTTGCGGTTTTTCCTTTTGATGGTTTTCGTCCCATCTTGTTTCTATTTTGTGAGCCATCGGAGAAAGGCGGTTTTTCTCCAATTTATATATTATGTCTCTCTTTATTGTAAAAAAAAAACCAATCTTGTTTTTAATAAAGGTATTTAATTTCTATTTTTTTTATATTAAGATATAATTAATTAAGTAATTAATTTAAAGTATATAATTAGAAAATCCTTAAATATTATGCTATGTGATGATTTTTACAAAGATTTGTAACCATAAGAAAATTATCATGATATAAAATAACATATTATTTTAAATATTCTTAGTCAAAATATTTTGAGAAAGAACATCGATACATCGGTTGAGATCAGAGTACGTAACGCTCTCTAACTATTAGGTAGTGCATTATCATGGCTGTTGGGGGCACCAAGTGGTTATGTACTGATAGTTATTGGATAACTTTGGAATGACTCACTCAAGAGTTTCCTATTGGTTAATAATAACTAAGGTCAGATAGAAAATCTTGAAGTGACGATATTACATAGTTCTTTTGATTTAAGAATACCATTGAACTTTAATGTGGATACACCATTTTGATTATAGTTATATCATGGCATGGTGTTCATCGAACGACCATAGTTGCGTTTGAGTTGAGTATTGTGAAACATTATTCAATAGAGAATTCATCTAGTTAGTTATATGAGGTCGGTATCACGTTCAACTATAGTCGACTCAAAGTTAAAGTATCTGGTCAGAGTAGTACAGTTAATAATAAATGTTATTATTGAACAAAAGACTTTGTTTATGGACTAACAGAGCTGAATGTGGATAATATTGGAATGTTAACTAAAACCAAATTCCATAAGTTCTAAAGCTAAATAGTGTTGATGAAAAGAATTGGTGTAAACAATCGTTACGAAAAGGTACCGCTTAAATTGCAAAATTGTATTTTACCTATAAAGATATATAAGCGATAAATTAGGACAAATTTTCACTCCACTAGCTATGGTGGCGAGAGTGAACGTTAATATTCGAGTAGTTCGATATTAATCGCTGATTGGATTTACACTACGAGTCGCACAACCATATTGATGAATCCTCTGAAACACCACATGATTTAATTGATTTATAATTGTTAGAAATTAATTAGATTAATTAATATTTATGAAATATTATTTATCTATTCGATGTATTTGGTGCTTTTAATATTTTCGAGGTGTCATTTGTAATTAATTGGATGCGTCTATAAAAGTTGTATAAGTACGTAACGATACACGATATCGATAAGTATTTAAATACGATTTAAATGTTATTGATTACTAAACTGGTTTGGAGTATTTGATGGCCCATCTAGCCTATGATATGGCTGGCTATGAAGTGGGAAGGTCAGGTTTGAATTTTAGATCTAAATCTGAATACTTGGTAAAAGGAGACATAATAAAGAAGGAGAATTTGTCTCACCTTCTCTCCTATTTTAAACTAAGATAGCCTCCAAATTTTCTCTCTGGATTCCCTTCGCACTCTCCCTTGGCTGTGAATGATTCTTCCCTTTCTCTTTGCTGAAAATACTTTTAGCCCTTAAGACTAAAATCAAACAAAAACGTGGTAATCCAACCGTTGCAACGCTGGTAGATCGATTCAAGTTGAGTCTAGGAGTTCTCATCAATCAAGCTACATTCAAAGGTAACCTCTTCATAGTATGAATTCTAATTCATAATTATATCTTTTATGCCATATAATTCTCTTTAGACCAATTTTTTATGCGCAGTTGTCTCCCCATAATATTATATATTTTTGAATCACCTCAAAATTTATGTTGATTGATATTTTTCTTTTGATCTAAGTTTAAAATTTAAAAAATTTATCCATTCGGTCATGTATATTATGATATAATTATTTTATGATTTTGTTGTAATTACCTTTTAATAATTTTAAAATGTCATTTACTATTTTAAATCAAAGATATAAACAACATGTATCTAAAATTAGTTATAAATTAAATTATTGACACAAACTGCATTCGACAATTTTGATTAAAAATAAAAAAGTTAATTATTTTACGAAACCTAATTTTTAATAAAAATATGAAATATATTTATATTAATTATTTTTAACAATGTTTTCATCTATAATTTTATATGTGTACATATATTTAAATATCTAAATTAACAATAATAAATAGCTTTCAGTTTTATTTTTATTTTTGAAAATTTGTTATAGTTGAATATATAGATACATACATATATTTAAATGTTTATTTTATTACAAAATTCTTATATTAATTCATTATGATATTTTGAATGGTTTATACATTTAAAAATAAAATAATTATCATTATCATTATTTTCGACTATAAAATATATTTTTACAAATATATATTAATACTAAATAATTAAAAGATATTTATTTATTTATTTGTAGATTTTGATTTGAATTTAAATTAGTTTTACCTAGTTAAATTAGATATTTAAGAAATTAAATTAGAATTTAATTTTTATTAACTTGAAAGAATCTAATAAAAAAATTCAAATGCTTATTTATTTAGTATATAAATAAATTTTGGAAATTGTATAAATTTTATATGTATTTAAACAATGTTTTGAGACAACATGTACGCATATAAATGGCGAATGTATACATTGAAGATGTAAATCTCAACATCTATAAATGTATACATTAAGTATGTACTCATTGCCACACTGCACATTCACATCATATACACTATAATATATATTGATACTCTCTATTTTGTATATATATACTAGTTAATTGATATATATATATTAATTAAACAAATAAATAAAATTAAATAAAATATGATTTTGTTTAAATTAATTAGATTGGATCGGATACAATCCTTTAGACTTCGTATGCCCATTATGATCCAAAGTAATTTTTTTCTTCTGAAATCTACTATTTCACATGCTTCTGACTGATCCAGTCCCAACACTTTCAAAATGGGTGTCGTTGTGGGTAATGATCTTTCATGGGAGGCCAAAATGGAAAATGATGCTTTATATGACAAACTTGAGGACCTTGGACGTTATAACCTCATTAAGGAGGTTCGCCTCAACCCATTTGGTGAAGTAGTCGATGACAGCTATTGCATATTGTATTCTCCCTTCATGTTCAAGAGCTTCCTGATCAGGTCGATTCCTCATAAGTCGAACAACCATGAGGGCATCATTAGATTCAGTAAGTTGGCCAAAGCTTTGGATATTTTGGTGAGCCGTTGATAGCGGTTGCATTTCCTAACGTAGTCTATTGAGTCTTTGACTCTTTGATCATGGTTGGCCAATAGTACCCCTTCCAGACAGCCTTCTTGGTATGGCATTGACCCCGACATGATCTTCGTAGAAACCCTCCTGTAATTCTTTTTCCCATCACTTGCGATAGCTTGCTGTTTGGTCGACAACGAATGAGGATTCGTTAACATTTCGAATGATTCAATTTTGAGCTCTTTCGCCATCCATAGGTCAACTAGGATGGTTTCGTATTTAACTTCATTATTGGTTGCTCTAAAATCCAATCTTATATCAAAGCTAATGTCGTGTTTGTCTGAGGGTAACGAGGACCATGCTGGCTTCCACCCATTTTCCGTTAGACGCCCCATCAACATACAATTATTAGGAGCGTTGGACGATAGATGCATCTTTGCCACCATTATCTGGGCTAGAAAATTATGCAATAAATTCAGCCAAAGACTGACATTTCTTGGAGGTGCGTGGGTGGAAGGTGATATGGTGCTAGACGAGTTCCACCGCTCACTTTAGGAGGCGATCGGTTCTATCTGGCCAACTTAGGACTTGTTTCATGGATTGATTTTTGAGGACTTTGATGGGGTAGGATTAGAAATACTGGCGAAGTTTGCAGGCAGTAATGAGCAAGAAGTATGCTAACATTTCCAGCCTGGTGTATCTCATTTTCGCACCTATTAACCTTTTACTAACATAATAGATCGACTATTGAATGCGGTGTTTGTCCCTATCAAAGCAGCGTTGATCGCGTGATCATTGACTATGAGGTAAAGTTAGAGGTCCTCCCCATCCATAGGTTTCAAGGGGATATGAGGGGTTGCCGCATCAGTTTTGTTCGTTCATCCATCAATTTAAAAGAGTCTCCCTTTTTATTGTATCAATAAAAGGAATGTGTTGCTCGATTTTCTCGCAAGTATAGACTGGGTCGGCCCATAGTCCTACCGACCGACATAATTTAAATAGCCATCACCTTGGCATGCATTCATGTTTGCACCTTGGCTCATGTGTTACCTGAAGCTAGTGTCGTTGCTCGCCCATGTCTCGAAGCTAACAACAGAACCAAGCGGTCTTTTCTCCCATCAAAGTAGCTTGATCGGCATGAGCGCACACACCCGTCAAATAGAGTCCATGATGGATATCAGCGGACGATGACCGTAGATAGCGGCCCAACACGCAAGGTGGCTTCCAGTAGTCAAGCAACCCAACCAACGACCCACTCTCCCGTAAGCCCCCCACCATCCACCCCCATTTTCCTTCTACCTCTGTTGCATGCACTATCTAAACCCTATTGTTTTAGCTCGGTGAGCTTTGGCCACATGCGCCTAACTACCCCTATAAAAAGAGGCTTCACATGTACTATTCCTTTGAAAAAACTGGTGCAGACAACACTGTTCATCTAACCAAAGCACCACTATGCGGTAACCACTCCATGTCCTTTACTGCCACATAGAAAAGTGCCACCGCTCAACCACTCCTTGATCCCATGTCGCCTCTCCCTGAACAAGTCATGCCGAAGTATGGACCACCAGTTGGCTTCATTTGGACTGCAAGATCCAACTATCATCCTAGCTAGCTCACATCAGTCAAGCACCTTAATCAACCGCCTATAGCGATTTAGGGGCTTTGGTAGCACAATCTCAGTCATTTAATAAAGCTTCCAACAACTATAAATACCTTAAGACATGCATTTTCACGAAGATTGAACAAAGCAAGCTATTAAGCATTTACTTTCTTGTTATCATCTTCTGTAATTCAAACTATTTTAAGAGAAACAAAGTAATAAGAAATTCCTCATAGTGGATATAATTCAACTTAGATCGAACCATTTTAAATCTTGTGTTTCTTTACTTTCACATATTTTACTTCCTTATTTTACATTTTAAATCAAGATATTAGTGAATTACCATTGCTAATATCAACTCTTAATCATATTTCCGAGGTTGGGTAAATTTTTAGTCAGCATTTTGGTGCTAAAAAGAAGGCCTCTTAAAAGCTCTTATTTTTCTTCACTTTTCTCTACAAATTTCTTTCATGTTCACACCATGCAGCCCCATGGTGAGAACAAAGTTGATAACTCAAATGGCCACAAAATTAACGGGTCACCGTGACTAGTGTTGTATACCTCATCCCTGCATTAAGCAATGACATGTGACTTAGCATAATCAATGGCTTAGCCAACATAGGACAACCTGCTCATGACGTGAACGACCTCAGAGCTAGAATGGATGCCTAGACAACTGATATTTTTGTTTGGTAGTTCCCCTAGCGATTGATCGGACCCTTATCTAGCCTGTTATCCCTGGCACATACAACAAATGCATAACGCCCGTGAGAGGGACATGTCTGAAACCCCCGTTGAAGGTAACCCAATTCACCACTGGGATGTGCATGCTACCATCGAGCAGGGGAATGTCTACAACATCCAAGAGCCAGAACCAGAATGGGGCCTATAAGTCCAAGAAAATCGTCGTTCCACTTTAGTATAAAGATTGTCTGTGTTTCATCACCTCGGGCAACGGATGGCGCACGTGACCTATACTTTGACCATTTCAGTGGGAAGGGCAAGGTAGAAATTCAGAACCTAGAGAACCATCAGTTCACTCCCGACCTTAATGGATAGTGCCCCGGTCTAGATCTAAAAAAAGATGAGCTCATCCGCCCAGGTCACTATGATGGCCGCCCTATACCACCGGCACCAATATTATATAAATAATGCGCTGTTGTCGTGCCCGATCGATATACGATGATCATTATGGTTTAGAATGAAAAAATGCAACATATAACTTGTTGTATATCTCACAACATATGGTAAAATATAATATCACATATACAGCAGAAGAGACGGTAATAACAATGTGAACAGACCATCATCATCAGTGTATAATATCCAGAGTTATATATAAATAGTAGGGTTTATACCGCGGAACAAACTCAACAACTGTCTCAAATACAAATGGAAAGCAGTTACTGCTAAGACTCCCTTGTGTTGCACTACGGAATAAGCGAAGACTCCATATATGTATATAATACGAGATAACTCCATCTAGCTCGTCCTTCGAACAACTACTGTGTCATCTAGACCTGGTATCTAGTCTACTTATTTAAGAGTACCAAGATAATAAAAAATAAAGCATAAAACCTTAGATCAGATAACAATCCGGTGTGAGCGGTAAATGAGTCTCAAAATACTGTATAGACAAATATGGTAAGGAACAAGGGTACACAAACCATACCTGACATGTGCCTACAACCGAAGAGTTAGCATATCACACTATAATATGCTACTCTACAATATCATAAAGGTATACCACAAATCAAATAAAGGATATCAGTCTTTTAGGTATTCTTATCTCCAATACCTACTTCCCCTGATACTTATGAGTGATAGTCTACTAAAGAAAGCAACCATAACATCCATCAAACAATCCTAACTATCACTCCATCTGCTCTGAATATATGATAACTCGTATGCCCCCAAGCCAAGGACTAATGGAAATTCTATTTCTCTATTGTACTCTCGTATCTCGCAGCCCAAAGTTGGATACGTGTCTCACAGTCCAAAGCTGGACACTAGACCCAAAGCAATAGGTCCAAGGTATACAGGTCCCTCAATTGACCCATGGGCGTCCCCACTTACAATACCCCTGCTTCGAGTAGAACTGAAAACTCTTCGAGCATCAACGATTCCTTAACACATACACCCGAGCCTACCTTTGCTCCAATTAGATACCAAGCCCTTCTTGCCTAATCCAGTTTCCATTTTTCACGAGGAACCATTCCACATTCCTTGATCATACAACTCCATCCTTTATGAGCCGCCATCTTCAGAACCTACTCCCAACATGAGCCAAAATCTGAAGACCATAGCTTTTCATCATGCTATTATATCATCATCCAACCTGCTACGAATGAGCCACCACCTCCAGCATGATCTACATAACCTCAACAATAGTCCCTAGAAGTTCCAATGCCATAACATTCACCATGATAAATCAACACCGAGTTATAGGTATAACTCGGTGCCGAGTTATAGACTTAGCCAACAAATGGCTAATCTCCCTTCCATGTCTCTAGTACTCCCCTTCCAGTGCATTAGACTCCGACTCATCCACCTTTGATAACTCGACCCCCAACCCAAAGCTCCTTCTTCTAGTTCTAGAGATAACTCGTCATCACACCCAACACTTAGTCAAATTTCCTACATCAAGCTATAGGCAACCTCCACTTGATAAACCCTTCCATCCACGAAGTCGAGAAGTGCACACGAGTTAGCACCATTACCCAGTGCCGTGTTATAGCCTTAACTCGGTATCGAATTATGAATTTAACTCCAACCAACTTGCTAGTTATCATGTTGTAACCTACCCTTCTCCTGGGCCTATCTACCAAGTTTCATTTAATTCTGACCAACTTTACCTCCGATTTGTTCAATCCTCCAACCTAACTTTCTATGCAATCAGAACACTAGCAAACAACACAAATCATATCATCCAAACATAGAATAATAAGCAATTTCATCCAATCAAACATGTAATCCATCAAAATAAGACAAAAAGTCAATTTCTAACATAGATCTACATATAGCATGATATATGAGCATAAGCAAGGGTAATTTGTAATCAATCTAGATCATATACATAGTTTAACATGTAACTAAAGTTAGAAAAGGTTTTATGGCCAAAAATCGATTTAAAACATGTTAAATCCTATGATTCTACCATATAAACATGCATAGTATAGTAAGAAGACATAAACCACTCACCAATTACCAAATTCAATCAATATGAATGTAGATCCTATCCGGACAGCAATGGAATGCACTTCAAATCAAGCAAATCGATGATATAATCGGTAATCAACAATCTAATTGGATTTAGAGAGAAATTTGGATGATTAGGATGGATTTAGGGCTAATTAGAATTTAAAACCTGATTTGGAATAAGAGGAAAAGTTATCATTTGACTCCTACAACTCCTATTTATAGTGATTCTCTAATTAGACTATTGAGCTAACTAATGAGCTTACACATTAATTCTGATCAGCAATTTACAAAACTTAAAACATGCATAACTCCATAATCGTAAGTTCAATTTTCTATTATGATCACTCTACGAAATAGGAAACCATCATCCTTAAGCAATGGAACTGGTTTGAGACCCTATTTCAACTTCTATCAAAAGTTATAGCCCAAACAAGGTTTTCAGGGTCAAAATGGTTACACTGAAATTCAGGAAAAATCATAGATGTGTAAAATGCCCCTAAGAGTCATATCCAAAAATTATAGAATCATAAGATCTCATAAGAATAAAATAAAAATATTTTACGATCCTACGATACATAAAATATGGGTCATTACAATCACCCTCAATCATCAGAAGCAGGTCTCTTACATTGATCCGACGTCATCGCCCCCAATGCCATACTACCGCTACAAATCCCCTTTATTAGATAGACGACGAAGGAGCCAACCCCAACATGGTGCCAATGACATCTGTGGCATGCGGAGGCTGGCCTTCTAGAAGAATTTGTTGTTTTGTGCTAGTAAATGCACATAATAAAAACTAGGAACGCAGACGGTGCTGTCAAACGATGGGAATGGAGAACCTTTCTCTAAAGAAATCCGGAGCAACCACATCCGCTAGAGGTATGGTTTCCATTCCATGGACAAGTAAGACGGAAGCACTGACCTGCCTAACCACATTACCATCCTCAACTCAATAACATGTGCCTACTAGCTCGCCAGTTATGCCAACCCCTTCTTTTTCCTCCACCCTAACTAGACCGACTTCCCGCTGGTTCCTTCATCTCCAAGTCGGCAGCGTCCGCTCATGGGCCCAGTTCTGCTCCGACTTCAAAGCTCAGTTATTGGCGTCAAAAACTAGAGCCATGATAGCGAGTGAGTTAGGTAACATATGAAAGAACATGCCAAATCTCTCTACTGATATGTCAACCACTTCAAAATAGAATCAACCCATGCTAGGGGAGCGGATAAGAACAACTTGGTAGTCACCCTGTGTTCAAGAGTAGGGTACCGACCCAGGAAGTGGATGGAACTGCAGAAACAACCTACTTCATCTTTGATCGATTTTCTCTTAAGGGAGAATGGCATAGTGAGGGTGGAAGAGACCAACATCTTCAATAGTGATGTGGAGAATGGGTAGAATAACAAAGCTAGCCTAAGGGATGACAATTGCCAAAGGAACGATCGGCAAGAAAACAGGAAGAAGCATACAGAAGATGGTTTGCGCTTCAAGCCTAGGTATACAAATGGACGGTGACAACGTGACTGTAGCCAACAGACTCAACACAAAGATGCTATCAATTTGTGGCGGCCTACACATAGCCGGGAGAAGAAGGGGGCTCAGGCCCAATACAACATAGAACTCGCATCTGGTAGCCAAGCCTAGGTATACTCGGTAGACCTCCAATTCCAAAAAGCTCCTTGGGTTGAGGAAGAAGTAACCGACGTTGCCTTCACCGTAGAGGATAAAAGAGGAATTGGAGTCCCTCATTATGATCCAATGGCTATATTAGCCAGTGTCACTAGTACAAAGGTACACTGGGTCTTCATCAATGAGGGCAGCTTCGTCAATGTAATGTTCAAGGAATTTTTCGAAAAAATGAAGCTTCCCAGTACAAGCCTTAGTCCTTATGTGCTACTCATTTGCGGATTTTGAAGTGTTGGCATTGTATCCCTAGGGATAACTTCATATATAGTCAACTTCGATCAAGAACCTCTAATGGCCAAGATATAGGTAAAAAAATTTATAGTAAACTACCCATCCGCATATGATATCTTGATAGGTAGACCAGTGTTGGTGGACCTGGATGCAATCATAACCTATCAGCTGCTTATAAGGAAGTTCACGGTCAAAAGGGAATATGATACATCCAAAGCAACCAGTGGGCCATAAGATATTGCTATTGCATCTCACTCCAGCAAGAAAGAATGGGAGTCCTCATTCTACAACAAGAGTTAACAACACTCGACGGAGGTATGCTTAAGAGAATGCAAGAGCCGTTCAACTCTTTCGTTCGTGCCAAGACCACTCGAAGCATTGAAATCGAAGCATCTACACCGGCTACTCCACACATTTGGTACTAAAAGAAGCCGATAAAAATCTAGAACGAGCAGGTTTAGTGCCGCTGATAAGCGGGGATAGCTGGCATGACAACTTTACACTCTAAATGCTGGCATACTCATCTATCAAATCTAGGGGTAACCATAACTCCCAGGTTCAAGCATGGAAGTCTAGTCCCTGCCGGGGAAATCATAGAGCCCATGATTCATGCATTAAGCTAGTGCAGCTTGGAGGAAAGTAGGGAGGAAAATGGTGACGATTTGCTCAACCCCTGTATAGGAGATTTAAACCTCGATGGAAGGCCGACAACTCCATTGGACACAATATCAGTTAACAGCGAAGATCCTAGCAGTGTCGTCCGTATAGGTACTAATCTAAGCCTAGATATAACGGATGAGTTAATACGTTTCTTGAAGAAAAATAAATATTTTTCTATGGGCACACCTACATGACCAGCATAGACCCTTCAACCATCTTCCACTCCCTTAACATCGATCCAAAGTCGAAGCCAAAAAACTCATCAGCACTTACTCTGACCTCAAATTGGAATAGATTCCATAAGAGAACAATGCCAAGGTCGACCAATTGGCTAAGGCGGCAAGTGACCGTGAAGACTACATTCTTTGGGTACTGTTAGAGATCTGAACTTCCCCTTGCTTTGAATCGAAGGCCACAACCTTGGAAAGAAATGAAGTCTGAGCCGATTCTTGGATGATCCCGCGATTGAAAAACCTCATAGGCAATGAAATTCCCATGGATAGAAAGGAAGCTTGGAAAATTCGTTACCGAGCACCACATTACACAATCATAGGTGGAAATATATATCGGTAGGGTACTCCACTCCCCTTCAATAATGTGTAACAAATGAAGAGCCCAACCAAATATTGGAGGAGTGACACAAACGCTTCTAGGGGGATCATGATGGGGAATAAAGCTTGGCAAAGAAGGCAGTCCACCAGGGATACTATTGGCTAACTATGATCAAAGACATAATGGAATATGTCAAAAAGTGTGACTGGTGCTAACAATTTGCCAAAATCCCTAGAGCTTCTTTGAATCTTCTAACAACTATGACCACTCCTTAGCCGTTCATTACCTAAGGGATTAACCTGATCGTAAAGCTCCACAATGCTAATGGGGTACATAATCATGCCATCATTATCATCAATTACTTCATGAAGTGGGTTGAGGAGGAGCCCCTCACCGAGTTCTCCGCTCCTAAAATTCCATGTTTTGTAATCAAGAACATCGTCTGCCATAACAGACTATCGAAGAAGATCATCATTGATAATGGCATGCAGTTTGAAAGTAGGCTATTGTAACATCCTCTATTTTGAGGCCCGAAGCTAACCGCTATAGATGCTGCAGTCATCTCTAGTATTAACTCCCGGCGATAAAATACAGTAATGTTAATGGTATCCATAATATTAGAAGCACATGAATATGAAATAAAATCAACACAGATTTCAAAACAACTTTTCTGATTACATTTCAAATCAATATTTCATATTCAATTACATAATCCTAAAACGATTCCTAGGTTTAGATAAATATAATTATTAAAAAATACACCAAGAGCGACATATGGAGATGCCCCTTGGATGATCAGAGTCCTAAATAGACATATCAATCAATAAATATATCACAACGAAGCAATAATGGATAGTCTCCTAAATAGCTAATCCTTGCCTCCTACACGCTTCAGAAGCTTTATTCGTCACCTACTAAAACCTGAAATACCTTAAATATCAATCTACTCAAATTAAATTTTGAGCACCCAAGAGTTTGAGGGGAAAACATAAACTTCGGGTCAGATATAAAGCCTGGTGTGAATTACTCTATTACATCTCGGTTTACTGATATTAAGTGAGACCACATCGCTTAGCGAAACAGGTTTCCCCTCACTATTATCCTTTTAAAAGTATGTCTTTTGCAAATCAAAATCCTGCTATCAAACTGATTATAACAACAATAGCATTAATATATATATGCATATAAATCAAGTAATCAATGGACTATCCATCCGAACATTATAGTTTTATCAGGCTGACTATTAACTACTGGCTGAATCAGGCCTACCAGACATAATGAATATTCTAACTTCTGTTAGACACAATACTGGACAGTCTGTCCTTAACTTACTTCTTCTATGATCAACTGATCCTAATAGTTTTGCAGGCTCACCAATAACCTATCTCTACTCTGTGTATTCCTTTCTGTATGTAACATCATTTTAGTCTTACCTGTGACAAAGCTATTAAAGGCGGTTTCAACCTCTTCACAAGCATGCCTTCGCCACCATCCCTTCCTTCCGCCTAACTCCAATACACTACGTACCAAATGCTTGATACTCTGTGCATTGGTTTCGTATGGATGCAGAAGGTTTACAGTGGGAGTATGGTGACGAAAGCAAGCAGGGTAAGTGGCGAAACTGTAATTAAATTAAAAACTGCATTTTTGTTTTTAAAAGAAACTCCTTTTCACCTAACCATCAATGTTTGTCAAAATCTCATTAGTTTATAAAACTTTACCAATTTCTTTCTCTAAAAATACCGTCGCATGCTATATGCATAAATACTCAAACAATTTACACTTAAGCCTAAATTTAAACATTTTACTTAAGCAAACAAGTCCTTGTCATTGAAAATAATTTATTACTCATCCTAAACTCTTAGGAAATATTCCCAAAAATCAAATTAAATCAAATTAAGCATTCTCTTCCTTATCTCAAAATTTCATGGATGAAAACAATATTTAATTATTTATAATAATTAAAACCGATTAAAACCATTTCTAGGCTTAAAAAATTCACCATAAATCCATATTAATTTGGAAAATTATAAAACTTGAAAATCACTTCTAAAATAATAATTCTCATATCATATCAAAATCTCAAGTCAATCGGATGTCATGAATGGTTTTCTAACTCAAACATAACACAATAAGTTATATTTAAACCATAAATCATCAACATAGCATATAATCACTTTTAAACACTAAACATGGCATATACCTGCAAAAGAAAATGTGTTTACCTTTAAACCGAAATCATTCATCAAAAATAGAGACGTAAACTAATTATTCACCTTTGCTTTGTGTTAAGAAGGTTGAGATTTTCCCTTTAATTGATTTCTTCAAGCTTTCTACTTGAATCCTAGCTTATCTTCCCTTTAAATCTTCTTAATGGTGGCCGGCCTAAGCTTAGTATTGTTTTTGTTTAGTTTGTGAATGTAGAATGAATGAGGAAGTGAAGAGAATGGAATGGTTTATGGTATAGGAATAAAGGCTATTCTCATTTTACCCTCGTCATATTCCTCCTTATTAATTATTTTTAGTTTCCCTTTTGTTAACACATTCATTAAGGAATGGCTCCTCCTTAACTTACAAATCTCGATCCCTTAACTTTCTACATTATTTAATTTAATTTATTCAATTAAATGTTCTAAATAATAGCTAAAATTAGGGTCATTACAGCTATTCCAAGGTTTTTATGAAATAAATGAGATCGAGAAGCGCTTCTCTTTAGTCTTCTAGTAGGTTGAGGAAATAAAAACCATCAAGTCAACACTGAAGAAGCACCTCACCAAGACAAAAGGGAATTGAGCTGAAGACCTCCCGCTCGTGCTTTAGCCCTACCGGACCTTAAGCCTCACCTCAACAAGGCACTCC
The DNA here is from genome assembly GCA_030737815.1 of Allium fistulosum. Taxonomy (NCBI): domain Eukaryota; kingdom Viridiplantae; phylum Streptophyta; class Magnoliopsida; order Asparagales; family Amaryllidaceae; genus Allium; species Allium fistulosum. Next base: position 778,616,788 of record CM060907.1, read on the forward strand.
CCATTTTCCTTAGCCTATGGGTATGAAGAAAAATTCTGCCCGTCAAAGTCGACTTACCATCCCTAAGGCACCTCACTCATGACCCCGAGTAAAATAGAGAACTACCAAGGCTCTGGCTCGACCCATTATAATAAAAAAGAGCAGAGGAAGAACTCCGAACCTGACATCCACAGAACTAACCAACTCTAACTCCCAAGGTGGCCTTATCAAGCTAAGTTAGGCCCCAAATGGCCTGCAAGTACAATAAAGGCGGACTAGCATGAGCTCCCAGGAACCATCAAAGGATTCCCTTTATGTCTGCCCATATAAGACTGGGGCATGCTGTCTCAATAAGAGATAAGTTTGTTTGGTTTACTTGTTCGTTGTTTTCCTTATGTTTAATTGTTTATTATATTAAGCCTAAATGACTAAGTCCTGATATAGTTAGGTGTATGCCCTAAGGGCAATTATGTAATTTGTCACATATATCTAACTATGCGTCCAATCTTGTTCAAAATAAAAGGTGTTTTCTTTCTATTATGTACTTGTTAGGTGATATAAATAATTAAGTAATTAATTTAAAATATATGGATGGAAATCCTTAAATGATATGTTATGTGATAGTAATTACAAAGTGTTGTAATCATGAGAATTTTATCACATTAAAAATAACATGTTGTTTTAAGTATTCCTAGTCAAGATGTTTTGAGAAAGGATATCGATTCATTCGTTGAGGCTAGAGTACATAACGCTCTCTAAATGTTGTGTAGCGTATTTCTCGTAGCTACTAGAGGCACCAAAATTTAAGTACTGATAGTTATTGGATAACTATGGAATGACTCACTCAAAAGTTCTCTGTTGGTTAATATAACTAAGGTCAAACAGAAAATCTTGAAATGACGATGTTAAATAATTCCCTCGACTTGAGAAGACTTTGGAACTTCAATATGGACACTCCACTTTGATTATAGTTAAATCATGGCATGACATCCGTCGAATGGTAATAGTTGGGTCTGAGTTAAAGCATTGGAAGTGAAACACTATTCAATAGACGAATTTTACAGGGTTAGTATCACAGTCAACTATATAAACTCAAAATCAAAGCCTCAAGCCAGAGTGGTAAGGTTAATAATAATTGTTATTTTTGAACCAAAGATTTTGTGTTTGGAATTAAAAATTTAAATTTGGATGATGTTTGAATTTTGACTAAAACCAAATTCCATAAGTCCTAATGTGATATAGTTTTGACGAAGAGAATTGATGTAAATAATCGTTACTACCAGGTATCGCTTATAATAAGTAAAATTGGATTTTACAAAAATGATGTGTAAGGGATAAATTCAGCCAAAATGTCCATCACTAGCTAAGGTGACATGTGAACGTTAATATTCGAATTGTTCGATTGTAGTCGCTGACTGAATTTACACCTTTTGCATTATGCCACAAAGTAAATCAGACAACAGTGATTACACAATACATGGTAGATTTTCTGTTATTCCACTTTTTCACACAACACATGGAAAAATCATTTATTGTGTGACACAACAGCGATCAGATAACATTTGTTTTCAGACAATACTTGTCTGTTGTTTGATTGAAATTATCAAAAATTTGGTTTTGGATCCTTATTAAAATTTGGGTTTCCCTCTCAATATTCACCATATTATTTCATGGCCACCTTTGTTCTAATTTGTTCCCTCTCTCAATTCTTTCATTTGTAAAAGAAAAAAATGGCATTCTAATTCGTGGCCGCCTTTGTTCTTCTCAAAATGCTTGCTTCTCCCTCTTAATTTTAGAACCCGATACTCTCTCCCTTCAAACGTGGATTAGTAAATTAGGGTTTCTTCCAAATGCTTGCTTCAAGTCGCTCCTTTTTTCTTCGAGCTGCCTTCAAATATTAGGGTTTCGCAATAGATTGCTTTTGTGAGCCGATGATATTTGAATTCAACTACTCGGTATGATTTTGCCCCTTGTTGATTTGTTGCATTCTCGAATTTTCATGCCGCGAGTTAAAAGTTGGTATGCCAATGACAGTTTTGGGTTATTTAGAGGGATTAAAACCCTATATTTCGTGAATACAAGTATATTTGTGGGTTTGGTTGCTTTATTACTGATTTTGAAATCTAATAAATGTTAATATTATCCGATTTTCTGATTTTGCACTTGAACTTGCTATCTGGTTTCTAATTGCCCCATGCTTATCTGAGTTTACAATATTGATTTGTTTTGATGCTGATTTTAACAAGGCAATGTGCATTGCCTTGAACTCAATGTACTTCCTGGCTGAGTTTCACATGAGTTCATGTGTATATATGTACATATATATGTGTATACCATGTCTAAGTTCACTTCATTTGAGTTCTTGCAACTCATTCGAGTTCATGTGTACACTTGTCCATGCCTTGTACTTGTTGTATATACGTGTGAATGTTTGTGGCACTGCCTTGTTTTAAGTTGTGGCACTGCCTTGTTTTAATTTGTGGCACTTGCTATTGTAGCACTGCCTTGTTTTAATTTGTAGCATTGCCTATTGTTGCATTGTTGGCCATATCCATGTACTTGCACACATATGTATATACATATCTACATGTATATACATATCTACTTGTATATACATATATGTATATATGTATGTTAGTGTGCTTGAACTCTGAATGGTTTTAATTTTCTGATGGACTTATAAGTGTGCCTTGCCTTGCCTGAACCTTGAATGGCTTGAACTCTGCCTTGTTCTGTTCAACTGCCTTTTGAATGTGTTTGTCTTCATTTACTAGGTGCACATGTTGTACCATTTCATGAACCGATTTGTGAAATCCCTACACTGGTTTCACTTGTATCATGCATGTGTACCATTACTGATATGTTGTTGGCCTTTGAGTCTGGTTTGTGAAATATTTTCCATGTATATACATACATACATATGTATGTACATATGTGTGAAATATTACCATGTTTTTGCTTTGAACTTCTATATGTGTCTCTCCTGTGTGTTGCAATCTTATTTTTGCTTTGCCTTGGTCCATGTTGTTAGCCTTGTTCACATGTTGCATTGTTGCATTGTGGCCTTTTCCATGTGCTTGCACACTGCCTTGTTCAAGGCAGTGCACATTGCGTTGTTTAAGGCAGTGCACTGCACTTTCTTGAGCAAGGTAGTGCACAACCTTACATTGGTTGAATCCCTTTCATGTGCTTTGGTTTCTTGTCCATGGCTTGATTATCTTTCAGATTCTTGAATTTCTTATTTTGAACAAGGCAGTGTGCACTGCCTTGAACTCCATGTACTCCCTGGCTCATTTGATTCCTGCGTGAATGTTCTTTTGATTCTTGTTCGTTTGTTTGTACTTCCTGCCTTGAGCTCATGTACTTCCTAGCTGCATTTGTTTATGGCACTACCCGTTGTTCATTTGTTTGTGGCACTTCCTAGCTGCATTGGACATGTGTTGCATATATACATGTATATACATATGTGTATATGTGTGTTGCTCACTATAGGAGATGCAAATGGCGGTATTTTTGTAAATTCGTACCTACTGTTCTTTGTTTGTGCTATTTGTGCACTTAATTTTGTATCATTAGTATTATGCTTGATACTGCCATGAATCTGGTTTGCTGGTGCTCAACTTTGTGCATCTCCATGTGCACTGAACTTGTTTGTGCACTTTGGCTTTGCTGAGTTGCCTGATCTGTTTTGAGCTGAATTAAACAACCTGTGTTGAGACCGAGCTTGTTTGGGCTTAAACTTGTGTGTTTGCACGGAGTTGAACCTTCAAACTTGACTTTTACAACTGTCCGTGTGATTGAATCAAGGATTGGCCTTGTGATATTCACAATAATACACTGTGCGTATCATAAGTTGTCCATGCACATATATATTTATCCCTATCTAAAAATGAAAAGAAAAAACAAACCCATAAACTGAGGCAATATTTAATATTCAAATTCAATTTTATTTTTGCAATTTAGGTTTGTTTCTTTTTCAAGTTTACTGCGTTGTTGTTTATTTAACAGGCATAGGAGATGGCTGGACACAAACTAGAGCAAGCAAATCAAGATCAACATAAAAAAACAAACTCGAGAGAGTGTGAGTGGGTATGAGTAAATTTAAGTTGTATTGTATTTGAAAATGTAAGTAGAGCGATAGTGAAAGTTGTATTGTATTTCAATTTGATTTGAAATACAATATTTGTTTAAATAAAATTGTGATTCATTTATTTCATTTTGTGAACAATTATTCATATCAGTCAATATTTATATGTTGCCTAATAGGAAATTCTAGAAATGATACTATAACATCAGACAACATATGGTTTTTTGTTGTGTTAGTGCATATCAGACGACGGGGCATATCTGTGCTCTGACGTGTAGTGAGACGGCATGGCATTTAGTGACAGATAGGTATGCAATCAGAAAACATAGCATATCTTTCGTCTGATGCATTTTTCCCATAGTGTTGAGTCGCAGAACCGCAATGATGAATACTATAAAAAAAATACAAGATCTAATTAATTTATAATCATTGTAATTAATTAAATTAATTAATATTTATGAAATATTAGTTATTAAATTTTATTTGATTTGTTTGAATTCCATTAGTATTTAATAAGTTGCATTTATAAAAGTTATTTACGTACATATCAATATACGATATCGATAAACATTTAAATTTAATTTAAATAAATTAATTACTATGTGGATTTGAAAATTTTGAAGGCTTATCTAGGCACTTTCTTTGGCTAGCAATACATGTATAGAAAGGGGATTTGATTTTATTTGATTAAGATTTAATGAGCAATAAAAGTGGGATGATTTTAAGGAAGAAATTGAAAAGGTTTCAATGTTTCCTTAAAAAACAAAATTTATTTCATTTCATGCATTAATCCTTTTACATAAAAATTTATTTTTCCTCTCCTTCTCCTGCTTCTATTCCAGCCACAATAATGGCCTCCAAGCCTTAAAAAATTCCAAAATCAAATCAAAATAAAATTAAAAAAATTGTTCCTATCTCTTGATCTTTGCAAAATCTAAAGGCTTATTAAAAAATCTTGGAATTTATTATTCATCATTACAGGTGCATTCTTTTGGCTACATCTTAAGGTAAAATTTTATTTTATTTATTCTTATATACATTTAGTTCATATGATTTCGATCTTTTGTAAACCGCATCTGATATAAGTTTATCCATTTAACTTGAACTAAGTCCCCTTCTATCACATCACCTTTAATAATATATGTTCATAATGTTAATTTGATCTAGATCCATTTTGTTATATCCCCATTCTTGATTACATGTTCATTTTTCTTAATATTAGAGCTATGACATATCATATCTTATCTAATTAGTTGTTCATGTTGTTCATATGGTTTAGATCTAAAATTTACCATGAATTTATATGTACCTAAGTTGCCGCTTTTGTTCTTGTTTTGGAAATCATTATTTAAAAAAAACTATTTTGATTGAAATTTAATTTTAAATTTATTAACAAGATTTTATTTTGTTTCAACTTGAATAAATTATATATGTTGTCGATTTGAAATCATTTGGAAATCGAATATAAGTTTTGTATAATTGTTCTTTGAATATAATTCTTTTGCTTATTATACAATTTTGTTTGAAAGTTGTTTAAAAAACAGAAAATTTATGTAAATATCAAAGTTTTAAGTCATTCCTAATTAAATGCTAGCCTTTTAATTTGTTAACTTTAAATCCTAACATATACTTTAAATTTAAAAAAATTGCATATACATTTGTTATTTTAATTTTGAAACATAGTTTGTAATTATATATATATATGTGTGTGTGTGTGTGTAAGTGTATGTTGTTATAATTCAAAGTTTATAAAATATAATTTTTTTGTAAAATCACAATTTTAACTTTAAAATTCTTCCTAAGTTAAAACTTGATTCATATTTATTAATTATAGATTTCAAAATATGAGAATGGTCAAATTTACTTTTATGTGCATATATATTTAAGAGTTTAAGAGTTTAATTGCTGATTTGAAATGACATTGAATGATTGAGTAAAGGAAGGAGGAAAATCTTCCACCTTTCCTTCTTCATAGATGTCTACTTCAATTTATTAATTGTCATGTTATAAATATAAGTTGAAATTTGTTTATTAGCAAATACTTTTTAACTATATACATATGTTACTATTGTTTATGTGTTTTAAAAATAATAGTATGGACAACAAATGCATATATAAATGATGAATGTGTCCATTGAGGTGCAAATCCCAACACCTATACACATACACATTGACTATATACACTGCTTATATGCTGCACTTACACTTCATACATATGAATGTATTTGATACATTCATTGTAATATATACAAATTAAAATTTAAACATCCTTTTAACCAAATTAAATAAAATATGATTATATTTAAAACTTCATTGGATTACATCTAATAATCTTTTAAACTTCATAGGCCCAATAGATCCTATATATTATTTTTTGAAACCTACCTATTTTCCCCACTTCTGACTGGTCCGATTCCTTCAATGGTACCAAAGCCAAATAGTCTATGTGGTCTAAATTAGTTATGTTTGGGATAACTAGTTAAGCTTACCAATGTAGTAGGGTTCTAGAAAAGTAGTGTATATGGTTGGTTTGGATAATCAAGTACCCGTCCCTGCCTGGCTACCGACTGGGCCCAAAAATTTACGTGAGCCTAAAGGTTTCCACTAATAGAAAAGACCCAATTTGAATTGGGCCTTGGTCTAATTTTCAAAATTGTTTTGAAAACTAAAAATGAAATTTCAAATTTAAAAGTTAAATTTAAAATAAGAAATACATTATAAAAATATAATGTGATTTCAAAAAAAAATTAAATTAAAATAAGATTTTCAATTTAGAAGTTAAATTTAAATTAAGAAATACATTATAAATGTTATAATATGATTTTCAAAGTTGGTTTTGAGAATAATGTATGTTATATGTTATAATCTAATTTTTCGAAGTGCTTTAAAAATGTAATAAATATATTTTGAAAATTTTAATATTTATTGATAAGATTAATAAATTAAATAGTTAATTAATTAAATATATACATGTACAATATATATAGATATATGCTACATTATCTTGAATTGTTCAAGATGATGTAAGTATATATGTTACATAAGAAAATTTTGAAATTAATATTTAATTAAATTGTATAATTAAAAAAGTTAATTAACAAACAACAAAATACACACACACACACACATATATATATATAGATATGTGTATAATTGTAATGTTATGTTATACATATTCAATTAAATTATTTAAAACATAAAATAATTAAAATTCTAATTATTTAAATCAATTAAATAAGGTTCAGTTAATGTAATGTACATAAGACTATTATATAAGTTAATTAAATTATAAAAGTTATATAATAAACAAACTTACATAATATGAATGTATAAACTCAAGTGAAACAGAAAAAAAAACCCAAATAGACTTAAGTGATAAATATATGTGTATTGTACGTATACCATGATTTCTGATGTGTCCAACACTTGAATCACGAGAGTATTTCACACGAAATACATTATTCCAAAAGTCGATATCACTCAAAATATTATATTAAAAAAGATTATGAGTCCTTAATATAATGTTGCCATCCATAATTTATTTATTAACAGGTTGCTTGCATACTCTCTGGTTGTTGATATTCCTTAAGCTAGAAATGTTATGTGTAGCACCATTAGTATATTGACTAGACGAGGTAAGATACTTGCATGTATTTGTTGATATTCTCAATGTACGTGCATCATATTTAGGCCGTCGCGAAATGATGGGTAGAGTGATAATCTCTTTCGATTTGTTGATATTCCTCAAGATCGAGATAAATTAGGAAAATACCATTGGTTAGGAGTTGTATTTGATACAACCGGTAAAGTGTTATATATCGCTTACGGGCCTATGTTTTGTTGATATATCTCAAGGTCAGAATTCGAAGGCAAGCGAGTCCTAACACCCACTAGAGAAATCAAATGAATTTTTTGTTTTTCTTAGGGCTTTTGATAAACATAAAAATCTAGTGGGATCCTTTTTTTTAAATGAAATGGTGACATTTAACCTTTCTAATATTGTAAGAACATTTGCTATATAAAGTTATAATAATCTACATCGATAAATTTATGCTATTGATAAAATTGATAATTTTTTTATCAATTAAAATATAAAATTGAACTGAATTAAAGATTAACGAAAGAAATATAAAATATGCTTACTAATAATTATTTTCGGCATGTTATTATTTCAATACCATTGAAAGCGCCTAATTTGCTACTAAATATATTCGTATTGGTGACTTGCATGTTTATGCGGCTGAGACTGTGTATTGTCCTTTATAGTTTTGAACTTTAAAAGCAATACTTGAATATGGATATTTGATCCATGTACGATTACATATAAATGTTATATGGTGAACGGTTGTAGTTCGTAATATATGAAACCCCAATGAAATTGTTTCATTCGAAATAAGCAAGTAGACCGTAGTGTAAGATTGTATATTATTGTGTCAAATGTAACACTAGACCGAAAGCCACAAGAAGGGTATAAGAACTTGATCACTAATATGTCTGTTTGATCAATTTACAATATTTGATATCCTTAAATGTTAGAGATGATCAAATGCACTTTTGCAAAAAGTTTGTTACAATATTGTAGCAAAGTTTCTTTTTGAATGCTTCGACCATTTAGAAAGAAAAATGAATGTATGAGAGTAGATGTAATTTAAAGCATAATTGGGATGAAGAGAGTGAATGATCACTTCTGTTTCATAAAGAAATATAGGAAACGAGAATTGTAAAATAATAATTGATACTAAACATTAGAATTAGAAACATGATTTCTATTCCAAAATGTATTTTTATAGAAAATTGTTTTCTATGAAATTTATTCTTTAAAGTTCAAGATATTTGATCTGAAAACTCTCGACTGTAAAATGTTTACAATAGATGGAATAAACAACCTATAATAAGTGGTTGAATGGTCCTTTGTATTCCATTGCTATTATAGTAATGGCAGAAATAGTTGGAGCTTTCCATATAGCACTTATTGGTCACATCAAGTTATGAAAATTGTTTTCCTAAAACATAACACGCATTATTTACGAAATATTAACTGTTTTTAGCGCAAATTGAAAAATAGACATAGTTTTATTTCAGTATGAATATTTATTATAAAATAAAACTATAATAGTGGTATTTGTTTGCATAACAAAAGAGATGCACTGAAAATACAAAAGTATCTAAAATTATTTGTAATTATTTTAGAATTATAGACTAAGCCATAGTTTTGAGAAATAATTTATGATTATATGATTATGAATCATATGGTATTGGTTAATTATATCCTAAACAATTAGGGGCAAAGCACCCATTCTATGGGAGCGTCATCAATGGTGGCGAACTCTTTGAAATGATACATATCGATTTATGCAATCACAAGTCTATTAATACTAAAATGGTTCCACATACTTTGTTGTATTCACCAATGAATTATAACAAGCATGAATATGTGTATTTGATACATATGCAGCATCTCTATGATAAGTTTGTAGAATATAAAATGGAAGTAAATGAAATTATATGCAATAGAAACGATTTGATTTGATCGAATAGGTGAGTATATTGGAAAGTGTTCCGAACGTACCTAAAATTGAATAAAGATTCAATTTCAAAAGTCACTCCTCTTATCATACATAATGATGTTTTGATAAGGAGCAATCAAACTTTGTTGGCTACGGTACGATTAATAATGAGTGAAGTTGAGTTAACTTCTTACTGTGAGGTCGTTTGCTTAAGAGTAGTACACAAGGTTAAAATTTATTTCATATAAAAGAATTGTTTATAAAATCATACAAGATAAGGATCTATGTGAAACCCTAACATATCCTAGGCCAAGGAGTTGGTAGGTTGTGCAAGTCGAAAGACCATACGTAATAATTATATGTGAGGGTTCTTATATGAATCGCCCCAAAAGGGTTTGACAACGATCGTCATTGGATGACCAATTTATGTTTCGAACGTAATTATCGTAATGTAAAACCAAGTTTGTTTTCACTACAAGAAAAGTAACTTTTGATAGCAAAACGGAACAGCGTTTTAATAAAACTAGCTGTCATTCGTTAGTTTATAAAAGGGAAAATGGTGAAAACGCTGTTTCAATGGCGAAGCTGTGAAAATTTAGTTCCTTCCCGCTTCCTCTAACAAAAATTAGGGAAAATTTTATTTCCTCCCGCTATTTTTGTAAACACTTCTCAAAAAGAAATTGCTCGCTCCTCCTGATTTAATCGAAACACCAAAGGAAAAAGATTGTTCCCCTCCACTCTTGTCAAATCTTATCGAACTTCTTATCATTCCATTCCTAGTTAAAACTAAAATAAAATAAAATCCTATTGCCTTATCATTGATCAATCTTCTGCTTTCGTGAATTTTGATTACCCCGCTCCACTTCCCTCAGGTAATGAATCTCATTATCTATTTCGATTTCATTTCATTTCTTCCTTTGGCTGATTTTGTTTTGGATCGGTTCATTTTTTCTGACTAGGAATTGATTTCAAAATCGATTTGGATTTGAAATCGATTTCAATTTGGATTTCGAAATCGATTTTGATTTTGATTTCTGTTCAGATTTTAGGTTTTTCGAAAACTGACAGTATACTTCGTCTCCATGTAGATAAATGAGGGAATTATTTTTCCAGATAGGGCCTCCTTTAACTAACAGCAATTGAAAATGGCGAATATAAAGAGGATAAGATTGAATGTGAGATTCTTCGGAAGTGATTAAGTAACTTGATTGTTCAAATTGATCACATTCATTGAATATATGAATTTACATGTATGCAGTCTGGAATAATGTTTACGGCTTTGATATGATTTGCATTAGAAAATATGCAATGGTGAAATTGCTAGTTGATGTGCAATATCTACTGATACTATTATACTGTATTTTTTAATGTTAATTACAAGCCTTTATTTGTCTTCTCAGTTTACCTTTTCGTTCTAATCGGTCAAAAATGACAAATATTATTCTGCTTACACTCAATTATATAATAATGCTTGTTACCTTTACTCAGGCCTAGGCAATGCTAGAATGGCATAAAGTATCATGATTTTGTGGACGTTGTGGATCTTCGACAACTTCAATTGATGCAGGGAGGCAAAAACAATGCACAGATGAATCATGCAAGAGAAGAGTTTATCCTCGAGTTGATCCTGTATGTTGCACATGATGAACTACTTAAATAACTTTAATGCATTTCATGAATTATTACTGATATTTCTTGTTCAACAGGTTGTATGTTAGTTATAGATAAAGAAAATGACTATTGTCTTTTGAGTCGCCAATCAAAATTTGTACCTCGCATGTGGAGTTGTCTTGCTGGTTTCATAGAGGTCAGAATTCCTATACCATATTTAGTCTGGTTCATTTCTCACAAGCATGATAAAATATAAATCAAAAATTGTTTATAGATCTTCTGTTTTTACATTACATTCTGTTTCTGCATTGCATTAACCTTGACATACCATGGAGAAAAAAGCCACAATGTTCAATTTCTATAGGACTCGATTTCATTTTAGGTTAATTTTCAAAACTTTTTGTACTTTTTATCTACTTATAAAATTGTTTGCAAGCATAGGCTTATTTTGTCACACCCCCAACGCTATAGTGGGGAATCTCATTAGAAAAAAAATCAGTTTGCAAGTATAGGCTTATTTTTGTCAGACTCACATCAACAATGTAGTAGTGGCAATCTCATTAGAAAATAAAATCAGCTTATGGTCAAAACTGTGAATTACACCCACATTTTTTTGCATTGGAGCAATTTCCAATAGCGCCCATAGAGAACCATATTTGCGCAACCAACAGGTGCACCAATTTTACAAAATATGGATGCAACTCACAATTGCGCCTATATGCTGATTTAAAAAATAAAACGATACATTAGCACCGACATTATCTTACCAACACAATTATGAGGATTACCTATAAATATCAGCTTTTGGTGAATCTCACTACAAGAAAAACTAGTTCTAATGGCATAAACGAACAGCGGTTGTATGTAAGTTATTTTTTAGTATCATTGTATTTACATATACATTAATTATCTTCCATAATCAATATTTTTCATAGCTAATTGTTGAACTAAGATATTGTCCTCTTAAATTTCTCATTATAAAACGGATTAGAAGTTTATTATTTTACATTTTGTACTAGCAATATATTGTATGGTCATAATCTTACTATATGGAATCAATATCATACTTGAATTTGTTACATCTGTTATAGATATGCATACATATGGTCATATAATGTCACATGCATTAGTTACACTCATAGACGAGTCAACAAGGAATATCAGCACATAGAACTTGCCAAAGTGGTGATTTGAAACACCAAAATTGACACCTTTTGCTCAAAGTATTAATCATATTGTACTAATGTTATGTAGGCGTTAAAATTTGTTACATGACAAAGAAATTGAGTCATATGGCATAGAAATTTGTTGCTTATGTGTTTAAACCACAATTACATAATTATGGCCTCCTGATTCTAAGAAGTATGTTGTGTGAGCTAACTATTTTACTCCAAATTTCCATAGCTTAACATTGTCTTTCAATATATATTATGTTTACAAGGATTTGAATACTGTTATCTAAGTTAGGTATTTGAAAGAAAAAACAATAGATTTAATAAGGGCCAAAATTTCAAACGTAGTCTCAAGAGTTTCGTCTAACTTAAATTAAATTCAATATTAATTACTAGCTATATTATGTACCTTTTTCAGCATTTTAATACTCCAGAGTATTCATTTGGTAATCCAAATATATTATAATTACAATTAATTTGAAGTCTAATATTGTTCTGAAATTTATTTAATTTCCTAAGGTGCATTTGAATCTGATTTAAACTTAGCAATAGATTTTCTTAAAATTTGAATTCATTTTCAACTATGAATTGAAAGAGTACCTTATTTCATTATAAATTGTTTCATGTGTGCTTTAATAACCATTTAAGTAGTTTAAATATATTAGTTCAATGGGTATTTCAAGTTCAATTAGTGAAATAAGCTTTTTTTTTCCTAGAAGAGACAAATGATTCTTTTTATGTACTTATAGTCATAATTAATTGCTTCAACAATTCCTTTTTGTATGTTTTCATGAAATCATCTTATTAATGTTATTTGCATACAAGCAGATGAATCTGGAACAAGTCGAAGTGTCACAACAGTTCCTTCGAGCTTGCTGGTCGCTGAACAGGAGGAGGCAAAAGCTATTTTATCATTGTTTCTGCGGAAGCAAGGCTTGAGTTATGTTGTGGCAGCAAGAATCGTTAACAAATCTGACCAGTTCATTGACTATCTTATATCAAAGCTTCATACCATTCACAAATCTCGATATCTAGTAGGTTTGAATTTATCACCTCATTTTTTTTATCATACAATCACAAACATAGTAATATGGCACACAAACGAAATCTCTGTATGTTTTAACTTTTTATTTTTATATGTAACATGGCTTCTCAGATTCTTTCCATACTTGGAGTTTTAGCACAGAGCTCCTAACAGGTTGATCTTTCAGGTTGTGTTGCTTGTAATCTAGGTACTGGATGTGGCACATCTGTGCTTGAAATTGTTGCTGCCTATGAAAAGTCATCTGGGAAGGTGAGTAAGCTATTTACGTATGTCGATTAGAACTGAAAATGAGGCTAATATTGCTGCTGTCCAGTCAACAGGCTTTCAGGGTGGGGAGCTCACTCATGGCAATACAACTTATGCATATAAATTTAATATTCATATATAAAGCATATATGAAGTGTGTGTTTTGTAGATATTAGCTTATTAGGATGAGAAAATGTGTTTGTTTTACAGAGTTCAATAATTAGTATCCATTGTCCACCTATATTGCAATGTCGTGACTTTATTCATTGTTCAGAGTGCGCGTCTTCCTGATTTGCTTAATACGAAAATAGTTTACTTTTAATATTCATGAAATTACAGCCATTCAGCAGCCTAACATTATTGCCAATACTGAATATACATTAATTGGATAAACTACATAGTGCTTTATCTATGTATTACAATAACTAAACTACAAAATAATTTCAAAAATAATATATATGGGGAAGTACATGGAGAATCATGTAAATTCTGCATTTCACATGATTGCAGTAAGTATTTTAGAATGTTATGTGTCCATCTCTCATCTAAAAACTTAAACCAAAGGATGGTATTATGCTGATTTGCTCTCTAGTTTTAGTGTGCTATAACTGAACTATTCTTTGTGGGATTGGAATTTTGAAACAGCCTCATTGATTGTTTGATGAGTTCCTTCCCCAGTCATTCTTTAATCTTTGTTACGTCTTGAAGGATTATAGCTGTGTTCATTTGCATTATGATTACAAACGTTCCGTCTCATTTTTCGGTTAGTGATATCGAACATCGTGCTAATTATGTATTTATTATGTAGAAAGTCATATGATTTCAATGTAGTTCAACCTTCAAAAATACTCAGTGATGATATATCAATCAGATAGCTAAACTGCATATTTTTCATCTTGTTTCTTTGTCAAATAAGTTTCAGAGGGGAGAGTGGGTCAATGGATGAAAAGAAGCTTTATCTTATGATCTTTTGAATTCTATCAACTGAAAGTTAAAATAAAGCAGTCCCTGATTACATGGTTTCAAACATTATGCGAAGCACTGTGAAGAACTGCTAGATATTTTATTTAGCAGTTTTACATCTCACCTCATGTCTTAATTCTTTTATAGATTGCCTTTTAATTTATTACTTTCAGAAAAAAGACAATTAGAACCCTTGCGTTTAATGAAATAAATGGTTTTTGCAAATTCTAGATATGTCAAATTTTGAAGATGACAATATGCATACAACATTTTTATTTTCTATTTCCTTTTGGTATTCTAACTAGATTACAGATTTTGATTTTTCATCTAATAATCAGTATATTGCTTCATCGTCAATGGATAAAACTGTCCGGGTTTGGGAGATATACAAGGGAAGTTGCATGCGCGTAATTTATGGGACTTCTCCTCAGCTTTATATTCGTTTCCACCCGGTATGTATTCAGTCTGTTTGTTTATTTTCTCTTCATTATCATAAGCAACTGCTGATGCTTAGGGTAGAAATCAATATCAAGATGATAATATCATCTAGCAGGCACCCCTCACACACACACACTCAAGTTCCTAAATTAAGATATAGAGGTCAATTTTCTTATCAACTTGACTTTATATATATTCGTGAATCTTCATCTATGCATACTTACCTGCCTTTAAATGTATGCAGGTGAATAACAATTTGCTATCAGTGGGCAATGTAAAAAGAGAAATCAGTGTACAATGTTTTTTTTATAGAAAAAGATACTTTATATATATTGAAAAGGGTACACATATATGTCCATAATATGCCTCGTTAAAACCTTGCAACTGCGAGTTTACCATAGCATTCTTGAATTATTAAATTAGACACGGTAACGTTCAACTTATTCCTGTACATCCAATAATCATGCAAGCAACAATTTTATTTCATCGTTATATTTTGCCATTTCCTATCAGATTTAGCATTTTGTCTCCTCATTCTTATTTGATAAGGGTTTCTAAGTTCCACTTTATGATATATCTTCTGCTTTTGCTCATCAGATTGAGATAAAAACTGCACCAGCTGATTTTCGCTTTCCTACAACAAACCAAACGAAGCACTGTTTCACTCAATACATTGAATATCACAAGTATAATTCTTCTCATCTCTATTCACTTTTTAGTTAGGATGTCAGTTCTAAGACTGTTTCTCCTTTAATGTTTTATGCAATGTTTTTATTTTAAGGCTATACCACAAGAAAATAATCCCTTAAAGTGTTAAATTTGTATACTCTACTTCTTAGTTGTTTATCAGCGAACCTATAGAATCCATCTTCCCATCACCTTATCATCTATATAACTACCAGTTATGGATATTCATTCCTAATTTACGATGAATGGTAAGATCTACCCGATCACTTATGCATTCAGATAATTAGAGCAGAGAAGCTCAATCTTAAATTGGTGACCTGCATAATGCCCATGTCTTACAGTTCACTACCACTACTCTGTCTCACTTATTTTCTTATCAACGATACAAAATACACCACAGGGTCCTTCTTTCAGTATATAGGTTTATTACATAATGGCTTTTGATTTTAATGGAAATGCAGATGTTTGTTTGCCAAAGGTAACGACTCTGCTGAATGAAAAATTCGCTAAATACTACCGATCTCTTTGTCCTGGTGAATGGGTGAGTGCAAATTCTTTGTTTTGAACTGTTTTCAGTTACCAATTTGCACCCTAGGATTTTAATCAAGTGTCAATTAGTTCCTCAAACGTTGTTGGTCAGACAATGTTTTCGCTAATAAAATGTGTTTCTTCCTAAATATGTTTGTTCTGTACAATTTGATTAAATTATTGGTTGCTATTATTCTACAACAAGCATGAAATAGAAACAATTTCTTGTTATAAATTCTACATGATCTCTTAACAACTTGCACACTGATAAGCTTCATTATAAGGTATAGTAACAAATTTACAACATTATTCATGTGACTGTTTATATATTTCACGCGCTTTTTTGTCATGGTTATTCTCTCTTGGTCATTATAAGGATATAATAAAACATAGATTTGACACAATATACTTTGACTGTTGAATCTAGTTGTGTTACATTTGGATATAGTGTTTCACCAATTTGTGATCTGATAAAAACTCTTACTAGCTTAAAATAGTTTCATGTAGAATGGAAATACTTTTACCTAGGTTTGTTTGCTATCGAGACCATCGGTATAGGCTCATATATGCCTGCAAAGACAGTTGTTTTCAGAAAAACTTTTTCTTTTAGATGCATGTTTTGAATCTCGAGCAGTTTGTTTTTGCTGTTATGACTAGTGCAATTTCTTGACGTTTTAATCACATGTCTTTTAGAGTACTACCCATGAGCTATTACATGTGGCTGACTTAACCGATGAGCTAATGTGATGAACTGATGATCCAGCATACCTTCTTAGAAATTCATTTTTTCATTTCCAAGGGGTTTATTACCTGATTTTTTCTCCTAGAATTATCTTACAGTCAGATGGATTATATCCATAAAAGTTATAACATTACCAAGTTCCATAATAAAAAAATTACAGTCATTTTCCTCAAAATTAATGGTTTTCGAACAAATATTGCAGCAATTACCCACTACTAGGAAAAAAAATCCTTATTTTGATTTATGAAACTTCTGCATCATTTTGCTTAAGCGATGAAAAAGAGCATAACTTGGTATGTAATTCCTTCCTAAACTGTTTCTTTCCCTCCAGTCCATTACCTAACGCTCCTGTGTCAAATTTGATTGATAACATTGGCATTCACACCTTTTGCATAATTACATTACTCTTTTGTAGATTTGCACCCTAATTATTCCTTTTATTTTGCTATATAGGTACATAAAACATTCATTTGCTATATGGAAGATTGCTAGCTAAAGTTGTTAATAAAATGTATGTTTTAACTTGGACTACTGTGTTATTTTTGTTTATGGATATTATTGAAACTTGATTTATAGATGTTTTTTTATATTAATATTGTTTTAGCTAGTTTATTTAACAGATTATTATTCATTAGAACATGTTATATATACTTGTTGCTTGATTATACTCAAAATGTAGTTTTGGAATATGCAAATATAGTGGAATGTTAATGCTGCAAAAACCATATAAATAGAAGACAACATCTATTTTAATGCTGTCAATGAAGAAACAACAGCGTTTAATTCGTGTTGTAATTATCATTAAATAGTGAGTAACAGCGTTTATTAAACGCTGTTGTAAACTGTAGTAAAACATCATCCCAGCTGTAAAAACATAACACAGCACGCATTAAACGCTGTAATAAAAATATTTACAGCCTAAATAAAACGCTGTCAAAAGAATAATTTCCACAGCGTTTTAAATTAAGCCGTTGTAAGTTCTCTTTATACGATAGCTTGTCGTTATACAGCGTTTGTTCTAACGCTGTTGTGTCATATAACAGCGTTTAATAAACGCTGTGGTATCAAATTTTTTACAGCGTTTTCTATTTTGCTGTTAAAACTTTTGCATCTACGACAGCATGTCGTTATACAGCGTTTATAATAACGCTGTCGTATCATATAACAGCGTTTTTGAAACGCTGTCAAAAGCTGTTTCTGGTGTAGTGTTTATTTATGCAGTTTATACATTTTTTATGAATACCTATTCAATTACAGTAAGAAGCAATTATTGTTTCAAGAAATACCAACTTCGTAGCAAAGTAATTTCTTCTAGAAATTATTGGTAGTAAAATGGATATAGATACGATCAAAGACAAAACCGATTACGAGGGATAAAATGAAATTAACCAAACTTAAATAGAAACGACCATAAGAATGTCTAATGGTAAATCTCGCACATTAAAGAGAAATTATGAATTTTATTAATGTTGAGAAAAGAGTTTTCTCAGTCTTAAGTAAGCCATTAATAAACTCTAGCATATGGCACGATATGCAAATCCAGAATGGATTCCAAGTACGTTATCAAAATATGATTTTGATATAGGTACCTGAAAGGATATGATCCATCAGCTACAAAAGTGTCTTAAGGAAGAAGATCAATGTAGTTGGAATATAAGCCACATTGATAAGAATAACATCATGAATTTCAATTTCGAAACTAATATAACAGATTCGTCATTCAACATGCTTTCGTTAATTCATATTTTACTCACAAAATTTATCACTCGGTAAGACTTTGATTTCTAGTACATATATGTTGGAAAAAAAATTATATATAATGATTTAGAATAAACTTTTTACACATAATAACCAAAATGTCTCGAAGTCAGTTGGAGGGATGACGAAGTTTGTAAGTATTGGATATGTTCTAAGAAATGATACGACAGTGTTATTCGGTAAGCATCGGAGTAAGTAAGTATTTTAACAAAGAAATCATAGAATTTGAATTTCAGTCAAAATGCAAAGGAAGCGTGTGTCTATAAGAAAGAATATTAATATGTATTAAAATATATTTCTAAAACTATAAGTAAGAAACTTATGATTGTTAACGATGTATTCATGTTAAAATCATTTCATTTCGATTGTTGAATATTCGACATTGGATTTGAAAATGACATCTTTTATAATCACTATAAAAGGATTTTGGGAATGTCCCAAAATGATATACATAGGCACTATATTAAAATGTTTAATATCAAACATGTAAGATGGATTCCTTATGCATTGGCAATTGGAATTTTCATACATACCATATTGTCTACAATATCACACTTTGCTCATGTACTTAATATATAGAGCAGGCAACAAATCCAAATTAAGATAACATAATGATAGTTTAGAGTGTTCTCAAGTCTTTATGAAATACTAGAGAATTATTTATAGAAACAATGAACTCCTTATGAAGGAGTGCACAAACTCAAACTTCATTAGTGATATCAAGTATAATATGTCAATCCTAAATTCGTGTTTAAACTTAATTTAAGAACTTCAACTTGGATTTTGTCCTAATAATAAGTAGTGGCTGATTCATCCAAAGGCTACTACAATGTAAGAAGTATAAATAAACAAAAAATTTATAATTGAGCTATGGATGATTTCAAATGTTAAGAATCTCATGACATTGGCGATATAATTCGTAAAAGAACCTAAAGCTCACTAGAGGTAGAGAGGCATATTCTGAATAGTTCCACTTGATAAAGGTAGTTTATCGGTGTTGGAGAGAGTTATTTGACAGAGTAAATGATTAAAACAAAATAACATACCCATTCACTAGGGAACCGACCTCATTAGTTTTTTTGGGAGCTGATCGAAGAAGTTCGACTTAGATTCTATAATTGACCACAAGTGCAAGTGGGAGATTGATGGAGTTAGGGGTATGCTTTGGGGGAAATTATGTAATTTGTTACATAAATCTAACTCCATGCCCAATCTTGTTCAAAATAAAAGGTGTTTTTCTTTCTCGTATACATGTTATATAGTGATATAAATATTAAGTAATCACTTTAAAGTATATAGATGGAAATCCTTAAATGATATGTTATGTGATAGTAATTACAAGGTGTTGTAATCATGAGAATTTTATCACATTGAAAATAAAATATTGTTTTATATACCTAGTCAAGATATTTTGAGAAAGGATATCGATTCATCCATTGAGACTAGAGTACGCAACGCTCTCCAAATGCTAGACAGCGTATTTCTCGTTGTTGCTGGAGGCACCAAGGGTATAGGTACTAATAGTTATTTGATAACTATGGAATGAATCACTCGAGAGTTCTCTATTGGTTAATATAACTAAAGTCAAACAGACAATCTCGAAGTGGCGATATTATATAGTTCCCTCGACATGTAAATACTATGGAACTTCAATATGGATACTCCACTTTGATTATAGTTAAATTATGGCATGGCGTCCATCAAACGACTATATTTGGGTCTGAGTTGAAGCATTGAAAGCGAAACACTATTCAATAGAGAATCTGTCTTCTTAGTTATATGGGGTTAGTATTACAGTTAACTTTTGTAAACTCAAATCAAAGTTCTGGCCAGAGCGGTATGGTTATATACATGCATATCGATATACAATATCAAAAACATTTAAATTTGATTTAAATCAATTAATTACTAAGTGAATTTTAAAATTTTGAAGTCTTATTTAAGCACTTTCTTTGGTTGGCCATATATGTATAGAAAGGGGATTTGATTTGATTAAGATTTAATGAGCAATAAAAGTGGAATGATTTTAAGGGAGGAATTGGAAATATTTCAGTATTTTCTTAAAACGACAAAATCTCTTTCATTTCATTCATTAATCCTTTTACAAATAATTTATTTTTCCTCTCCCTCTCCCTCCCTCTTCTATTCAAGCCAAAATAGTTGCCTCCAAGGCTTAAGAAAAAATCAAAAATCAAATCAAAATAAGATAAAAGCAAAAGGTTGTTCTTATCTCTTAATCTTTGGAAAATATGGAGGTTGATTCAAGAATCTTGGATTTTATTATTCATCATTCAAGGTGCATTCTTTTGACTACATCTTAATATAAAATTAAAGTTTTATTTATTATCGTATACATTTAGTTCATATGATTTCAATATTTTGCATACCACATCTAAATATAAGTTTATCTATTTAGCTTGAACTAAATCCTCTTTTGTCACATCTCCATTAATAATATACGTTCATAATGTTAATTTTATTTAGATCCATTTTGTTCTATCCCCCTTTTTGATCATATGTTCATCTTCTTAACATTAGAGCTATGACACATCACATCTTATCTGTAACAACCCATAGATTTTAACTGTTCTAATAACGTAGTTAATTGGAATTTTGTGAAATTTTAAACAGTAAAATTTTGAAATTTAAATTTGATATTTGGAATGCGTCTGTTTTAACATAGCAACTGGTAAATTTTCATCAGATAATTTTGAAGTTTATTTTCTAGTGTAATTTTACTTCAATTTATATAAGTTAAAATTGATAATAATAAAAGTGCTCCGAAACCTAAAGATGTCAACATCCGTTTTGCGAGATTCGGACGTTTCTAGCTCCGTTTGGATTTTTCGTACAGAATAGCAACGTATATTAGTGTCCGTATCGACTTTTTGATCGGATGATCCTATCACTGATATCTGTATACCGTTTTGATCGTCTCGGCATGCTGATCTTTGCGGGATGTTCAATTCTGTGTTTTGAAGTCCGGTACACAGCAGAATCCGCGAAAACGATTCTGTATCGGTATCACTTTTGATGTCCATTCAAATTTCAAATGGCTGAAATAAACGGCCATTGTCATTTATTATCAGTTGTTCTATTCCATCATTTTAAACGCATTGATGGTTCGTTGCTTTCATTTCCACCAGTTTAAATTATATAAATTTCTACATTCATTGCACGTTTACATTCAATTATTTTTGAACGGTCATTTCCTTTGTTATTCCCGAATTTCGTGTGTGACTTTACCATAACCAATGCTTCATATTTATTGCTTTAATTTTTCAGCTTAATCTAAGATGACCGTTGCGATCCCATAATCATTTAGAAAATCAAACATATATGTTGCATTCATTTTGAAGCGATTCAGTTTCACCAGCTTTATAACTTCGTTTTCTTCCTTCCATTTCATTTTTTTTTCAGTATATGCTCTAGCTCTTCAATCTCCTGAAACCCACTTCCTATTTTTTATTTCTCCTCTCCCCTTATTCTTTCGGTCCCTCCCCTCTCTTCTAGCATCTCCGACATGCACCCAGATCTCGGCCTCTCGCCACCTCCGCCCAGACATAGCCGTGCTCTCCAGACTACCACAACCTCCGCCCGAAGCCACCCCATCACTCCTCCGTTCCGTTCATTTCCCATGTCGAGCTCGCAACACCCGACCACCCATTCGCCCACGTCCACCACCTGACCTCCGCCCGACCTTCCCACAGTCGAAAACTTCCCTAGCCGTTCTTCCTCCACATCCAAGCTCGCTTATGCTAGCACAACAAACCCAGACTATAAGCTTCAACATTCCTTGCTTCCTACTCTTCTACTTTTTCCATTTGCAGGTAATATATATGTTATATTAGTTTGTTGTATACCTATGTGTATATATAAAAAGGGTAGGATTTTGTATATTTGTTCATCGGAGTTTATATTATAAAGTGTATAAGTTGCATGGACCCTTACTGTCGAATATGACATGGCCGAGAATATATATACTACTTTCATTTTTTAAAAAAAAAATTATATTATGAAAGTATGGTGTGTTTTGAAGAAATAAGTATATTTGTTATACGTGTAAGTTTATAGTTCTGTGAATGTTTTATATATATTATATTACACTTTATTTTATTAAGATATATTCAGTTATTTAATTTTAGTTTGTGACCTTTTGAAATGTATGTGTATATATATATATGTAGTTGTATGCATTACATAGTAGAGTCTGCATATGTATTATTTGGTGGTCTGTACTTTATAAAGTTTTTGTAGTTACCTTTATAATTAGTATGGACATATGTATGTCATTTTTATTTATAAATCTTTAGTACAGCAACTGCTATAATAATTAAAAAAAATCAGTAGTATATACGTAATTATATATGAGTGTATATATATAGAGGCCTAAGTAATATGACCTGTCGAGTTATATAGATATATTGATTTCAATAAAGCATTGATTTTAAATATATTATGTGTACAGGTTGATATTAATATATGTATTTTTAATTTGAATAATAGAATTTGAAATACTTATATATTCAATAAATATGGGTAATATAAAAATACATATATATATATATTAATAATAATGTATATATATTTCCAGTTTATATCAAAACTGATTTGATTTGCTTTATCAATTCTATTTATTAGCTTTGATTGTCGAATTCGTGTCCATCGCGCCTTGCTTCGAAATTCGTGCTTGGATTCGTAACTCATCTCATTCTCGTTCATCTCTAGCCTTGAAAGGTGAGCAATCACTCACGATTAACATTCTTATATTTATTAAATTTGATTTCAATTGAAATATACTGCTGCTAGTTATTTACATTGATATATACACTGTTATCTGTATCTGTTCACCTGTAACATCTTATACCATTATCTGTTATTTATATTGATGATATATGCCTGTTATATTATTTTCATATCTGTTATCACTCTACAAGTTCCCTGTTAGTATAGAATTCACTATGGGTTGAAATGATACATACCCGAACGATCTGTAGAATAGGAGAGAATCGTTATGGGTTGAAATGATAGACCCAAGCGATTTTCATTAAATAGAATTTGGGATTGCAAGTTGAAATGATATATACCCGTATATATATTTTAATTGCGGATTGAAATGATAAATATCTGTATCACTTGACCATAGGGTAGAAAATTATATACAGACACCGTTGGTCTATATATATAAATATTTTGAAAATGATTTCTATTGTTTTGAAAAGAAATATATGGTTTTGATAAATATTGATTTTTAAAGATTTATTAAAGTTGATTTAATAAAGTTGATATATAATATGTTTAAGTATTTATTTAAAATTTATATTTTCTAATATAGAGTTTGTAATGATTCGGGTTGTAAAGATAAATTTGAAATTGATTTGAAATTATATTTATTTAAGAATTATACTTAAATAAGTTTGATTTGAAATTTATTGAATTTGTAATTTTAAAGAAGTGTTTTACAACTTGAAATTTGATTAAATATGACTTAAATGGATATTTCAAACTTATATAAATTTAAATGGGATATTTTGTAAATTGAAGTTGTATTCAAATGATATTGAAATAATTAAGTAAATATTTCAAAACTAAATAATAGAAAAGTTAATATATATATATAAGATTATCGAATTTAGTTTTGAAATGTGGAATATTTGAAGCTTTGAAATATATTGAAATTGAAATGGTTTATTTGTGGTTCAAATCGGTATTTGAAATCCATATAACTTGAAAATGTTTAATTGAATTGGAATTGAAATTGATGATTTTGATTTGACTAAAGTTGAATTTGGAATTCGAATTGATTTGAAACGATTTGTGAAAGTCGAGGAAACTATGTTATTTTATAAAGTAATTTTAAATTATATTTAAAACTATTGATATTTTACTTTATAAATTATTTTAATATAAACTATTTTAATGTAAATCATTTTTAATATATACTATTTTATTTTAAACTATTTTAACTTATAACTATTTATATAAACGATTTTATTTATAAACTATTTAACTTATAACTATTTATATAAACTATTTTATTTATAAACTATTTTATTATATATACTAATTCAATATCCAAACTGTTTAAGAGGAAAGTGTTATGATTTCCAAAATGCTACAATTTCAAAAGTGTTATGATTTCCAAAATGCTATAATTTCAAAGTGTTATGATTTCCAAACTGCATGATTTCTAAGCTGTGATTTCCAAAGTGTTTTGATTTTTAAAGACTATGATTTCGAAAGCGTTATAACCTTGGAAAGTGATATGATTTTAGAAAAGATATATTGAATTGAAATGATATCGTTTTGATATGGTTTAAAATGGAAATGATATTTTGGTTTTGAAGTATAAACTATTTTGAAATGACCATGGTGTTATAATAATGATTGGTTGTTAAAGAGACCAGGATCGGATATGGACATACTCTCTGTCGATACCGAAAACCACTTTAACAACTGTGTACGCGGTGGAAATTCCAGAACGAAGTAGGATGGTGGCGACGATCCTAAAGGTATATACGAGGACCCAACTCCCGTGAGTTGGCATAAGGTGGCCAAACCAGGAGCGATTCTCGGGCCAATGAGGTAGCACCTCTGATCGGACGCATTTCTTCGATACCATTCTATTACTTTGTGATTGATTTGGTGGCCACCCTTCGATTTTTGATTTGGGAGTGTGTTCCGAGGTGGGCGGTAGTGGTTGCTATGCGTTTCACTACACCACACAGCTCAATTTGCCACACCCAGATGCGCAAAAATTGCCACGGTCTTAAGCCGTGGCAATTTTACCATGGGCCAGAGCCGTGGTAAAATAAATTACCATGGTTATAGACCGTGGCAATTTTGGAATGGCCTTTGGCCGTGCCAAAGTTAATCAAGAAAATTTCACCCCCGTATACCAGATCTAAACGTATTTCACGCCTTCTCCGAAAAAATAGTACGCCCCTTCCTAACCTCCTGTGCCCTAAATCTCGTAGTCGAAAATGGCTACTGTTTCTAATTCATCATCGAAACAATTGCTAACAATCATCTGTCTTTCTTCATAGGAAGATTCCAAATCTGCACCCGGATCCGAATCCAAATCCCAATCTGAACCAGAATCAGAATTCGAAGATGAATCCGAATTTGAAGATGAATCCGAATTCGAAGACGATTCTGAAATCGAAGAGAAAAGCAACGTGGAGTCGGAGAGGTAATTGATTTTTAGCCTACAATGTTCTTAGTTTGCAATGTCTTTTCTCCTTCTTAAATTTCACTTGGATTTGTAGTGATGATGAATATGATGATTTGAAGGGAAATAACACTGATGAAGACTGATATAAAAGAGTTATCCATCTTATTCAAGGTATATATTGTTTTCATTTGCATAAACGAACTGTTATCAAGATTAATTTTAGGTTGATAAATTTTATTATCTTCGTTTCCACTTTTCAGTAGTTTTATGTTTTAATTTTAACATGAATTAGACCAGAAAACTATTTGTTATTCTGACATAAATTTGAAGATTTCAATGTTATTTCTGTTCCTCTTTGATTTATACCATTCTTGTTCACTAGTTAAATTATCTCCTTTTGATAGCTTTGCCTTTTTAATTTTTCCAATTCACCTTCTCCTAAAGATGCGTTCATTTCGTTTGTTTTAGATATAGTATACTATTTATGTGAAGGTAGTAAATGCTAAGTCTCGGTTCTAATCCTTACAGCTAAAAGTGGAGATAAGACGGGTTACTTCTTCCTTCAGCGTCATTGAAGTATACAGTAATAGTTTCATCTTCAATGTGAATAAGCCTCATATATATTTACTATAGGGACATTCGAAAATAAATGTTGTATGCTTTCTGGTTCCTGCTCACATAGCACACACGTTTCATCCATATTTATTTCTATTCTCCTTAATCTATCTTTAGTGCTTAATCGATCAATAAACGCTAGATACGTGCATAAAGACATTTTACTATTGTTTTTGCTATGCTAGACAAGTACTATCCACTTACAAATTTACCATAGAGACCTTGAGACTGATGTTGTTTTGTTTCGGTGGTGATGAGTTTTCTATAGTTTGACGCGGTTTTGTCTGGATTACATATGCATTATCATGTTTTAGTTCTAACGAGTTCCAATTTCTTGATACCCACTATTTTGGTGTTTTCGGTGTTTACTTCTCATTCATATTTGTATGCACATAATATGTTCGGGAAAGTGTTCAAATTGCTAATGACTTTTGTATACCTTTATGTTCATAGTTTTTCTTCCTTTATCTTTGAAATCCAACTGCATACCTAAATATGAAATCATCGATTTTCAGTTTTTATGTTAGAGACATGTTTTAAGGAATCTTTGTCTTATTACCATGTTGTTAGAGTAATTCTTTGAAAATTTAACCATGGTCATACATTAATCTTTTTAGCATGCACTGTTTGTTGGTTCAATAAAATATGAAAGTTCTTTTTTATTTTGTAAATTTTAGTACATTACTTCTATTTCCCTGTGGTTATGTTTGCCTTCTAGAAACAATACCAAGGTTACCCATGTCTTAATATATTCAAATTTTATTACATCTTTGATTTGTTATTGTTGTTTCTAATTTTGTTATTGCCACATTGATTATTCCTTAAATTATGTAACCATATATATTTTTCTGTCTACTTTGGATTTCTTTTGGTAAGATGCATGTTTATGTAGTGTGAATAGATGATATAGATCGCAGCAGCTGTACCACGGCTTGGGATGTCAAATCTTCAGTTTATGCCAACTTTTACCATGTTGATTTCGTTTGCACTTCTAAAATCTTATTTATTTAGTTTAAGAGAGTTTCACTTTGTTGTTTTCAGTTTTTTTCTTATGACAATTTATTTATTGCAGCTGTCATAATAACAAAAATTAGCTGAATATTTGACATCTATCATCTATCTTTTATTTATTATATTATACTGTGGTATGATAAATGGCTTTTAAATTGATTAGGTATTAGGTATTAATTTACAATACTATATGTTCACTTAATCGTATTGACAACTGTCATTCACTATTGTCATTTTCTTTTAATATGTCATTAAATTCATTAAATTTAGGAATTTCTTACCTTTACTTCGTTACCATTCTAGGTATTCAAAACAATCAAATCCAGGATTCTTTATTAAAGTCATTAAATATTGTCAATAACTTTTGTTTTCTTGATTAACTTTAGGTATAAGAAGACCGTAAATAGGAAAAACAATGGGTAACCATTAACAAATTACACCTACCTGGAAAATATAATGAAAATTATGTTCATATATGTCTTTATATTTCTTCTATATGCACATATATTTCATGCATCTAAATATAAATATGAACATGCCAACATATCACGAGTCTATAACTCTATATGAATGCATACAAAGCAGGATATTATACTTTTATCACAACTAATTCTCACAATGTTTGCCTATTTATCAATCATGTGTCCTGCTTTATAATGGTATAACCTACTCATAATAAAAACTAAATTAATGGTATACACAGGCTTTGGAAGCTGGATTACTTGCATCTTGATTATGTGCACTATATATCCTGTAGCTCTGTTCCAGACTTTGTTAACTGCTTATCATCTACCTCAACTGCTGCTTCTCTATTGATTCAGGTTTGAACCTTTGGTACATGTTTTAATTTCCATTCATCAACATCAAGTAGTACTTCTGATCACTATCGTCTGACTCTTTCACCTCTTTTCATTTTAAACAATCGCATTAGCGGCTTATATTCTTGAGAAACACTACAATGTTCTATTTATAGTTTTAAACTTTTATTTACTGTCATCTCAGCGATAAAACTTCAAAATTATATTAAAATGCCTATATAAACGGCCATGATGAAATATTCAAAAGAAATAAAACTAGATTTTGAATTTTGTCCTTAATTGTATGAAAATATAATCAGTTGATATATTACCCATAGTTAAACAAAGTGTATGGATCTCGACCACTCCCTTTGATGACTCTCTGCATGATGTCTTACGGTTTACAAGGAATTGAAGACTAAGCTCTGCAGCCACTTACCATTATCTCATGAGTAATAGTCAATTCTTTCCATAGTCGACGAGAATATGTAATTCTGGCGGTGTTATGAAAAATAACTTTACCTTATCGAAAATAATCTCTAATACGATTCAAACCAAAGACAAGCTTCGCAGGTTTGGGGTTATTGATAATGCTTAATGTGTATTATGTAACTCTGGGATAGAAATAAATATGCATCTTTTCTTTGCTTGCAAGTTTACAAATGCTACCTGGACCACCCTCCTTATCAATAGGAACTTTCATAGGCCATCGCTTACCTCAAGTATTGAATGATTAAATATATTCTGGGGGTTATTCCGAAGAGATTTTCTCATGCCATCTGGTCTGAGAAAATGCTCGAAATTTCTCAAGCAAATTTAGAGCTGAAACTGTCATGCTTCACATAATCCACTGCCAGGTGATAAGAGACTTGAGAAGAATGCGAGCTGTGCAACATCCCATAGATAGAACAGGTGTTGGGTAATTAAAGATCATGTACAAATTGCCCATTTTGTCCCTGGGTTTGTTGTTTTTTCTTTTTCATCTCTCTAGGCCATTTATTCTTTGGCCTGGACCCCTTCTGTATAGTTCTTTCAATATAATATACAGGCCAGGCTCCCTTAGCCTTTACCATTCAAAATAATAATTCCATACACTTTGTTTATATAATATCAAAACAAAGATTTCATCATAGCCGTTTACATAGGATTTGATCCTTTGAAAAGTAGACAAGCTTTTCAATTGTCAAATTGCTCTATTATAGTTAAACAAATAGGGAGAACATAAATTTTGGTACACGTCCTAAAGATGGTTTAATTTTCTTTTTCTTTTTCTCAAAAAGAAAGG
Organism: Allium fistulosum; assembly: GCA_030737815.1. Classification (NCBI taxonomy): domain Eukaryota; kingdom Viridiplantae; phylum Streptophyta; class Magnoliopsida; order Asparagales; family Amaryllidaceae; genus Allium; species Allium fistulosum. Next base: position 778,646,433 of record CM060907.1, read on the forward strand.
TTCAATTTCAAGTTTGCCAAGTTAGAACGAATTGTGAGCATGCCAAATGTTTTATTAAGTAATGAAAAAGCTTTTGAGACAAATGTCAACTTTTACGCATTAGACTGGCCATGAACACATGTCTATCAAACTCAATTATATATCAAGTGAACTTTTGAAGTATATGGCCTGGTAGCTCTGTTCCCACATGGCAGGATACTATTTGATGTTAGGATCTTATGTCATGGGCGAGGATAATATCGTATGAACGTTAAGATAGAAAACAAAAATGAGGATTATTGAATGTGCGAGACACAGAAAAGGATAGCGTAATGTCCTGGCATACCTATGAAATTTGAGTTTTTCTTTATCCCTACATTACTATTGTAAATTTATTATTGGACCATATGAAACCATACGATATTTTTGGACATTTTTCTAAACTTTGATAGTTACCAAACGTTATCAGTTCAAATGCTATAGAGAAATTGTTGGATATATGATTTGATTGGTAAGTTTATAGAATTGCATTAAATAAATACGGTATGTAAATCAAAAGCTAATCATGGTCAGAATGGAGGTTCTGAGCTTTAGGTTGGCCTAAACGAATAAGAATTATGTTGCCTTTTATAGCAAGAAAAAGCAATAAACAAATATAAATACAGTACTAATAATTATTACTATTATCAATAAAGAATTCGACTTTTGTTATCTTATATTTCTTGATTAATTAATAATCAAAAGATTATAGAACAACAAACATGGACATTTAATTCTTACCTATTAAATCATAATAATCTGAACTGAAAATTTAGAGCACAAATAAATAGAAACTTGGTATTTCACAATTGAAATTAAACAACCTTTACAATTGGTCTTAATTAACTTTGAAAGCACAGTCAACTTGGGGACTGGACTCAAGAGCTCGGACGTGTTTTTTCTTTGGCTTGTGAACCCCCACCCACTTGGAAGAGTGGTCTTCTTCGAGCAAATGAGACAACGAAGAAAAGGTACACTACCGAGCAATCTGATTCAGTGTTTTTTCTTTATTATTATTATTATTTAATACCACAAATCCCAATTGGAAGTTAATGGTTTATGGGTGTAGAGATAATTTTCTATCTTATGATAGCAAAGAACTTTAGGTCCATTTGAATAGCTTTCAAAAAATAAACCAACTTAATATTATGTTTAACTTTATTTGAAAGAAAATATTATGCCTAAGCCAACGAAAATTTTAACAAATTCATGTTAGGCTTGTTAGTTTCTAAAATCAAAAGACTTTTCTAACCGACGAAAGCATTTTTTAAAACCTTTTATCTTTTTAGAGAAAAGACACCTTATTTCATTTATCTTTTTATTTAGGATAAAAAAGATCTAATATTGTGAAAATAAATGTTATATAGTTTCGGCAAATATAATGTTAATTGATTTTCACAACGGTTACCGATTGTTTGAAGCTAAAGTGATAAATTCCTTTGTCTTTTTTGTGAATACTAAAAATTAACTAATTTTAATACATTATTACTAACTTTAATAATTTAAATTATGATACTTGAACAGATTTACTTGTTGCCCAAACATATGAAACACATTAAACAGATTGCTCAAAAATTATATGAAACAATCTCTCAACCAATTGAAAGTAGCTATTTCAAACAGAAATTGAATTATCAAATAGAGCATCATAAACCCATGTCCTTTATATTACTTAAAAATGAGGCCCTGGCTTATAACAAAAAACTAAAATCTTAATACAAAAATGTATTTTCAAATGCAATACGTAATAGTATAAGATGTTGAAATATTAGATAGTAGATGACAGAAGCTTTGGAAGGGATGTTAGAGGGTGCCTTAAAAACAGATAGACTTGTTTCTAATGAAACAAAAAAGAGTATATGACTCAAAATAATCATAAAAGCTTCTGAATAAAATAGAATTATTGCAATGAAGATTGTGTGTAATATAGCACACTCAATCACGCTAAAAATAGTGTAGACATTGTTTCTGGAACAAGGGTAAATAAGATTGTTAACTATTTTAAATAGTGATATTAAACTTTTGAAAAAATACAGTAAGTTTTATGTTATTGTGTGAATTATTTATAGGTGCGTACACATTTTGCAAGACCAAACTGGAAGAAAGTTCATACCGGTGTCAACTTCATACTCACTTGCAGACAAATCAATTCTACTCTTTGCAATATCCTCTTAAGGAATGTTCGGGTTGTGCTAGTTCGAGGGAACTTTATCCTCATTTTCATGTTGCTGACTATCTATAATTGCTGGCACACGAATTGTATATATTTGTTTTATGTGCTAAGATGTTCCCATTGTTTGTCTGCATCATAAGACCTTTGTTACATAAGAACTTGTTGTTGCTTGTATAATAAGGCCGTTGAGTCTTTAACTGACTACTATTCTTTGGCATTTTTGTTGAATTACTGTGTTTAGGTTATGCTTCTTTACTGCCACTGACATTTATATTTGCAACGTTAGTGTAATCGTCTACGTGCATTGAATTGATTGAGTTCTCTATTGCATTATTATGCTTTCACATCTATGTCTTTTGAAATGAACATCTGCTTTCTGAATGTCTGTAATAGTAGCACACTTTACATTTCACTATAGTATTTGATGTTGGTTAAGTGTTTAAAACATGGTTTGTAATTTCAATGACTTTATTTTATCGTTGCGTTTTAATGAAATAAAAAATATCCACGGCTCAAAGCCGTGGCAAAATTTTATTCAGCCACGGCTCCGAGCCGTGGCCAATATTAGTTTTGCCACGGCTCAGAGCGGTGGCTGAATAAAAGTTTTCCATGGATTGGAGCCGTGGAAAAATTTTTGCCACTCCCTATTTTGCCACAGCTCCGGGCCGTGGCAAAACTATTTAGCCACGGCCCAGAGCCGTGGCAAAATGGCTTTTCTAGTGTAGTGTTTCCACCAGCCCGGATGCGTAATTGGTATCTACCCTGGCATTGCCTTGTTGTACCGTGTCACCTACCATATCGAGCTTTACTACGAGTTTGGATTTCTCCCGTAGCCTGTGGAGTATCGAGGGTAGCCCCCATTATGGGAGTATGCTAATACTGCATAGACTATTGGGACTATTACGTGTTAAGGGGAATATTGGGTCACTCCTTAATGCGATTTAAAAGTATGTTTATTTTATATTAGACATTATTATAATAGCGAATATTACTACATAGTAGATAGTTTAACGGATCCTTAGAGGATGGTTATTTCAAACATCCTTTGAGTTACTTGTATTTCAGTTGATATTTCACTTGAGTTGGATTTATTGATATAAGGATGTTGATCCTGACTCGAGTGTTTTGTGTTTTGCTTTACGCTCGGGTCAGACTGAGTGATACAGTATTCGAGACTCACCTTTGGAGTTGGAGCTTCGCTTGGAGATCCAGCTATCTATCTTGCTTTCAGTTGTTCAGTTGATTCCAGTGATGTATTCAGATCTTGTATTTGATTATTTTACTGAGACATCTATGTATTCGTGATGAAGCGGTCCTAACTCGGCCTTTGAAAATCGGCACCCGTACTTCATTTGTACTCGAATGCCGTAGATTCAAACGCCGAATCTTGCTCGCCGGAGCTTATAACACGTTAAGTATAACAACATAGTGGAAGAAAGAAATGGATAATATCATATACAACTCCAATGAATACCATATCCAAAATGATATACAACAATGATATCTATATGATACAAGAATATCAGAGACAAATAATGTTACAGCAGAAACAACAGAAGTGATACTCCAAATGATCTTTAAAAGAGAATGCATCCAACAATTTCAACATCAAGCTCAAACCACCATCACGTTGCACCAAGATAAGCAAGGTCAGTCATGCTTGAACTCCAAAAACTGAACTAGCTCCCGATAATCTACTAAACCTGACTATCTGAAAAACCCAACTTTAGACTGCCCGTGTGGGAAATTGTGGGCACCTAGAGTTTAGGAAGGGAACAATAAACTCCAGGTCAGTCATGGGACTGGTATGAGTAACAAAACAGTTGTTTAAAATAAAAACAGTTCATAAGAGAAATCCGATATGCTTTTTGGAAAATGAAACTACCATAAGGCCTCCCGCCACACACACAATGCAAACGCAGAATTGGAGGAGATTTCTCCTTATGATAGTCAAACATGCTTGATACGAGAAAAATCTTTTTTTTTGATATTATCATTAATGTCTAATGTGGAAAACATTTCGAAAATATAATATTAATCTTAACCAGCATACAACCATTATTGTATGCCTACTATAGCTACTATGTTCAATAGCAGGTTACCGCCACATTCCATAGCAGGTTATACAACTAAAACCGTAAAGGGCTCGTATTGTTTCTTTGAAATTCCAACAAATGGTCAAGCTAAGGAACTTCCTATTACCACATGGGTACGCCTCTGGAAGGACGTCCCGAGAACTTAACCATCTCTCTGCCAACATAAGGCCGTGTTACCTCTGTAACTAGGTAACTACTACACGAATATGCCATCCCCCGGTCGTTTGCGACCTTTATCCGAGGCGCCTCAACAAAGCAACAACCACACAGAAATGAGATTGTAGCAACCACATAGGTTAAATATGAGGGCTCCATACCTGATACCACCTTTTTCCAGAAGGAAACAACATACCCTAAAGGGCGCGACCCTCATAACCTTGCCGCATCTTTCCTGTTTCGACCATTTTCGGGGTGTGAGGTCTTGATGCAGTCTCGTCCACAAAGCTACGCTTCTTCACAAAGCCATGCTTTGACCAACAAATGATCACCAACACACATCAGCACTCAGCATGCCACATTACCAATTTGGGAGTATATCACTGATAACCTTCAACTACATAACCTCTGAGCTCGTATGTCTCATAGAAGAGTGTTAAGCTAAGAGAATAAATCTCCGCCACCAAACAAAAATGTATTTGAAAGAAATCTGCTTTATATCTCAAAGTGTAATGTCAAACATACAACTATACAAATCTATTCCGGGTTCGAACAGAATCGAAGGCACTTCGTCCAATAAAGGAAGAAGCCCTTGCAATCCGGGTATTCACAATCCCGATCGGACTCCCCATCACATATAGAGGTCTCTATACTGGAGCAACTCAGTGCCGAGACAATCGATAGGTTATCCTATCGTTCTCGCAAACACTCGGTCTTCAACACCGGTCTTCAAATGCTATCCATTTACATCGTATCACTATTCGGAATGGGTTATATGACACAAAGTCATCTCCCGGCTAAACCGAATAGTGAGCGCAATATTTTTTAAACATATGGATATTGGGATTTTAGTTAAGTCACAACTTATTACCCAAAAATTTTCTTCAAATGGTTTAAACAAATTACCATCTTCAATCTTTTAAACAAAAAGATTCATTTCACAAAGTTCACCAATCTTTCACAAAGATTCATTCACAAATTTCAAACCAATTTCCGTTTCAAATCTTTTATAGAAAGGATACACTTTTAAGACCCCTTTTCAATTTGAAAACAAAGTATACCAATTTTTAACAAAGATTTACACATATTCTTTTCAACACAATTTCCCTTTCAAATTGGATTAACTCATCAAATCTTTAAATCAAGATTTAATTCATAGCTTTCAAAAAGATTCATTCATAACTTGGAAAATCATTTTTCATTTCAAATCTTTTATATATAAAAGATACACCATTTAAAATCCTCTTCAATTTCAAAACAAGGTTCAACCATTTTAAATTTCAAAACTTTAAGAAGTTATCCAAAATAACTTTATCCTCAAAACTCCTTTTCTAGCTTTTCACATTTAACCCGATTCCATGTCCAAACCATTTGAATTCAAATTTAATTTTTTAAAACCATTTCAAAAATCTGTGACTTAATCGATTTCCTCATGAAGTCCATATTTGTGTGTGTATGGTGTAGTCCAGGGGTTTAACACAATAGTGCAACATCATTCAATCATCACAGATTCAATCATATCAATATCGATAAGCGGTATGATTTATAATGCTTATCTTCATTCACAGATCATAGATTAATAACTTAAATCACAGATAATTAACTACATTACATATGAATGAATTACATCACAGATAATTAATTATATCATAGTGCATATCACAAAGCTTCAAATATCGGGAATATCAAACAATTCACCCATTTAATAAAATCCAAACCTTCACAAGTAGGAACAATTTAATTATCTGATTAATTTAAATCAGATTAAGTTCTATGAATATATTTGCTAGTCATGGTAAATTAATAATCAATTAATTATAAAACATTTAATAAATTATCCTTTGATTAATCATTAATTAACCCTTAATTAATAATTAATCCTTAATTAATTATTCTTAATTAATTAAAATAACTAATTGATTACTCCTTAATTAATAATTATTTCTTAATCACTTTCATTAATTAATTGACCTTTAATAAATTAATTATTCTCAAATTAATTACCTTAATTAATTTATCACATTATCCTTAAATCAATTATTGCTTAATCACTTGATTAATCAACTTTAATCATTAATTAATATTTAATTAATAATCCTTAATTTACAAATTAATTATTCCTTACTTAATAAATCTTTAAACCTTAACTAATTAATTTAAACCTCTAATTACTTATTTAATTAATCCAAATCATTAATTAATTAAATAAATAAATTATCCATTTTAATTAACTTAATAATTAATGAATTACAAATTATCATTGTATCTTCATTAACTTAAACAAATCTTATTCTTATTAATGATTTTGTTATCACTTATAAATAGGTTGAAACATTTATATTCAATTCACCTTTAAATTCATTTTAAATTTCAAGGTTTAAAATGAATACCAATTTATAAATTAATAAAGTTTAAAACCTTTTAAATTTACATGTTAAAAGAATACTTTAGCCTTTAAACTTATTTAAACATTTAAATTTATAAACTTTATTAAATTTCAAAATCTGGAATTCAGAGTTAGATTTAAACTCAGGTTTCATATTTAATTTCTTGTTTAAATCCTTTCTTTCCATTTCAAGTTCTTTTTAAATCCACTTACATGCTTAAACAACCTTAAGTTTTTAAAACAATTTGAATTTAAAACCTTATTTCCAAACTAAGTTTCAAAATTGCACTTGAATTTATATTTTAACTTTGATTTAAAACTTAGTTAAGACTTTGTTTTATAATTTAAGATTTAGTTTTAAAATTTCAAAACAGAACAGCCTTTAAAACCCTGTACAAAACATTTACCCGAGCCCTTCCACATTTGCTTCGAGACCAACACCTAAACGCTTTGAGTCGAGTACTCGAATTACTCGAGACAAACTCGAGAACAATCCCAGCTCCAATCCTTCGCCGTGCACGGTGCACGTAGACGACGTCGACGAACTCCTCCGGTCAATGCCACTACATCGAGTAAGTCGACCAACAACCACAATCCAATCCCCGACCACTAGAACGTCGCCACCTTCTCGAATTCAAAATCAAGACAAAAAAAAGTCGAAACTTGGAACAACAAGACCCACCACAACCAAACCTGTCATCGCCTCGTTCTCGTAGCTCCGACCACCAGAATTCATACGACTCCAGCCATCACTTCGTCAACACCTCCTCCACCAACTCCCCGAACCACGTCGCACTCGATCCAACACAGACGAAGAACGAATTGAAATTCTCGACCTCACCGAAACTAGGTTTACAAACTTAAAACACTCTCCGCCGCCACACTATCCCACCATTTTTCCTGCAACCACCGTTCACTCCACTACCACCCCTGAGAACCACGACCTCCAAGAACTAGAGAATCGCCAGAAATCTCCAAAATATTGAAATATCGACAATTCCAAACTGCTCCTTAATCCTTGATCTAAAAATTATGATGTAAGCTTTAAAAATCATGCTTTCATATATGAATTCAACTTACATCCTTGAAATCGTGAATTAAGAACTTTAAATTTTGACTAATTTAAAGTTTTTCTCTGTTCTTTTAATTTCCAGAGCTAATACTAGGTTGTTTTGACTTGAATAAAATTTTAAGCTTCAGTATATGCTATAACAAAAAATCTTTGTCTTAACCCTCAAACAGTAAGTGGATCAAGCAGGAATGATTTTTGAATCGAAGATCCTATGTTTAGAATGACAAACAGAGGACAATATAGACATCAGCCTATACACAAATACATCCATCATTCACAGTGAATTCATACATATATATAAACATGCTTATCAAAGATTTAACTTGCAACAAATCCATATTTTTAAATTTAAAAAGTGAAGTTACTTACAGTGTTTCAGGAGAATGAACAGAGCTTCTTTTGAACCAGGCTTGTGAAAATTTACAAGTTGAAACAAGTTGAATTTTGTTTAAGTTATGAGATGATATTACTATAGACTTTACACAGCTTGGAATGGACATAAATGAAGTGAAGATGATTGATATAGAAAAGAAGAGTTTACTGGTGATAGAATTTATACAGGGTGATATTTTTTTTTCTTTCTAGTACAAATATAGGCAGAGATATTTCTTTTTATGTTTGCTTGACTAGCAGATTTTCTTTTCTTTCTTTTCTTTGGTGGCTGATGATATTTTTCTTGTGTACTAAGGAGGCTCACATTAATTGTTGTTGTCTTTATTTTCATATGTACATACTTGAATATATATATATATATATATCTTCTTTTGCAAGCTTATAGATATTTATTTTTGTTGTCTGGTTTCATACTTATCCATATTTGTTCATATTTGAATGTATTTTATTTTTCTTCTTATACTTATTATTTTGTAATATAAATGAAGTTCTATTTTTAACATGTTGTTTAAATTTAGCTAATTTGTTTACTTTGTATTTTCCATAGATGATTTTTTAACCATTTACTTAAAATTAAAATTCAAATCCATTATATATATATATATATTAAAATCTACTCATATATGCACATATACATATATATTCACATATATATACAAGATTTAAATTCAAATGATTCAACACATATTTTATTTTAATTTGGAGAAACTCAAATCAATTTACCAATTAATTTCACAATTTTTATTCAAAAATTAAATTAATTATCAATTTAAACTTAGTAAAAATCCGGGATCGTTACACGTGACTTCTGTTGTATCTTGTTTAACTCTGTTATCTATATATATAGTAGCTTCATGAACTTCTATTCTTTTGTTTCCGCTGCATTATTGTTATATTACTCTGTGTCTGTGATTATTTTATTTACTGTATATGTTGAGTTTTTCCAAATTTAAATTAGCAAATGATATTTTGAGCAATTCAAATCCGACATGTATGGATGCGAATGGTTGAAAATTTCAGGTCGTTACATTATCTAATTAGTTGTGCATGTTGTTTAGATTTGAAAATCTACCATGAATTTATATGTGCCTTAGTTATCCATTTTGTTCTTATTTTGGAAATTATTATTTAACAAACAAAAAGAACAATTTTGATTGAAACAAAAATTTAAATTATTGACATGATTTTATTTTATTTCAACTTGAATAAAATACATATGTTGTTGATTTGAAATCATTTGGAAATTGAATAAGTTTTATATGATTGTTGTTCGAATATAATTCTTTTGATTATTATATAATTTTATTTGGAAGTTGTTTAAAAAACCCACAAGTGGAATTTTATGTGAATACCTAACTTTTAAATCCTTCCTAATTAAATGTTAGCCTTTTAATTTGTTAACATTCATTCCTAACACATATATTTGCATATACATTTGCTGTTTTAATTTTGAAACATAGTTCGCAGTTAATTATATATATATATATATATTTATGTATGTATATATATACGTATGTATATATAAGTGTATGTTGTTTTAATTCAAAGTTTATAAAATATACATTTTTATAAAATCACAATTCTAACTTTAAAATACTTCCTAAGTTGAAACTTTATTCATATTTATTAATTATAGATTTTGAAATATGGGAATGGTTAAAATTAATTTCATTTGTATATATTTCTAAGAGTTTAATTGCTGATCTGAAATGACATTGACTGATTGAGTAAAGGAAGGAGGAAAGTCTTCCACCTTTCCTCCTTCATAAATGTCTACTTTAATCCATTAATTGTTATGTTATAAATATAAGTTGACTTTTGTCTATTAGTAAAATACTTTTTAAAATATTATGTATAAGTGTAGGTAGACTTTATATATATATGTGTGTGTGTTACTATTATTTACATGTTTTTAAAATAATAGTATGGAAAAAAGGCATATATAAAGGACGAATGTGTCTATTGCAGTGCAAATCCCAGCACCTATATACGTACACAATAACTATATACACTGCTTATATGCCGCACTTACACTTCGCATATATGAATGTATTTCATACATTCATTATAATACATACAAATTAAAATTAAAATTTAGACTTCCTTTTGACCAAATTAAATAAAATACGATTTTGTTTAAGACTTTATTAGATTGGATCTAATAATCTTTTAGACTTCATAAGCCAAATAGATCCAATATAGGAAAATTTTGAAATCTACCTATTTCCCTCGCTTTCGGCTTGCCCGATTCCTTCAAGTCGTACGTGTTTACTTAGTCGGGGGCGAATTGATCTACCCAACCTAAAACAAATAATAATCATAGAGTAAGCAAGAAGGAAAAATGAGCACTTATGTGAAATATTAAGTAAAAGGAAAACATATAATATTGTAGTAAGCAGACAAATTCATTCCAACAACTTATAGAAAACAAGTTTATTACATAAAAGGAGTTCATTCCAAAATACAACAAAAAAGTCCACCACCCACTCCAAGGCTCATAGGGGGAGATCTGACAATGTGGCAGTCAGCATCACATACCACCTCTTTATCTTCCCATGTAGCAACATTAGCGAGTGGCTCACTAGGTCAGCTTGTTAACGAAGCGATCTGCTCCTATGATAGAATCGTCAAGGGAATCCTTCCAGCCGCCACCATCCTTTTTTCCACCTCTTGCCACACTTCGTCATATTGCTCCTGGGAAAGGAAGCCGACGACCAAATGGACATGATAGTTGGCTGTGAAAATTAGCTTTAACATTTTTGTCAGCCTATCATTCCGTTCCAACCCAGGGTGTCCTTTTCCCACGTAGACTCCTCCTGGGTAGCACAGTGCTAGTGTTGTTGCAGTGTACCCTTTAATTTGTCTAACTCCTTGCTGCTAGCCTACAGATCTGTCCTCAGCCGGATGATCTCTGATTCAAGCATTTCCCTTCTGGTCACCTCCACTGCCTTCCTTGACCGCAGCTTCCCTAGCCACCTAACCATCAGTGGCCTTCTTCTCAAACTCTAACAACTTCTCTTTCGGTAAGTGATGGGCAATGGCCTCATCTATGGCTCTCTTCTTAAAGAGCAGCACGTGATTACAGAGGAAAAAAGTACATGGTCTAGCTCGGGGGCTAGAAATGGACAAGTAAAAAAATAGATAGAAGATAATGCTAAATTTAGAATCTTACCAGGAAGGCTTCCCTAACCTTGGCGTCCACTACCATCTCAATAGAGTGGCCAACCCACCCACTCTTAGGTCGGTTCGTCTAGGCCAGAACCTCTAAAGAAGTCCCTATAAATGTTTGTAGAAGTCTATGCAAGCCTAACTCATCCACATTATTAACCACTAAAAGGCTAGTAGACAAATCACCCAAATATCATCGGTCTTCGGAATATAACCCTTATGCTCGACTTTATAAGAAAAGCTAAAAGAAGGTCCACCCCTAGCTCTCAACCTCCCTAACTGTCCTCCTCCTCTTGAATATAACTAAGTTTGGCCCCGCTACCGCCTCGGGAGTAAGTACCTGGCTGGGGTTGAGCTGGAGATGGGGAAGCTAAGGAAGGGGGATAACGCTGCCATAAGGGGGTGATCTCCACTAAGTGAGCCGATTAAGAAGAAACCGACGTCTACTATTAGGCACTAGTGGCTCCATGAGATTGTAAAGTAGGGGTTTGTGAAGGTGTGCTACCCGTTGCAGTTGAGTCGACTATCTCTACAAGGTTAAGCAGGACTACTGCAAAATAAACAAAAATATTTATAATTTTTTTTGGAAAAGCCAGATGCAACACAATATAAGTTCATGCTACCATCATCAGATTGGTCCCCCCACCACTTTCTAACAAATGTAGGCACGAGGACCCCGTGCTACTGTTGTTACAGTGTTTCCCATCAGAGTTTTGTGTGTTGGGGGTCACGATGTGTGTTACGTGGGTTGGAGACCCACGAACGAGAGGGGTGACAACCACATCATCCAAAAGTGTCGGATCATAAGCCTCCCTCTCACTATTTCAACCTGGGTTTGAGTCATCAGCCTCCTCCTCCTCTATGTCCACCACCTGCCCCAAAATTGGTTCTTCCCCGATAACTATTCCCGCGGGCCTAGCTGTCAACCTGACTAGGGCCCAAACCACATCATTCTCTCCCATAGGACCAAACAACCCCATTCGTAGGATATTGTCATCCATGAAAGTCAATGCTATGTTCCTTGCATTTTAGACATCTCTCGTATCCAACGGAGGTGCTCCTCATAGACTATTATGCGAACCAACGCCAGTAGGGGGCACTGCAACAAGAATAAAAAACCATGTCTTCAACTGCAACATAAATTCAAAGAAAAAGGTGTTGAGGACAGGATATACAAGGAATGTTGAAGACTCGCGTTGTGATATTTGGGTTAATGGTGGCAAGCACATAGAAGAAGCAATCTTGATACCCCGATAGCTTGCTCAAGGTTAAAGAAAAAGGGTGATTGTCGATCCCCTAGAGAATATAGTAATTCCCTTAATCAGCCTTGGTCTGCTTGCGCTTGGCTACTATTAAATTAAGCTCTGGGATGCCAAAGTCATGGCAAACTATTAAGAGCCTTGCGTGGAGGCTATAGTTGTTCGGGGAGATATATCCAGGTGCCGTTTGATGCATATTAAGAAATCAGATAAAGAAGGGGTGGAAGGGTAACGTCACTCTGCTCTTCATATAAGCAAGCGACCATATAAAGTAGCCCGCCAGGGGATGGTTAGATCAGTCAAAAACCAAGGGACAGAGAGGGTTCATATCCCTGCAACTATATCGGGCTCAAGAACTAGCTAGGTCAATTTGGTCCTCCCGAACCATAGAGGAGCCTAGACGGAAAGTCTTCCTGCTTGTAGATGCAACTTCAGTCATCTGCAATCAACAATCAACTTTATTACCAAACCTCCCTAACTTACTTAAGGACTCACTAGGATCGAGAGCAAGCATTCCTAGTCTCAGATACGAGCGACCGAGGGTCTGTCAACAAGCTCATTAAAGTCTGAAACTAAACATGGGATGTGCCATGTGGCCCGTACCCACTACCATTCCACTGCCTAATCTAAGTTATGGGACATGACTCAGTGTGTTATCTTTCTACTCAAATGAGGGAGGGAAAGTTCATTAATATTGACAACCTACAAAAAAATTTCAAGGGATCTAGCCATTCTACAACATCGAACGATCGTCGTTGGTTTCACAATGATGTTCGTTCGATGCCGTGTATGATGAAGGTTATCAGAGCAATAGTAGTGTTTAGGGAAACTAAACAATAATAAAAGAAAAAGGAAAAAAATAAAAGAAAACAACTACAGTAAAGGTATCGAAACTGCTCAACATGCAAAAATGATTCGAGATTCAAAGTAGCAATAATATGAAAAGCGAAATGAAATCCATATAAAACGAGGAATACTCACTAAATAAGATTGAGAGTCAAATATGGAAGTTGTTGATTGAAGACAGAAAACTCAAGGGCTCAAAGCTCCGATTAATGGTGGAAATATAAACTTCTCAGTAAAGAGTTGAAAGAGAGACATGAGGGAGTTATATAGGAGATGACATTCAATTTAAGCCCTCGAATCAACAAAGAGGAAAGCAATCTGAACCGTCTAGATATCACCAATAACTTGTAAAATCACATGTCGGATAACTGAATCATCTCTGTAGCCCTTTGAGAGACAAACCGCCATCGCCCAGTGGTGTAATGACACGTGTACATAACATCAAATGCAACATTAAATGCGTGAATGACAAATTTGCCTTTGCGCATAGGCATGAACTTAGAGAGCAAAATGTTGCTTGATTTTCGTGTAAGTATATAACCGACACACGCAATCCTACTAGTTGGAATGATTCAAACAACCAATACCCTAGCCTGCATTCAATCTTGCACATTGACCCATGTGTTTCCTAAAGACAGTGTCATTGCTCGCTCGTGTCTTGGAGTCCACAACTGGTTTGAGTAATCTTTTCTCCTATTAAAGTAGTTCACACAACATCAGTGCACACATCAATCAGTAGAGCCCATGATGGATATCAGCAGCCGACATCAACAGATAGCAACCCAATACGTAAAATAACTCTCAAAAGTTGAGCCTCCTAACCAACGACGCACTCTTTCATAAGGCCCCTTGGTTTTCCTTCCACCTCTGTCACCCACACCAACTAAATTCGCATGTTTTGACTTGGTAGGCTGTGCCCACAGGCGTCTAACTGCCCCTACGAAAAGATGCTTCGCATGCAACATTCCTCTATCGTATGACACTATTCATCTGACAAAAGCGCCATTTTGTAGTAATCACTCCATATCCTTTGTTGCCACCTTGAAAAAATTCCATTGCTTAACTACTCTTTGATCCCGTATTGTATGTCCCTGACTAAGTCATATCGAAGTATGAACCATCGATCGACATCAGCTGAACCACAAGGTCCAGCTGGCAGCCTAGCTGGCATAGATTAGTCAAGTACCTCAATTAGTAGCCTAGAGTGACATCTGGGCTTTGACAGCACAATCTCGGCCATTCTACAAAGATTCCAGTAGATATAAATACTCAAAGACAAGCATTTTTCATGAAGATTGAACAACACATGCTCTCAAAAATTTACTTTCTTGATATTATCTCTTGTAATACAAACTTTGTAAAAGAAACAAAATAATAAGAAATTCCTCATAGTGAGCATAAATCAACTTAGATTGGACCACTCTAAATCTTGTATTTCTTTACCTTTCTCGTAATTTTTTCTTCATTCTACATTTTAAATCAAGATATTAGCGAATTACCTTTGCTAATATCAACTCTTAATCATATTTTCAAGGTTGAGTAAATTTTTAGTCAATAGAATGCATCTATTAGTTGCCAAAGATATAAAGAGGTTGAGTGCAGCAACCATCTCATTTAAGTTTTATACTTATTTAATGGTGCGGGGGAACTGCATATCTTATAAGGCTAGGATCTTGTTGGGATTGGCCTTTATCCATTTAGTGCTCACTATGTACCTTAAAAATTTGTTGAAATGAACGAGCGCTTCTTAGGATTTAGTTTCAAGTTATATTTGCAAAGAGTACTAAAGGTCTCGACAAGATTATATACATGTTCCCCAGCTTTTTCAGATTTCACCAACATGTCATCAACATAAACTTCCATTGACTTTCTAATCTCCTTCGCCAATATTTTGCTCATGAGCCTTTGATACATTCCCCCCACATTCTGAAGATCGCATGACTTCACTTTATAATAATATAGCCATGCATTGGTAATGAATGAAGTGTGTTCCTATCAGGACCATGCATACTAATTCAACTAAACCTAGAATAGGCATCCATGATGGTCATTAGTTCATGTCTGCTGGTTGCATCCACAAGCTGTTTGATGTAAAACAAGGGAAATTATCTTTCGGGTAGACTTTATTAAGATCAAGGAAATCAGTGTGTGTTCTCCACTTCCTTTTTCAATGCTTACACCTCTCAGGGTTGAGCGGACTTCTTTTTTGGCAGATGGGATGAGCATTAGGGTCAATGTTAAGAGAATGTCATATGATGGAGGGGTCTATACCACTCATATATGCATGTCTCTAGGAAAACACGACTATGCTCTACCTAAGGAAGTTTGTCAAATCTGTTCTCACTATAGGATTCAGCCTTGTGTCAATTTGGATGGTCTGGCTCAAGTCATCGCTGTTTAATACGATCATTTCAAGTTTTCTAGTCAGGCTGCGATGTGTAAACGGTCTCTTCAAAATCGCCATTTAGAAATGTCGTTTTCACATCCATTTTCCATATTTTTTAGTCATAGAACATGACAGTGGAAAGCATTGTCTAAATGGACTAAGCATGGCTATGGGTGAAAACATTTCGCCATAAGCAACGCCTTGAATTTGACGAAATCCTTTCATAATTATTCTTACTTTATAGGGTTCGACCTTTCTATTTGCATTTAGCTTTTCTTAAAAGTTCATTACAGTCAATGGAATTTATCCATTTGGGCATGTTACCAAATCCATACTTTTTTTCCATATCTGGAATCATCTCGGATTTCAAGGCTTCAAACCAAATTCCAGAGTCCTTACTCCATAGTCCTTATTGGAATAAGAGAAGAGTATAGTCATCTAAAATGTAATTCTCTTTCTTGTCATCCATAAGAAAACCTTAGTATCACTTTGGTGCATGAGATTTTCTATCAGATTTTCTAATAGGTTGTATGTTTACGTATACTGATAATTTGATTCTTCTACTAGTTCGGCCTTTATTTTAATTTCTCGAATCTCATCCAAGTCAACAAATTTATTTTTAATTTCTTCCATAATAAATTCCTTTTTTGAAAAGACATCATATCGAGAAACAATACCCTTTTATTCCTTAGTATTGTAGAAAATATATCCTCTTGAATTCTTAGGATATCCTATAAATTTACAGAATACCGATCTTGACTCAAGTTTATTAGGACTAACGATTTTAACATAGGTTGGACAAACCATAACCTTCAAATACTTAAGTTTAGGTTTCTTCCCACACCACATCTCATATGGGGTTTTAGGCACAAATTTAGTAAGCATCAAAGTCAACATATGTGCTGCAGTTTCCAACACATATCCCCAATAGGAAAAAGGTAACTCAGCTTTACCCATCATGAAACGAACCATATCTACTAGAGTTGGATTCCTTCTTTCCAAAATGATATTGTGTTGCGGAGTATAGGGTGGAATAACCCAAGAGATAATCCCATTATCTTTTAACTACCATTTAAGCTCTTGTCTAACGTACCTGCCTCCTCAATGCGATCGAAGTATTTTGATCTTATGGTTTGTTTGATTTTCAACTTCATTCTTATGCTCTTTAAATTTCTCATAGATATCGGCTATATTCTTCATAAGATATACATATCCTAATTTCGAGAAATCATCAGTAAAATTACATATTAAGGAGAATTATCTTTGGTAACTATTGGCATTGGGTCACATACATCAATATGTACGAGATCCAAAAATTCATCAACTCTATTTTTGATCCCACTAAAGGGGTACATAGTCATTTTTCCTTTTAGACATGACTCACAAGTATCAAATGGTTTAGCATCAAATGGTGGTAGAAAACCATCGGTTTTCAATTGTGTAGTTGTACTATTATGGCATATTCTGCCATGCCACACATAATTATTATTAATATCAACATTAGAAGAATTATTAACAACGCATATAATTAGAATTAACTACATAAATGTTATTATCTAAAAACCATTGCAAACTTTATTTCTATCAAACATAATGTTTATAACATTATTACCATAATAAAAAATATATCCAGTCTTAGATAATTCATATAAAAATTATTACACAAATAAAGTTTTTTACATAATAAAAATTATTTAAAATTAAATCTAATCCATTTAGCAAAGCCAAGTGATAGTCTCCAACTGCAGTGGCACCTACTAGAGATCCATCAGCAACTTGAAGCCTCATTTAACCCTATACCATGTGCCGCCTGTTCCTAAGTCCCTATAATGAATTACAAATATGAGTTCCAATCTAGTATCTAAAACCCAAGATAATTTATTAGTTAGAAAAAATATTTGAATCATAAATATACTTGTAAGAGTGGTAGAACTATTATCTTTCTTCTCTTTGACAAGTTTTAGTTAGTCCAAATAATTTCTTTTCCAATACCTCTTCTTGTGATAGGGGTGACATTCATCCTTGTCGTTAGAAGCATTCGTTAGGAGATGGCGGTAGAACTATTTAATTAACTTAATTAATTATGTATTATTCAACTATAACATTTTATATTTAAATGTATACTGTAACACTTTATAGGTATACACATATATCTTTATAAATATTATTTTATTTATTAATTAACTTTTAATTAATTTATTTCATTAAAATTTTAATTAAAATTTTTTAATTTTGAAATTTCTTTTATATACATATATACTTACGTTGCCCTAAATATTTTAGGATAACATAACATATATCTTATATATATATTATACATGTACTTTTATTTTTAATCAATTAACCTTTTAATTAATTTATTTATTTTATTGATCTTATTAATAATATATTTATAATTTTCAGCATTGTATTTATTTTATTTTCAAAACATTTTAAACATTATATTATAACATTTATAATATATTTCTTATTTTAAATTTAACTTTTAAATTAAATTTTTTATTTAATTTCAAAACAATGTTGAAATTTAGCCCAAGGACCAATTCAAATTGAGCCTTTTCTATTAGGGGCAACCTTTGGCTCACATAACCTTTTAGGCCAGGTAGGGTAAGGTACTTGATTACCTAAACTAAATCCTAGACACTACCTTTCTAAACACCCTACTAACTGAGTTGTAAGCTTAATCAGTTAACCTGAAAATGACTAATTTAGACCGTATATGCAATTGGGCTTTAATCCCATTGTTGGAACTGGACCAGCCCACTGTGAGTAAATGAGTAAATTTCATAAAAATTTCTTCCATTTGGATCATATTGGGCCTATGAAACCTAAGTTTATTTAGGTCTTATCTAATTTTTTAAATAAAATCAATAATTTATTTAATTCTGTAAATAAAGTTTATTCATTATTAGGTTTGTATTATATTATATGATATGTGTTTCATATACACATACGTGTGCACGTGCAACATAATAAGATGCAAATGGTTTGACATGCCAATATATATATGCTGAGATTTACACCGCAACGGACATGTTTGCCACTTTGTATACATGAGTGTCGTCAATATATATACATATATACATACGTATGTACGTACATACATACATATACATATATATATATATGTCTCTATGTGTGTGAGTGTGCGTGTGTATATATATGTGTGTGCGTGCGCATGTGTGCGTGTGTTTGTGCATGTTTGTGTGAAGAAAAAAATACGTACACACATATATAATTTTATATATTATGAAATCATAACTGTAACATGTAAAATTTTATACAATGATATATATATATACATATATTAAATTAAAATTATTTTAATATTAAATTAATTTATATATATATATATATTTAAAATAATTTCAAATTTAATACAATAAATTAATTTAAAAATATATGTGCATGAAATATTTCAAAACAATATAGTGACATATATATATATTTGTTAAATAATGTTTAAATTCTTTTATAGAATTATATAAAATAGAAATAAAATATATAAATATGTATAATAAAATATTTAACTATACATATGTGAAAAATGCTTTTGGCCATACAAGTTTTTCTTTTCGATTTTTAATTTCTAATTTCTGAACGAAAATAATTAAATGAAATTTAAAAAATGTAGCTAAAAAATCCAAAGACAATTTTAGATCATTATAAATCATAGTGTAGGTTTTGCAAAATTATTAGTTAATTTTTCATGTATTTAGTTTATTTGAATTTAAATTTAATAATAAATCGAAGGACATATATATAGACACACACACAAACATACATATAGTTAATATTTTTTATTAGATCCGGATATAATACATGCATGTATAAAAATAATAAAATGAATTATATTCATTATACACACACACACATATAGTATTATTTTATTTCTGTGTATTAGATTCATTTTAATATATGTATATACTCAAAAAATAATTTTTTTCATTTCTGGTCATAAGTACACAGTAAGATGTATACACATAATTTTTTTTATTTTACATACAAATACATATAATCCATCTAATCTAATGGTGACAACACTTATATATGCAGATTCATGATATTGAGCGTATAAACAATGACAACATCATTACATAATGAATAATATATATATATATATAAATGGTATAAAATAGATTATTACTTTTCATTAATGCCTAATTGATACACCTAGAATCCACTACTAGAACAACAGTAAATAGTGGCAGAAGCTTCCGATGGTTGCCGACAGATATTTCTGATGGCTACAGACGGTTAATGGTCTTTGTGGCTTTTACGTAGATAAAATATAGTGGCCGTGGTAAACCGTTGAAAACCGACGTAAATATTCCGTCGGTGGCCATCGAAAACCGTCGGAAAAAAGCGTGTATACAGGCAACAAACCAAGACCTGATTCATTATCCCCTTCCTCCCAAATTCACCAAATCCCTAACTCCATCACCTCCTCCCCATCGTCAGCCAGCCCCCGCACCTCCCCAATCATCTCCAACTTCATCATTCTCCACTCTCGACAAGCCTAGGCCCATTATCAATCTCCAATCAGGTTTTATTCCTAAATTCTAATTAATTTTGATTTGTTAAATTAGGGTTAATTTGTTATTCTAGTTGTTTATAATACCTCATTGGTTGTTTACTATACCCCATTGAATGCTAATTACAATTATTATCATCTAAATGTCGAAAACATTAATTTGTTTAGTGTATGTTAGTGTATATATGTCGATTAATTAGTGCATATGCGTATTAGAGCTAGCTTGGATTAATTAGTGTAGATGTGCAAGATTTAGTGTATGCTTTTTCTAAAATGTCGAACAAGATAATTAGTGCTTTATTTTTTATAAATCCCTTGGAGAGTTTTTGACCTCATTTAACAAGTATTGTATATGATCGTTATTTGGATATTCGTTTTTGCCACAGTACGAATATCTATATTCATTTGATACAATATTTGTCAGATTTGTCCCTATATTGGACAAGTTACAAATACAATAAAATAATTACATTTAATAAATTATTTTGTTTTAAATGGTTCACAAAATTTCGGCAGCACTTCCTTTTTGTTCCCTGTGTACACGCATTTGTGTATGATACAGGGAACACGGGAGAAATGCTGTCGAAATTTTGTTGACTCGTTTAAAATGAAATGATTTACGAAATGTAATTACTATTGTGTTTGTAATGAGAAGTAGGATGATCGACCATCAAAGTAGAAAACAATAACCTAGAAATTTAATATTATATTCATAATGCCAATCCATAAAATGTATAAAAGACAATTTAAATGAATTATGGTTATAAACAATAAAATGTATAAATGAATTGGAAAAATAAAAAATTAAAAAAATAATACAATATAATATATAAAACATTAAACTCTACGATTGAATTGAAAAATAAAATATTAATCCATAAAATGACTAATATTTTTTTTAATTTCTATCATATGTTTTAAAGTAGGAAAAATGATCAATTATTTTATTGGTTGGAGCTGGATGTATCAACAATGAAGGAAAATGGAAGGCTCAATAAGTGAATATTTTTATAATGGCGCACGCGTATTTATTGAATTCGCTTTAAGTAATAATGGAAACGACGAAGAAATTCATTGTCCATGTATGTGCAAATTGTTAAAGCATTTGATACCGGATATGGTTAGAGTTCATTTACGCCAATACAGTTTCGTACCGAATTATTTGATGTGGGATCATCATGGAAAAATTATAGCACCTAATCATGTACAGTCAGAGAAGAAGGTTGGTAATGATATTATTATGACGAATCTCATAGAAGATATGGTTGATGATGCAGCTTCCCTACTGTTGAAGTTGATAACGACGATGTTAATGTCGAAGAAGAACCAAATGTTGGAGCAAAAAATCTATGATTTATTTGATGCTGCTAAGAAACCCCTTTGGGATGGCTGTATAAACGACACTCAATTATCAGTAACTGTAGAATACATTGTGATGAAATCAAAATACAACTTCACAGAAGCCGGATTTACAGTTGTTGTACAAGCTGCTAAACGACATATGACACCCGATAATTTAATGCGCGAAAATCATTATGAAGTGAAAAAACTTATGTCTGCTTTCGGTTTACCATATCAAAAAATAGATACATGTTTAAATGGTTGCATGTTGTTTTGGAAGAAGACATCAATCTTAGAAATTGTAGAATATGTAACCAGGAAATATACAAACCAAGAAAAAAGACGGGAAATGATCTTCCGTACAAGCCTATGCATTAATTACCTATCACTCCTAGACTTTATATGCATCTTCTATAACAACGCATCATATGAGATGGCATAGTGTGAGACATAGGAAGAAGGTATGTTAACACACCCAGCCGATAGAGAAGCATGGAAGCATTTTGATAAGAAATATCCCGCTTTCGCAGCGGAGAGCCGTAATGTTAGACTTGGTTTATGTACGGATGGATTTTCACCATTTTCTTAGTTTGGTTCAAAATATTCAAATTGGCCTATAATCGTTACACCTTACAATTTACCTCCGTGGATGTGTATGAAAACTCCATATATGTTTCTCACAATCGTCATCCCTATCCCTAATGATCTGACATAAAGAATCGATGTTTATTTACAATCGTTAATTGAAGAGTTGAAAACATTGTGGTAAGAAGGAGTTGGAACATATGATATTTAAAAAAAATCGTATGTTCGCTTCTTTGTTGTGGACTATTAGCGATTTTCCTGCGTATGTAATGCGTTCGGGTTGGACTACGGCCGATCGTCTAGCTTGTCCTTATTGCATGAAAGAAACATGAGCATTTTTTTACCGCATGAAACAAAATTTCATGGTTTGATCGTCATTTGTGTTTTCTCCATATTAATCATCCTTTTAGAAAAGATAAAAAACTTTACATCTAATAGACACGAGACTTTGCGACCACCAACGATTTGGTAAAGCGAAGATATATATGACCTTGTAAAGGATTATCCAAAGATACATGAAACCGGAGAAAAAATTGAAATTCAAGTTAAATTAACATTCATAATTGGTGCAAACAAAGTATATTTTGGGAGTTGCCTTATTGGAAAAATCTCCTAATTCGTCATAATATCGACGTGATGCACAACGAGAAAAATATCCTAATGCGTTTAATACAGTTTTGAATGTTAAGGGCAAAACTGAGGACAATTTAAAATCAAGACATGATATACAAGATATATGTAATCGTCCTAGGCTTAATATCAAGCCAAACGACAGTAAAAAACCCAAAGCATGCTATGAGCTAGACAATAACCAAGTTAAAGTACTGTTAAAACGGGTGGAAGAATTAAGATTTCCCAATGGGATTTCTTCTAATATTCGTAGATGTGTCGACTATAAGAACGGTAAACTGATTGGGATGAAAAGCCATGATTGCCATGTAACGATGGAAAATTTGTTACCCATCGCTTTCAAAGAACTATTGCCTGCAAAAGTTTGGAAGGTTGTAACGAAACTTATTTTGTTTTATAAGGAGTTTTGTTCCACTACGTTAAAAGTTGGCCGTCTATGTAAACTTGAGGAAGAAATCCATATACTGCTCTGCAAAATGAAGAAAATATTTCTTCCTGGTTTCTTTAATGTAATGGAGCATTTACCTATCCCTCTTTCATATAAAGCACGTCTATGAGGTCCTATACAATATGGATGGACGTATCCATTTGATAGGTATTAATGCTGAGTATGTTAAATATTAATTTAATTACATATACAAGTAAATTTTAATTTGAAATAATTTTTAATAGGTACATAATCATCTAAAGAAAAAAGTGAGACAAAAAGCACGAATTGAATGTTCGATTTGCAAATCATATATCGAAGAAGAAGCTTTGTTCTTTTTCTCCCATTATTTCAATGATCATGTGAACTTATCACTTGAAAGTGCTACGCATAATGATGAAGGTGTGAAACAAGATTCTTTTGAAGTAATGTTATCTGTTTTTAGACAACATGACCAACCTGCAGGAAATGTGCGTACATATGGTTAGACGATAAAGATTACCATGTAGCACATACATATATTCTTCTTAATTGTGCTGAAGACGCACCATTTGTTAAGTAATATTAAATAACACATCTGGATATATTTATTTTTATAATACATGTGTACATTAATTATAATGCAATATATTATCTATATCTGCAGTGTTTATGAATCACAACATCCAAGCGGCGATATCAGTAAAGATTTCTCCAGTTGGTTTTCGAACTACGTTATGATTTGATAAATTGTGTGGTCGATGAAGGATTGAAATATCTAGCGATGAGACCAAAAAGGAAAGTCAAGACATTCCAATATTCTTTGTCAATGGATATAAATTCAACACCAAAGAATATGGTGCTGAAAAATTAACTAACAATACCGGTGTATTTATTAAAGGAAGTGATGATCCAAATGATCATATAAAGGACTTTTATGGCATGTTAAACCAGGTTTGCAATTGACATATTTCACAAGACCCGGGGAGGAAGTTTTTTAATTTAGATTGAACTGTTTCAACCATGTTTCTGGTTCTGTAATCAACGTGCAACCAAATTATAATCTTATTGAAATAAAACATACCTCGTGTTATCATAAGTACGATCCCTTTATATTCCCCAAACAGGCCCTACAAGTTGATTACACTCCTTATCCATCTCTAGAAAGAGATTGTAACGACCCGTAATTTTATCACTTTGAAAATGAAATATTTAATGTATTTAAATATTCAAATATATAATTTTCAAACTTAAATAATCATGTTTTATACAATAAATAAGAATGGTGAACTTATATTTAGAATTGAATAAAGATTTTGGACTTTTACCGAAACATTGACAAAATTGACAAAAGCCGGTTTTCGATAAAATTGAATATACAGTCCAATAGTTGTTTTAAAGGATAAATAATTGCTTTTAAAATCATTATATAATTGGTTGATAAAAGATTGATAACTGTATATATACTTATGTTATAGTGATTGACAAATTTCGCCACGCATTGACAAAATCAATGTCGTATATTTGCAAATGAATTTTGATGTTATTTTATATTATTTTATAAGTCAAATTCACTCATTTTAATTATTTAAAGATGATAAGGAATTTATTTTTAAGTTTGGTTTACATGAAAAAATAGTTTAACAAAAACGTCAAAATGTGACCGTAAAACGTTTTGTCGAAAATCAACGTTTTGTCGAATAAAATTTGCTGCAACGTTGTTGCACCTTTATGTACATATACATGTACACATTTTTAAATATGTTAAGTATTAACAATTAACTAATCAAGTTTACTTTTGCTAATTAAGGCTAGAAATTTCTAGAAAATCATTAGGAAAAAATAACATAAAAGAACAAAATCATGTCAAATCAAATAAAATAAAATCTTTACTTTATTTCCTTATGCATTAAGTGATTAAGGCATAAAGCAGTGATGTGACAAAGTGATGGCAAGTGTTGAAAAAGTAAGATAAAGTAAGGATATTTTGGTAATTTTGTAAAGGGTTAATTTTGTAATTCGCCACTCCTTACTTTTCCTATAAATACCCATCCATTTTTCTTATTTTCTTCACACTTTTCATTCTTCTTCTTCTTCATTTTTGAGCTTTCTTTTTGTCATTAATGGCTTCTCTTCTTTAAGAGAGGTAGGAGGGTTAAAAATAGTGGAGTTCTTAAGCAGCAATCCACTAATTACTCTCTAACCTCTTCTTAATTCACTTCTTCTTCTTCTCTTCTTTAAATGGCCTTAGGCCATGAGTATTGAGATGGGGAGGCTATGGCCATGATCTATTGAGGTAATAGGAAGGTTGGGTCGAGAGCAAAGTGGAGGAGGAAGGATGGTCGTGAGCATGGGCAATGTGGTAGAGTTGTTTATGGATGTATTAATGAAGTATAAGTTAGTTTATTGAAGTGTAGTTGGATAAGAATGTTGGTAGGAAGTTAATCAATTTGGTTAAAGATGAGTACTCATTTTTGAATTAACTAATAATTCCAAGTTTAATAATATAAAAGTTAAATATCTTAGATGACTAATATGTATTATAACTTGAATGCAAAGTTGGTTGTTTACATGATTGTTAATATGGATGATTACTTGGTTTGATAAACGATAAGAGAAATGGTTAGAAATTAACCATAGTTAATTAATTGAGAATTTAAATCCATATAAATATATGTATGGAAATTATTTAGCCTCTTAATGATTTTAAAATATCTAAAAATGTTGAAAATGATAATATAATAATATAATATAATGATAGGAAATGAAATGGAAAATGAGTTTGAAATATAAAAATATTATTTAAAATGAGTTTAAAACGATTTAGAAATGTTTTATAAACATTTAAAAGTATCTCCACGAAGTTTGAAAAGAAATTGAAAAACAATTCAAAAGTAGGCGTGTCGCGTAAAGATAGTTCGCGATTTCGCGCCATAAAAGTTAAATAAGTGTACAAAGTGGAATATAGCTCGGAATCCTTCGAGATAAGAATTTCTCGGACTATTATATCCATAGTTTTCCAACGAAGAAAGAAAATCAAGATTTCATTAAGTAGATTTTGAAATATGTCCAAAACAATTTTCTAAAATCATCGCGGTTTTGCAGTTCATAATCCAAGAAGGAATTTCTTTATAAATGATATTTTTAAATGACTAAAAATATGAAATAAATTTGATAAATCTATTAAAATGGTATGAAAGAGATTTGAATTAGAAAATAAGAATTTTCAAACATTAATTTTTTTTGTTTTAAGCACTTTTCTGCTACAGTTTCTATAACTTTTGAAATAAAGATTTAAACTTAACGATTCTTTCTAGAATCATTTTAAATGTTTATAAATGAATAATTAAGTGTTTTAAAGATAAATTTGAAGTTTTATAATTCTTTTAGATAGAGTTTAAAAAAATGGTTATTATAACACTTAAACAATATAATAGAAATCATTTCCTTGAATGTAATAACAAGCCAAGTATGCGGAAACGACTAGTACATTTGTCCTGCTTATGAGATCTAAACGGTAAAACAAGGTATGTAAGTAAGATTGGAAATGGAGCAACCAGTGCCCTGAACTTATCTGGCCTTCCTTTTCTCTTTTAAACGAGAGGTGGAACAAATCGAAAGGAAAACCCGGATGCTCTGAAAAGGTTTTCCCAAAGTAAAAAGTGAAGAGTTTTCCAAGAGTTAAACAAGGATTTGAGTAAAATGGTCTTGGGTTTGTTGTAACGGTGTTTTACATAACACTATTTTTAACCCATTTAAATGGGGATTTGGAAATAGAAAATCTTTATTAAAGGTTTAAACATGATTTTAAATAAGATGACTTGGTATTACCAAGATTAAAGGGGAGTTTTAAATGAAAGATTTAAAAAAATAATGTTGAAATGTTTTCCTAAGTAGAAGAGAAAATAATTTGGAATTATTTCAAGATCTAAGAAAGGTTTAAATAAACCAAATGATTTGATAAATGATGCTTAATGATTCCATATACTCTTGAAAAGAAAATGGAATAAATTGAAAAGAATATATCTAAGAAAGATATTTGATTTAAATAAAAGATGAAGTAATTGATTGATGATTGATATCCACATATGAACTAAACATCTTTTTATCGATAATTGGTTTCGAAGGAACCGGGGTCGGATTTGGGTAACTCCTATCCGAAAACCACTTCGAACCAATAAATACGTTCAAAAGTGAAGACATGTTGAAGATGATGATTTTTGAAGATCGGGGATCTTTAGGATATAGAGATTGTTGTCACGAGTCCTAGGGTTTTACCTTACATTATATTTATATGGCAGTGATGACTGCATTCTGAAAATCTCCATTGTATTGAAGACCAAAGATCTTTATGGCGTAAGGACTACTTGTTGACATTGTCTAGGTAGCTCCCAATATAGAGACATTTATAGCAGTGGTCCTATCGTGTTTTGAAATCTTTGGATTGCAAGGACTACTCGCTACTAATGGTAGTAGGAGGAGTGCCTTTGGTTTCGTTCGGTCGTAGAATGAATTTGTATGGATGAGTGTCTGATAGTGCATTTTTGATCACATAAATTGATCTCTATCAACGTATTATCTGCTTGGTGGCAGAGAAGGCAACTTCTCTTAGCTTAACACCCTTTCCTGAGATGTACGAGCTTATGAGTTATACGTTGGTAGAAACCAGTTGTGTGATTAGGGAATTGCAATGTGGCATTCAAAGTGGAAACTGTTATGATCAAAATGTGGTTTGTATGAAAAGCGTGGCTTTGTCTAAGTTGAGCGTAACTTCACTCCCAAGCCTCACATCTCGAAAATGATACAGGAACTATGTTACATATTTCAGGCTTAGTATGAAGAGGGTGGCGTATGATCCCTCAAGGTGGCTGGCGGCGTATGATCTAGGCCACCAAGGTGTCCAGACGGTATCCTTATTGTATGGTATAGTGGCTTGTGAGTCCTTGCATGAGAAGCCACCGGATATCAAGAAGTGTGGCAATATGAGGAATAGTGGTGTGTGAGTCTTTGCATGAAAAACCACCGGGTTTTGGTTGCTATGCGTGGTTATCAAGGTTCACTATCATATTGGAAAATCCAATTCCAATACGAGCTTTACGGTTTTGATTGTATTTCTAAAATAGCCGTAATGCTTTGCAAACATTTTAGTTACCCCTTTTGGTATCATATATTCCATCCGGTATATTCCGTTTGACCTAGTCCGGATATATTCCCTTAGACTTAGTCCGAGTATTGATACCTTATTTGAATAAGTTTATTTGAATTATGTTTTTCAAAAGAATGTCATTAAATGTAATATCAAATTATTTTGGTAATAAAGGTGTTTTAGTTATCATAAGGTAGAAACCCGTCCGTATTTATGTGTGGCCGTGGTCTTATGAGACACCCTTCTTTTCAAAGGTTTTGATAACATCGTCATGAGATATACATTTAAAATTTCAAGTATCTCACACTGGTTTATCAAGCCTGATCTGAGTATTTTTAATACTCGGGTCAGATCCGAGTAGTTTCAGGATTAGCTGAAGACGCTTGGAGTTTCCAGAGAAGAGCTGGAGATCTTCATCATCGTATGGACATATTCTATTATCCGCTGCATCTATTGCATTTGTTTTGTTGTTTGTTTTGTAAGGGCAGGTGTTATAATTGTCTAGGCTGAATCTAGGTTAGACTTTGATATACGTTTTAAATTTTCCATGGTAAAGATTATTGTTGAAATAATATATGTTATTCCATTCGTGTGAGATTCTATTTTTCTGTTCTGTTCTATCTTTATTTTTCTTTCTACCCTTAATGATCCTCTTGTTCGTGCAATTCGAGTTGGACATGTGTGGTTTATTGTCGATTCAAAGGGTATAGAAAAACGGGTCATTACAGAGATAAAGCAGATTAGTCGGTAGTTTTTAAAATGAAGGCAAGATTTACGTTTGATGGAAAGAATATTCTATATGAACAAGCTTATCAAGCAGATATCGAGGAAAATGGCAAATAACAATAACCAACGATCAAATCGATTTGGACCTCTAAACGATGAATCAAATGTATTAGTAGAAGCATTTGAGACTGTAGAGGAAAATAATATAGAGTACGAGATCAAGTCTGAATTAGAAAAAGTCGATGACTGATTAATAATTATATTTTAATAGAAGGTAATTTATGCGATTATTTATGTTACATTTTTCTCATTCATAATGATAGGCTTTCTCATAATTAAATGATATGTTCTGCCATAATAAAATGATATGTTTGTGATAGGTATTATGTCTTTTTTCCGATGCCGTGGTTCTTCCCATTCAGGTTCCCCCTCTTCTTCTCAGAGAGGGACCGCCGTTGGTGGTGATGGCAGTGGCCCATCAAAGTAGGCACCGCGTACCTTAGTGACTTTGTAGTCTAAAGAGGATGGGTCGTAAGTATTAATATTAGCATTAAAAATATTTTGTGTATGATATATTAGTCATGATTTATTAAAGGTCCGTTTCATATTTAACACATGGAATTTGAGCTGGAGCCATCAGAGATTGTTCTTGGTATTTCGAAGCAGGCTTACATAAGCATGATGACTGCATGTTGGCCTAGATGGAGTAAGATCCCAGATCCCATCAGGCAGAGTATCTAACAGGACTTCCTTATGAGTGTAAATTTATGTATCATTATATATTACCACTTTATACTTTGCTGACTAAGTATAATTGTATAACTTATATTTTCTCAACGTGCACGGGGCGGTAGACTTGTAGAAAGCTGACATTCCCCTTTTCCAATTACACTGGAATTCAAAAATTGCTAAGAATTACCAGGACACAATGTCTGGCCTTAGGAAAGTGGGGAAGAAGTCTAACTGGATGAGCGCTAGCATGTGGGATGCTTGGATTGCTTGGTGGAACAACGATGAATTTAATGTAAGTCTATCATATATCACTTAAATTTGTTTTACAGCTGCAAAATATCATGTCCGATTTAAATTTTCAGGCGGAGTTAGAGAGGAACTAAGCGAATAGAAACAAGAACCCGGTCACACATCGTAGTGGTTCCAAGTCATTTCAGCATCATCGTGAGGATCTGGTAAATTTATTACTTACAGTTATTACATTTGTATATTTTAACTTATAAATTATTAATAAATAGTTATTACTATAGTAATACATATACACTAATTATTTCAAGAAAGAGTGCGTGGAGGTCCCGTCTCATATATGGATGTATTTGCTCATACTCATGCCATCAAGCAGACATACGAAGTTGGCAACTTCACGTACGCATGGGAGGACGAGGATAAAGCAACCGCTTCCTATGTAAGCATATTTTAAATTTGAAATTATTAATATTGATCAGTTTAAGTAATTAGTTATAAAGAATTAAAATAATGTTGTGTAAATTTCAATCGTATTTTCTTTTGAATTGTAGCAAAAATTTTAGGAAGCACGAGCACATATGCAGTATGGAACGGGATGGGATGAGTTGACATGTGATGAGGAGGATGTTATTTTTGACTCTATCATGGAACCGACATCGCGATGTAGGCGTTTTGGCTATGGGAACCAAACGACAATTTATAAAATTAAAGTACCTTATAAAAGTTGCATAATTTTTATAAAATTTACGTAAGTTCTATAACAACTTATTTCTATTCGCAGGCTAGGACCTCGCAGAAAGCGTACCAAAAAGCTCAGGGCAAAGCAGATATTATAGAGCCGAGAGCCATGGTTGCACAGCTACAGAAGCAAGACCGCCTTCATGCTGTGGAGATGGCGCAGTTGAGTCAGCGCTTGGCTGAGTATGTGCAGCAGCATATGCCATTCCCTTCATCGTCGGATGCTTCCGGAGGCGAGGACAAGTCTTGATAGGTACGCTATTTTTTGTTTGTGTTTGGACATTGTATATATGCACTTTGGAGAGAGTGAGTATGATGTGATTTGTTATGTTTGATATACATTGATGAGAGGTTGGATGTTTTATGTTGATTTGGATATGTGATACATTTTGTGGAGATGTTGGATGTTTGATGTTGATTGGATATGCTTGGTACATTTTGTGAAGATGTTGGATGTTTGATTTTATGTTTGTTGGATTGTTTGAGCTTGATTTGTTGTTAATATTGTTGTTGGTATAATATGTGATTTTAGCTTATATATATATCTGTGTGTGTGTGAAATGGAGCTATGATATATATTGATGTATATGGATTCTATGGAAATTGAATGGCTGCTAGGGGGAAAAAACACCTAGATTACCGACGGTTTCCGATGGCTAGCGACGACTATCTGGTCACAATATTCCGACGGATAGCGACGGCTGTCGACAGAATACTGGTAAGGTTCGTGGCCACATGTACACCATCAACCGTCGGAAAACCGTCGCTAATAGCCGTAGGAAGTCGTCGAAAACCCATGGTCAATTCCGTCGAAAAGAGTTGGGAAGCACGTACGCTTTTCCGACGTCTATTCCCTCAGTTATCGACGGCCGTCGACGGCTATTTGCCGTCGAAATTTGATGTTACTCTTGTAGTGATCGTTGAATCTATACACTCCTTGAATCGATTCCTGCATCCAGAATAGCTTACGAACGCAGCTACCATTGAATTTTGTTTGAAGTCTTAAAACATGAAAATTTGAGATATGGGAAAGGGGAGTGGCCGACCTGATCTGATGCAGAGAAGAGGCAAAAAGTTCAAATAAGAAATTGAGGGTTAGGGTGATTTAAATAAAGGAAATCCTAAGGAGTAAATTAAGGATCTAGATCCTCATTTTCTCTTACCAAATCTCCTCTCTTTAATTCCAAAACCAACCCACCCTTAGCCATCATATGGCCGGCCTCCTCTAAGCTAATCATGACCGCATTATCAACCACCATATGAACCAGCCCAATTAATAACTAGCACATTTAAATCTAATTTAAACGCATATCAATATCGTATATCAACTAGTGTATTTATAACTAGTATACACATACACATGTAATATTGATCAATAAACATAAAATGAAATTTTACAATTAATATTTTATAAACATTATTAATTTATAACAATTATAATTCAATTAAATAGGGTGGTAACATGAGTATTCAACGTTTCGATTGTGTGACTCTTAGATGTAAATTCAGCCAAGGATTAACATTGAACAATTCGAATATTAACATTCACACGTCATTGAGCATGCGATGTGATATTATGACCAAATTATCGCTTACTTGACTTTGATAAAATTCAATTTTACTTTATTAAGCGTTACCCCGTAGTGACAATTATTTACACCAATTCTCTTCGTTAAAATTGTATTACATTAGAACTTAAGGAATTTGGTAATGATCAAAATTCTAATATTGTCCATCTTTAACTTTATAATCCAAATACAAAGTCATTGGTTCAGTAATAACAATTATTATCAACCGAATTACTCTAATAAGAGATTTTGACTTTGAGTTGACTTTAGTTGATCGTGATACTAACCTCATATAACTGAGTAGACGAATCATCTCTTAACTAGTGTTTTACTTCCAATACTTCCAATGGACCCCCAATTATAGTCATTCGATGGACGTCATGCCACAGTTTGACTATAATCAAAGCGGTGCTTTCATATTGAAGATCGACATCATTCTCAAGCAAGAGAACTGTGTAAATTTGTTATATCGATATTTTTCGTTTGACCTTAGTTATATTAACCAACTAGAAAACTATTGAGTGAGTCATTTCATAGTTATATATAACTATCAGTATGTAACCCCTTGGTGTCCCTAACTGTCATAAGTAATATACTACCCAACATTTGGACGCGTTACGTACTCTATCCTTAACGGATGCATTGGTATGCAGTCTCGATACATCTTGACCAGAAATATTTAAAATGATGTGTTTATTATATTGTGGTAGAATACTCATGATTACAACTATTTGTAATTACTATCATAAATACACCGCCATTTATGAATTTTCTGTTAATAACAGAAAGAAAACACCTTTTATTACGAACAAGAATTGATTATAAAGTTAATAATTTACAATAAATTATTGAATTTTCCTTAAAGCACACCCCTAACTCTATCACTTCCGCCTCTTGTACTCGCCCATTCCTTTTCTCGATCCCCACCTCCTCCTTTGTCCGATGTACTATTGCCTTGCATCCCTTCAAACCCTTTTAACCTAGATGATGATCTTGATGTGGGGTCAAATGCTTTATTATCGATATTCAGCCTAGCTATTTCTATTGTTATTCCTTAGAAAATGTTAATTCCAATTAATGATATATATATATATATATATATATATATATATAGGTATATATATATAGCAAATTGTTGAGTTTTGCTAAGGATATCTTTTTGTTAAAGAATACGAAACTATATGCAGGAAAACTGTAAGAACTTTCTACAAATTATCGACGATTTAATTGCTATTTGTTGTAAAAACAAAAGATATAATAATCAATAGTGAGTTTGTGAAGGGCTAATTGAATTTTTCTACGGATGTTCATTAATTTTCTTTTGTGGTTAATTGGTATACATAAATCAGTTGCTAATCACTAGTAACTTATTGCGTTAACACATATCAAATGTTAAATATAGGGGATCCAATATTATTACCTTTTTCCCTGTTTTTATATATTAGCTAATTTGACGTCATAATATTGGGACGTCAGTAGGGGATGTGGATATACTAGTTATGTGTTTGAATCTCGTGTGGTGAAGTGGTGTATCTTAATAAAAGTTTGCCCTATTTCCACTGTAACCAAAAGCCACACATCAGTCACGAGTCATGAGGACTACACACATGAATGTAAACTCAAATCCACAAACATTATGTCAACATTAACACTGAAGGAACGCAGACATACATCGTACAACCATTGCACTTTCCCTTTCCTTAAAAGCTTAAACCCTAATAATTTATAAACTCTCATCCTAGCTAGCTTTACCACTATGCACATACATAATATCACCGTATCCCTAGATATCAGCTGACCAACTTTGACTTTACACCAACCTTCCTATACTTCCTCCTCTATATATATACCCCAACCTCCTTCCACATTTCTCATTCATACAAAACTGCATCAATGGAGAGCACGAGGAAAACAAAGAGAAACTCAGGAGTAAAACTCTCAACCGACCCACAAAGCGTAGCTGCACGCCAAAGAAGGCACAGAATAAGCGATAGGTTTAGAGTTCTGAAGAGCTTGGTGCCTGGAGGAAGCAAAATGGACACTGTCTCCATGCTTGAAGAAGCTATCAATTATGTCAAGTTTCTCAAGTCACAAATTTGGCTTCATCAAACAGCTAATGCTACTATGATGGTGCCAAATCCACAAGATCAACAAACACTTAACTATAACACTAGTTATTATGATCCTTATATTGCTACTAACATCAACAATGATGGGAGTAGTAGTGGTGTTTATAATTTGAGCAATAATAATGGTATTAATGGAATCGCTAATGAACAAGAAGAGGTTAGCTATGAGTTGCCGCCGCCGCCACCAAGTGAATTACTTGCCCCTTTTCCGTATTGCTCTTTTCAGCAGGAAGACGAGATGCACCTCATTAGTGATAATTATAATTCTATTAATCTCGACTATTATAACTAGCTTTGCTAGTTGGATTTATTTTAACATGTTGTCTCTTATTTCTATGTAACTGTCTCTCTATCTATAATTCTACTAGTACTAGACTAGATAGTTTCTTCATGCATGCAATCCTAACAAATTACTACTTAGTAATACCGAATATGTATTATTATGCTAAGTTAAAAAACTTAGCAGATGCTTAATTATATCTATTATGTCTAATCAGTTTTTATTTTTCTTCTTATTACTAATATAATTAATTAATGCACATGGAACTTTTTAAAAAATTTGCTGCTTCGTTTATAAACCAGGAATTTTTTTCTTATCATGCAAATAAGCAATTTGATTATTATACATAAAGCAAATTATATACATGAGCAGATGAGCTACGTACAAATGAACCTAACGAAAAAACTGATGATATATATATATACATTCCTTTTAAAAAACGATCTATATGTGGAAAATTATCGTACTGGTGGTGCAAAAAAATTCCTGCACTACGCAAAACAGGGGAATATAGTACACTGACATTTGATCTGTCAAGGACTGGTTGACATTTTCCATTTTTTCTATAATACAATTAGAAAATTCAGGTTAAAAATGCTATCGTGTATTCAAATTTTATGAAAGCAATCGCATATTCAAATTTTATGAAAGCAGTAATATATTCAAATTTTGCTCTCAGCCGACATCAAATAAATGTTCTGTAAGTGGAAGAGAATAAATACAACAGGCAAATGAGTGAGAGTACAAAATGAATATGATAACTTTGCCTGCAGTTTTTCTTTTTCTGAAGGCGTTTCAAAAAAAATTAGCTAGCTTATAATCATGAGCTGTTCAGAATTGTTGATTTTACATATCAGCTGATCTAGTTTTACTTGTGCTATCAGAAGATTGCCAAATCTCAGCAAAAAATATTTATGTAGGAAAACTAGCAACAAATTTTTTTTACCGATTATATATTTGGTAAAACTAATTAAATTAAAAAAAAAATCATTTGCAGTATTAACTGTAAGAGCAAATTCAAAATTAAAGGATGTGATCTGGTAAATAATTACTGCATGGAAGATTCACGAACGATGTTCTATTGACTATTATCTAAATGGGCCTTATTTCGTATTCAGTAGTTGGGCTTTTCTACAGATAATCTGAAATGAAAGCTAAGAGTGGATCAAATTGTCAGAACTAGGGTGCAAAATATGTTGCATTCTGCGATTTTAACCGGTAATCTACAGCCATAATGTTTTTTTTAAGAAAAAACAAAAAGTGTACTTCAAAAGAAAATCAAAATTAGCTGAAGAAACAAAGTAACCGTTTGTTTTGATTATGAGTTTTAAATTTTGTTTCAAATTTAAAGCAATTTTAGCATTTTGAAACTGTGAAGATTTAGATGTTTAGTAATTATAATTGATTTTATATTTCAAGACGGATCTCAAACGCTAATTTGGAGATATCAAAATAAACCTTTATTAATCTCATATAATTACTACAACAAAAATACTCTATTACAACGTCCCTTTTACAACGGGCAATTGATGCCCGTTGTAATAATATGCTACTACAACGGTCAGTTCAGGCCAGTTATAATAGATTTTTTATATAACGTCTTTTTTACAACAGGGAATC
Organism: Allium fistulosum; assembly: GCA_030737815.1. Lineage (NCBI taxonomy): Eukaryota > Viridiplantae > Streptophyta > Magnoliopsida > Asparagales > Amaryllidaceae > Allium > Allium fistulosum. The sequence continues at coordinate 778,683,067 of CM060907.1, forward strand.
TTTGTCCGTTGTAATAGATTCCTATTACAACGGTCATTTAATGCCCGTTGTAATAGATGTTAATTTTACAACATCCATACAATGCCCATTTTAATAGAGGTGCCAATTTTACAACGGGCTAAAGCTGCCCGTTGTAATAGATGTCAATTTTACAACGGGCTTAAAATGAGGTCGGCCCTCTTTTTTTCTTTTCCGTGAGGCAATACCCTCGTTCCTCTTTTCCTCTTTTCTTTGCTCGAAAAATTAGGGTTTTCGAATTTGTTGAAGCCGCGAATTATATACGGTTTGTATGATTTATTGTTTTATTTTGATTTACCCGTCCTCACAATCCACTCTATTTTAACAGGTAGTTTGTATGTTAACGTGTTAATTTCTATATTGTAAGAACATGGCATATCAATTTCTACAGAAATCTAGGGAGATTCCATGCGTTTGCTATAAAATTTCAATAAATCAATCTGGAAAAACAAGTAAGTTACTTGTTAAAATATTTTGACTGGTTTAGCTTTATTGTTAGTTTTTTCTGAAGACATCACATTCTTGCAGCTCCTACATTCAGAGGGATCTATCTAAGAGGGGCTAGTGCTTGTCAGCAAACAACTGAGGTAAATTCTGTTTTAACTTCCTCTATTACCTATGATCTCATGCTTGTTATTCTTCTAATTGAAGGGCCTCTTCTCCCATTTCTTATCTGTCTGCGCATGCAAGCAGAGGATATTCAGAGTTCTGAAGAAGAATATTCAGTTGGCATGAACTGAATGATAATATCTGGGTTCACATTCTAAAGTATTGATGTGGATGCACGATGTTTTTGTTTTGTATGATTAGTTCTTACTATGGCTTCAAGTTAGTTTTGTCAATGGCTTAAGTGACAACTCATTTCTGATTCTGCCCACTCTTGCATCAACATTTACCTTTTCCTTTGATTTTATCATTTTCTGTTGATCCCAAAGCCGTGGTCTAGTAGCATTGTGTTGATTATTATCATTTTATTTTGATAATACTCTTATTAAGTAAACTCAAACTTTAATTGCCTAGGCTATTAAACAGTCTCTTCCTTTTCCAGTGCACACTGCACAGTATGGGATCTAAGCATGTTAGTTAGATACCCAAAGTTTTGTTAACTGTTTTTAGTGCAGTGCCAACACCTGTTGATACACTTATTTGTTCGTTCGTGTCACAGTAGTGATAATTAATCTTGCTATTGTTTCTTTTTTGCTTTCCTACAGTGGACTATTCAAGTTAATCCTGGATTCCATGAGGGTGCAAGTAACTTAGAACAACTAGTTCCATTTGAAGAATGTATACAGCTGATTTCAAGTGAAAAGTCGGTTGCTCTTTCTCCTGAGTACCTCTTGCTAACTCATAACGGACGTAGTTTCAAGTTAGTATGCTTTTCACTATACCTTTGTTCTCTTACCAGCACTGTATGTTTATCATTGTACTACCTCTTTTGTGTTTTTTATTGTGTTAGCAATTTTACATGTTTCAATATCGGATTTTCACTGCTATTGTTATGTTGAATTTCTCTTACATGCTGCAGTATCCTTCTCTCAACCTGAAAAAATATATTTGCATATTGCATATGTCAATCTCTCACTTGATTAAATTCTTTAATACCGAACAGTGTTTCACACCAGGTAATTGTTTTTATTGATAATTTTTGTTCTGTATTTTTTTTTAATCCTTAATACTGTCTTCGAAATCATATATACTGTTATACTTATACCATTTTGGACTCGAGGAGAAAACCAAAGTGTCAAATATAAACATGCTTACTTTAGTCTGAAATATAATGAACTTTAGCCTGCAAAAATAATGCCTTTGCAATTGAATTGCTTAAATTTACCATGTTCGGCCTACCTTTAGTAGAACTAATACTTAAAATTATGTTAACTTAAACAAAGCACTAAGTTGCAGTTCATATACCGTGGATCATCTTCCAAACATAGCATAAAAAAAGTTCATTCTGTTTGCAATATCTATACTTCAAGGGGGGGGGGGGGGGGGGAGGGTGTGATGTGGGAAAGGAAAAGTTTATTGAGGCTTTAGATATGTTTTATGACTTGTTCCTAATCAAAATAAATCATCAATTTCGGAAATCATTTTAGGTGCTAACCATCTTTTAGTTATGTTTTCCTTTTTTTTAGTGTTAATAGTCAAGCTATTAACAGCTAAATAAAGTGGTTAAATAAAATGTATCACAGGACACTTGATTACACCACAGGAACGGTCCCCATCAATATGGTAAAATAGGTATTATTGTTAGAGTTTTGGGAACTATAGCTGTCATATTTATAACGCATGCACACGACGGTTCGTGTATACAAGATATACTGTGACCCACATAAGATATCAAGTTGAATTAGTCTATTTGAGTTTAATTGGAAGCTTGTCAAACACAATTACACTGAAAAAGTTAGATCTGCACGAGTTTATCCTATGGAACTTATCAAAATTGGCAACATATTTTTATAGATTATAAGTTACAGATATATTACATCATATATTTTGTGGCATTATTGTGAGATAGTTGTGTATTAAACACATTTTTCTGTTCATCTTTGTGCCTGTATTGCAGGGCATATTGAGAAGAAATTTGTAGAGGTCCCACATGGAGCTACATGGGTTGAGGCCACAATGCGGACTTCTGGATTTGATACCGCACGGAGGTTTTTTATTGATGCTGTTCAGGTATTATTAAACTGGATGAAAAATCGCCAACCTATTTTCTATGCATGTTAACATGGTACAGTACAGATAAGTCCATTAGTCAGGCCTATGAAGTGGGAGGCTGTTGCAACATTCTCGTCTCCTTCTTTTAAAACCTTCACCTTTGCTGTGAAAGGCGGTTTAACCATGGAGTTGGCAATTGCTCAATTCTGGTCTAGTGGCATTGGAAGTCATGAACCTACTACTGTCGATTTTGAGGTATAATTATAGTCAAGTTATTTGACTATCTTTGTTTTCAATTTTATTCCGTTCTTGTTTTCATTCAATTTAGGTGATTTGCAATTACCATATGTTTAGCTGTTGTTAAGTTTGTAATACTTAATTAATTGTATGTTCATCATATCAATGTGCCACAGTAGAACATTCTATCAGTTGGCGTATGCAATACTTTTAATGTATGCAATCACTCGTACTACTTACACAGATGTGTATCTGTATATTTACTTGGCATTTCTTCTCATCTACTGATTTGACTATGATTGGTGCTATTTGTTCTGTCACCTTTTCACTGTCACAATCATATGTTTAACCTTCATCAATATGTATGCAATTTCATTTGTTCTTGTTTGAGTTTTCATTTGTATTATATCATGTCTCAGTTAGTGTTGGTCTTATTAATCTAATAGGTGTTGATGGATGAACTATAATTGGATAAGAGGATATTTAGAATATTTTAACCACAAGAAAATCTATATGATCTTTAGTTTCTTATGAAAGGATAAGGTTAATATGAATAAAAATAAATCCCACAAACCAAGTAAAAGAGAATCTGAATTATATACTAACCAAAACCAATAGTACATTCTTGAGCCTCGAAAATTTTACAATTCAACAACTACGTGTCCTTAACAAAATTTGAGGAACAAAATGATCTAAGGAACACAGCCATCTTAAATTAAAAAGAAATATTTGGCCTCGGTATTAATGTTGCACTTTCCTCATATACAATTAAAATACTTTGTTCTAAATTATGGCATTCCTAATGAAAAAATAAATTAAAAAATGAAATCATAATAGATAGAAAGATTGGAATCAACATTTTCAGAAAACAGACTTTATTTCTTCACTTTGATCATCAACATATGAATGGTCGTTGAGAAGTTGGATACAGGGAAGTTAGACTTCAGGGACAATTGGAAATACACGTCATCTTTTTGACAAGATGATATACAGGTACTATCCCCCTTACAGCCTTTTACGCATGAGTTGTATGCTTTTCTACAATGTTTAGAGCAATCAACATGAATGCAGCTCACATGATCAATCGATTGAAACACAAATAGCAATGTGATGGCAATAGTCATCAATTTTGCAAGAAAGTTTTCCATTTTTGTTTTAAAAACACTTTGAGTTTGAGTCGTACATGGTTTGATGTATATAACATTCCAATTTATAGATGAGGTTGTGGACATGAAAGATTGATCTGGACAGATTTTGTTGATGTGCTTCCCTTAAATAAATTGCATATACTTTGAATGTTGATTTCATTATATTTATTTTATAAATGATGGCATTTGTATTTCTTGGTTTATGAGTAGAGTTTGCTGTGTATTTATTTTTTTGTTTGGTTTGAAGCCTAACGGGGCAAGCATGAGATAGATCCTAACACGCCAAAGAGGTATGCTTTCTTGATATTCAGGTAATTCTCAGACTCACTGGAGGTTAATAATTTCTAAGGAATAAAAATTCATTTTTGATGAAGTTTTGCTTTTTATTTCTAGGGAAGAATTCAAAAAGGAGTTAACAATAACAACTCTGATAACAGGAAACTTACTTCTGTAGGTTTTCTTCTTTAACCTTTATATTTTTTAGTCAACATCGATCTAGTTAGATTATTTCAGTTCTCATTTAAATGCATTTTGATTGGGAAAGGCTGCTGGGGAAAGGTGGAAACTTCTATCTGAATCTGTGAGTTGTGTAGTGATTCATTATAATATTTTAGAATTTGTAAGCATTTTGACTAATACGCTGATCTCAGTATAATATTTGTTGATCGCAGGCATATTACTTTAGATGCAAAATCAACAATGCACTGAGGCTTTAGGCTGAAGTGGACTGAAAGATTGATTATAGGTAATTAAGCAAATAATGTTCTAAAATGAACTGCATTTGAAAAACAAAGTAACTGCACATTTTTTATCAGGTTTACATGTTTAAAATGTATTAACCAAATAATGTTCTAAAATGTATTTATAGTTTGCAACTGTGTTCTCTGGTGAAAATAGTGTTTCGCCTGTTACTTTTTTGGGTTTATCATCGTAATTTTAAGTGCATATCTAACTATAACCTTGTACAATTAAGCTGGTAAATATATTTCTGCAACAGTGTTTCTTGATGCCTGCAATTTGGAGTAATGCTGCTTTTGATCTTCAGATAACCATTCAAGAGGTATTCTATTCTTATTATGCTGTAAACATTATTAGGCTGTATATCTAAACTTTAGATATTGCAGTAGTATTTCCATGTAATTTCAAATATAAGTGTTATCTCACTTGTTCTACTATTTTACAATGCAGGTCTGATTGAAATTAGGCTGAAGAAAGTGTCAAGATCAACGTGTATGCAGATTTAAAACTTATTTGATACAGTTTCAGCGTTATTTGTTGCAGTCTCTGTTATTTGGTGTTGTTTTATGATATTTAGTGCAAATTTCATGTTATGCAACAGTGTTTTGGGTTAAACAAACATCAATGTATCAGTTAGTTTATGTAGTTCATGTAGTCTAAGTTAAACACACTTGAAATAAAATGATTTTGGTTGTTTTATGATAATATTTATTACTCGTTAAATTATTCATTATTGGTATGGATGTATGCTGTTGTAATTTTTTTTAAAATTTGCATTTATTTTGCAACGGTCAGAAACCGTTGCAATATCATGTATTACAACGGGCATTGCCCCTTGTAAAAAGATTTATTACAACGGGCATTGCCCGTTGTAAAATATGATCAACCTATTACAACATCGCCTATTACAACGGTCGGCTGCCCGTTGTGGAACACATATTACAACGGGCATTGCCCGTTGTAAAAAGCCTGTTTTGTTATAGTTAAAGAAAGTTTGTTTGGTTTGGCAAGACGGGAAAGTTGGATGCGCAGGTATGTAGAAGGTTCATGATGATCTAATGCCTTTGACGTCGTGGTGGGTGAGTTCATGCAGTCAAGATGAAGTGTGTTTAGGGTAAAAAAAGGAAAAAGTGTTATCAGGAGAAGGTTTGAGATGTGGCGGCAAAAGATAAGGGAGGAAGAAGATGAAGTAGAGGATGGTTTAGGCCAGAAAGTTGATCAGAAAAGCAGATTAGGGTTGGTAGAAAGTAGGAGGAGCACTGCATAAGAAAACACAAGAACAAGAGAACTAAAAGAAGTTGTATTCATTCAATTCATGTACCAATTTACATTTGCATGGTGTGTGTATGTGTGTGTTTATATATATAATATATCTGTGTGTGTATGTACGTGTGTATATACATATATGTACACATACACACATACATATATACGTACAGACATATATACATATATGTGTATGTATATATATACACACACGTCCGTGCGCGCGTGCACTCACACATATATGCATACATACATATACATGTGTGTGTAGGAGCATTTAATGACACCCTTATTTTTGCAGTACCCCTTTAGCCCAATGGTTCTGAATAAATAATAGCATATTGGAAAGAGAGAGAGAAAGTGCTATTTTAATTCAGAACTTGTGATGAAAATCAGAAGGCTGCATGGATGCTGCAAAAAAGAAACGCCATTGAACACTCCTTTTACACACACATGTACATACATACATACATACATATATGTGTATATGTATGTATGTATGTGTGTTCAATTAATTCATGCACCAAGTTATATTTGCATTGTGTGTGTATAGACACGCACACATGCACTCACACCTATTTGCCATAGCCTGCTTCACCACTCAAGCTCATTCATATCCCTGATCATACAAGTAATACAACTCACACAAAAAGAAACAAGCAAGAAAATCTAGTTGAAACAATATGTATCAGTGTGCACGTGCACAGTATGCGCACACATGCACACACTGATACACATATCTCTCTCCTTCGACCTTTTGTCGGTACATCTCAAGCACCTGCACTCCTTCTGACATCATCGGCTACTGTTAGATTTTGATGATACAATATTTTCAAGTCAAATTGGACTTTAAATATATTGTGAGTCGAGGTGGAATTGTCACTCAAATATATTGCATCTTTTGTAGATTTTATAGAGTGATTAAAGAATATTGGTTGCATCTTTTATTGTATTAAAGAAGACAATAAATTATCTATATGGAAAAGGTTTATTTTGAAAGATGGAAGTAATAAACAGTTTCTTAAAGAATGTATTTTCCCAAGATTATTACAAATAGGCACGTATAGGGTTCATTAGATGTGCGAGAAAAAACAAAATTATTTTTATGAAGTTTTGGTGATTGATATTTCTTCTCAATTTTTGTAATCCTTCGGTGAATCAATAAAGGTATTTGGTTAGAGGAATTTATTTGTCATTGTTTTTTCTTCACTTCTTATCTATTCTAAAATCTAATAGTGTAGGGATCTAACGAAAAACCTTAACAATTGATATCAGAACATACTACACAAATTTTTGTGAAGGGGGTTTTGGTATGGAAAAGATAAGTGTTGAAAAACTTATTGAAAGAAATTGGGGATTATGGAAGGCGAAGATGGAGGATTTTCTATACCTCAACAATCTTCACCAACCAATGAAGAACAAAGAGGAGAAACGTTGTAATCTCTTTGAAGAAAAATAAGAGACTTTGGATAAGAAGGCTGCGCTGGCTATTCAGTTTTTTTTTTTGGAGAATACGATTTTTCAAATTGTTGCTAATGAAATATCCACTTATTCAATCTTGAAGAAATTGGAAGCATTTATGGAAAAAAACTCCACAACAAACCGAGATCTTCTTATAAGTAGATTAGTGAATATGAAACATAAGGAAGGAGGATCAACTGGAGAGCATCTAAATGATTTCAAGCAATTGTGAACTAATTAGCGATCTCTAATTACAGGGTGGATGATGAGACACAAGTCTTGATGTCGATTAGTTCATTACCGGAGAGTTGGGAAACGCTTGTGGTTGCATTGAATAACTCAAATTCAAATAGAGTTGTTTCAATGGGTAGGTGGTTAGCATCATACTTAATGAGAAGATCCGAAGGATGAACCTCATAGAAGGAAAGGATAAGGAAGAAAAGAAAAGTGGAAATCCAATTGAAGAGATCCATCTTGTAAGGAGGGGTAACCGTCCAAATATGGAAAGACGACCAAATAGATCGAACATGGAAAATGATATCATCTGCTATTTGTAACACCCCTAATTTTAAATAACATTATTTAGGATATTTAATTAGATAAATAAAATAATGTATTGAGATAAGGAGAATGAGATTTGATAATTTAATAGGTCGTGTCTTAATTAGTGAGTTAATAAGATTGATTATAGCTTAAATAAGAAGGAGGAATAATGTGAGGGGCAAAATAGGGAAAAACCTTATTTCCTAAACATAAACCCTTCCTTTCTCACTTCCTCATTCAAAATCACTTCATACAAACTAAAACAAAGACAAGGCCGGGTATTGTGGAGATTTAAGAAGAAAAAAAGCTAGGAAATTAAAGGATAAAGCTTAAGGGGATCAAATCAACACTTAAATTTCAATCTCTTTGTGTAATCAAGGTAAATAATAGTTATCCATCTCATAATTGTATGTTTATTTCAGTTTTATGATTAAACCCAAATCATATGTTGTTGTTATACCATATTATGGTTGATTGGTTGATTATTGTATATATTATGAAATTAAATAATCGAATTTAAGTGTGAAAACATAGTTTATGACATCCATACAACTTGAAATTTGGATATGACATTTATAACATTATTTGAGAAGTAGGTTTTTAATTTCATAATTTTCCAAGCAAGTATGAATATTTTATGAATTTCCTAAGCGAGGAAATGATTTATTTCGAGTTTTAATTATTAAAAATAATTAAATAATGTTTTTGGTTCCGAAATTTATATTATTTCCAATTTTCATTGATTTTTAGGGATTTTTCCCAAGTGTTTATAATTTTATATGAATTTATTAGGCTAGAAAGGCTTAATAATTATAGTAAAATTCGAAGCTTGAGATATTGGGCCCTCCTTGCTGAACAGAAAGAGCTCAACATCTTTCAAGGACAACTCGCTCCTCTATGATTCTATTTCACTCGGGCTCACTCCGCCTAAACACCAGTTGTGGACAAGACCAGTTACACCTATTGAACAATAACTGAAGCAAGTAATTATATAAGCTAAAGGATTTGCAAAATAATTTGGGAACGATAAATCTAGTTTACAGCAGTTTTCTAGAAAATAAATTGATAAAGTGTAGTCTTAAGCAATAGAAATTGGATATGGATTAATAGTAGGTGAACAGGAATTACTTCAAATGGGAAATAAATAGTTTTTATGTTAATTACAAGTTTTCCACGACGTCGGTAATCAATGCCAAAATCCATCCATGTCATAGCTATCAATGTTGTCTTGAACCAGAAGGGATGCGTATGACATCAACTTTGTTAGAATGGAATGATTCCAATCAGGTTGAGTGTAGTTAAGGATTCTCGGCATTAAACTAACAGCAACATGAGTAATCTCGTGACTTACCAATGCCAACGTAAACCTAAAGCATGCAGTATTGACCTCGCAACTACATACTTCTGATATTAAGGATAGGTGGCATTGATGCCACTTACCTTTGCCGCTTACAAATGATGCATATATCTATGCCGACATTAGTATATAATTGCAATGATAATGCATATTTTATTTCTGCTTTTATGGCAGTAATGTCGCTAGTATTACTTTCGAGATAAAAGTATTATGGCAATGACGTCGCATAACTTAAGTTCGACATTATTCCTTTAAGGCAACAATGCCACATATGTTACTTTCGACATTAATGGTATAAAGCAAATATGATGCCGCTGATTTTCTTATAGAAATAATGCCGCAAGTAAATGATTTCGGTATTCTTTGTATAGCGGCATAGTAGCCCAGTTTTATGAAATCAATATCAACTGTTTTAAGGTATTGAGGTCGGAGGTCATCAATGTCGACATTCCCCTACTTGCTAGTTTAGAAGCTTTATACTATGTAAACCTTATAACTTATATTTTTATATTATGTGACATAAATGACATTGGCCTTATGGTTTTGTGATTTATAAATCAGAATAATTTATATAGTTTCGGTATAAAGAGGTGCGACATTGTATATCAGCCATAGTGATGCCGCAAGTTATTGATTCAATGGTTTTATTTTAAGAGGCTTGATTGCCTAAAGTTTTAAGGTGAGATAACGTCCAATTGATTTCAAAGTTAATGAAAGCTATTTCCTAAAAGCATAGATCTTGGCATAATATTTTAGATAAAGTAAAGGGCTATAATTTCCTTGTTTTTAAGTATGATTTCAAGGGTTAAATTGATTATAAAGAATTATGTTTCCAACGAAATAAAAATGATATTTAGCCTCGGATTTTACTAGAGAGATTATTATTCTTATCAACTTTAGATAAATTGTGATAAGATAATTTGACTCAAGGATTAGATAATAGAAAACTAGATAACGAGACCGGTGTAGGGTAGTGCCTATACTTCAATTGTTAGCCCCTAGTTGATATTAGTCAAGTCCAGTGCGTAGGGCTTTGTTAAGGGTAAAAGCAAAAGTAAGTTTATGCACAAGAAGGAATATATAACTTTGGTAGGTTATTTGTTGGCCTGCAAAACCATTATAGCTTCATAGTGAGCCTAGCAAAACTATGAAATAGACAGATAATTAGGATAACACTAAGATGATTATGTTTGGATGGATAATCCAGTTTCTTTCTAACAAAAGTTGGAGAATTTTGGTATATCTGGTAGGCCCAAGTTAGCCATATAGGTTTGTAATAACCCTGGAAAAACTATGAAGTGTAGATAGACAGCCAATTAATTGAGACAGACTGGTCAGATTTACCCATTTAGCATGCATGCATATGATTGTTTATGTTTATTTAACCGTTGTGAATTCAGGAGCATGATTGTGACATATTTTCAGAAGATACTAGTGAAGGGAAAACCCATTCTATTCAGGGGCGTGGTCTCATAGATATCTATTATCGAGATGGCAAATTATTATTCACACCAGACTTTTTGTCTGACCCGAAGTTTTTGTTTTTCCCCTTTAACTCACAGATGCTCATTTGAGTAGTTCAAGAGTAAGGTTTCCAGTTTTTAGGTTTGACGAATAAAGCTTCTAAAGACGTGCAGGAGGTAGAACTAGCTATATAGGAATTTATTTATGTCCACTGTGTTGTTATCATTTTGTTTGAATGTATGTAATGGAAAAGGTTGAATCTGTCTATTAGTAAACCCTGATCAACGAAGGGTGCATCTTCATATGTCGCTCCTGGAGTATTTTGTAATAATTATATTTTATTTGAATCTAGACAACGTTTTGGGATTATAATGAATATAGAAATTATTAATAAAACGTGTTTTTAAAAAAAATTCATATCCCCGTGCTTCTGATGTTAACAATACTATTAACTGATCTCATTTTGTCATCAAAGAATAATACTATTGATGATTGTAGCATCAGTAGCAGTTATTTTAAGGTCTCAGAATGATGGATGTTACAACTTGGTATCAGGGCAAAGGTTTATGTAAAACTAAAGGGAGTTTGAACTTTAAAAGAATTTTTAAACATAATCCAAATAAATCAAAGAATGAGACTGGGGTATGGGATAACGCTATAGTAACTTACTTGTATTTGCTATGTATAATTATATATCTGACTGCTATTCTTCCTTCTCTCTTAGACCGTTCTTCCGTATCTTACTAAGGTTCAAATGTAGATTTAAGAAAAGTAAGATATGGAGGTAGAAAATGGAAGAGTGAATCTTGGTGGAGGAAGCACAACCAACAGAAATGTCAGGCCCAATACTAAGAGGAATCTGGGTCGACAAACGGCTGCTAATGTGGGTGTTGGAACCCCACCGGTTGATATGGGATCTATATATCAGTTCTTTGTCAACATGATGCAAGCTGGAGCTGCAGCTACATTAGTGGGTGGTAATGCTAGAGGAGATAATCCTGAAGTTTCGGTTGTCTACAACTATGTTGTGCTGAGTCGGGATCACGTAAGACTCGGAGGAAAGCCATTTATTGGAACGAAGGATCCCATCGAAGTTGAGAACTGGCTGTTGCAATGTGAAATGGTTTTTGTTGATTTAGGCCCAAATGAGGAGCCGAAGAGGATATTAGCATCCAGGCAATTGCAAGAAGTTGCATTGTGCTGGTGGAATAGTGTAACTGTGGGGGTATCGGAAGAGTACTTGAAATTTAGGCAAAGTTCAAAAGGAGATTCAAGGAAAGATTCATGTTTGAAATAGCCAAGTCGACTTTATTGATCAAAAAGTTTCCTAAGTTGGAACAAGGTGGTATGACAGTGCTTGAGTATGCGACCAGATTTGAGGAGCTATCCAAATATGGATATGCCATCATGGATACGGTAATCAAAAGGAATGAAAAGTTCATTAGATGGTTGAAACCATAGCTTGCCCGAGCAACACAACCGCATCTTAGAGACCCTTGTGATATAGTAGTGGAGACGACATTGAGGAATGAAGAGATGCTTGCATTATTTAGTAATAGCAAGTCGGTGGAGCTTAGAAGGATCAAGCTTTCAAGAAGGGAAAACTAATGTTGTTTGCTACAAATGTGAAAAGAAAGGGCACTTTGCCAACGAGTGTCGTTCCAAGGATAGAAAGAAGGTCATTGGAAAGAAGAACATCAAATGTTTCAACCATGACCAGATAGGGCATTACAAGAATCAATGTAGAGAACTAGCTAAGATTGAGAAAGGAAAAGTGATTGCTTTGGAACCATCAGTCTCGAGACCAACAGTAGAGGAGAAGGGAAAAGCTATGATAGGAGGTACGCTTTTGATTCATGGCTACCTATTAGAGTACTATTTGATACTGGTGCATCCCATTCTTTTACCTCTCATTGTTTAGTAGATAAGCTTAGTTTATAACCATCATACCTTATTACTTCCTTAAGGGTTGCGAATCCGACTAGAGGGTATGCAACTCTTGGGATGAGATTAACCATTTAGAGTTTGAGTTGTTAGGCCATATATTTGCCTGTAGTTTGCAATTGTTTGATTTTGTAGACTTTTGAGTTATATTGGGCATGGATTGGTTAAGCAAATATGATGCCAGGATATTCTGCCAAGATAGAAAAATATCACCAAGACACCCTAATAGTAGCGATCGAATTATATAATCAGCGAATAACTTGAATTTTGTGCTTTATTGGATGCAATGAAGGAGGAAGATGAGTTAAGTCGAGTTTTTTTCGTCAGAGAGTTTGTAGATGTCTTTAAGCCAGTGATAGGATTACCACCGAAATGAGCTATTGAGTTTCAAATAGGTTTTGTACTTGGAGCTGAACCCGTAAGTAGACCACCTAGCATAATGATACCTACTGAGATTAAGGAGTTAAAGGTGCAGCTAATGGACTTAGAAGGAAAGAGTTTCACTAGACCAAGCAATTCGCCTTGGGGAGTGGCCGTGGTGTTCATGAAGAAACCAGACGGGTCATTGAGAATGTGCATCGATTATCGTAAACTGAATGAGAAGACAATAAAGAATAGATATCCCTTGTTGAGAATAAATGATTTATTTGAACAGTTGAGTGGAGCCAAAGTATTTTCCCAGTTCGATTTGGCGATAGGATTCCATCAATTGAGAGTGGTGGAGGATAGTATTTCTTTGACGGCGTTTTGAACAGGATATGGTTCCTACGAGTGGTTGGTAATGCCATTCGGATTGACTAATGCACTTGCTTTCTTTGTAGATTTGATGAAACGAATCTTCCAAGAGAATTTGGATAGGTTCGTGTTAGTATTTATAGATGGCATCCTGATGTATTCTAGGAATGAGCGAGATCATGAGACTCACCTTAGAATAGTGCTTGAAATATTTAGGCAGCAACAATTAAAAGAGAATTTCAAAATGTCATTTCTAGAAGAAAGAAGTGAAGTTCTTTGATCATGTAGTCTCAAAAAAGGGTCATCGGTAGATCCAGCTAAGACTGAAGCTATTAATAATTAAAAGAGACTTGAGATAGTGATTGAAATAAAGATTTTTCTTGGATTACCTTGCTGTTACCAGAGATTCATCAAGGATTTCTCTTGTATAGCAGCATTGATGACTAAACTAACAAGGAAGGATGTGAAGTATGTTTGGACCAATAAATGTTAGGAGGCATTCCTGAAGCTAAAATATTTATTGGCCAATGCGACCGTGTTAGTTGTTCTGGATGGGAATCAAGATTTAGTGGTGTATACTGATGTGTGCGGAACATAATTAGGGACTATGTTCATGCAAAAGGTAAAGTGATTGCCTACGCTTCTCGACAGCTTAGACTGCATGAAGTTAGATATCCAACTCACGATTTGGAGTGGGTAGCAGTAACCTTTGCTTTGAATGTATGGAGATTTTACCTTCTGGGAGAAAGATTCGAGTTGTTTATGGAGTCTTTGAGATATTTATTCTCTAAGAAGGAGCTGAATATGAGATAACAGAGGTGGTTAGAGTTCATAGCAGCTTATGATTTTGATATTGAGTATATGCTAAGGAAAGGAAACAAAGTAGCTGATGCACTTAGCAGAAAACATCATAATGCAGTATTATCAATTTTAGCGGAGTTGAAAGATTTAGAAGCATTGACCACTTGTAGTGTGCAGCTAAGGTCGATGGCTAGTTCTAGTCGGCATACTGCTATCTTGTCTTGTTTAGAAGTTCGACCCGCAATGATAGAAAGGATTGCTTCTAAATAGAGAGATGATTCATTATTAGACGAATGAATCAGAAGGCTCAAAGGTGGAGCTAAGATTGATGATTTGAAAGATTTTTATCTTGACTAAAATGGATGGTTAAAAAAGAAGGGACGATTATGTGTTCTAGATGTGGAAGACTTAAGGAAGGAAGTTCTTAGGGAGTGTCAGCAGTCAAAGTTTACCATTTATCCTGGAGGAATTAAGACGTACTAGGACATGATGAGAATTTTTCTCTAGAAAGGTATGAAAAGGGATGTAGGCTTATGTGTAAAACAATGTCTAAATTACCAACAAGTGAGAGCCGAGTATTAGAAGCCAAGTGGTTTGCTTCAGCCTTTAGATATACCATTGTGGAAATGAGATTCTATACCTATGGATTTCATTGACGGGTTGCCAAGGTCGAATAGGGAAATTGAGAGTATTTGGGCTATAGTGGATAGACTGACTAAGAGTGCATATTTCATTCCCATTAAGTCGACAAGGACGACACCTGTTTGGGCTAAGTTATTTATGAAGAATATTGTCAAACTGCATGGGATTCTTAGTAGTATAGTCAGTGATAGTGATTCTTTATTGACTAGCAAATCCTGAATGAGTCTACAAGAGATTTTGGGCATCAAGCTCAGGCTGAGTACCGCTTACCATCCACAGACAGAAGGGCAAAAAAAAGAGTTAACAAAATCTTGGAAGATTTGTTAAGAGCTTGTGTGTGTTAGATTTTAGAGGATTGTGGAAGACCATCTACACTTAGTCGAACTTTTCTATAACAATAGTTATCAGACTAATATAAGGATGACACCTTTTGAAGCTCCATATGGAAGGCCTTGCAAATCACCCGTATATTAGTTAGAGATCAGAGATAAACTAGTTCTTAGGCCAGATTTGGTGAGAGAAGCCACAGAAAATATTGAGCTGATCCATGCTAGAATGAAGGAAGCTCAGAAGAGGCAAACACGTTATGCTGATAAGAAGCGTAAGTATTTGGAGTTCTCAATGGGAGATCGTGTTTTTGTTAAGGTATCACCAATGAAGGGTGTAATCTTATCCAAAAAGTCAGGGAAATTGACATCTAGGTTTGTTGGACCGTTTTCTATTATAGAGAGGATCCGGAAATTCTTCTATAGGATAGGGTTACCAAGCAGTTTGGCAGGAATGCACAATGTTTTTCATGTTTCACATCTTAGGAAGTGTGTTTGTGATCAGAGACTACTATCATTCCGACTGCATTGGAAGATTTAGTGGTGGAACCGGGCATGACTTTGGTTAGACATCTAGTTCGTATTGTAGCCAGGGATAAAAGGAAGTTAAGGAACAAGAGAGTCAAATTAGTGAAGGTCAGGTGGAGTGACAACGAAAAAGACTGTACTTAAGAAACAGAGGACATGATTAAAGACACTTTTCCAGATTTGTTATGATGGTATGTTTTATATCTGTGTTATATTTTTGTTTTATACCTTATCGTAATTTTGAGGATGAAATTATTTAAGGAAGGAAGTCTATAACACCCCTAATTTTGAGTAACGTTATTTAGGATATTTAATTAGATAAATTAAATAAAATAATTTATTGAGATAGGAGAATGAGATTTGATAATTAAATAGGTCATGCTTAACTAATGAGTTAATAATATTGACTATAACTTAAATAAGAAGGAGGAATAATGTGAGGGGCGAAATAGGAAAAAGCCTTATTTCCTAAGCATAAACCATTCCATTTTCACTTCCTCATTCACAATCACTTCATACAAACTTAAACAAAGACAAGGTCGAACATTCCTGGAAGATTTAAGAAGAGAAAGCTAGGAACTCAAAAGATAAAGCTTAAGGGGAACAAATCAACACTTAAATCTCAATCTTTTTATCTGATCAAGGTGAATAATAGTTATCCATCTCACAATTGTATGTTTATTTCAATTTTTTTATTAAACCTAAATCATATGTTGTTGTTATGCCATATTATGATTGACTGGTTGATTATATGCCTGAATGGTTGATTATTGGATTTACTATGGAGTTAAATAATAAGGTTTAAGTGTGAAAACCTAGTTTATGACATCCATATGGCTTGAAATTTGGATATGACATTTATAACATTATTTGAGTAGTGGGTTTTTAATTTCATAATTTTCCAAGCAAGTATGAATATTTTATGAATTTCCTAAGGGAGAAAAATGATTTATTTTGGATTTTAATTATTAAAAATAATTAAATAATGTTTTTGGTCTCGAAATTTTTTTATGTCAAAGAATATACTAATTCTAATTTTCAGTAATTTTTGGGGATTTTTCCCAAGTGTTTATAATTCTACATCAATTTATTGGGCTAGAAATGCTTAATAATTGTACTAAAATAATTATATAAGTTAAAGGGTTTGCAAAATACTTTGAAAATGATAAATCTGGTTTGTAGTAGTTTTCTAGAAAAGAAAATAATAAAGTGTAGTCTTAACCAATAGAATCTGGACATGGATTAAGAGTAGGTGAAAAGAAATTACTTTAAATGGGAAATAAATAGTTTTTATGTTAACTACGAGTTTGCCATGATGCAGGTAATCAATGCCGAGGTCCATCCATGTCGCAACTATCAATTGTCATCTTCAACCAGAAGGGAAGCATACGATATCAACTATATTGGTACGGAATAATTTTAATCAGGTTGAAGCGTAGTTATAGGGATTCTCGGCATTAAACTAATATCGTCATGAGTAATTTTGTGACTTACCAATGCCGACATAAACCTAAAGCATGCAATATTGACCCCGCAACTACATACTTTCGATATTAAGGATAGGTGGCATTGATGCTGCATTTCGTTGCCACTTACTAATGCCGCATCTATATATGCCGACATTAGTATATAATGGCAATGATGTTACATATTTTATTTCGGCTTTTTATGGTAGTAATGCCACTAGTATTACTTTCGAGATAAAAGTATTATGGTAATGACACCGCATAACTTAACTTCGACATTATTCCTTTAACGCAACAATGCCACATATATTACTTTCAACATTAATGGTACAAAGCGGATATGATGCCATTGATTTTCATGTGGCAATAATGTCACAAGTAATTTATTTCGGTATTCTTTGTATAGCAGCATAGTAGCCCAGTTTTATGAAATTAATATCAACTGCTTTGAGTTATTGATGTCGGAGGTCATCAATGTCGACGTTCCCCTACTTACAAGTTTAAATTTATACTACGTAAATCTTATAACTTAAATTTTATACTATGCTACATACATGACATTGGCCTTATGATTTTGTGATTTATAAATTAGAATAATTTATATAGCTTCGGCATAAAGAGGTGCGACACTGTATATCGGCCATAGTGATGCCGCAAGTTATTGATTTAATGGTTTTATTTTAAGAGGCTTGATTACCTAAAGTTTTTAGGTGCGATAACCTCCAATTGATTTGGAAGTTAACGAAAGCTATTTCATAAAAGCATATATCTTGGCATAATATTTTGGATAAAGTAAAGGGTTATAATTTCCTTTTTTTAAGTATGATTTCAATGGTTAAGTCAATTATAAAAAATTATATTTTCATAGAAATAAAAATGGTATTTAGTCAAGGATTTTACTAGAGAGATTATTATTCTTATCACATTTAGATAAATCGTGATAGGATAAATTAACTCAAGGATTAGAGAATAGAAAACCAAATAATGAGACTGTTGTAGGGTAGCGCTATATACTTCAACTGTTAGCCCCTAGTTGATATTAGTCTACACTTCCAGTGTGTAGGGCTTTGTTAAGGGTAAAGCTAAAAATAGGTTTATGCATAGGAAGAAAAATATAAATTAGGTAGGTTATTGGTTGGCCTGCAAAATCATTAGGTTTATAGTGAGCCTAGCAAAACTATAAGATAGATAGTGAGGATAACATTAAGATGATTTTTTTGGATGGACAATCCAGTTTCTTCCTAACGGTAAGTTGGAGAATTTTTGTATATCTAATAGGCTCGAGTCAACCATATTGGTATGTAGTAACCTTGATAAAACTATGAAGTAGAGACAGACAGTCAATAAATTGAGATAGATTGGTTAGATTTTCCCATTTAGCATGCATGCATATGATTGTTTATGTTTATTTAACTATTGTGAACGTAAGAGCATGATTGTGATTGACATATTTTCAGAAGATACGAGTGAGGGAAAAACCCATTCTCCCCGGCGGTGTGGTCTCACTAGATATCTATTATCAAGATGACATATTATTATTCACAGAGATTTTTTATCTGATCCGAAGTTTTTGTTTTCCCCTTTAACTCTCGGGTGCTCATTTGAGTACTTTGAGAGTAAGGTTTCCAGGTTTTAGGTTTGATGAATAAAGCTTCCGAAGACGTGCAGGAGGCAGAGCTAGCTATAAAGGATTTATTTATCTCCGTTGTGTTGTTATCATTTTGTTTGAATGTGTGTAATGGCAGAAGTTGAATCTGTCTAGTAATAAACTCTAATCAAACAAGGGGGCATCTTCATATGTCGCTCTTGGAGTATTTTGTAAAAATTATATTTTATCTGAATCTGGGCAATGTTTTGGGATTATATGATTGTTGTGAGTATTGTGTAGATAATTTATATTTCAGTTCATGTATTTGTATGTACATATTATTTCGGTTGGACTTGTTGCTTTCTTTTGTTTTCTTTATTTTGTTTGGGCCTTATTCTCTCGGCCTGGTTGCCTTGTATAAAAGGAGATAGTGGGCTGAATAATATGAAGTGCTTTTCCCTCTTTCATATTTTCGTGTATTCATTTGTATTAACATGGTATCAGAGCCACGAAAATTTAAGATTCAAATCTAACGAGGGTTTTAGCTCGAATCAGTAAGGATGGGAGAAAGCAATGCAGAAAGTAATGCCAGAATTGGGGAGAACAAGATCGCGATGGATGCGATGCAATTGATGCCCAAAATTACAGATCATAAGTTAAATAATTTGAATTTCTTAAATTGGAGTAAGACGATCCGATTATATCTTCGTAGTATAGATAAAGATAGCCATTTAACTGAAGATCCACCTATGGTAGATTCAAAGGATGAGAAAGGCTTGATGTGGTTCAGATCTGATGCTCGATTATTTCTACAAATCAGAAATTCAATTGATAGTGAGGTAATTGGTCTGGTCAATCATTGCGAGTTTGTTAAGGAGCTGATGGAATATTTAGAATTCTTATATTCTGGAAAGGGAAATCTAACAAGGATGTATGATGTGTGCAAATCATTTTATCGAGCAGAGAAACAAGAACAAACTCTTATGAGTTATTTTATGAACTTCAAGAAGACATATGAGGAATTCAACATGCTTCTTCCAATCAGTTCAGATGTTAAGGTTCAGCGGCAACAACGAGAACAAATGGCAAGTATGAGTTTCTTGGCTAGTTTAACATCAGAATTTAAATCTGCTAAGTCTCAGATCTTATCTGGTTCAGATATCCCTACAAGAAGTGTTCAGCAGAATTCTTCGTTCTGATATTGCTCATGCACAAGTATCAAGTACTAGAGTAGAGAGTGCTTTGATTAGTAGCAACAGAGGTTATGTGCAGGGAAACCAGAATCAGAAAACTCAATTTGAAACCAAATCACCATGGAATAATTCACCAAGGCCAAATTACAATTCACCATGGCCAAATGTTCCAGGGTTTAGATCTTCAAATCAGGGAAAATTCTGTACATATTGTAAGAAGCCAGAGCATATGAAATTTGAGTGTAGGAAACTTCAATACAAGAATTCACAGTTGAATAAGGATATGAAATCTGTTCTCATGTCAGCAGAAGATTATGACCAGTATATGAAATTTCAAGAATCATTGAAGAAGGAATCAACAAATCAGGGATTAACATCATCAGTTTCAACTATTACCAATTCTACAAGTCAATCAAAATGGATCATAGACCCTGGAGCAACTGACCATATGACAGGTAATAGTAATTTGATTTCAGATATACAATATAAGCAGTCAACTCATGCTGTTACATTAGCTGATGGATCACAAGAATTTGTTCAAGGAACTGGGTAAATGAGGGTGAATTCAAATTTACCATTAAGTTCAGTTTTATATTTGCCAAACTTATCATTTAATTTGATATATGTGAGTCAGATTACTAAGAATCTGAAATGTAGCATATCATTTTTTCCTGATCACTGTGAGTTTCAGGATCTAACGACGAGGCAGATTATTGGTAGAGGTGAAGAATGTGGAAGTTTATATGTGCTTAATATTGTGCCATCCAAATCTATAAGCTGCTCAAGTATAACTTCTTCTGCATTTCAAATGCATTGTCAGCTAGGCCATCCCTCATTGTCCCTGTTCAAGAAACTATGTCCACAATTTAGCTCTTTATCTACATTGCATTGTGAGTCTTGTCAATATGCAAAGCATCATCATGCTAGTTTATATCCTAGAGTTAATAAAAGATCTAGTTCAATTTTTGAAGTTGTACACTCTGATATTTGGGGTCCGTCAACAGTTATGTCTAAGCAAGGGTATAGATATTTTGTTACATTTGTTGATGATTACCCACGTGTAACTTGGTTGTTTTTAATGAAGAATAGATCAGAGTTGTTTTCTATATTTTGTACTTTCTGTGCTGAAATACAGAATCAATTTAATACATTAATCAAAATCTTGAGGAGTGACAATGCAAAGGAATACACAAGCAATCAGTTTAATTCATACATGGCACAGCATGGCATCATTCACGAAACCTCATGTGTAGACACAATAGCACAAAATGGGGTAGCTGAGAGAAAAAATAGACACTTGTTGGAAACTGCTAGAGCTCTTCCTTTTCAAATGAATGTTCCAAAAAGCTCCTGGGCAGAGGTAGTATGTACTTCATGCTTTTTGATTAATAGAATGCCCTCAACTGTCTTGGATTATGAAATACCTTATCAAGTTCTATGTCCAAATAAGCCAATTTATCCAATGAAACCGAGGGTCTTTGGATGTACTTGTTTTGTTAGAGATGTCAATCCACAATTAACAAAATTAGATTCAAAGTTATTGAAATGTATATTTGTTGGTTATTCAAGACTTCAAAAAGGATATAAGTGTTTTTGTCCCAGTCTTCACATGTATATTGTATCAATTGATGTTAACTTTGTTGAAAATGAACCTTTCTATTCATCATCAGTAATTTCCCCAATTCAAGAGACCCATGATGAACAGTTAACAGAAGAAGATGATGAATTTCTGGTATATCCTAATGTATTCACACAGAATAGTGATCACAATGGAAATGAGGAGTTGAATACTAACACTCCATCTTTACCTGTTTCTGATCCAGAAGATACTCATGTACCAGTATCAAGTCTTGATTTACCTATTGCATTGTGTAAAGGAAAAAGGAAATGTACTTACCCAATTTCATCTGTTGTAACATACAATAACATATCCCCAAAATCTTATGCCTACATTTCTACACTGGATTCCATTTCCATTCCAAAGACAGTTGAAGAAGCCTTATCAAAGAAAGGATGGTGTGATGCTATGCTAGAGGAAATAAGTGCATTGGATCAGAATGATACATGGAATTTAGTTCAGTTACCAGAGAATAAAAAGGCAATAGCCTGCAAATGGGCATTTTCAGTAAAAATGAACTCAGATGGGTCTCTTGAAAGACTGAAGGCACGTTTGGTTGCAAAAGGGTATGCTCAAACATATGGAATTGACTATTCTGAAACGTTCTCACCAGTAGCTAAGATGACTTCAATAAGAGTGTTCATATCCTTGGCAGCACAACATAACTGGAGATTACACCAACTGGATATCAAAAATGCATTTCTTCATAGGGATCTAGCTGAGGAGGTGTATATGGAGCAACCACTTGGGTTTGTTGCTCAAGGGAGCATGGAAAGGTATGCAAATTGAAGAAGAGTTTATATGGTCTGAAGCAAAGCCCGAGAGCATGGTTTGGTAAATTCAGTCAGGCAATTGACAAATTTGGTTTGTCACAGAGCAAAGCTGATCATTCAGTCTTTTACAGGAATGTGAAAGGTACACTAATTTTGTTAATAGTATATGTAGATGATATTATTATCACTGGTAATGATGAAAAAGGAATTTCTGCTCTCAAAGCATTTATTCATTCACAGTTTCATACAAAAGAATTGGGGGAGTTGAAATATTTTTTAGGCATTGAGGTTCTTAGGAGTAATGATAGAATATGCTTGTCACAGAGGAAATATGTTCTTGATCTGTTGAAAGAAACAGGAAAATTGGGTGCTAAGCCTTGTAATACACCCATGTTAGTTAATACATCTTTTACAAAAGAAGGAGAATTATTTGAAGATCTTGAGAAATACAAAAGACTAGTGGGTAAGCTAAATTATTTGGTTGCAACAAGACTTGATATTGCTTATTCAGTCACTATGGTTAGTCAATTTATGGGTTCACCTACTGTTGATCACTGGAATGCATTAAAGCAAATATTATGCTACTTGAAGGGTACTGTTGGACAATGTATAGTATACACAAACCAGGGACATAGCAGAATTGAGGCATTTGCAGATGCTGATTGGGCTGGTTCAAAATTAGATAGAAGATTTATTTCAGGTTTTTGTGTGTTGATTGGTGGCAATCTGGTCTCATGGAAAAGCAAGAAACAAAGTGTGGTTTCTCGATCAAGTTCTGAGTCAGAGTATAGGGCAATGGCCAACACAGTTTGTGAATTAACGTGGATTAAGCATTTTATGAATGAAATAGGATTGCAGTGTGATATGCCTATGAGATTGTGGTGTGATAATCAGGCAGCTCTTCATATAACATCTAATCCGGTCTTCCATGAAAGAACAAAACACATTGAAGTGGATTGCCATTTCATTAGAGAGAAAATACAACAGGGACTTGTTTGTACCAGTTATGTGAAGTCAAAGGAGCAGGTGGCTGATCTTTTCACCAAACCTTTGCATGGAAATAGGATCAATTTCTTATGCAGAAAGTTGGGCATGAGTAATTTGTATGCTCTAACTTGAGGGGGAGTGTTGTGAGTATTGTGTAGATAGTTTATATTTCAGTTCATGTATTTGTATGTACATATTATTTCGGTTGGACTTGTTGCTTTCTTTTGTTTTCTTTATTTTGTTTGGGCCTTATTCTCTCGGCATGGTTGCCTTGTATAAAAGGAGATAGTGGGCTGAATAATATGAAGTGCTTTTCCCTCTTTCATATTTTCGTGTATTCATTTGTATTAACAATGATGAATATGGAAATTATTAATGAAATGTGTTTTAAAAAAATTTCATATCCTTGTTCTTCTGATGTTAACGATACTATTAACTAATCTCATTTTTTCACCGGACAATAATACTATTAATCACCGCAGTATCGGTAGCGCTTATTTTCAGGTGTCGGAATGAGGGATGTTACAATATTACTATGAAAAATCTGGTCATCGGTTGAGATTTTGCAGTAAGCTTAAAAATGACAAGGAAAGGATGAAGGAATTGGAAGAAGACCAAATGGAACAAAAAGACAATAGTGATGATGAGGTGCATTTTGATGAGGTGCTTTGATGACAATGTTCTATATGTGGATAAAGGAAAAAACCAAGATTGGATGTTTGATTCAAGTGCTTATTTCTATATATGCAACCAATAGGAATCATTTATTAATTATGAAGAGCAAGATGCTAAGGTGGAATCTTCTAATGGTAGAGATTTGGATGTTAGGGCTTAGGTTCAGTTAGGTTGAAGATTCATGATGGAATGGCGGTGAAGCTTACAGAAGTTAGGCATTTCAATAGGACAATTGGACATAGAAGGTAGCAATTTTTGACTCAAAGTGGAGTCGCAAAGGCTTGGAACGGTACCATGGAGGTGTTGCACGAAAAAAGAGAAAGGATTTGCAACACCTCGGGATTTTCCCGAAATAAATAAGAAAATGTAATTAAAAGATAATAATTAACCTAAAAGAAGAGTTTTTACAAAATTCCAAATTTGACTGTGGACTTGCACATTTAGTTCTTGCGTACCCTTGGTGAAGTTCAGTTGTGTCCGTAGTAATTTTCTGGGCAACTTTCATATATAACTTGTTGAAATCCGAGCTAAAATGAAAAAGTTATAAAGGATTGAATAAATAAGAAATTGAAAAGAACAATAGAAAATAGAAAAAAATCAACTAGGGCCAGGTCGACCCAGATGGACCCAAGTCGACCGTGGGCAGTCGACCTAGCCTAAGGGCGGTCGACCTAACCCATGGTCGATCGTAGGGCCGCGCTGACCTGAAGATGATTCATTTTGTGATGCGAGATCGTTGCGTGTTGCCAACGGTTTCAGGAACAAACGAGATAATTTTGGGCTGGATATGACGATAGTGAGTTGAGGTGTTCCCCTATAAATTTATAGCTAGGGTTAACCTAAAACCTAATTCTCTCCACTACAGTGAATCTCTGTCAAAATAAAACCATAAACCCTAATTTTCCAAATCAATTTATAAACTCTAATTCTATTCTAAATCTCAATCTAAATTAAAATATAAAGGATATTTAGCAATTGTAAAAGAGACCTAAGCGGATTTAGAGGATAAAGATTGCGGCGTCTGAGGCAAAACAAAAAGCTTAGGACATAGGTGAGTGTGAAAAAGGTGTAACAAGTTAATTAAATTAATTGATTTTAATTTCTTCCCTATGCTAATTTGACTGTTAATTCTGGTATTAATCCGATAATTTACTAAATTGAGAATCAGGAATAATAGATCTATTTATCTAATTGCAATTGACATATGTAAGCCGTAAAACCATAAATCATATGCTAAAATTGGATTTGACAAATATAAATTGTTAATTGAAATAATGTAAATGTTGCAACGACTGTAATAAAAATAGAACAAACAGATTAGTGCAATTGAAATAAGAATTAAATGAATTACGTTTGATAATTAAAATGGATTACGTCTAATAATTGAAATGGATTACGTCTGATAATTGAATGAAATGGAATAATTTATCTAAAACAAGTAAATTAAATATGTTTGGATTAAGTCTGAAAATAACATGAAAGGATTAACTTACTTAAAACAAGTAAATCGAAAGATGTCTATATTGTAGGCAATCGACCTAAGACTAGCATAGGTCGACTGTCATAAGTCACTTTAGAGTTAGTAGACTGTTTGGGGCCTTGAGCCGATAGGGATATGAACCCTATTGCGCTGTAAATTGCTTGACTGGTGTAGACACATCTAGGTGTTCTTATTTGAGATGGCGGACTTAGTTCGCGTTTCGGTATCATGGAGTAGGATGCCGAGTGTCATTAAGATGTGCAACTTATGTTGCGAAAGGTGTGTACAAGTGTTGGGACCGAATTACAGGTCGTTAGTTAAGGCTGTTGGGATTGGATTTCCGATCTTTAGTCGGGGTGTTGGGATCGGAGACTGGATCATGGATGTTCCCGTGGGTCCGTATGGACATAGACGCTGAAAGTTAGGTGGTGCCCAGTACCAAGCGGAGTTAAGCGCGGTAACTCCTTGGGATGCATAAGAGATATTTTGCCGCTAGGATCGAGTGGTTGGGCATGGGTGCATATGATGAATCACTATGCAAGTTTACATGCGTGCTCTTCCTCTCTAGGCCTAGTGTGAGTTAAAGTGGGGCAGTAGTTTCCCTAATATTAGATGGTCGTTCGGTGAGATGCGGGCAGTTGTTATCCCCCTGATGTTAGATTGATGACTGTTAGACTGATGACTATTAGGCCGGTGACCCTAGGCTTGTGACCTTAGGTGCAAAGGCACTGTACACATACCCTATATCATCTAGAGTGGATTTGAAGTCAGTTGTATTTGATTTCCTTATTAGTCTTGTTCTCATTCACCAGACTTTATGTTTGACCCATTCTATTTTTCCCCCACCACAGGTGGATAGGGTAGCCATTGACAGGTCCATTGCTGCCTTTGGATTATCATGCTTGTAGTCTAGTTATATTTTATCCTTTATCATGTATTTTCTATCAGTACATTTGCTCTTTCAGTATTTTGCTTAACATGGATTATTTTTATGATACTATGATATTTGTTATGTACCGATGGTTTTCTGAGACTACGATATTATGATATTTTGAGACCTAGATATTTTAATGCTTTAGAGATTTTTATTACTGTTATTATGAGATTATCCATATATCCGATATTATGTTTCCGCTATGATGATGTTTGGATTAGATAGATTATTTCTTCATTGATGTCTTAGTCTTTGTGATACTACTTTTTCCTTAAACTGATGATCCATGTTTCTTAATATGGCAGTATTTGGCATGTCAAGGGATGTGGTTTATCACATGTGGTATCAGGGCCTAGGTTCAATTTTCCTTAGGATAGGAGCGTATTTGACCCATATGGACATATATATATATATATATATGATTTTAACAAGAGGAATGATATTTGAAATTGTTTTCAAAATCCATGGTATAACTATATATATATATATAAAAGTATTTTTGGAAAATGCTATCAAGAATCTCTCAAATTCATGCCTATGCTTATTTCAATTACTACATGTGTTGTCCCTTATCTTAAATCTTATTTGAGATATCTATGGAAGTATTTGATTTAATCTTTACTATTTACTGATAGAGATGGTTAATCCCACAGGATCTGGCACTACCAACATCCTTGATATCCCGGGCGTGAATATGCCCATTTGGTTACGCCGTTACTTACAGGCTATGGGACTGGTTAAGCATCCAACTAGAGAGCTTATGGAGGAGGCAGCTGGTGGGGTCCCTATTCATACACCCATCGCTCATGACTTTGCTAAGCTATGCAAGGACTTTCTAACTTGGGTGACAAGCCTTCTTAGTCGCGGAGACTTTTGTTGATGCTAGAGCTTGAATCCGCAACTATGAGCGAATATTTGGACTTATAGGTTTGGCAGATGAGGTTAGGAGATAGCTTGCTACTTGGCAGCTGTAGGGAGAGGCTCTCAGTTGGTGGGAGGTTGTTGAGGCTGAGACTGGTGGTGGTATTGTGACTTGGGGAGAGTTTAGGCAGAGGTTTGAGATGAATTTCTTATCGCAAACTGAGGAGGTAGTTATATTAGAGAATTTTATAAATCTAAAGCAGAGTGATTTGTCAATTAAAGAATATGTTAATCAGATTAATGAGCTTGCGAGGTTTGGATTGGAGTTTATCAATACCCCACATAAGAAGGCACTCAAGTTTGCTAAGGGTTTGAATCAGCCAATATAGGGCTTAGTAGTGAGTCATATTCCCGTGGGAGCTACTTATGAGGGCCTGGTTGAGATGGCATTGCTTACTTATGTTGCTAAGAAGGTGGAAGAGGCTCCAACGGCCAAAGTGAATAATTTTCAGAACGGAAAGAAGAAGGGTGGACCTCCACCTAAACGGAAGATTTATCAGTAGGAGTTGAAGTGTCATAGGTGTGGGAAGACAAGGCATCTTGTTAATGAGTGTTCGCTACCAAAGCCAAAGTGCATCAATTGTGATCAGGTTGGGCATATTAAGAGGAATTCTCTAGCACCACCCGGAGCTACTTCTCTGGCTTCTACTCAGGTGGTCCAGGCATATGCTGTGGAGGCTGTTCCCACTTCCAATGTCCATCCAACACTGGATAAGGGGAAGAAGGTGGTAACTGAATGCATGTTACCTCTGTCTGGTCTTTCTATTCGTACTTTATTTGATACCAGGGCATCTCATTCTTTTATCTCCAGTAGGTTTGTTGATGACTTGCACTTAGACACTAGTATTATGATGGACCCAATAGTTGCATCAAATCCCGTAGGGGGATCGACTTATTTGTCTATAATATGTCAGGATTTGAGGTTGATGATTCTATGGGTCGAGTTTGAGTATGATGCCTATCTACTGGGGTTCTCTGGGTTTGGATTGATACTGAGCATGGACTGGATGTCTAGACTGTGATAGGAAGACTTTTAGACGGGGCACTTGTAGTAGGCATAGCTTAGAGGTTTTCTATGATCCGCGAGGATCAATTATGCTAAGCTTCCTTTATTTCTTAGACTACTTCATGATGATCTTCTTTCTGTCCCAATAGTTAGCGATTTTCTAGATGTTTTTTCTGAGGTAACTGTCTCCCGCCTTAGAGAGTGATCAAGTTTAGGATCTATTTGTAGAGAATGCTCGACCAGTTGCTTTGCCTTTGAGGCACATGGTTCCAAGGGAACAATGCAAGTTGAGTAAGTGAATGTGCAGTTGGAGAAGGGTTTCATTAGGAGGAGTATTTCCAAGTGGGGGCGTCAGTCATCTTTTCCACCAAGGCGGATGGTTCCCTCAGACTCTGCGTTGATTATCGTGATCTAAATAAGCTAACGAAGAAGAATCTCTATCCTTTGCCCTGCATAGATGATCTCTTTGTTCAGTTTGTTGGAGCGAGAGTATTTTCCCAGCTCGACTTAGCTATAGGTTTCCATCAGTTGAGAGTGGGTGAGGATAGTATTCAGAAGATAGTATTTAGGACTCTTGATGGGTTATCTGAGTGGTTAGTCATGCCTTTTAGACTAACCAATGCTCCTGCTTATTTTATTGATCTGATGAGTCGAGTGTTTAGGTAGTTACTTAATAACCTTATGGCGGTATTTGTGGATGATATCTTGATATACTCGAGGAATAGGGAGGAGCATGCTTTGCATTTGGAGGAGATGCTTAGGACCCTCCGAGCACATAAGCTTAAAGCTAAGTTTTCTAAGTGCCACTTTTAGAGAGACGAGGTTCACTTTTTGGGTCACATTGTCTCAGAGAGTGGTTTGGCTATGGATCTTAGTAAGGTAGCGGCATCGCAGGATTGGCATGTCCCGAAGAATGCCACAGAAGTGAGGAGCTTTCTTGGTCTCGTGGGTTAGGAAGTTCATTAAGGACTTCACTGAGACATCTGCCCCATTGACTCGCCTCACCAAGAAGAATCTAGCTTTTGCATGGGATGCTATTTGTGAAGATGCTCTCATTAGGTTGAAGGAGGCTTTGACTAGTGCACCTATATTAGTGTTACCTGATGGGAGTAAACCATTTACGGTTTATACCAATGCTTATGGTACATGATTAGAAGTAGTGTTGATGCAAGTGGGTAGAGAGGTATGCTATGATAGTAGGCAGTTAAAGACTCATGATAGGAACTACCCAGCGCATGATCTTGATTTGGTAGCTATAGTCTTTGCTCTTAAATCTTGGAGACATTATCTTTTGGGTGAGTGATTTGAGCTTTACACAGATCACAAGTCCTTGAGGTACTTGTTCTCCCAAAAGGACTTAAATTTGAGGCAGCAGAGATGGATGGAATTCTTAGCTTTATACGACTTTGAGATTTCTTATACTCTGGGCAAAGGGGAATGTTGTAGCGGATGTGTTGAGTAGACACTAGACAGAGAGCTACACTGAGTCTTTTATTTTTAGAGTGGAGACATTTGGAGTATATTTCCACCATTGACTTTAGGCCATCGTTAGATATTACACCTTGATTATTAGCAGTCCTAGATGTTCATCCGACCTTGATGGAGCAGATTGGGGCTAGGCAGAGAGAGGATGGTGAGCTGGCCGACCTTTTGGATAGATTAGGAAGAGGGGAGTCACTGAGTCATCTTAGGCGTTATGCCATGGACTTGAGAGGATGGTTGAGGAGAGATGGTAGGCTATGTGTTCCTAGTAGTGTAGATTTGGTGGATGCAGTATTAGCAGAGTCTCACCACTCTAGGATGACCATTTATCTAGGTGGAGATAAGATATATCGAGATATGAGGAGAGTTTTCTTTTGGTCTGGGATGAAGAGGCAAGGGCAGAGTATGTAGCTAAGTGTATGACTTGCCAGAGTGTGAAGGTGGAGCAGAAGAAGCCTGGAGGATTGTTGTAGCCATTTGGCATCCCATGGTGGAAGTGGGAGAGCATTTTTGTGGACTTTATAGATGGATTACCCAGATCTAGGAGAGGGAATGAGGGCATTTGGGTCATTGTGGACAGATTGACCAAGTGCGCTTATTTCATTCCTGTGAGGAGCACTAGGATAGCAGCTTCATTGGTAGCATTATATGTTAAGGAGGTGGTTAGACTTCATAGAGTATTGCCAGTATATTTATGGGTAGGGACCCACTCTTCACTAGTGATTTTTAGAGGAGTCTGTAGGAGGCTTTAGGGACTGAGTTGAGCTTGAGTACAACATACCATCCACAAACTGACGGTCAAACAGAGAGAGTGAATTGGGTTTTGGAAGATTTATTTAGGATGTGTAGCATTGATTTTTAAGGATCTTGGGAGGATCATTCGCCACCAGTAGAGTTTTCCTATAATAATAACACTAGGCTAGCATAGGGATGGCACCATTCTAGG
Organism: Allium fistulosum; assembly: GCA_030737815.1. Classification (NCBI taxonomy): domain Eukaryota; kingdom Viridiplantae; phylum Streptophyta; class Magnoliopsida; order Asparagales; family Amaryllidaceae; genus Allium; species Allium fistulosum. Next base: position 778,714,002 of record CM060907.1, read on the forward strand.
TTTTATATGGCAGACCTTGTAGATCGCCATAATGTTAGTGGGACACTACATAAAGGATTATCTTTGGGCCTGATATGGCTAGGAAGACTTCAGAGAGGGTGAACTTGATTCGGAAGAGGATGAACACAGCTCAGGATCGATAGAAGTCTTATGCAAATAGGAGGCGCTCTGAGTTGGAGTTTGCAGTTGGGGATATGGTATTTGTGAAGCTCTCACCCCTAAGACATGTGATGAGATTTGGAAGTTCGAGGAAGCTAGCTCCGAGGTTTGTTAGACCCTTTATGATTATGGCTAGGATTGGGAGATTGGCTTATAGAGTTAGACTTATGGAGAAGTTGGCTGAGTTCATGATGTTTTCCATGTTTCGCACTTGCAAAAGTGCTTACATGATGCGGCCGTTGTGCAAAACCTAGCAGTTTGGAGGAGGTTGAGGTGAAGCATGATCATTTGTTCATCGTGTACCTACCCGCATTTCAGAGCACAACACTAAGCGGCTCCGCAATAAGGAGATCAGATTAGTTAAGGTTCAGTGGGGAGACGACCCAGTTGAGAGTACTTAGGAGCCCGATGAGAGGATTCAAGCTTCTCACCCACAGCTCTTTTCTAGTACATCCTACATTGTGATCTTTCTTTAGTTAGAACCCTTAGGTAGAACCTTGGGGGGAGGGTAGACTGTATTAGGTAGAGACCTTTGGATGATAGGTATGTTTGTAAACATGTCAATGAGACATGTTATGGTTGATGGATGCTATTGGATGTACATGGATACAAGTGGTTGCATTGCATGCACTAGGATATTGAGTCCCTTAGGCACACACATTCATACCTTAAGCATGTTATTTGCTGATTTTGGTTGTTATCCATGGATGATTTTTGCATATGGATGTTGCATTTGGATGTATGGTTGAGCATACATGTAGAAGTATCAGTTATTTTAGGATTTTGCACACATTTGGAGCATGGCATGTGCATATTTGAATAAACAGGAGGTTGACTGAATCAGTAGATCGACTACGCTTTTGCATTAGTTCAGGTTCGTATGCATTCCACATTTCATAATTACATAATTGCATTAGAAATATTTAAGACTATGGTTGCTATGGATGATGGATGAGTAGGTGGATGTAGACTTTGATTGCTGGTTGTTATTTGCATTCTTATGTCCTTAGAGATTTCGAGGACGAAATACTTTAAAGGGGGAGAATGTAATACCCTGGGATTTTCCGAAAATAAATAAGAAAATATAATTAAAAGATAAGAATTAATCTAAAAGGAGAATTTTCACAAACATCCAAACTTGACCATGGGACTTGTACCATTGTGTCCGCAATAATCTTCTGGATATAACTTGTTGAGATCCGAACTAAAACGAAAAGTTATAAAGGACTGAATAAATAAAAAATTGAAAATAAAATAAAAATAGAAAAAAAATAAATCAACAAGGGCCAGGTCCAACCAAATAGAAAAATAAATTTTACAGCTTGAATTCTTAAATTTAAATTATTAACATGTATTTTTTTTATAATTTAATTTTATCCTAGTTCCTATAATTTTTTCTTTAGAATTTTATTTATTTAAATTTTGAAAAAATAATTCAAAATATTGAAATTATTCGATTGATAGTAATATATGGTGCAATTTATTAAAATTTAGTGATATACGACATTATTTATCTATGACATTATTAATGAAATCCCATATAATGATATTGTTAAAAAATGAATGGTATTATTAATTAAATTTTATAATAAAAATAATGATGAATGGTATCATTAATTAAAATTAATAATGTATGATATTAAGAATAAAAAATATTTATATATTGCTTTACTGATAATAATAAAAATAATAACAGTATACGATATTATTGCTTTATTAATAAACAACGAATAAATAAGATGATGGTAATATATTATATTATTAATAATGTTTGGTTTATTAAAAAAGAATAACATTCTATCATGTGAAGATCAATATAATTTTTGTTTACGTGTTGAGTTAAAAAATGGTTTATTTGAAAATTCAAAATTAGATGTACTGTAAAGTAAAAAAAAGGAGCAACCATACCAGTGCATTTTAGAAATGTTGTGGAAGCATTCATGAATGTGGCATCTCGTAATAAAGCGAATATGAAAGAAGTCCGATGTCATGTTCAAAATGACGTTGCGTGAAACTTCTAGAGTATTATACTATGATTTTACTTTTATATAAATATGACTTTAGGCCAAACTATCATTTATGGATATATTAAGGAGAAGATGATTGTAACAACTCATATTTTATATATCGAAGGATTGTAAAATATTATTTTTTGAAATTTATATGAGGTAGTATGACTCTGTAACTTTGGAAAATGCCTAATAGTGATATTTTCTATATTTAGAATTTTATCGGATGATTTTACCACTAAAAACTTGTAACGACTATAACTTTTGGTAGAAGCCAAATTAGCGTCCAGGACCACTTCTAGAAGAAAGACGTGATGGTTTTCCTTTTCGTAGAGTGGTCATAACAGCTTTGGACTTTTGGCTAGGAGAAATGGATGTTTGAAGTTTGGTAGGTTTTGGAGCAACTTAATGGGTAATTAACAAGTTTGGGAAGAGGCCCAATAACCCATTTCGGGTTTAGAAGCTATATTGGCTAAAATAAATATCCCCAAATCATTTCTATCATCTTCCAAATAGATCTAAGCCTCCATTAACTCATTCTTTACCCAAAACCTTCTCTTTTCTTCTCTAAATCAAGTCTAGATCATAGATTAAAGGTAGGTTAGCAAGGGGATTTATTAAAGATCTTCAAATCTACATTTTTAGGAAAGAAAAATCAGATCATTACTATTCATTTTCGGATTTGCATGCAAAACTCTACTTTTTGGGTGTTTAGTGAGTGATTTATCATCTTTCACTTTATTATATATATATATATGCATAGGTTTTAACATGTTTTGGATCTATTTTTGAAGTCAAAATTATGTTTTATGTTGTTTTAAAACCCCAAACTATAGTAAAAACATGAATAAGTGAATTTTTGGTGTTCTACACATGATATTTGGATATTTGATTGACTTTGATACATGTTAGGCTATGTTACAGACACCTTGTAAGTTGATTTGCAATGAATTATTATGTGCTCGGATTGTTCGGTTATTGATTGGCATGTGAATGGTGTTTGTGTATATGCTTGAGTGGTTGAAAATGCTCATCGAAATGAACTAGAGGTGGAAACCGTGAAACCGAACTCGACGGATAGGCTCGAGAATGTTATGAGTTGCATCGATGCTTATGGAAGGCATACAGGTTGAAGAATGGAGCATAGTGATGTAATCAACGTGAAATTAGAATTCAGAGATGCTCAACAGTTTGGTTTGAAAGTGGCTTGCTCGGGCATGACTTCGGGCTCGGGGTTACTTTCCTTGGGGTAAGTTTCAGTTCGGCATGAGGAAGGACCGAACAAAAAATGCTGTCTGACGGTGTTGCTGTTCGGGGCTGCATAGGAAATGCTGCTCTCTGTTTTCTTTGAGGCGTGCTCGGTGATTTTATGGGGATGCTTTAGTCCGAGCCTGAGCAAGGATTTTAATCCAGTGTTTTTCGGGGCGCTTCGAGTTGGGAAGCCGGTTGCTTCGGGTCTTTGGCTTGGTTGCTTCGAGCTGGGCTGGAGGAAAACGTGGACAAGAATGAAGCTAAGGGAAATTTATCATCGTGGCACGGTGACACTTTGGAATTTCATTCTGTCGTATTTCGAGGTTCTTGTGAGTGATGTCAAGCAAGGTAGACGACTTTGAATGACTCAAGATGACCTTGGATTTCGTTTAACGAGTAGTGAAGCAATGGAATAACGCTTTGACACGACGAGGACGACTTTGAAACTTTGGTACGATGGATTTACTACTTGCAATTGGTGTCTAGAGTCATTTCGAAGATGACGAATTAATGATGGGAGTCATAATGGTGATCCATAAGGACAAGTTCAATCATGAGGGCTTGTGTGTAGAATTTGCGATTATGTTTTACTATGGAGATAGCCACGATGGAATAATGATTGAGTTCCATTAGGAGATGTGTGCAAAGGAATCATTGATAACTCGAAGGTTTCTAGTGTGCTCGTAAAGAAGGTGTATGTGGGGATGCCCACCTGGATTTGCGATCTTGTCTAGATCTTGCGATAGTAGATTACCCTGGGCTTTTGTGATTGTGAGCCTGCTTCCTAGCCATACGAGTGGCATGGGTTTGAACACCAATGAAGCCAAGATTTTGATTGAGTCCTTGGTTTGCAATTGTGCCATATGAGTTATCATATATCCAATGGACATGTCGAACGATGGATTTATTATCGATTAGAAAACCATCGAAAAATATAATCGTTCTAAAACCACTTGCACACAGTGTACAATCGTAGTACGTATATGAGTACAGGTTGATCCACAGAGAAAGAATTAAATTCCAATATTACTCAATCAAATTAGTCCAAAGTTTTAAAATTGTTTCAAACTAAGAAAAATTGTAGAAAATAAACAAGAGCAAAAGCGAATAAAACTATGAGATTAAGGAGCAATTTAGAGGCAAATCCATTTCCAATAATTCATATAAATCAACACAAAATTATCTATAATCTCTCTTAAAATTAAAAGGAGAGATTATAGATAAATTTTTTGTTTATTATAAGTATGATTTATTTGTGCTATTAATTAGCACAACTTAAACCATTAAACTCTAACACACCATTCAAACCCACTTATCAATTAAAAATGACAAGAAATTAAACATAAAATCTATTTTAAGCATGATATATTTACTATGAATTAGTAACATAGAGCATCAAATTTTGATTCTAGTTTGACTTTCATCATCAAATTAACTTAGGCAAATGATCAAAGAGTTTATGTTTACAATGGAATAAGCATAGCCTATTAGAGATGTCAACATAGATTATCGAATTCACTAAAAAAAGAAATAAACTATCATCATTCATAATTTTCATTAAGCACATATGAGAGATCATAAACGAAATCATTATGTTAATTTAATATGTTTCATGAGAGCTTCATTACCCTAAATTGAATGTGTTTAGCTTCTCATATTTGAATACATGTTAACATAAATTTATTTCAACATAAAAAACAAGGAAAATGAGAGCTGATTAAAGAAAAAGAGAGCTAACTACTTGCATGTTATAAAACTAAACTAATTGTAAGAATTAAATCTATTCTAGTAACATGAAATAAGATAAGCATAAAATAAAAATAGCATAAGAGAAAAAAACATGTAAAAAAATCAAATAAGAAGGCTTAGAAGCCGTTAGAAAGAAATTTTATTTATCATAGATTTTGTGGCGACAACTTGCATAAAAAAGAAGAAGATGGTTACATGAAACATAAGGGGTATTTATACATGCTTAAAACCCTAATTCATTTTTAGGGGACTACCAAAAATGCTCTTAAGATGGTGTAACCTCCAAGTAATCATTAGAGAATTAATTAATCCCCACTAACATGCCTTTAAGTCTCTATTAACATGTGCATGTGATTTTAATTATGATCCGTTAGTTAGTGGGCATGTGGGCTCCTTCATGTTGCATGAATTCTTTTATTTCCTTTCTTCATTTGCTTTCATCCTATATGCATGCATACATCCATGAAGCTCCATCCATTTTGCACTCAATTTCCTACAATTAAAAATAAAAATATGCAAATAAATTTTCCTAAAAAACTAATTCATACACAAAATTACCATTTTGCCCCCAAATGAAGATGAATAAATGATGATTTGAAAACAATTTAAATTTTGGTTTAAACATGTAAAATACCCTAATATGCTCATTTATTTCAACAAAAGAAGATTAAATATGGGAATAAAAATATACACTTTTACATGCACATCAAATACCCCTATACGTATCTTTTTATTCATCCTCGATTTTATAAACTAAAACTAGGATACATCTGTTTTAGTAGGAAACATGATCACATTGAGCGTATGCAACAAGCCGTTAAACCTCTAGGTGTCCTAGTAGGGCAATGTTGTCCCGTGAGGGTTTTCAGCGGTCACTGCCCACAAAATCCAAATGCAATATGCAAATTCTAATGCGACTACAAAATGTAAGTTTTCAAAAATATTTACAAATGAAGAATTTACTTTTAAATTGACACAAGTAAGTTAGATATAAATTCTAATTATTAGCAAGAAATTTTAGTCTTTTTACTCATTAAAACTTACAACAAAAATTAAGTTATCATCACAATTAGACTCTAGTTTAGCTAGTTGTTTCGGTTGATAGCATAGTGCAACTATGAAATAAATCCTTTAGTTGATTATCAAAGTTTTGCAAAGTGGATTTTTATTTCTTTTGGATAACATGTCAAATCAAATAACTGAAGATAGTGCTTGAGCTTCAACTGCTTGCTCTCTCTATTTTGAAAAATATTAACATTATTATGTACACACCTAACTCAAATAAACCGAAGCCAGATATACCGATCATGCACTGCCTTTCGGTCTTACGTGAGAAGAGCACAGAGTGTGACGAGTGTACACACTTGCGTATGAACACATGACTCTAGGTGTTTATTATTATCATTATTATTATTTTATTTACATACGCCTAACTCAGATAAGCTGAGGCTAGATATACCAATCATGCACTGCCTTTTGGGATTACGTGAGAAGGGTATAGAGCATGGCAAGTGTACACACTTACGTGTGAACACATGACTCTAGGTGTTTCTTCTAATTATGAAAACTATTTTTTTAAAACCATTAAAGAGAGAGTTATGCAAAATCATCTTAGCACCACTTAACTTAGAAGATTAAAAATGTTATCGTACTTTAAATCAACCACTCTTTTAAATAAAGATTACAATTAGGATATACTTCATAATTATCACCCATCAACTTTCCTATATACTAGTTAAACCATGGTTACTTGTAATCAAACTTTTATTTTTATTTTTGTTGAGGCAAGTAAAGTTTCAAAATTTTCAATTTAATAACCAAAAACGTATACCTATCCTATCATGTTCCTTCAAAAGTAAATCAATATGCTAAAAGAAAATTTTATTTCGAGAATTTTGTTTTGTTTTTGGAAAGAAAATGCAAAAAGTAAACCATGAAAAATCAAAATAAACATGAGACTCCACCCACACTTGATATTGACCGTATCCCCACAGTCAATGCATGACATAGTGAGAAAAATATGTACATATTTACAAGAACCGGTTAAAATTTCTTACTAGATGTAGTGTGCTTATGAAGAATCATGAGCTCCTCCTCCCGATCACTTGCTAACTCTAAGTAAGGTTTTAAACGATGACCATTGACTTTAAAAATCGATCCATCTCTAGGGTTTTCTATTAATATGGCACTGTGTGGAAAAACAGTACGTACCGCGTATGGTCCTATCCACCTTGATTTTAATTTCCAGAGAACAAATGAAGTCGAGAGTCATACAAAAGAACTTTTTGATTTGGAAATTTTTTTTTCTTAGGATTGACTTTTCATAAAAAAAATTTGTTCTTTCTTTGTAAATTTTCTCATTTTCATATGCGTCGTTCCTGATCAACTCTAATTCATTGAGTTGCAATTTTCTGTTTTCACCAGCATTTTCAAGATCAAAGTTTATGTTCTTAATCGCGGTCAATGCTTTATGTTCAAGTTCGATAGGTAAATGACACACTTTTCCATATACTAACCTAAAATGAGACATCGCAAGATTGGTTTTATATGTAGTTCTATAAGCCCAAAGCTCATCTGTCAATTTCTATGGCCAATCTTTTCGATTTTATTCATAATTTTCTCCAAAATTTGCTCGATTTGGCGTATTGAAACTTCAACTTGGCCACAAGTTTGAGGATGATAAGGAGTGGATAACTTGTGGGTTATCGAGTATTTCTTCATTAGAGTTTCAAATGATCGATTACAGAAATAGGTTCCATTATCGCTTATTAATGTGCGAGGTGTTCCAAACCTCGAAAAGATGTTTTATTTTATGAATTTCACAACAACTTTATAGTCATTTGTTTTACATGGAATGGCTTCAACCCATTTAGAGATGTAATCAACACCAAGAAGAATGTACAGATTTTCGAAAGAGTTGGGAAACGGTCCATAAAGCCAATACCTCAAATGTCAAAGATTTCGATCGTCAGAATGTGGTTCAAAGGCATCATGTTTCGTCGAGAGATTTTTCCTAACATTTGGCAGCGATCACAAGTTTTACAGAACTTGAATGCATCTTTGAAAAGCGTAGGCTAGTAAAAACCATATTGAAGCACCTTTTCTGCTGTTTTCTTCGGACCGAAGTGACCACCACAAGCTTGGTCATGGCAAAATGAAAGAACACTCTTAATTTCGCAATCTGGGATGCAATGTCGAATGATTTGGTCGGAACAACACTTAAACAAGTAAGGATCATCCCAATAGAAGTACTTGACTTGGGAAATAAATTTACATTTATCTTCTTTCGATGAAAATGAAGGAGTTTCCTTATTGACTAAATAGTTGACTATATCGGCGTACCATGGAACGACAGAAACAGAAAGGAGTTGTTTATCAAGAAAGTTCTCATTGATCGGTAAAGAAGATGGTGCGTTTGGAAGGTGCGACAGATGATCAACAATGATGTTGTCAGTTCCTTTTTTGTCTTTGATAGTAAGGTCAAATTCTTGGAGTAACAAGATCCAACGGATCAAATGCGACTTTGCATCAATTTTAGCAAAATGGTACCAAAGAGCGGAGTGGTCAGTTTAAACAGTAATGTGCGAACCAATCAAATAAGGTCGGAACTTTTCGAGCGCAAAGACTATCACTATAAGCTATTTTTCAGTGGTTGTGTAATTGAGTTGAGCATTGTTTAGAGTCATACTAGCGTAGTAGAAGATGTGAAGAATTTTATTGATGCGTTGTCCAAAGATAGCACCAACAGCAATTAGAAGCGTCGGACATTATTTCGAAAGAAAGATCCCAATTGGGTGAACAAATGATTGGAGCGGAAATGATTTTATTTTTGAGGCGTTTGAAAGCAGAAACACGTTCAAAATTAAAGCCAAATGGAACGTCTTTTCCAAGAAGAGTCATCAAAGGTCGATCTTTTTTATTAAAGTCTTTCACAAAGCGTCGATAAAAACTAGCATGTCCTAGAAATGAACGAATGTCCTTGACAGATTTGGAAATGGGTAAATTTACAATTACGTCAACTTTCGCTTTATCTACCTCAATGCCTTTGTTTGAAATGACATGCCCAAGAATAATGCCATGTTTGACCATAAAATGGCATTTTCCCAGTTTAACGTTAAGTGTTTGTCCTTGCATCGATTCAGAACCATCTCAAGATGGTGTAAGCACTCGGAAAAAGAGTTTCCATAGATGGAAAAATCGTCCATAAATACTTCTAAAAAGCATTCAATCATGTTGGAATAGATGCTGACCATGCATCTTTGGAAAGTAGCAGCGGCGTGGCAAAGGCTAAATGGCATACATTGATACGCAAAGGTGCTAAAGGGACACATGAAAGTCATTTTCTCTTGATCTTCCGGAGCGATCATAATTTGGTTATAATCGGAATAACCTTCAAGAAAGCAATAGAATTCATGGTCGGCTAATCGGTCAAGCATTTGGTCGATGAAAGGAAGAGAAAAGTGATCTTTACGTGTTGCAGCATTTAATTTTCGATAATCAATGCAAACACGCCAACCTGTTTCAGAGTTGGAATGAGTTCGTTAGCGTCGTTCGTGATAATGGTAAGTACAGAATTTTTAGACACGACATGAATTAGGCTAACCCACAAATTATTAAAAATGGGATATATGATTCCGTTTTCAAGGAGTTTAAGAATTTCGTCTCGAACTGCATCCTTCATTTTCGGGTTAAGCCTTCGTTACATGTCACGAATAGGCTTGGCTTCATCAAATAAGTGGATATGATTTTGTACAAGAGTGGGACTAATTCCCTTTATATCAGTAATCGACCATCCAATCGCCTCTTTTTTTCCGATAGAATTGAGAGAAGGGAAGCTTCTTGATCATTTGAAGACATTATGACAGGAAACGTTTCGTTGTCACCTAAGTATGCGTAGTTAAGCTGATCAGGAAGAGGTTTGAGTTCCAACCTAGGGGGTTGCTCAATCAAAGAATTTGGTTGAAGTTCTGACTCAACAGTGAGGGTTTCAAACTGAAGCGCTTTTTCGATCTCGTTGGGCTCGTCTTGCAACAGTTGTTTGTATTCGATCTCGCTTTCGTTGTTAAGGTCAACTGTTTCATTGTCAAAATTTTCTTGAATAGAACTAACTTCCAATGTTTGGTCAAGTAGTTCATTCGATTGATTTTCAAGATTGACGATATTAAGATCCAAGGTCATATTTCCAAAAGAAATTTTCATCGAACCATTTCGACAATTGATTAGGGCATTTGAAGTGGCTAAGAAAGGTCATCCTAAAATTAATGGAATTTGACTCATCAGATTGTTCATGGGTTGTGTTTCAAGGATGATGAAATTGGCGGGGAATATGAATTGACCGATTTTGATGAGTACGTCCTCGATTTCTCCCATGGGTTTCTTTATTGAATGATTGGCAAATTGAAGAGTTACTTTCGTTGGTTTTAGTTCACTCAAGCCAAGTTGCTGGTAAACGGAATAAGGAATCAAATTGACACTCGCACTCAAGTGTGGTAAGCACTTGTTAATCATCTTGTCTCCTATTGTGCACGAGATCGTCAGACATCTAGGATCTTTGTATTTTATGGGGATTGATTGAGACAAAACTTCACTAAGACTGGCAGCCAAGAAAACTTTCTTGGTACATGAGGGTGTCATTTTTGAGTACACAAGTTTTTCAAGAATTTATAAGTTGGGATCTGTTGAACGATATCAAGAAGAGGATTGTTCACTTTGACTTGTTTGAAAATTTCCAACATCTTTTCCATTTGATCGGAATGTTTCTTAGGTCGAAGTCGACGTGGAAATGGAATTCGATACTAAGTAGGTCGGTCTACTTGAGTAGAAGAAGAATCTGGATTGGAATTTGATTCGATATCTGACTCGATGTTTTGTTCAGAATTGCTTGTCGTTTTTGAAGTGTCAAGAGGAGCTTTGTGTTAGTCCCTGAGAAGTTGGTTTTGATGACAACAACCTTAGGACTTGCTATAAAATATAAATACTAATATTATAGTTTAGATATATATGTATATGCAGGATATAAACATGCAGGTACTGAGGATGAAGACTGTAAAGTATAGAGACTCAAGATTGAAGACATCAAGATTCAAGACTCATGAGTATCAAGATATCAAGAGTTCAAGATTTCAATAGTACAAGACAAGTATCGAGTCTAGAATTATGTTAAAACTTCTAGAAAAGCACTGACATCATAAAATCCACTTTATTCGTGGAATGGAATCCACTTCGAGCCTGTTAAAGGGATGGAACCCTAAGTAGGATGGAACCTACGAAAAATCTAGTGGAACATCGTTTTGTATCCACTAACTTTTTATTCAAATGTTTTTACCAAAATTATATCTTGTTTTCAAAATGATTTTTAAATCTTCCTTTTTAAAATCCAAAAACATCTATCCTGGTTCTAAATATTTTAGCCTCAAAATAATCTTTATTTTCAATATCAAATTATCCTTGATTTTAAACTATCTTTTAACTATTATATATTTAACTTTTAATATTTATACTTAGATTTAAATATGAAATTATAGTAAAATTTTATATATATCAAAACCTTATTCTCTATACTTATTTATGTATTTTACTATAGTAAAGTATATTTATAAAGTTTAAAATAGTGTTAATATAAGATAAAAGTTATTTTCAAAGAAAAACAAATTATCAAAAATTCCTTAGGCATGTCAACAACCCCTAGGGACCCTTGTCGACATGGTGTCAGTTAAATTAAAAGTTTGAATTTCAAAAGAAGTGTCTATTCATCATAACCTTTTACGAATGGACATGGCTGTTGTTCTACTATAAATAGGGGATGGTTTTAACGAATTTATATTCATAATTTTCTGATTTCACTTCTCTTCTTCTTCCACATTTCTTTATATACATTTTTACCATTACTCTACCGAAATCACCATTGAATCTAACTAGATCATCTCTGGTTTGATTCTCTATCACTATCTCAACAAGATCCCAGTGCTATTCAGAGTTATAGATTTCTTTGTATTCAATCGAGCGAGAAAATGTGTGATTGTAGCCTGGAAAATCAATCAAGTGAGAAAATGTGTGATTGTAGCATAGGAAATCAATTGGGTGAACTTGTTGCCCGTAAAATCAAGTATCCCTACCCAGAGGATTGTGAATCTGGAGTGGTGTACCTCGTGGCCTTGAAATCGAGCGTGTAATTGTAAGAATTGATTTTGAAAGGAAATCCGTACTTGTGTTGCGGGACTGGATGTAGGGTAACTCTGAACCAGTATAAAATCCGGTGTGTTCTTTCCTTTATTGCTTTTACTTTATATTTGCATCTGTGTTTGATTCTGTGATCATATCTATGCCTGAATATTGCATACATTTGTGTTCAAATTAATATAAACTCAAAAAGAATTAGTAATTCCTTAAAACACTATTCACCCCCTCTAGTGTTAATTCTAGCCTTAAGATCCGTAATCCGCATTTCTCACATTTGGTATCAGAGTAAGGTTTTCAAAGTTTCATAATATGAATTTTGAAAATTTCTTTAAAATGGCTATGTTCGAAAAACTTGTTAATACTAGTTTAGAAATATTCAAATCATTATTGCATCATGAGGCTGCATATAATCTATATACAAATTCAAGTTGTCTACAAAAAATTTATGATATGCAGGAAACATGTTTTATGGGTGTTGAGGAATCAATCCACAATGGACAAATTGTGCAGATCAAAAAGAATAAATGGATACTCGATAGTGGATGCTCTAGACACATGACTGGTAATTCGGATATGCTGAATGATATAATATACAAAGACGAAGGACTGGTTAACTTTGGAGACAACTCAAAAGGATAAGTGATTGGCTTCGGCAATGTCGGTAACTCTGAAACTCCTATTATTACTAATGTTTTGCTAGTTAAGAATCTGAAACATAATCTGCTAAGTATTAGTCAACTTTGCGATAAAGGATATAAAATTAAATTTGAAAAAGATAAGTGTCACATTGAAGATAATAATTCAACCATAATATTCGAGGGAATTAGGAAAAAGAATATTTATATTCTTAGTATGAAAGTTTCAAATGATAACCTGTGTCTTTTGGCAAATACAAGTGACCCTTGGATTTGGCATAAGAGATTTGGGCATTTGAATTTCAAACTCTTATCTAGACTGTCAAAACATGATCTAGTAAGAGGTCTCCCTAAAATGAATTTTAAAGTAGATAGTTTATGTGATGCATGTCAATTATGAAAACTTAGAAAAATTTCCTTTAAATTAAAAGATATGATTTCAACTTCAAAACCTCTTGAATTACTTCATCTTGATTTATTTGGTCCATCTCAAATTTAGTCAATAAATCACAGTAAATATGTTTTTGTAATTGTAGATGATTATTCTAGATTTACATGGACAATATTTTTGAAACATAAAAGTGATACTTTTGAAAGTTTTAAGAACTTTACAAAAAGGATTCAAAATCAACTTTCTGTAAAAATTATAACCATCCGTAGTGATCACGGTGGTGAATTTGAAAACGAAAAGTTTGAGGAATTCTGCAATAAAAAGGGAATAACTCACAATTTTTCATTTCCAAGAACTCCATAACAAAACGGAGTAGTAGAATGTAAAAATAGGACGATTCAAGAGTGTGCAAGAACTATGCTTTCAGATAGTAAATTACCAAAACATTTTTGGGCAGAAGCAGTTGCTACCGCCTGTTATATTTTAAATAGAATTTTAATTAGACCTTTAACTGATAAGACATCTTATGAACTTTTTCATGGAAAGAAACCTAAGGTATCTTATTTTAGAATTTTTAGAAATAAATGTTTTATTTTAAATACAAAAGATAACTTAGATAAATTTGATCCTAAATCCGACAAAGGTATCTTTATCGGATATTCTAATAGAAGTAAAGCATACAAAGTGTTTAATTTAAGAACTAACACCATCGAAGAAACAATGCATGTTTCAATCGATGAAAATCTCAAAAATTTTGAAGATACAAATGATGAAGAGGATTTAATTACTCAAAATCAGGAGTCAACTGAAACTAATAATGAAATTAATCATCCTAATAAAAAGATTAAACTTTTAAAAGATCATCCTATAGAAAATATACTAGGAGATGTGCAATCTGTTGTTACAACTAGAAATCAACTAAGTAAAATGAGCAATGTAGCCTTTATATCGACTATTGAACCCAAAATTCCAAAAGAAGCATCGACTGATGATTCATGGATTTTGGCTATGCAAGAAGAACTAAATCAATTTACTAGAAATGATGTTTGGGAACTTGTTCGTAAACCTGAAAATAAAACTATAATTGGAACCAAATGGGTTTATAAAAATAAAATGAATGAACAAGGTGAGGTCGTTAGAAATAAAGCCCGGTTAGTCGCTCAAGGTTATTGTCAAGAAGAAGGAATAGATTGTGATGAAACCTTTGCTCCCATAGCAAGATTAGAAGCCATTAGGATTCTACTTGCTTTCGCAAATCATAATTATTTCAAATGGATGTTAAAAGTGCCTTTTTAAATGGATTTGTAAAAGAGGAAGTATATGTTGAACAAGCACCACTTTTGAAGATGAAAAATTACCAAATCATGTTTACAAACTTAAGAAAGCTCTATATGGTCTAAAACAAGCTCCTAGAGACTGGTATGATAGACTAAGATCTTACTTATTACAATCAAACTTTGAAATTGGTAAAGTAGATAATACTCTTTTTATTAAAAGAAATAAGAATGATATTCAACTAGTACAAGTTTACGTAGATGATATCATTTTCGGATCAACTAATTTTGAAATGAATAAAGAATTTTCTGAAATAATGACAAAAGAGTTTGAGATGAGTCATATGGGTGAATTAAACTTCTTTCTAGGATTGCAAATAAAACAATTAGATAATGGTATCTTTATTAGTCAAGAAAAATATGCTAAAGACCTAGTTAGTAAATTTGGTTTGACTACTGCAAGTGGAAAACCCACTCCCATGGCAACCAATGAGTACCCAAGTAAAGAAGATCTCTCGAAAGATGTAGATCAAAAATTATATTGAGGAATGATTGGATCACTACACTATATCACTGCTAGTAGACCTGATATCATGCATAGTGTTTGTCTTTGGGCAAGATATCAATCCCAACCTAAAGAGACCCACTTAAAAGCTGTAAAACGTATCATAAGATATGTTAAACACACCTTTGATTATGGCTTATTTTATCCTAAAAATGATCCTTTTGAATTAATATCTTACTGTGATGCTGACTATGCTGGTTGTAAATCAGACCAAAAAAGTACAAGTGGAACTTGTCACTTTTTGGGGGCATTATCTGGTTTCCTGGTTTAGTAAAAAGCAAAACACGGTTTCTTTATCAACAACCGAAGCAGAGTATATTTCTGCTGCTTTGGCTTGTTCTCAAGTAATATATATGCAACAAACTTTAAAAGATTTTGGTTTAAATATCTCAAAATCACCAATATATTGTGATAATACTAGTGCAATAAATTTATCCAAAAATCTTACTCATCATGCTCGAACTAAACATATTGATATCAGACATCATTTTCTCAGAGATAATATAAGTAAAGAAGTAATTTCTCTCGATTATATTAATTCCGAGAATCAAATTGCTGATATGTTAACAAAACCCTTAAATGAATCTATTTTTACTAAATTAAGAAGAGAATTAGGTATTTGTTCAATAACTGAAATATAAAATATAAATATATAACAACAATAACTAAAATTAAATTAAATTAAATCAAATAAGCAAAACTACAAGTACCCTGTCGACATCCCCCCAACACACCTGTCGACATACAACGTTTTTAAATTTAAGTTTTTTTTCCCACCAAAATTCAAAATGAATAGTTATATATTCTTCCTATTTCTAAATTTTGTTCATTCCTTCTGTTCTTTCTCTGATTCTAACTTCTAAAAAATTAAACAATGGCCTCCTCCTCCAAATCAAACAAAAATTCAACCATTTCGTTCCCTTCTCCTTCAACTGGACCATTTCAACGTACTACGCTTGCACGGGTGATGAAAATGGAAGATTCCTTGAAGGATGCACTGCAACTTATGACTGAAATTCAAGTGGTGCAAATCAGAATGGCCAAAGAACAAGAAAGTCAAGGAAAAATCCTTATAAATTTGCAAAAGTTTCTAATGGACAATCACGTCAATCCCATCTTGATCGATGAAGAATCTTCAGATGTTCAAGTGCAAGAGGACAACGAGGAAGAAGAAGAAGAAGCCCCCATGGACGAAGAGCACATTGAAGATGACGACAAAGTTGTTTGCTTTGGCGAAGTGTGCTTTGACAAGGATGGAAATCTAGTCGAACAAAATGGAAATTTCTGTTTCCATTACCCAAATTGCTCGATTCATAGATCTCCCATTGTCAAGAATACACATTAGTTTCTTTTCGTTCTTTCTTATGTGTATATAATCTTACTTATGTTTTCTACACAAATGTAAATATAACATTATATAATAAATGATTTGTGTTTATCACATTATCATATATGGATTCTTAGTTAGGAGAGTTAGTTATTAAGGGCTAAGTTTTAGATTCAGAATTAAGTATTGATTATTTATGATAACATTATCATTATAATCACATATAATACAGTATTAGATTAAGGGGGAGTTCTATAGTTTAGAGTTAGTTTGTTTTTGTTGATGACAAAGGGGGAGAAGTATAAAATAGGATAGTTAGGCATAGATTAAGGGGGAGTTATTAGAGAATTATTAGGATAGAAGTGATATCTTATAAACAAAGGTTGTCATCATCAAAAAGGGGGAGATTGTTAGTCCCTGAGAAGTTGGTTTTGATGACAACAACCTTAGGACTTGTTATAAAATATAAATACTAACATTATAGTTTAGATATATATGTATATGCAGGATATAAACATGCAGGTACTGAGAATGAAGACTGTACAGTATAGAGACTCAAGATTGATGACATCAAGATTCAAGACTCATGAGTATCAAGATTTCAATAGTACAAGACAAGTATCGAGTCTAGAATTATGTTAAAACTCCTAGAAAAGCACTAACATCTTAAAATCCACTTTATTCGTGGAATGGAATCCACTTCGAGCCTATTAAAGGGATGGAACCCTAAGTAGGATGGAACCTATGAAAAATCTAGTGGAACATCGTTTTGTATCTACTAACTTTTTATTCAACTGTTTTTACCAAAATTATATCTTATTTTCAAAATGATTTTTAAATATTCCTTTTTAAAATCCAAAAACATCTATCCTGGTTCTAAATATTTTAGCCTCAAAATAATCTTTATTTTCAATATCAAATTATCCTTGATTTTAAACTATCTTTTAACTATTATATATTTAACTTTTAATATTTATACTTAGATTTAAATATGAAATTATAGTAAAATTTTATATATATCAAAATATTATTCTCTATACTTATTTATATATTTTAACTATAGTAAAGTATATTTATAAAGTTTAAAATAGTGTTAATACAAGATAAAAGTTATTTTCAAAGAAAAACAAATTATCAAAAATTCCTTAGGCATGTCGACAACCCCTAGGGACCCTTGTCGACATGGTGTCAGTTAACTTCAAAAGTTTGAATTTCAAAAGAAGTTTCTATTCATCATAACCTTTTACGAATGGACATGGCTGTTGTTCTACTATAAATAGGGGATGTTTTTAACGAATTTATATTCATAATTTTCTGATTTCACTTCTCTTCTTCTTCCACATTTCTTTATATACATTTTTACCATTACTCTGCTGAAATCACCATTGAATCTAACTAGATCATCTCTGGTTTGATTCTCTATCACTATCTCAACAAGATCCCAGTGCTATTCAGAGTTATAGATTTCTTTGTATTCAATCGAGCGAGAAAAGGTGTGATTGTAGCCTGGAAAATCAATCAAGTGAGAAAATGTGTGATTGTAGCCTAGGAATCAATTGAGTAAACTTGTTGCCCGTAAAATCAAGTATCTCTACCCAGAGGATTGTGAATCTGGAGTGGTGTACCTCGTGGCCTTGAAATCGAGGGTGTAATTGTAAGAATTGATTTTAAAAGGAAATCTGTACTTGTGTTGCGGGACTGGATGTAGGGTAACTCCGAACCAGTATAAAATCCGGTGTGTTCTTTCCTTTATTGCTTTTACTTTATATTTGCATCTGTGTTTGATTCTGTGATCATATCTGTGTCTGAATATTGCATACATTTGTGTTCAAATTAATATAAACTCAAAAAGAATTAGTAATTCCTTAAAACACTATTCACCCCCCTCTAGTGTTAATTCTAGCCTTAAGATCCGTAATCCGCATTTCTCACATTTTGGTTGCTTTTTCCAAGAGTTAGAACTTTTTTAAGAAAACTTTAACGAATTCATCCCAAGTTTTGATCGAATTCGAAGGTAAACTGTACAACCATTTTCAGCGTAATTAGTAAGGGCGAATGGAATTAACCAAAGTTTGATTCCATCATCACATGACTGTTTGATTTTAATGGGGGCCTAACAGCCCTAATAATTAGGTCGTTTGTCCAAGGTCAAACGTCCTAAAAATGATTGGTGTAAGCCATTCATAAGGTTAGGATTCTTAAACCATAGTATAAGGCGGGTACCGGTTATTCTCCTAATTATTAGGACAGATCCAAACTATTGGTTCTTGTGTCGACAATAAGGGATCTGGGATATATGTTGACTTTCAATATCTAGTCGTTTTGCCCAACCTTAACACGTATAATAAATATTTTTATTTTTCCTAATCGTAAAATTCACGTTCGATTCAGGCATGATACACTTTTTATTTATTGGGAGAACCCAAGTACTCTCTTGCGGATCCATGAAACAACTCTCTATCGATGTTCAAATTTTGTTAAGAAGGTGTATGGGTCATCATGTTCAAAATTGCCAAATTTCGGGAGTGTGGCAATATGATTTGAATGAATTTCGAAGTGATTACTCATCGAGGAGGATAATATGATACAAGATGGAATAGAAACTCTATTGGGAAAGATTCTATCCATGAGAGTTCGAGGGGCGTTTTCATTAGCCATTATGGAGATCGTTTGTTTGGGTTAAACGATTCTTTTTTGTGTCACGAGTTCAGGTACTCATGCACAAGTGAAAAGATCAAGGAGAGAAATTCGTGAAAATCAAGGTTAAGAGAATGAAACAAGGTTTAGAAAATGTAATGAAGTGAAAAAAATTCTTTTTTTTGTTTCTTTTTAAAAGGAAAAATATTTACCAAAAAGAGTTTATTTTTTTCAAAAGGGAGATTTGATTTTTTTTTTGTTTTTTTTTGGATATTAAATTTTTTTTCTCTTTTTTTTAAATGTTTTTGTTATTTTGGTTTTTTATTATTTTTGAAATGGTTTTCTGAATTTTTGTTTAAAAACTAAATTAAGGAAAATGCTTGTTTTTTGGATTTTTGATTTTGTTTGATTTTATTTTCAAAGGAAAATATTTGAAAAGATTTTTTTTCTTTTGAATTTTTGTTTAAAAACTAAGTTAAGTAAAATGTAAATTTTTTTACTTTTGGATTTTGTTTTTTTATATATGCATGAACAAATGCAACTAAATGAATGCAAGGACTTAATTACAAATTTTCTATCCATAGTAGCTCCTAATTCAAAATTGTATAATTACACTTTGACTTAATCCAACAAAATAGTTCTTAGCCAGGTAACGGACATAGGTTGTCGGTGTACCATGAATCACTGTAGCAATGCATTCGAAAGTTTATGTACCTTCAGAAAAACAATCACTATAATATTTATGAATCATTGTAATATTTATAAATGATTATTGCTTTGTTGTAGCATACACACCAAGAAATTAGATTGTTGAAAGAAGACAACTTTTCAAGATACAATTAAGTCCTAGATGAACTCGCGACACCCTTAAATCCAACATCTAACCGTTATTATTAGTCAAATTTTACGATGAAATGCAATTTGTGGGCCAAGAACGGGGTGATGAAATCCCCCACCTTATGTGAATTTGGGTGTTACCCTTAGAAAATAAAAATAAGATGAAATGAATACAAAATAGAAATTAAACATGTATTAACAACGCAACTACGAACGAGATTTGATTTTGTTTTTGTTTTTGGATTTTTAAAATGCAAGCAACAAAAAACGCAAAGAAAATAACAACAAGAGATAAGAGCACGATACTAGAGCGTGTAGAATTATTCGCAATTTATTTTAAAAGTAGCGACTTTTTTTAGCGCAAATTTTTTAGCAAGAAAGTAGAGCAGTTTATAGAAGCAATTCCTTTTTATTCTTGCAACCTGAAAAAGAGTTAAAACTGTATATATATATATAAATTAAATATATATATATATATATATATATGTTTATATATATATATATATATATTGAAGAAGAGAGAAGTTAACCCAAACTAAAAACAAAAAAAAATTTCAAACACACACAACACAAACTTAAACACCGGCCCAAAACACACACGATTTACTAACCACTCAACCCAAACGCAAAATCAAAATTCCAACACAATTTTTTTTCTCTTTTTACTAATAAAGTAAATGAGTTTACTAAAGAATTTTTTTATCAAACACAGCCCAACTATCAAAACAAGCCTACTTATCCAATTACAAGCCCATTAATCCCCTCTTCTCTGTTAAAACAAATAGGAACACGTGAAATCGTGAACTATAAAAAAAAAAGAAAAAAGGAAATCGCAAAATCAAAATTGCGAACTAAAAAAAATTTGCGATGCGATTGGCTTTTGATTTGGGTGAAGATGCAAATTTGAATTAGATTTTGTGATTTCCGAATTAATTTCAGGCGATGGTTTTGGGGTCGTTGAATGTTGCAGGTAGGTTTCTATATTGAAGGCACGAAGATGGAACGTTGCGAGTTTAGGGTTGCAATGGATTGACAGAGGAGATTATGGAGTTGGGTAGAATAGCAAAAGAATAGTTTTTTATGGTCGCGAGTTGTTTCTGGTCGAGGGTCGCATTGGTAATTTGTGGAGTTTGGAATCGTATTTGGGTGAGGCGATTTGCTTGGATTTGGATGGAAGTCGAGTTATTCGCCGAAGAGATGCAGGTTTCAGGTTGAGGTGATTTGGTGATTGTAGTTGCTATACATATTGGGTGATTTTGGTGGTGGTTCGCTAGGTTTTAGGAGTTTGGATGAAGGAGAATTGCAGGAGGTTGAAGAGGGGAGTTGTAGGCGGTTGTAGTAATTTGAAGTTGAAACACCCCACACCCCTTAGTGTACCCAAAATGATACACTAAAAGGTGTGGTGCGTTGTAGGTATAACTAAAGCTAACAGAGACTAAGATTCACAAGACAAAAATAGATAAAAACAGTGGAAACAATTAAAATAATTACTTATTTAGAACAAAACTTCATAATTACTTTATAAACCAAATAAGTCACCAAATACTAAATACATCATATGTCAAAATACCCATACATGTCTTGTGAAATAAAAACCCATAGTCTCAATAAAATCAGAGTACAAACCATCCCTCAAATAGTGCCAGTGCAACATAAGAACTAAAACCAGGAAATGAAAAGGAGAAATACATAAGAAGAATCTCAGCAGCTACAACCTCCATGAATCCACAAATCTAACTTGCTTTCCCTTGTGGCCTATGGGGGGGAAGGAGAAAATAGAGGAGTGAGTCAGACTAAAATTCTGGTAAATGATAGTAATTACTAGTATTTTTAAGCAAAGTAAAGGTAATAGGCTTTACAACAATTTTAGTATTAAAAAGAAACAAAGGAAATAGAAGGAAAGGTAAAACTAGAAATAAATACGATTTAACTACTAGATTAATTCAATCGGATAACTTCGATTGTTTGCACTTGTCCTTGATAGCTGCTTGATTAGGTTGAATTCCTAATCCTACTTTAATTAGGCTGAAGTCCTAATTCTACCCTTTTGATCGGCCTTCTACTATGTGTCTACTGAAGTTTAGACACCAGTGCCTACGAAAGGCATCTACTAAGCGCATGGAACTCATAACGATTACTGAGCATCAACTGGAAGCCGCACGCGTGACCACCACTATGCTCATGTTACCTGTTGCTCCACCTATTGGACCATTTATTCACTACTACTCCAGCATAAGTGTGCCCTCATCTCACTTCAGGCTAATGTGAGACACTGTGTCCATAAAAATAATAGGGAATGTTGTTGGTACAGGCCTGTCATCTAAACAATATCTAGTTGCGCCCCTTGTCCAAATCCCCATGATTTGAACTTCTATTATTTGACCATTTATTTACCACTTCTACAGCATAAGCATGCCCTCATCTCACTTCAGGCTAATGTGAGACACCGTAACCATAGAACTAATAGGGAATGTTGTTGGTACAGGTCCTACTTTCATTCTTTGCTTATAAACTTAGATAAATTATTTAAGTAAGCCTTTACTATTATTCTTACTATCTTTGCTTATTAATTTATCTTAAGTCTCAAAATAAGCCTCATTCTGTTCTGTTTTCTTATTATAACCTACATTATAATTTAGCTTATTAACTTAACCCAAAAGTCTAAGTGCATAAATAAGCTACATCTTTATTTGCTCTTTTTTAATCCTAATTTTACTTCATAATTAGGCTTGCAAATATGTTAATTTCAGTCCAATTCCATTTTATTACTGTCTTTTCATTTTACATCTTAATTTGCGTAATTTTAGTTTTCTTATTGTTTAATCCATATTCGCGTTTAATATATTCTAATCCATTCGCGAAGAAAAAGGAGAAATAGAAGAAAACTGACAATTATAAAAGAAAATCCCAATCGTAGAAAAAGATGTAAACAAATCGCAAATGACAGTAAATAATCAAAAATATTGTAAATAACTGTAATTAAATGGAAAAACCATAATTAACATAAATTTACTACAAATAACCGGAAAGAATAGTTAAGAAGAAATAGACTGAAAATAAATCTAAAACTGAAAATAACTGACAAAAAGGTATTTCCAAAATCGTAGAAAAACTACAACTATTGGAAACCCTATTATTTCAAATTACTAAAAAATCTAACATAATTACAATAACTCACCTGTGGTCCTAAGCTCTTCCCTTTTGATCTTCCCGGATCCACTTGAGGGTATTAAAATATTTTATTTAAAAAGATTCTCTCCTTTGAAAATTATTCCTTTTAGGGCCCTTTCTGAAAAGGTGAACCCAAGCGGAGAAAATCTAGAATGAGAAAAAGCGTTAGGCCTAGGGTCTTATTTATAGGGGTAGAAGTAGATCTTAGACCGTTGGATTTGGAGATTGAATAGGATGCAACCACGTCATAGGCTGAACAAGAGCCATCGGATGGAAGCATGGAAGGACCAGATGGAGCAGAAGAATGCAAATGAGCTGTTAAAATCGCACCTGCCACGAAGAATTAATCCTTCGTTCAAAACAAGAGGCGGGTCGACCTAGGGGTCGATCGCCCTTCTAGCTAGGTCGACCGGTCGGTCGACCTAGGCAAGGGGTTGGTCGACCTCCTAGTCGACCTCCCTATATATATATATATTCCTTTGATTCTTGTTTAATTTGAAACTTGTTCATATTAGCTCGGATTCTGACGTTCTATATATTGAAATTGACCAGAAAATTACCACAGACATAATGGTGCAACTCTCGTGGCTCAATTATGATAATTTCATAAAGCATTTTTATTATTTAATTAATTAACGAATTAATTATTATGGGTTAAATTTTGGGTTGTTACATTCTCCCCTCCTTAAAGGATTTCGTCCCCGAAATCTCTAAGGATAAAAGAATGAACTAAGTGTTTTCATCCAAGTTCTACAACCAACTACTCAATCATCACCCATTTATTCATTGTCCTTAAGTTTTTCTAATGCAATTTATGATACTTATGCAATTAGTGTAGTGTTAATGTCCCTAACTAATGCAAAAGATTAAGCGGTCCACTGATTCAGTTGACCTCCCTTTATGCAATCATGTCCGTGCCATGTATCCAAATGAATGCAAAAATTCCTAATGATAACTGATAGTTATATATGCATGCTACAATCATCATCCAAATGCAACAATCATGTGATAATCATCCATTTATAGCAACCATAAAATAAAATAAAAATGCAAATGCGCACACATTCATATGCATATGCTCTAGTGTCCTAGTTAGGTCGATCCCTAAAGTATAATAGTGCCTAGTGTAAGTATATGCGTCCATTAGCATCCACTATCAAACACTTACAATTACTAGCATACATCATACATAAAATGTTCTAATAACATGTTTACATCAAATCCTACCATCCATAGGTTAAATCCTAAGTTCTACCCTCCCAAAGGATAATAAAGGAAAGAACATATTCAAAACTAAAGATGGAAATAGGAAATTCGAAATTTACTATCAAAGAGATGTGGATATGAGATACAAATTTTCTCCTAATCAAACTAATCTTCTCCGAAGTCTCCTTAACCAAGGCAATCCCTCTGTAGACTCTATCCAACACAAAGGCGACTTGCGCGGTCTTTAATAAAGAGCTTCGAAAGGTGCCACTTCTAATGCTAGCTTGGAAACTATTTTCATATGAGAATCCCCCTAAAGGAAGATGCTTCTCCCATGCTTCTCCAAAATCAAAAATACACGTCCTCAACCATGTGTGCCTTACAAACTTACTAATTTCACTTTACTGTTCTTCTTTAGTCTGCACACATGAATCAACACTCCTAGGTTCTCATTAGTGTCCTGTACACTATACGGGGACTTCCATTATTACTTCTAAAAGTAATCACTGTTGTCTCCTTTATAGCCTTACACCTTTTTCCGTCATATATAGGAAATGATTCCTATCTATTCCACATTTAAGAGTTTGGTTTTGGTACTTATCATTTTATTTCAAAAACCAGGGCTTTTAAATTTTAAAACATCAAATCCCAAAATCTTTGTCTTTAAAAGGGTTATTCTTAAGTTTCTATTAAATTCAAAAATACTTGTTTACTTAACATTTTATTTTTCTGGACTTACATCCCTACAGCTCTTTGAATTTATATTATTCCCCAAATCTAGGTGGGAAAAACTTACAGATTCTAAGTTCAAAACTTATTACTCTTTTTCTTTTAAAGACCTTTACGGCTTTCAATAAAAATTTGGATTTTCAACTTTTACTTTTATTAAGTTTTTCATTTTTCCAAAAACTTATTTTTTTTTTCAGCAAACCATTTTCTTCTTAAAATGTCTCCACATGTTTTCCAAATATCTTCTTATTACACCTTATAGTTTTATACCTTAATGTATTGGAACCACTTTCTCTTATGAGAAACTAGTAATGGTAAAACCTTCTATGAATCCTTTAGAAGAGGATTTTATGTTTATGTGAAATTACAAGGAACTTATTTTATATCTTTCGAAATACGCTATACAAAATATGGTGCTTCCCATACCTTGTATATCTCTTTCACGTATTCCTTATAACTTGCACAAAACATCTTTATTTATAATTTGGTTTCATAGAAAATTTTATCGTTATTCATTTCGTTCCAATAGATTAAAGTATTTTCAATTTATATTCTCTTACCATAGACAATTTCTATGAAATTTACTAATTTCCTAATATTTAACTTACACTTCTCTTTTCAAAAAACTCATTTTCAAAACTGTTTTTAATATATCCATAACTAGAAAACATTTCCTCATACTTATTTAAATATTTAGTGTACTTACAAACCACTTTATTTCTATACTTGAAAATTTTCTTCAAAACAAATTTTTTCGTTGGTCAAAACAGATGTTGCATAAAACACTGTTACTACAACTCAAAAATACTAGTGTATGAATTCAATTAACATAAATACTACTAAACCTCATATACTATGTAAAAACATTTCCTTTGGAAGTCATCTACTATGACAATAGTGCTATAGTCTATGCTCCCTTTACTTTTCACGAAAACATCTATTACAACAATAAATGTTGTAACCTACGTTTTCGATACTTAATAAACTCTAGGTTTTTATATTTAAAATCTTTGTTTGTCTACAAAGAAACTAGCGAGCTATAATTCTTCAAAAATAATCTTACTTTTACCAAAATTTATATCATATAAAAACCAATTTAAATTTCATACCATTTTTCAAAACCCAATATTTATTTCTTAGAAGAAAATATTAACAATGAAAATTTTCAATTCTAACAATTATATTCTATTGAGCTAAATATAAGGTGGATTTTCTTCTCACTATGCTAGAAGTACCCTTCCTAAATTTTGGTAATCCCATTTCCATACTAAAGTCTTTTGGTACTACCGTTAAATCCACTTATCTGAAAAAATGTAATTTCTACAATTATCTACACATGGGCTTTCTTCTTTTCTTATCAACTGAATCTATTGTACATCTCCAATCTTTGCCTACCTCTCTTTGGTTTTCCATAATCTGAACCTAAATGTACAAAACCATTTCTCAAACTCCTACCATGTGTAGACTTTCTCTATGCCTCGAGAAACGCACTTCCTTATGCCAAAAGTGTCACCACAAGAATTTTGCCTTCAACCGATGAACGTGGAGCGTACGAAGAACCTCCTTAAGATGAATAGCATGCATTTCCATACTCTTGGAAAACACCAAAATGTCGTTCATAAATACCACCGCGAACTTATTTAGGACATCTCTAAAAACACAGCTCATCAAATCTACAAAATAGGCTAGGGCATTGGTTAGCCCAAAAGGCATAACCAACCACTCAATGAATCCGTCGGGTATCCTAAATGCGGTCTTATCAATGCTGTTATCAGCGACCCTAAGCTGATGAAATCCAGTGGCTAAATCAAGCTGAGAGAATACTGAAGAGCCAACTAACTAGTCAAAAAGGTCATCTATCCTAGGGAGTGGATATTGGTTCTTCTTTGTGAGCTTTTACAATTCTTTATAGTCTACACAAAGTCAAAGGGAACCATCGGCCTTAGTAGCGAAGACGACTGGTGCTCCCCACTCTGATATGCTACTTCTTGTAGATCCTTTCTCCAAAAGCTCACGGATCTTCTTGCTCAATTCCTTCCACTCCCTAGGTGCCATGTGCCTCACGGGTAATGCTACTGGCTTAGCATTATCAATCAAATAAATCCTGAAGTCAATCTCTCTCTTAGGGGGTAGTCCCCTAATCTCCTCAAAGACGTTTGGAAAATTTCTGACGAAAGGAACCGAATCTAACTCTGATGATGATGAATCGAGGGAATAAAGGAAGCTCAACATAACTGACCCTTGCGGGGCGCAAGAAACCTTGAGAGTCCATCTCTAGTCTAACGACTATCCTCTCGCAGTCTAATATAGCTCCATATGTGGATAGCCAATCCATTCCCAAAATCATCCCATACCCCGAAAATCCCAATACATAGGCGTCACAGTCAAATTCCACGCCTAGGATAAAAATTTTCAAACCCCTACAAACCATAGAAAAGTGTGCCGATCCTCATATGGGGTTTGAACAACAATGGGGTCTACTACTAAAGAGATGTCTAAGTGCAAACAATCTATCAAAGAACTCGTAATGAAAGGGTGTGATGCTCCAAAATCAAAAAGAGTCCGAATGGGAAAATCAAAAAGAGAGACTAATCCTTCTAAAGAGATTTTCCTACCTCTACCCGAATCACTGCTAGAAAGTGTTGCATCCAAAGCTTGTACCTACGCCGTAGGTGCGCTTTCCCTCTGCCCCGTTCTCTAAGGACAAGCTCTACTAAGATGACCGGGCTGCCCATAGTTGAAACACCTCCCCTTCATCGTTTTATTCTTATAGTCCCTTGCGTAATGACCAACCCGTCCATAGTTATTGCATTTCCCGCTTTTCTTGATCCACTTCTGAGGTCCTCCAAATCTAACATCCTAAACTTTTGCTCCATAACCTCCAACCTAGCTTGTGCCTCCTCGAAATCCTCTGTGCCAGAAATCGTTCTGCCTCCTAAACTAGCAAAGTCCTTGCATAGCTTAGAAAAATCGGCTGGTGTAGGTGGATTAAAGAGATTTCCACCTGTTGGTGTTGTATTGGGCACTTGCCTTTGCACCTCTGGTACCGTAGCTCTACGGAACCAGTCAGCCATACTATGAAAAGAAAAGGAAACTTAGGCTTGAAAGAATTGAAAGAAGGTTGAACTGGACTTTAAGGGGATTTTTATAAAACTCTTTTATACTTGAAAACTATTTCTAAGAGTTTCTTTTCTAAACATACTTTTTAAAACAAGTTATTTTGGAAAATACTTTATTTTTAAAACAAATTTTAGGAATCCTGTAACCTTAAGCTCTGATACCAAGTGAAACACCCCATACCCTTAGTATACCCAAAAGGACACACTAAAAGGTGGGTGTGTTGTAGGATAACTAAAGCTAACAGAGACTAAGATTCACAAGAAAAATAGATAAAAACAGCGGAAATAATTAAAATAATATCTTATTTAGAACAAAACTTCATAATTACATTATAAACCAAATAAGTCACCAAATACTAAATACATCATATGTCAAAATACCCATACATTTCTTGTGAAATCAAAAACCATAGTCTCAATAAAATCATATTACAAACCATCCCTCAAATAGTGCCAGCACAACATAAGGACTAAAAACTGGAAATGAAGAAGAGAAATACACAAGAATAATCTCAGCTGCTGCAACCTCCCTGAATCCACAAATCTACCTTGCTTGCCCTTGGTGGCCTATGGGGTGGGGGGTGGGGAAGGGGAAAATAAAGGAGTGGGTCAGACTAAAGTCTGGTGAATGATAGTAATTACTAGTATTTTTAAGCAAAGTAAAAGTAATAGGCTTTACAACAGTTCTAGTATTAAAAAGAAACAAAGGAAATAGAAGGAAAGGTAAAACTAGAAATAAATATGATTTAACTACTAGATTAATTCAATTGGATAACTTCGATTGTTTGCACTTGTCCTTGATAGCTGCTTGATTAGGCTGAATTCCCAATCCTACTTTAATTAGGCTGAAGTCCTAATTCTACTCTTTTGATCGACCTTCTACTGTGTGTCTACCGAAGTTTAGACACCAGTGCCTACGAAAGGCACCTACTAAGCACATGGAACTCATAACGATTACTGACCACCAATTGGAAGCCGCACGCGTGACCACCACCATGCTCATGTTACCTGTTGCTCCACCTATTGGACCATTTATTCGCCACTACTATAGCATAAGTGTGCCCTCATCTCACTTCAGGCTAATGTGAGACACCGTGTCCATAGAAATAATAGGGAATGTTGTTGGTACAGGCCCGTCATCCAAACAATATCTAGTTGCGCCCCTTGTCCAAATCCCCATGATTTGAACTTCTATTATTTGACCATTTATTTACCACTTCTACAGCATAAGCGTGCCCTCATCTCACTTCAGGCTAATGTGAGGCACCGTAACTGTAGAAATAATAGGGAATGCTGTTGGTACAGGTCCTACTTTCATTTTTCGCTTATTAACTTAGATAAATTATTTAAATAAGCCTTTACTATTATTCTTATTATCTTTGCTTATTAATTTATCCTAAGTCTCAAAATAAGCCTAATTCTGTTTTGTTTTATTATTATAACCTACGTTATAATTTAGCTTATTAACTTAACCCAAAAGTCTAAGCGCATAAATAAGCTACATCTTTATTTGCTCTTTTTTAATCCTAATTTTACTTCATAATTAGGCTTGCAAATATGTCAATTTCAGTCCAATTCCATTTTATTACAATCATTTCATTTTACATCTTATTTTGTGTAATTTCAGTTTTCTTATTGTTTAATCCATATTCGCGTTTAATCTATTCTAATCCATTCGCGAAGAAAAAGGAGAAATAGAAGAAAACTGACAATTATAAAAGAAAATCCCAATCGTAGAAAAAGATGTAAATAAATCGCAAATGACAGTAAATAATCAAAAATATTGTAAATAAATGTAATTAAATGGAAAAACCATAATTAATAGAAATTTACTACAAAGAACTAAAAAGAATAGTTAAGAAGAAATAGACTGAAAATAAATCTAAAACTAAAAATAACTGACAAAAAGGTATTTCCAAAATCGTAGAAAAACTACAACTATTGGAAACTCTATTATTTTAAACTACTTAAAAATCTAAAATAATTACAATCACTCACCTATGGTCCTAAGCTCTTCCCTTTTGGTCTTCCCAGATCCACTTGAGGGTATTAAAATATTTTATTTAAAAAGATTCTCTCCTTGGAAAATTATTTCTTTTAGGGTCCTTCCTAAAAAGGTGAACCCAAGCGGAGAAAATCTAGAATGGGAAAAGGCGTTAGGCCTAGGGTCTTATTTATAGGGGTAGAAGTGGATCACAGACCGTTGGATTTGGAGATTAAATAGGATGCAACCACGTCATAGGCTGAATAAGAGCCAATCAGATGGAAGTATGGAAGGACCAGATGGAGCAAAATAATGCAAATGAGCTGTTAAAATCGCACCTGCCACGAAGAATTAATTCTTCGTTCAAAACAAGAGGTGGGTCGACCTAGGGGTCGACCGCCCTTCTAGCTAGGTCGACCGACCGGTCGACCTAGGCAAGGGGTTGGTCGACCTCCATATATATATATATATATATATATAATTTTCCTTTGGTTCTTGTTTAATTTTTAACTTGTTCATATTAGCTCGGATTCTGACGTTCTATATATGGAAATTGACCAGAAAATTACCATGGGTACAATGGTGCAACTCCTGTGGCTCAATTCTGATAACTTCACAAAGTTATTTTATTATTTAATTAGTTATTATGGGTTAAATTTTGGGTTTTTACAGAAGTGGTGATTGGTAAGGAGATTGCTACGGTTGTTGCAGGCTGATGGAGGTCAGGGAGGCATAGCAGAGGGTGATTGGAGTGTTGTGGTGATTGAGCAGTTTTGCTGTTGAATTGAAGTATGGAGTTGATGGCTGTTTTCTGGTGAAGAGGCAATTGTATAGTTATGGGTGGAAGCGTGGAGTAGAGGAACTTTTGTAGGAAAGTGATTATGGCAGTGGAGATTGAAGTGGTTGTGATGCGGGATGGTAGTGTTCAGAGGTGGAGTAGTGAAGTGATATTAAACAGAAGTGGTGATGGAGAAGTATGCAAGGTTGGGTGTTTGTTGAAATAAGTTTTGAAGTTGAATTCGGGTTTGCTGAGATGTGATTGAAGGGAGATGTTGAGTAGTAGAAGTACAGTGGTGGTGAGGAGTTTAGATTGATGATGAACTTGTTTGCGATTTGGTGGGTTGAGAATTTGGTTAATGGAATTGTGATTGATGATTCAGGAAGTGTGGTGGTCTTTGGTGATGTGTGGAGCAGGGAAGTTATGCAAAAGTTTGGTTTAAGACTAATGATGGATGGTGAGTGTTTAGTTGTGGCAGGAGGAAGATTTTGCAGTTTGGTGAAGTTTAGGTGTATGGTAGTTCTTGGCGAGACAGCAGAGTGATGGTGGAATTGAAGGTGGTTATGTGAATTAAGTATGTTGGCTAATTGGTTTGTGATTAAGTATGAAGAGATTAATGGGGCTGTTGAAAGTGAGGAGTGGTTGAGGAATGTGAGGAGGAGGAAGATGCTATGATGCAGAGGTTGGTGGGTTTAGACTGAGGAGATGGATGAGTAGTTGAATTGGATATTGAGGACTGTTGGTGAAGTGTGCTGGTGAGGTGATGAAAGGAAAGTGAGGTTGTATTTGGGTATAGAAGGTTGGTGAAGCTAAAGTTGGAGAGGGGAGATGAACATAGTTTGGGTATTGCAGCTACCGGGTGAGTGTGACCAAATGCAAGTTGTGGAGATGCTGGTGGGTTTTTAGGTGGTTAAGGAGATGCAGTTGGAGATGAAACCAGTTTTGAAATGTAACAGATTGTATCAAATGCAATGGAACAGAAATGTAAAAACAGAATGTATGAGAAAGAATTTGAAATGTAAAATAGATTGTGAAATGAAATGAGATGTTTTAGCAAATGAAATGTAATATATTTTTTCTTTTTAAAGATAAACAGAATGGACAATTGAAATGCAAGTGAGCAAAGAACAACAGAAAATAAAAAGTAAAAGAACAAATGAACAGTAAAATGAACAAAAGAAAATAAACAACAAAGGACAGAGAAGAGAGAAAGGAACATATAATATAAAGAACAACAACACATGTGAAAGAAAAATGCACAACTGAAATGCAAAATTTATCTCTTTTTTAATGAAAACTAACTCAAAAATAAACCAAATGAATACAAATGCACAAGTGAGAAAAACACAAAATGTAACAACAAAGACACAAAATATATTCTTTTTTTATTTTTCTTAAAGAAGTAAACAAAACAAAACTGTCTTCCCCGACAACGGCGCCAAAAACTTGTTGAACAACGGATTTTCTATCAATTAGAAAACCGTAAAAATATAATCGTTCTAAAACCGCAAGCGCACGACGTACAATCGTAGTACGTATGCGAGTACGGGTCTGTCCACAAGGAAAGAATTAAATTCCAATATTACTCAAATAAATTAGCCCAAAGTTTTGAAATTGTTTTAAAATAAGAAAATTATAGAAAATAAACTA
Organism: Allium fistulosum; assembly: GCA_030737815.1. Taxonomy (NCBI): domain Eukaryota; kingdom Viridiplantae; phylum Streptophyta; class Magnoliopsida; order Asparagales; family Amaryllidaceae; genus Allium; species Allium fistulosum. The sequence goes on from CM060907.1 coordinate 778,746,652, forward strand.
GAGCAAAAGTGAATAAAACTATGAGATTAAGGAGCGATTTAGAGGTAAATCCACTTCCAATCATTTATATAAATCAACACAAAATTTATCTATAATCTCTCCTTTTAATTTTAAGTAGAAATGATTGATGTGTTTATTATAAGCATGATTTATTTATGCTATTAATTAGCACAACTTAAACCATCAAACTCTAACACACCATTCAAACCCACTTATCAACTCTCATAAAAGTGATATGAAATTAAAAATAAAATCTATCTTAAGCATGATCTATTTACTATAAATTAGTAATATCGAGCATCAAATTTTGATTCTAGTTTGGCTTTCATAATCAAAATAACTTAGGAAAATGATCAAATAGTTTATGTTTACAATGGAATAAGCATAGCCTATTTGAGATGTAAGCATAGACTATCAAATTCACTAAAAAAATACATAAACTATCATCATTCATAATTTTCATTAAGCACAAAAGGGAGATCATAAATGAAATCATTATGTTAATTTAATATGTTTCATGAGAGCTTCATTATTCCTAAAGTGAACGGGTTTAGCTTCTCATATTTGAATGCATGCTAACATAAATTTATTTGAACATAAAAAACAAGAAAAATAAGAGCTAATTAAAGAAAAGAGAGCTAACTACTTGCATGAAATAAAACTAAACTAATTGCAAGAATTAAGTCTATTCGACTACCATGAGATAAGAGAAGCATAAACTAAATAAGAGAGCATAAAATAAAAATATCATAAGAGAAAAGAACAGGTAAATAAAAGCAAATAAGAAGGCTAAGAAGCCATTAAAAAACATTTTATTTATCATTGACTTTGTGGCTACAACTTGCATAAAAAAAAAGAAGATGGTTACATGAAACATAAGGGGTGTTCATACATGCTTAAAACCCTAATTCATTTTTAGGGGACTACCAAAAATACCCTTGAGATAGTGTAACCTTCAAGTAATCATTAAGGAATTAATTAATCCCCACTAACATGCCTTTAAATCTCCATTAACATGTGCATGTGATTTTAATTATGGTCCATTAGTTAGTGGACATGTGGGCTCCTTCATGTTGCATGAATTCTTTTATTTCCTTTCTTCATTTGCTTTCATCCTATATGCATGCATACATCCATGAAGCACCATCCATTTTGCACTCAATTTCCTACAAATAAAAATAAAATTGTGTAAATAAATTTTTCCAAATTAATTCATACATAAAATTACCATTTTGCCACCAAATGAAGGTGAATGAATGATGATTTGAAACAATTTAAATTTTGGTTTAAACATATAAAATACCCTAATATGCTCATTTATTTCAATAAAAGAAGATTAAATATGGGAATAAAAATATACACTTTTACATGCACATCAGAATACGAGTGATGGTGAGTGTAACACTCTGTAAAATGAATTATAAATAAATGAAGTAAATTGAAATAAATATGATAAGGGTTGAATATGAAAATTTTATAAAATTTGGAATTTCACCACGAAAGTTATTCCGTTACGTTCATGGAAAAATTCTGATTTGTTTTCATATATAATATGCTGAAAACGGAGCTCAAGCAAAGAAGTTATAAGCATTTGAAGTTTTCAGATTTAAATTAATTTAGTTTGAATTCAAATTCAAAGGAGAAATCAAATCTAGGGTTTAAATTTCAAAAATTAGCCTTGGGGGCTAAGTAAAAGTTTAATTAACGTTTAACGTTAAAAAGTTAATTAGGTAATAAAATCATTGTGCAACGGAACAAAATAAATGTTCCTCGAAATAGAGGAGCGATCGACCTATTTAGGTCAATAGGTCGACCGTAGCGGTCGATTGATCATACATAGGCGGTTTTCCGCTTGGCAATGAATGTTTCCATTGGCGGCTAAGGTTTGAAGCTATGTTATATTAAGTTGTATGCTCCAGATTTATCCATTTCTTACTTACTTCCATCATATGCTTCTGGTGCGTTTCACACTAATAAATAGAACCCTATCCTCTCCACTTTTTATTCATTATTTTGAGGAATACGACGAAATTCTACCATTGCTATCTCCCTCCAATAAGATTCAGAAACTCCATAGAGAATTTAGGTAAGAATTCAACTTATTTCTTATTTGTTTCTTCTTCCAATCTATTCTTATCCTATTCTTCTCCAATTATTCTAAATCTGATGAATATATATTCCTCTTTCCTATTGTGTGTATATATATCAAAAGAGAGAGATTCTGGAAGAGATCGGAAGGCTACAAATCCATTTAAAGTGAAGCTAAGGCTAATCTGTGAGTGGAAACCTTAGTATTTCTTTTTAGCAATTGTTTAGTATATTTCTTTTTGGACTTGAATATGCCTTAGGGATTTTGGGATTTCGAAAATATGATAGACAAAATCCTCCAAAATTCCTTTTTATTTCGAAATGTCAATTCTATGTTGAGATTCTCAATTATTTATATTAATTTGATGGAATTTGTTTCGTTTATGCAATTTCTGATAATTTCATAATATATTCCACTTCTCCTTTTTCTTTGGGCCAAATTGTGATTAGGAATTCTATTCGTAGTTTACACCACTTATTCTTATCTATTTCTTTTAAAAGAGGAGTTGAATAGAATATGAGGTTTAGATTGCAATTCTTATAATTAGGACATTCCATTGAATTTGTATAATAAATTGAGTTTCTATTTTAATTACAAGTCTGTTATTGTAATTTTGGTTATGAATATTTATTCCATATTTTGGACATTAGAATCCCATGAAATCCCGAAGAAAAATGACTTGTAACAATAATTGGTTAGGGAATTGACATTTAACGCTAGTTTAGAGCATAAAGTTCGTGCGTTTAGAACTTATTAGGAGAGAATATTTACTTATCTCTTTTTGCGTAATTAATGTATAATTATTGGGTATATGGCGTAGTTAATTAGACATTTATTTGCATTTTTCCCCCATTAGAAAGGTAACTGATTGTGAGGCAAAAATAAGAGGAAACTCTTATATAGCCTAATTATTATTTTGAGCTGTAATAAGGAAGATTCCTTATAAGGCCTTAATGGCGAGATGAGTATGTATGCATGTATGTGTGTGTGTGTGTATTGTTTACCCTCTTTTTAACCAAACCAGTTAACTTAAAATAGATCTAGAGAGCTCATACATAGTCGGATTGACTTGAAATTTTAGGAGAACACTTAGAAGAAGTAAAAGAAGGCACTCACCAAAAATAGGTTTGATTAGATAAGGCTACATGGATCGCTAGCAATCCATGTAGATTAGGCTCCATCACCTGAAATTTTAGGGTAGGTCCTAGATATCCTCTAGAGTGTACCTGTAAAGTTTCATTTGATTTCGTGAAGTTTTGAGTGAGTTATAGATGATTCTTCTAGACCAGATGATCCATGAAGATGGATGATCAAACAAGCTTCAAACAACTTGATATTTGGACAAGGCATTCAAATAGATGAAAGGAAGGCAACACAAAAGGGTAGGCTCAAAAATAGTTTAAGGGCATGGATCGTTAGCGATCCATAATGTTAGCTCGAGTCACCTTGAGTTTTTCTGGACTTTTTCCTAGCGCCGAGTAGAAGCTTCTGACAAGTTAGCCTTGACCCAACTACTCTCCTACCTCTATAAATTCAATCCTACCTGGAACACAAAGATGATCTTCTAGGCTGGCTGTTGGAACTCTACAGAGATTATTCTTCACTCTTCTTCTCCCATACAACATCCATCTAGGAGTTCACTATGATTCTCCAGTGAACTCTTGCACTTGTGACTTATCCTAATCTCATCAACTTGTAATAGCAATTAGTCGATAATAAAGCTTATAAAGTGGATGTGGTTCGTTAACAGCCGAACCACTATAAAAATATTCTTGTCTCTTTACTATTTCTACTCGTTTTACATTTATATTCTATATTACTGCTCTGTAAAAGCAGGGTTGGTGCTTTCACGCTCAATCCAGGGTGTTGATCCATTTTTTGGGTTAACATTTTGGTGCTTTCACTGAGAAAACTGAACTCAGGGCTAGATCCAAAAGACTTAAACTTTGAGTCTAAGACTTGGAGAAGATGAGCATGCCTAATACCAGATCTAGTGCCGGAGCTAATCAACTAGAGCCTGGGGGCAGCCATGATGTTTCCTCAAATTCTCATCAACCCAACTATGTGATTAGAGAGGAGACGGAAAAGATGATGAAAGAGATGCAGGATAGAATCTTAGCTAGACAATAGGAGATGATGGACGGCTTCTTCCAGAAAATGGAGTAGCAAGGGATGGCTAGATCTGAAGGGAATAGGAATCAAACTCTAGGGAACAACGCAGGAGCTGCCAGAGTTGGATTAGAACAAGATGAAGTCTTACCCCCATGCCTAGAGAAACTGATACTTGGGGGCAACATTAGAATCGAAATGGGAATCAATCCCAATGCCGGAGTGACTGTTGAAACACTAGGAACTGGTGGTTCGTGAGCTAATCCCAATACTAGGATGCAACCGACAGAAGAATATGTACCAAAACTTCCTCGGTGGAACATAGGTCCGAATGAAGCTAGAGTTATGAATCTGAACACCGACGTACGGCTTAAAGAGTACGTCCCGTGATACCCCCATTGGAACAGGGGGCAAAATATTGCTTTAGTATGGAGATCTTCATTGGACGGTGAGAATTGAATTGCTTAATTGGTACAAAGGTTCATTAGAGGAGGACCCCCAGATTAGGGTTTGGAAGACATGAACAGGAATCCATTTACTGCTAATATCCAGAATGCAAGAAATCCCCCAGATTTCAAGCTTCCGAAGCTGGAAATGTACGACGGGAAGATACATCCTATGATTCATATAATGAGATACATCCAACATATGGAGGTGGTTGGTGCTTCTGAGGAGGTAATGGGGTAGTGCTTCCAGTTATACTTAACATATTTGGCTGCAATGTCGTTCAGATAGTTGGAGAATGGGTCCATAAGCACATGGACTGACTTGGTGAGCAAGTTCTTTAGACAGTTCAGAGTCCACGTCTCGCAGCCGAGGAATGTACTTACGCTCTCAAATGTAAAACAAAGGCTTGGAGAGTCCTCAAGAAGTTATTTAACAAGATTCAATGCGACGACAGCTGCGGTCGACAAGCCGGATCCATCGTTTAACCTAATGGCAGCAATATCTGGAGTCGCGGGTAAGATTAATTTCAAAGCTGCATTGAAAAGTGATCCACCGATGGATATTGTGAAATTCTACTACAAAATCGAGAGATGTTTGCATCAGGAAGACGGTGAAGCCGAGGATTAAGATGTGGATGCTGAAATAAATGCTGTGGAGGACAGGGGACCATCTGGAGCTGGAATTGGAAAAGACAAAGGGAAAAGGAAAACCGATGATGACTTCGGGGAGCCAAAACGACAAAGGAAGGAGCCGAGATTCTCTTCGTACACTGACCTGACTGAAATCCCAAAGAGGATATACTTGGATACTATGGGGCAGAACCTCTACCGGAGGCCACCTAGGAGGGAGCCCACTGACCGAGAGAGAAGATCTGGAAAGTTTTGCATCTTCCATGAGCTGAATGGGCATGAAACGAATGAGTGCTGACACCTTTATGATTTGATAGAAAAATTTGGTTCAGAACAACCACCTACCACAGTACATGATGAACAGAACTACGGTAGAATTGCAAGAATAGCCACCAATGGCAAATACATCAAGAAACGCCCAGGGATTTGAGCCAAGACAAATTATCCCATGATCTGGGTAGATAGGAGTCGGTCCGGTTCCCATGCTTTTCTTTTTTGTTTCTTTTTCTACACTTTTCTTTTGGTATCTAGACAATAACAACCTCAGGCCACTTACATGTGTATGGGATCCTGAACAGTCCCTAGGCATACTCTAAGTCGGATGCCTGAGATGACTATTTAGGACAAAAATAACCTTAGACCGCTTACACGTGTACGAGACCCAAATTGGTCTCTATGTATGCTCTGAGTCGGATCTCCGAGGTGAACATTTAGGATTTTTGCTTGTTTTGATTCCTGCTTGTTTGATTTCAGCTAGTTTGTTTTGATTTGAATATTGAAAAAATCCACTTTGATTGTGATGACTAATACTGATCGCCTTAGAGTCCCGACATGGGACCAGAGTGCAAGGTGCAAGTCCCCTTGCTAGAAAAGGGAGTGGATGGACTTGTATGATATTTATCGCCTTAGAGTCCCGACACAGGACCGGAGTGCGAGGTGCAAGTACCTTGGATGGACTTATACGATATTGATCGCCTTAGAGTCCGACCATAAAGACAGGACCAAAATGCAAGAAGTAAGTCCCCTCACCGAAGAGTGAGCGGATGGGCTTATTTAATCCCTTTTAACTTAACAAACAAATGATCCGGAGGGATCATCCCCTTACTTAAAATTAAACTAAACATTAAACGTTTCGCAGCGATCGAACCGATTTGAATTAATAAAAGGATTTGAATGCCTTATAAATAGAATAAAAATGATAAATCCTAGATGAATACAGGACGCTTTCGATATTTGATGCGATTTTGATATATGATGTTATGTGATTTTGATATATATTATGATTGTGATATATGATGTTATAACTCCGAATGAGAGTCGGAATGATAATAATGTAAATCCCGAATGGACATGGGATAGTTAGAGATGTGTGATGTAATAACTTCAAATGAAATTGAAATGATTATGATGTATAGATTACACTTAGGCAGAGTCTAAATTCTTAGGCTGTAACAGGTTTGGAACGACTTGTGATTGGCAAGAGAATCCAAAGGTACATGAAGATTCACCAAGGCTGAAGCAGCTGGAAAGCTAAACTATCAAAGACCGGAGATAGGAACTTTTTCTTAACCAAAGCACACCTTTCATTCAAAAGGCGTACTTTGGGGGGCAAATGACTACCCGCTTTTTGACCAAAGAAGCTAACTTAAAACGGACATAGAGAACTCATACAGAGTTAGATTTACTTGAAATTTTGGAAGAACACTTAGAAGACATAAAAGAAGGCACTCATCAAAAATGGGCTTGATAGGATACGGCTAGATGGATCGCTAGCGATCCATGTAGATTGGGCTCCACCATCTTAAATTTTTAGGGTAGGTTCCAGACACCCTCTAGAGTGTTCCTGCAAATTTTCATCCGATTTCGTTAAGTTTTGAGCGAGTTATGGTTGATTCTTCTGGACCAGATGATCCATGAAGACGGATGATCAAAAAACTCCAAATAACCTGATATTTGGACAAGGCATTCAAAGAGATGAAAGGAAGGTAATGCAAAAAGGTAGACTCAAAAATAGTTTAAGGGCATGGATCGCTAGCGATCCATCATGTTAGCTCGGGTCGTCTTAAGTTTTTCTTGACGTCTCCCTAGCACTGAGTAGAGGCTTCTGACAAGTCTGCCTTAGCCCAACTGCTCTCCTACCCCTATAAATACAATCCTACCTGCAAAATAAAGAGGATCTTCTGGACTGGTTGCTAGAACTCTATAGAGATTATTCTTTACTCTTCTTCTCCCACGCAACAATCATCTTGGAGTTCATTGTGATTCTCCAGTGAACTCTTGCACTTGTGACTTATTCTGATCTCATCAACTTGTAATAGCAGTTAGTCGATAATAAAGCTTATAAAGTGGATGTAGGCTACGTTAATAGCCGAACCACTATAAAAATCTTCTTGTCTCTTTACTATTTTTTATTCTTTTTATATTTATTTTCAATATTATTGCTCTATAAAAACAGGGCTGGTGCTTTCACACTCAATTTAGGACGTTGATCCATTTTTTGGGTTAACATACATACATACATATATATAATATATAGTGTGATTGATTATTGCTAAGTCATAGGGATGTGAGGTCAATAAAGTTACATGACGAAAGCCTTTCCTTCACTTTGAAGCTACCCGCAGTTGTGTACACTTCAATTTATGTGAGATATCCTTATGATAAATATTTGTGATGATGCGAGGTTGGTCTCGACTTCTGTAGGGGAAATCTGCCCAGCTAATCTAGCTACCAGATCCTATGAATAGTTGGACTAATGTGAGACGTCATTACGAGTATGAGCCATAAGATGAAGGGCCTGCTTCGGGGTCTTGAGTTATCAAGTTGTTGGACCTACCTCTTTTCTGCAAATGAAGTATTAATTAGCTAATGGGACACGTTATGTGGTATCTCTATAGGGGTCCGCTTTTGGAAATAGGTATTAGATGATGGGGACTTCCTTAATTAAGGTATTAGATGACTAAAGTCTTCCTATTTTCCACATGAAAGTATTGAGTGGCCTAAGAGATTCCATATGATGTCAGCTAGATAGTACCATTGAGGAGTATGCCTTGGAAATAGGTATTAAATGACGAGGTCTACCTTAATTAAGGTATTAAATGACCAGAGTCTGCCTATTTTCCAATAAAAGGTATTAAGCGGCTTGGGAAACGTCTCTCGCATTATTAGCTATTTATGATGTATGATTAGGATATGATATTTTAGAAACCTGTTTCTGGAATGGAAGGTATTAAGTGGTTGGACCCACCTCCTTTTCTTATAAAGAAGTATTAAATGGTTTAAATGGTTTTATGTTCGTAGACATATTCTTATTTTGAAATATACTGCCCAAGTACTAAAAAGGTAAGACTCGAGGTTTTTATTCACCAGACACTTGTTGTTCTGACTCTCTCCTAATTACAACCTAGGTTAAGGACGGAGTGATGGCAGTGACGATGCTTAGAGATGGAGAAGCTTGGCTTATGGCAGTATTTGTTATTATTACATGCTTTTATGTGTACCCATGTATTTAGACAATTGTTGTAATGGATATTATGTTACGATTTTTATGGAATTCTATATTATGACATTTTTATGGTTTTGAAATAAATGGATACACTTTGCTATTATATCTTGTTCCATCCACTGTGAGTTTTGAAAGTTTAGTTATGGCTCTGTAATATTATTTCATTTTACTACCAACAGCTTACTTTAAATGGATCTAAGTTTCGATGTGCCTTTTCTGGGTCGAAATTTAGGCCTTTTCCAAGGTAGGTTGTTACATTTGGTATCAGAACTTCGGTTACCCGATCAACGAGGAAAAATTATATGCACAAGAGACGTATTTATTACTTTGAAAAAAGTTTTTCAAAAAGAATTTTCAATGAATTCTTATTATATACATACTTACCTATACCCTCTCTTCTTGAACATACGCAAATATACTAGGCAACCTTTTTCTTTCAGTATGTAAATACTATCTTAGGAAATCGTCATTAAAGGTTTAACCTACAGATAGTTCATATGGTTGATAATAAATCTTCTTTCGAACAAGGGAACCCTGCCCACGGAAGACCACCCATTCGTGGAATCCTCGAATGGTTTAAACAATATTTTAGGACTATCAAGTAGATTCCTATTCCACCAGCTGCACCCACTACCCCGCCCGCCAATGCAGCACCGCGTCCTGTCAACTTTCCTAAGTTGTGTAAGGACTTTCTCAATATCGGAGGGAAGACATACTCTAGAACTGAAGGATATTCGGGAGCTAAAGCTTGGATTAGTAACTACAACAATATATTTAGAGAGCTTGGTTGGGATGATCAGCTAAGATTAAGAATAACAGCTTGGCACCTTAGGGAAGAAGCCTTGAATTGGTGGAACTTTATGACTGATGAGCACTCGGAAAGAATATTCTCTTAGGATGAATTAAAGGACCGATTTGAGATGAGATTCATATCTAGAGTAGAGGTTAACTTGTAATTGGAAAAGTTCATTCGACTAAGACATGGAGATTTTACTCTTAAGAAGTACATAGCTAAGTTTACTGAATTGGCTAAATTCATGATGAGCCTAATAGACACACCTATGAAAACGGCCATGAAGTTCGTGTAGTGCTTAAATTCCCTGCTAAGAGAAATGTTGTTGACCCAAGTACCTATTGGGGCCACGTATGAGATGTTGGTAGAAATGACAATGCTGCACATGGCCAATGAGGAAGATAAGGGAATGGAGAAGGAGAAGTCTGCACTTACTCAAAAGCAAGGAGGGTCCAAGAAGGGGAGCTTTTGGGCCAATAAGAAATCGAATGGGAAGTTTAAGAAGGATGGGAAGGTGTGTAAGAAGAGCCAAAGAAAGGGTCATGAAGCTAAAGATTGTAGGGTGAGTCTAATAAAGGAAGCCTTTAAAGGTAGGCGCTTTAACAGCCATGGGGAAGGGCATCACAAGAATCAATGTCCTAAGATGGCTAAGAAAGTATCAAGCGGACATGCCTATGTTATTGAAGTCATCCCTATTGCTAGTAAGCCACCAAGAGACCAAGGAAAAGAAATTCTAGAAGGTATAACTCTTATTTCTGGGGTAACTATTTGTACCTTTTTTGATTCAGGGACATCACTTTCCTTTATATCTAGGGATGTAGTAAATTCTTTAAACATTCAAACCTAGATGGTCAACAGCCCAATAGAGGTTTCCAATTCCATTGGAAGTTCGACTCATCATTCTCTTATTTGCAAAGACCTAGTGTTAGACATATGTGACGTTGATTTCATATGTACTACGCACGTTCTAAATTTCGAGGGGTATGAGATTATCTTAGGTACGGATTGGTAGTCATATTATGGAGCTATTCTTGATTGTGATAAGAGGGTAGTACGATTAAGGAGTTGTGGAGGTCGTGACCTAAAAGTTCTTTATACACCCAAATCTTTAGTTGATTTAAGCTATTTATACTCACTAAATCTATCTGTTGTTCGAGTGCCATTCACTACAACAAAATACCCCTTTTACAACGGACAATGCCCGTTGTAATAGGAGTTTCGCAACGGGCCTAGGCCCGTTGTATTATGCGATGTTGTAATAGAGTGGATGAATTTTACAACGGTTATTGCCCGTTGCAATAGGAGTCTTTTACAACAGTTTTTGCCCGTTGCAAAAGGGTATTTTGCAACTGTTTTTGCCCGTTAAAAAAATTCAAATGAGAAAACTACTACAATGCACGTGTAAATTTTAAACTAATTTGAATTGAAACAAAATTATTATACTAATGACAACCATATTTATTCATATTTACTAAAAATGGCAAAAGAAATTTATATTCAGACGAAATAGAAGTAGAAGTACGTGATCGAGATTTTCCTAAAGATATATATTAGCCAAGTACAAAAAAACTAAAATTTTATGGCCAAGACTTTTCTAAACAAAATAGTCAAGTTCAGAAGAAGTATCCATGGCCAAAATTTTCCTAAACATGCATGATTGCCAAGTTCAAAAAAACAAAAGTTTGCGGTCAAGATTTTCCTAAACATATGTAATAACAAAGTACAGACGTAAAAGGTCATTGTATGAAGCTTAAACATATGTAATAGCAAAGTACATCTTTGAATTGCCGCTTCCAAGCAGTCAGCTAGCTTTTGCATCTCTTCATCATAGTACACCGGCTCCCCACGTGTATTTCTTACGTAGTATTCCTACAAGTGAATGAAAAACTTTATTAATTTTTTTTAAATATTGAAAATAACCAGGCCATATCCGAATCCATACTACATCAAAAAGAGTGAATATGCACCTAACAAGTTTCAGCACCTTCGCATATCAGTACCATGAAAGACAATAAAGTCCATACCAGTAAGCGTGCACACTGTATCGAACAACAGCTTAGGTCTGTCATTACACTTCACATACACAACAGTGTAGTCCTTCTCAAAACAGCTCTCCACAGTCACACACCATCATCATCATCCTCGTCCGAACCCTCAAAACGATCACCACCGTTCATTCTGTCCTCAAATATCATCTGGTGCAGCCGCCTCTCTGTGTGAGTTCCACAATTGCTTATTGAAGTCTTGCCTTTCCACTCTCTATTTCCTCTGAGCACATACTTAAGAAGTCTCTTTATTTTGCTTAATCGATCTGGTTCTTAGATAGATGCAAGAATTTCTTTGTCCGTGATACGAACTATAGAAGCCATTCTAGAGTTGTGGGTCCAGACTACTGAAGCTACTATGTTGCAGTTTAGGTCCATTAAGACTGCGAATATCTCTGAGAGGAGCCCGGGCCTGTCACGACCTATTAGCTCGATTGTTGTGTGCTATGTTGTGGTCTGGACTTCGGTGGGTCGGTTATATGATCGAGTACTGCTGCACATTTTCAATAACAACGAATGCAAATTTTGATTGTTGAATGCACAATCAGTATTTCAAAATACTACAAAATATTTATCAAATTCTAGAAGGCCAGAAAGGACTATCAGTCTGTGTTTGTAAGTGGGTGGAATTTAGATGTCAGTGGGCATACTCTGTATCGTATTCTGAAAAAACAAAAAAAGAGTTAAGGAGCTGTTGAAGGAGCAGAGTAGGGACAAGCGTAGTACTAGTATGGAAGTGGATGGACTCCAAAAATGGTGGAGAAGTTCAAAAACATATGGAGGAGTTACATGATGATATTACGACCAATGATTTTTTAGGACGAAATTGACTTAAAATTATCATTTAAAAGAGAAGCTATGGATATTTTGCATAAATCAAAATGTGATTGATTGATCAATAATCATGAACCTTAGATGTCAATGGTCTTGACTTAATATATTTTGCTAATAATAAATTCGTTACTTAAAGGACATATTTTCATTTCGTTTATGAAACAGATCCCCCTAAAGATCCTTGAAGGGGATGTTTCACATTACCTTATAAAATGAATTCCTCTAGACATATTAAAGCAAATGATTTTACAATGAAGAACAGAATTCCCCTAAAGGTATCAACAGGGATGTACTCTCAAAACTAGTGGATTTAATATCCTTAGAGTCTCTTAAAGAAGGAGTATCTAAATAAATAAGTGAACCGAATTTCTATAGAAAGCCTCATAGACAAATTCATGCATTAACTACGAAACGGATCCCTTGCCTCTTTGCAACATAGGGTTATTCTCGCATGGACTGCAAAGACTAACTTCCTGAAACCCCTTTGCATTAAGGGTGAAAAATACAAAGCTATGAAAACTATCTATTTAAGCTGAACTCGTTAATACATGATTAATTAACAAGTTCATTTATTCAAAAATATTATGACAGCTGTTAACTATGAAAAGGTATGTAAAATATATTTACATAGTAATGTGATAGGTGCATATGTTAGCATGTTTGCAGGTATATGACATAATAGGGAGTAGAAAATAAAAGCAAGCACGTAAGTTAGTAGCATTTTGAAATCAGAAACAACCATCACATATTCACAGTGAAATCAGCACGACAAACATTACAACGTCAAATAACATATCTGACATATTCCAACAAGCCAAGACAAGTCAAGCTAATAATGTTTTAGTCTTATTCCCTTACATGCCAAGACAAGTAAAAGTGGTTAGCAATTTGATTTATCTGAATGATGGTGATGATACCTGTTGAATTCTTTCAGCTATCCCTTCATCGTAAAATTTATTTTCATTTTGATCCACAACATGGAATACTGCAAAGTAAATGTATAAGAACTCGAGTTACTGGGTTATATTAGAAGGAGAGTTCGGTGATTAAAATTAAAAAATGATTAAATGAAATTACCATCCATGAACCAACTGTTATCTGAAGAAATGTAAGCTCTTTTGATTGTAAGGTTCAAATCAATCAACACCTGCACAACCTCAAGCAAACTTCCTGGCTTATTTGAACTATCCACCTATAGAATTGCAAATTTCAATAATCATCACAAAATCTTATTGAAAAAGATAAACTTACTAACATCCTAGTAATCAGAGATTCAAAATTAGTAACCGACCTTTACCAAAGTTGAATGACTGCTTGTAGTGTTATCCACAATCTATTGCAACAAAAATTACTAATTAAAGCACCTGCGATGCGACATCAGTTGATCTGAGATGCGACGTCGGATTCGAGGTGATGTTGCGCGGTCAGGTTTGAGATGCGCCATCGGACCTGAGGTCGAGGTGGATATGCGGCCGTGTTGGATCTGAGGTCGATACAAAGTGTGGTTGCGTGAGATGTGATGGCGCTGGGGTTTGACATGCGTGGAGGTGAAGATGTCGGATGGAGGCTGCTAGGGTTTGAGGTGCTCAGAAGTTTTGTGTAATTTTTATTTCTGGGATTAAATGAATAAACGCAAAGAGAAGATGTGGTTTTGACTGCTTAATTATTTTTACCGACTTTCCAACGCGCCCCGCGTATCATGTTATAAACAAAACTACCAAAATTAGTGCGTAAACACGTGTTTAAAATAGTACAAATTTTTCAATTTTGATTTTTTTATATATAATATGTTAGTAACGAGATTAATTGTTAAAACATTCTTTTTGTATTTTATTTTGAAAAGCTTTGTATATAATTACGTACTAATAACTGTTAATTATTAAATGTTACTTCATATTTATTTACTTAATTATTAACTGTTAATAATTAATATGTATATATTATTAATTTTTAATTTTTAATGGTAATTATTAATCATAAATTATTAATATTTAGTATTAATTATAAATGGTTATATATTTAATATTAATTACTCGATATTATTTACTAATAACTGGAAAGTAAAATTAAGCCTGTTGGAATACTGATTGTATATAATAATTATTAATTAGTGATTGCTTATTAATAATCATTAATTATTATAAGTTATAAATGATTAATATAATATTATTAATGATTAATGATTAAATATTAATAAAAAATATAATATTATTAATGATTAGTAATTAGTAATATAATATTATAATTAGTAATTAGTAACATATGATTAATATAATATTATTAATGATTAATTATTAAATATTAATAAATAATAAATAATAAATATTAATTTTAAGAAAGCATTATAATTATTAATTATTGATTGTCAAAAATTGGCATTATAATAAATTATAAACAGACATTTATTACAACGGACATTTTATGATCGTTGTAAAATTGGCACCTGTTACAACGGGCATTTTCAGCCCGTTGTAAAATTAACACCTATTACAATGGGCATTTTTAGCGTTGTAAAATTGGCACCTCTTACAACGGGCATTTTGTGACCGTTGTAAAATTGACATCTATTACAACGGGCATTTCATGAACGTTGTAAAATTGTCATCTATTACAACGGGCATGAAATGACCGTTGTAATAGCGTTCTATTACAACGGGCAGTCATTGCCCGTTGTGAAAAGGAATTGTATAGGGCATCTATTACAACAGGCCTGAATGGACTGTTGTAATAGCCTTCTATTACAACGGGCAGCCAATGCCCGTTGTAAAAAGGACGTTGTAATAGGGTATTTTTGTTGTAGTGATTATCTGTACACATAGTTTGTGAATTTTTTGATGTCTTTGAGGAGGTCTCAAGTCTCCCACCCTACAAGGAGATTGAGTTTCGAATCGATTTGATGAAGAACACAAGACCCGTCGCTCTGCTATTGAGACAAATGGCCCCCAAAGAAAGAAGGGAATTGGATAAGCAAATCTCAGAGCTATTAAAGAAAGGATTCATCTGTAGGAGTACTTCTTAGTAGGGAGCCCCTGTTGTTTTTGCTACTAAGGCAGATGGTTCTTTGAGACTTTGCGTCGATTATAGGAAGTTGAATAGTTGGCAAGGAAGAATAGGTATCCTCTACCTAGAATAGATGACTTGTTCGACCACCTTATAGGAGCTAAATTATTTTCCCAACTAGAATTAGCAACGGGATTCCATCAGTTAAGGATTACAGAGGAAAGGAAGCCGAATACCGCATTTCGTACTCCAGACGGGCTCTACGAGTGAGAAGTAATGCCTGTTGGACTAACGAATTACCCAACATACTTTGTGGATTTGATGAGTAGAGCATTTAGAGAGCAACTTAATAAATTCGTCATGGGGGTTGAAAGAGCAAGAGGACCACCTTAGGGAGGTATTAGAGACCTTGAGAAGAAACAAACTAAAAGCCAATTTTTTCAAATGCCACTTTTGAAAAAATAAAGTTAGGTTCCTTGAGCATATTGTTTCGAAACAAGGATTGGTTGTAGACCCTGCTAAAGTGGAAGCTATCCAAGGATGGTAGACTCCTAGTAATGCATCAGAGGTTTGGAGTTTTGGTTGGCAGGCTACTATAGGAAGTTCATCAAGAGCTTTGCATAAATAGCAACCCCTTCAACCTAATTGACTAAGAAGAATCTAGTTTTTTTTTGAGATGATAAATGCACCAAGGCATTTGAGAAGCTTAAGGAGTCATTGACTAGTGCACCTGTGCTCACTATTCAAGATGGAACCAAGTTGTTTACGGTTTTTACAAATACATGTGACACAGGACTAGGGGTAGTTATTATGCAAGAAGGGAAGGTAGTTGCCTGTGCTAGTAGATAACTGAAGTACTATGAGAAGAGGTATCCAATGCATGATTTAGAATTGGTAGCCATTGGT
The DNA here is from genome assembly GCA_030737815.1 of Allium fistulosum. Taxonomy (NCBI): domain Eukaryota; kingdom Viridiplantae; phylum Streptophyta; class Magnoliopsida; order Asparagales; family Amaryllidaceae; genus Allium; species Allium fistulosum. Next base: position 778,763,009 of record CM060907.1, read on the forward strand.
TTTGCCTTAAATATGTGGAGGCATTATCTTTTGAAGGAAAGGTTTGGGTTATTCACTAATCATAGATCACTCAAATACCTATTTTTCCACAAAGATTTGAATCTTAGTTAGCAGAAGTGGATGGAGTATATAGCATCCTTTGACTTTAATATTCAGTATACCCTTGGAAAAGGGAACGTAGTCGCCGACGCCCTTAGTCGAAGACATGCTACCCTAGGTGCTATATATAAATGGAGACAGTTAGAGTTTCTCTCAAAATTTTAACACCAACCGTCAATATAATATATCCAAGGTTTTCTATCAGTTATGGAGATTAGACCAGCCTTGATGGATCGTATAGGGCATGAGCAAGTAAAAGATCAAAAGTTAGTAGAGATTTAGAAAACGCTCCTCGTGGAGTAGATCCCGCATCCAACCCCTTTTTTTTCCATTTTCCAGGGAACGGGAGAATTCCCACTACCGTTGACAGGCCAACCGGGCCGTGAGCGTGGTGGGAACGGGCTTCCCAAAAAGCCAGCCTCGGCCGGGGTCATCATAGAATGAAGGGGACGGCCCTAAAGTTGTGTTGGCAAAGAGAGAAAAGGAGGACATTTTCCCCATGCCAGGAGGTATTCGTTAATGAGAAGAGATGTTTGAGAGGAGATGGACGTCTTTGTATTCCAATGATTGATGATTTGATGAGAGATGTGCTTATGGAGTGTCACCACTCAAGGATGACCATTCATCCCAGAGGAGATAAGATGTACAAGGACATAAAGAGATTTTTCATTTGGATGGAATGAAGAGAAGCATAGCTGAGTTTTTTGCTAGGTATTTGACATGTCAGAAATAAAAGCTGGGCAAGGGAAGCCTGGTGGATTATTATTACCTTTGGGAATTCCGACTTGAAAGTGGGAACATATTTCAATGGATTTTGTGAAAGGATTGCCTAAAAGTCAGAAGGACAATGAGGCTAATTGGGTTGTTGTGGACAGACTCACTAAGAGTGCACATTTTGTTCTGATTAGGAGAAATAGGACTACCGCCTTTCTTGCACAGATTTATATTAAGGAGGTAGTTTGTCTATATGGAATTCCTATAAGCATAGTCAGTGATAGGGACCCCTTGTTCACTAACGAGTTTTAGAGGAGCCTACAAACAGCTTTGGGAACTTCTTTGAACCTTAGCACGTCATATCACCCACAAACCGATGGACAAACAGAGAGGGTGAATAGGATTTTGGAAGACTTGTTGAGAGCTTGTGTCTTGGATTTCGGAGGACATTGGGAGCAACATCTACCTTTGGTTGAGTTTGCGTATAATAATAGCTATCAAGCGATGATTGGCATGGCTCCTTTAGAAGCACTTTATGGGCGACCATGCAAATCACCTAGTTGTTGGTGGGAAACCATCGACAAAGTATTACTCGGACCTGATTTGAACCATGATACCATGGAGAAAATAGAGATGATCGGGCAAAGGATAAAGGTAGCGCAAGACCGTCAAAAAAATCTTATGCGGATAGAAGAAGGAAAGGGCTTAAATTTGAGGTTGGGGACATGGTATTTTTTTAAAATCTCCCCTCGTAGAAAAGTTGTTAGGTTTGGCAAATCTGAAAAATTGGCGCCTAGATTTGTTGGGCCATTCAAAATTCTGGAAAGAATAGGAAAATTGGCATACCGTGTGGAGCTTCCTAACAAGTTGGCAGGAGTCCACAATGTTTTCCACGTTTCTCACTTTAGGAAATGCCTTCATGACATTGCTAACATAATAGAGCCTGATCAGTTGGGGGATTTTGAGATGGAGCCAACAGTACCTCATACCACCGCACACATTGTGGAGCATAGTACCAAGAGGCTCCGCAATAAAATAATTAGGTTGGTCCTTGTAGGGACAATTCGGCGGAAAGCACATGGGAGACCGAGGAGAAGATGAAGAGCACTCACCTCCAAAATTAGGACTTTTGGTTGCATTGTGGTTGCTATATTGGATGGTAGGAGATTGTTGTTACACTTTTTCACAATCACTTTACACTCATGTAGAAATTTTTATGTATGTTTAGGATATTTGCATACATACTTTCATAACACAATTACACAGTCATGCTAGGATAAAGCTCATTTTAGCATGTCTACAGTACCTAATCACATTGCACTATTGGTTGAGTAGATGGTTGTGTAGAGAACTTGGTTGTATAACATGGATGTTATTGTGCATTACGCTATTTGCCCCTTGGAAGATTTCAGAATGAAATCCTTTTTAAGGGGGGAAGAATGTAACATCCCGTAAAATGAATCATAAATAAATGAAGTAAATTGAATTAAATATGATAAGGGATGAATATGAAATTTTAAAAAATTTGTAATTTAACCATGAAAGTTATTTTGTTACGTTTATGACGAAATTCTGATCTGTTTCCATATATAATATGCTGAAAACGGAGCTCAAGCAAAGAAGTTATAAGAATTTGAAGTTTTCAAATTTAAATTAATTTAGTTTGAATTCAAATTCAAATGAGAAATCAAATCTAGGGTTTAAATTTCAAAAATTAGCTTGGGGGCTAAGTAAACGTTTAATGTTAAAAGGTTAATTAGGGAAAAAAATAATTGTACAACAGAAAAAAATAAACCTTCCTCGAAATAGAGGAGCGGTCGACCTATATAGGTCAACTGATCGACCGTAGCGGTCGATCGGTCGCACATGGGCAGTCGCTTGATTGGCAACGAATGTTGCCAGTGGCGGGAGTTTAAAGCTATGTTATATCACTACAAAGAAAAATTCTTATTCATAGCATAAAAAAATTGAAAATATAGCGTTGTAATACTGGATGCTAGTATTGGGTATTTAATAAAACAAAACCAAAATAATGACACGCTATCGAAGGATTACCTCTTAAACCTCCATGAAATTTCAGTGAAATATTTTGCAGGCCGCTCATTTCTCCATTTCAACGCTTTCTCCCCAAAAACGAGGAAAACCCTCCTTCTCCTTCTTCGCTGCCCCTAATTCTCATTTTCTTCTGCAAATTATTTGAAAATTTCGCTCTATTACCATCAACCACCGTCCGTCGCACAATTTTTTTGCTATACTGACGATTTGTGAAACACAAGCTCTAATTCACCCAGCGACGAATGATAAACACCTGTCCTCAATATCTACACCGTGATCTGCTTGTGAGCTCTGAGGTAATAATTATTGAGTCAATACCTTTTATTATGCATGCTTAGTCATTGAATTTCTATCTGATCCAATGTTTCAAGGGCCATTGTTCTCATGCCTGTAGCAGTGTACAACCGTGGGTTTTAGAGGTACCCCAAACTGTCATTCTTGTTTTCTGAAATGATTATTTAACAAGTTGTTTGCAACGAAATTGTATTGATGCCTACTTCTAATTGATTTATCGCACATTTTATCATACTTATGTGTGTTTACTGCTGACCAAAAACTATTATTTATTTTTTCCAGCAAACCGATTGATTTATACTGTAATTCAAATATACTCTGATGTGGTGTTATTGGCATACAATTATTTGCACATTAGTTCTTAAGTAAATAGCTTGTTATCGTAATTTGGTAATAGGTGATCCTGTTAAGTAAGGCTTATTTCATATGTTCAGAATGCAGCATGTTAATATCTATGTAAACTGAAGTGGTTTGCTGGTATGTTGGAAAATTGTTAAAGCTGAGTAATTTCTACTACGATAGAAGTGAAATTAATATTACAACACTATAATCATGTTCCCTTTATTAAAAACTTTTTGATCTTACTAATTGCATATGACGTGAATCGTGCTTTGGTAATTGCTGAGTTTTTAATTTACTTTAATCTAGATATCGACAATATTGTGTTCTCGAATCATGTATGTTAACTTTACTTGTGTGATGATTGGTTTTGTTTATTAACATATTAAAGTTTGAAACTAATGAAGCTTGGAAAGTAAAGGCCAAAGTTGACCATACAGTCCTCTCAACATAAAAAACTCAAGCAAAGTTTGATGTTATTAAGAGAAATAAATTCTTTTATTTTCAAATTGATTTTATATATTTCATTGTTTTGTCTTTCTGAAAATTTAAAGTGCATAATGCAGGTTTGAAGCTGTCACACTTCCGAAGGCAGTTGATATGTAAGTTGAACAATCCATGAATTTCTCAAATGCACCTAATAATTTCCAATGAATGGTATATACTTTTTAGTTATGGATCACATACATTTTTAGTACTGATATTAACTACACTAGTATCTTTTGAACCTATTAAGGTACCTCTGTGTACTCTAATACTCCATTGCTTGATTTTGAAACTTAATTTATGATATTCAAAAAGTGAACAAACAATGGATATTAGTTTGCATCTTTATGACTACACTTTTTTAGCCAATTCAATTTCTCACCTTCCCAGCCTGCAATTTATGTTTGCTCTATTTTCACTACCGGTCTTGCAGGCCACTACATCACTTGACCTCACCATTCTTTTTCTAACAATTGCTCATATTAAACATCTTTTTATAATTCTTTTTCCAACAGTTGCAAATCAATGTGGAATGAGGAAAACTTATTTATGGGAAGTGTTGATGTACCTCAAAGCTCAAACCATAAAGGATTTAGCATAAGCAATTTGAGCTGGAAAAAGAATAATTAAAGTTCCAATTGATTTGATATATACCTCATGTTTAAGTTGGGCTCAAATGACTAGTGTTATTGCTATAGCACAACATAGTTCCAAGAAGGTCGGTCCCTTCTCATTTCTCATATTATCCTTTCTGTGCATTTGGTGTGCCTATATACAAGCATTGCTGATTATAGGTTCTAATAATTTTACACAATGAGAGTGATTAAGCAAAGATATGGAGTGATATACATAGTGAAACTGCGATAAAAGAATTTATTTCAGTAATAAAAACTTGGCAACTGAATGAAAGAATATATGTCTTTATTTCTTTTCTTTTATTATTTTGTTTCTCTCACATTGATACAATGCATAGTTTACCGTGGTTAATATAATTCTAATTTTTGTAATATATAAGGTATGGGGATTTACGAAGGTCTAAACAAGCAAGAAATAGCTGAAAAATTAGGACATGTGATTGTTCATGCATGGCGGTGCACATGTTTTACTTGACCACCTGATGGCGAGAATCTTAAAATGTGTGGAGAAAGTGCTATTTCTTATTTTGTTGAGAATGTGAGTATATTTTAAAGAATTCATTATTTATCGTCATTTTCTTATTTCATTGAGAATATGGTATAACTTTTGCTATTTTGTATCTTTTTCAGTCTAGTTATCATAGTATAAGAAAAGAAAGTGAGAGTAGTATAAGGAAGTATAATGAATATCATAGTATAATATTCATCAGACTAGGTAAGTGGCACAATATTTTGATATTAACCTAGGTAAGTGGCATAATATTCATTAGACTACATTTCTTAGCTGCATTTTCTCTTTGATATTATATTTACATTATGACAATGATGCTATTGAGCAGTTTAATATCCATCAAAATGCAGTAAACAATAAACACTTTCTGGGAAAGCAGTAAGCATCATATATTGGCAAAGTGTTATTTGATCATATATGACATGTATAAACTTCTTTTTTACTATTTAATCTACTTACATATCCTTAGGAAAAGAGATTGCAAAGGGGTTCCCCCATTTAGTTTGAAAATGCTTAAACAGTTGAATTGAATGTTTTATTAGAGCAGCTATTAATTTTATAAGAGCAGTTGAATTGAATGTTTTATAAGAGTAGCTGTTAATTTTATAAGGTAATCTGTAAATGCTTAAACAGTTAAACCAAATTTTTTACCCATCAAGTAGTTTGATTTTGTCATTTACATTTAGCTAGGTATCTTTAAGTGTAATCAATATGGGCATTTGTTATTGGAAGTTTGGCATATACATGCTGATAAAATTATGTGCGTGCACAAGCTATGTCATATACTCATATCCCATAGCAACAGCAGCAATTCCTCAAGCTTTCCCAGAGCCGCTCTATTATAACTCCAAGCTGCTTATATTTTCCTCGGTGTTGCCTCTTAAGAGCCAGTTGCTCCACCACCCACTTCACTTCATGCTCGATCCATACCTAAAATCAATACTCATGCTCAGCCAAGCGCAAGCTTAAAAGCTCCAGGTATCAAAGTCCTGTGACTGTGAATCTATATAAATTTTTATCTCCACTATCCTGTGACTTTGAATCTATTTAAGGTTTTAAATTTTTTACTATGTTTGATCACGCCATTCACAAAACCACTCCTCTATTTTCACGTTGGTACCCTGTTAAAAAATTTAAGCTTTTTTACAGTACTATCTGTTTACAATAATATTATACAATACAATTTCTATCATGATTAATCAATAGACTTGATAATTATATGTAAAATGCATCAAGTTATTGCAAACTATAGTAGAAAAACAACAGTTAAAACAATTTGTATACTTTTAGAATGCATCAATTAGAAAAACAACAATTGGTATATTTGTCAATCTAGTAAATGCCGACCAAACTGCAAAACAAAGAGGACTTCACATTAGTGAGGCAATTGCCTCATTCAAAACTGAAGCAATCCCCTCAATATTGATCGAGGCAATGCCTCGGTTTACCAAAGGCAATGCATCGGTAAATACTGAGGCAATGCCTCAATTAAAATTGAGCTAATTGTCAAATTGCCTCAGTTTAACTGGGGCATTTGTGGATGCCCCAGTTTAAATGAGGCAGCCTTGGTTCTTATTCCATCTTAACAATCGATTAATATGTATGTGAAGATCCTTTTGCTGAGGCAAATGCTGGCGACTCTGGTGTTGGAACAAAAGAGTACGTGTATGTGCGCATACAACAACGCAATGGTAGAAAGTGTTTGACAACTATGCAAGGATTAAACAAAGAGTTCAGATACAAAAAAAATCCTTTAAGACCTCAAAAAGGAATTTTTCTATAATGGGCTGTAGTCTAAGATCCTGAATTTGGCCAGGTAAGTTTTATATCACACTCTTAATCGTCACTTCAACTCTTTTTTGTGATTGATAATATGCATGTAATGTGTTTTTTAGGTTATTTAGCTCCGAGATGACCAAAGGAAAAACATCGTTGCATTCCTTATTCAGGTATAATCTGAGTATTTTATATCTGTATTGAAATATTGGTCAGGGGTGGATATATAATATTTGAATTTATATTATGCAATATTGGTCAGCAATATTTTATAAAAATTGGTCAGGAGTATTTTATAAAAATTTAACTAAGTCGACTATAAGTTTATAAAAATAAACTAATTTTTATAAAATTTAACTAAGTTAACCAAGTTTATAAAAATTAACTAAGTTAATCAATTTTTATAAAAATAAATAATTTTCTAAAATTAATTAAGTTTTATAAAAATTAACCAAGTTATATATAAATTTAGCTAAGCTAACCAAGTTTTAAAAAAATTAAATAATTTTCTAAATATTATCAAAATTTTATAAAAATTAAATAAATTTATAAAATTTAACCAAGTTTTATAAAAATTAACCACGTCAACTAAGTTTTATAAAAATTAAATAAGTTTGTGTTACTAAGTATGTTGTTAGTTGGAACATTCATGATGTTAAATTTACGTTGTTAGTTGGAACATTCGTGATGTTACCAAATTTCTTAACTCATTTATGTTACTAAGTATGTGTTTGTTGGAACATTCGTGATGTTAGATTTGAGATAAAATTTGACTAAGTTAAATAAGTTTAAAGAAAATTAACTAAATTATATAAAAATTAACTAAGTTAATTAAGTTTTATAAAATTAACTAAATTTATAAAATTTTAATTAAGTTAACTAAAGTTTATGAATATTAACTATGTTCATAAAAATTAAGCGAGTCTTATAAAAATTAATTAAACTAACTTAAGTTTTATAAAAATAACAACTAAGTTCACTAAATTTTATAAAATTTTGATTAGTTCATATAAATTAACTAAGTTTTATTATAATTAAAATTAACTGAGTTTTATTATAATTAAAATTAACTAAGTTTATAAAAATTAACTAAGATAACTACACTTAAGTTTTATAATAGTCGCGTTCTCTATTTTGAAATATTTGTTAAATTGTTATAAAAATCATATGTTATCTGATCATTTTGGGCTATACCCAACGTGTCTCTTGTAACCAAGGATAACGTTTTATTCCTATGTTCCTTCTTCCATGTCAACTCAGTGAATTAAAATAGTTTTGACGTGGCTCGTTTGAATCAACACTGAAAAATTAAACATGGAATACACAAATACTTTGTAATAATTTGTCCGAAACCAGTGTTGTATGAACAACACACAAAAAATTCTGTTTGCATCAAATTGATGATCGTATCAAAGTAAACGTATGCATTAGGCCGAAAAGGATTTCAAATCTCGCGGTTTCAATTCTGTTAGCAAACTCAATCTATTTGGGGAGCATTTGCAACCCATTTTTCCTGTTGGATGGGGTCACTTAAATGGTCCATTAGAGCCTGATACCATGAAACCACATATGGCATCAACCATCAAGATATCCCATTCCACGTCCACAGATTCACAATGGTGCAATTGACATAAATTAGTATTGTAGTCAAAATCATCAAAACTTGTATAATTGTTGTAGTTTTGATTATTTTCAAAATTTTGACTTTGATTATTTTGAAAATTTTACGACTTTAAGGGCTTATTCAAATATCAATATGATAATCATATGTGTGGAAAGGAGTTCATCATAGAGATATTCAAAATTGTCATAACTAGGTGTATATGAGCTTCGAAACAATTTAAAACACTTATTTGCGCAAATATGAAAAGCTTTGGCATTTTGCCACTTCGAAACGATTAAAAAAAACCAACTGATAAGTCTACCACTGATGAAAAAAAGTCTTACAATGCCTGATCACTAGAGTGTGAAATTACCTAATGTTCTATTTGAGCATAAATTTTTTTGATCAATATTTGATTGGCAACAACAAAAGCATACTGATCTTAGTAGACTTGTCCTTTTCTATAATGTTAAAGCCATTTGTTAATCTTCTCTATGGAAAGTAACTATCTAAAATGAAAATAAATAGAGAAGAGCACTTGATATAAAGAGGAAGTACATTTGTGCTGCCAACTTGAACATCAGTATAACTTGCAGCATAACAGCCTATACTAAATTAATTCCTTACAAAGAGGGAAATAATAGTAGATCGTACATTTACCATGTTAAATTCTATCTTTAACTTAATACTATGGTCATGCTTAACCTTAGGCTCTAGTTGGCAGAGCCAATCACTTTGTGTTACTAATACCAGAAAACCTTTTATTTTGCCTACATACATTCAATATATTTACATAAAGAATGTACACTAGTAATGACTTATCATCGCTATTCCAATTGAAGATGATCGAAAGTGCAAAGTGAAAAATAAATTTTAGTGAAATTGAACAAAATTAGTAGAAGAGAAATATACTGATTAAAAGCAATTCGTTTAATTTTGACTTCGATTTAAAATTTAGGTCAACTCGGTGTTAAATAAATCATTCAGGCCAAAATAGTAGTTTTATATTGGTGAATAACAAACGAAATGGCAAATAATTATTCCCAACTATTACACTTCCACACCACATTACAACTTAATGAATTATTGTTATGATTATTCATGTGCAGTAACAATAGAGTATGGATTTACATTAACTAGGACAATAAAAACTGCCCCTCTTAAGATACACACACAAACCAACTTACGTATATGCATGTGGCACACGCATGTGTTTACGACATTTATGTATAACAAGCATGTTGGTTAAATGCACATATACACACTATACTGTAATCATTTAAAACATATAAATTGTAACAACAATTTAGACTAGGATATCAATTTATAATGTCACTAACAGCATATTGGGTGAAGGGACATTACATGGAGGGACCCGAGTTGATTGCTTGGTTTTGGATGTTGGTTATCTGCTGCTTGTTTAATTGGAATTTGGTGCTAAAGTATTCGATCTGCTAATTATTGCTAAACTTTTAACACTCGGTTATATCCCCAAGTAATGAAAATTAATATGATTCTGGTTTTAACATCGCGGAGTATGCAACATAAACTATAAGCTTATACCAATTTGATGCACTTACCATTTTGACTATGATAATCAAAACTACCATTTGACATAGTCCACAACGGTGCTTTACAAATCTAGTTCCATTGCACTAAAATCAGCTTTCTCCCATACCCCCACAGGCCATAACCACCTTAAAATCAGGTGGCTTCGGGTTCAGTGGCTTGCCTATAACCACGATAAGAACACCGACCATCCTTGAAATGATGGTGGCCAGAAGGGTGGCTAGGCCAATGGCCCGGCCCCTGAAGATATCAGCATATGCTATTGCTATTTACAACAGCACATTGCTGCTGTGTTGGAAGCAGGGGCCGCTGCCCCACAACAGTGGTCGGAACTTGCAATGGCATAGCTCATCACCTCTTCAGTTTCCAATTTGTTTCCATCTCTCTGTTTTGCAAATTTATTTCATTAATAACTTATTAGATTAATGTGGAATGCCATTTCCAGTAATACTTTCTGTTTGAAACTCTGTTGTTTAGTACTCCTACATTTCTACATTTATGATTAATAGACGTATGTATGTGCTTTTTTTGATAGGTGGTGTATGATGTTTCTGGGGTTACTACACGTTGGAAGGCTGGAAAAATTATTTTGTCATGCTCTTTCTCCTTCAAATCGGTTATGCTTGCATTAATTTATTTTGTATCGACGTTCATACATCTTTACTTTTAGTATGTATTGTTTTAGTTAGCTACAGTTGTATGTATTGTTGCTTTTGGTCACAAATATTTATATGCTTAATACTTTGTGTATGAAATATTATGGATATATATATATATATTATGGTTCGACTTATGACTCCATTTAATTACGTACATTACAATGTGATAATTGTGGTTTTTTAACTGTTATAATATATTAGTAGAATTCTAAATTGTAAGCTTGAATGTATATATGGCAATAAAAAATGCAATGACAAGAAAAACCGTTCCAGCTTTTATATACTATAGCATTATGCTAGTGCTATATTCTGCAAGGATTAAACAGTTTTCATAGCAAGTAAACAATGTTATAAAAGATAGTAATAAACTTTCTATAGCATTTTTGTGTGTAATAAAAGATTGAAATAATATTTCTACAGCGTTTTAAGCCGCTATAATAATCTGCACGTCAACATATTATAGCAATTAAATGATTTCATAAATGGTAGCACCATAAACCACAGCTCCGTGTAAAAGTTCTATAACAAGTTGTGAAATGGTATAGAAATGTAGTTGTATTAATACAAATAGTCTAAGATGGCAACACAAACGCTGTAAAAGGTAGTTTTCTATTGCGATTTTAAAACACTATTGTATCTTTCAGACCTATTACAATTTGTTGATATACAACGTTCGTAAACTCGCTACGATTTAATAGCGATTTTGAAACGCTATTAAAAGGTCCGTTTGTTGTAGTGTATTGAGTTGTACGCTCCAGATTTACGTGGTTCTTACCTTCTTCCATCCTACGATTCTAGTGCATTTCAACCCTTATAAATAGAATCCTATAATCCCCACGTTTTATTCATATTATTTTGGGGAATACAATAAATTCTGCCATTGCCATCTCTGTCCAATAAGATTCAGAAACTCCCTAGAGAATTTATGTAAGAATTCAACTTATTTCTTATTTATTTCTTCTTCCAATCTATTCTTATTCTATTCTTCTCCAATTATTCTAAATCTAATGAATATATATATACCTTTTTCCATTTGTGTGAGTATATATCAAAAGATAGAGATTTTAGAAGAGATTGGAAGGCTACAAATCCATTTAAAGTGAAGCTAAGGCTAATCTGTGAGTGGAAACCTTAGTATTTCTTTTTAGCAATTGTTTAACGTATTTCTTTTTGAATTTGAATATGCCTTAGGGATTTTGAGATTTCAAGAATATGATAGATAAAATCCCCCAAAATTTCTTTTTATTTTAAATTGTCAATTCCATGTTGAGATTCTCAATTATTTACACTAGTTTGATGGAATTTGTTTCGTTTATGCAATTTTTGACAATTTCATAATCTATTCCACTACTCCTTTTTCTTTGGGTCAAATCGTGATTCCTCGATAAAATAAGGGGTTTAGAATATGAATTCTATTCGTAGTTTACACCACTTATTCTTATCTATTTCTTTTAAAAGAGGAGTTGAATAGAATATGAGGTTTAGATTGCAATTCTTATCGTTAGGACATTTCATTGAATTGGTATAACAAATTGAGTTTCTATTTTATGTACAAGTCTATTATTGTAATTTTGGTTATGAATATTTATTCCCTGCTTTGGATATTAGAATCCCATGAAATCTCGGGAATTTGAAGAAAAAGGACTTGTAAAATAATTAGTTAGGGAATTGACATTAACGCTAGTTTAGAGCATAAAATTCGGGCGTTTAGGACTTATTAGTAGCGAATATTTACTTATCTCTATTTGCGTAATTAATGTATAATCATTGCGTATATGGCATAGTTAATTAGGCATTTATTTATATTTACTTCCCCCATTAGGAAGGTAATTGATTCTAAGGCAAAAATAAGAGGAAACTCTTATATAGCCTAATTATTATTTTAAGGCGTAATAAGGAAGATTCCTTATAAGGCCTTATTTATGAAACGGCGAGATGAGAGTGTGTGTGTGTGTGTCTATATATATGGAGAGTAATTGATTTATGGTTAACTCATAGGGATGCAAGGTTAATAGAGTTACATGATAGAAGTCTGCCATGCACTTTGAGGCTACCGGCAGTTGTGTACACATTAATTAAAGTGAGATATCCTTATGATAAATATTCGTGATGACGCGAGGTTGGTCCCAAATTCTATAGGAGAAATTTGCCCAGCTAATCTGGCTACCAGTTCCAACGAATAGTCGGACTAATATGAGAGTCATTACGAGTATAGGCCAAAAGACGAAGGGCCTGCTTTGGGGTATTGAGCTATTATGTGGTTAGACCCACCTCTTTTTCCCAAATAAAGTATTAAATGGTCAAGGGGATACGTTAGGTGGTATCTCTACAGGTATCCGCTTCTGGAAATATGTATTAAATGATGGGGTCTGCCTTAATTAAGGTATTAGATGACCAAAGTCTTCTTATTTTCCACATAGAAGTATTAAGTGGCCTAAGAGACTCCATATGCTGTCAGCTAGATAGTACCATTGAGGAGCACGCCTTGGAAATAAGTATTAAATGATGGAGTCTGCCTTAATTAAGGTATTAAATGACAAGAGTCTTCCTATTTTCCAATAAAAGGTATTTAAGTGGCTTGTGTATTGTCTCTCACATTTTTAGCTATTTATGATGTATGATTGGAATATGAGATTTTAGAAACCTACTTTTAGAATGGAAGGAATTAAGTGGTTGGACTCGCCTCCTTTCCTTATAAAGAAGTATTAAATGGTTTTAATGGTTTTATGTTCATATGAATATTCTTATTTTGAAATATACTACATAAGTACTGAAAAGGTAAGACTCGGCGTTTTTATTCACGAGACATTTGTTGTTCTGACTCCCTCCTCATTACAACACAAGTTAAGGATGGAGTGATGACAATGATGATGTTTATAGATGGAGAAGCTTGGCTTGTGGCAGTATTTGTTATTATTACTTGCTTTTATGTGTACCCATGTATTTAGAAAATTGTTGTAACAGATATTATATTACGGTTTTTAGGAATTCTATATTATGACATTTTTATGGTTTCGATATAAATGGGCACACTTTGCTATTATATTTTGTTACATCCGCCGTGAGTTCTGAAAGTTTAGTTATGCTCTGTAATATTATTTCTTTCTACTACCAACAACTTACCTTAGAATGGATCTAAGTTTAGATGGGCCTTTTCTGGGTTGAAATTTAGGCATGTTCTGGGGTGGGTTGTTATTGTGAGGATTGTTTGATGGATGCTATGTTTGTCATGGTTGTTTATCACTCTAGTGTGTCACACGATGTAGGTATTTTTAATAGTATACCTTGACATTAGACATTGTACTTCGGTTGTAGTACACTTATATGGTGATGATAACAAGTTAGCATATATCGATTGTTATATGCTAACTCTTTAGATGCAAGGAAAGGAGAGGTATGATTCTTCATGCCCCATGCCCCTATTTATTATATACGATTTTTGTAGTATTTTTTAGTAGATTAACATATATCATACTTCGAGGTTTTATGCTTTGCCTCTTATTATCTCGGGTACTCTTAAATGAGTAGATTAGGGATAACAGGTCTGGATAGCGCATAGAGCTGTATAGAGTATAAGCAGAAGGCTATGCTTTTGTATATCTATACTTGGAGCTTACTATTGCTTATATTCTGCCGTGTAGTACTATGGAGCCATACCAATACTTGTATTACCTTAGAGACAAATATAAAGTTTATTTGAAGATTTAGGATGTATAAACTCTATTATTTCAGTTATTGTATAATCTGTGAACCTGTTGCACTTTGATGTTCTTATGTATGGTTCATTTGATTATATCACTATCTCGCTCATTTTAATTCTATGTTATTATATTATATTCTTTCTGTGCACTTTGCGACTTTCTATAGGTTCCGTGATTGAATTTTTATTACTTTACACCCTTGGCTATCATCCTACATCAGTCGGGTACCTCCTCAGCGCACTATACAGGTATATTGGGTACCGGTGGTGTAGGGCGGTCACACATTTGGTATCAGAGCTTAGGTTGTGTAGACGACCTAAGTTGATACTTGGATCCATTAGAGACAAGGATGGAGCTATCATCTTAAAATGGATCGAGCGATATATGAGAAAGCATATTTGTTATAATTTGGTTTTCAAAACTACATAATAATATATATAGTGTATAAGTCGCATTGCATTCATAGATAACTCTTATTCCTTTTAGAGAGACTAATCATTCTTATTACAACTTATAAGAATGAACCGACTAACGACAAATGCTATTAGAAAACCATTTCTGGAGTTAAGGAAGGGGCGGGATCAGGGTTACTAACCCCGCCTTGCAAAACATGTTCGCTAAGATGATGCGAAACATGGTTCAAAATGCCTAAGTGCTCCTACTATGGCTGTTGGTGGTGGTGCTCCCGTGCAAACTCCGATGGCTAACTTTGCTAGATTGAGCATACTGGGTAGCAAACTGTTTCTTAGAATAGAATGAGCCATTGAAGTGCAGGATTGGTTGGACTCTTGTGAATGTATCTTTAAGGATATGGAGTTAGAGGATGCGATAAAGAAGAAGCTAGCCTCTAGACAGCTTAAGGGGCGAGCTATGGGATGGTGGAGCACTATCAAGCATTCTTGAGGATTAAATTACTTGGGAGCAGTTTAAGGTGAGGTTTGAAGAGAAATATACATCGGCCACTCAAAAGTCGATGCTCTTCTGAAAGTTTGCTGACTTGAGGCCGGGGAGATGTTTGTATCAGAGTACGTGGCCGTATTCGACATGTTGTCAAAGTAGTGTAACAACCATGCTTTCTGTAGTGTAATAATAAGTAACTTTAATTAAAATTAAAATATTCGAATTTGATTTTTATAAGTTAATATTTAGAAAAAAATAATTTTTATTTAATTAAATTCTACTTAATATAAGATTTTGATTTAATCTATTAAATTAAATTAATAAAAAAATTCATACAATAAATTGAAATTAAATAAAATATTTCTATAAATATTTTTTTATGTATTAATAAATTATATTTAATTGATGTAGTTGAAATATAAATCTATTTTATGTTAATACAACGAATAATTTAATAAAAAAATAAGTATTAAATTGAAAGAAATTGTGTGGTTTTATATATATGTTATGTAAAATAAAGTGCAAATCAAATTAAATTGGATTGGAATTTGTTTATAAATAAATAATAAGAATTATTTAAAATGAGAAAAGTAAGAAAATTAATTTAATTAATTTTAAGCCCAAGCCCAATTGAATCCCTCTTTTCTTTTTTCTCTAGAAAATCTTCTTTTTTATTTCCCTATTCAAAAATTCGAGCCCGACCCCTTCGAACTATCACAGCCCTATTTTCTCAAACTTCAAAATCGCGAACAAAAAAAAGAGGGAGAGGAAATCACGCATGATGCTAGGCATTGGGAAGGATGCATATGATCGCTTGCGATATGGAGATGGAAGTGGGTGTCACGATTAGACGACGATGCTGGAAGGGTCGCGACTGTCACATACGCGATTCAAAGGCTGGCCCCCAACATCGTCGAGCAACTCGAAGGGAGAGGTGCAATCGGGAGTTTCAAGTGGTGATTATGAGGGTTATGGCATGTGTCTAGTGTTTACTTAGTCGAACTTGTGCGCAGCATATAGTGTTGGCATGAGGTGCAGGCGAATGATGTTGGCTGTCGAAGTAAGCAACTTGGTGATGAGGTGGGTACTTATGGTAAGCAGTGCTTTGAAGCTTATTAGTGGCAGTATTGGTTCGCATGGTGGCTACAATTTTGTGCAGCGAGGATAATGAATTGGCAGTAACTG
The DNA here is from genome assembly GCA_030737815.1 of Allium fistulosum. Taxonomy (NCBI): domain Eukaryota; kingdom Viridiplantae; phylum Streptophyta; class Magnoliopsida; order Asparagales; family Amaryllidaceae; genus Allium; species Allium fistulosum. The sequence goes on from CM060907.1 coordinate 778,779,535, forward strand.
CAAGGAATGGCATGTCAATTTTCTGAATTGCACTTCGCTTGGAATTTTGGTGAGTATTTACGCCCATAACTATGTCACCATATTTAATACACACACACACCATTGAATTGTTTGATTGAATCAATTGGTTGAATTATTTGTTTCGAATTGGTTGATGTTTGCATTGTTGGGTATTGGTTTTGTAATTGGTTTATGCTGAATTGGGTGATTGTGTTAGTTGGAAGTGTTAATTTACAAACGGAATTCTGTTCATTTGTGAATTAAACCAAATATTTATTTGAATGTCGATGTGTGAATTTTACGGACGACCAGAGTTTGATAGAACTTAACTTGGGTCACACGATATATTTAAAGCGATGTTTGTTAATATATTTATTGAGTAATTTTACTCCATAATTTATGTATTTAAATATTTAGTTATTTTCTTATTTTAAAAGTTTTTTTGTAAAATCTCTAAACATTATTTGAGGATTCAAAAATCTTACTAAATGTATTTTATAAATATTTTACTAAAGGCTATTCAATCTAACTATTTTCAAATTTAGAAATATATTTTTAACTAAAAATATTAATATAGTTTTCTTTTGGTTATAAAACCCTTTCTAAAGAGTTATATTATAATGTATTATAATTTGGAATTGTTTTAGATGAAAATATAATATATTGCTATTTTATGAACTATATTACTATGATAATAATATTAATTAAAGTTATTTTTATATTATTATAACTGTTCTTTAAGTATTTTTAAACGAGTATTTCAAACCTTGAAAAATATAGAATTCATTTAAAGAACAAATTTAATAATTTTGGATATGTTTTGAATAAATAAAAATTACCATTCTATAATATGAGAATTTCAAATATGTTAAAATGTAAAGGAAAAATGTTTTTTATTCTAATTTTTTAGCATAAAGTGTAGATTTTTAATTATATTTTATGTTTTGAAATAAATATAATTAATTTTGTAATTTATAAATTTACTTTGAAATAGTATTTTATTATAAAAGATTACGAAATGAATTTAAAGCAATATTGAGTGATTTTCAATATAAGTCATTAAGGAATTTGAGTATATAGTGAAGGTTTTGATTATAAATTACGGTTTGAAATGAAAAGAAATTACCTTGGAAGTTTATTAATTTACTTTAAACTAGTATTTGTTATAATTTTTTTTGAAATAGTTTCTATAATGGTTTTGATTTGTAAAGTGATTTTGGGAGATTTAGAAAATATGTATAAAAAGGATTTGCAAATGAATTATAGAATTTATCTTATATTTGGATTAAATATAAAAAGTGAATATATTATTCTATATATATATATGTGTGTGTGTGTGTGTTCTAAAGGTTTTTATCATTTTCTGAATATAAAATTGATTTAATAAGTATTATTATATTTTTATAAATATAATCTATTTCCTAACTTTATATTTGGATGTTTTACTTGTTTTCTATTCTGTTTAACGAGAAATCTGAATAAATGGAATTATAATACCGTTTGGCATGGGACTTTCGATAATATTTCTCTGGTTATTCTTCGAATTCGTTATATAGAATACTGAAGGAGCGAGTGTGATGAGTGAGCTCTGATTAAATGGACTAGTAACACGTGGTGGTAACAGACATCAATGCGTTATTAATTCGATTATTCTCTGCTCGTGGATAAAACTCATACAGGGATTTATTTTGTATGATAAGGCTCGCTGTGGTGAGTCACGTATTTAGCCATATGTCTGCATATGTATCATGCTGTGTGTCGGTACGAGCATATAGCTGTGTGTCAGCTATTATATATACATACATATATATATATATACATATATATAGTATTTGTCTATTCACTATCCGACTCCCTTTATATTGCGAAAGTTGAACTAGATTGGCTAGTATTCAACCTAGCGGTCTGATCGCGGTGGTCGCACCCCAGATCTGTAACACTATAGTCGTGCGTTGGCAATATAAATAGCCGTATGTTGGTAACATATGTAGCCGTGTGTCGATAATATAAAGGCCCCACCTGTCACCTAGGTTAGCAGCCTATTACCATTTAGGGTTATGTGTAAGGTCGTGACAAATGCATAGCGTAGTATTGCAACATGTTTATGACATGCGAAGGATATGAGTCACGATGTCCATCAAGGTAACCAAGACTGTGGAATACGTGTGCCGTGTTCGCACATTACATGTATAGTCTCCTAGAGCAAATGTGTCTGTCAGTCTCTCGTTTGGTTCAGGTGTGTGATATAGACATATACTTATATATATTTGAGATAATGAGCTATGATTATATCTGTGATTGTGTCCAGAGTATGCTCAATCCCCGTATCCTTCTCAAGCATATGTCATCGAATCTCTTTCTCATTGACATGCGTTATCTATTTATCTCCTGTGTTGCTTATTTATCTTTCTTAGGCGTGTGTCGCCATTTTTATGATTTTGTTTGTGGATGATTATTTATATTAGTATTAACGATATTTTATTTATTGAGATTGAGTGATATTTGTGGACAAGCTATGGGTGAGACTGATTATACATGGTGATATCTCTTTATCCCTGATTTTTGGATTTAGATTAGGTTTTGGATATGGATGATTCACCCATTTGATGTTATTTTATGATTACCAATTTGAAGTGCTTTAATATGGGTGATGACATTTTTTTATACTGGGTTTTGTTATGATCTACGTTATACGATACTGGAATTATTGGAGATAACATTATTATATTATACCAAGTATATATAGAGTTCCATACGTTTATTGATCTTGGATTTAGATATAGTATGACCGTTTATTATTTATATAATACTCGGATCGGTCCAAAACTTTTTAGGTACATGGACGATGAGACCAATTTGTGTTTTCTAGTCATAGATTAGTCTAGATATTCAATATTGTAGATAATCATTTTGCTTTGCATAGCCTTTTATGTATATATCATTGTATAGTATATGGTACATATCTTGTATATTTTTATATTATTTATTATCGTTGTGATTGACTCTATGTTCTCTATTATTTACCGTATATTGTATATTGTTCTATCCTGGAGGTACATGTGTTTATTACTTTGTGCTGATACTAAGTATGTTTTATGGTGAGTTGTATTCGATGTTTAAATATGTACCAGTATTAACCCAAGGGAATATTCATGTGTGTAACCTATATCGCCTTATTCTCCATATTATCTGACAGTATTACTATGTAGTACTCTTGGATAGTATGTGTATAAAGATGGGGGTGTTTACATTTTGGTATCAGAGCAGCTTCAGAATAATACATTATATATAAGGGACACATGCCTTAGCCTTAGATGAGACTTAGAGTCCCTGTTTCTTGGGTGCTTTGGGTAGTTACCTATCTTAAAGAGATAGTAGGAGTATATGACGATTACTGGAGCAATCATCAGGGGACGTACTTGTTATTTTTCTTGAATATATATATTTGTATGTATGTATGTATGTATGTATATGTATATACGTATATGTATGTATGTATATATGTATTTCTTATCTCTATCACTTTGGTATATTCACCATGGAATAAATTTTTAAGGAAGGCAATGAAATAAGAAGTGGTTAGACCGACGAGTAGTGTTGGAATTGGTAATGGTGAATAAATCCCTATGTGGTTTTGAACAGTGTAGTATAATCCAGTAGGGATCAAAGTGCGCAATAGATGTTGATAGATAGCTTTCCGTTGAATGTGTTCGTTTATTTGTTTGATTGATGTGTTTATTATTGTATAAATAGTTGTTATATTTGTGCATTTATTTGAGCTTAATCTAAATATGGAAATTGAGTAGGAGTTATCGCTCAAATATTTGTTAAACCACTTGAATCTAGATGGAGCCAAATATTGTTAGAGCCAGTGGTTTATCTAAATCTGAGCCACTAGGGGATAAAAAATCTATTTAATAATAATAATAATGTATAACTAAAAAGTGGAATGGAAAATTAAATTAAATTAAATGAATGCTTGATTGATATTATAAATATGGGATGATTTGTATTATTATTGATGATTGCTGAATTGAATGTATATACAATTTTGAAAATAAATATTTTCACACAAGCAAGATGACGATTTGATAGAAAATGAAATTGATTTTATGATACTATTGAAAATATTTTAATAGTTAATTCTGGTGTTGTAACAACCCAATATTTTAGAGATTATTTTTAATTGAATTTATTTCATTTAGAAAATGTTTTAGAACTTATTTTACTTAAAATTTTGTATTAAAATATTTTAAAGTGAAGTAGGAATTTTTCTAGAATTAATGGTATTTTGTTGTAATTTTCATGTTCTGTTTGCTATTTTTAAACAATTTCTTTAGTTCTTTTACTGTTTTCTCTGAATTTAATTATTTATTTCACTTTGAAAATGTTTTAAAAATCATTTTTATTTCAAATTTTGTTTTATAATATTTTTAAAATGAAGTAAATAATTTTCCAAAGTCAATGGTGATTTATTTGTAATTTCTGGACACTGTTTTCAATTTTTAAGTAATTTATGTAATTCTTTTTCCATTTCTTTAAATTTAAATATTTAATTTTATTTTATAATACTTTGTTTCATTTTTTAAAGTCAATTTCTGAGTTTATTTTGTTTATATAAAATTAAAAAGAAAAAGAAATATGAAGAGTTTAAAATGCTTTAGAAACTGAAGTCTTTTCATCTCCAAAACTCTTCATTTCCATAACCACCTCATTACATTCTTTGGCCGTGCATTCTTGTGTGAATAGCCATGTATTTCCAGTTGTTTCTCATACAAAAAAAATATCACTTTTATTTCTATTCACGGCTTGGAGAAATTTGGTAATGGCTACATCTCTTTTTTTTCCTACTTTTCTCCTCATTTTCTATGTATTTTGCCTTGTTCTTCATGCTTTTTGGATCGGCCTCTCCTCCATATCCACGGCCACAAACTCCCACCCCTCTTCCCTGCCATCAACGCCACCTATACTCCAGTCCATGACCATGGCCGAGCCCACCATGGTGACTAAACCCCTCAAAAATGCAACCTAAGCCTTAAAAACATGTTATTGACCACTATTTGCTTCACCACTTCATTTTCCACCACCACCACCACCTTTGGCCGCCACCACCATCACTAACCGGACCACCACACACCCCTCCAGCCCTTGACTTGACCCATACTCCACTGGTCAAGCCAAACAACCCCATGGCCGAACCCAATATTGAACAAAAATCACACTATTTTGCCTTAAACCCTTCACCTTCTCACTATGTAACTTCCCCTCCATGTTTCACCTCTTTGGCTGTGCATTCACATGACCGAACCTGAGCCAAAACTTGTGCAAACCAGAGCCAAACAACATCCCTAGGCTGTGACAAATAGTAGAGAAAGAAAAGCAAAAGACTTTGTGTTCAAATCACTTTTTATTTCAAAGTTACACCATTGCAAAGTATGTTGAATTTATAATTTGTTTGATTTTTGTTTTGGGTTGTAACACAAGATTTGTAGCTTGGATTTGCTCACCTCTCAAGTCCGTAATCTTGTCATCGTGCTTTGATTTCCGTTGTGTTATTGGTTTTATTATCTCCAGCATTTAGAGGTGAGTAAATCTCACACGACACTATATACTTATGCAATTGTGAAGCGACAACATTTGAATGTGTAGAATTATAAATGATGCTATAACTGCCTGTGATTATTTATGTATGATGTTAAACCTGTAAATTTCATTCATATCACCTGTTACTGTTGTATATTGTTAAACTGTTCATTTATATATGTTTATCACACTGCAAGTTCCCTGTAGAATAGAATCACTATGGGTTGAAATGATACATACCCGAACGGACTTTAGAATAGGGAAAGATCGTTATGGGCTGAAATGATAAGCCTGAGCGACTTTTATTTAAAATTTATTTACTTGGGATTGCGGGTTTGAAATGATAAAACCCGGATTTTCTTTGTAAACTACGGATTGAAATGATATATTATCCGTATCACTTGACTTAGGCTAGAAAATATTATACAGACCCGTGGTTATTTTATTTTTTATTTATTTTTTGGAAATTTTGAGTATTTTAAAAATGTAAAAATATGATAAGTTGATTTAAATTTAATTTTTAAATGATTTATTAAAGTGGAAATGATTTTTCTATGTGATAAATGTAAAATAAATGGATAGAAATTGTGATTTTAAAGTGTAACTTAATTTGGAAATTTTGATTTGGTTTTTAATGGAAATTTAAGTTAATTAAATTAAAAATGAGAATTAAGTTTTAAATGGTGAAAATGGAGATTTAAATTTATGGGTTAAAGTAATTTGTTAAAAATGAAAAAGGGAAATCGACACACTGGAATTAAATAAGTGAACTTAGGAAAAATTGATTTTTTTTGAAAAGTTTTTCTTTATAAAAATCATAAGTTAAAGGATTTAAATGAACATTTTTTAATGTGGAAAAATATGATTTTTTTATAAGTTTAAATGATTTAAATTGAAGTTTATTTATGGCTTGAATTGTATTTAAAAACCTGGAAATTCAATTAATAACACTTCAGAAATGCTATCATTTCTGGAAATGAACTAATTATGAACTAAGTAGAATCTGCAGCACTTTGTAAGTGTTGTGGTTGCATAAATGAACTTAAAGACTAAAATGAACTAAGGCTATGACAACACTTGGTAAGTGCTGTAGTGGCAGGAACTAAAATTGAACCTGAAACTAATGAAAGGGCTATTGTAGCACTTGTTAAGTGCTGCAGTAGGCTGAAATATGATTTTTTTATATAACTGAACTTTTACAGCAGTTTTAATAATGCTGTCTTTGCTGAATTGAATTAAAACCTTTAATTTGAACCCTGAACTATTACAGCAGTTCTGTAAATGCTGTCTTTTCTGAATTGAACTATTTTTCCTTTAAAACTGAACTATTACAGCAGTTTATAAATGCTATCTTTACTGAATTGAATTGTTTTCAAATATAACTTACCGTAGCACTTTTTAAATGCTGTGAAAGCTGAAATTTTAATGTTTTAATGTTTTTAAGTGAATAAATGAACTCAGAAAAGGATAAAATTTTGGGAATTTAATATTTGATTTAAAAGGAATAATGACTTCAGTTTTGAATGGTTTAAATGAAGTATTTTGATTTGAAATATAAACTGTTTTTAAAATTTTATAACCACGGGTTATAATAATGATTGGTTGTTAAAGAGACCGGGATCGGATATGGACATACTCTCTGTCGATACCGAAAACCACTTTAACAACTATATACGTGGTGGAGATTCCAGAATGAAGTAGGATGGTGGCTTCGACCCTAAGGTATATACGTGGACCCAACTCCTGTGAGTTGGCATAAGGTGGCTAAAACATGAGCGATTGACGGGCCAATGAGGTAGCACCTCTGATCGGACACACTTCTTCGATACCATTCTATTACTTATGATTGATTTGGTGCGCACCCTTGATTTGGGAGTATTGTTCGAGGTGGGCGATAGTGGCTGCTATGCGTCACCACCAGTCCGGATGCGTAATTGGTATATCTACCCTGACATTGCCTAGTTGTGCCGTGTCACCTACCATAGCGAGCTTTACTGCGAGTTTCTATTTGTGTCGTACCTATGGAGTATATTCTCATAGCCTTTCGAGGTATGCATGTACTGTATAGACTATTGGCACTATTACGTGTTAGGGTGAGTTCAGATTAAATGTAAAGCCCTAATGTTATTTTAAAGTATGTTATTTTATGATTAGACATTATTATAATAGCGAATATTACTACATAGTAGAAAGTTTAACGGATCCTTAAAGAATGGGCGATCCCAAGCATTCTTTAAGTTACTTGTACTTTTATTACAGTTCACTTGAGTTGGTTTACACTGTATAAGTATGTATGTACTGACTCGAGTGTTTGTGTTTTATTTACGCTCGGGTCAGCCTGAGTATTCACAGCTTTGGATTTCACTTTTCTAGAGCTAGGAATCGCTGGAGTTTCTGCTTATCTAGTTATCTATCTATTTCAGTTTCAGTTGTTCTATTTCAGCATTTGTATTAGAGACTTATGTATTTGGATTTCTATTGTACTTGTTTCAGAACTGTATTGGTTTTCAGACTATGTATTTTGTATCTTTTTTGAGACTCTGTATTTTAGTGGCTTCATGAACCATTATTTATTTTATTTCCGCTGCGAGTTATTCTGATATTTCTGTGTCTGTGATTCTGTGAATGATTTTATTTGCTCCAAATTTTATTACAATATGCTATTTTGCATTATTCAAGTCTGACATTGGTGGATTATTGTCGATTTGAATGGTTCAAAATAGTGGGTCGTTACATTTGGTATCAGAGCCAGGTTTTAGGCAAACCTTAGCCTATGGAGCAAAAACTCATTAGAGATAGGGTAGAAATACCCTAGAATGAGTGAAATTAACCTCAGAATCATTTCTTTGTGAGTGAACGTATTTTCAAAGTATAAAATGATTTTAAAATGATTTTTCAAATAATTTTCAAAGATTATTTTGATATAAAATTTTCTTGTTTTAAAAGCAATTTTTTTCTAAACTTCCTTCTTTAGTATCTACCTTGTTAGAAATTTCTGTTATTAGGATATTCATCCAAGTGATCTTATTTTTGTCTATCTTACCTTATCTTTGTCTTCTCTTTACCTTTGTCCTAAAATTCATTTTTGATATTTTCAGGATGAATCGTGGAAATGCTAGAGGTAGGGGTCGTGGTACTGCCCTAGCTCCTCATCCTGCTGCACCTGTTAGATTTACTGTTCTCTGTAAGGAATTATCTCTACTCGGTGGTACTAAGTTCACCAGTTCAGAGAGCATTATCGAAGCCCAACAGTGGTTACGGAGTTTAGAGAGGATATTTACTGGTCTTGAGATTACTGACGCCCAGAAGCGTCAGTTAGCAGCTTGGCAGCTGCAAGAGTCAGCCTTAGATTGGTGGGAGTCTGTTACAGCTCACACAAACGAAGGTGATCTTTCGTGGGAGCAGTTCAGGTATCCTTTGTGTTATCTTGAATTTTTCCCCATTTTTCTTTTCTTTTGAATCTATCTTAAGTTTTGTTTCTGTATCTTTTCCAAGGAGGCTTTTGTGGCAAAATGGATGCCCGAAGCCGGGAAATCTCAGCTTTATCGTGAATTCATGGATCTTAAGCAGGGTACCATGTCTTTTTCTGAGTATGAGCGGAAGTTCAATGAACTTTCCAAGTTTTGTCCTGGTCTTATTTACACTCAGCTTAAGAAAAATGAGAAGTTCATAGTTGGAGCTCGCCCAGAGTTCTACGATCGTCTTATTTCACATGTTCATGGCACTTTTACTGAGCTTATGGATATGGCTATTCGTTATGAGAACCCTACTTCCAAGGGTCCTGCTGTTTCTGGTGCTCCTGCATCTCAGTCTTCCTCTACAAATTCTAAGAAGAGAAAGCCAAATTTCCACCAGCAGAAGAAGAATTGGCTCAAGCATCCGGGTTTGGGATCTTCATCATCTTCTCCTTCTCAGAGGCACCCTATTGACTTATCTACCATTACCTTCTTCAAATGTGATCAGAAGGGACACTATGCTAATAGTTGCCCTACTTCGGTTGGTGCTGCTGTTCCTCCACCTCAGAGTACCAGGAACAATCTTTGTCATGTCTGCCTTCAGCCTGGTCATTTTAAGAATGACCGTCCTTTGTATCAGAAGGGTAAGCCATTTGGTATTTTTGCTGTCACATCTGCTTCTTCTCCTGCTGCACCTACTCCTGCTCCTAGTGATGATCAAGGTACTCTTCAGGGCACCTTTACTTTATTTCATCATCCTGCTCGTGTTTTATTTGATACTGGAGCTTCGCATAGTTTTATTTCTGTTGATTTGTGTGATAAGTTTGAGCATCTTCTTTCTCCTGAGTTTGCTGTTGAATCTTTGTGTGTTAAAAATCCTATCGGTGGTCCCGCAAATCTTAATAAGATTTGTAAGCAAGTGAGACTCTTCTATTATGGCCATAAATTTTCTGGTGATTTCTATGTTCTTGGTTTCGATGCTTTTGATTTGTTGCTTGGAGGTGATTGGCTTAATGGTCATGATGCCCGCATCTCTTGTAAATCCCTAATTGTTTCTCTTAAGGATGATCGGGGTAATTCTTTGGTTATTCAGTGTCGTATGCCTCATGATTATGCTGACAGCTTTATCTTTTCTCTGGATGCTTCTCCTATTGATCTTCAGTCGACTCGTGTAGTCAAACTCTATCACGATGTATTTGGTGAAGTTACCGCTTTACCTCCTAAGCGGGAAATTGATTTCCGCATTGATCTTATTCCTGGAGCTCGACCTATAGTTCTTCCTCCTAGAAGAATGGCACCCCGCAAGAAGGTTGAGTTAGGGAAGCAAATTGAGGACTTGTCTTCCAAGGGTCTGATCAGACCTAGCTATTCAGAATGGGGAGCAGCAGTGGTTTTGCGTCACCAAGTCCGATGGTTCTCTCTGGATGTGTGTTGATTATAGGGAGCTGAACAAGCTCACTATGAAAAACAGATATCCAATGCCCCGCATCAATGATATGTTTGATCAGCTTTATGGTGCTACTGTTTTCTCTCAGCTTGATCTTGCCATAGGTTTTCACCAGCTTAGAGTTGCCGAGGAAAGTATTCCCAAGACTACTTTCCGTACTGAGAATGGATTCTTTGAATGGTTAGTCATGCCTTTTGGTTTGACTAATGCTCCTACTTTCTTTGTTGATTTGATGAATCGTGTTTTTCATGATGTGCTTAATAAATTTGTTCTAGTCTTTGTTGATGATATCCTTGTCTTCTCTAAGTCCAAGAAAGAGCATGAGACGCATTTAAAATCTGTTCTTAAAACTCTTAGAAATCATCAGTTGAAGGCTAAATTTTCTAAATGCCATTTCTGGAAGGATGAAGTCCGATTCCTCGGGCATATTGTTTCTGGTAATGGAGTTTCTGTTGATCCAGTCAAGATCGCTGCGATCAATGTAAGTATTTCTTTCCTTCTCTTCCCTTGTTTCCTTCAATTTATTCTATCTTTCCAATCGTCCTTATTTATCCCTATTATGTACAGGATTGGGAAACTCCTAAGACTCCTACTGATATCCGTAGTTTTCTGGGCCTTGCCGGTTATTACTGAAGATTCATTGAGATTTTTGCTCGGATTGCTGCACCTCTCACCGCTTTGACTCGGAAGAATGCTAAGTTTATTTGGAGTGATGAGTGTAAGGATGCATTCAGTGAGTTGAAGCACAAGCTTACTTCCACACCAGTTCTTACCGTTCCAAGTGGAAATGAGGGATTAACAGTATACACCGATGCTTGTCGAGAAGGTTTGGGAGCTATTCTGATGCAGGATGGTAAGGTGATTGGTTATGCTAGTCGTTAGTTGAAGACCCATGAAGCCAATTATGCTGCCTATGATTTAGAGTTGCTTGCTGTTGTTTTTGCTTTGAAGCTTTGGAGACATCATCTTTTGGGCACTAAGTTTGAGCTTTTCACAGATCATCAGTCTTTGAGGTATATTTTCTCTCAGAAGGATTTGAAATAGAGACAAGTTAGGTGGTTAGAGTTCCTTGCTTCTTATGACCTCGACATCAACTATACCCCTGGGAAAGCTAATGTTGTGGCAGATGCTTTGAGTCGGAAGAAGGCTTTGTTTTGTCAGCTTGTTGTTTCTTCTCCTCTTGTGGATCGTATCATGGCTAAGCAGGATGAGGATGAGATGCTTAGATTGATTAAGGAGAATGTTCGAAGTAGAGTCGGAGGTAGTAGCCTTGATGGCAATGGTGCTCAGATAGATGATAAAGGTATGTTGAGGATTAATAATAGGATGTGTGTCCCGAATGTTGATGGATTTAGACAGGAGTTGCTTCGGGAGAATCATCAGTCCATACTTTCTATTCATCCGGGTGTGACCAAGATGTACCAGGACATGAAGAAGTTATATTGGTGGAAGGGTATGAAGCGAGATATCTCCATTTTTGTTAGTAGGTGTGCGACTTGCCAACAAGTCAAGGCAGATCATCAGAATACCCCTGGTTTGTTGCAACCTCTTGAGATTCCCAATTGGAAGTGGGAACAAGTTTCTATGGATTTCATTGATGGATTACCGCGGATTAGGAAGGGTAATGAGAGTATATGGGTTATTGTGGATAGATTGACCAAATCAGTTCATTTCATTCCGGTCAAATCTACCCATTCTGCTTCTAGTTTGTGTGAGATTTACATGAGGGAGATTGTTCGTCTCCATGGTGTTCCTTTCAGTATTGTTTGTGATCCTATCTTTACTAGTCAGTTTTGGAAGGCCTTTCAGGATTCTTTAAGTACTCGTTTGAATCTGAGCACTGCTTACCATCCACAGACCGACGGTCAAACGGAAAGGGTGAATCAGATTCTCGAAGATCTTCTTCGTGCTTGTGTGCTTGATTATGGAGGATCTTGGGAAGATCATCTCCATCTTGTCGAATTCACCTATAACAATAGTTATCAGGTATAATTTCTATCTCCTATTTTAATCTTATCTTAATCTTTTATCTATCTCATTTCTATCTTTGAATTCAGGCCAGTATCAAGACGTCTCTGTTTGCTGCTCTTTACAGACGACCTTGTAGATCTCCTTCTTGCTGGATTGAATCCGGTAATCGTTTGGTTCTTGGTCCTGAGATGATTTTAGAGGCTTCTGAGAGAGTTGAGGAGATTAGGAGGAAGATGAGGGTTGCTAAGGATAGGTAGAAGAAGTATGCTGATAGGCGTAGGCGGAGTTTAGAGTTTGTTGTTGGTGATCTGGTTTTCCTTAAGGTCTCTCCCTTAAGGAATGTTATTCGATTTGGTCGTAGAGGGAAGCTTTCTCCTAGATTTGTTGGTCCTTTCCGCATTGTGGAAAGAATTGGTTCTTTGGCTTATCGTCTGGATTTGCCCAAGAAGTTCTCTGGAGTGCATAATGTATTCCACGTTTCTCATCTTCGTCGCTATCTGCATGATCCATCTCTTATTGTTCAGCCTTCTGCTCTTGATAGTTTAGATATTGAGCCTAATCTGACTATTAAGAGGAAGCCACTTCGTATTGTCGACAAAGGTACGAAGCAGCTAAGAAGGAAATCTGTTAGTCTGGTCAAAGTACTGTGGAGTACTGATGATCGTGATTGTACTTGGGAGATGGAGGAGAGCATTCGTGCTTCGAATCTAGAATTTTTCGTTCCAGGTACTATTTGTTTTCTATCTTGTTTTCCTTATTTTCTTTGTTTCCGTTCTTTTCGAGGACGAAAAGGTTTGAGTGAGGGAGAGTGTAACAACCCAATATTTTAGAGATTATTTTTAATTGAATTTATTTCATTTAGAAAATGTTTTAGAACTTATTTTACTTAAAATTTTGTTTTAAAATATTTTAAAGTGAAGTAGGAATTTTTCTAGAATTAATGGTATTTTGTTGTAATTTTCATGTTCTATTTCCAATTTTTAAACAATTTCTTTAGTTCTTTTGCTGTTTTCTCTGAATTTAATTATTTATTTCACTTTGAAAATGTTTTAAAAATCATTTTTATTTCAAATTTTGTTTTAGAATATTTTTAAAATGAAGTAAATAATTTTCCAAAGTCAATGGTGATTTATTTGTAATTTTTGGACACTGTTTTCAATTTTTAAGTAATTTCTGTAATTCCTTTTCCATTTCTTTAAATTTAAATATTTAATTTTATTTTATAATACTTTGTTTCAGTTTTTAAAGTCAATTTTGAGTTTATTTTGTTTATATAAAATTAAAAAGAAAAAGAAATATGAAGAGTTTAAAATGCTTTAGAAACCGAAGTCTTTTCATCTCCAAAACTCTTCATTTCCATAACCACCTCATTACACTCTTTGGCCGTGCATTCTTGTGTGAATAGCCGTGTATTTCCAGTTGTTTCTCACGCAAAAAATATCACTTTCATTTCTATTCACGGCTTGGAGAAATTTGGTAATGGCTACATCTCTTTTTTTTTTACTTTTCTCTTCATTTTCTATGTATTTTGCCTTGTTCTTCTTGCTTTTTGGATCGGCCTCTCCTCCATATCCACGGCCACAAACTCCTACCCCTCTTCCCTACCATCAACACCGCCTATACTCCAGGCCATGACCATGGCCGAGCCCACCATGGTGACTAAACCCCTCAAAAATGCAACCTAAGCCTTAAAAACATGTTATTGACCACTATTTGCTTCACCACTTCATTTTCCACCACCACCACCACCACCTTTGGCCGCCACCACCATCACTAACCGGACCACCACACACCCCTCTAGCCCTTGACCTGACCCATACTCCACTGGTCAAGCCAAACAACCCCATGGCCGAACCCAATATTGAACAAAAATCACACTATTTTGCCTTAAACACTTCACCTTCTCACTATGTAACTTCCCCTCCATGTTTCACCTCTTTGGCTGTGCATTCACATGACCGAACCTGAGCCAAAACTTGTGCAAACCAGAGCCAAACAACATCCCTAGGCCGTGACAAATAGTAGAGAAAGAAAAGCAAAAGACTTTGTGTTCAAATCACTTTTTATTTCAAAGTTACACCATTGCAAAGTATGTTGAATTTATAATTTGTTTGATTTTTGTTTTGGGTTGTAACACAAGATTTGTAGCTTGGATTTGCTCACCTCTCAAGTCCGTAATCTTGTCATCGTGCTTTGATTTCCGTTGTGTTATTGGTTTTGTTATCTCCAGCATTTAGAGGTGAGTAAATCTCACACGACACTATATACTTATGCAATTGTGAAGCGACAACATTTGAATGTGTAGAATTATAAATGATGCTATAACTGCCTGTGATTATTTATGTATGATGTTAAACCTGTAAATTTCATTCATATCACCTGTTACTGTTGTATATTGTTAAACTGTTCATTTATATATGTTTATCACACTGCAAGTTCCCTGTAGAATAGAATCACTATGGGTTGAAATGATACATACCCGAACGGACTTTAGAATAGGGAAAGATCGTTATGGGCTGAAATGATAAGCCTGAGCGACTTTTATTTAAAATTTATTTACTTGGGATTGCGGGTTTGAAATGATAAAACCCGGATTTTCTTTGTAAACTACGGATTGAAATGATATATTATCCGTATCACTTGACTTAGGCTAGAAAATATTATACAGACCCATGGTTATTTTATTTTTTATTTATTTTTTGGAAATTTTGAGTATTTTAGAAATGTAGAAATATGATAAATTGATTTAAATTGAATTTTTAAATGATTTATTAAAGTGGAAATGATTTTTCTATGTGATAAATGTAAAATAAATGGATAGAAATTATGATTTTAAAGTGTAACTTAATTTGGAAATTTTGATTTGATTTTTAATGGAAATTTAAGTTAATTAAATTAAAAATGAGAATTATGTTTTAAATGGTGAAAATGGAGATTTAAATTTATGGGTTAAAGTAATTTGTTAAAAATGAAAAAGGGAAATTGACACACTTGAATTAAATAAGTGAACTTTGGAAAATTTGAATTTTTTTTTCTTTATAAAAATCATAAGTTAAAGGATTTAAATGAACATTTTTAATGTGGAGAAATATGATTTTTTATAAGTTTAAATGATTTAAATTGAAGTTTATTTATGGCTGGAATTGTATTTAAAAACCTAGAAATTCAATTAATAGCACTTCAGAAATGCTATCATTTTTGGAAATGAACTAATTCTGAACTAAGTAGAATCTGCAGCACTTTGTAAGTGCTGTGGTTGCATAAATGAACTTAAGGACTAAAATGAACTAAGGCTATGACAGCACTTGGTAAGTGCTGTAGTGGTAGGAACTAAAATTGAACCTGAAACTAATGAAAGGGCTATTGTAGCACTTGTTAAGTGCTGCAGTAGGCTGAAATATGATTTTTGTATATAACTGAACTTTTACAGCAGTTTTTATAACGCTGTCTTTGCTGAATTGAATTAAAACCTTTAATTTGAACCCTGAACTATTACAGCAGTTCTGTAAATGCTGTCTTTTCTGAATTGAACTATTTTTCCTTTAAAACTGAACTATTACAATAGTTTATAAATGCTGTCTTTGCTGAATTGAATTGTTTTCAAATATAACTGAAATTTTGTGAAATTCTGTGAAAGCTGAAATTTTAATGTTTTAATGTTTTAAGTGAATAAATGAACTCAGAAAAGGCTAAAATTTTGGGAATTGGATATTTGATTTAAAAGGAATAATGACTTCACTTTTAAATTGTTTAAATGAAGTATTTTGATTTGAAATATAAACTGTTTTTAAAATTTTATAACCACAGGTTATAATAACGATTAGTTGTTAAAGAGACCGGGATCGGATATGGACACACTCTCTATCGATACCGAAAACCACTTTAACAACTGTGTACGCGGTGGAGATTCCAGAATGAAGTAGGATGGTGGCGACGACCCTAAGGTATATACGTGGACCCAACTCCCATGAGTTGGCATAAGGTGGCTAAAACATGAGCGATTGATGGGCCAATGAGGTAGCACCTCTGATCGGACACACTTCTTCGATACCATTCTATTACTTGTGATTGATTTGGTGCGCACCCTTGATTTGGGAGTGTTGTTCGAGGTGTGTGATAGTGGCTGCTATGCATCACCACCAGCCCGGATGCGTAATTGGTATATCTACCCTGGCATTGCCTAGTTGTGCCGTGTCACCTACCATAGCGAGCTTTACTGCGAGTTTCTATTTGTGTCATACCTATGGAGTATCTTCTCATAGCCTTTCGAGGTATGCAGGTACTGTATAGAGTATTGGCACTATTACGTGTTAGGGTGAGTTCAGATTAAATGTAAAGCCCTAATGCTATTTTAAAGTATGTTATTTTATGACTAGACATTATTATAATAGCGAATATTACTACATAGTAGATAGTTTAACGGATCCTTAAAGAATGGGCGATCCCAAGCATTCTTTAAGTTACTTGTACTTTTATTACAGTTCACTTGAGTTGGTTTACACTGTACAAGTATGTATGTCCTGACTCGAGTGTTTGTGTTTTATTTATGCTCGGGTCAGCCTGAGTATTCACAGCTTTGGATTTCACTTTTCTGGGGCTAGGAATCGCTGGAGTTTCTGCTTATCTAGTTATCTATCTATTTCAGTTTCAGTTGTTCTATTTCAGCATTTGTATTAGAAACTTATGTATTTGGATTTCTATTGTACTTGTTTCAGAACTGTATTGGTTTTCAGACTATGTATTTTGTATCTTTTTTGAGACTCTGTATTTTAGTGGCTTCATGAACCACTATTTATTTTATTTCTGCTGCTAGTTATTCTGATATTTCTATGTCTATGATTCTGTGAATGATTTTATTTGCTCCAAATTTTATTACAACCTTCTATTTTTCATTATTCAAGTCTGACATGTGTGGATTATTGTCGATTTAAATGGTTCAAAATAGTGGGTCGTTACAGGTGTTAATTTGTCCTTGAGTATTTTAAGAATTCTGGTCGATGCATCTCGCCAACGTTATCCATAGGGATTCCTAAATACTAGGATGAAACATTTTGACACAGAAGTTTGAAAAGAATAGTATGTTTTGAAAATAAACAATATTTTGAAAAATATGTACAAAGTTTGAAATGAAAATTACTATTTTGGAAAAAAATGTAAAGATTTTGGAAATGTTATAAATAATATTTTGTGAAGTGACTTATGTTTTAAAAATTATTTGGAACGATGTTTGATATTTTGAAAAGGAAAATAATAAAGTAATTGAAACAAATATTTTTATTTTATTTAAGTTATTTATTAAATTTAGTTTGCAAGGAAGAAAGGTATTTAGCTTATTATAATTGAAAGAGTTTTGAAATTAATGGATTTTAAGTTTTAATTATTTCACATATTAAATTATTATGATTTGACTCTTGTTTGAATTAAAAATTTGTAAAAGATAAATTTATGAGATAAACAAATATTTTTATAAATTCTGAAGTGAAAAAAAAACCTTTATGAAACGAAGTAAAGAAGAGGCAAAAGTTTTTAAAATATTTATAAAAACTTTATCATAAATCTTACAAATTGAATCTAGTATCAAATCATTCTGTCTTATTATGGTTTAATTCTCTAATCTTGATTCAAAGCATGATTAAAATTACTATGGAGAGATATTATTCACCCTAAGTAAGAACTATACACACATACACATATAGCATTTGCGTGTTTTCCTTATGCAATACAACATCCTTGCTAGGTTGCGCATCTCCAAGTTTTGGTCAAGGTATCTTTCCATTTTGACTTGGCTGTGCTAGCTGCAATTTTGGTTGCAACAGCAGCTGCCTTTGAAGTTCATCCCATCCTCATCATGTTTTATTCTTACAACATGAAAATCTAAGACTTCATCAGCATTCTCTTTGTCTCATTAGGAATCAGCTTACCATAACACATTCTTCGCTTCATCCTATTTTTGCATGCACCTATCATTATGCAGACATTATGCCAACAGCCATATTAGGACAAATTTTCAATTTACACTGGGAAAAAAAATTATAAATTTAGAATTTTTTTTGCATTTGTGTATTTTCTATAAAATTATACGTATACACACACATATACTATATTATTCTCATGTGAATAAGGCTAGCAAGTGTCCAAACAAAATGAAAGTAAAAGAATCATGTTGTAAACCATTCCGAACAGTGTTGAATTCATTCGACCATAACATCTGAATGGTTTGTCTGAATTCGATGATTTTGCACTTTTTGGAAAGCTCAGAACCCCAGCAACAGCTTGTATTTTAAGCATACTGCAAAATTTTGGTATTTTCTAGGCTTAAAACGTTGCTATATAAAAACTGCCTTTTGGATTGTTGAGTTAAGTAAAAACATCCCGTTAATGAAGTACTTCACAATTTCAGTATTCATGGACAACTCTACATTTGAAAGCATGAAATAATCTCGTTTCTTCGACACTTTAACATTAGTCAGAAAATACCTAAACTAAAATAGAATGGTAATAAGTTTATATGTATGCAATTTTTTAATAATCGTTTGAGATAAGCATAGGTACATGATGACTAATTTGATTAAATTTGGTGCATAACTGCAAATAAATTAAGCAAAATCGCTTAAAATTCAAACTATGTTATGTTTTACTTAAAAGAGTGATATGTATTTTGGAATATATGCCGTGTGGCGATATTTTGATATATAAATTATATCTGGTCATGTTTTGGTCAATGTGTATCTATTTCATCATATTGTAATTGTTCGTAATGCTCTCCGTACGAAGGAGACTCTATCGAAATTTTCTGGAAAATCTAATAATTAGAAAATTTTTTAAAATTTTATCGTATGTGAAAATAGAAAGTCGTTAATTGATTCTATTTAAATTGAAGCATACAATAAGAAAAGTTTTGAGAGCCATATAGAGGATTGAATAGAGTAAGCTTATAGAAATTTTTAGAACACGAAGAAAATTTGGGTTCGAGTTGTGTATGTTGTTTCCCTATAAGAAATTGCAAGGACACAATTTTCTTAAGGGGGAAGTCTGTAACAACTTTTCTTTCTTTGCCATAAAAATAAATAAATTTAATTAAAATAAAATTAAAAAAACTTGAATTTGATTATCATAAATTAATATTTAAATTCTTTTTTTTAGTTAATTAGATTCTATTTAATATAAGATTTTGATTTAATCAATTGAATTAAATTAATAAATTCTTTTTAGATAATAAATTGAAACTGAATAAAATGTTTTAATAAATATAATATATTTTTAAGTATTAATAATTTTTATTTAATTGAAGTAGTTGAAAAATAAATCTATTTTACGTTAACACAATGAATAATTTAATAAAAACAAATAAGTATTGAATTGAAAGAAATTATGTGGTTATCGAAATATTTGTGTAAAATAACGTGCAAATCAAATAAAATTGGATTGGAATTTGTTTATAAATAGATAATAAGAATTACTTGAAATGTGAAAAGAAAGAAAATTTATTTAATTAAATTTAGGCCTAAGCCTAGTCGAACCCCTCTTTTCTTATTTTTGGAAAACCCTTCTCTTTTCTTTCCCTATTCAAAAAATCAAGCCCAACCCCTTCGAACCATTCCAGCCTTAATTTCTCAAACCTCAAAATCACAAAAAAAAGAGGGAAAGGAAATTGCGCAAGATGCCAAGCATCGGAAAGAGTGTGTATGATCGCTAGTGATGTGGGGATGGAAGTGGTTTCGCGATTAGAAGACAATGCTGGAAGGTTCCTGACTGTCATGCATGCAATTCAAAGATTAGCCGCCAATGTCGTCGAACGACATAATGGGGGAGGTTCGATCGAGAGTTTTAGGTGGTGATTTTAAGGGCGATGGCATGCGTCTAGGGTTTGCATGGTCGAACTTGTGTGCGACATAGAGTGTTAGCGTAAGGTGCAGGTGAATGATGTTGGCTGTCGAAGGAGGCTTAGTGATGAGGCAGTTGCTTATGGTAGCAGTGCTTTGGATCTCATTGGTGGCAGTAATGGTTCGCGTGGTGGCTACAATTTCATGCAGCAAGAATGATGGATTGACAACAACTGCAAGGAAGGGCACGTCAATTTTCTGGATTACATTTTGCTTGGAATTTCGAAGTATTTACACTCATAAATATATCACCACATTTATTATATATATATATGTATGTAATAACTATTATTGAATTTAAAGATATATGGCATAAAACATGGATATGATGTCGTCTTTGGTAATGGAGAACCGCTCTTTGTTCATGTCGACTGCTATCATTACCCTCGAAAACATGTAACCAGCGAAACACTTATGGTGCCAGTAATCAACATAGAGAATATGATGATGGATCAACATCGAAAGAATAGGATGCCATACTTCAACAATAAAAGAATGTATGCAACGTCACGTGTAACCAAATAAGCAAAGGTATCGAGAACAATCAACATCGTAAGCCATCAATGAATGTCGATGTAACCAATATCGCATTTCATTGATGCTCTACTCTTGTGGTGTCGCTATTCACCTATTGTTACCAAAACAAGTTCATCGCCAATGTAACTCCTCCATATCAACTACGAAGTAATGCTATGTTCATTACCGCATTTCATCAACTGCTGAGTATTGACGTCGAGAATCATCAATGCCGATATTATACTAAAGCAAGTTATGCCTTCTCAACACTGCTCTTTATCCACGCCTCTCTTCATTAATATTTAATGTCGTTTCCAAATGATGCTTCTAACAATGAATCAAGAGTATCTCAGGGCATAAGGTCATCGACTCAGAAAGTTATTGCCAATGTCATCAATAACCAATATTATATCAACAACACCTACGACATCGCACGTCTCAATATGCAGTGTTGATGCCAAGACTCATCAACACTTACAAATGTTATCGAAGTCGATAATAGTATCCCTTCTTGTTAATGTTACTCCTCATTGATGCTGAGTAAAATCTCTATTGGAACAACGCCGAAGCACAACTAAACACTCAAGATTATCGAAGGTCATCATAGAACAAGGCCTAGTTCCATGCGATGTCGAAGATGCCGAAGTCCATAAATGCTGATGTTAAGCTGTTGCGCCGCAACTAATTCCCTATATATACGGACCTAGGGTGCTATGGAGAGGCGGATCATTCTTTTCCCTCCTCTTACATTTTAAACTTTGTAAACCCTAAATCAATTTTGTGAGTTTTGCCGATTGTAACACTCAAACATTGTGCACATAAGGAGTTGAATATCAAACAATTGTATAGCACATAAGGATTGCACATGACATTCGATATGACTTTGATGACTATACAAGGAATTTTTATAGACTTGACATCAAGCATACTTCATCTGTATAATTTTGACTAGCCTCGACAACGCTTTTCTTTGATTAACTTTACTTTTTACACACTTTTAGGGTTAACGAATAAATTTGTTAACATTTTGATGCTAGAAGGAAGGCCCAAACCTCCGACTCCGTTAAACCCTAAGTGGAACTAACCTAGCCTGCATATTTAGGGCTTACAGGACTTGCCCAACCAAGCATATCCCATTCCAATCTAACTTACCTTTGATATTCAATACCAAATAATCACATCAACTAAGTTCTACTTAGTCATGCCAATTAATCGTGTTAAGATTTCCAAACAAGGATCCTTCGAACCATAAACAACTAGGTCAACTTACCAAATTACTAATGATCCCGGGTTTCATGAAGAACAAGTACGAAGAATCGGGGCATTGCAAATTATGAAAAATAAGAGAAGACGGGTAGCATCTTATAACCCAAACAAATGGAGCTCGAATCTGTTCCATCTAGGGCCATCATCAATTTTTGCCCTAGGAAGAGAGTGCAAGAGAGATAATGTCTTCTTAAAAATAAGAAAAGAGATTCAACTCAAAGCCAAGGAGACCATTTTCGAAAGAGAGATAATAAAGGATTTCGATCGATTCACTAGGAGGTGGAAAAAAATTCTTAACCACTCTCAAGGACTAAATGAAACTCTTGACTCTTTAAAACAAAAGCTTATTATGGAAGCTGAGGAGCCTGTCATGCATAAGAGGGCCAAAAGGAATTCCAAAGGATTAACTTCCAAAAGAGCATGGCTTTCTAAGAACTACACTCTTACCACTTCCTATGAGAACATCTATCTCTTGACTAAGGATGAAATCATCTATTGGCCTTTGCAAAAGAAACGTCTGAAAAATGAAAGGAATCCTGAAGGGTCATACTGCTATTATCATCGGGCCAATGGGCACAACAAAAACCAATGTTGAAGCTTGGAGGGCATAATTAACAATTTATTAGGGCAAGGAAAGCTGAATGAATATGTACGAAGATGTTAAGTTAATCATCAATAAAGTCAGATCTTCTGAACAAAATAAGTGTGTCTACATGGTTGAGGAGTAAGACTCTCCTAAAAATAATGGAAATGCCTAAACCACCACCTAAGATAGTATTAAGGGGCAAAAGGCTTTGATCCAGTTAAGATGGCCTGGTCAAAGCACCTCCTAGAGGGAGGATGAAGTAAGCCTTTGGTCCCGTCTGAAAGGGCCTGACTAAAGCACCGAATAAGCCTTCAATCCCATCTACGTGGCCTGGCCGAAGCATAAGCCCTTAATCCCATCTTTATGGCCTGATTAAGGCACCTCTTAGAGGAAGGCTAGAGTAATCCTTTAGTCCCGTCCGAAAACGGCCTCTCCAAAGTTTCTACAAGCCTTTAACCTCTGCCTACGCAGCCTGGTTGGAGCGCCTCCTAGAGGAAGGATGAGTAAGCCTTTGGCCTATCCAAAGCCTTGAACCAACCTTCGGTTCCATCATCAAATGCTCACTGAAGCACCTCCTAGAGGAAGGTTGGTTAAGTCTTGGTCCTGCTCAAGGTAACTAACCAAACGCATCGGACAATATACCTAAATCACCACCTAAGACGGTTATAAGGGATCCGATCCAAGTAGAGATCATCGCCTAAGATTGTGCCAAACAAATCAATCAAAATTAGAGCCAAGTAGCACTCCAAAATTAATTAATCTTCTAGAGGAAGATCTATCAAAAATCAGACCAGTTAGCGCTCCAAGTCAAACAATCGTCTGGAAAAAGATCCACCGAATATGAGCCATTTGTGCTCTATAGCAAATACAATCTATTCTTGCCAGATAAGGATTTCTAGACTTCTATTATTCTTGCTAGATAAGGATTTCTGGTCTTCTCTTATTCTTGTTAAATAAAGATTTCTAGCCTTCCTCTATTAAATACTAGATGGGTTTCTTGGTCTTCCCTTTTAATTGTCAAATGGGTTTTTTTGGTCTTTTTTTTGCACTATGACTAGAATAATTTTTTGGGCTCCTATTCAAATTATTACCAGAATGATTTTTTGACAATGGAATTTCGCTAAGTCTGCCCTCAATTCAGGTTCGAATCCATTTAACGGGAATCCCCATTACTAAACAAGATGTTGAGAATTAATTAATAGAATGGAAGATCTTTATATCGAGTTCTAAAAAGCTCAATCAGCAAGATTCTTAATTCTCTAAACAGACAGAAAGTTGATCTGTATATCAAAAAGCTCAAAATGTAGAAAATTAGGATATTAATCGTCGAGCAAATTCAAATTAGAATTAGCATTCAATTCATGGCTATATACCTTTCATCTGAGGTAACATTCATTTAAGTTACAAGTTCATTTATGATTTAATACACTATAGACAAAGTCGCAGGTACATAAATCAGGTAAAAGAAGGATCTATTCCAAAGCAAGTCTTTGTTAAAGCTTAAGGCTCCATGCAATTTTGTCCAAATGCTTGGCAATCAAAGGGTTGGTAATGTGGCGAAGAGCCACGTCCAAAAGATCTTTGAATTTCTTTTCCTTATTTTGAGTAGCATCCGCATCGTCGACATAATCAATTTGAGTTTTCAAAGCACGTTGGAGAGTCTTATTGGTTCCTCATATATTTTAAACCATGCTCTTTAACTCTTCAATCTTGAACTTTTCGTTCATATTCATTAATACATTGACTTTTTCATTCCATTTCTTGCTAAAGTGTTGCATACATTCAAATTTAACCGCTCTACTCCATTTTGAGATTGTTTCATCGCTTAAATCCAAAGTGGGTTTAATAAAGTAGGGAATTCTTGGCTCGTTAAAGACCAAGATCTGGTCATTCTGCTTGGAGTAGGGTTATGAAGGCCAAATTCGCCTTCACTCGTAATAAGCGTTAATGACCGACAATAGACCTTGGCTTTTCATTAGCTCCACTTCAAGATTATTTATTTGTTGATGCAGTTTAGCTATCTCAGCATCAAGTTCAACTAAAGGTCTAGACTCCAAGACTGATTCAATCTGTTCTATCAGCTACTGGACTCTCTTGTCCATCTCTTTCAGTTTTCCCTTTCAGACTAGAAGTTCATTCGTTCCAACCTCTAAAATTTTATCTTAACTGAAGATATTTCCTATGCTACTCTTGTGCATCTGGATTGTCCAAAAATCGTAAAGCTGAAGCATCTTGAGAAGTCTGCCTCATTTTGATATCATCAAGCAACCTATCTTTAATCTCAACCACTCACAAAAGAACATTTGAAGGGTTAGATGGGCATACTAACTGTGTTTCCTATTAAGAATAAGTGAAACAAGGATTAATACATAAAAAATAAGTTCTTTTATTAAGTAACAACAAAAGTTTATAGACAATAAGGAGTTCAAATACATCACAATTTTGTTTTCAAACATTTAATTAACTCTTAAAGCTTTGAAACAGTAGTTTTGGCATTTTCAAATGACCTGGCCAATAAGGTGAGGGTAGAATCAAAAGAAGCTTTAAGTCCTAGAATATAAACTGGAGAAAATCAATGATAGTCCCATTCCCCTACTAAAGACCTAGTGTGGCCACATATTAGTTTAGCGTGATAGGTTTAAATTTCACTCAATAATCTATCCTTTTCATCACCCAAGAAATCGAAGCGAAAGAGAGAAACCTCATGTAAACGTCTTGTAGGTATCTAAGAAAGTAGTGTCTCGCTATCTACGATATCTTGAGAATCAGGGGTTTCTCTTTAAAATCCTTCTTTAATTTGACAAACTTACTCAAGAGTTCCTTAGAAATAGGACTACTTGATGTTTCTTTAATCTGTACGATATGTTAAAATTAGATTAATGATAAGACAACTAAAACGATAAAGTTTATAAGTAACTTGAGTTACATATAATAATTATACAATTATTCGAGTTCATACAAGACTGGTTTCTTATACAATTTGGAAATATATCTCTTCCTATTATATTTGACTTTTTTTGGGGGGAAGAGAACGAGAAGAAAGAGGAGTAGATGCAATTCTAGGAAGATTCCTGCACACTCCAGGATGAGGATCAGACCCATGCTCATCCAAATATCTGCGATGAAAGCATTTGAGCGAACCCCTGCAATTATCGCTTAAATAGGAGAAGTCAATGAACTTGCCCTTGGAATAAGCTCTATAAAGAAACTCTTCCAAAGTATGCCTATCATCAATCAACATCAAAAAAAGAGTCATCGGTTCTGCTCCGCTAAGAGTTTTTCTCGATAAAGCGTGCTCTCTTCATCCGTGGAGCAACTTCCCTATTTTTAAATATCTTAGTTTTGATGTGCTGGTTGCAAGGTTCTTATATTTTTCACACAAATCATTATACTCTTCCAAGTGTTTATCCAATTCTCTATTAAACCGGTCTATCTCTATTTGCTTCTTTTCAAGCATAACATTATAATGATATTTGGTTTTCTCCTTAACTATATTCAACGTATTAACTAATAATTACTCGATAACTTAAGACGTTTGAACAAAGAGATCCATACCTGAGAAAGTGGAGTTGAAGAGGAGGAAATCTTTTCTTTTTTATGGATTTTTGGCTTTGAGAGTACTGCCCTTCTTAGGAGAATCTTTCCTTGAGAGATCAGGCATATTAGCAGTTTCTATACCTTGGACGGATGAATCTAGGTTAGCATCACCAGATCCGTCCTTATCATTTGGCTATCTAGAGAGTTCCACCATTACCTCCACCGTCGCCACCATTATCATCATCACGATCATCACCATCATGGCGATCATCATTATTGTCATCAGTATGATCATCGTCACCATCTTCTTCTCCATCGGGTTTTGTTTCTTCATCTATTAGAGCATCGTCAAATGTTAGCCATTTTTCAGCATCAATTTCCTTTTCGATAAGAAATACTTCTTCAAGAGTCTTCTTGTCCTTTTTCATCCTAAGACTGAACTTCCTCTTAAACTTTTCATTCAAATCTGAAAGAGATGGAAAGTCCAAATTTGGGCATTTTTGGATATTGTTAGCATACACTACGTAGAAAGTGCTTTGGTAACACTTTTCATTGATTTTATGAAGAGCGGCATTAAGGAAGGAAGTGACTTTTTTCTTAGCATCAATGACAATGTTATTCGAATAAGCTAAATACTAGACTTCCTTTGCAACTCGTCTTCTAGCAACTTGTTCTTCTTAGCTAGCTGGGACTTTTCCTTGGTCATCTTCTCAAGATATACTTTGAATTTATTAGCCAACTCAGGGCCAGCTTTCAAGTTTTTCATTTCCTCTTTCAACGGCTGCCTAGCTTTCCGCTTCTCATCAAGAAAGGAACCAAGTTTTTCCTTTTCAAGAACAGTCTTATCTCTCGCCATAGTAATGTCGATCATACTATTGTTAAGTAAAGAGATCTTTTCTTTAAGCTCGGCCACTTCATTGGATAGCCCCTGAGAAGCATCTCGGAGAAGGAACATATGCTTTCCTACCTAAAATATATAACCCGTCTAAGTTAGAACAAAATCTATAAAGTTAAGGTTAACTAAATGAACAGAAAAATATATTAATATAAGTTGTTTAAGAATAATGAAAAGGTGATCATCAGAATAAGCTAGAGGCTGCGATTATCCAGGAGAAGTGATGGAGGGAGATTGAATGGCAAATCAAGCAAGTTCCTCAAAATTCATCGTTGAGGGCTGAGCCCGTGCCTTCGAAGGAAGAGGATCATTTGGAGATTGATGCAAACCAAGATCATCACATATGTAGCTGATGGATGTTGTGGAGGTAGGAAAAGTATCAGAAGGGGATTGGGAGTCTGAGCCTCCCTGAGCTTCTTTGCAGTTTATCTAAATTTACCGCCTTGAGACTTGGATTAATGTTTACATGCCCCTCCTCATTCACAACAACAGGAGTGAATTCACCCGTAAGTTTGGACCTTTTACCTTGGAGGAAGGAAGAAGTGTCAATATGAGCATCATTACTCATTTCTTCTCCATCTAACTCTTCAATGGGCCTTGGAAATGGAGCATTTGACAAAAACAAGTTTGATTGATTGAGACAGAGCCGAAGCTTCATATTTTCTTTTCCTCTTTTTAGAAACATCACCTTTAACATTAGCTTCCTAGGGAGCAACAATGAGGGTAGATGAACCTAAAGAAAAAGGAAAATTTATTAAACTGGTAGCATTAGGAATTCGATTTAGGCTGTATTGAAACTAACCAACATGATTAGGTTGAACTGGAGAATTAGAAGTAAATGATTTTGATTTGCCCATCACCAATGAACATTTTCCCTGAGCATTGAACTTAACCTTTGAAGGCTATCCCGAGATTTTACAGTAATCCAAAATAATAGTGTGCTGAAGAAGTTTAGTCAGAATTAATAGTCTGAGCCTATTCCCCATGCTCTTTACTGCTCGAGTTAAGGACAACACAATTTCCTGGTCTTCAGTTTTCAGCTTTTTAGGAGTGGAATCTACTAAGAAACACCTAAAACATCAGGTAACCAAGGATGAAAAACATACTAGGAATAGAAAATGTCCCTCTGATGTTAGAGAAACACTTGACGAAAAGGAATTGGGTTTCCCATCCCCTTGTCATGTTAACACCCTTAGGAATCATACATTACGATTAGGGACAGATTCAGTATAGTTGATGATCTGGTTGCTCACCAACCTTAGCAAGAAGAGCTGTATAATGGAGAATTTTAGCGCTAAGGGAAGGGAGTCCTGCCTCCCTAGCCATGACCTCCAAGCAAGTCAGATATGTATAGGAGTTTGGTAAGATTTCAATAAGTGCAATGTCCTGATGTTCCAAATATATTAGGAGAAAACCAGAAAAAGGAAGGTAGCCCATGTGCCAAATATGAATGGGAGTAAAAGTAAAGTATCTTTCTAGTAGATTGTACATATTGTCCGCAGGACAAGGAGGGATGGCTGTAAATCCCGTAATTCTGAATTGCTCCAAGATGAAATCAACCTCATCTTGGAATGTAATATATGACGGATTCAAAAGATTGCCTCCTTTCTTACTAGCAGAGGAAGAGGCCTTAGGTCCTGCACTGGCTTTCTTAACAGACTTCTTAATGAGCTTTGAACTTTCCATTGG
Organism: Allium fistulosum; assembly: GCA_030737815.1. Classification (NCBI taxonomy): domain Eukaryota; kingdom Viridiplantae; phylum Streptophyta; class Magnoliopsida; order Asparagales; family Amaryllidaceae; genus Allium; species Allium fistulosum. The sequence continues at coordinate 778,808,363 of CM060907.1, forward strand.
CCTACTAGGTGATATTATTTCAAATTTAAGAGATGATGGTGGCCATACCAAATAAAAATTGCTACATGCTAAATACTAAAATTATTACTTGAGTGGTTTATTTATTACCTAGGTAATGGCATTAAGATGCTTAAAGGATATGTTAGTTGCAAATTAGCAACCCTTAAATAGCACATGCTTAGTTTAAGTTTAATTAAGGACTTAAACTTTAAACTTTATAACAAAGAAAGTCCATAGAAAAACTATATGGAAATTAAATAAAAAGTAGTTACATGATGTTAATAAACTTAAGTCATTAGCTACGACAATGATGAATGTCTTAAAGCATTAGTGAAGACCGCCGTTGTAACTAATAGTGAAGTGATGAAGATTGTCGACATCAACGAATAAGACAGAGCGAGTTGATAATGTGCTAATGAGAAAATAAATGATATCGAATGAAGCTTAACTTATAATATTAAAGATAGCTACATAACAATGGTAGAAAATAATAAGACTGTCGGTATCAAGTTGTACGTTGACGATGAAAGTAGATAACACCGTTTATAATTAAGTAAGGTCGCACTTAATAGTAAGAGGCTAACACATCTCATCTTAACCGTTAATGGTATGGGAGTTTTGCATTATTAAGGAGATGGGTTAAGAACTTTATTGACGCCGTGTATCACATTGCTTATCTCATAAGGCATTTGTAAATACCTCTACTGTGGCTAATGTCAAAGTGTTGTGGATCGTTGATATCAGTGAATGACGACGACATGAGTTGATATGTATCAGTTAACCAACTTGTAACATGTAAAATAATAACAATACCGTAAGCGATATATTAAAACAGTGGCGATGAATAGTAAGATTATTGGTATCAAGTTATAGCTTTATAAATCAGCAATGAAAAAAATGACTTCGTCTATAATTAAATAATGTTACGTTTAACTGGAATACACTTTCTCATACCAATAAGGTTTGCTGCATTTTATCGATTAATAATATGAGATTTTTGCACTATTAAGGCAATAGGTTAGTTAAGGACTTTATTGACGAAGTGGATCATGCTAGTATCACAACGTCGACTTTAATTAATACTAAGATTATTGATGTCGCATCTAATCAATTTAGGCGTCCTAGTAATAGTGACATCTATAACTCTATTTCACTCTCATTATTTACAATATAAAAGTTTTGTATCAAAAACATTAGCTAATGAAATAACAAGATAATATAACATTCTATTAGTTTCAAGTATCATAGTAATGTCAAAAACCATCAGTATCAATCATTATAAGAACGTCGTAAATAATCAATGATGAAGTAGTAAAAGTATGTGCTGAGTTTCAAGTCTAATAAGTCATTTTCATCGACCAGTAAAAGCTTTTCACATCAATATCGATTAATATCAAAAAATATTTGTACAATATGAAAGCCCTACACTATTGATTAATCAATGTCACATTTTCCAATGGTGTTATGAATGTCGGTACCAACACGGGTCTAAATGGTAATAGATGCAGGTTTAATAAGCGACCCACTTCATCATCAAATTAGAAGCCCCAAATATTCAAATTGACGTTGATTCATAATTAATTGATTTAAAGGTTAAAAAAATTACATGACATCCAACAATAATAAATTCACAACTACAGTCCTTAACACATTGTCAATCGAGTCGAAATCAACGAAACCCCAAATCAAACCCTCGTAGCACTATTAAAACCTAATAAACTTATTAATTAGATCGATGTAAAATAAAAAATCGTACCTGAATGAGAATCGGCTGCATGAAAATTCGAAAAGTATAAATTTTCTAAGGAATTTCTGATTTCTTGTTTGAGTTCTCGATTGCAGGTAAAAGAAGAAAAGGAAGAGGCTTAGGTATTTATAGGAAGATAGTCGTTAGATTGATTTTAAATGGACGGTTGGATTGACATAGGAAGACCAATAGGCGGGAAAGATGATGTCGACAATATTGACTTGAAAAGTCATTGACTCCTCTATGCTAGGAGGGCAAATGTTATCACCATTATTGAATTAAAGATATACGACATAGGATATGGATATGACATCATCTTTCAAGATGGAGAACTGCTCGTTGTTTACATCGACTGCCATCATTACCCTCGAAGACATGTGAGCAGCGAAACACTTATGGTGCCAATAATCAAAATCAAAAATATGATGACGGATCAACGTCGATAGAATAGGATGCTACACTTCATCAATAAAAGAGTGTATGCAATGTTGTGTGTGACCAAAGAGGTAATGATACTGAGTACAATCAACATCGTATAACCATCAATGAATGTCGATATAACCAATATCGCATCTCATTGATGCTGTGCTCTAATGGTGTTGTTATTTACCTATTGCTATCGAAAGAAGTTCATCGCCAATGTAACTCCTCCATATCAACTACCAAGTAATGCTATGTTCATTATCGCCTTTTATCAACTGCTGAGTGTTGACATCGAGAATCATCACTATAACAACCTAGAATTTTATCGCTTTTAATATGGGTAATTAATATATTTTTAAATGATTTATAAATGGATTTTATTATCCAAAAATACCTCTTTTAAATAATGACTAATGATGGTGAAATGGTTTTCAAAATGTGTTTACCAAAATAATCAGTTCAAAGAAAAATAGAAAATGTGACCAGAAATCGTTTTCCGAATATTTGACTTTTCGGTGTCTAAAATTTTCGCACATTTTAGTTCACATATATTAAATTTATAAATATGGTTAATGTTAATAAGAGTAAATGGTAAATTATATTTACTTAAGTAAATATAAAATGAGACGTGACATATGACCAAAATTTAAATAATAAAAAATGTAATGTCACATTAACACATAACATCATGGTACAAGATCATCCTATTATCCAATATATTTTAAAATGCGTGATTTGTACCATAGTAAAGGTAAAAGTATATGTTTACTTAAGTAAGAAATGAGATGTGACATATAACCAAAAATTTAAATTAAAATACAAAAAAATGATATGTCATTTTCACATAACACATCATGGTACAGAGAAGGAGTTAGCATGGTGGTTAAAAAGGAGGTGGTGCTTGTTGCATGTGGAATAAGGCATGGAAGGAGGGATGGTGATGTGGCAAAATGTTAATGGAGGGTAATTACTGAAGGGGTATTTTAGTAAATTGTTTATCAACTTTATATAAAAACAACTTCTAATATTTTCTCTCTCATTTCATTCATTTCTCATTTTTTTGTCAAAAACTCCAACTTCTTTTCTATGCTTTGAAATTTCTTTAATGACTTCTACGTTTCTTTAAAAGGTTTAAAAATCATTTCTTTTCCACTTTAAAAACTCTTAAACTTGTTTAAACATCTTTCTCTTCCTTCCTACAACCTCTTCTTCTTCAAAAGGTACAAAAACTGCCTCAACACACCATGGCCGAGCCTATTGACCCATGACCGAGCCTATTATTCCTTTTAGCTCCAAAAATCAAGTCTTTTTCAATATAAAGCTAAGATCTAAGGCCGTTTCAAGTTTTAGGGAATGGTTGGTTTGTTTTCATAACTTTTGGTAAGTAAATAATCACATCTTTTTGGAAAAATATAACCTTTATTATGTTGTTTATTTTGTCATGAAATATTAGTGGTTTGATGGATTTAGTGTTGTTTGGGTTTGGTATTTATGTTACTTGTATGTGATATGGAGTTAGACTTGTAAATAGAAGTCTAAATGTTGTGTTTTGGTTGTAAAGATGTGTTCTTTGCTTATGTTTATGGTTGTGATTTGATCATGTATGTATGATCATGAATGTGTGGTTATATGCTATGAAAGTTAGCATTTTGACATGTAAAGTGACTTGAGATCCTTTGGAAAATCAAAATCATGTTTTACTAGTTTTTAAGTTACTAAAAGGATTTCAAAGTTTCTAACTTTATTTAGTTTCAAAAAACTTTTACTTATGTTTTTAAAGTGAGTAAAAATTTGGAGTAAATGGTTTGAAAAGTTAACTTAGAAAAAACTAGTTCTAAGTTATGGCATCCATAGCGATAGTTGCTATGGATGTAGTTTGGAAAAGCTAAACATTTCTAAATTTATAGTGTTTCTTTTCAAACGTTTTAGAAAACTATTTTCAAATCATTAATTAAGTATAAAAGATTATTAATTAATTAATTAATTATGAGTTAATAATTTATTTATTTATTAATCAAGGATAATTGGTAGTTAATTAGTAATTAATTTAAGTAATTAGTAATTAAGTATTAACTAAGTAGTTAATTATCATTAGTTAATTAAGGAAGTTTAATTAATGATTATTTAAGTAAAGAGTTAATTAAGTATTAATTTTAATTATCTAAATAGGGTTTAATTATTAATTAATTGCTAATAAGGTAGGGTTTAATTAATCAATCAATTAAGATTTAATTAAGTTTAATTAAGATTTAAATTAGAGTTAATTATGATTTAATTATTAATTAAATTATGATTTAATTATTATTAAATAAAGGTTTATTTTGAAATCTATCAGTTCTATTTTAAGGCGGCTTCTTGGTTAAGTAATTTGACTTAAACAAGGGATCTCTTGTCGGTGCTATTAAGTAGCCAAATAACTATGAATAAGTTATGCTAAACTTTGACATCATCCTAGTAGAATAAATCCTCATACTGCTATAACTTAATTGAATAGATTATTTAGGTATCTGTTTAGCAGAATAAAACAACGTTATGTCATAATTTAAATTGGAAAAGATATCAATGACATCTGTTTAGAAGAATAAAACACTATTCTCCCAAAATTTAAATTGGATATGATATTGATGACATCTATTACGCAGAATAAATCCCCTTCTACTATTGTATGGATCTGGACATTGAATTGTGTGCCAGTTAAATTTATATTGAATAAGTGATGGTTTAGTTAATGGTTGCTAATAGATTTTATTTACATATATGTTGGCATAAGTAAATACCGTTTTATTACTTATAAAAGTCAAATTTAATTAAATAGTAACTTTATTTAGTACCATTGTACTTGCTAAACCTCTTTCCTTATTTGTTAAGTTATGGATTTAAATAATTTTGTATGACTATTTGAGGTTAAGTGTTTATAAACGATTTTTTTAAAGTAAGTTATTTAATTATGTTAATAAAGATGTTAAAGTTATTATTTTAATAAAGATGTTTATAAATGATGAATTTTTTTATAAAAAGGATTAGACTTAGTAAAAGGGTATTTATTAAAAAGAAGTTTACAAATGATACTTTGCAAAAGAGTGTATAAATCATTTTAAAGATCTATAAAAAGTAGTTTTATAAATTATTTTGGAAATTTATATAAGTATTTAAATATGAAATGGGCTTATAAAAAAGGTGAATTTTATAAAGGAGTGAGATTTGTTTTGACTATCTATCCTTCTTAGTTATGGTGGTATGGAATCATTATTTTCATACTTAACACCAAAGGATAGTGGTTTGGTTTACAGTAAGAAATGTTTTAAATAATATTTATTTTGATCCATTTAAATATGATTTCAGAAAAGAGGAAATCTCCCTCTAGTTTGTTAATATACTTATGCCGTTGAGATAAGTATATGAATATTTTCTAAGTATTGAAAATATAATGGTTTGGAATATACTTGTACCAGTGAGATAAGTATATAAATGTCTTCGAAGTAATGAAAAGAGTATAAGGGGCTTGGGAAAATATCTTTTGTAAAGGTATTTTAAATCAAAGATTTGAAAATTGATTTGATTTACGGAAAGATTAATTAATAGAGGCTTAAGGGATCCTATTTGGAATTAAATCTATGTTTGATTGTTTGTTAATTTGATAGTTAAATAACCAACTATCAAATTTTGGTCAAATATAACTCTGGAAATATTTAAGAGAAACACGTGAGTTATATGGCACAGTCATCTTCGATGATACTGTACTATATGTATAAATATCGTTTTTTTCTCCTAGGATAAATGATATGGAAATCCGTTCACCCGACGGTTAGGAGGTGATATCCGCTCTTATGCATTTGTCTGATTATTTCCGAAAGAACCGGGGTTGAGTTTACCGAAAATTAATGAATGTTGTTTCGAAGAGAGTGAGATCAGATAAGTGTGAATTATCCAAAAACCAATTCTATCCAACTCAAGAAATGTATTTAAGACATCTTGAAAATGATGGAGTCGAAGATGGAGCTCTTGAAGTGCAAGCGCTACTTACGACTAATTCTAAGGGTGATTCCAAGATGGATGTAGTAGAAGTAGTGCCTTCGTTTTGTTCATATCCTGAACAACTCGTATGAATGAATTGTAACGACCCGCCAATTTATCACTTTGATAAATTTTATTTATTTTAAATTTATGCAAATAAAAGGTTCATAATACAAATAATATTGTTTTAAGTGATAATAAATAATAATAATCTCGTTTTGAATAAATATTTACAAAAATATTTTTCTTGAAATTTATATCGATAAAATGGCATCATATTTAAATATAGATTTATGAATTTAAATTGAGATTTAATGATTTAATAATTATTTTAATTATCTAAATAATTATTTTCAAAGATGATAATTCATTTGAAAAGTTATAAAGCGGTAATAAATTATTTATAATAGTTTAATAAAAACATATATTTGATTTGAAAATATACGGAAAAATCGATAACGCCTTATCGGTATATTAGCAATTATTGCAGATAATTGTTAATAATAATTTATATGGTTTTATAATTCAAATAGGATCATTTTAATTAGTTTAAAATGATAAGTAGTTTATTTCTAAATTTCGTTTACAAATATATGTACGTTGATAAATAAGTGAAAATATGATCGATAAATCGGTTCCCCGAATTTCAACGATTTAACAAACAAAAGTTGTTCAAGGACGTTCGAAGTGTTATGAACCTACATGTACATATATATATATATATATTTTACATATATATATTTATATATATATATATGTCACATGCACATGATAACATGTACAGATATACATAAAATACATACATACATACATACATACATACATACATACATACATATATATGTATTATACAAAAAAATGATTTAATAATTCCTAAAACTTAACCATTAAGTAATCATAAAGCAAACATCACTTCATTGTACCACACCATCACATGGCCTTGGGGGGGACCCATGCGTGTAAGGGCTCGGGAGTGTGGGCTAGGGGCATTTAGGTAATTATGCATTTGAATATTTTATTCCAACGTTTTTTCTATAAATACCACCCCTCTTCTCAGAAAATTCCTAATACCATTCCACTTCTTCTTTTAAAGCTTTCTAAGAGCCTGTCTAATGGCCTCTTATTCATAGAAAAAATTTATAGAAAAGTTAGGGGAAAATATCTCAAATAAAAGAGGAAAATATATAAACTAGTTTATAATATCGATCCACTTCAAAACTAGTTCTAAACACCTCCTCTACTCTTCTAAAGTCCACGGCCACCACCCCACACCACCTAAGCCGTGATCTCCTCCATCATCAAGGCTAGGCCAAGCTCTTCCATAGGGTGCAAGCTGGGTTTCATTTGCTTTGGTTCGATCGTAGCTGAGCTATAGCCGAGGTTATATTAGCTCAAAGGGAAAATGAAGGTGAGAACTCCTAAACTATTATATTTTATTTTGGATGATGATATGATATTTGAAATGGATTTTTAATATTTTTTATCATCAAGTTTGGTTGTTTCATATGAACATTGAATATATATGCAAGTCACGGAAATACACGTCGATAAGCACAAAGGAATCACTTTCCTCTATATTAATGAATTGGTGTATATGGAAGGTTAAATCTCTCTAAAAAGGTTTAAAAATGAGTTTGAAATGTTTTATAAACATTTAAAGTGTTTTGGTGAAGTTCGAAAAGTAATTGAAAATTCAGTCAAAAATAGACGCATCGCGTAACGGTACTTCGTGATTTCCTGCCATAAAAGTAAAATGAGTGAATAGAATGGAATATAGATCGGAATTCTCCGAGAAAATAATTTTTGGAACTATTATATCCATAGTATTCCAACATAGAAAGAGAATCGAGATTTTGATAAGTAGATTTTGAAATATAAGTAAAACAAGTTTTTGGAAAAATCGCGGTTTTGCAGTTCGGAATCCAAAACATAATTTCTATGAAAATTATATTTTAAAATTGTTTAAAAATACGGAATAAATCTTTTAAAATCTTTTAAAAGTGATTTGAGTAACAAAAATGAATTTTCAAATAATAGAAAAGTCGTTTTGATCAATATTGCTTAAAAGAGCACTTTTCCGCAGCACTTTCTATAACATTCGAAATATAGCTTTAAACTTAACAATTCTTTTCCATTTCCTTTTGTTTTAATAATGATTTTGAAGTTTTATAGTTCGTTTAAAATGAATTTAAATAAACAATATAAAGAAAAGCTATTACAAATTAAGTGATTTAATCTTGGTTCTAAAAGCCGACGAGTGGACTGGATTTTTCTATTCGTGAGATCCGGATGTGAGGTGTGTAAACTAAGGAGATGTTCAGGAGCAACCAGTGCCCTGGCTCACCTGTCCTTTTCCCTGGGTGAGGGATAGATAAGGTCGAAATGTCGGAAACGAGTTAAGTATAAAAAGATTAAATTTTCCAAATTTAAATTAAATACAACTTTGATTTTATGGGGATGATCTTCTTATACTCGGTGTTAAAGCCCGAAAAGAGAACTTGTACTATTGATGGAATTTAAAAGGTATTTTGTCGTTATTCCGCTCATAGTATTTGATGAATACGAAAATTGATATTGAGTAGAATTAGATGAGTTCTATATATTCTACTCACTTGATATTTACTTGTTTTAGGATTAACATCCTAGATAACATGGTTTTAACTCAATCAAAAGTTTGAGATTTGAATTAAGAAATCTTTGTTAAGATTTAAATAAAATGATTTAAAATTAATTTAATTCCTATACTTGAAATTTATTGGTTTAGATTTATAGTAAACGATGCCTTGAATAACATTGTTTTTGATCCATTTTAAAGGTTATGATTTGAAAATCTTTGTTATGATTTAAATAAATGATTTGGAAATATTTTCCTAAGAAAAGATGAAATGATTTGGAATTTCAAAAGGTTTTAAGTAATCAAAGGATTTGATAAGAGAGGTTAAATGATTCTGTATATACTGGAAACGATGTCTTAGAAATATATATTTCTAAAAGAGATTTTGATAAAAAGAACTTAATCAATTAAAAAATGGTTCCCTATTCACAGAACCTCTTTTTATTGATGATAGGTTCGAAGGAACCGTGATTGGATTGGATCTCGCACCTACCCATCGTGTTGGGATATGCTCCATCAGTTGGAGTGTACAACATGATAAGGAGTTCTCGCTTTTTGTTTGGTGGCGAGCAAGAGACTCTTTGTAACACCCCGCATTTTTAGATAATTAAATAACCAAAATAATTATAAACAATGAAAGTGAGCATTTTTGGAATTGTCAGAATATGGCCTCGAAACTTATACCATTGTGTTCGTGGCAATTTTCTGATTAATTTACATATATAATATGCCTCGAACGGACTACGTATGAAAAAGTTATTGACGTTCGAAGTTCCGTATCGAAAAATAATTATACGTGTAAATATGCATCAATATTTTTTTATATAAATATATGTGCTTATAAATTCCAAATATAACACACGTTTGAATTTCAAAATGAACGCACGTCATAAAGAAAATTAATTGACATCAGCAATTAGAGGTAATTAATTAACATTAGTAGGCAATGTTAATCAAATCAGCAATTAAAGTAAATTAATTTACATTAATTAGCAACGTTTGAATTTCAAAATAAACATGTGTTATAAAGGGAATTAAATTTTCAATTAATGGAAATTAATCAGAATGAATAGGCACCGATTAAAAGTTAACTTTTAATAATTTGGTTTTCGCGCAATCTCGAGCGTTGTTTTTTGGATCCAACGATTCGCAGCAAGCTTGTGACGTGTTTGCACCAGATTCAATCTTAAAATCCGACGGTCTGAGATCCCCAAACACCACTATAAATAGGACCCTAGGCCTAGCTATTCTCTCACAATCAGATTTCCTCCTGTAACAACCCGCATATTTTACGATTTTATATTTAAATATAACGTCGTTAATCGGATTTAAGTCCGAAAAGCTGCTTTTTGTAAACGGTCGAATTAGGACTCGGGACCACTTCCATTGAGTCCAAAATAGCATTTGCGACTTTTTTGAGTATAAGCTTCGATATGTTTGGAGTAAGTTGAATTTTGCTATTTTCTGTTGGGCTTTTTGGGTTTGAGTTTGACCCAACTCATCATATAACCTAGTTCAGCCCCTCTCCTCTCCTCTTCAATTCATTTTTATTTTCTTAAACACTCAAGCAACTGAAAATGGGGAGAGGAAAGGGAAATTAAAATTCAAAACCCTAGATTCAATTGCAAACTTCAAATTCGTGCTCCAAATTCAAAGAGAAGCTAAGGTAAGCTCCATCTTCATCTTCTCCATCTCTTCTCCTCTTCAATTTCAGAAATTCCTAAACTCTAATTTAGGAAATACTTGTTTTGATATTAGATTGAAACTTGTAGGATTGAAGTGAAGAGTGGTTGATCTTCTTCTTGTAATACATGCTAGCTGAAATTAAAATTAGTATATTGCTGTTAGTAAATTAAGCATATCTCATTCATCTTAAATCAGAATTAAGATTTTCTTGATGTTTTGGAAAGCTTATTTTGTAGTCTATAACTTCTATGTTTTGAGCTTTGCATGATTTTGAGGTTTGAATAGTCGAAATCACATTTGTTTGTTGCTGACCTGACAACAAACTACAGGGTTGATAAAATAAAAACCTGAAATTGTTTTGGCCATAAGTTACTCGTTTCTTATCCAAATCTAATAATTTTGGATGTCATGTAAAGCTTAGATATAGGGCTAAAAGTTTCATGTTTTGAGTTTCATGAAATTTTGAAGTTAATTTGGTCAAAACTGTGCATTCTTACTACTATCCCGAGAGCAAAACGACAGTGATATAGAATTTAGATCTGAGAATTGTTTTAGTCATAGAATTTTCATCCCTGATCGGAATTTGACGGTCTTGGTCGTTCCGGAAAGCTTAGAAACTAATCTACAACTTTTAATTTATTCATTTGCCAGAATTTGAAGTTTACGATGCCAAAATTGTGGGTTTTCGTCTCTGGCCTGTTAGTGCATAGCTACAGGCCTTAGTCTCTTTCTCCCGTTGTTTTCACCACAGAATCCCGACTTTGCGACGCCATCCCGGGCTCGTTCGATGTCAGATTTTATCGATTTTGGTCTCGTTGGAAAGACGAGGTCGAGATCTTCAACGTTGTAAAATTTGGTTAAGATATGGGTGCGTTTGATACTTCATTTTTATTGCCGAAGTAGCACCCAGAAACTGTTTTGAAAAAAACATTGATTAATTGTAGTTCAAACGTCCAACTTCGCGACCTCGCTGCGAGCAGGTCCGATGTCGGATTTCATCGATTTTAGTCTCTTTGGAAAGATGAGGTCGAGATCTTCAATCCTGCAAAGTTTGGTATAGATCTGGATGCGTTGGATACTTCTTTTCTATTGCCGAAGTAGCACCCAAAAACTGTTTTACAATAGTGATCATTTTCAGTTATTGTCGGACCAACTTTGAAACATTGCCATTTCTTCGTATCAAGTCAGAACCGAACGATTCTTGTCTCATATCAAAGTAGGAGTACTGTACTATGGTCCTGCAAATTTCATCAAGATCTTGGTTCATATGCCCCTTCGACCATGTCATCGAAGTGGGACCTTTGCACTGTTTTGACACAGAAGAGTTTTGTGATTTTTGTCCGAATTTAAGACGACGCAGTTTCTTCGTTTCAAGTCGGATTTGCCCGATTCTTTTTGCAGTTTGGAGCAGGTATGTTGGTCTACATGCCTACCAATTTTGATACCATTTGAACTTGGTTTGCAGGTTCAATTCTGCCGTCAAACTAGTGACTTCTACTTGTTTTCAACGATTTTATACTTGGTATAATTCGATTATATTTCTGAGTTTTTCCGATTTCTTTGAGATTTGTCTCTAGATTTCATGCACAGATTTTATAAATCATTTTAAAGTGATTTTCCATCAAATTGGCTTTTGAAACTATTATTTAGTATTATTTTAAATAATAAATTAATTACTCCATAATATGAGAATTTCAAAGACTATTTCTAAAGAGGTTTTCAAACGATTAAAAAATCCGCTTTCTCCATCTATTTTCTAAGTAAAATATACACTCTTCTACACTTCGAGTGAAGTGGAAAGGTGATTAAATGGTTTGGTAAAACACGGACCATGAATCCGTGCGTTTATCTTTCCGATTAATCCCCAACCTATTCGATTGATCGTTTTGGCCTTTTGGCCTAGTTTACCGATGACATGAGGTGAAATTTTTACAGCTTTGAGTGTGGAAGCTTACGATGGTTAGTAAACCGTTTAGTGTGAACGTTGGGGTATGGGACTCACGTTACTACTTTACGGGTTCCTTGCTAAGAGTTTGTGACACATTCCTACCGTTAGTGGTAAACGAGTACTGGGCCTACGAGCCTTTACCACTACGACGTGTTTCCTGAGTGATACCTTTGGGATAGTGTCTTCGGACTATGTCCCTTGGGTTTATCTGCCTTTGGGATAGTGTCTTCGGACTATCTCCTTCTGGCTCATCACCTTCTGGATAGTGTCTTCGGACTGTCTCCTTTAGGTGTTGCCCCTTAGCTAAAGTGATGGATGTGTCACTGAGGTATATTTCTTGTGTGATTGAGTACAGTACTAGCGCGCTAATGTTTTCCTATGTGATTTATATTCCCTCGTGTAGCGCCATTCGGTGATGGTTTTATGCAACCACACGATATAAGCGCGACTACCTTGTGGAACTTGTTTTATGCCTACACTGGCACTTGTGCTTATGTTATGCCGATGATATGAGGCTTGTTATACATCTCTACTTAGATGTTTGTTTCTTCTCTATGTGAGAAATTTTGGTCTTTATTACCATGATATATGTTTCTCTTTTGGAGATTATTATGTTATATGTTGCCTCATTATCTTATCATGATTATTTTTCAGTTTATCTAACTGAATTGTTTAGCTAGCCTGACCCGAGTATTTTATACTCGGGTCAGACCGAGTTGTTTCAGGTTAGGTCGCTTTGGATTTAGCTTGCTTCGGTGCTTCCGCTTTGGATAGATCCGCTATACTATAGATAGCTTTACTTGTTATCCATCCTTTATGATACTCTGATATTATGACTATCTTGTGTATATTCTTTTGACTCACAGATGTGTGAGTAGTGGCTTTATACCCACTTTTATATTTGGATCTATACTTGATGTTGTATTGTGCTGAGACTATTTGCTTATTATCTGATGTTGTTCTGTGATGATGTTCATTTTGCTATTATACTTTGTTCTGATAGATCTTTTAGCCATTGTTGTTTTGCTTTAAGTATTTATTGAATATGTCGAACCACATGAGATGGAAAAAATTTATAGATTCCACTTTTCGACGTGTTCAGTAGATAGTTAAAGTAAGATTACACATGGTCGCTTCCATTATACTCTATTGTCTGCATTAGCAGACGGTATTATCCATATAATAATCTTTGTTAATGAGGCTTTCGGAGTGGGGCATTATAGCTTGGTATCAGAGCGAGGTTCGGAACTAAGTATAATAAACACAGAACAGTAACACTTAGTACAATACATCCTAGTATGCTTCAAATATTACAAAGCTCTTTCCTCATGACATTGGATAGATAAGTTAGGAATATGTCTAGGAATGCATTTTATTCCATAGTATTCCATATTTGAATTAATGATATCTACCTTGTGAATAATCTTTATCTTATCTTATCTTTCAGCTAATGGCCGGAAGGGGCAGAGGACGACGCTCGGATGCTGGGCAATCCAGTGGCTCGCATCCGGACGGCGTTTATATGTCTGCCGATCAGTTTTTAGAGTTATTTAGGAGCACTCAGCCCCCAGCTCCTATTCGTGCATCTCCTCCACGCAAGTCTGCCTTCGCACGCCTGTGCAGTGATTTTTCTCATCTTGGTGGAAATCCATTCAAAGGCTCCGAGTCCGTTCTTGAGGTCCAAGCTTGGATTCGCACATGTGAGCGTATCTTTTCTCGCATGGATCTTTCTGACCATGATCGAGTTCTTGTAACTTCTAGCTTATTGCAAGAGCGTGCCCTTGATTGGTACGAGCTTCTTATAGCCGAACTTGATGAGTTTGTTCTTTCTTGGACTCAGTTCCGGGAATGATTCGAACTCAAATTCGTTCCTGAATCTGAGAAAGTTTTATTGGCCCGTCGCTTCCTTGAGTTGAAGCAAGGGAAGTCCTCCATTTCTGAATATGTTGCATCATTCGAGGCCTTATCTAAGTATGGTCTTGAATTCATTAGCACTTCTTATAAGAAGAATATGAAGTTTGTCTCTGGTCTTAAAAAATATCTTAAGAAATCTTTAATGCTCCAACTTAAGCTTTCTTTTGAGGAGTTAGTTGATTCGGCACTTTATCTCGAGGTCATCGAGAAGGAATGTGATAGTGGTGATGATGTTGAGGTTCGCAAGAACCCCAATAAGAAGAGGTTTCCATTTCATAAGCAGGGATTTCTCCCTTCTAAGAAGAAGAAGCCCGTTGAATCTGGTTCTAACTCTCAGTCTGCTGGAACACCTTCCATTCGGAAGTGTTTCAATTGTGGTTCTCCCGATCATATGATTCGAGCTTGTCCTAAGCCTCTCTTCTGCCATTATTGCAAGAAGGAAGGTCATCGTGTTTCCACCTGCCCTACTGCTCCTGCTTTCTTTGTTGATCTTATGAATCGAGTATTCCAGGAATATCTCGATAAGTTCGTCCTTGTGTTCATTGACGACATTCTTGTTCATTCTAAGTCTGAAGTTATGCATGCTAATCACTTGAGAATTGTCTTGAGTACTCTTCGTCACCATCAGCTTAAAGCCAAATTCTTCAAGTGCCATTTTTGGGAGAATAAGGTTAAGTTCTTAGGCCATGTTGTATCTTCCGACGGCATTTCGGTCGATCCCTCAAAGATCGAAGCTATCCAGAATTGGAAGAGGCCTGAGAATGTTCATGAGATTCGTAGTTTCCTTGGATTGGTAGGTTACTACCATCGATTCATTAAGGATTTTTCCCGTGTTGTGCTTCCTCTCACCAGCCTTACTCGGAAAGGCATTCGTTATATTTGGTCCGATAAGTGTGAAGCTTCCTTTCAGACATTAAAGGAACTTCTCACTAATGCTCCTATTCTTGTGGTGCCCGAGGGGAATCATGATCTTGTTGTCTACACCGATGCTTGTGGTAGTGGTCTTGGTGCCGTGCTTATGCAGAAGGATCGGGTAGTTGCTTATGCTTCTAGGCAACTGCATCCGAATGAGGTTCGCTATGCCACTCATGATCTTGAGTTAGCCGCCATTGTCTTCACCTTGAAGATTTGGAGACACTATTTATTAGGCGAGCGTTTCATTCTCTATACCGATCATAAATCCTTGAAGTATTTGTTCACTCAGAAGGAACTCAATATGAGGCAATAGCGTTGGCTCGAGTTTCTTGCCTCCTATGACTTTGATATCCAATGTACCCCTGGTAAGGGTAATCGTGTTGCTGATGCGCTCAGTCGCAGTCATTCGGCTGTCGTTTCTATGATGCTTGCCGAATGGGATATTCTTGAGACTCTATCTTTTTGTGATATTCGTGATCGAGCTCCATCCTCTGATTCTCCAGTGGTATTATTCAATTTGGAAGCTCGACCCTCTTTATTGGATCGTATTGCCGATGCTCAATGGTGTGATCCTGGTCTTGTGCATCTTATTCAGCTTTGTGAGACTGAACCCCGTGATGAGGCGTTGCGGGATTTCAGCATTGATCTTCATGGGTGTCTTCGCAAGAAGAACCGTCTTGTTGTGCCTTCTGATTCTGCACTTAGGCATGACATTCTTGATGACTGTCATCGTTCTAAGTATACTATTCATCCTGGCAGTAGTAAGATGTATGCCGATATGCATCGCCTTTATTATTGGGAAGGCATGAAGCGCGATGTGGCGAGTTATGTGAGTAATTGCATGACTTGTCAGCGTATTAAAGCCGAACATCAGTGCCCTTCTGGTCTCCTTCAGCCTCTAGAGATTCCATTGTGGAAATGAGATCAGATTTCGATGGATTTCATTGATGGCCTACCTCGTACGAGATCAGGCCATTCTAGCATTTGGGTTATTGTCGATCGCCTCACCAAGTCAGCTCATTTTGTTCCTATTAAATCTAATAGGACTGCTTCTCTTTTGGCTAAGTTATTTATCAAGGAAATCGTGAGACTTCATGGTGTTCCTAATTCGATTGTGAGTGACCGTGATCCTTTATTCACCAGTCATTTCTGGAAGAGTCTTCAACATGCTTTAGGAACAAAGCTTAATTTCATCACAGCTTATCATCCATAGTCTGATGGATAGACTGAACGGGTGAATCGTATCTTAGAGGATCTCCTCCGTATTTGTATTCTTGATTTTGGAGGTAGTTGGGAGGATCATCTACCCCTTGTAGAGTTCTCCTACAACAATAGTTTTCAGTCTAGTACTGGTATGGTTCCTTTCGAAGCCTTATACGGAAGGCCTTGTCGATCACCTTCTTGTTGGTTAGAATCCGGGGAGAAGCTTATTCTTGGCCCGGAGTTTGTTCATGATTCTTTTGAGAAGATTATTCTTATTCGACAGAGAATGAAAGAGGCACAAAGCCGCCAGAAATCCTACGCGGATAACCGTAGGAAGCCTCTCGAGTTCTTGGTTGGTGATCTTGTCTTTATTCGTGTTTCTCCTTTGAAAGGGGTTATGCGCTTCAGTGAGACATGGAAATTGGCTCCTCGCTTTGTAGGATCATTTCCTATTACTGAACGTATTGGCCCTGTGGCTTATAGAGTTTCACTTCCAGCTCATCTATCCGGAGTTCACAACGTGTTTCACGTCTCTCAGCTTCGGAAGTGTCTCCGAGAATCGAATTCTGTTATTGACTCTCCTGATTTGCAAGGGCTTGAGATCTCACCAGATTTATCTATTGTATAGCAGCCTATTCGCGTACTTGCCTCGGAGGTGAGACACCTTCGAAACAAGGATGTGCCGCTCATTAAAGTTCAATGGTCCGCTAATCCCAATGACTGTACTTGGGAAACTAGAGAGTTTATCGAGCGATCCTATCTGGGTTTTCTATCTTTGCTTTGCAATGTTGAGAATATCTTTTTATCTCAAGCTTTTTTTTCTTGTTTTCTTGGTTGTAAGTATGTAGTTGTTGCAAATTCTTCTGTAGGAATTGCGAGGATGCAATTTTGTTAAGGAGGGGAGATCTGTAACAACCCGCATATTTTACGATTTTATATTTAAATATTTTTATTTAAATATGTCGTCGTTAATCAGATTTAAATCCGAAAAGCTACTTTTTGCAAACGGTCGAATTAGGACTCGGGACCACTTCCATTGAGTCCAAAATAGCGTTTGCGACTTTTTTGAGTATAAGCTTCGATATGTTTGGAGTAAGTTGAATTTTGCTATTTTCTGTTGGGCTTTTTGGGTTTGAGTTTGACCCAACTCATCATATAACCTAGTTCAGCTCCTCTTCTCTCCTCTTCACTTCATTTCTATTTTCTTAAACACTCAAGCAACTGAAAATGGGGAGAGGAAAGGGAAATTAAAATTCAAAACCCTAGATTCAATTGCAAACTTCAAATTCGTGCTCCAAATTCAAAGAGAAGCTAAGGTAAGCTCCATCTTCATCTTCTCCATCTCTTCTCCTCTACAATTTCAGAAATTTCTAAACCCTAATTTAGGAAATACTTGTTTTGATATTAGATTGAAACTTGTAGGGTTGAAGTGAAGAGTGGTTGATCTTCTTCTTGTAATACATGCTAGCTGAAATTAAAATTAGTATATTGATGTTAGTAAATTAAGCATATCTCATTCATCTTAAATCGGAATTAAGATTTTTTTGATGTTCTGGAAATATTATTTTGTAGTCTATAACTTCTATGTTTTAAGCTTTGCATGATTTTGAGGTTTGAATGGTCGAAATCACATTTGTTTGTTGCTGACCTGACAACAAACTACAAGGTTGATAAAATAAAACCTGAAATTGTTTTGGCCATAAGTTACTCGTTTTTTATCCAAATCTAATAATTTTGGATGTTCTGGAAAGCATAGATATAGGGCTAAAAGTTTCATATTTTGAGTTTCATGAAATTTCGAAGTTAATTTGGTCAAAACTGTGCATTCTTACTACTATCCCGAGAGCAAAAGAATTTAGATCTGAGAATAGTTTTAGTCATAGAATTTTCATCCCTGATCGGAATTTGACGGTCTTGGTCATTCCGGAAAGCTTAAAAACTAAGCTACAACTTTTATTTTATTCATTTTGCCAGAATTTGAAGTTTACTATGTCAAAATTGTGGGTTTTCGTCTCTGGCCTGTTAGTGCATAGCTACAGGCCTTAGTCTCTTTTCTCCCATTGTTTTCAGCGCAGAACCCCGACTTTGCGACGCCATTCCGTGCTCGTCCGAAGTCAGATTTCATCGATTTTGGTCTCGTTGGAAAGATGAGGTCGAGTTCTTCAACCTTGTAAAATTTGGTTAAGATATGGGTGTGTTTGATACTTTGTTTTTATTGCCAAAGTAGCACCCAGAAACTATTTTGAAAAAAACATTGATTAATTGTAGTTCAAACGTCCAACTTCGCGACCTCGCTGCGAGCAGGTCCGATGTCGGATTTCATCGATTTTGGTCTCTTTGGAAAGATGAGGTCGAGATCTTCAATCCTGCAAAGTTTGGTTTAGATCTGGGTGTGATGGATACTTCTTTTCTATTGTCGAAGTAGCACCCAGAAACTGTTTTACAATAGTGATCATTTTCAGTTATCGTCGGACCAACTTTGAAACATTTCCATTTCTTCGTACCAAGTTGGAACCGAACGATTCTTGTTGCATATCAAAGTAGGAGTACTGTACTATACTTCAGCAAATTTTCATCAAGATCTGGGATCATATGACCCTTCGATCATGTCGTCGAAGTGGGACCTTTGCACTGTTTTGACACAGCAAAGTTTTGTGATTTTTTTCCGACTTTGAGACGACGCAGTTTCTTCGTTTCAAGTCGGATTTGCCCGATTCTTTTTGAAGTTTGGAGCAGGTATGTTGGTCTACATGCCTTCCAATTTTCATACCATTTGAACTTAGTTTGCAGGTTCAAATCTGCCGTCGAACTAGTGACTTCGACTTGTTTTCAGCGATTTTATACTTAATATAATTCGATTATATTTCTGAGTTTTTCCGATTTCTTTGAGATTTGTCTCTAGATTTCATGCACGGATTTTATAAATAATTTTAAAGTGATTTTCCATCAAATTGGATTTTGAAACTATTATTTAGTATTATTTTAAATATTAAATTAATTACTCCATAATAGGAGAATTTCAAAGACTTTCTAAAGAGGTTTTCAAACGATTAAAAAATCCGCTTTCTCCATCTATTTTATAAGTAAAATATACACTCTTCTACACTTCGAGCGAAGTGGAAAGGTAATTAAATGGTTAGGTAAAACACAGACCATGAATCCGCGCGTTTATCTTTCCGATTAATCCCCGACCTATTCGATTGATCGTTTTGGCCTTTTGGCACCGATGACATGAGGTAAACTTTTTACTACTTTGAGTGTGGAAGCTTACGATGGCTAGTAAACCGTTTAGTGCGAACATTGGGGTATGGGACTCACGTTACTACTTTACGGGTTCCTTGCTAAGAGTTCGTGACACATTCCTACCGTTAGTGGTAAACGAGCACTAGGCCTACGAGCCTTTACCACTACGGCGTGTTTCCTAAGTGATACCTTTGGGATAGTGTCTTCGGACTATCTCCTTTGGGTTTATCTACCTTTGGGATAGTGTCTTCGGACTGTCTCCTTCTGGCTCATCACCTTCTGGATAGTGTCTTCGGACTGTCTCCTTTAGGTGTTGCCCCTTAGCTAAAGTGATGGGTGTGTCACTGGGGTATATTTCCCGTGTGATTGAGTACAGTACTAGCGCGCTAATGTTTTCCTGTGTGATTTATATTCCCTCGTGTAGCGCCATTCGGTGATGGTTTTATGCAACGACACGATATAAGCGCGACTACCTTGTGGAACTTGTTTTATGCCTACACTGGCACTTGTGCTTATGTTATGCCGATGATATGAGGCTTGTTATACATCTCTACTTAGATGTTTGTTACTTCTCTATGTGAGAAATTTTGGTCTTTATTACCATGATATATGTTTCTCTTTTGGAGATTATTATGTTATATGTTGCCTCATTATCTTATCATGATTATTGTTCAGTTTATCTAACTGATTTGTTTAGCTAGCTTGACCCGAGTATTTTATGCTCGGGTCAGACCGAGTTGTTTCAGGTTAGGTCGCTTTGGATTTAGCTTGCTTCGGTGCTTCCGCTTTGGATATATCCGCTATACTATAGATAGCTTTACTTGTTATCCATCCTTTATGATACTCTGATATTATGACTATCTTTTGTATATTCTTTTGACTCACGGATGTGTGAGTAGTGGCTTTGTACCCACTTTTATATTTGGATCTGTACTTGATGTTGTATTGTGCTGAGACTATTTGCTTATTATCTGATGTTGTTCTGTGATGATGTTCATTTTGCTATTATACTTTGTTCTGATAGATCTTTTAGCCATTGTAGTTTTGCTTTAAGTATTTATTGAATATGTCGAACCACATGAGATGAAAAAAAAATATAGATTCCACTTTTTGACGTGTTCAATAGATAGTTAAAATAAGATTACACATGGTCGCTTCCATTATACTCTATTGTCCGCATTAGCAGACGGTATTATCCATATAATACTCTTTGTTAATGAGGCTCTCGGAGTGGGGCGTTACACCTCCCAACTGGGTTCATTGCCTGAGGCTGAACCCTAAATAGAAAATATTTCTAGGGAGAATATATTTTTAATAAAAATATAGACGCCTCAGAAAGGGATCCAGGAAGGCCATGGAGCAAAGCTAAGGACGACAGGTGAGTGGATTTAAATTATATCTCTTTTATGTTTATGATATATATTATCGTTAGATTCCCATTAAATATTTAATTTAGCATTTATTTCAGTAATTAGTTCTACTAATTAGTTAGGTTGAAACTGTAAATTTTAAGAGAAGTGAACTTATATTTAAATGTTATATATATGGAAAAAAGAAAGGAATCCAATTAAATATAAGTAATATTAGGCTTAGAAGTTGTAGAGAAAGGCATAAGCCTAAAAATGAGAAATTTACAGTAAATTATGTTAAAACGGGAGAAATGAATTAAAAAGGGGAAATCTAATAACTTGATTTGGAAGTTTTAGATTAGTCGGTTGGTTTAGAAAAGGGAATACATTTCCATAGTTTAATATTGTAAGAATAACGGTAAATGTAATTGCAAGAATAAAAGCAAGAAAA
Organism: Allium fistulosum; assembly: GCA_030737815.1. Taxonomy (NCBI): domain Eukaryota; kingdom Viridiplantae; phylum Streptophyta; class Magnoliopsida; order Asparagales; family Amaryllidaceae; genus Allium; species Allium fistulosum. The sequence goes on from CM060907.1 coordinate 778,829,870, forward strand.
GTGGAATTAGTGCAAAATAGAGATTACTGTATTTTGCATTACCCAATAATTAAGGAAACAATAAAAGAAATATCCTGCAGTTACGAGTTATTGTTTATAGCATTATTTAGTATTAAAATATGGAATGGATTTTTAGCATAGTTTTTGTAACCAACCAAATAGAATAGAACTACTTCCTAGAAAAAAAGAATAACGTGAAGCGTTAAAGAAATTAAAGAAGAAGTAATAATCAAGTATATTATTTGACAAGACTAGAAACAAAATTAAACAGAAGATCTGCATTTATTGCGCAGACAATAGAGTAAAAAGTAAAACAGTTTTTATGATAAGTAATTTATGACAGTTGGACATAGTCCCAAGCTAAGACTGTCATATAATATAAGAGAACTAACGAGAATTTAGTATCATAATAAAAGAAGACAAATGTTAACGTAAAAATCGAACACTATCACCCCGGTGTGAGTATTAGTAAAGTGAAAGCACCACCCGTTGGTACGGGAACTACAACAAGCAGATAATTGCAGTAAAAGTAAAGAGACATCAGTTTTATAGTGGTTCGGCTCAAAATCAAGCCTACGTCCACTTTATCTTCTTTATCACAAGTTCGATTACAAGCTTTACAAGAATTCCTCTGATTACTCAACAATCGATACAAGTAATTAGCACTATAATGCAAAAGAGATTCTGGAATCCATCTTGAATGTAGTTGATCTTCTCTTTAGGTAGTTTGGAATGTTTTTGGTAGTAGAGGTGTTGTCGAAGTCGTGAATGCAGCAGAGTTTCGGCGCTTCAAAGTCTCAAAAAGTCCCCCCCAATGCAGAGTATGCGGGGTATTCATAGGGAAAATCTGGAGGTAGGTCGTAGGTCGTTGGGTTTTTAGGTCGTGAGCGACCTAAGGGTCCTCCCGAGTTAGCTTAAGTCGTTGGTGACTTAATGGTGCCATTCTGGGTGAGATACTGGGTGTGAGCGACCTAATGCGGTGAATTCAGAAGTTATCTCGGCAAGATTAGGTCATGAGCAACCTAACAGAAGAGGTAGGTCGTGTGGCTTTACTTTGGAGCATGTTGAGTCGTTCCCTTTTCCTGAGTTTCTATGTCGCTAGGTCGCTAACTCGTTAGGTCGCTAGGTCGCTTTCTGGAGTTAGGTCGCAGCCTTCTTATCTCATTAGGTCGCTGGGTTTCTGGACCACTGAGTCGCTTAGTTTCTTAGGTTGCTAAGTCGTAAGTCGTTGGGTTGCTAAGTCGTGGAAAAAGAGGTGTTAACACTTGCCCCTCGAAGTATACGCCTAGGGACTAGGTCGTGTGCTTCGACACCTTTTAACTCGTGCCATCTGAATTGCTAAGTCGTGAGTCGCTCGAGTTGTTAGGTCGTGAGCCACTTGAGTTGTTATGTCGTTCTAAGCCGATTCGAATTCCACCTTTCCCGCCTATAAGTTGCTCGGCTCCTTCTTCCTTCTCCTCTCTTGCTCTATTATTCGAAACTACCATTGACATTTTCCCCAAGCTTTCGAAGACAAATTCCAACCTTCTCTTCGTCGATCAACCCTCCATTCAACTACGTAAGTAATTCTGGCCATCGTTCTCCTACATCCGTTGTCAAATCGCTGATTTCCACTTTCCGACTTCGATTCACTTTCTTTTGCTGCATTTCATCGAGAATCACGTTTCGACCAATTTGTGACCGTTGTCGATCATGCAGTGGCTGCGATTCATGATAAAACAGCAATATTGAATTTGTGGTGAATCTGAGAGGATGTTAATGGTTTTTTGGGTGATTTGGTGGTATTGGAGAGACGAGGGGTTTTAGGTGTTTGGAGGAGACGATGAGGAGATTTTAGGTTAACGGGTTAATGTATAGCGGGTTATGTTGCGGTGTTTCTGGTGAGGTAAGGGGATGGACACGCGGCAACATGCGAGTGGAGAGCAGGACTTAGGGTTTAAACATGAATCACACAACATAACTCAGCAAATGGTTTAACCAAGCAAACGACTTAACCAAGCAAACGACTTAACCAAGCAAACGAATTAACCAAGCAAATGACTTAACCAAGCAAACGACTTAATTTTAACCCGTGGAGCAGTTTTAACTCGTAGGGTTGATGAACTTTTATAACCCAGGCAGAGCGACCTAATAGAAGACCGACTTATGTTAGGTTGTTGAACATGATTTGGACGACCTAAGTAATCCCGAGCTAGTCTTAAGTCGTTCCTGCGACTTAAGGACTTGAACACTTGCAGAATTTTCACGGAACTTGACTGAACTGCTAATTTGAACTACTTGAACTTGTTGTACTTTTTCACAGATTGTATTGACTTGATTGCCAATAACCTGTTAAATTCAACATTTGCAGAAAACTGGGACGAATATACTCATCATTGACTGCCCACATCGAATGATGGATTAAATCAAGAGACAATATTCTACTTAAGTAAAATAAACTGAATTCAATCGAGTGTGAAATGCTGCGAATTAACTAACTTGAATGAAGTGTCAACGCAAAATTCTCACAGATAGAACTGCTTACTATCGAATGTTATCTGCATTGACACTACTCTCAGTTTTAATTTAATAACAAGTCTTGAATTTTCCTGAATTGACGTATGCCAACCAATATTGTTATTTTTATTTACTTGTTATTTTATTAGCTTCGCACAACACTTCACACGCTTTTAGGAAACGTGCACCTTCATATTTGAACATCCAGTTCCTTGTGTAGAATGACTTCTCATCAAGCACAAGAAGTAACAGTAGAACAGATTGAAGAAGTCTTCCCAATTGCTGACCCTCTGGAGAATCCTCCGAAAACAGTTTCAACCACTCTAACCCAACGGGCTTTCAGCCAGCTTTGCATCCAATTTGGCATTGCTGAGACCGAAGCTTTACTTCCTGGAGTAAATGATACCACCGACAGACCACCTCCTGGCTTTATTGCGGTCAACCGTCAGATGTGCTTAAGCGGAGCTATTCCTCCTTTCAATGACTTTCTTAGAAAGCTGCTTCTTCGGTTGACTCTCTCTCCATTCCAGTTGCACCCCAATGGCTATGCCATTCTGATGGGGTTGTGTGTGTTGTTTGAGAGAACACTTAATCGCCTTCCGAGCTTCGACGAAATTTGTTACTTGTGTTCGTTTGGGAAGAATAAAGATCATCCTTCCATCACACTTATAAGGAGTGCTAGAGATCGTAAATTAATTACGGACTTCCCCGACAGCGCTCACGGGTTCGTAAATCAGTTTTTCTTCGTTCATTGCCCTTCAGAATTCTATGGCATCTGGAGAGTAGGAAGTAAGATTGTTTATCTCCATTTACTCCATTTCTGAGCCTTTTGGAATTCGGGTTGTCAAGTATTAACTTCATTTTTACTCTTGCAGCACTTCCTTCCCTTTCTAAAGACTCCAGTCATAAGTCAACTTTTGAAAGGCTAAATGATGTAGCCGTCGAGGAAAGGAGTATCAAATTTCTTTTGAAAGATGAATTTCTTCATCAATTTGGCATTTTACATCCTTCCTGATCTCTTCAGCTTCGCGATGCCCCTGCTTCTCAACCGGAAACATCTGATGCCCCAACCCCCGCAAAAGAACTTGCGTTGAAAGAACTAGTTGCAGAAGCTTCATTGATAAAATGCTCCGGTTCTGCTGAGGGCGCAGAGTTTTCCGGCAAGTCTAAACTTCTTCCGGTTATCGAAGAAGAGGAACTCCCTCAATGTCCCGGGAAGGTCGCCATGGAAGTTGATGAAGGGACGGAGAAGGAAAGTTCTGCCACAAAAAGTGCTGAAAATGCCGAAGAAGGAACTGCTGGTGTGACTCACTCGGTTGGGCATAACGGTGACGACATCTTCGGGGGGTTAAGCGATTTTTTGGTGACTTCTCAAGAGCTTTTTAAAGACGATGTCACCGCTCCTAAGCTTGTCTCTCCATCGGTTGAAGCAACATCTGTCTTATGACCACTTCCGTCAACCCAAGAGTTGACCCTATTGTAAAAGCCGACATCACTCCTAAGCTGAAGAGTGGTTTGTAGCTTGACGCGCGTAGTTTGCACGCCACACACACTTAGGATTTTTAGAAGTTACTCGCACTTAACTTCCTTTTCCTGGAGATTTCTAAATTCTATTTCTTTTTCTTTTTCAGATTCTCCAATGGGACGAAGTGGCTCGTATTATGATGATTTTCAGCGCTACGGACGACGTGACTTTTATGATCCCCGGCGCTATCTCTTTGCCCCCAGGGAAACTGATGAGGAACGAGCGGCCAGGAAAGCTTGTTAGAGGCAGGCTTACGAGGAGCGATATGGAAGAAAAGATGATCGCCATGACTCCTCTCAAAGAGATGACGATTCTCATAAAAGAAAATCTCACGATGACAGGGGAAAGAGTCACATAACCGAGGATCCAAGCAAGCGGGCCAAACTTGACGAAAAATCTTCATCTGAACTGCCCGCTGCTTTTGTCTCTTTAGATATTCCCTCCCGCTCTCCTGCGCTCAAAAGAACTGATATTTAGTCAATCATCAATAGGCCTCCTTATCAGGTCGAGAAGCCTCCGACTGCACTCCAAAGCCGGTTTCTGAACTGGTGTTTGAAAGGAGTGCGTTTTGATTTGGATTTGGTACCGATCGACAAACAAGCCATGCTGAGAAATCTTGATGCTGTAAAGCTCGATATCGAAAGAATGTCCAGCTGGCAAAAACTGGTCGATGAACTTCAAAGAATAAATCGCTTAAATCTTGAAGCTATGCTGACTATGGAAAATGATAAATCTGAGTGGTAGAAAATTCTTGACCAACACGATGCGGAGATGAAGAGCATCACTGCTTTCAATGAGGAGCTTAAGGCTGAAGTTAAGAAACTTAAAGATGAGCTCGCCACCTCTTCCACTTCCTATACACAAAAGGAGATGTTGTTAAAGCCAAACTTGAAGCGGAACAGCATGTTGTTGAAAAATACCGCAACGATACCGTCCAGCTGCGGGAAAAAGTCAGCTCCCAAGACTTGGAGATTACCATGTTAAAAGCTTAACTTTCAAAAGCAGAAAAGGAGCATGATGAGGCCATTGCTGGAAAAGCGGCCGCTGAAGAATCGCACGAAACAACCAAGGCCAACATCAGCTCCACTCTTTTTGAGTTTTACGTTCTTAGCGTCTTAGGGAAAGGCAGTCTCTCTTTCTTGGGCCCGAAGTATGAGATCATATTGGCTGAAGTGTGTGAAGCAGCGGTTGAAGTGCTCAAGGATGCCGGCTACACCGAAGAAGATTTCGAGGCTAACAACTTGGACGACAAGGGTCGTGCCGCCCTCGCGAGAGGGAAAGAACAACTTGCAAATCAACGAGCCGAAGTAACAGAAGGAGAGCATCCAGGGAAGGTACCTTTGACCGATCCAGCCCGTCCTTCGTCTTCGGTCGACGTTGACATTATTGGCTCAAGTTCTCATTCTTCGCCTCCTGCTAAAGCCGAAATTGAAACTAAAACTGCTCACACTGAAGAAGAGGCCCAAGAAAGTACTGAAGCCCAGGATTATGAAATCGAAGTGATCAAACCAAACTCTCCAGGTAACTTCAATTCCGATCTGGCTCAAGTGGACTGCTCGTTTGCTTCACCTGAACTTGATGAACTTTTTGCCTATTACTTAAGCCTTGATGTGCCACCATTTCCTCTCTTTGCGGGAAATACTGATGTTTTTAACTTTTCTTCTGTAGCGAAAATAACAAGTGTTGTACCAGCTTCGCCTCCCCCAGCTGCTGTTCCTCCACCTCTTCAAGTTACTCCTCCTTCTGCTTCTCAACCGGGATCTCAAGAAGAAAAAATAGAAGCCCTTCAAGGCTTAGACGACCCGGCGGCTTCTTAAGAGAAAAAAGCCGAGGAACTTGAGGAGGGTGAGAGGACCCCAGAAAGACTCACTGCCTATGATACAAAGCTTTCTGATCTTATCTCTCTAGGCAGCGAATCTTCTTCGAAAAAGAGGGGAAAACGCGACATTTCAAAGAAAAAGAAAGACGCTCCTGCTGATGATGAGAAAGTAGAAGAAGACCCAGTTGCACCTCTTTCTCCTTCTTCCGCGACTCATCCAAGCCGGCCTGCGAAGTTAGTCATTAAACCAGGTGAAGGCTCCAAAGGCGGCGGGAGGAAGAAGAAATGAGTTTGGTTCTATCCTTCTTGTTTTGCTATTTTGCCTTTTGTCTCAAGACTTGTATCGACCGGGGATTGTGCGGGTACTGGCCCTCGCTTTTCGAAACCTGTGCATGTATAAAAAATTTGATAGTATGGAATAAAAATGACTCTTTTTACTTGTACAATCTCTTGTCAGTATTTATGAATGCATTTATTCCTTGTTCTTGCACAAGTTTCTTTATTTTCTTTGTACGATACTACAGTGAGCTCGTGGTATGCTGTTTGAGCGTTGTTTTTATTAATATAGCTATATGCCCCCATACCACGGCTCATTGCAATATTCTGAAAAGACTTGTACTCTTATTCTAGAGAATAATTCTTCCGTTTTGAGGAAATATTATTCTGCTTTTAGTAGAGTATGCTTTACATCAGAGATGATCACTTTTTATCTTTTGAAAAGTGGATTCCCCTACGCGGTGAAGCGAGCTTCCGAAGAAAGCTTTGACCTTTTTGTCAGAAAGTTATGTTTCATCGTTGAATGGGCCCACGGGACAGACGTCAGCTGTTTTATCGGATATTTGTTTGCACAAATGATCACGAGTATTTAGCTGCGGCCTAGAACCTTCTTTTTTGAGAAGGTTCCCCTTCGGTGGTTCCATCAACGAAGTTTTTGGATGTGCCTCGTTAGAGGGCTTTACTTGTTTAGTGCTTCCGAAGAAGGCTTTGTGTTCTTGATTTGGAGAATAATTCTTTCGGTTTGAGGAAATATTATTCTGCTTTAGTGGAGTATGCCTTGTATTGGAGAAGTTTTCTTCTTTTTCTTTTCTTTTTAGAAAGAATTAACACACTTCAACTTTTGGAGATGACCACTTTTATTTTTCTGAGAAGTGGATTACTTTTTGTAGTGAAGCGGAGTTTTGAAGAAAACTTTTATTTTTGGACGTGCCTCATTAGAGGGCTTTATTTGGCACTTTACCGTTGGGGGTAGAAGTGTGCCTCCGAAGAGGGCTCCTCCGAAGAGTTGTGGCTCCGAAGAGGGCTTGTGCCTCGTTAGAGGTCTTTTGCCTCCGAAGAGGACTCCTCCAAAGAGTTGTGCCTCCGAAGAGGGCTTGTTCCTCGTTAGAGGTCTTTTGCCTCCGAAGAGGACTCCTCCGAAGAGTTGTGCCTCCGAAGGGGGCTTGTGCCTCGTTAGAGGTCTTTTGTCTCCGAAGAGGGCTCCTCCAAAGAGTTGTGCTTCCGAAGAGGGCGTGTGCCTCCGAAGAGGTATTTTGCCTCCGAAGAGGTCTTTTGCCTCGTTGGAGGTCTTTGTTTGTGTGCCTCCAAAGAGGGCTTGTGCCTCCGAAGAGGTCTTTTGCCTCCGAAGAGGTCTTTGTTTGTGTGCCTCCGAAGAGGGCTTTGTTTGGTTTGCCAGGAAGGTTGCATCTCACAGTTAAATGGGACCACGGGGCAGACGCAAGCTACACGACTGGATGTTTGTTTGCACAAACGATCGCAATCAAGTAACAAGGGCCTGGAACCTTCTATCTTGGGAAGGTGCCCCCTTGGGTGGTCTCACCAACATTCTTGGGTGAGAGACAAGATTCCACTTCAGCTGTTTTTGTCTGCTTGTCCATGTCTTTTCATCCTGCCGCTTAGCGATTCCTCGTTATCATTCTCAAATGCATGTTCCTTTCTTTGGTAAGCTGTTTGATTTTTCCAGAGAAGTGTACTTCATGGTTGAGTGAATCCACAGGCAGACGCAAGCCACTTAACCGGATGTCTGTTTGCACAAACGATCACAGTCAGTTAGCAAGGGCCTGGTGCCTTCCTTTGGGAAGGTGCCCCTTTGGTGGAACCACCAACCATTTGTGTGAAGTCCTTCTTGTGTAGGAATTGAGTCTGTAATTTTTGTGGCTTGACATTTGTTTTTTGAGTGATTTACGGGAATCGCTTGGGTTTGTGACGTGTTGAATAGGTAAGCTTTGCTTTGATTGCCTGCAATATTAAATCGATATTTTAGAAACATATTTAAAATATTTGCACATCGAAATGAGACAGGCATTATATAGTAATAGAAGACACAAGATTTATAGTGGTTCGGCCAAGAATTGGGCCTACGTCCACTTTATAGTTCTTATTACTGAGTCACACTGATTTTACAATGGCTTACAATACAAGAATGATACATCCAGAATTATTTTACAAATTTAAGCATAGCTTTCAAGTAAAAAATGGACGCATGTGGTTGCTATTCCAGGCTCTTAGGATTGGATTTCCTTCGACAGTTGTGAGTTTGAAAGTGCCATCAAGAAGTTTTTTGCCTATGACATACGGCCCTTCCCAATTTGGCCCAAACACTCCTGTTGCTGTCATGATCCATTTCAAGACTAGATCCCCAATTTCAAAGCTGCGTTGACGAACTTTAGAATTGAAGTGCCTGGCTATCCTTTGCTATTGAGCTGCAACTCTGAGTTCAGCTTCTTTCCTTCTTTCATCAAGCAAGTCAAGTGCTTCAAGTTGCAGCTTTTCATTTTCAGCTTAGTTGAAATGAATTCTCCTGTGTGAGGGGACCTCTATTTCCACTGGAATCATTGCTTCTGATCCATATGCCAATGAGAATGGAGTGTGCCCAGTCGCAGTTTTGTGGGTAGTTCTATATGCCCATAGTGCTAGTGGCAGCTTATCAACCCAACCACCTTTTGCTTTTTCCAGTTGCTTTTTGATGGTTGATTCCACTTGCCCATTTTCCTGCGGATGAGCCACTGCTGAGAAGCTTTTTCGGATCTTGAATCGCCTGCAAAATTCCTGGAATTCTTCGCTTTCGAATTGGGTACCATTGTTTGTTATTATTTTCTGAGGCACTCCATACCTGCAAATGATATTTTTAGTCACAAAATTTATCATCTTTTTAGAGGTAATAGTAGCCAATGGTTCAGCTTCAGCCCATTTAGTGAAATAATCAACAGCAACAATGGCATATTTGATTCCGGATCTGGCAATCGGCATAGGCCCAATGAGATCTATTCCCCAAATGGCGAATGGCCATGAACTGACCATCTGTGTTAGCACGGTGGAACGTGCTCTTGGGATTTTTGCGAATCTCTAGCATCTGTCACACTTTCGGTAATAGCTAGCGGCATCTCGGTTAATATCCAGCCAAAAATACCCATAACGGAGAATTTTCTTTGCAAAAGTTTGGCCACCTGAATGATCCCCACATTCTCCTCCGTGCACTTCAGCTAAAATTGTCTTAGCCTCTTCTTTGGTTACACATCAGGTTAATGGCATCGAGAATCCTCGTCTGTACAAATGGTTGCCTTGAATTACATATCTCGGGGCTTTTCTTAACAGCTTCTGGCGTTCTTTTGAGTTTTCTGGCAAGGAGCCGTTGAGTAGATATTCCTTGATCGGGGTCATCCATGACTCTTGTTCTTGAGATACAGCCATGATCCAGTCAATATCCATCTCATCAATACTCGGAGCTGTCAGGACTTCTACAGGGACCAATCCCAATAATTGAGCTTCGCCAGAGCTTGAGTATTTCGCGAAAGAATCTGCCTTCATGTTCTCTTCCCGGGGTATATGGTTGATTGTATAATGATCAAAATCATCGAGAAGTTCACAAGCTTTTGATAAGTAAGCAGGCAGATTTCCTCCGTTAGTTTGAAACTCTTTCTTGACTTGGCATACAATAAGCTGGGAATCACTGAAGATCTGCAATACTTTGATGCTTAGTTCTTTAGCAATCCTCAGACCGGTGATAAGAGCTTCGTATTCAGCTTCATTATTTGTCAAAGGAAATTCTAATCTCAATGCATAACACAATGACCACCCTTCGGGGGTTTCAAGCACAACCCCAGCTCCGGAACAGTAGTCATTTCTTGCACCATCAACATATAATTTCCATTGGATCGGAATGTCATCAGTTACCTCTTCCTCACTGCCACCTTTATCTGTGCATTCTGCAATGAAATCTGCTAAAGCTTATCCATTTATTGCTCTTCGGGGATGGTAGGTGATATCGTATTGACTGAGTTCAATATTCCACTTCAGAAGACGACCTGAAGTTTCAGGGCGAAATAGGACTTGCTTTAGAGGTTGATCAGTGAGGACTTTAATAGGATGAGCCTGGAATTATGGCCTCAACTTTTTGTATGCGATCAATAGACAATAGGCGAGCTTTTCTAACTTCAAATAATTCATATCTGCCCCAGTTAATCTTTTGCTAATGTAATAAACCGGACGCTGGACTTTTGCGTCTTCTCGTACCAACACTGCACTGAGAGCATGAGATGAAACTGCTAAGTATATGAATAGATCTTCACCATTGTTGGGCTTAGAAAGTACTGGAGGCATTTCCATATGATGAATCAGCTTATCAAAAGCTTTTTGACACTTAGGAGTCCATTCAAAATTCTTCTTTCCTTTCTTCAGAGCATCAAAGAAGGGAATGCATTTATCTGTGGCTTTGGAAATAAATCGACTCAAAGCAGTGACTTTCCCATTGAGGCTTTGCAATTCCTTCTTTATTCTAGGGGGTTTGACTTCCCTTAAGGCAGTGATCTGAGCAGGATTAGCTTCAATGCCCCTAGCACTCACAATGAAACCTAAGAATTTTCCGGACTCAACCCCGAATGAACATTTCAGAGGATTCGGCTTCATCCCATACTTTCGGAGGATCGTGAACATTTCTGCTAGATGGTCCATGTGGTCTACTGTCTTTTTTGATTTCACTAACATATCATCAACGTACACTTCAATAGTCTTGCCAATTTGAGGCTTGAACATGGCATTAACGAGTCTTTGATAAGTTGCCCCCGCGTTCTTTAGTCCGTAGGGCATCACTTTATAGCAGTAAAGACCAACATCAGTGATGAATCTCGTGTCCTCCTGATCCGGCTCATGCATCATGATTTGATTGTATCCTGAGTAAGCATCCATAAAAGAAAATAATTTGTGCCCGGCTGTTCCATCCACCAACTGGTCAATCTTGGGTAACGGGAAACAATCCTTGGGGCATGCTTTGTTCAAGTCTGAAAAGTCGATGCATACTCTCCACTTTCCATTTGCTTTTTTAACCAACACCAGGTTAGAAACCCAATTTGGATAAGTGGATTCTCTGATGAAGCCATTCTCCATGAGCCAATCTACTTCTTCTTTTAATGTTGTTGACCTTTCAGGACCCTGGGTTCTCCTTTTCTGCTTTACGGGTGTGAATTTTGGATCAATATTTAAGGCATGTACTGCGATTTCTGGAGATATCCCACACATGTCAGCATGACTCCAAGCAAAAACATCCAGGTTTGCTTTTAAGAATGCTATTATTATATACTCTGAACCATCATACCAAGTTGTGAACCCACATTCAGCACCTTGTTTGGGTCATTTGGGTCAACAGGTATTGGCACCGTTACTTCTACCGGCACCACTCTATTCACCCCAGCACTGGTCTTTCTGGGATCAATTTCTTTTCGCACACCACTATGCTCACCAGTGCAGGGTCCACCCCGTAATTGCTACAAGTTGGGTTCTTTGATGCAGAGCGGAGCTGCCGCACCCTTTCCCATCTCTCTCTTCTTCGCCTCCCGCAACTCTGTGAGATAACATTCCCGCCCAGCATCCTGGTCCCCCTTCAAAACACCAACGCCATTATCAGTGGGGAATTTCATAGTTAGGCACCACGGGGCGAGAATAGCTTTGAATCCAGCAAGAGTTGGTCGTCCCAAGAAGGCGTTATAAGCAAAAAATTCATCAACAATAACAAAAGTTTGCTTACGGACCACTTTTCTTTCCCCTTCACCAAGTTCTACAAATAAGTCGACGGTTCCGATGGGCTGTTTTGGTTCCCCAATGAACCTAACAATTTTTTGCGAAGAAGCTTGAACATCAGCCATCAGAATTTTCATTTGACCAAAGATCTTTTTGAAGAGGATATTACAAGAAGCGTCGCAATCAACAAGCACTCTTCTCACAATAGTTGGTCCGATACCGGTGGTTATTACCAAAGGTTCCATGGTGGGAGCCTCAACTCCCACAGAATCTCTAGTTCTGAATATGATGTCATCGTGAAAAGTTCTTTGTTGTTTTGAAGGCACAGCGTCTTCCAAGACAAAAACAGTTTCTTCTTTTAGGGCATGCCTTAGAGCACGAGCATACCTCTCCATTTCTCCCCAACTTTTGCCTGTTGGGTGAGGACCCCCTGTGATTACATTAATAATAGACCTTTCAGATTCCTGCACCACAGCCTTTTCACCTGAGCCAGATTGACGAGCAGGAAGTTGCTGCCCCTGAGTAGATGAGGCCGGATCACCTCTGTTTCTCTTGACATACTGTTGCAGTTTATTCTGTCGCAGCAGCTCTTTAATTAAATTCTTCAAATGGCGACACTCATTAGTGTCATGGCCAGGCTGATTGTGAAATCGACAGAATCTTCCATTAGGCACAAAATTTTTCCCAAGCTTCATCTTAGGTGGCTCAGGGTACTCGATAGCATCCTTGGTTGCGAAGAAGATGTTCTCTGGAGTCTCAGTCAAAGGAGTAAAACCCAAAAAATGGCGAGGTTTCATCATATCTTGCTGCTTTTTCCCACCGTTATTTTCCTTCTTCTGACCACCAGATTCTTTCTTATTAGAAGCTTCAGCCACATTGTTGTTTTGAATTTCAGGCACAACCACCTTTGCTGGTGCAGAAAGATTCTCCAGACGCATAAATTCGTCAGCCTTCTTATAAAACTTCTCAAGTGAATTTGGTTCCTTCATCTTCAACCATTTTCCGAATTCACTTGTTTTATTGATGACTTGCATCAAGTAAGTTAGAATCATTCGAGGCTCAGCATTACCCACTTCGGCCAAAGCTATATTGAAGCGGTTCAAGAATGATTTAATAGATTCTTCGGGAGCTTGTTCGAGGCTGGACAGTGACATTATGTCCTTGGCCTTTGAAGCATACAACCTGAACTGATCCTTGAATTTACGAGTTAAGTCAGAGAATTGATCCACAGATCGGACCAGAAGTTTTGTAAACCAAAGTAGAGCCACCCCCTCCAAATAGACAGGAAAATGTCTGCATTTAATCTCATCTGTTGCCCTGGCACCTGTCATATGCCAGTCATATTTGTACAAGAACTGATTTGGGTCGCTTGTCCCTCGATAGGCTGGGATAGTAGGGGGAACAAATTTCTTTGGAAATTCAGCTTTTAGAATTCTTTCGGTAAACGGAGTCTTGCTTGGAGCAAATCCCCAGTCATTTTCATCTTCATCCCTTTGCATACTTTCTTTCATAATTTGGCGAACCATTCCTGATAGGTATTCCTCATCGTTCAGAGGCCTTGCCGGGCAAACGTCAACCACTTTTTCGGAAGTTTGCCTGAACAAACGTTCGCGAAGAGGTGGCTGCAGCCTTGAACCTCCAGCTTGGGGAGGTGCCCCTTCGGCGGTGCCAGCTGCCCTTGGAGGAATACTTTTCTCTTGGGAGTCATGAGCATCTTTAGCAAAGGTTGGTTCATAATTTTCTGGTTGTCGGTTAGCCCCAAGCAGAGCGTTTAACCTGTCCATCATCAAAGCTTTTTGAGCTTCCATTTGTTGGTATAACCCAGACACAACATCATCAAGTTCGGCCCTTGTGACTCCAACAGTAGGAGTTCGCTGATTTAGCGCTGGACAGGTGGCAGTCCTCTCATAAGCATTTCCGAATCTCGTAGATCTACTCTTTCTTCCAGGAGCCATGATTTCAGATAGACTTCTGGTTTTTAAGGAGATTCTTTCAACAAATCTTTGCGAAGCAATGGTGAGAACACAACTGAGTTCGATGTTCTCAGTGAAAGCACCAAAAATGTTAACGTAAAAATCGAATGCTAACACCCCGGTGTGAGTATTAGTAAAGTGAAAGCACCACCTATTGGTATGGAAACTACAACAAGCAGATAATTGCAGTAAAAGTAAAGAGACAGCAGTTTTATAGTGGTTCGGCTCAAAATCAAGCCTACGTCCACTTTATCTTCTTTATCACAAGTTCGATTACAAGCTTTACAAGAATTCCTCCGATTACTCAACAATCGATACAAGTAATTAGCACTGCAATGCAAAAGAGATTCTGGAATCCATCTTGAATGTAGTTGATCTTCTCTTTAGGTAGTTTGGAATGTTTTTGGTAGTAGAGGTGTTGTCGAAGTCCTGAATGCAGCAGAGTTTCGGCGCTTCAAAGTCTCGAAAAGTCCCCCCCAAATGCGGAGTAGGCGGGGTATTTATAGGGAAAATCTGGAGGTAGGTTGTTGGGTTTTTAGGTCATGAGCGGCCTAAGGGTCCTCCCGAGTTAGCTTAAGTCGTTGGCGACTTATGGTACCATTCTGGGTGAGATACTGGGTGTGAGCGACCTAATGCGGTGAATTCAGAAGTTATCTCGGCAAGATTAGGTTGTGAGCGACCTAACATAAGAGATAGGTCGTGTGGCTTTACTTTGGAGCATGTTGAGTCGTTCCCTTTTCCTGAGTTGCTATGTCGCTAGGTCGCTAACTCGTTAGGTCGCTAGGTCGCTTTCTGGAGTTAGGTCGCAGCCTTCTTATCTCGTTAGGTCGCTGGGTTTCTGGACCACTAAGTCGCTTAGTTTCTTTGGTTGTTAAGTCATAAGTCGTTGGGTCGCTAAGTCGTGGAAAAAGAGGTGTTAACAACAAACTAGAATAGAAAAGAGACACTTGCAATTACATTTATAACATGTAGGTTATAAAAGAAAGAAAAGAATGTAAAAGTGACAATTACAAGTATAATTGTAACACGTAGGTTATAATTAAAAAGAAAGAAATAGAAGAGGCTTATTTCATCAAACTTAGATCTTGGATTAAGTTAATAAGCAAAATAATAGAAGTGGCCCGTACTGGCAGCATTCCCTTTCAGGTCTAGGACTGATGGTCTCACACATAGGTGGGGTTGGGCTTGCTGATTAGGGTAAATAAGTAGCCAACAGAAAACGAAAAGTAAACTAAACGCATAATAAAAGATTAGACGTAGGGTCTAATAAATGGTAATGTGCGTTTGGAGTAGCCTAAAGAGAATCTGGATAAAGAGCCTAACGAAGCAGTTCATCGCAGATTTTTAGTACAGAAAGAGCACTTCCAACTTAGTTATTTTGGGCTAGAAGGAAGTACGAGACTTCAACGGGACGTGAGGATACTCTAGGATGGCCCTCTGGGGTAGGCCCAACGAAGCTGCACCCCCGGAGGCAAGTCTGTAGGTGTTCCATCAAGAGAGTATGTCTTGACTGCTTTTGCATTGCAGGCCTAATGAAGTGGACCTTTGTAGGCAGTCAAAAGGTTGTTGATGGAGTATGATATTCGTATGACACCATACTCCTAGTTACGAGTAGGTTTTAGTGGGCAGGACCCAAAAGGATAGTCGCATGCGGAGATCAAGCCATCATCAATCAGAGCGAGTTCGGGAAAGACTAGAGTTAAATCAACATGCCAATGATTCTTTCAATATCGAGACATTGGATGAGAGGCGCAGCCAATTGGATATTTAGATTGTTTGTAGTAGGGCACAACCACTTATCTCTTGAGAGGTCTTTCGATTAGTTGAGGGGGGAGGGCGATTAGTTGAGGGGGGCTGCATGGGGCCATAGCCACGATGAGAAAAGAGACAGACCAAGTAGAATATCTGTATTGTAGGCCTAACGAAGCGGACCTTTACAGATATAAAAAATCCCCGACTGAGTTTCCTACAAGGTAGACCTTGTTGACGGAATTCAGGGAGTAGACAGAACGATTACGTGTAGTCCTCAAGGTACGCACTGGGTGATACATTATGGATGTCCAGGCACCAATATAAGCTAGTGCGGATGCAGTTTCACGTTTTTATATTAGACGACGGAACAACTGTATTATAGGCCTCACGAAGCTGTCCTTTACAGATGTAGTTACAGTACGCTCTAGGAGCAAGATGATGGAGTCCTTTTCGAGGAGGATACATAAGGTACTATGGGTGGTACCTAAGACCGATGTGGTCTTTGGGCATGTAGCTACATATATATATATATACATACATATATATATATATATTGGTTATTAGGTCTTAGTCTACTAGGGAGTAGATGGGTACGATTCACGCACAGAGGCGAGAGTATTATAAACCAAATAAACCTAATATAACAGATAATGGAAATAGAACGGTATATGTAGAATTATGCTTAGAAGTGTACAATTTGTCCATTTACCAGAACTTTAATTCTGACCCCCTCCTCATAACATCCCACAGATTAGATAGAAGGCAGAGATTTTCCAGCTTTGTGATACTTGTTTAGAAAATGTTATTACCTTGGTGAGTATTTACTTACTATTATATTTTAGCCAGTTCCGCTGTGAGATATTTATTTGAGCTCTGTTATATTTATCTTTGCATATTTGCAGGATACCAGATACTCGACTCGGGTTTCAATGGGCTTGGATTTTAGCATTTTTGTGAAAAATCCGAACCCACTGGAATTCGGGTTGTTACATTTGGTATCAAAGCTTAGGTTAGTAGATCCTAAGTAAATTAGGAAATATGAGTGAACGTATTTGTATTTTTGAATAAAATATAAATATATTATGTATTAAATCCAAATAGTCTCCAATTATAGATTTTAACATATGGAAAGTTTTTAGAAGTATATTTGTGCATAGTTTGCTAGTTGGGTTTGGGATGACCTAAGGATGTTGAGCCATATGTTATATCCGATTTATAATGTATAATAAGCCATGTTTCGAGAGAATATTGGTATCCATATGTTTGAGAAAAGTTCCCTAGGGACAGTAGGATGAGTATTTCTATTTTGGAAGTAATAAGAGATTTTAGTAAGGAAATGAGATTTCCAAGGTTTAGGAAGGGTATTCCTAGGGTAGTAAGAAGAAAATTGTGACGACCCGGATTTTCGGACCAGTTAAAATTGCCAAAAATACATCCGTTCTAAAACTACTAATGGAAACCACCAACTTAATACATAATATTTGATGAATATTCAACACTATTAAATGTATAGGATACAATTTCAATTATACAACTTATCAGAGTAATTAATTTATTTATTAATCCTACAAAGTGTGCTTTAATACATACCAAATACAATGACTATAAATTTACCACTGCACAACTTTGATGAGAGAAACAACACTATCCTTACCTGAGAACTCAATAAACAATGTAAATGCGGAATAAAATAGTAAGCAGGAAAGATATAATAACACAAGATAAACAACAACCAATAACAGATAAACATGAAAGGGTTATATTATTTTAGGGGCTGCATCACTACCACTTATGACTGCCTACGTACCCCTATCTAATTGGGTACCCAATTAGATACAGGATCAAGCCAACGTAGTTCTCCTACCGCAAATAGGACTCATGAAGTCTACGATGCAACAAACAATATGCAATTCCCAAAACTACCCACTTAGGCTTAATCTTAAATTTTAGATTTTCAAATCTAATTACCTTTACAGAAATTATCTCTTTGGACTTTATTCTCGAATTCTTATTTCAAAACTTTTGAAATAAATATATATTTATTTTATTCAAACTAGTCATTTACTTCGGGATCTGAAAACAAATCACATTATGAAAACGATATCAATATACAATCATACAAAACTATATGCTACCTGATCATGAGGTTTCTAGCTATAACAATCGATAAGTAAGTACATCCCTCTGTTCCAAGAGCAGACTATACCAAAAACATATGCCCACTTTTTAGTTACGAGTTACCCGAATCTCGGTAACATAACAAATCACTTTATATCCCGAAGTGGCAAAATCATTTGCACTAATAATTATAAATACTTCAAATTTATAATAATTTCCATTTCTAAATCCTTTCAAAAATCATCTTAAAATCATCGGGTTTAGTCCTCGAATTTCTTTCCGTTTTATAAAACCATTGTTATATAAATCACTTTTATATAATATAACTTCAAAATATTCGTTACCAAACATTTCTATTTCTTTCAAAGGGAAAACATTTCATAATATTTCCATTTGAAAACTAATTTTAAAAATAATTCATTAAATTGAAGTGAACCAAATATTACCGCTAAACACCTTATAGTCAAATTGTGAAATAAATCACAAGGTGTTAGCTTACAATTATTTTCTACCCAGCCCATGCATATGGATAATTAATTGCTCATAAACTGGTCGAGGAAAGTCAAAAATCAATAAATAATAATCAATGCTCATAAGCTGGTCGAGCAAAATCCAAACAACCAAATAATCAATTAACAAAATAAACACAACACTAAATGATAAATCAACGCTTCATTCTATCAAATATTTATAACACTTTATTTTAACTTGGGTTAAAACGATTTGACATTTATTTTGGAGCATCCGGGCTTTCCTTTCGATCTGTTCCACCCCTCGCCTAAGAAATGAAAACATAGGCCAGATAAGTTCAGGGCACTGGTTGCTCCATCCCTAACCTTAGTTAAACACATTGTTTTATCTTCCCAGATCTCACAGGCAGGATAAATGTACTAGTCGTTTCCGCATACTCAGTTATTAGCTTTATTTTGAAATTGATTATAAGATTCCAAGTATTCTTTCAAAATGATTAATTTTCCTTTTAAAAACATTCACAATTGATTCTGGGAAAAAATCGTTACATTTAAACTTATTTTCAAAAAGTTATACTATTCGCAGCATAAAATGCTGCGGAAAGTGCTATATAAGCTTATTTGATTAAATCAACTTTTAAACATTCGATAATTCATATTTTCTAATCCAAATCTCTTTTAAACCATTTTAATAGATTTATCAAATTTATTTCATATTTTTAATCATTTAAAAATATCGTTTATAAAGAAATCCCTTTTTGGATTCCGAACTGTAAAACCGCGATGTTTTTAGAAAATTGATTTGGACATATTTCAAACTCTACTAAATGAAATCTTGATTTTCTTTCTTCGTTGGAAAACTATTATCATTGTGGACCAAAGAATTTTTATTTTGAAGAAATCCGACTTATAAATCATTCTCTACATTAATTTGGAGTTACGGGTCGAAATTTACGAACTGCCGCTACGCGACGAGCTCAGTTTTGACCAATTTTGTGAATTGCTTCGGAACTTGTCCGGAACACTTCAAATTTGTTTTAAACCATATTTAAACTATTTTAACTCATTTAAAACCATTAAGAGGCTAAATAACTTCCATACACATATTTGTATGGATTTAATTCTCATTTAATTAACTATGGTTAATTACTAATCATTTCTCTTATCATTTATCAAACCAAGTTATCATCCATATCACAAACATATATTCAACCATAATATCAACCAAGTTATCATCCATTAAATCATCCAACATATACTAAACTTTTAAATCATTATACTTGAAATAATTTATGGATTTATTAGTAAATAAGAGTACTCACCTTTAACCAAACCGATTAACTTCCTACCAACATTCTTACTAACAACACTTCACTAACTACTTCAACTAATCAACTTCTACTCCATATCTTTTGCTTTATGCTATCGACCTCTTCTTCCAAACTCCCGAAAATCCGGCAGAGCTTCCGTAGCACCTTGAATTTGCTCCAAGCTGCTTGGAATGAAATCAGCGGCACTTCCTTCTCTTTTTCTTGCTCCGGAGCTTCACAAACTTGCTCCTCCTTCTTGATAGTTCGGCCTCACCCTATTCCATCCCTTCCTCCATCATTTCTTCACTTCTTAGATGCTAAACCATGTTTTAATTGTATTCTAAGGTCTTTGGCAAAGTTTGGTGGTGTTTTGACTTTGTTTGATATGGTTTTGAAAAAGTTAGTAAGGAAATGGAAGAGAAGAAGCCATTAGAGAAGCTTTTAGAAAGCTTGAGAAAGGAAGAAGAAGAAAATGTAGAAATGTGTAAAACAAAGTGGAAGAATGGTGGTCTTATTTATAGAAAAGTTTTGGATTAAAATAATATTTTGTAAAAAGACCAAAATACCCTTACTTACTTATAAAGTAATCTTATTTTTTTTCAACACTTAACATCACATTTCAAATCATTACTTTATGTCATTTTCACTTAGATATTAAGTAAAAAAAGTAATAATTATGTTTCTTTAATTTGATGTTTTACTTTTTGACTTTTGTACTTTTTTTTCTTTTTATGCTTACTTTTTGTTAATTATATTCTAGAATTTTCTAAGTATGTTTAGTAAAAGTAAACTTGATTAGTGAATTAATTAATACTTACACTATTTGAATATATGTTCCTATATAACAAAATAAAGGTGCGACGACGTTGCGACAACTTTTAATCGACAAAACGTTGATTTTCGACAAAATGTTTTACGGTCACATTTTGACGTTTTGGTTAAACCATTTATTTATGTAAACCAAATTTAAAAATAAATTTGTATAATTCTATTTAAAAATATAAACACTCATAAATTAATTAAGATAATTTATTTAACCATTGAAACTTACTTTTCTAAAATCAGCATTTTGTCACTTTTGTCGATATAGGCAAATGTTACTATTTTTGTGTATACTTCTCTTCCCAAACCCTATCTAATTTTGTTTGAATCATATAACTTTACTTAATTCATATTTAAAATCACTTTAAATAGTATATTTTAAAGTGGTCAAATTCTGGGTTGTTACAAAAATCCACTTTATGTTTAGCCTAATAAAATGAAACTTTTGGAATTAAAAAGTTGAAAAATATAATTGTCAATATGTTTGAGGAAGTAAATATTGGGTTTTTTTGGAAAAAAAGTGGTATGAAATTTAAATTAGTTTTTATATGATGTAAATTTTGGTAAAAGTGAAATTCTTTTTGAAGAATTATAGAGCATGTATAGCTCTCTAGTTTCTTTGTAGGTAAACAATGATTTTAAATATAAAAACCTAGAGTGTATTAAGTAGCGAAAACGTAGGTTACAACATTTATTGTTGTAATAAATGTATTCGTGAAAAATAAGTGAAGCATAGACTATGACACCATTGTTATAGTATGTGACTCCCAAAGGAAATGTTTTTACATACATATGTGATTTCTTAATATTTATTTTAATTTAATCCATATACTAGTATTTTTGGGTTGTAGTAACGGTGTTTTACGAAACATCTGTTTTGACCCAAATAAAAATGTGTTTTGAAGATAATTTCTAAGTATAGAAATAAAGTGGTCTGTAAGTACACTTATTATTTAAATAAGTATATGGAAATGTTTTCTAGTTATGAAAATATTAAAACAATTTTGAAAATGAGTTCTTCTGAAAAAAGAAGAGGATGCAAGTTAAATATTAGGAAATTAATAAATTTCGTAGGAAATGTCTATTGTAAGTGAATATAGATTAAACATACTTTAATCTATTGGAATGAAATGAATAATGATTTAATTTTCTATGAAACCGAATCACAAATAAAGATGTTTTATTCAAGTTATAAGGAATACGTGAAAGAGATGTACAAGGTATGAAAAGCACCATATTTTGTATAGCCTATTTCGATAAAATATAAAATAAGTTCCTTGTAATTTCACATAAACATGAAATCCTCTTTTAACATATTCATAGAAGGTTTTAGCGTTAATGGTTTCTCATAAGAGAAAGTAGTTCCAATACATTAAGGTATAAAACCATTAGGAGTAACAAGAAGTGTAATAATTAGAGACAGTGTTAGTTAGGAGTGATATTATAGAGAGCCTGAGTAGGAAATGCTAAGCAATGGAAATTTCATATTTTTCCATTGATTATGCACATTGGTTGCTTGCCTTGGTAAAAAGTCCCCATTTGTAGTAAGTTAGAAATTCCTCCAAAGTAAGGTAATTGGAAGAGTAAGAACGTTAAGGGATTTTTGATAAAATAATTGTTCTTATCTACTCCATTTTTTGTAAATTTGAAAATTTGAAAATCTATGAAAATAAGATGTTTTGAAAACATGTGAGGACATTTTTGGAAGTCAATTTTTTTTAAGGACAAGCAAGGCATGTATTAAAGAAAAATGGTTTGGTGAAAAAGTAAATAAGTTTTTGGAAGAAAAAAACTTAGTAAACAGTTAAATTTAAAAATCCAATTTTTTTATGGAAAGCTGTAAAGGTCTTTAAAAGGAAAACAGGAATAAGTTTTAAACTTAGAATTTGTAAGTTTTCCCCTCTAGGTTTGGGGAATAATTTATATTCAAAGAGCTATAAAGATGCAAGTTTAGAAAGATAAAATATTAAGTAACCAAGTACCTTTTAATTTAATAGAAACTTCAAAGTAAGACTTTTAAAGGCAAGAATTTTGGGATTTGATGTTTCAAAATTTTAGAAGCTTTAATTTTTGAAATGAAATGATAAATACCAAACCAAACTTTTAAATATGGAGTGTATAGGAATCATTTCCTAGGTGTGACGGGAAAAGTGTAAGGCTATAGCAGTGATTACTTTTAGTAGTAATAATAAAAGTTCTCGTAAAGTGTATAGGACGCTAGTGAGAACCTAGGAATGTTGCTTCATATGTGTAGACTATAGAAGAACAGTGAAGTGATATTAGTAAGATAGTAAGACACACGTGGTTGGGATAGGTAGACCTTAGTTGGGGAAAAATGAATGGTAAAGGTAAAGAAAAAATTTCCCAAACTTAGTTGCCTTTTTAGATAGAGACTGCATAGATTGAAACCCTTATTCGTTGCAGTAAATGAGACTTGGTTATTCCATTTTGAGTATGGAATGGAAGAGATGAATAGATTTATTCATCGTGAATAACACAGCGTAAGTTAGTAACGAGTAATAGACGGCAAGAGGAGCATATGAGTTACTTGGATTCCTAGAGTAGGACCCTTCTATGTCAAAGTGGACATGGTCCTAGGCCTCCTAGCCCTAGATGATAACTGTGTTTAGCTGCTATATTTACCTATCTAGTATCGCTTTGTAGTAGGACTTGTTTTCCCTTTTAGTAATGAGACTATACTCATATGTAAGCATTTAGTATCTATTGTAGTAAATCAGTGATGATTAGTATGATGCTCTTTTTTTGTTATGTTCACATGAAGAGAATAAAAACATAGGATGTACGTAATAGAAGAAAAGTAAAAGCCAAAAGGAGTAACTAAAAGGAAAACAACAAATTTAAATAAAGCGACAGAAACGTCAATAAAAAATAAATGAGAATTGCAAAAGAAAAATACATTTTATTTCCAGAAATTAAGCTTGGGAAATTTTTCAAAAAAGAAGTTTTTCTTATGTAAACCTTGCTTGGGAAAGAAAATAGAGATATTTATAGAATAGCGGCATAAGTTCCAAGTACAAAGAAAAAAGCGCGCAAAAGTAAAGCGATAAATGTGAGGTTTTCCGTTTTCTACCTTCTTCTGACATAAGAAATCGAGTTTGGAAAATTAATTTTTTCTGAAACTCGAATATTAAAAGTTGTGTGGTAGGATTTGGATGTAAAATTCATTAAACTACGCCCCTAATCAGTAGGAGTGTGGGAAAAATTGGATGAAAAATGTTTTGAGTTTTCAAAAGATTGCATTGATATAAAAATTGCAAGTATGTTTAGGATGTGTGCATCATATTTTAAAAAGGAGTTTTTAAAGAAGAAAAGCATTCACATAGGAGGTACCGCTTAGAAATTCATGTACATGCATATATTTTATGTTGAATGACACTATGCACAAAGACACGAATGGTTGCAAAAATTGGATGTATACAAAATGAATGTGATTGATGCGGAGAATTATATAGTTTTACCCTTATCGAATTTCGGGGACGAAATTTCCTAAAGGGTGGGAGAATGTAACACCCCGCATTTTTAGATAATTGAATAACCAAAATAATTATAACAGTGAAAATGAGCGTTTTTGGAATTGTCGGAATATGGCCTCGAAACTTATACCATTGTGTTCGTGGCGATTTTCTGATTAATTTACATATATAATATGCCTCGAACGGACTTCGTATGGAAAAAGTTATTGACGTTCGAAGTTCCGTATCGAAAAATAATTATACGTGTGAATGTGCATGAACATATTTGTTTATAAATATATGCGCGTATAAATTCCAGAAATAACGCACATTTGAATTTCAAAATAGACGCGTGTCATAAAGGAAATTAATTGACATCAGCAATTAGAGGTAATTAATTAACATTAGTAGGCAATGTTAATCAAATCTGCAATTAAAAGAAATTAATTTACATTAATTAGCAACGTTTGAATTTCAAAATAAACATGTGTTATAGAGGGAATTCAATTTACAATTGATAGAAATTAATTAGAATGAATAGGCAACGGTTAAAAGTTAACGTTTAATAATTTGATTTTCGCGCAATCCCGAGCGTTGTTTTATGGATCCAACGATTTGCAGCAAGCCTGTGACGTGGTTGCACCAGATTCAATCTTGAAATCTGATGGTCTGAGATCCCCCAAACACCACTATAAATAGGACCCTAGGCCCAGCTATTCTCTCACATCAGATTTTCTCCCAATTGGGTTTATTGCCTGAGGCTGAATCCTAAATAGAATTGCTTTAGGGAGAATATCTTTTTAATAAAAATATTAAATGCCTTAGAAGGGGATCCAGGAAGGCCTTGGAGCAAAGCTAAGGACGACAGATGAGTGGATTTAAATTATATCTCTTTTATGTTTATGATATACATTATCGTTAGATTCCCGTTAAATATTTAATTCAGCATTTATTTCAGTAATTAGTTCTACTAATTAGTTATGCTAAAACTGTAAATTTTAAGAGAAGTGACCTTATATTTAAATGTTATTTATATGGAAAAAAAGAAAGGAATCCAATTAAATATAAGTAATATTAGGCTTAAAAGTTGTAGAGAAAGACATAAGCCTAAAAGCGAGAAATTTATAGTAAATTATGTTAAAACGAGAGAAATGAGTTAAAAAGGGGAATCTAATAACTTGATTTGGAAGTTAGTGATAGATTAGTTGGTTGGTTTAGAAAAGGGAATACATTTCCATAGTTTAATATTGTAAGAATAATGATAAACGTAATTGCAAGAATAAAAGCAAGAAAAGTGGAATTAGTGCAAAGTAGAAACGTTACTGTATTTTGCATTACCCAATAATTAAGGAAACAGTAAATGAAATATCTTGCAGTTACGAGTTATTGTTTATAGCATTATTTAGTATTAAAATATGGAAATGGATTTTAGCATAGTTTTTGTAACCAACCAAATAGAATAGAACTACTTCCTAGAATAAAGAGAATAACGTGAAGCATTAAAGAAATTAAAGAAGAAGAAATAATCAAGTAAATTATTTGACAAGACTAGAAACAATATTAAACAGAAGATCTGCATTTATTGTGCAGATAATAGAGTAAAAAGTAAAACAGTTATTATGATAAGTAATGTGACAGTTGGACGTAGTCCCAAGCTAAGACCGTCATATAATATAAGAGAACTAAAGAGAATTTAGTATCATAATAAAAGAAGACGGACTAGAATAGAAAAGAGACACTTGCAATTACATTTATAACATACATGTAGGTTATAAAAGAAAGAAAAGAATATAAAAGTGACAATTGCAAGTATAATTGTAACACGTAGGTTATAATTAAAAAGAAAGAAATAGAAGAGGCTTATTTTATCAAACTTAGATCTTGGATTAAGTTAATAAGCAAAATAATAGAAGTGGCCCGTACTGGCAGCATTCCCTTTTAGGTCTAGGACTGATGGTCTCACACATAGGTAGGGCTGGGCTTGCTGATTAGGGTAAATAAGTAGCCAACAAAATAAGAAAAATAAACTAAACACATAATAAAAGATTAGACGTAGGGTCTAATAAATGGTAATGTGCGTTTGGAGTAGCCCAAAGAGAATCTGGATAAAGAGCCTAACGAAGCAGTTCGTCGCAGATTTTTAGTACAGAAAGAGCACATCCAACTTAGTTATTTTGGGCTAGAAGGAAGTACGAGACTTCAACGGGACGTGAGGATACTCTAGGATGGCCCTCTGGGGTAGGCCCAACGAAGCTGCACCCCCGGAGGCAAGTCTGTAGGTGTTCCATCAAGAGAGTATGTCTTGACTGCTTTTGCATTGCAGGCCTAACAAAGCGGACCTTTGTAGGCAGTCAAAAGGTTGTTGATGGAGTAGGATATTCGTATGACACCATACTCCTAGTTACGAGTAGGTTTTAGTGGGCAGGACCCAAAAGGATAGTCGCATGCAGAGATCGAGCAATCATCAATCAGAGCGATTTCGGGAAAGACTAGAGTTAAACCAACAGGCCAATGATTCTTTCACTATCGAGACATTGGATGAGGGGCACAGCCAATTAGATGTTTAGATTTTTTGCAGTAGGGAACATCAACTTAGCTCTTGAGAGGTCTTTCGATTAGTTGAGGGGGCTGCATGGGGCCATAGCCACGATGAGAAAAGAGACAGACCAAGTAGAATATTTTTATTGTAGGCCTAACGAAGTGGACCTTTACAGATATAGAAAATCCCCGACTGAGTTCCGTACAAGGTAGACCTTGTTGGCGAAATTTAGGTAGTAGACAGAACGATTATGTGTTGTCCTCAAGGTACGCACTGTGTGGTACATTGTGGATGTCCGAGCACTAGTATAAGCTAGTGCGGATGGAGTTTCACGTTTTCATAGTAGACGACAGAACATCTGTATTGTAGGCCTCACGAAGCTGTCCTTTACAGATGTAGTTACAGTACGCTCTAGGAGCAAGATGATGGAGTCCTTTTTGAGGAGGATACGGAAGGTACTATGGGTGGTACCTAGGACCGATGCCGTCTTTGGGCATGTAGCTACATATATATTGGTTATTAGGTCTTAATCTACTAGGGAGTAGATAGGTACGATTCACGTACAAAGGCGAGAGTATTATAAACCCAATAAACCTAATATAACATAAAATGGAAATAGAACGGTATATGTAGAATTATGCTTAGAAGTGTATAATTTGTCCATTCACCAGAACTTTATTTCTAACCCCCTCCTCATAACATCCCACAGGTTGGATAGAAGGCAGAGATTTTCCAACTTTGTGACACTTGTTTAAAAAGTGTTATTACCTTGGTGAGTATTTACTTACTATTATATTTTAGTCAATTCCACTGTGAGATATTTATTTGAGCTCTGATATATTTATCTTTTCCTATTTGCAGGATACCAGATACCCAACTCGGGATTCAGTGGGCTTGGATTTTAGCATTTTTGCGAAAAATCCGGACCCACTGGAATTCGGGTTGTTACACTCTTACCCCTACACATCCCTAGGAAAAGGGTTGGTTGTTAGTCGCGAGGCTGGCCATAAAATCATATTCTAGGTATTAGTGTGTGCCACGGTGGTGCTGGGATGGCTGGAAAGCCTACCGGTTGTCACTATCGATGGTTGAAAAGCCTAGACCCTCACATCGTGGTATTAGAGCTTAGGTTGAGCGAACACATTTGCTTTGGTAGGGGTAAAGTCTCATCAGAGATAGGGTTAGTAATGCCCTAGGATGAGTAATTCATTAGAGATAGGGTTAGTAATGCCCTAGAATGAGTTTGAGTTTGTGTGTATATATACATACATACATACATATATATATATATGAGTGTGCATTTGTTAATATCATATACAAATGAATTTGGTTTTATATGAAATCACCTTACCTAAATATATACATATACATATATATATATATGAAATGAAAAGAATATTTTATTAGAATTTTCAAAGAAATTTTGAAATAATGAAATATTTTACATAATTGTTTTAAAAACTATCTTTAGAAATGATTCTCGAAACATTTTTTGAGCATCGACCAAACTTCTCTACCTAAAAATATGCTAGCAATTATCTACTACTTATGTCTAAAAGAATAATTGTTTACCTTGTAGAAACCATATGTGGGAAATTACGTGAAAGGCGAGTCCTCTAGAGCAAATTAGGGCAAGAAGGATAGCCTCATTGTTCTTTCTAGCGACGAAGAGGAGCAACCAGAATATCTGCCTAACAATGGTGGGTTTCCGATCGAAGAAGAATATGCCACATACACTCGAAGGGGTGAAGATGGATACCCTATAGCCGGAATGCTTATACCGCCCCAAGTTCCAGAAGTAATTATGATCTCTAGCGACGATGAACTCGGGCAGGCCTCAGAGGGAAATTGGATAGCAAATCCCACTAGCCCCATTTTGGAACTAGTAGAAGAGATTGAGCTATTGGAAGAAGAATCAGAACCCATGGAAGAGGAAATAGAGCCTATGGAGGAAGAATCAGAGCCGATGGAAGACCCTGATGTTATCATATCAAGCGAATGTAGCAATTTAGTATGGGATATGGACAGGGAGCGTGTCATATGGCAGGAAGGATCATCCAGTTCATACATAAACTAAAATAGGATAGAAAGCAACAACGAAGAAGCAATAGAAGAAGAGGAGGGGGTTGAAGAATTTGAGAACACATGGGAGGAATACGTGTAAGGCTTGGAGGAGTTAGAAGAAGGAGGAGTCATTCCTGGAATAGCAGTAGGCATAGGACATGTCCCATGGAACTAACCATGGTTACCCCAGGTAATGGGAGAGATACCGAAAGAGGACAGGAATGAGGCCGACGATGAGCTGGACGGTGATGAAGAAGGAGAAGGTGAAGTAATGATAAACCTTGGTAATTAAAGTCCACCATCATCTTCAGACTTGGAAGAATAGGAGTAACGTTTGGGGAATTAAGGATAATTCTAGTATGTATGAGTATGAATGGGATGTCTGTCCTTGATTTAGTGTTTTGAATCGTATTAGTGTAAGGTAGGGAGGGGAATTTTTTTGGACCCAAGCTTCGAAAAATTTAAATGATGTAAGGATGTGAGAATTTACAGTATGATATTGTCCTTAGTACGGATCTTTAAAATAAATATTTAAAGTTATTAATGAATGGTTTTGGGTTTTAGAAACATTTTTATTAAACCCTTGAATGACACTTTGGAAGAAATCTTATGGATATATTTAGATCTTTAATAATGGGATTTTAAAGATAATAACAAGTGTTGGAGTCTTTTATAAAAAGATAAAAAAAAATATTATAATTAACATGTTATAAAAGGAGAAGTTCATTATAACAATGTTTTGGTGGTAATTGTTTTAATCTCTTTGATTATATTTTAAAGGTAAGAAAAAAAAACTTGTTAACTAATTTGTGAATATACTTATAACATTTGAATAAGTATATAAATACTTTTTAAGTATTAAAACTGGTATAAGTAAAGAGAATATATATATAAAGGAAGTTTTAATTAATAAAGGAGTGTTAACTGATAAAGAAAGTTTTAACTAATAAAGAATGTTTTCACATTTGATATTAGCTAAAGGAAGTTTATGGTAATTTATTAATTTAATGAATTATTTTGAAAATGAGTTTTCGAGAAACCATTAAGATATGTTTAGAAATGTATTATAATAAAAAAGATATTTATCTTATGGAAGAAATGTTTTCTTTAAGTTGAAATATTTGGACATAAAAATGTAAAATGGTTATGTATAAAGTAGTATCTTTATAAAAAAGTTTGAATATAGAATGGAAGTTTTATGAAATTTTTTCATAAAAATTTCAAAGAGTTAATAAATCCATATGAAGTATATAGATTTTTTCGTCACACTGTTTAATCTAAGATTCGAGTACAGAACTTTGACGGGTTTGACACTTATCCGAAAAAGTATTTATCACTCGATGCTTGAGGACGAACATTGATGAGGGTTTATGGTTAGATGCTTGAGTTTTCTATCATAGCTGAGAGCTATGCAAGGAGAACTAAAGTTTTGATCAGAAAGCCTGATCAGAATCCACACTAAAGGATCGGGGAATCAATGTTAGTTCGAAAGTAAAGTTATGAATTCGAATAAAAGATTAAATCAAATATTGCATACGGGTGATCTATATAGATCGTACGAATGTAAGTTTAAAGATAAATATATTTGGAAAACCTTTGGGATTTTGTTTTGGGTAATTTCTGGATGAAATTCTTTTAGGGGGGGAGTCTGTAACGACCCGCCAATTTATCACTTTGATAAATAGTATTTATTTTAAATTTATGGAAATAAAAGGTTGATAAAACAAATAATATTGTTTTAAGTGATAATAAATAATAATAATCTTGTTTTGAATTAATATGTACAAAAATATTTTCCTCGAAATTTATATCGATAAAATGACATCATATTTAAATATAGATTTATGAATTTAAATTGAGATTTAATGATTTAATAATTATTTTGATTATCCAAATAATTATTTTAAAATATGATAATTCATTTTGAAAATTTATAAAGTGGTGATAAATTATTTATAATAGTTTTATAAAAACATATATTTGATTTGAAAATATACGGAAAAATCGATAACGCCTTATCGATATAATAGCAATTATTGTAGATAATTGTTAATAATAATTTATATGGTTTTATAATTCAAATAGACTCATTTTAATTAACAAAATGATAAGAAGTTTATTTCTAGATTTTATTTAAAAATATATGTACATTGATAAATAAGTGAAAATATGACCGATAAATCGGTTCCCCATATTTCAACGATTTAACAAACAAAAGTTGTTCAAGGACGTTCAAAGTGTTATGCACCTACATGTACATATATACATATGTCACATGCACATGATAACATGCATATTTATATATATATACACATAAATACACAAACATATATAAATATTACAAAAAAATGATTTAATAATTCCTAAAACTTAACCTTTAAATAACCATAAAGCTAATATCACTTCATTGTACCACACCATCACCTCGCATCACCATCACATGGCTTTGGGCAGGGAGCCGTGCATGTAGGGGCTAGGGGGGTGCGGGCTAGGGGCATTTAAGTAATTATGCATATGAATATTTTAATCCAAGGTTTTATCTATAAACACCACCCTCTTCTCACAAAATTCCTAATACCATTCCACTTCTTCTTCCTCTTCTTTTAAAGCTTTCTAAGAGCCTCTCTAATGGCCTCTTATTCATATAAAATAATTATAGAAAAGTTGGGGAAAATATCTCAAATAAAAGAGGAAAATGTATACACTAGTTTATAAAATCGATCCACTTCAAAAATAGTTCTAAACACCTCCTCTACTCTTCCAAATTCCACGGCCACCACCCCACACCACCTAGGTCATGAGCTCCCCATCATAAAGGCTAGGCCAAGCTCTCCCATAGGTCACAAGCTTGGTTTCATTTGCTTTGGTGTTTGATCGTAGCGGAGCTATAGTCGATTTTATATTAGCTCGTAGGGAAAATGAAGGTAAGAACTCCTAAATTATTATATTTTATTCTGTATGATGATATGATGATATGATATTTGCAATGGATGTTTATATGATTTGATCATCGAGTTTGGTTGTTTCATATGAATATTGAATATATATACAAGTTAAGGAAATACACATCGATAAGCATAAAAGAAATCACTTTCCTCTATATTAATGAATTGGTGTATATGGAAGGTTAAATCTCTCTAAAAAGGTTTAAAAGTGAGTTTGAAATGTTTTATAAACATTTGAAAGTGTTTTGTAGAGGTTTGAAAAGTAATTGAAAATTCAGTCAAAAATAGGCGCGTCGTGTAACGGTAGTTCACGATTTCGAGCCATAAAAGTCAAACGAGTGAATAGAATGGAATATAGCTCAGAATTCTTCGAGATAAGAATTTCCGAACTATTATATCCATAGTTTTCCAACGAAGAAAGAAAATCGAGATTTTGATAAGTAGATTTTTAAATATGAGAAACAAGTTTTTGGAAAAATCGCGGTTTTGCAGTTCGGAATCCAAAATAGGATTTCTTTGGAAATGATATTTTAAAATTGTTTAAAAATGTGGAATAAATCTTATAAATCTTTTAAAATGTTTTAAAAGTGATTTGAGTGATAAAAATGAATTTCCAAATAATAGAAAAGTCGTTTTGATCAATATAGCTTAAAAGAGAACTTTCCACAGCACTTTTCTATAACATTTGAAATATAGCTTTAAACTTAATGATTCTTTTCCAAATCTTTTATAAATGTTTTTAAATGGATAATTAAGTGTTTTAATAGTGATTTTGAAGTTTTATAGTTCGTTTAAAAAGAATTTAAATAAACAATATAAAGAAAAGCTATTACAAATTAAGTGATTTAATCTTGGCTCTAAAAGCCGACAAGTAGACTGGATTTTCTATTCGTGAGATCTAGATGTGAGGTGCTTAAACTATGGAGATGTTCAGGAGCAACCAGTGCCCTGGCTTACCTGGCCTCTTCCCTGGATGAGGGATAGATAAGGTCGAAATGTCAAAAACGAGTTAAGTATAAAAAGATTAAATTTTCCAAATTTAAGTTAAATACAACTTTGATTTTATGGGGATGATCTTCTTATACTCGGTGTTAAAGCCCGAAGAGGGAACTCATACTATTTGTGGAATTTAAAAGGTGATTTCGTCGTTATTCCGCCCATAGCATTTGTTGAATATGGGAATTGATATTGAATAGAATTAGATGATTTCTATAGATTCTGCTCACTTAATATTTACTGGTTTTGGGATTAACATCCTAGATAACATGGTTTTGACTCAATCAAAAGTATGATTTTTGAATTAAGAAATCTTTGTTAAGATTTAAATGAAATGATTTGGAATTAATTTAATTCCTATACTTGAAATTTACTGGTTTGGATTTATAATAAACGATGTCTTGAATAACATTGTTTTTGATCCATTTTAAAGGTTATGATTTGGAAATTTTTGTTAAGATTTAAATAAATGATTTGGAAATAATTTTCTAAGAGAAGATGAAATGATTAGGGATTTAAAAAGGTTTTATGTAATCAAAGGATTTGATAAGAGAGGTTTAATGATTCCGTATATACCGGAAAGAATGTCTTAGAAATATATATCTCCAAACACGATTTTGATAAAAAGAACTTAATCAATTAAAGAAAGATTCCATATTCACAGAACCTCTTTTTATCGATGATTGGTTCGAAGGAATCGGAGTTGAATCTGGGGTAAATTCCTATTCGAAACCACTTCGAACCAATATATGCGTTTGAAAAATGATGACATGATAAAGAAAATGAAGGATGAAGACCGAGGATTTTCGGGGTGAAATAACTGCTTGTTGATAATTCTAGTTAGCTCCCTAATACTAAAGTAGCAGTAGTCCCTTCATTTCTTAAACTCTTTGGGTTACAAGGACTTTTCACCACTAATCCTTGGGTTAATTCCCGACAGGATGTGGTAGGAAGGTATCTTCGGTTTCGTTTAGTCCCATAACAAACTTTTAGGGACGGATGTCTGACATTGCATTCTTGAGATTTCAACGTGGACTTTTATAAACATACATCTGTTTGGTGGCGGAGAAGGCAACTTCTCTTAGCTTAACACCCTTCTCGGAGACGTATGAGCTTGGAGGTTGTATGTTTGTGGAAGTCAACAGTGATCGATGGAATGGCGATGTGGCATTTAAAGTGAAATGTGCAAAGTAAAAGTTAATCGTTATCTCAAGCCTCACGCCAGAAATGGCTGAAATAGGGTAGATGTCGCAAGGCAATGTGGTTCACAACCATTAAGATATGATCATCCCCTTCTAGATATATTTATTCCCGCTATGACATTCGGGACTTAAATTATTGTGGATGTATGCTGTGAGGGCCCTCGGATAGGTCGGTAACGACCAGGGTGATGACGTAATCGGTACTATCTAGAAAGAGTTAGGCCGGTCTTGTGTTGGTAGAGGACCATCAGTTGGTTCTCGGTACATTCCTCTAGAGATGTACTGCCGAAAGGTAGTCCCTTCACCTGGTCATTTGTATGAAAACCCATTCTCCAATAAGAGCTTGTACGATTTTAGATGAAGAAAGCCTTGTATTACAAAGTGGTATGTTGGAATTTAAAAATGTTACAATTTCGGCTAAGATTAATAAACTTTTTTGCAAATGTTTTTAAAGAAATGTCATTAAAAATAATATCCCTTATTTTTACGTAATAATGATTTGGTTATCATAAAGTAAAAACCCGTTGCATGTTTATGTGCGGCGTGGTCTTATGGATACCTTTTTTTTCAAAACGCGTATTTTGAGTTCTCACACCAGTCCCATGACTGATCCGGAGTTTATTTTCCTTTCCCTTAAACTCTGGGTGTCCTAATTTTCCCAGGCAACCTAGTAGTCAGGTTTAGTTTAAAAGATATATGGATGGAGCTCGAAGCATGAAGTTAGAAGATTTTTCTTTAGATTGTTTCCACCACACTTGCGTAGTATTGTATTCCGCATTTGTAAGGACAGAAATTTATAACTGTCAATGTTTAACCCTGATAAATGTATTTTTAATTTCTGCTGTAAAGACTTTAGATTGAAATAATATATGTTATTCCATTCGTGTGAGATTCTGTTCTGCCTTTATTTTCTTTCTTACCCTTGAGAATCTGCATCTTCATCACTTGGATTTCTGGCATGTAAATACCGAGGATGTATTAGTGTCGATTTCCAAGGGTCAAAGAAATGGGTCCTCACACGAATGCTGGCACTGCATTACTGCCTGGAGGGCACTGTTATAATTCAAAGTTTATTTTCTCTATAAAAGGTAAACGTAGCTTCAAGCTTTATCAAATGGTAACGACTAAAATCAGGGGAGATGAAGTAGGGCTAAGTGGGTCGAACCCATTAGGGTTTGTCATCGCCATTCTAGATACAGATATACATATTTATGGAATTGGTTGTGCATGAGAGTTCTCAAGGGTTGCAAAGCAACCGACATGATGATATATTCGGTACTATCCTATAAGGGGTAGGCCAGTCTTATGTTATCGGGGGTCCAGGCGAGGCCCTCGTTACATTTTCTAGAGGTGTATTCTAGTAAGTGGTACCCCTGTGCCTTATCATACTATGGAATCCATTCTACAATAAGCGTCGTACAGATTATTTGTGCCAAACTGTGTTTAAAAGTGAGATTCAAGTATTTAAGCTATTTTATATATTTATTTTCAACCCCTAGAAATTATTATAATATCACTAGATTTTATAATAAAAATGTTTGGTTATCATAAGATAAATACCCATCCGTGTTTATATATGGCGTGGCCTTACAAGATACCTTTATTTGAAAGGTTTTTATAACCTTAAGTAATCGATCTGATTGTGTTTCTCACACTAGTTTTACCAGACCGACCCGGGCGTTATTTTCTTATAATGCTCGGGTCAACCTGAGCATGTTTTTCGGATTTAGCTGGACACTTTGGAGCTTTAGGAGACGAGTTGAATGCCACCAAGGGCTACTTCCATATCTTTCTTAAATCTTCTAATGTTAGTTTTTGTTGTAGCATCAGAAATTGTAAGGACAAGTTGTTTATAACTGTGTAGGAGCCGATGATAGGATAAATTGTACTCTGATTGATGTATGTATGTTAAAGTCTTTTTCTTTTTGTAAATACTTGTTTAGTATTATATGTTACTCGTTACGATTTTGTGAGATTATGTCTTTCCTCTTCTTTTCTTTTCCCCAACAATCTGTAATTCCGGCACTTGGATGCTCAGCACGTGAATACCGTGGATGTATTAGTGTCGACGTCTAAGGATCGAAAAAGCGGTTTGTTACAATCAATGTCGATATTATACTAAAGCAAGTTATGCCTTCTCAACACTGCTCTATATCCACGCTGCTCTTCATTAATTCTTAATGCCATTTCCAAATGATGTCGCAAACAATCAATCAAGAGTATCTCAAGGAAAAGGGTCATCAACATCAAAAGTTATTATTGATGTCATCAATAGCCAATATTATATAAACAATAACGACATCGCGCATCTCAATACACGATGTTGATGTCGATATTCATCAACACTTACAAGTCTTATGGAAGCCGATAATAGTATCCCTTCATGTTAATGTTACTCCTCATCGATGTCGAATAGAATATCTATTGAATCAATGCAAAAGCATAACTAAACACTCAAGATTGTCGAAGGTGTTCATATAACAAGGCCTAGTGCCATGCAATGTCGGATGCCATAAATACCAATGTCAAGCTGTTACGCCGCAACTCATCCCCTATAAATACGGACTTAGGGGATCTATAGAGAGACAGATCATTCTTACTACCTTCTTATATTTTAAAAGTTATAAACTCTAAATCAATTTGGGGATTTTTGCCGATTGTAACACTCAAACATTATGCACATGAGGAGTTGAATATCAAAAAATTGTATAGCATATTTGACTAATTGACTCTTGAACTGTGACTTGCATATTGCCGTGCATATTAACTTGGATTACACATGACATTCGACATGAGTTTGATGACTATACAAGGAATTGTTATGGACTTGACATCAAGCATACTTCATCCTAATAACTTTGACTAGCCTCAACAAAGCCTCTCTTTGATTAACTTTACTTTCTACACACTTTCAGGGTTAATGAATAAATTCGTTAACAATATATATATATATATATATAGATTTTCAAATTATACATACATACATACATATATATATATCATTGAATTATTTGATTAAATCAATTGGTTAAATTGTTTATTTGGAATTGGTTAATGTTTGCATTGTTGGGTATTGGTTTTGTAATTGGTTGATGTTGAATTGGCTGATCGCGTTAGTTGGATGTGCCAATTTACAAATGGAATTATGTCCATTTGTGAATTAAACCAGATATTTATTTGAATGTCGACGTGTGAATTTTATGGATGACCGGAGTTCGAGGTAACTTGACTCGGGTCACGTGGTATATTTATTGTGATGTTTGTTGATATGTTTTTGTTTTAAAAGATTTTTTAAATAGCTCTAAACATTATTTAAGGATATAAATATCTTATTAAAAGTATTTTATAAATATTTCACTAAATTCTATTCAATCTAGTAGTTTTCATATTTACAAAAATATTTTTAAATAAAAATATTAAAATAGTTTTCTTTTGGTTATAAAAACATTTTTAAAAAGTTATATTTTAATATATTATAGTTTGGAATTGTTTTAAATGAAAATATAAAATATTACTATTTTATGAAGTATATTATTAAGATAATAATATTATTTTAAGTGATTTTTATTTTATTATAAAGATTCTTTAAATATTTTTGAAAGAGTATTTCAAACCTTGAGAAATATAGAAATCTTTTTAAGAAATAATTTAATGATTTTGGATATGTTTTAAATAAATAAAAATCTCCTTTCTATAATATGAGAATTTCAAATATGTTATAATGTAAAGGAAAAATGTTTATAATTCTAATTATTATAGTATAAAGTGAAAATTTTGAATTATATTCTACGTTTTGAAATAAATGTAATATATTTTGTGATTTTAAATTTACTTTGAAATAGTATTTTACTATAGAAGATCATGAAATGAATTTAAAGCAATGTTGAGTGATTTTCAACATTAGTCATTAGAGATTTTGAGTATATAGTGATGTTTTTGAATTATGAATTATGGCTTGAAATGAAAAGAAAGTAACTTAGAAGTTTATTAATTTATTTTAAAGTGGTATTTAGTTATAGAAAATTTTGAAATAGCTTCTATAATTATTTTGATCTGTAAAACGATTTTGGGAGATTTAGAAAATATATGTATAAAAAGGATTTGCAAATGAATTATAGTATTTAACTTATATCAGGATTAAAAATACAAAGTGAATATATTATTATATTTATAAGTCTTATAAAGGTTTTTATTATTTTCTAAATATAAAATTGATTTAAGAAGTATTATTATATTTTTATAAATATAAGCTCTTTTCTAAATTTATATTTGGATGTTTTAATTGTTTTCTATTCTGTTTAACGAAAAATCTAAATAAACGGAGTTATAATACCGTTTGGTATGAGACTTTCGGTAATATTTCTCTAGTTATTCTTTGGACTCATTTATAGAATATTGAAGGAGCGAGTGTGATCTGTGAGCTCTAATTAAATAGAGTAATAACATGTGGTAGTATGGGATGACATTGTGTTATTTATTCAATTAAAATCTGCTCGTGGATAACATCATACCGGGAGTTATTTTGTATGATGAGGCTCGCTGCAATGATTCATGTATTTAGCTGTGTGTCGGCATATGTATCATTTTGTGTGTGGACACGGGTATATAGTTATGTGTCAACTATTATATATATATATTTAATATTTGTCTATTCACTGTCCAACTCCATTTATATTGCACAATTTGAACCAAATTGGCTAGTATCCATCCTAGCAGTCAAATTGTGGTGGTTGCATCTCGGATCTGTGAAACCATAGCCATATGTCAGCAACATAAATAGCCGTGTGCTGGCAACATATATAGCCGTGTGTCGTTAATGTAAAGCCTATGCGTGTCACCTAGGCCAATAGTCTATTACCATTTTCGGGTGTGTGTAGGCTCATGACCAATGCATAGCATAGTTTTGTAGCATAATTATGATATGTAATGGATATGGGTCCCGATGTCCATCAAGGTAAAAAAGACTATAGGAGCTGTGTTGGTGGAATACTTGTGTCATGTTCGCCAGTTACGTGTATAGTCTTCTGGAGCAAGTGTGTTTATCAGTCTTTTGTCTGGTTCTGGTGTGTGAGATATAGACATATACTTATATATATTTAAAACGATAAGCTATGTTTTATCTAAGTGAGTGTGTCCAGAGTATGATCAATCCCTCTATCTTTCTTAGGCGTGTGTCGTGAATATCTTTCTTATTGGTATGTTTTGTTTATTTATCTTCTGTATTGGCTATTTATCTTTCTCAAGCACGTGTCTCCAATTATATCCTTCACTGGCGTGTCGCCATTTCTCTGAT
Organism: Allium fistulosum; assembly: GCA_030737815.1. Lineage (NCBI taxonomy): Eukaryota > Viridiplantae > Streptophyta > Magnoliopsida > Asparagales > Amaryllidaceae > Allium > Allium fistulosum. The sequence goes on from CM060907.1 coordinate 778,868,676, forward strand.
TTATTTATGGATGATTATTTATATTGATATTGAGGATATTTATTTATTGAGATTGATTGATATATTTGGGCAAGCTATGGGCTAGCCTAATAATACATGGTGATCTCTCTTTATCGACGATTTCTGGATTTAGATAAGGATTTCTAGATATGGATGATCCGCCCATTTGATGTTAGTTCATGATTTCCGATTTGAAGAGTTTTTATATGCACGACGACATTTTTTTATTAAATTTTGTGGTGTTCTAGGTTATATTATATTGGAATTGTTGGATATAACATTATTATATTATACCCAGTATATACAAATTTCCATATGTTTATTAACCTTGGATTTGGATAAAGTCTGACCCGTTTATTATTTATATAATACTCAGGTCAGTCCAATACTTTTCTGGAACAGGGACAATAAGACCAGTTTGTGTTTTCTGGGCATATAGGAGTCTAAATATTCAGTATTGTAGATAGCATTTTGTTTTGTATAGCCTCTTGTGTATATGTCATTGTATTGTATATGGGACATATCTTGTATATTTTTGTATTATTTATTATCCCTACAATTGATCCGTGCTCTCTATTATATATTGTATATTGTGTAATGTTCTATCTTGGAGGCACATATGTTTAGTGCTCTGTGTTGATACTATTAACCCGCTTTTGAGACAAAGCAAATTACAACTCGACTTGGAAGATTAAAATGAGGACGAAATGAATTGAAAATTGGAATGCACACTTAGATAAAGCAAGAAAACAACTCAGAGAAGTTTCAACCCCAAATAATTAAAATAAACAAGTCGGTACTGACTTGTTCATGTCGGCAACGACACGTTTTTGGCCCCATATTCGTCCACTCCAACTCCGTACAAGTTATGATCTACCATTCCCATACGTGATCAAGTGGTTTTCAAGAGTTTTGGATGACTTATTTCAAGAGCTGCAAAGTTAACAGCCGAAACGATAGAATAGACTAAGCAATAAAGGGATTATCATCAAAATAAACAAACAATCGATGTAAACAACATGGGACCGCAAAATAAAGTAGGAAGAAGGACGCAAGAAAGTTTGAAGTGATTCGAACTAAGGAAAAATGTCGGCACCTACATGCTTAAGTCGGTACCGACATGTTTGGTTAACCTGAGGGATTCTGCGATTTGGCACGTGATTTCGGGCCGATCTTTGGACTCTGCTATAAGTGAACTTCAGACCCAAAACGAATGTTTCTCTGTAAATACCAGCCTACCTGCAACCAAAGAGAGATCTTTCTATCGGATCTCTTCCCTGATCTTCAGCTCTTCCCTCTGGATCTGATCTTTCTGCCATTGGAGACTTCTCCTCCTTCTTCACTCCTGACCTCTACCTCTTAAACACCCTAGAAACTTCATTGTAAATCTGAGATCTACTAGATTATGGTCAGATCTGATATAATTTACTGTAATACGGAGAGGAGAAAACGAATAACAAACTATAAAGTGGACGTAGGCCAGATATTGCCGAACCACTATAAAAATTCTTATGTGTTCTTTACTTTTTGTTATCTTTTATTGCTTGATCTAGGATTCTACTTCTTTACATTTATTATAAAATAATCGGTGCATTCATCTGATTTTTGGCTGTTGATCCTTTTTTGGGTTAACATTTTGGTGCTTTCATTGAGAGCAAAAGAACTAGATCTGAAGACTTAAAGCTTGAATATGAGATTTGGAGAAGATGAAGAGGCCTAACACTAGATCTAAGGCTAGAGCAAGCCAACCAGAGATTGGGGGCAACTAGGAGATGTCCTCAAATTCTCATCAATCCATCTATGTGACCATAGAAGAGATGGAAAAAATAATTAAATAGATGCAAGATAGATTAATGACTCGACAATAGAAAATGCTTGAACGATTTTTCTAAAGAATGAGACAACAAGAATAGCTAGAGCTGTAGGATTTCAGAATCAAGTGCTAGGAGCTAATGCATGAATATATGAAATTGGAGCGGAGCAAACTAGGATGATGCCTCCAACAAAAGTACAACTCGGTACCGACCAAAAGTAAAACTTGGTACCGACCAAAATCAACTCGGTACTGAGACAATTATACCTGCGGGCAATATTGGTTTGAACTTGGAACGTGCTGGAATGCCAGGAGCAACCAATACTCGAGCTAGAAACGCAAATCATAATGTTAATGGGCAACGACTGAAAGAGTATTTGCCAGAACCGCTCCGTAGGAATGGAGGGCAGAATGAAACGGAAAAGGAGGGAACCGAAGTTCTCTTCTTACACTGAGTTAACAAAGACCGTCGAGAGGATATATTTGGACACTATGGAGAAAATCCCCTATTGGAAGCCAGCTAGGAGAGAGCCCACTGATCAGGAGAAAAGATCAGGAAAATTTTGCATCTTCCATGAGATGGAGGGACATGAAATGAATGAGTGCCGACACCTTCATGATCTGATAGAGGAACTGGTTCGGAGCAACTAGCTGCAATAGTACGCGAGGAACTGAACTGCGATGGTACGGCCGAAGCAACCATCATCTACAGCAAATGCATCAAGGAACAACAAGGGATCTGGCCCGAGACTTGAAATCCTATAATCTGGATGAATGGGAGTCGACTTTGATTCACGCGCTTTGCTTTTTCATTTCCTTTCTTGCACTTTACTTCTCGTATTAAGTAATAAAGACAATGATAACCTCAGGCCACTTACACATGTATGGGATCCTGAATTGTCCCTAGGCATGCTCTGATTCGGATGCCTGAGATGACTACTTAGGATGATAATAACCTCAGATCACTTACACGTGTACAAGATCTAGATTGGTCTCTTGGCATGCACTGAGTCGGATATCTAGGATGAACATTTAGGATTTCTGCTTTTGTTTCTTTGATTTGTTTTCAATATTTGAATATCTAATTTTTGAAAAATCCATAATAAATGTGAAGATTGATATTGATTGCTTTAAGTCTCGTTCGGAGAGACGAGACCAGAGTGCAAGGTGCAAGTCCCCTCATCGAAGAGCTAGCATATGTACTTGTATGATATTGATCACTTTAAGTCCTATCCAAATAGACGGGATCAGAGTGTTGGGTGCAAGCTCCCTTGCTAGTGATTGAGTGGATGGTCTTGTACAAAAAGTAAGTCCCTTCACCAAAGAGTTAGCGGATGGGCTTGCTTGATCGTTGAGTTCCTTTGCTAGAGTGCAAGTGGATTCAGCAAGGATCTAGAGAGATCAAAGTCCCAGATTAGAAGCCAAACAATCCAAAGAGATCGTCCCCTTAGCTTGAACGATAAACAAGTCAGAGAGATTGCACGTTAAATTGAATGTAAAATGTTATGGAGAGATCAAATGTTAGAACGGAAATAGATTTAACAAAAGAATTTGAATGCCTTATATTTAGAGTAAAACAGATAAATCCCGGATGAACACGGGATGATTTTTATATGAGATGTAATAACTCCGAATGAAATCAAAATGATCATGATCTATGAACAATGACTAAGCAAGGGCTAGTGTTCTTAGCTATAACGGTTCGAAACGACCTATGATTTGCCAGAGAATCCGTAGGAACTAGACGATTCACCAAGATTAAGATCAACAAATAGCTGGAGAGCTCAACTACCAAAGACTAATTGTTGGAACTTGATCTTGAGCCAAGAACACCATAGACTGAAATGGAGCACTTTGGTGGCAAATGTTAACCTGCTTTTGAGTCAAAGTAGATTACAACTCGACTTAAAAGATTAAAAAGAGGATGAAATGACTTGTAAATTGGCAAGCACACTTCAATAAAGCAAGGAAACAACTCAAAGAAGTTTCAACCCAAAATAATCAAAGTACACAAGTCAATACAGACTTGTTCATGTGGGCGATGACATGTTTTAGCCTCATATTCCTCCACTCCAACTTCGCATGAATTATGATATAACTTTCCCACATGTGATTGAGTGATTTTCAAGAGTTTTGGATGACTTATTTCAAGAGTTGTAGAGTTAATAGTTGAAACGGCAAAATAAACCAAGCAATGAAGGAATGATCATCAATATCAACCAACAATCAATGGAAACAACATGAGATGCCACAAAATGAGGTAAGAAGAAGGATGCAAGAAAGTTCAAAGTTAGTCGAACTAAAGAAACATGTCGGCATTGACATGTTTAAGTCGATACCAACATGTTTGGTTAACTCGGGGGATTCTATGATTTGGCATGTGACTTCGGATGATCTCCAGACTCTGCTCCAAGTGAACTTCTGACCTAACACGACTTTTTCTCTGTAAATACCAGCCTACCTGCAACCAAGGAGAGATATTTCTATAGGATCTCTTCCCTGAACTTCAACTCTTCACTCTGGATTTGATCTTTCTGCCATTGGAGACTTCTCCTCCTTCTTCACTCTTGACCTCTACCTCTCAAAAACTCTAAAAACTTCATTGTAAATTTGAGATCCACTAGAATATGATATATCTGATATAATTCATTGTAATCTGGAGAAAAGACAATGAATAACAAACTATAAAGTGAACGTAGGCCAGAGATTGCCGAGCCATTACAAAAATTCTTGTGTGTTTTTTACTTTTGTGCTATCTTTTACTTGCTTGATCTTGGATTTCTACTTCTTTTACATTTATTATAAAAGAATGTTTCCTTTCATCTAATTTCTGGGCATTGATCCATTTTTTGAGTTAACAGATACCAAGTATGTTTTGTGTTGAGTTGTAATTGATGTTTAAATACATAGAAGTGTTAACCTAAGGGAATGTTCATGTGTGTACCCTATATTGCCTTATTCTCCATATTATCCAATAGTTTTACTCTATAGTACTCTTGGATAGCGTGAGTATAGAGATAGGGGTGTTTACAAGTACGATCTATCTTTTATTGATACTCTACTCAAGAAGAACGAAAAGTTTATTATGGACTTGGATGATTACCTTGGAGAGAAGCTGGTAGGGCATATCGATGAGACCTTTGAGAGGCTAGTGGAGAATACTTTTCGATATGAGAGTCTGTATCCTAAGCCTAAGTCGGTTGTGTTCTCCTAAGGATGAGCCAAATCAACAAGCATGCATGGGATGCAGGAAAAAGCAAAACAACAACAAGTGGAAGCAACTGTAGACAGAGGATGGCCAGAAGAAGGGCAAGTAGGAACCTACTTACTATAATTATGGGGAGAAGGGTTATTTTGTCAGAGATTGTAAGGCGGAAAGCAGGCAGTGCTATAACTGCAATAAGCTGGGGCATATCAAGAAGGATTGTCTAGAATCGTTGAGAAATAGATAGGCTATGTCTTCTTATGTTTCGAATGTTGCTCCGGCTTCATCGAGTACTCCGTCAGCGAAGGAGAATGGGAAGATAATTATATAGGATATGTGTTATTCAACTTTATATCTACGCCATATTTGGCTGAATTGGATCGATCAGATAGGAAGATAGCTGAGCAAAAAGTCTAAAACGATAACTTCAGAATCCAAATTCAATTGAAGTTCAAAGATTTAACCATGGATCTACCAGTCACCTTTGAAAATAGTCAACACATCAAGGTGCTTGAAATGCCAAAGTCAAAAAGCAGCAACCAAGAAAAGCCTTGAATTGGTATCGATCCAAGGACCTTGGTTCGGTATTGATCCATAGAAGTTGCTTAAAATTACTACCTCATGTCGTATAGAGCTAAGACCAATACTAATCAGCACATGCAATGTCGTGTGGTTTACCAATAATTTATATATCAAATCACAATGCACAAGCTCAAACTCTATAGTAACATCACTAAGCACTCTTAACTTCTCGTCGCACCAAGAAACCCACTTCAATGCCCATTCCGAGATATTTAAAGTGTGCAAAGACGAATGCAAATCATCAACCTACCTCAAAGAATAAAATAAATTACAACAAATAATCACCAAAGGTCTATACCGACCTATGGCCTTCAGGTCGATACAGATCCATGAAAAATGCTGACTTGGCCATGATCTTTCCAAAGTACCTTCTTTAGGATATGGAGAACGTGGGGAGAACATGGTAGAGATAAATTTGTTGATCTTTGTCTATAAATAGAGGGTGATAGGCACTATTTTGAGATCCTTTTTTCTATATTCTAAATTTATGTACTGATATTGTAGTCTATGGACCATCACTAGTCCATAGATCACCGATCCATAATTTCCTGGGCAGAATCGTTAACAAAGCTCAAGTAGGCGTAGGCTAGTGATTTGTCAAACCACTATAAATTGTTCTGTGTAGTTTTCTCTTATTTTCATTTAATTTCTTCATTTTATTATCTTCTACAAATCTTTAGGGTGTTTATGCCAGCTTTTGGCGTAAATATTTTGGTGCCTTCATAGAGAATGTTTTCAATCTCTCGTTGTTTGGATCTATCTTCTAGTTTTGGATTTCTTTAATCCACGAAGTAGTTACATTAGGTCTGTTCCTAAGATCCATGATTATTTATATTTCTCTAAAGTCTATCATAGGATCTACCAAAGAAATGGCCTCAAGAAATGCTAAGGAAAAATCAACCGCTTCCCGATGAATTTGAAAATGGTGGTTCCTAACACGTAGAAGAAATCGCTTAGCCTAACACTGCAAATTCAAAGTGCTTCAAGCGTTATTATCCAGGTTGAGATGGATAGGATGATGAAAGAGTTGAACGGCAAGTTGCATGAAAGCTAGAAGGAAATGATAGAATAGATGGAAGAGAATTTAGATTTGATGACTCAGTTGTCTCGGGGTCGTAGAAGGAACATGAGGGATTTATCGCCTTTCAATTCAAAAGAAGACTATTCCTCCTCGTTTGGTGAAAACATAGATAAGGAAAGCAGAATGAAAAGGAAGGAAACTAGGACCTCAAAAAATAGTTTGGAATAAGCTCAAAAAGCACAAGCATAGATTGGTACCGATCCATCTCCTCGGGTCGGTACCAATCCCATTCATTGTAGTCCGAGTGTTGGAGGTGTTATTGACTTGGGTGATGATGTTGGTGTTGGAGATGATCTAGCTATTGATGGTCAAAATGCTAGAACTCAAGCGACAACAGTTGACAATTTGCGTAGAGATCGTAGAAATCGATCTTCTGGGTGAATGGTTCTCCCAGGGATAGGACAGCTTAGATATCATGGAATTAGCTGAGACTGTTTGCTGAGCTAAACACTTAGGACATGCCATGATTATCGCTATTCAGTAGATCCAATAAAACCGAAATTTTTGCCTAATATGGTAATGAATTTGGTGAGTGAAAACCAGCATAGACATAAAGATGGTTGGGGCTTCTCTCCTAGTAAGAACCCATTTATAGAAGAGATATTGCAAGAAAAATATCCAAGAAGGTTCACTATGCTGACAATGCCATCCTATAATGGGGCGAAGGACCCTAGACATCATTTGTTAAAATATGAGTGGCATTTGGACACAACAAGAGCGATGGACACTGTTTGATGTTAATGTTTTCCAATATTTCTGGAGGATGTTTCTATGATAAGGTTCACTTGGCTTCCGTCGTGATCCATATCCTCATTCGATCAGCTAGCTAGGAGATTTGTTAAGCAATTCAGATTATATGCGACCTATCCAAAAGATGTAATGTCATTATCGAACATTCCTAGAATTCTAGGGAATCATTAAAAACATTTTGAGTAGGTTTAACACATCCATGATTAATATGAGCAATGCCAATGAGGATATTAGGTTGATGGTTTTGGTCAGAGGAATAAACCCAGATATTGATTTTGGTAGAGGTTAAAAATGAAACCCCCACCGACTATAGAGGAATTTTATAAAAAAGAAAGTCAGTATTTGCGCTTGGAAGAGGCAAATACAACTGTCGGAAAAGTTGGCGGTAGACAATCGGCTAAGATGGTTCAGAGTAATGTGGCTGTGAAATAAATTGGAGAGAGTTTCGGAAATGTAGTTGTAAACATGGAAAATAAAAATGAAATATAAAAGAGGAACGACCAGGGTGATAGAGGTAGGAAGCTAAACTATAAGAAGCACCCAAGGTTCCCAAAATATGAGCATTATACGCTATAGAATAATATAGTTAAGAATATCTACCTTGCGACACATGGTACTGAACATTACAAGAAACCAGCTCTTAGGGAATCCACTTAAAGAGAGAAGAGGTTCTGGAAGTACCGTCATTTCTATGCAACACTTGGCTATAATTCGAATGAGTGTAGGGATTTGCGAGACATGGTTGAAGATTTGATTTGGAAAAAGAAACTCTAACAATATGTGAAAGCCCAGCATGATAGTGGGTAAGGAAATGATCAATCCTTGGGGCAATTGCTCTCACGGGACCAAGCTGGACCTAGTGATGAAGAGCCTAGGCAGCTTGGAAAAAGACTTATTATCAACACAATAACCGATGGGCCTTATCCAACTGAGAAAAGCTAGAATGAGATGGAAAGGTATGAGAATTCTTTTAAGTATGTGGTGCAAGAGAGTTGCTTTTTCGTCAAAGACGATGCTCCGACAAAGTAATTAAAGACTATAATGCACGACATCATTTTCAAAAACTGTAATGCGGATGGGGTCGAAGCACCAACACTGATCCCATGGTAGTAATGGCTACGATTGGGTCAACAACTGTGAAGAAAGTTCTTGTTGTTTGTGGAATTTCTGTCAATATCTTATTTAAAAAAAATCTTATGACTAGATGATGATGGATGGTCGGGACCTGAAGCAATGTAAATACTAGATTTAAGGATTTATTGGAGAGGCTGCAAAGCCTATTGGGTGCATGGATTTACTAGTGGTTTTAGGTGAAGGTTACCACAAGAGAGTGTGGGTTGTGACATTCATGGTGATGGACATGTTTTTTTGCATATAACTCCTTTTTGGGCCGACAGGCACTTACTAGCTTCCAAGTGCCCCTAACCCTGTGGTGTCTAATAGTGAAACTCCCCATAGAGAATAGGATAGGCGTCATTTAAGGTGACCAGAATATAGGACGTGAGTGCTACGTCACGAAGTTAAGGGAAGTGAAGCAATGTGGAAAAGAAAAGACATGGACAAGGCTCTCTACATCAAGTCGATTGATGTATAGCAACCACCTCTTAAGCCCTGGTTCGATTAGCATAGTAGATTCCATAAAGCAATGGATCTGAGGAAAGAGCTTGAAGTGCGAGGATGGCCCTAACCGAGTTGATGATCAACATCCCGATCGATCAGGATGATCCTACTCGGGTCCTGAAGATCGTATCTCAACTTAGTGTAAAGATGAAGGGTTGATAGGGCTTCTCCGAGCAAACATGGATGTATTTGTCTGGACACATTTTGACATATGTGTAATGTTGTAGATAGTATGCCACGCATTGAATGTGAACCCCAGATGTCTTCTTGTAAAGCAGAAACGGTGCAGTCTAGGTCCGGCATAGTTCGTTGCGTTGAAAGAAGAAGTGGATAAGCTAAAATTCCAATGGCTTTATCTGCGACACTCTACATTCGGAATGGGTCTCCAACCTGGTGCTGGTCAAGAAGCCTAATGGGAAATGGCAGACATGCATCGACTATTCGAATTTGAATAAGGCATGCCCAAAAGATAGCTTCCCACTGCTAAAGATCGACCAACTAGTGGATTCAACGGCCGACCTTGAATTGATATCGTTCATGGATGTTTATTTCGGCTATAAACAAATTCCAATGCATATTCCGAACAAGAATATACCATCTTCATAACCAACCTGGGATTTATTGTTATCTTGTTATGCCATTTAGTCTGAGGAATACTAGAGCAACCTACCAGAGATTGGTAAATTTAATGTTCAGAAATAAGATTGGGCAAAACGATAGAGCTCTATATGGACGATATGCTGGTAAAGTCATAGCGATCGATTAACCATTTAAAGGATCTATCAGAAATGATTAGCATGCTCCAAAGATATGGGATGAAGCTCAACCCGCTGAAATGCTAATTCAAAGTCATGTCAGGAATGCTCTTGGGTCTTATAGTAAACTCAACGAAAATAGAGGCCAATTCAGAAAGGATTTAAGCCTTTAGGAATGCTGAAGCCCCAAAGACAACAAAAAAGGTGCAGAGCTTAAACAGGAAGATAACCTCATGGAGCCAATTTATTTAGAAAGCTATATAAAAATTTATATCGTTCTTCGATGTCCTTGAGAAAGGGAAAAGAAATTTTGCTTAGACGCATTAGTGTAAATATACTTTTCATGCTTTAGTTGATCATTTGGAAAGGCCACCCATCTTGTCAAAGCCTTTGGAAGGGGAATATTTGTTTATTTATTTGGCAGTATCCATTCATGTTCTGAGTGCTACCATTGTACGCGAAGAGTCCATAATCGAAAGTTCAGTATATTATATCAGCAAGCGATTAGCAGGAGCAGAAAGAAATTGCCCGAAGTTGGAAAACCTAGCCTATTTCTTATTGATCACGTCAAGGAAACTCGACCCCTACTTCCAAGCCCATCTAATTAAGGTGATGACCGACCAACCTTTAAGGCAGGTTCTGCAATAACCTGAAACTTCAGGAAGGTTATTGAAGTGGAACATCAAATTAAGTTAGTATGATGTATCATATCATCCCAGAAGAGTGATCTAAGGATAAACACATGTCCATTTCATTGTTGAGTTCACCGCTTGGGATGATGTGAAGGAGGAAGGTATGAAGTAGAGTGCTTAATGGAATTTATACGCAAACGGGACATCCAATTAATGTTTCTCGGATATAGGAGTAGTTTTGGTAGCCATGAAGAATGATCATTCTGCTACCCCAGAAACTTGAGTTGCTCGCAAAAAAATAATGAAGCCGAATATGAAGTTCTTATTGCAGGGCTCAAGATTGCAAAGGAATTGGGAGTCAAAACTTTACACATATATAGTGACTGTCAATTTGGGGTATACCAGGTGAGGAAAGAGTTTCAAGCTAAGGAGCAAGGTAGCCTCTTATTTGATGAAAGTTTTGGAACTACTTAACGACATCGAATATTACACGATTACGCATATCCATAGGGAGAAGAACACGAAAGCCGATTCGCTAGCAAAGCTGGCTAGCTCCAAGGATGCACGTACGACTCATGGGTTTAGTTACAGTGGAGGTATTGTCAGCTTCGAAAATCGACCAGATAAATGTCGATTAGATATTGGAGGTTGAAATTGAAAAGTAATCATGGATGACTCCGAACAAGGAGTATTTACTAAAAGGAACCCTTCCCGATAGAAGAAATGAATGGAGAAAACTCCTTCATAAAGCTTTGCGATTTATTGTCCAGGAGGAGATATAGTACCGGAAAGCATTCTCAGCTCCCTTATTATGGTGTGTTGCCAATGAAGAAGCTAAAAGGATCCTAGCAGATACATGAAGGAGCCTATGGCAATCATACTGGGAGCAGACAGTGCCAAGAAAGATTCTTCGCTATGGATATATTTGGCCAACAATTGACCGAGATGCCGCAAATTACATCAGAAGGTGTGATAGATGCCAAAGATTCATGAAGATTCCTAGAGCCCCATCGATAGAAATTATGCAGATGGTCAGTCACTTGCCATTTGTGATATTGAAAATTGACATTATCAGAGTGCTACCAATGTTGAAAGGCATAGTGAAGTGCACCATTATTGTAGTTGAATATTGTATGGAATGGGCTAAATCGGAAGTGCTTGTCACGATCACCATTAAGAAAACGATCAATATCATAACTAGAAATAGTATCTGCTGATTAGGAATTCCACAAACAATCATCTCCAATAATGGAACCCAATTCGACAATGCTAAATTCAAGAATTTCTGCAGCAAGCATTTGATAGAGAAAATAATTGCAGCAGTAGCACACTCATAAGTGAATGGATAAGTGGAGGTGGTGAACAAAATAATCAAACCCATCCTAAAGAAACATTGACTAAAGCCAAGGGCAAGTGGGTCGATGAATCACCTCTATCACTTTAGGCTTGCCGAATGACCCACAGGTCAGTGACTAGCCATACCCCATTCGCTTTGGTCTATATATGATTACCGCCCTACACCTTTAGTACGCAATATACCTATATGATGCAATGTGGATGCACCAAACCGATGCATAATTGTAGCCAAGAGTGTAAAGTAGAGAAAATCCAGACATCGAACCTATAAAACATCTCACAATGTAGAGGCAAAATAAAACATAATAACATAGATGTAAAAATGACGAGAGAGTGATATAATTAAATGAACTATAAATAAGAACATTAAAGTTCATCAAGTTCACAGATTATATAAAAACTAAAATAAAGATTTTATACATCCGAAGTCTTTAAAATAAACTTTGTAGCTATCACTCAAAATACAAATACTAACATTTATCTACAATACTGCAATAGAATATAAGCACAAGTAAGCTCCAAATATAGATATGTGAAAGCCTAGCCTTCCGTTCGTACTTCGTACAGCTCCATGCACTATACAGACCTGTTATCCCTAATCTACTCATTTAAGAGTACTCGAGATAATAAGAAGCAAAGCATAAACTCGGGTCAGACAATAGTCTGGTGTGAGCGATACATCATCTCAAAATACTATAAAATCGTATATAGTAAGTAGGGTATAGGGTATGAATAGCTATACCTAACTTGTCCCTACATCCAAAAAGTTAGCACATAAACATAGTATATGCTAAACTACTATCACAAGTAGAAAATATAGGGTATAGTGGTATCACATAGCATATCAAGCACACATCAAATATAGCATCCATCACACAGCCTTGCACCTCTCACTCAAGTGCTTTAGATATATGATAACTCCCACAAATGCTCAACTCATTACCATGCAGATGGCTAGTGTAACAACCCTAAATATAAATTTAATCAATTAAACTAATTAAAAGGTAAAGTCAGGCTAAATAAGGAAAGTAAGGGGGAAATAAATTAGTGAAAAAAGGGTATGAGGACCTAAGCCCAAATTATTGTGGGATAATAAACATTACTCTTTTCTATTTATCCATTTCATCTTACTTAAAATAAAATAAGAGCTAGGAAAGAACTTTAATGGTGGCATCTTAAAAAGGGCAAACAGAAAGAGGATAAGGAAAACGCAAGCTAAAGGGGGTTATGAAGACTAAAGCAAGACATCTTAATGATCTAGGTGAGTAATAATTAACCTATATATAGCGATCCCAAATATATGGTATCGGTTTAGATTTATATGTTTTTAAGTACGCTGGGTTGCATATGGATTTCTATAAACAAATATAATGGTTTAATGAACATTTTGAGGGTAGAATGAATAGACAAGTGATTTTTATATGAGTTTCTCCCACTTTAATGATCTCGAATATAATGAAAATTTTATATGATGTTCGAATCATGATTTTAGAGATGGGGTTTTAGTTTGAGAAAACTCTTAAGCCTATATGAATTTATATGATTTATTGAAGATATGTTCTAGAAAATATATAAGAAAGAGATCCTTAAAAGTTCAAATAAAGGTTAAAGAATATTAGAACAAATGTTCATGATTTTTCAGGGAATTTAGTAAGATTTTCTATAAGGAAAATAAACCAATAGGTGCTAAGTACTATGTTGGGGAAATGAAAACTGCAGGGACGCATGAGAATAAAAATTATATGGGAAAAATATATTAATAGGTATTAGGTAAATGGAAACTAGATCCAAACCATTTGCCGAGAAGAAACCAAAAGACACTACAAATAACATAATATGAAATAGGAACAAATAAGATAACGACACGTGTAAAGTCGTTGTCAAAGATGTCAGGGTTTGTCTAAAACGGCGTTAGGGCGACGGCTCTACATTTATAAGTAAGAACTACGCGCAACATGAAGGGGCATGCTATGCCATAATTGGGAAGGGAACACGTAATAAGAAAGGTAGGAAGCACTTGGTGTTGGGGCAGGGTGGTACTGCGCCAAGAAAAATAGTAAATGAAACCTAAAAAAGGTAAATATATGGTCCTCGGGAAAAGGTCGGGTCGGTATGGGGAAGGGATTCTATACTAGAAATAAGGTTGGAAGGGTTATTGACATCGAGTGGGGATGCTTACTCGAATGCACACCTTGGGAAGGTGAGGAGAGGCATTCAAGTTCTAGGAACTGCGGGGCAATTCCATAAATTAAAAAAATGTTTAAGTGCATGCACACCTTGGGAAGGTGAGGAGAGGGATTCATGAATGAACATCAGAGAAAGGTGAAGAAATGCAATCAATTACATGGGCCGTGTTATTATTTTGTTAAAAAGAAATGATAAGAGCCGTGCGGGGCGCTGTATTAAATCGTTAAAGAATAATAAATAAGAATTGCATGGGGCGTAGTATTAAGAAGGTAAAGAAGAATAAGCTAGTCTTACGTAGGGGGCTGTGCAATTAAAGCGATCAGTGGTTCCATAGTGTTGGAGGTGCAAAAATTTATAGTGGGGAGAAAGCAGGAAAAAATAGCCATAAATATAAAACCAAATATTTAAATTTAATTTATACTCATTCTCACATTATTTGTGTAAGAAAAAGAAATATTATTTTATTTTAATATAAAAAATTGTAGAATATAATGATTTATGCAGTCTATATTTGGTGAGTATAATATATTTCTAGCTTATATTAAGCACTTATGACTTAAAATTGGGTTCTTACCATAGATTTGTTGATTTGGTTTAAAAGAGAACTAGTCAAATCAACCTTTTTATATTAATATTACTATAGCGGTTGCTAAAAATCCTTGATTTAGCGTGTGTAGCGGAATATAGTGAGGCTTAAAATGAATCTATTGTTTAATAACACTATATTGAAAAAGAATAGCGGCCGAAGAGCGCTACGTGCTATAGAAAATATTTTGCGGGGCTTTAGCAGGGCAATAACTTCATTGGTGGGGCATAGTGTTTAATAATTAAAGAAGGATAAGAAAGATCTGCATGGGGCGAAGCATTAAACAATTAACGAATGATTAACAAATTGGGCAGGGCGTAGTATTGAATAATGGTAATGTGTTACGTTAGATCAAAGGATAATCTAAAATAGGAACCAAGTGGGGGCTATGCAGGGAGCATAGTAGTAAAGTATTGTAATAGATCAAAAGGGATCTAAATGGGAATTAAGTGGGGACTGCGTCGGGTGTGCAGTGGTAAATGGGGACAGCTTATGGAGGCGTAAGATGAAGACATAGATAAGAACCAGTTATGTTAGTACTTTAAATGTTCCACTCTTGATGTTTGAATAGTGAGTGGAAAACCCAATCTGTGCAGTATGGGTTGGCCTCTCCATATGATTGTTTTGGATAAGTATATTCAGACCAGACTTTATGTCTGATCCGTGTTTTCATTATTACTTTCCCAATAAACTCATGGATGCTCATTTGAGTAGGACGAGTTTATAGGCCGAGACAGGTTTAAAATAAGAGTCACAGTATGAATTATCGAAGACAGAGCAGGAGGCTTGGTAGCTAGTTGAGATTTTTGTTTCTGATGTACTAAGGAGTTCAAGCTACATCATCATATATGGGCCCAACTCTTTACTATGATTATTTTCTACTGTATTTGACCCCTGCGTGGACACGTTATATGGTTTAATCTTAACAAAAAAATATGTAAAGGATGCTAAAGAAAATCTAGATGAAATGAAAAATATTGAGCTGCTCTATTTATTTTGTTTGTGTTTAAATAATATTTTGAACCACTTACGTCGTTGGAAGATAATTCCGGTGATGACTGTAGCACCATTAGTGTTATTCTTCGAGTCTCCAAATGGAGGATGTTATAGTTTGATATCATAGCATAGGTTAGGAACACTTAAGTAAAAAAGAGATAGAAAAATAGGAGCGGTGTTTAGAATAAAATGAACTGCCAGGGAAGGGGATGCGCTACTATATATAACGTATTTGTATGTTGCTATATAGATATATAGGAAGATATATCTATCCTACTATTGTTGTTTCATTTTCTTTCTTTCCATTTCTAATGAAGACTTTCTTAACAAAAGAAGCAAGATGGATCCGAGGAGTGTGCGAATTATGATAGGAGGGGCAAGTGTAAGAAGGGAGGTTGAAATTACGTAGACTAATGAAGGAAATGAGGAAAGAATTCCAATGGCAGTAAAGGGTGAAGCTACACACCTAGCAAATGAGGCAAGTATGGATGTGAATGTCATATTTAGGCATTTCATGGCTCAGATGATGTGGGAAGCTGCAACAAAGGTTGTTCAGCCAAGACCAACAACGGTGAAGGATGATTTCCTAAAGATGAATAAGATTATAGAAATCTAGGAGGGAAGACATTTACAAGGAAGAAGCCTGCAGTAGAAGCACTAAATTAGCTAAGAAGTACCGAGCATATATTTGGATACTTTAGATTGAATGCTGCGTAGAAGAGAAGGTTGTCATCAAGAAAATTGTAGGAAGATGCACTGGACTGGTGGGAGATAGTGTTTGCTGAGACCCTAAGGGAGGATATTACTTAGGAGCAGTTTAAAGAGAGGTTTGAGGCACAGTTTATATTAGAATCTCAATAGAGTGTGCTGTTGAGAGTTTATCGATCTAAAGCAGGGTGGGCTTACAATGGAGGGGTACGTCCAGAATTTTAATTCTTTGGCTAAGTGTGGCAGGGAGATCATCAAAACTCCATTAAAAAGGAATGAGAAATTTATCGAGGGATTAAAGCAAGGTCTTGATCATAAGGTAACAGCTCATCTAGTATCTCCTTTTGAGTCTGTAGTTGATATGACTAAAAGGTATGATGGGATGTACCAGGAGCAGAGAAAGGAGGAGGCAATACCCAAGGTAGAGCAGAAGAAGAAGTTTAACCCATATATAAAAGGAAAGAAAGGAGCACAGAAGGGGAAGGGTGCGTTTACTAACACTGAGGTTGTATGCTTTAACCGTGGACAGAAGGGGCATTATGCTTTGAGGTGCCCAATGCCTAAGGAATCCAAGAAGACGAAATGCTTCAAGTGTGATAATACAGGACATTTGAAGAAGGATTGCCCAGAGCTTATAGCGCATGTTTATGCTTTGGAGGAACCAAGGGAAGGACCATTTATCGAGGAAAGAAGCAAGGGGAAAGTCTTGGAAGGTATGGCTTTGATTTATGGTATTTTAGTTAGAGTACTGTTTGATACTAGAGCTAACATTCATTTATAGTTAAAGAGTCGGTTGATAGAATTGGGTTAGGAGTTACCAATTTAGTTACTTCCATACATGTAGCAAATCCGATAGATGGGTATGTCACTCTTGAATTGAGATGCACTGAGCTAGATATTGTGCTAAGCGAGTGTAAGTTTCCCGCAATCCCTACGTGTTTAGCTTCATAGGCTTCAGAGATATTTTAGGGACGTACTAGTTGGAGAAGTATAGTGCATGGGTGCACTGTGCCGAAAGGATAACTACTTTGAGTTATCCGGACCATAGATATAGAGTGTATATGGTCTTGGAGGAATGTAGGCCAGAGCATAGAGGCATCTAATTCACTTTGGCTTCGGAAGAAGAAGGTTTTTGAGCGCTACGGGTAGTAAAGGAGATCCAAGATGTGTTTAAACAAGTTTCTGGGTTGCCATCCCCAAGAGTGGTGGAGTTTCAAATAGATTTACTATCGGGGATTGAATTGTTTAGTCGGCCCTCGAGTAGAATGCCTTCAAAGGAGATGGAGGACACTACAAGAAAAACAGTCTTTTGTAACGCTAATTTATAATGCGTTATTTCATTGTGTTATTATTTATTCTAATTTTTTTATTTGGAGCCAGTGTTTGGTTGCATAACGCTTTCTACCACCAATTATTTCCCTTGGCCGCGTCCTCATCTAATTATTTACTCTTCCCTCTTCCTCAAATTATTTCCCTCTTCCTCAAATTATTTCCCTCTTTTTTTCTTCCCTCTTCCCTCTTTCTCAAATTATTCTCTCTCCATAATCACAAAATCGGCAGATCCCAAATTAAAAAACCCTAGGATATCAATTCACCACTGAAAGTAAGAGAAAAAAAGAAAGATTGGTTGACTCATGCGCGATGAAGAGAGCGACGTTGGTAGGAGGCGACACCACGATAGGAAGCATAGTGCATAACACGATTCCAGACTTTATCTCCATCAAAGGGTGGTGACTTGGCAGCCGCTCTAGGTCTCCAACCTAACGGCGACTCCCGCTCTACTCAGATGAGGAATTTAATTTCAAGCAGCCTAACAATTGATTCTTTGTTGTTAAATAGGTGCTACCTTTTGATTTGGCATATTCTAGTTTAAATTTGGTATAGTTTTATAATTATTAACCTGTAATCTGTATAATTAGCTTGCTTTAATTTTGTGCTGCTTGTTGAAAAGGTACCCTTGCCCTAGATTACAGGCCAAAATGATGACAAGGAGTACATTCCAGACCCTGAGGATAAGAAACCTGAGGTAATTGGTTGTTTCCAACTTTTATTTTAAAATTGCTACACTTAAAAACACCTGTCATATAATCTGATTTTGCTTCTCTCTTTAAAATATTTCTTTGAAATTTGATTTTGCTTTCATTTTTTGAAGGGTTATGATGATATTCCTAAGGAGATTCCTGACCCTGATGCCAAAAAGGTTTGTTTGTTTTTATTTCATGTCTGTTCTTATATCATATGTCTGTTTTTATAACTGAATTTGATGTATGGATCATTGAAGCCTCAAGTAGAATGCCTTCAAAGGAGATGGAGGAGTTAAAGAAGCAATTAGTAGACTTAGAAGAAAAGAGTTTCATAAGGCCGAGAGTTCACCTTGGGGAGCCACAACAATGTTCGTAAACAAGTCTGATGGGTCTTTAAGACTGTACATAGACTATCGGAAGTTGAATGAAAGCACGGTGTAGAATAGGTATCCTGTGGCAGAGGATTGATTATCTGTTTGATCAGTTGAGTGAAGCTAAGGTGTTTTTGAAATCGTTCCTTTGACTGCGTTCAGAATGAGGCACGGTTCATATGAGTGGTTAGTAATGCTATTTGGGCCAACCACTGCACCTTCATTCTTTATAAACTTGATGAACATGATCTTCTGAGATAAGCTAGATAAAATAAGTGTTGGTGTTCATAGATGAGATTTCAGTGTACTCTAAGGATGAGGATGAAAATGCAGATGCAGTTCACCTAAGACTTGTGCTGGAGATGTTGAGACAGCATAAGTTAAAGGCGAAATTTTCTAATTGCAATTTTCGGAGGGGGAAGTTGAAGTTCCTAAGCCATGTGATTTCGAAAGAAGGGTTAGTTGTAGATCCTTCGAAGATAGAGGCTATAAATGGGTGGAAGAGACCTGCGAATATGATCAAGGTATGAATTTTCTAAGGATTGGCTAGCTATTACCGGAGATTCATAAAGGACTTCTCCCATATAGCTGCACCGATGACGAGGCTGACAGGAAGGGTGAGCAATTTGTTTGGGTGCAGGAGTTTGAGAAGGCATTCCAGGAACTTAAGTATAGATTGACGAATGCACCTGTATTAGTAATTTGTGAAGGAAATGATGGTATACTTATATACAATAACGCATCAGGTTTGGGATTAGGCGCGGTATTGATGCAGAAGGGTGGGGTTATTACGTATGCATCTAGGCAGTTGTGACCCTATGAAGTTCGATATCTAATGCATGATTTAGAGTTGGCAGCAGTTGTCTTCGCATTGAAAATTTAGAGACATTATCTCTTAGGGGAGGGGTTTGAGTGGTATACTGACCACAAATCTCTGAGATATCTTTTCTCTCATATGGAGTTGAATATGAGGTAGCAGACTTGGTTAGCGTTCCTAGCATAATATGATCTTTGGATAGAGTATACCCAAGGAAAAGGCAACAAAGTAGTCGATGCCTTAAGTAGGAAACATCAAAGTTGTGTTTTGGCTATGGCAAAGGAATGGACCGGTTTAGAAATATTGTTTGCATGTGATGTGCATTTTCGGTCTAATGCAAGTTTGAGCGGTGCATTCAGAATGCTAGCATGCTTAGAAGTCAGGCTTGCGCTAGTAGAAAGAATAGCTGAACCGTAGAAGGGAGACAAATTCTTCGCAGACATAATAAGGAATTTGGACTCAAGGATTGTGATAGTATATCTAATGGGGTTGGGTGTCGATAGAGAAGGAAGATTGCGAAAGAATGGTAGATTGTATGTTCTGAGTACTGAAGAACTGCGAAAGGGAGTATTGAATGAATGTCATCATTCAAAGCTTACCTTACATCCTGGAGGTATACAAATGTACCGAGATATGAAGAGGAGTTTCTTCTAGGAGGGAATAAAGAAAGATATGGGAGAGTATGTGAGAAGATGTCTTACATGCCAGCAAGTGAAGGCAAAATAGCAGAAGCCAAGTGGGCTTCTACAAACTTTAGAGGTTCTAATGTGGAAATGGGATTCGATATCTATGGACTTCAAGATGGGTTGCTGAGCATAGAGGCAGGGAATAAAGGCATACGAGTCATGGTTGACAAATTAATTATGTGTGGTCATTTCATTCTAGTGAAGGCCAAGAGGACTACTCCAAAGTTAGCATATAACAGTAAGACTGCACAAGGCGCCTAGCACTATTATTAATGACTGGGATTTGTTGTTCACTAGGCATTTTGGAAAAGTTTGCAAAAGGTATTAGGTATAGAACTATGCATAAGTAATGCATACCATCCATAGACAGATGGACAGACCGAGAGGATCAACAAGGTCCTGGAAAACTTGTTGAGAGAATGCATTTTAGACTTCGGTGGATCTCGGAAGGATTACTTGCATTTGTTAGAGTTCTCATATAATAACATCTATCAAAGAAGTATTGTGATAGCTCCATTTGAGGCACTGTATGGAAGGCCATGTAAATCGCCTGCATGCTAGTTAGAGGTAGGAGGTAGGATAGTTTTAGGACAAGATGCGATGAAGGATGCTACTGAGAAGGTAGAACTGATCCGAGCTAGAATAACAGCAGCGCAATCTAGGCTGAAGAGTTATGCCGACACAAGGAGGAAGAAACTAGAATTTTCAGTTGGCGATTAAGTTTTCTTGAAGGTTTCTCCGATGAGGGTTGTAATGCGCTTCGGAAAAGCTAGAAAGTTGGCACCCAGATATGTAGGACCATTCCAATCATAGAGAGTATTGGAAAGGTGGCGTATAAGGTGGATCTGCCTAATATTTTTGTAGGGATCCATGATGTGTTTCACGTGTCATGTTTGCAGAAATACATTAGAGATCCATTGCTCTAGTTAACTAAAGCACGGTTGTAGACCTAGTCATAAAGCCAGATACGACATATATGCATGGACCGGTTGGATTGTGATGAGAAGCAATTATGGAACAAGGTAGTGAGGCTAGTGTGTATTGAGTGGAGCGCAGATCGGGAGGACTGCGTATGGGAAAGGGAGGATAAGTGTAACATCCCTCATTTTAAGGCTTGAAACTAACTGCTATAGATGTTTCAGTCATCTAAAGTATTAATTTCCGGTGACAAAATGCGGTAATGTTAATGGTATCTATAATACCAGAAGCACAATAATGTGAAATATTTCTAACGCAATTTCAAAACAACATTTCTTAATACATTTCAAATCACCATTTCATATTCAGTACATAATCCCACACATTGCCCAGGTTCAAATAAATATAATCATTACAAAATATGCTAAGAGCGACATATGAAGAAGCCACCTTGGATGATCGAAGTTGCTAAATAGACAGTTATAGCATCTGGCATTACATATAACATTCAATCATAGCAGAACAGAAAAATAGATAATCTCCTACATAGCTAGATCTGCCTCTTGCATGTATCCGGATGCTTTAATCACCAAAACCTACTAAACCCGAAAACCATAACTCTCAACCTACTCAAATTACATTTTGAGCACCCGAGAGTTTAAGGGGAAAACATAAACTTTGAGCCTGACATAAAGCCTGGTGTGAATAATAATATGACATCTCGATTTATCGATATAAAGTGAGACCATGCCGCCTAGCGGAATGGGTTACCCTTCATTAATATCCTTTAAAAGCATATCTTTTGCAATTAAAATCTTGCAACCAAACTGATTATGAAAAAAATATACAATAACATGTATGCATACAAAATAGGTAATCAGTGGGCTATCTGTCCCAACATCATAGTTTTATCAGGCTAACTATAAACCTGTGGTTGACTCGGGCCTACCTGACATAATAAATATTCTAACTTGCTATTAGAGGAAAACTGGACGGTCAGTCTATAACTTACTACTTCTTGGGTCAATTGATCATAATGGTTTTGCGGGCTCACCAATCACCTATCTCTACTCTGTGTATTCCTTTCTGCGTGTAACCTTCTTTTAGTCTTACCCATGACACTATCCTAAAACTGGAATCTTTGACTTATATTAGCTAGGAGCTACTAGCTAAAGTATAGGGCGTGACTCTACACCAGTCCCATCCGGTCTTCTAATATCCGAGTCATTCCTTTAGTAGAATTCTCGGTTAACTACTCTATCCATATTTCCTTGAAAACAAAATCTTTGTAAATGATTTAACCTTTGAAACCACACTTAAAACAAGGAAAATATTAGTCCTTTACTAATCTCTAAACACTTATGTTGTGAATTATGCTTTACAAACAATATTGATGAAACTCGAAATCATTGTGGTCTTCAACCCTCTCCAAACTTAGGCAACAAGGTCAAAACTATGTAATACCTTTACAATTATAAAACTCGACGACATCATCGCCATTAATATCTTTTCCCATTCAAAAGCATGTTGAATTATTTTATTTGAAAGTATATGAGGATGATGTCGAAGTTATAACTTTATAAGTTATAGTGTTTAAATTATAAAAATTGAACTTTGATAACACATAAAACATTTGACATCAATGCCTTATCGAGGGTGCAAAATTTAGAAGCCGCGACGTCGATATCTAAGACATCAACATCGTTAAAAACATTATAGGTTATACTCGATGACTAGTTTAAAACGGCTGGGCTAAGCTCGAGGACAAGTTAAAACGCGACATAGATTAGGCTCGATGGCAATATTAATAAGCGACATAGAGTATCGATGACCAGTTAAAAAGCGGCAAGAGTTAGGCTCGATAACAAGTTGAAAATGGCATGGCATAGGCTCAATGACCATCTGGGTCTCCACGGAAAAAGGCTCGAAGTGGTATATGTGGCATGCATGCTTCTTAGTATAAAACGCGACATCATGCGCCTCAAAATATCCATATCGAGTCCTTTCTCTTTATCTTTATTACCTTGGCCTTGACGAGGCTCAGACCCAATCCACTTCATGCCAAGCTTGTTGACATCATGCAGCCTTGTTTTGTGTTGCGTTGATGACACTAGGATGTAGTGAGATGGGCTCGACATGGACAATGTCGACATGGCAGAGCTGTAAATAACTTGAAAACTGCAATATTACTATAAGAAGTTGTTTCTTTTCACCAAACCTCCATAATTTGTCAAAAGCTTATTGGTTAGCAAAACTTTATTAATTTCTTTGACTGAAAATCTGCTGCCTAACATAATTCTCAATACCAAACATTTTTACAAATTGCCCCTCATTATAAACATTTTAATTAAACTAATAAGCCCTTTTTGACTCAATTAATTTATTTATCATTCCTAAACCCTTATGAAAATTCTCAAAAATTGTAGTAATTCAATTTATCTGTACTCCTTGACATATAAAAATTTCAAGGCCAAAAACTTATTTTAATTATTTTTAATAAATAAAACTTGAGATTAACCAATTTCTTCACTTAGAAAATTCATATAAAATCCATATTGCTTGGAAAATTATGAAATTAAAAACCCACTTCTAAAATGATATTTCTAATGTCATGTCAAAATCTCATGTCATTTGGGTATTATATGATAGGTTTTCCAACTCAAACATATCATTAAATTTCGTATTTAAATTCTAGGAAATCACCAACAAGCATATAATCATTCAAACTTCTGAATTGGTTTACAATTAAAACAGAAACATAATAAAAAAACATGAGATGTGTATTCATTATTCACCTTGATTTGGATTAAGAAGATTGGATTTGTTTCGATTTGATTACACCTAGCTTCCTACTTGCTTTTCTTAGCTTTTCCTCATGATTTCTTCTAGCTATGGCCGGCCTCTTTGTATACTTAGTTTGTATGTGTGTAAATGAATGAAGAAAATGACAGTAAAGGGTTTAAGGGGTAGGAACGAAGGCTATTTCCATTTTTCCCTTATCATTTTCGTCCTTCTTATCCTAACCTTTTATTCTCTAATTGGTTTATTAACTAAGGCATAGCCTAAACTTAATTAACAAATCTCAATTTCCTTATCCCTTTACATTTTTTTATTTAATTTATCTAATTATATGTTCTAAATAACGTTAGTCAAAATTAGGATCATTATAGACTCCCCTCCTTAAATAATTTCATCCTTGAAATTACGATATGGTACATACATCAATCAAACGTAAAGGTACAACATACCTTCAAACAATTCAGGATAAGTATCTCTAATCCTACTATCTATTTCCCAAGTACACTCTCTCTCGTCGTCACTCCACTGGATCTTTACTAATCCGACTATCTTGTTCCTTAGCTTCTTCTCATCCTTAGCCATTATACAAACTGGCTATATAACTATACTCATGTTTGGTTCCACTACTTAGTCTTCTAACTCAATCAGAGTAATAGTGGTCTCTAGATCTTGAACACACTTCCTTAGATGAGAAATACGGAAAAAAATGTGGATTCCTGCCAAACTATCAGGTAACTCTATCTTATAAGCGAGTTTCCCAATCTTTTCTATAACAGGAAATGGTCCAATAAATCTACGTGCCAATTTCCCCGACTTTCCGAACCTTATTACACCCTTCATCGGTGATACCTTGACGAAAACATGATCTACAACCGAGAACTCTAAGTCTTTTCGTCTCTAATCTGCATAACTTTTTTGCCTAGACCGAGCTTCCTTTATTCTAGCCTGAATTAACTTAATATTTTCTACGGCTTCTCTTACTAAATCTGGACCAAGAATAAATCTGTCTCCGATCTCCAACCAAAAAACGGGAGTTTTGCACGGCCTTTCATATAAAGCTTCAAAAGGTGCCATCCTATACTAGTCTGATAACTGTTGTTATACAAAAACTCAACTAAGTGTAGATGGTCTTCCCATGATCCTGCAAAATCTAGCAACAAGCTTTTAACAATTCTTCCAAGACATTGTTATCTCTTTCCATTTGCCCATCGGTCTTCGGATGGTAAGCGGTACTCATTTTGAGCCTGGTACCTAAAACTTCATGTAGACTCTTCCAGAACTCACTAGTGAATAAGGAATCTTTGTCACTTACTATACTACTAGGAATCCCACACAGTCTAACTATATTCTTCATGAATAACTTAGCTAAAACCGGTGTCGCCCTAGTCGACTTAACAGGTATAAAGTGTCCGCTCTTACTCAATTTGTCCACTATAACACAAATACTCTCATTCCCTCTATTCGACCTTAGCAACCCGTCTATGAAATCCATAGATATAGAATCCCAGTTCCAAACTAGAATATCTAAAGGTTGAAGCAATCCACTTGGCTTCTAGTATCGGTTTTCACTTGTTGACAGTTCAAACACTGCTTTTCTCATAAGCTTACATCCTTCGTCATACCTTCCTAGAAGAAACTTCTTTTCATATCCTAGTACATCTTAGTTCCTCCCGTATAATGGCGAACTTTGATTGATGACATTCTTTAAGAACTTCCATCCTTATATATTCGATGTTCGAAACGCATAACCTTCCGTTCTTTCTCAACCACCCATTTTGGTCAAGACTGAAATCTTTTAACTCATCAATCTCAGTTCCACTCTTTAACCTTCTAATCTGCTCAGCTAGTAATAGATCTTCTCCTTGCTTAGAAGCAATCCTTTCGATCATTACTGGTCGAACTTCTAAACATGACAACATAGTATTTTCTTGACTCGAACTTGCCCTAGATCTAAACTGCACACCGCATGTAGTCAATGCTTCCAAATCTTTCCACCCAGCTATCATTGCTAACACTGCATTCTAATGTCTTCTACTGAGTGCATCTACTACTCTATTTCCATTCCCCGGTGTATACTCAATTCCAAAATCATAAGCGGCTACTCTAGCCATCTCTGGTGTCTCATATTCTACTCCTTCTGAGAGAATAAGTATCTTAATGATTTGTGGTCCACAAACAACTTGAATCTCTCCCCCAAAAGGTAATGTCTCCACACCTTTAGCATAAAAATTACTGTAGCTAATTATATGTCATGCATCAGATATCTAACCTCATATGGTCTGAGCTATCGAGAAGCGTATGCAATTACTTTGCCTCTTTACATTAACACAACTCCTAATCCAATTTCGCATGCATTTGTATACACTACTAAATATTGATCCCATCCGGAACAACTAACACCGACGCATTGGTCAATAAATGTTTTAGCTTCTGGAATGCCTCCTCACATTTATCGGTCCAAACATACTTCACGTCCTTCTTTGTTAGCTTAGTCATCGGTGCTACTATCTATGAGAAATCCTTGATGAACCTCTGGTAATAACCAGCTAGTCGAAGAAAACTCTTTATCTCGGTCACTGTCTCGAGTCTTTTCTAATTATTAACTGTCTCGATCTTAGCTGGATCCACTGACAGCCCTTTTTCTGAGACTACGAGACCAAGAAACTTCACCTCCTTCTTCCAAAAATGAAACTTTGAAAACTTCGCTTTTAACTAATGTTGTCTTAGTGTCTCAAGCATTATCCTAAGATGAATTTTATGGTCTCTTTCATCCTTCAAATACATCGAAATGTCATCTATGAACACCAATGCGAATCTGTCCAAGTGTTCTCGGAAGATTCGATTCATTAAGTCTACAAAGAAGGCTGGTGCATTAGTTAATCCGAATGGCATTACTAACAATTCGTACGATCCATGTCTTATCCTAAATGTCATCAAAGGAATACTATCCTCTACCACTCTTAAGTAATGTAACCCTGTTGCTAAATCCAACCGAGAAAACACTTTGGCTCCACTTAACTGATCAAACAAATTGTCAATCCTCGGCAACGAATATCAATTCTTTATCATCTTCTCATTTAATAAAATTAATCGATACACAACCTTAACAATCCACCTAGTTTCTTTACAAACACTATGGCTGCTCCCCACGGCGAATTGCTTGGTCTAATAAAACTCTTCCCGTCTAAATCCACCAGTTGCACCTTTAACTCCCACATCTCGGTAGGTGTCATCCTACTTGGTGGTCTACTTACAGGTTCAGCTCATGGTATAAGATCTATCGAAAACTTGGTAGCTCATTTTGGCGGTAGTCCAGTCACTGGTTCAAAGACGTCTATGATTTCTCTAACAAATGGAAACTTGATTCAAGTCGTCTTCCTCCTCCATAATATCCAACAAAGCACAACTATCAAAACTTGGGTTTTCGACAAAATATATAATTCGATTACTACTACTAGGGTGTCTTAGTGATATTTTCCAATCGTGGCAAAATATCCTAGCATCATACTTACTTAACTAATCCATACCCAAAATAACTCCAAAGCCTGCAAAATCAAACACATGCAAAATGCAGGTAAATATGTGACCTAACAATTCAAACTCTAACTGGTCACATCTCATCCCACGAGTTGCATATCCTCCTATTGAATTTGCAACCCTTAAGGAAGTAACTAGATATGAGGATTCTATGTTAAACTTATCTACCAAATAAAGAGATGTGAAAGAATGTGATGCACTAATATCAAATTGAACTCTAACAGGTATACCATGAACTAAAAGCGTATCTCCCATCACAGCCTTTCCTTTCTCCTCAACTGTTGGTCTCATGGCAGCTGGTTCCAATGCAAACACCTTGCCATTCTAGCTTTGGCTGGCTCCTTGCATTGGTTCTTATAGTGACTGATTTGATCACAGTTGAAGCACTTAATGTTCTTCCTTCCAATTAACTTCTTTCCATCTCTAGAACGGCTTTCATTTGCAAAATGCCCTTTCATATCACACTTATAGCAGATAATCTCAGATTTTCCTTTCTTGGCAGCTCCACTCATCTGAGCTCCCTTCTTGTGGAAGAACTTCCTCTTCTATTCTGCTCACCTTGAGCCTACACTTCTTTCTTACTACCAAAGAAAGAAAGCATCTCTTTGAATCATAAAACCAACTCAACAACTACATCACATAGATCTCTGAGATCTGGTAAAGTTGCCCTAGCAAGTTCAGGTCTCAGTCCATGAATGAACTTCTCATTCCTCTTAGTTACTGTGTCGACTATATCATTACCATACCTCGATAACTTCTCGAATCTCGTAGCATATTCCAACACACTCATATCTCCCTGCACCAACTTAGCAAATATTCTCAATAGGGTAGACTTAGCAATCTCTGACATAAACGTCTCTTTAAGCTTTCTCCATAATTCCGCCTAATTTAGGGTTTGCTCCGCTATTCCAATAGTAACACTGTTCCACCAGTACAATGCAGCTCCTTGTAGTTGTTTGGATGATAACCTTCTATTCTGCTCAACATTCATTCCAAGATGAAGGAAAATCCTCTCGTAACGAAGCAACCAATTATCCACTTCAATATCATCTTCCATTCCAATAAACGGCTTTCCTCCCAGTCTTGCATAATCTCTACTTAGCACAACATAGTTGTTGACAGCCGGGGCTTCCTGATTCAATCCTCTAGCATTTCCACTTACAAGTCCAGCAGCAGCTCCTGCTTGCATCATGTTGACAAAGAACGATACATAGCTCTCATATCCACCTATGGTGTCCCACCACCAACATTAGCAGCTTGTGCCCGAACTGGATTTCTTTTAGTACTGGGTCTGGCATTTCCATTTGTTGTGGTGCTTCCTCCACCGAGATTGACTCTTCCGTTTCCTGTCTCTATATCTTACTTTCCATTAAATCTACATTCAAACCTTAGTAAGACATGGAAGAACGGTCTAAGAGAGATGGGAAAATAGAGATAAAGCGTATACTTATATATTACAAATACAAGCACGTTACTATAACTTTATACCATACCCCAATCTTATTCTCTGATTCATTTGGATTATGTTTTAAAACCTATTTTAAGTTCAAAATTCTTTTAAGTTTTACATGTACCTATGCTCTGATACCAAATTGTAACATGCTCCATTTTTAGGCTCGAAACTAACCGCTATAGATGCTGCAGTCATCTATAGTATTAATTTCTGGTGATAAAATACGGTAATGTTAATGGTATCCATAATATTAGAAGCACAAGAATTTGAAATATTTCAAATCAACTTCTCTCGTTACGTTTGAAATCAGCATGTCATATTTAGTACATAATCCCATAAGGTTGCCCAGGTTCAGGTAAATATAATTATTATAAAATACGCCAAGAACAACATATGAAGATGCCCCCTTGGATAATCAGAGTTACTAAATAGAAAATTGTAGAATCTTTCATTACATACAACATTCAATCACAGCAGAATAGAGAATAGATAATCTCCTACATAGTTAAATCTACCTCCTACACGTCTTCGGATGCTTTATTCACAAAAATCTACAAAACCTAAAAATCTTAACTCTCAACCTACTCAAATTAAATTTTGAGCATCCGAGAGTTGAAGGGGAAAACATAAACTTCGAGTCAAACATAAAGCCTCGTGTGAATAATAATATGACATCTCGATTTATCAATATTAAGTGAGACCACGCCGCCTAGCAGAACAGGTTTTCCCTAACTAATATCCTTTAAAAACGTATCTTTTGCAATCAAAATCCTGCAACCAAACCGATTATAATAAATAATATATAATAACATGTATGCATACAAAATAGGTAATTAGTGGATTTTCTACCCCAACATCATAGTCTTATCAGGCTGACTATAAACTTGTGGCTGATTTGGTCCTACCAAATATAATAAATGTTCTAACTTGCTAACTAGATGGTCCGTCCATAACTTACTACTTCTAAGGGTCAACCGATCCTAATGGTTTTTCTGGCTCACCAATTACCTATCTCTACTTTGTGTAACCTTCTTTTAGTCTTACCCGTGACACTGCCCTACACACTGGAATCTTAGATTTATATTATTAGGGGCTACTAGCTAAATTATAGGGCGCAGCCCTACACCAGTCCCATCTGGTCTTCTAATATCTGAGTCATTTCTTTAGTAAAATTCTAGATTAACTACCTTATCCATATTTCCTTGAAAACAAAATCTTTGTAAATGATTTAACCCTTGAAATCGCACTTAAAACAAGGAAAACATTGGTCCTTTACTCATCTAAAAATACTTATACCATGATATATGCTTTACAAACATTGTTGATGAAACTCGAAATAATTGGGGTCTTCGAACCTCTCCAAACTTAGGCTACAAGGCCAAAACTATGTAATACCTTTACAATTATAAAAACAGACGACATCATCGCCGTTAATATCTTTGACCATTAAAAAACATGTCGAAGTCTTTTATTTGAAAGTATGTGGGGATAATTTCAAAGTTATTACTTCATAAGTTATAGTGTTAAAACTATTAAAATTGAACTTCGATAACACATAAAACATTTGACATCAATGCCTTACCGATGGTATAAAATTTAGTAGATGTGACGACGATATCTAAGACATCGGCATGGTTAAAAACATTATAGGTTAAACTCGATGACTAGTTTAAAACGGTAGGGCAAAGCTCAATGACAAGTTAAAACACGACAAAGATTAGGCTTGATGACAATATTAAAAAGCATCATGTAGTAAACTCGATGACTTGTTAAAAAACGGTAAGAGTTAGGTTCGATGACAAGTTGAAAGCTGCATGACGTAGGCTTGATGACCATCTGGGTCTTCAAGGTGAAAGGCTTAAAGTAGTGTATGCAGCATGCATGCTTCTTAGTATAAAATGCAGCATCATGCACCTCGACATACCCATATCGAGTCCTTTCTCTTTATCTTTAGTACTTCGATGTCGACGAGGCTCAACCTAATCCACTTCATGCCAAGCTCGTTGACATCATGCGACATTATTTTGTACCGTATCGATGACACTAGGATGTAGTGGGATGGGCTCGACATGGACAATGTCGACATGGCAGAGTTGTAAATAACTTAAAAACTGCAATATTACTATAAGAAGTTGTTTCTTTTCACCAAACCTCCATAATTTGTCAAAAGCTTATTGGTTAGCACAACTTTATCAATTTCTTTTACTGAAAATCTGCTGCCTAACATAATTCTCAATACCAAACATTTTTACAAATTGCCTCTTATTATAAACATTTTAATTAAACTAATAAGCCCCTTTTGAATCAATGAATTTATTTATCATTCCTAAAACCTTATGAAAAATTCTCAAAAATCATAGTAATTCAATTTATCTGTACCCTTTGACATATAAAAATTTCAGGGCCAAAAATTTATTTTAATTATTTTTAATAAATAAAACTCGAGATTAACCAATTTCTTCACTTAGAAAATTCATATAAAATCCATATTGCTTGGAAAATTATTAAAATAAAAACCCACTTCTAAAATGATATTTCTAATGTCATGTCAAAATCTCATGTCATTTGGGTATCATATGATAGGTTTTCCAACTCAAACATATCACTAAATTTCATATTAAAGTTCTAGAAAATCACCAACAAGCGTATAATCGTTCAAACTTCTAAAACATGGCACAATACTTGTAAAAGAAATGGGTTTACACTTAAATAATCAAAAATGTGAGATGTATATTCATTATTCAACTTGAGTTCGATTAAGAAGATTGAGATTTGTTGATTTGATTACTCCTAGCTTCCTACTTGCTTTCCTTAGCTTTTCCTCTTGATTTCTTCTATCTATGGTCGGCCTCTTTGTATATTTAGTTTGTATGCATGTAAAGGAATGAAGGAAATGACAATAGAAGGGTTTAAGGGGTAGTAAAGAAGGATATTCCCATTTTTCCCTTATCATTTTCCTTCTTCTTTTCCTAACCTTTAATTTCCCTAATTGGTTTATTAACTAAGGCACGACCTAAACTTAATTAATATCTCAATCTCCTTATCCTTTTACATTATTTAACTTAATTTATCTAATTAAATGTTCTAAATAGTGTTAGTCAAAATTAGGGTCATTATAATAAGGTTAAGAAGACCTATCCAGAGTTGTTCATTTCAAAATAGCGTGTGAGCTATGTATTGAGTTATACTACATTAGAACATATATGTGTGTGTGTATAAATATTATGGATGTTTACCATATTAGTAGATAGCACTAGTATGTTTTATATGCATGGATTGGAAATTCATGGGTATGCTTAGCGTTAGCATAAAACAGAGGATAAATCTCCACTGAACCTTAATTGAATTTCAAAGTTGAAATTCCCTTAAGGAGGGAAGACTATAACAACTCTAAATTTGAATTTAATCAAATAAATTAACTAAAAGGTCAAGGCGGGCTAAATAAAGAAAGTGAGGGAAATAAATTAATGAAAAAAAGGTATAAGGGCCCAAGCCCAAATTATTGTGGGACAATAGACATTACTCTTTTCTAGTCATTCATTTCATCCTACTTAAAATAAAATAAAATCAAGAAAAGTACTTTAATGATGGCTGCTAAAAGAGGGAAAAGAGAAAGAGGACAAGGAAAACGCAGGCTAAAGGGGATTAAGAAGACTAAAGCAAGACATCTTAAAGATCTTAGCGAGTAATAGTTAACATCTATACCGATCTCTAATTTTTGGTCTCAGTTTAGATTTGAATGTTTTTAAGTATGATGGGATGCATATGAATTTCTATAAATAAATATAATGGTCTAATGAATGTTTTGGGGGAAGAATGGATAAATATGGGATGTTTAGATGTGTTTCACTTACTTCAATGATCTAGAAATATAATGAAAATTTTACATGATGCTCAAATCATGATTTTAGAGTTGGGCTTTTAGTTTGAGAAATCTCTTAAGGCTACATGAATTTATATGATTTATTGAGATGCACACTGGAAAATATATAAGAAAGAGACCCTTAAAAGTACAAATTAAGGTTAAAGAATATTAGAATAAGTGTTCATAAATTTTATGAGAATTTAGTAAGATTTTCTATAATAAAAATAAATCAATAAGTGATAAGTACTGCGTTGGGGCAAGTGAGAACCTGGGAAAAGCATGAAAATAAAATTATATCGGAAAATTATATTAATAAGTGTTAGGTAAAGGGAAACCAGATCCAAATCATTTGCTGAAAAGAAAGAAAACTCACATTACAAATAACAGAAAGTAAAATAAAGATGAATAACATAGCGACACTTGTAAAGACGTTGTCAAAGATGTCAGCATTTGTCTAAAACAACATTGGGGCGGCAACTTTACATTTATAAGTAAGAACCACGCTCAATATGAAGTGGTCATGCTGTGTCATAATCGAAAAGGGAATGCTTAACGAGAACAGTGTGAAGCACCCAGCATCGGGACAGGGTGGTACTCCACCAAGTAGTAAACGTAACCTAATGAAAGATAAATATGCGGGACTTGGGGAGAGGCTAGGTCAGTACAGGGAAGGGATCCTACACTTGAAATAAGGCTGAAGGGCTATTAACACCGAGTGGGGATGCTCACTCGAATGAACACCTTAGGAAGGTGAGGAGAGGCGTTCAACTTTTAGAGACTACAGGGACAGTTTCTTAAATTAAGCAAATGTTTAAGTGGATGAACACCTTGGGAAGGTGAGATGAGGCATTCAGAAATGCACATCTTGGGAAGGTGAGGAAATGCATTCAACTGCATGGGCGCACTAAATTGTTAAAAAGAAACCAAAAAGAACTATGCGGGGTGTAGTATAAAATTGTTAAAGAAGAATAAATAAGAACTGCATGAGGCGTAATGTTAAGAAGCTAAAGAAGAATAAGTGAAACCTGCATAGGGCACAATACTTAATAGTTAAAGGAGAAAAAGAAAGACATTTGTAGGGTGCAGTATTAAACAATTAACCAATGAGTAAGAAACTGCACGGGGCGTAATATCAAAAAATGATAAAGTATTACATTAGATGAAAGAATAATCTAAAATAGGAACTAAGTGGGGACTGTGCAGGGAGTACAATAGTAAATATTGTAATAAATCAGAAGGGGTGAACATAAATGGGAATTGAGTGGGGACTACGTCGGGGAAGCAGTTCTAAATGGGACCGCTTATGAAGGCGCAAGATGCAGACATAGATAAGAACCATTTGCATTAGTAAATGTTCCACTCTTGATGTGATGACCGCTGTACACCACCAATGCTTATATAACAGAATAGTGCGTTGCTGGAGCACTCGACCAATGTAGCACCATTGTCAAAGAAAAGAAAATGAATTAAAGACACTA
Source organism: Allium fistulosum (assembly GCA_030737815.1). Taxonomy (NCBI): domain Eukaryota; kingdom Viridiplantae; phylum Streptophyta; class Magnoliopsida; order Asparagales; family Amaryllidaceae; genus Allium; species Allium fistulosum. The sequence goes on from CM060907.1 coordinate 778,902,895, forward strand.
AATAGAAAAGAAATGAAGGGAATAAAAGAAAAGAGAAAGCAATAAAACATCACACAATCACATTACCCGTCGTATGTCTCATAGCGCATCGGATAAAATATAATAGCACTTACAGATATAAAATAGGCGAGACAACAATAACTATATAAAACATATAATCAGAGTACATAGGCTCATACAGTTATACAAAACAACTATAGAGTTTATACAACTGATAAATAAACTTAACTGATAAGCAATCTCTAATAATAGTAAGTCAACACTGTCAAGGCTCCACAGTGTCACACAGTGGAATAAACAATAATAAACTCAAAATATAACTATGAGAAAACATCACCATCTGCTAGTCCATTTGCACAGCTACAAGTGCTATTTACACCTGCTATTCAGTCTACTCATTTAAGAGCACCCGAGATAATAAGAAGCAAAGCATAAAACCTCGAGTCAGACAACAATCTAGTGTGAGCGATAAATAATCTCAAAACACTATAAAAGTCGGTATAGTATATGGAACAGAGGGCGTGCAGAATCATATCTGACCTGTTCTTGCATCCACAGAGTTAGCATGTAACATCAAATATATGCTACTCTATGATATTCATTATGGGTGTACTATACATCAAATTATTAAGGATGTCTATATATTGGCATTGGTAATATCTACATTGTGTAACATCCCTGTAGTCATAAAAATAGTCAAACAAGTGTGGAATCCATCATCCATCCTCATGCACTCGATGCATTGGATATTTGATACCCATATAACTATCCTGGACAAGGACTACTCAATGTTCCAGTCTCTCGATACTGAATCCATGCCACTCAGAAGGCCAGGAACTAGTCTACCTGACCAAGTAGTATACGGTAAATTAATCGGGTCATCGTGTGATCCAAGTGAGCATCCCCACACCTTCGCTCTACAAGTATGCTATGAAACCTACGAATATCAATGATCCATTTGCACATGCCATCCATAGCAGCGCTCATCACGAAATTGTCCTTATAACTCCCGTCTGAAGTCGGCGCGTTTGGGATCTATTCTAGATAGCCATCATCGGCCATAGAATTTCATCATGTGTCCCCCAACTTGGATACTTTTCTAGATAGCCATTGTCAATCATAGAATGTGATTGTGCATCCCATAAACTTCCTTCTTCAGTTCCACCAAACTAACTCGTCATTGCCTACTCTGCATCCCTAAGTACAGCTATCCATCATCGAAGCCGTCACTTCCTATCATGGAATCATCATCGTCGAATCATGAAATCATAACGTCAAAGTGCCACATCCTCGCTTCGCCGCCTAACCACTCATCGAAGAGCAGTAACACCAAAATCAAACGTCAATCGGACGAACGAACCATTGCATCATGCTCCTCGAATCCTCCCTATTGTCCATGTCAAAATTGGCTAAATCAGCCATCATCAATAATGGTAGATATTGGCCACTCTAGAGTAGTCGATAACGACAGCCTTGGTCATGTACTTAACCGAAAATGTTTAAATACAAACCAAATGAAATCGTCCGGCATCTTAACTGAAGTTCGAAGTGTATCTCCAAAGTCCATCGTGCTTCATCTTCAGATTAGTCGACACGCATGATACTCTATGCATGAAATCCTATCCTATTGGATATATTCTAATCCTATATCGCCTTCGAATGATATTTTCAACCAACTACCAAACAAGTAGACATGCAACCAACAAGCATAGAAATGTCTATAATAGCCTACATGTATACCTATAATAACACAATACAATCCATCCAAAGCAACCAATGTGGGATAATGTGAGATTAACATCAAAATGGCCTAAATCTATCAATATCTTCAAAATAGTGCGTCGATGGGGTAAAATGTGATATCCAATTTAAAACCATTTAAAAACACTTTTAATTCTTTTTATAAAATAAGATATAGGTTAATTATTTTAGAAATCACATTTTAAATTTGGAAAACATTTAAAAACATTGGTTTTATACTATACTAACAATCAATGTATGGTGAGAGAGAATATCACTTACCTCAACCAAATCTGTCCAAACCATTGCCAAGTTGTAGAGCTCTCAATCATAAGCGCAATGCAAGAAATGGTGTCCAAAATGGACCTCGTATTTTAAAGATATAATGTATATAAGTTACTGGATCAAATAAGAAATTAAATAACTTAATTAATTAACTTATCTCACTAATTACCTCCATTACTGCTAATTACTTTCTTTCCCCAAACATTGTTTCTTGGCCCGAACATGTATTAGTGTATCACCCCCATAGTCGAATATTTACGCTTCGATTTCTCACTCTCAAATTGACGAAATCCTGAGCTGTCTTCGCCAATGGTTCCCCCTTCGGGTTCTCCTTCCCTTGAACCTAACGCCATCAAGACTGAATCCCCTACCTATTTCCGACTTGACAGCCGCAAGTTTGGCCCCCACTTCGATGCGTTTTTCATCCGTGCACCGTAGAAATTCAAACTTTAGGAAAAGATACACCTCGATGAAATAAAATTTATGGTGCACTCGAACTCGTCAAAACCCACCTATTTTCCGATAAGTCCAAACCCTAGGTGCATCCAATATCGGTTGATCTCGGCCAAGGTAATCGCACACTCCAAATCAGGTATAGGTTTGTAGATCTTGATCATATGAATGCAATGAAACTGGTTTAGGATTATTTCATTGAGTGGATAATGAAATTTTGATTTATGAAACATGGAGTAAGGGGCGACCATGTTTTGCTGGAGAACGAATGAAATATTGCTTGGCCAATGAGGATGTAGGGTTTTGGATAATATATGTTAATTTTACACCCATTTTACTTAATTTCTCAATAAAACGATCATGCATTTTGAGCTCGTATGATTAAATGATGCGTCCGATCGGTACTAAACTCCTCTGCGTGCATCACCTCATTTTTACAGTACCGTTGGTATAAATTTCACCGCTATCCGAGAGAGCGCTCCAGGATGATAATTTTGCGCTCTTCGAGATCGTTTCGACCAATGGATCATCCGATTATCCAAATATAGCGATCCATATACTTATTTTAATCCGCAAGGTCGATACAAACTCAACGGAAGTGGTCACTATTCCTAATTCGATCACATGCGAAAATTCATATTTTGGGACTGTAAATTAATTAACGATTAAATATTTAAATTAATTATTTGAATATCCAATCTTTAAAAATATGGGTCGTTGCATACTCCCCTCCTTAAAAGGATTCCCTCCTCAAAATCCTAAGGATGAAGCAACACAACCCAACACCCTCACATAAGCAACAATACAAGAAAAATCGTCACTTATCAACTCCCAACAACAATCACTTAAAGCAATCGCAACAAAGGGAATAGACTCGGAATCAGTTAAAGCCTTCATCCTCATCCCTAAGCATAATCACTATCAAGTCCAAAATAAATTTGGCTAAACCAAACGTCTAAGTTACGCACTTAATTCCAAAAAAATGGATAATGGAAAACAAAAGCGCCAACTCAGTAATCGAAAGGAAAGTCAACTAAATCTCAGACATTATCGACTCTCTCAACTATCGGCAATGTCTAATATCCTATATATAGACTTTTCTCTCAATTTTGGCTTATGTCACGTAAAATTTTGGCAGTACCTCCTTTGCGCCGTTAGGTCTAGGAAAAATCCTGATACGATATATATATATATATATATATATAATATCTGAGGCATCTCGTTTCCGAGCACAACCAAACATAATAGCCAAATCTACACTACAGATGTTACATACCTCTTTTATAGCAAGAGCATTTTTATTTAGATGCGAATATAAGCGGGTAAGCATCTAAATAGCCAACACTTGCTTCCATGTACCTGATCAAGCACTCAACAAAGAGGATTAAGCACAATAGTAATATTATAATGTAAATAAGAATACTGGATAACATATATAGTAATCATATCAAATAAATGTGCTATATCAAACTATGACTGTCTCATAAGCCTAATAACTATATAAGCAAAAGTAAACATATCAAGTGCAAACAATCAGATATCAATAGGCACATAAGATCAAACATCAGAAATGATATCCATGCCTATCCCAGCATGCAGGATACTAAACTATATAGTATAAAATATCAAATATGATATCCAACATGAAAGTTGGCTGAAAAATGGAACTTGCCTTTGCTTTCATCCTACTGAACCATTACTACTCCACCGCCTTCCTGTTAACCTGTTTCGTATCACGTCTATTGGTATGAATAGGCCTACAAGGTCTCGAAGTCTCATGTTCATTCTCGATATCATCTAGTCAATTTGGTGCTAAATTTCCAAATGCTTATCATAAGGTCTCCCAAAACCCCTAGTGTACGACGGGTTTTGGCCACTAACAAAGCTCTTGGCACATAATGGAATTGCACTATCCATTCCCATTACATTTAGGAATCTCAAGCGGTCGTAGAAACTACTTGGCTTCTTTTGTTCAGCATTTACTAGCTAATAATTCATTCATCTCAAAATGAATGTTCAATGTCCTTATTCATCCCTTCTCAATAAAATGTCTATCTTGCATCTTAGTGCATTTTATTGTCATCGGGACGTATAGTCAATCTTGAACAAGAACACTCTGCTAATATCTCATTCCTTAATCCAACGACATCGAAAATAAACATTATCTCATCTATACGGAGTCAACCATCTCAGTCAAGTCACTACTGTATCACCCCCACAAACACTACTCGTTCCTCTAATTTAGCCATGATCTTCGCTAGTCTAGCTTCACGCCTCTGCTCTTACTAGTTCGCTAAATCAAAGTATTGATAGTCAAACTGGCCAACATCTTTGGCACTAGCTCATATTGAGTTCTAAAGTCATAACCAGTGATAAACTCGAGCAATGCCTGCTCTAGGAATATCGCTCCCAAACTGGTATGTCTTCCACTTGAAACATCGACAATGACATTTTCCGTATGGATGTATAGGAAATGTCAAAGTCATAGGAGGCTAAGAACTCTAACCATCGCTAGTGGCAAAGGTTAAGATCCTTCTTGGAGAAGAGATAATTCAATGATGTGGGATCACTGAACAACTCGAATTTCTCTCCTAATAGATAGTGCCTCGAAATCCCAAAGTGAACCCTATCGCTGTCGATTCCGATCAAGAGTCAGATACTTCCACTTATGCGGTTTTGGTCGCCAACTAGCATATGTGACAACCCTACCTTTTGGCATCAATACCGCAGCTAGTTAAGTACCACATGCATGTATATACTATCGTCTTCTCATTCCCGCTCGAAATGAGTAACATCAATGCACTTGTCGACCTCTCAGTCAGACTCACTAGCATGTGTCAACACCTCGCATCTCAAATAAAAAGTTAGATTCTCTCTTATCAAATCGGTTAACGGTGCTGCTACCTTTGAGAAGTCCTTTGTAAAGCGCATATAACATCTTGCTAATCTAAGGAAACTTTTCATCATCAGTTGGTGCTTTCTCAACACCTCGAACACAATCATCAATCGTGTCTTATGCCTTTTTTTCGTCCATGAGTAGACCAAAGTATCATCAACGAGCACAAGCACAGACTTATTCAAGTGATCCGACAAAATATGGTTCGCAAAATCGATAAAGCATGCCGACGCATCGGTTAGCCTGAACGACATAACCAACCAATCAAAAATCAAAGTAGCATACGAACCGCTATGATCGGCACACTCTCCCTTACTACTCTCAAAGGATGAAACCCCATCGCAAGGTCCAATTGAGAGAACACCATCGCGCTATAGAGCTGATCAAACAAGCCATCAATAAGTGGGAGGTCTCTCTTGTTCGTTATCCCATCCAGCTCACAGTAATCAACATACAATCTCAAAGAGCCATCTGCCCTAGTGGTGAACTCTATAGGTGCATCCCACTCAAATATGCTCCTACGAATGAACACTCACATCAATAGGTCATTCGCTTGCACCTTTAGTCTCCTCTGCGTTTTAGGTATCATATGCCTTAAAGGCATAACTACTGGTCTAACACGTCTAACCAAATAGATAGGGAACTATCCTATATGGTGGTAATCTGGTAACCTCATCGAATGTGTCCGAACACTCTCAAGCTATAGGCATAGGTGACACCTTGTCATGTGGGATACCTTGCAAATATAGAAAGCTAACCATCACCTCATTACTAGATAGGAAGCCAAACTCTATCGTCTGCTCATCGTCGGTCCCTATCATCACCAACGACCTCTTGCAATCCACCATTATTCCATACCCCTCTAGCCAGTCAATTCCTAGACTTTAATGTTGAACCTAATTAAAACTAAAGCAATAAATAGCAAACAAGCAAGTAAACATCCATGACTCGATAAGACAAAGTTTCGACAAACTATCTATAGGCTAAGTGTAGACAAACCATTCGATACCATTCCACTATCCTCAGACCAGAAACTAAGCATTACGGATGCTGTAGTCATCCATAGTATTACTTTCCGGTAACAAAATGCGGGAGGTTACACATATATCATCTGGTTGAGCCCTCAATAAGGTTCACCATAATTTAAAAGTCGGTCAACTATTTTGGGCCTCAATTCCAATCTATCTACTAAATCACTAGATACGAAGGAATATAAAATGTCGGCATCAAATAAAACATGTATGGAATCGCCACAAGTGTAAAGCATACCTCAATATGGTAATGTCATTTCCCTTCCCTTTCACCGATGGAGCACTGACGAAATCGAAACGGCATTATATGCATATGCCTTCATAGTTTGTCCCTACTTAGCTAGTTTGGGATAATCCTTCCACACTGGGTACGGGCTCTCATGGAATAAAGCCCTTTCCGATCAACTTCTTGAAGCTCCGGCCAATATAATCAACCAATCGCTTCCCAAGATGATCGCTCAACCTAGTGATAAATTCTTCATTCTTTATGAGTGGAGTATCAATGCAAGATATGCTATACTTTGATAGCACATCGAATTCGACCACATACTCCAACACAAAAATATTGTCTTACTTTAAGTCAGCGAACTTCCTAGACAACATTGACTTCTGAAAAGTCAAGATAATTTTTTCTTTGAAACGAACTATGAACTAATCCTCAATAAAAATGATCCTCAGGAATCAAAGCTATAAGGGTACTTCGCCAGTTCATTGTTCATCCCTGGAGTCATATTGAGGCAAACTTCTAGCTCATTATGTCATCTAGCTTCAAGTCATCGAAGATCTTTTCGCAAATATCATCCCATCATGCACCACAATAGTCGACTCCGCTCCAAGGAACAATCTGCCTCTTAGACTCACAAAGTCTTTATACAGCTCGACAAAGTCGATTCTAAGCGCTTGCACTTGAGCACCATAATCATTTGGAGCAACTTAGGCATCTCAAAAAATGATTCTCACCATCTCTGCGAACATATTCTATAAATCAGGGATGCTTACTCTCAACTTTTGAGATGGAGTCAATAACAACATTTCTCATATGCTAGATCACTCCTATTCTATAATAAGAATGGTCAGTCTCTCATGGAAAAAACTGCATTAGTAGTGCTTGTGTGTGCAATGCAACTTATATACTATGTAGTTTTGAAAACCAAAATATACAACAAATACACACTCTCTCTCGTATATAAGTATACTCTCGATCCAGTCTAAGATGACAACTCCAACCCAATCTCTACTGGATCACGGTATAAACTCATGCTAATCGTGTAACCAAAGCTCTGATACAAAATGTGATGACCGCCCTTCACCATCGATGCTCAATAATCGAATAGTGCACTGCTAGAGCACTCGACTGATGTAGGATGATTGTCAAGGGAAAGAAAGAGAAATAAAGATGAGGAATATAAAAGAAGGGAAAAGAATAAAAGAAAAGATAAAGAAATAGAACATCACGCACTTACATAACCTGTCGTATGTCTCACAACGCATCAGATCAAATATAATAGTAATCACATATATAAAATAGGTGAGACAACAATAACTATATAAAACACATAATCAGAGTACACAGGCTCATGCAATTATACAAAACGGTAATAGAGTTTTTATAATTGATAAATAAACTTAACTGATAAATTGTCTCTAATAATATTAAGTCAACACAGTCAAGGTTCCACAATGTCGCATAGCGGAATAAACAATAATAAACTCAAAATATAACTATGAGAAAGCACCACCATCTGCTAGTCCATTTGCATAGCTCCAAGTGTTATTTACACATGCTATCTGGTCTACTAATTTAAGAGCACCCAAGATAATAAGAAGCAAAGCATAAAACCTCGAGTCAAACAATAATCTGGTGTGAGTGATAAATAATCCCAAAACGCTATAAAAGTCGGTATAGTATATGGAACAAAGGGTATGCAGAATCATACCTGACTTTCCCTACATCCATAGAGTTAGCACATAACATCGAATATATGCTACTCTATGATGGTCATCATGGGTTTACTATACATCAAGGTACTAAGGATGTTTAGATATCGATCTACATCGTGTGACGTCCCTAAGGTGATAAAAAAGTCAAATAAACATGGCATCCATCATCATCCTCACATTCACTCACTCAGTGCGTTGGATATATGATACACGTATGATAGCCCTGGCTAAGGACTACTCAATGTCCTAGTCTCTGGGTATTGAATCCATGCACTCAAAAGGCCAGGAACTAGACTACCTGCCCGAGTAGTCCAGGGTGAATGTCGGGTAATCGTGCGATCCAAGTGAGCATCCCCACACCCCTCCTCTACAAGTATGCTACAAAACCGACGAATATCAATGATCCCTTTGCATATGCCATCAATAGCAGAGCTCATCCTAGAACTGTCCTTACAACTGCCGTATGAAGTCATCGCGATTGGGAACTATTCGAGACAGCCATCGTTGGTCATAGAATGTCATCGTGCGTCCCCCAACTTGGGAACTATTACAGAAAGCCAATGTCAGTCACAGAATGTCATCGTGCATCCCATAACCTTCCATCGACAGTTCCACCAAACTGACCCGTCATTGCCTACACTGCATCCCGAAATACAACTGTCCATCGTCGAAGCTGTCACTTCCCGTTATGGAATCATCATCGTCGAATCATGAAATCATCGCATTGAATTACCACATCTTCGATTCGATGCCAAACCACTCTTCGAAGAGTAGTAACACCAAAATCGAATGTCAATCGGACAAACGAACCATTGCACCGTGCTCTTCGAAGCCTCCCCATCATCCATGTCAAAATTGGTTAAATCGGCTGTCATCAATTGTGGTAGATATCGACCACTCCATAGTAGTCGATAACGATTGCCTTGGTCATGTACTTAACCTAAAATAGTTCAATACAAACCAAATGAAAATGTCCAGCGTCTTCACTAAAGTCCGAAGTGTATCTCCAATTTCCACGATGCTTCATCTTAAGATAAGTCGACGTGCACGATGCTCTATGCAGGAAATCATATCCTATGGAATATATTATAATCCTATATCACCTTCTAATGGCATTTTCAACCAACTACCAAACAAGCAGGCTTGCAACCAACAAGCATAGAAATGTCTATAGTAGCCTACATATATCTAGGATAACATAATACAATCCATCCAAAGCAACCAATGTTGGAAAATGTGGGATTAATGTAAAACTAGCCTAAATCTATCTATATCGTCAAAAAAGTGCGTCGATGGGGAAAATGTGACATTTAATTTAAAACCGTTTTAAAAAACTTTTAATTCTTTTTATAAAATAAGATATAGATTAAGTATTTTAGAAATCACATTTTAAATTAAGAAAACATATAAACACATTGATTTTATACTATACTAACAATCATAGTGTGGTGAGAGACAATATCACTCACCTCGACCAAATTTGTCTAAACCATTTCCAAGTTGTAGAGCTATCCATTATGAGCATAACGCAAGAAACGACATCCAAAACAGACCTTGTATGCAAAACATATAGCATATATAAGTTACCGAATAAAATAAGAAATTAAATCACTTAATTAGTTAACTTATCTCACTAATTACCTCCACTACCGCTAATTACTTTCTTCCCATAAACATTGTCTTCCAGGCCCATACATGTATTAGTATATCACCCCATAGCCAAATTCAAGCTTTGATTTCTCATTCTCTAGTCGACGGAATCACAAGCCGTCTTCGCTAATGAATTCCCATTTGCGTTCTCCTTCCCCTGGACCCAATGCCATCACGATCGAACTCCCTACCTAATTCCGACTTGATAGCCGCAAGTGTGACTACCCTTCAATGCGTTTTGCATCGGTGCACCACGGAGCTCCAAACTTTAGGAAAAGATGCTCCTTGATGAAATAAAAATTATGGTGCACTCGAACTCGTCCAAAACCTACCCATTTTCCGATAAGACCAAACCCTAGGCACATCCAATATGGTTTGATTTCGGCCAAGGTAATCACGCACTTCAAATTGGGTATAGGTTTGTAGATCTTGATCATATGAATGCAATGAAACAGGTTCGGGATCTCGTTAAGTGGATAATGAAATTTTGATTTTTGAAATCATGGTGTAAAGGGCGACCATGTTTTTGCTGGAGAACGAATGAAATAGTGCTTGACCAATGAGCATGTAGGGTTTTGGATAATATATGTTAATTTTATATTCGTTTTACTAAATTTCTCAAATAAAACGATCGTGCATTTTGAGCTCGTGCGATCAAATGACGTGTCCAATAGCCATGAAACATGTCTGCATGCAACACCTCATTTTTAAGGTCCCAATGGTATAAATTTCATCGCTATCTATGACAATGCTCCGAGATGACAATTTTGCGCTTTTCGAGACCATTAGCCATCAGATCGTCCGATCTCCAAATATAGTGATCCATGTACTTATTTTATTTTGCAACATCGGTACAAACTCAACGGAAGTGGTTTCGAGTCCAAATTCCATCGTATACGAAGAATAATATTTTAGACCGTCGTTTAATTAACGACTAAATATTTATATCAATTATTTAAATATATGATCCTTAAAAATACGGGTCGTTACACTTGATGTTTAAAAATAGTAAGGGGAAAACCCAATCTATGCATTAGGGGTTGGTCTCACCGTATCTTGGTTTTGGGTAAGTATTATTCACACCATAATTTATGTTCGACTTGTGTTTTTATTATGTATTCCCTATAAACTCACAGGTTCTCATTTAAGTAGGCCGAGTTTATGGGATTTGACAGGTTTAAAATAAGAGTTGTAGTATGAAGATTGAAGATGGCGTAGTAGGCTTGGTAGTTAATAATGATTTTTATTTCCACTATACTAAGGAGCTCAGGCTGCATCATCATATGTAGGCCCGTCTCATTATTATATTTATTTTCTACTGTATTTGACCCTTGTGTGAGCATGTTATTGGGTTTAATCTTAACAGAAATATATGTAAAGGATGCTAAAGAAATTTTAAATGTAATGAAAAATATTTAGCTTCTCTGTTTACTTTATTTGTGTTTAAATAATATACTGAACTCACTTACGTCATTGGAAGATAATTCTGGTGATGACTGTAGCATCATCGGCGTTCATCATTGAGTCTCCAAGTGGGGGATGTTACAGCTAGGGATTGGACATATGCGAATATCCAAAATATGGGTACACGCGGACTACCCTGTCCCAACAATGAGCATCACAAGCACAGAGTCATCCGTTAATCCCTTGGCATACGTACGGATAGTAGAACTACCCCCCACATATGCTCAAATCATATCCATGCAGACGTCCAAACACATGGATACATGCAGACTACCCTGGGTACACGCAGACTACCTTAGCTTACTCACGATCACCACAATCTCATGTTCTACTCTACGACCTATCATGTATAACTCGTCCTTTCTGTCCATCACCAGATGTTGTAGTCACTTGCCACATTGAGTCATCGAATTCATCACACTTCATTAGTTTCCATCCCATTGTCATATAGAATCATCCTAGGGTCCTCCATCCTAACCCAAGCCAACTCCCAAGACCACCAAGTGACCCTGAGTCTTGCCCCGAATCCCTCCATGCCAAGTCCGAAGCCAATACCCTAAATCACCATTCCATGTTATGTCCAGTCCCCTGCATATGACCGAACCAAAACCACCAAACTACATTTCTCGTTCAGCTCCTCATCACTGAACCAACAACCACTAGACATGATTTCATGTCATGTCCTCTGTTGCCGAACCAAACGACTAGCGAACCAACTAGCTACCGGACAGGATTTCATGTTCGATCGTCCCCTTACCGAGCTAAGCACATACCGAAAAGGAATTCCTATCCGGTCTTCCACTACCAAGCCAACTTAGATTTGAATAGATACTTCCCCATTCTGAAGCCAATCATCGGACCATCCTCATACTGGACCAAGCTTCACCAAACCAAAACTTGTAACTCCTTCAGCACATCAACATCGCACCAATTCCATCGCTATACTCAAGACTTTGACTCTCATGCATCACCTATGCAATTATACTACTACAAGCGCTCTAGAGCCTATCCATCGAAGTCAAGTTTCATGGTTCCTACCTCTAGTTTGCTCCGTCGAGCATTTTCAACCATACAAGCACACAAGCAAACACCATACATACCAAACAACCCTCAAACAAGCAAATCACACAATTGATAATAACAATCATCATACAAGGTGTCTACAACATAGCCTAACACATATCAATGTAATCATATGTCCAAATGTCATGTTTAGAACACCAAAAATAATTTGATTTACATTTTTACTACAAGTTTGGTTTTAAAACAGCATTAAAACTAAATTTTGACTATAAAAATGGATCCAAAACATGTTAAAACCTATTATACATGATAAAGTGAAAGATGATAAATCACTCATTAAAACCTTAAAAAGTCCAAGTTTTTCGTGAAAATCGATGCAAATCCAAAAATCAACAATCAAACCCAAAGTTTTATTTTCCAAAAATGTAGATTCGAAGATCTCTAGTGAATCCCCTTTCTAACATCCTTAATATATGACTTAGATTTAATTTGGAGGAGAAAAGAGAAGATTTTGGGTGGACTGAGTTAATGGAGGCTTAAATCTATTTAGGAGATGGTAAAAATGATTTGAAGATGTTTGTTCAGCCAATGTAGGTGCAAAACCCAAAATGAGTTAATGGACCTATCCCCAAACTCACTAATTACCCACTAAACCACTCCAAAAACTAATAATTTTCAAACAGCCATATTTCCTACTAAGAAAGCCCAAATCGCTATTATGACCACGCTACGAAAAGAGAAACCATCATATCATTTCAATGAAAGTGGTCTTGGATGCTAATGCGGCATTTATAAAAAGTTACAACCGTTACAATTTTTCAAGGGTAAAATCATCCTGAAAATTCTAAATATAGGAAATGTCACTAGTAGGCATTTCCTAAAGTTACAGAGTCATACGACGTTATATGAATTTAAAAAGAAATGTTATATGATCCTTTGATATGTAAAATACTGGTCGTTACACTCTCCCTCTTTAGGAATTTCGCCCTCGAAATCCCCCTTACAAACAAGGTAAAATCAAGCATAACTACCCCGCATGCCTAACATCCACAAGCAAACATATTAAACGAGCATAGAAAAGCAAGAAATGATATCTACGCCTACCTCCTCTATGATATCGAAAGTGAAAGTAAATGCGATAAACATAATTATCACCAAGTAAAAAGCTCTGGGTAAGCGTTCCTCACGCTCTCCTCGGTCTCCCAAGTACAATCGCCTTCGCACTTACTCCACTGAACCTTCTATTAGGAACTGGAGATAGTGGTTTTGATGACAACAACCTTTGTAACTTATTTTATTATAACTTATGTACTAACATTATTGTCTAGATGTATATGAATGTTATTATGCAGGATATATATAAGGCAGATACTGATTATTGAAGACTGTACAGTATAAAGATCAAGAATGAAGAAATCAAGTTTGAAGACTCATGAGTATCAAGATAAGTGTCTAGTTTTGTTAAAACTTCATAATAGCATGGAAATCTTCATTCCAAATTTCATTTGGGATGGAACCCATTTCTACCTTCTTAGTGGCTTACAAACCCACGACAAGTAGCTTACAAACCTACGACGAGTGGCTTACAAACCCACAAACATCCAGGTTTTGTACAAGTTCTCGAGTCCTGATGTAATGAAATATTCTGCAGGAAGAAGCTTGCAAAACTACTTCAAAATGGTTTTTCAAAATGATTTTCAAAACTGCTTTTCAAAATGTTTTAGCCTTAAAAATTATCTTTTCAAATGATTTTCAAAAAGATGTTTTAGCCTTAAAATATTCTTTATTTTTGTTTTTAAATAAACTCTTGTTTTAAACTTCGTTTGTTTTTAAAACTATCTTCTGATTTTTAAATATTCTTTTATAATATGTATATACTTGAGATTTAAAATAAAATTTATATATACATTCTAAAAATATATTTTCCTACTCTTCTTTATTTTAAAACATAGGAAAATTAGTTTATTTTACTCCAGAATCATTTCATCTTGTTTTCCTTTCAATACCATTTTCATAACAAATTTTACATTGTTTTTAACTAAGGATGTCGACATCATGGGATACCCCATGTTGACATGGTGGCCGTTAAATTCAAAAGTTTCAATTTTCAAAAGAAGTGTCTATTCGTTTAAATCTCTTCACGAATGGTTATGACCGTTACTGGTCTATAAATAGCCTTCACAAATGAATTTTTTTAACTAACTATTTTCTTATTTTCTTATTTTCTTCACTCCTTCTTCTCCACAAAACCATATTCTAAAATTTTCATATTTTTAAGATCGTGTCGAAATTCTGCCGAATTCTCAAGTGAATCAAATTGGAATCTCATTTTTGTTTGATTCTCTTCCCTCTCTCGAAGATCAAAGTGATATTCAAAGTAATAAGATCAATTTGTAATCAAAAGTTTATCGAGTCTCTCTATAAGTTATGGTTGTGCCTGAAAATCAATTGGGTGATCTTGTGTCCCGTAAATCAAGAGAGTTTGCCCCGGACTCGATGACAGGAGGGTACCTCAAGGCCTTTAGAAATTGAGGATTGTAATCTCAACATTGGTATAATAAAAATCTGTACGAGGTGTCTGCCTTGGTGCAGGACTGGACGTAGGGTAACTCCGAACCAGTATAAAATCCGGTGTGTTCTTTCCTTTTAGTGCTTTTTATTTACTTTCTGCATCTGTGTTTGATTCTGTGATTCTTCTTTGATTAAGTTCTGCATTTTTTTTATATCATAAATTTTAAATTAGTCCATATAAGTCTTAGAATCCATTAAACACTATTCACCCCCCACTAGTGTTAAATTAGCCTTAAGATCATTAATCTGCACTCCCTTTCAATTGGTATCAGAGCATAGGTTTTCATAGTTTTCATAATCTGAAACTTGAAAAGTTAAAAATGGCATTTTTAGGAAATTTTGTTAATACTAGTTTGAATTTATGCATTTCATCAAAGTATCATAAGTCTGCATATAGTTTTATGAAAAATCAAGTTATCTACTGAATTGGTTTGTTATGCAGTAACAGACATGTTACATGGCTTTTGAAGAATCAACAACCAATGGACAAACTGTGCAAATTGAGAAAGATAAATGGATACTTGATAGTGGTTGTTCAAGGCATATGACTGGAAATCCCGAGATACTCAATGACATTATATATCAAGATGGTGGATTGGTCAACTTTGGAGATAACTGAAAAGGATATGCGATTGGCATCAGCAATGTCGGTAATTCTAAAACTCCTCTTATTTATGATGTTTTGCTAGTTAGGAATTTAAAACATAATTTGCTTAGTATAAGTCAACTATGTGATAAAGGATTTAAAATTAAATTTGGAAAAGATAAGTGTCACATCGAAGATAATAAGTCAAATATTATCTTTGAAGGAATTAAGAAGAAAAACATTTACATCCTTAGTATGAAAGTTTCAAATGATAACTTATGTCTTTTTGCTAATACAAGTGACCCTTGGATTTGACATAAAAGATTTGATCATTTAAATTTCAAACTGTTATCTATGTTATCAAAACTTGACTTAGTTAGAGGTCTTTCCAAGTTAAACTTTAAAGTAGATAGTATATGTGATGCTTGCCAATTAGGAAAACTTAAGAAAAGTTCATTTAAATTAAAAGGTATGATTTCTACTTCTAAACCTCTAGAATGCTTCATTTAAATTTATTTGGTCCATCTCAAGTTCAATCAATTAATCGCAATAAATATGTTTTTGTAATTGTAGATGATTATTCTAGATATACTTGGACAATTTTTCTTAAACTTAAAAGTGATGGTTTTGAATTATTTAAGAATTTTGCTAAAAGAATTCAAAATCAACTTTCTTTAAAAATAAAAACTATTCGTAGTGATCACGATGGAGAATTTGAAAATGAAAATTTTGAGAATTTCTGTAATCAAAA
The DNA here is from genome assembly GCA_030737815.1 of Allium fistulosum. Classification (NCBI taxonomy): domain Eukaryota; kingdom Viridiplantae; phylum Streptophyta; class Magnoliopsida; order Asparagales; family Amaryllidaceae; genus Allium; species Allium fistulosum. The sequence continues at coordinate 778,919,286 of CM060907.1, forward strand.
AGGAATTACTCATAATTTCTCTTTTCCAAGAACTCCACAACAAAACGGAGGGGTAGAACGTAAGAATAGAAAGATTCAAGAGTATGATAGAACAATGCTTTCTGATAGTAACTTACATAAAAACTTTTGGGCTGAAGCAGTCGCTACAGCTTGTTATATATTAAATAGGATTTTAATTAGACCATTAACTAATAAAACACCATATGAATTACTTTACAATAAGAAACCCATAGTAGCTTATTTTAAAGTTTTTGGTAGTAAGTGTTTTATTCTTAATACAAAAGATAATTTAGATAAATTTGAACCTAAATCCGACAAAGGTATCTTTATCGGATATCCTAATAGAAGTAAAGCATTTAGAGTTTATAATTTAAGAACTAACACTATTGAAGAAACAATGCATGTATCTTTTGATGAAAATTTTAAAGATACTGTACAAATAGAAGATGAAGAAGATTTTGTAACTTTAAATAATGAACCTAATGAAACTAATTGTGAAATCATTCAACCTAATAAAAGAATTAGGCTATTAAAAGATCATTCTGTAGAAAATATACTAAGAAATATTGAATCTATAGTTAAAACAAGAAATCAACTAAATAGTATGAGTAATGTAGCTTTTATATCAATTATTGAACCTAAAAATCCAAAGGAAGCATCATATGATGATTCATGGATTCTTGCTATGCAAGAAGAATTGAATCAGTTCACCAGAAATGGTGTTTGGGAACTTGTTCCTAGACCTGAGGATAAAAGTATAATTGGAAAAAAATGGGTTTATAAAAGTAAAATGAATGAACTTGGTGAGGTCGTGAGAAATAAAGCTCATTTAGTCGCGCAAGATTATTGTCAAGAAGAAGGAATTGATTATGACGAAACCTTTGCATCCGTAGCAAGACTAGAAGCTATCAGGATACTACTTGCTTTCGCAAACTACAATAATTTCAAGTTATATCAAATGGGTGTTAAAAGTGCTTTTCTAAATGGTTTTTTAAAAGAAGATGTTTATGTTGAACAACCTCCACTTTTTGAAGATAATAAATTTTCAAATCATGTATATAAATTAAAGAAAGCTTTATATGGTCTGAAACAAGCTCCTAGAGCCTGGTATGAAAGACTAAGATCTTATTTACTACAATCTAGTTTTGAAATTGGTAAAATAGATACAACTCTTTTTATTAAAAGAAACAAAAATGATATTCAATTAGTACAAATATATGTAGATGATATAATATTTGGGTCAACTAATAACATAATGAATAAAGAATTCTCAGATATAATGACTAAAGAATTTGAAATGAGTCATATGGGAGAAATAAGTTTCTTCTTAGGACTTCAAATCAAACAATTAAATAAATGAATTTTCATTAGTCAAGAAAAATATGCTAAGGATTTAATTAATAAATTTGGATTGACCACTTCTAGTGGGAAACCAACTCCAATGACAACTAATGTAGCTTTAAGTAAAGAAGATAAATCAAAAGATGTTGATCAAAAATTATATAGAGGAATGATTGGTTCGCTGCTTTATATAACAACAAGTCGTCCTGACATCATGCATAGTGTATGTCTCTGTGCAAGATACCAATCTCAACCTAAAGAAACTCACTTAAAAGCTGTTAAAAGAATTTTAAGATATGTAAAACATACTTTAGATTATGGTTTATTTTACCCTAAAAATGATGTATTTGATTTAATTTCATATTGTGATGCTGATTACGCTGGTTGTAAATCAGACCGAAAAAGTACAAGTGGAACTTGTCACTTTCTAGGACATTCTCTAGTTTCCTGGTTTAGTAAGAAGCAAAACACTGTATCCTTGTCAACAACTGAAGCAGAATATATATTTGCTGCTTTGGCTTGTTCTCAAGTTATATATATGCAACAAACTTTAAAAGGTTTTGGATTAACTATAACTAAATCACCAATTTTTTTTGATAGTACTAGTGCAATAAACCTATCTAAAAATCCAACTCATCATGCTAGAACAAAACATATTGATATTAGACATCATTTTCTTAGAGATAATATAAGTAAAGAAGTCATAACTCTTGAATATATTAATACTGAAAAACAAATTGCTGATATATTAACCAAACCATTAAATGAACAAAACTTTACTAAATTTAGAAGAGAATTAGGTATATGTTCATTAACTGAAATATAAATTATAAATAATACAAGTATAGTTAATAATTAATATAAATAAAAATTTCTCAAAAATTGAACTGGGCATGTCGACATGACCCATCCCCCTATGTCGACATACTGGCCGAGATTTTCAAATTTAAATTTCCCTCTAAAATTAGTTATTTTGTTATATATTTATATATTTCGACTTGTACTCCTTTTCTCTGTTCTATTCTTTGTAATAAACTTCTAAAACAGTAAATTAATGGCTTCTTATGGTTAACATTAGAGTTCTTAGCCTCCTACGACTTTGACATTTCCTGTACGCCCAGCAAAGGAAATGTGGTCGTTAATGCTTTAAGTGGGATACATGCTAGCTTGGGAGCAATGTTCCTAGAGTAGAAGAAGTTGCAGTTTATTGCTGACTATGATTTTAGGCCTTGATATGAGCCAAAGTCGGAAGTTTTGGCCAGCCGGACGGTCAGACCTACCTTGATCGAGCGAATCAGTACTAGTCAAAGGCGAGATGCCTGACTAGCAAAGATTATCGCAGTGGTAAAGGAAGGGGTAGAGTCCAAGGAGAAGAAGCAGTATGGGCTCGACCGTTATGGTTTGCTCCATAAGGATAGAAGATTTTTTGTTCCTGATGTCAGTGGGTTGAGGGATGAGGTGCTATGCGAGTGCCATCATTTGAAATTGACTAAACATCCTAGCAGAAACAAAATGTACCACGACATGAGGAAGAAATTTTATTGGGTAGGGATGAAGAAGGACACTGTGGCATTAATTTCGAAGTGCATAAATTGTCAGTTGGTAAAGGCAGAGCGGAAGAAGCCGAGTGGTTTACTGAAACCACTCGAGATTCCCGAGTGGAAATGGAAACTAGTTTCAATGAACTTCATCGATGAATTGTCGAGAACTAGAGGGGGTACGATATCATTTTGGGTCATAGTCGATAGATTGACGAAGAGTGTTAGATTTGTACCCGTCAAGTCAAGTAGAATGGCATCCAAATCGGCTGAATTGTATATGAAGTGGGTTGTGTGATTTCATAGTGTGCCAAAGAGCATTGTAGCATTGTGGGCGATTGAGACCGTTTGTTTACTAGTGGGTTTTGGAAGAAATTACAACAGGCGTTGAACATGGAGTTGCATCTTAGTACAGCTTATCACCCAAAAACTGATGGGTAGACCAAGAGGGTGAATCATATCTTGGAGGATCTCTTGCGAGCTTGCATTCTCAATTTCGATGGCTTGTAGGATGATCATTTGCACTTGGTAGATTGTGCATACAACAATTGATGTCGGTCTAGCATCAGTATGGCACCATTTGAGGCATTATATGGACGACCATGCAACGCTCCTTCATATTGGTGGGAAGTGGGTGAGAAACTCATACTTAGGTCAGACATGATTAGAGAGACTTCAAAGAAGATATCATTCAACAACGAATGAAAGTTGCTCGGGATAGGCAAAAGAGATACATTGATAGGAAAAGATGTGATATAGAGTTCTCCGTCAACGATATGGTATTTATCAAAATTTCTCCGCTGAAGAATGTTGTACGATTTGGTACTAAGTGTAACTTGGCGCTGAGATTCGTTTGTTCTTTTCTGACACTTAAGAGGATTGGGGAACTGCCTTACAGAGTCAACTTACCTCAAAAGATGATAGGCATGCACAACATGTTTCATGTCTTTCACTTGCTGAAGTTTGTGCATGGCTCAAGCGTGATTGTTGAACCAAATCATCTTGATGATATCGAGATTGAACCAAAAACTTCAAGACCTCGTAGGCTACTCATATCGTCGGACAGACATAAAGCAGCTTAGGAGGAAGATGGTAGAGCTGTTGAAGGTGAAAGGGAGTGCAGATTAAGGATCTTAAGGCTAATTTAACACTAGAGGGTGGGTGAATAGTGTTTAATGGATTCTAAGACTTATATGGACTAATTTAAAAATTATGATATAAACAAATGCAGAACTTAATCACAGAACAATCACTGAATCAAACACGGATACAGAAAGTAAATAAAAAGCAGTAAAAGGAAAGAACACACCGGATTTTATACTGGTTCGGAGTTACCCTACGTCCAGTCCTGCACCAAGGCAAACACCTCGTACTGATTTTTATTATACCAATGTCGAGATTACAATCCTCAATTTCTAAAGGCCTTGAGGTACCCTCCTGTCTTCGAGTCCGGGGCAAACTCTCTTGATTTACGGGACATAAGATCACCCAATTGATTTCCAGGCACAACCACACCATACAGAGAGACTCGATAAACTTTTGATTACAAATTGATCCTATAACTCTGAATAGCACTTTGATCTTCGAGAGAAGGCAGAGAATCAAACAAGAATGAGATTCTAATTTGATTCACTTGAGAATTCGGCAGAATTTCGGCACGATCTTAAAAATATGAAAATTTTAGAATATGGTTTTGTGGAGAAGGAGTGAAGAAAATAAGAAAATAGTTAGTTAAAAAAATTCGTTTGTGAAGGCTATTTATAGACCAGTAACGGTCATAACAATTCATGAAGAGATTTAAACGAATAGACACTTCTTTTGAAAATTGAAACTTTTGAATTTAACAGCCACCATGTTGACATGGGGTATCCCATGATGTCGACATCCTTAGTTAAAAAAAATGTAAAATTTGTTTTGAAAATCGTATTGAAAGGAAAACAAGATGAAATGATTCTGGAGTAAAATAAACTAATTTTCCTATGTTTTAAAATAAAGAAGAGTAGAAAAATATATTTTTAGAATGTATATATAAATTTGATTTTAAATCTCAAGTATATACATATTATAAAAGAATATTTAAAAATCAGAAGATAGTTTTAAAAGCAAACGAAGTTTAAAACAAGAGTTTATTTAAAAACAAAAACAAAGAATATTTTAAGGCTAAAACAACTTTTTGAAAATCATTTGAAAAGACAATTTTAAGGCTAAAACATTTTGAAAAGCAGTTTTGAAAATCATTTTGAAAAACCATTTTGAAGTAGTTTTGCAAGCTTCTTCCTGCAGAATATTTCATTACATCAGGACTCGAGAACTTGTACAAAACCTGGATGTTTGTGGGTTTGTAAGCCACTCGTCGTAGGTTTGTAAGCTACTTGTCGTGGGTTTGTAAGCCACTAAGAAGGTAGAAATGGGTTCCATCCCAAATGAAATTTGGAATGAAGATTTCCATGCTATTATGAAGTTTTAACAAAACTAGACACTTATCTTGAAATCTTGATCTTGATACTCATGAGTCTTCAAACTTGATTTCTTCATTCTTGATCTTTATACTGTACAGTCTTCAATAATCAGTATCTACCTTATGTATATCCTACATAATAACATTCATATATATCTAGACAATAGTGTTAGTATATAAGTTATAATAAAATAAGTTACAAAGGTTGTTGTCATCAAAACCACTATCTCCAGTTCCTAACAATCTCTCCCTTTTTGATGATGACAACCTTATAAAATATACTTACCACTTCGATCATACCATAACTACCCCTTACACCAAAAACTCCCCCTTACTCCAAGCCTATTACTTTATATAACTTCTCCCCCTTTGTCATCAACAAAAATAACCTATAAACCTTGAACTTAATAGAAAATGAGATAAACAAACATATGACATAAGGATAATAACCATGTATGAGTGAAATATAGCATCCTAAGTTAAATGGAATTCAAGATTTTATACACCAAAGATTGTTTTTAGAAGAACATTAATTAAGATAACACTTATATACAAATTAACAAACCATTATACTATCAAGAAAGAGAAAAACGAAAAACGCTTAACGAGGACCCTTAACTATTGGTGATTTATGGACTGAACAATTTAGATAGTGGAGACAAAAGTTTCCACGTTGTTCGACCAAGTTCCCATTAGCGTCAAAAAGGACCTCTCCAATGCAAATCGCGCCATCGACTTCGTCTATATGAACATCCGGATTCGGCAAAGGATGTTCTTCTTCTTGATCCTCTTGTGGTTCTTTTAGAGGCTCTTCTTCTTCAGAATCCATGGCTGTGATAATTCTTCGATGACAATGGGATTGGCATGGTTATCCATAAGGAAGTTTTGTAAATTCCTAAGGATTTTTCCTTGCCTATCTTGTTCTCTAGCCATTCGCAGTTGACTTATTTGAATTTCCATCATCATTTGTAGCAAATCTTTCATCTTCTCTTGTAATTTGATGACTCGTACGTGTGTGGAACGTTGAAAAGGGCCAGAATGAGGAGAAGTGGGTGAAGAAGGTTCATTATTAGAAGAGTGCAAATGGAGATAAAGATGGCACGTCAGAACCTTTTGCAGAGGCAAAAAGTAATAGAAGAAGTTACCTTTCGGTAATACCGAAAGGTTTGCATAACACTCGAGAAAAAGAAGTGCACAGTAACTTCAGAGGAGGGCCTTTCACAGGTATAAAAAGGGAAATAGTTATAAGGCCACCTGACGTAATGAACAGATGAAAAGAAAGAAGAGCGCCCCAAGCCTTTTTAATAAAAAAAGAAAGGAATGCAAGAAACAAGTTTGTCGCAAATATAAACCCTTCAGAGCAGACGAGGGGATTCATCACTCGTCATTCAAAGCAAATGTCTTCCAAGAAAGGTAGAAAGAATAGGACCATAATAGATAACACGGTTGACAACCATTTCGGAAGCATAATAAGCCTTCCTAACTGGTTGAGTACATGTCCAGTATCCTTTAATAGTATCGAAAGGTTTACATAAAGATAGCACTCATAATTCAACAAAAATACCTCTTACTGTTAGCAAAAGGAAGTATCAGGCTACTTCTCTGGAGGAAAACATATCACCTTCTTTCAATCTTGGAAATAGAGAGCAGGGGAAACCTTCTACTCCACCTCAATCGACTCCCCCTCTAGTTCAGGTTCAGGTGTCCCCACAACTGGTTCTAACTCAAGATCTTCAACCAGAAGAACATGTGGCCAAAATTGCGTATCTAGAACGCCAGATGGTAGAAATGAAAGATCTTTTGAATGAAGTGTTATCTCACCGATCGTCAAATGAAAGCTACCACTGCAGGGGATGAAGTCGAGTCTCTAAAAAGGAATCTGAAAACCAATGCAGGTGCTGTCAAAGGAAAAGCTCACATTTCTCTACTAAGACAGAAGGAGGGCCTTCCACCGAAGGCAAATTATGAGGGAAGAGTTCATGCGGAAAATAAAGACTATTCCGCGAGTTCAACTTAAAATGGCTACTAACCTAATTAAAGAGACTACATGAACAATGAAGCTTATCTTAAGGATGTGGCGGAAAAGGCCGTGAGAGACCTGCTAAACGCTAAGTGCAAAAGAACCGAAGACGAAAGAGTGAACAACAATGAAAGGGTTGCACCCTTCATCGATGAAATTATGTCAGCTCTAATATCATCTCATGTAAAGGTCCCCACCATGATATCATGGGACAACTGAACCGGATGACCATCTGATGACGTTTGATAGCCGGATGGATTTATATTACGCTTTTGGCGCTGTGAGGTGTCGACTTTATCCGGTCACGTTACAAGTGGCCACAGCTAAGTGGTACCGGCAATATCGTGAGAATATGATATATTTCTGGAAGCAGTTCTCATATGAATTCTCTGCTCAATTCTGCATATGTAAAGATCCTTGTATTGATTATACCGTGCTCGCTAACATCAGGCAAAATCATGGATAGTCCATAGGGAATTATCTAAAGAGATTCAATACATAAGCATTGAAGGCCAAAGGCGTGAACGACAGAGATAAACTCATCGCTGTCCACTCAGGACTCATAGTTAATTCTCCTTTTTGGAAGGAGCTGTTCATTCATGGATGTCATGATCTTCAAGATTTCCATTTTCTAGCCGACAAGTTTATCCAAATGGACGAATTGTATTTCTCGAAAAAGAAATTTGATCATAAGAAGGACAGTGGGAGATTTGGCCCGGAGAGAATTCCCAAGAGAGCTAGGTGGGAGGAAACCAATACTAACGCAGTGGCGTTAAATCGACCAGTCTCCTACATCTATGCGATGACCCAGGATAAGGTCAACTTCCCTACTTCATTTAAGGCCCAAAATTATCCTGAGCAAAAAAAAGGAGACAAATACTGTGCCTACCACAAAGCTAATGGCCACAGAACTAATGAGTGTAAGGTTCTGGCTGGGATAATCTAGAAGTTGATTCGAGAGGGGCAATTGAAAGAATTCGTAAAGAATCCACAGCAAACTCTCCCAACAAACACTGACCGAGGAAGCCTGTAGGACATGCCGTAAATCTAATCAAGGAAGATGACCCGCTAAGTTAAGTCCACCCCAGAATAAGATTGATGTCACATATGGAGGACCACATCCAGTTGGTAAAAGTCAAAGTGCCCGAAGCAAGTACATTCGAGAAGCTAAAAAGGGTATATTCTCTATACAGGAAGAGCCACCGTTCAAAAGTCTAAAACACAACATTAATATGCATACAGTAGTGATTAACCCACATGAGCTGTGACGCCCCACCTCTATACTCACACTAACCAAGGACACTACTGGGTAATGCCGTCAATTAGTACGAAGAATAAGGCTGTTGAGGAGCGACTATCTATGTAATTTCTTTGTGCGAGATATGTCAGATAGTAGGTCATGCATTTCATTTCAAGAGGAAATCTGACATATCAAATAGAAACTCAAAGCTACTGCATAGTGGCTATGTGGCCTTCGAAAACAAATATAAACTAAGCATAACACCAAATCAGTCACAGGTATTCATATCACTAAGGCGGAAACAGACTTGAATATAACACATAGAAGTGAACATCAAAGTAGTGGTCATACAAGATCCACTACATCACAAAAGAATAGGTACAAGTGCTAGACAAAAGAATATGTATACATCAAGGAGTCTCTATCTCGAATGTATAAAAAACAAAAACTACTAAGCGAAAGTAGTTAGCCAAAAGTCAGAAGCTAATCCCTACTAAGAAGTCAAGTGGAAGCACTTGAAACACCTCGGTCTGACCCGAGTATTATTTAAGAAGAAAAATAATAAACAGATAACTCTAGCTATAAATATCATATAAGATGAGATAGGATAAGAGATATGACAAATATATGTGATAACAACGAAAATCATACAATATCTTAAATCTTCTCAAACACAAAAAAGAATGTCATATTCTTTATTTTTGTTCACCAAACCACAAATATTGATAAAGCTTATCAATGCAAATCACAAAAATTGGTGAAACAACAAATTCTAGAAATCATCAATTAGAAATCCATAAATCACAATAAGGGGGGAGAGGCCTATCACAAACGGGAGTATGAAAACTCACCAACAGGTGTACCACAAACGGGATGCTATCCCAAGGGTCGCTAACCCATAGAGCCGGTGCAACGACGTAGTACAACGGTACGCCTGAGGAATCTGAAACTCAAATAAGCTGGAACAACGACGTAGTACAACGGTATGCCCAATGAACCGAACTCCATAAAATCCATAGGTCGCTAGCCTATAAAAAATGAGACGAAGCTCAACAGAACGGGGTACAGTCCCCCATGCGGACAAAGAGACATCGCATATCGTTAGTCTAATCCTCAAAATGATCATCATAGATCAATAAGTGTAAATTACATCAAGTTAGTAAATAGATGAGTTTAGCTTCACGTCCCATAACCACTGGCTTAACTTAAATATTTACGAACAAATTGTAGATTTCCATTCGAAAATTGTCACAAGATTTCAATCGAACAAGTCTAAGAATTAACCGACGAAGTTAACACAAGCATTTCATACCACTTGTTTTGCTAAGTCATTTAATTGGATTTCTTTTATGAGTGAGGTAAAGGTTTGTATGTACTAATAGATTGGAAAACGGTTTTAAAAACGAGCTTTGTACTTAAAACTAGTGTTGAAATCGTTTTTGTGAAAAAGTTTGAGTATTTACTACTAGTATAGAAACCTTTGTATTTTAAAGTGACAAATCATAGAAACGATTGTAAAAACAATCTATCACAAAAAATTCACATTTGACGACGTGAATTAAAACCATAAAAATCGATATCAAATCCATCAAATGGATATTCCCAAAAATCCAGAGAAGAAGTCATCAAAGTCGATAATAAATGACAACAACCAACCGGATCAACAAAAATCGATAAAACGGAAATCCACTGAAAAATAGGCAAATTGGCTGAATTAAACAGCACCAAACGTCTGGTGGTTTTCCCCAACGTCTGAGCTGAGAATCTGGAAATTTTCTTCCAGATCGCCCAGACGTCTGGGAATAACCTCAGTCGTTTGAGTTGGAAATCTGGAATTTTTATTCTGTTGCCTCAGACGTTTGAGCATTTTACCAGACATCTGAGCTGAAGCTCAACGCATAATTTACCTAGGCCATTGATGACCAAATTATCTCGGAAGCATTCGAATGAGCGACGGTGGCTAGGGATTTATGCCAAGCGACAACCGAACCCTATAGGCTCTTCAATACACTCCAAACAACATGTCCAAACAGTCATAGTAGGATTTTCATAGATTTTGACTTCAAATACCTAAAATTGGAAATTTCACCAAACCAATTCAATTCAAAAGCAATTGGACATGAAATAGATGTTAGAAATTCATACCTAACAACAATGAAAGCTATAGACATAGATGTGAGTTCAAGAACTCACCTTTAAATTCAAAAACAAGGAATGAGAAGCTCTAAAACAAAGCAAGATCAATCTCTCTTCAACTTCACTTCAAGAACCTTCAATCTATGATCAAATGCAAAGTTATTCCTAAGTTAGGTTATAGGAAAAATCAAGAATTGAAGTGGAATTGAGATGGAGAAAATGAAGAGCATGCTTACCTAAGCTTCTCCTTGATTTTGGAACTTGGATTTGAATTTCCTAATAATCTAGGGTTTAGGAATTATAATTTCCTATCTTTTCCCCCATTTTTCTTTTTAGCTTGAGTGTTAGGAAATTATGAGTAGAATGAATGAAGAGTAGAGGAGTTAGGGTACTTGGTAGAGAAGTTTGGGTTCTCTTATTGGGTTAGTGGGCTAGAACCAAACCCAAAGGCCAAATGAAAATACCAAAATTCCTAATCAACTCCAAACATATCAATGTTCAAACTCAAAAAAGTTGTAAACGTCGTTTTGAACTCAATGGAAGTGGTCTTGAGTTCGGATTTGACTGTTTACAAAAAGTCACATTTCAAACTTTAAATTCAACAAACGATGCTATATTTAAATAAAACATTTAAATATATAATCGTAAAATATGCGGGTTGTTACAGACTCCCCTCCTTAAAGAAATTACGTCCTTGCAATATTTTACGAAGGAAATAAAGAGTTACAACCACACTAAGGTATAATAACACAAGAAAATTTTGAAGTGAGAAGTTCACCTTAAAGAGCACGAGAGAGTAAGTTCGGACGTGCTCGCTCGATGAATTCTCTAGATTCCCAAGAACAATCCTTAGGATTTGCGTACCATTGAACTTTCACAAGCGGAACATCTTTATTATGAAGGCGTTTAACCTCCATAGCAATGATACGAATAGGATGTTGCTCATAGGTCAAATTAGGTGAAACGTCAATTTCTTCAATAACACCGGACTCAAGAATAGAACCGGAATCTCTAAGGCATTTTCGTAGTTGAGAAACGTGGAATACGTCATGAATAGCTGAAAATTGAGCCGGTAATGAAAGGCGATAAGCCACGGAACCAATGCGTTCGGTGATGGGAAATGGGCTAATATATCGAGGTGCTAACTGTCCCGATCAACTGAAATGCACAACACCCTTCATAGGTGAAACACGAACGAATACCAAATCTCCCATAGAAAATTCCAAATTCCTTCTTCGGTTATCGGCATAAGATTTTTGTCTACTTTGCGCTTCTTTCATCCTATGACGAATAAGGTCAATCTTTTATGTGGCATCACGAATAAAATCTAGACCTAAAACCAGCTTCTCACCGGCTTCAATCTAACACGAAGGAGATCGGAATGGCCTTCAATAGAGTGCCTCGAAAGGTGCCATACCAATACTAGATTGGAAGCTATTATTATAAGAAAATTCAACAAGAGAAATATGATCTTCCCAACTTCCACCAAAATCAAGAAGACATGCAAGAAGAAGATCTTCAAGGGTTTGATTCACACGTTCTGTTTATCCATCGGACTGAGGATGATAAGCGGTGCTAAAATTAAGCTTTGGGAAATTAAGCTTTGTTCCCAAAGCTTTTTAAAGACACTTCCAAAATCCACTGGTAAATAATGGATCACGATCGCTAACAATAGAAGTAGGAACTCCATGCAATTTAACAATTTCTTTAACATAGAGTTTGGCCAAAAGAGGTACGGTCTGATTGGACCGAACGGGAATAAAATGGGCAGATTTTGTAAGTCTATCTACAATCACCCATAAACTGTCATGACCCGAATGAGAACGGGGAAGACCGTCGATAAAGCCCATGGAGACTTGACCCCACTATCAAACTAGAATGTCCAAAGGTTGCAATAACCCACCAGGCCTTTGATGCTCAGCCTTTACGAGTTGGCAAGTCATGCAATGCTTAATGAAGTTAGCAATATCAGATTTCATTCCATCCCAATAATATAGTCACTTCATGTCTGCGTACATTTTACTACTACCGGGATGAATGGTAAATTTAGAACGATGAGAATCTTCTAAATGTCTTTACGAAGATCACAAATATTTGGCACGATAAGTCTATCAAATTTTTGAATGCCTCTACGAGCATCAATATCAAAGTCTTTCAAACCATCATTCTTATTTTTATCCCTATAACTTTGGCTAAGAAAAGCCAATTCGGGATCTTGCTTTTGAGCTTCAAGGATGTGGTCTAAAAGAGAAGGATGAGCCTCAAGGCTACATAAAACAAGAGATGAACATAAATCGCATTCACGATCTCAAATCTCACAAGTGGACAAAGTCTCGAGATTATTCCATTTGGATATCAACATGGAAACAACCGCTTGTTGCTTACGACTAAGGGCATCGGCAACACGATTTCCCTTTCCAGGAGTATAAAGAATATCAAGATCATAAGATGCAAGGAATTCGAGCCAACGTTGTTGACGCAAATTAAGTTCCTTTTGAGAAAATAAATACTTCAAAGATTTATGATCATTGCAGAGAACAAATTTCTCTTCCAAAAGATAATGACGCCAAATTCTAAGGGTGAAAACAATGGCCGCGAGCTCTAAATCATGAGTGGCATATGTAGTCTCGGCAGTCTTTAATTGCCTAGAAGCATAAGCGATAACACGTTCCCTTTGCATGAGAACGGCTCCCAAACCAACACGACTAGCATTGGTATAAACAATCAAGTCTTGGTTCCCTTCGAGAATCACAAGAATAGCAGCATCAGAAAGGAGGTCTTTTAATTTCTGAAAAGCTGCTTCACATTTGTCTGACCAAATGTACTTAACTCCCTTCTTTTTTCAAACTAGTAAGAGGTACAAAATTTTTAGAAAAGTCTTTTATGAACCGACGGTAATAGCCCGCCAATCCAAGAAAGCTACGAATTTCTATCACATTCTCCAGTCTCTTCCAATTTTGAATCGCCTCAATCTTTGAAGGATCCACAAAAATTTCGGATTCAGAAATAATATATCCTAAAAATTTCACAAGGGATTGCCAAAAGTGGCACTTAGAAAACTTTGCTTTCAATTGGTTGCTCCTAAGAGATTCCAACACAATCCGAAGATGTTTTTCATGCTCTTCCTCAGTTTTAGAATAAACAAGAATATCATCAATAAAGATGAAAACAAATCGATCGAGGAAGTCTTTGAAAACTCAATTCATAAGGTCAACGAAATAAGTTGGAGCATTCGTTAAACCAAATGGCATAACTAGCCATTCATAAGATCCATAACGAGTACGGAACAATGTCAAAGGAATGCTATCCTCTGCAATACGAAGCTGATGAAAACCGGTTGCTAAGTCTAACTGTGAGAAGACTCTAGCACTGCTAAGTTGATCGAATAGATTATCAATCTGAGGTAAGGGATATTTATTCTTGATGGTAAGATCATTAAGCTTGCAGTAGTCAACGCAAAGCCTAAGTGTACCATCAGATTTCTTCACAAAGATGTTAAATCATGAGTTTTGATTTATGACAAGGAACATTAACAAAGACTATATGGCGATAGCAACAAAAAGAGAGTAACATATATATGGTATAAACTACAAAGAGAAGAGACTTCAAAACTAGTTTACGTATGATTATTTATTATGTTTTTGAGTCTTAGATATGTTTAGATACTATTAAAATCATTCCTCAAGTAGTTACACTTGCATACAAAACAAATTATTTTCGTTTGTATATGCATTGAAATTCACTGTGCAAAATTGCACAGGTCAGTCGATTGATTACAGTTGACCAATCGACTGACCTGGTGCAAAATGCATAGTGAACAGAGAATATATATACAAATTTGAATTTCAGTCAACTGAGCTTTTGAACTCAGTCGACTGACCTGCGTATAACGACTATATTTTATGAACGGATGCTTCCTCTCGCGAAGAGTTTCAATCCAATTCGAAGAGTAATGGATGCATCTATTGATTGAATCTCTTAGAAAAAGGTTGTATCTATCTGTGCACTATATAAACACATCAAAATCATTTTCCAAATAACCGATTCTTGAATAATTTACTGATCTTACTTACTCTCTATATTCTCTGCGTTCAAAAGCAATCAAACCATCTTCATTGCTTGAATCTTTGAATTCATATTCATATTCTTTGATTCATAGCGATAATCTTCCTTTCATATCTTCACACACACTCATATACTTGAGGATTTGATTATAGGAAGGGTCTACACACATTGACATATCTGTGTTATCAAGAACACATTAGTCAGACAATTTTATATACTAGTAGAAGTCATGCTCTGCTGCTCAGGCATTGTGAAGTCCTCTTCAGTTGCTGAGGTATCCTGTTATGCTGCTCAGGAGTTTGTTGGATGCCTATTTCTCCGGGTTAAGTGAGGGTTATTGATTAGTTAAATTCCAGAAGGAGTCTGGGACTGGACGTAGAACGAGAAGTTCGAACCAGTATAAAAATCTTGGTGTGCTCACTTTTATTTTTACTTTACTCTACTATCTACTATCTACTATCTTTGTTTTAATCTCATACTTATTTAGTATATTTCTATATTGCACGATCCATACTTTCTTTCATTTGGTATCAGAGCGAGGCATCTTATAACCATTACACAGTTATTTGATATTTTGCTAATATGGAAAACAACACCAGCACAAGCACTGTCACTAACACTAGTTTTATTGAAGGTCAATCTACTGCACGACCTCCACTATTCAATGGCATGAATTACAACTATTGGGCAACACGAATGCGTATTTATATGCAAGCCAATGGTTTTGACGCATGGAATGTTACACAAGCAGAATATACTGCACCTACTACTGAATATTCTACATGGACAGCTGCACAAAAACAAGATGCTACCGCTAATGCTAAAGCAATGAATATGTTGTTTTGTGCATTAGATAAAAATGAATTTAACCGAGTTAGCATATGTAACGCTGCATATCAAATATGGCAAACACTTAAAGTTACTCATGAAGGAACTAGCAAAGTTAAACAAAGCAAAATATCTATGCTCAAGAGTCAATTTCAAAATTTCAGAATGAAGCAAGATGAGTCCATAAATGATATGTACTCTCAATTTTAAGATATTTATCATTCTCTAATAGGACTAGGAGAAAAGTATTCTGACTTTGATATCGTGTCTGAAATCCTAAACTCTTGAACCGATGAATGGGAAATAAAAGTCTTAGCTATTGAAGAAGGAAACGACCTTTCAACCATGAAACCGGAAGGGTTAATAGGAATTCAATGTCCTATGAAGTAAATTTACAGGCAAAAAGAGTTCAAGCACAAGACAAGAAAAATATGGCATTTCATGCAGAACCAGAGGAATCAAATCCAGAGGATAAAGATTTAGCTTTCATAGCCAAAAATTTTAAGAAAATTTTGAAGTACAGAAAAGGAAATCGAAATAATGGCAAAAGAAACTTCAACAATAAGCCATCATCCTCAGTACTAGAATGCTTCAATTGCCATAAGAAGGGTCATATACAAAAAGATTGTCCAGAACAAAGGAAGGGAAAACAAAATAAATATAGAAAGGACAAATTCAAAAAGAAGGCATTTTCGGTGACATGGGATGACTCAGATTCTTCGTCTTCTAAAAGTAGCAGTGATAGTGAAAATGAACAAGCAAATGTCTGCTTCATGGCTACTGATAATAAGGTAAATGATCTTACTTTTGATGACATTATTGAAATAAATTCTGAATTATTAGATACTTTGAAAAATCTCAAAAGAAAATATAAAGAAGCTCTCGAAAATCAAAATAGAGCAGAATTCGAAAGAGATATGCTTAAAGATGAGAAGAAAATATTGGAAGAAGAACTTGAGAAAATTCAAGATTCATTTTCTAATGTTAATTCTCAACTTACCTTATTAAGTCAAGAAATTGAGTGTGATGACCCTGAAATCGGCCTTCGAAAATCGGCACCCGTACTTCACTTGTACTCGAAATGCCGCAGATTCAAACGCCGAATCTGTTTCACCGGAGCTTATAACACCATTAAGTATAACAACCCAGCGGAAGAAAGAAAACAATGATATCATATACAACTCCAAAGAATACAATATCCAGTATGATATACAACAATGATATCAATATGATACAACAATATCAGAGATAAATAGTGATACAGCGGAAATAACAGAAGTGATAACACCCAATGATCCGACAAAGAGAATGAGACTTCTCCAACATCAAGCTCGAAACACCAACCAATGCACCAAGATAAGCAGGTGCAGTCATCCACTCCGATGAAGTGAACTAGCTCCAGATAATCTACTAAACCTGAATATCTGAAAACCCAACTCTAGACTGCCCTTGTGGAAAATTGTGGGCACCCAGAGTTTAGGAAGGGAACAATAAACTCCGAGTCAGTCATGGGACTGGTGTGAGCAACAAAAACAGTTTATCTTTAAACAAACACAAAAGAATTTTAAACATTGAAACCCGCAATGATTTTGGAAAATGAAACTACCATAAGACCTCCCACCACACACACAATGCAAACGCAGAATTGGAGGAGATTTTTTCTTATGATAGTCAAACATGCTTACTACGCAAAATCATTGGATTATTATTATTATTGCATAGTGTAGAAAGCCATTTCGAAAATATAATATAAATCTTAGCCAGCATACAACCATTATTGTATGCCTACTATAGCTACCATATAAACAGTGGTGACCACCATAAGTAAATGGCAGGTTCTACAACTAAAACCGTACTGAGTTCGTATTGTTTCTTTGGATTTCCAACAAATGGTCAAGCAAAGGAACTTCCTTACACCGAAATGAAAACGCCTCTGGAAAGACGCCCCGAGAACCTAACCGGATCTCTGCAAACACAAGACCGACGCTACCTCACGCTGTACAACTGTGACTAGGTAACTAACACACTGACACTACCTCATGCTGTACAGCTGTAACTAGGTAACTAACACACAAGTATGCCATTCCCCGGTCCTTTGGGACCTTTATCCGAGCGCTCGATAACCAACAACATCACACAGTAATAAATATAGTGTGTCCACATGAGTAAGTATCTGGGCTCCATACCATGATATTACCCTTTTCCAGAAGGAAATGACATACCCTAGGGGCGCGACCAATAAAAACTTGCCGCAACATTCCTGTTTCGACCATTTCCGGTCTGTGAGGCTCGACAAAGTCTCGTCCACAAAGCTACGCTTTTTCACAAAGCCATGCTTCGATCAACAAATGATCAGCAAATGACCATCAACACACAGCAACACTCAGCATGCCACACTACCAAATTGGGAGTATATCACTGATAACCTTCAACTACATAACCTCTGAGCTCGTACGTCTCAGAGAAGGGTGTTAAGCTAAGAGAATAAATTCTCCGCCACCAACAGAAATGTATTTGAAAGAAATCAGCTTTATATCTCAAAGTGTAGTGTCAGACATACAACCATACAAGTCTGTTCCGGGTTCGAACAGAACCGAAGGCACTTTCAAAGAAGCCCTTGCAATCCGGGTATTCACAATCCCGATCGGATTTCCCATAACTTAGGAAATCTCTATACCGGCGCGACTCAGTGCAGAGACAATCGATAGGTCATCCTATCGTTCTCGCAAATACCCGACTTCACCACCGGTCTTCAAATGCAATCCATATACGACGTATCATTATTTGGAATGGGTTATATGACACAAAGGTCCTCTCCCGGCTAAACCGAATAACGAGCGCAATTAAAAAATCATATGGATACTGGGGTCTCAGTTAAATCACAGCTTAAAGCCCAAAACTTTTCATTCGAATGGTTAAAACAAATTACCATTTCCAATCTTTTAAACAAAAAGATTCATTTCACAAAGTTCACCCCATTCACAAAGATCCATTCATGGATTTCAAAACAATTTCCATTTCAATTGAATTAACTCGTTAAATCTTTAAGTCAAGATTTAACTTATGGCTTTCAAAACTAGTTTCCAAAGATTCATTCATAGCCTTTCAAAACAATTCTATTTCAAGTTGGATTAACTCATTCGGTCTTTGAATCAAAGACTCATTTCATAGTTTTCAAAACATTTCAATTCCATTTCAAACTTGAAACCTTTCAACACAATTTGGAAATTCTTTCTTAAAATGAAAGTTATTATTATTTGAAAACAAGTAGTTTTCATTTCAAAAAAATCCAGTTATATTTACACGAGTTAAAACCCTTGAATTAAATTCAAATTCTCAAATCAATACCTTTAAAATGGTTTAACCCATATATAACTTGTACAGCATCTTTAATCCCTAGTTTCAAATCTAGAATTTAATTTCAAACTTGAATTCAAATTTAAATCAAATTATTTAAATTTCAAAACTTAATCAAGTTATTCAAAAATAAGTTTTATCTTTGAAATTCCATTTCAAAAGCTTTTCACTTTAAACCCAAATTTCCAATTTCAAAATCAATTGAAATTAAAATTTCAATTTCAAAAACATTAAATTTAAATCATCTGTGACTTAACCGATTTCATCGTGAAATCCATATTTGTGTGTGTATGGTGTAGTCCAGGGGTTTCACACAAAATAGTGCAACATCATTCAATCATCACAGATCAGAATACAGAAATATAATTGATAAGCGGTATAAACTATAACGCTTATCTCTATTCACAGATCACATATATATAAATTACAGATAACATGTTACATTCATCCCAGATAAATGAACTATAGAACAGATCACACACAAATCAGCATATATCACACAACATCACCGATCAGGGGATATCAACAATTCTACATCCAATAGAATCCAAACATCCATAAGTAAGATCAATTAATTATCTGATAAATTTAAATCAGATTAATTACTTATGAATAAATTACTAATCCTGGTTAATTAATATTAATTAATTACAAACCAATTTAATTAATTAACCTTTAATTAATTATCCTCAAATTAATCACATGAATTAATTATCCTTTAATTAATTATTGTTTAATCACTTAATTTATCAACCTTTAATCAATAATTAATTACTTTCATTAGGTAATCATCTTTAAGTAATTAATTACCCTTAATTACTTATATTACTTAATTATCATTTCATTAAGCAATTAAAAATATCTTATTCTTTAAATTATCTCCTTAATATTAACTTAATTTATTAAAGTTAAAATAATAATTTTTTTTCAACCTTTATTTATCCAAACACTTGAATAAACATTTATTATTTAAAAGAAATTTGTTTAAGGAAATAGTTTAAAACTTGATTTAATTCAAATTTGGAAAACTTGTTTTATCTAAATTTTAAAACTGGGTTAACAACTTAACCCGACCCGAGAAAATCATCAAAAACCACGAGCTTTACTTCGAGTAACTCGCGTTTCCACCTTCCTTCGAGTCCAACCATCGTTTTCTCGAGACCATCCCCGAGTGGCCTCTTCTTCCTCAAACACCCCAACATTCAGACCTGAACACACACGCGTGCACGTGTCCAGTCGCACGGCGATGCTCCGACCATTACCTCTACCATCTACAAATCGCCGATGAGGCTGCCGACGAACCCAACCATCCAGATTGACAAAAATGCCTGAGAATCAAAATCGAGTATACCCAGCACCACCTATAACCAAACCCAGTCACCAGTAAACACCTTGTTCCGCCTCCTATGACCATCGTAGACCCTGCGACCACGTCCAAAGATTCGCCAGAGCCTCTTCCTCATGTTCCCCCCTGACCGATCACCCTACGTGCCCCGACAATGACGAATTTTTACCTAAAACATCATCGACCAAACTGAGTTATTAAACCCTAAAATCGAGTCATGCTATCACCATCGTAGACTATCACCCCACCCAATATTTTTCTGATCATCTCTGACCACAAAGCAAGCTACAGCTTCGATCGCGAGATCTAACTTCTTCCCAATCGCCAGAAATCACTCAAAATACATTTTTTGGTCAACTTCAAATATCTCTCTCGATACTAACTCAAAAATTATGATTTAGCTTTTAAAATTCCTAGTTTTCGAAGGCAATTCCGACTATACAAGTAAATTCAAAAATCATCATGTTTGAAATTTATCCATTTTCTGATTTCCACTGTATTCTTGAATTTTAAAGAGTATTGACTAAATACATTCACTTGAAATTAATTTTAAAAACAAGAATACAATGTTATTAACATTTTTCTTTCAGTAATCAAAGTCTAATTTTGATTATACAGGGAGATAGAAATTATTTTTGTGATCGAAGCTTGGCCTGTTACTGTGGTGACCCTCACTCTATAACACATAGATTTTTTTTTACATTCAAGAGGAATTCACCACTAAACCTCATTACTTTTATATTTGAATATTTATATAATTTCCAAATATTTTTCCCAAGACCCTGGTTTGACCAATATAATCATATCAGTGTACAAACAAATTAAGTCAATTATATATTTGATGATATACAATTGTTTCTTTATTATTATTATTTTTATCAGAGGGAATTTAAATCAAATAGAAATCAAAATACCATACAAGCTATTGACATATCCACTTATTTCTTTTCTAAGTCTTGTTCTACTGCCAGAGGTACATTTTGGCAAATTATAACACTTATATATATATTTATTTAACTTATATATATTTATCTGCCTAAATAATTCTATTAACACTAAAATATCATTTACTTGATCTCATGATAGTTATCAAGTATTTGCATGAAATTACTTACAAATTATGCTTGCAGGCATGGATATTGGATCTAATTTCCATTTATCATTTCGGGTTGAATGGATGAGGACTTTTAGCATTTTTAAGTTTAATATGGTGCAGACTTACATTCTTGGTGATTTATTGGATCTACTTGGTGTTATTTAAGGGTTGCTTGGTGTTTTCTTTGATTTGTCCCAGAAGCACTTACACTTCATTAATTGAAATGAAGTGGTTCCGGGCTCCAAGGGTTTGACTCATGGCCATCTAGGCCGGCCATAGTCCCTCTTTTACCACTTGCAAACCCATATCCCTTATATTAACAAACTTCTACAAAGTCCTACTCCTAATCCCAAGCATGTTTATGCCTAGTTTAAGTTTTTTGGAAATGCATTCTTATATGTATTCAATCAATTATTCAAAATTCAGTATCTTTCAGGTCTACTGCTCTCATAGTTCTATTTGAAATTTAAATACTCAATTACATACAAATTTCCAGAATTCATGCACATGCCAGTATCACTTACCTTCCATGCACAAATTCATTTCACTTGAATATCCTACTAAAATTTTGAGAGTTCATTTCAAAAACCAACCCCCTTAGCTGTTTAATTTCCTTAAGACAAAATATAAGCAATAAAAATCAGAGATCAAATATATATGCACATATCATATGTATATGATATGTCTATCTCCTTATTTTTCTCCAAATCAGACATTCATAAAAGAAATTGGTAGTTAACCAAACATCATCAATGATCACTCACAACAGGTTTTACTTAAGTACATGTTTTCAACCCAAATACTTAGTAATCTCCTTACAAGAAACTTCAGTTACAACATAAAATTTGACTAATAAATTCATTACAAAGCAACTACAGATTTTTAAAACTGGTTTCTTTTATTTATACTAGCAGCTAATTGCCATCTTCATTCATCAAGCCAACTTCATCTTCCTACAAGCAAATCACTGAGCTGCCCCAATTTTAATGAGACACCCAGATGATTGCAAGGGCAACCAAAAGGGTCAGTTTTCACTGGTATGAGCATTTATCAATTTTGTATACATATTCATAATTTTTTTTGATAATCTTGCAGTGCCTTCCTAGTTTAACAGATTTTTATACTTAGCATGTTTTGGTTCATACAAAGTGATACAGACACATTCATCTATTTAAACAATACACAGCAAACAGTTAAAATAAACATATGTACAATTCTTAATTCATTCTCCCCAAATCTAGATAAGTAAACTCAGGTTTTATACTCCAAATTTTCACCCAGCAACTAACCAGAACATCACATTAATCCTGATTAATTTAACTCAATTTAACTCCCTGTCTAGATATTCATAACCCAAATTTATAAATCCCATTCCTTATTCATTTTATGGTCTACATCTCCTTGTCAAATGAACACTATGTATGCATTGTGAAGGAAACTCCCAGGTTGTTTAAATTATTCCAACACACAAAGGCCTCAGGGTGCAGTTGCACCATTCATATACTTGCTCCCACCTGAAGTAAGCACATCATTGACTAACTCCCAAGTGACCAATTTAATTTTTCTTTCAGTCATATTTCAGAAAGATATAACTGCTTGTATATTTTCTGGTTCAACCCCATGTTCCCCTATTTAATCTATATCCATGTTTAATGATGATAAGATAGAACAAGAATGCTCAAAACATGTTAACTCTAAAAGCCCACTTACAGATTAATGCTCCAATCAAAAATGCACAAACAAACATCCATATCACCCATAACAAATCATTTTAGAGATTTAAATGACTCATAATATTTTAGGCTGCCTGCAATAGGACTTAATGCCATTGCATACAAAGGATAAATACTCACCTAATGTTTTCCTTTCACTGCCTTAATCCTTTGAACAGCAAATCCCCCAAAGCCTCAAGCTAGTGTTTCTCCTAGTTTATTTTATTTTTGTTTTGATCCCGAGAGAATGATGGATTTGGTTATGTGCAGTTATTTATATATCCATTCTAGGGTTTAAGAAAATGGGTAATTCCCCTGATACCCTTAGATGTTCATGTACATATCATATTCCTGTGTGGTCATAAATTGGAAATGCACACATTAGGTTACTTTAATTAGTTATTTCGGGGATCATGCATTTTTAAACACTCAATACTATTTTCATGACTCTTTTCTACTCATGCCATATGCATGTGACCCTCGGTTTATTATTTCTTTTTGTAAGTTTAAGGAATCTGAAAATATCCTTTGTATTTTCTACCTATCTATTATCTCCATTCAATCATGCATACTATCATACCTTATTATGTAATGTAAAAATCATTCACCCATATTATTTGCTTGAAATAAATATAAGATATGGAAATTTTTATTTGATTCTGTATGTATATATATATATTTCTGCCTCTTTGTCAAATCAGTAACTCCTTCTATATTTAAATAAAAATCACATATATTATGCTAATTATTTTTAGCACAATTATAAGACATGTAAACCTTTTTATTAAACTTCATCTTATTCTATCTTTAAATAAAACAGAAAACACTCCATATATATATTAATGTATGTATTTATATAATTCTTTGGACATAGAGCTATATTTATTTTGAGTTCCAAATTTTTTTCTTCTTTTAATCACCTTAATCCCTTGCATTTTATCAAACAGAAGCTCCCATGCAAATTTTATTTATTGCCAAATTTTTTTTTCTGTTTTAATGCATTATATATATTTTATAATTTCAGAATTTCTTAATATAAATGTATATTTTTCATTTTATTTTTATTTTATTTTAGGGTCATTACATACCCTCCCCCTTAAAGGAATTATGTCCCCATAATTTTTCTCCAAATAAAAAAAACACTAATCTATAGCCTGTTTTAACTCCATAACCCCATACTCACAGTTTATGAAAGCAAACAATATATAAGAATATTTTAGAAAAATCATCATAAGCTGCTTAAACATACATCTCCATCAGTAAACAAATTGGGGTATTTAGCCCTCATTTTATCTTCAACCTCCCATGTACAATCATTAGTGTCCAAGCTCCATTGAATTTTTACCAGTTTGATCACCTTGTTCCTCAACTTTTTCTCTTCCTTGGCAACTATCCCTACTGGTTCATTTGTATAAACCAAATTCTTTTGGACTTGAATTTGAGTAGGTGACTCCAGAATTGGTCCTTCATCATGCACCCATTTTCTCAATTGAGAAACATGAAATACTGGATGCACACCACTCAACTCCTCAGGTAACTTAAGTCTGTAGGCCATAGCACCAATTCTTTGCATAATTTCATATGGTCCTACAAATCTTGGTGATAGCTTACCAGATTTCCCAAACCTGAACACCTTCTTCATTGGTGATACCTTCAGAAAAACATGCTCTCCTACTTCAAACTCCATTGGCTTTCTCTTTCTATCTGCATAAGACTTCTGTCTTGATTGTGCTGCCTTCATTCTATGCCCAACTAATTCAATCATGTTGGAAGTTTCTTTAACATGATCTGGCCCCAATATAACACCCTCTCCTGCTTCCAACCAACAGGCAGGAGACATGCAGGGTCTTCCATACAAGGCTTCAAAGGGAGCCATTCCTATTGTTGATTGATAGCTATTGTTGTAAGTGAATTCTGCCAAGTGAATATGATCCTCCCAATTACCCCCAAAATCAAGCACACATGCTCTAAGTAAATCTTCCAATATTTTATTCACTATCTCTGTTTGCCCATCACTTTGAGGATGGTAGGCAGTGCTTAAACAAAGTTGTGTTCCCATTGCTTCTTGGAAGCTTTCCCAAAATCTTGAGGTGAACAAAGTGTCTCTATCACTTACAATAGTCTTGGGTATACCATGTAGCCTCACCACTTCCTTAATAAATAATTGTGCAAGCCTATGTGCATTTATATCTGACCTGACAGGGACAAAGTGAGTTGATTTGGTTAGTCTATCGACAATTACCCATATACTATCATTGCCTTTCTTAGTTCTAGGCAAACCATCCACAAAATCCATGGAAATACTTTCCCATTTCCACTGAGGTACCTCCAAAGGTTGCAACATGCCAGAAGGCTTTTGGTGGTCTGCTTTAATTTGTTGACATGTGAAACACTTTTCCACATATCTTGCCACTGCTTGCTTCATTCCTGGCCACCAGTAGCTTCTTTTTAAATCATGATACATTTTAGTACCACCAGGGTGTATGGTGTACTTGGTCTTGTGATGCTCATTCATGGTTTCTTCCTTCAACTCTTCAAGGTCTGGTACACAAAGCTTATCATTTTTCCTCAAATAACCCTTAGAATCTATTTTAAAATTTTCCAACTCAAGGTTGCTAAGTAACATTTCCTTCTTTTCCTTCAAATTTTTATCTTGGTCTTGCATGCCACCAATTTTCTCCACCAGATTAGACTTCACTGTGATTATTCCCAGTGTACCATACTCCACCTTATCACCATGTTCTTTAAAATTCACTTCATCCTTGCTGTATATATCTGCCTCCCCAAGCACGGCAAGGTTTTTAAATTCATCAATCATCAAACTGGCTAATCTAACATGATTTCTGCTCAAAGCATCTACCACTCTATTAGCTTTTCCAGGAGTGTACAAAATATCTAAATCATATGCAGCTAGAAACTCCAACCACCTTGCTTGCCTCATATTTAAATCTTTTTGAGAAAATAAATATTTCAATGCTTGATGATCTGTGAATAATTCAAATTTTGCCCCAAGCAAATAATGCCTCCATAGTTTTAGTGAAAACACTATTGCAGCTAATTCTAGATCATGAGTTGCATATTTGGTTTCATTGGGTTTAAGCTGTCTTGATGCATATGCCACCACCTTGCCATGTTGCATAAGCACTGCACCTAACCCAGACCCACTAGCATCAGTGTATACAACCATTCCTTCATTTGCTTCTGGGATTTGTAGGACAGGAGCTTCCACCAATGCTTGTTTCAATTTCTCAAAAACTTGTTCACACTGCTCAGTCCACACATATGGTTGGTTCTTCTTGGTTAGTTTGGTCATTGGTGCTGCTATTCTTGAAAAATCCTTGATGAACCTCCTATAGTACCCTGCCAAACCTAAGAATGACCTCACCTCAGTCACTGTCTTGGGTCTACTCCATGTTTGAACTGCAATGACCTTGCTTGGATCTACACTTACTCCCTGCTGTGACACTATGTGTCCTAAGAATTTCACTTCATGTTGCCAAAATGTACACTTTGAATACTTGGCTTTTAATTCATGTTCTCTAAGTCTGGATAATACTAAATGTAGGTGCATGGCATGATCATTTTCTGTCTTTGAATAAATTAATATGTCATCTATAAATACCAAGACAAACTTATCCAAAAAGTCTCTAAAAATTCTATTCATCAAGTCTACAAAATAGGAGGGAGCATTGGTCAAACCAAATGGCATTACTAGAAATTCATAAAGGCCATAGCTTGTGTTGAAGGCTGTGTACTCAATGCTTTCCTCTGCAACTTTCATTTGGTGAAATCTAGAGGCTAAGTCTAGCCTTGAAAATATTTTAGCTTCATGCAATTGGTCAAATAGATCATCTATTCTAGGCAGTGGGTACTTATTCTTGATGGTCACCTTATTTAAATCCATGTAATCCACACACATCCTCATTGTTCCATCATGCTTCTTAACAAAAAGCACTGGGGAACCCCAACTGGAACTACTTGATCTTATGAATCCTTTCTCTTCTAATTCTTCTAGTTGATGTTTTAATTCTACCAACTCTTTTGGACCCATTCTATAAGGCTTCTTAATGATTGGATTTGTTCCTGGCATTAATTTTATTTTAAATTCAACTGGTCTATTTTGAGGAATTCCCTTCACTTCTCCAAACACATCTATATATCCATTGACTACTGGGATTTCCTCTATTTTTAATTCCTTTTGAACTTCATTAATACTCCAGATTTTATTAAAACATGTATTCTTTGCTATTTCACTTAAGATGGTAATTCTTTTGCCTTCATTTGTCTCCAAAGAAATAGTAAGATTTTCTAAATTTAAAATTGCTTTATTTCTCATTAACCAATCTACCCCCAAAATAATCCTAATACCAGGATAATTTAAGGTATATAAGTCTGAATTAAATTCATAACCCCCTATAATTAATTTCAGACCCATACACTTCATCCCTAACATACAATGACTCCCTATGGGACTGTGTACAATTAAGGGCTGATCAATAGAAACACATGCAAGTGCTAATTTCTTTGTAATTTCCAGAGATATTAGTGAATGTGAGGCACCAGTGTCATATATTACTGATATTGGTTGGGTATGAATAAAAATTATACCTTCAAGTTGCCCAACATTCCCAGTGTTACCTACTGCCAAAGCTCCTACCCTTGCTGTTCCCCTATTGGTTTCTGGGCAATCCTTCTTGAGATGACCCATCTTTCCACAATTATAGCAGCCTCCTCTAGGTATTTTAGGGTCAGGGCATTGGTTATTATAATGTCCAGCTTTTCCACAATTAAAACAATGAGTGAATTTCTTGCTTTCAGGTGCTATTGCTCCTTCCCCTTTCTTAACTCCTTTACTTGCATTTCTCTTGTCATAAGGTTGCCCTTTGTTCTGACCACCCTTCTTCTTATTGAGCTTCATATTCCTGAATTTCTCCCTTGCAGTGTCATGTTGCTCAAATGAGAGTGTTAGATCAATTACCTGATCAAAGGTTTTGTCCTTGTATGGCAACATTGCCCTTGACAGACTAGGGTTCAAGCCTTGAATGTACCTTGCATTCTTTGCTTCTGCATTCCCTATTAACACCATTCCATACTTGGATAATGCTTCAAACTTCTGAGTGCATTCATTCACACTCATGCTTCCTTGCCTTAATCTAATAAAGTCTTCTAGCAGTGTGGCCTTGGCAGATGCTGGGACAAATCTGGCCTCAAGCATGTCCTTGAAATTATTCTAAGTGATAGTATCCTCTTGTCTTCCTGTTGTCACAACTTCCCACCAATCCAGTGCAACCCCCTTCAATTTCCTTGATGCCATCTATCTCTTCCTTTGGTCATTGATTTGCATATCTGTGAAGACCCTCTCCATAGTTCTTATCCAAGTTTGAACACCTATAGCTCCTTCAGTACCTTCAAAATCCTTTCCTCCCGAAGTGGTACATGTCTTAAGCAGTTTGGAGAGTTCCTCATGAGGATTGTCTTGCCTTGGTGCCATTCCATCCCTTAAAGCTCTCACAAAATCCTCCATGCTCATCACAGGTGGCTCACGTGATGATCCTGCACCTGTGTGATGCCTTGGTCCTACCATAATGCTATAAATATGATTTTTATGTTAGTTTATTTACCCCTATCAATTTTTGGTGTTTTTACTTGGTTCATTTTTATTTCTATGCACACTGTGCATGTATCACATGTACACACATATATATTTTTTTGACATAAAACAAAAGCATTCAACACCAATAATTCAAACAATGCATTCAAACATCCATATGCATACAACAACATTTACTATGTTATTTAAAACATAGCTCTGATACCAACTATGGTGACCCTCACTTTATAACACATAGATTTTTTTTTACATTCAAGAAGAATTCACCACTAAACCTCAATACTTTTATATTTGAATATTTATATAATTTCCAAATATTTTTCCCAAGACCCTGGTTTTACCAATATAATCATATCAGTGTACAAACAAATTAAGTCAATTATATATTTGATGATATACAATTGTTTCTTTATTTTATTTTTTTATCAGAGGGAATTTAAATCAAATAGAAATCAAAATACCATACAAGCTATTGACATAGCCACTTATTTCTTTTCTAAGTCTTGTTCTACTGCCAGAGGTACATTTTGGCAAATTATAACACTTATATATATTTATTTGACTTATATATATTTATCTGCCTAAATAATTCTATTAACACTAAAATAGCGTTTACTTGATCTCATGATAGTTATCAAGTATTTGCATGAAATTACTTACAAATTATGCTTGCAGGCATGGATATTGGATCTAATTTCCATTTATCATTTCGGGTTGAATGGATGAGGACTTTTAGCATTTTTAAGTTTAATATGGTGCAGACTTACATTCTTGGTGATTTATTGGATCTACTTGGTGTTATTTAAGGGCTGCTTGGTGTTTTCTTTGATTTGTCCCAGAAGCACTTACACTTCATTAATTGAAATGAAGTGGTTCCAGGCTCCAAGGGTTTGACTCATGGCCATCTAGGCCGGCCATAGTCCCTCTTTTACCACTTGCAAACCCATATCCCTTATATTAACAAACTTCTACAAAGTCCTACTCCTAATCCCAAGCATGTTTATGCCTAGTTTAAGTTTTCTGGAAATGCATTCTTATATGTATTCAATCAATTATTCAAAATTCAGTATCTTTCAGGTCTACTGCTCTCATAGTTCTATTTGAAATTTAAATACTCAATTACATACAAATTTCCAGAATTCATGCACATGCCAGTATCACTTACCTGCCATGCACAAATTCATTTCACTTGAATATCCTACTAAAATTTTGAGAGTTCATTTCAAAAACCAACCCCCTTAGCTGTTTAATTTCCTTAAGACAAAATATAAGCAATAAAAATCAGAGATCAAATATATATGCACATATCATATGTATATGATATGTCTATCTCCTTATTTTTCTCCAAATCAGACATTCATAAAAGAAATTGGTAGTTAACCAAACATCATCAATGATCACTCACAACAGGTTTTACTTAAGTACATGTTTTCAACCCAAATACTTAGTAATCTCCTTACAAGAAACTTCAGTTACAACATAAAATTTGACTAATAAATTCATTACAAAGCAACTACAGATTTTTAAAACTGGTTTCTTTTATTTATACTAGCAGCTAATTGCCATCTTCATTCATCAAGCCAACTTCATCTTCCTGCAAGCAAATCACTGAGCTGCCCCAATTTTAATGAGACACCCAGATGATTGCAAGGGCAACCAAAAGGGTCAGTTTTCACTGGTATGAGCATTTATCAATTTTGTATACATATTCATAATTTTTTTTGATAATCTTGCAGTGCCTTCCTAGTTTAACAGATTTTTATACTTAGCATGTTTTGGTTCATACAAAGTGATACAAACACATTCATCTATTTAAACAATACACAACAAACAGTTAAAATAAACATATGTACAATTCTTAATTCATTCTCCCCAAATCTAGATAAGTAAACTCAGGTTTTATACTCCAAATTTTCACCCAGCAACTAACCAGAACATCACATTAATCCTGATTA
Organism: Allium fistulosum; assembly: GCA_030737815.1. Taxonomy (NCBI): domain Eukaryota; kingdom Viridiplantae; phylum Streptophyta; class Magnoliopsida; order Asparagales; family Amaryllidaceae; genus Allium; species Allium fistulosum. The sequence goes on from CM060907.1 coordinate 778,949,988, forward strand.
ATTTAACTCAATTTAACTCCCTATCTAGATATTCATAACCCAAATTTATAAATCCCATTCCTTATTCATTTTATGGTCTACATCTCCTTGTCAAATGAACACTATGTATGCATTGTGAAGGAAACTCCCAGGTTGTTTAAATTATTCCAACACACAAAGGCCTCAGGGTGCAGTTGCACCATGCATATACTTGCTCCCACCTGAAGTAAGCAGATCATTGACTAACTCCCAAGTGACCAATTTAATTTTTCTTTCATTCATATTTCAGAAAGATATAACTGCTTGTATATTTTCTGGTTCAACCCCATGTTCCCCTATTTAATCTATATCCATGTTTAATGATGATAAGATAGAACAAGAATGCTCAAAACATGTTAACTCTAAAAGCCCACTTACAGATTAATGCTCCAATCAAAAATGCACAAACAAACATCCATATCACCCATAACAAATCATTTCAGAGATTTAAATGACTCATAATATTTTAGGCTGCCTGCAATAGGACTTAATGCCATTGCATACAAAGGATAAATACTCACCTAATGTTTTCCTTTCACTGCCTTAATCCTTTGAACAGCAAATCCCCCAAAGCCTCAAGCTAGTGTTTCTCCTAGTTTATTTTATTTTTGTTTTGATCCCGAGAGAATGATGGATTTGGTTATGTGCAGTTATTTATAAATCCATTCTAGGGTTTAAGAAAATGGGTAATTCCCCTGATACTCTTAGATGTTCATGTACATATCATATTCCTGTGTGGTCATAAATTGGAAATGCACACATTAGGTTACTTTAATTAGTTATTTCGGGGATCATGCATTTTTAAACACTCAATACTATTTTCATGACTCTTTTCTACTCATGCCATATGCATGTGACCCTCGGTTTATTATTTCTTTTTATAAGTTTAAGGAATCTGAAAATCTCCTTTGTATTTTCTACCTATCTATTATCTCCATTCAATCATGCATACTATCATACCTTATTATGTAATGTAAAAATCATTCACCCATATTATTTGCTTGAAATAAATATAAGATATGGAAATTTTTATTTGATTCTGTATGTATATATATATATATTTCTGCCTCTTTGTCAAATCAAGAACTCCTTCTATATTTAAATAAAAATCACATATATTAGGCTAATTATTTTTAGCACAATTATAAGACATGTAAACCTTTTTATTAAACTTCATCTTATTCTATCTTTAAATAAAACAGAAAACACTCTATATATATATATTAATGTATGTATTTATATAATTCTTTGGACATAGAGCTATATTTATTTTGAGTTCCAAATTTTTTTTCTTTTAATCACCTTAATCCCTTGCATTTTATCAAACAGAAGCTCCCATGCAAATTTTATTTATTGCCAAAATTTTTTTTCCTGTTTTAATGCATTATATATATTTTATAATTTCAGAATTTCTTAATATAAATGTATATTTTTCATTTTATTTTTATTTTAGGGTCATTACAGTTACTAATAACAGAGCACAATATAAATATATATACAGATATACAAACTGTTAAACAAGCAATTTCATACATTGTCAAGATGAAATAAATCATGCAAGCCATATCACAAATTTATCACATAAGATCATCACTTGCAATACTTAAAAACTATTCTTAAATAAAAGGTTTACTCACCTCAGAAAAATACAGAGAGATTTAAAACTGGATTGCTAAAACTGGAAACTTTGTGCATTGTTGAAGGAAATATTTTGAACAGAAATGCTTTGAGACTTTGATTGATGCAAGATGAAGATTCTTTGTTGGTGATTCCAGATTTGATTTGTTTAGGTTGTATTTAAGAATAGCCTTTGCTCAGGCTTTGATATAAGGAGGTTACAGGTTAAAGACAAAGTGTTTTTTTCTAGGGTTTTGATCTTGTGAATTTTTCTATTTTAGAGGAGATGATAATTACTTTAAATTTTTCTTAGCTTGATTTACGAACTGAAATGAGAATGAGAAGGCTGATATAAAGAAAAGAGTTTACAGGTGATACTTTATTTTGTACAAGGTTATGTTTAATCTAGTACAAGATACTTTGTATTTGATCAGAGATTTTCCTAGGCTGAAATGATATTGTAGTGTACTAAGGTTTCACACATTAAATTATCTTGTACAAAATATACTTTTTTTCTTCATTTCGGTGGCTGATGGATATTGTTGTGGCTTGCATTAGAAGCTTTCATATATATTTATATTTTTATTTGTTTCATACTTATCTTATCTTTCTTCCTTCTTTTACAAGTGTACATATTTGAGTATTATTTCCTTTTGCCTAGTGTTTATACTTGTTATCATTTCGGCTGTAGATAATTTTGTGGCAAGCTTCACTATATATATTATTTGTTTACCCTTGAATATATTTTTATTTTATTTTCTTTTCTTTTGCAATGTCACTTTAAAATATAATAAATCTCCATTTTAGTTTTGCTTTACTTTATAATATTCATTTTTATAGTTTATATAATTTTCAGAATTATTTAATATGTTCATTTCACATTTTATATAACTATAAATTTATTTGAAATATTTGTTTAACATCAACACTTATTTGAATTCTATAAATATATTTTATAAACTCAAATTATTATTATTAAACCATTTATTTTAGATTTAAACTCAAATTCAATATATATACATATATATATAATTTCAAATTTACTCATATATCACGTACACATATATATTCACATATATATACAATATTTAAATGATTTAACACAACTTTATTTGAAAAGGGGGAAACTCGAATCAATTTACCAATTAATTTTACAATTTTTAATTCAAAAATTCAATTAATTATCAATTTAAATATATATAAAATCCGGGGTCGTTACATTGAGACTCAAAAAGAAAAGAATGATGCTCTAGTTTCTGAAAATCATGAGCTAAAATCAAAAGTTAAAATGATCGAATTAGATAACACTGGTCTCAAAACTAAGTTAGACGATATTACTAAAAATGTGTCTAACTTTAATAAAGGAAGAGAAAACTTATCTAAAATTATTGAAACTTCTCAGTCTGTCTCAAATAAGAAAGGACTAGGTTATACTAAGAAATCAGTAGCTCCACAAAAAATTAAGTAGAATAAGAGAAATATTTCTAAACCTAAGTCTACCATAGTTCAACCAAAAAGGGATCAAAACTCAAAAACCATAAAAATATGGGTTGATTAGGAATAAATACATTGAGTCCTTTTTGAAAAATGTTCATAAAAATAAAAATTATTTATATAAAGGGAATACTGAACCCTCTTGGGTTTGGTTTCCTAAGACCTAACTCTTAGGACCCTATTAAAAAGTAGGTACCAATGTTATTCTTTTATTTTTTGCAGGTCCCACTTAAGAAAAGAGGAAAATGGATACGCGACAGTGGCTGCTCAAAACACATGACATGAGACAAAAATATGCTAACAAATATCACATATTTAGATGGAGGCTCTGTCACATTTGGAGACAATTCAAAAGGTTATATCATCGGCAAAGGCGATGTGAGCAATTACAGTATATCTAATTTACCTCTCATTTCCAATGTTTTACTTGTCAAAAACTTGAAGCATAATTTGTTAAGTATTAGCCAATTGTGTGACAAAGGATTCAAAATCTCATTTTCTGAGGATAAGTGTAGCATTTATGATCACAATGAAAATCTTATCTTTGAAGGTAATAGAGATAGAAACATATACGTTCTGAATATGAAAATTAATCATAATTCAGATATGTGCTTAATAGCCAAAGAGAATGATCCTTGGTTATGGCACAAGAGATTCTATCATATTAACTTCAAAGCTATAAACAAACTTTCTAAAAATGATTTAGTCAAAGGATTACGAAAAATGAACTTTAAAGTTGATCATATTTGTGATGCATGTCAATTAGGAAAGTTAACTAAATCATCTTTTAAATCTAAGAAAGTTATTTCTACATTACAACCACTTGAATTACTACACATGGATTTATTTGGACCCACTCAAGTACAATCCATAAATCACAATAAATATGTGTTTGTAATAGTAGATGACTTTTCTAGAGTTGGACCTTTTTTATGAAAAATAAAAGTGATACTTTTGATCATTTTAAAAAATTTGTTAAAAGAATTCAAAATTTAAAAGGGTTGAAAATTAAGAACATTAGAAGTGATCATGGAGGAGAGTTCGAAAACGAAGTTTTTGATCATTTTTGTAAGAAGAAAGAAATCTTTCACAACTTTTCATTTCCTAGAACTCCACAACAAAACAAAGTTGTAGAACGGAAGAATAGAACTCTACAAGAATGTGCAAGAACTTTTTTAAATGGAAGCACACTTCCAAAACATTTCTGGGCAGAAGCCGTAGCAACTGCTTGTTATGTTTTGAATCGGGTTTCTATTCGACCTCTTACCAAAAATACTCTATATGAACGTTTTACTGGAAGAAAACCAAATATTTATTATTTTAAAGTTTTTGGATAAAAATGTTTTATATTGAATACCAAAGATCAGCTTGGCAAATTCGATGTGAAATCTGACGAAGGAATCTTTCTAGGATATTCAGATCGAAGTAAAGCTTATCGGGTATTTAATAAAAGAACAAATACTATTGAGGAAACTCTTCATGTATCTTTTGATGAAAACTTTCTGCAAAAACCAAGTATAAGAGATGATGAAGAACTTCCACATAACGTCACAAATACGGACAATATAAATTTTGAAGATGATGAAAACATAATTGATAATTCTAGAGAAGATGAGAATGTTGTTCATCACAACAATGAGTTAAGATCTCCACCAAGAATATTACGGGATCATCCCGTTCAAAACGTCATTGGAGCAATTAATTCAAACGTCCGAACTAGAAGTCAATTAAATCAAATGGGCCACGTAGCATTCCTTTCCAATATTAAACCTAAAAACCCTAAGGAAGCTTCTACAGATGACTATTGGATCATTGCAATGCAAGAAGAACTAAATCAGTTTGAACGCAGTGAAGTTTGGGAGTTAGTTCCTAGACTAAGTGATCAAACTGTTATTGGAACAAAATGGGTCTATAAAAATAAGGCGGACGAACAAGGCAACATCACCAGAAATAAAGCAAGGTTAGTCGCTCAAGGTTATAATCAAGAGGAAGGAATTGACTACGAAGAAACGTTGGCTCCTGTCGCTAGATTAGAAGCAATACGTATTTTATTGGCCTATGCATGTTTTCATAATTTCAAACTTTATCAAATGGACGTTAAAAGTGCCTTTCTGAATGGTTATATAAAAGAAAACATGTATGTTGAACAACCTCCTTTATTTATATATGAGAAATATCCAGATCATGTCTATAAACTTAAGAAAGCTCTTTATGGTTTGAAACAAGCACCACGTGCTTGGTACGAACGGCTTAAGAGTTATCTAATAACTTCAGGATTTCAAATTGAAAAGGTTGATCAAACACTGTTCATTAAACATTCAAAAAGGGATATTTTAATTTTTCAAATTTATGTAGATGATATCATTTTTGGTTCTACCAATGAAACATTATGCCAAGACTTCTCCGAAATTATGACCAAAGAATTTGAAATGTCCCACATGGGAGAATTATCATATTTTCTTGGTTTACAAATCAAACAATTACAAAATGGTATTTTTATTAATCAAGAAAAATATTGTAATAATTTAATCAAACGCTTCGGAATGGAAAATACATCTGCTAAACCAACTCCTATGAGTACAACCACACATCTCGATAGAGATGAAAATGGTAAAAGTGTTGATCAAAAATTATACCGAAGTATGATTGGATCATTAATATATTTAACAGCCAGTCGTCCTGACATAATGATGAGTGTTTGTTTGTGTGCTAGATTTCAAGCCAATCCAAAGGAATCACATTTAAGAGCAGTAAAACGTATATTGCATTATCTTAGTAATACCAAGGATTTACTTTTCTATCCAAAAGAGTGTCCTTTCGAATAAGTATCATATAGTGATGCTGATTTCGGAGGATCTCATACAAATCGGAAAAGTACAAGCGGTACGTGCCATTTTATTGGAAAATCGTTAGTTTCTTGGTTTAGTAAGAAACAAATTGCGTTTCGCTCTCTACATGTGAGGTAGAATATATTTCTGCTACCTTAGCTTGTGCTCAAGTAATCTACATGCAACAGAAACTTAGAGATTTCGATATAAATTTAACAAATTCTATCATATATTGTGATAACACGAGTCCTATCAATTTGTCCAAAAATCCAGTCAATCATTCACAAACGAAACATATTGACATTCATCATCATTTTCTTCATTATAACATTGTAAAAGGAACGATCAATTTGGATTTTGTTTCCTTAGAAAATCAATTGGCTGATATATTTACAAAGCCGCTTCTCGAAAATATTTTTGTAAAACTTCGACGAGAACTCGGAATCGTCTCTTTTAAGGATTTGTAAAAATTTTTGTCCGAGTAAAATTCTGCAAAATCTTTGCATTCTTTGCCTTTTCTTGTTTTTGAACTTAGCTCACCTAACATGAAGATGTCTTTTTTGCCAAATGAGCTATGTTTGAATCTTAACTTAGCACATCAATAACCTAGACATACTAACAATTGTGTGTGGAGTCTTGTTTGTGGCAAACCTGTTTGGTTCTCTCTCAATCGCATTGCCCATATTTTACCATCACCAAATCATGGTGTCACCCTTGATGAAGTAGAATGCAACATGACAACTCGAGATAGAATAAGTCATCAATTTTTGGACGATGATGCAACCGATGTAAAATCAATGTCTCTACGTCCTAAAGCTAGGATTATGCATAGGACCTTAATGAAAACTTTTCTACCAAGGACCGGGTCATATGAGCTTGTCTATCAAAATAATCTTAAAGCTCTATATGCAATTTGGAGTAACACGCAAGTCAACTGGACGCAATTAATTTTAGATGAATTCCTCTCGTTTAATCAAGGAAAAATGAATGTGATCTATTTTGGGGAATACATTATGCGTCTTCTTATCAACTTGGAAGTGCCCTTTCCCGATTCCGAAGTGTCAAATGTTGGTGCTATAAACATGAGAACTCTTAGTCTCATGAAATTACCTGTTACTCCTCCTCCTATTATGGATTATGATGCATGGAAAGCACACCAACGTGTGTGACGTCAACAACAACAAGATCAAGGTCCTTCCTTTCAACCACGTTGCTCACCTACTCCTCTATCACATTCCAGAGATGACGAGATTCAACTTGCAACCTCCAGTCATTCAACCCAACAATCTATTGAGATTTTATCCCGGAACCAATTTGTTCTTGACACACGTTTGAAAAGGGTTGATAAAAAGCTTGACAAAATCAAAAGTTTTTTCTCCATCTTATGGGATGCTATTTCTTGTTGTGCCTCTACTTCGACCATGCCATCTACAGGAAAATGCCCTATGCCACAATTTACCTGGAGCACATCCGAGGATCACACCGGCACGGACACTAGCGGAACTGGCGGAGGTGGACATGGTGGTGAAGCATCATCTTGAGGCAAGTCTCTCGCCATTCCAGAACAAGAATATGACTGGGATGCCGATGAATAGTTGGGTGCTATCATATTTGGATATGGTATTTTCTTTGCTCTTTTAATCAACTTTCTTTTCTATCAAGGCTTGTACTTAAATAGCCTTGTGTTATTTTGGTTTATGGAACTTTATTTGCTTTATTCTATGATACATTATGTCGCTACATCTTGGTTTGTTATGTTAGTTATGCTTATTCTATGCTTTACTGGTTATGTCTACTCCTTTTTGTCGATGACAAAGGGGGAGAAAAATGTCCACTAACAAGTTTTACGCAGATTACATTATTGCCACACATTCATGGGGAGAAATATATATAACTTTTGTTATATAATTTCTACTGTATATCAATTCGTCAGTTACAGGTTGTCATCAATCAAAAAGGGGGAGAATGTTGAATCATGAGTTTTGATTCATGACAAGGAGCATTAACAAAGACTATATGGCGATAGCAACAAAAAGAGAGTAACATATACATGGTATAAACTACAAAGAGAAGAGACTTCAAAACTAGTTTTCGTATGATTATTTATTATGTTTTTGAGTCTTAGATATATTTAGATACTGTTAAAATCATTCCTCAAGTAGTTACACTTGCACACAAAACAAATTATTTTCGTTTGTATATGCATTGAAATTCATTGTGCAAAATTGCACAGGTCAGTCGACTGATTACAGTCGACTAGTCGACTGACCTGGTGCAAAATGCACAGTGAACAGAGAATATATATACAAATTTGAATTTCAGTCAACTGAGCTTCTAAACTCAGTCGATTGACCTGCGTATAACGGCTATATTTTATAAACGGATGCTTCCACTTGTGAAGAGTTTCAATCCAATTCGAAAAGTAATGGCTACATCTATTGATTGAATCTCTTAGCAAAAGGTTGTATCTATCTATGCACTATATAAACACATCAAAATCATTTTCCAAATAACCGATTCTTGAATAATTTACTAATCTTACTTACTCTCTATATTCTGTGCAATCAAAAGCAATCAAACCATCTTCATTGCTTGAATCTTTGAATTCATATTCTTTGATTCATAGCGATAATCTTCCTTTCATATCTTCACACACACTCATATACTTGAGGATTTGATTATAGGAAGGGTGTACACACATTGACATATCTGTGTTATCAAGAACACATTAGTCAAACAATTTTATATACTAGTAGAAGTCCTGTTCTGCTGCTCAGGCATTGTGAATTCCTCTTCAGTTGCTGAAGCATCCTGTTCTACTGCTCAGGAGTTTGTTAGATACCTATTCCTCTGGGTTAAGTGAGGGTTATTGATTAGTTAAATTCCAGAAGGAGTCTGGGACTGGACGTAGAACGGGAAGTTCGAACCAGTATAAAAATCTTGGTGTGCTCACTTTTAATTTTGCTTTACTCTACTATCTACTATATTTGTTTAAATCTCATACATATTTAGTATATTTCCATATTGCACGATCCACACTCTCTTTCAAAAGATAGCTGAAGCTCCCCATGGAGAGGAACTAGAACGAATAAACAGTTTCGCTTCCAAAATTCAGATAATTGTTTATGCATCTCCTCATTTTCCTTATTGGACATAAGATAAGGAGGACGAGTGATAGGTAGAGCTCCAAGGATTAGATTAATTCTGAACTCAGTTGCTCGCTTAGGTGGTAATCCTAAAATGGGCTCAAAGATGTTGGGAAATTCACAAACAACGTGAATGAGGGAAATGACATCTTCCTCATCATCATTATCGTCATCAAGCGGATTTAGAGAATATAAGGATGCTACCGATTTGAAATTTGAATCTTTAAGAACAATAGAAATCTACTTAACAGATTGGGGATGTTGAAGATGGATAGTCCTTTGGGGCATAGGATGTGGGCTTCATAACGATTAAGCCAATCCATTCCCAAAATCATTCTGAAACCTAAGTAACGCATAACATGCAAATCGGCACGGAAAGCATAATCACATAGAATAATTACAACTTCCTTATAAAATAAACTGAGTGTTATGGATCCACCAACCGGATTCGCAATTTTTAATGAAGTCATCAAGCCCATAACATTTAAAGAAAAAGTATCAACAAGTTTTTTGATATAAAAGAGTGAGATGCACCCGTATCAAAAAGAACTTGAATAGGATGATCACGAAACATAATAATTCCATCAAGGACAATTTAAGAAATACCTTGACCAGGAGAAGTGTTACTAGGGGCTTGCACAACATTCAGCTTTCCCTCTTTCTTGCTTTGAAGTTTGGGACATGAAGATATAAGATGACCCGAACTTTTACAATAGCGGCAATAAAGGGGTTTTGGACACTTATTTGTATAGTGGTCCTTAGAAGCACAATTGTAGCACTCTCCACGATTAGGGGTAAGAGTCTTTGCTACCGAAGTTTCTTGCTTCCCTTTCTTGTTGGGATTAGGTTTGAACTTAATATGTCTCTTCTTGTTGATGTTGAAGTTCTGTTTGGCACCCACAACTTCAACATCACTTTCTTTATCGACCTCTTCAAGTCGAAGAGCGATATCTACAAGCTGATCGAAAGAAACTTCTAGTTTCAGAAGTAAAGGCTTTTTGAGGTTTCTACTCAACCCATAGATTAACCTCTGATTTTTCTTCAATAGGGTATTAATATACTCGACCCCATATTTAGAGAGGGATTCAAAAGATGCGACATAGTATGTCACAGAAGATTCACCTTGAACAAGGTCAATAAAGCGTCGGGCTAAAGTTACCTTTTCAGCTTCTGGCACAAACTTCAACTCGAACCTTTCCCAGAATTGCTCCAAAGTAAGATCCACTTCAACAATTTCTGAAATTAAAAGCTCATACTAATCTAATGCTCACTCCTGGAGCATGCTAGAAGCCACTTGGATTCGATGTAAATCCACAAGATTAATGCGAGAAAAGATGCGATCGCATGTTCTAAGCCAAGCTTGGACTTCTATAACGCTTCCGGAACCCATGAATGGTCTTCCATCTAAATTGGTATAATCACTGCACAAGCGTGTAAACCCGGATTTAGGATGAGTAGGCTCTAGAATAGGTCCGGAAGCTTGGGCATTCTTTACAAGATCCAGAAGCTGTTTGGCAGACATGAATACGCCATCTTGAGGAGTAGCACTGGATTGACCGGCGTTGGGACGGCTAGGTCTAACCATTTCTCTTCTTTAAGAAAGAAAGAAAGAAAGAAGAGGAAAAAGGTTATTCTCAGAGTGAATATCAAATAAACTTGATTGATAAAACAAGGCATCATAAAAGAAAATAGGATAGAACGGGTCCTATGACCCGAATTAAATCCTAAGGCACGATTCCTAAGAGAGACTAAGGACAATGATCTATGCTAAATTATTCTACATTGTTCCGAAGTTTGGCTCTGATACCAAGCTGTGACGCCCCACCTCTATACTCACACTATCCAAGGACACTACTGAGTAATGCCGTCAATTAGTACGAAGAATAAGGCTGTTGAGGAGCGACCGTCTGTGTAATTTCTTTGTGCGAGTAACGATATGTCATATAGTAGGTCATGCATTTCATTTTAAGAGGAAATCTGACATATCAAATACAAACTCAAAGCTACTACACAGTGGCTATGTGGCCTTCGAAAACAAATATAAAATAAGCATAACACCAAATCAATCACAGATATTCATATCACTAAGGCGGAAACAGATATGAATATAACACATAGAAGTGAACATCAAAGTAGTGGTCATACAAGATCCACTACAACACAAAAGAATAGGTACAAGTGCTAGACAAAAGAATATATATACATCAAGGAGTCTCTATCTCGAATGTATAAAAAAACAAAAACTACTAAGCTAAAGTAGTTAGCCAAAAGTCAGAAGCTAATCCCTGCTAAGAAGTCAAGTGGAAGAACCTGAAACACCTCGGTCTGACCCAAGTATTATTTAAGAAGAAAAATAATAAACGGATCAGTCTAGCTATAAATATCATATAAGATGAGATATGATAAGATATATGACAAATATATGTGATAGCAACACAAATCATATAATATCTCAAATCTTCTCAAACACCAAAAAGAATGTCATATTCTTTATTTTTGTTCACCAAACCACAAATATTGATAAAGCTTATCAATGCAAATCACAAAAATTGGTGAAACACAAATTCTAGAAATCATCAATTAGAAATCCAAAAATCACAGTAAGGGGGGAGAGGCCTATCATAAACGGGAGCATGAAAACTTACCAACACATGTATCACAAACGGGACGCTATCTCATGGGTCGCTAACCCATAGAGCTGGTGCAACGACGTAGTACAACGGTACGCTCAAGGAACCTGAAACTCAAATAAGCCGGAACAACGACGTAGTACAATGGTACGCCCGATGAACCGAACTCCATAAAACCCATAGGTCGCTAGCCTTTTAAAAAATGAGACGAAGCTCAACAGAATGGGGTACAGTCCCCCACATGGAGAAAGAGACATCGCATATCGCTAGTCTAATCCTCAAAATGATCATCATAGATCAATAAGTGTAAATTACATCAAACTAGTAAATAGATGAGTTTACCTTCATGTCCCATAACCACTGGCTTAACTTAAATATTTACGAACAAATTGTAGATTTCCACTCGAAAATTGTCACAAGGTTTCAATCGAACAAGTCTAAGAATTAACCGACGAAGTAAACGCAAGCGTTTCATACCACTTGTTTTGCTAAGTCATTTAATTGGATTTCTTGTACGAGTGAGGTAAAGGTTTGTATATACTAATAGATTGGAAAATGGTTTTAAAATTGAGCTTTGTACATAAAAGTAGTGTTGAAATCATTTTTGTGAAAAAGTTTGAGTATTTACTACCAGTATAGAAACCTTTGTATTTTAAAGTGACAAATCACAGAAACGATTGTAAAAACAATCTCTCACCAAAAATTCACATTCGACGATGTGAATTAAAACCATAAAAATCGATATCAAATCCATCAAATGGATATTCCCAAAAATCCAGAGAAGAAGTCATCAAAGTCGATAATAAATAACAACAACCAACCGGATCAACAAAAATCGATAAAATGGAAATCCACTGAAAAATAGGCAAATTGGCTGAATTAAACAGCACCAGACGTCTAGTGGTTTTCCCAGACGTCTTAGCTGAGAATCTAGAAATTTTCTTCCAGATCGCCCAAACGTCTGGGAATAACCTCAGACGACTGAGCTGGAAATCTGGAATTTTTATTCCGTTGCCTCAAACGTCTGAGCATTTTACCAGACGTCTGAGCTGAAGTTCAACGCATAATTTACCTAGGCCATTGATGACCAAATTATCTCGGAAGCGATCGAATGAGCGACGGTGGCTAGGGATTTATGACAAGCGACAACCCAACCCTATAGGCTCTTCAATACACTCCAAACAACATGTCCAAACATCCATAGTAGGATTTTCATAGATTTTGACTTCAAAATACCCAAAGTTGGAAAATTCACCAAACCAATTCAATTCAAAAGCAATTGGACATGAAATAGATGTTAGGAATTCATACCTAACAACAATGAAAGCTATAGACATAGATGTGAGTTCAAGAACTCACCTTTAAATTCAAAAACAAGGAATGAGATTCTCTAAAACAAAGCAAGATCAATCTCTCTTCAACTTCACTTCAAGAACCTTCAATCTATGATCAAATGCAAAGTTTTTCCTAAGTTAGGTTATAAAAAAAATCAAGAATTGAAGAGGAATTGAGATGGATAAGATGAAGAGCATACTTACCTAAGCTTCTCCTTGATTTTGGAACTTGGATTTGAATTTCCTAATAATCTAGGGTTTAGGAATTTTAATTTCCTATCTTTTCCCCCATTTTTCTTTTTAGCTTGAGTGTTAGGAAATTATGAGTAGAATGAATGAAGAGTAGAGGAGTTAGGGTATTTGGTAGAAAAGTTTGGGTTCTCTTATTGGGTTAGTGGGCTAGAACCAAACCCAAAGCCCAAATGAAAATACCAAAATTCCTAATCAACTCCAAACATATCAATGTTTATACTAAAAAAAGTTGTAAACGTCGTTTTGAACTCAATGGAAGTGGTCTCGAGTTCAGATTCGACTGTTTACAAAAAGTCACATTTCAAACTTTAAATTCAACAAACGATGTTATATTTAAATAAAACATTTAAATATATAATCGTAAAATATGCAGGTTGTTATAGGAGCTAAGGAAGGGGATTCATCATCCCCACAATGATCCTTTAATGATCACAGCCCAAATAGGATCTTCGGTGGTCACGAAAATCCTGGTTGACACGGGAAGCGCTGTGAATGTGATATTCCGCCATGCATTTGATCAAATAGGGATTTCCAAAGATAGACTTGAACCTTGTCCCGAGCCAATCTTTGGGTTCAACTAAAAGGAGACAACTATGCTTGGGCAAGTGAAGCTTTTTGTCCAACTGGGACTTCCCCCATGCTCCTGAGTCTTTGAAACGACCTTCGTAATCATAGATCAGCCATCATTCTATAACGCCTTCTTTGGACGGCCAGCACTGGATGAGGTGGATGCATTCGTCTCACCGAAATATCTAATGCTTAAATTCCTCACTTAAAACGGCTGGGGAACTATCCGAGGCGAACAATTCGCATCTCGAGAAATGTACTTTGCACCCTAGAAAAATACAATAGGGAGTTTACTTGTTACTTTGACTATTCTATTACTCTGCAGCCTTCAGAAGATGGGTTTCTACATCCATCATTTGAAGCAAAGAATAAATATGATAAAACTAGTAAACGTATTGCTACAAGGTGTTTTGTAGTTTATGGAAAATGAAAGAGGGCAGATTCTAACTCAATCGAAGAAAGTGAAATCGTTATAGAATTAGATTACCGAGGAGAGGTGGAAAGAGTTAAGCTAGTTGAGGAAACTAAAGAGGTTCTACTAGATTCTGCCGATTCCACCAAAATAGTCAGAATAGGGAAAGGTCTTGAGGAACCTCTAAAGACAAGATTGACAGGAATCTTAAAAGACAATAAGGACGTTTTTGCTGGGACCCACTCTGACATGGTTGGAATTAGTCCTACGGTCATGAACCATGCCCTGAATATCAATCCAAACATTCCCCTGGTTCGGTAAAAGAAAAGGCAATTTGGTAAGGTTAGGACCGACGCCCTGAAGGAAGAAGTCAAGAAGTTGCAACAAAAAGGGTTTGTTCGGGAAGTCCGATATCCCAAATGGTTGGAAAATCCAGTTTTGGTAAAGAAATCCAACGAATAGTGGTGGACTTGTATAGACTACACAGATTTGAATAAAGCTTGTCCAAAAGATTGTCACCCGTTTCCAAGGAGAGACCGGTTGGTTGACTCTACCAGTGGACATAAGCTACTTTCCCTAATGAATGCATATTCTGGGTACAATCAGATTCCTATGTTTAAACCCGACGAGGAACATACTAGCTTCATTACAGATGAAGGAACCTATTGTTATAATTCAGATTGAAGAATGCATGAGCAACTTATCAACGGTTGGTTAACCGAATGTTCAAAGAACAAATTGGGAGGAATATGGAGTTTATGTTGATGACATGTTGGTGAAACCTCAAGAGGCGGAAAATCACCTCGAAGACCTGAATGAAATGTTTAAAGTGCTCCGCAAGTATCAAATGAAGCTCAACCCACAAAAATGCAACTTTGGAATCCATTCCGGAAAATTTCTTGGATATATCGTGAGTGCACAAGGCATTGAGGCTAGCCCAGAACGGATTGAGGCCATTAAGAATATGGCAGAACCAAGGACAAATAAAGATGTTATGAGCTTGAATGGTAATGTGGCGGCAATAAGCAGGTTCATATCAAAAGCCACTGATAAGTGCATACCATTCTTTGAAGTGATCAATAAAAGGAGGAAATTTCGAATGGAACGAAGATTGTAAAAAGGCATTTCAAGAACTGAAGCTTCACTTGGAAAAGCCACCAATCTTATCTAGCCCCGAAGAAGAGGAAGATCTATTCTTATATATGGCAATTTCTGAACATGTGGTGAACTCGGTATTGATTATAAATAGTAAGGGATTACAACTACCAGTTTACTACGTAAGCAGAAGATTAAAGGTTACTGAGATCTGATACCCAGTCCTCCAAAAGCTAGCGTACTATTTAATTCTGACAACTAAAAAACTAAGGCCCTATTTTCAAGCACATCCAATAAAAGTGTTGACCAACTTCCCATTAAAGCAAGTCTTTGGCAAGCCTGAAACTTCTGGAAGGTTAATTAATTATGGAATTGAACTATGTCAGTACGATATAGCATATCAGCCTAGAACGGCTATAAAAGGTCAAGCATTAGTTGATTTCATCAATGAATGTACATGGTTCATTTCAGAGCAATCCGAAAAGGAAAAGATACAAAACCCAAGTGGCAACTATTTGTGGATGGTGCATCAAATGAGCAAGGAGTGGGGGCAGGATATGTGATAATTACCCCAGATGGGCACAAGTTACACTATGCTATGAAGTTGAGATTCTCACCAACTAACAATGTAGTAGAGTATGAATCTATGGTTGCTGGATTAACCCTTGCTTTGCAACTTAAAATCCCGAGAATCCGGGTATTCAGCGATTCTCAATTAATGGTTAACCAGATCAAGCAGGTATATCAAACCAAGGATCATAAACTTAACCAGTATGTGAAGAAAGTTTTTAAGATGCTCACACTTTTTGAAGATTTCTCCATACATCAAATACCAAGAGGAGAAAACTCTCAGGCAGATTCACTGGCTAAGTTGGCAAGCTTAAGAGGAGCTCCTGAAACTCGAATTGTTCCGATAGGATTTCTGGCCAATCCCAGCATTAAGGAAAACAGACAAGAGAAAGCTACAGAAATACTAGTATTAACCAGATCACATGCATTGGCATCAGAATCGAAAAAGATGGACCAAGAGATACCGAAGCAAGAATCTGTAGCTCCAATGGCAGAAGAAAGTTACGAAAACACTTGGATGGCACCAATCGTAGATTATATAATCAATGGAAAATTGCCTGCAGATAAAGTAGAAGCGCGGAGGCTAAAACGACAACCTCAGAGCTTTACCGTTATGGATGGAATTCTTTTCAAGAAAGGGTATGCCCTTCCCTATTTGTGATGTGTGAAACCTGAAAACAGATCGAAAATAATAAGGAAGCACACGAAGGATTTTGTGGGGATCACTCTAATGGAATAAAACTATCCAAGAAGATAACGAGGAAAGGATTTTACTGGCCACATCTAAGTAACCAAGCTATGGAGTATGTTAAAAGGTGTGAGAAATGTCAGCGTTATTCTATGATACCACGTCTCCCGCCAAATCAACTAACCCCTATTACTACCTCATGGCCATTTGACATTTGGGGAATCGACTTAATTGGACCTCTTTCTATTTCCAAAGGAGGAGCAAAATATGCTACAGTGGAAATAGATTACTTCACGAAATGGGTTGAAGCAGAGCCACTCCAGAAGATTACCTCAGGGAAAGTGTTAAGATTTGTCATAAAAAACATTGTCACAAGATTTGGGATACCTTACAAGATCATATCCGACAATGGGACTCAATTTGAGAGTGAAGAGTTTTCACGATTTTGCTACAAGAATGGGATAATAAAAATCTTCTTCTCGGTCGCTCATCCGAAGGCCAATGGAACCGTCGAAGAAGCTAACAAAACAATCAAAACCATCTTGAAAAAGAGGCTAAACAAGCCAAAAGGAAATTGGGTAGAAGAGTTGCCCTTAGATCTGTGGGCTCATAGAACTTCAACTAAAACTGCAACGGGTCATACCCCATACTCTCTAACATATGGATGTGAAGTAATGCTACCTGTAGAGATTGAGGTACCTTCTCATAGAAGAATTGCCTACACCTTTAATCCAAACCAGGAATTGAGAAAGGAATCACTCGACCTGATTCATGGATTAAGAGATGAAACAGCCTTGAGAACGGATGAATATCAAAGGAGGATATCAAGATATTACAACTCAAAGGTAAAAGCCTGGTCATTCGGACAAGGGGATTTATTACTTCGAAGGGTAATGGCTAATACTAAAAACCCATCGGATGGACCATTGGGACCTAATTGGGAAGGTCTGTTGGTAATCTTCAAAGAAATTCCTTCAGGAGCCTACAAGCTATGCTACCCTAATGGGAATATGGTACCAAAAACCTGGAACGCGGAACATTTGAGACTATATTTTCCAACTATGAATGAATAAAGCGTTTCCAAGAACACCTCTACTATGATCTAGTAAAGAAAATCTACATGGTCGGGAGTGAAATTCTCCTTAAAAACTTGGACTACCTAAGATGGTAGGCTACTAATAATGGTAGAAAGCCCTTGGCTGCGCCAAGAAGGCCAGGTCAAGGCATCTCCTGGAGGGAGGGTGTAAGCCTTTATCCGTGCCAAAACTAGAAATGTCCAGGTTAAAGTAGCACAAGCCCTTATCCGCGTCATGCTATGGCCAAGATAAGGCACCACCTGGAAGGAGGACGTGTAATCTCTTGGTCCCGCCATGCTATGGTCTGGCCAAGGTTCCGACCAAGCCCTTAACCGCGTTACGCTATGACCAGGCTAAAGCGCCTCCTGGAGGGAGGTCGGGTAAGTCCTCGGGCCCTGCTTCGGAAAAAGCTAACCAAGCGCACCAGAAACCCAGATAAAATGTCCGACGGACTAAGAAAAGTCCGTGCCTGAAACAGGCACTGCCGGAAATTGGCATAGCTTCGGAAAAAGCTAACCAAGCGCACCAGAAACCCAGATAAAATGTCCGACGGACTAAGAAAAGTCCGTGCCTGAAACAGGCACATTACTCATTTGACTTAGTTGGTTTCTAGTTTTAACAACAAATTGAATATCTCCAAGTATATTTTCTATAGGGTGATCTTTTAAAAGTTTAATCCTTTTATTAGGATGATTTAATTCATTATTAGTTTCAGTTGACTCTTGGTTTTGAGTGATTAAATCCTCTTCATCATTTATTTCTTCAAAATTTTTGAAATTTTAATCAAATGAAACATGCATTGTTTCTTCGATGGTATTAGTTCTTAAATTAAATACTCTGTATGCTTTACTTCTATTAGAATATCCGATAAAGATACCTTGGTCGGATTTAGGATCAAATTTATCTAAGTTATCTTTTGTATTTAAAATAAAACATTTACTTCCAAAAATTCTAAAATAAGATACCTTAGGTTTCTTTGAGTAAATAAGTTCATAAGATGTCTTATAAGTTAAATGTCTAATTAAAATTCTATTTAAAATATAACAGGCGGTAGCAACTTCTTCTGCCCAAAAGTACATTGGTAAATTACTATCAGAAAGCATAGTTCTCGCACACTCTTGAATCGTCCTATTTTTACGTTCTACTACTCTGTTTTGTTGTGGAGTTCTTGGAAATGAAAAATTGTGAATTATTCACTTTTTATTGCAGAATTCTTCAAACTTTTCATTTTCAAATTCACCACCGTGGTCACTACGGATGGTTATAATTTTTTGAGAAAATTGATTTTGAACCCTTTTTGAAAAATTCTTAAAATATTCAAAAGTATCACTTTTATGTTTTAAAAATATTGTCCATGTAAATCTAGAATAACCATCTACAATTACAAAAACATATTTACTGTGATTTAATGACTGAATTTGAGATGGACCAAATAAATCAAGATGAAGTAATTCAAGAGGTTTTGAAGTTGAAATCAAATCTTTTAATTTATAGGAACTTTTACTAAGTTTTCCTAGTTGATACGCATCACATATACTATCTACTTTAAAATTCATTTTAGGGAGGCCTCTTACTAGATCATGTTTTGACAGTCTAGATAAGAGTTTGAAATTCAAATGCCCAAATCTCTTATGCCAAATCCAAGGGTCACTTGCATTTGCCAAAAGACACAAGTTATCATTTGAAATTTTCATACTAAGAATATAAATATTCTTTTTCCTAATTCCCTCAAATATTATGGTTGAATTATTGGCTTTAATGTGACACTTATCTTTTTCAAATTTAATTTTATATCCTTTATCGCATAGTTGACTTATACTTAGCAGATTGTGTTTCAGATTCTTAACTAGCAAAACAATATTAATAATAGGAGTTTCAGAGTTACCGACTTTGCCGATGTCGATCACATAACCTTTTGAATTGTCTCCAAAGTTAACCAGTCCTCCGTCTTTGTATATTATATTGTTTCCTGGAGATTTGACCAGGCAATTAAGTACTCGACATCTATGAGAACTCGTCATCCAGGAGCACTCGGCATCCAGGAGTACTCGACATCCAGGAGCACTCGGCATCCAGGAGCACTAGGCATCCAGGAGCACTCGGCATCCAGGAGCATTCGGCATTAGAAGGCGTTCGGCGTATACGACTGCTCGGCATGGCTGTATTGTTCATCAAAAGCTATCGTTCGGCCAGAACCATCGTTCGGCCAGAGACATTGTTCAGCTAAAGGCAAACGTTCGGCCAGTGCCATTGTTCGGCCAGGGACATCGTTTGGTAAGAAGCATTGTTTGGTTAAAGCTATCGTTCGGCCAGCACCAACGTTCGGCCAGAGACAACGTTCGATCAAGCGCTTCGTTCGGCCAGATGCACGCTCGGCTTCGACTGACATTCGTTTCACTCTTCCCACGCAGCAAGCATATCGTTCGGCATAGAGAAGGTGGTTCGACATCATTGTGTTCGGCCTATTTGGTTCGGCATACGGCGACCACTGTATTTGGGCCAGAGTGTTCGGCTGCCGAGCCCACCTGGGAAGTCCAACCCATCTTTGTCTATAAATAGAGGGGCAGGGGCAGGGGCATAGTGAAAAGGACCTTTTTTGGGAGAACACTAGGGAGACTCTGCCATTTTTGAGACTCATCTTTTTTACTTAGCAACTTCATTCAAGCATTTGATCTACGAATTGTATTTGTAATCAATCATTAAGAAGATCAATAAAGTGAAACCTCAAAGTGGACGTAGGCGATTACGCTGAACCACTATAAATCTGGTGTTCTTACTTTCTGCATTTAAATTAGCATTGTCTTCTTTGTTTAATTTATCTTCATCACTTATATCTCTACACAATCTTTCTCTACGAGGTTAGTGACCAATTTTGGTGCTAACACTTTGGTGCTTTCACTGAGAATTGAATTCTCAGACCTTAAGGATCTGCTTTGAAGCTACTGGATTGAACAAATCCCCGAAAGAAGAATCCAACTCATTGATAGGACATCCGTTGATTCTACTCAGAGTTCCTACCAATAACTCTACAATGGCAAGACCACGTACCAGGTCAGCTTCTCATAATGCGAATGCCCATGAGACTGCTAGCGTGCAGCAAGTAGGACCTAGCAATCAGCCAGCAATTCCGGGTGTAGGAATTGCCGCCTGGGACTAAACTCCAGTTGTCACCAAAATAGAGTTCAACGACTTGATGAGAGAACTCAGGGAAAGCAGGAGACAACTAGGAGAGCAGATGCAAGCTAATGCCAACCTGATGGAACAACTCACTCAACAGCAGCAACAGAATGCTGGGGGCAATCCCGCTCCTTATTCCTCATCTGATAGCTCAACTTCCTCTGATGAACCTCCCAAGCGCAGACGCCGTAAGACTGAAGCTGCGCGGGCAGGTGCTGCTGTCCAAACAGCTGGAGACCGTGACCAAGCAGGAGCTGGAAACTTCGGAAGTGGAGTGTGGGTGGAGGCTGGAGGCCCAGATTATCAAAACACTAACAATGTCGAACCTCAAGACGTACGTTTGGCAGATCGCCAGGAGAGGAGGCATCAGCATGGACAGTCGCGTAGAACAGACTCTAACCTTCCACCTTCCATACAGACACCAGATCTGACAGCCTTGGTCAGGCAATTGATGAAAGAAAATCAGGGCTTATCGAATGACGATTGGGGGGTATCAAGGAGTCATACTCCGTTCACAGATGTTGTGCTGCAGGCGGCGTACCCCAGAAAGTTTAGTATGCCAACTATCCCCGCGTATGTGGGAAGACTGACCCCAGACAGCATGTCATGAGGTATGAATGGATGATGGATTCAGCTAGAGCAAAAGATGCAACCAAGTGTAGATGCTTTCCAATTACTCTATCTGGGATCGCTACTATGTGGTTCACCCGACTTCCTCCGCGGTCCGTATCCAATTTCGAGGAGTTGGCAAAGAAGTTTATTGAGCAGTTCAGGATACACACTACTCGTCCAAAGGACGTAATGTCTCTGTCAAGTGTAATCCAAAATCCTAGGGAGTCATTGAAGGAATATTTACAAAGATTTCATGTTGCGGCAACTAAAGTCAGTAATCCCAATGATCATGCAATTCTAATGGCTGTAATGAGAGGTGTGGATCCGGATTCTGAATTTGGAGACTGGTTGGCAGGAAAACCTCCGACTACGCTAGAGCGTTTCTACTCAAAGGCACACCAGTTCATAAGAAGAGAGGAAGCTAGGTGGGTAAGGCGAGATAAGGCACCAGGACCTGTCCAAGAGTCCATGAAAAGCAACGTTGCTGTGAAGCAGTCCGGAGACAACTCGGGAAAGGTCCAAGTCAATGTCCAGAACAAGCCTGGGCAGCCTAAGGAGTCCGGAGGAAGAAATCAAGGGAAGAAGAGAGAAGCGGGGAAGTGGAAACCGAGAATTCCAAGCTACAACGAGTATACCCTGCTGAATGCGTCTCTTGAGAACATTTACCTATCAACCTGCAATACTTTTCAGTACAGAAAGCCACGTCCAAAAGAGTCAACCGAGGAACAGAAGCGGACCGGGAAATATTGCCGCTTCCATGAGACTTATGGGCACAATACGGAAGAGTGCAGACACCTGCACGACGCTATAGAGAAGTTGATCAGGCAGAAGAAGTTACAAGAGTTTGTGAAGGATCCACAGGAAGGAGGACAAGGAACATCCAACCTAGGTCGTGCACCAGCCCCATGTCATCCCGAGGAGCCTGCCCGAACTGTGGGTAGACTAGTCATAAACACAATCATCGGCGGACCTCACCCCGCGGATAAGAATTGGCAAGAGATGGAGCGGTATGCAAGTTCCCTGAAGCATGCAGATTTTGAGTGTTGTTCGAACGTGGAGGATGGGACCCCTACTAAGCAGCAGCGCGTAATGACAGACGATATAGTGTTCAGAAACAGAGATGTTGACCAAGTAGAGGCTCCAACCATCGACCCAATGGTCATATCTGCGACAATCGGACCGACTTATGTGAAAAGAATTCTGATTGATTGTGGAAGTTCTGTCAACATCATCTTCAAGAAGGCTTATGACCAGATGAAAATGGAAACAAAGGACTTGAAACCGTCCAAAGCTCGTATACACGGCTTTAATGGTGCAGCGACCGATGCGGTAGGATATGTTGAGTTAACAGTTGAACTGGGACAAGGCGAACGTCGCAGGGTGCGAATCCTGCCCTACGTAGTTTTGGATGTGGACTCTCCGTATAATGTATTCCTGGGCCGACCGGCCCTGGCTGAGTTTAGAGCAGCATTAGCCCCATGGTGCCTGACTTTGAAATTCTCAACTGACAAAGGAGTAGGAGTTGTTCATGGCGACCAGGCGACCGGTCGTGCATGTTATGTGGCAGAGCTCAGAGAGGCCCATCGGAGGGAGAAAGGAAAGGTTGTGGACATTTCGGTCCGCATCCTTAATAATGATGATTGACAAGTAGTGCCCAAGCCCTGACTCGGGCATAATTCTCGGATCTTCAGAGACATAGATCCAAGAGATGACGATGAGAAACCCAGGGATGAAAAGTCAGCGCCGGCTGAATTAACAATTGACATTCAGCCGAGATGATCCATCGCGAGTGCTGAAGATCGGAACACAACTCGGCCCCGCAATGACTGAAGACCTTAGTGATTTCCTCCGGGCAAATCTTGATGTTTTCGCCTGGGTGCATTCTGATATGAGCGGGATTTCTCCCGCCATTACGAGTCATATGTTGAACATAGACCCAAAATACGTCCCAGTTAAACAAAAGAGGAGAGGAATGGAACCAGAGAGGTCCGTTGCTCTCAAAGAGGAAGTGGACAAACTCAAAGCCAATGGGTTCGTCCGCGACGCCCTCTACCCCGAATGGGTATCGAATCCCGTGCTGATGAAAAAGGCGAATGGGAAATGGAGAACTTGCGTTGATTATTCCGACTTGAACAAAGCGTGCCCCAAGGACAGTTTCCCGTTGCCTAGGATTGATCAGTTGGTCGACTCCACTGCAGGACATGAGCTGTTATCATTCATGGATGCATACTCGGGTTACAATCAAATCCCGATGCATATTCCGGACCAAGAACACACCAGCTTCATTACAGATGTCGGGCTATATTGCTATATAGTAATGCCCTTCGGACTGAAGAACGCAGGAGCGACTTATCAGCGTTTGGTGAATCGAATGTTCAAAGACCAGCTTGGTAGGACGATGGAAGTCTATGTGGATGACATGCTCGTGAAGTCACGACAGTCAAACAACCACATTCGAGACTTGGCTGAAATGTTCGATATACTCAAGTATTATGGGATGAAGATCAACCCTCTGAAGTGTTCCTTCGACGTTGCGTTGGGGAAGTTTTTGGGATTCATCGTCAATGCTAGGGGAATTGAAGCCAACCCAGAAAAGATCCAAGCCATTCGAGATGTGCAAGTGCCCAGGACTATAAAACAGGTACAGAGCTTAAATGGAAAAGTAGCTGCGCTGAGTCGATTCATATCCAGGGCAACAGACAAGTGCATCCCTTTCTTTGATATAATAAAGAAAGGGAAGAGGAATTTCGAGTGGACATCCGATTGTGAGGAAGCATTCCAGGATCTGGTGAGGCATCTGGAGAGTCCACCAGTGCTGTCAAAACCCGTGGACCATGAGATGCTGTACTTGTACTTGGCCGTATCCCCACATGCTATAAGTGCGGCTCTGGTTCGCGAGGAGGACCGAATCCAAAAGCCGGTGTATTACGTTAGCAAGCATTTAACGGGGGCAGAAAGAAATTACCCCAAAATCGAGAAATCGGCCTATTGCTTGGTGATTGCATCACGTAAGCTGCGCCCATACTTTCAGGCACACTCAATCAGCGTTTATACCGATCAACCCCTACGGCAGGTACTCCAACGACCAGAAACTTCTGGAAGATTGTTAAAATGGAACATCGAGTTGAGCCAGTTCGATATCGCCTACTTGCCACGAAGAGCCATACAAGGGCAAGCATTAGCAGACTTCATTGCTGAGTTTACTGTGTATGACGAACCAGATGGTCACAACGTCATGCCCCCCATTCGATGGAAATTATACACCGATGGGGCATCAAACGACCGTTGCTCCGGCGCGGGTGTAGTTCTTGTAACTCCGGAAAATCGATCGATTTGTTACGCTTTGAAGCTCGATTTCCTAGCTACAAATAACGAAGCAGAATATGAAGCACTGATTGCTGGCTTGAAGCTCATCGGAGAACTCGGGATCAAATCAGTTGAAATCTTTTGTGACTCACAGTTGGTGGTTTACCAAGTGCGGGGAGATTACTAAGCAAAGGGACAGAAGCTTGCTCCGTACCTTGTTCTGGTTCAAGAACTTCTGTCGAATCTTGAGCGTTATGATATTTCGCATGTCCCGCGCGAACAGAATAAAGAAGCCGACTCGTTGGCTAAGTTTGCGAGCACAGGCGATGCACAGCAAATGGGATTGTATCCCGTTGAGGCCTTGCATGCCCCGAGCATAGACGAGATGAAAGTTGATCGTGTGTTGGAAACGGAAATCGAGAAGGAGTCGTGGATAACCCCATTCAAACTGTACCTGACGACCGGGGCTTTACCAGAAAAAGGAGCGAAAGACGACAGGTCCTTCGAAAGGCCACGCGATACGTGATGCAGGATGGATTAATGTATCGAAAAGGGTTCTCAGTCCCCTTATTACGGTGCATCGCTCATGATGAGACAAAGCGGGTCTTGAAAGAGGTTCACGAAGGGGAATGTGGCGACCATACTGGGGGGCAAACGCTAGCAAAAAAGATCCTCCGCTATGGATATTACTGGACGACCGTAAATCGGGACGATGCAGACTACGCAAGGAAATGTGACAAGTGTCAAAGATATGCGGAAATCCCGAGGACTCCATCAACGGAACTCACACAAATGGTTAGTCCCTGGCCATTTGCAATCTGGGGAATCGACATAATCAGCTCTTTGCCTATATCCAAAGGTGGTGCGAAATACGCGATAGTTGCAGTCGACTATTTCACAAAATGGGCTGAGGCAGAACCCTTGGCCACAATCACCTCTAAGAAGGTCATTAACTTCGTTGTACGAAGCATTATATGCCGCTTTGGCCTTCCTCGCACCATCATTACGGACAACGGGACGCAATTTGAAAGCAGAGAGTTCAACGAGTTCTGTTTAAAGTATGGCATCGAGAAGAAGTTCGCCGCCGTTGCACACCCAAAAGCTAACGGAAAAGTCGAGGCCGTTAACAAAATAATCAAGTCCATACTGAAGAAGCGTCTGGAGAAGGTCGGAGGCAAGTGGGTAGATGAACTCCCGACAGCATTATGGGCTTATAGAACTACCCACAAGTCCGCGACCGGCCACACTCCATTCGCCTTGGCATACGGCTCGGAAGCCGTTATACCCGTGGAACTTGAAGTTCCATCACACCGAGTGACATACTATGATCCCAAGACGAACCAGGACCTCTTGTTGGAATCGCTGGACTGCATCGATGAAAAACGTGAAGAGGCCGAATTAAGGGCGGCAGCGCATAGGCACTGAGTCAAGCGTTACTACGACGGCAGAGTCCGCCCAAGGATTTTTGATGTGGGTGATCTCGTTCTGAAACGAGTCTTCCCGGTACCATCACGTATGAATCCTAGCTGGGAAGGTCCATACGTCATTGAACGGAAGCTTGTAGAGGGAACATTCAAGCTAGCGACTGTTGATGGCGCGACACTCCCCCGAGCATGGAACAGTGAACATTTGCAACATTATTACATTTAGTATGTTTCTTTCCTGTTTTAGGCACAGTTATTTCTTGTATGTTTTCGTTCAGTCGTAACTTAGTTTCCTTTCAGCCATGTAATAAGGCAGTTTAGTTGTTTTTCATTAATAAAGGCTTGAAGCCATATTTTTCATGAATTACTAACGTTTCTATATCTCAACTCAGGTGATGAATTACTAGAGCTACATTATTCGGTATGATGTGCAAACTCGTATAAGCGATTTCAATCTCCGAGTCCCCAGAGTGCGGACTGGAGTACTCTAAGTCCCGGAGCGCGGACTAGAGTATAAACGATTTCAGTCTCCGAGTCCCCGGAGCGCGGACCGGAGTACTCTAACTCCCCGGAGCGCGGACTAGAGTATAAATGATTTCAATCTCCGAGTCCCCAGAGCGCGGACCGGAGTACTCTAAGTCCCCGGAGCGCGGACCAGAGTATAAACGATTTCAATCTCTGAGTCCCCAAAGCGTGGACTGGAGTACTCTAAGTCCTCGGAGCGCGGACTAGAGTATAAACGATTTCAATCTCTGAGTCCCCAGAGTACGGACCGGAGTACTCTAAGTCCCCGGAGCGCGGACTAGAGTATAAACGATTTCAATCTCCAAGTCCCCAGAGCGCGGACTGGAGTACTCTAAGTCCCCGGAGCGTGGACTAGAGTATAAACGATTTCAATCTCCGAGTCCCCAGAGCGCGGACCGGAGCACTCTAAGTCCCCGAAGCGCGGACTAGAGTATAAACGATTTCACGCAGACCGGAGTACTCTAAGTCCCCGTAGCGTGGACCAGAGTATAAACGATTTCAATCTCCGAGTCCCCAGAGCGCGGACCGGAGTACTCTAAGTCCCCGGAGCGCGGACCAGAGTATAAACGATTTCAATCTCCAAGTCCCCAGAGTGCGGACCGGAGCACTCTAAGTCCCCAGAGCGCTGATTAGAGTATTAACAATCTCAATCTCCGAATCCCCTGAATACAGGTCAACTCACTATAAGTCCCTGGAATGCGGATTTAGAAAAAATTCTAAGTGCTCAAGAGATGTAGAACAAGAAGTATGCCACTCCGAAGAATGTTCGAACAACGCGAGAATGAACAAGAAATATACCACTCATAAGTGCTTGAGTTTTGACCGCAGTTACTCAGAAAGCTAAAAAAAGTAAAAGAATCGTTCAAACGACTAAGTAACTGAACTTTATTCAACAATCCAAAATGAGGTTACACGGCTATCCCTCCAAAACTTGGAATCAAGAACCTATCTACACAAACTACGGAGACAAAAGATAAAAGTAATTACAAGACTTAAGCAAGAAACTCGTTGAACGAGTATAGCGATTATTTCTTCGGTTTCTTCTTCTTGTCTTCTTTTGCTTTTTCCGATGACTCCTCTCCCTCACGCTTTTTCTTGGATTTCTTGCTTGCTAAAGAAGCAGAGTTAGGAGTAGGAGAAGGAACATCCAGTGGTTTAGACCTGCCCGGGAGAATGATTTTCAAAGGTCTGTTCCGCGGGTCGGTAAGTTCCAGTATTTCAGGCTCAACTTTGACCTCGACTTTTTTCTTCTCCTCTTCGGCGAGGCGTTCTTTCATGCTCATCTTTGAGGTATGTTCAGAGGCGCCAGTGATTTAAATTTCATCACTCCCTTCGGCGGGAGATGAAGTTTCAAGCTTATCATCATCTAGCGCCCCGATCACTTGAGCGTCAGGGCCAGGAGTTACTCCCGCATGAGCAACATCGCTTGTTTTCTCTGCCTCCTCCTTGGTGTCATCACTCCTCAGAGTTGGCTCGGGGTCAGAGAAGCCTGCATGAATACATAAAGAATGAACATTAGAACGAATATCCACTGCTGGAAAATGACAGATCTTATAACTTCTAAAAAAGAAGAGTTTTCTACCGGGTTCTGGCTGGCTATCGGTTGCGCGTGGAGTTTCACCCTCCAGAATAGGAGGTAGCATATGAACGCCGAGCCCGGGATTTTCAGGATCATAGCTGGCATGCTGCTCGAACGGGTCAAGTGCCGGCCGACCGGCCGGTTGAGCAGCGGGAGGAGCAGCAATATGAGGAGCCGTAGTCTTAGCCCCAGATGGGCCAGCTTCATCACTTTTCTCTTTTGGAAGGGGAGAGCCTTTGCTATAAAGCGCCAAGGCTGCTGATAAGTCCGCTGGCTCGTTCCCTCTAAGAAACTCCTTCACCAAGGCATCCTCATCGACTTCTTCAGAGCCCGACTCGATTTTCCTAATCTTCACTAAAGTTTCCCAGGCCTCAGCTAGGGATTCGAGATAGCCCTCGCCCAAGATTGGGCGATCTCTTTGGATCCTTTAATGTTTAAGTTAAGGGGACGATCTCTCCGGATCATTTAGTGTTTAAGTTAAAGGGACGATCTCTTTGGATCCTTGCTGAGTCCATGTGATGACCCACCTTTTTGACCCTCGAAGATCGACACTGATAAATCAACGATATTCACGTGCCGCAAATTCAAGTTCTTGAAAGGTAGATAATCAGAGGTTTATAAGAAATAAAGGTAGAAAATAGAATAATAACAGAATCTCACATCATATTAAACAACATAATTATATAGGTGGAATGTACATATAATCACTCCTAGTGATTCATCAGAGCGACGATAAGCACTAACCCAGCCTAGGATATTTATAACTGCATATACTTGTATGGGCTGGTAGATACAAATTACATGATACGCGATACATCAGAAAGTTGAGAATACATAACTATAGACAAAGGACCCTCTAGTCTTCATACTTTGGGCTCCTTCCAAAATGCTCCAAGCTACTTGACTACTTGACTGCTCGAAAAATATGGCACCCATAATTTAAGGGAGAAGAAAAATAAACTCTGGGTCAGTCATGAGACTGGTGTGAGAAACTCAAAATTTAGATGTTTGAAAAAAAAGGTATCTCATAAGACCACGCCACATATAAACACGAAAAAGGTTTTTACCTTATGATAACCAAAATCTTTGATATGAAATTTTTTGAAATATTATCTTAATGACATTCTTTTAAAAACATTTTCAAACAAACTTATAAATCTTAGCTAAAATGCTTGCATCTCACATTTTAGTATTTGCACAACTAAGTCCGTACGACACTTATTAGGTATTGGATTTCCAACTGAATAGCGAGGTAAGGGACTATCTGTCATACAGTGTGTTTCTAGTGGAATGCACCCGAGGGTCCTATATTGGTCCTCATGCGAATTAAGACCGACCTATTCGAAAATTACACTAATAACACCAAGTATTACATAATTCGGCCATTACCGACCTACCCGAGATCCCAAGCATACACCATAAAATTTAAACCCGTAGTTATAACGGGTAAATTTTTTATAGATCTAAAAGATGATTTCATACCCTGATTTGGTTGCGCGCCACTTAGCCATAAAGCATCCCCTGTTTCACTATTCCCGGGTGTGAGGCTTAAGGTAACGGTTAACTTTTTACATAGCACATCTTCCACTTTGAATGCCACTTTGCCATTTCAAAATCGCATAACTGATTTCTACCAATGTATAACTCCTGAGCTCGTACGTCTCGGGAAAGGGTGTTAAGCTAAGAGAAGTTGCCTTCTACGCCACCAAACAAACGATACGTTCATAGAGATCAATCAATATGATTCAGAAGTGCAACGTCTGACATTCATCCATACTAGTTGTCCAGGAATAGGACAAATCGAAGGCACTTTCCTACCAAATCCTATCGAGAATTATCCCTAGGATTAGTAGCAAATAGTCCTTGTGTTTCAGAGATTTCCAGAATGAAGGGACCACTGCTATTTATTTATCTCGGGAGATACCAGTGATTATCAACAAGCAGTCCTTTCGAAATGAAGATCCCCTATCTTTTAAAATCATGGTCTTCAATATATCTTCTTCACTTTCGAATGCGTAAATTGGTTCGAAGTGGTTTTCAAATAAGGATTACCTAAATCTGACTTCGGTTTCAATGAACCACTTATCGATAGAAAGATGTTAAGTGGTGGATAATAAATATTACATTTATTTAATTTCTTTTTATCCAAAGATATCTTCTAGAGATTTTTATCTTTTGAAAACCATTCCTTTTCATTATATACGGAATTCATTAAACATACTTATGAAAATTTACTAAATCATTTTCATAAATTATTTTAGAATACATTATTGAGAAAAATAGGGTCAAACAGAAATTGTACTACTTTTACTCTATTTTAATTTCCATATTCAACAGGTAGGATAGGCAGAATAACAATGAAATCACCTTTTAAATTTCGCAAATAGTACGAGTTCCCTCCTTGGAATTTAACACCAAGTATAAGAAGATTATTTCTATATGATTCAAGTTGTTTAAATTTGAAAAGTGTAACCTTTTATACCTAACTCGTTTCAAAAATCTCCACCTTATCTATCACTCGTCAGGAGGAGGCCAGGTGAGCCACGACACTGGTTGCTCTTCAACAACTCCTTAGTTTAACCACCTCAACCAGGTCTCATGAACAGAAAAATCAGGTGTACTCGTCGGCTTATTAGAGCAAAGATTAAATCATTTGCTCACCATAAGTTTTCTTCAAATGAATTTATTTAAACTCTTTTAAATAAATTATAAAACCTATAAATCATTTTTAAAACACTTGTTTATTATTAGAAAATATTTATAAAATTTTGGAAAGGAATTGTGAAGTTTGAAATCATATTTTAAAAGTTATTGAAAAAGTGCTGCAAAAGGTGTTTTAAAAGCTATATTGGTTAAAACGACTTTTATATCATTTGGAAATACATACATACATACATACATACATACATACATACATACACACACACATATATATAACTCAGATCTCTTTTAAAACATTTTAAAAGATTTATAATATTTATTTTACAATTTTGAACATTTAAAATATCCATTTTAAATCATTTTTAAACTTTGATCATTATACTGCAAAACGACGATATTTTTGAAAACTTATTTTGGACTTATTTGAAAATTTGCAAGATGAAAACTTGGTTTTCTTTCTTTTATTGAAAAAAAATGGATATAATAGTTTGGAAAATTCTTACTACGAAGAATTTCGAGCTATATTCCACTTTATATACTCATTTGAATTATACGACGCGAAATCGCGAACAACCGTTGCGCGACGCGCCTAGTTTTGACTCAATTATTACTTTTCCTTTAAAACTTGTCGAGACAAGTTTTAATGATTATAAAACATTTATAAAACATTTCTAATCATTTTCGAGGTGGTTAATGATTCCATATTTACTTTTATAACTTGATTCGGAAAGTGATTTCCTTGTGTAATATCGACGTGTATTTAATGTGACTTGTTAAACAACCATATTCAACAATCAATACATGATGAACAACATATAAATAAGCATCCATGGCAATCATTTCACATCACACACACACACGCACACACAGATATATATATATATATATGTATGTATGTATGTATGTATGTATATGTATATGTATATGTATATGTATATGTATATGTATATATTAAATAGAGTTTTCTCATATTGGAATAAGACGATTAACTAGAAAATGGATTAGCTTCTCTAACTCGAATCAGAGCTCATAAACACTCGTCCCGAAGCTTCTATAGGGCTCAACATAGCTTTGTGAAGGGGGTAGGGGTTCACGGCCTTGGTTTGTGATGGTGGTAGGCTCAACTAGGGTAGTTGGCTGTGGGTTTGAAGAGAAAAAGGAAGGGTTTGGGTGAGTTTTGAAGTGCTATGTGTGTGTATTTAGATATAATTTGCTATAATTTTCTTTATATTTTTCCTTAGATGGAAGCCATTATAATATGGAGGAAGATTTTAGAAAAATGAAGAAGAAGATGAATGAATGAAGTGAAGAAGTGAAATGGTACTTATAGGCAAATGGAAGAGTGTAAACATCTCCTCCTTACATCACCATACATCACCATGCCACCTCCTCCTTCCATCACCACGCGCCGAACACCTCGTCCTTAGGTACGGCCGTGGTTACATCATATAGGGGCAAGGCCATGTGCCTCTTTTATTTTACATCTGATGGTGACAATATGTGATAATTAGCTTAGATTCTTACTCCACCACCACATGCTCCACCTCCTTTCATCATTACCTTATGCATGGCTACCTCCT
This sequence comes from Allium fistulosum, assembly GCA_030737815.1. NCBI lineage: Eukaryota > Viridiplantae > Streptophyta > Magnoliopsida > Asparagales > Amaryllidaceae > Allium > Allium fistulosum. The sequence continues at coordinate 778,982,579 of CM060907.1, forward strand.
TCCACCACCAACTTAGTTCGCCCATGTCCACTCCATCACCTCCTAGCTCGGCCATGTCACATCAAGGAATGTGCTTACATAGATGTGATGTTTGATGGTAAGGTTTGGTTGCTTAAGTGAGAAGGAGTTGTTTATATATATATATAGTGTATACTATATATGTGCATATATAAGTGTTCATGTACAAATGCACATGTTTTTTTGGATAGATATATGTATTTGTTTATTTGGAGGTCAGATAGAATTCGCAACGTTCTACAATTTTTATACATTGAATCGTTACGAATTTCGAATTTGATTTTCAGTCATATTTTCACTTCTTATTTACTATAGATATATTTGTGAACAAAGGTTGAAAATAATATTTCTATTTTATTTATAAATAATAGAGCTATTAATTTAAAAACATTATTAAGTCATTTAAACTAAAATTTTAAATTCAATCATATTTTTATAAGTGATGAATTTACGGGTCGTTACATACTCCTCTCATTAAACGAATTTCGTCCTTGAAATTGAAGATGAGAAGAAGATAACTAAAAACAAATGTCACATATGATGAAATATATACAAGATATGATAAGTGACTACAGCACAGGTGGTGAGTACACTATATCAATACAATATATGCAATCTATTCATTTATCCTAAACTCAGGATAGGCTTTCTTCATTCTGCCCTCCGTTTCCCATGTACAATCATTAGCATCGCCACTTCATTATACTTTAACTAGCTGCACAACCTTTCTCCCTAATCATTTCTAGTCACGATCCATGATTCGATTGGGTTGTCTGATGACGGTTAAATTTGGTTCTACTTCCATGTCTTCTTGGGCAGCTGTTTCTGTAACTTGGTCTAGATCATACACATACATACGTAAATGAGATATATGGAAAACATTGTGTATGCCTGACAACTTCTCGGGTAGTTCTACTGGATAGGTTAATCGGCCAATTCGCTCAAGAATAGGAAAAGGTTCAATATATCGAGGAACTAGCTTACCAGTTCTTCCAAATCTTACCACTCCCTTAATCGGAGAGATCTCCAGAAATATAAAGTCTCCAACCGAGAATTCCAAATTTCTACGCCTTCGATCAGCGTAACTCTTTTGTCTACTCTGTACCTCCTTTAGCTTCTTTCTGATCATGTCTACTTTCTCTATGGCTTCTAAAATCATGTCCGAGCCAAGTACCAACCGATCTACGGTTTTGATCCAACATACTGGGGATTTACATGGACGACCATACAAGGCTTCATAAGGTTCCATATTTATGCTAGCCCGATACCTGTTATTGTTAGAGAAATCTACTAAATAAAGGTAGCTTTCCCAAGAACTTCCAACGTCTAATACACATGCTCTCAAAAGACCTTGTTGACTCCCTCCATTTGCCCATCAGTTTGGGGACGATATGCATGAGGAATGCGGATTACGGATCTTAAGGCTAGGAATAACACTAGAGGGGGGGTGAATAGTGTTTTTAAGAAATTACTAATCTTTTTAAGTTTATGTTAATTTGTACACATATGTATGTAAAATTCAGACACAGATATAATCACAGAATCAAACACAGATGCAGAAATAAAGTAAATGCAGTAAAGGAAAGAACACACCGGATTTTATACTGGTTCGGGGTTACCCTACATCCAGTCCCACACAACTAAGTATAGATTTCCTTTCAAAAATAATTCAACAATTACAACCCTCGGTTTCAAGGCTACGAGGTACACCCTCCAGAATCACAATCCTCTGGGTAGAGATACTTGATTTTCGGGGCAACAAGTTCACCCAATTGATTTCCAAGGCTACAATCACACCTTTTCTCGCTTGATTGATTTCCAAGTCTACAATCACACCTTTTCTCGCTAGATAGATTACAAAGAAGCCTATAACTCTGAATAGCACTTGGATCTTGTTGAGATAGTGATAGAGAAACAAACCAGAGATAATCTAGTCAGATTCAATGTTGATATCGGCAGAGTAATGATAGAATATTGAATAAGAAAATGTGGAAGAAGAAGAGAAGTGAAAAACCAGAAAATCTGATATAAAATTCGTTGAAACTAACCCCTATTTATAGAAGAACAACAGTCATGTCCATTCGTGAAAGGTTATGGCGAATAGACACTTCTTTTGAAATTCAAATTTTGAAACTAACTGACACTATGTCGACATGGGGTAGTCGGGCATGTCGACATCCCAAAGGAAATTTTGATGTTTTGATTTTCTTTGAAAATAACCATTATCTTATATTAAAACTATTTTAAACTTTATAAATATACTTGACTATAGATAAAATACATAGATAAATATAGAGAACAATATATATAATTTTACTATAATTTTATATTTAAATCTAAGTATAAATATATTATAATTAAAAGATAGTTTAAAACAAACGAAGTTTAAAAACAAGAATATTTAAGGCTAAAACATCTTTTTGAAAATTATTTGAAAAGATAATTTTTAAGGCTAAAACATTTTGAAAAGCAATTTTGAAAATCATTCTGAAGTTGTTTTGAAAAACATTTTGAAGTAGTTTTGCAAGCTTCTTCCTACAGAATATCTCATCATGTCAGGACTCGAGAATTCGTACAAAACCAGGATGTTCGTGGGTTTGTAAGCCACTTGTCGTAGGTTTGTAAGCTACTTGTCGTGGGTTTGTAAGCCACTAAAAAGGTAGAAATGGGTTCCATCCCAAAAGAAAAATGGAGTGAAGATTTCAGTGCTATTGTGAAGTTTTAACATAATTCTAGACTCAATACTTATCTTGAAATCTTAAACTCTTGATAATCTTGATACTCATGAGTCTTCAATCTTGATATCTTGAATCTCTATACTATACAGTCTTCATTCTTGGTACCTGCATGGTTAAATCCTGCATATACATATATATCTAAACTATAATGTTAGTATTTATATTTTATAATCTTATTCTAAGGTTGTTGTCATCAAAACCATCATCTCAAGGACTAACAATCTCCCCCTTTTTGATGATGACAACCTTTGTTTATAAAATATTACTTCTATCCTAATAACTCCCCCTAAATCTAATAACTCCCCCTTAATCTATGCCTAACTACCTTATTTTATATTTCCCCCCTTTTATCATCAACAAAAACAAACTAACTCAAAGCTATATAACTCTTAGTCTAATATTCTATATGATGATAGTGTTATCATCAATACTTACTTGTAAACCTAAAACATAGTCCTAAATTACAAACTCTCCTAACTAAGAATCTATATAATAATAATTTTAATATGACATATATAAGAACATACATTATTTATTAATTATATATTTGTTTATATTTACATTTTTGTAGAGATCATAAAACAAACAACAAATAGAAAAGAAAGAGAAGAAACTAATGTGTGTCTTTGAACATAGGAGATCTATGAACCGAACAATTTGGATAGTGGAAACAGAAATTTCCACGTTGTTCGACAAGATTTTCATCTTTGTCAAAGCACACTTCGCCAACGCAAATGACTTTGTCGTTGTCTTCTGCATGCTCTTCTTCCATTGGTTCTTCTTCTTCTTCACTTTCCTCTTGTTCATGATCTCCTGAAGAGTCCTCGTCAATCAAGATTGGGTTAACATGATTATCCATAAGAAATTTTTGCAAATTCCTAAGGATTTTGCCTTGCCTTTCTTGTTCTTTGGCTATTCGAAGTTGCATCACTTGGATTTCAGTCATTAACTGAAGGGTATCCTTCAGAGACATCTCCATTTTCGTTACACGAGCGAGCGTTGATTGTTGAAACGGACCAGAAGTAGGCGATGAGAACGAAAAAGTTGATTTTATGTTTGATTTGGAAGAGGAGGCCATTGATAAAATGATTTCAGAAGATAGAACAGAAAGAGAACAAAGAGAATGAAGAAAATTTCGAAATAGGAGAAATTTATAACCAATTATTTGAATTTTGGTGGGAAAAAAAATTTAAAAATTAAAAACATTCTATGTCGACATGGGTCAAGGGGGGATGTCGACATGGTTCTTGAATTTTTGCCTATTTAATTTATTTTGAATTAATTTTTAATTATACTTATATTTTATATTTCAGTTAATGAACAAATACCTAATTCTCTTCTTAATTTAGTAAATGTAGATTCATTTAAGGGTTTTGTTAAGATATCAGCAATTTGATTTTCAGAATTGATATAGTCGAGAGTAATTACTTCTCTACTTATATTATCTCTGAGAAAATGGTGTCTGATATCAATATGTTTAGTTCGAGCATGTTGAGTAGTATTTTTGGATAAATTTATTGTACTAGTATTATCATAATAGATTGGTGATTTTGAAATATTTAAACCAAAATCTTTTAAAGTTTGTTGCATATATATCACTTGAGAACAAGCCAAAGCAGCAGAAATATACTCTACTTCAGTTGTTGATAGAGAAACTGTGTTTTGCTTTTTACTAAACCAGGAAATCAGAGAATGCCCTAAAAAGTGACAAGATCCACTTGTACTTTTTCGGTCTGATTTACAACCAGCATAATCAGCATCACAGTAAGATATTAAGTCAAACGAATCATTTTTAGGATAAAATAAGCCATAATCAAAGGTGTGTTTAATATATCTTATAATATGTTTTACAGCTTTTAAGTGAGTTTCTTTAGGTTGTGATTGATACCTTGCACAGAGACAGACACTATGCATGACATCAGGTCTACTCGTAGTGATATAGAGTAGTGATCCAATCATTCCTCTATATAATTTTTGATCTACATCTTTCGAGAGATCTTCTTTACTAAGGTACTCATTGGTTGCCATGGGAGTGGGTTTTCCACTCACAGTAGTCAAACCAAATTTACTAACTAGGTCTTTAGCATATTTTTCTTGACTAATAAAGATACCATTATCTAATTGTTTTATTTGTAATCCTAAAAAGAAGTTTAATTCACCCATATGACTCATCTCAAACTCCTTTGTCATTATTTTAGAAAATTCTTTATTCATTTCAAAATTAGTTGATCCAAAAATGATATCATCTACGTAGACTTGTACTAGTTGAATATCATTTTTATTTCTTTTAATAAAAAGAGTATTATCTACTTTACCTATTTCAAAATTTGATTGTAACAAGTAAGATCTTAGTCTATCATACCAGGCTCTAGGAGCTTGCTTTAGACCATATAGAGCTTTCTTAAGTTTGTAAACATGATTTGGAAATTTATCATTTTCAAAAAGTGGTGGTTGTTTAACAAATACTTCTTCTTTTACAAAACCATTCAAAATTGCACTTTTAACATCCATTTGAAATAATTTGAAATTATTATGATTTGCGAAGGCAAGTAGAATCCTAATGGCTTCTAATCTTGCTACGGGGGCAAAGGTTTCATCAAAATCTATTCCTTCTTCTTGACAATAACCTTGAGCGACTAACCGGGCTTTATTTCTAACAACCTCTCCTTGTTCATTCATTTTATTTTTATAAACCTATTTTGTTCCAATTATTGTTTTATTTTTAGGTCTATAAACAAGTTCCCAAACATCATTTCTACTGAATTGATTTAATTCTTCTTGCATAGCCAAAATCCATGAATCATCAGTTGATGCTTCTTCTGGATTTTTAGGTTCAATAGTTGATATAAAAGCTACATTACTCATTTGACTTAGTTGGTTTCTAGTTTTAACAACAAATTGCATATCTCCAAGTATATTTTCTATAGGGTGATCTTTTAAAAGTTTAATCCTTTTATTAGGATGATTTAATTCATTATTAGTTTCAGTTGACTCTTGGTTTTGAGTGATTAAATCCTCTTCATCATTTATTTCTTCAAAATTTTTGAAATTTTAATCAAATGAAACATGCATTGTTTCTTCGATGGTATTAGTTCTTAAATTAAATACTCTGTATGCTTTACTTCTATTAGAATATCCGATAAAGATACCTTTGTCGGATTTAGGATCAAATTTATCTAAGTTATCTTTTGTATTTAAAATAAAACATTTACTTCCAAAAATTCTAAAATAAGATACCTTAGGTTTCTTTGAGTAAATAAGTTCATAAGATGTCTTATAAGTTAAATGTCTAATTAAAATTCTATTTAAAATATAACAGGCGGTAGCAACTGCTTCTGCCCAAAAGTACATTGGTAAATTACTATCAGAAAGCATAGTTCTCGCACACTCTTGAATCGTCCTATTTTTACGTTCTACTACTCCGTTTTGTTGTGGAGTTCTTGGAAATGAAAAATTGTGAATTATTCACTTTTTATTGCAGAATTCTTCAAACTTTTCATTTTCAAATTCACCACCGTGGTCACTACGGATGGTTATAATTTTTTGAGAAAATTGATTTTGAACATTTTTTGAAAAATTCATAAAATATTCAAAAGTATCACTTTTATGTTTTAAAAATATTGTCCATGTAAATCTAGAATAACCATCTACAATTACAAAAACATATTTACTGTGATTTAATGACTGAATTTGAGATGGACCAAATAAATCAAGATGAAGTAATTCAAGAGGTTTTGAAGTTGAAATCAAATCTTTTAATTTATAGGAACTTTTACTAAGTTTTCCTAGTTGATACGCATCACATATACTATCTACTTTAAAATTCATTTTAGGGAGGCCTCTTACTAGATCATGTTTTGACAGTCTAGATAAGAGTTTGAAATTCAAATGCCCAAATCTCTTATGCCAAATCCAAGGGTCACTTGCATTTGCCAAAAGACACAAGTTATCATTTGAAATTTTCATACTAAGAATATAAATATTCTTTTTCCTAATTCCCTCAAATATTATGGTTGAATTATTGGCTTCAATGTGACACTTATCTTTTTCAAATTTAATTTTATATCCTTTATCGCATAGTTGACTTGTACTTAGCAGATTGTGTTTCAGATTCTTAACTAGCAAAACAATATTAATAATAGGAGTTTCGGAGTTACCGACTTTGCCGATGCCGATCACATAACCTTTTGAATTGTCTCCAAAGTTAACCAGTCCTCCGTCTTTGTATATTATATTGTTTCCTGGAGATCTGACCAGGCAATTAAGTAATCGACATCTATGAGAACTCGGCATCCAGGAGCACTCGGCATCCAGGAGTACTCGGCATCCAGGAGCACTAGGCATCCAGGAGCACTCGGCATCCAGGAGCACTCGGCATCCAGGAGCATTCGGCATTAGAAGGCGTTCGGCATATACGACTGCTTGGCATGGCTGTATTGTTCGTCAAAAGCTATCGTTCGGCCAGAGACATCGTTCAGCTAAAGGCAAACGTTCGGCCAGTTCCATTGTTCGGCCGGGGACATCGTTTGGTAAGAAGCATTGTTTGGTTAAAGCTATCGTTCGGCCAGCACCAATGTTCGGCCAGAGACAACGTTCGATCAAGCGCTTCGTTCGGCCAGAGGCACGCTCGGCTTCGACTGACATTCGTTTCACTCTTCCCACGCAGCAAGCATATCGTTCGGCATAGAGAAGGTGGTTTGACATCATTGTGTTCGGCCTATTTGGTTCGGCATACGGCGACCACTGTATTTGGGCCAGAGTGTTCGGCTGCCGAGCCCACCTGGGAAGTCCAACCCATCTTTGTCTATAAATAGAGGGGCAGGGGCACAGTGAAAAGGACCTTTTTTGGGAGAACACTAGGGAGACTCTGCCATTTTTGAGACTCATCTTTTTTACTTAGCAACTTCATTCAAGCATTTGATCTACGAATTGTATTTGTAATCAATCATTAAGAAGATCAATAAAGTGAAACCTCAAAGTGGACGTAGGCGATTACGCTGAACCACTATAAATATGGTGTTCTTACTTTCTGCATTTAAATTAGCATTGTCTTCTTTGTTTAATTTATCTTCATCACTTATATCTCTACACAATCTTTCTCTACGAGGTTAGTGACCAATTTTGGTGCTAACACTTTGGTGCTTTCACTGAGAATTGAATTCTCAGACCTTAAGGATCTGCTTTGAAGCTACTGGATTGAACAAATCCCGGAAAGAAGATCCGACTCATTGATAGGACATCCGTTGATTCTACTCAGAGTTCCTACCAATAACTCTACAATGGCAAGACCATGTACCAGGTCAGCTTCTCATAATGCGGATGCCCATGAGACTGCTAGCGTGCAGCAAGCAGGACCTAGCAATCAGCCAGCAATTCCGGGTGTAGGAATTGCCGCCTGGGACTAAACTCCAGTTGTCACCAAAATAGAGTTCAACGACTTGATGAGAGAACTCAGGGAAAGCAGGAGACAACTAGGAGAGTAGATGCAAGCTAATGCCAACCTGATGGCACAACTCACTCAACAGCAGCAACAGAATGCTGGGGGCAATCCCGCTCCTTATTCCTCATCTGACAGCTCAACTTCCTCTGATGAACCTCCCAAGCGCAGACGCCGTAAGATTGAAGCTGCGCGGGCAGGTGCTGCTGTCCAAACAGCTGGAGACCGTGACCAAGCAGGAGCTGGAAACTTCGAAACCAAAGTGCGGGTGGAGGCTGGAGGCCCAGATTATCAAAACACTAACGATGTCGAACCTCAAGACGTACGTTTGGCAGATCGCCAGGAGAGGAGGCATCAGCATGGACAGTCGCGTAGAACAGACTCTAACCTTCCACCTTCCATACAGACACCAGATCTGACAGCCTTGGTCAGGCAATTGATGAAAGAAAATCAGGGCTTATCGAATGACGATTGGGGGGTATCAAGGAGTCATACTCCGTTCACAGATGTTGTGCTGCAGGCGGCGTACCCCAGAAAGTTTAGTATGCCAACTATCCCCGCGTATGAGGGAAAGACTGACCCCAGATAGCATGTCATGAGGTATGAATGGATGATGGATTCAGCTAGAGCAAAAGATGCAACCAAGTGTAGATGCTTTCCAATTACTCTATCTAGGATCGCTACTATGTGGTTCACCCGACTTCCTCCGCGGTCCGTATCCAATTTCGAGGAGTTGGCAAAGAAGTTTATTGAGCAGTTCAGGATACACACTACTCGTCCAAAGGACGTAATGTCTCTGTCAAGTGTAATCCAAAATCCTGGGGAGTCATTGAAGGAATATTTACAAAGATTTCATGTTGCGGCAACTAAAGTCAGTAATCCCAATGATCATGCAATTCTAATGGCTGTAATGAGAGGTGTGGATCCGGATTCTGAATTTGGAGACTGGTTGGCAGGAAAACCTCCGACTACGCTAGAGCGTTTCTACTCAAAGGCACACCAGTTCATAAGAAGAGAGGAAGCTAGGTGGGTAAGGCGAGATAAGGCACCAGGACCTGTCCAAGAGTCCATGAAAAGCAACGTTGCTGTGAAGCAGTCCGGAGACAACTCGGGAAAGGTCCAAGTCAATGACCAGAACAAGCCTGGGCAGCCTAAGGAGTCCGGAGGAAGAAATCAAGGGAAGAAGAGAGAAGCGGGGAAGTGGAAACCGAGAATTCCAAGCTACAACGAGTATACCCTGCTGAATGCGTCTCTTGAGAACATTTACCTATCAACCTGCAATACTTTTCAGTACAGAAAGCCACGTCCAAAAGAGTCAACCGAGGAACATAAGCGGACTGGGAAATATTGCCGCTTCCATGAGACTTATGGGCACAATACGGAAGAGTGCAGACACCTGCACGACACTATAGAGAAGTTGATCAGGCAGAAGAAGTTACAAGAGTTTGTGAAGGATCCACAGGAAGGAGGACAGGGAACATCCAACCTAGGTCGTGCACCAGCCCCGCGTCATCCCGAGGAGCCTGCCTGAACTGTGGGTAGACTAGTCATAAACACAATCATCGACGGACCTCACCCCGCGGATAAGAATTGGCAAGAGATGGAGCGGTATGCAAGTTCCCTGAAGCATGCAGATTTTGAGTGTTGTTCGAACGTGGAGGATGGGACCCCTGCTAAGCAGCAGCGCGTAATGACAGACGATATAGTGTTCAGAAACAGAGATGTTGACCAAGTAGAGGCTCCAACCATCGACCCGATGGTCATATCTGCGACAATCGGACCGACTTATGTGAAAAGAATTCTGATTGATTGTGGAAGTTCTGTCAACATCATCTTCAAGAAGTCTTATGACCAGATGAAAATGGAAACAAAGGACTTGAAACCTTCCAAAGCTCGTATACACGGCTTTAATGGTGCAGCGACCGATGCGGTAGGATATGTTGAGTTAACAGTTGAACTGGGTCAAGGCGAACGTCACAGGGTGCGAATCCTGCCCTTCGTAGTTTTGGATGTGGACTCTCCGTATAATGTATTCCTGGGCCGACCGGCCCTGGTTGAGTTTAGAGCAGCATTAGCCCCATTGTGCCTGACTTTGAAATTCTCAACTGACAAAGGAGTAGGAGTTGTTCATGGCGACCAGGCGACCGGTCGTGCATGTTATGTGGCAGAGCTCAGAGAGGCCCATCGGAGGGAGAAAGGAAAGGTTGTGGACATTTCGGTCCGCATCCTTAATAATGATGATTGACAAGTAGTGCTCGAGCCCTGACTCGGGCATAATTCTCGGATCTTCAGAGACATAGATCCAAGAGATGACGATGAGAAACCCAGGGATGAAAAGTCAGTGCCGGCTGAATTAACAATTGACATTTCAGTCAGCCGAGACGATCCATCGCGAGTGCTGAAGATCGGATCACAACTCGGCCCCGCAATGACTGAAGACCTTAGTGATTTCCTCCAGGCAAATCTTGATGTTTTCGCCTGGGTGCATTCTGATATGAGCGGGATTTCTCCCGCCATTACGAGTCATATGTTGAACATAGACCCGAAATACGTCCCAGTTAAACAAAAGAGGAGAGGAATGGAACCAGAGAGGTCCGTTGCTCTCAGAGAGGAAGTGGACAAACTCAAAGCCAATGGGTTCGTCCGCGACGCCCTCTACCCCGAATGGGTATCGAATCCCGTGCTGGTGAAAAAGGCGAATGGGAAATGGAGAATTTGCGTAGATTATTCCGACTTGAACAAAGCGTGCCCCAAGGACAGTTTCCCGTTGCCTAGGATTGATCAGTTGGTCGACTCCACTGCAGGACATGAGCTGTTATCATTCATGGATGCATACTCGGGTTACAACCAAATCCCGATGCATATTACGGACCAAGAACACACCAGCTTCGTTACAGATGTCGGGCTATATTGCTATATAGTAATGCCCTTCGGACTGAAGAACGCAGGAGCGACTTATCAGCGTTTGGTGAATCGAATGTTCAAAGACCAGCTTGGTAGGACGATGGAAGTCTATGTGGATGACATGCTCGTGAAGTCACGACAGTCAAACAACCACATTCGAGACTTGGCTGAAATGTTCGACATACTCAGGTATTATGGGATGAAGATCAACCCTCTGAAGTGTTCCTTCGACGTTGCGTCGGGGAAGTTTTTGGGATTCATCGTCAATGCTAGGGGAATTGAAGCCAACCCAGAAAAGATCCAAGCCATTTGAGATGTGCAAGTGCCCAGGACTATAAAACAGGTACAGAGCTTAAATGGAAAAGTAGTTGCGCTGAGTCGATTCATATCCAGGGCAACAGACAAGTGCATCCCTTTCTTTGATATAATAAAGAAAGGGAAGAGGAATTTCGAGTGGACATCTGATTGTGAGGAAGCATTCCAGGATCTGGTGAGGCATCTGGAGAGTCCACCAGTGCTGTCAAAACCAGTGGACCATGAGATGCTGTACTTGTACTTGGCCGTATCCCCACATGCTATAAGTGCGGCTCTGGTTCGCGAGGAGGACCGAATCCAAAAGCCGGTGTATTACGTTAGCAAGCATTTAACGGGGGCAGAAAGAAATTACCCCAAAATCGAGAAATTGGCCTATTGCTTGGTGATTGCATCACGTAAGCTGCGCCCATACTTTCAGGCACACTCAATCAGCGTTTATACCGATCAACCCCTACGGCAGGTACTCCAACGACCAGAAACTTCTGGAAGATTGTTAAAATGGAACATCGAGTTGAGCCAGTTCGATATCGCCTACTTGCCATGAAGAGCCATACAAGGGCAAGCATTAGCAGACTTCATTGCTGAGTTTACTGTGTCTGACGAACCAGATGGTCACAACGTCATGCCCCCCATTCGATGGAAATTATACACCGATGGGGCATCAAACGACCGTTGCTCCGGCGCGGGTGTAGTTCTTGTAACTCCGGAAAATCGATCGATTTGTTACGCTTTGAAGCTCGATTTCCTAGCTACAAATAACGAAGCAGAATATGAAGCACTGATTGCTGGCTTGAAGCTCATCGGAAAACTCGGGATCAAATCAGTTGAAATCTTTTGTGACTCACAGTTGGTGGTTTACCAAGTGCGGGGAGATTACTAAGCAAAGGGACAGAAGCTTGCTCCGTACCTTGTTCTGGTTCAAGAACTTCTGTCGAATCTTGAGCGTTATGATATTTCGCATGTCCCGCGCGAACAGAATAAAGAAGCCGACTTGTTGGCTAAGTTTGCGAGCACAGGCGATGCGCAGCAAATGGGATTGTATCCCGTTGAGGCCTTGCATGCCCCGAGCATAGACGAGATGAAAGTTGATCGTGTGTTGGAAACGGAAATCGAGAAGGAGTCGTGGATAACCCCATTCAAACTGTACCTGACGACCGGGGCTTTACCAGAAAAAAGGAGCGAAAGACGACAGGTCCTTCGAAAGGCCACGCGATACGTGATGCAGGATGGATTAATGTATCGAAAAGGGTTCTCAGTCCCCTTATTACGGTGCATCGCTCATGATGAGACAAAGCGGGTCTTGAAAGAGGTTCACGAAGGGGAATGTGGCGACCATACTGGGGGGCAAACGCTAGCAAAAAAGATCTTCCGCTATGGATATTACTGGCCGACCGTAAATCGGGACGATGCAGACTACGCAAGGAAATGTGACAAGTGTCAAAGATATGCGAAAATCCCGAGGACTCCATCAACGGAACTCACACAAATGGTTAGTCCCTGGCCATTTGCAATCTGGGGAATCGACATAATCGGCTCTTTGCCTATATCCAAAGGTGGTGCGAAATACGCGATAGTTGCAGTCGACTATTTCACAAAATGGGCTGAGGCAGAACCCTTGGCCACAATCACCTCTAAGAAGGTCATTAACTTCGTTGTACGAAGCATTATATGCCGCTTTGGCCTTCCTCGCACCATCATTACGGACAACGGGACGCAATTTGAAAGCAGAGAGTTCAACGAGTTCTGTTTAAAGTATGGCATCGAGAAGAAGTTCGCCGCCGTTGCACACCCAAAAGCTAACGGAAAAGTCGAGGCCGTTAACAAAATAATCAAGTCCATACCGAAGAAGCGTTTGGAGAAGGTCGGAGGCAAGTGGGTAGATGAACTCCCGACAGCATTATGGGCTTATAGAACTACCCACAAGTCCGCGACCGGCCACACTCCATTCGCCTTGGCATACGGCTCGGAAGCCGTTATACCCGTGGAACTTGAAGTTCCATCACACCGAGTGACATACTATGATCCCAAGACGAACCAGGACCTCTTGTTGGAATCGCTGGACTGCATCGATGAAAAACGTGAAGAGGCCGAATTAAGGGCGGCAGCGCATAGGCACCGAGTCAAGCGTTACTACGACGACAGAGTCCGCCCAAGGATTTTTGATGTGGGTGATCTCGTTCTGAAACGAGTCTTCCCGGTACCATCACGTATGAATCCTAGCTGGGAAGGTCCATACGTCATTGAACGGAAGCTTGGAGAGGGAACATTCAAGCTAGCGACTGTTGATGGCGCGACACTCCCCCGAGCATGGAACAGTGAACATTTGCAACATTATTACATTTAGTGTGTTTCTTTCCTGTTTTAGGCACAGTTATTTCCCGTATGTTTTCGTTCAGTCGTAACTTAGTTTCCTTTCACCCATGTAATAAGGCAGTTTAGTTGTTTTTCATTAATAAAGGCTTGAAGCCATATTTTTCATGAATTACTAACGTTTCTATATCTCATACTCAGGTGATGAATTACTAGAGCTACATTATTCTGTATGATGTGCAAACTCGTATAAGCGATTTCAATCTTCGAGTCCCCAGAGTGCGGACTGGAGTACTCTAAGTCCCGGAGCGCAGACTAGAGTATAAACGATTTTAGTCTCCGAGTCCCCGGAGCGCGGACCGGAGTACTCTAAGTCCCCGGAGCGCGGACTAGAGTATAAACGATTTCAATCTCCGAGTCCCCAGAGCGCGGACCGGAGTACTCTAAGTCCCCGGAGCGCGGACCAGAGTATAAACGATTTCAATCTCCGAGTCCCCAAAGCGTGGACTGGAGTACTCTAAGTCCCCGGAGCGCGGACTAGAGTATAAACGATTTCAATCTCTGAGTCCCCAGAGTACGGACCGGAGTACTCTAAGTCCCCGGAGCGCGGACTAGAGTATAAACGATTTCAATCTCCAAGTCCCCAGAGCGCGGACTGGAGTACTCTAAGTCCCCGGAGCGTGGACTAGAGTATAAACGATTTCAATCTCCGAGTCCCCAGAGCGCGGACCGGAGCACTCTAAGTCCCCGGAGCACGGACTAGAGTATAAACGATTTCACGCAGACCGGAGTACTCTAAGTCCCCGTAGCGCGGACCAGAGTATAAACGATTTCAATCTCCGAGTCCCCAGAGCGCGGACCGGAGTACTCTAAGTCCCCGGAGCGCGGACCAGAGTATAAACGATTTCAATCTCCGAGTCCCCAGAGTGCGGACCGGAGCACTCTAAGTCCCCAGAGCGCGGATTAGAGTATTAACAATCTCAATCTCCGAATCCTCTGAATACAGGTCAACTCACTATAAGTCCCTGGAATGCGGATTTAGAAAAAATTCTAAGTGCTCAAGAGATGTAGAACAAGAAGTATGCCACTCCGAAGAATGTTCGAACAACGCGAGAATGAACAAGAAATATACCACTCATAAGTGCTTGAGTTTTGACCGCAGTTACTCAGAAAGCCAAAAAAGTAAAAGAATCGTTCAAACGACTAAGTAACTGAACTTTATTCAACAATCCAAAATGAGGTTACACGGCTATCCCTCCAAAACTTAGAATCAAGAACCTATCTACACAAACTACGGAGACAAAAGATAAAAGTAATTACAAGACTTAAGCAAGAAACTCGTTGAACGAGTATAGCGATTATTTCTTCGGTTTCTTCTTCTTGTCTTCTTTTGCTTTTTCTGATGACTCCTCTCCCTCACGCTTTTTCTTGGATTTCTTGCTTGCTAAAGAAGCAGAGTTAGGAGTAGGAGAAGGAACATCCAGTGGTTTAGACCTGCCCGGGAGAATGATTTTCAAAGGTCTGTTCCGCGGGTCGGTAAGTTCCAGTATTTCAGGCTCAACTTTGACCTCGACTTTTTTCTTCTCCTCTTCGGCGAGGCGTTCTTCCATGCTCATCTTTGAGGTATGTTCAGAGGCGCCAGTGATTTCGATTTCATCACTCCCTTCGGCGGGAGATGAAGTTTCAAGCTTATCATCATCTAGCGCCCCGATCACTTGAGCGTCAGGGCCAGGAGTTACTCCCGCATGAGCAACATCGCTTGTTTTCTCTGCCTCCTCCTTGGTGTCATCACTCCTCAGAGTTGGCTCGGGGTCAGAGCAGCCTGCATGAATACATAAAGAATGAACATTAGAACGAATATCCACTGCTGGAAAATGACAGATCTTATAACTTCTAAAAAAGAAGAGTTTTCTACCGGGTTCTGGCTGGCTATCGGTTGCGCGTGGAGTTTCACCCTCCAGAATAGGAGGTAGCATATGAACGCCGAGCCCGAGATTTTCAGGATCGTAGCTGGCATGCTGCTCGAACGGGTCAAGTGTCGGCCGATCGGCCGGTTGAGCAGCGAGAGGAGCAGCAATATGAGGAGCCGTAGTCTTAGCCCCAGATGGGCCAACTTCATCACTTTTCTCTTTTGGAAGGGGAGAGCCTTTGCTATAAAGCGCCAAGGCTGCTGATAAGTCCGCTGGCTCGTTCCCTCTAAGAAACTCCTTCACCAAGGCATCCTCATCGACTTCTTCAGAGCCCGACTCGATTTTCCTAATCTTCACTAAAGTTTCCCAGGCCTCAGCTAGGGATTCGAGATAGCCCTCGCCCAAGAATGTCAAGTCGCGATACATAAGGACACGGGCTCCATACTCAGCAATCAACGGGTCAAACATGCACTTGACCTCTTCCCTGCCGGCCTCTGTGGCTGCCTCGAGGCGAGAGTCAACCTCCTCCGTAGCTTTTCTTTTGCCCTCCTCACGGGCTTCGTCTTTCATTTTTTCAACCCCAGCAAGTTCGTCATCGAGTTTCACTTTCAAGAGCCGAGTAGCAACGATTTCATCACAGTATCGTTGTGACTCTTCTTGAGCAGCTACTTTGTCCTCTTTCTCCTTGGAGAGTAATTCTTTCAACTCTTTGACTTGTATGGCGAGCGCGTCCCTTTCTTTTTGGATAGAATCTTTTTCTAAGGCAAGAGCACCGCTACGCTGGACCGCCACATCAAGTTCCTTCTTGTGAGCCATCTCTAAACGAGTGACTGCCTCAGCAGTATCTTTTGCACTTTGCTCAGCGGCTTCCATCTTCGACTTATACGAAGCGAGTTCGTCGTCTTGATGCTTGATGATGTTCTTGTCACAGCCAGCCTCCAATTTCAGACGATCAATTTCATATTGTCGCTCAACAGACACCTCTGAGATCTTTTCAACCTAGTGTACAAACGCATCGTGTTGAACATAGACGTCATTGTTACAGGCAATGGCACTCTGCTTCACATGCCCAGAGATATGATGAATAGCTGGGAGGAATTTCAGACCATCAAAGCAAATTTTTGGGAATTTGGCCTTAAGATCGACAATCTTCTCTGCTACAGTTGGGTCAACCGCGGGAGTAGGGGGAGGAGGCCTTGAAAGTTCTGCTCTTTTTCGTTGCTCCCGAATTTGCTTTGTACTCGACGAACCGGAGTGTTGTTCTCGAGACGCATCAGGTTGGGACCCCTTCTATGAAGACTTCTCTCTACCCGACTCAGTTGGAGGAAGAGGATCACGGGACTGTGAAGATTGGGAATATGCCTTCTTACGATAAGACGAATCGTGGGGACGGTTGTCTCTATCTTCATAATCATCTCTGTCCCTACGTCTGCCCGAACCTGAATCTCGTCCGGGATGATGAAATATGGAAGAGCCGTGAAGGCGATCGAGTCCGTGAGAGCGCCCCATGTCACCTACAAAGAATAGAGATAACAACGAGTTAAGAAAAATCCGGGAAATAAGAAAAAACTTGAAGTGTATGATGGAATGCGTATGTGCGTGTGTGTCCTAGTGTTCCCCCCGACGGACCAGTTCTTTTGTCTTTACTAATCGGTGTATTGTCTCCCTAGACTGGGAGTTGAACTCCCGCATTGCCTCTAGCGGGCGAAGAAAACTTGAGGGCTTCAGGATCGTCAAACCCGTAATTAAGTATATCGTCTGGGATGGAAAGATTCGACAAACCCCTTAGAGAACTTTCCATGTGCTGTGAGGAAGCCTCATTCTCTGGCGGGATAAGCGTAACTTTTGAAGTTCCGCCAACTTTCTCCTTCCGTATCTTGTATTTTAACCTCTTCTTTCCCTTCGGAGGGGAGGATGACGTTTCAATGTCATGAACTTCGACCGCCAGATTCCAAGCGGGACCCACATTCTCGCCTTGAGTCTCAGGAGCTTCATCCTCTTTGTGCTCACCCTCTTCGTGCGCATCGGCAGTGTGGCGTGATGACGATCCAGCTTGTTTTTTCCCTTTACTGGATGTTGGCTTGGGAATAGAAACGCCCTCCGGGAGGCTAATCCGACGACCAGGGGCTAGCAAGCCGAACCTCGACAATGATTCATTCGAAATGATGGTTCGGATGTCTCTTTCCTCAGCAGGAAGAGCTCTAATGGCCTCAACGACCTCAGAATATCCTCGGCCCTCCGGATGCGGGTTGATACCTGAAAAGATGAAACGAGGAGTTAGGAAAAGCATAACTCCAATTAATCACGAATGATGACTCAGCGAAGAGACTTACTGCCTTCAACCCATCTTCTCGCAAAACCAGGAGGGCAACGCACGTAGAACCATTCCTGTTTGTACAGGGCAAATTTACTACATGCTCCTGTCAGGATTTGGCATTTGTGGTACGGCTCGAGGACACATGAAGGAAGGGCTATCTTTTTGTTTTTTGATCATATAAATGTATCTGATGTCGCCAGAAGTTGGAGGTCTAGAGAAGACGGCCATGAAGAGTAGGTAGGTCCCATATAGAAACGCGTGACCGTTTGGATGCAGCTGCGATGGGGCAATGTCTATGTACTGCAACACGTCCCGAAGAAATAAATTGAATGGAGGCACGTTGCCCATCTAGCACATGAACTTGTTGCAGGTGGTATATCCGACTGGGGCAGGTGAGGACGATCGTGTCACGATGGGACTAACACATCGGCGAAAGGAATCCCATGGATGGAACATATTCGTCGAAGTGCGACTTCATTAATCTTCGAAGCCTGTGAGTCGATCGGATTATCTAAGAGAATTGTTGCCTCCAGGGCATCAGGAGCTAAGTTATGGGCAGGGGAAGTCGATGGATTTGAAGTATCAGCGGCTTCTTGCCTTGATGACGGCCCAGGCCTATCAGATATAGTGGCGGAGCTAGACTTTTTAGACATCCCCAATAAATAATGAATATGTCTAAGTGCCTGTGAAAACTATACTTGAAAAACGTTGAATGTTAGAATTAACAATACGAGTATCTCCCCTCACGTGGTGTGTAAACTGGTGCAAGCAATCGTGTATAAGCAATAAGAATCTAGAGATTGCAAAGATACGAAAACGAGTTTCGAATCGTTACCTTCGAAGACCGTCATCACTGACCGTCTCAAAAAGCCCGCCTTGTGGTGACTACAGTTCCAGATTCGGAAAATGTATAATTAATAAGTGTTCGGCTAAAGTTTTATCCGACCAAAATAGGTTTCAGTATGCACAATCGTTCGGTTAAGTGTTGTTCAGCGCTTATGATTGTTCGGCATTTGAATTGTTCGGCCTAAGTGTTGTTCGGCGCTTATGATTGTTCGGCGTTTGTATTATTTGGCCTAGGTTTGGTTCGGCATTTGAATTGTTCGGCCTAAGTGTATTTCGGCATTTATGCTGTTCGGCACTTACAATTGTTCGGCATTTGTATTGTTCGACATAGGTTTGGTTCGGCATTTATGTTTGTTCGGCCTAAGGTAGTTCGGCATTTATGTTTGTTCGGCCTAAGCTTGGTTCAGCATTTGTATTGTTCGACTTAATTGTGGTTTGGCATTTGTGTTCGTTCGGCCTAAGTGTAATACGGCGTTTGTGACTGTTCGGCGAAGCATTGTTCGGCCAGAAGCTTGTTCGATCGAGACAACGCTCGACACACCTCCCTTAACAACGACTTCATTCCCATCTTATTTCTCCATCCACGCTAAACTATGAGGGTGAATCGTTCGGTAGGTCGTGCTGGACTTTACCATTCGACGCCCCTAACCATCTCCTACTTCTCCTATGCTCTTTCCTCCACCAATCTCGTTCGGCATAAAAGATTTATGCCAAACCACAATACGTCTACCAAACAGCTTCCTAGAAAGCTCGTCTCTGCCCACTCTTTCGTCCACCCTCATCGCGTGACTCTGGCAACTTTTTAAGATACTTTAATCAAGGCTCGACCTACCCCATCAATTAGGGAGTTCGAGCGTAAAGACCATGTTTAGGTGGAAGAGTCGGTACCTAGTTGATAGGATGAAGATTTGGGAGGAGTTGATGAATAGTTGGAGAATGTTAACTGGCAGCTTCGGCAGGTGCAAGGCAGAGGTGTTGGAAGTGTAAAAAGGGAAGAAAGAAGGAGGTGCCGGCTTTTATAGGGAAAAAGAAGGAGTCGAAAAGGCTACATCCGGTGGAACCGGTCAAAGTCACAGCGTTCGACATTGGCATACAATGACGTTCGACAATTGAAGAGCGCTCGGTTTCCAGTGCATCGTTTGGCATTTATACCACGCTCGGCACACGCCTCATCTGCTGATATTCTCAAAAAGGCATCTCCATTCGAAGTTAGTCAAGGATTTGAAACGGAACATGAAGGTTACACGAATCAAAGCGTATCACGATTCAGTCACGTAATACACTTTGGGGGGCAAGTGTTTCCTGGAGATTTGACCAGGCAATCAAGTACTCGACATCTATGAGAACTCGGCATCCAGGAGTACTCGGCATCCAGGAGCACTCGGCATCCAGGAGCACTCGGCATCCAGGAGAACTCGGCATCCAGGAGCACTCGGCATCCAGGAGCACTCGGCATCCAGGAGCACTCGGCATCAGAAGGCGTTCGACGTATACGACTGCTCGGCATGGCTGTATTGTTCGTCAAAAGCTATCGTTCGGCTAGAGACATCGTTCAGCTAAAGGCAAACGTTCGGCCAGTGCCATCGTTCGGCCAGGGACATCGTTCGGTCAGAAGCATTGTTTGGTTAAAGCTATCATTCGGCCAGCACCAACGTTCAGCCAGAGACAACGTTCGATCAAGCGCTTCGTTCGGCCAGAGGCACGCTTGGCATCGACTGACATTCATTTCACTCTTCCCACGCAGCAAGCATATCATTCGGCATAGAGAAGGTGGTTCGGCATCATTGTGTTCGACCTATTTGGTTCGGCATACGGCGACCACTGTATTTGGGCCAGAGTGTTCGGCTGCCGAGCCCACCTAGGAAGTCCAACCCATCTTTGTCTATAAATAGAGGGGAAGGGGCACAGTGAAAAGGACCTTTTTTGGGAGAACACTGGGGAGACTTTGCCATTTTTGAGTCTCATCTTCTTTACTTAGAAACTTCATTCAAGCATTTGATCTACAAATTGTATTTGTAATCAATCATTAAGAAGATCAATAAAGTGAAACCTCAAAGTGGACGTAGGCGATTACGCTGAACCACTATAAATCTAGTGTTCTTACTTTCTGCATTTAAATTAGCATTGTCTTCTTTGTTTAATTTATCTTCATCACTTATATCTCTACACAATATTTCTATACGAGGTTAGTGACCAATTTTGATGCTAACATATATCATTCAGCATATCTAGATTCCCAGTCATGTGTCTAGAACATCCACTATCGAGTATCCATTTTTTCTTTTTGATCTCCACGGTTTGTTTGTTCTGGATTGATTCCTTAACTCCCAGAAAGCATGATTCCTGTACATCAAACAATCTTAGTAGACAACTTGTATTTGAATATTGATTATATGCAGTCTCAAGAAACAATGATGATCTGAATATTTCTAAACATGCATTAACAAATTTCTTAAACATAGCCAATTTAAAAAAAAACTTTTTCAAAAATCAGATTATTAATCTTTTGAAAACCTTGCTCTGATACCAAATGTGAGGAATGCGGATTACAGATCTTAAGGCTAAGAATAACACTAGAGGGGGGGGGGGTGAATAGTGTTTTTAAGAAATTACTAAATCCTTTTAAGTTTATGTTAATTTGTACACAGATGTATGTAAAATTCAGACACAGATATAATCACAGAATCAAACACAGATGCAGAAATAAAGTAAATGCAGTAAAGGAAAGAACACACCGGATTTTATACTGGTTCGGGGTTACCCTACATCCAGTCCCGAACAACTAAGTACGGATTTCCTTTCAAAAATAATTCAACAATTACAACCCTCGGTTTCAAGGCTACGAGGTACACCATCCAGAATCACAATCCTCTGGGTAGAGATACTTGATTTCCGAGGTAACAAGTTCACCCAATTGGTTTCCAAGGCTACAATCACACCTTTTCTCGCTTTATTGATTTCCAAGGCTACAATCACACCTTTTCTCGCTAGATAGATTACAAAGAAGCCTATAACTCTGAATAGCACTTGGATCTTGTTGAGATAGTGATAGAGAAACAAACCAGAGATAATCTAGTCAGATTCAATGTTGATATCGGCAGAGTAATGATAGAATATTGAATAAGAAAATGTGGAAGCAGAAGAGAAGTGAAAAACCAGAAAATCTGATATAAAATTCGTTGAAACTAACCCCTATTTATAGAAGAACAACAGTCATGTCCATTCGTGAAAGGCTATGGCGAATAGGCACTTCTTTTGAAATTCAAATTTTGAAACTAACTGACACTATGTCGACATGGGGTAGTCGGGCATGTCGACATCCCAAAGGAAATTTTGATGTTTTGATTTTCTTTGAAAATAACCATTATCTTATATTAAAACTATTTTAAACTTTATAAATATACTTGACTATAGATAAAATACATAGATAAATATAGAGAACAATATATATAATTTTACTATAATTTTATATTTAAATCTAAGTATAAATATATTATAATTAAAAGATAGTTTAAAACAAACGAAGTTTAAAAACAAGAATATTTAAGGCTAAAACATCTTTTTGAAAATTATTTGAAAAGATAATTTTTAAGGCTAAAACATTTTGAAAAGCAATTTTGAAAATCATTCCGAAGTTGTTTTGAAAAACATTTTGAAGTAGTTGTGCAAGCTTCTTCCTGCAGAATATCTCATCATGTCAGGACTCGAGAACTTGTACAAAACCAAGATGTTCGTGGGTTTGTAAGCCACTTGTCGTAGGTTTGTAAGCTACTTGTCGTGGGTTTGTATGCCACTAAAAAGGTAGAAATGGGTTCCATCCCAAAAGAAAATTGGAGTGAAGATTTCAGTGCTATTGTGAAGTTTTAACATAATTCTAGACTCAATACTTATCTTGAAATCTTGAACTGTTGATAATCTTGATACTCATGAGTCTTCAATCTTGATATCTTGAATCTCTATACTGTACAGTCTTCATTCTTGGTACCTGCATGGTTAAATCCTGCATATACATATATATCTAAACTATAATGTTAGTATTTATATTTTATAATCTTATTCTAAGGTTGTTGTCATCAAAACCATCATCTCAAGGACTAACAATATGCAGTGCTTACATCCAGCTTCATTCCCAAAGATGTTTGTAAGGCATCCTAGAACTGACTGGTAAAGATTGGGTCTCGATCCCTTATGGTACTGGTAGGGACTCCATGTAGTCTAACAATCTCCCTCATATATATCTCACCCAAGCTTGCGGTTGTTCTTGTGGGTTTTATTGGGATGAAGTGTGTGCTTTTAGTTAATCTATCTATAATATCCCAGATGCCTTCATTCCCATACCTTTATCGAGGCAAGCCATCGATAGAGTCCATAGATATCTGGTCCCATTTCAAATTTGGAATCTCAAGTGGTTGGAGTAGACCAGTAATCTTTTGTTGGTCACTCTTTATCTACTGACAATTTGCGCATCTATAGAATGGAAATGTCTTTCTTTATACTCTCCCACCAGAAAGTCTTCTTCATGTCTCTATACATCCTAGTAACTCCAGGATGTATTGCGAGTGAGGAATTGTGACATTTTGTTAAAGCTTCTTGTCTAATCCTATCAACATTGGGAACACATAACCTTCCATTCATCCTTATAATTCCTTGCTTATCCACTTTGAATCCTAACCATCTTCTTGGTATTTCATTCTCCTCCACTTCCTTGGCTATTCTTGCAAGAATTGAATCCTTGAGCTGATTCTCCTTGATGCGATAAATCAACATTGGATGCACTACTGAATAAGGCATACTTTCTACTTAGCACGTCTGCCACAATATTGGCTTTTCTCGGTGTATATAGAATGTCATATAATATGAGGAATTTTAACAAACGTTGTTGCCTTATATTTAAATCCTTTTGAGTGAAAAGGTATTTCAAAGATTTGTAATCCATGAAGAGATCAAACTTTTCACCTATTTAAAAAAGGACTATTATTTACTAGGGCCAAATTAAAGTTTATTAAAAATAAACCATAGGGACTTCCTACCTAGCAAATAATGTCTTCATATTTTTAATGCAAACACCACGGCTAATAACTCCAAGTCATCTATCGCATAATTTCTTTCATGGATCTTCGTTTTCTACTCGCATAAGACCTTCCCATGTCGCATTAAGACTGCACCAACTCCTTCTCGACAGGCATCAGTATAAACGGTTAAACCGCATTTTCATTAGCAACAGCTAATACAGGAGCAATGGTTAACCTCTTCTTGAGTTCTTGAAATGCACATTTCTGCATCCACTCAAGCTTAGCATCCTTTATAGTGATTTTTGTCAAGTGAGAAGAAATTTTTGAGAAATCTTAAATAAATCTTTGATAATATCCATCTAATCCTAAGAAGCTGCGAATGTCCTTTGGAGTCTATAGTTGCCTCCAATTCTGTATAGCTGAAATTTTCTGTGGGTCTACTGAAACTCCATCTCTTGACATAATATGTCCTAGGAATCTCACCTCTTTTACCTAGAAATGACATTTTGAGAACTTCGTTTTCAGCACATTCCTTCTCAATATTTCCAACACATTCTCCAAATGTCTTTCATGTTCTTCTTCAGTCTTTGAGTATATGAGAATGTCACAAATAAAGACTAACATGAATTTATTAAGTACATCTCCAAATACTTTATTCATAATGTCTATGAAATAGGCAGGTGCATTGGTTAGCCGGAATGGCATAACTAACCATTCATAGAAATGTCGGGCCATCGGAATGCAGTATTTTGCTATTCTTAACTGATGGAATCCCGTAGCTAGGTCCATCTTTGAGAATACCAAAGCACCATGTAATTGATCAAACAAGTCGTCTTTGCGGGGTAGAGGATACTTGTTTTTAATCGTTTGCTTATTCGGGTCTCGGTAGTCTACAAAAAGTCTAAGGGAACCGTCAGACTTTGCTACAAAAACTACACCTGCACCCTAACTTGAGCGACTTGGTAAAATTAGCCCTTTCTTTAACAATTCATCAGTTTGGTTTGCCAACTCAACCTTTTCCTTTAGATCCATCCTACAATAGGGTGTATAACTGGTCTGGCATATGGGATTAAGTCAATTCAGAATTCTATTTCCTGATGCTTTGGCGAACTCTTTACTTCCTCAAAAACATCTTGAAAGTCTTTAACGACGGATATCCTTTCTAAGTCCATTTAAGATGAATCCAACACATACATGAAGCTGTCTCTTACTGGACTAAATCCTTCACACATTATTTTGTCCATCATTCTTCTGGTTATGGTTTCTAATATGACTATTCGATTGTTGCTGTCTAGAATAGCTCTATACTTGGATAGGTACTCCATTGCGAGTAAAACATCAAACCCTATGAAATCAAGGATGAATAGGTTGCAAAAGAATAGATGGGTTTGGTAGGTAACTCTTACGTTTTCATAGGAAATAAAGAGATTGGTCGTACCGCCTATGAGATTAGATACGCGGAGAGGGATTTCTACTATTTCTGGGGTAAGGTTTGATTTATCGACTAACTTCTTAGAAATAAAACTGTAGGAAGCTCTAGTATCAAATAAAACTCTAACTGAAATATCCTTAACGCATATATTGTTTGTACCAAAAATGGGCACAACACTCGTCAGATGTAATTGAAGAGATTAGAATGAAGAAGTAAAATGAAAAATAAGGCTAATCTAACAATCACACCAAGAAAATAAGCAGTAACAGAAAGAAAACAAGAATTTATAGTGGTTCGACGTTATTGCCTATGTCCATTTTGAAGGTTTTGAAGTTTATTGTCGATTAGAAACAGAGTTACAATAGTACAACAGTTATCGCTTAAATTACAATGGAGTTCAACTCAAGCATCATCATAAAAAGTCCCTTTTTAGTCGCAATGGAGGTGTTATTTATAGGTGTAGAGCTGTAAATATCTGCCTTGAAACTCGGAATACTCTTTCTGAAGCTGAGGTGGGCCCACACGATCAATCTAGAGTCATTAGGGATTGATCCTTGATCGATCCAACATCAATTCGTATCGATCAGAAATTGCTCCAATCAAGCTGCGATCGATCAAGAAGGTTCCTGATGTGTTGAGCAACTCGCTGTTAAAATCTCATTGCATTTGGAGTTGTGGTTGTGGAGTTATTGATCGATCAAGGTTGCGAATATGGAGTGGCCTGTAACGCCCCACTCCGAGATCCTCATTAACAAAGAGTATTATATGGATAATACTATCTGCTAATGCGAACAATGGAGTATAATGGAAGCGACTATGTGTAATCTTACTTTAACTATCTACTGAACACGTCGAAAAGTGGAATCTATTTTTTTCTTCATCTCATGACGTGGTTTGACATATTCAATAAATACTTAAAGCAAAACTACAATGGCTAAAAGATCTATCAGAACAAAGCATAATAGCAAAATGAACATCATCACAGAACAGCATCAGATAATAAGCAAATAGTCTCAGCACAATACAACATCAAGTACAGATCCAAATATAAAAGTGGGTACAAAGCCACTACTCACACATCCATGAGTCAAAAGAATATACACAAGATAGTCATAATATCAGAGTATCATAAAGGATGGATAACAAGTAAAGCTATCTATAGTATAGCGGATAGATCCAAAGCGGAAGCACCGAAGCAAGCTAAGTCCAAAGCGACCTAACCTGAAACAACTCGGTCTGACCCGAGCATAAAATACTCGGGTCAGGCTAGCTAAACAAATCAGTTAGATAAACTGAACAATAATCATGATAAGATAATGAGGCAACATATAACATAATAATATCCAAAAGAGAAACATATATCATGGTAATAAAGACCAAAATCTCTCACATAGAGAAGAAACAAACATCTAAGTAGAGATGTATAACAAGCCTCATATCATCGGCATAACATAAACACAAGTGCCAGTGTAGGCATAAAACAAGTTCCACAAGGTAGTCGCGCTTATATCGTGTGGTTGCATAAAACTATCACCGAATGGCGCTACACGAGGGAATATAAATCACACAGGAAAACATTAGCGCGCTAGTACTATATTCAATCACACAGGAAATATAGCCCAGTGACACCCATCACTTTAGCTAAGGGGCAACACCTAAAGGAGACAGTCCAAAGACACTATCAAGAAGGTGATGAGCCAGAAGGAGACAGTCCGAAGACACTATCCCAAAGGCAAATAAAGCCAAGGGAGACAGTCCGAAGACACTATCCCAAAGGTATCACTCAGGAAACACGCCGTAGTGGTAAAGGCACGTAGGCCCAGTACTCGTTTACCACTAACGGTAGGAATGTGTCACGAACTCTTAGCAAGGAACCCGTAAAGTAGTAACGTGAGTCCCATACCCCAACGTTTGCACTAAATGGTTTACTAACCAATCGTAAGCTTCCACACTCAAAGCAGTAAAAAGTTCACCTCATGTTATCGGTAAACTAGGCCAAAAGGCCAAAACGATCAATCGAATAGGTCGGGGATTAATCGGAAAGATAAACGTGCGGATTCATGGTCCTTGTTTTACCTAACCATTTAATCACCTTTCCACTTCGCTCGAAGTGCAGAAGAGTGTATATTTTACTTAGAAAATAGTTGGAGAAAGCCGATTTTTAATCGTTTGAAAACCTCTTTAGAAATAGTCTTTGAAATTCTCCTATTATGGAGTAATTAATTTAATATTTAAAATAATACTAAATAATAGTTTCAAAAGCCAATTTGATGGAAAATCACTCTAAAATGATTTATAAAATCCGTGCATGAAATATAGAGACAAATCTCGAAGAAATCGGAAAAACTCAGAAAAATAGTCGAATTATACCAAGTATAAAATCGCTGAAAATAGGTCGAAGTCACTAGTTCGACGTCAGATTTGAATCTGCAAACCGAGTCCAAATGCCATGAAAATTGGCAGGCATGTAGACCAACATCCCTTCTCCAAACTGCAAAAAGAATCGGCCAATTCCGACTAGAAACAAAGAAACGGCGTCGTCTCAAAGTCGGACAAAAATCACAAAACTCTGCTGTGTCAAAACAGTGCAAAGGTCCCACTTCGACGACATGGCCGAAGGGTCATATGAAACCAGATCTTGATGAAAATTCGCAGGAGCATAGTATAGTACACCTACTTTGATATGCAATAAGAATTGTTCGGTTCCAACTTGAAACGAACAAATGGAAATGTTTCAAAGTTGGTCCGACGATAACTGAAAATGATCACTATTGTAAAACAGTTTCTGGGTGCTACTTCGACAATAGAAAAGAAGTATCCAACGCACCCAGATCTAAACCAAACTTTGCAGGATTGAAGATCTCGAACTCATCTTTCCAACGAGTCCAAAATCGATGAAATCCGACACCAGACCTGCTCGCAGCGAGGTCGTGAAGTTGGATGTTTGAACTACAATTAATCAATGTTTTTTTCAAAACAGTTTTTCGGTGCTACTTCGGCAATAAAAACGAAGTATCAAACGCACCTAGATCTTAACCAAATTTTACAGGGTTGAAGATCTCGACCACATCTTTCCAACAAGACCAAAATCGATGAAATCCGACATCAGACGAGCCCGGGATAGCGTTGCAAACTCGGGGTTCTGAGCTGAAAACAACGGGAGAAGAGATTAAGGCCTGTAGCTATGCACTAACAGGCCAGAGACGAAAACCCACAATTTTGGCATAGTAAACTTCAAATTCTGGCAAAATGAATAAAATAAAAGTTGTAGCTTAGTTTCTAAGCTTTCCGGAATGACCAAGACCGTCAAATTCCGATCAGAGATGAAAATTCTATGACTAAAACAATTCTCAGATCTAAATTCTATATCACTGTCGTTTTGCTCTCGGGATAGTAGTAAGAATGCCCAGTTTTGACCAAATTAACTTCAAAATTTCATAAAACTCAAAACATGAAACTTTTAGCCCTATATCTATGCTTTCAAGAACAGCCAAAATTATTAGATTTGGATAAGAAACGAGTAACTTATGGCCAAAACAATTTCAGGTTTTTATTTTATCAACCCTGTAGTTTGTTGTCAGGTCAGCAACAAACAAACGTGATTTCGACCATTCAAACCTCAAAATCATGCAGAGATCAAAACATATAAGTTATAGACTACAAAATAAGCTTTCCAGAACATCAAGAAAATATTAATTCCGATTTAAGATGAATGAGATATGCTTAATTTACTAACAGCAATATACTAATTTTAATTTCAGCTAACATGTATTACAAGAAGAAGATCAACCACTCTTCACTTCAACCCTACAAGTTTCAATCTAATATCAAAACAAGTATTTCCTAAATTAGGGTTTAGGAATTTCTGAAATTGAAGAGGAAAAGAGATGGAGAAGATGAAGATGGAGCTTACCTTAGCTTCTCTTTGAATTTGGAGCACGAATTTGAAGTTTGCAATTGAATCTAGGGTTTTGAATTTTAATTTTCCTTTCCTCTCCCCATTTTCAGTTGCTTTGAGTGTTTAAGAACATAGAAATGAAGTGAAGAGGAGAGGGGCTGAACTAGGTTATATGATGAGTTGGGTCAAACTCAAACCCAAAAAGCCCAACAGAAAATAGCAAAATTCAACTTACTCCAAACATATCGAAGCTTATACTCAAAAAAGTCGCAAACGCTATTTTGGACTCAATGGAAGTGGTCCCGAGTCCTAATTCGATCGTTTGCAAAAAATAGCTTTTCGGACTTAAATCCGATTAACGACGATATATTTAAATATAAAATCGTAAAATATGCGGGTTGTTACAAATCTCCCCTCCTTAACAAAATTGCATCCATGCAATTCCTAAAGAAGAATTTGCAACAACTACATACTTACAACCAAGAAGACAATAAAAATAAGCTTGAGATAAAAAGATATTCTCACCATTACAAAGCAAAGATAGAAAACCCGGATAGGATCGCTCGATAAACTCTTTGGTTTCCCAAGTACAGTCATTGGGATTAGCG
Organism: Allium fistulosum; assembly: GCA_030737815.1. Lineage (NCBI taxonomy): Eukaryota > Viridiplantae > Streptophyta > Magnoliopsida > Asparagales > Amaryllidaceae > Allium > Allium fistulosum. The sequence goes on from CM060907.1 coordinate 779,012,324, forward strand.
GACCATTGAACTTTAATGAGCGGCACGTCCTTGTTTCGAAGGTGTCTCACCTCCGAGGCAAGTACGCGAATAGGTTGCTATACAATAGATAAATCTGGTGAGATCTCAAGCCCTTGCAAATCAGGAGAGTCAATAACAGAATCCGATTCTCAGAGACACTTCCGAAGCTGGGAGACGTGAAACACGTTGTGAACTCCAGATAGATGAGCTGGAAGTGAAACTCTATAAGCCACAGGGCCAATACGTTCAGTAATAGGAAATGGTCCTACAAAGCGAAGAGCCAATTTCCCTGTCTCACTGAAGCGCATAACCCCTTTCAAAGGAGAAACACGAATAAAGACAAGATCACCAACCGAGAACTCGAGAGGCTTCCTACGGTTATCCGCGTAGGATTTATGGCGGCTTTGTGCCTCTTTCATTCTCTGCCGAATAAGAACAATCTTCTCAGAAGAATCATGAACAAACTCCGGGCCAAGAATAAGCTTCTCCCCGGATTCTAACCAACAAGAAGGTGATCAACATGGCCTTCCGTATAAGGCTTCTAAAGGAACCATACCGGTACTGGACTGAAAACTATTGTTGTAGGAGAACTCTACAAGGGGTAGATGATCCTCCCAACTACCTCCAAAATCAAGAATAAAAATACGAAGGAGATCCTCTAAGATACGATTCACCCGTTCAGTCTGTCCATCAGACTGTGGATGATAAGCTGTGCTGAAATTAAGCTTTGTTCCCAAAGCATGCTGAAGACTCTTCCAGAAATGACTGGTGAATAAAGAATCACGGTCACTCACAATCGAACTAGGAACACTGTGAATTCTCACGATTTCCTTGATAAATAACTTAGCCAAAAGAGAAGCAGTCCTATTAGATTTAATAGGAACAAAATAAGATGACTTGGTGAGGCGATCGACAATAACCCAAATGCTAGAATGGCCCGATCTCGTACGAGGTAGGCCATCAATGAAATCCATCGAAATCTGATCCCATTTCCACAATGGAATCTCTAGAGGCTGAAGGAGACCAGAAGGGCGCTGATGTTCGGCTTTAATACACTGACAAGTTATGCAATTACTCACATAACTCGCCACCTCGCGCTTCATGCCTTCCCAATAATAAAGGCGATGCATATCGGCATACATCTTACTACTGCCAGGATGAATAGTATACTTAGAACGATGACAGTCATCAAGAATGTCATGCCTAAGTGCAGAATCAGAAGGCACAACAAGACGGTTCTTCTTGCGAAGACACCCATGAAGATCAATGTTGAAATCCCGCAACGCCTCATCACGGGGTTCAGTCTCACAAAGCTGAATAAGATGCACAAGATCAGGATCACGCCGCTGAGCATCGGCAATACGATCCAATAAAGAGGGTCGAGCTTCCAAACTGAATAATACCACTGGAGAATCAGAGGATGGAGCTCGATCATGAATATCACAAAAAGATAGAGTCTCAAGAATATCCCATTCGGCAAGCATCATAGAAACGACAGCCGAATGACTGCGACTGAGCGCATCAGCAACACGATTACCCTTACCAGGGGTATATTGGATATCAAAGTCATAGGAGGCAAGAAACTCAAGACAAGCTATTGCCTCATATTGAGTTCTGAAATGACCCTCTCTTTTATACCTTAATTTGTAAGGATTTTTTTTGATATATATATATTATCATATATATATTTCTGAAGCCTAGAGTCATTTTTCCTTTTATCAAATAAACAACTTATCCGGATCAAAATCTTTACTAATATAGATATATCATTGTATTCACAAAGATATGCACACACGTATGGAAATGCATGTGCCTCTCTTGTTTAATCAGAGTTATGGTAAACAAGAGGATAATTTGACTGATTAAATTTAATCAATCCATCAATAGTTCAATTTAATTCATACAATAAAATTCCATCCATGTAGGTAACAATATGATTTTTAACCCTTGATTACTTGCTGTATTCTCAATGAAGTGTAATTCCTAAAAACATTATAATTGTGTTATGATTGCCTTCAAATTGATGGTGTAGTGTTTATGCTCTGAAAAATGATATAAGTTTATATCATTATCTATGTTTGATTTTCTTTAAAATCTGTCTAAAGTACAAACTCTTTTCTGGAATATTATTGAGTGAGATATCACATTACAAAAACTTAATTCTTTGATGCCAGGATGCTAAGCTAAATGAAATGCAAACATGAGTGTGTTTACTGAGACCCCGGGTATCCAAAACATGGTTCAACCAGACCCTTTGTTCTAAAATAAGCCATAGGATCTTAAAATGCATTTTGATCAAAGCCTTAATGAAAAGGAATTCAGATTCATGTTATAATACAAAGATAACTGGTGTGCAAATATCTGAACAAAACATATTTAAATATGCATATATGCAACTATCATGGACATGGCTTTCAACTCCTATATTACAGATTGTTCCTTTATCTGATCAAGGTATAAAACATTTGCGTAGAACAAGTTGCATTATGAAAACATTGCAGACACATAAATACATTTTCCCCATGCCTATCCAATCTTGTATGCAAATGTCATGGTGGAAGAATGAATCATATAGTTTACTGAGACTCAACTATCCAGATTTCCAAAACTTAATCCTTTTCAAAGACTCAAGATTGACTAATACATTTATCAAATGTAACCGTTCTATTTATCATAAAGTTCTTGCTCAGATTTACTTACAAAATCATAGGTTAGCTTCTTCAACTTTTCAGATAATTTCTAAATTCCTAAACTCCAATTACAAGACAATTCTTTAGCTAAACACTTAGCAAAAATATCCATTCAACATTCAGTACTTAATACAAGTGATAATTTAAAATTATCAATAAATGCAGATTTCATCTTTTAAGCTCTTATCTAACTAATTTTTAGCATGCTATAAACTTCTTCTCAAAGCCTTGCTCCTACTCCTACTTAGTTGCTGTAGTCCCTGAAAATGCATTTGAAGCTGCCTCATATTAAATAAGACACCCCATATGCCATTAGCACTCTAGGGTCAGACAGATGTCTGGTATGAGAAAATCCACTAAAACAATTTGTAAATCAAGTTAAGGTTGAAACATGTATATATCTTTATATATCCTGCCTTTAGAAAACAAATAAATCATGGTGTGCATGTTCTGTGTCAGTGTGCATGTGCACACTCAAGTCTTCCTTTAAAGAAACCTTAAAAAGATATGGTGCAGTCATACATTCATACAACTCAGTCATAAATCAAATCTACATCTATACAAAACAGGGAAATCTCCAAAATGAATTAAATCAATTATTCCCTACTCAGATTTTTCATTCCAGGAAAACTCTAGTTCCTCCTTATATCAAATTTTCTTACATTGATATATTTATCTATCTTGGTCTCATCTGCAATTTTATGAATCAATGGACACATTGTAATGGACTAATTCACTCCATTACACGAAGATCTCAGGACTTAAACAAGCCATGTGTCAACTTTTATTGCTCAAGAACACAAGTCATTCCTACAGTGCTCTTGACCCCCATTTCCTAATCAGTTTTTAAGTTAATAATAACTCTTTTGATTTTTCATGACTAAACCATTCAATGAATCATTTCACTAAAACAAACATTCATGTCATAGCATTCCATATCATTCATAACCAAACAAAGACTAACAGGCAATTAAACATAGGTGTCTATTAAGTAAGATTCTGCATATATATATATATATATATATATTCTTGCATTTTAAAAGGGGTATAGACAACTAACATTGGCTTATGGCTTTTTGAGAGAGTTTTTTTTTGCAAACACTTGTGCTTAAGTTAAACTCAGAATGACCAAGTTTCACTGAATCACAAAATTTATTTGCTATGTATATGTCTATTTGTATATTTTCATTGAATCAGGAGCATCAGCACATAGGCAACCCTATTGCACCCCTAATTCCCTTTTTGTCTCAAGCCTCAGCACCTATACACAAGTATATTGCAGCTCAACATGTTTATATTTTCTGGGTTGTGCCAAAACCAACACTACTTGCCTATATTCATCATTTAATTCTCTGGGTACTTACTTATTTTTATAAATATTAACATATCAAAGAGATCTGGGTTTTTAAAACATATATACTAATAATACTTAAAACTTTTCATATAATAAAACAAGCAGAACAACCAACTAAAGATCCAAGCATTTTCATCTCTGAAATCAAAGATAAACAATCACATATGAAAATACATTTTTAAGAGAAATCAACTTATAAATTGGGTGCCTTTATTAGGACTTAGTGCCTTAGATTTTGAGTGAGTTTTCTCACCTAGCTCTCTTTCACTTCTCAGTTGGTTGATAAGCTTCTGCCTTCAAACCCTTTTCTTCACTTGTTTTATATTTAGGTGATATATATATATATATTTTTCTCAAGAGCTATCAGGGAAGAAGAGAAGGTTCCTCATATCACTGCTTATTTATGCAGGGTTCTTCTTAGGGTTTAAGGTGCTAGCAAAAGTCATTTTTGCCCATCAGAAATCATGCCATTTGCATTTTGTTTAAACCCAAAATCTTACCCTCCCCGGCTCAAGTTTGTGAAGAGAAAAGTGGTTTTATCATTTTGGTTATTTTCAGAAATTTTACTTTTCCATAAAATGCTTTTCCACTTGTCTACTATCATGCTAAAAGTGTGACTTGATTTCCATTGGTTATCATATATATATCAAGTGTTCTTCCTAATTCTGCATATACAAAACATATCTCTGTTTTATCTTATTTTTCTATTTTTAGCTTTCACTTAAATAGCATGTACTTCCCTTATTTATTTATAAAAGGGTTACTCCTTTTATATCTTCATTCTTTTCTTTCTGCCTATAATTTAAAATATATTTGTGTATTTTTATTTTACTGATTTGAACTCTGGTATTTGATTAGCATATATATATATATATATGTATATATAAGTTTTACAGAAATAGTTAGTACATATATATATATACATTATTTTTACTGAACACATATGCACATGTACACTCAAATATAATCAGTAGCATCCATATATATTTATGCATATAGCTTTTAAGGATTTAATCCATTTATCTGTATATATATATTTTTCCACACATCAACATATGTTCATTCATATCATTCAGGGATTAAGCTTCAATTCTGTGTATTTCCTGTGCACACATGTACACACATACAGTTACACCATATTAGGCCATATCAATTCCCCTTTAAAACTGGTTTAAAAATTATTTTAAACTTATTTATATTTTCAAAATAAATTCCTAAAATCTTGGGTCATTACATACACCCCACCTTTTAGAAATTGTGTCCCACAATTTTCCTAAGCTTAAATCAATTTTAAACTTAATTCAGAGAACAAATACATTCTCAACCAAATAGATTTTTAGTTCTATCACAATAACTAAAAATACATGCATCAAAAAGGAAAGCAAATTAAAAATCAGAATTACCTTTAATCTGAAAATAGCTTAGGGTAGTTCAACCTAACTTTGTCTTCTAATTCCCATGTGCAATCACTAGGATCAAGACTCCACTGTATCTTCACAAGTTTCAGTGATTTATTCCTCAACTTCTTCACATTCTTTGCCAAAATTCCCACTGGATCCTTTTCATAAATCAAATTAGGATTTATTTGCACTTGGGTTGGGGTCTCAAGAATTTTTGCCTTGTCATGGACCCACCTTCTCAATTATGATACATGAAAAACATCATGCATCCCTTGCATGTTTTCTGGTAATTCCAACTTATATGCCAAGGAACCAATTCTTTCCAGAATTTTGTATGGCCCAATATATCTTGGGGTTAACTTCCCTTGTTTCCTAAACCTCAGTACATTTTTCATAGGTGAGATTTTGATGAAAACAAAATTTCCTACTTCATATTCCACCTGCTTTCTTTTCATGTCTGCAAATTTCTTTTGCCTATCTTGAGCTGCTGCAATTCTTCTCCTTACCAACTCAATTTTCTCTTTAGTTTCTTGTATGTACTCAGGCCCTAAAATAGCTCTTTCTCCTGCTTCTACCCAACATACAGGTGACAAACATGGCTTGCCATATAAGACTTCAAATGGAGCCATCGCTATGGTGCTTTGATAGCTGTTATTGTATGTAAATTCAGCTAAATGGAGATAGTCTTCCCAGTTGCCTCCAAAATCCAGTGCACATGTCCTTAACAAGTCCTCTAGAACTTTGTTCACCACTTCAGTCTGCCCATCTGATTGTGGATGGTAGGCAGTGCTTAAGCATAATTCACTTCCCATGGTTTCTTGAAAACTTTTCCAGAACCTTGATGTGAAGATGGTATCTCTATCACTCACAATAGTTTTGGGGATGCCATTCAATCTTACCACCTCCTTCATAAATACTTGTGCTAACTTTGGTGAATTCCTTTCTGATTTGATTGGGATGAAATGTGCCACTTTAGTTAGCCTATCAACTATCACCCATATGCTTGTGTTTCCTCTTTTTGATTTAGGCAGTCCATCTATGAAATCCATAGATATATCTTCCCATTTCCACTGTGGTATGCTAAGAGGTTGTAACAACCCTGATGGCTTTTGTGTTTCAGCTTTGACTTGTTGGCAAGTCATACATCTTGCAATATATTTGGCTACATCTGATTTCATTCCCTTCCACCAAAAATCTCTTTTTAAATTTTGATACATCTTTGTACTGCCTGGGTGTATGGAGTACTTACTTCTATGATATTCATTCAATATTTCCTCCTTCAACTCCATGTTTTCTGGAACACATATTCTATTCTGGTTTCTTAAATAACCATTTTTATCAATATGGTAATTTGTCACTTCCTCCCCTTTTGATATGAGAATTTTCTTCTCCAATAAGTTTGTGTCTTGTTCTTGTATTTTTCCTACCTTCAAAATTAAATCTGGTTGTAGAGACATTAAACTCAATTTTCCTTTACTCTTATCTCCTTCTACTGGTACCATTTGTACCTTATTATTTGCTTCAATTTCCAAGTCAGTGAGTATAGACAAATCTTTAAATTATTCCATCATCAACATAGCTAACTTAGCATGTTGTCTACTCAAGGCATCTACAACTTTGTTTGCTTTACCTGGTGTATAGAGTATGTCCAAGACATAAGCAGCTAAGGACTCCACCCATCTATGTTGCCTCATGTTTAAATCTTTTTGTGAAAAAAAATACTTTAAATATTTGTGGTCAGTGTAAAGTTCAAACTTAGTTCCTAACAAATAATGTCTCCAAAGTTTCAAAGCATAGATCACAGCTGCTAATTCAAGATCATGTGTGGCATACCATACTTCATGGGGTTTGAGTTGTCTGGATGCATATGCAATGACTTGGCCTTGTTGCATCAACACTGCACCCAAGCCAAACCCACTAGCATCAGTGTATACAACTAATTCTTCATTTCCCTGGGGTACTTTCAAGATTGGAGCATTCACCAATGACTCCTTCAAGTGTTCAAAAGACTTCTCATACTTCTTTGACCAAACAAAAGCTTGGTTTTTCCTGGTTAGGTTAGTAAGTGGTGTAGAAATTTTTGAAAAATCTTTTATAAATCTCCTATAATATCCTGCCATCCCCATAAATGATCTCACTTCACTCATAGTGCTAGGCCTCTTCCACGTTTGAATAGCTACTACTTTATTGGGATTCACAGAAATCCCTTTGGCAGAAATGACATGGCCAAGGAAATGTACTTCCTCTTTCCAAAATGCACATTTTGAAAATTTTGCCTTTAAATCTTTTTCCCTCAATCTAGACAAAACCAGATGTAAATGACTTTTATGTTCTTCCACTGTTTTGGAATAAATTAAAATGTCATCTATAAAAATCAGCACAAATTTGTCTAAATAATCTCTAAAGGTTCTGTTCATTAAATCTACAAAGTATGATGGTGCATTAGTCAAGCCAAATGGCATAACCAGAAATTCATACAACCGATACCTAGTGTTAAAGGCAGTGTACTTGATACTTGACTCCTCCACCTTCATTTGATGAAAACCAGATGCTAAATCTAGTCTAGAAAACACTCTTGCCCCAGCTAATTGATCAAAAAGATCATCTATCCTTGGCAATGGATATTTATTTTTAATAGTTACTTTGTTCAATTCTCTATAATCTATACAAAGTCTTAAGGAACCATCTTGTTTCTTAACAAATACCACTGGTGCTCCCCAGCAAGAATTACTTGGTCTTATAAAACCCTTTTCCTCTAATTCCTCTAACTGTTTCTTTAATTCTTTTAGTTCATTTGGCCCCATTCTAGTTGGCTTTTTAATCACTGGGCTTGCTCCTGGAACTAAATGAATTTGGAATTCCACTGGTCAATGGTTTGGAACACCCTTAACCTCCCCAAACACATCCAAGTATTCATTGACTATGGGAATTTCTTCAATAGTAAGTTCACTGAAATCTTTTTCCAAGCCAATTAAATAATACAATTTTCTTTCCTTAGCTACTTCACACAAAATTGTGATTCTCTGGCCTCTAAGGTTTTGCAATGATATGGTGGATGAATCCAAGTTAATTATGGCTTTAAATTGCCTTAACCAGTCTACCCCCAATATAACACCTATGTTTGGGTAGTTTAAAACATATAAATTGGAAATAAAAGTATCTCCTCCTATGTTTAATTCCACATCCATACAAATCATATTTAAAACACTAGAACTCCCTAGTGGACTTTGTATATGCAATGGGGTTTCAACCAATATGCAATTCAATTTTAGCATTTTAACTAATTCATAAGAAATCAAAGAGTGAGTTGCCCCAGTATCATATACTACTGCTATGGGTATGGTATAAATAAATAGTGTACCTTCCACTTGACTGTGATTTTCAGCATTAATCTCCACTGTGGATTTGCCTTTGCCTTCCAAGTTTGCCAATTTTCCTTGCTGTTTATACTCAGGACAATTTCTCTTCATATGCCCCTTATTCCCACATAGATAGCACTGGAAAGCTCCTCCTTTCAATTCTGGACATCTTGGTTTGATGTGTCATTCCTTTCCACATTGATGACACACAATTTTCTTCTTGGTTTCCTTAGCTTTGATATCTCTAGTGCCTTTGTTACTGGCCTCTTCTTTCTTCTTATCATAAGGGTGATATCTCCCCTTACCCTTCTTAGTGTTATTATTCTTAAAATTTCTGAACTTCTCCCTTTCCTTGTCATGCCGCTCTAATCTCAAAGCCAAGTCTATTACTTGATCAAAAGTCCTGTCAGCATAAGGTAACATGGCTCTGCTAAGTCCTGGGTTCAAACCTTTTATGTACCTATCATTTTTGGATGCTTCATCTGCCACTAGCATTGCTCCATATGTGGATAACCCCTCAAACTTTTGAGTGTATTCAGTGACATTCAGAGTTCCTTGCCTGAGTCTAATAAACTCTTCTAGTAAAGTGGTCTTAGCTGATGCTGGCACAAATCTTGCTTCCAACATCTCCTTGAATTGATTCCAAGTGATTTCATTCTCATTTGTCCCTGTAATGATTACTTCCCACCAGCTTAAAGGTACTCCTTTCAGCTGTCTTGAAGCCACTTGCCTCTTCCTTTGATCATCAAGCTGCATGTCATTGAAAATCCTATCCAATGTTCTCAACCATGCTTGAATTTCCATAATACTTTCTGTCCCTTCAAAGCTTTTGCCTCCTAAATGAGTATAAGTCTTGAGTAATTTTGAGAGCTCTTTATGTTGATTTTCTTGCCTTTGTCCTGCCTCATCCCTAAATGCTCTCACCAAATCTTGTAGATTGACCATTGGTGGTGCATTGGAGGATCCTGCTCCCTGATTTGGTGGTCTTCCTACCATAGTTTGCTAATAATAATTTACATAGCTGGTTAGTTTTTTTTAATGTCTAACTCAGACTAGATCATCCAGTGACCAATCCCTACAAAATATTTTACTTATATTTTATTTCTTAAGTTTTTAGTTTCATTGAAGGATTTGATTTCAATTTTCAACTATGTTTTAGTAACATAGCTCTGATACCAAATGAAATGACCGTCTCTTTTATACCTTAATTTGTAAGGATTTTTTTTGATATATATATTGTCATATATATATTTCTGAAGCCTAGAGTCCTTTTTCCTTTTATCAAATAAATAACTTATCCAGGATCAAAATCTTTACTAATTTAGATATATCAGTGTATTCACAAAGATATGCACACACATATGGAAATGCATGTGCCTCTCTTGTTTAATCAGATATATGGTAAACAAGAGGATAATTTGATTGATTAAATTTAATCAATCCATCCATAGTTCAATTTAATTCATACAATAAAATTCCATCCATGTAGGTAACAATATGTTTTTTAACCCTTGATTACTTGCTGTATTCTTAATGAAGTGCAATTCCTAAAAACATTATAATTGTGTTATGATTGCCTTTAAATTGATGGTGTAGTGTTTATGCTCTGAAAAATGATATAAATTTATATCATTATCTATGTTTGATTTTCTTTAAAATCTGTCTAAAGTACAAACTCTTTTCTGGAATATTTTTGAGTGAGATATCACATTCCAAAAACTTAATTCTTTGATGCCAGGATGCTAAGCTAAATGAAATGCAAACATGAGTGAGTTTACTGAGACCTTGGGTATCCAAAACATGGTTCAACCAGACCCTTTGTTCTGGAATAAGCCATAGGATCTTAAAATGCATTTTGATCAAAGCCTTAATGAAAAGGAATTCAGATTCATGTTAAAATACAAAGATAACTGGTGTGCTAATATTTGAACAAAACATATTTAAATATGCATATATGCAACTATCATGGACATGGCTTTCAACTCCTATATTACATATTGTTCCTTTATCTGATCAAGGTATAAAACATTTGCGTAGAACAAGTTGCATTATGAAAACATTGCAGACACATAAATACATTTTCCCTATGCCTATCCAATCTTGTATGCAAATGTCATGGTGGAAGAATGAATCATATAGTTTACTGAGACTCAACTATCCAGATTTCCACAACTTAATCCTTTTCAAAGACTCAAGATTGACTAATACATTTATCAAATGTAACCGTCCTATTTATCATAAAGTTCTTGCTCAGATTTACTTACAAAATCATAGGTTAGCTTCTTCAACTTTTCAGATAATTTCTAAATTCCTAAACTCCAATTACAAGATAATTCTTTAGCAAAACACTTAGCAAAAATATCCATTCAAAATTCAGTACTTAATACAAGTGATAATTTAAAATTATCAATACATGCAGATTTCATCTTTTAAGCTCTTATCTAACTAATATTTAGCATGCTATAATCTTCTTCTCAAAGCCTTGCTCCTACTCCTACTTAGTTGCTGCAGTCCCTGAAAATGCAATTGAAGCTGCCCCATATTAAATGAGACACCCCATATGCCATTAGCACTCTAGGTTCAGACACATGTCTGGTATGAGAAAATCCACTAAAACAATTTGTAAATCAAGTTAAGGTTGAAACATGTATATATCTTTATATATCCTGCCTTTAGAAAACAAATAAATCATGGTGTGCATGTTCTGTGTCAGTGTGCATGTGCACACTCAAGTCTTCCTTTACAGAAACCTTAAAAAGATATGGTGCAGTCATACATTCATACAACTCAGTCATAAATCAAATATACATCTATACAAAACAGGGAAATCACCAAAATGAATTAAATCATTTATTCCCTACTCAGATTTTTCATTCCAGGAAAACTCTAGTTCCTCCTTATATCAAATTTTCTTACATTGATATATTTATCTATCTTGGTCTCATCTGCAATTTTATGAATCAATGGACATATTGTAATGGACTAATTCACTCCATTACACTAAGATCTCAGGACTTAAACAAGCCATGTGTCAACTTGTATTGCTCAAGAACACAAGTCATTCCTGCAGTGCTCTTGACCCCCATTTCCTAATCAGTTTTTAAGTTAATAATAACTCTTTTGATTTTTCATGACTAAACCATTTAGTGAATCATTTCACTAAAACAAACATTCATGTCATAGCATTCCATATCATTCATAACCAAACAAAGACTAACAGGCAATTAAACATATGTGTCTATTAAGTAGGATTCTGCATACGTACATATATATATATATATATATTCTTGCATTTTAAAAGGGGTATAGACAACTAACATTGGCTTATGGCTTTCTGAGAGAGTTTTTTTTTGCAAACATCTGTGCTTAAGTTAAACTCAGAATGACCAAGTTTCACTGAATCACAAAATTTATTTGCTATGTATATGTCTATTTGTATATTTTCATTGAATCAGGAGCATCAGCACATAGGCAACCCTATTGCACCCCTAATTCCCTTTTTGTCTCAAGCCTCAGCACCTATACACAAGTATATTGCAGCTCAACATGTTTATATTTTCTAGGTTGTGCCAAAACCAACACTACTTGCTTATATTCATCATTTAATTCTCTGGGTACTTACTTATTTTTATAAATATTAACATATCAGAGAGATCTGGGTTTTTAAAAGATATATACTAATAATACTTAGATCTTTTCATATAATAAAACAAGTAGAACAACCAACTAAAGATCCAAGCATTTTCATCTCTGAAATCAAAGATAGACAATCACATATGAAAATACATTTTTAAGAGAAATCAACTTATAAACTGGCTGCCTTCATTAGGACTTAGTGCCTTAGATTTTGAGTGATTTTTCTCACCTAGCTCTCTTTCACTTCTCAGTTGGTTGATAAGCTTCCGCCTTCAAACCCTTTTCTTCACTTGTTTTATATTTAGGTGTTATATATATTTTTCTCAAGAGCTATCAGGGAAGAAGAGAAGGTTCCTCATATCACTGCTTATTTATGCAGGGTTCTTCTTAGGGTTTAAGGTGCTAGCTAAAGTCATTTTTGCCCATCAGAATTCATGCTATTTGTATTTTGTTTAAACCCAAAATCTTACCCTCCCCGGCTCAAGTTTGTGATGAGAAAAGTGGTTTTATCATTTTGGTTATTTTCAGAAATTTTACTTTTCCAGAAAATGCTTTTCCTCTTGTCTACTATCATGCTAAAAGTGTGACATGATTTCCATTAGTTATCATATATATATCAAGTGTTCTTCCTAATTCTGCCTATACAAAACATATCTCTGTTTTATCTTATTTTTCTATTTTTAGCTTTCACTTAAATAGCATGTACTTCCCTTATTTATTTATAAAAGGGTTACTCCTTTTATATCTTCATTCTTTTCTTTCTACCTATAATTTAAAATATATTTGTGTATTTTTATTTTACCGAATTGAACTCTGGTATTTGATTAGCATATATATATATGTATATGTATATATAAGTTTTACAGAAATAGTTAGTACACACACACACACATATATATATATATATATCTATACATTATTTTTACTGAACACATATGCACATGTACACTCAAATACAATCAGTAGCATCCATATATATTTATGCATATATCTTTTAAGGATTTAATCCATTTATCTGTATATATATATATATATATTTCCACACATCAACATATGTTCATTCATATCATACAGGGATTAAGCTTCAATTCATGTGTATTTCCTGTGCACACATGTACACACATACAGTTACACCATATTATGCCATATCAATTCCCCTTTAAAACTTGTTTAAAAATTATTTTAAACTTATTTATATTTTCAAAATAAATTCCTAAAATCTTGGGTCATTACAAGTTCCTTCTGAGTGAACAAATACTTCAAGGATTTATGATCGGTATAGAGAATGAAACGCTCGCTTAAAAAAATAGTGTCGCCAAATCTTCAAGGCGAAGACAATGGCGGCTAACTCAAGATCATGAGTGGCATAGCGAACCTCATTCGGACGCAGTTGCCTAGAAGCATAAGCAACTACCCGATCCTTCTGCATAAGCACGACACCGAGACCACTACCACAAGCATCGGTGTAGACAACAAGATCATGATTCCCCTCGGGAACCACAAGAATAGGAGCATTACTGAGAAGTTCCTTTAATGTCTGAAAGGAAGCTTCACACTTATCGAACCAAATATAACGAATGCCTTTCCGAGTAAGGCTGGTGAGAGGAAGCAAAACATGGGAAAAATCCTTAATGAACCGATGGTAATAACCCGCCAATTCAAGGAAACTACGAATCTCATGAACATTCTCAGGCCTCTTCCAATTCTGGATAGCTTCGATCTTTGAGGGATCGACCGAAATGCCGTCGGAAGATATAACATGGCCTAAGAACTTAACCTTATTTTCCCAAAAATGGCACTTGGAGAATTTGGTTTTAAGCTGAAGGTGACGAAGAGTACTCAAGACAATTCTCAAGTGATTAGCATGCTCGGCTTCAGACTTAGAATAAACAAGAATGTCGTCAATGAACACAAGAACGAACTTATCGAGATATTCCCGGAATACTCGATTCATACGATCAACAAAGAAAGCAAGAGTAGTAGGGCAGGTGGAAACACGGTGACCTTCCTTCTTGCAATAATGGCAGAAGAGAGGCTTAGGACAAGCTCGAATCATATGATCAGGAGAACCACAATTGAAACACTTCCGAATGGAAGGTGTTCCAGCAGACTGAGAGTTAGAACCAGATTCAACGGGCTTCTTCTTCTTAGAAGGGAGAAATCCCTACTTATGAAATGGAAACCTCTTCTTATTGGGGTTCTTGCGTACCTCAACATCATCACCACTATCACACTCCTTCTCGATGGCCTCAAGATGAAGTGCTGAATCAACTAACTCCTCAAAAGAAAGCTGGAGCATTAAAGACTTCTTAAGATATTTCTTAAGACCAGAGACAAACTTCATATTCTTCTTATAAGAAGTGCTAATGAATTCAAGACCATACTTAGATAAGGCCTCGAATGATGCAACCTATTCCTAACTTATCTATCCAATGTCATGAGGAAAGGGCTTTGTAATATTTGAAGCATACTAGGATGTATTGTACTAAGTGTTATTGTTCTGTGTTTATTATACTTAGTTCTGAACCTGGCTCTGATACCAAGCTGTAACACCCCACTCCGAGATCCTCATTAACAAAGAGTATTATATGGATAATACTGTCTGCTAATGCGGACAATGGAGTATAATGGAAGCGACTATGTGTAATCTTACTTTAACTATCTACTGAACACGTCGAAAAGTGGAATCTATTTTTTTCTTCATCTCATGACGTGGTTCGACACATTCAATAAATACTTAAAGCAAAACTACAATGGATAAAAGATCTATCAGAACAAAGCATAATAGCAAAATGAACATCATCACAGAACAACATCAGATAATAAGCAAATAGTCTCAGCACAATACAACATCAAGTACAGATCCAAATATAAAAGTGGGTACAAAGCCACTACTCACACATCCATGAGTCAAAAGAATATACACAAGATAGTCATAATATCAGAGTATCATAAAGGATGGATAACAAGTAAAGCTATCTATAGTATAGCGGATAGATCCAAAGCGGAAGCACCAAAGCAAGCTAAGTCCAAAGCGACCTAACCTGAAACAACTCGGTCTGACCCGAGCATAAAATACTCGGGTCAGGCTAGCTAAACAAATCAGTTAGATAAACTGAACAATAATCATGATAAGATAATGAGGCAACATATAACATAATAATATCCAAAATTGAAACATATATCATGGTAATAAAGACCAAAATCTCTCACATAGAGAAGAAACAAACATCTAAGTAGAGATGTATAACAAGCCTCATATCATCGGCATAACATAAACACAAGTACCAGTGTAGGCATAAAACAAGTTCCACAAGGTAGTCGCGCTTATATCGTGTGGTTGCATAAAACCATCACCGAATGGCGCTACACGAGGGAATATAAATCACACTGGAAAACATTAGCGCGCTAGTACTGTACTCAATCACACAGGAAATATACCCCAGTGACACACCCATCACTTTAGCTAAGGGGCAACACCTAAAGGAGACAGTCCAAAGACATTATCCAGAAGGTGATGAGCTAGAAGGAGACAGTCCGAAGACACTATCCCAAAGGCAAATAAACCCAAGGGAGACAGTCCGAAGACACTATCCCAAAGGCAAATAAACCCAAGGGAGACAGTCCGAAGACACTATCCCAGAGGTATCACTCAGGAAACACGCTGTAGTGGTAAAGGCACGTAGGCCCAGTACTCGTTTACCACTAACGGTAGGAATGTGTCACGAACTCTTAGCAAGGAACCCGTAAAGTAGTAACGTGAGTCCCATACCCCAACGTTCGCACTAAATGGTTTACAAGCCAATCGTAAGCTTCCAAACTCAAAGCAGTAAAAAGTTCACCTCATGTCATCGGTAAACTAGGCCAAAAGGCCAAAACGATCAATCAAATAGGTTGGGGATTAATCAGAAAGATAAACGCGCGGATTCATGGTCCTTGTTTTACCTAACCATTTAATCACCTTTCCACTTCACTCGAAGTGCAGAAGAGTGTATATTTTACTTAGAAAATAGTTGGAGAAAGCCGATTTTTAATCGTTTGAAAACCTCTTTAGAAATAGACTTTGAAATTCTCCTATTATGGAGTAATTGATTTAATATTTAAAATAATACTAAATAATAGTTTCAAAAGCCAATTTGATGGAAAATCACTTTAAAATGATTTATAAAATCCGTGCATGAAATATAGAGACAAATCTCGAAGAAATCGGAAAAACTCAGAAAATTAGTCGAAATTATACCAAGTATAAAATCACTGAAAATGGGTCAAAGTCACTAGTTCGACGGTAGATTTGAATCTGTAAACCGAGTCTAAATAACATGAAAATTGGCAGGCATGTAGAACAACATCACTGCTCCAAACTGAAAAAAGAATCGGGCAATTCTGACTAGAAACGAAGAAACGGCGTCGTCTCAAAGTCGGACAAAAATCACAAAACTCTGCTGTGTCAAAACAGTGCAAAGGTCCCACTTTGACGACATGGTCGAAGGGTCATATGAACCCAGATCTTGATGAGAATTTGCAGGAGTATAGTACAGTACTCCTACTTTGATATGCAATAAGAAACGTTTGGTTCCGACTTGAAACGAAGAAATGGCAATGTTTCAAAGTTGGTCCGACGATAACTGAAAATAATCACTATTGTAAAATAGTTTCTGGGTGCTACTTCGGCAATAGAAAATAAGTATCTAACTCACCCATATCTAAACCAAACTTTGCAGGATTGAAGATCTCGACCTCATATTTCCAACGAGACCAAAATCGATGAAATCTGACATCGGACCCGCTCGCAGCGAGGTCGCGAAGTTTGACGTTTGAACTACAATTAATCAATGTTTTTCAAAATAGTTTCTGGGTGCTATTTCGGCAATTAAAAAAAAGTATCAAACGCACCCAGATCTTAATCAAATTTTACAGGGTTGAAGATCTCAACCTCTTCTTTCCAACGAGACCGAAATCGATGAAATCCGACAACGGGAGAAAAAAGACCAAGGCCTGTAGCTATGCACTAACAGGCTAGAGACGAAAACCCACAATTTTGGCATAGTAAACTTCAAATTCTAGCAAAATGAATAAAATAAAGGTTGTAGCTTAGTTTCTAAGCTTTCCGGAATGACCAAGACTGTCAAATTCCGATCAGTGATGAAAATTCTATGACTAAAACAATTCTCAGATCTAAATTCTATATCACTGTCGTTTTGCTCTCGGGATAGTAGTAAGAATGCACAGTTTTGACCAAATTAACTTCGAAATTTCATGAAACTCAAAACATGATACTTTTAGCCCTATATCTAAGCTTTCCAAAACATCCAAAATTATTAGATTTGGATAAGAATCAAGTAACTTATGGCCAAAACAATTTCAGGTTTTTATTTTATTAGCCCTGTAGTTTGTTGTTAGGTCAGCAACAAACAAACGTGATTTCGACCATTCAAACCTCAAAATCATGCAAAGCTAAAAACATAGAAGTTATAGACTACAAAATAAGCTTTCCAGAACATCAAGAAAATCTTAATTCCAATTTAAGATGAATGAGATATGCTTAATTTACTAACAGCAATATACTAATTTTAATTTCAGCTAGCATGTATTACAAGAAGAAGATCAACCACTCTTCACTTCAACCCTACAAGTTTCAATCTAATATCAAAACAAGTATTTCCTAAATTAGGGTGTAGGAATTTCTGAAATTGAAGAGGAGAAGAGATGGAGAAGATGAAGATGGAGCTTACCTTAGCTTCTCTTTGAATTTGGAGCATGAATTTGAAGTTTGCAATTGAATCTAGGGTTTTGAATTTTAATTTCCCTTTTCTCTCCCCATTTTCAGTTGCTTGAGTGTTTATGAAAATAGAAATGAAGTGAAGAGGAGAGGAGAGGGGCTGAACTAGGTTATATGATGAGTTGGGTCAAACTCAAACCCAAAAAGCCCAACAGAACATAGCAAAATTCAACTTACTCCAAACATATCGAAGCTTATACTCAAAAAAGTCGCAAACGCTATTTTGGACTCAATGGAAGTTGTTCCGAGTCCTAATTCGACCGTTTGCAAAAAGTATCTTTTCGGACTAAAATCCGATTAACGACGATATATTTAAATAAAAATATTTAAATATAAAATCGTAAAATATGCGGGTTGTTACATGGCCAAATTCGTCGTATCGATAACTCTGTATCGATCCTTTAACATTAATGACATGGCATGCGCTTTTGTGGAGATCCATGATTTGTGGATAGTGGTGAGACCGCTTCTTTCGAGTTGATTGCTTCTTTCAGAGCTTCAGATATGCGGCTTGCTTCATTCGTATCCATCCACCGCTTCCCTTCCGTATCGATGCCTTGCTTCCATCTTCATATCGATTGTAGGTTGCTTTGTATCGATCAGATAGGTCATCGATACGAAAAGGGCAGGTGCTAGCTAGATGAAGTGTGATCGATCTGGAAAGTGCCAAAGTCCATCATTGTGAGTTTGAACCATATGGATACGAATGATGGATGCTGAGTGCTTGAGTTACGTTCATTTCGTATCGATGTCGATTGATACGAGATGATGGATATGAATGATGGATACGAAATTGGCATGTTTCTCATGGATCTTGATCGTTCCATAACTTGGGCATACAAACTCCAATTGACCTGAAATTTGGAATGTTTCTTTGCATAGCTCTGTTTGTCATATCATGTTGATTGTGGCCAAATCCGGACTCGGACCAAGTTTGCCTATATCCATCGTGAACTAGCAGGTAACTGATCTTCGGAGCAGGTTGTCTTCAGTCTCTAGTCAAGTCCTTGGTATCACAGCCTTGCAAAAAGGCAGGATAACATTTTCCCTCCAAAGTACGTCATGTTTGAACGTGACGTGCTTTGAAGAGTTGCCATCTTTATTCTGAAAAAACTCCATCTGATTCACTGAATAGTCTTTGCCCCTTCATCTAAAGATGTAATTTTCAATAGACATGACTCCTGGTTGTTTTCCAGTAGTATAAATGTTGAGTTGTAGACTGCCAATGACCACGCAATCTTTGTTGTAGTTGAAGGTCAAGTGTTAGCAATTCGTTGTTATTGTTCTGTTTGTCACCAGGTAAGCATCCAATTCCTGTTAACTTCAAAATTCAAATGTTAGTATAGCATGTAGGTACATGTATATATTTGGAACTGACTTTCGTTCATGCTTGCACGTTCATGGGTCGTTGTCAAGTTTTTCTATTCTTTTTTTTATGAAAAGGGATTTTGGTGAAAAAAGTTCTTGCCATCGATTGATGGTTCCTTTTGGATCGAGTTTTGTATCGATCCTCTCCTGGATCGATGTGAAATTTGAGTTGTAACAATGATGGATGGTTGATTTGATGCCTCTCTTCATATCAATCCTCTCCTGGATCAATCTGGGGTGCATCAGAGTGGATTTCGTATCGATGGTGATCGATACGAGATGAAGTTGCAAAAGGCATGTTCCATAGCGATGGATACGAATTAGTTTGAATTGTTGTACAATTATGTTCTTCGTATCGATGGATATGAGAGTTACAAGAAAAAATATATTGGAACGCTTCGTATCGATGGATACGAGATGTAGGGATTTAGATGCATTTCGTATCGATGGATACGAACGATCCAAACACAAGTACGTGACGCATTTCGTATCGATGGGCTTTTGACCAATTCAATCGGTGAGAAAAACCGGGATACGAATCATTTTTTTATGTTGGATATGAAAATAGTATAAATAATTTTTTGTACTTGGCATATTTTTTCATCTTGCTATTTCGTACCGATCAGAGAAAAAGGAAAAGAAAGAAAAACTGCAAAACTTTCATCTCCAAACCCCAAGCCGTTAGTCCTTAACCTAGATCTTTCGAACCTAGGTAAATGATTAATATAATCACGTCTATAATGACGAGACTCGAGTTTTGTTCCCCCTCATTCGCCCTAATCGTCATCTCCGGTGTCGTTAGTGCTGGAGTGTAACTGAGGTGAAGTTGAGAGAGTCGGCAATGGCGATTGGGGAATTGGAGAAGAAGGAGACGAGATGGATCCATGGGATAGATGTTTGGAAGAGAAAGATTGGGATCAAAGCCATTGCCTTCAGGCTTATGTTGTTTAATCCATGAGTTTGTATCGATGGTAGGCGAGTAGTGATTTCATATCAATGGATACAAACATCGATTGTGGATCGATCTATCAATCTACACAAGCGAGTGAAGCAGAAGTTCTGCCCCCTTGATCGAGATGAAAAAACTACGTCTCTTGGATCGATATGAAAGCTTGCCTCTGGAAAAGAAACGAGGAAGATGACTGATCGATTCGAACTGATCGATACGGAGAGCATCGATACGAATGAAGGCTATAGGTGAAGTGATTGATACGAACAAGTCATCGATCCGAATGTTCAATCGATATGAAGATGTTAGCAATCTGAATCATTGATCGATACGAATGAGTGACATGCAATTGACATGAAATCTTGCTTCAGGGGAATGATCTGAACTCGAACATGATGGATACGAATGCAACATCTTTTGCACATTTGAGCATTTGACCCCGACGAGCATTTAGCCTTGCATATTTGGACTTGACCGTAGAACTGCATATGTGACTATCCTTCAAAGCTCGTCGATGGAACTGTGGCTTGTTAAATATAATAAAGCTTAATGCAGATCGTTCTCCAAAGTTAGAATGGCACGTTTGAGACGGTCAGCAATGATGGTCGCTCCGGTCGAATCTCGAAGTCTCATCTCTTTACCATCTCTTAATCTTGTAGAATTTTTAGAGCACTGTGTAGCACTTCACTACAAAACACGATCACTCACTTTGCACTGGGGGGATATGGGTTTCTTACCATCTAATAGTGATTTTTACTGAGTTCAATAGCTATGGATCCTAGAAGCTCAGTACAGCAAGAAGCTCAAAGTCCTACATTCTCCAGAATAGATAGGCCGGACATCACGGCTGATATAGTGAATCCTGCTCCGGATGAACTGCCGGATGCGGTGGTAATAATGAATCCAATAGATTCTGTCCAGTCCATGATTACTGAAGAAGTGCTAGATAGAATTTGCCTTAGGCATGGGTTGTCTTTTGAAGAAGTCTGGCTGCCAGGTCCGGAAGATAGAGCACACTATCCCCCGGAGGGATTCACCGCATGCAACAGATTTATGTGCTGGGCTGGAACAATGCCCCCATTCAACCAATTCATCGAGGACATGTTGTTTTATCTGAGGACCGCGCCTTCTCAGCTTCATTCGAACGGATACGCACTACTCAATAGCTTGTACATAATATTTATGGAACATCTCCTTCTTTCCCGACTATCGATGAGATCAGATATTTATTCAATGTGAAGAGTCGGGCAGATAATCCATCATTCACCTTCCTGGAGGCTGTTAGGAACTGCCAAGTGGTGGCGGGCACATGGAGTAAGTTGAGCTACTTCAAAACGAAGTGGTTCTATGTGAGATGCCCACTAGGATTTTCCAAGCGATGGCTGGCCAGACGTAAGTGTTGTTACTTATTTCGTTATTTAACCATAACTGGATAATATAGATCGATGTTGAATACATTGTTGTGTTTCTTTTAAAGCTTTTATTCCACGGCCCGAAGGAGCGCAGGATAAAGAGGTAGTGAGGATACTCCAGGCAGTGCCTACTGAGTTAAGAGAAATAGATGAAGTTCTCACCGACGATAATTTGATCGCCGCTAGGCTTTTGGAGAAAGGACAGAGCATAGGGCTCACGCGAATTCCAAGAGTAGCCCCAGCAAGACAAGGCGGAAGATGGGCTCCTGTCGTTCCCCCGGTCGTGGGAGCTCAGGTCCTGCCTGGCATAACAATCATCAAACCTCGCGATGATGAGGATACAAAAGCTGGTCACGAGCCCGCGGTCGTGCCTCCATAGGGCCCTCGGCCGTCCGGATTAAAGAGAAAAGGCAAAGCTCTTGCTTACAAAATCAAGTGGAAAAATACTACCAAAGAAACTCAATTTGTGACTACTTCTATAGGTCCAGAGACCTCTTCCCTGCAGATAGAAAGCTCGCTAAAGAGGATATCGGATATTCTCATTCCCGTGGACATACCATCATCCCCTAATCTTGGGTTAGAGGGGCCCCACTCCCCTTCAAGAACCGACGTAGGCCTAACTTCAATAGATGTAGGAGGGTCAACTCCAATAAGAAAAGCTGCTACAACCGGTCGGTTAGGGGGTTTACACATGCATACACGCACTTCACTGCACTACACGACATTCCATCATGTGCTTCTCAATATCTAGTGGTGATTGATTTCTTTCTTCTTTTTTACAGATACAATGGTGAAACAAGGTTCTATGCTTGATAAACTCCGCTCTTCGCGCCAGTCGTCTGGATCGCATTCTGAATCACATCATCACGAGAGTGAGAGAGATTATGGCCGTGGCTACCATTCTAGCCGGGAATGTGAGCGCTGCGACAGGGAAAAGGAAAAATCACACCAAAGCAAGCACCACTCCAGGTCGCGATCTCCGCTACCGAAAGCGCCTTCTAAACCTTCTGACCCCAGCAGACCCTTTTCTGAATCTTCGCACCAAACAGTGCCATCTCACGCTCTAAAAACCAACGAATAGCGCCGCAGAAGAAAAAACAGTTGCTCCCGCTGTTGTAGAACAAACCGCTATAGAGCCAACGGGGGAAGGAGCCATCCGTATTGCTAAACTGAAGAAGGATTTCCTAAACATATGCTTCGACGGTTTCCACTTTCCCCCCAACTTGAAGAAAATCTCAAACGATATAGAGAAACTGGTGCAAGACTACGTGCACGATGCATACAGCAAATACCGTGAGTGGGTCAAGACGGCAGAGCGGGTCTCGGCTATGTCCTTTGAACGAGCCAAGGCGATTGAGAAATTGGAGGGCGATCTTTCTCACAAGGACAAGATAATAGAGGTGCTCTCCAACGAACTCGTGCCCTTAAAAAAAGCTGAGATGGTGGCTGACCAGAGAGCTGAGGAAGCTAGGAAGTCCATGGAAGAAATGAGAAAAACCCATATGGACTTGGTGCAACAGATGGGGCATTGCAACACCATAATCATTCAAGAAAGGGATGTCGCGCTAAAAGAAGTTGTCGAATTAAAGGCAAAGCTAACCGAGGCCACCAAAGAAAAAGATGAAGCTAATAAGGTTACCCATGAACCATGCAAGGGGGTGGTGAAGCTTAGAGAAGAGAGGGATACCCCAAATCAAAAGGCCGCAGAAGCTGATACTAGGGTCGAAAGGGAAGTAAAAGCCACCGAGGCCAAGATGGAAGGTGAATTCGAGGACCTCCTAGTCACCTACAATGCAAACGTCCTAAAACATCGCAACTTGAACTGGCTTGGCGAAGACTATCCCTTTTAATTGTATAAGGCCTAGAGCCGCCTGGTTGAAGAAGAAAAGGCAATTCGCAAAGTTGCAACTATTGATGAACTTGAATTAGAAGCTCAAGTGTTGATTGGAAACGAGCCCAAAGTCCTTCACGACACAACTATCTTGCCCCAGAGAGAAGCCCTGGTTGCTAAATACCCAGAGGCCGAAGAAGGATCTGGGGGCGAATACCATGACGCTGCTTCTAAGGTACCCTCAGCATCTCAACCTGCGCTCACATCTTCTGCCGATCCCCCAGTCATCCCGGGGTACGATCCCGACAGACCACATCTTTCTCCAGTCATCAAGCGCAGCTCGGAAGACATGTCGGCTCAACTCGGGATCCAGTCTGAGGAATGTACTCCAGACACTTCTCCTATTCTTCAAAATGCAGGAACGTTATCAGAGGAAATTATTAATATATTCTCTTATCTTTATTCAGCCTTAGATTCTGCATTGGCCAACCCTCCTGCAACTCAAGAAGTTCATCACGAGCAGGAGGCGTTAACAATAGAGGCCACAACTGTGACGGTTACTACTTCGGCTGGGGAGATGCATGATAGCGGCTGTATGTTTGATGACCAACTGATGGAAGCGCTTCTCAGCCGCCAAAGAGATCCGAGCATTGAGATGCCATTTAATATGGATGAAGATGTTATTATCACGGGCTCCTCAGGTCCAACTGGCAGTATCCCAATGAGCGAGTGCATGGACCGGGAGAAACAAATAATGAGGGAAATTAAGGTTGAGATGGAGCAGGATCTTAGAGGTGGCGGAGGTATGGCGGGTCCTGGCCCAGTCCCGATTCTCGTGATTTCTCCAGGTGGCACCATGATTGAGACTAGCGCGCCTTATTCTTCTGGTATTGAAAGTGCCACTATTCCACCTGCTTCACACATAGGGGATACTTCAATCCCCGCGGACTCCTAAGAGGAGACCGCGTCGATTCCCCCGACTGGAGACAAGCCAACTGAAGCAAGCCGGGGAGGCAAGGGTTCCAAAAGAGGTCTAGGCGGTAGCTCGAGCGGGTCTACGCCAAAGAAAGTTAAAAAGGATAGGAAATCGAAGGTATAGATTTGCATTTTGACTTCCTCTTTTGTAGATGGTTAGAATAAGATTCTTTTCTTTTGCTTTTTGTAGGCCATGTATAGATGCAGGCTTGGCTCCCCGCTTATAGGAATTCTTTGGATAAATTTTGTACTTCTCTTCTGAAGAATAGTATGAATAAAATTCCTTTTTTGTTTTTGGCATAATTCTGTGTTTATTTTTTCAAGTACTTATGTGTTCACATTTCCATTCAATGTACTCATAAAGCTTTAGTCTCTGGGTCAAACTTGAGTTCGGTCTTTAAGTCCTAAGGTCATGGCCTCAGGTCTTAATCAAACGTTGAGTTGAGTCCCAATGTTGCGGTGTCTCGACTAGCAGCTGGTACCTGAATTATGCCCCCAGTTCTGGGGATAGTTGAAGTAGTTAGTTGGCAGTCGTCCTCCACCTTCATTAAATTTTGACTTAACTTAATTGGAACCAAGTTGAAGTAACATGAATTTGAGCGGTCAGATCACACTCGCTCATTTGCTAGCATTTGCATCCAATCTCTGGGGATTAGAATTTTATGTCGGCGGTCGATCATGCCTGCTTATTGTGTAGGATTACGTCCACACTACGTGGACATAATTTATTTTGTGAGTGGTCGATTACGTCCGTTTAATGTTTATACTCTAGTTCACACTGTGGAAATCTAGAGTCAGTTGATAGATGGTCGATCACATCTGTTTAAGGATTAGGATCGTATTCACGCTCTGGGAATAAGGAGTTGGTTAAGGTCGTGGATGGTCGGATCACATCCTCTTTAATCCAGTAAGCGAAGTCGTAGATGGACGATTCCATCCTCTTCGAGCTTGGAAAGAGGCGAGGTCGTGGATGGACGGATCTGTCCTCCTCGAGCCATGTAAGTAAGGTCGTGGATGGACGGGTCCATCCTCCTCGAGCCATGTAAGGAGGCAAGGTCGTGCATGGATGGATCCATCCTCCTCGAGCCATGTAAGGAGGCGAGGTCGTAGAAGGACGGATCCATCCTCCTTGAGCTGGACTGTTGATTCACGTCCTGATTTTAGAGTTTGCACTTTAGCTCGCACTCTGGGAGCTGAAGTTTGTTGGAGAATTGTCGTGTTTCAACTCTCTTTTAATTGATTATTGTTTGCCCCCGAGCTTGGGGTTTCATTTAGCGAGTGACTGGTCAGATCATGATCACTCTCTATTTGAATGAGTCCCATCGTAAGATGGAACTCAGCTCTTCATACATCATGGCGGTTGCATGATGTATTTAGGAATCATTAATCTGACTTGATGAGTTTGCGCTTTATTGCTGAAATAGGAAATCTTGGCAGAGTCAGTTACCTTATTACAAGTACCAATTTTCGAATTGCATAAACAAACTTCAAAATTAAAGGAGACTAAATGAATGAAAGCTAGTTATATGTGATAGTGACGAAGACTCTCATTGTTCCATGCCCTCGGTAGAGTGAGACCGTCAACGTTCGATAGCTTGAATGTGCCATTTCCAAGCCTCCGTTCGATGACATACGGTCCTTCCCATGTTGGTTTCATGTGCGAAGGGACCGAATAGATTCATTTAAGTACGAGATCGCCAATTTCAAAGGTTCTAGGTAGGACCTTAGCATTGTATAGTCAAGCGCCTTAGTTTCAATGTGCGGCTGCCCTCAAATCAGCCTCTTTACGCTTCTCATCCAACAAATCCAAAGATTCTGCAAGTAGGATGGCATTCGTCTTCGTATCATTATAAGTCAAACGGTGAGAAGGCACCTCTAGCTAACCTGGAATAATGGCCTCAGAGCCATAAGAAAGTGCGAATGGAGTGGCCGGTCGCGGACTTGTGGGTAGTTCGATATGCCCATAAGGCCATGGGAAGCTCATCGACCCACTTACCTCCAGCCTTCTCGAACCGTTCTTCAAAATGGACTTAATGACTTTGTTGACAGCTTCGACTTGTCCATTCGCTTGAGGGTGAGCTATTGTCGAGAACTTTTTAACGATACGATATCATCGACAGAAATTCTTAAACTCAGCACTAACGAATTGGGCCCCATTGTCAGTTACAATCATTTGTGGGAGGCCAAAGCGATAGATGATGTTGCGACAACAAAGTTGATTACTTTCTTCGTCGTGATAGTAGCAAGGTGCTCAGCTTTCACCCATTTGGTAAAGTAGCCAACTGCAACGATGGCGTACTTTGCACCTCCTTTGGCTAGGGGAAAGGACCCTATTATATCAATGCCCCCATGTGGCAAATGGCCATGGACTGACCATCTGAGTAATCTCGGTTGGTGGAGCTCTCAGAATTTTGGCATGTTTCTAGCACCTATCACATCTCTTAGCATAGTCCGATGTGTCTCGATTTACGGTTGGCCAGCAATACCCGTATCTGAGTATCTTTTTTGCGAGGGCTTGTCCCCCAGTGTGATAGCCGCATTCTCCTTAATGCACTTCATGCAACACTCGCTTGATTTCATCGTAGGAGATACATCGGAGTAAAGGAACAGAAAATCCCTTTCTGTACAGGACTCCATCTTGGATGACAAACCATGAAGCCTTTCGGAGAACCAATCTTTTCTCACTCCTGCGCTCGGGTAATGTTTCGTGCTCAAGATAGTTCCTGATTGGAGTCATCCACGACTCCCTCTCGGGTGTCGCCTCATGAACCCAGGCTCTCTCCATCTGATCAATAATTTGGGTAGTAAGTGTCTCTACGGGGACGAGTCCCTTCTGCTGTGCTTCGCCATTGCTGGCCAGTTTTGCTAAAGAATCGGCCTTCTGATTTTGCTCTCAGGGTATACAGTGAATAGAATAATAGTCAAACTGATTTAACACTTCCTGGACCCGCTTAAGGTTGGAGGCCAATCTTCAGTCTTTGGCTTGATACTCTCCTCAAACTTGGCACACCACCAGTTGTGAATCACAGTGAATCTCCACAGCATTGACTCCCAAATCTTTGGCATGCCTCAATCCAATGAGCAACTTCATACTCAGCTTCGTTGTTAGTCGCACGGAAGTCAAACTTGAAAGCCTAGCATACAGATCGCCCTTCTGGGGTTTCGAGCACCACTCCAGCGCCTGAGCACCAGTCGTTTGATGCACCATCGGTGTATAGCTTTCATATATAGTTGGGAGGTTCACTGGTTTTGGGCAAGTCCTCTGGTACAGTGAATTCAGCTATTAAGTCCGCCAGAACTTGTCCTTGAATAGCTCGCCTTGGGGTATGGGTGATATCAAACTGACTCAACTCGATATTCCACTTGAGCAACCTACCAGATGTCTCAGGTCGTGTCACGATCTATCGTAACGGCTGGTCGGTGTAAACAGTGATCGGATGAGCCTAGAAGTATGGGCATAGCTTTCTCGAGGCTACAACAAGACAATAAGCCAGCTTCTCTATCTTTGGGTAGTTTCTTTCCGCCCTTGTCAATCTTTTGCTGATATAATAGACCGGTCGTTGGATCCGATCCTCTTCTCGAACTAACGCAGCACTGATTGCATTTGCTGATACCACCAGATAGACATACAGCTTCTCGTGAGCAAGCGGCTTTGACAAGATGGGAGGTGTTGCCAGATATTGCACTAGTGCCTGGAATGCGCCCTCGCACTCCTCTGTCCACTCAAAATTCCATTTCCCTTTTATGATCAGATCGAAGAAGGGAATGCACTTGTCCGTGGCTCTGGAAATGAATCTGCTCAAGGCTTCCACCTTCCTATTAAGACTTTGCGCCTGCTTAATGGTTCTGGGAGTTTCAAGATTCCGAATCGCCCAGATCTTTTCGGGATTAGCTTCAATTCCTCTGGCATTGACAATAAACCCAAGGAGCTTTCCGGATGCAACTCCAAAATGACACTTCAATGGATTAAGCTTCATTTTGTACTGTCGGAGTATGTTAAACATTGTCTCCAAATCACTGATGTGGTTGTTGGATAGCCACGACTTCATGAGCATATCATCCAAGTACACCTCCATAGTCTTTCCGATCTGGTTTGCAAACATTCGGTTGACGAGCCTTTGATAAGCTGCTCCAGCGTTTTTGAGTCCAAACGGCATCACCTTGTAGAAATAAAGTCCCAGATCAATGATAAAGCTAGTATGCTCCTGGTCAGGAAGGTGCATCGGGGTTTGATTGTAGCCGGAGTATGCATCCATGAAAGATAAGAGCTCATGTATGGTTGTTGAATCCACCAGTTGGTCAATTTTGGGAAGCAGGAAACTGTCTTTGGGACAGGCTTTGTTTAGATCTGAGTAGTCCACTCATGCCTGCCATTTTCCATTTGATTTTTTGACAAGCACTAGATTTGATACCCATTTCGGGTATAAAGCATCACGAATAAACCCATTAGCCTTGAGTTTATTCACTTCTTCCTTCAGGGCGGCAGATCTCTCTGGATCCATATCGTGCCTTTTCTGCTTTACCGGGACGTGCCTTGGGTCGATATTTAATGTATGGCTCGCGATGTTCGGCAAAATCCCACACATGTCTAAATGAGTCCAGGCAAACACATCAAGGTTTTCCCGGAGAAATTCGACCAGTTCCTGTCTCATCTTGGGGCCAAGCTAAGATCCGACCTTTACCACTCTGGAGTCGTAGTCATCGTTGATTGGAACATCATTCGTCAACTCCACTAGAGAAGCCCGCTATTCTCTGACTTCTCCTTCATCATCATTGTCTCTAAGATAAAGATCCCTAGGAAACTAGTCGTGGCGCCCGGGGCTAAGCCCAGGCGTTAACTGTCAATCCTCCAAAAAATGGACGCAGAGAGATTCCTCCACTCCCTTACCTTTCTCTTTTCGTTGTGCATCCCGCAGCTCTGCAACATAATAGGTGCGTCCAGCCGCCTGAGCACCATGTATAACCTAACCCCATTGTCAGTGGGAAACTTCAGGGTCAAACACCACGGGGCAATAGCTGCCCTGAACTCCGCAATGGTCGGTCGGCCTAGAAAAGCATTGTATATGGAATATATATTCAACACCACAAACTATATCACCCGAACTCTTCGGCGATCACCAATGCCTAAATCACCAGGTAATTCCATCATTCCGACTGGTATAGTTGCACTTCCATTGAAACCATATATACGTGACTGACACGGTTTCAGATCTTTCGCTTCCATCAGCATTTGACCATAAGCACGCTTGAAGAGTATATTTACAAAACTTCCACTGTCAACCATGATCCTTTTCATCCAAGTAGAACCTATCTAGGCAGAAATGACTAATGGGTCAATTGTGGGGGCTTCGACTCTATCGGCATCACGATTTCTGAAATCGATGTCGTCTGTCATCGTCATTTATTGTTTTGCAGGGTCCCTTCATCAGTACTACTACAACACTCAAAGTCCACATGCCAAATCAAACTAGGATATAACTCCATTTCCTTCCAACTTCGATCAGCTGGATGAGGACCACCACTCACAGTATTAATTACCAACCTCCTGCTAGTACGCACGGGTTCCTCAGGCCTAGCCTGGCCTTGATCTCAGTTAGGGGTAGATGGGCCTGCACCACCATCTTGCGGCGCCCAAACAAACTGCTCTAACTTTCTTTCTCTGATCAACCTTTCAATGATATCTTGCAAATGACGGCATTCGTTGGTGTTATAGCCGTAGCAATCATGGAATCTACAAAACTTCCCGGTCTGAATCTACTTCTTCGATGACAGTTTCGGAGCTAGCTTTTTGTACTGCCCCATATTACAGGTCTGAAGATAAACATTCTCTAGCGACGTGTTCAAAGGAGTATATTGATCGAACATAGGAGCTCTAGGTCTCCCACGATGAGGGTTTCTCTTCTTTCCTTGACCTTCATTACCCTTTCGCTGACCTTGTTTATTCTGAATATTTAACTGTACTTTACCGGAGCTCTCCCTGGTCTGCTTTACTACAACATTACTCTGAATGCCTTCACCGTTGGGCCCCACGCTTCCTAGACTGTCTAGCATCTTCTCTCCTCCAAAATTGGGCTGACTTTTGCATGGAAGCGGTCCAACGAAGCGGGGGGTTTCCCAGCCAACCAATCACCCAACTCGGAATCAGGATCGATCCCTTTAGTCAATGCCATTAGAATAGAGTTGTCGTTGGGATTGCTGACTTCGACACAAGCAGCGTGGAACCTTTCCAGATAATGCCTAAGAGTCTCTCCTGGAGCTTGAGTAACACTGGACAAGGTACTAACATCCTTCGGTCTTGCAGCATGCATACGGAATTGCTCAACAAACTTAGTAGCTAACTGGTCGAAACATGAATTAGATCTTGGTGGTAGACGGGTAAACCACATAGTCGCAATGCCCCTCAAGGAGATAGGGAAGCTTCTACACTTAACCACATCGTCAGATCGAGCGGCATTCATATTTCAGAATATATTAGTTGGCATCCGAATTTCCTTCACACACTGGCAAGTTCGGCATCCTGAATCGGCGGGGTGGCTCAGCATGTAAAATGTCATCCATGAACAGGGTACGACTTCTAAAAATTCCCCAATCATCATTGGTGAGGCCTTGAATTTTCCTAATCATCTGGCGTATCATAGTTGGAATATCAAGCATCTGGAGATTCTGGGCCAAGGCATGGTCGGGTTCCATTTCACGAGAATAGTCCGGTCGCTATCTACGGTCCGTTCCGCGCCTCCTTGGCTCCCGGGCTCTATGGAAGTGAGGATCCTGGGCATGATTGCGGTGACGAGGGGCTGGATCTAGTTGGTTCTGGATCCCAGCATCCAGATCTATAGCAGCAGCCGTGTTGTCATGAGCAGTGTTGTGAGGAAGTGTCCCTCCTTGGGAGGAGGGCGCAGCTTCATGCCCTGTAGAAGGACCTATCCCCGTCTTTCCAAGGTTCACAGCTTGTGTGTTCCCAGAGGCTTTGGTATAGTTCTCATCTAATCGGCGGCGTGTAGATCTGTGATAAAAGTCAGATGACGCCGAGCTTTCAGACAAGGAATAAGAGGTATGCTCCCTTCTAAATTTCCCTCGCCTTTCTTCGTTCAGCTGGTTTATAAGTTCCGTGTTGGCGAGGATTTGTCGAGTGAGTTCTTGATGGCTTTGAGTGAGCTCATGCATGTGGGTCTGGTATTCCTCTCTGGTTACTAGACCGGATGGATCTGGAACTCCAGCTGGTGTTTGGCCTGTAGTAGTCAGTTGCATGGGAATTTTCCTATCCTTTCTTCTGGATCGGCGGCGTTGGAAGCGATTATGGTAGTACGCACCATGTTGAATGTGGTTCTTCTTAGATCTGGAACAATTTGAATAGAATAGAAGGAACCACCGGAAGATAGATCTAGATCTCTTTCGGGGATTTATGCAATCTAGTAGCAGCAAAGGGATCCAAATAGAGTTGAGAATCTTCCCTTCTCAGTGAAAGCACCAAAGTGTTTGTACCAAAAATGGGCACAACACTCGTCGGATGTAATTGAAAAGATTAGAATGAAGAAGTAAAATGAAAATTGAGGCTAATCTAACAATCAAACCAAGAAAATAAGCAGTAACAGAAAGAAAACAAGAATTTATAGTGGTTCGGCGTTATTTCCTACGTCCACTTTGAAGATTTTGATGTTTATTGCTGATTAGAGACTGAGTTACAATAGTATAACAATTATTGCTTGAATTACAATGGGGTTCAACTCAAGCAGCAGCATAAAAAGTCTGTTTTTAGTCATAATGGAGGTGCTATTTATAGGTGTGGAGCTGGAAATTTCTGCCTTGAAACCCAGAATACTCTTTCTCAAGCTGAGGTAGGCCCACACGATCGATCTGGAGTCATTTGGGATCGATCCTTGATCGATCCAACATCTCTTTGTATTGATCAGAAATTGCTCTAATCAAGATGTGATCGATCATGAAGGTTCCTGATGTGTTGAGCAACTCGCTGTGAAAATCTCATTGCATTTGGAGTTGTGGTTGTGGAGTTATTGATCGATCAAGGTTGCATATATGGAGTGGTTGAATCCCTTGTATCGATACCTCTGTATCGATCCTTTCGCATTGATGACGTGGCATGCACGTTTTGTGGAGATCCATGATTTGTGGATAGTGGCGAGACCGCTTCTTTCGAGTTAATCGCTTCTTTTGGAGCTTCAGATATGCGGCTTGCTTCGTTCGTATCCATCCACTGCTTCCCTTCTGTATCGATTCCTTGCTTCTATCTTCGTATCGATTATAGGTTCTGTTCTTCGTATCGATAAAGTAGGTCATCGATATGAAAAGGGCAGCTGCTGGCTAGATGAAGTGTGATCGATCTGGAAAGTGTCGAAGTCCATCATTATGAGTTCGAACTATATGGATACGAATGATGGATGCCGAGTGCTTGAGTTCCGTTCATTTCGTATCGATGCTGATCGATATGAGATGATGGATACGAATGATGGATACGAAATTGGCATGTTTCTCATGGATCTTGATTATTTCATAACTTGAGCATACAAACTCCGATTGACCTGAAATTTGGAATGTTGCTTTGCATAGCTCTGTTTGTCTTGTCATGTTGATTGTGGCCCAATCCGGACTCGAACCAAGTTTACCTATATCCGTCTTGAACTTGCAGGTAACTGATCTTCGGAGCAGATTGCCTTCGGTCTCTAGTCAAGTCCTTGGTATCACGGCCTTGCCAAAAGGCGGGATAACATATATTACTTTCTTGGACTCCTTTGCCCTTTACTTCTTCAGTGGTCGAAGGCTCGCCTTGTATAGCATAGACCTTAATTTGTTCTCCCTTCTTCATTAACGGGCAATTGTTCTTCCAGTGACCTAGCTGATGGCAATGGTAACAAATACTTTTGTGAACCATAGGAGGAACATTTTCCTGCTTCTGCATCTTGGGACTCCTACACTGTGTTGAGAAATGACCCTTCTTATGACAATTGAAATAAACATCATCCTTATAACTATTCTCTTGGGACCCTCTACCATTCATTCCCTTCCACGACTTCTTTCTCTTGTTCTAATTGTTGCTATTTCCTTGGGCTACCACCAGATTTCTTTTATCCAATGTTTCATACCAAAACCCATATCTAATAGGTCCATAAAGGTTCCCTTCACGTGGCCAGTCATTCATTCATGATATTGCTCTTTCATTCCCGAAATAAACATTTCATTCTTCTTCAAGGCGTGTCTATCAGTCCGGCCCAAAACAAGATAACTCAAAATTTTATTTGATTACTCCTCTACAGAAATATCTTTTTGTCTTAAGTCCATACTGCTCCTCGAATACTTCCTTAAATCTAGCCCATGAGAAGTTGTCTTTAGAATCATTCGAAGTGATGGATTCCCACCACACGAGATCTCCTTCCTGCAATTGCTAGGAAGCCAAAAATCTCTTTTTATCATCCGTTCAATCTTTTGAATATCCTCTCATAAAAGCGGAGCAATGCTTGTACTTCAATAATAGACTCAGTTCCTTGGAATAGTTTCCCTCCCAAGTTAGTATAGTTCTTGCAAAGAGTAGCGGAATTTGTTTTAGACTGTACTAGAATTACTACTTCTTCTATAGTCGCTGCATTATGACCATTAGTGTTTGTCGTGTTGCCGCTTCCCCTTCCTCGTCCTCTACGATTACTCATTTCTTACTATCTGAATATAGTAAAGAGACAATTTAGAACATACATACGAGATTGTCTTAGGGAATGAGTACTAAGCTTTTAAATGATTTTTGATGGGTTTACTTTGATAGATACGCTTTCTCATTGACTAAACATACATACGAGATTGTCTTAGGGTATTGCTAATCCTATCTCTAATGAGTTGACCCCATCAAGGCTTAGGTACTCATTGACCTAAGCTCTGATACCATCTGTGACGACCCACCTTTTCGACCCTCGAAGATCGACGCTAATACATCCACGGTATTCACATGCCGCAAATTGAAGTGTTGGAAAAGCAGATAATCTGGGATTTATAAGAAATAAAGGTAGAAAATAGAATAATAACATAATCTCACATAGTATTAAACAACATAATTATACATGTGGAAAATACAAATAATCATGCCAAGTGATTCATCAATGTTACGATAAGTACTAACCCAGCCTAGGATATTTATAACTGCATATCCTTGTATGGGCTGGTAGATACAAATACATGATACATGATACATGATACAGCGAAAAATTAAGAATAAATAACTATAGACAAAGGACCCTTTAGTGTTCATACTCCGAACTCCTTCCAAAATGCTCCAAGCTACCTGACTACTTGATTGCCTAAAAAATAGGGGATCTAGAGTTTAAGGGAAAAGAAAAATAAACTCTAGGTCGGTCATGGGACTGGTGTGAGAAACTCAAAATATGGATGTATGAAAAAAGAGTATCTCATAAGACCACGCAGCACATAAACATGGAACTGGTTTTTACCTTATGATAACCAAAATCTTTGATATGAAAATTTTCAAAATATTGTTTTTAATGACAATCTTTTGAAAACATTTTCAAATAAACTTATAAATCTTAGCTGAAATGCTTGCATCTCACATTTTAGTTTTTGCACAACTTAGTTCGGACGACAATTATTGGGTATTGGATTTCCAACTGAATAGCGAGGTAAGGGACTACCTCCCATACAATGCATTTCGAGAGGAATGTACCTGAGGGCCCTATGTTGGTCCTCATGCGAATTAAGACAAGCTTATCCAAAAATTACATGAATAGCACCGAGTATTACATCACCCGTTCGTTATCGACATATCCGAGATCCCAAGCATACACCATACAATTTAAACCCGACGTTATAGCGAGTAGAAATTTTATAGATCTAGAAGGTGATTTCATACCCTGATTTGGTTGCGAGCTACTTAGCCTTAAAGCATCCCATGTTTCACTATTCCCAGGTGTGAGGCTTGAGGTAACAATTACCTTTTCTACATAGCACATCTTCCACTTTGAATGGCACTTTGCATTTCAAAATCACACAACTGAGTTCTACAAACGTATAACTCTTGAGCTTGTACATCTCAGGAAAGGGTGTTAAGCTAAGAGAAGTTGCCTCCTCCACCATCAAACGGATGATACGTTCAAAGAGATCAATCAATATGATTCATAAATACAACGTCTAACATTCGTCCATACTATATGTCAAAGAACAGGACAAATCGTAGGCACTTTCCTACCACATTCTGTTGGGGATTATCCTTAGGATTAGTAGCGAATAGTCCTTATGCTTTGGAGATTTTCAGAACGAAGGGACCACTGCTATTTATTTATCTCGAGTGTTACCCAGAGATTATCAACAAGCTATCCTTTCGAAATGAAGATCCCTTATCTTTTAAAATCATGGTCTTTAATATATCTTCTTCACTTTCGAATGCGTAAACTGATTTGAAGTGGTTTTTCGGATAGGAATTACCCAAATTTGACTCCGGTTTCGACGAACCAATTATCGATGAAAAGATGTTAAGTGGGTGGATAATAAATATTACATTTATTTGTTTTCTTTTTATCCAAAGATATCTCTAACGATTTTTATCTTTTGAAAATTATTTCTTTTCAGTATATATGGAATTCATTAAACCACCTTATGAAAATTTACTAATTCATTTTCATAAATTATTTTAGAATACATTATTGAGAAAAATAGGGTCAAATAGAAATTGTAGTACTTTTACTCAATTTCAATTTTTGTATTTTGAAAAGTGTAATCTTTTATACTTAACTCATTTTCCGACATTTCGACCTTATCTATCCCTTATCCGGGGAAGGCCAGGTGAGCCAAGGCACTGGTTGCTGGTGAATATCTCCTTAGTTTAAGCACCTCAACCAGATCTCACGAGTAGAAAAATCAGGTGTACTCGTCGGCTTATTAGAGCTAAAATTAAATCATTTGCTTATAACAGTTTTTCTTCAAATTAATTTATTTATACTCTTTTAATTAGATTATAAAACCTTTAAATTATTTTTAAAACACTTTTTTATTTATTAGAAGACGTCTATTAATGTTTGGAAAGGAATTGTGAAGTTTGAAATCATATTTAAAAGTTATTGAAAAAGTGCGGCAAAACGTGTTTTAAAAGCTATATTGGTTAAAATTACTTTTATATCATTTGCAAATTTATATATGTAACTCCAATCTCTTTTAAAACATTTTAAAAGATTTATTTTATGAATTTAAACATTTAAAATATCCATTTTGAATCATTTTAAACTTTGGTCATTAAACTGCAAAACCGCGATTTTTTGAAAACTTGTTTTGGACTTATTTGAAAATCTACAAGATAACAAATTGATTTTCTTTCTTTGATTGAAAACTTTGGATATAATAGTCTGGAAAATTCTTTTCACGAAGAATTTCGAGCTATATTCCACTTTATATACTCATTTGAATTCTACGGTGCGAAATCACGAACTACTGTTACGCGACGCGCTAAATTTTGACTCGATTATTAATTTTCATTTAAAACTTGTCGAGACAAGTTTAAATGATTCTAAAACATTTATAAAACATTTCTAATCATTTTCAAGGGGATTGATGATTCCATATTTACTTTTTTTAACTTGATTCGAAAAGTGATTTTCTTGTGTAATATCGACGTGTATTTAACGTGACTTGTTAAACAACCATATTCAACAATCAATACTTGATGGACAGCATATAAATAAGAATCCATGGAAATCATTTCACATCACACACATAAACACACACATTTATATATTAAATTGAGTTATCTCATATTGGAATAAGATGATTAACTAGAAAATGGATTAGCTTCTCTAACTCGAATCGAAGCTCACGAACACTCGTCCTGAAGCTCCTATAGGGATCAGCCTAGCTTTGTGAAAGGGGTAGGGGTTCATGGCCTTGGTTTGTGAGGGTGGTAGGCTCGGCTAGGGTGGTTGGTCGTTAGTTTGAAGAGAAAAGGGAAGGGGTTGGGTGAGTTTTGAAGTGCTATATGTGTGTGTGTGTGTGTGTGTATACTATATAAGTTTAGATATAATCTGCTATAATTTTCTTTGTATTTTTTCTTAGATGGAAGCCATTAAAATGTGGAGAAAGCTTTTAGAAAAATGAAAAAGAATACGAATGAATGAAGTGAAGAAGTGAAGTGGTTTTTATAGGCAAATGGAAGAGTGTAAACATCTCCTCTTTACATCACCATACATCACCACGCCACATCCTTCTTCCATCACCATGTGCCAGCCACCTCTTCCCTAGGTACGGCCGTGGTCACATTATATAGGGGCAAGGCCATGTGCCTCTTTGATTTGACATTTGATGGTGACAATATGTGATAATTAGCTTAGGTTCTTACTCCACCACCACATGCTCCATCTCCTTTCATCTTTTCCCTATGCATGCTACCTCCTTCCACCACTACCTTAGGTCGGCCATGTCCCTGCTCACCTCCTAGCTCGGCCATGTCACATCAAGGCATGTGCTTGCGTAGATTTTATGTTTGATGGTAAGGGTTGGTTGCTTAAGTGAGAAGGAGTTGTTCATATTTAGTATATGTGTATATGTAAGTGTTCATGTACATATGCACATGTTTTCTTGGATGAGTATATGTATGTGTTTATTTGGATGTCACATAGAATTCGCAATGTTCTACAACTTCTATACGTTGAATCGTTTTGAATTTCGATTTCCATTTCCGGTCATATTTTCACTTCATATTTACTATACATATATTTGTAAATAAAGTTTGAAAATAATATTCTATTATTATTTATAAATAAAAAGAGCTTTTAAATTTGATTTAATTCAATCATATTTTATAAGTGATGAATTTATGGGTCGTTATAGTCCGCTTGCTCTCTGGCAAAGGAACTTAACACCAATCTAGCCCATCGCTCACTCTCCGGAGAGGAGAGTTACTTCTTGCACTTTGGTCCGAAGTCTCTTCAGTCGGGACTCTAAGGTGACCAATATTGTACAAGTCCATCCGCTTGCTCTCTGGCAATGGGACTTACACCTTGCACTCCGGTCCCGTCCCTCTAGTCGAGACTCTAAGGCGATCAAAATCGATCATCACTCTCCGATGGAACTTCAAAATTCAAATATCCAAATCAAAACAAATAAGAAAAAATCCTAAGTGTTCATACAAGACATCTGACTCAAAGCGTGACTAGGGACCAATCTAGGTTTTGTTCACGTCTGAGTGGTCGGGGGTTATTATCCTAAGCAATCACCCCAAACATCCGAATTAAAGCGTGACTAAGGAGAAATCTAGGTTTTATGCAAGTATAAGTGGTCTAGGGTTATTACTGTCCTAAATAGTCATCTTAGGCATCCAACTCAGAGCGTGCCTAGGGACCATTCAGGATCCTGTACACATGTAAGCGGCCTGAGTTATATTGCATCATTTTTTCAAAGTCAGGGTAAAGTAATCGAACCTGACCCCAATCCATCCCGTTCATGGGGTTGTCATCCAATGGAAGTCTCTGATCCATAACTTCATTCTGCCCCTGTTCCAATGGTAGGCTTCTAGTTCCAACTCCTTCTGTCATGTATTTGTATTCCGATTTGCCACCCTGGCTCCAAGATCACCTGCTCTAGACACTAAAGCTCATCCTAGATCCAGATCGATCATGCCTCCAAGTCTTGAGGGCACTGTTTAAGTTTGCTTTGTTCTAACTCCAAATGCTTTTGCATTGGTTTCTTGTCTTTTGTTCTAAATTCCTGTAGCTCTAGCTATTCCTTGTTGTCGCATCCTTTGGAAGAATCGTTCAAGCATTTTCCGTTATCTAGTTATAACTCCATCTTGCATCACCTTTGTCATTCTCTCCAACTTTTCTCTGGTCACGTATTGATGAGAATTTGAGGACACTTCCTGGCTGCCCCAGGCTCTGGTTGACTTACTCCAGTTTTAGATCTAATATTAGGCCTCTTCATCTTCTTTAAATCTCAAATTCAAGCTTCAAGTTTGTAGACCTTATTCAAGGTTCTTAGTGAAAGCACCAAAATGTTAACCCAAAAAGTGGATCAACACCTAGAATCAAGATGAAAGCACCAGTTCAGATTAAAAGTAAAAGAAAAAGTAGAAAGTATATAATAACACATAGAAGTTTTTAAGTGGTCAGCATAATCTTCGGCCTACGTCCACTTTAATCTTTTATTAGTTGTTCTCTCTCTGGATTATAACTAGTTTTCTTAGATCTGACCACAATCTAGTGGATCTCAAATTTACAATGATGTTTCTAGAGAGTTTGAGAGTTACTAGTACTAAGAATTTGCTGATAAGCGGATAGTTGTTTCATAGCCGACTTTCATGGAGGAGAGGTTAGAGGTGAACAAGTAGAATGGTCTCTGTAGTTAGAGAATTCCGCCCCTTTGGTTTGCCGGTAGGCTTGAATTTATAGAGGAAACAGTCATGTTAGGCCAAAAATCCACCTAGGGCAGAGTCCAAATATCGGCCCAAAATAGTGTGTAAAGTTGCAGAATCTCCCGTGCTAACACCAGATGTCGACGCCGACATAACCATGTCGGGGTTGACTTCTCACCCTTATTCAAATCACTTTGATTCTTCTTGCATCCTTTATGCTACTTGATTTTAAGCCATTCCATGCTATTTCCGTCGATCGTTGGTCGTCCAAAACAAGTTAGTACCTACCTCTCTCCAAAATAGCCCAATATAAGCCTTTTGCCTAAGAGGTCAGTAGCGATTTTTTCCCTTAGCTCGGAATGACTTGTAATTTTTACAACACTCTACTAATTCCATATGGAGGTGTCCCAAGAAGTCATGGCATCTATGGAGTTAACATGAGATGTCGAGGTTGACACGAGAGGTCGGGTTGACATTGAGGTCGGGGTTGACTTCTTCCCTTAAAGTATTTTGAGCCCAAATTTCTTAAGCATACTTAGCATAGGTAGATAATGATTCACGCTCCAACTTTTTGCCACGTGTCAACTCTAAGCAGCCGCCCAAAATTTCAAAAAATAGAAACACGGTTATAGTAATCGCTTGCGACATTTTTATATTAAACTCATTTTTATCACAACCATAACCGTTCCTCTTTCCTGTTCACTCCATTTGTAACTCACATCTTTTTAACAAATCTTGGTTTCCCTCCATTTCTTCCCCCTCTTTGGCTAACTCTGTATTCCTTAGATCTAATTTACATGTGATCAACGTGAGGACGAATTCTGAAAATTTTATGGAGGCGGTGCTGGCTATTATTTCAATGGAGATTCTCCTTCTTATCCGGCGATAGCTTGGTACCTTCTCAACCAACGACATAAAATTGCAACTCCTCCTTTTCAAAGGTGAACTTTTTTTCAGTTTGTTTTTTTTACTTAATTCATATGGATTAGGAATTTTTTTCCATTGAGTCGTATAAAAATTCTCTAACTTGATCGAACCGTGGTAATAATATTATCCAACAGTTCTCGATTTTGTTTTCTACCAACAGTCTCCTACTTCATTCTCCAGGCTCAGCAAACCCTACTCTCCTCTTAATTTCTTTTTCTACCAACTAATCTTACCCCAAAACTGTCCACATCTGAGAGGTTAAATGGTTGGTAAAATCACGAAGTTGAATTGGGGATTAACTTGAATTAGGTAAGTATTTTGTTAAATTTGATTACTCCAATTGGGGATTCCGTATACATTTGAACACACGGTTGGCAGGATGTGCGGTAAAACTTGATTAGATTATTTTTTGTTCCAACTCTATGCTACATAATGTTTCTTTATTTTTAATAAAAGGCTTTTAGGCCACTAATGTGTTAAACCTTTTTACTCCAACTGGGTATTATGCATACAATTGACCAAACAGTCGGTTGGTTTCATCATAAAACCTGTTTTGATGATATGTTGTTCCAACTCTATGGTACATACCTCCTTTTTATTTATTTAATTTTTATTTTGCTCCATACCCGTTTTTTTAGTAAAATTTGACAACAGTGGATAAATCTTAAAATTTAGCAAAAAGGGTTTGGTTGGCCTGATTTATATTGGGTACATAATTTGGTAACTGTATGTAGTTCTCATTTTGAATGTGGTTGTTTCAAATGGTCAATCATAGTTGTTTTACAACTTAACTTTCAACGTGTATTTGCTTATGCTTTTTGAAAGTTTCACTGTCATGAATTTCCGTGTTCTCTCAAATCACAGTCAAAGCTCCAAGTAACCATGTTTTCTAACTTTGATAATGGTGAATAAATCTTACAATTTAGTAGTAAGGGTTTGTTTGGCCAAAAATGTATTTAGACATAATCTACTAAAGGTATGTAGTTCTATTTTTGAAAGTGGTCATTTCAAATGGTCAGTCATGGTTGTTTTACTCCTTAACTTTTGACATATATTTACATATGGTTTGTCAAGGTTCCGCAGCCATGACTTTCAATGTTTTCTTAAATCATTGTTAGATCTAAAACTAATCATGTTTCTATTTCTGTAACGTTGTGCAAATCTAGCCAACTACACCAGATTCACAGTACATCAATCAACTTAAGTCCGTACAACTTCTGCACAAGTGTTAGGGAAAACCGAAATTGCGACCCGTTGCAAGAAGAAAGTTCAAAGAAACAATGCCAATAGGGTAGCAGTCATGCCACTATAACTGTTCCAATGAATACAGGATAAACAAATAAATTACACAAGAGCTGATATATGAACAATCAGGCAATCTAGGGTCTTTTCACACCAAATCAGGCGATCTGTTCAACTGTCAAAAACTGCTGGACAAGTGAGAGATTTGGTTACATAAGAAGTAATAATTTGGTCGACGTCTATATTGTTCTTGGTGGACTGTCATTTCTTTCACAAGGTAATATTCAGATTTATAGTTTTAAATGTGTGCCAAAAATTGGAGATTCTAATTTGATTATTGAATTTCTATTTTTTTGGGTCTTTTCAGTTTTTATTTAATTAGTATTCATACAATATATGGACATGATTGGAAATCCCTTTATGATTGGACATATAAAATATATAATGAGTGATTAATATGTTAAATTTACTTTGTTCATTCTTTAGAATCTTAACTTTGTTTCAATGATGGAAGTGTTGTAAATATGAAACATTTGTTCTCTAAATCGAACGGGACATTAATTTTCAATGGTGAATTGAAGCAAGTATTAGTACATTAGTTTTTTACCGCTAAATGTTTTATAGTATAACTAACTTAGGAAATTCAAGATGTCAATATGCATAAAATTCAACATATCAATATGTATACAGTATATAATGTAGGAGTAGTTAAATAGTCTATATTATTACATGGTCACATCTTTAGGAAACTGTTGTGTAATATGATACAATATTGATTTGATTTCAGTGATATAACAATTTCGAAGGTAAACTCAAATCAAAAAAATTAGTCGTGATGGGTACTGGAATTTGGAATATGTTCAATCGACTACCAATTTGTACCTACAATGTATCCATTTGTACGTACTTTTCTTAATTTTAGTCCATTGATACTTTTACAATTTCACTTGACATCATTCGCCTATTAATTTCTTAGTTATTTCTTAATGAAGTGTGTACTACAATTGGCAAAAAAAATCAGTACATATTTTTTAAGGTCTATTTCCAAGCATTTTATGTACTTCTATTTTCCTATTATACATAGCATTTTTTATGTTTTCTGACTCCAATATACTTTACAATAATAAAAATTAAAATGAAGCACAAACATGCTTTTGACATAATTTTGTGAGTTTGCTTACAATCTTAAGATGAAATACATTGCACTCTTTTTTTCAACATGTTTTAGTTGGCTTAGTTAGAAATGACATAACGACATTTTTTTCCCTTTTTATACCATGCAAATGAGATTCATTCGGGGTGTTATGTATTTATACGATATCACCTGGGAATAGTGTTAGAATTTTCCTTATACATGTCAAACTTCAGTTTCTCATTTCTACATAAAAATGAATTTAGATTTATGTCAGTTAAAAGTGTTTCACATCTGTTTTCCAATAAGAGTCATACACGTTATTAAGCTTTGAATGAATGAAATGAAATTATACTTACAAAGTTGTTTGTCATCGGTGTTATAAAAAAAATTTCCTGTAGAATTGAAATCAAATAAGGTCCAAATGTTGATCACACAAAAAGTTGTTCTAAACTTGGTTACTTTAGTTAATGTAAATCATGTCTCATGACATATGCAGCCTCTTTACTGGTCATATGATTCCGTATCAGTATAATTGCAAGGCTTCAACATTTTGAATTCAAACTGTTTGATGCATGTGATTTGGATACATGATAGCTTTTAAATTATATGGCATGAAATATGTACACATTTTTAATATATGGCTGTCAGTTTTTTATCTTAAGTTAGTTGGCTTTTGTAAGATATCTTACGATGTATACAGCCACTTTTAGCACCCGGTCATTCAAAAAGAGAGTAAACAATAGTTCATTGAAGGTAATAGTATTGTTGTGATTATGCTTCTATT
The DNA here is from genome assembly GCA_030737815.1 of Allium fistulosum. NCBI lineage: Eukaryota > Viridiplantae > Streptophyta > Magnoliopsida > Asparagales > Amaryllidaceae > Allium > Allium fistulosum. The sequence goes on from CM060907.1 coordinate 779,056,511, forward strand.
GTGGGTTCTTTTAGTTGAAAGTTTAGAACTTAATATAGTAATTAGTACCTAACTATATGCATGAATATGTTACTCATGCTACCGATATGAGGTTATATAATTTACCAACTGTGAAATTTATTCTATTTAATTTAGTGAGAGCTTGAACTTATTATGACTTTTAGGTATTTCACCATTTGCAATGTTTAAAATGATCCATTGCTATGTAACTGAATATAGTAATAACAATAATTTTTCTCTATAAACATCGGATTTATTGGTTTTGTCTAAGATGGATAATTACACAACTAGGGTTTGAAGATAAATGGGTTGCGGTGACAACCAATATAAAACAAAGGTAGAAGATAAATCAGTTACTGTGTACACATTTATATAGTTCTTCCGATTTGTTTTATGATATGACAATGATCTGCTTTAACGCTCTACCTCAAAATCCATTCTATTCATTTCGAAGGTCCTTTTATCTTATAACTCTGATTTTGAAGACATATAAGCCGTTGTGTTGACAGAGGTTTGACAACCATATTTTTTGTAATAATATGATCGTAGAATTAAACTCTATTATTTCAGGTTTGCTTTAATTTTAATACATATGGTAACTGATATAATGTCATGGTAGATAGGCAAAGTTTGTGGATTGTGTTTCCAAATATCATGTCCTGCCAATTTGATTACAGCTCCCATGAAAGCCATGTCTTTTCCACAGTTTAAGATATGAATAAGTGCAAATGTGCTAAATTTATGTATTTTATTCTTGAATGATAAAATCGAGTTTGACAATTAACTAATGGGATGAAAGTTGTAATACGGTACTTTCGTAAATGAGTTTATGTACATGCAGTGAAACTAACATCTCTCCTAATTATTAGTGGACTATTACATGTTTTGATTTAATTGGTTTATGCCGGTTTATTTTGGTTGTTAACCCTGTTTGACCTCAGCTTTTTCTGCCTTATGTATGTTAAACAATCCATATATTTTTTAGACATTGTGGTTTATGCGTACAAATCCCTACCTGTTTTTTTCAAATCAGCTGGTTTTCCCCCAATTCTCCTTTGTTCCACTTGATACCGACAGTGGTATAACATTGACTATTCATACTGTTATAAAATAGATATTATGAAATAGTTTTTAACATATTTCTATATACTGGTTATTAATATTTTGGATTGCCTTAGACAGTTTGTGGATACAATGGTTGGTGTTCTATAATTTACTGCATTATCTGTTTAAACCTAAGTACATATTAGTGGAGATTTAGTTTAATCTTTTAGTCTGTTCTTAGTAAAAGTATCACTCAAGCTGGAGTTCAAACTAAAGACTTGATTGCTGCTTATTCAACTTGCACTTTTAGCGCTTGCTCCATTTACCAGTTGTATTGCAGAACCAACACTTGAAATTGCAGTAACCATGTTTTGCATACAGTGGTGAAATAATAATTAAATTTTAGTTTACGAAGTAGAACATATTGCGTATAGTAATAAAATAACATTTAAATTTTAGTATATGAAGCAGAAAATATTTCAACAATACAGAAGTTTACTGTGTATCTTTACCACGACTTTGATTTGTCATCCAATTAAGTTTGTTTAATAGAATTTGATGTTAATTGATATGCACGTCAATTAATTCAAGCTGTGCATTTGTTTATGCAGACTGTTGTATTGATGGACTGTACTCAATCAGTTGGATTTTTGTAATTTTACAAGCCAGTTGCTAGGCATTTTAACAGAAAATCCTACAGGGTTTTCCATCACGATTCATGACAGCCTTCGGTAAGTGAACAATTGATTCTGTTTGTATGCATACTGATTGTTGGGTTGTTAAGCAAATATTGTGAATTAAGTTTTCTATATGTTTTAATGATTGGTCTCATTCCAGTTTAATTCCTAATCACATAGAAACCATATGCTTTTCATAGTTTAAGATATGCATAGCGGAGTTTAAATAAATTTATTTATTTAGGAAGAAGATAAAATACATGTCAACCTTTACTTATGGGGATGAAACTTGAAAGTCGTATTGTAGAACTTTGATTAATTTTTTTTGTATAAGTCAATTTATATTATATCATATCAAGTGAAGAAAAATTGCATGTAAAAGTTTTTAGGTTTTAATGTTATGATTTACATTCAGAAATTATGAAATTTCTTTTTTCTCAAAAATCAACAATGCATTGTTCCACTATTCAGTGGATACTAATAGATAAATATACCTCATCTTACAAATGTAACTTTTGTAATGTATATTTTTAGACTTATGTTTTAATCTCAATCATTGCAATATTATTTCTGTTTCTGCACTTTTATTATACTCCTTTATGCTTGCAAGTTATCAGTTGGTTAAAACTACTATTTTCAACTATGATATGTTTGTAACCATCATGTTTCGTGTTGAAGACCTTTTGATTTGTCGTACGACAATGTCATCCTCATGTCTACTATTAGTATTTTCCATATTAGTTTTATTTAGTTTTAATGTAAGTTTTATTTTAGCTGTTAAACATGTTTGACATCACCTTTTTATGTCATATTTATTATAACCAGGCAAATTCCTTTTTCATGGATTGGTCCTGATGTACAAATCATTTCATGTTATTTATTAAATATATCGTTCTTTCCCCTGTTTTCTTATTTTCTATTTAATATGCACAGTGGTACCATGGAGACAGTCCAAATTCTGATTAAATGGGTATTATGAAATTGTTATTAAAATAAATTTATATATTGTACCGCCAATTTATAAGGTGCTCCAGGCACCTTCTGGATGCAATTGTTCTATCCTAAATTTTATTGCACTTTAGCTGTAAACTCAAGTACATGGAAGTGGAATCAGTTTTTTTCCCCTATGTAATCACTTTATGGTTTACAGTATCATTCCTCCTGAGTTCCAAATAAATACTTAATCATTGATTTTTCCATTTGAATTGTTAGTTATTGTTGTAATTACAGTATGCATTGTTGAACCAATCTTTTATTGGAAGTAACTCAGTTTTAAATGTACTACGGAATTGATATTGAGGGTTTTATCTTTCAAGCAAAACATAGTTTAATAATACACGAGTGTATAGTGGTAACTCTGTGAATCACCAAAATTTGATATGTTATTCAGTTATATTTGTTTAACAGAACCAATAATGTAGTGCATACCTTGCATGAAAGAACTAAATCGGTGCATTTGTTTATGCAAATTTGTGTCGGTTAAAATTTACTACAGTCGTAAATTATATGTTTTTTATCCTGAAGTGAAGGAAGCAATTTGTAGCTATTTTACTGAAATGGTTGCTAGGCTGTATGATGCAAACATTAGATACATAGAGTTCCATTGATCATCCTATGCACAAAAAGAGATTCATGGTTCTGCCTATCTTCTTTTTTTGTGAACCTAAAAACAAATTGCATATCAGGTACGTAACATACTTTTGGAATGTGTAATTTTTTATATTTGGAGAGCCTTTCATGCTTGAGAACTGAAGTAGTGTTGTTTTTTTATGCGACTTCCATGTACTAATAGTAATATACAAATCTGACAAGAGTTACTATTTTTTTAGTGATATGTTACTTCTAATCAATAAGGTAAATATCTCACACTTGAAAAGAAAACAAATATTCATATTTACCTTATTTTTCTGAAATAAATGAAATGAAACATAATAGTTATTGAATTATGTTTTAAAAGCTATAATTTCTAGCTTTTGAAAATTTATTTTTATTTAAATTCATTTGTAACATTTTTTTTAGTTTTATATGTAGGACGAAACTCCAACTGTTAAAAGCTTGGCTCAACCCAATGATCAAGCTTATTGCTACAAGATCCGTGCGTTTTTTATTTTCTAAAAATTTACACATTTAAATACAAGCTACACACAAAAGTATTGAAAGAAAAATGCTAGGTAGACAATCCATAGAGGGACTTCAATGTCTACATGAAGTTGCACAACCGAAGTTATGTATTGCTGCAACTGCACAACTTTACCAGCACAACTGTTATTATGCACATAGTAGTAGTGTACAACAATAGAAGTTTAGTGGCGGAAAACTTGATAAATGTATACAAAGTAACCCATTCATCTTATATAAGCTTAGAAAGTAAAGATATTGTATTATGGTACACGGTAGGTTTCCATCACAGTCCTTATCAACAAGATTTCCCTCCGATGCCTACTTTGGGTGGAGAATTTGAGCTTTGACCTTCGAATGTTTTTCAAGAGAAATCCATTGATCAAGACACGACCTTACAAATAATTCCACCAAGGATGTCAATTTGAGCTCGGTGTTCAATTGGTCTTATTTATATTATATACTAATTGATATATGGATGCCTTTCCTTTTGAACAAGCATAACTATTAGTTTTATATATGAAAGTTATGTAATTGTTTATACTTCGTTACTCCAATGTACAAGTAGAAAAATGATCTTGAATTTTAGGTTCATTGACTCTTATTAATAATAACTTATTATTATTAGTTTTTACTATTATATAGTTATAAAAAACTTGGTCCTTATGTGATATCTTTTCTGTTTAATTTATCCATTTATTGTCTTTTATGTATATAATACAACATTCTGCATTCAATACTGTATGCTAATAATATATTGACTCAAGTTTGATCAGAAACTGCAATCGTCTAATGTAAAATAAATTATTTTTCACAAATATATGAATGAAACTATATCATCAAACTAGATAGTTTAGTACATTCATATTAATTAATATAGGAAAGAAATATAATACCTTCATTATTTACCATAGTTAACAAATAGTCACTTCGGGTAAGTATTATAGTAAGAATATCTACTTCAATTTTATTTGGTATAGTTATGTTTAAGTGTGGTCATTGAATGTCACATCCCGAAATTTTCGACTTTCGAAAATTCGACATCGATACTCACTTTATCGACTGCCGAGCAATCGAGTGCCGGAAACTCCAATAGTGAGGGTTTTTAAGAAAAAGAAAAAAAATAGAAGAAGAAGAAGATAGAAGAAGAAGAAGATAGAAGAAAAGAAGAGAAAAAGAAAAGAAGAACAACACATCAGAACAGCAACAGAAAACAATATCAGAATCTTACACATCGCAGCGGAACAATATATAATAAATAATCACTAGTCTTTTTAAAACGAAGAACTATATCAGTTTATACATACATCAATCATCAGAGTCAATATACAACAATGGACAGTTATATAAACTTGTCCTCATACAGAATACACAGCGGAATAAATAATATCAGATACAAATACTACGTCTCGTCCTCCAGCTTATCTCCAAAGCTCCAGAATATCCAGAATATCCTGAAAATCTAACTCTAGACTGCCCGTGTGGAAATTGGTGGGCACCCAGAGTTTAGAAGGGAAACAATAAACTCCGAGTCAGTCATGGTGACTGGTGTGAGATCGTAAAACAGTTATTCTTTAAAATAAACAACAGAAAACTTTAATGTCAATTCGCAATGCTTTTGGAAAATGAAACTACCATAAGACCTCCCACCACACACACAATGCAAACGCAGACTTGGAGGAGATTTCTTCTTATGATAGTCAAAGATGCTTACTACGTAAAAATCAAATTCTTTTTGATATTATTATTAGTGCATAGTGGAAAACATTTCGAAAGTATAATATAAATCTTAGCCAGCATAGGTACCATTATATTATGCCTGCTATAGCTGCCTCCTGAGGAGACAGGTTATACAATTGAAATCGTAAAGGCTCGTATTGTTTCTTTGGATTTCCAACAAATGGTCAGGCTAAGGAACTTCCTATCCACGATGGGTACGTCCCTGGAATAGACGACCCGAGAACCTAACCGGATCTCTGCCAACACAAGGCCGGGTTACCTCTGCAAAAATAGGTAACTACTGACACGCGTATGCCATCCCCCGATCGTCACCGATCTTCCCGAGGATCCCCGATTCGCAACAAACCACATAGATAATAATAATGCAGTAACCACAGAGGTTAAGTATCTGGGCTCCATACCATGATACCACCTTTATCCAGAAGGAATGACATACACTAAGGGGCGCTACTCCCTAGAACCTTGTCGCATTCGTCCTGTTTCGACCATTTCCGGGGTGTGAGGCTCGACGAAGTCTCGTCCACAAAGCTACGCTTTCTCAAAAAGCCCTGCTTCGGGTCAAACAAAATGATCAACCTATGATCACAAAGATATAAGATCAAACAAATGATCATATCACAAATGATCAAACACTGATCATTTCACAGCAACACTCAGTATGCCACGTTACCAAATTGGGATATATCGCTGATAAATTTCAACTACATAACCTCTGAGCTCGTGCGTCTCAGAGAAGGGTGTTAAGCTAAGAGAATAAATTCTCCGCCACCAACAGAAATGTATTTGAAAGAAATCAGCTTTATATCTCAAATTGTAACGTCAGACACACAATCCATACAAGTCTGTTCCGGGATCGAACAGAACCGAAGGCACTTCTCACGAAGCCCTTGCCATTCCGGATAATTTTCAATCACGTCAGGACTTCCCGTCACTAAGGGTGATAAAACCTCTAAATCGAAGATCAGTCGATGTAGAGTAACTCGACGGTCATCCTTCCGTTTTCAAAAATATCCGGTCTTCAACACCGGTCTTCAAATGCAATTCATAACGACGTATCACATATTCGGAATGGGTTATACGACCCCATGGTCCTTTCCCGGTTAACCCGAATAGTGAGCGTTTATTCAAAAATAAGTGTGGCATTCAAATTCATCCAATTCACAACAAATACCATTCAAGGTAATTATTGATAGTCGGTTATTTAACTATCAATAAAAATGCGCAACATCATTAGATTCCAAATAATTTTCTCAAATTATTTATTCTTCAAAAATATCTTACTAGATATATAATTTTCCACACTTCAAAAATAAATCAACGTTTATTTTTAAAACGAATTCCCATTCCTTTATAAATTCCATATTGAATTTATATTTCAAAATATCTTCTGATATACGATTTTCAAATCGATTTTCAATATTCAATTTCAATTTATCTTTTACAAAGATAAATTCTCAAAACGTTCATTTCATTTGGAAAAGCATTTCCATACTTATTTAAAAATAAGTGTTTCACAAATCCATTCATTTTCAACACTTGAAAATATTCGATATACTTAAATCAAATTAAGTATATATTCATTCTTTAAGGAAATTATAAATTTCAACATCTATTTGAGTCAAAACGAATGTTGCGTAAAACATCGTTACGACGACTCGAAGTCACTAGTATAGGGATTCGGATTTAGATAGATATATAAATCCCAATACTACATCAAAACATTTCCTTTCGGAAATCATTTACTATAACAACAGTGTTATAGTCCACCATTTTCTTAAATTTCTCGAAAACGTCTATTTCAACAAGAACTGCGGAAATCTCTGCTTTCGATTTATAATACATTTTAAAACATCTTTAAAATGTTTAACTTCATTTTTAATATCACTTCTTCAAAACTATCCATTTTACTTAACGATATATTCACTATCCAAAATCGTGAATATACTTCAATAATTACATTTCAATCTTTTCTACACGTTTTATTCCAAAAAATTATCCACTTATCCAAAATCGTGGATAAAATTCCCTTAATAACTTCTATATTACATTCATCAAATTTGATTGATTTCGAATTCATAAAACAACGTTTATAAATTCACCTTTATATTTTCTAACAACTTCGATTTATAAAATTCTCCTCTTATTAACTTCTAAAATTACTTATCAAAATAAGTGATTCCAGATTTATAAACAACGTTTATAAATCACATTTATACTTCATAACAATTTCAACTTATGAAATCATTTCATTTAGCAATTTCTATTTATATCCCAATTAAGTGCAAAAATCTAATTTATAAGTAAATTACTTATAAATCGTTTATTCTACAACATCTATTCACTTTATAACTTCACGTTATAAATCTATTAATTTCATTCACTTATGAAATCCTTTTATACTTCTTTTTTAACACTTACAAAAATTCGTTTTAAAATTCCAAAAATTTCAATTGATAAATATATCAATTTTTCTGTACATCTTTTATAATACTTTAAAAATCTCAATTTAACCCATTTTACAATTAAATCAACTTTCATTTCAAAAATCACACTTTGGTTATATTTCACCAAAAATCTTAACTCTTATAACTTTAAAATTCTAGACGTTTATTTTTCTGAAATAAATCAATTCAAAAATTCGATAAACGTCTACTTTTCAAAAATCACTTTAAAATCTTTTTAAAATAAAAGTCGTTATTTTTACATTTCAAAACTGAATCCGATGATGCAACAACACCAATCAGTCCATCACAACAGTCAAATATCATATATCATCATATGATAACAGAATATATCAAAATATCTGTGAATAATCAATATGGTGAGGAATCCAGTCGGATCCCTCCAACCTGTTTCCCTGCATCCACAGATGTTAGCACAATACCAATTCCGCTCCAGTACGGAATTATCGCGGTATATGGGTTTTTATAAATCCGCTTACTAACGGCGCAATAGGGTCTCATCCGCTATACGAGGCGGGAAATCATCAATCCAATATATACATATGCCAATATGTATATATTGCTATATATATAGATATATCCTACTATATCTAATATAACAATCAATAGCAATCAAACAGTCAATAATAACTGTAAAATCAAATTTCCTTCGAGTGAGAAAATCTCACCTTAGCTTTTTATTAGCATCCATTTCCATTCTTGACTCAATTTCTTCATTGTATTAACCTTGTATGAACATTTATATGATTTATCAACATTCGAATTAAATCGAACAATTTATTTCGTTTTAACAATTTAATCAACTATTGATTTTATTTAAACTAATACCTTAAATTTTTAAACCACTCATCAAATTTAATATAAATATCATAGTTAAAACCTCTAGATATTTTAAACTGCATATATATATTTTCTTTCACTGCTGTATATATTTTTAGTCATTGTATATCTATTTTATTAAATACAAACAGAATTGCTTTTACATTTTTCTCTCAGTATCAAAGCATTTTTAATAAAAATCTGAAAATAGAGTTTTATCTTTACTGTACAATATTTTAAAAATTAAAGCTTAACTGTATATATATATATATATATATACACACACAATCTGAATATAACCTTAATTTAATTTACTGTAAAAATTTATTTGTGTCGATAACGAATTAAACTAAAAGTTTTAACTTAAAATAATTTTCTGCTTGTATAAAAATTATTACAGTAAACCTCATCTGCATTTCGTTTTATTCCTTTTTTTTTCTTTTAAATACTTATATAAATTCAAAATAAAATCAGTATACATAAAAATGAGAAATCATACCATCGTCGAACTCGCCTCGATTCGCGAAATCGAACCATGAACCATCGCTGAAATCGCGAGCAACCCCAGTCGCGACGCCGCGCTGCTCCTCTATCGCCACTCGCGACACCCAGACTTGTCAAACTCGAGACTGTCGCGATTCCTCACATCGTCGCCTTGACCACCGAGAATATCACCATCTGCCTTTTCATCACGACCTCGCGAATCGCCGATCGCCTGCTCGTCATCGAGCCTACGCCCACGCGCGCGACCCCTCTGCCAAATCGAGCAGCCCTAATTGCTGCCCTGACCTCCGGTATCGAATTCGCGACCGAGCCCATGCTCGAGCTGCTCTCTTCCATACGCGAACTCGCTCGCCCAAAATCGCGACGCCACACCACTACGCCTCGCCGTGGCCCAACGCTGCTGCGCCCACGCGTTCGCCCCCCACCGCTCGAGATCGAGCTTTGATTGAATCGATTTGATTTGGTACGAGAGGGGGGGTTCGAAATGAACTCGCGGCCATTTTTAATTTTTTTTGTTTTCTTTGATTTGAAAACTGATTTCGTGATGATTTTGAAAGAGAGGGGGAACGTTATCGGGTGCACGATTTTTGCTCCGTGATTCTCGGCTGAACAAAGGGCGTGGAAAAAGGAAGAACGTGTGATGATGTTTACAAATTTAAATTTAAATTTAAATTGAATACCATTTAAATTCCAACGCGTTTAACTATCGTATGGTCACATAACAACCCCGAAAATTACGAAAATTGAAATCCGGCAATAATACAATATTACGGACCCAATGGAACTGGTTTCGTCGAATTCCGAGACTGTTTGAAAAATGACTATTTTTAATTATCGGTTCAAACCGTTAAATTCCAAAACTGAACGAATCACTTCTAAATTCGATTCTGAGAGTTCCATTATCTTCAGTTTTATAATTATGAATTTTAAAAGCTTTTGGAATATTTTTCTTCAGCTTATAATTGAAGATTCAAATTTTTATTCAACTTCAATAGATTAAATTATACCATTTAATCGCCAAATTCAAATGGAAATCGGGGATTCAAATTAAATCGTCGTTCAAATATTTAAAATTAATTAAATATTCTCAATTTAATTTGGTCAAAATTCCGGGTCGTTACAGACTTCCCTCCTTAAAAGAATTTCGTCCTCGAAATTACAAGTTAGGAAAAGTGGCCCTTAACTCGTCTACTATTTTTCAACATCCAAATAGTTTTATCAAATTTTCAAAACAAATCTTTCTACTAAAGATTCGTTATCATTCAACTAAAATTTTTTTTTTCCAACTTAAATTTTTAAGTTTCAAACACATTGTTTTACTTAACAATTCAAATTTAAGTTTAAATTCAAATTTAAACTTCCAAATTTTCTCAAAAATTTTCTAACACTCGAAATTTTCGAAAAATTTCGCCAGCGTCTCCTTTGCGCGGCTAATACGGTACGACTACAAAACGTCCCTACGGACTCTCAGATTTCAAAAAGAAAAAGAAAAAGCCAAGCGGCTAGAGAGAAATCATCAAAAACTCATATTAAAACTCAAATACATACCTTTTGTCGAGCAATTCAAATTATCTGTGAAATCAAATTCAATTCCTTTACAATACCTGTATATCTACTAGCCATAATATCTAGTTACATACATACAAATCATTTTGTTACAAAATTTTCAATATAAACTGCTTATACATTTCTAGCTTACTATTGAAGTTACATTCGTTTCTAAACAAAATGAATTCACATCTATTCAATTTTTCATTTCAAATTTCATTTGAATTATATTTCACATTTCAATTTCTCATTCGAATTCAATTCACTATTTTGGTTTATAACCACTTATATTAAACTGAATTTCCAATAACATATGAATTTTTTATCCACCTTTCAATTTACATTATTCAATTCAATTCATTTGCTTACGAATTCGAAATGAATTTCAACTTTCAATTTCATACATCATAAATCAAATTCAAATTTTAGTTCTATTCACTTACAAATTCATTCTACTAATGAATTTTAATTTCAATTATCTTTTCTGGAATTCCATTTTCCAATTATAAATTCACTTACAAATTTATATTTACAATTTCATTCATATGTGAATTCATCTCTTTATATTCTTAATTCACATTAATAATTCTCATTTGTTAAATGAATTTATTTTCAAATCTTTGGTTATTATTTTATTTCTCATTTTATAAGTTATATAACTTATACTTACTTTAATTCAACTTAAAATTCCTTAAGTTAAATTTATTCAATCTAAATTCACAACAACTTTGTATAAGTTATCAACTCATTTAGTATTCTCATAAATACTTTTATATAGCATTCCAGAGTCTTAATAACATTTTCAAAAATCATTTTGAAAAAAATTCAAATCATCCTTTGAATTTTCTAAAACAAAATCCAAATTTTCAAAACAACTTCCATTTAAAACAATTTGGCAGCAATTTCTCTTTTGGAAACCCGAAAATGAACACCGGTGATGTCGCGATCATCATCGGAATTATTTTCCAGCGACCGAAAAGAGTTTAGAGCTTTTATCTTTCAAAAATATTTTTTCAAAAACCTTTGAAAATCACTTTCAAATCAAAAAGGAATTTAAACTTTCCAAATCTCCAAAATTTTCAAATTCTTTTCGAACATTTCCAAATACTTCTCTGGAATTCCGTTTCAAATTATAAATCACATTTATAACTTATATTCTCAAATTCTACTTGTATATGGATTCATTTCTTAAATTTGGAGTTATAATTCCAATTTCTCATTTAATTTCAATGATAATAATTTAATATTATTACCTCTAGCAACCATGCAACCATATACTATTATAATTCATAGAAAAATATTTCTTTTATATACAAAAATAGTTTTGGGTAAAATTATTTCATTCACCCTATTTAAAACAATACTATGTCGTCTTGCCTCGTTTAAGTGTTTAGAAATCTTTATCGATAATATGGCGTCCCACATACCGACCAAAATTCACAAACATCTCAACGGATAAGCAAACACAATATAAAACAACTTTATATTCACTAACAAATACGCGCTCCTATCTATTATTACACTCAACTCATTCTAGAGTAATGCTGACTCTATCTCTAATGAGTAACACCCAACAGAGCAGGGTTGTCGCTTAACCATATGCTCTGATACCACTTGTCACATCCCGAAATTTTCGACTTTCGAAAATTCGACATCGATACTCACTTTATCGACTGCCGAGCAATCGAGTGCCGGAAACTCCAATAGTGAGGGTTTTTAAGAAAAAGAAAAAAAATAGAAGAAGAAGAAGATAGAAGAAAAGAAGAGAAAAAGAAAAGAAGAACAACACATCAGAACAGCAATAGAAAACAATATCAGAATCTTACACATCGCAGCGGAACAATATATAATAAATAATCACTAGTCTTTTTAAAACGAAGAACTATATCAGTTTATACATACATCAATCATCAGAGTCAATATACAACAATGGACAGTTATATAAACTTGTCCTCATACAGAATACACAGCGGAATAAATAATATCAGATACAAATACTACGTCTCGTCCTCCAGCTTATCTCCAAAGCTCCAGAATATCCAGAATATCCTGAAAATCTAACTCTAGACTGCCCGTGTGGAAATTAGTGGGCACCCAGAGTTTAGAAGGGAAACAATAAACTCCGAGTCAGTCATGGTGACTGGTGTGAGATCGTAAAACAGTTATTCTTTAAAATAAACAACAGAAAACTTTAATGTCAATTCGCAATGCTTTTGGAAAATGAAACTACCATAAGACCTCCCACCACACACACAATGCAAACGCAGACTTGGAGGAGATTTCTTCTTATGATAGTCAAAGATGCTTACTATGTAAAAATCAAATTCTTTTTGATATTATTATTAGTGCATAGTGGAAAACATTTCGAAAGTATAATATAAATCTTAGCCAGCATAGGTACCATTATATTATGCCTGCTATAGCTGCCTCCTGAGGAGACAGGTTATACAATTGAAATCGTAAAGGCTCGTATTGTTTCTTTGGATTTCCAACAAATGGTCAGGCTAAGGAACTTCCTATCCACGATGGGTACGTCCCTGGAATAGACGACCCGAGAACCTAACCGGATCTCTGCCAACACAAGGCCGGGTTACCTCTGCAAAAATAGGTAACTACTGACACGCGTATGCCATCCCCCGATCGTCACCGATCTTCCCGAGGATCCCCGATTCGCAACAAACCACATAGATAATAATAATGCAGTAACCACAGAGGTTAAGTATCTGGGCTCCATACCATGATACCACCTTTATCCAGAAGGAATGACATACACTAAGGGGCGCTACTCCCTAGAACCTTGCCGCATTCGTCCTGTTTCGACCATTTCCGGGGTGTGAGGCTCGACGAAGTCTCGTCCACAAAGCTACGCTTTCTCAAAAAGCCCTGCTTCGGGTCAAACAAAATGATCAACCTATGATCACAAAGATATAAGATCAAACAAATGATCATATCACAAATGATCAAACACTGATCATTTCACAGCAACACTCAGTATGCCACGTTACCAAATTGGGATATATCGCTGATAAATTTCAACTACATAACCTCTGAGCTCGTGCGTCTCAGAGAAGGGTGTTAAGCTAAGAGAATAAATTCTCTGCCACCAACAGAAATGTATTTGAAAGAAATCAGCTTTATATCTCAAATTGTAACATCAGACACACAATCCATACAAGTCTGTTCCGGGATCGAACAGAACCGAAGGCACTTCTCACGAAGCCCTTGCCATTCCGGATAATTTTCAATCACGTCAGGACTTCCCGTCACTAAGGGTGATAAAACCTCTAAATCGAAGATCAGTCGATGTAGAGTAACTCGACGGTCATCCTTCCGTTTTCAAAAATATCCGGTCTTCAACACCGGTCTTCAAATGCAATTCATAACGACGTATCACATATTCGGAATGGGTTATACGACCCCATGGTCCTTTCCCGGTTAACCCGAATAGTGAGCGTTTATTCAAAAATAAGTGTGGCATTCAAATTCATCCAATTCACAACAAATACCATTCAAGGTAATTATTGATAGTCGGTTATTTAACTATCAATAAAAATGCGCAACATCATCAGATTCCAAATAATTTTCCCAAATTATTTATTCTTCAAAAATATCTTACTAGATATATAATTTTCCACACTTCAAAAATAAATCAACGTTTATTTTTAAAACGAATTCCCATTCCTTTATAAATTCCATATTGAATTTATATTTCAAAATATCTTCTGATATACGATTTTCAAATCGATTTTCAATATTCAATTTCAATTTATCTTTTACAAAGATAAATTCTCAAAACGTTCATTTCATTTGGAAAAGCATTTCCATACTTATTTAAAAATAAGTGTTTCACAAATCCATTCATTTTCAACACTTGAAAATATTCGATATACTTAAATCAAATTAAGTATATATTCATTCTTTAAGGAAATTATAAATTTCAACATCTATTTGAGTCAAAACGAATGTTGCGTAAAACATCGTTACGACGACTCGAAGTCACTAGTATAGGGATTCGGATTTAGATAGATATATAAATCCCAATACTACATCAAAACATTTCCTTTCGGAAATCATTTACTATAACAACAGTGTTATAGTCCACCATTTTCTTAAATTTCTCGAAAACGTCTATTTCAACAAGAACTGCGGAAATCTCTGCTTTCGATTTATAATACATTTTAAAACATCTTTAAAATGTTTAACTTCATTTTTAATATCACTTCTTCAAAACTATCCATTTTACTTAACGATATATTCACTATCCAAAATCGTGAATATACTTCAATAATTACATTTCAATCTTTTCTACACGTTTTATTCCAAAAAATTATCCACTTATCCAAAATCGTGGATAAAATTCCCTTAATAACTTCTATATTACATTCATCAAATTTGATTGATTTCGAATTCATAAAACAACGTTTATAAATTCACCTTTATATTTTCTAACAACTTCGATTTATAAAATTCTCCTCTTATTAACTTCTAAAATTACTTATCAAAATAAGTGATTCCAGATTTATAAACAACGTTTATAAATCACATTTATACTTCATAACAATTTCAACTTATGAAATCATTTCATTTAGCAATTTCTATTTATATCCCAATTAAGTGCAAAAATCTAATTTATAAGTAAATTACTTATAAATCGTTTATTCTACAACATCTATTCACTTTATAACTTCATGTTATAAATCTATTAATTTCATTCACTTATGAAATCCTTTTATACTTCTTTTTTAACACTTATAAAAATTCGTTTTAAAATTCCAAAAATTTCAATTGATAAATATATCAATTTTTCTGTACATCTTTTATAATACTTTAAAAATCTCAATTTAACCCATTTTACAATTAAATCAACTTTCATTTCAAAAATCACACTTTGGTTATATTTCACCAAAAATCTTAACTCTTATAACTTTAAAATTCTAGACGTTTATTTTTCTGAAATAAATCAATTCAAAAATTCGATAAACGTCTACTTTTCAAAAATCACTTTAAAATCTTTTTAAAATAAAAGTCGTTATTTTTACATTTCAAAACTGAATCCGATGATGCAACAACACCAATCAGTCCATCACAACAGTCAAATATCATATATCATCATATGATAACAGAATATATCAAAATATCTGTGAATAATCAATATGGTGAGGAATCCAGTCGGATCCCTCCAACCTGTTTCCCTGCATCCACAGATGTTAGCACAATACCAATTCCGCTCCAGTACGGAATTATCGCGGTATATGGGTTTTTATAAATCCGCTTACTAACGGCGCAATAGGGTCTCATCCGCTATACGAGGCGGGAAATCATCAATCCAATATATACATATGCCAATATGTATATATTGCTATATATATAGATATATCCTACTATATCTAATATAACAATCAATAGCAATCAAACAGTCAATAATAACTGTAAAATCAAATTTCCTTCGAGTGAGAAAATATCACCTTAGCTTTTTATTAGCATCCATTTCCATTCTTGACTCAATTTCTTCATTGTATTAACCTTGTATGAACATTTATACGATTTATCAACATTCGAATTAAATCGAACAATTTATTTCGTTTTAACAATTTAATCAACTATTGATTTTATTTAAACTAATACCTTAAATTTTTAAACCACTCATCAAATTTAATATAAATATCATAGTTAAAACCTCTAGATATTTTAAACTGCATATATATATTTTCTTTCACTGCTGTATATATTTTTAGTCATTGTATATCTATTTTATTAAATACAAACAGAATTGCTTTTACATTTTTCTCTCAGTATCAAAGCATTTTTAATAAAAATCTGAAAATAGAGTTTTATCTTTACTGTACAATATTTTAAAAATTAAAGCTTAACTGTATATATATATATATACACACACAATCTGAATATAACCTTAATTTAATTTACTGTAAAAATTTATTTGTGTCGATAACGAATTAAACTAAAAGTTTTAACTTAAAATAATTTTCTGCTTGTATAAAAATTATTACAGTAAACCTCATCTGCATTTCGTTTTATTCCTTTTTTTTTCTTTTAAATACTTATATAAATTCAAAATAAAATCAGTATACATAAAAATGAGAAATCATACCATCGTCGAACTCGCCTCGATTCGCGAAATCGAACCATGAACCATCGTTGAAATCGCGAGCAACCCCAGTCACGACGCCGCGCTGCTCCTCTATCGCCACTCGTGACACCCAGACTTGTCAAACTCGAGACTGTCGCGATTCCTCACATCGTCGCCTTGACCACCGAGAATATCACCATCTGCCTTTTCATCACGACCTCGCGAATCGCCGATCGCCTGCTCGTCATCGAGCCTACGCCCACCCGCGCGACCCCTCTGCCAAATCGAGCAGCCCTAATTGCTGCCCTGACCTCCGGCATCGAATTCGCGACCGAGCCCATGCTCGAGCTGCTCTCTTCCATACGCGAACTCGCTCGCCCAAAATCGCGACGCCACACCACTACGCCTCGCCGTGGCCCAACGCTGCTGCGCCCACGCGTTCGCCCCCCACCGCTCGAGATCGTGCTTTGATTGAATCGATTTGATTTGGTACGAGAGGGGGGGGGTTCGAAATGAACTCGCGGCCATTTTTAATTTTTTTTGTTTTCTTTGATTTGAAAACTGATTTCGTGATGATTTTGAAAGAGAGGGGGAACGTTATGGGGTGCACGATTTTTGCTCCGTGATTCTCGGCTGAACAAAGGGCATGGAAAAAGGAAGAACGTGTGATGATGTTTACAAATTTAAATTTAAATTTAAATTGAATACCATTTAAATTCCAACGCGTTTAACTATCGTATGGTCACATAACAACCCCGAAAATTACGAAAATTGAAATCCGGCAATAATACAATATTACGGACCCAATGGAACTGGTTTCGTCGAATTCCGAGACTGTTTGAAAAATGACTATTTTTAATTATCGGTTCAAACCGTTAAATTCCAAAACTGAACGAATCACTTCTAAATTCGATTCTGAGAGTTCCATTATCTTCAGTTTTATAATTATGAATTTTAAAAGCTTTTGGAATATTTTTCTTCAGCTTATAATTGAAGATTCAAATTTTTATTCAACTTCAATAGATTAAATTATACCATTTAATCGCCAAATTCAAATGGAAATCGGGGATTCAAATTAAATCGTCGTTCAAATATTTAAAATTAATTAAATATTCTCAATTTAATTTGGTCAAAATTCTGGGTCGTTACATTGAACATACATCAACAACAGTCAAGAAACCACTAAAATCCAGTATTAGTTGCTAAATGTAAAAGATTAATATTTGTAAACACAAAACTATCCACGTAGATTACATAAAAAGCCACTAATTATAGGACTTATTTATTTAAATATATTATGTAAGCATTATTTCCTAAGAAAAATATAAGAATTTACGGTTGAAAAGGTATTCAGTTCAAATACATAAATAAAAATTAATTTTTATCAAGGTCCATAACATGACATCTACTGTTAATAACCCCACAACTGCCCGTGTGCGTAGCACGGGCCATGCACTAGTTTGAGTTAGAAATACGAAACCAGGAGAAGTCATGATCATGTCAGCACCGACTTCCCACCGTAGCATATTTTAGGGTGAAACTCCTCTGAGCCATTCCTTTGTTCCATCTGAGAGTGCTTGCCAATTTTCAAGTCGTTTTGTCATCATTTTGTCACCACCAACAGGATCTACAGTAATACCCTGCTCGGAAACAACATGACCAAAAATTTACACTTCCCTTCTATAGAAGTAACACTTCAAAAACTACACCATCAGTCGATGCTTCCTCAACACCATGAGCACAATCCTTAAATGCTCCTTGTGTTCTTCATCCATCCTCGAATAAACAAGGTTATCATCCAATAACACTAGTACAAACTTATTTAGCTGATCCCTGAAAACATGGTTCATAAGATCGGCAAAGTATGTCAATGCATTGGTTAGCCCGAATGGCATAACCAACCACTGGTAGAACCCAAACGGCGTATGGAACGCAGTGATCGGCACACTCTCCTTCACCATTCTCAATTAAATGAAACTCCATTGCAATGTCCAACTGAAAGAACACCTTTGCACCGTAGATCTAATTGAACAAGTCATCTATACATGGGAGTGGATACTTGTTCTTATTCGTCACTTTATTCAGCTTACGGTAATCTACACAAAACCCTAGAGAGCCATCCGCCTTGGTAGTGAATACTACAGGTATGCCCTATTTAGATATGCTTCTACGAGTGAACCCTTGCCTCAGCAGGTCATTCATTTGTACCTTCAACTCTTTTTGCTCTCTTTGTGCAATACGCTTCAAAGGCATAAATATCGGTTTGGCATCCTTCACCAAATATATATGGAACTTTTTCTCCCTCTATGGTGGTAATCCAGTCACATCCTCGAATATGTCCGAATACTCCCTCGCTATAGGCAAAGATGACAACTCATTGTGAGGTATCTTGAGTGAATACAAAATGCTAACCATCACCTAATCGTTAAGTAGATAGCCTATCTCCAATCTATGCCCATCGTCGATCCCCATCGTCATCAACAGCCTCTCCCATTCCACCATTACTTCGTACATTAATAGCCAGTCCATCCACAGAATAATACCGACCCAACGAAACCCAAAACAAAGCAATCATAAACAAATAAACATCCACAACTCAATAAATATAAGTCTCAACAAATCATGCAGATGATGGCTGAACCCCCAATATGGTTCTTCGTAATTTAAAGGTCGGTCAACTATCTCGAGTTTCAACCTCAATCTATCTACCAAATCACTAGATATAAAGGAATATGAAGTCTCAATATCAAATAAAATGTGTATGTCGTATCAAAAATAGAAAACATACCATGTGTAATGATGCTCTTCCCTTTTTCCTTCACTGATGGAGCATTCGACAAAGTTAGGACAGTGCTTAAAGTGTAAGCAGACTCATCCTGCTTGCTCCTAGGTGGTTCTAGACAATCCTTCTTGATATGCCCAAGCTTTTTGTAGTTTTAGCAGTTCTAGCCTTTTACCTTACAGCCTTTAGCTATATGGCCCTTCTCTCCATAATCATAGCAAATACGCTTTCATTTATTCTTCCTCGGACCATTCTTCATTTAGGTTTGCGCTTCCATAACCGGATCTGGGCAATTTGTCTTAACATGCCCAGCCTTACCATAGTTGAAGAACTTCCTCTTGCCACCCTTTGGGTCCTTATAGTCCTTACTAATGTGACCTTTCATGTTGCAATTAAAGCACATTGGCTCCCACTTGCCTTTCTTTTGGCCACCTTCTTCTGGGACTATTTCCCACCTTCATTGCCCCTTATTTTACTGCTACTTCCACCTACTTACGATTTAGCTTATTCTTAAGGAACAACAACATGTTGCACTTGCAATTTGAGCAGCACTATCCACTATCCCAGTAGCTCCTCTTTGGCCTAATCACAATACGCTCACAATCATACGGATGAACGCAGCCTGCACCTCCAGGTCTTTAGCTATCTCAGTGACCCTTCCATCCTTAGCTTTCGATGAAGAGTTCCCAGCATGCCTACCCATTCTTACCAACTGTAATAAGAATAACCAGTCTCTCATAGAGGAAAACTGCATTAATGGTACTCATATGTGCAATGCGCCTTACCATTATATACTACTATATAGTTTTAAGAACAAAAATATAGCAAGTATGCTCTTTCATATATTACTCGATCCATTTTAAGGCGAGCTCCTTCCTTATCTCTAATGGATCCATGTATCTACTTAGGTCATCTATGGAACTTATGCTTTGATACCAAATGTGACAACCGCCTTATACCTCCAGTACCTAATATACATGTATGATATGTTGTAGCGGTACCCGGCCGATGTAGAATGATATCCAAGAGTGTAAAGAAAACAAAATCCAAATAGGGAATATGTAAAACATTTCACAACGCATAGAAAAAATATAATATAATAACATATATGGAAAATAGGCGAGATAATGATATAATTAAATGAACCATAAATAAGAACATCAGAGTGCATCGGGTTCATAGACCATACAAAAACAGAAATAAAGAGTTTACACATCCCAAGTCTCTAAAATAAACTCTATAATTGTCTCTCAAAATAAAAGTATTGACATAGCTCCACAGTACTTCACGGTGGAATATAAGTGATAGTAAGCTCTAAATACAGATATGTGAAAGCGCAGCCTCCTCCTTATACACTGTACAACTCCATGCACTATCTTGACCTATTATCCTAATCTACTAATCTAAGAGTACCCAAGATAATAAGAAGCAAAACATAAAACATCAGGTCAAACAACAGTCTGGTGTAAGCGATACATCATATCAAAATACTATAAAATCGTAAATAGTAAATAGGGTATAAGGTATGAATAGGCATACCTGATCTGTTCCTACATCCAAAAAGTTAGCACATAAACACAGTAGATGCCAAACTACTATCATAAGTGGAAAATATGGGGTACAACGGTATCACAAAGCACATCTAGCACACAACACACATAACATCCATCACACAGCCTTGCACCTCTCACTCAAGTGCTTCAAACATGCGATAACTCCTACAAATGCTCAACTCATTGCCCACGCTGATGGTTGGGGACTGGACACATGCAGACGTCCAAAATATGGGTACACGCAGACTACCATGTGTACACGTAGACTACCCTGTCCCAACAATGAGCATCACAATCACTGAGTCATCCATCATTCCCTTGGCACATGTACCAATAGTAGAACTACGCATAGATGCTCAACTCATGCCTATGTAGATGGCTAAGGACCCGACACATGTAGATGTCTAGACACATGGGTACATGTACACTACCCTGGGTGCACACAAATTGCTTTGTCCTACTTATGGGCATCACAACCTTATGTTCTACTCTACAAGCAATCACGTAGAACTCGTCCATTTGGTCCATTACTAGATGTTATAGTCACTCGCTACATCGATTCATCGAATTACACTTTATTAGTTGCCATCCCAAAGTCATCTAAAGCCATCTCGGGGTCCTTTATCCTTACCCCAAGACCACCAAGAAACCCCAGGTCTTACCCAAAAGTCCCTCCATGCCATGCCTAAATCCAAAACCTCGAAACATCATTCCATGTTCTATACGATCCCCCTTATATAGCCGAACCAAAACCACCGAACATCATTTCCTGTTTGACTCCTCATCACCGAACCAATAACTATCGGATAGGAATTCCCATTCGGTCCTCTGTTGCCAAACCAAACGGCTACTGAACCAACTAGCTATTGGATAGGATTAATGTTCGATCTTCCCTTTGCCGAGCGAAGCAGCTACCGGACAGGAATTCCTCTTCGGTCTTCTACTGTCGAGCCAACTTAGATCTAAACCAATAGTTTTCCTTCCCAAAGCCAACTACCGAACCATCCCCATACCAGACCAAGCTTCATCGAACCAAAACCTGTAGCTCCTTCAGCATATCAACATCGCACCAATTGCACCACTTCACTCAACACTTTGACCCTCATCCATCCCCTATGCAACTATACAACTCCAAATGCTCTAGAGCCTATCCGTCGAAGTCAAGTTTCATGGTTCCTACCTCTAGTTCGCTCCAATGAGTGTTTTCAATCATACAAGCATACAAACAAACACCATACATACACCAAACAACACAAACATGCAAATCACACAATCAATTGTAACAATCATCATACACGGTGTCTATAACTTAGCCAAACACATACCAAGGCAATCGTATATCTAAATAGCATGTTTAAAATACCAAAAATCCATTTATTCACGTTTTTACTAAAGGTTGGGTTTTAAAACAGCATTAAAACTAAATTTTGACTTTAAAAATGGGTTTTAAAACAACATTAAAACAAACGAGCAGCTCCTGCTAGAATCGCTCGATATGATAGATGGGAAGCGTGATGAAGCCGATTTGAGGGATGCTGCTCAATGGAAATGAGTGGCTCAACATTATAATACAAAGATCGAGAACTAAACTTCAAGATCGGCAATCTTATCCTTAATGAATCTTCCCTGGTCCAGTGTATATGGGTCTGAGCTAGGAAGTTTCGTATGTTACTAAACATGGGCTTAGACATGATACATTCAGGCTAGCAACTTTTGATGGAATTTCGCTTCTAAGGGCATGGAATAACGGACATCTACGATGCTATTTCGCTTAAATTTATCTTTGTATATACTTAGGTAAGCTTTAATGTAACAAGACAGAGTCTGCTATTCTTATAGATATAAAATGAGGCTTTGGGGATCGATGAATTTGTGTTATCATTAGCTTAACCATGCACTGTGAATAATAACAAAATTAAATAATTTGCATTTGTACAATGCAGGTATACAGTGCTCAGGGATAAGTACTGCTCGAATTTTGCAATCCATAACTAGGCTTAAGGAATGTAATCGCCCTAAGTATCCAGAGATAGATTCCAATTATCTCCTTCAACCCATGATTCGTGTGTTGGAGTATAAATGCATAGGGGTTAGATGAGACAGTTCACCCTAAGGCCTTGCCTAAAGATAGGTATGGCATCGAACCATTGTCTAGAGACTGGAAAAACCAAAGATCAATGCCCAGAGTCCAACGAGATCTAATATAAACGTCCGATGATAGACATTGCAACTCTTAGAGACAGGTGTCTTGTTTGCTTAGCCCTGTAGATAAGGCACACACAATCAACACCTAGAGTTAAGCGAGATCAGATATAAATATCTAGAAATAGACGTTCAAACCACCACTTAAGGTGTATAATCTTGATCGATACCCGGAGATGGGCAGGATCGAACATGAATGTCCAGAGATAGATATCCAAAATATTACTCCTTGATACCAAGAAGTTATATGGAAATCCTGCTTTATCACTAATCAAATGACACCTGACAGTTGATGAACTAAGAAGATAAGCATTAGCAAGAGGTCTTCCATTCATGTACGATTATGATATATGGTTAATGCACTACAATTTAAGTGCATTGGCAGTTAACATAAAGGGCCAAGTAAAACAAAGTACATAAGCAAATAAATGTGAAGCCTGAAAAGAAACAACACTATGATTTATTAGCAAACTTTTTCGACAAAAGCAGAGGTTCTATCGCACAACGTTAGCATATGTACATAAATTCAAAGCTAAATGAAAATGATAGAAAAGCAAAAGAAAACTATAGCTAAATCTTCTTCCTCCTTTTTTGGTTTCCTTCTACTTGATCCCTTGCCTTTTCCTTCCTTGGGAAAGTATACTTTTGTTTCGTTTTACCAATCGTAGTCGCTCGTCGGAGATTCAAGGGCCTCACTTTGAATAATGCTAGAGAAGGGGCAGAGGCTAGGACGCGACTAGTATCTTAAGTAATGAACCTGATAAAGGAAGAGGAATGTCATCTAACTTTTCCTTCTTGTGTCCATGGATTGCAATCGTTGCACCTCTAGCATCGATAGACTTGATGAGCGTCCAATGATTCCAATAATAACAATGTCTTTATCTCCCTGAATTCCATGAAGACCACCTACGGCCTCCTCATCCAAAGCATGGATCATTTCAGCACCAGGATCTAGAGTAGTACCCGCTAGAGAGGCCAGAGTCGGAATGGAAGCAAACACGATGATTGATTTAGTGAGTGTAGCTTATGAGCCCAAAGATAAGCCTCCTTCAGGAAAAGGGACAAAAGAAGGTTGACCTGAAACTTGAAAAACAAAGAAGTAGAGATTAGTGGCATCAACCGATGTCATATGAGCAGTCTCGAGTATAGGCGAGAATGATATACCTCTGGGAGACATGGACTCCGTGTGAGTTGGAGTACCAACAAAGCCTCCCTCCAAGATAGGAGATAAGGTGAGAAACTTTGAAAATGATTCAGTACTTGCCAAGGCAAGTTCTTTGTGGTTATAGTGGATATCCAGTGAGGATGGCAGAGCAGTTGAAATGTCTGATGCTGTCCTGGCTACAAAAATTGCACCTGAGTCGAGAAAGGAATCAATGGTCTTAGTAGCTTGCAGCCATAAGGTCAAAGGAGTAGTAGTATCTAGTGCAGATCCTTAGGGGACAGTACTAGAACTCTCAAACAAATCCTTTAAACCAATCTCAGATTAGGCCTAGGTTGATACTTCAAGATGTAGGATGAGCTTGCCAGTCTTGAGCGCTTTTATGTCTTCTTCCTCCAAAAGGTCGAGCTTTTACTCATACTCATCGATCTCAGCCCCATCAGAGTGCTCTCTCTCTTGTTTCAAAATCTCCTCCCAGGCCAAAGCCTGGGAATACCCCTCTTCTAACCATCTCAAGTTTCCAAACTTAATAACGTTCGCACCGAACTGAACAAGAAGGGTTTAGTTTTAGATTTAACTTGATCCTCTTCAGTCTTAACCCACTCATCAGCCGTCTTTGCTCGGGTCTCGGCCTCATCTCTCTCTTACAAGTATCTAATAACTCCTCACAATAATCCTGGCTAAGTGAGTGCATGATCTTTTTCTTCCCTTTTGACTTCTAGCAACCTTTTCAACCTCGTTATTTCTGTAGCCCGCTCCTCCATGGTCTTCTAAGGTTTTTCATTTTCCAACGAGAGGGTATGACTCCTGTGATGAGTAGCCTCAACTTACCTCAGCTGGTTCTAATGATCTTCCTTAAAAGACTTAGTCTTTTCCTCTAATTTCCTCTCAACTTAGGTTAGTGGGGCCTTAAGCCCTTCGACTTCTTTATCAAGGGCTTCTATGATGCGTTTGTCGTAAGGATCGATATGTTTCATCCCTTCGAGTTCTACCTTTCTCTTATGAGATACTTTGAAAATAGCCTCAGCTATCTTCCTCCACTTGAGATATTAATCATACACATCACTTACATAAACCATAACGTAAGAGCTAACTTTTGGAGGAATATCTTTTAAGTAAAGAATGAATACAACATCATCAAAATAGATCTTCATAAGCAATCTTCAAGGCAACCAAATAAGGGTTTGAAACAGTTTTAGTTTCTGCAGTAGTTTCAAGGGCATGGAGCTGCCTTTTCCTAGGTTTTCATTGGGGACAATTAGGAAACACTAGCCCAGATGACTGCATGGATCATCGTTGCACATAAGAAGACGTTATCGATTATGTTGTAGGAGGAACCAAAACTAGAGCAATCAGTTCTCAATAGAAGGAACGAGATTAGGTCTCATTGAAAATCTATGCATACTGTTCGGCAGAGCTAAACAAATCTACGTCGAGGAGATGAAATTATCTTAGATTACCTATAACCCTTGTCATGGGATCTATATCCTTTATCTTGTCTCTTATAATCCTGCCTCTGTCGACTATTCGAATATGACTAATGGGATGACTCATGAGGGCGATCAGACAATCCAAGCTTCTTCTATATACTTCCCCGACTCTTGAGAGTGTTAGACAAATGCATGCATTCTTTGGAGTCTAAAAGTGAAAAATGCAGACAAGTTAGTGCTAACAAGATGAAAGATACTATATATAGTATAAAAGTGTGGTGTCATGTGAGTGTTGGTGTGTCCAAATGCTCTCTACAGACCATGGACTTGGAGTTTTCTTACAGTGGTTACTTCTCCTACACTAGCTGTTGGCACATCAGCAGGCAGCCGAATTGGAGAGTCGATATCATTGATACTAATGTTGCCAAGGACTAAAGAACCAAATTCATCCGGTATACTTCCAAAGGATCCATAGATGCCTCCAGATGGAAGGATGGGAGTTTCTTTAACCGTAGGAGCTGGCGGAGGCTATGTAGATATGCAAGATGAAATGATCTTTATTTTAGGCCATCGGACGATACAAGGCACGTTAGTTTCATCACTATCATTACTAGAAGGATCGTGGCCCAAATTGACTTCTTCATCACCTCCCCCTCACTTTCTTTTCCTCAATACACTTTTCTTTTTCTCTGCCACTATCTCCAGCCTTTTCACTTGTGTCAAGACTAACAACAGAACCTCCCAACCCATATCTATATTGACTACAGCCTTGGAACCATATGAAGGGTTAACATTCTCTTGAACCTCTATCATGAAACCTATAATACGACCATCCTCTAGAAGATTATAAGCATGCAAGTTCTCATCGGTGGAAAGGAATCTCATATCTCTCTTCAAGTGGAAGCTTTTGAAGAGCTGCAAGGGTTTTGGCTAAGGCTATACTATTGGGTCTTCTCGAATCATCTGCAAATACAAAAAATAATGAATTTAACAATTAGGGCTATGATATCATTGTTAGTAAAAGGAATGAGCACACGACTTACGTCCAGATAACCAACTTTGTGCAAAGCTAGGTGGACATCGCACAAAGAAGAACTCATTTTTATAATAACTCGGTTTATTTCAAAACCTTAACACCATCCGACAACCCCTGGAAGGTTCCAAGAAAGTGACTGTTATCAGGAACCGTTCATATAAACTGCAGTTATTCGACCAAGATTGCCTTAAAGACCGACTTTACCTTCCCTTTTGACATATGAAATTTTTATTTGAAAAAACTTTTAAAATTTGTGTTTTAATTGAAAACTCAAGCTATGCTCGGGTTCGACTCAAAGCCAGCCTATGGAAATTTGTGCAAAACAATACTCGAGTTAAAAAAACAAGTTTTTCCTTAGAAATCCCTGAGTATGCTTCGAGTTTTCTTTAAGTTGGCAAAGACCACCATGCTTTGTCAAAATTTTGAAAAAAAATTCTATGTCTTAGATCGTCATAGATCTAAAGAAGGGAAAAATAAGGCTCCAAGGCACGACCAAAGATAATTGTCAGCAATTCAAGTGAAGCTGTGTCGTCACCTACCTATATTGATTCAAAATGGATTGAGTTCGAGGTTTGTTTAAATTCAAAGGTAGTGGACTTAGCAACGTTGATGTCAGAGATAGGTGGTGGTGACAATGTAAAGAATTGGTTTAAAGTCGAAGATTGGGTTTGAGGCAAAGTTCAGTAATGGCAAGATGCTTAAAAGTCTCAGGAGAAGAAATGAAAGCAAATGAGAAAAGTGAGACATATTGTTCGCATAAATGTGGGTTTAACCAGGACAGTAGGAAAAGGAATTGCCTAATTGTAAGGTACAGATCCATGACCTTCAAATGGATACCGAACCATAGTATTTAAAAAAATAAAATAAAAAAATAATGAAAATGAAAAATGGTGGTATTGATGTTGAGGAGTGTAATGCAAAAATCAAATGAAGTTCCGAACAGGAAAATCCTACCTAAACAACTCAAAGGTAAGATCATTGAAAACTTTCTGGAATTGGGATAGCAAACTCGAATAGCATGCTTCAGATCATATGTTGCCCAAGAGTTGCAAATTCAAAACCGTTCAAAGTAGGGCTATCAACGGATACCTAAAAAATTCAAAACCTGCCTACATCCGTATCTGAAAAATTAAAAAATCCAAAATCCAAAAAACGGATATGAATATGGATATGATGGTATCCACATCTGATAATTATCCATCCAACTTTTGTCAAGTTAGTAGTTGATATTATGTATATTTTAAGTACATCGAACTATTGATATTTACTACTTTAATAAGGATATAACTCATATAACGTGTGTGTGTATGAATATTCATTACACAAAACTATTTTTTATCATCATATATTTTATTTCTTGATTTATTATAAGCATCTGTACTATAACGACTTTATGTTAATCCAAATTTTTTCATTTTTTCTTTTAAATTTATTAATTATGGGCGGAGCAAATAAATATTCGATATCCGTCCATATCCAAAAATTAAGCGGATATGGATATCCAATATCTGAAATGGTTTCGGATATGGATGCGGGTATGGAATCATCCATATCCGAAAATATCCATTGACATGCCTAGTTCAAAGTGATATGATGATTGGCAAAAGATGCAATGCTTCGTGAAAATAGTTCACATGATAAACAACATTTATTTAGAACAGAACTTGAAACTAATGATTTGAAATCCACAGTTTGTCTTGATCTAAAGCATATCTTGTTAACACAAGATATACTTTGGAGGGGAAATGTTATCCAGCTTTATGACCAAGCATATTTGGACAAGTCAGATCGATCAGATAGGAAGATTGCTGAGCAGAAATACGGAACGATAACTTCAAAATCCAAATTCTAGTTGAATTTTAAATCTTTAATCATGGATCTACTGATCACCTTTGAAAATAACCACAATGTCAAGGTGTTGCAAATGCCAAAGCCAAAAACCAACAACTAAGAAAATTCTTGGATCGGTACTAACCCTAGGACCTTGGTTCAGTGTCGATCCATAGAAGTTGCTCAAAACTACTAATTACCTCATGTCGTATGGTGCAAAGACCAATATTAATCAGAGCATGCAATGTGTGTGGTTGCTAATGATTCATAAATTGGATCTCAATGCACAAAGCCCAAACTCCATAGTAACATAACTAAGCACTCTTGACTTCTCACCGAACCAAGAATCTCACTTCAAATCAAGCCCAATCCAAGATATTTGAAGTGCATAAAGGAAAATGAAAACCGTCAAGCAACCTCAAATCAAATAAAGTTTAACAAACAATCACTAAAGGTCTCTACCAACCCACGGCCTTCAGATCAGTATCGATCCATGAAAATTACTTATTTGGCCACGATCTTTTCAAAGCACCTTCTTCGAGACATGGAGAATGTGGGTAGAATGTGATAGAGATAAATCCATTGATCCATATCTATAAATAGAGGGTGATAAGCACTGTTTCAAGATCATTTTTTCTACATTCTAAATTTTGGTACTAGAATTGTAATTCCTTGGACCATTACCGATCCATAACCACTGATCCATAAGATCACGTTTGTAAATATTTTATAGAATCATTAACAAAGCTCAAGTGGACGTAGGCTAGTGATTTTCCAAACCACTATAAATTGTTGTGTGTTATTTTCTCTTGTTTTCGTTTAATTTCTTCATTTTATTATCTTATACAAATCTTTAGGGTGTTTGTGCCAACTTTTGGCATAAACAGTATGCTTTCTATTTGTGATGTAACTATACAAGTTTAATTCAATATCGGAGCTTCGCATTCTTTCATATCTAGTTATTTTAGATAGTCTGGGATTGGAACTAATATAGTTGATCGACCTTTAATTGTTACAAATCCAGTTGAAGGATCGATTAGGCTTTGCTTGGTTATG
This sequence comes from Allium fistulosum, assembly GCA_030737815.1. Classification (NCBI taxonomy): domain Eukaryota; kingdom Viridiplantae; phylum Streptophyta; class Magnoliopsida; order Asparagales; family Amaryllidaceae; genus Allium; species Allium fistulosum. The sequence continues at coordinate 779,086,562 of CM060907.1, forward strand.
GAGACTTGGCCTAATCAAGTCATGGATGTTTATTTGCTTATGATTGCTTTGTTCTGGGTTTTTTGGGGTTTGGTATTATTCTCGGGTGAAATGGCTTTAGAATATGGAGTAATGGTGGATTGTGAGAGTCCATTGGTGACGATAATGGTGGATGATGGGCGTAGATTGGAGATTGGCTGCCTACTTAATGATGAAGTGATGGTTAGCTTTTCGTACTCACTCGATCCCGTAGGACGAGTTATCATCTGTGCCTGTAGCAAGGGAGTATCCGGACATATTTGAGGAGGTGATCGGATTACCATAACATAGGGAGATCGTATTCTATATAGATTTGGCAAAGGATGCCATACCGATTGTTATGCCATTGACGCGTATGGCGCTGTACGAGAAAAAGGAACTAGAGGTGCAACTAAATGACCTATTAACGAGGTTTCGTTTGATGGAGTATATCTAAGTGGGGAACACCTGTAGTTTTCGCCATTAAGGTGGACGGCTCTTTGAGATAGTATATAGATTACCATGAGCTGAATAAAGGGACAAAGAAAAACAAGTACCCACTTCCACATATTGATGACTTATTCGATCGACTCCATGGTACTAGGGTGTTCTCTCAGTTGGACTTTGCGATAAGTTTCATCAATTGAGAGCGGCAAAGGAGGGTGTGCCAATCATAGCATTTCTTACGCTGTCTAGATTTTATGTGTGGTTGGTTATGATGTTCGGGCTAACCAATGCATCGGCATATTTTATTGAACTTATGAACCGTGTTTTTAGGGATCGGTTGAATAAGTTTATACATGTGTTCATGGACGATATCCTTGTTTATTCGAGAATGGAGGAAGAACACAAAGAGTATTTGAGGATGGTGGTCGAGGTGTTTAGGAAGCGCCGATTAAAGGTGAAGTTTTCAAAGTATCACTTTTGGAGGAGGGAAGTGTGATTTTTGAGGTCACGTTGTTTCTGAGTAGAGGCATTACCGTAGATCCTACGAAGGTGGTAGCAGTACAAGACTGGGAACGACCCAAGACCACTACAGATTTGAGAAGTTTCCTTAGATTGGTAGGATACTATTGACATTTTATTAAGGACTTATCTAAGGCAGCAGCGCCGTTAGTCAACTTAACGAAGAAGAATTAAACTTTTATATGGGATGTTAGCTGCGAGCGCTCATTCATGAGTCTGAAGGAGAGGTTGACGAGTACACCAGTATTAGTCATTCTGTTTGAATCAAAAATGGCACAAACACCTAAAAGAAAGTAGAAGAGAATAAAATGTGAAGAAAACAAATTAAAATAGGTATGAAATGAGCACCAAGAATTTTATAGTGGTTCGGCAAACTCTGGCCTATGTCCATTTAATGATTGTATTACTTATCTACTGACTTGGGGGAAGAAGTTCTTAAGGGTCGGTACAACACCGACACTTAGATTTTTAGAAGTACAAGAATATAGAGCAGAGTGGAACTAGAGCTAAAAAGATCCTTAAAAAAGAGCACATACTCACCTTGTGGTCTTGGTTGTACTTGGGATTTGGGCTTCATGGTCATCTTTCGAGGTGTCTTGCCTTGATAACTTTGAAGTTTAACTCGTTATGTCCGTATGTATATTGCCTGTTCAAAAGGCAGGATAACACTTGCTGTGCAAAGCACGCCTTACGAATGGAGGACATGCTTTGCTTAAGAACAAATGTGATGTCAATCTCTGATAGTTGAGCTCTCTGGCTAATCTATCTTGGTGTATCGTCTAGTTCATACGGATTCTCTTGTCAATCATGGGTCGTTCCAAACCCTTATAGCCTAAAATTCTAGACTTTGATTTAGTGTAATCTATACTACATCATCATCATTACATTTCATTCAAATTTATTGCATCACACATTAAAGTCATCATCTGTTCATCTGGGATTTGTCAATTCTATTCTATTTATAAGGTGTTCAAATCCGTATATGTTCTAAGATTCAATCACTTCGGATCATTTTTATATTAAGTTTAATGCATGATCTCTCCGGATCATTTAATATTTAAGTCAAGGGGATGATTTCTTCAAACCATTATTCAAATCCATGGTCGTTCAAGGCCGATAGTTAAATCCGCGATGTCTTCGGATTGTTAATTGATGTTTTGGTCGTTCAAGAATGGTAAGTAAATCTGTGGGCTCGTCGGACCGTTAATCAAATTCATGGTCGTTCGGGCCCGTTAATCAAATCCATGGTCATTTGGGGCCGATGGCCATTCGAGACAGATAATCGAATCCATGGTCTCTTCGGACCCTTGCCGAGCCCAATCCGCTCATTCTCTGGCAAGGGGACTCAACAAAAAGTAAACCTATCCAGTTGCTCTCTGACAAAGTGATCAACCTCCCGCTCTCCGGTCCTGACTCTCCGATCAGAACTTAATGCGATCAAAGTTCATAGTCTATATGGACCCTTGCTAAGCCCAACCCGCTCGTGCTCCAGTGTGGGGACTTAACGACAGGTAAGCCCATACATTCATGCTTAGGTAAGGGGGCTTACTTCTTGCTCTCTGGTCCTGTCCCTCCGAATGGGACTTTATAGCGATTAATATCGTACAAGTCCATCCGCTTGTGCTCTAGCGAGGGGACTTATACCGTGCACATCGGTCTCATCTTTCCAGACCGGACTTAAAGCGATTCATATCAGTCATCACGTTCGAGTGGATTTTCCTAATGGATCAAATTCAAATACTAAGGAACATAAAATCAAACATTACGGTATCCACCTCTCCGTGCATTACAGCATAGCATCCAGCTCAAAGCATGCCTAAAGACTATTCGGGATCCCATACTTGAGTAAGTGGCTAGACCATATATTGCATGGTTTATTGGAAAGTGGAAATAGAGTGCAAGAACCAAACCTGATTCCCTGCCATTCTGATCAAGAGATGACTACCCTTGACCTTGATCCAGGGCCATTTCCATTCACTACGGTTGATGGCTGCTCTTGTTCTACCACGCTGCTAGGCTTCTCACTTATTGCCGTAATCGGTTATCTCTGACATGTTCCTTGATCAGATCCTACGGGTGCCTGCAATCATTTGTGTTATGCCCATCTAGCTCATGGAATTGGCAGTATTTTCCCGAAGCCCTTTCACGCTCTGTGGGTTCTCTTCTCGCCGGCTTTCGATGGGGGATCTAACCGTTAGTATCTAGATAAATCCACTTCGGGGTTTCATTTAAGTCTCTGTAAGAAGAGAATTTCAATTCCCTCCTCTGTCTCTTTGATCCATCAAAGCTATCATCCGTCTTTCTTTTTCTTTTGCCTTTGCTTGATCCTTCTCCAGGCCGTCCTCCGCCATCCATAGTATTGATTTCCGGATAAACCTCGGGTTCCTCCTGACGCAAGTATCTCTTGGCCACATGATAAAATTCTACGAGATCCCTGGAAGGATCTTGTTCCAAAGCCACTTTAAACTTTAAAACCAGTCTTCATGGCTATCCCAGAAACTAACGCCATTAAAACCATCGAAGGATCTGGCTTATCAACTGCAGCTACCGTCGCATTGAACCTTGTTAGAAAACTCCTTAGGGTCTCTTCGACCCTCTGCTCCATACTTGCAAGTGTCATCACATTCTTGGATCATGAAATATGGACCCGGAACGACTTTACAAATCTATTTACTAACTTGGACCACGTGCTAACGGAACCGCTGTCCAGTTGTTTAAACCATTGTGCTGCCAAACCTGTCAAATATAAAGGGAAACACCGTCCTATTACCTCTTCAGACTCACCCAACACTTCTATATACTAGATGTACCTCATCTAATGAATTGTTGGATCCGTCTTTCCACCATATTTTTCCAATGTTGGTAACTTGAAATCAGGCAGATTCCTAGCATATCGAATATTTAAAGTAAACGGACTCCTGTTCACATTTCCATGTTCTGATTAGGAAACTCACCCCTCAGAACTCACCTCACCATTTCAGCAAGTCTGCCATCGTCATTCAAATAGACTCCTAAATTTGCATTCTCAACCTACCTCCCCAACTCTACAAGGGAATTCTAGCACATACTCCTTCGGTCGTACTTATGCATTCTGATTCAAGTTCATATGCTCCGCATCATCTCTAGGACGCACGTCATTCCTCCCTACGCCAGGGCGACCCCAAGCCATTGGGGGTCGGTACTGACCCGTGCTTAGTGGTCGATACTGACCCATATATTTGGCTTAGGGTTCATCTTGGGTCGTCCTACCTTGCTTCCAGTTATCTGTGCCGTGGCTTCAGGTCGTTGATTCTTACTTGCAGCGACTTTGGTTGTTTCCATTTGTTTCATTCTTCTGAAGAAATTCTCCATCATCTCTTGCTAGCATGCCATCATCCTTTCCTATAATCCATTCATCATAGATTCCATCTCATCCATTATTATGTAAATTGATGAGAGGTTTTCTCCCGAGGATGCTTCCTGGCTGCCCCTTGGTTGACTTCCTCTAGCAACAGTCCTTCTAGTTGATTGTCTAGCTATTTAGAATCCTTTTCAAATCTTAGATCAGCGAGTTCAAGTGGTTTTCAGTGCAAGCACCAACATGTTTGAACTAAAAATGGCACAAACACCCAATAGAAAGTAGAAGACAATAAAAAGTGAAGAAAACAAATTAAAATGAGTAAGAAATAAAAACAGTGAGAAATATAGTGGTTTGGCAAACTCTGGCCTACGTCCACTTAATGATTTTATTGCTTATCTTCTGACTTGGAGGTAGAAGTTTTTAGGGGTCGGTACAATCCGACACTTAGATTTTCATAATTATAAGAATATAGATTAGAGTGAAACTAAAGCCAAAAAGATCCCCAAAAATGAGCCATACCTCTCTATTAATAGAGGTAGGGAGCCTAAAATGTGATGACCTGCATTTCCGTACATTTTAGGTTGACAATAAACCATACATGTCTAACGTAAATTAAACGAAAAGGTGGACCGTTATGCGTAAAAAGAAAATAAAGACATAGAATAGAATTTCATATGAATGGAATAACATATAGTATTTCAATAATCTTTACAGCGGAAAATTTGAAATGCATACATAGAAGCATATTGAGCTTGGATAGTTATAAACCTTTGTACTTCAAAATGCTAAATACAAAACAGTAAACAGATGCAGCGGGAATATAATCTACGATCATAGGTTGATAAAGATCTCCAGCTTTCCTCTGGAAACTCCAAGTATCTTAAGCTAAACCTGAAACCTACTCGGATTGACTCGAGTATTAAAAATACCTAAGTCAATCTGGCAAACCAGCGTAAAACGCAAATCATAAATATATATGACAGTGTCATAGATCGACTTTGATGCCATACAAAATCTTTGAAAAGAAGAGTATCTTATAAGACGACACCACACATAAACACGGATGAGATTTTATCTTATGATAACTAAAACATTTTTATCAAATCATTTTGATATTATTTCTAATGACATTGCTTCGAAAATCCTTTCTAATAACGTAATAAAATAGCCAAAATTGTTACATTTGTTAAATTCGACAGTATATTTAGGTATACAATCGAGTCCATTAAGGGCACATATTGAAGATTGGATTCCAACAATGACAAGGTAAGGGACTACCTTCTGTACCATACATCTCTAGAGGAATGTACCGAGGCACAGCCCCACTGCCCTCTACCAACACAAGACCGGCCTACCTCTACCATAGATTGTACCGAATACGACATCACCCTGGTCATTTTCGACCTATCTGAGATGTCTCATAGCATACACAACAAACCCGATATATAGATGGTAATCTAGAAAGGTGATGACCATATCCTAATGGGTGCAACCCACATAACCCTGCTGCATCTACTCTGTTTTTGCCATTACCGATGTGTGAGGCTTGAGGTAACGTTTTACCTTTCTCAAACAAAAAATCCCACTTTGAATGCCATATTGCAATTTTTAACAACACACTAATTGATTTCCACAAAAGTACAACCCCCGAGTTCATACGCCTCAGGGAAGGGTGTTAAGTATAAGAGGGGTTACCTCCAAAACCACCAAACAGATGTACGTTTGTAAAAACCAATGTACGTGGTCTTAGAAATGCAAGTCAGACACTCGTTTATACAAGCTATCCAAGAACAGGACAAACCAAAGGTACTCCTACTACATCCTGTTTGGGAATCACCCCTTGGATTAGTAGGGAGCAGTCCTAGCATTGAAGATTTTAGAATGAAGGTACTACTACCTCCATATATAAAATATGTGAATCACCCTAGAGGCTAGTGGAAAGCAACCCTACATTATAAAGTTCTTAAGTCTTCAAAATCATTTCTTCAACATGTCTTTACTTTCGAACGCGTATATTGGTTCGAAGTGGTTTTCGGATTGGAATCACCCAAATCTGATCCCGGTCTCTCCAAACCAATTTTCGATAAAAAGATGTGTATATGTGTATAAGGAAATGCTAAGCCTCTTTTGTTAAATCCTTTTGGTTAATTAAAACCTCTTTTAACTTTTAGAGATCTTCAAATCACTTTTCTTTAAATTGCTTAGGAAAATATTTCCATATTCTATTACTAGTATATTTCTAATCTTAATGGAGATTTCATATTTCCAAAACATATTTTTAATGGGTTAAAAACAATGTGATTACTTTATTTATAAAAATGCCATTTACAAATATATTCCTTTATTTATAAAACACCGTTTATAAATCTATCGCTTTATTTAGAAAATACGATTTTATAAATCTTTACTTTTATCTTAGGAAAATGTGGTCTGAGTAAATCGAGTTTACTATTCCCTCCGACGGGCTAGTACAGATAGCTAGGGGGAGTAGGCATCTGATTTTCAAAACTCCAGCTTAAAGACAGCCTCTCTATCACCCATAAGGTGGTCAAGTTATTTGGTCGACTCTAAACCTTTAAAATAATTTTATAATTATTTGGAAAACATTTCCAAAAGTTTCGAGAAGAGAAATCCAATTTCAAATCATTTATTCAAAAATTGCCGAATTTAATTGTTAAATTTCTAGTGAGTAGTGGTTTTAAAGCTTTGCGGATCAAAACACTTATTCCATTATATATATGTCCATTTTTATAACTCAAATCCCTTTTAAAACATTTTAACATATTTATGGAATTTATTTCATATTTTTAGTGATTAAAAATATCGATTTTTAAAGTGTTGAATACTATATTTTACGAACTGCCAAACGCGACGATTTTGAAAACTTTATTTGGACATATCTCAAACTATACTAAACGAAATCTTGATTTTTCATTTTCATTTGAAAACCATAACCACAAGGGTTCAGAAAATTCTTATTTTAAAAAATTCCAACTTATATTTTATCCCACACATCCCTTTAACTTTTCAGGTCGCGAAATCGTGAAATGCCGAAACGCGACGGCTTATTTTTTACCTTTTAGTCAAATTTTATAAAACTTGTCCGAAACACTTTTAAATCATTTCAATAACATAATAAACTATTATTAACCAACTTAAACAATATCTTACCATTTTACTTATTAAAAATCTATTTTACTTCTTTTCAATTATTATATCATTTATATTATTATAATATTAATTTTTCCACTTTTCCAATTTATTTCCTTTTAAAACAAATTCCAAATCTATTTCAAAACTCCACTTTCTCATTTCTTTACTTTTTCCGAAGTAAATTCCAACATTATAAAATAACATTTCTTTTGGTTTTAAAAACAAAGAGGCCTAACATATGTTGTATACATATTATTTTTGGGTATAATATGCATAATTTTTTATAAGATATGTATTGTTAATTCACATAGCTATCATTTCTCAACATATATGATTTTCAATTTATAAATCATAATACTAATCACAACCAAACTTTTATATAATCAACCAATCATCATCGAAACATATTAAACAACCACATAAGCAATCATTTTATCATGTGATCAAGGGTATAACTTTAAGTAGTTAATGTCTATTATTATCACTAATATCAAGCATTATTAAGTGATTAGTAAGTAATATAAACAAGTGATTATCAAGTGATTCAAAGTGAGATTAACTCACTTTTATTCAACCCATTTACTTCCTACCAACATTCAATCAATCAACACTTATACTATCACCTCCTACTCAAACCAAAACATCACTAAACCCATTCTTCTTCCTCTTAATGCTCACATCCACCACCATAACCCACCCATTGGCTCACGACCATCACCACCATCCACCTTAGCTCATGTCCAAGGCATTTCCACCTCCCCTTGCTCATGCCTAACCTTCGTCCTCTCCCTTAAAACCCACGGCCATAGGCTATTTTAGCACTATAAGGCACACGTCCATTAAAATAAGAGGGGAAGAAGAGAAGTTATGAAGAGGAAGAAGTGATGATATCGAATGGTGAGAAATGAAGTGCACCTTCTCAAATATTTATAAGCTTATGAATTTAATGGAAAAGATTAGAAAACCCCTTTCTCTTCCATGCATGAGAACATGCACACCATACCTTTACATAACCATGCTTGCTATCCGACCTTTTGGCGCGGCTATATTCGAACTGATTAGACAAGTTACACTCGACTGTTATCGGGATCAACAAATCAGATTAACGATAACAAAGCCCAGAGATCAGACACAAATGATAATATGAAGCAATAGTAGAGTGAAATCATAAGACGGACTCGATAATATGTTAAAAGTGTGAAAATATACCATTTACTGAAAATGGATCGGGTATGATCCATATTCACCAATTATGGATCATACCGTATCGATATTACAGTTCAACTCAATAGAAAACAATCGATATCTCCAAATCTACAAGTTACATAGACATGAAACTTTGGGAACATCAATATATTGAAGAGTAGAGCCTATCATATCGATCTCATGTCAAAACAAGCCCGTATAATGATCGGTACAGATTGTTATTTTGAAGGATGTGGGATCTGTGATCGATACCATGACTGCTTCTGGATCTGGAGACTCCGTTGCCAAAATTTCAAGAAGATATTTCACTGTCTTCCCTTATAAATATAGACTTGATTGTTTATTTTGGGGGATCTTTATGTTGCTTGTTACTTTACACTTCTTTGTAACTAAGGGTTTTACTTCGATCCATCCTTCTATACTCAACAATTCAAGTGTTTAATAATGTTATTTTCTCCAAAGTGGATGTAGGCTTTCAACACCGAACCACTATAAATCATTGTCTTCTTGTTATTGCTTACATTTTATTATTTAATTGTTTGTTCCCTCAGTTTTCATTGAATTTTCTTCATTTATTTATTTACAAACTCTCTATTGGGTGTTTGTGCCAATTTTTGGTGCAAACATTTTGGTGCTTTCATTGAGAGAGAAGATTCTCAACTCTGTTTGGATCCCTTTGCTGCTATTGGATTGCAAAAATCCTCGAAAGAGATCCTGAATATCTTTAAGTAGTTTATCCATTCTATTCAAATTTGCAAAAGTCTAAGGAAAACTATCAACAATGGTTAGGAACACCAGATCTACCTCTCAAAACATAGAAGGAAACGAGAACGCTAACATCTAGTAAGGTGGCTAGAGCAATCTACCAGTAGATGTTAATGCTGCCGATCAAGTTGAAGTCCATAATCCAGCTGATTCCATCACAGGGGCTGATTTCTAGAATTTGATGAGAGAGCTTGTGGATCGCCGGTGACAATTGAACTAGTAGATTCAAGACAATATTGATTTAATGAATCAATTCAGAGATCAACAACACAGAAAAGCTAGGAGGGAGCCAACTCCCTATTTTGCATCGGAGAGCACAACTTCATCAGATGACTGTCGCAGATGAAGACATTGTAGAACCAATGGATACCACGTTGAAACATCAACCCACCATTATTTGACCGATCCAAACAGATCGATAACGATCGGTACCAATCCATCTGGAACGATGGAAGCCGATCCAAAATTTGGAAACGGGCTACATCAGATGACGGGAAGAATGCACACTTATGATACCCGGTTGATCTGGATCCTGGAGTTCAAGTGAATGTAAACAAATTACCTCTCTAAAATGACGATGAAGTGAACACATGTGATATACATCGAAAGTATGTTGAGCCAAGAAGGCGTAGAATGACCTGTAGACATCGACCAGACCGTTACCGTGAGGTAGAGCATGACTACCGCTTGGCTCCAACTATCCAAATGTCGGACTTGTTGGCTATGGTTAGGCACGGCATGATAATGATGATTGGAGGATCTCGAGAAGCCATATCCCATTCACCGATAATATCCTACATGTTGAGTATCCAAGGAGGTTCGGTATGTCGTCGATGCCTTCCTACGAAGTAAAAACCGACCCCAGGAAACACATTATGAGATATGAATGACTGATGGATTCCGCACAAACTAATGATGCAGCAAAATGTAGATGTTTTCCTATTACTCTCATTGGCATAGCAATGATGTGGTTTACGAGATTACCCGCATGGTCAATTTCCAGATTTGACGATTTAGCAATAAAATTTGCGGAGCAGTCCCGGATGCATGCAACTCACCCAAAGGATGTAATATTCCTATCAAGCGTGATCAAGGCTCTAGGAAAATCACTGAAAGATTATTTGGAGGGATTTCATACTGCCATCACAGAAGTCAGTAATCCGAATGACCATTCAATATTGAGGGCAGTAACAAGAGGGATTGACCCAGAATATGACTTTGGTGATTGGTTTGCTGGCAAGCCACCCGCAACGTTGGAGCGTTTCTATGTAAAGGAAGCTCAATATTTGAGGAAAGAGGAAGCTAGATGCTCTAGGAAGAAGAATGTGGTAGGACTGAGTGAAGAGGAAGTGCAGAGTAACAGTGAAGTGAAACAGTCTGGGGAGAGTTTCGAAAAAGTTCAAGTAAATGTCCAAAATAAACCGAATCAGCAAAAGAAAGGCGATGATCAGAACCATGATCGAAAGAGGGATTCTGGAAGAGGAAAGCCTATGATTCCAATGTATGATGTCTACACACCATTGAATGCATCTCTATAGGATGTCTACTTTTCTACATGCAATACCATGTTGTATAGGTAGCCAGCTCCGGAAGAATCGAGGGAGAAGCAAAAACAAACTGGAAAATATTATCAGTTCCACGAATACTATGGTCATAACATGAATAAACATAGGCATCTCCAGGATGTTATTAAGAAAATAATTCAGAAAGGAAAATTACAACAGTTTGTTCAAGCCCCTCAGGATGGCGGGTAGGGGACATCTGACCCTACTTGAGGACAAGTTCCGCATAGCAACGAGGAGCCTGTATGGATTAGTGGAAGATTATTGATCAATACAATAGTCGAAGAACCACATATAGCTGGTAAGAGCTAGCATGAAATGGAGCGTATGCTAGCGCAATCAAGCATATGAATTTTGAGTGTTGTTCAAGTATAGAGGATGGAGCTTCGGCAAAACAGCAGCGTACAATGGCAAATGACATTGTGTTTAGAAACAGAGGTGCAAATAAGGTGGAGGCATCAATGATTGACCCAATGGTTGTTTCGGCCATGATCGGCCCCGCCTTAGTGAAGAGGATCTAGGTTGGTTGTTGGAGTTTCGTGAATATAATTTTCAAAAAGGCTTATGATCAAATGAGAATGGAAGCCAAGAACTTAAAACCGTCTAAAGCCCACATTCATGGCTTTAATGGTGATGCGACTGAAGCTGTCGGTAATGTCGAATAGCCTGTGGAGTTGGAAGAAGGTGACCAAAGGAGAGTGTGGATGTTGCCATTTGTTGTCTTGGATGTTGACTCTCCATACAATGCTTTTTTGGGCCGAGCGGCCCTAGCTGAATTCTGGGCAGCTCTTTCCCAAGTTCCCAACTGCAACTGATAATGGTGTTGGAGTTGTGCATGGTGATTAGGCAACCGGACATGCCTGCTATGTGGCTAAATTGAGAGACGCTCAACGGAAGGAGAAAGGTAAGGGTGTGGACAAGTCTCTCCGTATCCAAGCCAAAAAAGATTGACAACCAACGCCTGGGCCTTGGCTTGGGCGCCACGGTCAGTTCTATAAAGATATAGATCCAAAGGATGATGTGGAGGAGCACAAAGAGACCAAGGCTGTACTGGCTGAGCTGACGATTGACATCACGGTCAGTCACGATGACCCGTTACAAGTCCTAAAGATCATATCACAGCTTAGGCCACTGATGAAAGAACTTGCTGGTTTTCTCCAAGTGAACCTTGATGTGTTCGCTCGGACTCATTTTTATATGTGTGGGATCTCCCCTGCCATTGCAAGCCACGCATTAAACATTGACCTGAGGCATGTCCGGTGAAGCAGAAAAGGCGCGACATGGATTTGGAGAGATCTGCCACCATTAAAGAAGAGGTGGGTAGACTCAAAAACAATGGATTTATCCACGATGCTCTCTACCCTAAATGGGTATCCAATCCTGTACTTGTGGGAAAAGCGAATGGAAAGTGGAGAACGTGCTTTGACTATTCGGACTTAAACAAGGCATGCCCAAAAGATCGTTTTCCCTTTCTAAGGGTCGACCAGCTAGTGGACTCAACCACAGGACATAAGCTACTATCTTTGATGGATGCGTACTCTAGATATAATCAAATCCCGATGCACATTCCCAATTAGGAGCACATCAACTTCATTACTGATGTTGGGCTGTATTACTATGTGGTAATGCCATTTGGATTGAAGAATGCTGGAGCAACTTATCATCGCCTACTCAACTGAATATTTAAAGATCAAATTTGAAAGACAATGGAGGTATACGTGGATGATATGCTTGTAAAGTCATGACGATCAAGCAACCACATCAGAGACTTGGCAAAAATGTTCGACATCCTCCGATATTACAAAATGAAGATCAATCCTCTGAAATGTTCTTTTGGTGTTACATTAGGAAAGTTTTTTGGTTTCATCGTCAATGCTCCCGGAATCGAAGCTAATCCCAAGAAGATTCGAGCAATTCGCACCATTCAGGTGCCAAAGACCATCAAACAAGTCCAGAGCCTAAATGGGAAGTTGCCTCCTTAAGTTGATTTATTTCCAGAGCCACCAATAAATGCATTCCTTCTTCGATTTGATTATGAGAGGGAAAATGAACTTTGAATGGACACAGGATTGCGAAGACACATTCCTAGCTTTGATAAACAACTTAGAGAGGCCTCCCATCTTATCAAAGCTGGTGGATCATGAAGACTTGTATATCTACTTGGTCATATCGGTACATGCTATAAGTGCCTGTTTGCAACCAAATTGGTTAGAAACACCCAAGAGCAGGTTTAGAGAAGTAAATGAAGAAATTAAATTAAAACAGAGGAATAGAGTAAACTAATAAGCAAATCAAAACAATAATCAAGAACACCAGGATTTATAGTAGTTCGACGTCGTATGCCTACGTCCACTTTGAAGATTCTCTTTATTGATTCACTATTAATTTGATTATAGCAGCAAACAACAAGAAGTAAGGAAAAAACTTAGTTACAATGAGAACTATGTAACCGGTAGCCTAAAGATCCTCAGAATGACCCTCTAGGTCAGTATTTATAGGTGAGTGCGACCACCAATCTCTCAGAAACTTCGACTACAGGACCTTCTTATCCATATAGGCCCACCATAGGGGTCGCTAGGCCCAAATCTCAATGAAGAGGGGTCGGTACCGATCCCTCCATTGGTTGATTCTGGGGTAGCGATCCCTATGGTGGCTTCTTCATGCTTATATATGATGGCTCTCCAAATATCATATTGATTGGACCAGTGGAGCTCATGCTTTTGATTGATCTTTGATTCGAACCCACTTGCAAATTACTTTCTACCGAACCCCCTAAATGGATAATACCGATCCCTCATCCTTTAGCTATTCTATAATGTGATCCCTGAGGTTGGATCCATAGGGTCCATATACCTTGCTCTCCAAGTTTCTCCTACTTTGGACCTTTAAATCTGAAAATATTGATTGTTGAAGGCAGGTGTGTACTTGGATCCTGGCGCATACCGATCTCTTCGTGATTGATTCAAGTATGTCGATCCATCTGATAACCTACCATAATGCTATGCCGATTCCACCTTGCTCCATAAGGCTATGCCGATCCCTCTTGCTCCACAAGGCTATGCCGATCCCTTTTGCTCAATGCTATGTCGATCCCTCCTCTTCCATAATGCTATGCCGATCCATCCTCTTCCTCAGTGCTATGCTGATCCCTCCTATTTCATGTTCCTATGCCGATCCCTCGAGTTCCAACCTAACTCCCGTATTTCTGGAATCTTGCATCGTCTATCTACCAACTTCATTCAATCCTAGCTTTATATAACCATTTGAGCTCTTCTTTCGGTTCTACAGCTGTTGTTCCGTGGTCATTCTTCTTGATAACAGTCCATCCATCTTGCACAATCAGTCCAATATAGCCGGGTCGGGATACCGGGTAACACTTGCCCCCAAAGTACGTCTTGTGAGTAACATAACGTGCTTTGAATCGAAACAAGTCTAAATTGCTGGAAAGAAGTCCATCTAGCTTCCTGATCGATTGCTATTCTTTTGTCGAATTGTTTTTTAAGGCATTGAATTCTCCATTGGCCGTTAAGACGCTTGGTGGACTTTCAATAATATAAGTCTAATGTCGTATTCCATCAACATATACAAATCCGATAATGCGGGACTTGTAAACCTTCTATTATCTGATCCGGCCTTGAATTTCTGTTGATTTCAAAAGGATTGAACTTTAAAATCACTCATGCATATATGCATATACACGTTTCTATCGTAGGCTCCCGGACGTTGTTCGAACGTTCACAGGTCATTTCCAATTTTTATAGTATTTTGTATGTTCGCATTTACAGTCAAACCTTCATGAGCACTATCGTCATTCACTTTTCACTCATCCATCATTTCTTCTTTTTCATTATTCATTTCATCATTTTTTATACATGTAGGGATCGGCATTCGACATGTCGATCCATTGCTAAGGCTACACAAATAGGGATTGGCATATCCCAGTGCCGATCCCTCCTCACCTTTGACTTATTCAACATTCTCCTGTGACCGATTCATCTCCCATATCTTCCTATATATATAAGCCATACTTTCTTTCCTTCCTTACTTACTCATTCGACTTATCTTTGAACAAGCTTCTCTTTCGAACCCATGCCCTCCACCAACGCTCGAACCTTTAACCCTTTACAAATCCATCCACCTTCCTAATCCCCCCATCACCTGATTTTGCCTCGTCTTTCAACGTCATGCTCGGATAGACACTAGCCTCCACTCTAGCTCAAGCATTTGTATCCTCTCATAGGTAAGGCTCGGTGGCATTTTTTTGCAATCATGTGATATGATTATTTACCTTGAACTGTTAGCGAGTATTTGATGTAATGATAGCAAATGATTTTGGCAAGGCCAATGTTTGATGGAGTAGATGCTTGGTGGGTCAAATTGTGTGTATAAATCTCAAAGGAAGAGGTGAGATGAGGGTTCGATGAAGGCCTTTGGTGAAGAAGGAGTTAGGAATGGAGAATGGTAGGGTTCGGTCTATGGTGAAATGGCAATGGCAGGGGTCGGCAAATGAGGGTTTGTTTGTTTAGTTATGATGAAGGAAAGTTGTGGAAAAGGGTCGGATAGGAAAAGTTTCGAGAGGGGTCGGTATAGGATAGGGATCGATGTACTTTAGTTATGGAAAGGGATCAGTGAGGAAGATTTAGGAAAGTGATCGGTATTGAGTAGTGATATAGGGATCGATATTTCCTACTTTGGTACGGGGTGTGGTATAGAGGCCTTAGATTGAGGGATCAGTAGGAAGGTCTTGGGGAAGGGATTGGCCATCATGATCAAGGGATCGACATTTACATTATAGACTAATCCAATCTAACTCATTCGAACACTCAATGCTAGTTTGCCTGGCTGAACTCGAACATAAGATGACAATGAACGATATAACATGCATACTTGAATCGTTGAACTTGAAATTGATCAACCAAACATCCGGAACTTTAAATATGGACTAGGAGATAAACTTTCTAATGAACTTAAGTGACAGACTTTATATTTGACATGCCGATAGTCGATACCAAATCCTTTGTTACCGATCAATACTGTTGCCAATTGAGACGGTCAGTGATGACGGTCTCTCCGAACAAAACACCAAGTCTCGTCGTTTTATTTTTGCCTTTCTGATTTCAAACTGTTTCTGTCTGTTTCACACTACACTGCACTACACTAGTTCACACTTAACATAGGGGAACAGGTTATTATTTCTAATCTCGATTATCTACTAAGTATAACGGATATGGATTCCAAATGCTTGAAGCATTCAATCGACATGTCTTCCGGTGATGCAATATATCGGTTCGGAAGTGAAGTCGAGTTCTGCAACTATATCTGGAAGGCCTTCTACAAGCCATCATGTAGAACGAACAGAAACTTCTAACCCACAAGCCGATCTTTTCTCCGACATTCTAGTCCTTCCAACGAAAAATATTAGCCTTGCTCCTAACGTTTTCGAGGGCGCCATTCTCCTTGATAATTCAGTGGATTCGCAGGCTTCTCGAATTGGCGAAGCTGCTCTTCGTCGGTTATGCTCAATCCACGGAATTCCATTTGAGAATGTAACGACCCGTAAATTTTCACTGTTTTAATAACGTAATTAGTTGAAATTTTGTGAAATTTTAAACGATAAAATTTTGAAATAAAAATTTAATATTTGGAATACGTCTATATAAACATAGCAAATGGTAAATTTTTATCAGATAATATGGGATTTTATTTTATTGTGTAATTTTATTTAAGTTTAAATCAGTTAATATTAGATGAAAATAAAATGTTTTCCAAACTTGAATATTTTTATATAATAAATCTCTAAATCATCTTCTGAGTGAGACGTCATATTACGTTTTTCCAAATTTGAACTGTTGTTGCTTCATTTTACTTAATTCCGGCATATTAGCAGCTTTTTCGGTACCGATTATCGACTTTTGATAGGATGGTCGTACCGCTGATATATGTATACTGTTTTGATCGTCTTGTCGTGCTGATCTCCGCAGTATATTCATTTGTGCGTTTTGGAGTCCGGTACACAGCGAAGTCTATGGAAACGGTAATTTTGAACCCTTTTGTTTTCCTTTGTCCTTTCGTTGCCCTCTGTGAGAAAGTTGTCAGCCACTAGCTATTAATGTTTCTTGAATTCAACATTTTTTTACTTTATCTATTCCCTAAGGTTTCAATTTAAGCTAGTTCGTTCATTCATTTAGCTTCTCTGCAGTTATCTTCTTGCTATTGAAAATAAATATAATAATATAAAAGTGGTTGCGTGCAAACTTTGTGAATCTGTTCACGTCCATTCCCATCCCTGAATTTATGTCCATTCACAACCTCCTATCCTCTTGACCGTTGATTTCCTTTTTGAAATTATACAACAGGTACGAAAGCTTATATATCTATAATATAATAATATAGGCTAATTATGATTTCATAAAACCTGCTCTTCATTTTGCTCAGTGCCTTATCCTCTCCCTGACAAAGCAACCAACACCCCTCTTTTGATCCCACCTCTGCCGCATCACCTTCGACGTAACAAACGAGCCTCCTCCTTTGCTAAATAAAAAAAATTATTATAATAAAGCAATGTTTCATTTGAACTGTTTACATCTTTTTCTTCTACCTTCCCGTTGACATGCATTAGAATCCATTTCCACCTCCTACTAGGCCATTCACCGTCCACATCACCGCATCCCACACCATTTCGCCCTTCCTCCTCACCCAAACCAACTCATCTTGCCGAACATCATCCCTCCACCTCGAACCCTTCCTCACCCAACGGCCAGACCCAACTCGACAGCCGCCAGCAGTTCCGAGCGCCAGACTCCAGCACGCCATACCACACAGCCATCTTCCACCCTCCATGCTAGCGCCCTCACTAGACCCACCACATCAACTTGTTCATCCCCATCATCGGCCCTTCGCCCTGCCTTCCCGTGAGCAGCAGCAACCATGGCCAGCCGAGCAACCGCGGACCCCATCTCCCCTGTCGATCGCAGTCTCGACCTCGCCATTTCTCCCTTGTCGTATCACCTATTCCGCGTGACATCTTCCGAGTCTTCCTCTCTTTATATATTTATATGATATGCTGGGAAGGTAATGTATTATTCTATTAAATACTAATTTTTAATGTTATATATATAAAAGATTTATTTGCTAAGTTAGTTTTTGTATAAGCTACACACATTCTATCTCTTTGCCTTTATAGTATACTCCAGTTTATACATATATTTTTTTTGAATAGATTGTATGCATATCTATTTGCCTGTGCGCATATTTAACTTATATATAAGTGTCTGGTTTTAAAAATGTTATGTGTTTTAAACTTATATAATTATATTGAAGTTACCTTTGTGTTTGGTTATAGTACATAAAATTTTTGGTTTCGTATAGAATGGTTTACATAGAAATACATATATTCATTTTTTTTACAATTGACTTTAAATTGTGTGCATATATAAATAAATATATACAGTTGTTTATATTGTGCAAGTTGTAACGATATATATCTCATCTATTGTAGAAGTTTCAGATCTATGTATAACATTAATAGGCGTTTGTATTGGTCTGCTTGTTTGAAGATCTATGCTTTCGTATTATACATATATAATATAAAATAAATATAGATAGAGTGAGATCTATTTTTTATAAACTTTGGTACTTTGTAAACTATTGTACACTTTGGAAAACCTTGTATGTAATAAGGTCTGCCTTTATTATAATACTGATTTTAAGTGTATATATGTTATGTCAGTTTAAATACATATATAATCTATAGCCTACATTGTATATATATAGTATTATTTGTTTTTTTACAGTTTATATATATATAGTGGTCTATGTATTGCAGTATGATACAGATATGGGAGTTATAGAAGTTATATATATAGTATAATAATTTATATGTTGTGCCTAAAGTAAAAATATATATTTGTTATTAAAATATTGTTTTAATGAATCGATATGGTATATAAGTGTATATTGTTTTATGTTATAAAAACATATATATGCTCTGTTTAAATATGTAAAGGTTTACTTTATATATATGTTTTCTGAAGAAAATAATAACAATAATAATAATAAATTGGTTTTAGAGAGAGAATTATTATTTTATATATCGTATATTTTGTTCAACTTATATCAAACTAAATTGATTTGTTCTCATCGATTTCTATTTATCAGCCTTGTTCGTCGAATTCGTGCCAATCTAGCTTTGATTTGGAATTCGTGCTTGGATTCGTAACTCATCTCATTCTCGTTCGCCACTAACCTCGAAAGGTGAGCAATCACTCACGATTAACGTTCTTATATTTATTAAATTTGGTTTCAATTGAAACAACAATTGAAATATCATGCTTAATTGAACTGTTAATTTTATAATTGCTATATATGATATGCTATTATCTGTATTGTTCACATGTGAGATATGACACCATATCATATTATTTATATTTATTTATTTTGTTATTGATGATATATCTCTGTTGTTGATATGTTATATTATTATCATAACTGTACTCACTCTGCAAGTTCCCTGTTAGTATAGAACTCCCTATGGGTTGAAATGATACATACCCGAACGATCCTGTAGAATAGGAGAAAATCGTTATGGGTTGAAATGATAAACCCAAGCGATTTTCATTGAATTGAATTTGGGATTGCGGGTTGAAAAGATATATACCCATATATATTTAAATTGCGGATTGAAATGATAAATATCTGTATCACTTGACCATAGGATAGAAAATTATATATAGGCACCGTTGGTCAATATATATATATTTTGAAAGTGATTTCCTAGGTTTTGAAAAGAAATATATGTGGTTTTAAATAAATATTGATTCTTAGATATTATATCTTTGATATAGGTTTTATAATAATTTTAATAAATTAAGTTGGAAAGAGAAATAGAAATAAATTTTGAAATTTATTTAAATTGTTTTCCTTGAATAAGACCGATTTGAACTTGTAAAATTTGAGATCTTAAAGATATGGTTTATGACTTGATTTTTATTTAAAGTGATTAAAGGAATATTTCAAGTAAATAAATTGAAGAGAATATATAGTTTATATAAATCGCAAATGAATTTAAGTTTCAAAATCTATTGAAATTGAAATGGTTTATTTAGAAACTGAATTGAATTGGAATTGATGAATTGGGGATGAATTAAATTGAATTTTTGGAATTTTGAAAAAAATTGAATCGATTTGTGAATTTGTGGAAGCTATTTTATTTTATAAAGTATTTTTAAACTATATCTACAACTATTTATATTTTACTTTATAAATTATTTTAATATAAACTATTTTATATAAATCATTTTCAATATATATTATTTTATTATAAACTATTTTAACTTATAACTATTTTATACAAACTATTTTATTTTATACACTAATTTTAATATCTAAACTGTTTAAGAGGAAAGTGTTATGAATTCCAAAATGTTATGATTTCAACTATAGTTTCAAAGTGTTATGAATTTCAAGGTTTTGATTTCCAAGGTGTTTTGATTTTAAAAGACTTACAATTTCGAAAGCGATATAACTTTGGAAAGTGATATGATTTTGGAAATGGATTTATTTGAAGTGAAAATGATATCGTATGGATATGGTTTTGAAATGGCAATGATATTTCGGTTTTGAAATATAAACTATTTTGAAAGTTTATTAAATGACCAATCGGTGTAATAATTACGTAGTTATTGAAGAGTCCAGGATCGGTTAGGGACATACTCTCTGTCCAAACCGAAAACCACTTTAATAACTATTATACGCGGAGTGTGATCCAGAATGAAGTGGTTGGAATGATGACGTTGCTGGATTTGAAGAAAGAGAACGATAATGGATAGCCTTAACACTTGTGTCAAATTTGAAATGACTTAAACAGGAGCCGTGCTGGGCCAGTGAGGTTAGCTACCTCTAGCGGACACACTTCTTCGTAAACTACTCATTACTTGTTTTTGATTGGTGCGCACCCTTGAATTGGGAGTGTTGTTTCGCGGTGTTGCGATCGTTGCGGCGATGCGTTCTCACCAGTCCGAATCAGGCAAACGGTAGTTTCACTAGCTTGGGTATTGCCTCATGTGCCTTGTCATACTCGTATCCCTATGCGCGGCAACTACGATTTGTTTCGTGTTATATCTATGGAGTACTCCCTGATAGCCCACTAGTTTACGGTGGAGTTTATAGTGCTGTATAGACTATGACGCTTATATAAAATGTGTTAAGGGGGATAATGGTAATGCCTTAACGCTATTTTGATACTTTATATTACTGATAGGCATTATCTACTTAGCGTACACTACTATATATAAATAGTCTAACGGATCCTTAGAGGATGGTTATCCCAAACATCCTTTGAGTTACTTGTATTTTCAGTTGTTATTTCACTTGAGTTTGATTTATTGATATAAGAATGTTAATCCTGACTCGAGTGTTTTGTGTTTTGCTTTACGCTCGGGTCAGACTGAGTGTACAAGTATTCGAGACTCACCTTTGGAGTTGGAGCTTCGCTTGGAGATCCAGCTATTTATCCAGCTTTTAGATATTCAGTTGATTCCAGTGATGTATTCTGATCTTGTATTTGACTATTGTATTCGAGACTTCTGTTGAATCTTGTTTAACTCTGTTATATATATATATAGTAGCTTCATGGACTACTATTCTTTTGTTTCCGCTGCACTATTGTTATATTACTCTGTGTGTGATCTGTGATTATTTTATTTACTGTATATGCTGAGTTTTGCCAAATTTTATTTACAATCCATTGTTTTGAATTATTTAAGTTCGGCATGTGTGGATTTATTGTCGATTTGAATGGTCCAAAAAACTGGGTCGTTACAGAGAACGTCTTGTATCCGACAAGACAAGATAGACCTCACTTACCCCCAACTGGGTATACAGCATGCAACAAGTTTATGTGTTGGGCTGGATGTGTTCCGCCTTTCAATTCCTTTGTCCAGGAGATGTTGACATACCTCGAGATCGCCCCTACACAACTGCATCCCAACAGATATGCTTTTATTCATGGGGCTTTCTTGCAATTCATGAATGTTCTATTTCGTCCGTCTACTCCTGAAGACATCAGATTCATTTATAATTTCAAAAGATGATCGGGAAGCCGATCGGGAAGCCCCTCTTACGTTTTCCTCGAACCTTCACCAAATTGCCAAGTCTTGACGGGTGCTTGGAACAAACTTTCATTGTTTAAACATGAATAGTTCTATGTGTGATGCCCTCCTGGATTCACAAGACGATGGTTAAAA
Organism: Allium fistulosum; assembly: GCA_030737815.1. Taxonomy (NCBI): domain Eukaryota; kingdom Viridiplantae; phylum Streptophyta; class Magnoliopsida; order Asparagales; family Amaryllidaceae; genus Allium; species Allium fistulosum. Next base: position 779,108,794 of record CM060907.1, read on the forward strand.
GGACGTAAGCACTTCTTCCACTTTTCTCTCAAGTTCACTGACCCAAGTCATAACTTTTCCTTTGAATCTACTAACATTCGGAGTTCTTTCTGGTGTTCACCCATGCCCCGATGGCACTAATTTTTCTAGGGTCGTCGCTGCCATTCGTGCTACCTCTATCGAGGATCGGGATACCAAACTCCTCGTAATCAATGAATTGCTATCTTTGTTTGGGTTATTGGAGGACGGCCGCGGGATCGGACTTCCTGGAAGCACGACATTACCAAAGAATATCTTCGAACAAAGAGGGGACATAGTTAACCCCATCGTGCCCCCTGCTGAGGGGACTCGAGAAGATACATAGGAGGGAGATATTATAGATTCTCAAGTCGAAAAACTGGTAGATATCGATGCAGGCCTCGGAAAAGCACCAATGGTTGAACCATCGTAAGTCAGACAACCCCATACACCTACAAAGAGAAAAAAGAGGTTGGCGTATAGGCTACGTAGAAGAAAAACCACATTGGACCCAGAATTTGTTATTACTCCTCTTGAAGAGGAATGATCATCTCAACATTTGAAAAGTTCATTAAAGGGATTCTCTAATCTTCAAATTCCGAACAATATCATGTCTTACGACTTTCCAAACATTAACATTGAAGGACTTAACTCTCCCATAAGAAGTGGCGAAGGCATCCATCCTTCTAATAAAAGGGAAACACACCGATGAGAAAAGCTATTGTCATCGGTCTGTTGGGGGAAACGATAGATCACTCACAATCTCTTGCACCCCACTATACAATTGTTATTGAACTCTCATACGACAATTTCTAATACGCTCTTATTTGGTCTTTACAGATGCAATGTCTTAATAGAGAGCCTTTGATCGTCTCCGAAGTTCCTCGGCATACCATCGTCCAAGCCAGGATTCCAAGTCCACCCAACGCAGAGAAACGGATGAGGGACGGGACATGAATTACCACTCGAGGGAGTCCTTTTCCTCTTCTGAATGAAAATCTCAATCTCATACGTCTCGTCAAGGTGAACAATCTCATTTTACAGTTCAGAATGGAGAACAACCTTCTTATCATGGCCCTCACATCGCTGTGTCTCACAAGCAACACCCCGGCTCTTCAAGCTTAAGACAATCTTGTGAGCTTCGATCAGGAAAACACCCACTCGCTACTTCTGATCCACCCCTGTCGGCTACTGCCCTTGACACTTCCACCGCAATTTGGCCGAGCTTAAGGAAATTTTCCAAAAAATTTGCTTCGATGGCTTTAAATTTCTCCCTTATGTTCATATTATCCTAGGACATGCCAAGGAAAGATCTTTAGCATGTGTGAATGACGTATTTGTACAACGCGAATCATTCATGTACTTGGCAAAAAAAGCCTCTGAAGTTTCTATCGAGCATAAACACAAAATAGGTCATCTCAAGTTGGAAGCAATACATGACAAGGATATAATCAAGCACCAGGATGCTAAGTTGCTAGAATTTAAAACCCAACTTGCTGAGGCGGAAAAGAACGCCAAGGAGATGGCAGAGGCGGTAAACCGTTTGGAAATTTCGCATAAAAAAGAGCTCGACGCGGCACTTCATCGTAGTGGGACAATCACTTTACAAAAGGACTCCTTGCATAAGGAGAAAAATGCTTTAGCTCGACGCATTGAGGAGCTTGAAGAATTGTCAAAGAAAGAAAGGGAGGAAAAAATTAAAGCCTAGGAGGAATCACAGAAGTATTGCGAAGTTGTTCAGGCTAGGAGCTTGAAGGCAAAACTTGACGAACAATTTGCTAAAATTGAAGCTCTCAAAGAAGAGGCTCGAGAAGAAGGCCGAAAAGAAATGATCGACCAAGTCAACTCCCAGGTGGAAGTCGCCATGGAGTCCGATAAGAACGAGATCAAGGACTTATTCGATCCACTAATCATAGAATACAATTCTAAAGTCCTACTCCACCACGACTTAAGTTTTCTTGGCGAGGGCAACCTTGAATCGCTTGTTGATGCTTGGGAGCATATTGTTAAGATGAAGAAGGAAGAGCTGGGTGAAGCGAAATTTAATGAGGAAGAATTAGTGAGGGAGGTTCTTCGCGGAAACAAGCCTTCGAATCTGGCTGCTGCAAAACTTCAATTTTTCAAGGCTTCTACACCTACTGAAGGAGGAGAGAATATTATCAGGTCTTCAGCAACTAATCTTAAGGGTCCCTCTCCAACCCAAGTAGCCAGACCATCAATTTCTCTTGACATGGAGCAAAATCTCGGCTATGATCCAGATAAGCCTGACTTTGAATCAAAAGTGCTATCTCCCATCCTTGAAGGAGTTACCTCGGCGACTACAGAAAGTCAACCAGATGCTGGTATCATACTATACTCCTCTGTATATAAAAAGTTTTTGTTCTTCATGCGCAATGGCTTTTAGCTAACATCCCTGTTTTATCAAATTTTGTAGGTCTTCTGGGTCCTAGTCAAACTCCCATAAGTGGCACTGTTTCAGAACAACATGAGGAAACGGCTGAAGACCTGGCGACTACTAATGTTCTACGACTCGATGCTCAAGTCATCAGTATGCTTAATGAAAATAAGGTCGAGGATCCACTTCCGACCGACGAATCTAACAACATGATAATTCTCGGTGACTCAGAACATACTGATGAGACTAACATGAGGGAGCAGATCGAAAAGGAGGAACTGTTGAAAAGAAAGGTTAAAATCGAGCCCGTCGAGGTGGATATTAATGATCCCCATCTTGTTCCATTGCAATATATTCTGCCGAGTGGGTCGATCCCTGATGAAATTCCTCCTACCTCCTCAAGCTCACTGGCCAAAGGCGTAAAGGGTCTCGAAAGAGAAGTATGAGTGGCTCCATCAATGAAAAATCCAAAAATGAAAGAAAATCGAAGAAGTAGTTGTTGCTTCATGTCATTGTACATAGTTTGCATGATTATTTCTTTCACTAGCCGTAGTTGTATGGGCATGAATCTCGATCTTTTGAAATAACTTGTAGTGAAATTTTGGCATCTGTAAATAATTATTTTTGTTTTTGGCTATGCTTCATGTGAATTGTTATTCAAGTAGATGAACGATTACTTTCCAATCAATGTACTTGTAATTCATTGCTTATGAATTCTGTTAATAATCCACCATCTCAAGGCCTCCATGTGGTCGTGGCCTCGAGTCATATCAAACACCAAGTTATGGCCTTATGTAACACCCCATATTTTTAGTAACATTATTTAGGATATTTAATTAGCTAAATAAAATAAAATAATGTAAGGTGATTAATGGATTGAGATTTGTGATTAATAGGGGTAGTCGTGCCATGTTAATGAGTAAATCAAAATGAGATAATATGAAATAAAATAGATAAAAGGTTAGGAAGTAGGCAGGGGAAAATGGGAATAAGGAAAATCCTTATATCCTAAAATTTATAACCCTTAACCATGTATTCTCTTAATTCATTCTCATTTGAAAATTAAAAACCTAGAGTCGGCCACCATTTTAGAGAACTAGAGGAAGAAAAAGCTAAGGAAGAAGATTAACCAAATCAAAAGCTATACAAATCCTTAATCTTAAGCTAAACTGAATAATGGCTACATCTCATTTTCCTAAACGTTTTCGATTTTAAGTTTAATTCGAAGTGTTTTGCTAGTTTATGCCATGTTTTTGAATGATTAAATGTGTATATATGCTTATTGATGATTTATGCTTATTTATATAGATTTAATGATACGTTTTGATGTGAAAAACCTATTTAATGACATTCAAATGCCTTGCGAATTTAGATTTAGATTAGAAATGATATTCTAGAGATGGGTTTCAAGTTTCATAATTTTCTGAATTATTGTGGATCTTATATAAATTTTCTAGTGTAGAAAATGATTGTTTGGGTTATAAATTATTTACGGCTAAATAATTATTTATTTGGCTGAAATTTATATATTTTAGAAAACATATTGAAAATGATTTTCTGGAATTTTTGTAGAATTTTTCTAAGTGCTTTGATGAATATTTAAAATTATTTGAGGTATGTGACTTAAATGTTTTATATATTTATAAAAGGAGAAGGGGTATTTTATATAATAAAATTATTGTTTATTTCTGAAATCTTGGCAACACTTTTGAGGAAAAGAAAATTAGTAATCAATGGAAATTTGACAAATGTAGCAAGTTAGTCAAAAAGTATTTCTCTTTTAAGTTAAAGACAAAATTTACTTGTTTTTAGCCTGTTTCGCCACTTTCGGCCCCAGGGGTTCCGAACTAGACATTTCTCCACATTGCTTTTGAAACGAATGTGCATGGTATCATTATACTTGGTACGTAGCGAATTGGATGAAGGTGGAAGGTATAGGGTAGAAACCTATGGTTCCGAAAGGGTTGAAGCATGCCTTTGTTTTAAAATGAAGTTGCACCTACTTTGCTGTCGACTTGGTTAGCTTTCGACCAGGTCAAATTGCTTCAAAGAAATGGTTTTGAATGGGTTGCACTCTTTTGTTTTAAGTAATGCTTTCGAAGGGGTCGAAGCCCCTAGCTACCGCTTTTCTTACCTTTCGAAGTCAATGGTTTCGGAAGGTACACTTGGTTTTCAAACTTGGCCACTTCTCCAAAACTTTCGGAAGGTTGGTTTCGATACCACCACTTCTTTTCTTAGGAATAGCTTTCAAAAGGAATGCTTTCAACTTTAATGGGTTTCAGATCCTTTTGCTCTACTTGAAGGCGTAATCCAAATGGTTTCGACCGAAACGGTTTTCAAAGATTTCGAAGGGGTAATTTTTGAATGGTTTCGAAAGGTTTCCACATGTTTTAATTGAACCCAAAGGCTTTTGAAAGGTTTGATGTTTTATTTCTTTCGAAAGGGTTTTAAATGAAGGTTTCGAAGGGGTGGTTCCCCAATGATTTCGAAAGGTTTTGAAGGAAGGTTTTCTAGTGGTTTCAAAAGGTGTAGAGGAAAGGTTTGTCCAATGTTTTCGAAAGGCAGTTTTAAAGTGTTTTGAAAGAAAATTGTAAGGTTTTAAAGCTTTCGAAAGGAAGGTTTTCCAATAGTTTCAAAAGGTTTTCTAAGAATGGTTTCGAAAGGAATGTTTTGGCCTTTCGGCCTAGGTTAGAAGAAGGGTTACTTGGTTTCGAAAGAGGTGCTTTCAATGGATTCGAAAGGGGTACTTTCAAAAGTTAAATGTTTTCATCAACAAAAGGTTTGGGTAAAGTAAATATATAACATGGAAAGGATATTTTGAGTAAAGCATAGATTATAAGTGTTTTCCTTGTTTAAGTTTGGTTTAAAAGGTTTTCAATCAATTTCAGATGAAAAGGTTTTCAAGGAAATTTTTGGAATGGTATCCCTAAGTAAAATGACTCAGATATTAGAATACCAGATGGGACCGGTATAGAGTCGCGCCCTATACATTAGCTATTAGCCCCAGCTAATTTAGTCCAAAATTCCAATGTGTAGGACTTTGTCACAGGTAAGACTAAAATTATGATTACACATAGAAGGGAATATGTTTGTATACAGATAGGTTATTGGTGCGCCCGCAAAACCATTAGGATTGGGTGACCCTGGGAGATGTTAAGTTAGGGACAGACCCTCCAGAAGAGAAGTATTTAACAAATAGTTAAGGACAAACCATCCAGAAGGGGTATGTCTAACAGATGTTAGATTATTTTGTTATATTGTCTGGTAGGCCCGAGCTAGCTAAAGGTTAGTAGTTAACCATACAAAACTATAATGTTCGGACATATAGTCCATTTGTTACCTGATATGTAAGTTTACATAATAATGCTTTACAGTTTTAACCCGTTTCTGTTGCAGGATTATGGTTTGCAAAAGATATGTTTTAAAAGAACATTAGTGAGGGGAAACTCGTTTCGCAAAGCAGTGTGGTCTCACTTAATATCGTATCCGAGATTTATAGTATTATTCACACCAGGCTTTATGTCTGACTCGAAGTTTATGTTTTTCCCTTTAAACTCTCGAGTGCTCAAAATTGATTTGAGTAGGCCGAGGGTTTAGGTTTTACAGGTTTTAGTAGGTTGACGAATAAAGCTTCCAGAGATGAGCAGGAGGCTGATGGATAGCTATTTGGGAGTTGCTGTTTTGTTTTGTTTTATTCTGCTGTGTTGTATTTAAGACAGTTATGTCTATATAGTACTCTGTTCAACCAAAGGGGCATCATCATATGTCGCTCTTGGCGTATTTGTGTAATAATTATATTTTTCTGAACCTGCGAAACGATCATGGGATTACGTAATTTGAATGTGAAGCATGTGCTTTGGAAATGTAATGTGAAAAGATGTTTTTAAAATCTATGATTTTGTTTCATATTCAAATGCTTTTGATATTATGGATACTATTAACATAGCCATATTTAGTCGCCGGAAGTTAATACTATGACTGCAGCATCTGTAGCGCTTAGCTTTGGGCCTCTAGATAGGGGATGTTACAACTTGGTATCAGAGCATAGGTTTATGAAATACTTTAACTAAAAATGATTTTTGAAAACATAATCCCTAGGAATTAGATAAAGATCGGGGTATGGGATAATGCTATAGTAACGTACTTGTATTTGCTATATATAAATATACGCTATATTTGTATTCTCCTATCTCTATTTAGGTTATTCTTCTGTATCTCACGAGGCTTGAATACAAATATGGACACTAGAAGAGGCAGAGGTAGCCTAGGAGGGGAGGATGGCACTACCAATGCAAATGCCCGACCCAATACAAGGAGGACTCAAGGTCAGGCTCAAGCTGAGAATGTTGGTGCTGTAATCATACAAGTGGATATGGGAGCTATGTATCAGTTTTCGTAAACATGATGCAAGTTGGAATTGCTGCTGGAGTGGTTGGAGGAATGCTGCGGGAGGAGTTCAGGAAGCTCCGGTTGTCAACCATTATGCTAACTTGAGTAGAGACTATGCTAGGCTTGGAGGGAAGCCGTTTATTGGAACTGAAGATGCTATAGAAGTGGAGAATTGGTTGTTGCACTATGAAAGGATATTTTCTGACTTAGGGCTCAATGAGGAGCAGACGAAGAGGCTTGCTTCGAGAAATCTTCAAGGAGCAGCTTTATTTTGGTGGAATAGCGTGACGGTTGGAGTAAATGAAGAGGAGATGACATGGGCTGAGTTTAGGAGAAGGTTCCATGAGAGGTTCATGTCGGTGATGGCGCAATCTGTTTTGATCAGAAAGTTTGCTGAGTTAGAACAAGGAGAGATGTCTGTTTTGGAGTATGCTAGTAGGTTTGAAAAGTTGGCTAGGTATGGTTATGCCACTGTTGATATTGTGATGAGGAGGAATGAAAAGTTCATCAGGGGATTTAAGCCTGAGTCGGCTAGGGCTGTCTTACTGCATATCAGAGATCCCTATGATGTGGTAGTGGAGATGGCGTTAAGACACGAAGAGATGCTTGCTTGTTTGGAGAAGAAGAAGGAAAAGGAGGTCTGGGTTGGGCAAGGTCAAAAGAGGAAGTTCTTTCACAAGAAAGGTGCTCAGAAAGGTGAAGCAGCAAAGAAGGGGAAGTCTGAAGTGGTCTGTTACAAGTGTGATAAGAAATGCTGTTATTCTCATGAGTGCTGGACAAGTAAAGGAAAGAAGGCTGCTGAGAAGAAAGGAGTTAGATGTTTCAACTGTGATCAAGTTGGGCACTACAAGAACCAGTGAAAAGAGCCAGCTAAAGGAGATAAAGGTCAAGTATTTGCATTGGAGCCTGCTACTTCGAAGCCGACAGTGTAGGAGAAAGGAAAGACAGTTTTGGGAGGTACGCTTCAGATCCATGATATGTCAGTTAGCGTTTTGTTTGATACTAATGCATCGCATTCTTTTATATCTCGATGTTTGGCAGATAAGCTTAACCTAGAACCCACATATTTGGTTACTTCCTTAAGAGCTGCAAATCCGATAGGAGGGTATGCGACACTTGAGATGAAGTGTGACCACTTAGAGTTTGACTTGTTAGGTAATACCTTTGTTTGCAGTTTTCATATATTTGACTTTGTAGGGTTTGGAATTGTTAACCCGCCTTTTGGCAAGGCCATGGACATGCGGATTTAACTAAATTGGCTACTTATTTATCGAGGCCAGAATACAATGGGTTTGAGTCAGCTGGATGGAAAGACGATCAGTCATGGAGGATACGGCGTCGGCCGTTCGGTCTGGGAGGCGTGGTTCGGTTAGGATAAGGTCGTTCGGTCTGGGAGGTGTGGTTCGGTATGTTTGGTGTTCGACCATGTGGCTCGGCTTCTCGGTCATGCATGGTTTGGTCGAGGAGAGGTGGTTAAGCATGGTTCGGCATAGGTGGCTCGACCGTGTAGATGGGGTCTGCTGAAGTGGATCGGCATAATGGTGTGGTTTGGCCTTGGTGACGTCGTTCGGCCTCGATGGGGTCGGCTGAAGTGGGTTGGCGTGGAGTGGTTTGGCATTTGAGTGGCTCGGCCTGAGTGGATCGGTATATATGGCTCGGTGGTTACCTAGGTCGGCATTTCTAGATTGGTCGTGTTAGAGGGGTTTGGTGAGAAGGCTAGGAGACGACGTGGAGTGGATAGGCCTAGGTGGGTCGGTAGATGCCGCTCGAAGGATGGAAGTTCGTGCATGGACCGGCCTAGGTGGTCGGCAGGTGCCGCTCGGTGAAGGTTGGAAGCTCGTGCATGGACCGGTCATTGGTGTGGGTCGGTCGGCATGTTGAAGCTGATCGGCATACTAGAGTATGGAGTGGGTAGGCGTAGGCCGGTCGGCATGGCAGTGTGCAACGGACATGCTGAAGGATGTTGGCTTGGCTATGGTCCTGGTGGGCCCGGACTACTCAGGAAGCCCAGTAACTCGGGATTTGCCTATAAATACAGCAGGCGGGGCTTCAAAAAAGGGGGATCTTCTTTCTACTCTCTTACTTTCTTTTTTCTAAGGCTACTCTGCCATTGTCATTTCAAAAACTCTGGATTGTAGTTGTGATAGATTCTCATATCAATAAAAAGGAAATTTCTGGAGTGGACGTAGGCCGGAGTCAGCCGAACCACTATAAATCTTCTGTTTTTACTGCTTTCTTTTTAATTTTTACTGTTCTTCATATTGATACTCTCTACATACATTCTATCTGTGATCTGTGACTGTGATTTGGTGTTTTCACTTGTATTTGGGTGTTAGTGACCAATTTTGGCGCTAACATTTTGGTGCTTTCATTGAGGGGGCTAGCACTTAGGAATTGGAAAGCTTGGATTTTGGATTTAAAGACTTAGGAACTCGGATTCTGAAGACTATGGCAAAGCAATCAACCAGGAGGTAAAGGACAGAGAGGAGTCGGCAAGAGGGAAGTCGGGAGGCTTCCTCCAGAGCTAATCAAGCCACTGTCTACATCACTAGGGACGAGATGGAGATGATGATGGGAGCTATGCAGGAAGAATTGTTGAAAAGACAGGAGGAGGTAATGCAGAACCTACTTTGACAAGTTGGACAAGCTGGAGCACAAAGTCAAGGGAATGGACCGACTGCGGCTGTTGGCAATACAGAACAAGGAATCAGAGGTGTAGAAGTTTCTGGCGGTCGAAACCAGAACCAGACTAGAGGGAGTAAAGGAAATCAGCAAAGGCCTAGGGGCAGACCCTCGGGATTGGATACTGAGAGAGCTATGAATAGAGCTTGACGAGCAGGGACCAACGTGAACGTACATGGCCAACATGAAGAGTACTACCCAGAGTACCCTCCAGGACATGAGGGGCAAGGTGGAGATGCGAACAGGGTACTACCCCAGATGGAGACGAGCGAATGGCTGGATTAATACAAAGGATTATGAGAGGAGGACTACCGAGTAGAGGCTTGGAGGAAGTCAGTCGAAGTCCGTTCACTTCGGAAATCAGGAATGCAAGGAACCCTCCAGAATTCAAACTGCCAACACTGGAGGCCTATGATGGGAAGTCAGATCCAACTATGCATGTAACCAGATACATCATACATATGGAAGTGTTGGGGGCATCCGAGGAGGTGATGGCAAGATGTTTTCCTCTATATTTGACAGATTTGACTGCACTCTAGTTCAGGCAGCTAGAGACCGGATCGATCAGGACATGGGGCGAGCTAGTGGAACGCTTCATGATACAATTCAGGGTTCACGTGATGCGACCCAAGAATGTGATGACATTGGCATCAATGAAGCAGAGGACCGGAGAGTTTGTGAGGGGTTTTCTAATGCGGTTCAATGCAGCCGTAGCTTCAGTAGATTGCCTGGATCCATCAATGATTTTGATGGCGGCGGTAGCAGGGATTGCTGAGGGCACTGAATTCAAGGATTCATTAGCACGGGATCCACCACAGGATCTTGGAGAGTTCTATCATGAGGCGGAAAGATTCATTCGGTTAGAGGATCCACGTGCCGAAAGGCAGGAGATAAACGCCGTGCAAGGCGAAGGAACGTTTGATGAAGGACGAGGAATGGATAAAGGAAAGCGCAAGCTGGACGATGGACCTGGCGGTTCAAACAAATGGAGGAGAGGTCGAGAACCCAAATTCGTGACGTACGCGGACTTGACAGATAATTTGGAACGGATCTACTTGGACACTCGGGGGCAGCTCCCCTATTGGAAACCACCCAGGAGGGATCCCACTGAACGGGAACGCATGAGCGGGAAGTACTGCCTATTCCATGAGCGGGAAAGGCACTCCACGGATGAATGCCGCCACCTGAAGGATGTGGTGGAGGAACATGTTAGAAGTGGCAGGTTGCCACAGTATGTGAGAAATCGGACTGGAGCAGTAGAACACGAGCAGCTACCACTTAGGTCAAACAGGAACGACTCTGGAATGGGGTCACGACTCGTCATCCGTTGATCATGATGGCAATGATCGAGTTTAGGATTTGGACTCTGGTCATCGAATAATCTTTTCTGATTTTGTTTTAAAAAATAAACAGCAACTATGCCACTCACACATGTAAGGGAACCAGAGTGATCCCCAGGCATGCTCTGAGACGGTAATAGGCTGCTTTGCCTGGAGAGGCAACCCTTAGCTTTTTCTATTTTTCTTATTGGACATTTGGACTTTGGATTTGATAAATGGATTTTGGTTTTATGAAACAAACACCTAACCAGAGAGTTATGTGATGGATATTGGAAGTCGATGGGAAATTAATCGCTTAATGTTCAGGGACACTGAACCGGAGTGCATGGAGCGACGCCGCTTCGCTTGAGAGCGATAGGATCGGCTCGCTCATCGTTGTTTCCCCTTCACTGGAGAGTGACATGATGGGATCCAACAAGAGCCCGGAGAGGCTGATATCGGTCTAGGACTTAGGCCATGACATCGCTTATTGTTTAGGGATACTGAACCGGAGTGCAGGGAGTGATGTTGCTTCGCCCGAGAGCGACAGGATCGGCTCACTCAATGTTTTTTCCCCTTCACCAGAGAGTGATAGGATGGGATCCAGTAAGAGCCCGGAGAGGCTGACATCGGTCCAGGAGGATCAGGGCATCGCTTAATGTTCAGGGACGTTGAAATGGAGTGCAGGGGATAGGTTGCTTTGCCAGAGCGCAACAGGATCTGCCTATTCAATCGTTAAGTTTGGATCGAGCTTAGCAAGGGTTCGGAGAGGCCTTCAACGATCTGGAAAGATCGTAGGATTCGATTACTGACTTCCAAGGTGTGAAATGGATTTGGATAGTGGCTTCGAACAGCTACAGATTTGGATAAGGACCCGGGGAGGTCCTGGACATGGATTTTAGGACCCGGAGAGGACCCCGCTTAGGATTTGGAACCGGCAAGGTCCTCGACTTGGACTACAGGACCCGGAGAGGTCCCGAACTCGGATAAAATGATCCAGAGAGATCGTGGATTCAGTTAGTTGATTTCGTACGAATGTGGAATTGGATGAGGATTTGGTTACTGGATAGGAATTGGATATCGACTCAGAGCAGTCGTGAATTTGGATAAGTATATGGCAATGGCACTCGGATAAAATGGATTGGATTATGGATCGGAAGGTATGGCTATGGATAACATATGGACTTCAGATATCTGATTTGAGGCTATTCAAAACACACCTTACAATAGCAAGGCATGTTTTGGGGGGCAAATGTTAACCCGTTTTGGCAAGGCCGTGGACATGCTGATTTAACTAAATTGGCTACTTATTTGTCGAGGCTGGAATACGATGGGTTTGAGTCAGCTGGATGGAAAGACGATCAGTCATGGAGGATACGGTGTCGGCCGTTCGGTCTGGGAGGCATGGTTCGGTCAGGATAAGGCCGTTCGGTCTGGGAGGTGAGGTTCGGTATGTTTGGCGTTCGGCCATGTGGCTCGGCTTCTCGGTCATGCATGGTTCGGTCGAGGAGAGGTGGTTAAGCATGGTTTGGCATAGGTGGCTCGACCGTGTAGATGGGGTCGGCTAAAGTGGATTGGTATAATGGTGTGGTTCGTCCTTGTTGATGTCGTTCGGCCTTGATGGGGTCGGCTGAAGTGGGTCGGCGTGGAGTGGTTCGACATTCGAGTTGCTCGGCCTGAGTCGATCGGTATATATGGCTCGGTGGTAACCTTGGTCGGCATTTCTGGATTGGTCGTGTTAGAGTGGTTTGGTGGGAAGGCTAGGAGACGACGTGTAGTGGACCGGCCTAGGTGGGTCGGTAGATGCCGCTCGAAGGATGGAAGTTCGTGCATGGACCGGCCTAGGTGGGTCGGCATGTGCCGCTCGGTGAAGGTTGGAAGTTCATGCATGGACCGGTCATTGGTGGTGCGGGTCACTCGGCATGTTGAAGCTGATCGGCATACTAGAGTATGGAGTGGGTCAGCGTAGGCCGGTCGGAATGGCAGTGTGCGATGAACATGCTGAATGATGTTGGCTCGGCTATGGTCCTGGTAGGCCCGGACTACTCAGGAAGCTTAGTAACTCGGGATTTGCCTATACATACAGCAGGTGGGGCTTCAGAAAAGGGGGATCTTCTTTCTGCTCTCTTACTTTCTCTTTTCTAAGGCTACTCTGCCATTGTCATTTCAAAAACTCTGGATTGTAGTTGTGATTGATTCTCATATCAATAAAAAGGAAATTTCTGGAGTGGACGTAGGCCGGAGTCAGCCGAACCACTATAAATCTTTTGTTTTTACCGCTTTCTTTTTAATTTTTACTGTTCTTCATATTGATACTCTCTACATACATTCTATCTGTGATCTGTGAATGTGATTTGGTGTTTTCACCTGTATTTGGTTGTTAGTGACCAATTTTGGCGCTAACGTTTTGGTGCTTTCATTGAGAGGGCTAGCACTTAGGAATTTGAAAGCTTGGATTTTGGATTTAAAGACTTAGGAACTCGGATTCTGGAAACTATGGCAAAGCAATCAACCAGGAGGCAAAGGACAGAGAGGAGTCAGCAAGAGGGAAGTCGGGAGGCTTCCTCCAGAGCTAATCAAGCCTCCGTCTACATCACTAAGGACGAGATGGAGATGATGATGGGAGCTATGTAGGAAGAATTGTTGAAAAGACAGGAGGAGATAATGCAGAACCTAATACGACAAGTTGGACAAGCTGGAGCACAAAGTCAAGGGAATGGACCGACTACGGCTGCTGGCAATGCAGAACAAGGAATCGAAGGTGTAGAAGTTTCTAGTGGTCAAAACCAGAACCAGACTGGAGGGAGTGAAGGAAATCAGCAAAGGCCTGGGGGCAGACTCTCGGGAATGGGTTCTGAGTGAGCTATGAATGGAGCTCGATGAGCAGGGACCAACGTGAACGTACATGGCCAACATGAAGAGTACTACCCAGAGTACCCTCCAGGACATGAGGGGCAAGGTGGAGATGCGAACATGGGACTACCCCCAGATGGAGACGAGCGGATGGCTGGATTAATACGAAGGATTATGAGAGGAGGACTACCGAGTAGAGGCTTGGAGGAAGTCAGTCGAAGTCCGTTCACTTCAGAAATCAGAAATGCAAGGAACACTCCAGAATTCAAACTACCAACACTGGAGGCCTATGATGGGAAATCAGATCCAACTATGCATGTAACCAGATACATCAGACATATGGAAGTGCTGGGGGCATCCGAGGAGGTGATGGCAAGATGTTTCCTCTATATTTAACGGATTTGGCTGCACTCCGGTTCAGGCAGCTAGAGACCGGATCGATCAGGACATGGGGCGAGCTAGTGGAACGCTTCATGAGATAGTTCAGGATCCACGTGACGCGACCCAAGAATGTGATGACATTGGCATCAATGAAGCAGAGGACCGGAGAGTCCATGAGGGGTTTTCTAATGCGGTTCAATGCAGCCGTAGCTTCAGTAGATCGCCCGGATCCATCAATGATTTTGATGGCGGTGGTAGCAGGGATTGCTGAGGGCACTGAATTCAAGGATTCATTAGCACGGGATCCACCACAGGATCTTGGAGAGTTCTATCATGAGGCGGAAAGATTCATTCGGTTAGAGGATTCACGTGCTGAAAGGCAGGAGATAAACGCCGTGCAAGGCGAAGGAACGTTTGATGAAGGACGAGGAATGGATAAAGGAAAGTGCAAGCTGGACGATGGACCTCGCGGTTCAGACAAACGGAGGAGAGGTCGAGAACCCAAATTCCCGACGTACGCGGACTTGACAGATAATTTGGAACAGATCTACTTGGACACTCGGGGGCAGCTCCCCTATCGGAAACCACCCAGGAGGGATCCCACTGAACGGGAACGCATGAGCGAGAAGTACTGCCTATTCCATGAGCGGGAAGGGCACTCCACTGATGAATGCCGCCACCTGAAGGATGTGGTGGAGGAACATGTTAGAAGTGGCAGGTTGCCACAGTATGTGAGAAATCGGACTGGAGCAGTAGAACACGAGCAGCTACCACTTAGGTCAAACAGGAACGACTCTGGAATGGGGTCACGACTCGTCATCCGTTGATCATGATGGCAAGGACCGAGTTTAGGATTTGGACTCTGGTCATCGAATAATCTTGATAAAATGATCCGGAGAGATCGTGGATTCAGTTAGTTGATTACGGACGAATGTGGAATTGGATGAGGATTTGGTTACTGGATAGGAATTGGATATCGACTCAGAGCGGCCGTGAATTTGGATAAGTATACGGCAATTTCACTTGGATAAAATGGATTGGATTATGGATCGGAAGGTATGGTTATGGATAACATATGGACTTCGGATATCTAATTTGAGGCTATTCAAAACACACCTTACAATAGCAAGGCATGTTTTGGGGGGCAAATGTTAACCCGCATTTTGGCAAGGCCATGGACAGGCGGATTTAACTAAATTGGCTACTTATTTGTCGAGGCTAAAATATGATGGGTTTGAGTCAGCTGGATGGAAAGACGGTCAGTCATGGAGGATACGGTGTTAGTCGTTCGGTCTGGGAGGCATGGTTCGATCAGGATAAGGCCGTTCGGTCTGGGAGGCGTGGTTCGGTCAGGATAAGGCCGTTCGGTCTGGGAGGTGTGGTTCGGTATGTTTGATGTTCGGCCATGTGGCTCGGCTTCTCGGTCATGCATGGTTCGGTCGAGGAGAGGTGGTTAAGCATGGTTCGGCATAGGTGGCTCGGCCGTGTAGATGGGGTCGACTAAAGTGGATTGGCATAATGGTGTGGTTCGGCCTTGGTGATGTCGTTCGGCCTCGATGGGGTCGGCTGAAGCGGGTCGGCGTGGAGTTGTTCGGCATTCGAGTGGCTCGGCCTGAGTGGATCGGTATATATTGCTCGGTGGTAACCTGGGTCGGCATTTCTGGATTGGTCGTGTTAGAGTGGTTTGGTGGGAAGGCTAGGAGATGACGTGGAGTGGACCGGCCTAGGTGGGTCGGTAGATGCCACTCGAAGGATGGAAGTTCATGCATGGACCAGCCTAGGTGGGTCGGCAGATGCCGCTCGATGAAGGTTGGAAGTTCGTGCATGGACCGGTCATTGGTGTGGGTCGGTCGGCATGTTGAAGCTGATCGGCATACTAGAGTATGGAGTGGGTCGGCGTAGGCCGGTCGGCATGGCAGTGTGCGGCGGACATGCTGAAGGATGTTGGCTCGGCTATGGTCCTGGTGGGCCTGGACTACTCAAGAAGCCCAGTAACTCGGGATTTGCCTATAAATACAGCAGTAAGGGCTTCAGAAAAAGGGGATCTTCTTTCTGCTCTCTTACTTTCTCTTTTCTAAGGCTACTCTGCCATTGTCATTTCAAAAACTCTGGATTGTAGTTGTGATTGATTCTCATATCAATAAAAAGGAAATTTCTGGAGTGGACGTAGGCCGGAGTCAGTCGAACCAATATAAATCTTCTTTTTTTACTGCTTTCTTTATAATTTTTACTGTTCTTCATATTGATACTCTCTACATACATTCTATTTGTGATCTGTGACTGTGATTTGGTGTTTTCACCTATATTTGGGTGTTAGTGACCAATTTTGGCGCTAACAGGAATAATGTTAGATATGGATTGGTTAAGTGAGTATGATGCTAGGATATTTTGCCAGGATAGGAAAATATCACTTAGACACCCGGATTGTAGTGATCAGATTGTATATACCGTAGAAAACCCTCTTTGTGAGGTGAATGCTTTGTTGGGTGCTATGGAGTTGGAAGATGAGTTGAATCGCGTTTTCGTGATTAGAGAATTTGTAGATGTCTTCGAGCCGATAGTAGGATTGCCGTCGAAATGAGCCATTGAATTTTGGATGGATTTGGTGCCTGGAGCAGAGCCGGTGAGTAGGTCGCCAACCAGGATGACGCCGATATAAATGACGGAGTTGAAGGCTCAGTTGGTAGATTTGGAAGGCAGGAGTTTTATCAGACCGAGTAATTCACCTTAGGGAGCAACCATAGTATTTGCTAAGAAGCCGGATGGATCATTAAGGCTATGTGTCGGTTATCGTAAGTTGAATGAGAGAACGATAAAGAATCGATATCCGTTGCCTAGGATTGACGATTTGTTCGATCAGTTGAGTGGAGCCAAGGTATTTTCTCAGTTAGACTTAGCGATAGGTTTTCATCGGCTTAGAGTGGCAGAAGATAGTATACATATGACGCCGTTCAGGACTTGATATGGATCGTACGAATGGTTAGTTATGCCATTCGGACTAACTAATGCGCCGGCATTCTTTGTGGATTTGATGAACCGAATTTTTCCGAGAGCACTTGGATAGGTTCATATTGGTTTTCATAGATGATATTTTGATATCCTCTAAGGATGAGAAGGAGCATGAAGTTCATCTTAGAGTTTTGCTTGAGACACTGAGGTAGCATCAGCTAAAGGCAAAAATTTTGAACTGCCATTTTTGGAAGAAGGAAGTGAAATTTATAGGTCATGTTGTCTCAGAGAAAGGGTTGTCTATAGATCCGACTAAGATTGAAGCGACAAATAACTGGAAGAGACCCGAGAGAGTAACTGAAATAAAGAGTTCTCGGATTGGCTGGATATTACAGGAGATTTATTAAGTATTTCTCGAGGATAGCAGCACCGATGACAAAGCTAAGGCGAAAGGATGTGAAGTTTGTGTGGGCCGATAAGTGTGAGGAAGCATTCCAGAGCTTGAAACACTTATTGACCCATGCACATGTGTTAGTGGTTCCGAAGGTGAATCATGACTTGGTAGTTTATACAGATGCGTTTGGAACTGGATTCGGAGCTGTGTTGATGCAGAGAGGTAAAGTGATTGCCTACGCTTCAAGACAGCTTAAACCGCATGAGGTGAGATATCCAACACATGACTTGGAGTGAGCTACAGTGAAATTTGCATTGAAGGTGTGGAGGCATTACCTTTTGGGAGAGAGGTTCAAACTTTATACAGATCATAAGTCATTGAAGTACTTGTTCTCTCAGAAGGAGCTGAACATGAGACAACAGAGGTTGTTAGAATTTTTAGCCGCTTATGATTTTGAAATTGAGTACACACCAGGGAAAGGCAACAAGGTTGCAAATGCGCTTAGTAGGAAGCGTCAGAATGCAGTGTCGGCTATGATAAGAGAATGGAAAGACTTGGAAGCGTTGTCAACTTGCAGAGTGCAGTGGAGATCCGAGATTGGGTCTAGTGGAGAGACTGTTGTATTATCTTGTTTAGAAGTCCGACCGGCATTAATTGAGAAGATTTCTTCTAGACAAGAAGATGATCTAGTGTTAGTTGAAAGGATCAGGAAATTAAAGGATGGAAAGGAGGGCGATAACTTGAAGGATTTTAGTCTTGACCAAAGTGGGTGGTTGAGAAAGAAGGGTAGATTATGTGTTCCAGATGTGGGAAACATAAGGAAGGAAGTTTTGGAGAAATGCCATCATTCGAAGTTCACAATTCATCCAGGAGGAACGAAGATGTATCAAGATATGAAGAGAAGTTTTTTCTGGGAAGGAATGAAGAGGGATGTTGGCTTATGGGTGATACAATGTTTGAACTGTCAGCAGGTGAAAGCCGAGCATCAGAAATCAAGTTGGTTGCTTCAGCCATTGGATATTCCGGTATGGAAGTGGGATTCTATTTCTATGGATTTCATAGACGGGTTGCCAAGATCTAATAGAGGAAATGAAAGTATATGGGTCAAGTGGACAGGTTGGCCAAGAGCGCCCATTTCATTCCCATTAAATCAAATAGGACGACACCTATATTGGCTAAGTTATTTATGAAGAATACAGTTAGACTTCACATAATTCCTAGTAATATTGTTATTGATAGATATTCTTTATTCACTAGTGAATTCTGGAAGATCCTACATGAAAGTTTAGGAACCAAGCTCAAGATGAGTACCGCTTACCATCCGTAGACAGATGGGCAAACGGAAAGAGTTAACAAGATCTTGGAAGACTTGTTAAGAGCTTGTGTATTAGATTTCGGGGAATCATGGAAAGATCATCTGCACCTAGTCTAGTTTTTGTATAACAATAGTTATCAGACTAGTATAGGGATGGCACCGTTTGAAGCTTTGTATGGAAGACCATGTAAATCCCCTGCATGTTGGTTAGAGACTGGAGATAGATTAGTCCTTGTTCCCGATTTGGTAAGAGAAGCAGTAGAAAAGATTGAGTGATAAGAGCGAGAATAAAGGAAGCTCAGTCTAGGCAGAAGAGTTATGCAGATAGAAGACGGAAAGATTTAGAATTCTCTGTTGGACATCACGTTTTCTTAAAAGAATCATCGATGAAAGGTGTTATCAGGTTCGGGAAGACAGGGAAGTTAGCACCGAGATTCGTAGGACTGTTTCCTAGTTTAGAAAGGATCGAAAAACTCGCGTTTAGAGTAGAGTTACCGAGTAGTTTGGTAGGAGTCCACGATGTTTTCCATGTATCTCATCTGAGGAAGTGTGTTAGGGATCCAGATACTATTATAGCACCGACTGTGTTAGAAGAATTAGTAGTGGAACCAAACTTGACTATAGTTAGGAAGCCTATCCGTATAGTCGCAAGAGATGAGAAGAAGTTGAGGAACAAGACAGTTAGATTAGTGAAGGTCTAGTGGGGTGACGATGCTAGAGACTGTACTTTAGAGACTGTACTTTAGAGACTAAGAGCAAGATTAGAGATGCTTATCCTGATTTGTTTGATGGTATGTTTTACCTTTGATTGTTTTGTTGTGTACCTTATCGTAATTTCGAGGACGAAATACTTTAAGGAGGGGAGATTGTAACACCCCATATTTTTAGTGACATTATTTAGGATATTTATATAGCTAAATAAAATAATGTAAGGTGATTAATGGATTTAGATTTGTGATTAATATGGTAGCCGTGTCATGTTAATGAGTAAATCAAAATGAGATAACATGAAATAAAATAGATAAAGTGTTAGGAAGTAGGTAGGGGCAAAATGGGAATAAGGAAAATCCTTATACCCAAAACCTTAAACCCCTTAGCCGTGTATTCTCTTAATTCATTCTCATTTGCAAATTAAAAACCTAGAGGCCGGCCACCATTTTAGAGAACCAAAGGAAGAAAAAGCTAAGGAAGAAGATTAATCAAATCAAAAGCTATTCAAATCTCAAATCATCAATCTTAAGCTAAGGTGAATAATGACTACATCTCATTTCCTAAATGTTTTCGGTTTTAAGTTAAATCTGAAGTGTTTTGCAAGTTTATGCCATGTTTTTGAATGATTAAATGTGTATATATGCTTGTTGATGATTTATGCTTATTCATATAGATTTAATTATATGTTTTGATGTGAAAATCCTATTTCATGACATTCAAATGCCTTGCGAATTTAGATTTAGATCAGAAATGATATTCTAGAGATGGGTTTCAATTTTCATAATTTTCTAAATTATTGTGTATTTTATATAAATTTTCTAGTGTAGAAAATGATTGTTTAGGTTATAAATTATTTACGGCTAAATAATTATTTATTTGGGTCTGAAATTTGTATATGTTAGAAAACATATTGAAAATGATTTTCTGAAATTTTTGTAGAATTTTCCTAAGTGTTTTGATGAATATATAAAATTATTTGAGGAATGGGACTTAAATGTTTTATATATTTACCAAAGGAGAAAGGGTATTTAATAAAATAAAATTATTGTTTATTTCTGAAATCTTGGCAGCACTTTTGAGAAAAGAAAATTAGTAGTCAATGGAAATTTGACAAATGTAGCAGGTTAGTCAAAAAGTATTTCTCCTTTAAGTTAAAGACAAAATTTACTTGTTTTTAGCCTGTTTTGCCACTTTCGGCTCCAGGGGTTTCGACCTAAACGTTTCGCCATAATTGCTTTCGAAACCAATGCGCATGGTATCAATATACTTGGTACGTAGCGAATTGGATAAAGGCGGAAAGTATATGGTCGAAACGTATGGTTCCGATAGGGTTGAAGCATGCCTTTGTTTTAAAATAAAGTTGCGCCTACTTCGCTTTCGACTTGGTTAGCTTTCGACCAGGTCAAATTGCTTTAAAGAAATGGTTTTGAATGGGTTGCACTTTTTTTAAGTAATGCTTTTGAAGGGGTCGAAGCCCCTAGCTGCCGCTTTTCTTACCTTTCGAAGTCAATGGTTTTGGAAGGTATACTTGGATTTTAAACTTGGCCACTTCTCCAAAGCTTTCGGATGGTTGGTTTCAACACCATCACTTCTTTTCTTAGGAATAGCTTTCGAAAGGAATGCTTTTGACTTTAATAGGTTTCAGATCCTTTTGCTCTACTTGAAGGCGTAATCCAAATGGTTTCGACCGAAACGGTTTTCAAAGGTTTCGAATGGGTAAATTTTAAATGGTTTCGCATGTTTTAATTGAACCCAAAGGCTTTCGAAAGATTAAATATTTTATTACTTTCGAAAGGGTTTTAAATGAAGGTTTCGAAGGGATGGTTCCCTAATGATTTCGAAAGGTTTTGAAGGAAGGTTTTCCAGTGGTTTCGAAAGGTCTAAGAAGAAAGGTTTTTCCAATGTTTTCGAAAGGCAGTTTTAAAATGTTTTAAAAGAAAGATGTCCAAGGTTTTAAAGCTTTCGAAAGGAATGTTTTGCAATGGTTTCGAAAGTTTTTCTAAGAATGGTTTCGAAAGGAAGGTATTGGCCTTTTAGCCTAGGTTAGAAGAAATGTTTTACTTGTTTCGAAAGAGGTGCTTTCAATGGATTCGAAAGAGGTGCTTTCAATGGATTCGAAAGAGGTACTTTCAGAAGTTAAATGTTTCATCAACAAAAGGTTTGGGTAAAGTATATATATAATGGCAAGGCAATTTTGATTAAAGCATAGAGTATAAGTGTTTTCCTTTATTAAGTTTGGTTTAAAAGGTTTTAAATCAATTTCAGATGAAAAGGTTTTCAAGGAAAATTTGGGAAGGTATCCTTAAGTAAAATGACTCGGATATTAGAATACCAGATGGGACTGGTATAGGGTCGCATGCTATACATTAGCTATTAGCCCAGCTAATTTAGTCCAAAATTCCATTGTGTAGGACTTCGTCACAGGTAAGACTGAAATTATGTTTACACACGGAAGGGAATATATGTTTGTATTCAGATAGGTTATTAGTGAGCACGCAAAACCATTAGGATCAGGTGACTCTGGGAGATGTTAAGTTAGGGACAGACTGTCCAAAAGAGAAGTATTTAACAGATAGTTATGTACAGACCGTCTAGAAGGGGTGTGTCTAACAGATGTTATATTATTTTGTTATATTGTCTGGTAGGCCCGAGTTTGCCAAAGGTTAGTAGTTAGCCAAACAAAACTATAATGTTCGGATAGATGGTCCATTTGTTACCTGATATGTAAGTTTACATAATAATGCTTTATAGTTTTAACCAAGTTTGGTTGCAGGATTATGATTTGCAAAAGATATGTTTTAAAAGGATATTAGTGAGGGAAAACCCGTTCCGCAAAGTGGCGTAGTCTCACTTAATATCGTATATCCAAGATGTATAGTATTATTCACACCATGCTTTATGTCTGACTCGAAGTTTATGTTTTTCCCCTTAAACTCTCGGGTGCTCAAAATTGATTTGAGTAGGCCGTGGGTTGGGTTTTACAGGTTTTAGTAGGTTGACGAATAAAGCTTCCGAAGACAAGCAGGAGGATGATGGATAGCTATTTAGGAGTTGCCATTTTTTTTTATTCCGCTGTATTGTATCTAAGACAGTTATGTCTATATAGTACTCTGGTCAACCAAGAGGGCATCATCATATGTCGCTCTTTGCGTTTTTATGTAATAATTATATTTTATCTGAACCTGGGAAACGATTATGGGATTATGTAATTTGAATGTGGATCATGTGTTTTGGAAATGTAATGTGAAAAGATGTTTCTGAAATCTGTGATTTTGTTTCATATTCAAATGCTTTTGATATTATGGATACCATTAACATAGCCGTATTTAGTCGCCGGAAGTTAATACTATGGATGACTGCAGCATCTGTAGCGCTTAGCTTTGGGCCTCTAGATAGGGGATGTTACACTTTAGTGTTATGTTGTCAGGTTCAGCGGTTTTCCTTTTTTTTGAATAACTGTGATTTTTTACCCGGCATTGATTTAGCGAGGTCGTAATTCGGATGGTCGAATTCCATCCTTAGCGGGTTTATACTCCTCCTGTCGATTTCAGGCCGGAGTTTATGGAATAGAGAACGGTCGAAATCCACTTATCTATTCATGGAGTTTGGGGAATAGAGAAAAGTCGAAATCCACTCATCTATTCATAGAGTTTGCGGAATAAAGAATGGTCGAAATTCACTCATCTATTCATGGAGTTTGTGGAATAGAGAACAGTCGAAATCCACTCATCTATTCATTGAGTTCGCGGAATAGAGAGTGGTCGAAATCCACTCATTTATCCATTGTTATACTCCAGTTCGCTCTCTGGGGACTTGGAGTTATTTTGTAGGCAGTCAGTATCTGCTTGGTTTATGTTTATACTCCTGTCCGTGCTTTGGGACTTAGATCCATTTCGGGAGCAAATAGGTTGTACTCCTTTTGGTTGATTGGTTTTATTTCAGTCCCACAGTCCAAGCAGGAATTTTTTTATTCTCTAGATTGTCGACCATATTCGTTCCTAGTTGTCTGTTCCATTCTCTAGATCATTTACAGGAATTGTTAAATGAGCAAATTAACTGAGCTCGTCTTGTTTGATCCTATCGGGGGTTAGCATGATCGATCGATTTCAAACTTTGGGAGTTTGTTCACACATATCGATATCAATCAGTTTTGTTATGTTAGCATACAATGCAATAACAATCATAACTACAAAGGAAGCTTGAAACTTTATTCATTAAATGGAAAGGAACAAAATAATCTATCTTATTATGTATTCAAAAAACCAAATGCTAAAGCAAAACTCTGAAAGTAAATAGAACTGAAATGTAAAGAAAATGATCTAATTGAAATAGCATCGTAAATGCTGGCTATTCCACGCTCTCGGAAGTGTAATGTCATCGACAGTCGTTAGCTTGAAAGTTCCTTCTCCAAGCCTCTGTTCAATGCATATGGTCCTTCCCAAATCGTATTCATGTGTGACGGGGTAGGAAAAACTCGTTTCAGGACGAGATCGCCAATTTCGAAGGTTCTTGATCGCACTTTAGTGTTGTAATATCGGGCGACTCGGTGTTAGTGTGCAGCTGCTCTCAAATCTGCTTCTTCGCGCTTCTCATCTATAAAGTCCAAAGATTCCAAGAGAAGATCTTTATTTGTTTTAGGATCATAGTAAGTCACTCGATGTGAAGGGACTTCAAGCTCGACAGGAATAACAGCTTCTGAACCGTAAGCGAGGGCGAATGGAGTATGGCCAGTCGTGGACCTGCGAGTGGTCCTGTAAGCCCAAAGTGCTGTAGGTAGTTCATCCACCCACTTGCCTCTAGCCTTCTCCAAACGCTTCTTCAGAATTTACTTGATGATTTTATTTTTAGCTTTAACCTGTCCATTTTCATGTGGGTGAGCAACCGCTGCAAATCTCTTTTCAATGCAGTATCTTCGGTAGAAGTCTTTAAACTCAGTACTATCGAACTGAGTCCCATTATCTGTTACAATGGTCCATGGGAGACCATAGCGACATATGATGTTTCGGATGACAAAGTTGATTACTTTCTTTGTCAGGATTGTAGCTAAAGATTCCGCCTTGGCCCATTTGGTAAAGTAATCAACTGCCACAATAACGTACTTCGCGCCACCTTTAGAGATTGGTAATGAACCGATAATATTTACACCCCACATGGCGAACAGCCATGGGCTGACCATTTGCGTGATTTTTGTTGGCGGTGCTCTCGGAACTTTTGCATATATTTGTCATTTATCACATCGTCTTACATAATCAGTTGTGTCTCGCTTTATGTTGGCCAATAATACCCATAACGGAGTATCTTCTTTGCTAAAGTTTGCCCCCCAGTGTGATCGCCACATTCTCCTTCATGAACTTCTTTCAACACATGCTTTATCTCGTCGTGAGCGATACATCGGAGTAAAGGGACTGAGAAACCTCCCCTATACATGACCCCTTCTTGCATAATATATCGTGAAGCTTTGCGAAAGACCCGTCGCTTTTCGTTTCTTTAACAAGGCAGGACCCCATGCAGTAAATAGTCTCTAATTGGAGTCATCCATGATTCCCTTTTAGCTTCTGCCTCTAGTGCTTGATTGATTTCCATCATGTTTATACTTGGGGTATCTAATACTTCGACCGGTACCAAACTCATCTGTTGTGCATCACCAGTACTAGAGAGCTTTGCCAACGAATCAGCCTCTCTGTTTTGATTGCGCGGAATATGTGAAATGTCATAGTATTCAATTTCGCTTAACAACTCCTGAACTCGGGTATGATAAGGGGCAAGCTGTTTTCCTTAGCCTGGTAGTATCCTCTAACTTGATACACCACCAATTGCGAATCACAAAAGATTCTAAGAGATTTAACTCCAAGTTCTTTGGCGAGGTTAAGCCAGCAATCAGAGCTTCATATTCAGCTTTGTTGTTTGTCGATGGGAAATCAAGCTTCAGAGCGTAACAAATCGACTGATTCTCAGGAGTCACAAGTACAATCCTAGCTCCATAGTAATGATCGTTAGACGCTCCATCGGTATATAACTTCCATCGTACAGTAGGGATTTCACTTCCTTCTGGAAGATCATCCTGCCCAGTAAACTCTGCTATGAAATCCGCCAAAGCCTGTCCCTGGATGGCTCCTCGAGGGAGATAAGTAATGTCGAATTGGCTGAGCTCAGTGTTCCACTTGAGTAACCTCCCAGACATCTCAGGTCGCTGTAGGATCTGTCGTAACGGCTGGTCGGTGTAAATATTGATCGGATGTGCCTAAAATTACGGGTGAAGCTTTCGTGATAATATTAGCAAGCAATACGCCAGTTTCCCTATTTTTAGATAATTCCTTTCTACTCCCGTCAATTGTTTACTAGCGTAATACACCGGCCTCTGGATCTGATTTTCCTTACGAACTAAGGCCGCACTTATAGTGTGTGCTAATACAGCCAAATAAATGAACAACTCCTCATGATCTACCGGCTTTGACAGAATAGGGGGTCTCTCCAAATGATTCACTAGAGCTTGGAACGCGTCTTTACAATCCTACGTCCATTCGAAGTTTCTTTTTC
Source organism: Allium fistulosum (assembly GCA_030737815.1). Classification (NCBI taxonomy): domain Eukaryota; kingdom Viridiplantae; phylum Streptophyta; class Magnoliopsida; order Asparagales; family Amaryllidaceae; genus Allium; species Allium fistulosum. The sequence continues at coordinate 779,134,716 of CM060907.1, forward strand.
CCTTTTTAATCAGATCGAAGAAAGGAATGCATTTGTTAGTATCTCTAGAGATAAATCTACTTAAAGCGACAACCTTTCCATTCAGACTCTGTACTTGTTTAATGGTTCTTGGCGCCTGGATATCGTGGATAGCTTGAATCTTCTTTGGATTAGCTTCTATTCCACGAGCATTGACAATAAAGCCCAAAAACTTTCCTATGCAACACCGAACGAACATTTGAAAGGATTGATTTTCAACTTGTAATATCGGAGGATGTCAAACATTTCTGCGAAGTCCCTAATGTGGTCGCTTGATTGTTGTGACTTCACAAGCATATCATGCATCCACATAAACTTCCATTGTCTTCCCAATTTGATCGTTAGACATCCTGTTAACTAAGCATTGATAGGTTGCTCCGGTTTTCTTCAATCCAAATAGCATTACCACATAACATCTGTAAAAAAAAGCTGGTGTGTTCCTGATCAGGGATATGCATCGGGATTTGGTTATACCCCGAATATGTGTCCATAAAAGATAACAATTCATGTCCTACAGTCAAATCAACTAACTGATCAATCCTTGGAAGGGGATTAGGACACACCCTGTTCAAATCTGAGTAGTCAATGCACGTTCTCCATTTCCCATTTTCCTACTTCACTAGTACGGGATTGGATATCCATTCACGATAGTGGGCGTCGCGGATAAACCCGTTGACTTTCAGTTTATCCACATCCTCTTTAAGAGCGGTGGATCTCTCCGGATCCATGCCTCGCCTTTTTTGCTTCATCGGAACATACTTTAGGTCAATGTTCAACACATGGCTTGCATTGGCAGGTGAGATCCCACAAATGTCAGAATGAGTCCAAGCGAATACGTCTAAATTCGCTTGGAGAAAACCGACAAGTTCTTTCATCACTAAGGGGTGAGCTGTGACCCAAGCTTCAGGACTCGCGATGGGTCGTCATGGCTAACCGTGATATCAATCGTCAGCTCCATCGGTGCAGCCTTGGTCTCATCACGCTCCTCTTTATCATCTCTTGGATCTATATCTCTATAGAACTGACTATGGCACCCGAGCCAAGGCCTAGACGCTAGTTGTCAATCTTCAGTGGTTAGGATGCGGACGGCTTTTTCCATACCCTTTCCCTTCTCCTTACGCTGAGCTTCCCTCAACTCAACTATATAATAGGCACGTCCTATCGCCTGATCTCCATGAACAACTTCTACACCATTATCCGTTGGAAACTTCAGAGTTAAACACCATGGGGAAAGAGCTGCCTGGAATTCAGCCAGGGTCGGTCAGCCCAGAAAAACATTGTATGGAGAGTCAACGTCTAAAATAATAAATGGTAAGATCTGCATTCTCCTTCATTCACCTTCACCCAATTCAACAGGTAATTCCACGTATCCTAAAGCCTTAGTTGCAACTCCATTAAAATCATGAATTCGAGCTTTAGATGGTTTCAAGTGTTTGGCCTCCATTCTCATCTGATAGTATGCCTTTTTAAAGATTATATTCATCAAACTTCCACAATCAATCAAAATCCTCCTTACCAACACAGGACCAATCATAGCTAAAATGATCATCATGTCAATTGTTGAGCCTCTACTTTTTCTGCATCCCTGCTTCTAAACACAATATCATCCTCCATGGTGCGCTGTTGTTTAGCCGTAGCTCCATCTTCCGTATTCGAACAGAATTCAAAATCAACATGCCTTATTGCGCTAGCATAATGCTCTATCTTTTGCCAACTCCTATCAGCAGGGTGTGGTCCACCTACTATCATATTAATCACTAGTCTTCCACCAGTCCACGTAGGCTCCTCAGCCCTATGCAGAGCTTGTCCTTGATTTGGGTCGGATGTCCCTTGTCCGCCATCCTTTGGAGTTTTCACAAACTATTGCAACTTCTTTTCCCAAATCAATTTTTCTATAACCTCCTGGAGGTGCCTACATTCATTCGTATTGTGCCCGTAACATTCGTGAAACCGACAATACTTCCCAGTCTGCTTCTGTCTCTCTGACGACTCTTTTGGTTGTGGCTTCCTATACTGCATGGTATTGCAAGTGGATAGATAAATATTCTCCAGGGACGTGTTTAGCGGCGTGTAATTTTCATACATTGGACTCCAGGGCTTTAGTCTCCCAAAGTCCCTCTTCCGCTCTCGATTCCTGTCTCCATCTTTCCTTTGTTGATTCGGCTTATTCTGAACATTCACCTGAACTTTCCCAGAACTGTCATCAGGCTATTTTATTACAATATTACTCTGTACTGCTTCTCCACTCAGTTCTGCAATATTCTTTTTCCTGGAGGACCTGGCCTCCTCCTTCTTTAGAAACTGAGCTGCCTTTGCATAGATGCGCTCTGACGTGGCAGGTGATTTTCCAACCAGTCAGTCGCCAAATTCAGATTCTGGATCAATCCCGCTCGTCATGGCCATGAGTATAGCATGATCATTCGGGTTACTGATCTCCATGGTGGCGATATGAAATCTCTCCAAGTAATCTTTCAACGATTCCCCTGGGGCCTGGATCACGCTGGAAAGGGACATCACATTCTTAGGATGAACTATGTGCATTCCTAATTGCTCTACAAACTTGGTTGCCAGCTCATCGAATCTCGAAATTGAACGTGGAGGTAGTCTCGTGAACCACATCGTTGCTATCTCGGAAAGAATTATGGGAAAGCATCTGCACTTGGTAGCATTGTTAACTCTTGTAGAATCCATCAACCATTCGTATCTCATGATATGCTACTTGGGTCGGCTTTTCCCTTGTAGGCGGGCATTAATGGCATGTTGAACCTCCTCGGGTATACCGCATACAGAAAGTTGTTTGTAAATGGGGTATGGCTTCTCGAGATTCCCTAGTCGTCATTAGTCAAGCCTTGATTCTCTCTCACCGATTGTCTAACCATTGTTGATAAATCTGGCATTAGGATAGGTGGTGCCAAGCGGTAGTCGCGCTCCACCTCACATGAATGGTCCGGTCGATGTCTACGGGCCGTTTCACGCCTTCTTGGTTCACCATCCTCCTGATGCGCACCTTAAACATTTGTCTCGTTGTCATTCTGGCAGGATACCTATTTAGCATTCAATCGAACTCCAGCATCCAAGCTCCAGGAAGAACTCCAACACAATTCCCTAAATGTAGCGGGGGAATCCCTCCTCTGGAGGAGGGATCGATACCGATCCCTAGGGAGGGATCAGCACCGACCAGTCTTGGCAGACCATACAGGTCTGCCAAAAGGCACTCCAACGTTTCTGCATGATCTCCTTCCAACCTGCGATGCCTAAGCCTTTGGTATTCATCCGATGAGCCTGAACTTTCCGATGTCGCGCCTTCCCACGCTATTGTTGGATATTCTGGTTCATCGGACTAATATTGGTCTGAATCTGCACATTTAGTTGTCGATGACTTTCCATCAACTCTCTCATCATATTATGAAATTCAGCTCGGGTTATAAAATCTGTAGGGTTCTGAACTTCAATCGGATCAGCATTTAAATTTGTTGGCTGGTTGATTGAGCCTCCTTGATGAATACCAGCAGTCTCATTCCCATCAACATTCTGAGAAGTGGATCTGGTATGTCTCACCATTGTCAATCTCCTTGTTTAGATTTTTGCAAATCTGAGTAGTGTAAGCAAGTTTTCTAAAGATAGCTAGGGATCTCCTTCGGAGGATTCGCCAAATCCAGTAGCAACAAAGGGGATCCTAACAGACTAAGAATCAGGTTTTCAGTGAAAGCACCAAATTGGTCACAAACACCCAAGAACAGGTTTATGTAGAGAAGTAAATGAAGAAAATTAAATTAAAACAGAGGAATAGAGTAAACTAATAAGAAAATCAAAACAATAATCAAGAACACCATGATTTATAGTAGTTCGACGTCGTATGCCTACGTCCACTTTGAAGATTCTCTTTATTGATTCACTATTAATTTGATTACAGCAGCAAACAACAAGAAGTAAGGAAAAACTTAGTTACAGTGAGAACTATGTAACCGGTAGCCTAAAGATCCTCAGAATGACCCTCTAGGCCAGTATTTATAGGTGAAGGCGACCACCAATCTCTCTGCAACTTCGGCTACATGACCTTATTATCCATATGGGCCCACCATAGAGGTCGCTAGGCCCAAATCTCAATGAAGAGGGATTGGTACCGATCCCTCCATTGGTTGATTCTGGGGTAGCGATCCCTACGGTGGCTTCTTCATGCTTATATACGATGGCACTCTAAATATCATATTGATTGGACCAGCGGAGCTCATGCTTTTGATTGATCTTTGATTCGAACCCACTTGCAAATTACTTTCTTCCAAACGCCCCAAATGGATAATACCGGTCCCTCATCCTTTAGTTATTCTGACATGCGATCCCTAGGGTCCATATACCTTGCTCTTTAAGTTTCTCCTGATTTGGACCTTTGGATCTGAAAATATTGATTGTTGAAGGCAGGTGTGTACTTTGATCCTAGCGCATACCGATCCCTTCATGATTGATTCAAGTATGTCGATCCATCTGATAACCTACCATAATGCTATGCCGATCCCACCTTGCTCCACAAAGCTATGTCGATCCCTCTTGCTCCACAAGGCTATGCCAATCCCTCTTGCTCAATGCTATGTCAATCCCTCCTTTTCCAAAATGCTTTGCCAATCAATCCTCTTCCTCAATGTTATGTCAATCCTTCTTATTCCATATTCCTATACTGATCCCTCGAGTTCCAACCTAATTCCCATATTTCTAGAATCCTGCATCGTCTATCTACCAACTTCATTCAATCCTGGCTTCATGTAACCATTTGAGCTCTGCTTCCGGGTTCTATAGCCATTGTTCTATGGTTATACTTCTTGATAATAGTCCATCCATCTTGCGCAATCAGTCTAATATCGCCGGGTCAGGATACCGAGTAATAATGCCGCACTCCTTAGCAAGGAGAATCGAATCCATAGACCGGTCTATTATGTTAGCAAGCATTAACATGAGCTGAAAGGAGTTATCTGAAGATAGATAAATTGGTGTTCCACTTATTGATTACTTCATGAAAGCTTCGTCCCTATTGTTAGGCTCATCCTATCAACGTTTACACCGATCAGCCATTATGAAAGGTCCTTCAACGACCTGACACGTTTGGAAGTTTACTCAAGTGAAACATCGAACTAAGCCAATTCTACATCACTTATCTTCCTCGGAGAGCCATTCAAGGATAGGCACTGGCGGATTTTATAGCGGAATTCACTGCACAGGATGGTCTCCCAAAGAGCAGTGGAGCCCCTACCATTTGTTGGAAAATGTATAGGGATGGAGCATCCGACGATCATTGTACTAGAGCCAGAATCATGCTAGTAACTCCAGAGGATCAATAAATTTGCTACGCTTTGAAGCTTGACTTCCCTGTAATGAACAATGAAGCCGAATATGAAGCTATAATTGCTGGACTTAAACTTGCCAGAGAACTATGGATAAAATCTATCAAAATCTTCTGAGATTCCCAGTTGGTAATATACCAAGTCAGGGGAGATTACCAGGCTAAAGGACAATGACTCACTCCATACCTTATCCAAATCTAAGAGCTATTAACTAACTTTGAGTATTATGACACCATGCACATTCTCCGTGATCAAAACAAAGAGGCTGAATCATTGGCAAAGTTTGCTAGCACCGTGGATGCACAACAAATGGGCTCAGTTCTGGTCGTAGTACTAGACGCTCCGAGCATAAGTCATTGGAAATCGACCAGGTAATAGAGACGGAGCCTGAAAAGGAGTTGTGGATGACTCCGATTAAAGACTATTTGCTACAGGGAGTCCTTCCCGAACAAAGGAATAAAAGGCGACAAGTCCTCCGCAAAGCTTCATGATATATCCTTCAGGAAGGAGTCATGTATAGAAAGGGATTTTCCATTCCCCTACTCTCGGTGTATTGCTCATAATGAAATAAAACGAGTCCTAAAGGAGGTTCATGAAGGGGAATGTGGCGATTACACTGGGGGGAAAATCCTAGCAAAGAAAATACTCCGAAATGGGTATTGCTGGCCAAATGTCAACCGGATGCTACTAATTATGCCAAGCGATGCGAAAAGTGCCAGATTTATGCAAACGTTTCGAGAGCTTCACCGATGGAAATCACACAAATGGTCAGTCCATGGCCGTTTTCCATATGAGGCATAGTCATTATCGGTTCCTTACCAATTTCAAAATGTAGTGCAAAGTACACTATCGAGCTGTTGATTACTTCACCAAATGGGCCGAAGCAGAACCTTTAGCCATGACCACGACAAAGAATGTAATCAACTTCATTGTTTGGAACATCATCTGCCATTATGGCCTTCCAAGTACCATTATAACTGAAAATGGGACTCAATTCGATAGCGCTGAATTCAAAGAATTCTACCGTCGGCATCATATTGAAAAGAGATTTGCGGTAGTTGCTCATCCTCAAGCAAATGGATAAGTTGAAGCTGTAAACAAAATTATAAAGTCCATTCTAAAGAAGCATCTGCAAAAGGCTAGAGGCAAGTGGATGGATGAACTCCCAACAACATTATAGGCTTACAGAACCACCGAAATCCGCGACAGGCCATACTCTATTTGCCCTTGTTTATGGCTCCGAAGCCGTTATTCCTGTTAAACACGAAGTCCCTTCTCATTGAGTAACCTACTACGATCCCAGAACAAATAGAGATCTCCTCTTTGAATATCTAGATTTTGTAGATTTAAAGCATGAAGAAGCAGATTTGAGGGTAGATGCACACCAACATCGAGTCGCCCGATACTACAACACTAAAATCTGACCTAGGAGATTTTAAATTGGCGATCTCAACTTGAAACGGGTTTTTCCTACCCTATCACACATGAATTCTACTTGAGAAGGACTATACGTCATTGAACAGAAGCTTAGAGAGGGAACTTTCAAGCTAATGACTTTTGATGGAGTTACGCTCTCAAGGGCGTGGAATAACAAGCATTTACGATGCTATTTCACTTAGTCTATTCATTTTCATTCAGCTGTATATAATTTTTGAATTTGCTTTAGCATTTGATTTTTCAGATATGTAACAAGACAGGCTATGTCATTTATTTTCATTTATCAAATAAAGTTTGAAATTTCCTTCATATATGTGATTGCTTTAGCAATGCATGTAAATTGCAATACCCGATTAACTAATACTGGCATGTCCGAGCAGGTTCTCAGGGTTTCAAGCCAACTGGTTACACAAGTTCATGACTGAACTAAACAAAATGAATGTGGTCCAACCGTTCATTCAATGATTCTCGCTCGCCATTCGATAGATGAAGTACTTAATGAGAAATGGATGTAGCTTGACCATCCAATAATCAAATTAGTCCCACCAAGAGATAGGATAGACAAGTATCAAAAGCGATCATGACATGACTGATCACTTGCTAAGTCAAACCTCGGACTTAGGGGCAAACCAATCAATTAAGGAGAGTATGATCCAACTAGTTTCCAAAATAACTCTAAGTCCCCAGAGCGTGGACTGGAGTATAAACAAAAGTTAGGTGCGATCCGACCACCCACTAACTAACTCTTATCCCAAGAGCGCGAATATGATATAAGAAAATATATGAGTGTGATTCGATTACTCACTATTCCATAAACTCTGACTTGAAACCGATAGGAGGAGTATAAACTCTCTAAGGATGGAATTTGACCATTCGCTATCTAACTTCGCAAACCCAGGACTGGGGGCAGGAGTACAGTCACTTAAACCGCTGAATCTGATGGCATAGCACTAGGGCTCGAGCTTAGTGTTTGGTACAACTCAAGGCCATGACCACATGGAGGTCTTAAGTAAACATTAACGGACAATTATCCGAATTACGAGCAATGAATTACAAGTACAATGAATGGAAAATGTAATAGCTCAACTACTTAAGTAAATCCAATCAAGAGTTCGACAAAAGTAAAAGAACTTTATTTACATAAGCTTGGAATGTCAAGTACAAGTATTCACAGTAAAAAATCAAAAAAGGGGGCCAATCCCATACAATTTCGGCTAAAAAAACTCAAAAGACTTGGGACCATGAGTGCACGCAAAGAATCACTTCCTCATCGGCTTCCTTTTCTTCTTCTTGGAATCGAGAGATATTTCACTCAAGCTTTCTCCACTCCTCTTCTCCCCTCTCTTCCCGCTTCCTTGGCCTTTCACTGGAGTAGATTAAGTCTATGTAGTAGGTGCATCCAAAGCAGGCTCTGGCTGAGGAGAGGAGGCATCCATAATTTCTCCAAACAAAACGATGGAGATGGGAGGGAGAACGATCTCTATTTTCTCCTACTTGATTTTCGCCTCGAGGGCGAACTCCGGTTCAAGATTCTGTGTTATTTTTGCATAGAGGGCCTGACAAGGATTGGCAAATTCCAATAATCACAATGTCGTCGTCAATGGAAACTTCTTGATGCAGATCGCTTTCTTCCCTCAATAAAGCATCTACCAAGTGCTCATCGATCATAAAAGCTTCCTCTTTCGGGACATTTTGGGATGTTGCCGAAGCCATGACAGCAACAGACTCCATCATTGGCACCTGAAGTCTTGGTTGAGATTCTTGAAGAATAGGTGGAACTACAGCTAGCGGATCTAAAGCTGAGGAAACATAACTAAAAATATTAGATATATCTACCGGGAAACTCTAGCTTTTTGAAGGACAGGCGAGCTTAATGAAATACCTTCTCTAGATTGATCCCCTACATGAGCCGGAGTGCCACTAGAACCTCCTTCCATAATTGGGGAGAGCCCACTAGATGTAGCAATATGCGGTTTCTCCGGATTATAACCGGGCTCGGTAGAAGAATCCACAGTGGTGCTGGGAATAGCTTGGGTCACCGAATTTTGGTCATCTCCGACATTCTGTGACATGGATCCAAAACCTTTGCCAGCTTCATGTTGAGAGGTTGTTGCATGCTCTTTTTGGAGTATAATCTAGGTTTTATAAAGAACTCTAGGTTTATCACCCAATAGAATTTCGCCTTCCAGCTTCATTAAATCGATTTGCTCAATGCCGAGAGCCTCCTTTTCCTCCTGAAAAAGATGCTCCCAAGCGCATACAAGGTGGTAAGGGTAGTCACCCCGGAGCCACTCCAAGTTTTTGTACTTCAAGTCATTGGCGTTGTAAAGAATGAGTAATGGATCCAATTCCTCCATAACCTCCTCCTTGACTTTTTCTTTCGCGACCTCCACTTCTCGTTTAATGAGGGCATCAATGTCTTTGGCCTTTTCGACAGCCGCGTCCCTTTCAAGCCTTACAGTAACTAACTCCTCGCAGGAATCCTAATTGATTTTCTGTGCCTCCTCTTTATCTTAGGATTCGCGCTTAAACTTTTTTTTGTACTCAGCTGCACTTCTTTAGGCTGCATCTCTTTCTAGCACCAGTTTATGATTCCGATGATGAAGCACTACAACTACGGCCAAGTGCCTGGCTTTCTCATCTTCGAGTGTCTTGATGGCTATTTCTGCTTTTCTCTCGGCTTATACTTGTAAACTCCTTAAAGATTCTAACTCATTCTTTAGAGTTTTGATGATCCGCTTGTCCTGGGCCTCTTGGCATTTCAACTTCTCAATCTCTGCCGCTCTCTCCCAAGATACTTTAGAAATCCTCTCCGCTGCTTTCATCCACTTATTATACTGCTTATGGATATCATTCACACGATCCATAGTCATTTGTTGGACTTTTTTTTGGAACTTTCTTAATATTAGGAACAAAGAGAAATCCATCAAGACATACATTTGGAAAGTCTGACTTAAGTTGGGCCATGCGAGCGGCGGCATCGGCTTGTTGAGCTTCGGTGACAACTTGGGTGTCAGCACTTTCTTTGCTCGACCTTTGTTGGTAAACATCATGATGCTGCGATCATAGGTTTGCTGAGGATGAGATGGAACGACGAACAATAAAGGATCTGAAGTGGAAGGGGGACCACGTAAGGTGTCAATAGGAAGGACATTGCCGCGATAGTCTTGTTGCCTTTCAGAATCTTTAGGGGGAGGAGATCCAGATTTGGACTAATATTTGTCATGGGAAGACTTGTCTCTGTTGCTTTTATTTTGGTAATCCCGATCCTAGCTAGAGCGATAACTAGGGTCATATTCACGACCACTACCTTGGCGATATGAGCCCGAACGAGAACCAGGATTTTGGCATGATATTACTTGTAGAGGCTGAAACATGTGCTTCTTCCTCATCATTGTTTCTACAAAGAAAGACAAAGAACGAATCAGTTGTAAGTATTGAAGGACTTGGAATAAGTGCAATGCAATATCGTGAAGTGTGTGCGAACGTGCATGTCCTTGTGTCCCCCCAACGGACCAGTTATTGAAGCTTTACTAGCAGGGGTAACCTCTCCACTGGTGGTAGGAGGGATTCTAGCCCTAGCTCTAAAAGGAGATTCTGATCCACCGATGCACATGTCAGTACAATGAAAGGCATCAACGTCGTCCGGTATCAGAAGATCGTTCTCCGGATCCACCGATTGTTTCTGTACGACCATTTAACAACCGATCGTTCTCCGACCTTCGACTCCGGTTCCACATTTCACTCCAATTCAAGACTCAAAACACCGATCCAAAAACGATCAGCCAAAAACCATAACAGAAAACGACTGGCCCAAATTCTCTTCATATTTTCAAATACCAATCCATCATAATTATCGATCGAACTCAGTTTCAATCCCCTATGCTAATAACTTCACAACATCCACCTCGTTAGAAACGATTGGCCAAGAACTCCATGAATGATCGACAGAAAATAATCTCCCACCCGCGACCTTTAATAAGCAAACTCTATCCAATCTCAACACTAATACAAATGACTCAACCCGATTGTCGCCATCTCCCACTCCACTCCAACCGATTGAATCACCGTGATCTGAATCATGCTAACTAAAACGAGAACCATTGTCTCGTCACTAATCACAAGCAAAAGAAAATTGAACCTGCCTAAGTATAAAAGTGGGAAAGCAATGGCGATTTAGATTCGAATGTGAAGCAAGACCTGTAGGAGATGGTGGCGGTGATGATTGGTTTAGCAATGGGTCAGATCAACTTATGGAGATGGTTGCGAAATGAGTATGGGGTTGAATCGGAAGGCTCGATGGATCGATGGTGAAGGAGAAGATGGGTTTTTTTCTTTCTTTGGTTCAGGTAGCAGCAATAAAAAATGAAACGAGGTTAGGAAATAATCTAAGTATCCAAGTATATATATAAGGGATGCAATACGAACCATCGAAATGTATAGTTCAATGGAGGCCCAACCGATAAATGATCCAATACGATCATTTTATAATGGCCTTAAGCTAGTCCATTCTTCTTAACCTACAGTTCAATCAAATGGCCAAATCAAGAAATGATCGGGCGAGATTGTTGTATGATGGACTCATGCCGATCCATCCCCTTAAAAAAAGAGGGAGAAGAATGATTGTACATGATCCAATCTCAAACAGATTTGGCCCGATTTATATTAAAATGGATCAAGTACGATCCATTTACCTGATGGATTCATGCCGATCCATCTTAAAAAAATGTAAATGATTGAATTACATTCCACAAAATTGGCAATGACAAGAAGGTGTACATGAATGTACACGTGTACATCCTAAAAATTCGATTTGAAATCGACAGAAATTGAATCCTTACCAAGAGTTATCAGAGAAATAACCAGATCAGATAACCAAGGTCCACTAGCTCAATGGAACTGAGAATATGTATTAACTGGTAAATTACAATTCAGAATTTAAACTATCAAAAATCATTCAAACGTCATGTCAAGCAGAAAGAGATACGACTCTTCAAGTAAAGCAATTCATCGAAGGGATGACAAATTTTTAGAAAGCTGAATGGAATCCTTTCCGAAGTCTCTAACTTGCATTGATTCAAAGCACGTCATGTTGAAACAAGAAGTACTTTGGGGGTAAGTGTTATCCGGCCTTTTGGTCCAGCTATATTCGAACTGATTAGACAAGCTACACTTCGCTCCCATCACCATCAAAACCAATGCGCACGGCATCAAAGATTTGGTGCGCATCAAATTAGATATAGGCGGAAGGTATTGGGTCAAAATCAGGGGTTCCGAAGGGGTCGAAGCGCTACTTTGCTTTCAAATGAAAATGCGGCTGCTTTGTTTTCGAAGGGTATGCTTTCGACCTGGTTGACTTTCGACCTGGTTGACTGTTTTAAAGGAAATGTTTCAAATGGGTTGCGCCTTTTGTTTTAAGTAAATGCTTTCGAATGGGGTCGAAACCACTAGCTACCGCTTTTCAACCTTTCGATGCCAATGGTTTCAAAAGGTATACTTTGCTTTTAAAACATAACCGCTTCTCCAATGCTTTCGGAAGGGTTGGTTTCAACACCATCGATTCTTTACTTAGGAATAGCTTTCAAACGAGTGCTTTTGACTTAAATGTTTTATGACCATTTTGCTCTGTTGAAGATAGAACCCAAAGGTTTAGAAGGAGTAAATTTTAACTGGTTTCGAAAGGTGTTTCCTAATATTTTAAATTGAACCCAAATGCTTTTGAAAGGTTTGTTGTTTACAAAGGTTTTGATGCTTTCGAAGGGTTTTAAATGAAGATTTTGAAGGGGTGGTTCCCTAATGGTTTCGAAAGGTTTAAAAGGAAAGGTTTTCCAATGTTTTCGAAAGGCAATGTTTAAGTGTTTTAAAGATAGGATGTCTAAGGTTTTCTGGCTTTCGAAGGAAGGGTTTTTCAAGTGTTTACGAAAGGAAGATTTAATGGTTTCGTAATGAATGTTTCAGCCTTTTGGCCTAGGTTATAAAGAAGGGTTTTACTTGGTTTCAAAAGGGGTATTTTCAATGGATTCGAAAGAAGTACTTTCAAAGATTTAAATGTTTTCATCAACAAAGATTTGTGTAAAGTGTGTATATATATATAACATGGCAAGGTGATTTTGAGTAAAGCATGGAGTATGTGTATTTTCCTTGTTTAAGTTTGGTTTAAAGGTTTTAAATCAATTTGAGATGAAAAAGGTTTTCAAGGAAAATTTTAGGAAGATTACCCTTAGTAAAATGACTCAAATATTAGAATACCATATGGAACTGGTATAGGGTCGTGTCCTATCATTAGCTATTAGCCCCAGTTAATTTAGTCCAAAATTCTAGCGTGTAGGGCTTTGTCACATGTAAGACTAAAATGATGATCACACAGAAGGGAATATATATTTGTATATAGATAGGTTATTGGTGAGCCCGCAAAACCATTAGGATCAGGTAACCCTGGGAGAGGATAAGTTAGGGACAGACCGTCCAGAAGAGGAGTATCTAACAGATAAGTTAGAGACAGACCGTCCAGAAGAGGAGTGTCTAACAGGTGTTAGATTATTTTATTTAGATCGTCTAGTAAGCCCAAGTCAGCCAAAGGTTAGTAGTTAGCCAAACAAAACTATAGTGTTCGAACAGAGTTCATTTATTACCTGATATGTATGTTTACATGATAATGCTATACAGTTTTTAACTAGTTTTGATTGCAGGAAAATTATTTGCAAAAGATATGTTTTAAAAGGATATTAGTGAGGGGAAACACGTTCCGCTAAGCGGCGTGGTCTCACTTAATATCATATAACCGAGATGTATAGTATTATTCACACCAGGCTTTATGTTTGACTCGAAGTTTATGTTTTTCCGCTTAAAATCTTGGGTACTCAAAATTGATTTGAGTAGACTAAGGTTTGAGGTTTACAGGTTTTAGTAGGTTGGCGAATAAAGCTTCCGAAGATGAGCAGGTGGCTGATGGATAGTTATTTAGGAATTTCTGTTTTATTTTGTTTTATTCCGCTGTGTTGTATTAAGTCAGTTATGACTATTCGGTACTCTGGTTATCCAAGAGGGCATCTTCATCTGTCGCTCTTGGCATATTTTGTAATAATTATATGTTATCTGAACCTGGGAAACGATTGGGATTATGTAATCTGGATATGAAATATGTTTTGTGAAATGTAATTAGAAAAGTTGTCTTTGTGAAATCTATAATTTTGTTTCATATTCATGTGCCTCTAATATTATGGATACCATTAACATTACCGTATTTGGTCACCAGAAGTTAATACTATGCATGACTGCAGCATCTGTAGCGCCTAGCTTCGGGCCTCCAGATAAGGAATGTTACAATGAGAAACATGAAAAAATTCATGAATTCCTGCCAAACTGTTTGGTAACTCTACCCTATATGCGAGTTTCCAGATCCTTTCTACAATAGGAAATGATCCGACGAACCTCGGCGCCAATTTTCTTGATCTCCCGAATCGAATTACACCATTCATCGGTGATACCTTGACGAAAACACGATCGCCTACTTAGAACTCTAAGTCCTTCCGTCTTCTATCAGCATAGCTCTTCTGCCTAGACCGAGCTTCCTTCATTCTAGCTCTAATTAACTCAATCTTCTCTGTAGCTTCTCTAATAAAATCTGGACCAAGAACTAACCTTTCCTCGGTCTCTAACCAACAAACTGGAGATTTGCATGGCCTTCTATACAAAGCTTTAAACAGTGCCATCCCTATGCTAGCCTGATAACTATTGTTATACGAAACTCGACCAAGTGTAGATGGTCTTCCCATGATCCTCCAAAATCTAGCACACAAGCTCATAACAAATCTTCCAAGATCTTGTTAACACTTTCTATTTGCCCATTTGTCTATGGATGGTAGCGGTACTCATCTTGAGCTTGGTACCTAAAGTATCATGTAGACTCTTCCAGAACTCACTAGTGAATAAGGAATCTCTATCACTTACTATACTACTAGGAATTCCATGTAGTCTAACTATATTCTTCATGAACAACTTAGCTAAAACAGGCGATGTCTTGGTTGACTTAACTGGAATAAAATGGGCACACTTGGTTAGCATGTCCACTATGACCCATATGCTTTCATTTCCTCTATTAGATCTCGGCAACCCGTCTATAAAATCCACTGAAATAGAATCCCACTTCCATACTAGAATATCTATAGGCTGAAGTAACCCACTTGGTTTCTGATGTTTAGCTTTTACCTGTTGACAGTTCAGACACTGCTTTACCCATAAGCGTACATTTCTCTTCATACCTTCCTAGAAGAAACTCCTCTTCATGTCCTGGTACATCTTAGTTCCTCCTGGATGAATAGTGAATTTTGAACGATGGCATTCCTAAAGAACTTCTTTCCTTAAGTCCTCAACATTCGAAACACATAACCTTCCTTTCTTCCTTAAGCACCCATTCTAGTCAAGGCTAAAATCTTTCAAGTCATCACTCTCTGTTCCATCCCTTAACTTTCCAATCCGTTCAACTAGCAATGGATCCTCCTTCTGCTTAGAAGCAATCTTTTCGATCATCACCGGTCGAACTTCTAAACATGACAACGTAACTGTTTCCTTACTAGATCTAGCTTCAAATCTCCACTGTACTCTGCATGTCGTCAACGCTTGTAAATCTTTCCACTCAGCTATCATTGCCAACACTGCATTCTGATGTATTCTACTAAGTGCGTCCCCAACCTTGTTGCCTCCCCCTAGTGTGTACTCAATACCGAAATCATAAGCGGCTAAAAGCTCTAACCACTTCTGTTGACTCATATTCAACTCCTTCTGAGATAATAAATACTTCAGCGACTTATGATCCGAATACAATTCAAATCTCTCTCCCATAAGGTAGTGTCTCCACACCTTCAACGCAAAAATTACCGCAACTAATTCCAAATCATGAGTCGGGTACCTAACCTCATACGGTCTAAGCCATCGAGATGCATAGGCAATCACTTTACCTTTATGCATTAACCCAGCTCCTAATCTTGTTCCACTTGCATCTGTATATACTACTAAATCCTGATTCCCTTCTAGAAAAACTAACACAGGTGCATTAGTCAATTAGTGTTTCAGCTTCTGGAATTCCTCCTCACATTTATCGGTCCAAACGAACTTCACGTTCTTTCATGATGGCTTGGTCATCGGTGCTGCTATCCGCGAAAAATCCTTTATGAATCTCCGATAATACCCCGCTAATCCAAGAAAACTCTTTATCTCAGTCACTGTCTTGGGTCTTTTCCAATTATTCACCGCCTCAATCTTACTCAGATCTATAGATAACCCTTTCTCTGAGACTACATGACCAAGAAACTTCACTTCCTTCTTCCAGAAATGACACTTCGAAAATTTCGCTTTTGGCTGATGTTGCCTCATCGTCTCAAGCACCACTCTAAGATGAACTTCATGCTCTCTCTCATCCTTAGAGTATATCAAAATATCATCTATGAAAACTAACACAAACCTATCCAAGTGCTCTCGGAAAATTCGGTTCATCAAATCTACAAAGAATGCTGGCGCATTAGTTAGTCCAAACGACATTTCTAGCCATTCGTACGATCCATATCTAGTTCTAAATGCCATCAAAGGAATACTATTCTCTGTGACTCTAAGCTGATGGAATCCAGTCGCTAAATCCAATGGGGAAAATACTTTGGCTCCACTCAACTGGTCGAATAAATCGTCGATTCTGGGCAACGGATATCGATTCTTTATCGTCTTCTCATTCAACTTACGATAATCGATACATAACCTTAACGATCCGTCCGGCTTCTTAGCAAACACTACGGCTACTCCCCAAGGTGAACTACTTGGTCTGATAAAAATTTTACCTTCAAAATCCACCAATTGCACCTTTAACTCCTTCATTTCGGTAGGTGTCATCCTGCTTGGCGGTCTACTCACCGGTTCTGCTCCTGGTACCAAATATATCCGAAACTCAATGGCTCATTTCGGTGGCAATCCCACTGCGGGTTCAAAGACATCTATGAATTCACTCACCATGAAAACTCGATTCAACTCGTCTTCTACCCCCACAACACCCAACAAAGCATTAACCTCAAAACTAGGGTTTTCTACGGAGTATATAATCCGATCACTACAGTCAGGGTGTCTAAGTGATATTTTCCTATCGTGGCAAAATATCCTAGCATCATATTTACTTAACCAATCCATACCCAAAATAATTTTGAACCCTACAAAATCAAAGACATGCAAACTGCAAACAAAGGTATGACCTAACAATTTAAACTCTATGTGGTCACATCTTATCCCAAGAGTCACATAACCTCCTATTAGATTTGCAACCCTTAAGGAAGTAACTAGGTATAAGGGTTCTAGGTTAAGCTTATCTACCAAACAATAAGATCTAAGAGAATGTGATGCATGGGTATCAAATAGAACGCGAACTGACATACCATGAATCATAAGCGTACCTCCCAACACAGCCTTTCCCTTTTCCTCTGCTGTTGGCCTCAAGGTAGCTGGCTCCAATGCAAACACTTTGCCCTTTCCATCCTTGGCTGGCTCCATGCACCGGTTCTTATAATGTCCAATTTGATCGCAGTTGAAGCATCTAATATTCTTCTTCACGATCACCTTCTTTCCATCTCCTGAGCGACTTTCATTTGTGAAATGCCCTTTCTTATCACATTTATAGCTGACAACCTCTGCCTTTTCCTTCATAGCAGCTCCACCCTTCTGAGCTCCCTTTTTGTGGAAAAACTTTCTCTTTTGACTCTGCCCTCCTTGAACTTCCTTGGCCTTTTTCCTTTCAAGAAAAGCAAGCATCTCCTCATGCCTCAAAGCCATTTCCACTACAACATCACATGGATCCCTAATATGCGGTAACGTGGCCTTTGCAAGCTCAGGCTTCAACCCGCGAATGAACTTCTCATTTCTCTTAATCATAGTATCAACCGTAGCATAGCCATATCTCGCTAGCTCCTCAAACCTTGTCGCATACTCAAGCCTAGTCATATCTCCCTGCTCCAAATCACCGAACTTCCTGAGCAGAGTGGACTTCGCAATCTCCGACATAAACCTCTCCTCAAACCTCCTTTTGAACTCGGGCTAAGTCATATTCTCCTCGTTGACTCCAGCAGTAACATTGTTCCACCAATATAGTGTTGCTGCTTGTAGCTGTCTAGAAGCAAGCCTTCTCTTCTGCTCATCATTGATCCCTAAGTCTACGAAAATCCTCTCGCAATGAAGTGACCAGTTCTCTACTTTGATTACGTCTTTAGTACCAATAAACGGCTTTCCTCCAATCGGGCATAATGTCTACTCAAAACAACATAGTTATTCACCATCGGAGCTTCTTGATTTCCTCCTCCAACTACTCCAGCAGCAACTCCAGCTTGCATCATGTTTACGAAGCACCGATACATTGCTCCCATGTCAACTTGAGGGACTCCAGCACCCACATTTGCAGCTTGTCCCTGACCTGGGTTTATCCTAGTATTTGGTCTGGCATTTCCATTAGTTGTGGTGCTTCCCCCACTAAGGTTAACTCTTCCACTTCTAGCATCCATATCTGCATTGGAGTCTTCGTAAGATACAAAAGAATAGCCTAAGAGAGATGGGAGAATAGAGTTATAGCATATACTTATATATAGCAAATACAAGTACGTAACTATAGTGTTATCCCATACCCCGATCTTTTCTCTAATTCCTTAGGATTATGTTTTCAAAATCATTTTAAGTTTAAAGTTTTTTCATAAACCTATGCTCTAATACAAAGTTGTAACATCACCTATCTTGAGGCCCAAAGCTAAGCGCTACAGATGCTGCAGTCATCTATAGTATTAACTTCCGACGACAAAATACGGTAATGTTAATGGTATCCATAATATCAGAAGCACATGAATATGAAACAAATCACAGATTTCAAAAAACAACTTTTCTGATTACATTTCACAAAATCATGTTTCATATCCAATTACCTAATCCCAATCGTTTCCTTGGTTCAGATCAAATATAATTATTACATAAATACGCCAAGAGCGATATATGAAGATGCCCCTTGGATGATCAGAGTACTAAATAGACAAAAATTGTCTTAATACATCATAGCAGAAATAAAAACATAACAACTCCTAAATAGCTAACACCAGCCTCCTGCTCGTCTCTGGAAGCTTTATTCGTTTGCCTAATAAAACCTGTAAATCCTCAACTCACAACTTACTCAAATCAATTTTGAGCACCCGAGAGTTTAAGGGGAAAACATAAACTTCGAGTCAAACATAAAGCCTGCTGTGAATAATACAATACATCTCGGTTATCTGAGATTAAGTGAGACCACACCGCTTAGTGGAATGGGTTTCACCTCACTAATATCATTTCAAAAACATATCTTTTGCAAACCAAAATCCTGCGACCAAACTGGTTAAAACAATAATATCAATATCATGTAAGCATACAAATCAGGTAATCAATGGACTATCTGTCCAAACACTATAGTTTTGTTTGGCTAACTACTAACCTTTGGCTGATTCGGGCCTACCAGACAAATTAAACAAATAATCTAACTTCTGTTAGATACTCTTCTGGATGGTTTGATGTGCACGTAAATGTGCTTATTTTTACTTCCATATTATATCGAATTTAATTAAATAAATGAGCATATAGATTATTTTAACATGTTTAAATCAAAATTAAAATTATTTTCAAATCATCATTTATTCATCTTCATATAGAGGCAAGATGGTAATTTTTATGTGTGAATTAATTTGAGAAAATTTATTTGCACATTTTATTTTTATTTCTAAGAAAATTGGACGGAAATTAAAGCGGCTTCATATATTGATGCATGCACGAGGATGGAAACAAAAGAATAAAGATGGAAATAATTCAACTCATGCAACATGGAGGACCCCACCTACCTACTTACCATGATCTCCTATTAAGAGCTAACGCACATTTTAATGTAAATTAAAGCTACATGCACATTTAAGTGGAGAATTATGGTCATGCTAATGTTTACTTGGAGGTTACATTTCCTAAGAGGGTAATTTGGGTAGTTCTCAAAAATATGATTGGTGTTTTAGGCTTGTATAAATACCCCATATGTTCATGTAATTAATCTCTTAGCCTCCTCTTTAGTTAGTTTAGTTTTTGGCTCAAAAATAAATTATAAGCTCTCTTTCTCTCTTTCATGGCTACTTAGCCATTTTCTTTTATGTAATTTTTTCTTATGCAATGTTAATTCATGCTCTTTTCTATTTACATGCTCTTTTTCTTTTCATGTTAGTGGTGTAGAATTTTTTTATTTATGCAAATAGATTAGTTTTTATTTTATTTTAATTAGCTCTCTTCTTACTTAGGTTGGATTTTCCTCTTCTTTTTTCTCATGTTGCAATCTACATTTGTTGAAATGATAATAAATATGAGAGGCTAAACCCCTTCAATTTAGGGGTAATGAAGCTCTCTTAATCATGTAGATTCAACATAATTTGCTCATTTATGTTCTCTTTTTGTGCTTAATGGAAAGTTGCATGTTGATGTAAGTTAATTAATGAATTTGATAGTCTATGATGTTGATCACATATAGGGGGTATGCTTACTCAAATAAACACAACTTACATCATCATCTAACTAATTGATTTTGGTAATGGAAGTGGATTTAGAATCAAAATTTGATGGTTTATGTTACTAATTCAATAGTAAATAAGCCATGCTTAAAATAGATTTTATTTTTAGTTTCATTATCATTTTCATGAGAATAGATAAGTGGGTTTGGAGGGTGTGTTAAAGTTTGATGGTTTATGTTGGGCTAATTAATAACACAAATAGGCCATACTTATTGATAAACATATCAACTAAATTCACTAATGACCAAAAGAGAGATAATAATTTCATGTTGTGTTGACTTATGTGATCATGAGAGTGGATTTATCTCTAAATTGTCTTTTAATCTCATAGTTTTCATTCACTTTTGTAGTAGTTAGTTTTTGCAGTTTTTTGTAATTAACAACACTCTCAAATCTTGGTTTAATTTGATTGAATAGAAATTTTAAAATATAAACAATTCCTTGCGGATCGACTCGTATTCGCCACGTACTAACATTGTATACCATGCACTTGCGGTTATTTTTATTAAAAAAAATCGGCTATTTCCTAATCCGATAGAAAATTTGCCGATTAAACAAGTTTTTGGCGCCGTTGCTGGGGAATTAATTTGATTTGAATTTCTATTCTTTGAATTATTTTCGTTTGATTTTTACCGTGTGTTTGTTTTGTGTGTTAATTTGCATTTAAAAAAAATATTTTGTGTGTTTGTGTGATCTTTGTTTTCATTTTGTTGTGTGCTTGTTGTTTTTTATTTGCTTTTTCATTTCTATTTAAAAAAATATACACAAGATCATTTCAAAAAGAAAAAATATATTCAATTTCAAGTGTTTTTTTGGTTACATTTTCAATTTACAAAACATTTCCATCCTCTGTTTACAAAACAATTATACTAACAGTGCACATCAAACACTGCACACAAACTTTCCATCTCTCACTAACCACATTGTCTGCTACCTTCCACTAACTGCATTCACATTACATACCTCCAAAACCACTAAATAGCATCACCAACTCGCAACTGCAATCACCTGCATAGTACACCTTAATCACATACAACATGTTGCCATATCCCACTCTGTATTGTACCTCCATCATTCACCATACCAAACACCTACCTCTGCAACATACTTCCACTGCCCAAATACTTATGATACTACTGTTACATTGCCTATCACTCTTTTTTCAACACTTCATTGACAACAGCCTCTAAACCACACTTCAAACACCTTACCGTTCAACATCAACTCTCCACAACCATTCAAAACTACACTCCCCACTCTCTCTTGCATCAACCATTTAATAGTGCATATTACATTACAGTGCACAATACTTGCCAAAACTGCCACTGTACCACTGTGCAATTGCCTCAAATCACAACACTACCTTGCTACTGTGCCTCTTCAAAAAAATACTACCACAACCTGCTACTGTGCCTTCACAACCCATCATCAAACAAACTTCATTTGCCTCTGAAGCCAACCACGTACACAACTACCCGCAGACTGCACATATACAAAGAAATGTGCACGTATCACAACACTTCAACAGTGCACAGTCCTTACTGCCCCACTGCAACAATTCCTACCCCTCACTGACCTACCATTAGAGCAATTCTTCAACCTTCCATACACATACAACCTCTTCCTTATAACCTCCAAGTAATTGTCCAAACACTCCATACAATATACTGCGACCACCAATCCCCAAATCGCAACCTACCACCACCTCAAACAATCAATCACCTCATACAAACCTCCAGCACCCAGAATTGACCTGCATCCAGCCTCGACTTCGACGCCCAAACCAGAACCGAACTCCAAAAAGCCCAATCTCCTCGAAACACCTCCTACAACTACGACCAGCAAATCACCCACTTCCCAATCGTGACAACCATATTACCATCGCCTTCGAACAAGTTTCAATTTTAGGAATTGATTTCGAATTTTTGGAAGTGATTTCGTGACAACTGCAAATTCAAACGAGATTTGTATTTTGAGTTTGGGAATTAATTTTATCGTAGCTGGTCTTTTTTTTGTGTAACTGTGTTTTTTTATCATAGCAAGTTTGAGAATTTGGTTTGGGCCGGGTTAAATTAAAGGCCTGAGTTTTTTTTAAGAAAAGAATATTTTCTTTGAAATTGTTTTCTTTTGTTTAAATTGTTTTGTTTTAATTTGTTTTTTTAGTCCATCCTTATTTCAAAAAAAAACTTTGTGTTTTGTTTTAGATATATATATATATATATCTTTTTTTTTATTTTCAGGTTGCCAAAGTAGATAGGAAGAGTTGCTTGCTTCGCTTAGCTTGCTAAAAAAATTGCTTTGCTTGCTTAAAAAATCGCCGCTAAAAAAAATAAATTGCTAGTAATCTGCACGCTTTGGTATCGTGCTCTCATCTCCAGTTTTTATTTATCTTGCATTATTGGTTGCTTGTTTTAAAAAAAAACGAAAACAAATTTCATTCATGGTTGCATTGTTAAATTCACGTTTAATTTCTGTTTTGCGTTCATCTCATTTGTTTTCTTAAGGGCAATACCCAAATCCACATAAGGTGGGGGATTTCATCACCCATTTCTTGGCCCACAAATTGCATTTTATAGTAGAATTTGACTAATAATAACGGTTAGACAATTGACTTAAGGGAGTCGCGAACTCACATAGGGCTTAATTGTATCTTGACAATCGTCTTCTTTGAACAATTTTATTTATTGGTGTCTAGGCTAAGGCAAAGCAATACCATTTATAAATATTACGGTGATTCGTAAATATTATAGTGGTTGTCTCTATGAATGTACTTAAACCTTCGGTTGCATTGCTACGGTGATTCGTAGTGCACAGATAACTCATGCCCGTTACCTAGCTAATAACTATCTTGTTGGATTAAGACAAAGTGTGATTATACAATTTTGGGTTAGGAGATACTTAGGATAGAAATTTGTAATTAAGCCCTTGCATTCATTTAGTTGCATTAGTTCATGCATATCTAAAAAAAATTCAAAAGCCAAAACTAAAAAAATTGTAAATATTTCTTAACTTGGTTTTAAATCTTTTCATTTGAAATTTTTCAATCAAAATAAAAAAAGATTAAGTTATTTACAAAAAAGCACAAATCCAAAAAAACAAAACAAAAATCAACTTTCCTTTTTGAAAAATAAATTCCTTTTGGTAAATAGTTTTCCTTTATAAAAAAATCCAAAAAAGAAAAAAAAACTTTTGCAAATGTTTGAATTTCCCTACTCACAAGAATTTTTCAATAGTTGTGAAAATTGATATAATCCATATAATTTCAGAATAAATTCTTATGGATATTTTACTCACAACTATTGTACAAACAATTCAAATTTTGAACCACAAAGTTTTTAAAACGATGACCAACCCTCAAATCTGGAAAAGAGTATTGAAACTATTTTGTCTTTACTTGAACTCTCTACATAAAATGATCAAATGATAAATAATTTGTGTAATTCATATTTGTGCAATAACTCAAGTCAAGGATTTCAAAGTAATCAAAATTTGAATTCTCTTCAAAATTCAAATGATTTCAAATATAACTCATGCCAATACAATTTCGAATTCCAAAATGAATTTCAAAATCAAAACGAAAATGGAAACAACTATTTAAATAATTTTGGCAATGGAAATAATCTCGATTATGGTGCAATGAACAATTTTTGTTCTCAACAATTTCAAATTGAAAATCCTCAGGTTAATAATTATAAATTAGATTTTGTTGAGCAAATGGATGAAATTCACAAAGATCGCACGGATTTTTTGTTTGAAACATATGTTGAAAAAACATGAGAAACAAAATCAAATTCCAACTTTTGACAAGTTAAATAATAATCCACCTTTTACCAAAATTGACGATTTTTAAATGACAACTTTTGAAATTGAAAATGACAATCCTAATGAAGTTATTGAAAATAAGGTAATTGAGTTGGATTTCAATTCTTTTGAGGGTGAAAAAACTTGATTAATAATTCAATCTTCCTTTATCCGATTTTGAAAATTTGAATGCGAAAACTTTAGATTTTGAAATAGATACATGAAATGAAGTTGTTGAAAATCGAATAAAGGAAGACGAATTTTGTGAACACAAATTCTTTGAACTTTTCGAAAGATGAGTTGTTGAATTCCGAAGGGGAAGAGTTAAATCACCATTTTGATTTTAAAATCAATAATTCTAAAGAAGTTTTCAATGATGAGTCTAAATTTAAATTTAGTGAAAATAAACTTGAATTTCAGCCAATTGTTCTATCTACCCCAAAAATCATCGAAAATAAAAAAACTCACACGATTTTTAATAAAACGACATTTGTTTTCCCAAATCAACATTCAACTTTGAAAACTTTTATGGTTTGGTTTTCTATGCTTAAGCTGTGTCTCTCATACTTGACGAGACAAATGAATTGGTCTTTGAAAGACCATTTCATTTACTCTTTAACAGTATATTTTCTAATGTAGTGTAAATAATAATCTTTTCATTTTCATGTAATTATAGGTCATATTTTTATTTTTCTTCTTTTATTTGGTTTGATTGTGGGGACACAGTCAAAATCAAGTGTGGGGGGGAGTCTCATGTTTATTTTTGAATTTTCATGGTTACTTTTTGCATTTTCTTTCCAGAAAAAAACAAAAAAAATCCCAAAACAAAAGTTTCTTTTTATTTACTTTTGAAAAAACACTATAGGATAAATATATGGTTTTGGTTATTAAATTGAAATTTTTGAATATTTATATGTCTTAACAAAAATAAAAATAAAGTTTGATTGCAAGTAACAATGGTTTAACTAGTATATAGGAAGATTCATAGGTGATAATTATGAAGTATATTCTATTGGAAAATCTTTGTTTAAAAAAGTGGTGAATCTAAAGTAAAGGATATAACATTTTTAATCTTCTAAGTTAAGTAGTGCTAAGATGATTATGCAAAACTTTCTCTCAAAAAAACAAATATTTGTATATATGTATATATTTTATTAACACCTAGAGTCATGTGTTCACACATAAGTGTGTACACTCGCCATGTTCTGTACCCTTCTCACGTAAACCCGAAAGGCAGTGCACGATCGGTATATCTGGCCTCAGTTTATCTGAGTTAGGTGTATGTATATATAAATTCTTTTATTAATAGTGCCTATAGTCGATAGGTGTACACACTTGTGTGTTCACTCGCCATGCTCTGTATTCCCCTCACGTAAGCCCGAAAGGCAGTGCATATGTAATATATCCAGCCTCAGTTTTCTGAGTTAGGTTTATGTAAATATTGTTAATATTAATAGAATTTTCAAATAAAGAAAGAGTAAGCAATTGAAATCCAAGCACTATTTTAACTTATGTGATTTGACTTGTTATTCAAAAGAAATGAAAATACAACTTTGAAAAACTTGGATAATCAACTAAGGATCCATTTTGTAGTTGCATTATGTTATCAACCGAAACAACTAGCCAAACTAGAGTCTAATTATGATGATTACTTAATTTTTATTTGAAGTTTTGACGAGTAAAATGACAGAAATTTTCAAGATAATGACCAGAGTTTATATTTAACTTATTCGTGTCGATTTAAAAGTAACTCCTTCATTTGTAAATGTTTTCAGAAAGACTTGCATTCATATCATTGTAAATAAATCTTGCATTTAGGAATATTTTATATTGCATTTGAATTTTGTGGGTAGTATCCGCTGAGAACCCTCACGAGACAACACGCGTCCTACTAGAGACACCTAGAGGTTTAACGGCTTGTTGCATACGCTCAATGCAATCGTGTTTCCTACGACAACGAATTTATCTTAGTTTTAGTTTATTCGAGGATGAATAAAAAGATAAATGTGAGGGTATTTGATGTGTACGTAAATGTGCATATTTTTACTTCCATATTTTATCGAATTTAATTAAATAAATGAGCATATTTGGTATTTTAACATGTTTAAACCAAAATTCAAATTATTTTCAAATCATCATTTATTCATCTTCGTATAGGGGCAAAATGGTCATTTTTGTGTGTGAATTAATTTGATAATATTTATTTCCACATTTTATTTTATTTGTAGGAAAATTGGATGGAAATTACAAGAGGCTTCATATATTCATGCATGCACAAGGATGGAAACAAAGTAATGAAGATGTAAATAATTCAACTCATGCAACAAGAGGACCCCACCTACCCATTTACCATGATCTCCTATCAAGAGCTAATGCACATGTTAACGGAAATTAAAGCTGCATGCACATTTAATGGGGGATTATGGTCATGCTAATGATTACTTGGAGGTTACATTTCCTAAGAGAGTAATTTGGGTAGTTCCTAAAAACATGATTAGGGTTTTAGGCTTGTATAAATACCCCATATGTTCATGTAATTAATCTCTTAGCCTCCTCTTTAGTTACTTTAGTTTTAGGCTCAAAAATAAATTATAAGCTCTCTTTCTCTCTTTCATGGCTACTTAGCCATTTCTTTTATGTAATTTATTCTTATGCAATGTTTATTCATGCTCTTTTCTATTTACACGCTCTTTTTATTTTCATGTTAGTAGTGTAGATCTTTTTATTTATGCAAGTAGATTGGTTTTTATTTTATTTTAGTTAGCTCTCTTCTTACCTAGCTTGCATTTTCCTCTTGTTTTTTTTCATGTTGCAATCTACATTTGTTGAAATGATAACAAATATGAGAGGCTAAACCCCTTCAATTTAGGGGTAATGAAGCTCTCTTTATCATGTAGATTCAACATAATTTGCTCATTTATGTTCTCTTTTTTTGCTTAATGGAAAGTTGCATGGTTATGTAAGTTTATTAATGAATTTGATAGTCTATTATGTTAATCATATATAGGGTATGCTTACTCAAATAAACATAATTTACATCATCATCTAACTAATTGATTTTGGTAATGAAAGTGGATTTAGAATCAAAATTTGATGGTTTATGTTACTAATTCAATAGTAAATAAGTCATGCTTAAAATAGATTTTATTTTTAGTTTAATTGTCATTTTCATGAGAATTGATAAGTGGGTTTGAAGGATGTGTTAAAGTTTGTTGGTTTATATTGGGCTAATTAATAGCACAAATATGCCATACTTATTATAAAAATATCAACTAAATTCACTAATGACCAAAAGAGAGATCATAATTTCATGTTGTGTTGATTTATGTGATTATGAGAGTGGATTTATCTCTAAATTGTCTTTTAATCTCATAGTTTTCATTCACTTTTTGTAGTAGTTAGTTTTTGCAATTTTTTGTAGTTAACAACACTCTCAAATCTTGGTTTAATTTGATTGAATAGAAATTTTAAAATCTAAACAATTCCCTACGGATCGGCTCGTACTCGCCACGTACTAACATTGTACGCCATGCGCTTGCGGTTATTTTTATTAAAAAAAATTGGCTATTTTCTAATCCGATAGGAAATTTTCCGATTAAACACGGCCTGTCCCTAACTTACTTCTCCCAGGGTCAACTTATCCTCATGGTTTTGCGGGCTCACCAATATCTTATCTCTACTCTGTATATTTCTTTCTGTGTGTAACATCATTTTAGTTTTACCTGTGACAAAGCCCTACACACTAGATTTTGGACTTATATTAGCTAGGGGCTACTAGCTAAAGTATAGGGCGCGACCCCGTTACCAGTCTCATCTGGTATTCTAATATCTAAGTCATTTACTTAGGGTCATCTACCCTTAAAACTTTCCTTTAAAACATTTCTTTCAAATTGATTTAACCCTTTTAACCATACTTAAACAAGGAAAAAATACTCTATGCTTTACTCAAATCGCTTTTCCATGTTATATATACTTTACACAAAACATTGTTAATGAAAACATTCGAAACCATTGAAAGTACCCCTTTCGAAACTATTGAAAGTATCCCTTTCGATACAAGTAAAGTACTTTATATTATAACCTAGGCCGAAGGCCAAAACATACCTTTCAAAACCATTTAAATTAAACCTTTCAAAAACATTGAAATCATCTCTTTCGAAAGCTTTATAAAACCTTAGACATTCTCTTTTCAAAACACTTTAAACATGCCTTTCGAAACATTGGAAATCTTCCATTTAAAACCTTTCGAAAACATTTGAGAACCACCCCTTCGAAACCTCTCTCTTATACCTTTCGAAAGCATAAAATCCTTTACATAAATCAAACCTTTCGGAAGCATTTGGGTTCAAGTATGACATGTGGAACAACCTTTCGAACCATTTAAAATCATTCCTCTCGAAACCTTTAGGTTTAACTTTCAATAGAAAAAAGGGTCTTAAAACAACCTAGTCAAAAGCACTCTTTCGAAAGCAATTTCGTAAGTAAAAGAAGTGGATAGTATCGAAACCAATCCCTTCGAAAGCATTGGAGAAGCAGCTTAGGTTTTAAAACAAAGAAACCCTTTCGAAAGCATTGCTTCAAAAGGTAGGATGCGACAGCAAGGGGTTTCGACCCCTTCGAAAGCTTCTTTATAAAACAAAGGGCACAACCTCTTTCGAAACCATTCTTTAAAACCATTTGACCAAGTCGAAAGCTATCTAGGTCAAAAGCATTCTTTTCGAAGGCAAAGCAGGCGCATTTCCTTTTAAAAGCAAGTCAAGGCTTCAACCTCTTCGGAACACCTGTTTCGACCCTATACCTTTCGCCTATGTCCAATCCATTATGTACCAAGTATTTTATTCCATGTGTATTGGTTTCGAGTTGGTTGGAGGTAGAAGTACCTAGCGAAAGGTAGGTGCCGAAAGTGGCGAAATAGCAAAGTCTTGTAAAAATAGATTTTTAACTTCAAAAGGTAATTTCTTTTCAACTAACCTGCTTTGTTTGTCAACATATGATTGGTTGCTAATTTCTTTTCTAAAATCTTTTCTAAAAGTGCTGCCAAATTTTCAAAAGTAAATGATTTAAAATATTTACAAAACGTCCCTTCTCCTTTTATAAATATATAAAACATTTAATCCCATACCTCAAATAATTTTATATACGTATTAAAACACTTAGGAATATTTTACAAAAATTCCCATAAAACGTTTCTAATATGTTTTCTAACATATTTAAATTTCTAATCCAAAACATATATAAAATAGTCGTAATTAATCTTAAACCCAATTAGCTATTTTCTTCACTAGAAAATTAATAATTAATCCACATTAATTCAGAAAATTATGAAATTATGAAATTTGAAACCCATCTCCAAAATATTATTTTTGACCTTATATAAAAATTGCAAGGCAGTAGGATTTCATTTAATGGGTTTTTCACAATAAAACTTATCATAATATGAAATAGCATAAATCGTCAACAAGCATATATATCCATTTTAACAATAAAAAACATGGCAGTATACTTTGCAAAAATATTCGGATCTGATCTAGAAACCAAAAAGATCAAAAATATGAGATGTAACCATTTATTCACGTTTAGCTTGTGATTAAGGAGTTGAGATTTGATCTTGGATTAAGTTGCTTAAGCTTCTTCCTCTTATCTTCTTCTTGTTTTCCTTTAATGGTGGCCGACCTCACTTGTATTTTTTTTGTTTTGAACGTGTAAAATGAATGGGCATGGAGGGTTTAGGGTATTAGAACATGTCTTATTCCTACTTTGCCCCTTATCTATTTGCCTTACCTGTTTCATTTTAGTTTCCCTTATTTCATTGTTTTAAATTGGCACTGCTACTTCTATTAATACAAATCTCAATCCCTTAACCATTTC
Organism: Allium fistulosum; assembly: GCA_030737815.1. Classification (NCBI taxonomy): domain Eukaryota; kingdom Viridiplantae; phylum Streptophyta; class Magnoliopsida; order Asparagales; family Amaryllidaceae; genus Allium; species Allium fistulosum. The sequence goes on from CM060907.1 coordinate 779,164,759, forward strand.
ATTATTTCATTTAATTTAACTAATTAAATGTCCTAAATAATGTTAACCAAAATTAGGGTCGTTACAGTGGTCAAGTTATTTGGTTGACTCTAAACCTTTAAAATATTTGTACAATTATTTGGAAAACATTTAGAGAAATCCAAGTTTAAATCTTTTGTTCAAAAATTGCCAAATTTAGTTGTTAAATTTATGGTGAATTGTCGTTTTAAATCTTTGTAGATCAAAACACTTGTTCCATTATATATATGCCCATTTTATAACTCAAATCCTTTTTACTACATTTTAACATATTTATGGAATTTATTTCATATTTTAATGATTAAAAATATCCATTTTTAAAGTATTGAAAACTATATTTTACGAATTGCCAAAACGCGACGATTTTGAAAACTTGATATGGACATATCTCAAACTTTACTAAACAAAATCTTGATTTTTCTTTTTCATTTGAAAAATATACCCACAAGGGTCCAGAAAATTCTTATTTCAAAGAATTCTGACTTATATTTTATTCTACACATTCGTTTAACTTTTCAGGTCGCGAAATCGTGAACAGCCGAAACGCGGCGGCTTATTTTTCACCTTTTAGTCAAATTTTATAAAACTTGCCCGAAACACTTGTAAATCCTTTTATTAACATGATATACTATTACTAATCAATTTAAAACAATATCTTACCATTTTACTTATTAAAAACCTATTTTACTTCTTTTCACCTATTATATTATATTATTATAATATCATTTTTTCAACCTTCTTAATTCAAAATCCTATATTTTAAACCATATGATATTTCTACATCATTTTCCATCTTATAAAACTATTTTTTTCATAAATGAAACCATAGATTTTATTTTTCAAAATAATTTCAAAACTCTGCTTTTTCAATTCCTTTCTTTTTAAAACAAATTCCAAATCTACATCAAGCTCAACTTTCTCATTTCTTTAATTTTTCGAAGTAAATTCCAATATTATAAAATAACATTTCCTTTGGTTGTAAAAACAAAGAGGCCTAACATATGTTGTATACATATTATTTTTGGGTATAATGTGAATAACTTTTCACAAGATATGTGTTATTAATTCACATAGCTATCGTTTCTCATCATATACGATTTTCAACTTATAAATTATAATAATCATATATGTCACAACCAAACTTTTATTTAATAAACCAATCATCATCCAAACATATTAAACAACCATATAAGCTATCATTTTAGCATATGATCATGGGTATAACTTTAAGTTGTTAATGTCTATTATTATCACTAATAGCAAGCAATATAAAGTGATTAATAAGTAATATAAACAAGTGATTATCAAGTGATTCAAAGTGAGATTAACTCACTTTTATTCAACCCATTTACTTCTACCAATATTCAATCAATCAACACTTCTACTATCACCCTCTACTCAAACCAAAACATCACTAAACCCATTCTTCTTCTTCTTAATGCTCACATCCACCACCATAACCCACTCCTTGGCTCACAGCCATCACCACCATCCACCTTAACTCATGTCCAAAGAATTTCCACCTCCCCTTGCACACTTCTAACCTCTTTCGTCTCCCTTAAAACCCACGACCCTAGGCCATTTTCTCACTATAAGGCACACTGCCATTAAAAGAAAAGGGGAAGAAGAGAAGTTATGAAGTGAAGATATGGAATGGTGAGAAATGAAGTGCACCTTCTCATCTATTTATAAGCTTAGGAATTTAGTGGAAAAGATTAGAAAACCCTTCCTCTTCCATGCATGAGAACATGCACACCATACCCTTACACAACTATGCTCTTACATCACCATACTCTCATTAAATCACTCAACCATTTATGGGTCCTTTATTACTCTTTGTTCCCTTAATTAAATATGTTTACTTTAATTAACATGTCACTAACTTAAGTGTTTAATTTGTTGTTAATTTGTTCATTCAATAACTTAGTAGTGTAAGTATTCAAGCAACTTTTATTTAACAAAATGTTGATCGTTAACAAAACGTTTTCTGGTCACATTTTCTATATTTATTCAAAGTGTATATTTTTGTAAATGCATTTCAAAAAATAAGTTATCTACCGTTTGATATTAATTAAAAAGTGTATAATAAGGTTATAAAATCATATTTAATCACATTAAATCTTAAATACAAATATATAAATAATTCATATATTTAAATATGAAGTGTTTGAAATTCTGGATCATTACATAAAATCTCGCACCCAAACCGTTCTCTATGAAATATGGGTGCCACGTCATCAAATGCTATGGGTCAGTACGACTCCATGGGAATGGGTCAGTACCAACCCCTAAGTTAGTCAAATTGGCTACCTTCAACGCTTTGCTTCTACTCGTTTTATGGTTAGCTTCGTGATTCTATAGTTGTTTGCATCAATAATAGCTTGTTTCTGAGTCCAAATAACGTAGTTGTGGAAGAACAAAGTTTTCAATTCAACAGTTTATGGAGATGGATAGAGAGTTGTATGGAATCGAAAAAACAACACTAGAAATAGGGTTCTACCATTAAAGAAGGGTCATAGGCAAAAGATGAGCCCCACTAGGTCAAGGACCACGGGTCGGTGCCGACCCATGCGATAGGGTCCGTACCGACTCCTAACTTGGGTGGTTCCCAGTCCTTGAATTCTTGGAATGAACACATACTCACCTTGTGGTCTTGGTTGTAGTTGGGTTTTGGCCTTTATGGTCATCTCTCCAAGCGTCTTGTCTTGATAACTTCGAAGTTTAACTCATCAGGTTCGTCCGTATACTGTCTAGTCGAAAGGCGGGGTAACACATTTCGAGTGGGAACGAGGAGCTGCCAGTATACACAAATGTCTGTGGTACTGGACTAGGTGCAGTGTTGATGTAGAGGGGAAAATTTATCACCTATGCTAGCTAGTCGACAACTAACACCACACATCAAGGAGTATCCGACTCATGATTTGGAGTTGGCAATAGTAGTATTCACTTTAGAGATATGGAGGCATTATTTTCTTAGGGAGAGGTTCGAGTTGTATACAGAACATAAGTCATTGAAGTATCTATTCTCCCAAAAGGACCTTAACCTTCATCAACGGTGATGGATAGAGTTCCTAGCCCATTATTACTTCGACATTTTCTATACGTCCGGTAAGGGAAATGCAGTTGTGGATGCTTTGAGTAGGAGACATGCTGCTTGGAAGCTTCCTAGAGTGGAAGCAATTGGAGTTTATCGCCAGCTATGACTTTAGATATCGATGTGAGCAGAGCCTGAAGTGTTGGCTAGCTTGATAATCAGATCTACTTTGACTGAGCAGATTGGCACTAGTTAGAGATAAGACACCAGATTGACAGAGATCATGGAGAAGATAAGAAAGGAGTAGAGTCTGAGGAGATGAAGGTGTACGGGCTCGACCGTGATGGTTGCATGGCTTTGTAAAAGGACGAGTGATTGGTTGTTCCTGATGTCGATGGGTTGAGGGATGAGGTGCTACGAGAGTGCCATAATTCGAGATTGACTGTACATCCTAGTGGCAATAAAATATACCGTGATATGAGGAAATTTTTTATTAGGAAGGGATTAAGAAGGATGTTGGGGCACCCATCTCAAAGTGCATGAACTGTCAGTTGGTAAAGACAGAGCAGAAGAAGCCGAGTGTTTTGCTACAACCACTCGAGATTCCCGAGTGGAAATTGGAAATTTTTTGGATCAATTTCATCGATGGATTGCCTAAGACCAGAGGAGGTTATGATAGCATTTAGGTCATAGTCCATAGATTGACGAAAATTGCCCAATTCATATCAATCAAATTTAGTATAGCATCCAACTTGGTCGAGTTGTATGTGAAGTGGGTTGTGCGATTCCATGGTGCACCGCATAACATTGTGAGCGATGGAGACCCTTTGTTCACTAGCGGGTTTTGGAAGAGTTTACAGAGGTGTTAGGGACAGAGTTGTATCTCAATACTACTTATCACCCACAAACTAATGTGCAAATCGATAGGGTGAATTGTATCTTAGAGGATCCTTTTCAAGCTTGCATTCTCAATTTCGATGGCTCATGGGATGATCATTTACGTTTGGTAGAGTTTGCATACAAGAATAGTTACCAATCTAACATCGGTATGACACCATTTGAGGAATTATATAGTCGATCGTAAAATGCTCCTTCATGTTGGTAGGAGGAGGGAGAGAAACTGATACTTATGCCAGATATGATTGAAGAGACTATGGAGAAGATCATGATCATTTGACAATGAATGAAATCTACCTAGGATAGACAAAAGAGCGATGCCGATAGAAGAAGACGCGACTAAGAGTTCTCCATCGGTGATATGGTGTTTGTCATGATCTCTCCACTGAAGAACGTTGTTCGATTTAGCACTAAGGGGAAGTTGGTGCCAAGATTTGTTGGTCCTTTTTCGATACTAGAGAAGATAGGGAAACTAGCTTACCAAGTTGACTTCCCTCATAAGATAGGGGCATGCACAATGTGTTCCACATCTCTCACTTATGGAAGTTTGTGCATAGCTCAGGCGTGGTAGTTGAACCAGATCAGCTTAATGATATCGAGATTGAACCAGAAGTTTTGAGACCTCATAGACCTATTCGTACCATCAAACATGATACAAAGAAGCTTAAAAGGAAGACGGTAGAGCTGGTGAAGGTTCAGTGGAATGAGAGCGAAAGCGATTGTACTTGGGAGATCGAGGAGAGTATGAATGCCACTTATCCGGAGCTCTTTACCTGGTGGGACTTTCTGTTTACCGCATTTACTTTCACTTTCGATATCTATAAAGTAGTTTAGTATTCCTCCATGCTAGGGTAGGCGTAGACATTAGTTCTAGCTTAGGTGTGCATGTTTGATGTTTGATATGTTTAATCGTGAATATTAGGCATGCGGGGTAGCTATGTTGATTTTACCTTGTTTGTATTAGGGATTTTGGGGTCAAAATTCCTAAAGGAGGAAAGAATGCAACTATTAACCCAAAAAATGGATCAACACCGTGGTTTGAGTGTTGTTAACCCAAAAAGTGGATCAACACCCTGGATTGAGTGTGAAAGCACCAGCCTTGTTTATCAAGGCAAATAGAATAAAGACAAGAAGTAAAAACTTGCAGATAAAGTAAAAAAGACAAGAGATTTTTATAGTGAGGTTAGCGAAGCCTACGTCCACTTTATAACTTTTGTTATTGACTGACTGCAATTACAACTTGAATTTGATTACAATTTGATTGGATCTTGTAAGTTAGATCAAGTCACCAGTGTTAGAGTTCACTGGAGAATCACAGTGAACCTTTTAGATGACTGTTGTATGGGAGGAGGAGAGTGAAGAATAGTTTCTGCAAAGTTTCAGCAGCCAGTCTGGAAGATCTTATTTATGTTGTTGGTAGGATTGTATTTATAGGTGTTGGAGAGCTATTGGGCTAGACCACCTTGCTAGATGCTTGTAAATGACCATACAAAGGTGCACTAAAAGTTTCACAGCGAGTCGAATCAATTTGATGGATCGCTAGCGATCCATAGGCTATGGATCGGTAGCAATCCATAGCTTTTGGTGGCTTTCAATTCAACTGCTTACGATGCTTTCCTTTATCCTCTTCTTTAAGCTCCATGGCGACCTGGCTCAATTATATGGATCGCTAGCGATCCACGTACTTCAAATATTTTTGGACTTTGCCTTTTGGATTGCATTTTTTGTCTCGTGTTGGGGTTCTCCATGTAATTTCATAGCTTGTTGCCTTATTTTGGTGGCGATCCACACACTGGTTGCATCGGATTGCTACTTGAATTAGACGAATGCTCGCTTCTCGATTTAACTAGCATGGAATTCCATCAAAATTAGCCATCATTCATAAAATGCCTATTGGATCATGATGCAAGAGGATGGATGGACCAACCAGCGAACATTATGGATCGCTAGCGATCCATATGAGATGGATCGCTAGCGATCCATCACCTTAGCGTGTTTTTGCTTTCTTTTTCTCTGATCCTTCTTGGTTGATTCTTCTAGTCCTTTTGGTTGGCTCTTGAGCAGTTTTGAATCGATAAATCCGTTCTGACTTCCTTTAAATTCTACTGGGTTAAAAATCCAGATAACATTTGCTCCCAGAGTATGCCTTCGTTAGAAACAAGGCATGCTTTGGAAGTAAATACTTTTGAGTTCCCGCTTGGTGAGGTTCAACTGATCGTGTTAAGGCCATCACGCAAATTTGGCTTTGGTTGTTCAATTGTTCATTGAGTTTTGACATGGGTCATCGTTGCTTGTCATAACAAACCAATTTTAACCCTATAACTTTTAGGATGCCTTTAAATAGCACGTGGATCGCACATGCCAAATCTAGAGAAGGTTAGTCCTAGGTGATGGATCTCTTGTGTGGGCTTCTATTTAACCCTCTCGAGCTGACCTTATTTCCCTTCATACTTTCATTTGGCGATCCGAGCTATTCTTCCTTACGATCCGAGCTATCTTTCCTACGACCCGATCCCAGAATTGCTAAGCCTAACTCCTATCTTACCATCACCGCCACCATCATTGCCACCAGAGCCCCTTGCCTTTGACCAACCTTAACTATGTCGTCAACTTGACTTAGCCATGCAACTTTGTTGCTCCGCCTTTCGGAATCGCCGTCGGTCCTTCTTCTCTGAATCGCTACCAACATTTCTCCTTTGGATCGCCATCGACCTGCTTCCTTTGGGTCGCTGTTATTGAAAACTCCAATCATCCTTGCCCTTTGATTCTTGATTCAAGGTGGGTGATGTTGATTATGGCGTTCGTTTAGCAATTTGACGACGGGGTTGTATTGGTGATGATTGTCATGGAAAATCTGAGTTGATTGTGATTTTGTGGGAGAAGATAGCAAATTGAGTCTTGAGTTCTTCATGGAACAACGCTTGGGCCTTGCCCCCGGTGCTTGACATGTTTTGCTGTCTTCGTCCATAGAATCAAAATTGACTTGCACTAAGCTACATTGATGATACAACACGACATATCGCGAATTGATTTTAATCCTTCCAGAGGGGAATAACGGCTTAGGATAGCATCTCGCAAGCAGCTTATGTTGTTATCGCCTTCTGGAGAGTTCGGATTGGTCTCGTTTTTGCACACCAGTGTACCTGAACTGAGAACAGCTTTCCGCGTCGCTGACCGCGTTGGACGCAAGTTCTGTTGTATAAAATGAAGTTTCCATCTTCTTGCTGTAAGTTCAGTGGAGGAAGTCCAGCACTTTCAGAAGCTGAATCGTCGTTTGTCGCCCCTTCCACTTCTGCTTTGCGAGCTGAATACGGTCAACTAGTTCCGGTTGGCCCGGTTGTAGACCGAACTCCTCCGAATTTCAGAGTTCTACTTAATCCACCATAGAGAGCTTCCTCCGTAATCTTTGCTAAGGTTCTGCATAACATTTGCTTGCAACACGGCATTTCGGAGGACGACGTGCACCTTCTGGAGAAGAATGAGTGTGCTCATATGCCGCCTCCGTGATACACTGCTTGCCACCGGTACATGTGCTTAAATGGAGCAGTTACTCCCTTTAATGACTTCTTAAAAGAAACTCTTTCAAACTTTGGAATTGTACCCTTTCAAATTCATCCTAACGGATATTCAATCCTGACTTGCCTTCATGTTTTGTTTATGCGGGCATTTAATCGTGCCCCGAGTTTCGATGAGTTGAGATATTTTCTCTCGTTTAAGAGGAGAGACGAGTGTCAATCCCTTGTCATCGTCAAGGCTAGAGGAATCGCAAGATCATGCTACAGATTCAAAGAAATTTGTCTTAGTTTAAGACTTAGCTCTTCTTCGTTAGATGTCCCGCAGGGTTTAACTGCCTATGGACAATGGGGGTTAAGTTCTCTTCTTTACTTATTAAGTTTTGATAACTCGCTATGGGATTTCTGATAGGTCAAATATGTCCTGCAATTATTCCAAGGCCAAATAAAGGCCTATCACTTGACCAGATTTTCCATACCTTGAAGCCCGTAGATGCCGGGGAGAGATCGGTTAAATTTTGCTGACGGACGAAAATTTGCTCCGGTATGCACTATTGCATCCTGGGAGATCTGCTGTAGCGGTTGAAGTCCCGTCTCCTTCTCATTCCAGAATATGAACATGCTCCACTTCTTCATCACATAGCACTGAAGAGGGTGTTTTCAAGACTAACAGAAACTAGGGCTGGGGAAAAAGACTGATGCTCGGAAGGATGAGAACCACGATTAACCTTTGACTTCTTGGACGGTTCCTCTCGGTCATCAGGAGTTTTTCTCTTCTCATAGCCACTTTTATACGTCCGACCCCTTTCCTCATAGGAGGCCAGCCTACATTTTTCCATCCGGTCCCTTTAGACTCAAAGCCATGCTCCTAGGGTGGTTTTAAAAGGAGTTAAGTTTGACCGCGACCTTCCCCCAGTCCGCAAAGATTCCTATATGCCCCACCTTCAGGCGGTCCAAAGTGATTTAGAGCAAGCCGAGGAATGGAAAATTTTATGCAAGCAGCTGGCCGACACAAACCGCAATAATTATCAAGAGATCCTCTCTTTTGAATCGGAGAAAGACAACTTCGAGAAGGCGTTAGTGGAACATAACACCAGAATTGAGCGACTGATACAAGAGAGGGATGCGGGACTTCGAGAGAGTAAGAATAGTGCCAGCTTGCTTAAGGAGTTGTAAGAAGCCCATGCGAAAATAGAGATTGTATTTCGAGATAAAATTAAGATGGCCCATGCGGATGAAGTTAAGTTGAAAGAGGAGCTCGAAGCTTGCGACATGATTATTGAAGCCCAGAGGAAGACTATTGCTGATCACGACAAGTTTGTTAAAGGGCATAACAAAACAATTGCGGAATATGAGGAGATCGTAAGTCCCATGACAAGACCGTTTCCGATCAATCCCAGACGATTGCCTCGCCCTAAGAAAAAGTAGCATAGCTTAGCACCGACAAAACTCATGTTGAAGTTGAGAAGGCCGTTGTTATAGTGGATTATTTGGAGCTACATGACACTTTCAAAAATAAGATGGAGAAGATGGACGATACCATCTTAAATTTCTATGTCAACTCCCTGTTGTATCAGGGTAGTCTCAGCTATTTGGGCCCCAAGTTCCCACACACTTTCACCGTGGTTTGGGAGGAAATTCTGGCCCGTTTCCAAGAGAACGGGGGCATCTATATTGAGCGAGAGTTGAAGGACGCCTACCTTAATGAGGAATCGAAGAGAGCACTGATAGAGGGTTGAGAGCTCCTGCAGATTGAGAAGGAACAGGAGGCTGTCGATGCTACTATGACTTCAACTGCCAAAACGTTGCCGGAGAACCTCGTTTCTGGGCCTGGCGAATTGTCAAGACAGCCTCACGATCAATTGGAGAGTTCTTGGCTCGAAACTTCTCCGAAGATTGTGCAGCCATCAAAAGAAGGAGAAGGTGGGGAATATGAGATCGACATTCTCGGCCATTCCTCTGATGCAGGTAACCCTCTTGTTTTCTCCGAGTTTGAGAATTTTCAACTCACGCTGCAAGAACAAGATGAACTTAACGCTTTCATTTTTCATCTTATAGGTTCATCTTCTTTACCTATTAGTCCACTGGTTTCCTCGATGCCCGGGCCCACTGCTATTTCAATCGTCTCAATACTTGTCTCCATAGCTGCTCTGATTGCTATGCTTGTGTCTGGTTCGCAGCCGGGGCCGGAATCTGAGACGATCGCTGCATTGCATGGTCTAGACGACCCTTCCATATCTTTGGAGGGCGACTTCACGACAGCCGAAGCTCAAGAGGAGAAGGTCCAAACTGAACAGCCGTGTAAATTTGAACAACAACTGGTTGCCGTTAAGAAGGAACAGGTTGAGGTAATAAAATCTTTGAGGAGCCCTTGCAAATCCTGAAAGCACAAGACGAAAGGGATTTCTTCCGAGAAGGTCGGAGAGTAGGGAGGAGATGCCAGCATCGAGGAGATAGTTGATATCACGGGAAGCGACACTACCGTTGGCCGGGATTCTGAAGGGAAGCAGAAACTTCCAACTAAAGGTGGGAAGGAAGCGGTGGAAAGAGAGGTTGACAAGTCCGGATAGCAGTGGAGAAAGTTTTGTAGATATTTCATTTTGTTTGATAAGTGTTTTGTTCAAGTGCAGAGTTTGCACTTACTGCTTTGATCATTGTAGTATCTGTATTTTTCCTTTTTGTTGGCTGATATTGTGTGGGTACGGCCCCCACATTTTGACTTTGTACAGAAAACGTTATAAGTAATACAATGTTAACATTTTGATTGTAACTTTACATGTCTACTTATTTGCGTTTCATGCACTTATGTCAATTTACTACTATTTTATTTTACCTAGTCATATGATTACCACCAAAATTCTTTGTTTGGAGTAACAGAACTGTGAAGTGTTTTTGTTTTTGAGTATTTTATTTGAGTATCGGTGTGTGGCCCCCAGTTCATGGGACTGCTTACTTCGAACACTTGACAAATGATCGGCTGATCCGAGTGATTTTCGGATGTCTGTAATCAGATCTATTTTGTGGTTCCTATCTTTAGAAACTTATGATTTGTAAGACTTGATTTTAGATTTATTGTTGGTCGACAATTGGAATTTTCTGCTGACTCGTAGTAGTTTGACATTGTTCAATTCATACCCATTCTCCCGATAGTAGGAGTGGGTTGATTCTTGTTATTCCTGCAATGGACGAGTTTCCCGGTATTTCCTGGGCAATATCGGTACTTAAGAGTATGCACGACTTATGAAATGCGCGACTTTTGGGATCGATATGACCCGTCGACCCAAAACGGTTTGGAACTTTTCGACGTTACCAATCTTTGGGTAACGTGAGGGGTTTATGCTTCAAGAGCGTGATTCCACAACTCAACAGGTAATGCATGGCTTATGGGATGCGCGGCTTTCGGGATCGATATGACCCATCGACCCAGAACGGTTTGGAACTTCTCGACGTTACCAATCTTCGGGCAACGTGATGAGTTTGTGCTACAAGATCGTGATTCCATGGCTCAAAGGGTAATGTGTGGCTAATGGGATGCGCAGTTTTGATTTGGGCCTTCTTAGTGCTGCTGGAGCAACATTGGTTCTTAGAAGGCGGGGATCCGGTTCCGCCGATCCAACGGTTTGAGTCGATTTGCTTCCATCGACCCCGCGGGTAAGTGGGGCATACTTGAGCATGATTCCACTATCTCAAGCAGCGATTGAATGGTTTTGAGCTGATTTGACCCTATCGACTCAACAGGCTACTTTTATGAACGCAGTTTTATTGGTTTAGAAAGCAAAGTAATTTTATTAAGAAAAGTTGGGCAAGTTCTGCCTATTTATAATGCCCTTGGTATTCTGGGATGGCCTATTTGCTAAAAAATAGGAAGTACATAAGATAGCCTCAGTAACGACGTAGCGATTCGCTATTCCATGCTCGAGGAATTTGAATTCCATCAACAGTTGTCAGTTTGAAAGTTTCGTCCCTTAGCTTTTGACTGATCGCATACGGCCCTTCCCAGTTTGGTCCAAAGGTTCCCGGTACGGGATAGACTCGTTTGAGGATGAGGTCTCCCACTTTGAAGGTTTGGTTGTGGACTTTGGAGTTGAAGTACCGTGCAACCCTTTTTTGGTGAGCAGCGGTCCTCAACACGGCTTCTTCCCTTTTCTCGTTAAACATATCAAGCAATTCGAGTAGGAACTGCTTGTTTTTCCTCTGATTGAAATTCTGCCTTCGATGAGAGGGGACTTATAGTTCAACGGGGATCATTGCTTTTGAACCATGTGCCAATGCGAATGGGGTATGCCCGGTTGCTACTTTGTGTGTTGTTTTGTAATCCCATAGTGCGAGTGGAAGTTTATCAACCCAATTCCCTTTAACTTTAGCTAGCCACTTTTTGATGGTGGACTTGATGATCTTTTTTATTGCTTCCACTTGCCCGTTTGCTTGCGGATGAGCGACCGTGGAATAGCTCTTCTCGATTCGGAAGCATTTCCAAAAGTCTTTGAACTTGGCGCTTTCGAATTTGGTTCCGTTATCAGTGATGATTTTCTATGGCACACCAAACCTGCAAATAATGTTTTTGGTAACAAAATTAATGACTTTCTTTATGGTAATGGTGGCCAGCGGTTCCGCTTCAGCCCATTTGGTGAAATAGTCAACAACAACTATAGCATATTTAGCCCCTCCTTTAGTTATTGGTAATACGCCAATTAGATCAATTCCCCATATTTCGAATTGCCATGGGCTGACCATCTGTGTTAGCTTTGTTGAAGGAGTTCTTTTGATCTTGCTGAATCTTTGGCATCGGTCGCACCGTCTAGCGTAATCTGTTGCGTTGCGTTGCGGTTTACTGTTGGCCAAAAATACCCATATAGGAGGATTTTCTTTGCAAGGGTTTTCCCTCGGGTATGGTCTTCGAAGTCGCCTTCGTGAACTTCTCACAGGATTCGTCGAGCTTCGTCGTCGGTCACACATCTGAGCAAAGGGGTAGAAAACCCCCTTCGCTAGAGTATCTCATCCTGTATTATAAATCACAGTGCTTTCCGGAGAAGCTTTTTCCACTAGTTCCTTTCTATGGGAAGAGTTACTATAAGCAAGTAGTCTTTGATTGGGGTCATCCACATTTCTGGTTCAACGGTGGTCTCAAAAATCTAGTTGATATCTATTTCGCTTATACTTGGAGTGGTCAGGGTCTCAACCGGGACTAGTCCCAACGATTGAGCTTCCCCGGAGTTAGCTAGTTTAGCTAAGTAGTCAGCCTTCGTGTTTTGCTCCCTTGGGATGTGAGTTATGGTGTAATGTTCGATGTCGTTCAGCAACTCTTGCACTTTAGATAGATATGGGGCAAGGTTCTCCCCTCGAAACTAGTATTCACCTTTCACCTGGCAGATGACTAGTTGAGAGTCGATGTATATGTGAATGGGTTTTATTCTGAGTTCCTTCACGACTTTCAATCCCGTTATCAATGCCTCATACTCCGCTTCATTATTTGTCGCAGGGAATTCCAAGTGTAGGGCGTAGCTAACTTCTCGTCCTTCGGGAATTTCAAGCACTACCCTTGCCCCCGAGCAGAAGTTATTAGAAGCGCCATCGACGAAGAGCTTCCATCGTGTTTCTACTTCATGTGTTATTTCCTCTTCATTATCCCGTATGGTAAATTCAGTGATGAAATCTGCCAATGCCTGCCTATTGATTGCCTTTCTAGGATGGTAAGTGATTTCATATTGACTTAGTTCGATATTCCATTTGATGAGCTGCCCAGAAGTCTCGCGGCGGTACAATACTTGCTTCAAGGGTTAATCGGTCAATACTTTGATTGGGTGTGCTTGGAAATATAGTCGTAACTTCCTGGATGTGATCAAGAGATAATACGCTAGCTTTTCCAATTTCGGATAATTTTTCTTGGCGCCAATAAAACGTTTACTGATGTAATACACAGGTCGCTAGATCCTAGCTTCCTCACGTACAAAAGCAGCGCTTAATGCATGAGGGGAGACTGCTAAGTAGATGAACAAATCCTCTCCGTCTACTGGCTTCGATAGGATTGGCAGGGTTTCTATATGCTGCAGTAACTCTTCAAATGCGTTTGACAAGCCTCATTCTATTCAAAATTCTTCTTTCCTTTATTTAGTGCATCAAAGAACGGTATACATTTGTCAGTGGCTTTTGAGATGAACCGGCTTGGCACCGCGACTTCCCGTTCAAGCTTTGTAACTCCTTCTTGTTCTTTGGGGCTTTGACTTCTTCTAGGGAAATTATTTGCTTTGGATTTTCTTCAATGCCTCTAGCGCTCACTATGAATACCAAGAACTTTTCGGAGGCTACATCGAAGTGACATTTATGCAAATTGAGCTTCATTCCATATTTTCGGAGTATTTCAAACATTTCGGCGAGATTATCCAAGTGATTGGCAGTTGTTCGTGATTTAACCAACATGTCATCCACATAGACTTCCATGGTTTATAAGATCTGACACTTGAACATGACATTTACTAATCTTTGGTAGGTTGCCCTGGCATTCTTTAAACCGAATGGCATTACCCTGTAGCAGTATAATCCTAGATTGGTGATGAAGCTGGTGTTTTCTGGATCAGGTTCGTGCATCAGGATCTGGTTGTATCCGGAGTATGCGTTCATAAATGATAGCAGTTCATGTCCAGCCGTCTCGTCTACAAACTGGTCAATTCTGTGTAGAGGAAAGCTGTCTTTCGGGCAGGCTTTGTTTAGGTCCAAGTAGTCGATGCAAGTTCGTCATTTCCCATTGTACTTCTTGACCAAAACCAAGTTAGATACCTATTCGGGGTAGGTCGCATCACGGATAAAACAATTGGCCATCAGCTTGTCTACTTCTTCTCTCAACGCCTTGGACCGTTCGGGGCCCAGGCTGCGCCTCTTCTGCTTTACCGGTGTGTACATGGGATCAATGTTAAGTGCGTGACATGCAATTTCCGGTGATACCGCACACATATCGGAATGTGTCCAAGCGAACACATCCAAGTTGGCGCGAAGAAATTTAGCGAGTTCTAATCGCATCTTGTTTCCAAGGTGCGATCCAATTTTCAAGACCCGCGTTGGGTCATCCATGTCAACTGGGACAGACACCATCAATTCTACTGGTGTTGCCCGTTCCTCCCATGAACTCTTCTTTCTAGGGTCCAAAGCCTTGTCAAATCGGCTATGGCTCCCAAGCCAGGGTGGCTCTGTAGTTGCTATTCGGTAGGTTCGTGAATGTGGAGAGTTCTCCCCACATTATTCCCCTTTTCCTTTCTCTTAGATAAGCGTAATTCTACGATATAACTGTGACTCCCCTATCTAGAGGCCCAGATCTAAGCGCTACAGATGTTGCAGTCATCCATAGTATTAACTTCCGATGACTAAATACGGCAATGTTAATGGTATCCATAATATCAAAAGCACATGAATATGAAACAAAATCACAAATTTCAAAAACAACACTTTAGTGATTACAATTCCAAAACATGTTCTATATTCAAATTACATAATCCCATCGCTTTCCCAGGTTCAGATAAAATATAGTTATTACATAAATACGCCAAGAGCGACATATGACGATGCCCCCTTGGTTGACCAGAGTAATATATATACAATACAGCAGAATCAATCCAAAATATAACAGCAACTCATAATTAGCTATCCGTCAGCCACCTGCTCGTCACCAGAAACTTTATTCGCCAACCTAATAAAACCTGTAAACTTCAACCCTCAACCTACTCAAATCAATTTTGAGCACTTGAGAGTTTAAGTAAAAACATAAACTTTGAGCCAGACATAAAGCCTGGTGTGAATAATACTATACATCTCGGTTATCTGATATTAAGTGAGACCACGCCGCTTAGCGGAACAGTTTCCCCTCACTAATATCCTTTTAAAACATATCTTTTGCAAATTATAATCCTGCAACCAAAACTAGTTAAACATGTAAAGCAATATCATGTATATGAACATATCAGCTATCATATGGACTATCTGTCCATACACTGTAGTTTTGTTTGGCTAACTACTAACCCTTCTGGACGATCTGTCCTTACTTACTTCTCTAAGTCTAACTGGTCCTAATCATTTTGCAGGCTCACCAATAACCTATCTTTCCTTCTTAGATTCCTTTCTGTGTGCAACATAATTTTAGTCTTACCTCTGACAAAGCCCTACACATTGGAATTTTGGACCTATTTTAGCTAGGGGCTACTAGCTAAAGTATAGGGCGTGACCCCATACCAGTCTCATCTGGTATTCTAATATCTGAGTCATTTTACTTAGGGTTATCTACCTATAAAAATTTCCTTCAAAACCTTTTCTTTCAAATTGATTTAAACCTTTAAATCATTCTTTAAACAAAGAAATTATTTATATACACTCTTTTCTTTACTCAATCACCTTGTCATGTTACATATTCTTTACACAAAACCTTGTTGATGAAAACGTTTAAACTTTCGAAAGTACCCCTTTCGAAACCTTTGAAAGTATCCCTTTCAATACAAGTAAAACCTTAGGCCGAAGGCCAAAACATTCCTTTCGAAATCATACCTTTCAAAACCATTCATATTTATCCTTTTGAAAGCTCCAAGTTTACAATCCTAGATCCTTATAAAATTCCTGGTTGTCGACGACGCGAAAATATGTCATTTTTGGAGATGTTAAAGGGGTTGGTAGTTTCAAATAAGAAAACTGTAATCTAAAATATATTTTCTCCTATTAGTACCGATGGAAAAGAAGAGACCTTATTTCCAGCAATGCGTTAGTTTAACCGAAAACCAGCTGGAATAACTGTATCATAATGTATGTCATAGATCCTAGACCTTATTATAAAAACCTTCAAGCCTATATCAAGAATGTATGGAAGGCGGAAGGAGATTTCTCTCTTCAGTCCGGTTATAATGGTATTTTGCTATCAGATTAAAAAAATGATAATGATTGTAACAAAATCATAGGAGATGGTATGTGGTTCTTTGATAAGAAATCTATCGTTATGAAGTGGTTGGACCCTTATATGAAAATGATAAAGATTTTCTTACTACCATGCCAGTGTGGATTAAGCTGTCGGGGCTTAGTTTTAAACACTGGGGTGCTGAGGAAATTAGCGCTTTGGTTAGCACCATTGGTACCTCCATTAAAATGGATGAACCAACATTGCTTAAGACTCGTATTTACTTTGCTAATGTTCTAGTTGACTTGAATGTTTCAGTTGGGTTCAAGGTGTTTCAAAAAGTGGTGACATAGTTTTTCAAAATGTTGAATGTGAAAATCCACTTCTTAGATGTAATAACAACATCTGCTTTGGGCAATATAAGAACCAATGTCCTATGTTTAAGGTTTGGGCGCCATCTCAATCTATTAATGACTCGACATAGGTGGTTAAAAAGAATAATGCTAAGTCTCGGATGCATCAAGAAAGTATGCATGAAAAAGTTGACGTAAAAGGTGAAGAAATCTTAGAAGATGTAGTAGTGGCACCATTGTCAGAAGATGGTAAAGATGAAGAAGTTGAATAACATTTGAAAGTTAGCAATCAAAAGACTATCCATGAAATTAATGAAGCCATTCAACAATTAACTATGAAGCAAGGTCTTCAAAAGGAGGAAGCCGATATAGTGAAAGTGGTGTTGGAGAAGGATAAAAAATCATTAACAACATTGAGATTAATTAACATGATAACAATATAACAGCAAATGAGTATGCAAATCAAAATTCACTTGTAGGAAATTCAGAGAAATGTAAGAGCAGCAGTAATAAACCAAATCAAAATGTTGCGAAATTTGGTTCTTATACAAGTCCATCAAAGTTACTTAATACAAAGATCCAAGCTAACCTATAGTGTTCTTTAACTGAATTATATAGCAAAGTCAATTTTGGTTAATAAACAAGACAATATTATTGCTACGAGCATTGGTGTTCTAAACAAGCTAATAAGCAGGGCAAAGATGACATAGTTGTGAGCTAGCAAGTTATACTCAACCTTGGAAAACTTTAAGTCAAAGACACAAGGAAACACGAGGAGCTACATCACTAATTCTCGAAGGCACAACTCCACTAGTAGCCCCTATCAGAGAAAGCACCAGCACCATGTCATCACCGATCACCATTAAATTCCCACATGGAGATATCTCATCTTCTAGCCCCTTTATTACTAATTTAAATTTTAGTAATTCTAGAATAAACAATAAACTCAAAACTATAAATCATATGCATGTTCGTGATCACTCTGATTCTAAGCAAAAGGTGTCCAATGTAGAAAATAGTTCAATCAATAAATATGACTATAACACAATGTGAATTAACCTTTAGTCTAAGCCGTCCGAAGTTCAAACTTCCTCAAGCCACACCATTAAGCTAAAGAAACTAGACAATGTTAAAAAAAGTCGCCAGTGAAGAAAAATCCAGAATATTGACAAATCAAAGTAACATGAACAAGAGAAAAACTGCTGAAGTGACCAAGTAATACAGGTCGTTCTATGAGTTTAGAGTTTTGGAGGAGAAGAGAAATTGGCAAAGCTTCTGCACCCATTAGAAAATTATGAGTTGAAAGTAAGGGTCTAGGTCTATATTTATAGGGTACCAACTGTTTGATTAAACCGTTTTAAATTCGAGCCGTTCGTGCCTAAATTTATTGTCGTAATTACACAAGCATAAGTTGACCGCCCCTTGCTTAGGATCGACCGGTACCGGTCGACTTATCGACTTAGGTGCTTTTGGGGTCGACCTATGCCAGGTAAATTACATTAATTATCAGATTTGATTAAATTTGTTAATTTATTTCCGTTTGTTTATTCAATCGTTTTTTACTTCTTATTTTAGACTGATTGCAATAATTTGTTTCCACATACATATATCATCTTAGATTTAATTTTTATGTTAACCATTCTTAACATTTATGTTTCCATTAACGTTACTAATTAGCGTTAATTGATTTTATTACCATATTTACATATATAATTATTTATGATGCTCAAACTTCAAACTTTAATAACTTCTTCGTTTGAACTCCGATCAAAAATAATTATATATGAAAATTGATCAAAAAATCACCAAAAACCCAGTGATATAAATTTCGTAGCCAAATTTTGAAGTTTACAAAAATTCCACTTTTTGGCATTATTTTTTATTTATTTCTTTTTAAATTAATTATTGCAAAAATCACTGGGTGTTATACCGAACTACGACGTGTTAATGAAAAGTGGGTTTCAAACCTAGAGATTGCTCAAATTTATATCTCATGGTTAGAAAAGCCGTTGCAGAGGCTACAAGAAAAAATTATGACCATGAGATATTAAATAGTCTCAAGGCCATGTTTGGTGAACAGTCACATTCCGCAAGGTACGAGCTTAAAAAGAAGCTATTCGATACCAAAATGACCAATGGATATAAAGTGAACAATTACGTGCTGATGATGAAGGGCTATATTAATAGGTTTTCGCAATTGGATGTACGAATAATCAGTGAATTACAAGTTGATTTGATTCTTGGTTCTCTTACTCTTCGATATGAACTGTTCATACTGAATTATAATATGAACCAATTAAATGTGAATCTCGTGGAGCTTCTTAATACGTTGAGGTTGGCCGAGTCTGCATCTAAGGATCAAGGAGATGCACTTGCTGTTAAGTGTAGTGCATCATCTTTGAAAAGTTCAAAGAAGCAGAAAAGAGAAGGTAAGAAAAACAAGTAAGAAGACCGATGACAAGGGTGAATATAACCACTACCACAAGAAAGGTCGTTGAAAAAGGAATTGTCCTGATTACTTGAAGATTGTTAGAGAAAGAAAGTAGAATGGTTCTGTAGCTCCATCGGGTACAATAAAATTTCTTGGGTCTTAGATACTAGATTTGAAACTCATATATGTAATTCGGTACAGAGGCTTGGAACTGACAGCGCGTGGCAAAAAGAGAGAAGAGGCTTCAAGTTGTTGATGGATCTATCATAAATGTAATGGTGGTAGGAGATTATCATTTGGTTTGCCTAATGGAGTAGTTTTGATATTAAATCAGTTTTATTTTGTAAAAGACTCTATTTGTGGGATTATTTTTGTTTCTAGATTGTTTGTGACTGGATATATATATATAGTGCAAATAATGTTATGAACATTAGTTTGAATGGATATAAAGTTTGCGATGGTATTCTTGAAAATGACATTTTTGATCGATACTAATTATGCGTGTTTTGTGAATAATTCTTCTAAGAATGTAAATGATAGTTATTTTTGGCATTTTTGGCTATGTCATATTAGTGAGAAACGACTACACAAATTGAAAACCGATGGTTTTCTGCAGTCACTTGATTTTGAATCATTTGACACGTATGAGTCGTGTCTCACAGGTAAAATGACCAAACCCTCCTTTAGTGGAAGCAAAGAAAGAGTTGATGAATTCTTAGGGTTAGTACAAAGTGGTATATGTGGCTCGATGCCTATAATCACCAAAAATAATAATTCTTATTTTGTTAGCTTCACTAATGAATTCATGAGACTAGGATATGTGTATCTTATGAAGAACAAATCCGATGTCTATGATAAATTTATTGAATATAAAAATATAATGGAAAACCAAACAAGCTGTAAGATTAAGATTCTTCGATCAGATCGAGGAGGTGAGTATGTTAGATAGGAATTTCAGCGGTGCTTAAAAGATAATGAGGTTCTCTCTCAGATTACTCCATCTTATATTCCACGACACAACGATGTGTCAGAATGAAGGAACCAAACCTTATTAGATATAGTTCGTTCCATGATGAGTAAGGATGAGTTACCTTTGTCCAATTAGGGATATGCGCTAGAAACGCAGTGCATACGTTGAACTTATTGCCCACTAAATATGTGCCTAAAATTCTATATGAGATGTGTCATGGTAAGAAACCCCAACTCAAGTATTTGTAGGTGTGAGGTTGTCTGACGTGCGTTAAGAACGTTAGTCTGAATAAACTAGAGGCAAGATTGGTACTGTGTAGATTTATAGAATGTCCCAAAAACTCAACGGGGTATACTTTCTACAATACCAAGGAACATAACGTCATTGTTTCTCGACATGCTGTCTTTAGAAAAGGAATTTTTGTCAATGGAAATTAATAGCAAAGTTGTAGACTTGGGTGAGATCTAAAAAGTTAACATTAAGGCCGAACCAGTGGGAGAACCAAGTTCATCCGTGTACGAAAACATGTAACCTATTAGAAGGTCTGGTAGGGAATCTCGTGCACCAGAGAGATACTATGGTTTTTCGTGAATGGCGAGAAGATGGACTGTGTCTTAGATGATGTGACTCCTCTATCTTTCAACAAGCACTGCAAAGTAAAGATTATGCACTCTGGCTTGGAGCAGTGAAATCCAAGATGGATTCCATATACGAAAACAAAGTATGGACTTTGTCAGATGTACTTGAAGTGATAAAACCCATCGGCAGCAAATGGATTTTAAGAAAAAGCCAAATGCAGATAGGGAAGTAGAGACTTATAAGGCAAGGCTAGTTGCGAACGATTTTGTCAAATTCAAAGCGTTGATTATGACGAGCGCTTTTCATTCGTTGCTATGCTTTGGTACATTTGGATTATGCTAGTCATTGATGCATCCTATGACTACAAAATATGGCAAATGGATCTAAAGACGGTATTTTTAAATGGTGATTTAGAAGAAACCATCTATATGATGCAACTCGAGGGTTTTGCAGTCAGTGGGAGTGAGGGCAAGGCTTGCAAGTTGTTAAAGTCTATTTATGGAATTAAGCAAGCTTCAAGGAGTTGGAATAAGTATTTTGGTAAGATAATCAAACAGTTTGGTTTTTATCAGAACACAGGGGAAGCGTGCGTATACAGAAAGAAATAGAGCAACGCTATCGTATTCTTGGTGCTATAAGTCGAAGATCTATTATTGATTGATAATGATATTTCGTTATTGCAATCAGTAAAAGCTTGGTTGTTCAAGAACTTCTCCACTAAGAATTTGGGAGAAGCAACCTATATACTAGACATAAAGACCTATAGAGGTAGATCTAAGAGGCTATCAGGATTGTCTCAATCCCTGTACCTAGAGACCATATTGAAAAGGTTCAATGTTGAGAATTCCAAATGTGGAAACGTTCCAACTTAGTTTGAAATCGTCCTTTCTAAGAAGGACGCTCCTCATACCAATGAGAGAAAAAGCGTATAAAGAGGATTCCCTATGCTTTGGCCATATGATCAATAATGCACGCCATGCTATGTACTAAACCGGATGTAACTTACGCATTAGGATGCATAAGCTGATGCCAGTCTAATCCTAGAGAAATACATTGAACGGTTGTAAAATGTATACTAAAGTATTTAAGAAATACAAAAGACTTATTCCTTATATACGGAATGGAGACCTCCTTATGAAGGGGTATACGGACTCTAGCTTTCAAAGTGATATAGATGATAGTAAGTCGGTGTCCTCTTATGTCTTCACACTTAATGGTGGAGCCATCAGTTGGAAAAGTTCCAAACAAGAAACAGTAGCTGATTCGACGATGGAGGCCAAGTACATCACCTTCAATGAAGCAGCTAAAGAGGCAGTCTAGATGCACAAGATTTTGAGTGAGCTCGGAGTGATTCCCGATACCGAGAATTGTTTTGTGGTAACAATGCAGCAATTCAGATCGCAATGAAACCCATAGTACACAAGAAGTCACGGCTTATTCTTCGAAAGTTCCACCTCATTAGAGAATTCGTTGAGAAGAAAGAGGTCGTGATACAAAGGGTAGGTACCAAGGGCAATATAGTAGATACATTCACTAAGGGTCTAGCTCCATCGGCTCTCGAGAAGCTGCTTGAAGGGGTGAGATTGAGATTCCAAAATTGACTTCAAGTGCAAATGGAGATGATAGAGTTAGGAATAAGCGCTAGAAACAATTCTGCAATTTATAGTAAATTAATTAACTATGTAATCAATTCTCGTTCGTAACAAAGGTGATTTTCTATGTGTTATATATTTGTTATAATCTGTTATAAATAATTAAATATTTAATTAAAATGTATTTAATAGAAAATCCAAAAATGGTGTGTTAGTGATAGTAATTATAAATAGTTGTAATCATGAGTATTGTATCATAACATAATAAACATATCATTTTAAATATTCCTACTCCATATGCATCGAGAGTGGAAATCGATATATCCGTTGAGACTATAGTACGTAATGCTATCCAAATTCAAATGTTGGATAGTATATTACTCATGACTGCTGAGGGCACCAAGAGATTATATACCGATAGTTATAGGATCACTATAGAATGACCCACTCGATAGTTTTTGTTGGTTAATATAACTAAGGTCAAATAGAAAATGTCAATATGACTAATTCACACAGTTTTCTCGACTAGAGAATACTGTTGATCTTCAATATGAAAATTCCGCTTTGATTGTAGTCAAATCATGACATGATATCCATCGAGTGACTACAGTTGGGTCGAATGGAAGTATTGAAAGTGAAGCACTATTTAAGAGAGAATTCATCTCCTAAGTTATATGCAGTTAGTATTACGATCACTCAAGCTAACTCAAAGTCAAGATATCTGGCCAAAGTAGTTCGGTTAATAATTATTATTATTATTGAACCAAAGACTTTGTTTTTGGACTATAGAGTTGAATATGACGACACTGAAATTTTGACCATTGCTAAATTCCATAGGTCCAAAGTGATATAGTTTTGACAAAGAGAATTTATGTAAATAATAGTCACAACCAGATAACGTTTAACGAAGTAAAATTGGATATTACCGAAACTAAGTAAGCGATAAATTTGACAAAAATTTCACACCACCTGCTAAGTGATGTGTGAACGTTAACATTCGAATAGTTTGATATTAATCGCTGACCAAATTTACACCTAACGGGTTATACAACCAAAACGTTGAATACTCCTTTGACCAAACGATTTAGTTAATTTTTAAAAGTTATATTTACGAAATATTTATTATAGAATTTTATTTTTATTTAATTAAAAAATATTATTAAATATATTTATAATAACTATAAATTATTAATCGATATACGATATCGATACGTATTTAAATTGGATTTAAATGCAAAATATTTTGTTCGACCTATAAATGAGTTTGAAGCCTATATAGGAGCTGGTTGGTTTGGCCATGATGAGGGCATGAAGGGGTGCGGCCATATGATGGCATGTTGGACTTGGTTTTGATAGATAAGGGAAAGAGAATTGGTTAGAGATAAAATAAAATCTAGATCCTAACTTGTCGCTAATCTCTCCTCTATATAAGCATCTCAGCCCAACATATTAGAGGACTTTTTGAAGCCTCCAAGTCCTTTACCTCTGGCCAAAAATTAACTCCTCCAATCCCAACATTTTCAAACACAAAACAAAGTAAAACAAATAATATTCGATAGCTGGTCATCGGTTCAGGGACTAGCGCTTTACTAGATTGGAAACTTGTTCAAGAAGTAGATCTCATCGTTCCAAGGTGTACTTAAAAGCATTGGTAATGAGGTAAATTTCTAATCTATTAACGAATATTAATGTGTATATAATATATATTTTATATATATTGTTTTATTAGTTAGGTGACGATTCTGTTATATTAATATATTATCACAATCAAATTGGTTGTATATTTATATATTTTGAAATAAAATAATTTTTTTTATGTCATGTCATGTCTATAAAGCTTGAACGATAAAAAAATTTAATTTTAAATTAATTTAATATTCATTGTTTAATTTGCATAAGCTTAATAATTCAAATATTAAATCTTACTTTGCATAAAATATGGTTTTAAAATTTTATATAAGTAATATTATACATAAAATATTTTTGAAAAAATTAAAATAATTTTTATATTTATATTTATTATTTAAATCATTTAGTTCTATAAATAAATAATATACTGAATGTATTTGTAATAAAAATATGTTCTAAATTTAATAATATTAAATTTACACTTAATATCACTTTCCGCAAAAAAATATTAATTATTTATATAATTAAATAATTTACGCAACCGCCGAAATTAATATATTGATTTTAAATTAAAATATATATATATATAGTATCTATATGTCATAATACCTTTGAGATTTTTACTAAAATATTTAAATTTGAAATTATCTTGTAAAATACATTTTTTTTATTTATAATATATTTCTTATGGAAATATATATATAGAGAGGGTTATATACACGTTTAATAAAAAAAATCAGATTTTGTTTTCAAATTTCCAGTAAAATAAATAAATTTCAATATAATTTAAATGATTTTCAACATACATGCATGCACGCACATGCATGCATGCATACATACCAATTATCGGTTTCATATACGTATGTACAAATTAAATATATTTGTATGTATATTTTGCAATATTTTGCATGCGTGAATTAAAGTATATAGACATATATTTAGACAATATATTTGTATATTAGATGAGCTAACATATACGTTGCAGCGTAAATCTCAACACTTATACATGGGCATATTATACTTTACACAGATTGCTATGTTACACATGCACACACATATATATGTATGTATATACTATAATATTAATTACATAATATAAAACTATATTATAAATTTAAATAAAATAATGATTTTATTTAAAAGAAATATAAAAATGTTTTAAATAAATAAGACTTCGCAAATTCAACATAGATCCAATATGGTAAAAAAATGAAATTCACTCATATCTTCCGCTGCGGGACTGGCCCGATTCCAACACTTTGTAATTACCATGTGATAAAGAGTTTATCGATGACAATGAAGTATAATCGAAAAGTAAATACGAAATAATTACAAATCTACTCACTAAAGCTCTTTCTCGGTTTTCTCTAGGAAAACTTATCGAGAGTATGATTATGAGTCACCATAATTAACCCAAGTGCAAATGGAAGATCGATGGAGTTAAAAGTGTACCCTATGACCAATTATGTAACTTGATCATATAACTTAACACTTATAACGAATCTTGTTTCAACGAAGTAATAATTTTATTTTATTCTCTATTATATATTGTTATATGAGATCTGATTCATGTTTTAAATATATTGTATACAGGTAGAAAATCCTTAAAAAATGTATTTAATCGATTGAAATTACGATTATATTCATGACCATTAGTACTAAACTGTACAAAATAAATACTTCTCCTAAAATGTTCATATTAAAAATATATTGAGAACGTGAATATATATTCATCAAGACTAGCGTACATAACTCTTTCGATATGATAGATAGCGAATTACTCATGATTTCTAAAGGCATCAAAAGGTTACATTCAAAGAGCAAGACCGACCAACCATGTGTTCATGGAAAGATATAGCAACTAGTAACCAAATCTCAATTTCTACACCGTTTAAGTTACTACAGTTTGGTCAAAATTGCGAGAGGAAAAAAAAGATTGCGCTAAGATAACTTCATTGGTGGTGGAACCAACAAGGAAATAATGCGACAACTCGTTTCGTAGTGGAACGATGAGGTTTTCACTTGCTCGTGTATCGGTTGAAATAAGTACTGATTTTAGTTTTCCCAAACAAGTTGATATCATTAATGAAAAGGAAGAGAGTGGCGTAGCCATATGAATATAAGTGATTCCCCATTAATTGGGCAAACTGTTGTAGTCTTCGCCACATAGTTTAAGCAAGTGTTTTGAAAATGTTTGGAGGCCTAAACAGAGAAATGAAGAATTCGAGGGGTCAAAATGGATTTGGATGATGAGGATTTGAACAAATTTTCAACTTCAGCCGATAATAACTCGATATAATTTCAGAGAACTACATATGACTGTAATAACTCATTGTTTCAGCAACAAATATATTCAGATCAAGGCCAAAACTTCAACAGATCAAAATAATACTCAAACAGAATCAAGTCGTAGTCCAATTATTACAGATAACTGTCCACAGTCCGAATTTATACAGGAAGCTCAAATTATTAATGATCGGCCAAATTCAGATATTAATCAAACAGAAATTAACATGGAAATGGCTCAACCTGGAGAAGGTTCGGACTCTGTTAGCCAGTAGGAAATGAGGTCTGAGCAGCGACAAACTGAAGAAATCCAAATCCAATAGCCTGAAATTCCAAAGGAGTCTGCTATAAATGAAAATACTCAGAGCATAACAATTAATGAGGAAGCAGTTCTTACCAGACTAAGGAATTAAGAAGAACAAGACAAATGTTGCTCCATTTGAGTTCAAAGTCTCTCAGTCTCAATCTGTAATTGACAATCCAAATTGGCGTAACATGGTCAGTCAATTAAAATCTAAAAGTAAAAAATTTAAGAGATCTAAGACAACAAGGAATGCTTCTTACCCTGAAACATGAAGGACTGCTAAATAAGATTAATGGATTTCTTAATTTGGAATAGTAGAGCATGAAAGTTAAGAAATGAGTTATCACTGAAGTATTCGTTGTGTATTAGGAAGCGGTGTATGTTATGTATTAGAAATCAGGTCTGGGCCTTTAGATCTGAAGCCCACTAGTATAATGTTGTATATAAAAGATGCTAGAGACACATGTATTATTTTTCAAGTCATTTTGATCAATACGAAACATCATTTTACTTTCACTCTCTCTGGTCTTAACATCAATTCAAATCTAAGATCATATATACACCACAATCATCATCAAATTCTAACTTGGTATCAGAGCCTCATCAAGCCTTGCAGCAACAATCTCAAAAGCAATTGATCCTCAGAGCTTCATCAGAAAGAATATCATCATTTGAAAGTTTTAACCCATCAGGTGAAATCTCATCGTTTGGGTTAGTTATTGAATTTGATAATTTGTGAAAAACAGGTACCATACCAAGAAATCAGTCAGATTTCTGATTGCAACAAGTTTTTTCATCAAGAATCAATCAAATTCATATCAAAAAGGTTCAGAAAATCAGAAAAACCAATTCAAGAAAGCAGTCAAAGACAAAAGAAAGTAATTGCCTTGCCAAGACTCATTAGAGCAGATTCATCATTTGAATCTTGGCTGCAACTAACATGTTCTTGCCACAAATAGAGTGATCTTGAATTAGTAAATCTTCTGAACCATCAGATTCTAGCATTCTTTTCATAAGTTTGTAATCGTGGCTAAAGAAGATATTGCTTCAGCAACATCAGATAATGCTAACAACCCACAACAGCAAACTCTCACTGATGCAATAGAGAGACTAATCAAAACTGTTATCAGCCCTCAAAGCCAGTTAATCACTGTACATCTTGAGGAAGACAACTATCTTTTATGGAAGTTAAAGTAGAAACAGCAATGCAAGGATATGGACTAGAAGGTTTCATTCTTGGTTCAATTCCAATTCCTCCAAGATTCATCACTGATTCACAAAACAAAACGATCAGCAATGAAGAATATACAAAGTTCTACAAGCAAGATAGACTAATAAGTTCTTGGCTTCTATCATCAATTGATTCAAAATTAATGTCACAAGTTATAGGCTGCAAGTCAGCAAATGATATATGAATTATTGTCGAAAGAATATTCAACACTCAGTCTGCTGCTAAAATTATGCATTATAAAAGACAACTGCAAAACATTACTAAAGGAAATGGATCAATGAGGGATTATATGTCACAAGTTAATAACATTTGTAATATGTTGGAAGCAGAAGTATCTGAAACAAAACAAGTACTGAGCATCTTGAATGGACTCAGTGAAGAATATGAAGCAGTTGTTGCAGTTGTGTCATCACAATCAAGTTTGCCACCTGTACATTATGTTCATGCCACACTTCTTGCACATGAGGCAAGAATAGATCATAAGAAACCTCAAGATGCAGATCTGTCAATCAATTATACTTTCAACTCAAAGAACAAAAGACAAAATCAAAACAAGCAAGGTCAAACATATCAAAGAGGAGGCAGTTCAAACAGATCTAGAGGCAGAGGCAGATGGAATAACAACAATAACAGACCTAAGTGTCAAATTTGCGATAAAATTGATCACACTGCTATGAAGTGTTATTTCATATTCAATGCTAATTATGTACCAAACCAAAACCAAAACAATCAAGGAAATGGAAAAGCCAGTGCTAATATGGCTCAAATGCAGTCAGATACTAACTGTAGTGGTGAAGTCAATCAAAGCACAATCACAACATCAGAACACATACATGATGAAAGTTGGTACCCAAACTCAGGAGCAACCAATCACATAACAAATAATCTTGACAATTTGAATCTTGGCAATAAGGAATATATAGGTAAACAGTCCATATGCATGGGGAATGGAGTCAGTTAATATTACTCACACTGGCAAAACCAGTATTAATGGCAAAAGACAATTATATTTGAATAACTTATTGAGAGTACCAAAAATAAAGAAAAATCTCATGAGTGTGTCACAGTTTGCAAGAGATAATAATGTGTACTTTGAATTTTATCCTGATTACTGCTTAGTTAAAGACATACTGACTAATGAAAATCTTTTGCAGGGTGAAGCAGTCAGGGGATTATATAGATTCAATCTTAAAAACAGTAGCAAATTTGAGGGAAATTAGAAGTGCTGTAATATAAGCGAAATTGGTCAGTCAGAAGAAAACAGAAGTGTGTTTGATTTGTGGCACTATAAACTTGGCCATCCAAACACAAATGTTGTAAAACAAGTACTTGAGAAAAATAAAATTGTATTTGATGATATTTCTTTACCATATGTATGTACGTATTGTCAAATGGGTAAAAATCACAAATTACCCTTTAATGATTCTTTAACCAAGTATTCAAAACCTTTAGAATTGGTTGCAACTAATTTATGGGGACCTGCCCCAATTTACTCAAACTATGGCTATAGGTATTACATATCTTTCATTGATGCGTATTCTAGATATACATGGATATACTTTCTGAAAGCTAAATCTGAAACTTATAATGCAGTGGTACACTTTATATTATTAGCTGAAAAGCAAACTGGCAACCAAGTTAAAATCATTCAGTCAGATGGTGGCACTGAGTACAAAACTCTCAGCAATTACTTTGCTAAGAAGGAAATTGTACACAGAATTACGTGTCCCTACACATCTGAACAAAATGGTCTAATAGAGAGGAAGCACAGACACATTGTTGAGACTGGGCTAACACTACTTGCTCAAGCATCATTACCACTAAAATTCTGGCCTGATGCCTTTAGTACTGTTTACTTAATTAATAGACTCCCCACAAAAGTTCATAAAGGAATCAGTCCAGTAGAGAAACTACTGGGAGTTAAACCAGACTATCAAAGTCTAAAAATGTTTGGATGTCTGTGCTTTCCCTACATAAGACCATATAATAATAATAAGTTGTGTTTCAGGGCAAAACCATGTACTTTTATAGGATATGGATCAAATCAAAAAGGATACAAATGTCTTGATGATAGTGGCAAAATTATAATTAGTAGACATGTTGTGTTCAATGAACATATCTTTCCCTTTAGCAATACAGCTATTAAAACAACTCAAAAGATATATAATCCAAAAGGTTCTATACCTAGTATACCTGTTTGCAGTGATGACCTTTATCCTGAGGTGATTGAAAGGACTGCTGAGGCACATGATCCACAACTCACAGTGTCTGATCAACCAGGTCATGAATCACTGAACTCACCCAGCTATCACAGTCAAACTCCTGCACATTCAAAGCATTGAACACAGTCAGCTAATGAAAGAGAGTCAGCAAACTCACAAGTACAATCAGAAAATAACAATGGTCAAACAAGCACAGAAATATCACCACAGGCTAGAATAGGTCATCCAATGACTACAAGATCAAAAAGTGGAATCTTTAAACCAAAACTATATGCAGCTGCATCAAATTTAGGGGAACTAGAAACCTTTAAGCAAGCTGCAAGGGACAAACATTGGAAGGCAGCAATGGATGAAGAATACAATGCTTTAATAAAGAACAATACATGGGACCTTGTATACCCACCAGATAATAAGAATATCATAGGGTGTAGGTGGACATACAGACTAAAAAGAATCATGATGGAACAATGTCTAGATACAAAGCAAGACTGGTAGCAAAAGGCTACACACAGCAATATGGGTTTGATTTCAATGAAACTTTTTCTCTTGTAGTTAAACCAACTACTATAAGAATTATTTTAAGTATTGCTTTACATAATCAGTGGAATATTAGACAATATGATGTCAACAATGCCTTCTTGAATGGGACATTACAACAAGAAATATACATGGAGCAGCCACAAGGGTACAGGCAGAATTCAAGTCATGTGTGCAAACTAAAAAATGCTATATATGGCCTTAAAAAAGCTCCAAGAGTCTGGTTTGATAAACTGAAAGCCACACTGATTCAACTTGGCTATCAGTCTACAAAATCAGACAACTCACTATTCATTAAAATTAACAATAAAACTAGTGTCTATATTCTAATATATGTTGATGATCTTGTCATTACAAGAAATGATGAGGATTAAATCAAAAGTCTTGCTCAATATCTAGACAAGGAATTCTCTATCAAAGATTTGGGTTCACTGAATTATTTTCTAGGCATAGAAGTCAAAAGAAAATCAAAGTCAGAAATTATTCTCAGTCAGAGAAAATACATGCTGGAACTACTGGCCAAAACTAAAATGGACAGTGCCAAGCCTCAACCTACCCCTATGATAAGCCATCGATACTTATCTAAAAACAGGGGAGAATACATAACAAACACTAAACAATACGGAAGTGTTGTTGGTGCTTTACAATATTTAACAATCACAAGGCCGGATATCTCTTTTAGTGTTAACAAAGTTTTTTCAATTCATGCAGGAACCAAGAGATGATCACTGGAAAGAATTTTGAGATACATAAAGGGAACAACAAATTATGGACTCTTAATGAAGAAGAGCAATCATCTAAATATAACTGGATACACTGATGCAGATTGGGGAACAGACCTAGATGATCGAAGATCAACTACAGGGTATTGTAGATACATAGGAGACAATCCAATGTCATGGTGTTCAAAGAAACAATCTGTCATCTCCAGATCCAGCACAGAGGCTGAATACAGGAGCGTCGCAAGTGCAACTGCAGAGATTATGTGGATACAGTCTTTACTACATGAATTAAACATCAAATTACAAGCCAAACCAACGTTATGGTGTGACAACCAAAGCACGGTGTATATGTCAGCTAACCCAATACTTCATTCGAGAACAAAACATATCGAGATAGATCTCTATTTCATCAGAGAACAAATACAAAAGGGAAATTTACATGTAAATCACTTACCGTCAGCTTACCAGAGAGCCGACACACTTACCAAAGCATTATCAAAGCAAAACTTCACCAGATTCAGAAGTGAATTAAAAGTGGTTGCAATTCTCACCAATTCAAGTGGACCAGAAGAAGCTTCAGAGCCTCGATGGAGAAAAGTCAAGAACTTTGACACAAAGAACAATAGATCTGACAACAAAATTGACATCGAAGCATATAGTAGTACAGAAAGAGCTTCACATGTCAAAGAGATCGCTCATAAGCCTAGTACGACAAAGAACTTACTCAGATCTGAGTAAGTTTGCTCTAAATCTGAGTAAAATACACCAGATTTTTTTGAGGCGGCGAAAGAAGAGGGGGTCTCCATGGAAACCCTAACGTTGGTTTGAGGGGGAGAGTTAAGAAATGAGTTATCACTGAAGTATTCGTTGTGTATTAGGAAGTGGTGTATGTTATATATTAGAAAGAGGGTATGGGCCTTTAAATCTGAAGCCGACTAGTATAATGTTGTATATAAAAGATGCTACAGACTCATGTATTATTTTCCAAGTCATTTTGATCAATACAAAACATCATTTTACTTTCACTCTCTCTGGTCTTAACATCAATTCAAATCTGAGATCAATTATACACCACAATCATCATCAAATTCTAACTATGAATGCTCCTGCAAAATAGCTAAAAGTGTGCCAAACAATTAAAAGCCATAAACTTTCTTTTATAGGACTTCTAGAAAATAAATTGCCTCTGTCTAAAATAACTAGACTAATTACCCAGACTGGTTATATGAGATAGTTGATATGAATAAATTGAAAAGAATAAGTCTTATTATGTGGGATCCAAAACAATGGAAGAATACAATAATACAAAAATCAGACCATTTATTACATGTATGCTTTAATTAAGTGTTATGTGCACAGTGATATACGCACATAATACTTCAGACCAGAGGGAACAACTTTTGGAGTATATTAGAAACCAGAGTTCATCTATGTCACTTC
The DNA here is from genome assembly GCA_030737815.1 of Allium fistulosum. Taxonomy (NCBI): domain Eukaryota; kingdom Viridiplantae; phylum Streptophyta; class Magnoliopsida; order Asparagales; family Amaryllidaceae; genus Allium; species Allium fistulosum. The sequence goes on from CM060907.1 coordinate 779,197,382, forward strand.
CATGGGACTTCAGTGCCATTCTTTACAATAATGTGAGGATAAATGATGGTGAATTTAATCTATCAACAGATTTGGATTTCATGGATAGTGTTTCAACCTCTGGCCTGATTGAACCACGGTTTTTTGATAGAAACAACAAAATTACTTGGAGAGGTGGAGCAAATTGTAGCATTCATAGCAAAATTGATCCACTATTTATAACCTATGAATGCTATAATAGGCTCCCTGCACTGCAAATCCACTTTCTCAATCATTCTGTCAGTGACCATTCTCCTATTTTCTTTCAAATAGTTTCTACTTTAAATAATCAAAGAAAATACCATTTTAGATATAATAATGCATGGAGCATGCAGTTAGGTTATAAAGGAACTATTTAGGTATGCTTTCAAGCTCAATTTTAAGGAAACCCTCTTTTCAGTTTTCTACAAAAGCTCAAAGCAACTAAAAAAACATTGAAACGATGGCAAAAAAACAGTTGCAAATTCTGTAGGAAGTGTGAGCAACAAAAAGAACAAAATCAGCAACTATATGCAAAGTATATTTGTTATGTCACACATCACCTAGTATAGGATATGTGATGCGTATAAAACCTATTAGTCACCCTTCCTTTACAAGCTAGCTTTTAGGGGTGGGCTCTACCTAATTAAGTTCGTTACAAGTCGTTCAAATGGGAAAAGGACTACCGTCGGGTCAGTGTCGATAGAGTGGTTCGACATGAACAGGCATCATCCTGTGACAAATTAGCTTTTAGGGGAAGTTCTACCTAATTAGGTTCGTTACAATATTCAGGATCCTAATAATGAAGCATTGTAGCAAAGGTACAAAGAAGAAGTTGATAATCTGGCTAAGCTATTTCAAGCACAAGTAGCACATAAATTGCAGCAGGCTAAATTCAGATGGATTACTTCAAGGGAGATAAAGCAATAAAGTTTTTTCACTCTAAAAATCTAGAGTCCAAACAAGGCAGCAGGCTAAATTCAGATGGATTACTCAAGGAGATAAAGCAATAAAGATTTTTCACTCTAAATTTCTAGAGTCCAAACAAGGCAGCAGGAACATTACATTAGCAGATCAGAATGGAAATACTTATTCAAGCAATGATCAGGCAAGAAGCGAAGCAATGTCATTTTACTCTAGTTTATATAACGATAACAACAATTTTTTCAGTTTCCTAATATCACTTGCAAGAAAATATTGACAGATGATGAAAGGATGTATTTAGATAGGGCATTTTATATGGAAGAGCTAAAAGTAGTATTTCAAATAAACAGTCAAAGTAGTCTAGGCCCTGATGGTTTAAATGCGAAGTTTTTAAAGCTTTGTTGGGAAACTATTAAGGAAGACTTGTTAAAAGCAATGGAAGGTATTCAAACAACAGGGAGATTTATCAAAGAAATCAACCATACTTTTTGTGTCCTGTCCCAAAGAAACAAACAGCACAACAAATCAGTGATTACAGGACAATTTATGTGATATATAAAATCTTCCAACTTATTATGCAACAGGATGAAGTATTTTATGAGTGACATGATTTTGGTAAATCAAAATGATTTCATTCCAGGGAGAAACATTGCATAAAATTCTCTTTTAGCTCATGAAATGGTAAGGAGTTTTAAGAAAAGAACTTCAAATAGCATGTGTATCAAAATTGATCTTTAAAAAGCATATGCTAAAATCAATAGAAAATTTATTTGTCATATCTTGTTAAGGATGGGCTTTACAGATAAGTTTGTACAATCGACTGAGTTGTGCACCTCTACTCCTATATTTTCAGTGTTACTTAATGGCAGTCTGTATGGTTTTATTGAAAGTAATAAGGGACTAAAACAAGGAGGCCCTTTATCTCTTTATCTTTTCTTTTTAGCAATGGAATACCTAAGAATCCAATTTGATTTAGAATTTATCAGAGGCAAATTAATCCCCATATATAAAATAGAACCAGTCATTACTCATCCCCTCTATGCTGATGTCATGGTTTTGAATCTCCTATATATCGCCCGAGATCTCCTTTTCACACTTAAACGAGACGAGACATCAAATCTCCTCCATATCTCACTCGACACTCATCTCGTCCGAGATATACAAATCTCAGCTGAAATATGGATCAAAATCTCAATCCGAGATCTCACCCGAAATTATACATTTTTCTTATTTTGCATAATATTTTTTATTTTCCAATCCAATTATAATTTACCAACTTCTTGAACATATTTTTTACTTTTATCTTAATGAGTCATAGCGAAAGGTTTCATTTCTTATTATGTTCAAATAAAAGGATATCATTCGATCATTACCAAATCAATTAAGCTAATCAAGCTACTACTCTTCTAAAAATATTCTTTTTTGTATGTAAATCAAGTATGTTAGCATTTTTATTTTTACTAAGAAAGTTATAACCGTTAAATAAATTTTTGACACATCAATTTTAGACACATAAGTACATCCGAGATATTCCCAAGATGCATTATAAGACCCGAGATGTCAATCCGAGATGTACACCAGATATGTACTCATCTCGTTCGAGATCTCCCCCGATACGAGATAACTTGTGTAAAAAATGCGAGACGAAACGTGACCGAAATCCGATATTTAAAACCTTGGCTGATGATATATTGATTATGAGTAAGGAAAATTGAAAAAATGCAGTAGTAATACAGCAGATTTTATAAAAGGTAGCTTCATATGTTGGATTGATTGCAAGTGAGAAAAGGTCAATTCTATTTTTTAGTCGAGGTGCAAAAGAGAAAGGGGATATATGTAACATTCTGAAACTAAATGCGGGGGTCCTCCCAATTACTTACTTAGGCGTTCCTTTTTCCAAGCACAAGTTAAAAGCAAGAGACCTTGGGAGTCTTATTGATGAAATAAATAAAAAAATCAATAATTGGAACAATAAATTCGTAAACATTGAGGGGGAGAGTGGAGCTAATCAAATCAGTTATGGTTCCCATGGTAAATTATTGGATGCTAATATGTCAACTTCCATCATCTATTATACAAAGAGTTAATATGTGTGAACTTTTTATGGCAAAGCAAGATTCATAAAATTTCATGGAGTAATGTGTGTAGACCCAAAGAAGAAGATGGATTGAGCCAAAAAAACAGTAAGATTTGGTATAGGCATGTACATTGAAATTGCTATGGAGATTTCTATCACATGATTGCCTATGGTCACTGTAGACCAAAAACAGGGATTGTTCAAAAGGAAATATCAGGACTACTCAACTAGACAATAATGCTTCATGTATTTGGAAATCGTTATTTAAAGCAAGATAAACATGCAAGGGATTTTCAAACAAAGTTATCGTTGATGAAAGAGATACCAATATGGGACAGAACCATGGGTTAATGGTTCTGCTTTAACTGATCTACCAGGGTGGCAATCAATGATTACAGTTGGCGGCCCCCACTCTCCTATTCCAGAGGGAATGGACAGTTAACTCTCTCTGTTTGCCTCCTAACATCTGTCAGTCCATCTATAAAATTAAAATAGATCAGAATAACACTAAAGACTATTGGTCATGGCTGCTTGACAAACAAGGCAAATTTAGTTTCAATTATGCCTGGAATGTGGTAAGAGCATTTTTATTTTTATTTTATAATGGTGTACGCATGTTTGGAATCCTTTATATGCTCCAAAAATGTCATTCTGCTTAGCGTTGGCAAAATCTGATCGACTAAACACAAAAAAGAGAATGAATAAATGGTGCTCTAATATGGATCCTCAGTGTTGTTTGTGTTATCGAGCGTTAGAATCAAAAGACCACTTATTTTTCAATTGTAATTATTCATGAAGCTTATGGGATTCTATTAGAAATCAGCTACAAATTCAAGGCGATGCCACATACAAATTAGATGAACTTATGGACCTAACTACACTGATTAATGGTGGAAAACATGGCTTCAGAGATCTGGTAGACACTGTTTTTACCACTTTAACTTGGCATATCTGGTGTGAAAGGAACGAAAGATTGTTTAAATGGACTCAAACGCCACCACAGATACATATTCTCTTGATTCAACATGCTCAAACATATGAAAGTAGACGGTAAAAAAGTAAAAGGGCAATAACTTGTCTTTCAAGAGAGTTGGAGTTGAGCTTCCTGCTGGACCTCAATACAATGATCGAATGCAGATGCCTCAAGCTCAGCACTGATGAGGTTGCAACTTGGATGTGATTATTCATGGAGAAGATTAATCAGCATAGCGTATTTGGTAGAAAAGGACAGAGATCTGGAGTCGTTTCTTTTTCTGAAAATGAAATGAGCCAGTTCGAAGAATGTGCCAAAGGATCGAGACACCTGCTAATCTCAGAAGGTGGATTTTGTCGGCTTAGCTAGTTAATTAGTTTTCTAATAAAACAAAGCGTTTACTTGTTTGTCGTATGGTCCAGTAACATTGTTTTTGCATAATGTCTACCCCAGTACTAGTAGGTCATTGTAGGTGTTTTGGAGGATTCTTTCTTGTTGCACCTACACTTACTTGGACAGCTAGTATTTGAACTTTATAAATTATTTGAAGTAGATAAAGTTCCTCGTTGTTAAAAAATTATTAAAGTTTTGACGATTGATTGGGTTCTATCTATATATCTAAGTTATAAAATGATTATTAACAGAAAACGAGCATAATATATCATTACTTAAGCCCGTCGTTTTAAGAGACAAGAAGCTGAATTTCATCTAGAATAATTTATAAGCAATTAAACTTGTGTCAACTACTGTGTTTCGACAAAATCCATACAACCTTTAGTATTTAAATTGTTTAAATGTCATTGAATGTTGAGTTCACACATGTAACTCATACAACCACACTCTCGGTTTTTGATTGAAAATAATTTATTGAAATATTCTATATAAATTGTTATGGAGAAATTAATAATGTTTATATTAATTAATTTATTATTATTTTAGTGTTTCTGGTGGGTTGAAAAAATAACTAATAAAATGTATAAGTATTATATATTTATTTAATTATACATATAGGAAGAAAATAATTTATTAAGTAATAAATATTTTATGGTAATTAAAATTATTATTATTGATTAATAACTAGAGAACTAGCCAAATTGATATTAGCTTAATGGTTTGTTATTTAATTAGGTTATTGAACCTAATTAATAAATAAAGTCCGGCTCAATTGAAATATATAAATAAGATATTTTTAGCATCCAATGTTACTAATAGATCCGTAGATCCTCCATTTAGTTAACACGCATCTTAACGGTGAATTTTGCAACCCCACCATTGTATTAGAGAATTGTTCTCTCATAGGTAAAACTGACATTCCAAGGTGTATTTGATTAGTAGGATTACGGGGGAAAAAATCAAATTGTTTATTGACCAAAATTGATTTAAAATTGACTTACATAAATTTGGTTATAAAATATTGTTTTTTCCCTCCTTCACTGTTGTGTATATGTACACGTGTATCTTCATTGTACACATCACCATTGTCGTGCACTTCATCATCACAAGATAGCAGTAGACTGTCGTTCTTTACTTCATCTTCGTCGACTTTGGTTATCCAAGTAGTTACAATCACCTTGGGTGAAGTAGGTAGCGCGACAACAAGACTGAATGCAAATTAGGGTTTCTAGAGAGGATGACCGAGCTCGGCATGGATGGACATGTCTCGTTGCGAGGAGTTCAACGGTGGGTACACTACCTGGTCCGGCAGCCTGTAGCAGCGTTGGAAATTGGATTAAATCTGGTCGGCAGTGGCTAGGATTTAAAGGATGAAGAAAGCTATTTTTATTTTGAACCCATAATGTTTATAAATAAATTAAAATTCATACTTGCATAACTCTCTTATACGAACCCCTATTTGCACGCAACTTGCAATTTTGAGTTCATAATATAATTTTGAACACACTGACATAATCTGACGGTAAATTATAGGCTTATTTCTGATTTTATAAATCAAACATTATAAGAATAATGTTATCATTAAATATTTACATATCAACATCATTAATCAAAATTGATGTATTAAGACATTATTTGTTTGATTCGAATATACGATATTTAAATTAAGAAAGATCTTAATCATTTAAATTTACAACATTAGTTTATGAAATATTAATTTCATGTGCTATTTGAATTTGTATTAAAATTATTTTATTAGCTATTATCATTTGGATATTAATTATTCAAAATTGTGTACACAAGCGCGCGCACATGTATATGATTATATATGAAAATTATTTGGCTATTAAATTAACATTTAAAAACGTTATCCGAATTGATAATAATTTTTTTTGTTAACAAGAGTGATAATTTGTTCAAGCATGGCACTGATTATGATATCTTAGGGGCTCGAATTCATGACCTTTAAAACCTTTTGTTTAAAGTGTTATATCTCTAACCACTTGAGCTAGAGGCTTTGACAATTCAAATTGATAATAAATTACCTTGTTAAATTTTTGAATAAATAATGACATTGTAAATCCAGTTAACATTATCTATATAATTATAATATAATATATATTAAAAATCTAATCAAAATCATCAAATAAAATATTAAATATGATTTAATGTTATCGACATTATTTAGGATAACACTATAAAAGGTTTGGTGCGTAATGAATAAAAAGGGAAAATTTTGAAATTTGCACTTTCTACCCTACTTCTGATGCACCTAATCCAAGAGATTTCATCTACTCTAAGTAAATTTTTCTTTAACATGGTTGGTTAAGGTTGTATCATAACATAGAAATTACTTTGCATTGTTATGGTTAATTAGTTATTTTGGCATTTTGATTATAAGTGTTACGCCGTTGTGTACGTTGGATTAGTCATGATACATTGTTCCGCCTTTTGATGATTTCCGAGGAGAAATTCTTTTAAGGGGTGGAGAATATAACACCCATTCTTTTATCACTTAGTAATTAAGATAATTAATTTGTAACAGCCCACAAATTTAGCACATTAATTATTAATTAATAAATAAATATTTGCTTAAACTTAAATGATGATAAAAGATAATTTTGAGTAAGGACATATTTTTGTGGATTTTGATGTTCCCATCGGATATAGAAGTATAAAATAACTATATTCTGGTATACAACATGACACACTTCTATTACTATTCAAAAATGGGTTTTGGGACCTTTTATGACCGGTTTGGCACAACACATCTCTTTTCACCTATAAATAAAGTGATATGTGATATAACACCCCGCTTTTATACCTATGCTACTGAAGAGTATTATTAATTAATACCATCTAGTAATACAGAGAATGATATTTGTTAAGAGCGGCTTGATGTGGTTATTACCTTGGGCTAACACTGACACGTCATTCTTACCAAAAAATTTAAGGATCTGAACTGAATAATTGACATGTACAATCTCGGCCCAAAGCAACAAACACATAGGTTAAAATAAATCAGAATAATATACAATATCAATCATAGAATCACATATCATAGCGAAATACTATATATCATATACAACTACAAAAGTATGAGTCTACACAATGATAATACCAGACCCTCATATCTAATATATACATAACATCTAATACAAAATATATCCACACACACACATGAGGTAAACTCAAATTGGCAAAAATAGTTTATCCCCATGCTAGCACACATGTCCAAGGTCAGCAACTCCCGGTACTTGTAGAGTCTCGGCCTGATCCTAGTATTATAAAAATAAACGGGTCAGACTATCTCTAATTTAAAGATGTGAGAATAATATGTCACAATAATATATGACTATACATAATTACTAAGTCCTATAAAATATGCCAATCCAAATCATTCCAATAAGATATATTACAAAATAATCACCATTTCGTAAAACACTCAAGTCTATCAAAGACTATTATACACAAATATGTCGATTCACATATGTCCATTTCAAATCAACGGAACTAAAATAATCCATATAAGGATATCACTAAATCAAAGGTATTGTCCCCTTTGTGGAAAAAACATAGAGGTACGGTCCCCTCTTAGACAAATCACAGAAACAAGAATGTAGCTACTAGAAAGCTACCAATAATTGCTATTCCTTCTTAAGTAAAAGAAAAATACTGAATGTAGCTGCTAATAAACTTCTTAATGCGCAACAGAGGTACAGTCCCCTCTTAGACCAACAAATAGAGGTACGGTCCCCTCTTGGATTGGAGATAGCTAGTCACCCACAAAATCGTATGAAGACCATTAATTGATCTCCAGAAGAGGATAGCATCCCGGAACCATCTAGTAAGTACCAGGATGATGAACGATCTAACAGATCATCAACAATCATCATGATCGTCAAAATCATGAGTTATATCTTTCTTAGGGATCTATCAGCCCATACAGCCAAACACCCCAAGATAGTACAACTCTAAAATGTTAATCACTATCACTTTAGTAATTACTAGAATTTCACAAAATGTCCCATACCAACTAGGGATATTCAAGTAATTACTACAATCTACTAAATTCCACTCAACATACTCTATTCGGCAAGTTAAAAAATAAGTGGAAGAATTGTACAAAAAGTCGCATACTAATCTGTATGATTTGACCACTTATTAAAATTCCTTATTTTATAGAAAGGTACGAAATCTCAATAAAATCAAAATCCATAATAAATAAAATAAAAGAGTTTTAAATTAATTTTATATATACAAGGATATAATTTCCAAAAATCATTTTTAAATCCATAAATTCATTTAAAGAAGATTTGTTTATTTACAAAGGCTTTTGAACTCTTTCAAGGTCATTTAAACCTCTTTTATAACAAAAATCACTTGAAACTAAAATTATTATTTTCATAACTGCTTTTATAAAATAATACCATATCTTATCTTTTGCCTCTAAAACATTTCCAAAATAATATACTTATAATAGTAAATTTAAAAAGGTTTTATAAATAAATATTACTCTTCTTTAAAAGCTTTAAATAGAAATTTCAAAATAAGAAATAAGTTAATAATATAATATAATATAATATAATTATATTCTATTAGCTAAATTCCAATAAGGATCAAAATAGATAAAATCTCATCTTGGAAATCCTTTCAAAATATTTAAACAATTCAAACAATAAACCCATCAAGAATGCAACTTCTACAGCTAACATCGTTCATAAAAATAAAATTCCATAATGTGAAATTATTTAATGACTTGAATTGCATTCCGAAAACTCCGATCATATGACGATGTACAAGTATCGACATACTATAAAATTCTAATTCACAAACGAATGGAGTTCCGATTGTAAATTTACACCATCAATCCATATAATGAATCGACACTATAAAGCAATCAACTATCTCCAAAATATATGTAATAACTAGGATACACTGTGTATATTAACAACTAGATACAAAGGGGGAAAGCAATTCATCTAAACCAATTCAATCATTAACAACCAAGTAATATCACACAATCAATCATATCAGGGCATGAAAAAAAGAATTCATATAGGTAGAGATAGAAATGTGAGTTAAAAATAACTCACCGAATTGACTGCGTGTCGAAACTCTCATTAACATCTGTCAGCCAACAACCACTGTTTCTCCGTTCTTCATCACTGCCCAGCATAGCACCTCAAAGTTCGCACCCAAGCAATGAATTTTTTCCTCTGCTTTATGCCTAAACGCTAGCCTCGTGCAAAAATTATGCACCTTCATATCATCGTCGAACTTTTCCATGCGAGCGTGCGCCTCAACCTTTGCTTCGTCGATGCCAGCACCGCGCCTGCCTCCCCTCCTTCAATCACTATCGTAGCTCATCAACGATGTCATTGCGAATCCCATTCTAATTTTTCTATGCCCGTGTGAGAACACGTTGTCTTTTTTTTAGGTTGATCTTAATTTTGGGAATTAGGGCATAGGGACGGGTTTGAGGAATCAAGGGTCCAGGCTATGCGTTTGGAAATAAAAAGAAGGTTAAGTTTGGTTTTGGGCTTTAGTTGTTAAGGGTTACACTTTTACATTTTAGTCATTTTTTTAATTCTATTTGTTTTCATTTTCCTTTTAAACAACTATTTTATTAATTTGTAAATCTATTTCAACATAATTGGAACCGATTTACACTTCATTATGCAAATTATATTTCAATAACTAGACAGCTTTCAATTCAATACTTGTTTATTTTCATCGATTTATTGGGTTTATTAAATATTAAATAAAACTTCTTTTCATCTATTTCAATTATACAAAATTATTTACACTTTAAAATATTTTATATTTAACAATAACACTATATCTAATTTGATATATTTCCAGAAAAGAATTTATTATTTAACTCAAATTATTTAAAAAAAAATATTATTAAATAGACACCAATTAAGTAAAAATACTTTAATTAAATTTGTATAATATTACGGCTTTGAAAACAGGGTTGTTGCATGTGGAACCATATGCAACTACTACTCTCTTATCTTTATTTTCTAATCTCCTCACAAATCTGAATCTTCCCTAGACTAATGGAGATTATCTCTACTAATTACAAAATAACATAATTTACAAATCAATCTAAAACTAGACCTTATGATATGTTGTTGCATATGGGGTGACGACGCAAACGTAGTGGTGGAGTTCTTTTCTTCGAACTTGATTTCATCTTATGTGAATATCCTCTAGAAAATATAAAATCAATGAAGAAATCATGGATGTTGATCTTAGGGTTTTGCAATCAACGACGACACAAAGATAATAGGGGTGATGGTTAGTACCGTTGGGACGACAATGGTGAGAGTTGTGCATCCATGGTGTCCGATTGGGGAGATAAGGGATGTAATGGTCGGAAATTGATCTCAAAGGTAGTGATGGCGGCGGTGGCAGGCTTGGAGGGGCCGGGAAGGTCGGCAAAGGTGTCGCGAGGAAGTTGGTGGTGAGCTTGGCTCGAACCACTGTGGTCTTAGGCGATGGTGGAGGTGCTTCAAAGTTCGCGCGTGCATAAGAAGAGAGAATAGAGCTAATTTTACTAAAAATTCCTCGTACTTTATTTAATTACATAATCAACCCTGAATCTTTTGATTGTCATATCTTTTGCATGCAATCTCCATTTCATGAGTGGTTTTTTTCGTTGGATCCATGGAAAAAGTTTAAACAATTTTTTGCCAACTTTTGGAGCTATTTGTAAAAGTGCATTGGTAGGATTAAATATTCATAATTGTTAATATTTTAAGAATATTATATAAACATTCATCGATAAAAATATACAACTGTTGATAATTATTATGCTTCCTTTTATGATTGTTTGGTTCTGTTGATTATTTGGTATGGTTTGGTTGTATCTATTAAATTTTGCATTGTTGGATGATGAAATTTTATCGTAATTAATGGAAAAAAACTAGTTAAAAAAATAAGTAGAACTGTGTAATTTTAGGGAAAATAGATACATTAACGGTAATAAGACTATTTATATATTTTGAGTACTATTATTAATAATAGTGATTTAACAATTTATAATGAAACTGATGTGGAAATTTAATAAGGTTATTATTTATGAATTACTGGGGAATTTCATAAATAATAATGAATAATCCATTTAAAGTGTATTTGAAGAATTATTATTGTTTATAAAGTAAAGTGTATTCAATAAATAATGATATGATTTTTGGGAAGACTATATTATTTTTTAGAATATGGTTCTTTTTACGAAGTTCATGAAAATTAATATTATTATTACTACTATTATTATTTTAGGTAATGGAAATAAGAGATATTTTGAGGGTAGTAGTAGTAATAATAATAATAAAGGAGTGTTTTCAAAAGTATTTTGGGTGAGTTATAACTATTTTTGAGATATATGACAATAAAATGATCTTTAGGATTCAAAGTGGAATATTATTATTTTTGAGTTAAATGGCAATAAATTGATTGTGAAAGATAATAAAGGGATGAGTAAATGATTATAATTTTGACGTAAAGTAATAATAATATGATTTTAAAAGTAATTCGACTTAAATTACTATTTGTGGTCAAATAACGGTTTTTTGAGATATTTGAAATATTAAATGTGTAACAGAGGCTTTTTGAAGTATGTTATCGTTTTGGCAAATTATTATTGAGATAAAATAAATAAATCTGTTTTTATAATAAAAGTTAATAAGATGATTTTATATTTTAGTAGAAATAATATGTATAAATAAATTACTTTGAACTATTATGGCATATATGATTATTTTTTGCTTCAAATTATTATGTATGTTTGTTGTATGGAGATGAATTTTCATTAGGAAGAGTTATGTGATATTTTATCATTATTACTATGTTGACAATGTGTAGTTAATTATGATTCGGTTGTGTTGATGGATTCAATGTTTTGTTACTAATATAGATTAGTTTGTACACATTCAATGAGTTTGATGTTGTGTTACTAATATAGGGTGTTAGTGCACATTTGATGGATTTATACATGCATTTGTGTTATTGATGTTGTGTTAGTAAGGATGGGTGATCAGTAAACATTTTACTATCTTATTCTTGTTGATTTATTTGATATATGAGATTGACATTGAGTATTGTCAAATTTTTGTAATGTTTGATGGCTAAGTTTTGCTATTTTTATTGTTACCTCATAGTTACAATGATTGGTTGTGGTAACATAGTAGAATATAATGTTTTATGCTTGTATTGGTTGTTTGATTGCTATTGTTGTGCAATGTTATGTGCTAGTAGGTATTAGGTGTAGGAGAAGGGTAGAAAATAGAACTACGCGGGCTTGATTCTGAAACAGTACATAGGAAAACTTTCTATATAAGATAGCCCACGGTTCCCTTGAGATTGGGGTATTTAGGATAAGGCACAGTCCAAACATAATTGATCACATTTTCCTTTTATTGTACGAGATCTAAGCTTTCAAAACTAAAGGCTACATCATGATTTATGATAAACAAAATTTAAAATAGCTCTATATAAATTACCTGTTTAAAAGTGAACAGCTTTGTTTTCAAACACCTCAATCACCACATCATCGGAAAAGCTAATTTTTTTTCTATAAAGCCAATATCCGAGCCTTCAACGAAATTGGATTAATTTATGTTTAAAATTGTTGGATATGAAAGGTCGAAATAGTAGTTGCACGAGTTATTGGAAATTAATAAATGATAAGTAAAGAGTAATCAATAGAATATTGAGTCGCAGATGTGTCCCTGCCTTTAAAACAAAATTTGGCATGAATACAATTCAATTCGATGATAATGTCCACTCTTTAAGGTCAACAGATCATTCTTTGAGCTTATGCACTCAAGGCCGAACTATATGAGATATGAAAAAACTTTCTAAAGCTTGAGATGCATTTGCAAACTATTTACATGAAAAATATTTGAAGATAACTCCCTGAGAATAATATGAAAGATAATTCATCGAGAAGAATGTGAAAGACAATTCATAAGATTTATTTGTAATAGAGTTCAATTTTCCCATGCCTTGTCTTAAACTAATCAAGATAATATATAAGCATCTTGAAGAAATTGCTAAGATAAGAAGATGCCAGTTTTAGATTCAAATGAATTTTATTGTAGTTATCTAACATCACGAAATGCATATAAATACACGAATTATTCAAAATAGCATATCTTCATCTCCATGCATATGAATTGGGTAATTCAAGGCTTTAAGGGCGTAGAATTAATGATTACCTTCACTAAACTTAGGTCAAGTATCATAAGCAACTACTCAATTGATTCTGCAGTCAATGTTGTATTATATAGCCATTTGCTTGATAGGATTTTAGAGGAAGTATTTACATACATGTTTAAGTAATCACATTCAAATCACACATTTTTAACCCAATTTGTAAAATCAGAGCATGGATGTTATTGCTTTTACAATTCAATGATACCTGGCCATTAAATTTGTTCCGTATTGGTGGTATTTTATCGTGTATATGATTTCTCAAATGAGGGCACGAAATAAACAACATTCAAGAGTGTAAAATTGTCAACATCGTAATGATTACAGTGATGTAGGGCATGCGTACAGAAAATTATACTATGTTCAGCTATAATTAATTGGAATGTTATAATATCAAAAACTCCATATGATAACTGCACATTAATGAGACTCTAGGTAATCAAGTAGACATTTAATACTTTGCTTATGTTCCATGCAAATATGACAATGAGCAACCACCATAATCTTCATTATTTACACTATTCATACTAGACACAAAATTCATACTTCCAAAGAATGTTACTCAAGAAAGTATTGGAGCGTCATTGTAGGAAGCGGCTATAATACAAAAGCAACATAAAGTAAACATTATTAGTATATATCCCATGTATGTGCATCTAAGTGCTAAATATATTTACCTTTTATTTAATAAAATCTAACAGAGGATGTGTGATAAGTGCAAAAGCTTTGATGGTCATAATATATTTATCTCAAGCAGCCTAGTTGGTGGTGTCAGATGCAAATCGATAGTGAAATCGTTGATGGAGGATTAGAAGGGGGTAATGCTAGAGGCTACAAATCCATAAGGATCTCACTTTAAAGCTCCATAGAAATTGCCAAAAACAAGGCAATACCAAAGTGCATCCACGACGACTATTGCTATGAGTGCACTTTCAAATCTAAGTCCGATCTAAGCCAAAGTCCATCTATAACTAACGTTCTTTGTTTCAAGGCCCTGGCACAAGTTATATTCGTCCATTCAAGTCTGTTTAACTCTATACATATGCTACTTGCTTTCAAGGCAGGAATCAAAACTAATGTTTTCGACATATGTCAATATCAAAACCAACAACTTAAACACAATGAAACACAATATATATATATATATATATATATATATATATTCCATTCAAAATGGTGAATTAGCTCACCTTTAACCCAACAACAACCAAGATCCAAGCAACCCAAGTCCAACCTTCCTTGCAACACCTTTTTTCACTTCATCCTCCTTGATTTCCCTTCTTTTGTCTCCTTCCCTCATAAATTGCTCACGGCCTTCCAAGACGGGTCGAGTATGGTTTTGTTTCTATGGCTTCTAAATTGATGAAAGGTGTTGTAATATTCCCCTAAGGCTTCATTCCAAATCTGAGTTGATATGGATAAGATTTGCATTTTTTTTTTGGAAATTAGAGAAGAAGAAGACATGAAAAGTACTTGTATTTTCTTTATGAATTTGTGAATATTATAGAAGGGTATGTCTCTTCTTATATAGGCTTCAAGATAGTGCTCTTTAACCTTGCTCTTACGCTCCTCCACCTTGCCATGGAAGGCTCACCTCCCATCACTTCTCCTTTAGTAAATTACATTTATACCCTTCTCATGATAATCTCCTATCCATTTGGAAGCTTCTAGAATCTTCCACTGCTTTATAAAGAGGAGTGTGGGTTAATTAGTTACTAATGTGTTCATTTGAACATTAAACAAGTACAAAAGGGTTCGAATAAATTATATCGATCAAAAAGTGCTTATCGATAAACCGATTTCCGATCACATTATCAATTTTTCTTCGAAGAATATGTTTTTGTAAAAAAAATTCAAAAAAGAGTTTCTTATCATTATTCATTAATCAATTGATCTCTAACAAGGTTATAAAATCATATTTATAACACATAATTATATTTCAAAACATTTTGATATTCGAAGATGAAGTGTTCGAATTTCAGGGTCGCTGCAATAATTATTCACGGTGGATGCGAGGTTAGCCCCAAATTTGTAAGGTAACTATGCCAAGTTGATCTGGTTACCAGCACTTATAAATAGTCGAAGTATTAAGTGGCATATAGGAGATTTTCTACGATATTAGTTGGGGAGTACCAAGAGGGGTTCTCCTTATGTTTAAGTGTTAAATGGCTGGAAAGTCTGCCTATGGTATAGGTACTAAATGACTAGAGTATGCTTATCCTTATTGAAAAGGTCTTAAGTGGCTTGAGTACTTTCTCTTGCATCATTAGGATGACTGGATGGGTGGTGGGTTGTTGAAACCGATATAGTCCATAGTTGCATCACCCGCTTTTATAGTCATGGAGTTAGGCTTGTAGGGTCATTAACCTACAGTTAGAGATATACTTAGAGAAGTATAATAAATATGTAAGACATAATACTTATCAGAATGCTTACCGATCATATACTATTATTGTAAAACTTGAGGTTTTCATTCAACAAACATTGTGTGTTGACACCCTCCTTGATATAGCCTATAGGTTAGGTACTGGGTTATGTGTGGAGAAGATGGTGGAGACGGTGGGAAGTCATCTACTATAGTTATCTATTTATGTTATTATGACATACCTAGACTATATATATTAGATATGCCTTATGTACTATTGAGATAGTGTACTTCTGTGATTTGGTTTCATGGGATGGGTACTCTATTTTATTACTATATTTTATTTCTTCCGTTGTGGGACTCTATAAGCATAGATAGATAGCTCTGTATGTTATTTTATAAATTATACTAACCAACGGCTAATTGTGGAATGGACCTAAGGTTCGATAAGCTTTATTTTGGATTCAAAATTATGCTCATTTCGAAGAGGGTTGTTGCATTTGGTATCAGAGCATAGGTTACCCGATTAGCAGGAATAGGAATATGTGAGAGTACATATTTGTTATTTTTGAAAATATTTTTCAAAACCCTACTATATATATGAGTACATATGCACGCCCAGGTGGTTCTGCATTTAACCACAATGTGCATGCATTTTTATTTGTACCCGTGGAAATAGATTTGATAGTAGCATCCCCACATTTGAACGCCGCCTAGGCAAAAACCGCTATTTTTTTGTTCAGACTATAATAACTTCTTCATACTAACTCGGAATCAGGCAAAACTTCGACCGATGAACTCCTACCTAAATTACAAACAATATGGTACACTCGGATACTTCATCCTGTGAACGCACACTATAGTTCTCCAAGGGGACTGACAGATTACTTAGAAAATAACATGGCACAACATCCTCTCATTTGAACTCCGCCTAGTGCAGAAGCCGCTATTTTTTTTATTTAGAGTGCTATATTTTCTTCATACTAAATCGGAATCCGGCGAGACTTCGACAGATTAACTTCCACCTAAATTACGGACAATATGGAACACTCGGATACTTCATCTTATGAACGCACACTGTAGTTCTCTATGGGGACTGACAGTTGTACTTAGAAAATAATAGGCTACCACATCCCCATATTTCAACTCCGCCTAGTGCAGAAGCCGCTATTTTTTTTGTTCAGACTGCAATAACTTCTTCATACTAACTCGGAATTAGGCGATACTTCGACCGATGAACTCCCACCTAAATTACGGACAATACGGTATAGTTGGATACTTCATCTTGTGAACGCACACTGTAGTTCTCCATGGTGACTGACAGTTGTACTTAGAAAATAACAGGCTATATCCCCACTTCAACGCTCACTGTAGTTCTCCATGGTGACTAATAGTTGTACTTAGAAAATAACAGACTACATCCTCATATTTGAACTCTGCCTAGGAAAAAGCCGCTATTTTTTTGTTCATACTACAATAACTTCTTCATGCTAACTCGGAATCAGGCAAAACTTCGACCGATGAACTTCCACCTAAATTACGAACAATATGGTACACTCGGATACTTCATCTTGTGAACGCACACTGTAGTTTTTCATGGGGACTGATAGTTTACTTAGAAAATAACATGCTACCACATCCCCATATTTGAACTCCGCCTAGTGCAGAAGCCGTTATTTTTTTTGTTTAGTCTGCAATAACTTCTTCATACTAATTCGGAACCCGACGAGACTTCGACCGACTAAATCCCACCTAAATTACGGACAATATGGAACACTCGTATACTTCATCTTATGAACGCACACTGTAGTTCTCCATGGGGACTAATAGTTGTACTTAGAAAATAACAGGCTACCACATCCCCATATTTGAACTCTGCCTAGTGCAAAAGCCGCTATTTTTTTTGTTCGGACTGCAATAACTTCTTCATACTAATTTGGAATCCGACGAGACTTCGACCGGTTAACTCCCACCTAAATTACGGACAATATGGAACACTCGGATACTTCATCCTGTGAACGCACACTGTAGTTCTCCATGGGGACTGACAATTGTAGCTAGAAAATAACAGGCTACCACATCCCCATATTTGAACTCTGCCTAGTGCAGAAGCCGCTATTTTTTTTGTTCAGACTACTATATTTTCTTCATACTAACTCGGAATCCGGCGAGACTTCGACAGATTAACTCCCACCTAAATTACGGACAATATGGAACACTCGGATACTTCATCTTCTGAACGCACACTGTAGTTCTCCATGGGAACTGAGAGTTGTACTTAGAAAATAATAGGCTACCACATCCCCATATTTGAACTCCGCCTAGTGCAGAAGCCGCTATTTTTTTTGTTCAAACTGCAATAACTTCTTCATACTAATTCAGAATCCGGTGAGACTTCGACCAATTAACTCCCACCTAAATTACGGACAATATGGAACACTCGAATACTTCATCTTGTGAACGCGCACTGTAGTTCTCCATGGGCACTAACAGTTGTACTTAGAAAATAACAGGATATCACATCCCCACATTTGAACTCCGTCTAGTGCAGAAGCCGCTATTTTTTTGTTCAGACTGCAATATTTTCTTCATAATAACTCGGAATCCGGCGAGACTTCGACCGATTAACTCCCACCTAAATTACAGACAATATGAAACACTCAAATACTTCATTTTGTGAACGTACATTGTTGTTCTCCATGGGGACTGACAGTTATACTTAGAAAATAACAGGCTATCACATCCCAATATTTGAATACCGCCTAGTGCAGAAGCCGCTATTTTTTTTGTTCAGGCTGTAATAACTTCTTCATACTAACTTGGAATCTGACAAAACTTCGACCGATGAACTCCCACCTAAATTACGGACAATATGGTACACTCGGATACTTCATCTTGTGAACACACACTGTAGTTCTCCATGGTGACTAACAGTTGTACTTAGAAATTAACATGCTATATTTCCATATTTGAATACTATTTCTCTATGAGATGTAAAAGGGTATATTTGGAATTTCAAAAAGACACCGAGTAAATCTATTCAATGAATTCTCTTTATTAGTAGTAAAGAAGTAAAGATGAGTATACATATATGGACATACACAAACACCCTAGGCAAATTCTTAATTCAGCAAGTAATACATCATTGGAAGTCATGACTAAACATTGAACCTACAGATAGGTGACAATGGCTGAAAACAATGGCTCTAAGGATGGAAATCAAACCACCCTGGAGATACCCACCATGCCGAGTATGTCGGTGTGGTTTAGACAATACTTTAGAGTCGTAGGGCAAGTCCACATTCCCCGACAAGCTACACTAGCGGCGCCGGTTGCTCTGCCTAATAGCTAGCATTCTGTCCACTAACTTTCCTAATTTATGTAAGAATTTTCAAAATATGGGTGGACTAGTAATATTAGGCATGGTGGACTTTGTAAAAACCAAAGCTTGGATCAATGATTGGTACTGCATATTCAAGGAACTAGAGTTGGAAGATCGAGTTAGGAGGAAGCCAGCTACATGGCATTTGAGAGGGGACGCGCTGAATTAGTGAACCATAGAAACCATAGAGAACACTGAGGAAGGCATAACTTGGGTTGAATTTAGGGCTCGCTTCGAGTCAGATTCATGTCCAACATAGAAGTGAATCTACAATTGGCAAAGTTCATCCATATGAAACAAAGGAACTTTCTAAGGTAAAGGAGTATATTAACAAGTTCAATGAATCGGCTAAATATGGGATGAGATCTGATAGACGCCCAAGCAAAGAAGGTGATGAAATATGTGAAGGGCCTGAATTCTCCCTTATGAAAACTACTTTTAACTCAAGTTCTCATAGGTTCCAAATTTTAGACGTAAGTCGAAATAGCTCTACTCCACACTGTTGGTAAAGAAGAAGGTGATAAAGTAGGGCAGTCCGATAACCAGGATGGATCAAAGTAAAGGAAGTTTTGAAAAGGTAAAAAATCTAAGGAAAATTCAAGGAAGAAGGCGATGTATAACACAAGTCAGGGTGAAATAAAAGAAAAGATAGATTAGAATCTCACTCGTGATGAGTAATGTATAGTATCCAAATGATCTTTATAAAAGAAAACTTTAAAATTCATCCAATAATCAGAGTGTAACCTATTATCAGCATGAACAGTTATAACAGACTGTCCTTACAAATGTTGATAAACACAAACAAGAAATACAACAGAAATAAACTGTAACAACCCATACCTTAATGGGCCTAGATTTCTACAAAAATCGAAATCCAAATCTATCAAAGCACAGATCGTTGGATTTAGTACCTGCAAATAAGCATGAACATTATCAGAGATTGATAGAAATCTAAACTCATAGTGGAAATAATAATAGGATAAGAATACCGACTACAACTACTACCTTAGAATTAATGGTATTCCTTAAATAACAGATTGTCACATCAGCATCAGGCATGAGAGAAAAGAAGACTTCTCCAACAACAAAACACATCAAGCTCTAGTGGCATGTCCCTTTATCTATCACGTGGGTTGTAATGAGGAGGAGATTAGAACAACGTTCTGGTGATTGGAAAATCTATAAACTGTCCATAACATAAATTTATACCGATTGGTTTCCATTTAATTGTTATATCCATTAAGGTTAGCAATTCTATTCCAACCTTGCATTGCACACACGGTTACCCTTCCCAAGGTACAAAATACCGATGAAACCTTATCAACCACCCAATACTTCCAAACCCATTTGCCACTTGATACTTCTAAATATGAAGTGGGCTTATATAATCATCACAAAATACTTTTAAAAGAAAAAATAGGTAGACTCTGCCATTTAAGACCTCAAACAAGGTAGACCCCGTCATTTAAGACCTATTCCCAAGGTGATTTTCTGACAATGTTGTCAATGGTTGGTAGGTCCTAGCTACAAAAACCTCTAACCACTATATAAGGTTTCCAACATTTAATGTCCAACTATTACCGCGTCTATCGCGAATAAAATCGTAGCCATGTAAGAGACAGTTCCCAAGCCACTTAATATCTTTAAAAAGGGCTAGGCGGACTTCTAACCATTTAATACTATATTCTAGGCAGGTCTCATCACTTAGTACATATCCCTAGGCGGACTCCTCACTGGTACTATCGTTATTACGGCCTTAGCAATATGAGAAACTACACCCAAGCCACTTAATACCTCATTAATAAGGACTAGGCAGACCCCTGACCATTTAACACCTATTTATAGGTAGGCCTTTATCATTTAATACCTAACCCTAAGGAGGACTCCTCACTGGTAAAATCTAGCAGACATCGTTTGGAATCTCACTAGGTTACTTAATACTTCTTTTTAGGAGAGATGCGAACCCTTAGATCAGTCACTTAATACCTCAAACCCGAAGTGAACCCTTCCCGAGATATCCACTATCATTCTTTATTATAAACATGGAATCTCATTAGGTTACTTCTTTCAGTAGGGAGACGGACCCTAAAATAACCACTTAATACCACAACACTGAAGTAAACCCTTTTAGAGACATCCTTATTTATTTGGAATCTCACTAGGTTACTTAATACTTCCTTTTAGGAGAGAGCCAGACTCTACAACCACTTAATACCTCAAACCAGAAGCGAACCCCTATGGAGATATCCCTAACCGCTCTTAATTCCAAATTTGGACCATTTAATAGTTTTCAATTAAGAAAGCAGGCCCAATCTCTCACGTCGTCACGAGACCAAGGATTAATGATATCTCCCATCAGTAGTTTGTGCACCCGACTGCTGGTAGCCTCAAAGTGAAGGGCAGTCTTCCATCGAGTGACTCTACTGACCTTGCATCACTAACCTACTTAGTCCAATTAACCATCCTAAGTCTTTACTTATATTATCTTAAGTTGACCTTGGACTTAGCTTACTAATTCTCTTTTATATTTAAGGCAATAAGATTTACCCTAAATACTTATCTAACCATAAATCTCCTTTTTATGCTCATAAATGTCAGTTTATCCATAAAATCCCAACGAACATTTCCTAAGGCATTTATGTATGATTACTAATTTCGAATTAGTAACCCTTTTAACTATTCCATAGTTATTAATTCAACTTCTTTATTTATCAGTTCCATTAATCCATTTACCTTATCAGATTATTGCAACTCCCATATTTATTACCATTTATTTTCCATTTATTGGAGTTTCAACCCTTTTAAATTCCTTTCCCATCAATTAGTTATCCTAAACACGAATATTACGTGTAAACATTGTTATTAGCTTTTTATTTAATTATCATAAACACAGTAAATTACGTACAGATATCTATTTTTATCGAATATATTCTAGTTATATATCTTCACTAAAATATCTTTTTCCATGTTCAGTTGTTGGAATCATATCTAAAAAGATTATCCGCTATAATTTCCATAAACTAGTCTAAAACAAACATTTAACTTTCAAAATATAAAAGATTACATCGTTAGAAATTACAAGGAATAATCATTTCTTTTTATTATTGAAGTAGACAGTGTAAACTATAATGAATTCATACTTTACACATCTCTTTCTCTTTTTATATGCATCTATTCCTTGTTAGATCAAACACCGTATTTTTCTAAAAGGCAAAGAAATCAAACTAATTTACAAATATTAAACGGATCTAAAATCCAACAACTCCAAGCATAGAAAAATTTACATTCCGACAAGATTAGGGTAATAATCCAAATTCGTAACATTATTATACAACCTATTTTAAGATCTAGAATAAATTTTATTCAAATTAATATTCTAAATTCATATGTTTGGGACTGATTTCCAAATCAGATTGTAAGTAATTCTGAATCAATTCATAAACAAGAATATGTAGGAAATATTTATTATATTTAGATTATATTAAATTTGTTGTCTACAACTCGTATACAATTATCCAGTTAGGCATAAAAATCAAATAAACACCAACGGGATAGTTTTCATACTATAACAATCTATAAAAATTTCTACTTACCTTTTAAAAGCGATCCAAATCTCCAGATCTGAAGTAAAACCTTTGATTCATCTCCAAATCCTTTTTAATCTAAGAAATATGTATAAAAAGGGAATGCACATATATTAGAATTACCGAGAAGAGATTTGGGATTGGAAGAGAAAAAAGATATAATTACATAAATTTTCTTAAATACGTGTATAGTTAATTCTCTTCACTACTCTTTTTTATTAGATTTCTATTCTTCTCCAATTTGTATGAATATAGATGTAAATTTCTTATTTTTATAATTTAGAAAGAAATCGGAGAACAGAAAATGGTAGAGCTTTGCTACTACCTCCAGAAAAATATGAGAAGAGAAGGGAAGGCTAGGCCGTAATTTATAGGCGCTAGAATCAACTAGAACTGTTAGATCGAAATATATTAAATTTGAGCCGTCTAGCCTAGGCTAACCCTAGCCGCCACACACGAAGCGGTCGACCGCCCCTTTCCTCGGGTTCAACTGCCCTTGGTCGATCGCCCGTGATGGTGGGTCAACCTGTAGGCCCAATTTAATTTAATTAATTTCATTTATTTATTTATTTTTGTTTTGAATTCGTTTTTCATCCGTAACTTCTCCGTTTGGACCCGATCGCAAAACTCCAAATATAAAAGTTGCTTAGAATTTCGCCACGAACGCAATGGTGCAAGTTTTATGATCAAATTACATCGTTTGTACAAATTCCATTTTTGGAGCCTAATTAACTAAATAACTAACTAATTTAATAACTAACACCAAATTACAGGGTGTTACATTCTTCCCCCCTTAATAGAATTTCGTCCGTGAAATTTCACCAATGACTAAGTCATGGTTTTGGCTTCTAATTATCCTAAACTACACAACCAATGAGTGTACAACCAATTTTGCAACCAAATGTGCACAATTGCATAATGTATTACTGTATCGCCACACAGAACATATGTATGCAAAATGATTTTAAATCGGATCCTTCTATATGAATGCATTTCTTCTGAAAATATTTTTGAAAACATGATGAAAACATGATGAAAACAACCTATATATAAATTGACAGTTCTATATGTATGCAGCTTTTGAAAAATCATTTCAACCAAAATTCCCATACTCCTACGAATAGAAGTATGAAGTAACCAATTTTTGTATCCACTTTCTACCATCCAATAATCTAACGCAACGAAAAATCGCTTTCTAAACTTTACTTGTATACCGGAAAAAGGAATTTAGGTGGAGAATTTAATATCTTACCACTCTATAATCTTTCTATTCCCATAATACAGTGGAAATTTTCCCCGTTGTCACGCATTTACTCCAAATTTTCTACTTACAAAATACATAAGGAGGCTTATTTCAAGCTCTAAAACGGAATTAAGTCTAAAATTAAATTCGCGCGCGTCATCAACAAGGTATGGAAATAGAAATTTCAAGGCTAATACAACTTTTCCCTCATTATCGATTACATTTATCGCATCACGATCCTATTGCACCGCTAAATTTGCAAACTCTAAATCTATTTTCCTTCTATATGCCTAACATGTGGCCTTAAAATTCAAAGATTTCACAAAAATCTTTCTCGTTTTTCAAATTCGTACGTCAAAATAAGATTCCAAAATATTTAGACGCACATTTTCCCTTGAAATCAAATTTTTGGACAACAACTCTAAAAATAATTTAAGTGTCAAAAATAACTAAAACCTTAAAACTTTTTTTTTCAGCCTTTTAAATCAAGGGAAAAGTTTTCAAAATATTTTCTTCTTAAAATTTTTGACAAATCAAGCTACAATTTTAGCGTATTCGAGAATCGGTTATGCGCCAAATTCTAAAATGTACATCTAACCTTTACCCATAAAAACTTGACATTTTACATAAAGAAAAATGTCACCACATCCATTATTCAAAAAAATTAGCTTTCGTGGAACATGAGCAATGACCCGTGATATCAAAACAACTTTATCATATCCTTCGACAAAATTTTCCAACTATTCTAAACTTCCAGTCTTATATTACATTTACTGTTAGTCAAGTGTCTGTATGAGATTCTCATATTTATACTGCTTCTTTACTATGCATACATAAGAGTGGTTTAAATGTCTACAAACAATAAATAGTAAATAAATAGGCACTCATAATATCGTGCGTGCCTTGTACAAGAGAAAACTAACAGTTACAATCCAAACAATCTAAAAGAAAAGAACAAACTCTGGAAGGAAAAGACAACAACACCATAAATTCTAAAATAATGCTTACAGACTATGAGATGCCTTGCTCCGCGACTGGAGCTCGATCCATTGCTGCGACCCTTGAATGGTTGTAGCATGGCAGCTACGAACCTAATCTCATGCTGCTGGCACGGCTGGTGTTGCTGACGGCTTCAGAATTGCCATCTTCCTAAGGAAGGATCTAATAATGGCAGAAGGAACCTTCTACTAAACTGCCTCTCTACGGAGGTTCACCCGTATTACTTAAAGACGAGAGTGGATAGATGAGAATACGGAAAGTGACTCTTTAGAGTGCTAATCCTTGATCAACAAATCGAATCATATGTTTAAAAATTGGCGGTTATCATTCATAGTTTTAGAATGGATGGGTTTTCGGTGATTTTTGATTGATCCGACAATCCAGGTCGTCGCATTTGGTATCGGAGCTTAGGTTGGGTGCCTAAGTTAAATTTCACCTAGTGTTAGTAAATCAACCAAGTAATTTATAATGGAACTACCTTAGTTTGATAAATAAAAATGGATAGAATAAGGCACCGTACCTCAGACCGGAGTTATGGGTGATATTATTTTGATGTGCTTAACTTTTGTTGATTGTTTAGTTTTCGTTATATTTTTCGCTCCATGGAATTTCGAGGATGAAATTCTTTTAAGGAGGGAGAATGTGAAGGCCCGTATTTTTAATTAAAGATAGGATATTTTAAAGGATGATTTAAATAGTGAATCGTTATCGAATTGAAGGTCCAAAATTATGATTTTTTCCGTACGATCAAATTAGGACTCGAGACCACATCCGTTGAGTCCGGATCGACATTGCGAATCAAAATGAGTATAAGAATCTCTATATTTGGAGTCGGATGATCCGGTGTTCAAAATGACTTCGAAAGACATGAAATTTTCATCCTAAGAGCACTTACTCAGATTTTGATAAGACTAGTGTCACTTGAACCAGAATAATGAGCTGATGTGCGCCGATGAATTTCATGAGGATTTGAGGTGCTGTGTGATCATGGGAGCTCGAAACATATAGCAATTTAATTAAAGAGAATTAACGTATTTCAACATATAAGAAGAAAAGTGGAATCTTTCTACTCTTTATGCTTATCCATATATACTATATTTAAATCTTCATGCTTATGCACATATATTATATTTAAATCCTCATGCTTATCCAAATAATATTATATTTAAACTTATTCCTAGGTTACACCATAAGCTTCCTAAACCTATAAGTAGCCCCCTCACTTTCTTTCTTTCCCTCACTTCATTTCTTCTTCTTATTCTCCTCTTTTATTTTCCTATAACAAAGAAAAGTAGTCGTAACCCCTTCAATCAATTAAATCCGGAGCTAGAGGCGTCAGAATTCGATAATTTTGGATATGTTGGGATCGTGTTAGTGAGGGCATCGTATCTGTATGTGTCAATTTATGTATGAGGATGGTTGGATGTGCTTGTCTTAAGCAGTCGTGCCTAGGGCTTAGTCATGGAGGAGCTAAGGGTGGAGATAGGCTATGGTGTCAGGATGTTGAGTTTCTTTGGTATTTTTGGGAATATCAATTGATTGAAATGTTTAATAAAAAGAGATTTATAAAATAATCTTTTTTTAGAACTTAAATCCCGGTGGTTTTGAAATTGTTTTGAAAAGAGTTTTTGAAATGATTTTGGAATGAAATAGTAGTATGATTTGAAGTATTTGAGAAATATTATTAATTCAACAAGAATTTGGAATTTGTTCCAATAAATATTTGAGAAATAATTTTTCAAATATTTCTATTTATTGCGATGAATGACTAAAACCAAAGCGCGATTGGGAGTTTCTCCATTTTGGGATTCGTCATGTGTATTTACTCTATTATTTTTAGAAGGTACCAAAATACCATTAGAGGCTCCATTTATTATTTTAAAGTTATACCATGCGCAAGTGGGGTGCACCCTCCTAGTTATGTTGGATCTAGTTTTGATATATTACTTTTTGAAGGAGTTTTAAAATATATTTTTGAATAAAGAAAAACCCGGGTATTTAGTTCTAAATTTATCTTTTTAAAAGGATTAAATGTTTAATCCTAAGTAGGTAGATTTGGAAGCTACATTTACATGTTATATGCTATGTAGTTTAGGAGTTGCATTTATGTTTGTGCATCGACGGCTCCATGAGTCCTATTTGCGATAGGAGAACTACGTTGGCTTGATTACATATCTAATTGGGTATCCAATTAGATATGGGTATGTAGGCAATCACAAATGGTGGTGATGCAGCCCCAATAATAATACAACCTTTTCATGTTTGCTGTTTTCTTTGTATTAAAAAGCACATCTAATAAATGATTAAAATTTTGTTAAGTTAGTGACGCGCGTATTCTATTCTTTTGGGATAGTGTGGTATATTTATCAGATGATGATATGTTTAAAAATTGGTAGTAATCACTTGTAGTTTTAGAACGGATAGTTTTTCGATGATTTTTGACTAGTCTGAAAATTCGGAACGTCACATATACTTTTGTAATTTATTCTTTTTAAATTAAAAAGAAAAGTCCAGTTTTTAATTAATTAATTAATTACCTATTTAAATTTGATTTTATCTTAACCATTTAATTAGTAAAGTAGTTTTCTTATTTGTATATATGTCTACATATGTACACTAGTGTGTACAACATATTCCAATAACTTTTGATCGATTCAAGTCGAAAATCCGAAAAATGATTTTCTGTCATATTTTCGATTTTTCTCCGAACTACTTATTTTTGAAAACAAAATTTCAAAATAAGTTTAAAATCATTTTTTATTAATTAAAAGAGGGTTATTAGGCCATTAAAACCCATTAATTGAATATTTAAAATTTATCAAATATTCATAAATCAAAGCGATAAAATTCCAATTCGTTATATTCTTCCCCCTTAAATAATTTCGACCCAAAATTTCATCACAAACAAAGAACCAAGAAACAAGACATATTAATTCTTAATATTTCCCAAAAGGTTAAATAACTAACAAAAAAACTTAGTGTTTGCCCAGGTTCACAACCTTCTCATCACACAAGGATGATAAACAATCTACCGAGTATACCTCATGCTCAACAGCCATAGGTTATTACTCAATCGATTATTTGCACTACCTTATGACAAATCGAAGAGCCATCTACCCAACTCCTCATAAATCATAAAACATTAAAGGCAAATATACTTAGGCATGTATGATGTATATAAATTATTCGTACACAATATCTGATTTGATCGCTTACTCGAATCCATAAGCTTTTCTTCTGAACTAGTATCGCTCACTCGACTTCCCTAGTGCGGACTCCGATCAGGCTCCTTGATTAGAAACCTCTATTCTTCTTATATAGCCTTACATTATGATAGAAAATCTTGATACCATATCAAGAACGCTCACCAAATGTTTGTCGTCGAGAATCGAGGGATAAATCCTTAATCGAACCAGTGGAATCACCTCAAAGTCATGTACTCGAATCTTGGATCAAGAATCGTATGAAGAAATGATATACATACAACTTACGTACTTATTTTTATTGGTTCTTACATATACCAATTTATTTTTCTTCTAAAATCATTTATGAAAATATTTCATAAAAATACAACTTAAGTTTTAAACTTTTATATTACCCTACTACATCCTGAGAGTATAATAACTATCTGGGTTAATCCTTTATCTTTTTCCTTAAATTCAGATGCTGACTCAAAAAAAACTGGGTCTCAAAACTGAGTCGAACTCTTCAACCTCTTTACCCATCTGGTCCGGCAAGTAGCTGAGAAAAGTAGGATGCTGGTATTCAAACTCGGCCCTAGAGTATACTTTTCCTTTAACATCTCTAAGGTAAAGATGTTTATTAGCCCGCCCAATAACATCAAATAATTTATACAACTTAGATGTTAAAACAAAGACACGGTTTAATAAAACAAAGCTTACTAAAACCTGCTTTTTAAATTTAACCCATTTAAAAAACTTGTATTAAAATTATTTTTTCCCCAACCAAGAATGATATAAATCCATATTGAAAATTTCATTTATCAACACATTCTTTTATCAAAACACCTTTTTATTTTGTTGTGTATTTTAATCCATAGAAAATATACATGTAGACCGGGTAAAACCAAAATAATACTAAGAAACTGGGTGTTACCAAATAGTATCCTACACTTCCTTACCAAGAAGGGTAATAGTTAAGAGAAGTGCTTACCATCCGGATACATCTCTTACCCATTTTTAGTCATTTTCGACTCGAACTAATTAACTTAAATACTTCATCTTTTTCCAAATCCCATTTTGAATTAGTACTACATATATTTCTCATATATATAGCAATAAAATAGCTTTAGTACTTTATTTACTAAAACTTGCTTTCAGCTTATTCGTATTCAGACTTGTTTCGATCATACAATGACAAAAAGAATAATTTACTTAGTACACTAAGACGTCTGCCTAAGCAAACATCCAATTGTCACTTAGAATATTATTCAAATTACCACAAAACTAATCGAGAAATTTTCCCCTAAACATATTTTACTTAAAAATATATCTATAAATTCCTCAAGTAATATTATTACTTTTTTCAAAAATCATTTGAAATCCTTTTCAAAGACACCGGGATTTAAATTCCCAACAATCCTCCTTATTCAAACAGCATATTTTATAAACTCAATTTATAAAATCCTCTTTATATAAATTATTTTTTTCTTATAGTACCCTTTTAACAAAGTAAACTTATTAAATCTATATTACTAACGAACGCCTTATGGTCAAATCGTGAAATTAAATTCACAAGGTGTTCGTATTTAATATAACCAAAAAACAAATGCTCATAAACTGGCCAAGCAAATAACCAATCAACAATTTATGATAAATAAATATCATCACTCCTTAACAAACAATCACAACAAAAATAACTAAATTAATTATTCTTTTATATATAAAACATAAAATATAGGTATAATTATTTCATTTACAATTTCAACATAATATAAAACATTTTAATAACAATAACCAATATGCTCAAGCATAATATACTCAAACTCATTCTAGGGTGTCACTTACCTTATCCCCAATGATTTTACCCCATCAAGGCCAACATTCTTGCTTAACCTTCAGCTCTGATACCAAATGTGACGATCTGTCCCCTTAAAAGTCGGCACTAATACATCTATGGTATTAACATGCCAGACATCCAAGCGCCAGAAAGACAGTTGGCTAAAAGAAAAGAAAAGACGGAATAGAATCTTACTCGTGACGAGTAATATATAATATCTAAATGATCTTTACAAAATAAAACTTTAATATTCATACAACAATCAGAGTCTAACCTATCATCATCCTGGACAGTTATAACAACCTATCTTTACAAATGCTAACAAATAAAAAACAAGAAATGCAGCGGAAATAAACTACGTCGGGTCTTGGAGGCATCTAGCTTGTCTCCTGAAGCTCCAAGCATTCATCACTAAATCTGGAAAAAGTACTCAGGTCTGACTTGAGTATTATAAAATAACAACACCAAATCAGTCTGGTAACCTATCGTGAGAAATTCAAATCATATGGATTGCTATATTTATAAACCATTTCAAAAATAAAGGTATCTTGTATGACCACAACGCACATCAACACGGATGGGTTTTTACCTTACGATAACCAAACTATTTTATAGGAAAACTTATGATATTATGATAATGTTTAGGGTTTAAAATAAATATATAACATAGCAAAAATCCATGCATCTCACATTCCAACATATTTTGTATCCAACTAAGTTCATAACGCATGTATTGGAAATTGAATTCCATCAATGACAAAGCTACTGGGGTATCGCTTGCCAAAGTACACCTCTAGAAAAATATACCGAGAGCCTTAGCCGACTTCCTATAAATTAGGACTGGCCTACCCTTTTTTGGATAGTACCGAATATGTCATTACCCAGGTTTCTCTGCAACCTTTTCCTTAAGTGCTCTCATACACATACCAAATCCATAAAATAGTGATCTCGAATGGTAATGACCATACCCTAATGGGTGCGATCCACATAGCCTTGTAGCATATCCCTTGTTTTAGTCATTACCGAGTGCAAGGCTTGAGGCTACATTTTACCTTTATAGAAATCCCTACTTGGAAAGCTACCACTGCCCTCCTGGGAATAATGCAATGCCATCATTCAACCATACAAGTTGTTGAGGATATGAACAAACTGAAGGCACTACTTCTACTACATCCTTTTTGGAATCACCCTTAGGATTAGTAGCAATTAGTCCTTGCCTTTCAAAGAACTTCGTCTTCAATTCCATGATTTTCAAGATGTCCCAATTCGAACGCTTATGCCAGTTCGAAGTGGTTTTCGGATAACTCATGCTTATTCAATCCAGGTCTCTCCAAACCAACAATTGGTAGTTTCTAGTTGACTCAATCCCGGTTCTTTCAGAAGTAAGCGGATTATACAAGAGTCCCAAAGGGATCTCTAATATACCCCTTAAATTGGGAGACATTTCACCCGAATGAGTTCTCCCAAGGGAATCTCAAACTGTATGAAATCTTAAAGCTTTTATATACTTCCTAGCTCAAAATAGGTCAAGTTATTGATAGTGGTCAAACCACTTTCTGGTGTAAGTATATAGTTTGCATATGGAAAATTATGCATCATACACTTACCACTACCTTTTGATTTCAACCCCGTATTATCCTTCGATTAACAATGAACTTGGACAAGTTAGAGAACTACCCTTGCCTCGATGTACATTCTTAAACTCTCACAGATAGAAATGGGCTTCCATACCTCCAAATTTAGTGTGAAGTATAAGAGGAAGTACCTTCCATGTACTTAATTAATCTAACCTATTTAAAGAAACTAACTCTCTTATACTTATCACACTTCCGAACTATCAACTTATTTATCCCTCGCCAAAAACTGAAGCTAGGTAAGTTAAAGCACTGATTGCTTCTAGCCTTACCTAGACACTACGATTCTAGATCTCATAGATAAAGGAAAGTATACTTCTCGGTTTAGTGATAAATATAAGATGACTTACTTTCCATAAACATATCAACATTTTAGCACTACTTATCATATTTCTTTTATGTTACTTAATGGCATCGACAAAGAAATTCCTTACATAAGACAAAGTTTTTTTAAAACAATTGGAAAACTAACTCCTTAAACTTATTTTTAGTTTTTTTACTTCAACTAGTTATTAAAAACATTTTCCAAAATCATTTATTTAAACCAAAGTTTGATTTTAAAAGGAAACATTTTTCCTTTATAAAAGCAAATAACTTATTTAACAACAAAGTGTTTGTTTGTGCCAAAAATGGTCACAAACCCCAAATATCATGAAAGCACCAGTTCACAATCATAGATTACAGATAATGAATATGTAGAGAGATAAGAAATGAAGAATAATGAATTTAAAACATAGAGAGATAGACAGAGACACAAGGTTTATAGTGGTTCGGCGATCTTGCCTACGTCCACTTTGAAGTTGATTACTTTATTGATGTTCACTTGTCGATTACAATTGATTACAATGGGTTGTGGTGAGTTATATTTTTGAAACTCGAGTACAACAGCAATGGAATTCGTTTGCAGCAGCAGTAGTGGAGTTTGGAACTGGATCCGGCAGAGTCTGGGCCTTCGAGATCTCAAAGAAGAAGCAGAACCCCTTTTCTGTTGGCTTTGGGGGTCTATTTATAAGTGTAGGAGGCTGGTACTTTGCTCAGATTTCGGGAGACCCTCTCTGGCACGTGACCAGGCCCGTGCGCCCAAGCCCGTGAAGTTTTGGTCCTATCCGTGATCGATACGAACAGATTTCGTATCGATCAAGATTTCATCCAATGGAGTCGAAATTTGGCGTGGACATTCTTTAGCATGCACGTAGTCTTCTGTGAAAAATTCATTGCATTTAGACTTGTAGATTAGGAGATATGACCAATATGAATTAGAATCTCCGGTCGGCTGTTTTGTTCGACTCGCTCTTATTCGACTCGGTTACGAATTAGCCCGGTTCGTATCGATGTAAATCCCTTTGTTCGTATCGATGACCATGCTTTCGTTCGCATCGATTTCCATGCTCCATTATGTGGATGTGAAGTAGATCGAGTCGGAGCGTGGCTCTCTGATGGAGTCGAAGAGGAGCGAGTCGAGCAGTGATTCTGTGTTGGAGTCGAAGTGGAGTGAGTCGAAGTAGGCTCGAGGCGGAGCGAGTCGAAGTGTGGCTCGAGGCGGAGCGAGTCGAAGTAGGCTCGAGGCGGAGCGAGTTGAAGTGTGGCTCGAGGTGGAGCGAGTCGAAGTAGGCTCGAGGCGAAGCGAGTCGAAGTAGGCATTTCTGAGGGACGCGAACTGAGCGAGTCGAACGCGAGGCTATTTTTATTCAATTTTGCATCGGTTGTAACTTGAGCATACGAACTGGGATTGACTTGAAATTCGGAACATTGAATCTCATAGCTTTGCTTGTCGTGTTATATCAATTCAAGCTCGATCCGGACTCAGACAAAATTCATCGATATCCATAGCGAAGCGGTGTATAACCAATCTCCGGGACGAACTACCTTTGGTTTTTAGTCAATTTCTCGGTGTCACGACCTTGCCAAATGGCGGGATAACAGTGTTATAAACCAAACATTCTTTCAAATTTCTCAAAACCATTTACTCTAACAAGAATGTATAGTCCATAATCTCTTCCTTGTTCTTGAAAACATTTATTACCACAATATTGTCATAATCCATGCTTTCTTCTTCTTTAAAATTTAATTTTAAAACTCCATACAACAAGTTTGAAACTTATATTTATTTAAAACATCCCCTTAAAGACGGTCGCTTTTAAACAAAACTTGACTTTTGAAACAAAGTGGTTTCCTTTAAAAAATTACACTTCTTGTTTAAATAAATTATGAAGAATATATTTAAATCTTCAATCACTTTTTTTAAAACTTATAATACTTTTACAAAACACATTTAAAAAGACTTTTCAAAATATCTGAAATAGATAACTCATTTTACTTTATGAAAATCACATATTCCAAACTGCATCCATAGCGACTATCGCTATATGGACCATAACTTTTCAAAATTTTATTTGCAAACCATATTCCTTTCTAATTTAAACCACTTTTATAAATACTTTTATGAAATAAGATAGTAAACCACTTTAAAAGAAAATACAATTTTCAATGTCGCAATAAAACCAATTACAAGTAGGTTAACTATAACCAAACAACATTCACTTTCCATATACATAAACATTTTCATAACCTATAATGTCTGTAAATAAAAGTCAACAAGGGGAGTAATCCTTTAGGATCCCTCTATAAAATTTCAATTCTTCGAAGTGCTTCCATAGCGACTATCACTACGATGACACTTCGACTTTCATTCACTTTGCTTTTGTCCCCTATAACACAATGGTTATTTATGTCATCCGCTTTCAAGCTAGAATCAACAACAAACAGCAACATAAGCACATCACAACATATATATACAACCATATAAGTAAGCATTAAATTATTACAACATGTCATCATTTTAAAATTAAATCAAAGTGAGATATCTCAATTTTATCTCAATAAAACCTCCAACAACTTGCTCCTATTCCTAGCTACCACCAACCTAACACCATCACTACACCTTGCCCCGCCCTAGAAAACTCCTCCCCTCCCTTCCTCTTGCTCACGCATGGCCCAAAGCCCCTTCCTTCTCTCACTTTGCTCTCGGCCCATGGTGGAAATGAGCTTTGGTGATTCAAATTTTACAACTTTGAGAAGGTGGTGTAGTTATAAAGGTTGTTACCAGGTTTCTTTTGAATTTAGAGGAGGAAAAGAAGTAATTTTGAAACAATTTCATTAATAAAACCAAGGTGAAAGGGTAGTGAAGAGAGTGGAGAGTGGAAGTGAGTAAGTGTATGGAAAAATGGCAATGAAATTAAAAACGAAAAAGTAAAGAGTGTGTATTTTTTTATAGAAATTGAAAAGTGGCAAATTACTAAACTAACCTTCCTTAAAATGAGTTAATACCCTCCTTAATATTTAGGTAACACACCTCCCCTTCATCATGTTAAGTACCTAAGCCATCACATCTTCTTTCTAGTGTCCTTTTTGTATTATACTTTTGTACATTATTCTTTTTAAACTAAAAAGAAAAGTTTGCTTTTTAATTAATTACTTAATTACCTTTTTAAATTTGTTTTTATCCAACCTATTTAATTAGTAAAGTTGTTTACTTATTTGTATATATGTACACATATGTACACTAGTGTGCACAACATATTCCAATAACTTTTGGTCGATGAAAATTTGAAAATCCAAAAAATGATTTTCATTCACATTTTCAATTTTACTTCGAACTATTTATTTTTGTAAACTAAATATCAAGATAAGTTTACTATCATTATTTATTAATTAAAGAGAGTTATTAGACCATTAAAAACCATTAATTGGATATTTAAAATTTATCATATATTCACAAATCAAAACTTTAAAATTTCGGGTTGTTACATTCTTCCCCTTTAAAAGAATTTTGATCCCGAAATTTTATCACAAACAAACAACCAAGAAACAAGTCATATTAATTCTTAAAATTTCCCAAAATGTTAAATGACTAACAAACAAACTTAGAGTTTTCCTAAGTTCACAACTTTCTCATCACACAAGGATGATAAATAATTTACTGAGTATACCTCATACTCAACAGTCATAGGTTATTACTTAATCGATTATTCACACTACCTTGTGAAAATTGAAGAGTGATCTACCCAACTTCTCATAAATCATAAAACTTTAAAAAAAATATACATAAGCCCATACGATGTATATGTATTATACGTACGCAATATCTGATTCGACCACTCACTCGAATACATAAGCTTTTCTTCTACACTAGTATCGCTCACTCAACTTTTCTAGTGCGGACTTCGATCAGGTTCCTTGATTAGGAACCTCCGTTCTCCTTGCATAGCCATACATTATGATAGAAAACCTTGGTACCATATCAAGAACTCTCACAAGTGTTTTTCGTCAAGAATCGAGTGGTAAATCCTTATTCGGACCGGTGTGAATCACCTCAAAGTCATATACTCGAATCTTAGCGAAGAAATGATCTATGTAAAACTTACGTACTTATTTCCATTGGTTCTTACTTATACCAATTTATTTTTCTTCTAAAATCATTTATGAAAATATTTCATAAAAATACAACTTAAGTTTTAAACTTGTATAATACCCTACTACATTCTGAGAGTATATTCAACTATCTGATTTGATCCTTTTTTTCCTTTAATTCAGAAGCATACCCAAAATAAATCTAGGTCTTAAACTAAGTCGACCTCTTCAACCCCTTTACCCATTCGGTCTGGCAAGTAGCTAAGAAGAGTAGGATATTGGTATCCAAACTTAGTCCTAGAGTCTACTTTTACTTAGACATCTCTAAGGTAAAGGTGTTTATTAGCCGGCCCAATAACATCAAATAATTTATACAACTTAGATGTTAAAACAAAAGACACGGTTTAATAAAAAAAGCTTACTAAAACCTTTTTATTAAATTTAACGCACTTGAAAACTTGTATTTAAATTATTTCTTCTCTAACCAAGAATGATATAAATTCATATTAAAAATTTCATTTATCAACACATTCTTTTATCAAAATATCCTTTTATTTTGAAACCATCTTCTTTTATGGAAACCTAAGAAATAAATACCCGATTTTATTTCAAAACCTATTTTTTTGAAATGATACTGTATATTTTAATCCATAGAAAATATACATATAGACAGAGTAACACCAAAATGATACTAAGAAACTGCGTGCTACCAAGTAGTATCATAATTCCCTTACCAAGCAGGGCAATACTTAAGAGAAGTGCTTACCATCCGAACGCATCTCTTACCCATTTTTAGTCATTTTCAAGCCACTCAAACTAGTTAACATAAATTACTTCATCTTTTTTCAAATCCCGATTTAAAACAATACTATATATATTTCTCACACATATATAAACAAAATAGATTTATTACTTTATTTAATAAAATGTGCATTCAGTTCGTTTGGGTTGAACTCGTTTCGATCGTACAACGACAAAAGGAATAATTTACTATGTATGCTACAGCATTCGTCTAAGCAAATATCTTATCGTCACTTTAAAGATTATTCAAATTACCACAAAACTAATCGAGGTAATTTCCTCGAACAATCCAAAGAAAATATATCTTACTTAAAAATTCTCTTTGAAATATTTATACGTAAAAATTCCTCCAAGTAATATGATTATTACTTTTTCCAAAAATCATTTAAAATCCTTTTCAAAGACACCAGGATTTAAATTCTTAAAAATCCTCCTTATTCAAGAAACATATTTTATAAAATCAATTTATAAAATCCTCTTTATATAAAATCATTACTTCTTATAGTAACCCTTTTAACAAAGTAAACTTGTTAAATCTATATTACCAACAAATGCCTTATATTCAAATCATGAAACTAAATTCATAGGGTGTTCGTATTTAATTTAACCAAACAACAAATGGCATAAACTAGCGAAGAACAAATAATCAATCAACAATTTATGATAAATAAATATCATCACTCCTTAAAAAACAATCACAACAAAAATAAATATATTTATTATTCTTATATATATATAATACACAATCTAGGTAAATTTATTTCATTTACCAATTTCAACATAATATAGAACATTTTTTTAACAATAAAAAATACGCGCTCTTATATATAATACACTCAAACTCATTCTAAGGTGTCACTTACCCTATCTTCAATGAGTTTACCCCACCAGGGCCAAGGTTCTCGCTTAACCTTCGGCTCTGATACCAAATGTGACGACCAGCCTTTTTGACCCTCAAAAGTGGACAATACATCTATGGTATTTACATGCCGAACATCTAAGAGCCCAGAAGATAGATTATTGGGATAAAAAAAGAAAAGACTGAACCGAATCTCACTCGCGACGAGTAACATATAATATCCAACCAATCTTTATAAAAGAAACACTTTAATATTCATACAACAATCAAAGTCTAACCTATCAACAGCTTGGACAGTTATAAAAGCTTATCCTTACAAATGCTAATAAATACAAAACAAGAAATACACCAGAAATAAACTACATCAGGTCTTAAAGGCATCTAGCTCATCTTCTGAAGCTCCAAGCATCCATCGCTAAATCCGAGAAAACTACTCGAGTCCAACCCAAGTGTTATAAGAAACTAACACCTGGATCAGTCTGAGAAATCAACGTGAGAAACTCAGATCATATGGATTTCTATATTTATAAAACCCTTTCAAAAATAAAGGTATCTTGTAAGACCACGCCACACATAAACCCAATGGGTTTTTACCTTACGATAACTAAACCATTTTATAGGAAACCTTGTGATATTATGATAATGTCTAAGGTTTAAAATAAATATATAACATAGCTGAAATGCTTACATCGCACATTCCAACATATTTGGCATATAACTAAATCCATAAGGCATATATTAGAAAATATAGTCCATCAATGACAAGGCTAATGTGGTACCTCCTACCATAATACACCTCTAGAAAAATGTATCGAGAGACTTAGCTGACTCCTGCAAATCGGGAACGCCTATCCCTTCCTGGATAGTATCGAATATGTCAGTACCCCGGTTGCTTTGAAACCTTTTCCTTGAGAACTCTCATGCACATACCAAATCC
The DNA here is from genome assembly GCA_030737815.1 of Allium fistulosum. Lineage (NCBI taxonomy): Eukaryota > Viridiplantae > Streptophyta > Magnoliopsida > Asparagales > Amaryllidaceae > Allium > Allium fistulosum. The sequence goes on from CM060907.1 coordinate 779,236,201, forward strand.
ATAGATAATGATCTAGAAGGATCATGATCATACGCTAACGAGTGCGACCCACAACCCTTGAAGAATATCTCTTATTTTAATCATTACCGGGTGTAAGGCTTGAGGCTATGTTTTATCTTTATAGCAATACCCACTTAGAAAGCAAACACTGCCCTCCGGGCAATAATGCAATGCCAGCATTCATCCATACATGTTCAAGACATGAACAAACTGAAGGCACTACTTCTATTACATCTTTTTTGGAATCACCCTCAGGATTAGTATCAAGTAGCCTTTGCACTTCAAAGAACTCCATCTTCAATTCCATCATCTTCAAGATGTCCCGATTCGAACGCTTATGCTGGTTCGAAGTGGTTTTCGGATAACTCATACTTATCCGATCCCGATCTCTCCAAACCAAAAATCGATAGTTTCTAGTTGACTCAATCCTGGTTCTTTCAGAAGTAAGAGGACTATGTAAGAGTCCCAAAGGGATCTCTATTATACCCCTTAAAGTGAGAGACATTTCACCGAAATGAGTTCTTCCAAGGGAATCTCAAACCGTCCGAAATCACGAAGCTTTCATATACATCCAAAGTCAAAATAGGTCAAGTTATCGATAGTGGTCAAACCAGTGTCTAGTATAAGTATATAGTCTGCATATGGAAAATCGAACATCATATACCTATCACCACTTTTCAATTTCAACCCTATATTATCCCTCGATTAACAATGAAGTCAGACAAGTTAGAGAACTACCCTTGCCTCGACGTACATTCTTAAACTCTCACAGATAGAAACAGGCTTCCATACCTCAAAATTTAGTGTCAAGTATAAGATGAAGTACCTTCCATATACTTAATTAATCATGACCAATTTATAGAAATTAGCTCTCTTATACTTATCGCACATCCAACCTTTTGACTTCTCTATCCCTTGTTGTTTGAACCAAAAATGACACAAACGCCCAATAGACCGAGTAGAGAATAAAAGTGGAGAAAAGTAAATTAAGAAGAGCAAGAAAAGAACACATGGCATTTTATAGTGGTTCGGCTAATTTTGGCCTACGTCAACATAACTTTGTTGATGGTTTATAGTGCTGTTTGCACTTCTGTTCTTACGGATCGGTATAAATCCATTACGATCGGTATAAATCCATAAGTGATTACAAGAAATTAGAATAACAGAATGAGAGAGTTGAAAATATCCTGCAAAATGAGTCCCTGTCCTTCTATTTATAGCTGTAGGTTGCCTGAAAACTCAACCCCATGTTCTCCACCTCGTTCTCCATGCCAAGAACAGTTCTCCAAAGAAAATGGTGGCCACCTCATCATTATTTGTGGATAGGTACCGATCCATGGTCTTGGATCGGTACTGATCCATAAAATGGCCTTATGGATCATTTTGAATGTTTTATCCTGGCTTGACTCTTGGTTAGCTCCACGATTCCAAACTTGTTTGCACCATTATTAGCTTGTTTCTAAGTCTGAATGATGGATCGGTGGAAGAATGGAGTTTCATTTTTGTAGAGTTCAAGCAGATCGATTGTTAGTGCATGCGAACGATCATAGGAGGCCATAAATAGGTTGTAGGAAGCATGGCTTCGGTGTGCAGAAAGTTTGGGGGCCAATTGGATGAAATATCATGGATCGGGACCGATCCAACACATGTTGGATGTTGGGTCCTTGTATTCTGAAATAGACTCGTATTTTCTTTGTCATCTTAGTTATGCTTGAGTTCTGGACTCTTGTGGCAATCTTTCTGGGCTTCCTATCTTGATAGCTTTCAAGTTTGACTCGTTAAGTTTGTTCGTATACTGTCTGGTCAAAAGGCGGGATAACACTTGCCCTCTAAAGCACACCTTGTGAATCGAAGATGTGCTTTGCTCGAGAACAAATGTTGAAGTTGATAGAATATTAGTAATTGAATCTATCAGTTATCATCCGATCAAGATATTGCGAATCATCCTATTCTTTTGCATTCTCTTGTCAAACACTAGTCGTTCCGAACCTGTTATAGCCTAAGACTCTAAACACTACTTAAGTATAGTCTATACATCGTCATCATTATGATTCCATTCGTAATTATTACATCATATATCTAAATCATCCCATGTTCATCTAGAATTTATCAGTTCTACTCTAATTACAAGGCGTTCAAATCATTTTATCAAATCTATATCTGTTCTAAGGCTCGACCTCTCTGTATCGTTTTATATTCAGTTTAATGTATGATCTATCCAGATCATTTTATGTTTAGTTTAATGCTTAAGTTAAGAGGATGAGCTCTACGGATTGTTTACCGCTTAAGTTGTGGGGGCGATCTCTCTAAATCATTAATCAAATCTATGGTCGTTCAGTGCCGATAGTCAAATCCGCGATCTCTCTGCATTGTTATTTGAATTCATGGACGTTCAAAGCCAATGGTTAAGTTCCCGATATCTTCGAATCGTTAATTGAATTCGTGGTCGTTCAGGGCCGATAGTTAAGTCCCCGATATCTCCAGATAGTTAATTGAATTCATGGCCATTCAGGACCAATAATTAAATCTACAATCTCTCTGGACCATTAATCAATCAATGGTCGTTTAGAACCGATAATCAAATCCATGGTCTTTTGGGGCCGATAATCAAACCCATGGTCTCTCCGGACCCTTGTTGAGCCGATCCACTCGCTCTCCAATGAGAGGACTCAAGGACAAGCAAGCCCATCTGCTCATTCTTTGGTGAGGGACTTACTTCTTGCACTCCGGTCCTGTCTCTTCGGATAGGGTTTAAAGCGATCAATATCGTACAAGTCCATATGCTTGCTCTCGGGCGAGGGGACGTGCACCTTGCACTTCGGTCCCATCTTTCCGGATGGGACTCTAAGGCGACCAATATTGTAAAAGTCCATCCGCTTATTCTCCAACGAGGAGACTTACACCCTGCACTCTATTCCCATCTCTCTAGATGGGACTTTAAAGCGATCAATTTCAGTCATCATATTCAAGTGGATTTCAATAACCGGGGATTCATCTAATGGAACTGAATTCAAATATTAATAAACATAAAGTCAAACATCATGATAGCCACCTCACCGGGTGTAACAGCCTAGCATCCAGCTCAGAGCATTCCTAGGGATCGATCGAGATCCCATACATGCGTAAGTGGCTAGACTATATTACTACATTGTTTATTAAAAGGGGAGACAGAGTGCGAGAACCAAACCTGATTCCCTGCCATCCCGATCAAGAGATGACTATCATCGACCTTGATCTAAGGCCTTTTCCATTCGCTGCGGTTGATGGCTGCTCCTGTTCCACCACCACGATTCGAGTTCTCACATATTGTTGTAATTGATTGTTTTTGACATGTTCTTCGATCAGATCACGCAAGTGTCTGCAATCATTTGTGTTATGCCCATCCAGCTCATGAAATAGGCAATATTTTTCGGACATCCTCTCACGGTCCATAGGCTCTCTCCTCGTTGGCTTCTGGTAGGGGATCTGTCCCATAGTATCTAGGTAAATCCGCTTTGAGGTTTCATTCAAGTCCATATAAGAAGAGAATTTCGGTTCCCTTCTTTGCCGCTTTGATCCTTCAAAGCCATCATCCATCTTTCGTTTTCCTTTACCTTTGCTGGATTCTTCTTCGAGCGATCCTCTGCCATTTACAACGTTAATTTCCTCTTGATCAACCTTAATGTCCTCCTGACGTAGATATCTCTCAGCCTCATGATAAAATTCTACTAGATCCATCGGAGGATCCCCTAAAGCAACCTTGAAATTTGTCTTAGCGGCTATTCCTGAAACCGCCACCATCAAACCATTGATGGGACTGGCTTATCGACCGCTGCAGCCGCCGCATTGAACCTTGTCAAAAAACTCCCGAGGGTCTCTCTGTCCCTCTGCTTTATAGTTGATAGTGTTATTAAATTTTTAGGTCATGAAATATGGACCTGGAATTGTTTCATGAATCTGTTCACTTACAAAACCCATGTGCTAATGGAACCATTCTCCAGCTGTCTAAACCATAACGCCACCAAATCTATTAGATATAAAGGGAAACACCATCCAATGACCTCTTCAGACGCACCCAGCACCTCCATGTGTCAGATGTACCTCATCAAATCGACCGTTGTATATGTCTTCCCATTATACGTTTCCAACGTAGGCAGCTTGAAATCAAGAGGATTCCTAGTGTACCGAATGTTAGGAGTGAATGGATTCTTGTTCACATCCTCCAGTCTCTGTTTGGTAATCCACCCCTCATAGCCTATCTCACCATCTTTGTCATCGTCATTCAAAGGAATTCTCAAGTTAGCATTCCCACCTTGCCCCTCATTTCTACGAGGAAATTCTGGTACATACTCCTCTGGTCCTGCTTTGACATTCTGATTCACATTCAAATGTTCAGCGTTGTTCCCTAGATGCACACCATTTCCTCCCCGATTAGCTCCGGCCATGACCCCATGTTTTTATGAATCGGTACTAATCCATACTTGTAGATCAGTGTTGATCCATGCGACTTGTTTAGGGTTCGCTCCCGTTTCTAGCATTAGGTTTTGATTTTCCACAACTCCAGCTATTTTTGTTTGTCCCATTTTCTTGAAGAAATTCTCCATCATCTCTTCCTAGCAACCAATCATCCTTTCTTGCAGTCCATTCATCATGGTCTCCATCTCATGCATGGTTATATAGATGGATGGTGGGTTAGCTCCTGAGGATGCCTCTTGGTTGCCCCCTTATTGATTTTCCCCAACAGCAGTCTTCCTAGTTAATTATCTTGTCATTTTGAATCATTCCAAGTCTCAAATTGGTAAATTGAAGTGTTTTTTTGGTGAAAGCACTAAAACCAACAATGGCATACACACCCAATAGATTGAGTAGAGAATAAAAAGTAAAGAAAAGTAAATTAAGTAGAGCAAGAAAAGACACACAACATTTTATAGTGGCTCGGCTAATCTTGGCATACGTTCACTTAACTTTGTTGATGGTTTACAGTGCTATTTACACATCTGTTCTTACGGATCGATATAAATCCATTACGGATCGGCACAAATCGATGAGTGATTACAAGAAATTAGAGTAAGAGAACAAGAGAGCTGAAAAGTTCCTCCAAAATGAGCCTTTTCCTTCCTATTTATAGCTGTAGGTTGCCTGAAAACTCGCCCACATAATCTCCACCTCGTTCTACATGCCCAAGACCAGTTCTCCAGATAAAATGGTGGTTACCTCATCATTATTTGTGGATCGATACAGATCCATGGTCTTGGATTGGTACCGGTCCATAAAATAGCCATATGGATTGCTTTAAATGTTTTGTCTTGGCTTGACTCGTAGTCGGCTTCGTGATTCCAAACTTGTTTGCACCATTATTAGCTTGTTCCTGAGTCTGAATGATGGACCGGTGGAAGAATGGAGTTGCAGTTTTCTGGAGTTCAAGGAGATCAATCATCCATGCATGAAAATGATCATAGAAGGTCAGAAATGGGTTGTAGGTAGCATGGATTTGGAGTGTAGAAATTTTTGGGTCCAATTGGGGGAAATATTGTCGATCGGTATCGATCCATGAGTTGAATTAGTATCACCCCAACACATGTTGGATTTTGGGTCCTCGTTTTTCGGAATGGACTTGTATTTTCTTTGTGATCTTAGTTGTAATTGAGTTCTAGACACTTGTGGTAATCATTCCGGGCTTCCTCTATTGGTAGCTTTCAAGTTTGACTCGTCAAATTTGTTTGTATACTGTTTAGTTAAAACAAGAGGGGTAACACTCGCCTAAAATCGAAGCTAGGTAAGTTAAAGCACCGGTTGCTCCTAGCCTTGCCTAAACACTATGATTCTAGATCTCACAGATAATGGAAAGTCTACTCCTCGGTTTAGTGTTAGATATAAGATGACTTACTTTTCATAAATGTGTCAACATTTTAACACTGCTTATCATAATTTTTTTATGTTACTTAATGACACCGACAAAAAAATCCCTTGCCTAAGACAGTCTTTTTAAAGGGGCATTTCACCAGAAGGACAAACTTTGTAGTCCAATTAGTTTCTAGGACACACATTCAAAAAATTACTTTCAAGGCCAAAATCAGCAGAATAATTACTTTCAAGGACAAAGTCAGCAGTCCAATTACTTTCAAGGACATAATTTCATAGGTTTTTAGGCCCTAAAAACTAATTATTTTACGTTTTGTCCTTGAAAATAATAATTTCAGTTGTGTGTTCTAGAAACTAATTTCACTTGCTAAAGAGGCCCTTGTGGCTAATTTCCACCTTTTTAAAACAATCGAAAAACCAACTCCTTAAACTTATTTCTAGTTTTTTTCTTCAACTACCTATTAATTTTTTTTCCAAAATCACTTATTTAAACCACAGTTTGATATAAAAGGCAACAATTTTCCTTTATAAAAGTAAACAACTTATTTAATAACAAAGTGTTATAAACCAAACTTTCTTTCAAATTTCCCAAAACCATTTAATATAACAAGAGTGTTATAGTCCATAAGCTTTCCCTTTTCTTGAAAACATTTATTAGAACAATAGTGTCGTAATCCATGTTTTCTTCTTCTTTCAAATTTACTTATAAAACTTTATACGACTAGTAAACTTGTATTTAAAATATCTCCTTAAAGATGGTCGCTTTTAAACAAAACTTGACTTTTGAAACAAAGTTGTTTCCTTTAGAAATTTACAACTGTTGCTCAAATAAATTCTTCAAATATATTTAAATTTTAAATCTATTTTTTTATACTTGTACTACTTTTATAAAACACATTTGAAAAGACTTTTTAAAATATCTGAAATGAAAATTTTATTTACTTTACTAAAATCACATATTCCGAACTACATCCATAGCGACTATCGCTATATGGACCGTAACTTTTTAAAACTTTGTTTGCATATCAAATTTTGTTAAATTATATTCCTTCCTATATTTAAACCACTTTTATAAATACTTTAATGAAACAAGAGAGTAAACCAGTGTAAAAGAAAACATGAATTTCAATGTCGTAATAAAACCAATAACAAGTAGGTTAACTATAACTAAGCAACATTCACTTTCATATACACAAACTTTTACATAACCTATAATATCTATAAATAAAAATCAACAAGGTGATGAATACTTTAGGATCCCTCTACAAAATTTCCATTCTTCGAAGTGCTTCCGTAGCGACTATCGCTACGAAGACACTTTGACTTCCATTCACTTTGTTTTTGTCCCCTACAACACAATGGTTATTTATATCATCCGCTTTCAAGCGAGAATCAACAACAAACAACAACATAAGTGCATCACAATATATACATTTAACCAAATAAGCAAGCAATAAATTATTATAACATGTCATCATTTTAAAGCTAAATCAAAGTGAGATATCTCACTTTTATCTCAACCAAACCTCCTATAACTTGCTCCTATTCCTAGCTGCCACCAACCAAACACCACTTACAAAACTACACCCTGCCTTTCCCTAGAAAACTCCTCACGTCCCTTCCTTTTGCTCACGCATGGCCCAAAGCCCCCTCCTTCTCTCGTTTTTCTCTCAGCCCATGGTGGAAACAGGCTTGGGTGCTTCAAATTTTGCAATTTTTGGAAGGTGGGGTTGTTGTAAATGTTGTGACAAGGTTGCTTTTGAATTTAGAGGAGGGGAAGAAGTAATTTTGAAACAATTTCTTTTATAAAACCAAGGTGGAAAGGTAGTGAAGGGAGTGGCGAGTGGAAGTGTGTAGGAGTATGGAAAATTGGAAATGAAATGAAAAATGAAAAAGTAAATAGTGTGTGTTCTTTTATAGAAATTGGAAAGTGGTAAATTACTAAACTAACCTTCCTTAAAATAAGTTAATACCCTCCTCAATATTTAGACAACACACCTCCCTTTCATCAAGTTAAGTACCTAAGCCATCACATCTTCTTTTCGAATGTCCTTTTGTATTATACTTTTTTACTATTCCTTTTTAATTAAAAAGAAAAGTCCACTTTTTAATTAATTACTTAATTACCATTTTAAATTTGTTTTTAATCTAAACCATTTATGTATACATATGTACGCTAGTGTGCATAATACATTCCAACAACTTTTGGTCGATGAAAAGTCGAAAATTCGAAAACGATTTTCAGCAACATTCCGATTTTTCTTCGAACTGCTCATTTTTGTAAACAAAATTTCAAAACAAGTTTGCTATCATTATTTATTAATTAAAAGAGGGTTATTAGACTATTCAAAACCATTAGTTGAATATTTAAAATTTATCAAATATTCACAAATCAAAGCGATCAAATGCCGGGTTGTTACAATGTCATTTTCACAAAGAAGGGCATTACAAGAACCAGTGTCCGGAAATAGCCAAGGAAGGACAAGTCGTGCATGCTATGTCATTGAAGTTGTACTTACCTCAAGCAGACCTTGTCCCAGGGGCAATGGAAAAGATTATATGAAAGGTATGACTATTATTTCGGGAATAATATTCGCACTCTATTTGATTTAGGAGCATCACATTCATTCATAGCCACGAATGTAGTTAAAAGACTTAGAATTAGAAACCCAATTGTTCACTGACCCTATAGTTGTGTCGAATCCTGGTGGGGGTTAACGCATCTTTCTATGATTTGCAAAGACCTAGTGGTGGATATATGTAATGTTGACTTTATATGTAATGCATATATTCTGGGTTTTGAGAGATATGGACTTATCTTTGGAATGGATTGGTTATCATTCTACGAGGATGTCTTAGATTGTGATAGGAGGTTTATATGGTTGAGAAGTTATGAGGGGTGAGATATAGATGTTCAATGCATGCCCTAAGACTTTTTATGCCGAGCTATTTGTATTCTCTTAGCCCATCACAGGACACTACGCCATAAATGACCTTCTGCAACATTTTTGCAAGGTGTTGCCAGCTAAAATGTTGCGATAGCTATAGAATTTTGGTCCTACTGCAACGTTGTATTTTTGGTGTTACCTTAGCCATAGAAATGTGTTGCTCTAGCTAAACAAGTGTAACACGATGCAACATTTTTATATAGTGTTGCCATAGATGTTTTCATATTAAAAAATTACACCTCAGCAATCCACACCACCATTTAAAACAAAATCTCAACCGTCGATTCACACCATCGATCCACACCTTACCAATTTCCATTTCCCGCTTTACTTTTCACTCATCCGCTTTCGTTTCTCACCCCCAATTTTCCAATCCCTAATTTTTATTCCGCCGACTTTAAAAAAAATGACGCCGCTCCTCCTTGTTTCTTCGATCTGGAGAATAACTGGCTTTGCTTTTATCCCTTGTCGGCCATATCAATTTCCGTTATTTTCTTTCGCCTCGCGTCAGTTTTCCTCACTACTTCCGGATTTGCGATTTTGTTCAGGTTTTTGGCGATTCTGGTGATTCGAGGTAAGGTTGTGGGATTGCGATGGTTCAGGGAATTGCTAATTTGGTCGCAATTTCGTGGTTGGGGCCTGATGTCAGAGTGGCAGAGGGTAGTCGAATTGGTTTCGGTGAAAACTAGGGCACGCGGTTCTAATTGCTTTGATGCTCTGATTGATCGAATCTAGTGTGAGAAACGTTCCTGGTAGCTTGCTCCTTCGTTCTCCTTGATTGATTGCTCGAATTGCTTTGACTTCGTCGTCGGGTGCGATGTGATATTATTTGGTATGTTTTCTGCCTTCTGGTTTACTTGAATATTCTTGATTTTGGTTACACTCGCACGCTTTTGCCGATGATGAATTGGGATTTATTTATAGGCTTTATTTTCTATAATCTCGTGTTTAATCTTTCTGTTGGACTTTGAGAAATCTGGTATGTTGGATTGCAATGATGAATACAAACATATGTGTGTTGAGCTTTATTGGTTTTGCTTGGTCTGGACTGAACTGGTACCATGCTAACCTTGTTCTTTAACATGAACTGATGCTCCAAGTCCTCTGTATATCATGTTACTGCCTAGGTTTCTCTTGTACATGCCTGATGCATTCACTGTTTTTGCTTGATGGGCTGCCTATGTGTACTGCTGTGTTTCTTGCACTGGCTTGTCTATATTTTGCTGAACCTGGTTCTTGTTTGTTTTGTTGGTTGCTTGGCCCTGAGTTGAATCCAGTCGATGACTCGGGTTTGACCTTGTGCCGTGTCCGTTTTTTTGGCTTGTCTACATATCTGGCTGCACTTGAGTATGAACTTGCACTTGAGTAGTTGCACTTGAGTAGTTTCTTGTACCAAGCCTTATGATGCATGTATGTTCATCCATGTACATGCATTTCTTGGTCATGTTATGTTGCTTGCTGTGTTGAGTACTACTTTGTGCACTTGGCTTCTCCTTTGTGCATTTTTGCCTGAACTGTTGCTTGCTGTCTTCCATACTGCCTTGTATCCATGTGTTGCATTCATGTTTGGCTTATGCACTTATGAAAAGAAACAACCCAAATACCTGAGACAAATAATATAACAAAAATATTTTCATTTTCTGTTCGAGTTAAATATTATTTTCCAGATTACTGCTTTGGAATTATATGTGACAGGTATTAAAGACTGGACAGCTGGATATAAGCTTGAAGACAGAGTCAAATCAAATGTGCATGAGCTTGAAGACAGGTTTCAAAGAAGGCTCGATCTTCCGAAATCGGATGAATCGGGTGATCCCCGCCGGGACTGCGGTGCCCCGGACCCCCGCCGGCGCTGCGCCAGGACCCGCTTCTCGGCTCGCCTTCGGCTCGGCACTCGGCTCGCCTTCGGCTCGGCATATATTTGTCAGTGTCGGTGTCTGTATAAATTGAAACTGCATATGTAATGAGTGAACTGAGTGATGTAGTGAGGAATATCTGTATATGTGAATATCAGTGTTATATATCATTGAATTGTAAAATAGTGGAGTCGGGAATTTGTACTATTTCAAATGTTGAAATAAAATATTTATTTAAATAAATTACTGTTTAAATATCAAATTCTGTGCAATAGCATTTTATTAAATAAATATTTATTTTTATTAAAAAATCAAATATGCTCTACATTGTGGGCCCCACAAATTCAAAAAGTTCATATCTATAGCAACATTTTGGAATGTTGCTACAGATACCTATGGGTGTTGCCATAGACCCAAATAGGGTTCTATTGCAACAATATTACTTATGTTGCCTTAGATAGTCAAAATGTTGCCTTTGAGGTCTAAGGCAACGGCAAAAATTGCATCACCCTAAAAGTGTTGCCATAGACCTATGGCAACATTTTTCGGACCTGAGCCAACATTTTTTTTGTGTTGCAGTACGCCATCATCTGTACCCGTAGTTTGGAAATTTCTAGATGTTTTAAAAGAAGTCTTTGGTTTCCTACCCCAAACAGAAATAAAGTTTAGGATTGATTTGGAGAAATATGTTAAACCAGTTGCATTGCCGTTGACGATTGATTTGGAGAAAGAGAAATTAGTCTAGGATTGATTCCATCAATTAAGAGTAGCCGAGGATAACAAGGAGAATGCCGCTTTTCACACTCTAGACGGATTATATGAATGGGAAGTAATGTGGGACAACTTACACCCTAGTGGGTTTGAATTTTTGCAAAACCCAAGTCCACAAAAGTATGGACTATTGGTTTAGTATCCTGCATATGAGATAAATGAATGCATATCAAAGCACTAATAAAACAACTTACAACGAATTAATAAAATATAATAAGTCACATAGTTACTAAACAAGATTGACACTTCAAATATCTAGCATCCTTGTCGGTGCCGAGCATGCCAAAAGAACCTATCTGCCTAAAAGCTATCCTGTAGGTTTAATGAGGATGAGTCTGAACAACGTTCTATGACTGGTAAATTGTACACTTTGCATATGACACTAATTTATGTTGATTGTCTTCTTTCTTTTGTTATGTCTTTTCATTTTAAATTAGTCGTCTCAACTTTATATACAAGTACGATACATCCCATCTACCTGTATTAGACAATAGCTGTGCCTATACATACATACATATATTTATGTATGTATGTATAAGTACCACAGTCCCCATTGGACCAAGATATTACCCCTGCTAGTATCACATATCTTAGCACGCCTAAGGATCCATCACCCTTGCCATATCACACACTCGTCGTCGGCGTATCGAGGAACTCTTATAGTGCCTAATAATAGCTTTACAATAATTTAGTCATGCTCTATGTTGCATTTTTGGAGATTTTCTTATCTACTTCCCGGTTGTAGACTCAGCTCTACGAACTGTAAACATGGTGAATTCAGCTCCACCAACTGTGGACTTAGCTCCACGGACTACTCCATACATGTTTTGAAATACCTCTCTAATAGGGTTAACCAGCCTTGCCTCCTAACAAACAAACTAGCAAAAAAACGGTGATTCATAAACTAATGTAGTCCATACACTGTGAGAAATGCGGATTACGGATCTTAAGGCTTGAATTAACACTAGAGGGGGGTGAATAGTGTTTTAAGGAATTACTAATTCTTTTTGAGTTTATATTAATTTGAACACAAATGTATGCAATATTCAGACACAGATATGATCACAGAATCAAACACAAATGCAGATATAAAGTAAAAGCAATAAAGGAAAGAACACACCGGATTTTATACTGGTTCGGAGTTACCCTACATCCAGTCCCGCAACACAAGTACGGATTTCCTTTCAAAATCAATTCTTACAATTACACCCTCGATTTCAAGGCCACGAGGTACACCGCTCCAGATTCACAATCCTCTGGGTAGAGATACCTGATTTTACGGGCAAAACGTTCACCCAATTGATTTTCCAGGCTACAATCACACCTTTTCTGGCTCGATTGAATACAAAGAAGTCTATAACTCTGATTAGCACTAGGATCTTGTTGAGATAGTGATAGAGAATCAAACCAGAGATGATCTAGTTAGATTCAATGGTGATTTCGGCGGAGTAATGGTAAAAATGTATATAAAGAAATGTGGAAGAAGAAGAGGAGTGAAATTAGAGAAAAAAATGATTGTAAATTCGTTTAAAACAGCCCCTATTTATAGTAGAACAACAGCCATGTCCATTCGTGAAAGGATATGACGAATAGACACTTCCTTTGAAAAACTTTTGAAATAAACTGTCACCTTGTCGACAAAGGGTCCTTAGGGTTGTCGACAAGCCTAAGTTATTTTTGGTAATTTGTTTTTCTTTGAAAATAACTTCTATCTTGTATTAAAACTATTTTAAACTTATAAATATACTTAACTATAGTTAAAATACATAAATAAGTATAGAGAATAATATTTTGGTATATATAAAATTTTACTATAATTTTATATTCAAATCTATGTATAAATATTAAAAGTTAGATATATTATAGGGATAGTTTGGCTCACATCCCTAATAAGTTTTAAAATAGATAAAACATCCTTCACAACCAACATTTACGTTTCCGCTCCCTATTTTCAAATTCACGCAAGCAAAAATACACAAATACCCTTTATGTTTTAAACTTTTCAAACGTGTATAACTTTATTTACAAAAACCTGATCAACATACCGTTTTCACCAAAAAATCACAAATTTTATGATCTTTAAAATGAGATCCATTGTTGATACCAAAAATTTATATTTGTATTAAAGGTGCAATTATTTCAAATATTTGCAGACAATTCAGCAAATATTTAACAGTTCGATTTTTTTTTCAAATTTATAAAAATTGCACAAAATTGCAGATATTTCTGCAACTATATGGTATAGTTGCAGAAATGTCTGCAACTATTGGGTATAGTTGCAGAAATTTATGCAACTATATTGTATAGTTGCAGAAATATTTGCAACTATTGCATATAGTTGCAGACATTTCTGCAACTATTGCAAATAGTTGCAGAAATGCAACTATTGCAAATAGTTGCAGAAATGTGTGCAACTATTGCGTATAGTTGCAGAAATTTCTGCAACTATTGCTTATAGTTGCAGAAATAACTGCAACTATTGCAAATAGTTGCAGAAATGTCTGCAACTATTGCGTATAGTTGCAGAAATTTCTGCAACTATTGCTTATAGTTGCAGAAATAACTGCAACTATTGCGTATAGTTGCAGACATTTCTGCAACTATTGCAAATAGTTGCAGAAATGCAACTATTGCAAATAATTGCAGAATTATCTGCAACTATTTGCAATAGTTGCAGAAATTTCTGCAACTATTGCGTATAGTTGCAGAAATGTCTGCAACTATTGCGTATAGTTGCAGAAATTTCTGCAACTATCGTATATATTTGCAGAAATTTGTTGCGATTATTTATAACTGCAAATATTAAGAATATCATATTTCATAAAAAAACTTGATTCGTCTTCAATTTAATTGCAGTTTTTCATTTAAATCGAAAAATAAGAAGAAGAATTAGAGCTCGCACAAACGCAGGGTAATTTGGGGAATAAATTAGCGGAAAACAGAAACAGGGACGTAGAATATATATTCTTTATGACAGGGACCCGCTTTGAAATTAAGTTCCGTTTTAAGGATGCGTGACTAATTTTCACTATATTATAACTAAAAGATAGTTTAAAACCAAGGATAATTTGATATTGAAAATAAAGATTATTTTGAGGCTAAAAGTATTTTAAAAACAGGATAGATGTTTTTGATTTAAAAAGGAAGATTTTGAAATCATTTTGAAAACAAGATATAATTTTGTAAAACATTTGAATAAAAGTTAGTGGATACAAAACAATGTTCCACTAGATTTTTCATAGGTTCCATCCTACTTAGGGTTCCATCCCTTTAACGGGCTCGAAGTGGATTCCATTCCATGAATAAAATGGATTTTAAGATGTCAGTGCTTTTCTAGGAGTTTTAACAAAATTCCTAACTAAATTACTTATCTTGAAATCTTGAACTCTTGATAATCTTGATACTCATGAGTCTTGAATCTTGATATCTTCGATCTTGAGTTCATCAGTTCTTGAATCTCTATACTGTACAGTCTTCATTCTTTGGTACCTGTATATATATCCTGCATATACATATATATCTAAACAATAATGTTAGTATTTATATTTTATAATCTTATTCTAAGGTTGTTGTCATCAAAACCAACTACTCAGGGACTAACAATCTCCCCCTTTTTGATGATGACAACCTTTGTTTATAAAATATTACTTCTATCCTAATAACTCCCCCTAAAACTAATAACTCCCCCTTAATCTATGTTTAACTATCCTATTTTATACTTCTCCCCCTTTGCATTCAACAAAACAAAGTTTAAATCTATACAACTCCCCCTTAACCTAATATTATATTACATGTGATTACAATGATAGTGTTATCATAAATAATCAACACTTAATTCTGAAACTAAAACTTAGCCCTTAATAACTAACTCTCCTAACTAAGAATCCATATATGATAATATTTATAATAATGATAATGTGAGAATTCAAATATGAGAACACAAATCATTTATTAATTATATAATGTTATATTTACATTTGCATAGAAAACGTAAGTAAGATCATATACAAATAACAATAAGAAAGAGATAAAAGAAACTAATGTGTATCCTTGACAATGGGAGATCTATGAACCGAGCAATTTGGGTAGTGGAAACAGAAATTTCCACGTTGTTCGACTAGATTTCCATCCTTGTCAAAGCACACTTCGCCAACGCAAAAAACTTTGTCGTCATCTTCAGCGTGCTCTTCTTCCATGGGGGATTCTTCTTCTTCTTCCTCGTTGTCCTCTTGCACTTGAACACTAGAGGATTCTTCATCGATCAAGATGGGATTGGCGTGATTGTCCATTGGAAACTTTTGCAAGTTTCTAAGGATTTTGTCTTGCCGTTCTTATTCTTTGGCCATTCTGATTTGCACCACTTGAATTTCAGTCATAAGTTGCAGTGCATCCTTCAAGGAAACCTCCATTTTCATCACTCGTGCAAGCGTAGGTCATTGAAATGGTCCGGTAGAAGGAGAAGGGAACGAAAAGGTTGAATTTTTGTTTGATTTGGAGGAGGAGGCCATTGTTTTATTGTTTTCAGAAGTTAGAACAGAGAAAGAACATAAAGAATGAACAAAATTTCAAAATAAGAAGAATATATAACCACCCATTTGAATTTTGGTGGGAAAATTTCAAAAAAAAATCGTTATATATCGACAGGGGTAAAGGAGGGTTGTCGACAAGGTACTTATATTTTTGCTATTTGATTTATTTTAATTTAATTTTAATTATACTTGTTATATATTTATATTCTATATTTCAGTTATTGAACAAATACCTAATTCTCTTCTTAATTTAGTAAATATAGATTCATTTAAGGGTTTTGTTAAGATGTCAGCAATTTGATTCTCGGAATTGATATAATCGAGAGTAATTACTTCCTTACTTATATTATCTCTGAGAAAATGATGCCTGATATCAATATATTTAGTTCGAGCATGATGAGTAGGATTTTTGGATAAATTTATTGCACTAGTATTATCACAATAAATTAGTGATTTTGAGATATTTAAACCAAAATCTTTTAAAGTTTGTTGCATATATATTACTTGAGAACAAGCCAAAGCAGCAAAAATATACTCTGCTTCGGTTGTTGATAAAGAAACTGTGTTTTGCTTTTTACTAAACCAAAGAATGCCCCAAAAAGTGACAAGTTCCACTTGTACTTTTTTGGTCTGATTTACAACCAGCATAGTCAGCATTACAGTAAGATATTAGTTCAAAAGAATCATTTTTAGGATAAAATAAGCCATAATCAAAGGTGTGTTTAACATATCTTATGATACGTTTTACAGCTTTTAAGTGGGTCTCTTTAGGTTGGGATTGATATCTTGCATAGAGACAAACACTATGCATGATATCAGGTCTACTAGCAGTGATATAGAGTAGTAATCCAATCATTCCTCTATATAATTTTTGATCTACATCTTTCGAGAGATCTTCTTTACTTAGGTACTCATTGGTTGCTATGGTAGTGGGTTTTCCACTTGCAATAGTCAAACCAAATTTACTAACTAGGTCTTTAGCATATTTTTCTTGACTGATAAAGATACCATAATCTAATTGTTTTATTTGCAATCCTAGAAAGAAGTTTAATTCACCCATATGACTCATCTCAAACTCTTTTGTCATTATTTTAGAAAATTCTTTATTCATTTCAAAATTAATTGATCCGAAAATGATATCATCTACGTAAACTTGTACTAGTTGAATATCATTTTTATTTCTTTTGATAAAAAGAGTATTATCTACTTTACCAATTTCAAAGTTTGATTGTAATAAGTAAGATCTTAGTCTATCATACCAGGCTCTAGGAGCTTGTTTTAGACCATATAGAGCTTTCTTAAGTTTGTAAACATGATTTGGTAATTTTCATCTTCAAAAAGTGGTGGTTGTTCAACATATACTTCCTCTTTTACAAATCCATTTAAAAGGCACTTTTAACATCCATTTGAAATAATTTTAAATTATTATGATTTGCCAAGGCAAGTAGAATCCTAATGGCTTCTAATATTGCTACGGGAGCAAAGGTTTCATCACAATCTATTCCTTCTTCTTGACAATAACCTTGAGTGACTAACCGGGCTTTATTTCTAACGACCTCACCTTGTTCATTCATTTTATATTTATAAACCCATTTAGTTCCAATTATAGTTTTATTTTCAGGTCTAGGAACAGGTTCCCAAACATCATTTCTAGTGAATTGATTTAGTTCTTCTTGCATAGCCAAAATCCATGAATCATCAGTTGATGCTTCTTTTGGATTTTTGGGTTCAATAGTTGATATAAAGGCTACATTGTTCATTTTACTTAGTTGATTTATAGTTGTAACAACAGATTGCATATCTCCTAGTATATTTTCTATAGGATGATCTTTTAAAAGTTTAATCTTTTTATTAGGATGATTAATTTCATTATTAGTTTCAGTTGACTCCTGATTTTGAGTAATTAAATCCTCTTCATCATTTGTATCTTCAAAATTTTTGAGATTTTCATCGAATGAAACATGCATTGTTTCTTCGATGGTGTTAGTTCATAAATTAAACACTATGTATGCTTTACTTCTATTAGAATATCCGATAAAGATACCTTTGTCAGATTTAGGATCAAATTTATCTAAGTTATCTTTTGTATTTAAAATAAAACATTTACTTCCAAAAAATTCTAAAATAAGATACATTAGGTTTCTTTCCATGAAGAAGTCCATAAGATGTCTTATCAGTTAAAGGTCTAATTAAAATTCTATTTAAAATATAACAGGTGTAGCAACTGCTTCTGCCCAAAAATGTTTTGGTAATTTACTATCTGAAAGCATAGTTCTCGCACATTCTTGAATCGTCCTATTTTTACGTTCTACTACTCCGTTTTGTTATGGAGTTCTTGGAAATGAAAAATTGTGAGTTATTCCCTTTTTATTGCAGAATTCCTCAAACTTTTCATTTTCAAATTCACCACCGTGATCACTACGGATGGTTATAATTTTTATAGAAAGTTAATTTTGAATCTTTTTTGTAAAGTTCTTAAAACTTTCAAAAGTATCACTTTATGTTTCAAAAATATTGTCCATGTAAATCTAGAATAATCATCTACAATTACAAAAACATATTTACTGTGATTTATTGACTGAATTTGGGATGGACCAAATAAATCAAGATAAAGTAATTCAAGAGGTTTTGAAGTTGAAATCATATCTTTTAATTTAAAGGAACTTTTTCTAAGCTTTCCTAATTGACATGCATCACATAAACTATCTACTTTAAAATTCATTTTAGGGAGACCTCTTACTAGATCATGTTTTGACAGTCTAGATAAGAGTTTGAAATTAAAATGCCCAAATCTCTTATGCCAAATCCAAGGGTCGCTTGTATTTGCCAAAAGACACAGGTTATCATTTGAAACTTTCATACTAAGAATATAAATATTCTTTTTCCTAATTCCCTCAAATATTATGGTTGAATTATTATCTTCAATGTGACACTTATCTTTTTCAAATTTAATTTTATATCCTTTATCGCAAAGTTGACTAATGCTTAGTGGATTATGTTTCAGATTCTTAACTAGCAAAACATTAGTAATAATAGGAGTTTCAGAGTTACCGACATTGCCGATGCCAATCACATATCCTTTTGAGTTGTCTCTAAAGTTAACCAGTCCTCCCTCTTTGTATATTATATCATTCAGCATATCCGGATTACCAATCATGTGTCTAGAGCATCCACTATCAAGTATCCATTTATTCTTTTTGATCTCCATAATTTGTCCATTGTGGATTGATTCCTCAACACCCATAAAACATGTTTCCTGCACATCATACAATTTTGGTAGACAACTTGAATTTGAATATTGATTATATGCAGACTCATGAGACAGTGATGATCTGAATATTTCTAAACTAGTATTAACAAGATTTTCAAACATAGCCATTTTAAAAGCTTTTTCAAAATTCATATTATGAAACTTTGAAAACCTTGCTCCGATACCAAATGTGAGAAATGCAGATTACGGATCTTAAGGCTAGAATTAACACTAGAGGGGGTGAATAGTGTTTTAAGGAATTACTAATTCTTTTTGAGTTTATATTAATTTGAACACAAATGAAAGCAATATTCAGACACAGATATGACCACAGAATCAAACACAGATGCAGATATAAAGTAAAAGCAATAAAGGAAAGAACACACCGGATTTTATACTGGTTTGGAGTTACCCTACATCCAGTCCCGCAACACAAGTACGGATTTCCTTTCAAAAACAATTCTTACAATTACACCCTCGATTTCAAGGCCACGAGGTACACCGCTCCAGATTCACAATCCTTTGGGTAGAGATACTTGATTTTACGGGCAACAAGTTCACCCAATTGATTTTCCAGGCTACAATCACACCTTTTCTCGCTCAATTGAATACAAAGAAGTCTATAGCTCTGAATAGCACTGGGATCTTGTTGAGATAGTGATAGAGAATCAAACCAGAGATGATCTGGTTAGATTCAATGGTGATTTCGGCAGAGTAATGGTAAAAATGTATATAAAGAAATGTGGAAGAAGAAGAGTAGTGAAATCAGAGAGAAAAAATGATTGTAAATTCGTTTAAAACAGCCCCTATTTATAGTAGAACAACAGCCATGTCCATTGGTGAAAGGATATGACGAATAGACACTTCCTTTGAAATTCAAACTTTTGAAATAAACTATCACCTTGTCGACAAGGGGTCCTTGGGGTTGTTGACAAGCCTAAGTTATTTTTGGTAATTTGTTTTTCTTTGAAAATAACTTCTATCTTGTATTAAAACTATTTTAAACTTTATAAATATACTTAACTATAGTTAAAATACATAAATAAGTATAGAGAATAATATTTTGGTATATATAAAATTTTACTATAATTTATATTTAAATCTAAGTATAAATATTAAAAGTTAGATATATTATAACTAAAAGATAGTTTAAAACCAAGGATAATTTGATATTGAAAATAAAGATTATTTTGAGGCTAAAAGTATTTTAAAACCAGGATAGATGTTTTTGATTTAAAAAGGAAGATTTTGAAAACAAGTATAATTTTGTAAAACATTTGAATAAAAGTTAGTGGATACAAAACAATGTTCCACTAGATTTTTCGTAGGATCCATCCTACTTAGGGTTCCATCCCTTTAACGGGCTCGAAGTGGATTCCATTCCACGAATAAAATTGATTTTAAGATTTCAGTGCTTTTGGGTATTCCTTTATCTATACGCAAGCGTATTAACTCCATGGGTCATGCGGTTGGATATGTCTCACATCAGTACAATGTATACACAACTGCTGGTAACCCCTTGTGGTGTGCAAACTTCTATCGTGTAACACTACTGACCTCACATTCCAACCCATTCTAACGACTATGTCGTTTTATTCATTTAATCATATATTAACTTTAATTGTTCGCATCTGTCATAAACGCATACTTGTGGCTACATATATATATATATATATATATAAAAAAATTTCCCCTATAGTTTACTTGTTAACCGTAATTCTTTACTTCTTATGCGTCTATACCTTAATTTATTTAAGACTATTTACAACTTTCTTTTTAAAAATTTTACAATGTCCTTTTGCCATTCCCTTGCTCCTTCCCATTTTCTATTTCTATTCCCTTTTTACCCTTTAATTCGTTGTTTCCTTCTCTTAAATTTCTTTTTATTTAATTCTCATCTTTATTGGTATCGCCTATCATTTCACAGAAATGTTAACGCTGTAAATTTCTATTCTTATCATGAAAATGTTAACACTGTAAATTTCTATTCTTATCCCGGTGAAAGGTTTATGTTGCATTTGGAATGACAAGGAATACTTTTCATGGTTATTGAAATAGACAATATAGAATATGGCAAATACCTTTATTATATACATCCATTTCTTTTTAGGTTTATTCCTTGTCATTTCAAACGACGCACTTTTATTTATTTTGAACTTAATCATGTATATAAATTCACATTGCAACATCTTATATTCCAATGAATTAGAATACCACTTAAACCCCTAAAATCTTACTATGATTTTTTTGTTTTACATTCTTATTATCGATTTAAATGTCAATCTGGAATTATTACATCAATTATAAATTCATGATTTACTATTTTCAATAATAAATTCGGGGATGGCTTATATCCTAACCATTTTCCAGGTTTGCAGTCATATAATATATATATATATCAAGTTAACAATTGCAGAATATGTAAGCAGGGGTTTCAATTTCATTTCCCGTATATAGATTTAGCTTACAACTCCAATTTACATTTCAAGTGTATTGAAGTAGATCTACACCAATATAAATCTAATATTATACAAAATTATATCATATTCCCACTCACCTTTTTAGAATTTCAAATCATCGAATCTAATCCATGTTATTCCAGTTCGACTCTCTTTTCTCCCTATCTGAATGTATAACGCAAGCGTATACAGATCTTATTAGAAATCTAGATTACAAAAGAGATTTAGATTTGATTTGTATTTGAGATCTGGATTTACAGTTTACCTCGGCTTTGACGATTTGATTTGACCTTTTTCCCTTTCATATCATCTTCTACAATTCTCTAATTGTGTATATACGTAAAACTAGAACTAATTTAAGAATTTAGAAATTTGTGGAGAGGAGAAAATGACAGAGCTTCCGCGTCCACTCAAAAATGTGAGTTTGGAAGTGGGGGACTAGGCATGTATTTATGTGGTTTAAATCAATGCAAGTCGTTCGATTAAACTGTTTTAAATTTGGCCATCCTGGCCTATGTTTACTATCAATTTAACACTGGAAACGGTCGACCAATCAATTCATAGGGTCAACCCACTATCGGTTGACCTTGGAGCATCTTGGGTTAACCGTTCTATTTTTTTGGTGATTAATTAGCCTGCGTGATTTGTTAATTATAATGCTCGATTTCTTTAAGTTTCATTCTTTGTTCGATTGACCGTGGTAATTTGTTTCCCTTAACATCTATTTTCTCAGATTTCATTTAAAGTTAACATTTGTTAACGTGTAAGCTTCCAATAACGTTACTAATTAACGTTTAATTTATTATTATTACCATAATTACATATGTAATTGTTTCCAATTCAAAAACTTCAAACGTTAATAGCTTCTTAGTTTTAACTCTGATCGCAAAACTTTATGTATGAAAATTGATCGGAAAATCGTTAGGAACTCAATGGTGCAAGTTTTGTAGCCAAATTCTGAAGTTTATAAAAATTCTATTTTTGGCATTTAACAATTTTATTAATAATTCTATTAATTAATTACTGAATTTTATGAGGTATTACATTCTCCCTCCTTAAAAGAATTTCGTCCCCGAAATTTCTCAAGGATTGAAAAACATAACATAATGAACAACCATTCTAAACTAAAAAATCAATCAGTATACAAATAATTTTTCAACCAATCGTGTACGAGTGCACGATATATCACAATACATATGACATGTATGCAGAATAGTTCTAATTCGCACCTCCTATATGAATGCATTCTTTTAAATCAATTTCGGAAGTATTGTGCAAGCATTCTAAATATACTGAAAGTTCTATATGCATGCAGCTTTTGAAAACCAAAAACTTGTTTTAAATCCAATTTTTCCTACACTGCTACGAATAGAAGCATAGTTAAGCCAATTCTTCATCTATTTCCTGCCATCCAAAATCCTAGCACGCCGTTGCTAACATCCAAATCTGAAAATCCAATTTTCTAAACCTATTTTTCTTTATGCCGGAAAAAGGGTTTAGATGGAAAATTCCATGTTCCCATTTTTTTCTCTTGGGTACCCAACTTCCCACTGTACTTTGGAACATTCTCTTTGCCTTTAATTATTTTCCAAATTTTCCAATTACAGTTTGCATAGTTAATTTTTATCTTAATTTTTTTTAAATAGAGTTTATTTCAAAAATCAACTTTTCATTCGCCTATCGACAATGCATATAGGAAAAGATTTCATAGCAAAATTAGCTTCCTCATCGCTAATCATATTTTATTTTACTACCACTTTTACTGCACAGTAAAATCAATATTAACTAACCTATGGACTATTCTCCTATATCAAGTAAGTGCCATTTTTCAAATTTGAAAATTTCTTCGTTTTCGTTCAAAAATATTTTTATATTACCTTTTAAATTATCAATATAAAATTGAATAAAAAATTTCCCAACACAAATTTTTTTTCCAAAAACTTTTAGCGAAAGTATTTTTAAAGCATTCATACATATGTTTTTAAAAATAATTTTTTTTCCACACCTCCTAAAATCGAGGTTTGGTCTTTAGCATCCATAATGGACTCTATCCGATTACGCGGTGTTTGCACAAAAAATGGACAAACACCTCAAAGTTGTATAATTTAGTGGATCTTATGTTGTTCTTAGCGATTTGAGTGATTTACGCAAATATATGAAAAACGGGGGCTAAATTGTAAAAAGACACGCAAATTTATAGTGGTTCAGCCAGAATGTGCCTACGTCCACTTTGTATGTTATTTCTCTTCTCTCCTTTTGATTACAAGTACAAAGCTTTAATACAAGTAAAAGAAAGTTGTTTGAAAGTTCCTTCCGTGCTTGAGCTCTCAAACTTGTCCCCATTGTTGTACCCTTGCCCCTCTATTTATAGAGTGAGGCTAGGGGTAGGGGTCCAGGATATGTATGGTCGCTGGTGGGCCTGGGCTGATGTGATCTGGCCTGGTATGACTTGGTTCGGCATCACTTGGTCCGGAGGTGGGATGGTGAGGTTGGACCGGTGGTAGTTGGTCCGGTGGGGGAATGGTGAGGTTGGACCGGTGGTAGTTGGTCCGGTGGTGGAATGGTGAGGTTGGACCGGTGGTAGTTGGTCCGGTGGTGGAATGGTGAGGTTGAACCGGTGGTAGTTGGTCCGGTGGGGGAATGGTGAGGTTGGACCGGTGGCAGTTGCCGGATGGAGGTCTACCGAATGGACTCGAGGGAGGATTGCCGAATGAGTTATGCCGAATGGATTCGAGGGAGAGCTGCCGAATGAATCACGTCTCTGGGTCTCGAGGTCTTCCGGGTAAGAATTCACCCAACATTTGCCCCCCAAAGCGGGGCACGTGTTTGCATGTGTCGCGCTTTGTTTCGTGCTTGGGCGTTTCCCGTAGTTGGAATAGGTCCATTTGGCGAGAAATGCCGAACCGGTTGGTCCGGTTGCCTTTCGCTTGGTTATATATAGGGGCTATACCCCCTTTGCTTTTCCTTACCGAACAACCCTTGCCGAACCAAGTTTACGCCGAACCAAACCTACGCCGAACCAAACCTTCGCCGAATCAAACCTTCGCCGAACCAAACCTTCGCCGAATCAAACCTTCGCCGAATCATACCTTCGCCGAATCAAACCTTCGCCGAATCAAACCTTCGCCGAATCAAACCTTGCCGAATCTATCTCGTGCTGAGTCAGGTATATATCTTTGCCGAATGAACACGAAAGTGCCGAATGAATTAATACCGAACGAGGCTCGAAAGTTTGACAAACCGAACGGAACTTGAAGATTTAAACATTGAATGGCACTTGATAACTATGCGTTTATGTTCCCATACTCCTTGTGCTAATATCATGCTTTTCTTATGTCGTAGATAAATGTCTCGAAGAGTTGAAACTCGATTAGATAAGAGGAGATCCGGGGGTGAAGGAGAGCCCTCGTCCGTGCCCCCAGCTCAATCAGGATCGGAGCGTCATGGGCCCGCCCCGAGGTCATTAGTGGATGGATATGGTCCCCAGGAGTTGCTGGATTCCCCGCCTGACTGCTTTCCTAGCTCTCTAAAAGAGGAGCAACTCGATGTCATATCTCGTTCC
The DNA here is from genome assembly GCA_030737815.1 of Allium fistulosum. Taxonomy (NCBI): domain Eukaryota; kingdom Viridiplantae; phylum Streptophyta; class Magnoliopsida; order Asparagales; family Amaryllidaceae; genus Allium; species Allium fistulosum. The sequence continues at coordinate 779,261,417 of CM060907.1, forward strand.
TTTGGGATCGATAGAGCCCTCATGCTGCTGCCGGGCCCAGGAGTCATGCCATACAGTCCTCCCGAAGGATACTTTGCTTATAGTAGGTACCACTGCATGTGTGGTGCTATCCCGCCTCTCAATGCTTGGGTAGCCAGCTTCCTCACGTATCTGAAGGTGGCCCCATTCCAGCTTCAGCCCAACTCTTATGCCATACTAGTGAGCCTTTTCGTTATTTTTCGGAGGAAGTATGGTCGCGCTCCCTCCAACCGGGAGATCCGGTACTTGTATAATTTAAGGGGCTATAAGAAGGGGTCCCCATATATTAGTTTGGAGTCCGCTGTGACCTTCAAGCCGGTCCTGGACCTGTACTCTAAATTCAGCATGTTCAAGAAAGAGTGGTTCTTTGTTAGGGACGACTCCGTCTCCATCCGGCGCTTTACCTCTGGATGTAAGTTGATGTTTTTTCTTATAATTCTTATTCTGATTGCGATGCTTCTTCTCATACTTTCTCATTTTTGCTAGCGACAGGTGGCTTTCCGGTCGTGGAGACTGACCGCCTGGTTCAGACGGCGGCGGAGATAGAAGCCATTCTTGGGAAATACCGATCATCTGCCTACTTGATTAGAAATGCGATTCTTCTAGAATATAACTTGATCCTTCCGCAGCAGTCTGTAGTTAAGTTGAGGGAAACGGCGGAAGAGAGGGCGGCTGCTCAGGCTAAGGGAGGCGTTGCGGCCGAGGGTGGAAAGAGAAAACCATTCACGAAACCTCCAGCCGTCGGAGGTAAGAAACTTAAGAGGTCGGACGGTCCTTCTCCCAGCAATTGTCCACTTACTCAGGGGGAGATAGATGCGGAGGAAGAAAGAGGTGAGGCTGAGGGCGGAAGTGACGTTGAGCGTCTTGGTGATGATGGTGGCGATGGACAGGGTGGTGATGGTTCCAGGGTTTTGTCTTCTGGGCAAGTAGGCGAAATGCAAGAGTGGACGGATGATGCTTTCCGCCAAGCTTTTGAGGGGTTGGGTGACGATCCGGCTTTGGTAGAGAAGACCGGGAAGGCGGACAAAGCCAGGACTGGTGCAAGTGAGTCTTCTCCGACTATTCCGGCCAAGGTGGCTCTAACGACTCAAGGTGAACTCTTGACCCCTGCATGCTTCGCTAATGATAGGGACTTAGGAATATTTTATGACCCGCTCCCGTCCTGGAATGAAATCCAGGACTTATTGCAGTACCCCACTCCTCCCCAGGGTTTGTACAACCACAGCTGTGTTTCCTTTCCTTTTCTAACTTGTAATTTACCGCGTTTCTTGAATCATATAGTAATGTAAGATTGTGACACTTGTTCTTTATATCAGGAGCAGGCAAGACGCCCAAAGCTTCAGACCTTCGACACAGGCTCGAGCAATATAAGCTTTCCAAAGTTTCTGCTAAGCCGAAGCCCTCAACCCAACGCTCCGGGGATGTAGTCGGATACCGTCCTCTTCTTGGGGTCATCGAAGAGGGTATTCAGCAGAGGAAGAGGAGTCATCCTTTATCTGAAACTTCGTTCGGTCCTCAGTCTCCGGCTCAGCCTATTCATGATATTACCGAGGAGGGTAGTGAGTTTGTACCTTCTCCACACCCGTCCGGAAACCCTTCTGTTATTCATATCGACCGTCCCGACTTGGCCCGTAATCCATTCGCGGGTCATCCTGATCTGGATCCAGGCTCTCATGATATTACTTTTGACGAAGTCACTGGTGAACACCTTCTCCCCCGTAACCCCATGGTACGAGTACTTGATGAGGCCAAGTCCTTAGATCTCGATCTACTCACCACTCGTATAGTCACTATGGGAGATGAGGCCAAATCTAACATTGATCGGGTGGCAGAGGAGACCAAAAAGCTGATGGGGCATCATGCTCGGCTGGTTAAGGCCGGAGAGGAGATTGGGAGCGCCAATATCCGACTTCGATTGATGGTTTCGGATCAGGCCAAGCAGCTTGCGGATCAGGCCATCCAGATTTCTCAGCATGAGGCTGCTACTGGGCGATTAAGGAAAACCATGGAAGAGGCCAGTCGGGCCGAATTGCGGAAAATGGAAGCTGCTTGCAAAGAGCGGATTGACATGGCTATTGCCACGGTGGACGAGGTTCGGAGAGCGGATCTCGAGCAGGTGGAGGAATTGTCCGAGAAACTTGAGGCTGCAGAACTTGCCCAAGCTAAGTTGAGGGAAGAGATGGAGGTGATGCGGAGGTCCCTTCAGGCTGATTGCTCGAGATACAGACTGGAGAGAGATGCTGCCGTCGAAAGGTTGTCGGCCTCCGATGCCCGGATGAGGGAGTTTGAGGAGAACGAGGGAATGATGGATGACATGCTCCAGGACATGTATTTCCGGACCTGGAAGCAGGGCAATCTCTCTTGGATGGATGATTATCCCAGGGTCATGGCCAAGACCTATCTTCGGGCTTTGGAGGAGGCTAAGGCTGATGCAGATAAAGAGGGTGGAACGGTCTTCAGTATGGATGTGGTCACTGCTCAGTTCACCAAGGAGGAGAAAGTGGCGGTAAAGGAGGGTATGCGGCTGCTTGCTGCTGAAGAGGCAGGTGTGCAGGTAGAGGATGACGACCAGGACGGTCAAGAAGCAGGTGCTGGTAAGTTTTCCTTTCTAGTCTTTCCGTTAACTTGGTTACTCATCACTAATGAATCCTTCTTATGACTGGACAGGCGGGCAAAAGAGCAAGGACAAGACTTCGACGCAACCGGCTCCCTGATTGGACCTGGAAAATTCTTTTTGTAGGCTTGGCATTGTTGTATCTGTTAGTCTTAAGACAGTAGAGTATCTTCTAAGTTGTAATTCTTGCTACTTGTAATAACATTATTCTTGACGTGTAATTTTTTAGCTCAAGTTGATTTTGTCGTTTCTTGAATATTTGTTGCTATTTCGACATATCGTATGAGAAATGTAGCTATGTGTATTCTTGTAATTAAATTGTGTTTGATGTCAGATTCTGGTTTTAAATCATAATCTCATGACTTGCAATGTTAGCGTGTGGTGTGAAAAAATTAAATTACAGTCATGCATATGCACATAAAGGAAGAAAATACCGCCTTTCATGTTCTGTTTGTAAATGGCAGTTTCGAATATCTTGTATGACCAAGCATGGAAAGCAGTCGAATGCCCTGCCATTTGATTGTGAATCTCTGCATCCATTGGCGTGTATCTCTTACCCTGCATCCTGTACTCTATGGTTTGTTACAGAGGATAGGAGGAAAGTTTTTTAGGTAAAATTGAAATATGTGAAATAGTAAAACTTCCAGTCACGGAAGGCCTTCGATGTGCTTAAGTTCGTGGCAAACGGGTTTTGTAGTCACTTTCCCTAGCTGTGGGTCTTGGAGACATTTGTCACCCATCTTACGCCTCCGCGGGGAGTTAATTCTTTTTTACCACAGCCGCACTTAAGACACACCGGAGCCGAGATCGCGCACAGTAACTACCCGGGCCATTATGGCCCGTACTCATGGGTATTATTCGACTTACTGTGGCCGGCTAGCGTGGGTGCCGATCGTCAACTGTGAACTGCCCCTGGCTGGCCACACCTTATGTTGGGGCTTATAATCGGTTCACAGTCGCCGGCAAGCCTAACGCCGTAATGAGCTGCCTCGGCTATAGTCGGCCTTCTCGGTGGCTTATAATCGGCTCATTACAGTTGGCTTTAAGGGCCGTCGCGAGCAATGAGTTAACCCGCAGCAGAGGGATGCTGGAGCAAAAGTGTCTCATTGGCGAGGGCATAGATTCGCCTAGTACCTGTTGGGTCTTGTCCACGTGAAGTTGCATCGTGGAGTGCTTTGAATAGAAATGCTATATGCTCAGGATTTTGTTCAACAGAAAAGGATAAAGTTAACAAGCAGCCAAGATACAAAGGAACAAGTTAAAAAAGAGACAAGGCTTTTTTAAAGTGGTTCGGCACGAAAAAATGCCTACGTCCACTGATTCTCTTTGTTAATTCACTTCATATGGGCAATACAAGTTAAGAAAAGTATCGACGGAGGTGTTGGATGTTCCATGCCCTCTGGAACACCTCTCCGTCCACTGTTGACAAAATATAGGCTCCGTTGTGGAGATCTTTATGAATTACATATGGTCCATCCCAGATTGGGTCTAGTGCTCCGGGGCGAGGGAAGATTCGCTTGAGGACAAGATCCCCTTCTCTTAAGGTACGATGCTTGACTTTGGAGTTGTATTGTGCCGCCACCTTTTGCTTGTGGGCTGCTGTTTTTAGGACTGCATCATTCCTTCTTTCCTCGACTAGATCCAAAGACATGTTGAGGAGCTCTTCGTTCTCTTCTGGGTTATAGTGGATCCTACGGTGGGAAGGCACAATAGTTTCAACTGGAAGCATAGCCTCCGATCCGTATGCCAAAGAGAAAGGAGTGTGCCCTGTTGATGTTCTGAAAGATGTGCGGTAGGCCCATAGTGCCGTAGGGAGTTCATCCACCCAAGCGCCCTTTGACTTTTCGAGCTTCTTTTTGATCAGAGTTTTCAGAATTTTGTTGACTGCTTCGACTTGTCCGTTTGCTTGGGGATATGCTACGGATGAGAAGCTTTTGTGAATTCCATGTTCTTGGCACCAGTTGGCGAATTCCTCGCTGTCAAACTGAAGTCCATTGTCTGATATGATTTTTAGTGGGACTCCGTACCTGCACAGAACATTTTTGATTAAAAAGTTGATAACTTTCGCCGAAGATACTTTATTTAGAGGTTCTGCTTCCACCCATTTGGTGAAATAGTCGACTGCTACTATAGCATATTTGGCGCCGCCTCGACCCATTGGCAGTTCACCGATTAAGTCAATTCCCCATACTGCGAAGGGCCAAGGGCTGGTCATCTGAGTAATTTCGGTTGTTGGTAGCCGAGGGATCTTAGCAAATTTTTGGCATCTGTCACACTTCTTGACGAAATCTAAGGCGTCCTTGCTTAAGGTGGGCCAGAAATATCCGTATCGGAGTATCTTTTTTGCTAACGTTTGCCCTCCGGTGTGATCTCCGCAGCTTCCTTGATGAATGTTGGATAAGATTTCCTTGGCTCCCCTTCCGGCGACACACCTTAACAATGGGTTAGATAACCCGCGCCGATAGAGGATGTCTCCTTGTATTGTGTAGCGGGATGCTTTCCTCAAGATTTTCTTGACTTCGTTACGCCCGTCGGGTAGTGTGCCATTCTGCAGGTAGTCTCGGATGGGAGTCATCCAAGTTGCCTCTTCGGTTGCAGCTATCAGATTCACTTGCTCAAAACTTGGGATTGTTTGCTTTGAGACAGTTACTGCTCCGAAGACGGCGACGCCTCTCATACTTGCTTGCTTTGCCAATTCGTCGGCCTCTTGGTTCTCTTCCCGAGGGATGTGTTTGACTAAGTAGTGGTCCAATCGGCTGAGAAGTAACTTGGTCTTCTTTAGATATGCTATGAGTCGCTCTTCTCGAGCTTGGAATTCCCCTAGTATTTGATTAACAATAAGCTGAGAATCGCTGTGAAGACACAAAGAATTGGCTCCGATCTCGATAGCAATTTCCAATCCGGCTATTACTGCTTCATATTCCGCATCGTTGTTGGTGGCAGCGAACTCCAACCTTATAGCATAGTGCAGTTTATTCCCCCTGGGAGTGATTATTACCACACCTGCCCCCGAGCCTTGTTCGTTAGATGCACCGTCCACAAAGAGATTCCACTTGATATTTTCTGTTATTTCCAGTTGCTCCTTATCCTCGTTGGTAGTGAATTCTGCAATGAAATCAGCCATGGCTTGTCCCTTGATGGCGGTGCGAGGGTGATAGGTGATATCATATTGACTCAGCTCAATACACCATTTAAGTAGTCGCCCGGAAGTGTCGGGACGATGGAGTACCTGCCTTAGTGGTTGATCGGTCAGAACTTTGATGGAATGGGATTGGAAGTAGTGACGCAGCTTTCGTGAAGTGATTAGTAAACAGTATGCCAACTTTTCAAGCTTAGGATATCTGACTTCTGCCCCAGTAAACCTTTTACTGACGAAGTAAACTGGTCGTTGCGTGCGGTTATCTTCCCTTACCAAGGCAGCGCTTAGAGCGTGAGATGACACAGCAAGGTATAGGTATAATTCTTCGCCTTCGCTTGGGGTCGAGAGTACCGGTGGTTTCTGGAGGTGTTCGATTAGGTTAAGGAAAGCGGTCAAGCATTCGTTCGTCCATTCGAACTTTCCTTTATCTTTCTTTAGAGCTTCGAAAAAGGGGACGCACTTGTCCGTTGCTTTGGAGATGAATCGGCTTAGGGCAGCCACTTTTCCATTTAGGCTTTGCATTTCCTTTCGGGTGGAAGGTATCTTGATATTCCTTAATGCTCGGACTTGTTCAGGGTTTGCTTCTATCCCTCGGGCATGGACGATGAATCCTAAGAATTTTCCTGATGACACTCCGAAGGAACACTTTAGTGGATTCAACTTCATTTCATACTGTCGAAGTACCTGGAACATTTCGCCTAGGTGGCTTACGTGATCTTTGGCTTTCCGTGATTTTACCAGCATGTCGTCTACATATACTTCCATTGTTCGTCCTATTAGCCCTGCGAACATCTTGTTGACGAGGCGCTGGTAGGTGGCTCCTGCATTTTTAAGTCCGAAGGGCATCACTTTGTAGCAGTACAAACCCCGGTCGGTGATGAAACTAGTGTGGTCTTGGTCGGGAGCATGCATAGGAATTTGGTTATATCCTGAGTATGCATCCATAAAAGACAGGAGTTCATGCCCGGCTGTGCTGTCTACAAGTTGATCGATTCTGGGAAGCGGGAAGCAATCCTTTGGGCAGGCGTCGTTTAGGTTGGAGAAGTCAATGCAGGTCCGCCACTTCCCATTAGCCTTCTTTACTAGTACCGGGTTGGCGATCCATTCTGGGTAAATAGCTTCTCGTATGAAGTCATTGGCGAGTAGATTCTTTACTTCTTCATCGAGGGCTGCTGATCGTTCTGCCCCCATACTCCTCTTTTTTTGTTTTACAGGCGTCTTGTTAGGATCAATTTTTAATACGTGGCATGCTATGTCGGGGGAGATTCCGGTCATGTCAGCGTGTGACCAAGCGAACACATCCAGGTTGTGGCGGAGAAAATCAATGAGTTGTTCCTTCAATTCAGTTTTCAGCTGCGACCCAATTTTCAGTAACCTACTTGAGTCGTGCTTGTCTACAGATATAAACTCCATAGCCTCTGCAGGCTCGGCGGTGGCCTCCTCCTCTGTGTCCCTAGGATCTAATTCATTGAAAGGGTCGCTGGTGTATCGTAGAGGAGGGGCTTTCTTTAGTTGCTATGCTTCAAGGCTTTTTGTGCAGAGGGCAATCTCTACACCTTTCCCTTTATCTCTCCTGTGGTTGTTGCGAAGTTCGGTTACATAGCAGTCTCGTGCAATATCTTGGTCTCCTTCCACTTCCCCTACCCCATTGTCTGTTGGAAATTTCATTTTCAGGCACCACGGGGCTAGGACAATTTGGAAGTCAGATAGGGCTGGTCTTCCTAGGAAGGCGTTGTAGGCCGAATGGTTTTCTATTAGCACAAACGTCTGTTTCCTTACAACGGAGCGGGGATGGCTTCCAATTTCAACGAAGAGGTCCAGCTGCCCGATGGGCATTTTCGCATCTCCAGTGAAACCGTGTAGCGGTTTATCGCAGGGAGATACATCCTTCATTGATAGCCTCATTTTGTCGAATGCGTGTTTGAACAGGATATTTACAGAGCTTCCAGTGTCTACCAGGATTCGGTAAACTTCGGCGGGACCGAGTCGGGCAGAGATAACCATGGGATCCATGTGAGGGTACTGTCTTCCTTCTAGGTCGCGTTTACTGAATGTGATGTCATCACCTTCTTTCCGCTTTGGGTGGCGCTCTTCTATCTCTGAGCGACTTCCCATATCTTTCCATCTCTTTCCAACTTCTGTCTGCGATGTGTGGACCTCCTGAGATGGTATGGACCACTATCTTCTCTTGACTAGAGCTGCTAGCGTTGCGGTCGCCTCTGCCGGTCCTTGGTGAGGGTAGCCTTGGGTTTTCATTGGCAGGAGCTGGAGTCCTGTCTTGACTTTTTACATAGCGTTCCAGTTTCTTTCTTCTGATGTGTTCCTCAATCAGATCTCGGAGATGATGGCATTCGTTGGTATCATGTCCGTGGGATTCGTGGAAGCGGCAGAATTTTCCATATTTCTGTGCGCTATCTGATTCCTTCTTGTATGGTGGGCGTTTGTATCTAACTTCGCCTTGGGTGGCAATGAAGATATTTTCGACGGTCTCGTTCAAAGGGGTGTAAGAGTCGAATCTTGGTCCTGGCCGATATAGGCGTTTTTCTACTTTCTTGCCCCCAGCATTGTCTCTGGAATCATTTCTTCGAGCGTCCCTTGCCACAGCAGGGGCGTTGCCATGGGTCGTCTTACTTTGCTGTCCTGACTGCCCCTCAATGGCAGCATCCTCAAGCCTCATGTATTTCCCGGCTTCATGGAAGAAATCGGGTAAAGAAGCTGGTTTTTCTTTTGTCAATCTTCTAGCAAATTTAGTGTCCGGATGCACCCCACTGCAGAGGGCCATTAGGATAAGCTTCTCATCGGCATCTTGAACTGCGGCTGCTGCGGCGTTGAATCTGGTTAGGTATTGCTGCAGCTTTTATCCAGGTTTCTGTTTGACGCTGGATAAGGAATAAGCGTCCTTAGGTTGCTCCACATGAATGCGGAACTGACTGATGAACTTTTCTTTCAACATTTCCCATGAGCTGATGGATCCTTGGGGTAGATGACAGAACCAGGAGGTAGCAAGATCTGCTAAGAAGAGCGGGAAGCATTTGCACAGTACTCCCTCTGTTGCTCCACTCATGAGCATATGCTGCGTGTACCTCTATAAGTGTACAACGGGATCGGAGGTTCCTTTGTAGGGTTCCATTGTTGGCATCTTCCATTCTCGGGGGGTGATAGCAATTTCGATATTGCGGGCGAAAGGGCTGGTTACCCTAGCGCCTATCCCTCGATCACTTTGCTCCCGTTGGACACACTCTCTGAATAAGCGCGCCATCCTTTCATCAGAATTTGGAGCGGACAGAAATGAGTTTGGTTCTGTTCTGCGGGGTTGATTCCGTCCAGACAACCTGTAGGGATGGTATCGTCTATCATTCCTCATATTTTCCAGTGGCTGCCTTTGATCTTCTGGGAGCATGCTTGGGTCAGCTACAGTTGGCCCTTGCCTTGATCTTCCCCTGTTGGGTTCTGATCTAAGCACTTCCTCGGGTCCAACTTCGGGCTGAACTCTAGCTCGGCCCCATTCACTGGTGTTTCTATGGTTAGGCAGCATGACAGGCTCAGCTGCAGTTGACCTTCGCCCGGTACCTTCCCCGTTGGGTTCGGCACCAAACGTTTCCTCAGGCCTAACTTCGGGCTGGGCTCGGTCTCGGCTCCTACCACGGCTACTCCTGCCGTTAGCTCCTTCGAAGAAGGAGGATCTTTGCTGTCTCTGAGATCCTCCAGACTGGGACTCGCCCCATGATTCAGTGTTGCGGTTGGATTCTTCAGCGTCCCTCAAGCGTGACATGAGATGGTCCACCAAGGCTTCCTGCTGGGACGTGAAGCGGTTAGTTACTTCAACAACAACTCTGTCCAAATCTGCCCTAGTAATTGCTGCGGGCTGTTCTGTGGCAGGAGTGGTTGGGTTAGCCTGTCCTTCATTTGTTGCCGTTGCTGGAGGAGGACGATTTACTTGATTCGCGGCAGCTGGATCAGGAAGGCTACTGGATGCGATGTTTTTTCCTTTGTTAACATCTTTTCTCTGTTTGGGAGGCATGTTTTCCAAGTGGCGGACGATGCTGTTAGGAAAACTCGTTAAGTAGATGAAGCTGAAGCTTCGAGTTTCTAGTTCTCAGTGAAAGCACCAAAAATGTTTGCACAAAAAATGGACAAACACCTCAAAGTTGTATAATTTAGTGGATCTTATGTTGTTCTTAGCGATTTGAGTGATTTACGCAAATATATGAAAAACGGGGGCTAAATTGTAAAAAGACACGCAAATTTATAGTGGTTCAGCCAGAATGTGCCTACGTCCACTTTGTATGTTATTTCTCTTCTCTCCTTTTGATTACAAGTACAAAGCTTTAATACAAGTAAAAGAAAGTTGTTTGAAAGTTCCTTCCGTGCTTGAGCTCTCAAACTTGTCCCCATTGTTGTACCCTTGCCCCTCTATTTATAGAGTGAGGCTAGGGGTAGGGGTCCAGGATATGTATGGTCGCTGGTGGGCCTGGGCTTATGTGATCTGGCCTGGTATGACTTGGTTCGGCATCACTTGGTCCGGAGGTGGGATGGTGAGGTTGGACCGGTGGTAGTTGGTCCGGTGGGGGAATGGTGAGGTTGGACCGGTGGTAGTTGGTCCGGTGGTGGAATGGTGAGGTTGGACCGGTGGTAGTTGGTCCGGTGGTGGAATGGTGAGGTTGGACCGGTGGTAGTTGGTCCGGTGGGGGAATGGTGAGGTTGGACCGGTGGCAGTTGCCGGATGGAGGTCTACCGAATGGACTCGATGGAGGATTGCCGAATGAGTTATGCCGAATGGATTCGAGGGAGAGCTGCCGAATGAATCACGTCTCTGGGTCTCGAGGTCTTCCGGGTAAGAATTCACCCAACACGCGGTAAATTTTCAAAATCTTTTCTTTTCTTTTATAATATCAACTAACACACAAGTTCAATTATAAATTTCAACCTTTAAGGCATAGGGGTATTAACCCGTGGCTACACAACATCATTTTTTTATCCTCCGTTTACTGAAATTTATTTTCCAAAAATTTTCCTATTTTTTCAGGACTTAAGATGTTATTTTATTTTTATCTTAGTAGTTAGTTAAATAAATTTTCTTAATTTATTTTTTAACCTCCAGTCTCTACTATTTTCTTTTCCTTTGCATTAGTTAAGTGTCTTCTCTGAAATTTTCTTGTTTTTATTTTTTTTCCATAATATTGCGGTCCACACAAAAAAACACATAAAAATGAACATTTCCATTACATCGTACAAGTTTTTACATAACGGAGACAACTAACACTTACAACTCAAACCTTAAAGAAATAACTGTTGGAAGCTGCCATTCCACATCAACTAACACTAACGATGTTGTGGCCCTATCACTCCTTACTTAAATTGAATGGACCTTTCTAGTGTGTCATTCTTCTGCAACCCACATACCTTAACTTTCCTTTATGGCTTCTGATGAATAAGGTCTATATATTACTTCCATCACCGCAATGTCCTCTATGTGTGTTTTCTATTTCATAACCCTCTGTTACTATCTTCTCTTAATTCCAATATCTAGATGGTATTCTCAAATCTTGGTATTTAATTCTTTTACTCTTGATCTTTCCTACGAGCATACCCTAGAACTCATAGAAGTATATTTTAATACCATTTATCATTCCTTTACAGGTTCTTCTTATGGCTTGCACACGGGTCTAAAAAATATATTCTTAGGTTCTCACCAGTATCCTTTACACTCTATAGGGATTCCTTATTGCTACTCTATGAGTAGTCATGGCTATCTTTTTCATTGCCTTATCTTTTACTCCGTCTAACCTATGTAGTTATTCCCATCAACTTCATATTTAAATTTTGGTTTGGCCTTCACCATTTTTTTTCAAAAATTTAAAACTTCAAAATTTTGAAATAATTAATCTTGAAATCTGTCTTTAAATGTACAGCTTAGAAATTTTTTATTAAATTCAAAAATACTCGATATCTTAACTTTTAAAATTACAATTTAATTTTTTTGAATTTAGCTTATTAATTAAGTCTAAAATAAAATTTTAGCAAATCTAATTTTAAAAAAAAGTTTCTTTCTTTTTCCTTCTAAAGACTTTTTCAACTTTTACTTCTTAAAAATTATGATTTTTAACTCAACTATTTATTAAGTATTCCTTTTAAAAACTCATTATTTACACCAAAACATTTCTTTCTAAAAATGCACTTTACAATATTTCTAAAACATCTTTTATAATATTAAACAATAAAAACTGGAGTAGATAAGGGCAACTCTCACTCTATCGTTTTCTTATCACTCATACTATCACCATTTCCAATCCTTGGTGGAGTTTCTAATATCATGTGAGGTGGACTTTTAAAAGATACTTGTAATAAATGTGCACAATAATAAAAAATGTCCATTTTCCTTTACTTCGCCTTTAATTTCCTACGTTGCTTCTAATTAGATTACTGACATTATTTTTAACATAATCTCCTAACATTATTTCTAATTACTAACATTATTTTTTATAAATTTTTAATATTGTTTTTATTTATATTCTATAATGCTAATACTATTCAACCTTCCTCTACCTAAACTGCATTTATTCCAATTGCTTTATTTTCGGGTTCTAATCTTCTTTCCTGTACTATTTACCCCATTTAAAACTAGTACCACTTCTTATTGTCCACTCCTAAAAAGAATTTGTCAGCTTAAAAAGATTTTATCTTAGAAAAATCAACGAGCTAAATACGCTCTACTATTTTTTTCAAAAGAATTAATCTTTTTATTAAAACCCATTTACTATTATTTTCGGTCTAACAAATTTTAATTTTTCTACTAAAACATTTTATTTAATATAACATATTATTTATATTATTATTTTCTAAAAATTTAATATTTACCTACTTTTCAAAAATAGGGTTTTCTACCTTTAAATACTTCCTTTGAAAATCATTTCAAATATTATGTGTGTGCGTGTGTATTCCCAAACTTTTATATTAAAATCATTTCAATGTTTATATTAAAAAAAAATATGGGGTCGGAGTGTGGATTTTTATTCGTTCGTTCTTTTGGACTTTTCTTCTTTTCTACTTACTTTTTGACTTATCTCTTCTCTCTAAATATTAAAATCCGGCTATCATCTTGGAGTGATTACTTCACGCCTTCCTTGGGAAACTCAATTGCTTCCGGATATCTATAACATATGGACTCATACTTTCCCCTTATTTGAACATTCTATACATCATCAATCGACAATGATATGTGGATCTACAATTATTGGGCTATCGGGGGCCCAACTAGGGAGTCACGTACTAGGATCTATGATTATTGGGTTATCGGGGGCCCAACTTGGGAGTCACGTACTATCCAGCTTCAGGGACCTTCCATATGCTGCACCTACGCTCTTCTTAATTCAATGCCTTTCCATACGACCTCTTTCCCGTGGGTTAATCGGGAAAGGTATACATCTTCAGCTTCATCCATTATTCTAACCCATAATCAAGTTATCCATATTTCAGTGTATGATTGCAACTACTCTATAGTCGGAATTTTTAGGATTTGGCATATAATATATTTATATTTATAAGCAAAATACAAATACATCCACTCAGCATTTCCTAATTTTTAAGATCTATTAACCTAAGCTCCGATACCAAATGTGGCAACCCGCACCCCAGTGGGCCCGAATTTTTGCTAAATCAAAAAACTAAGTCAATCAAAGTATGGATCATTCGTTTGGTATCCTGCATATGAAATAAGTGAATGCATATCAGAGCACTAATGATATAACTCACAGCAGATTAATAAAATATAATAAGTCACTTAGATACTGACCAAGATTGACACTTCAAATATTTAGTGTCCTTGTTAGTGCTGAGCATGCCAAAGGAACCTGTCCGCCTAAGCTATCCTGTAGGTTGTAATGAGGAGGGGGTCCGAACAACGTTCTAATGACTGGTAAATTATACACTTTGCACATAACACTAGTATATGTTGACTGTCTTCTATCTCTTGTTATGTCTTTTCATTTCTAATTAGTCGTCTTGACTTTACATATGCGTACGATACATCTGATCTAACCATCGTAGACTATAACTATACACATATATATAAGCACCATGGTTCCCATTTGGACCAAGATACTATCCCCGCTAGTATCCCTTAACTCAGCACCCCTCAGGATCCATCACCTTTGCTATATCACGCTTTCATCGCCGGGCGTACCGAGGATTCCTGTAGTGCCTTATAACGACTTCACAATAATTTAACCGTGCTCTATGTTTCATTTTTGGGGATTTTCTTGTTTGCTTCCCGGTTGTAGACTCGGCTCTACGAACTATAAATATGGTGGATTCAGCACCACCGGCTATGGATTCCGCTCCACGGACTACTGCATGCATGTTTTGAAAGACCTCTCTAATAGGGTTAACTAGCCTTGCCTCATAACACGCAAACTAGCAAACAACATGGTGATGCATGACCTAACGTGGTCCGTACACTAGTAGGTAGTGTAGCCGTTAGGTGTAACCCCTGTCTTTTCCATTAACCGCTAAGGATTGATGATGTCCTCGACCTATGCACATCCCTACTCCTTTATTTGGCACTAACACATGCTGACATAGTGTTGTTCTTCGCTCATCATTCTGTTTAGATTGCCTATTGCAATCAAGGAAATACCCCCTTTTCCTATTTTTTTAAAGCATACTACTTTATCTATTGGGGAATTCCTTCATCTATACGCAAGCATATTTACTCCATAGGTCCTATGGTTGGATATGTCTCACATCACTATAATGTATATACAACTGCTGGTAGCCCCTTGTGGTGGGCAGACTTCTATTGTGTAATATTACTGACCTTGCATTCTAACCTATTCTAATTACTATGTCATTATATTCATTTAATCATATATTAACTTTAATAGTTCATACCCGTCATAAACGCATACTTAAGGCTACGTATATATCATTTATATATATCTTCATTCATTCTTACTTAATTATCTTGCCTCTACAATTTACTTGTTAACCGTACCTCTTTACTTCTTATGCATTTATACCTTACTTGATTTAAGAGTATTTACCGCTTTCTTTTTAAAAGATTTACAATGTCCCTTTTCCATTCTTTAGCCCTTTTCCCATTTTCTATTTTTATTCCCTTTTTACCCTTTAATTTTTTGTTGCCTACTCTTACATTTCATTTTATTTAATTCTCATCTTTATTGGTATCGCGTATCTTTTCTTTTAGAATGTTTATGTCACAATTATATCCCTTTAGTTAACACTTAGGGGTTTTCTGCATTTTAATGCATTGGAATTACGTCTCTATCATAGAACTGTTAACACTGTAAATTCTATATCTTATCCAGGCGGTAGGTTTTTGTTGGATTTGGAATGATAAGGAATTAACTTTTCATGGCTATTGAAATAGATAATACAAAATACGGTAAATATCCCTATTTTATACATCTCTTTCTTTTTAAGTGTATTCCTTGTCATTTCAAACGGCGCACTTCTATTTATTTTAAACTTTATAATGTATAGAAATTCACAATGCAACATCTTATACTACAATGAATTAGAATACCACTTATACCACTAAAATCTTAATATGATTTCTTTATTTTACATTCTTATTATCCATTTAAATGTCAATCTAGAAATATTGCATTAATTACAAATTCATGGTTTGCTATTTTTCAATAGTAAATTTAGGGATGGCTAATATCCCAAACATATTCTAGGTTTGAATTCATATAACATATATAGATATCAAGTTAACGATTGAAGAATATGTAAGCGAGGTTTTCAATTTCATTCCATGTATATATATCTAGCCTACAACTCTAATTTACATTTCAGGCATATTGGAATAGATCTACAATGGTATAAATCTAATATTATACAGAAGTACATAATATTCGGACTCACCTTTTTAGCATTCCAAATCTTCAAATCTAATTCATGTTATTCCAGTTTGACTCCCTTTTCTCCCTATTTGAATATATATACACAAGCATATGCAGATCTTATTAGAAACCTCGATTAGAAAAAAAGATTTGAATTTGTTTTATTTAAGATCTAGATTTACAGTTTACCTCGACTTTGACAATTGATTTGACCTTATTCCTCTTCTCTATTATCTTTTACAACTCTTTAATTGTGTATATATAACTAGAACTAATTTAAGATTTTATAAATTTATGGAGAAGAGAAAACGACAGAGCTTCCACGTCCATTAGAAAATATAAGTTTGGAAGAGGGGGTCTAGGCCAATACATACAGGGGTTAAAATCAATGCAAATTGTTGGATTAAATTGTTTTAAATCCGAGTTGTTCTGGTTTCTGTTTACTACCGATTTAACACTAGCAATGGTCGACCGCTCAAGTCCTAGGGTCGACCGCTAACGGTCGATCTGGGAGCATCTTCGGTCGACCGTTCCGTTTGTTTTACGATGATCAATTAGCCTATGTTATTTGTTAATTATATTGCTCGATTTCTTTAAGTTTCATTCCATATTTGATTAACCATGATAATTTGTTTCCCTTCAACATTTATTTTCACCGATTTCATTTAACGTTAACATACATTAATGTGTAAGCTTCCATTAACATTATTAATTAATGTTAAAAATTTATCTTTATAACCATAATTATACATGTAATTATTCTTGATTCAGAAACTTCAAATGTTAGTAAGTTTTTCTTTTAAACTCCGATTGAAAAACTTTATATATAAAAATTGATCAAATAATCGCCATGAACCCAATAGTGTAAGTTTCATAGTTAGATTCTAACGTTTATAAAAGTTCTATTTTTGGCATTTAATAAATTTTTTAAATAATTATATTAATTCATTACTGAATTTTATGCGGTGTTACATAATGCCTTTTGGGTTGACAAATCCACCTGCATACTTTGTAGGTTTTATGAGTAGTCTTCAGAGGGCAGTTGAACAAGTTTGTCATGGTATTTATGGATGATATTCTAGATTCTCAAAATGTGAAGGTGAACCTGAAAACCACTTAAGAGAAGTACTAGAGACCTTGAGAAGGCGTCAACTAAAAGCCAAATTCTAAAAATGTCACTTCTAGAGAAAGGAGGTAAGGTTTCTCGATCACATTGTCTCTGAGAAGGGGTTGTCTGTTGACTCTGCAAATGTAGCAGCTATTCTGGACTAGAAGATTCCAAAAAATGCTAGGGAAGTTAAGAGTTTTCTTGGTTTGGCTAGTTACTATAGGAATTTCATTAAGAATTTTGCAAAGATAGTTGTACCACTGACTCACCTAACCGAGAAAAACTTAGTCTTCGCATGAGATGAGAAATGCATGGAAGCCTTCGAGAAGCTAAAGGAGCATTTGACCATTGTACCTGTACTAACGATCCCAGATGGATCGAAGCCTTTCATTGTTTACACCGATGCATGTGGTATATGGTTATGAGCTATTCTTATACAAGAAGGCAATGTGATAGTCTATGCAAGCAGGTGGTTGAAAGACCATAAATAGTTACCCTACTCATGATTTAGAATTAGCAGCTACCATATTTGCATTGAAAGTGTGGGGGGCATTATCTTTTAGGAGAAATGTTTGAGCTATTACGGATCATAAGCCCTTTAATTGCATGTTTTCCCAAAAGGATTTGAACCTTAGGCAATAAAGGTGGATGGAGTTCATAGCATCATATGACTTTGAGATTCAGTATATCCCTTGAAAGGGGAATGCTGTTATCGACACCCTTAGCTAGAGGCATGCTACTCTAGGTGCTATATATGACTGGAGGCAGTTTAAGTTCCTCTAAAATTTTAATTTCCAACCACCATCATAATTCACTCCAGGATATCTGGCAACAATGGAGGTAAAGTCAATGTTAATGGACTACATTGGTCAAGAGCAGAAGAAGGATGCAGCGATAGTAGATATTTTGGCTAGGTTGAATAGAGAAGAGTATTTCCCCCATCATAGCAAGTATTCGAGAGATGAAGGAGAAGGGCTAAGGAGAGATAGATGCCTATGTGTTCCAACGGTGGAGGATGTTCTGGAGAAAGTGCCAGCTGAGTGCCACCATTCTAAAATAACTATTCATCCCGGTGGAGATAAAATGTATAGAGACATGAAACAGATTTTCTATTGGACAGAAATGAAGAGGCAAACGCTGGAATATGTAGATAGGTGTTTAACATGTCAACGAATCAAAATTGAATAAGGAAAGCCTAAAGGTCTATTATTACCGTAGAGGTTCCAACTTGGAAATGGGAACACATTCGATGGATTTGATAGGTAGGCCTGTCAACGGATGCTTTCGGATGCGGATAGTGTCATATCCGCATCCGCATCCGAAATCATTTTCAAATATCGGATATCCGCATCCACGGATACGGACAGATATCGGATAATTATCCTATCCGCTAATGACCGATAAATCAAGAATTATAAAAAGAAAATTTTAGTTTCACATAAATATTTTTCAATCTCATTCATTATAAAAGTGTTAAAAATTATAATAAATAGTTTCGAGCAGTTAAAAAGCATTAAGTGCATATAATATAAACTACTAACTTGATAAAATAATAAACAAATATCTTTCACTACACTAAAATACACATAATTTGAACTATAATCTTGACAAAACCGAATGGATAATATTCAGATGCGGATGTCTTCGTATCCGCATCCGCATCCCTTTTTCCGGATATCGGATATTTATCCGCTTTTCGGATGCGGATACGGACGAATTTCGGATTTTTCGGTTATCCATTAAGAGCCCTATTGATAGGCTCACTAAAAGTGCCCATTTTATTTCGATAAGAAGTAATAGGACCGCAGCATCTCTAGCGCAGATTTATATCAAGCAAGTGGTCCGATTATATGGAATTTCGGTCAATATTATCAGCAATAGAGACCCCTTATTCACTAGTGAGTTTTAAAGGAGTTTACAATTAGCTTTAGGGGCGACGTTGAATCTTAGCACTGATTACCACCCTTAGACCGATGGACATATGGAAAGGGTGAATATGATCTAGGATTTATTGAGGGCTTGCATCATGGATTTCAAAGGACGTTGGAAGCAGCATTTACCTTTAGTGGAAGTCACCTATAATAATAGTTACCAAGCGATAATAGGTCTGGCACAAGCCTTATACGGGAGGCCATGCAAGTCACCAAATTGATGGTTGGGAAACACTAACAAAATTCTACTTGGATCATATTTAATCCAAGAGACCATGGAGAAGATTGAGGCAATTAAGAAGTAAATAAAGACAATGCAGGACCGACAGAAGTCCTAAGCTGATAGACGAAGGAAAGAGTTGGAATTCTCAATTGAGGACATGGTATTTGTTATGGTTTCCCCTTTTAGGAACGTTATGAGATTTGGAACCTTGGGAAAGTTGATGGCAAGATTTTTTGGGCCTTTCTTGATTTTGGAGAGAGTGGGAAGATTTGCGTATTGGGTAGAGCTTCCAGCTATGTTGGCTGGAGTCTATAATGTTTTCTATGTATCGCATCTGAGGAGGTGTCTATATGGTGCAGCCATCATAGCAGAGCCTAATCAGCTAACAAATATAGAGACAGAGTCGATAACACCCTATGTCATCGCATGCATAGTGGAGCATGGAGTTAGGAAGCTTCGTAATAATAAATTAGGCAGATTCAATTATAACGGAAAGATAATCAAGTGAACAACACTTGGAAAACAGACGAGAAGATGAAGGCTTCTCACCTAGAACTTTTCTTTGGTAAATTTTCTCCCTTTAGATTTAGTATTATATAGGTTCGGTTGTATCGTGGTTGCTAGATTGGATGGTAGGGGATGGTTGCCACACTTTTTCCTATTATTTTTGCACTCATATAGAATTTTATGCATATTTAGTTTGTTTGCACACATGCATATATGTCACGATCTTCCATTCATGCTAGGATTGAGCTCACCTGCATGCATAATCACATTGCACTTTTACTTGAGTAGGTGGTTATGTCGATAACTTGGTTGCACGACATGGTTGTAGAGTGTGCATTACACTATCTATCCTTTAGGAATTTTGGGGACGAAATTCTTTTATGGGAGGGAGAATGTAATACTGCGTAAAACTAATAGGAAATTAATTATGAAAAATCAATTAATTAATAATGATGTTAAAAATGAAAATTTAGCAAACGTCGGAATTTAGCCACAAAACTTGCACTATTATGCTCATGGCGATCTTCTAAGCAACTTTTATATATAAAGCTTCGCGATCGAAGTTCAAACGAAGAAGTTATTGACATTTGAAAATTGCAGATTGAAAATAATTCAAAACATATTAAGGAAATAAATATTAATAAACTTAACGGTAAAGTAAAACATTAAATGTAAACTTAACTTTTAAGCAGGCATTAAAAACAACGCTTGGAGGGACCATGGGTCGGCCGTTCATTTGGGGCCGGTCGACCGTTAGTGGTCGACCATCGATGAGGAGATGTCGATCGGTTATTGTTGTGATGGCCAGGGATTACCCTAGCCTGAACGGCTTGAATCCTAAACTATTAAAATATCCTCAACCGACGATTCTGGTGCTCCAAGCAACTATAAATAAGATGTTATTCCCCTCATTCTTTTCATACAAATCTAAAGCAGGAACGACACTTGCCAATTGTCTTCCTCCACAAAAATCTCTTTAACTCAACATAAAAAATATCTTCAAGGATTAGAAGAAGATTTGAAAGAAGCAAGCTAAAGTGAAAGGCACTAAATTATACTCGTACGCATGCACAAATATATATATATATATATATATATATATATATTATCCTAATCTACAAATATAAAGGTTAATTTGAAGGAAGAGATAGTGTTATGGCACGAAGCAAATCCAAGGAGATTTATTGGAAATTGTTTATGAGTGGAAATCTAAATTTTTCCTTAATAATATCTTCCGTAGTCTGTTTTTGGATTTGTACTTTGGTTGAGAAATTTTGAATATGATAACTTATCCATTCAAAACTCCAAAAATTTCCAATAAAATGTAAGTTGCGAAATTTGTTGGAATCCAAATTGTTTTATCTTAATATAATGGAATTGGATTTATTATTATTACAATATGAATATTTTGTATTCCATTTAATTATACTTCTTACACTTTGATTGTAATGACAAAGAATTCTACAAAGAAAACAGAAATGGGTGTGCAAAGTAGGGGAAAATGACATTTTTTCTCTCATCCATAGTTACACCGTCTATTTCAACAGTTAAAATGTGCATTCCTTTTCATTTATGCGATATACATTTAAAAAGTTGAATAGAATATAAAAGATTGGAATTGTAATTTGGTTCTATGGAAAAAGAGGTCGTGATTCTACCATATTAATGTAAAATGAAATTGCATGTTTTGGATTTCAATTTGAATACAAGCCAATTCAGTGTAGCTAATTTGTTGATGACGTTAGCTATTATGTGTATTGGATCGAGACTTGTATATAAACTGCAGATGTTAACATATTAAAATAACATATCACCCTGAAACGAACAAATTAGCGATATACATAGTCACACCGCATATTTCAATAATTAAAATAAATTTGATTTTTTTGTCATTTCAGCGGTATACTTTTAAAAAGTTGAATGGAATTTAAAAGTGAAAATTTATATTTGCTTCTTTGGAAAAAGAGGTCATGATTCTACTATATTAATATAAAATGAAATTTCAAGTTTTTTATTCCAATTTCGATATATACAAGCCGATTTAGTGTAGGTAATTTGTTGTTGATGTTAGTTATTATGTAATTTGCTATGTTGGATCAGGACTCGTATATAAATTGCAGATGTTAACATACTAAAATTACTTATCACCTCAATTAAGAAATGGACAAATTAGCTGAAATAAATATAGACACAAATTCGCCATAATTTATGTTAGCCATAAATTTAATAATTACATATACTTTTAAATTTTGTAACATAATAAATAAATAATTTAATAAAGAAACCGACAAACAAATGACAATTAAAAATCAACAATCAACAATAAATCTAATAAAATGAGTTAACGACAATTATGGAATTTAATCCATAAACAAAACGCACAATAAGGAGTTTCACTTATAAGGCCTTTAAATACATAATATGGGTGATACACACACACACACATACATAATGTATATGTTGGCATAGTTCAACATTTAATTTCAGGGAGTGAGAATATGCCTAAGTTATAGGGATGCGAGGTCAGTTGAAAGTATACAAGAGTTTACTTGACTAATCTGGCTACCAGTAGTGTGACTTTTGTAGCTGATGGGGGACATCGTCTATAATAAGTACCCACGGTGGACAAGAGGTTAGTACCAAATTTGTAGGGTAATTTTGCCCAGTAGATCTGGCTATCGGCACATATAAATAGTTGGACTAATGTGGGACGTCACAGTTGGGTTATGGGACATAAGAACGGGAAAATTCCAGGAGAATTCCACTTCATGGTTGAGGTACTAAATGGCTGGTTTAGAGTCTGCATCCCCCTCACTAAGAAGTATTAAATGACTGGGAATTTCTCATAAATAATGCTGGGTAATTCCAGGACAGGCTTACTTCGGAATTGAGGTATTAAACGGCTGTTAGGCTCCGCCTCTATCCTAATTAAGAAGTATTAAGCGGTCGGGAATATCTTTTAGTTGTGAAATTTTGCATGCTTTGGATCTTTTATAGCCAAGAATATAAAATGGATATAGATAATAACATGGCAGTGTGAAGTAATAAGCAGTGGAAAAGTAAAATCACAGTCAATTTATACTGGTTCGGACCTGCCATCTTACATCCAGTCCCTAAGCACCTCTAAGGAATTTCATAAACAACCCTTACTTCACCCTGAGGAACAGGTTTACAATTGCCTAAACAACTGAACATGACTTCGACAACTTGCTTGAAAATATCACGACAGGACTTCAACTTCTCCTACTTCTTGGACTTATACAAAATACAATTTTGACAGAATTTGTGTCTTTAATACACCGATATCAACAATGTAGTACAATATCCTATAACCACCAATAACAAACTTTAGGAAGTATCAGTTCTAAGGTGTATAGGAAGTGTATGCCAATATTTTGGATATGGAGTTGAATGCTCGAGGCCTTGATCTAATCTCTGACTGATATGGAGACGAAAGAGCGTTGTAGCTTTGAGATACATGAAGCAATATGAATGTAATTAGAGAGTATATCATTAATTATTACTTTGGAGGTGATGGGAGTCTTATATAAGAGTGATGGGAAGCCACTAAACAGTTACAACCTTTAAGAAATTTGAATCGGAAGAGAAGCATCCATTGATAGTTTGCAACACTTGAAGATTTTGCATGAATAGGCACTTTAACTGTCATTTTGTTGGATATGTATGGATTTAATATCGTCATAGTTACAAAACTGTGTTTGTCTCATCTAGTTTGGAGGTGCGCCATTGCATCAGGCAACTCAGGTTCGAATCTTGCCTTTGACGTTTGGAGCCCTTTATTTTTCAATCAATTTTTGCATTTAAATAGCAGCGCATATGTTCTCTTAATCAAAAAACTGTGTAGTGTGGGTGGTAGTGCAGTGGCCTTTCTTCCTGGTGATCGTGGGTTTGAATCCCACCATTGGTGCAAATTAATTTTCCAAACTCTTTATAAAATGGTTATATAAGTTGATTCACCACCATCAAATAGAAGACGTGCTTGGTTCAGTTGGTACTGAAGTGGTATCCCTTCTTGAAGGTGCGGGTTCAATTCTTAGCATGGCGCATTATGTATCTTTTTTGTTTATGTTCATGAAATAGCCATATCAGACGTCTGGTTATTAATATCAAATGTTTTTTCAGACATCTGATTGATGTATTGAAAACAAAATCCTTCGTAGCCAGGTTGGTTGGAGGTGTTGTATCTCTTGTGCGAGGTGCTAGGTTTGATTTCCACATAGGCCACATTTCAGTATTATTTTTCTTAAACTTCCCACTTGTCAAATAATGCTTCATATGCCTCTTTAAGTAAACTTAGCGCAGTTGATTAGTGCATCTTCATTTTCAATTTTTCATTTTTACTTCATGCGTAGCGTTACCGATCCTGTATAATCTTGATAAAACATTAGTAGCATCGTTGTAACATTGTCTTCATCAATACTATAAAATCAGTTTCTTAACACTCTCCTTCTATTTGATGATGACAACCTTACAACTTATATAATAAATAATATGTAGATGGTACTCCCCCTAAATATTTGATCCCCATGTATGTGTACTCCCTTTATTAATATAATAGATTTTGCACTATTTTTTCTTCCTTTTTCATTATCAAAAAAGGGTCAAAATTTCAGGGTAATACACATAAAAATGTGTAAATAAGTAAATTTATTAAATATTAACTATGAAAACCTTTTAATTGACTTCACATGCAAATTTGGGTATGAATAATTTAAAATAAATCATGTGATATTCAAATACCCATAAAATTAATATTTCAAGTTCAAATATCATCATCATTAGTATTAAAAGTATCTTCAAAAAAAGATATCCATTTCAAAATTTCAAAATTATGGATGATAACTAAATAATTACTTTAAAGATATATATTATTATTTTTTAATAAGGTCAAAAAAGTTATTTCTTTTCATTGATGAAAATATTCCACAAATAATCATTGACTTTGAAAAAATGTTATATAATAATTTCAGCATGGAATACCTAAATTTCATAAAATATTACGCATTAAATAAATTTAAAATTGTAATTATTAATGCACATAATTAGATGTAATATAATTTATATAAAATAAAAAATTACCGAACATTTACTGAAATCTTTAATAAGATAGTGTTGCACGTGCATCAGCTATATATTCCCTTTATTGTGTAGCGTACTTGCAAAAATAATCAATATATGTTCTGGTACCCATTTTCTACGTTAGGGTTCAAAGGGTTAGTCTTAAGGTAGCCATACCCATAAGATTCTAGGACCTTTAAAACTCACTATAAACAGCATTATTCATATAATCATTAATATATTTTTGTCTATCAATATTATTTCAAATTTTAGTATGCTTTTTATAATCCATATTCCTAGAAAAATAAGAAGTGGTTCTAGTCCTTATATAATCAGTACTATTTTTAACAATGTTTCCCATATAGCTTATACCTCTTCTATCACCATAAGTTTTTGATTTTGAAATAATCAAAGGTAAATTATCTATTCCTTCATTAAAATTTGTGATTTTTCTTGTTAACTTTGTCTAATTTCTCCTTGAAATCGCAAACTTCATTTTCTAAAACTTTATTCTTTTCTTTGGAAATTTCATTATTTTTAGATAATTCTAAATTCTCTTTCTTTAATGCTTCAATCTATTTTTCAAGAGATAAAATATAAGAATTAGAATTATTTAAAGAATTTTCAAGATCGTTTCTTGCATTATCAAAACTTTCAATTCTTTTCAAAAACTTGTTATTTTCAAGGCTTACTTTTACAAATTCATCAGCAATTTTACCAAAAGAACCTTGTAAATCATCAAAAGATTATTCCAAAATTTTATTTAAATTTTCCAAATTAGTGATCTTGAGCTCATAACCATTTATCGTAATTAAAGCAGTAGTATATTCTTTTTCTAACCTTTTGAAATCCATGTCAAGTTTACCATTAATCGTTAATAAATCATCAAAATTAAGTGGTACCTTGTTGTCGAGTTTAGCCATATTGCATGTGTTTTTCCCTTTATTACCGGTGCCTTTGCTTCGATTGAATCTTCTACAACCGGCCATATTATCTACGATGTTATTATGACATGTAGATTCCTCGCTCTGATACCAATTGAAAGTTTGCGTGCTTCGGATCTTTTATGGTCAAGAATATAAAATGTATATAGATAATAACTTAGTAGTGCGAAGTAATAAGCAGTGGAAAAGTAAAATCACACAGTCGATTTATACTGGTTTGGACCTCCCGTCCTACATCCAGTCCCTAAGCACCTCTAAGGAATTTCACAAACAACCCTTACTTCACTCGGAGGAACGGGTTTACAACTGCCTAAACTACTGAACAAAACTTGCTTGAAGATACCACGCCAGGACTTCAACTTTCTCGACTTCTCGGACTTATACAAAATACAATAGTGACTAAATTTTGGGTCTTCAATACACTGATATCAACAATGTAGTACAATATCCTATAACCACCAATAACAAACATTAGGCAGTATCGGTTCTAGGGTGTATAGGAAGTGCAGGCCAATATTTTGGATGAGGAGTTGAATGCTCGAGGCCTTGATCTGATCTCTGACTGATATGGAGATGAAGAGCACTGGAGCTTTGAGATTTGTGAAGAAATATGAATGTAATTGGAGAGTATATCATTAATTATTACTTTGGAGGTGAAGGGAGTCTTATATAAGAGTAATGGGAAGCCATTAAACAGTTAAAACCTTTTAGAAGTTTGAACCAGTAGCAATGCATCCATTGATAGTTTGCAACACTTGAAGATTTTGCATTAATAGGCACTTTAACTGTCATTTTGTTGGATATGCATGGCTTTAATATCGCCATAGTTACAAAACTACGCTTGTCTCATCTGGTTAGGGGGTGCGGCCTTTGCATCAGGCAACACGGGGTCGAATCTTTCCTTTGTCGTTTGGAGCCCTTTATTTTTCAATTAATTTTCGCATTTAAATAGCAGCACATATGTCCTCTTAATCAAAAAACTTTGTAGTGCTGGTGGTAGTGTAGCGGCCTTTCTTGTTGGTGATCCTAGGTTCAAGTCCCACCATCGCTTTAATTTAATTTTCCAAACTCTTTATAAAAAAGTTATATAAATTGATTCGCCGCCATCAAATAGAAGACGTGCTTGGCTCAGTTGGTAGTGAAGTTGGTATCCCTTCTTGAAGGCGTGGGTTCAATTCTTTCCATGTTAAGAACAAAATCCTTCATAGCTTGGTTGGTTGGGGGCGTTGTGTCTCTTGTGCCAGGTGCTGGGTTTGATTCCCATACAAGCCACAATTTAGCATTATTTTTCTTGAACTTTCCACATGTCAAATAATGCTTCATATGCCTCTTTAAGAAAACTTAGTGCAGGTGGTTACCGAATCTTGTTTTCTAATTTTTCATTTTCACTTCGTGCGCAGCGCTACCGATCCTGTATAATCTTAATAAAACATTAGTAGCATCGTTGCAACGTTGTCGTCATCAAAACTCTAAAATCAGTTTTTCCTAACAAGGTGCGTTAATGAGTATCTCTTGGGGAGTCGCTTCGGGGTTGAGGTATTAAATGTTTGGAGTGTCTACCTCTTCTATATCTAAGAAGTATGCATTGACCTATAAGAGATTTTCTATTATGTCACCTATGGAGTACCAGGAGGGGTTCGCATTGGGTTTAGGTATTAAATGGATAGAGAGTCTGCTTAGGGTTTAGGTACTAAATGACTAGAGTCTGCCTATCCCTATTTAAAAGGTCTTAAGTGGCTAAGGTACTTTCTCTTGCATCGTTATATATGATTGGATGGGAGGTCGATTGTTGAACATGATATACTCCATAGTTGTGTTGCACCCGCTTTTATAGTCATGGAGTTAAGCTTATAAGGCCATCAGCCTACAATTAGAGATATACTTAGTGAAATATAATAAATACGTAAGACATAATACTTATTTAAATGTTCACTGCTCATATACTATTATTGTAAAACTTGAGGTTTTCATCACCAGACATTGTGTTCTAACTCCCTCCTTATTACAACCTACAGGTTAGGTACCACTGCTCATATACTTATTTAACATTAATTTTTTTTATTATATTATAAATATATAATTATATATATTTATATTATTATATTATCTATTTTTTTTTATCTATTAATTTTTTACTTTTTATATATATTTTTTTATATATAATATATTTTATGATTATGGTATCAGAGCCAGGTTATCGCTAGCCTAAGCTCGGATACCACTGTAACAGCCCGCAAATCCGTACCCCTTGAATTGACATTAATCTCCAACAAATCAACTCAAGAAGAACGGAAATACGAACCATTTGGGTTAAAGAAGGAAGAGGTAGAAGAAGAAAATAGAAACAACATCAGAATCTCACAAACGCAGCGGAATAAAATATAATAGATAATAACTGATCTTTACAGAAAAGAAAATACATCTGATTATACATTACATCATCAGAGTACACATAGCATACAACTGGACAATAATCATATCATGTCCTTAATACAACTGAAAGTACAGCAATCTACACAGTAGAATATACATACACAAATACGGAAGATACGTCTCGCCAACTAGCTCATCTACTGAGCTCCACAGCATCATATCTTGTATCCTATAATACTCGGTCTGACCCGAGCATTATAATAAAATAACACCCGAGTCAGTCTGGAAAACCAGCGTGAGAAAATCACACTCAATTTGATTATTAAAGTTTCAAAAATCTTTTGAAATAAAAGCATCTCGTAAGACCACGCCACAAATAAACATGTCGGGTTTTTACCTTACGATAGCCAAAACACTTTCTTATCAAATCCTCTGATATTATAGTAGTGTCTATATACAAATACTTATTCAAATAGCTGAAATTGTTACATCTATTAAATTCCAGCATACTAGCCACAAAGTGGGTAATACAAACAAATACCATACAAGGCACGTAGGGAGAATGGATTTCCAACTAATGACTAGGCACTGGGGTACCACCTGTCACAGTACGTGGCCTAGATCACAGTACCGAGGACCCACCCTAAGTCCCCTGCAACACAAGGCCGGAACCATCCCTTACTGGATAATTCCGAATAAGACCACCCCACGATTGTGATCAGCAACCGCACCACTAAGCCGAATATAAAAAGGGACATCTAAACAGGGATGACCTTACTCTCAAGTGGGTGCGACCCACGAAGCCTTGTTGCATAACCCCTGATTTTCAGTCATTCCCGGTTGATGAGGCTCGAGGCTAAGCGTTACCTTTATAGAACATATCCCTTAGAATGCCCATCGTCCGCTGACGATGTTCTGAAAGCATTCGTCCATACAAGTCCGTCCCGGGTCCGAACGGAACCGAAGGCACTACTCCTACTACATCCATTTTGGAAATATCCTCAGGATTAGTAGCGACTAGCCCTTGCACTTCACTGCTCCATCTTGGACTCCGAAACCGTTTCCACGAAACGTACAAACCGGATCGAAGTGGTTTTCGGGAAAAACTCCCGATCCCGGTCTCTTCAAAACGATCAGCGCATTGGCCAATATTGATAGTCGGTTATTTAACTATCAATTTACATTCACAAACATCCATCCAACAATAAATAATTTTTCAAATTATTCATTAACCTCAAAATATCTTCGCAAGATATATTTCCATTTTCAATCCTTTGAAAACAAATTTCAAACCGTCCTTCTCTCATGGAATAAATTTTCCAAATATTCCTATTTCCACCGAAATCACCAAGTACCAAAAAAACATTTGATTTTTAAAACAATTTAGAAACACTTTATTATAAAATATACTTTAAAACATTTAAATTAAAACTACTTTAATACTTTATTCAAAAGATATATACTTTAAGAATATTTAAAATAAAGCTACTTGATATAAAACGAGATTCTTTTATCATTTAAAACATAATACCAAACCATCTTTAAATAATTACTATTAAAATAGATTTGAAAAATACTTACTTTAAAGTTTAAACATTTAAAAATAATAGATTTTCCAAAACATACTTTAAATCAACTTTTAAACCTTTAGCTTATACTTAAAAGTTTACTTTGGAAACGTACTTGGCTATTCAGGGAAATACACTTTTCTTTCACATCTTTCAAAATAAATCACTATTTATTTTTAAACAAACTTACCCATTTCTATAATAAATTCCCACCGTGAATTTATTCTTCCAAATATCCACTGATAAATTTCCTCACTTTTATAAACCCAGTTTATAAATTCCAAAATCTCACTTCTCTTTTAAAATTTCAATTCCAAATACTTAAATCAATTTACAATTGATTTCCAACTCACTTCACTTGAAATAATTTTCTTTACTTACTTCATTTATTTCAAAATACATTAACTTTTAGATTTATTTCTTTATTATGAGTTAAAACCCCTTTTAACTGAAAATACCAATTTTAAACTTCCAAAATTCCTTCTTTATCCCTTAATTAAATTTAATCCTTACATTCAAAAATAAATTTTTTAAATTTAATATCACTTTAGTTTTAAAGTTTATATTTCCCCTGTTAATTCAAAATTCCCTTATTCCATATTTGTTAAAATTCTGAATCGCTTTTATTTTTATTTTCTTTCCAATTCATTATTAAACTTATTCCAATTCACTTGAATTAATTTACTTAAAATTTACTCTTTTATTTCTTTTCAAAAATCCAATTCAATACATTTTGATAACTCCTTTTTACTGAAATATTCAATCCAACCATATCATCCAATATTTCAATTACCAATAAAATCATCACAGGATATCAATATTCATAACACAGAATATAAAACAGTCTAGATAATTTTGAGGAATCCAGTTGGATCCCTCCAACCTGTTTCCCTGCATCCACAGACGTTAGCACAATACCAATTCCACTTCGAGGTGGAACATCGTGGTATATGGGTTTATAAAATATCATCCGCTATTATGCAGCGCATAGGGTCTCATCCGCTATATAATGCGGGAATATCAACTCCAATATATACATATTCCAATATAAATATATATATATATTGATATATATATACTACTATATATACTATCATATCAAAATCAATCCAATCATTCACCAAATATTTAAATTTAACTATTTAAATTTAAATAGCAACCAGATGAGTGAGATTAACTCACCTTTGATTTCAAATTTGCAATCCATTCCAACCCATTTTAATTCCAGCTTGTTTCTTGATTTTAGACCTTGTATAAATATTTATACAGCGTATTAGTACTCCAAATAATCGAACACTTAATTTCCATTTAATAATTTTACTAAATCAAATAATTTAATTTTAAACTAACTCTTTTTGTAACTAAAATTGAATAAGTAAATAAAACAAGTAAATTTCCATCATTTATTATTTTAAAATAACTAGTAAATTTAATATGAGTATTTGTATATTTATTTCATTTTATTCCTTCCTTTGAAATCATATACTAAAAATAGCCTACATAGATTTAAAAATCCATTTTTTTCTGTAATTAACCAAAAACAGTAAGCTCTTTACTGTAAAACTTTTCACCTCTTATACATATATATTTGTAAAAATACAATTCAATTTTTAAAAATACCTTTTTCCTAATATGTATACATAAATATATATATATATATATATATTAATTTAAATTAAATTAAAGGCAGACTGTTTTGTATTATACTGTTAAATTACAACCCATCTATATATTAAATTAAAAAGTGTTTGACTAAAATAATATAATTATCTACATTAATTAAATCATCAGTTAAAGTACCTCAAACGCAGATCGAAAATGACTCGCGTCCCACAATGACCTCTGACAACGCATAGGCATCACGAAGACCTCGCCGTTGACAATACCCTCGGCCTAAGCTCTGCCCTGTAGCCTCGCCCATGCGCCTGTCCTATATTGCTGCCACAACTTTCCCACATCGTCAATCTACCCAGCGCCTGAAATCGCGCTGCCACTGCCCAAAGCCTGCCGTCGCGCGAAACCCTACCCTTTCCAAAATCAAGCGAAGTCGATTCCTTCAATATCCGAGATTGAAAGGCGAGACGAATCCAAGATTTGTTGCGTTCGATTTATATGTGAATGAATTTGTTTAAATAGGAAAAGGATCGAAAGAGGACGTGATTTTGTTCGGTCGTGACTTGATTATTTTCCTTTTACTATTTATATTTTGATCTGCTAGCCTGAGATCTAAAAAATGGAAAATGGGGAAGACAAGATTTGATTGTCTGAAAAACGAAAGAGATATTTCCTATTAGAAAGGGAAAGTGGCTTCGGGTATAAGCTAGACCGGCTATTCACGTGGTTAGGGTGATTCAATTTAGATTTTTGATTGATTTTTATATAATTGAATATTGAAAATATCTCGTGTTACATACCGTGAAATTCCGAACTCCTATTGAGGCATGCCGCTAGGTATCTATAATGTTATACCCCTATTCCAACTGCAATGGAAAAGATTCCGAGTCCAAATTCGATCGTATGAAGAAGATAGCTTTTTGGACCCAGTTGTTATATTTAATTTTCGATATAAATTTCAGCACGTTTATATATCGTATGCTCACACAACAACTCCAATCACTACGAAATTTGAAATCCAGTAATAATACAATATTACGGATCCAATGGAACTGGTTTCGTCGAATTCCGAGACTGTGCCTCGAAAGGCTATTTTTAAATTCAATTTAAACGTTATAAATTTCAAAACTTAACAAAACACTTCCGAATTCAATTTTAAAGCCTTTATTATCTTCAGTATTATCAATGTAAATTTTCTGAGCTTTTAAATTATTTTTAACAAGCTTAAAATTTCAGATTCAGCAATTCTCCCAATTTTCAATTATTTAATTTAATAATTAAATTACTCACTAAATGGTGATATTTGGAATTCAAGTTAAAAATTAACCTTTTGAATATTTAAAATCAATTAAATATTCCAAATTCAAATGTCCAAAATTCCGGGTCGTCACATTCCTCCCCCTTAAAAGAATTTCATCCCCGAAATTACTAGTTAGGAAGAATGATCCATAACCCATTAACTATTTCTTCAATCCAAATAGCTTTTAACAACTTGCCAAACAAATCTTTTTATCACAGACACATTAACCCTTTTCTAACTTTTCAACTTATCCATAAGTTCCCAACAACATAACTTACTTATCACTTCAAATTTAAATTTGAAACCAAATTTTAAATTATCAAATTTTTCTCAAAATTTTTCTAACTCTCTAAATTTCCGAAAAAAATTTGCCAGCGTCTCCTTTGCGCGGCTAGCTCGGTACTACTACAAAATGGCTCTACGGCCCCCAAATCTCAAAAAGAAAACAAAAGCAAAGTGGCTAGATCAAAACCCAATCAAATTTCATACAGAAATTCAAATACATACCTTTTTAGTCGAGCAATTCAATTTATCTTCTAAAATCAAAAACATCCATTTATCCTTTGTCTTAACATACCTGTATATCCTGTTTAGCAAGAATGTCCAATTACAACATTCAAAGTCATTTTGCATTTTCTTTACAAGTTTCAATATTTGATTTACTTAAGCTCGTACGATGTATATATATCATCTGTACGCAATACCAATCTTGATCAGAAACCGTCATTCTCCTTGCATAGCCTCCAACTATGATAGAGAATTTCCAGAATCAATCAATAATCCATATCCAGGGTTCGCCGTCGAAAATCGAGTGAAAAATCCTAACTCGGATCGGTATAGCTACCTCGAAATTCTGTGCTCGAATCTGGATCAAATCACTATGCGAATAAAATAATATACGTACATCCTACGTATTAATTTCAATTGATTATCAGCTATATCAATTCTCTTTTATTCACATTCATCATCTGATTTCTATTCACTTATCCACAATTATCCCATTTTACAATTTTCAATTTTAATCTCCATTCAATTATTCACTTAGTATATTCTTCCATTCCAAAATTACTCAGTATATCCCAATACCAAATTTACTTAAGAATTTCGCCATTCATTTCTTAAGTTCAATATCCGTATTTTATATATATTCCTTATATTTATTTTACTACTTCACCACTGAAGTGTATATTCAAATTGAATTACAATTCCATATGAATTTCAATTTGCTTCAATTTACTAATTCATTTCAAATCTCAATACCCTTATCCCCAAATTTTCATTCAGACTTTCATTTTCAAATTTTTCTTGAATGCAATTTGTCTACAAACTCTGAATATTGAATTTTTTTTACCTTTATCTCAAATTTCCATTTTAAACCATTAGTCGTTAGTGAAAATTTTCAAAAATGTTCTAACTCCCAAAATTTTCAGAAAATTTTAACAGAACCTCCTTTGTACGGAGGAGCTTTTGCAATTTGACAAAAGATATAAATATATATACATCGACCCACACGGTCGGAAAATAGAAAAACAGTTCATATTTCATATTTGTATTGCGTAGGCGTACCTTATTTAGCATTTTTAAGCAAGCGGCTATTTATTTAAGCTGTTAGCGCGGTCAAAACTAGCAAAACAGCTTCCAAAAACCTGTACTTACTCAATTTAAACATGTAAGTGACAAATATACAAAGTTTATTATCATTTCACTTAATTTCAATAGCTAAACACATGTATAACATAAGCAATATTCCAAAAATAATCTTCATAAGCAATTTATATGATTTCGATACAAGTTTAGTTGTTTACAACTAAACCACACATTATTTTATATACCATGGACTTCCATTTTTATTCGAAGTCAAGTTCTCATTAATATTAAACTCACACTAATTTACCCCAAATGATTCTAAATTCAATCAAATCCATTTCATTAACTAATTAATTAACTATTAGTTATTTCAATCTTATATCTAATATTTGATTTTTATTTCAAAAATTACTTTAACTATTTTACTGGAGTTCAATCTATTTATGCTATCATGATGTCCCCGGCTATGTATTAGACATGCTTTATGTACTATTGAGACAATGTACTTCTGTGATTTGATTTTATAAGATAGGTACTTTATTTTATTATTATATTTTATTACTTCTACTGTAAAACTCTGAAAGCGTAGATAGATAGCTCTGCATATTGTTTTATCAATTATACCAACTAACTGCCAGCTCCAGAATGGACCTAAGATTCGATGGGCTTTTATTGGATAAAAAATTAGGCATGTTTCGAAAAGTGTTGTTACACATGCTTCCCGGTCCCTATGACCTCATAGACATTATTGAGGCCTAGGAAAGGAATGCGCTTGAAACCTAACTTATGGGTGTTCATGCACATCTCAGAAGGTACGTTATGTGTGTGCCTAACCACAAAATTCATTCGATGGTCATGATATGGTCAAATTAGCTGCTCTGCCTATTAAAAAATGTTGAAAAAATACTTATCTCATTATGTCATCGAAAGATAATTCCAAGATGACTGAAGTATGTTTATGTTTTATCTTTGGATTTCAGAATAGAGAACTTTACACATCTCATCATTTAAAGTTGTATATGTAGCAAATCTCAGTGAATGAGTGCTCTCTCTCAAGGTTCCTAGCGAAGATCATGTACAAACCAAGAAGGATGACATAGGCATTCGGGTATAGTCGGGAGGGGTGAGCCTCATTAAATGGAGAATGTGTCTGATGAAAGGGTTGAAAGGAGGCACCGCCCCAGAGAGATACATATACCGATTATAGGTCATATAATCAATAGGAGGATTATGGGCATGATGGTTTGGTCGAGGCTGCAACACTTCATCTATCGGGATGTCATTTCTGGTGCATTTTCTTTTGGGTTCTATAGAGGTCACCATGATGCCGTGGAATCCGATGGATTGTCAAGGACCATGAGTCTGGTAGGTCAACGTTAGAGAAATTTCGTTGTCTGGCTACTCGACTATCATCGACGGAGCTACATCGGGTGGAAGTATGTGATGACGACGAGGTCGGTGAGTCTCAACAGGAGCAGAAGTAGAAGCCAACGTGGAACCGAAAGCCACCGACGAAGGAGTTGGTTAAGAAGCAGTCACTACCGCGACAAAAATCTATTGTGAGTGTTTGTGAGGTTCCATTATATAATGAAATTTTTGAAGATGAGCATGGTTAGTAATTTTAAATTCCTATATTAACTTGAACGAATATCTTTTCTCCATGTGTGATCGATGTATAGCATTTGATGATTGTCGACATGTGTTGGCCCACCGGATTCTATAAATCGACTGGGATAAGTGTTGTGTCCTATATAGTGTTTGTATCATGTGTCCTTGGCACAAAGTACGAAAGCATTCTGTGTAACAAGCCTGTTTGAGCTCGCAAACGAGTCCCGACATGCAATGGAATCGTGTGTCGGATACAACCGTTTAGGATTTACATTAATGGAACCATATGGAACTCAACGCGGTATGAACCTCCATCTCTCTACTGGAGAATCCTGGAGAGACGGTGTCATCTTTGCAAGACGAATGATCTTTGAGATGAATTCGAGCATCAATGGATTCACGTCCTATGGCATATCAATGCTTGAATTTATCGAAAATTCGAATACAGTTCTTGGAGTGATTTGACGAATCACCCCAATGACCAATGCCGACAAGCCATGTTGGTTCAAGAAATAATCTCTCTTCAACATCACCACCACTCAAACCCACATCAAAGGCCAATGGCCACTGTCTTGTTCATGGATCGACTGTTCTAACTAATGATGCTGGAAGAAGCATGGGTCAATGGTGATCAACAACGACGATGAAAAGAGGTAGCGAGGACTAGGCTATGGCGGCAGCGGTCCAAGGCTACATTCAACGATGGAGCTCTACCTTGGTTAACGGTGAATGGTTGATCGATGATTGAAAGAAAGGATGGATCAGTCGAGTGTTCTTGAATGGATCGATTTTGAAAACTGATCGAGATTTGAAGTCAATGGCGAAGTTGGATCTAGAATCAAAGATGAAGATAGGGTTGGCTTTGAAGTTTGGCGGGAAGCATAGATCTTTCGATATGCTGAAGTTAGAAAATGAGAAAGTTATTCTTAGTCCAAAAGTACATATATGATTTAATACTAATGGATCGGTACCGATACATCAAGTGGTTGTTATAAAAAATGAAGAATGATGGAAGAAGATAGAAAATCTACCTAACCACAGATTGGAATGACCTTCAAAAATTTCTCAGTGATGGGCCAAGTATGTGGATAATAGAATTGGATATTTATATCTGCCGAGAAGATGTGATTCGACTTTTGTTTGGAGAAAAGTGTGTTAAATTTACATGGAGATGCAACGTTCCACGGAAATCATCGAGTGATGGAAGTGTCTAAACAAATCTAGATTTGGTAGTTTGTCTCGATTCAAAGCATGCATCATATTCACAAAAGCATACTTTGGAGAGCAAGTATTTTTCGATATTTGATGCAAGCGATGTCTCGGTAGAATTGGACTATAAAATGATGGAGTGGATCAAGCACTTTAAGAAGATCAACTATGAAAGGCTAAAGAAAAAGGATAGCGCTTTCGTCCAACACCATGGATCTGTACCGATCCATGGATCGGTACCAATCCATCAGAAGGTCAAACATGTCCTTATTCAGCTTGTACCATGGATCTACTTGCTATTTTGAAGAAAAAACAAGTTTGAAAGATGAGGGATCATTCGGTAATGATCCATAAAACTACAATTTCACCCCCCGAAGGTCAAAGACATGATGACTTAAGCAATTTTGGAGGAAGAAGTCAACATCTGATCAAGACCATCATGGATGATTGGGTACCGATCCATCAAATCTATAATTCTTGATCGATTTGACATAGAACTGGCTGTTAAACGATTCAAAATGAGATCTGATGATTCCAACCGACAATTTGAACTATAAATAGCAAATATTATCATTTGAAAATGACTTTCGTCTCAATTTTTCCTAAGAAAACGCCACCGATTTCGAAATCAATCATTTGTATTTTTAGAATTCCATTGAAAATTGGTTGTAATAGTAAAAGACTCAATAAAATCTATAAATTGGATGTAGACCAGTGATATGTTGTTTTCTCCTTTTTCTATTGTTTTTCTTTCATTTCTAATTTTTTTTAGGCTTACACCAATATATGAAGAGCTAGTTAAGCAGAAAATTAAAGGATAAGTGAGATAATGAGTGTGTGTTTTACTTAGGCTAAAAGGATAGAGAAATAAATGAAAAACAACCAAGTTAAAATGAAGTAGAAGTTCAAAGCCAGTAAGGAAAATAATCACTAAACCCGCTGCTTTGGCTAATGAATAGAGAAATTCGATACTGTTTATAGTTATAGATGTTGCACCTGACAACAGCAATAATACAACTTATCATACACCACAGTGAAATTTTAACTTGCAATATCCTAAAGCTTTTCATATTAGGGCAATGCTTGTGAATGTTCATACTGGCAAAGTATCATCCGATAGGATGCTCTTATACTTTTATAATTAAAAAATCAGAGTTCTCGCGTTTTTATAGTAGAAAGTGCTTATGTATGGGATTAGCATCCCAAGGGAAAACAACTTGATCAAAATTTGAAAAAGATGACTGAAAAAAAATTAACCCCTTCACTGACATCATTGTATAGAGAAAAATATGAAATATTTACCACTATAAAAGGTAAAAAAACCAACTACGGTTCCTAAAAGAAATCATCCAATTACATAAATTGGCAGATTCCCTTATTTACATCACTATCCATCCTGTAAAGATATGCAAGTAAAAGACATACTTTATGCACTTTCCTTGCAAGTAACATATGAACTATGGGACAATAATCGAGTGCATTTGACGCATCCAGTGGAATTGTCGTTTTCTGCATTATTGCTGTACTAGATAATATCATGCATCCACTTGAATCAACTTCTAGTCTCTGAGGTGTGTTTCTTTACATCACATGCTAAATCCAATCCATCACGCGTGGTAGTGCATATAACAACAACCATAACAGGGGAGCTAGCTTTATAACTTCACCACTTAACACGCTCATGGATACTGCAATGGCTCCTCAAGAAGAAGATCGTATAACAGGGCTAATAGATGATAGAAGAAGCTACGAGATGCATGGAGTTATCATGCTCTTGTCAATTGTGGTTTTCTTTGTGTTTTGCTTCTTATCCTTCCTTCTTTGCATCTACTTACGTCGCCTTAGAGCACTTCAGCATCAACGCGAAGACGATGAAGAAAATCTGAAGACCGGTTCTAAAGCTTATGTAGGACCAGTTATGTACGCTCCTAACAGCAAAACTCTGAAAGAGCAAACAGCAGGCCAAGTGCATGTGCTTCACCCTATAGTTGTGGCGGTATCGTAATTCATCCACGACCGCATCAAATTGCAGAAATTGTAAAAGATTGTATGTGTGGAATTGGATCCATTTCTTAACTGTGTTACACATGTTGGCTAACTCTGCTGCTAGCAAACATACAGTAAGTGCTAGGATTTATGTAGCATTTCTAGCTAAATTTTATGTAGCCTTTACTTTGATATTGGATTTACAAGTGCAACTTGGATACTGTACTAAAAAACCTTACTACTGTATGTGATGTTAATTAGTTGATGATTCTTATGGGCTGCTACATGTTGTGTTCTTGAAAAAACAGCAGTTAGGCTAAAATTTGACATGTGCCAGAAAATATATTGAATGAAAAATACGAGTGCTAACTTCTGCGGCTACTCAATGCTTTTAATGTTAGTGGATGAAATCTTGTGTGGTCCATGAAATTGAGACAAGGATATTCATGTATATTCTAATTCTAAATCTACTAATATTTTCAACACACAAAATATGTATAATAACATGATGCTATAAAATACCGAGAAATGTTATGTGATGGAGTCTGAAAATGAAAAAGAAGAGTCTCAACAAAGTACATTACCCTTATCAACAATATATACGATGATGTTGTGACTAGTATCATAGCATGCAATAGTGAAATTAGAGACTTTCCCATTAACATAGGATTACATCAAATGCCAGCTTTAAGCCCCTACATTTTTGCCATAGTGATGGATGAGGTTACGAAGGGTATACAATGTGAGATTCATTGGTGTATGTTATTTGCTGACGATGTTGTGTTAATTGACAAAAATAGAATAGGGATTGATAGACAGCTGAAGCTATGGAGACGGACTTTAAAATCCAAGGGTTTTAGACTTAGCAGAACTAAAACAGAGTATATGAAGTGCAAGTTCAGCAATGTCAAATCAGAGAACGAAGATGTCACACTGACCGGACAAGCAATGCCAAAGAAGAAATCCTTTCGATATCTAGGATCAATGTTGCAGTATGATGGCAAGATTGATGAAGATGTTAGTTTTAGAATTCGAGCGGAATGAGTGAAATGACGACTAGCGTCTGTCATTCTCTGTGATAGGAAAATCATACAAAATCTTAAAGGAAAGTTCTACAAAACGGTAATCAGACATGCGATATTGTATAGTGCAGAGTGTTGATCTACCGAAAGACAACACGTCCAGAAGATAAGTATAGCAAAAATGTGTATGATGCGATGTAGTTATGGTCATACCAGACGAAACCAGATTAGAAATGATGATATATATGACAAACTTGAAGTGGTACAAATTGAAAAGAAGCTGGTCCAACACCGTTTAAGATAGTTTGGACATCTCCAACGGAGGCCTCCCAAGGCACCTATGAGTGTTGGAATTATAGGCCGCATCGAATGTTCAAAGAGAGGTAAAAGTCGACCAAGGTTGATATGGGAGGAAGTAGTAAAAGAAGACTTGAAAGATTGAAATATATCCAAATAGCTGGTGTCGGACAGAAGCGCATGGTAGTTAACGATCCACGTACCAGAACCATAAGTTTGTTTATTTATTTTGTGCTTAGCGTTGGTTTAGAAATAGTGTTATAAGTTTTAAATTATAAGACTAGTGAATAGAAGTCACGTAGTTTTGATCTTCGGTCCGTATTACTATTGTTACCATTATTACTAATATTATTATTATTATTATCGTGGTTTTTTTAATCTTTATATATTTTTATTTTTTTATTTTATTCTTATCTTTATTTCACTAATTTATTATTATTAATTGTTTAATTATTTTACTTTACTTTATTATCATCATGAATTATTGTTGTTGTTTTGTCGTTGTTGTTACTTTTAAATTGATTTTGTCATTTAGTTTTGAATTCCATCTCTAGTCGATTCCAATTTGTTTGGAAATAATTGTTTTGTTGTTGTAAATGCTATAGGCAGAGGTATGAAAACTTTACCACAGTTAGGACAGAATTAGAATTTGTATGTTCCGCAATGGTATATGATAGTCCAAGCCATGTGACTCATATTTCATATCAAGTAGTATAAAGCTGGACAAGAATGGAGCAGTTAGTTACATCTAATTACTAGTATATTAGAAATCAATGAACTCCAATTTTGTAACCTGTGAACTTCTATAATGTACTGAAACTTTACCTTTAACAAAATAACATGAAAATCATACCATCACAATCATTTGAAGGTCATATACGAAAATAAATCAGCGAACCTTCATATTTCATGTCAAAACTTGATATTTCAGATCAAAAGGTACAGTGCATTGAACTAATGTTTTTGTCTGATATGGAACATGCTTACCTGTAATTAAATTAGGCATGGACACTAGTTGGTAGAGACTGCAGCTCAGGAGGACCACACACCGAACTGAAAATGTATGAAGCTTCTGCATGTTATACTGTCCCAAGCCTTATTGATTATTAAGGAATCTGTAGAATATTTGTGACTTTGCCCTTGCCAGAACTTTTGATAGCCAGAGGTGTTTCTCAATAAAACCGGCTAGTTAAGTCAGTTGCTTGGTCAGATCATAACTCGTAGTGCTAGTTAACTGGAGGTCATAATGCATAGATCATGAACCTTAACTGACTCACAACCATGATAAAACCACAATCACACGTAAATAGAACCAGGATCATTTTAAACAAAACAAAATAAAAAAACAAAAGTTGGAAACTAGGAATGATCAGTAGCACCATGAACACTTGAAAAAGTACAGGAATATTTACTGATAATGTGAATAATATAGGATGAAATATCAGTGAAGCATGTTTTACTAATCTTTTGAAACTACTTGAAAAAGTACAGGAATATCAGTGACTTTTCATTTTCAAACATGTATTTTGCAAAAACATAAACCAATCAAGTTTTTAGTGTTTTCCAAAACTGAAAATTGAAAACAGGTGGAAATCTAACACAGCAAACATACATCTAGCATTCAAATAGGAAAATGTTAACATGTGTCCTAAAAGCACATATTAAGATGTTAATTTAACTAAATAGCCCCTTGAAAACCGCATGTCCACTTTTATTTAAGGATAAAATAAGTATATGTACATGTACATATATGTATGTACATGTACATATATGTATGTACATGTACATATATATATATGTATATCCTTTTTAGCATAAACCATTCGTCGTAATATGCACCCTTAGAGCACATGTTACCAACCCTTTCAAAAATATCATTTTTCAAATAATAATGTTAGAGTTAATAGGAAAATATAACATAATTAATTGAATATATTTTTCCAGTTAATGAAACAAGTTAGAAATTTCTCTCCTCTAAGGAAAACCTTGAGCAAATATAAAAGTCCAAACATACATCAGTCTAATATATGTGTAAATATGTGTGGCTCAACATGCAAATATTTAGCAGTTTGTTAAGATATGATTCTAATATATTTGACTTCCCACTTATGGTCATTCCCACTTGGCTAGTGGGATTATGATGCGTTTTTAACGAATGAAATCAGGAAAGCTGAACGAGGCATTTGAACGGGACATTTGAGCGAACGAGGAATGCGTTTGACGTTACGAACGGGATATTTGTATGAGAATTTAAGTTGTAATTTTTAATTTAATTGATTTACGGTTTATTAATTATTTGTTTTGTTGTGTAATTTGCGTTTTAATTAAAATAAAATAACAGTACAAAAATCAAAATACGTACAAATTAATTAAAATACCTTAAATAATACAATGATAAAATGCATAGGGAATACAATAGAAATACAATTATAGTAAAAATCCTATTTATTGCCACCGCCTTGGTTATCAGATAAGTTTGATACTCTTTTGCATGCCTTTTTTTCAACCGCTGACGACAACCAATTTTTTGCTAGTTAAGAGCGTTGGATAAATCTTTATCATCGGACTGCATAACAATTATCATCGCTTCACCAAAATCAAATTCTCCTCCTTCTTCAAGACGTTGAACGCCAACTGTCATATCTCTGTAGTTTATAGAATTTCTTGTTGATTCTACATTGTTTATGTTCGGACTGTCTGAATTCATACGAGATTATTTTATATGTTTCTCG
This sequence comes from Allium fistulosum, assembly GCA_030737815.1. NCBI lineage: Eukaryota > Viridiplantae > Streptophyta > Magnoliopsida > Asparagales > Amaryllidaceae > Allium > Allium fistulosum. The sequence goes on from CM060907.1 coordinate 779,304,142, forward strand.
TGCAATCGGTCAATGATGTCGTATACCTTCTCATCAGTTTCTCCACAACGCCTTCTTAAACTAGCACGTGCACCAAAAGATGAACCAATGATGGGAACTTGTTGTAATGGAGCTTGTTGCCATGGAGTTTGTTGTATTTGAGGATTGGTTGGTAAATTCAAATTTGGAATTTGTCCACCTTGCGTTTCATCCAGTTGGTTAAAAACTTCTTCAAAAGCTAATGGTCTATTAAACTGGGTCTATGTAGAAGAAGGGGTACTTTGTTGCGGGGTTCTTAGTTAGTAGTAGGCGTATACGATATTTTTCCAGTTGCATTCATTCCTTGAAACAATTGTTTGCATCAACTTCAAATTGTCAAGCGGTCTTTTTCTATACTTCAAAACAATCATTTCAAATTCCTACAAGAAAAAAAAAAAAAAAAAAGATTGCAAACACAAAAATGCATATATGAAAATTACCTTTGCACAATCACTTTACCATTCTTCGATGTCTACAATTATCCTAGCCAGCACCAGTTTTGTTGCACAAACTTTTTTATTTAACCAAATCTCTTCTAAGACCATCGTATTTATGTCGGATTTTGGCTTTGTCTATCGATTCAATATACGAAGTGTTTTCTACCGCTTTGGTTGAATTTTTCCGCTATAACTTTATGCGCTCATTTTTTATCACCACTGCAAACAGAATATGTTTTTATAGCACATCTCAACATAATCTGAGTAGCGTCGGAGGTCCAATGATGTGGAGTCTTTTCGTTTAACGTTCTGATTGCAAAAAATTATTAAAAAATATATAATGTAGAAAAAAAAATATAAAGATCGAGGTGCTAAAATATACCTGAATAGCTTTGCGGATTAACGTAAACAATTTGTTATTTGGTGGTTTGGAGTTGTGAAGATGGAAATGGTGAAGGGGAAATATATAGAATGGAGAGGAGGAAGGAAGAGGAGGAGCCGTTGAAGGTACAACGGCTCGACACGTCCGAAGCATCGAATGCCAACGTTACTCTACCCTCTAACGGCTCGAATGGGCTTAGTTTGGAGAAAGGAACGTTGAGGCGTCGGACGCGTCGCCAATAAAAACGGGGTATTTTTCGGCTGCGAACTGCACCTTTAGACACATGTCAACGCATTCATCCAACCTATACACATTCCACGTAAAATAAGAAATTTGGCTTACATGATTTGGCGTGCAGTACTAGTTTACACTTGAGTCTTTACAAAAGAAAAGCATAAAGTATAAACATCATTGAAACAAAGCCATTGTCGTTATCATATGTAGGACATTATGTTTATTAAATGATGAAAAATTTCAGCACATAAAGATGACAATTATCGATTTAACCCATTACAACAGCATGATCTTACGTGGTTCTCTATACGAACATGTGTGGATTACTGAGTGAAATATCAGTAGATTTTCATGGTAATGTTAATTAGAGGTACGCTTGAAATAATATTTTACTTTTTCTTGGATAGCTATAGTTTAGATAAATAGGGTATAAAAGAAATTTTACAATATAATACAATATCTTGATCGAGGCTTATACTTATTTTTATTTTTCAAATCATACAGGCTTGACTTAACTAGCCCTTTTTCATGTTATGTTGCATGAAATTATAGTTCATTAAATCTGAATTAATTAACCAAACGAGAAACGGTTTATAATGAATTCATATTTCATAGAGTAATCCAAACTTGCTTCAGATAAATGAATGAATACATTACAAAAAAACTAAGTAACCAAGGACTAGAGAAGTTAATGGAACAGTTAAATTGTCATCCAATTCCGAACTTATAGGTAACGACTCAACAACTGCAGAAGCAAGAGACAGTAGAAAGAAGCGCATAACCATTCCGCAGCTCTCCTCAATAAATCCAAATATTGCGAAGTAATGCATGTACCTAAAAAACAATGTTGCATGTAATATTGTAAAATGTTTTCTTATTTCGAACGCCTCTCTTTAGTGTAGTATAATAAGGAAACCATCAAACATAAAAATAAATAAAATAGAAACCGTAGCATTTGGGTAAATACATATTTTTGGGTAGATTCAATTTAAAATAACAAAGTGGAATGCTGAAAATTACTAAATGGTTTCATACTAAAATACTCAATCAGAAGGTGATGCATGCTACTTTGACCGACCTCTTAAAAGCAAATCAAAACTCAATCATTCCAGAGACTTACAGAATTGATGCTACAAAGCCTGCAAGTGCCATTGCAACACTGCCCTCTATGGATTTATCAGGGTTGTAAGAAAGCTTATGTTTTCCAAATTTCCTTCCAATTATGTCAGCGAGTCCTGCATGAAATAAAAGTAGGTGCTGGGGGCAAAGAAAAAAGTCATCTGATAAGCAACACTTGGCGCAAACTCTAGAAAATCCCCAACAATTGTTACATATTAGCACTAATCTGAGAAACTTTGTGTGTGACCACAGAGTTCAAACAAGACTAGTCAATGGACGCAAACGCAGTTGGTTAGTGTTGTACCCGTATCCAAAAATCAAAATCCATATCCGAACCCGTATCCACGAAATGCATATCCACATCCACATCCATTGTTATTTTTGAATATATGATAATATCAGTATCCCGAAAAAAGATGCGTATATTTCTAGATATCCAAAAATACCTGTATCTAAAAAAATAAGATGTGGATAATTTTGAATATTTGTATCTAAAAAATAAAATGAAAACATAATCTATCAAGTGTTTCCAAGAGCATCTGAATAGAAAAGCTTATATATATTAATTTCAAATGATGAATGGGAATTGTGGTTACAAATTTTGATTTAATGGGTTTAACTAAATGTTATTTTAAAATAACAGAAAAAATATACTTAATCTCACACTACATGGATATTATTCGAATATTCAATGAATATAAATATCAAATGTTTATGCAAATATGAATCTCAGATATTTCTAACACTCACTGACAAATGACAAGCCTAGTCCAAACTGATTGCAACACAAAAATAACCAGATGTGTGTTATGAGCAGACATCCGTAGAGTCTATAAGAGAAACTTGATTCTTTTGTTTCCAAAATATATACGCACACCATATCTGGAACAATTAAGTTCATCAGCAGTAAGAAATTCATTTTCTGATTTACTATGCTGCTTGAAGGCAAGCATGAACAAGAACATTACCCCTAAGTTCTTAGCCTTGATCATATGGAGTAGGTGATCATTATTTAAGGGAAGTGATAAACACTGTTCCCTCTTCCTCTTTCTTGACAACACCCCCATTTTTATACTCTTTTGTTATTGGTGAAGAGAATACATTGGAGTAAAATAATATGCATATATAAAAGGGGTGGATGTTGTTATAAGAAAGAGAGGAAATAGAAGCCTATGCGGACTGGTAAGTCACTGCGTCGGAACTACTGGAAGCTTGTAGATAAAACATGCAAAAATATAATAACATGAACCTTGGAGGACAATACCATTTCTGTTTAGTTAAAAGTCTTGAACATTTTTTATGAAAATGAAGAAAGATAAAATACCATCTCCAGCACACAAATTGCAAACAGCAGCCATGCCAACGGGAGATGTTCGCCAAAAGACTGAAGTAGCTAATGTTATAGTGCAAGCATAATAAAGTGGCCCTTTTAGAAGTTCCCTGAATGCCAAGAAAACGAAAGTATATATTCTTATCCCTGCTATAATTAAAATTCTCCATTCCAACAACCAATAATAATTGCGACTATTAATGAATCGGAGGAATGAACCTCCGCCATGAAGATTGTATATGTTAGTTATATGGATAATGTCTTTATGTTAGCTTCAGCCTGAAGCTTTTGGGTTTGATTTCATGTCAGTTTTAGTTTTTAAGCTAAAGAGAATTTGTGTTTTAAAACTTATGTCGTCGTTTTCCACCTTTTATTTTCTAATCAGCGTTTTTTACATGCCAAACATTCCAATTTGAACTGTCAATGGAGATTTTTAGTTCACTAATTAAGTTTGTAGTTTTGGTTTTATATTTAGTATTAAGCAGATTTTATAAGTAGTTTTATTACTCGATGCACCAAATTAAATATATACATAATTGACAGAGAATAAAAACATAATACATTCATATAGCACTATTAGATAGTAAAAAATAGCAAAATTCAAATTTTATTTTATGTGATCATTCATTAAAACATCAATACATCATTGGGTATACTACCACTGTTTGTTATAAAACATTTTTTTTTCTTTTGAGAAGAACAAACAAGTAATATACGTATGGACATCGTACATTGCCATTATATGCGGCTTGTGCTTGTTAAATAAAATTGATCAATATCACTGAACCATATTAATATACTGTAAATATGACTTATGCCTCTAATTCAAAATTAGCACTAGCTCAAAAATATCCAGAAAAGGCAAATTGATTTAAAACATGACTAAAGAGACTATATGCAGATAAGTGCAATTAAGATTATAATATAAAGCAAGTTGGTAGTTTTTATTATTATTTAGGAGCCCGTGTGGGGTTATGGTTGCAAAGATACTATTTCAACAGCAGAAAGTACCTATAGTCGCCATGTCTGCTTATTGACTGGACCATAGCTTCATTTTTAATTATTCCAAGTCCCATGAATAGCATTCTAAAAATATTTATTCCAGGTGCCAATGCTGCAAGTAATGGTGCTTGCCATTCGGAACTGCAACATAAATGGATGTATAAATTAACCTAGATCAAAACTTAACAGGCAAGTGTTCTCCAGCGAATTCAACTACCTGAATATGGGCCAAAATAGCATGAATACCAGTCCTACAAATATATGTACGAGCTTCCGGTTCAATTTCTGCAAAATGGAAAACTTCCTATCAGAAAATATGTACAAGCTTCCGGTTCAATTTCTGCAAAATGGAAAACTTCCTATTAGAATACAACATGTACGTTCACGAAGAAACTGATCAAGGGATCCTTTTGCATGTAAGAGTAGAAACAGAAAATTCTGCATTGTCAGAAAAATACAATTTTTTGCTGACAACTGTGTGGATTTTTTCAGTTCTACTTAATAATCATCATCTATAGACCTTTTTATTTCAGAAAAAAAAAAGGCTTGTATCCTTTACGAGCAGTTAAAATAATTAACAAACTGAAGCTCAATACAAGTTTCGAAGTAAACTTCAATCAATCTCCAGAAAGACAAAAGTACTGATATATTTTAATGTACACAAATGAACAAAGAATATATCCATCCAACTCCAAAGCATGCATAAGAATCGGAAATATCCTTCAATCAAAGGCATTAAAACTTAACTAGACGCTGAACCATAAAAAATATCATGACAGGAGGAAGAACAAATGAACGTTTGTTGAAATGGAACTATATGAAATTAAAGAAACATACGAGTAAATGGTATTGCACAATTCATCACTATAAAAATTAAAATTTCATAAGTTCATTCTTCATAATGAAGAAACTGTTGAGATCAATCCATCCAATAAACTTTTACTTGCTGAATAAGGAAATTTGGACTTCGATGTAAACTCTCACAACCTCTAAATAACAGCCACACCTGAAAATTTGCCAAGATGCTCTCTTTTTCCTTTTGCTGAAACTCTTTTGGTAAAATGGATCACATTCACTGTGATCCTACAACCCTCTACAATACACAAGGCACTCACTTATCATAAGATAATTACAAGAAGAGATCACTTGTTAAGAGCAGTCAAATTCTCAATCAATGATAAGCTCACTTTTATATTAGGTAATTCAATAATAGAAAGGATAAGTTCCTCTACTCTTGGCAAATAACTACAAGTAAGGGACTCTAGCTAATTTGTATCATGAGATCCAAGATTTAATGATTTTTTATTCACGGTGCATGTTAGGATATTCTACTTTGCTAACATGCAACCATAGTTGTCAAGGCGAAAAAGCCTCAAAAAGCGGCAGGCCCTCGCCTAGCGCTTTTTTGCGCCTAGGGCTTTTTTAGACGCTTTGAATGACATTTATTTTGTACTTCAACCAAAAAATCTGCACTTGGAAAATGCACTAAAAGTCTAGAACTCAACTTTTGGCTTTAAAAAAGGCATATAAATGCAATATTGAGCACAAAGCATCGTACAATTAGCATAAATCAAACTAAGACCGGCGGCAGCAAATGTCAGGCGGCAGCGGCAACAGTGGAGCGGCGGCGGCAACAGTCGAGTGGCGGCAGTCAATGAAACTAGGGTTTTTTTTGTTTGAAAGTTCGACATTGAAAAAGGGAGCTAGGGTTTTATTTTTTTCGAGAATACACTCTAAATCGACAGTCAAACGAGCCTTTATTTTTTCTTCCCCTGTTGGATTTCTGGCTGCTATTGAGTCAAATGCTTAAATTTCCAATTTCTCCTCAAATGTTGCACGAGGCGCGCTTTTTTACCGCTTCAAAAGTCGAGCGCCTTTGGGGCTTTTTAGCGCCTCACGCATCGTAGGCGCTTCAGAAGGTAAAAAACCCTCATGCTAACGCCTAGGGCTTTTTGGCATCTAGACGCGCCTAGGCGAGGGCTTTGATAACATATCATGCAACATTGATTAAAGGCATAAGATCTTTAATTTAAGACTGGCTTAAACCCCCAACCCCCAAAAAGAAAAGAAAAAGAAACACACGCACGCACACCTCTTTCTTCCTTTACCACCAGTTCATAATAGAGAACTTTAAAGGACAAGAATACCAATAGAATACCAATAGATCCAAATTAGATCGCATTTCAGATTACAACAGCCTACTCCCACATTATCAACTTAGGCATCTACTACTAAATTGACCAATGGTCTCCATCATCAACTCCGGCATCTACTCTTGATCCGAACTTCAGCATTGCTAGATACTGCTACCCATCCCGCATCGATCACTCCCGCATGATCAAAACCGCATAAATTCCAGCTAGAGTTTATATGCAAACCATGTAAACCAGTAGCATGGTTTAGCAACAAACCATGCCATCAGGTAGCATGGATTAAATGAGAACCATGCTAAAATAGTAGTGTGGTTTGTTGAAAATCCACATCCACATCGTTCTCTTATATGATATTCTTTGTTACAACCAGGGGCATTCAAGGAAAGGAACGAAGTGAGAAGGGAAGTAGGTGATTTTTTTAATGATTTGATGGGATGGGAAAGGAGGAAAAATGGATATTAATATAATCAGCCTTAATTCAATGGCTAGAGGTATCCTACTCTAATTTCAACCAGAGTTCAGTAACCGATCCCTAATATGAAATATTGCTTAGCAGCTGTAGGATCTAACATTTAAGATCTTGTAATTCACTATCCCAGATATTCAGTTATTTCTTCAACTGTTCTCGTATTTTCTGCGGGTCTGCACCAGAAGACTAAATGCTTGTACGCTTTAAGGAATCACATTTCTAACTAGTCGTACATATGAATTGTTTATACATACATACATGTATGGTGGGTATACACCATACAAATTCAATAAACTTTACAACAAAAACCGCAAAATAAAAATTTCTATAAAAGACATATAACACAATTATTAGGCAATGTCGGACAAGGGATTAAGTCACGGATTACTGATGTGTATGTGGGTGGTTTGGGGAGGGAGGGGGGAGGGGGGTTGTGTAAAAGTCTGCTATAACCCTCTTTAACTACACCTCATTATACACTTGTACAAATTTTAGTGCTACAGTGTTTGAAATCAAATGAAACTTTGGAATTGTTCAATCTCCACTATGAACATCACTCCACAAAAAAACAAGATCATTTTACAAATTCGAACATGCTCAATATGTTGAGTGAATATGAGCCGTTAGGACATTTATTTTGACCATCGATTTGAATTATTATATTGAATAAGTTAGAATTATTCAAATTAACCAAGCTATTGTGAAGGTCTTAAGGAGTATAATACAACTTTTCATTTGATTTCGAATGGTGTAGCTCAAAAATTCACAAGGTTGTAAATGAAATACAGTGGCAATGTGTAGAAGAACACACACATGTTAGACGTGACTCACATTGTATTCGTATGAGTGCATAAATTAAATTAATTAGTCTCACATCGTAAGATTTTCTAAAAGTAGATAGGAATTTGTGTGTGTGAGAGAGACTAGTAGCACATAACAACAAGAGGTTCATTTTTTGTAGTATGAACGATACTTTATTTAAACAGAGCACGTATTTTTATATCTCGGATTTCGAATCCCTAACCATGCATGTTTCCCAAGGAATTGATCAAGAGTACACACCATCTCGGATATCAGCCAACAACATCGTATCACTACCACTTGAGTTAGTGGCCTTTGACAACAAAAGATTCTTTTTGTTACAAATGTTGTCACATCCATGCATGTTTCCCAATGAATTGGAATATTCAATCGCTCTTCCACACCCAATGAAGCGCACATATATGTAAATGCAAGGGATGTCGAAACTTCAATATAATATCAAAGCCAATGGTTCGAGTGACCGTTGTCTGATGAGACAGTGACCAAAGCAAAACTCTTCGAAGCTTGAAAATACTTGTTTAAGATGGAGATTTGATGGGCATACCATCTCAATTGCTAAGAGTCGTTGTGCATGCAATCTGGCACAACCGTTGAAAGGTCTAAGCGACCTAACCCAACTGCTCCGAGGACTCCATTTAATTACAAGGTGACTTGAGGAATGCTCATCGAGGAGATATGTAAGATGTGACTTGCATTGCATTTGTGTGGATGTGTGAATTGAATCATGATTGGTCTCACATCACATCGTAAGATTTCGTAAAGGTAGAAGGGTGTATATACATACATATGGGACTGGTTACAGCAGGTGTTGTCATAAGCGTGCATGTTTCTTGAGGGAGTTGACAGTTGAAACATTCAATTATGATACTGGCACCGGAGAGCATTGTTAAGTAGTTTTTCTCTTCTACACTCAATGAAAAACGCGCATAGGTGAATGTGAGGGATGTCGAAACTTAACACATACACAGATTTCTTACTCAAATTAATAGTTTTTGGATCAAAGCAAACACGTGATCAAAATTACCACAAGAAGAAAAATATGAGAGGAACCCAGGGAATTCAAGGGGCCCAAATCAAGATTTAATCTTAACCTTTAATTTAGTTTATGTAAGATTTTGAGTAAAAAGAGTGTGCGTACATGTATAATATCATATTCGGTTGGTACAAACAAATATTCCCTAGAAACAGATTTAAATACATGTATTATAAAGAAACAAGTAGATTAATGATAATAACGATAATAATGTACCGTCGTCTTTTTTCTGGTAGCGTACCAACCAAGGGTGCTAATGTACCAACCAAGAGGGTTCTGGTTGAATAATTAGAATTGCTCCATACAGATATGAGCTCCTTTTTGCAATCTTGTTTGTAAAGAATTTCGTTTCTCCATAAGCACATTTTGAAAAGGCTCAAAGTGATAAATTTTGTAAATTTGGCATTCATTAATACGAGTGTCATTTTATAGATGAAAATGAAGTGCTAATACAATCAATACTGTGAGAAATCTAGAAGAACAATTCTGTCAATAAATGTTAACTAATTTCCGACTAAACTGGTGAAAAGGATATCAAATATAGAAAACCAACAAGTAATAAGATATAAAACCTGATCAAAAATTTGTCTTTTCGCCAGTTCTTCAAAAAACCTCAGAAGTCCTAGCGCCGCGCCAGCCGTTATAACGGCGGCACAAGCATCCTGAGCTAAGGGATTTGCTGGAAGTATTGACGCCGTTAAGGACCACTGACGGTGATGGGAAGATTTGACGGCGGACCGATCTATGTGAATGCGGGAAGGGAAGTTTGCAGGTCGGGTCTTGACGGTGGTATTAGTGGATTTGACGGCGGTAAGATGTGGAGTGAGAAGAAAAAAGAGGGAAGAGAAGACTTTCGTAGACATTGGAAAATGCAGTAAACCAAACGGCCGTCGGTGCTTTAAACGGCTTAAATCACCTACCAAATCTTAAAAATAAAAATCATGCTCCGGATGTAAGTAGCCTGTCGATGCTACGGGCTATGGCCCGAGCCTGGTCCGAACCAGCCCTATTTATGTGGGCACGGGTGTTGCTTTTTACTACCCAAGTCCGATTCAAGCCCGATCCGGATCGGATACGGTTTTATCAAAATCCAACCCGGTTAGAGCCCGATCCGACTATTAGTTTTTCGTCGTATCAAAACAAGAATGCGTATGTTATTTATTTATCATTTTGTTTGTTTACATGTAGATGTTTTTGCATACTTTTGTTATGAGCTTGACTACATCACCGTCCAATTTATATGTTAACATTGTTTGCATACAAATTTACCAAAGTTGCAGTTTTAAAATATGGTTTTAACATAAATATTTTGAGTTAGGTATATAGTTATTACCCAGCGGGCTTTAAAAGCCTGACGGGCCAGGCTCGGGTATTAGGTTGAAATACCCTGCGGGTTCGGGCCGGGTTCGGGTTTTAATTATTGTAATTGGACTCGGGTCCGGGTTTTATAATACCCGGACCGAACCCTACCTATTGACAAGCCTAGATGTAAGATTATCTTATGCAAATAGCATATAATGTTAATTAACTTCTGCGTGTTAAGAAGTAAATCACAATTTTAACTCATTGTAATTTTTAAAACATAAACATCACACTAAAAGAAGAAAATTACTCCAATGCAAATGTATTTATAAAAATGAAATTGACTATGTCTCAATCAAAATTTAAATAAATCAGAATAATAGATAAAATATTACTCCATTATGTATATTTATTACTTCACACTGTGAAGTGCAATATCTAAAACTAGTCATTGCACTTGACAATGTCTAATAAATTTTTGTCAAGTCATTATAACATTGTCATTAACATTAACATTGAATATGAAAATTTGAACTAAATTACATTTTGATGACGTGTAATTTAATTACATCAAAAAAAATTCATGGTTTAGAGGTGTTCTAAAATTGCAATACAAGAACTGATAGCTCAGATGTGCAATTTTGAAAAAAAAAAATCTTCTTATTTTTCATTAGTTTCACTTAACGGATAATTGTTATATGTTTGAAAATTTAGTGTGCTACTATTGGCACATCAAAAAAAGCTTTTGGCTTCCAAAACTGAAGGTCGCCATACAAAGTTTTGTTCACTGCTCCCTAACACCAACTATTATTTTACTTTAGGCAACAAACACCCAAATATTTCAAAACACAATAGTTATCCCTTCTATACTCTAAATCAAATACAACTCTTTTCAAAAGATGAAGAAAAAAAAATAACATATACAAAAGGTCAAAAGAAAATTTTCCCAATCGTGTTTAGGAAGATGAAATTTTGAATAAATACTATATTAGATTAAAAAAATGGTTTGTCAAATCTACTAGCGTGCCTATTGAAGCATTTGATCAATCGTCTTCTTCCATATTTCACTTTCAAAAACTTTTTATTTGAAATAGTAAGAATCTTCAATTTTATCGTGATTGATATCTTCCATCTAAAAACCAAAAAAAAAAGTAAAGAAAATATGAGGAGAAAAAATAACATAAACATTATATGATAAAACATTACAATTCAATAACTTACATTGATATTTTTAATTACGACATCATCAAACTTTATATATGCGCGTTCAATAAAGTCATCCTAAAATAACAATAAAAAAATGTAAACAACAAATCTAAGATTGATATATAGAAGAAAAGTAGACTTTGAAAAATAATAAGTACACCAAGCTATTTTTTCATTAAAATTAGGATCATCCACTAAATCTTCAGTTAGTTTCATCTATTAGACAAAAGAGATATGTTTTTTCTGTAGGATTCGAAAATTTTGTTTTTTATGATGTTTTGAGAGAGTGTATGTATGTTTTTGCGAGGAAGATGAAGTGCCTACGGATGTTTAGGGAAGAATGAGAAAATAGATATTGGTGGCCATAATTATATGAAAAAAATGGATAGGTGATAAAAATTTAATGGTAGCTAAAAGTATTTTTCTGGATGCCAATAGCAACACACAAAATTTATTATTGAAAAATGGAACTCCGCTTTTGGATACAAGAGATTTTCGGTAGAGAGTCACCGAGTATGGATGTGTTTTTGGATACAGAGTCAATAAGCGCAGTGTAATTTCTTTTTCCGACAAGGATTGACCGAACTTTTTAAACCCCTTATATTTAAAAATGGAGTTACTTTAAAAATGCAAGGTGTGTTTTTGTGTATGTGTGTGTTTGTTAAGTGATGCTGATGTTAAGGTAAAAAAATGATTTTAAAAAGTTCAATCAAATTTCAAAATAACTGTAGTTCATTGTTAGCAAAAACTTAAAACGAACTAAAACAACTTATTAGTTATTTATTATTGTTTGTGTGATTACCAACAACTTATAAGGTGATAAAATATATTACTTATACACTGATAAGCCATAAGAATTATAGAAATTAGGATCAGACTCTTAATTTTCAAGGTTGGTATATCTTAAAAAAATGTTTTAAGCTACACGACTATTTTTATTTTCAATAATTTTTTTTACTTTTATTTTTTCAAAATTAAATCTGAACTTAACTGCATGTCTTTATAACCAAACCTTTTTTTTTTCATTTTTTTGAAAAATGCAAATATTTGCAGTTTTTATTATAAATATTTATACTGTAAATATTTGCACTTTAAATTGCAAATATTTGAGTTTTTATCTAAAATCAAAAAAACAGTGTGGTTCTTTAAACTTTGTAACTAAAAAAGTACTAAGAATAAGTGTGTAACAGATAAATAATTTCAACCAAACATCATCTAAATAAAGAACTAGGGAGTGGTACATGTTATCCACGGGAAAAATACAATAATTGTGAATATTTCTTTGTTAAGTCATGTTATTAAACTATTTCGTTAGTTCTTTATTTACTTTGTATGATTACTATTACACTGGTTATTTTTTATATGATTTTCATTTTAGGTTTCTTAGAGCATCCTTAATAAGGGTCACTAAGCCCTATTTTGGGTTCACTAGTCACTACCACGGTCGTTTTGACGACCTTGGCAGACCATGCGAATGACGTCACTCGTTTAAAACATTTCCAGCATCAGATCAAAGATTATACAATGAATTTTACTAGTCATAGTTGGTTTTCCCAATGCCATCCATTTTTGCATAAGCCAACAACTGATACTTCTAGTAAACCACTTCAACTTGCTCAAGATTATTTGAAGGAGAAGCATTGTGGCTTAGTCGAATGAACTAGTAGGTTTAAATGTTCACTCCAGTGAGATAGCCGACGTTATTAATGCAGGCTAATTATTTAGCATTATTAATGTCGGCTAAATCACTAGGCAATGATAAAATATTATTACCATTGCCTATTTATCCGGCATTAATAATGCAGGACAAGGTAATAGTAATATTTTTATCATTGCTTAGTACACCATATATTATCAACCACTACACACTTTCAAATACAACCTTCTTCTTTCTAGTTTTATTTTTTGATCCCTTAAATCCCAAATATAATTATCAAATTTAAATGCAAAAATGTCCAATATTTAAAGAGGAAAAAAACCGATGCACACCACATATCCAAGGTTTCAAGAATTTAATCAAAATTCTGATGTTTATGATAATTCTCGCCTAATCGACCGAGCATTCCGAATTTTCAACCAAATTCTCAGTATACATCTCAAGTATATTCCCGTCAACAATCATAGTGTATGAGCCAAGGCTTTAACGCTCAAGCAAGCAACCACTGCTAAAATATCAGTCCACAATATCAATATAAGAATTTTAGAGGTAGCTCATGAGGTAATTTCAGCCAAAATACCAACTCTAATAGAAATTTGAATTCTCAGTCTGAATCATTTAAGGGAGAATTCAATCAAAATCAAAAATGAGTTTGGAGATTATGTGGAAGATAAAAATTTATGGGATGGAAATAATGATTTCATTCAACAATTTCGATGGACTCAAACAAGACTGAATCTAGGAGGAATTAACATAAATGAGTCACCAATTCCTGAAGTCAATGAAATTCTCATTGAATATTCTGCTACAAATCAAAGGAAATGGTCGAAATACGACTGAGAAAATTTTGTTATTTGTTGGCTAGAGTTTTCTGGTAATTCAAAGAAAGGTACATTGCAAGCTGAATTTGCATTTTGGACTTTAATTTTGAATCTATTCTATACTTGTCTAACCAATAGTATTCTTGAACCATTGAATCTTTGAAAACTCAATGGAGACACATTAAGAAGGCATGCTAAAAATGGAATGAGATCATGGTAATCATTGAGACTAGAAAGCAAAGTGGTGCTACGGACGTTAATTTGGTATGTTTTTATTAGCAACCATTATTATAGATAACTATTTAGTATTACAAACTACTAATATTTTATATGAAATTTTGGCTTGAACAGGCTAATGAAGTATAGTAAAAGAAAACAAGGGAATTGCCTTCAATCTTTTACATAATTATGATTAGGGCTGTCAATGGATGCTTTCGAATACGGATAGTGCCATATCCGTATCCGTATCTGAAATCATTTTCGGATATCGGATATCCGTATCCGTTTAATTTTCGGATATCGGATATCTGTATCCGCTTAATTTTCGGATACGGACGGATATCGGATATTTATCTGCTCCGCCAATAATTGATAAATTTAAAGGTATAAACGAAAAAGTTTAGATCAACATAAAACATTTTTTGTACTATTGTTTATAAAAAAACAAAGAAATAAAAAATATGGTGATAAAACATTGTTTTATACTAATATATGTATGTGTATCCAAAAATATTCAAAAGTTAAACACTCATAGCCCTATTTTCCTATTTTAAATTATATAAATATGCATCAGTTAATCGGACGGATATTTTTCGGATACGGATACCACTATAACCATATCCGTATCCGAAAAGCTTTTCGGATATCTGTATCCGCTTTTCGGATAACAGATGTTTTTCATATTTTCGGATACGGATTCAGACGGATATCGGATTTTTCGGGTACCCATTGACAACCCTAATTATGATCTCCTAAATGAGGAAGACAAATGGAGCATGATCAAAAGGAAACACTCTAGATTTCAATTTGCACCAAGAAGGATGAATGTTGGTTCTAGTACGAGAGATTCTGATGTCCCATAAGTTGTTGAATTACTGGATCCAATCCATGTCGTAGTAATGATGTTGGAAGAATAGCAATAAAATGCGGATTAAAGAATAAAATTGATTACAATGCCTATTACAGTTGAATAGTGGAACATATGACGATAGTACATAATAATGCAAGATTGATGGAGGAAGATAAGGAGCAGAAGAGATTGTTGAAATGGAATGAGCGGAAAGTTGAGATACAAGAAAAAAGAAGAGAAATATACATGTTTGCAAGAAGGATTTTTGGAACTATAAAGAGACAAAACGATGATAAAGAAAGAAACCAATTTGGCTATGTTAAGTTGTGACCTATTTAAGCTTGAACTCGAACAACGTGAGAAAATGCGGAGAAAAATTAGATAAGATCGTGCAAGACTAGAGGTCATCCAACTTTTAGTCTTATTTTGTATGTTTATCCCTTATTACAATGTTTTTAATATATTACCACTATATTTCTATTTTTATTTTGGTTGTAACTTTTGTTATTGTAATGAAGATCCAATGAACAATTGAGATTATACTGTTGTGTCTAATATTACTGTCCTTCACTAAGCAAGCAAAACAAAAATTTTGTTAATCTGTGTCATTGGTCTAGGTCTTGTCAATTAGTTGTACATTGTGGAATTAATAGTTTTCATAAATTACTTTTATCATCGAATCGGTGAAAAGTAAAAATGGTCTGGTTATTTAAAGTTATTGTCCTTTACCGATCTCATAGTTGGATCTTTGTTAATTTGTGACAGCACAATGATTGACCATAAAGCGTCTTGTTTACCTAAAGTGACAGTGTGAACCGAACATTAAGTACTAAGAAAAGTAAAAAAAGTTAAGCAATACTAAATGTTTGGTGTTACTTGGTCAGCAACAGAATTGCTTATACTGATGAAATCTTACATTGAGACAGATTGTAGACATAATTTGATGTTGTGTAGAGGTATGTATGTTAGTCATGAAGGTTGTTGGAACTTAGTGAATGAGGTATACAACAATCATCTATTGTACAAGTAGGCGGACGTCTTTGGAAACCAAAAGATCTTACAGTGAATCTATGACGGTTTGCGATAGGTATTCAAAATAATTTAAGAAGTAGAAGATGAAAACTTATTTCATCAAAATCGCTCAACTTTTGATTCTCGTTGATTATGGGAATATGAACCGAATTCATTGGTCATGAGGCATTTGAACTTTGATACGGTTGGCTTAGACATTTGGTTTAAATCATTTCACTGTATTTCCATGTGCTATTTGCTTATCCGTGTCTTCGTGTTATCTGATCTTTGCATATTTTGATGATTTATAATCAATGTTATTTTCCTTTAGTTCAAAATTTATGTTGTATCTTTATTTTTGTTTTACATATGATTTGAACTTCTGATATTACGATAAGAAACATACACATAAACATTAACAATAAATATGTTCATTACACAAATGACTATATAACAATTAAATAGAGCAACATCTATTTCTATAATTTCGCCCACGAGATCAGGACTTGGAAGGTAGTTAAGGGAAGGCAAAGGAAAGGTAAGATGGCAAGACATAAGGAGTTAAGAGAAGCAAAGGAGTTGAGAAGAGGAACCCCCCATGTTCGGCAGTCTAAATATCGAACAAAAAATCCTGTTGTGTACCCAAGGTACCGAATAGGAGATCATGTTCAGTAGCCTAGGTACAGAACAAGACATCATGTTCAGTAGATTAGGTGTCAGGCAGCTATTCCAAGAGGAGTGTGATGTGAAGACCGAACCAGAATGAGACAAGGGATGCCGAACCAATGGAGGGTGTGTAAGAACCTGGTCAGCATGACGTCCATGTCCACTTACCAGACCAACGCACCCGAGCAGAGCCTATGTCACCGAACCAATCAAGTTATACATGGAAGAAAATCTGGATATATTTTGAAATTTATGATCATATCTTTTATATATGGAATAATCTGAACCGAGCAAGTTATATATGGAAATTGCTTGATTTATCAAAAAAATCCATCTACCTCAACATCTCTATAAATATCCAAGCATTTGACAGCCATAAAGAGAATTTTTAGAGCTTCAAGACTCTACAATACAGAGGAATCCAAATCGAGCCTCCATATTCCTGTATTTAATAATAAATCATTGTATTACATATTAAAACACTTGTAAAATCGTAGATATAAGAAAAGGAATAAAAATGAATAATGGATGCAGGCCCATTACAACTGAACCACTATAACTCCGTGTGAAATTTATTCTTTCTGCATTATATTTCAACCGCATCTTTTATTGTAAATTTGATTGAAGGTGTTTGCTCATTTTTGTGCAAACATTTTTTGTGCTTTCAACGAGAACTTCTCAACATGCCTCCTAAAACTAAAAGCAAGACGGGTGGAAATAGCGGGAATGCTAATCGAGCTGTTATAGAATAAGACAATCATTCATCTAGTGCCCCACATCGAACACCATCACTAGGGGTGACTTACAGTTGTGGAGGACCTTGATACCCATTTCATTGCCCAATAGCAAGCTACTGTGAACCAGATCATGACATGCTTTGGAAAGACATAACCAACCGTACATAACACTGAAACAAGAGGAAGGACTAGATCTCGGGGGTACGAAAGAAGGAGGGGGTCATACTCTAGTGGATTTCATATTAAGAAAATCGAGGAGTATAACGAGCAAACTCCGAGGAAGCAGGTCGAGCAAGGGCTCAACTGGACACCATGCCCAAGGACCTGTTTGACGCTAAACCAAATAGAGGAGGCGACGAACTAGGAGCGGCCATGGTTGAACCTTCCCGACCTAGGCAACGCTCTCTAGTCTTGATAGAAGTAGCAACTAATAGAAGGTGAACTTATCGCGGGGAGTGATCTCGAAGCACGGAACGAAGCCAGGATTGTAGGACAAGTCATCATGGAAGGTATGAAAAAATCCTCTTACCTCGACTAGAGAGGTCGACCCAGCTTTGCTCATCTCCTAAACTGGAAGATCATATGGCACAAATTATAAGAAAGTGCATCCACTGCAAGAAAATCGAGCGTAGGAATCGGACTAATGGTCGGTAGCCCATTTTTGTGTGGAGATAAAGACTACTCAAAATCCTAGGAACTTCCAAATGCCTACTATGGACCCTTACGAAGGCTTGACTAATCCCATAATGCATCTTCGACGATATACGCAACATACATTAATGAGTGGAGCGACAGAAGAAGTTTTATGTAAGTGCTTTCTCCTCTTCTTGTCAGATTCGGCGACCGTGTGGTTCTGCCTCCTTCCTCCTCAATTCATTCACGGGAGATGTTGAGGAAAAAATTTATTAGCCAATTTCGGGTTCATACAGAGCAGCCCAAAGGCCCAAACACTTTGCCGAATGTGAAACAAGGGGAGGACAAAACACTATGGCAATACTTGACTCGTTTCAACGCTGTAGCCATTAGCGTCTAGAATGCTGATGAACGGCTGACTCTTATGGCACTATGTAATGGTGTTCATCCTAACACGAAGATGGCTCAGAGATTAACTAAGGAGAAGCCAGCTACTTTGTAGGATTTTTTCTATAAAGCAGCAAAACAATGACCCAAGCAACTTTGGTGAAAGGAAAATAGAATGAAGAAGGTTCAAGCCTAGCATGAGGTTTGATACCTATGCGAACTTGAATGATAGTATAGGAAACATTTACCTCACCATATAGGCAAAACTCAAATACAGCATACCTGCATTGAGAAAGGAAACTGGAGCTGAGATGAACACGGAAAGTATTGTAGGTTTCATGATCCCATAGGGATAACACTAATGAATGTCGTCATTTACGGGACATAATTGAAAAAACATATCAGGAAGAGAAGGCTGGAGCGGTATGTTAAGAATCTGGGTGCTCCCCCTATTCCTAAAAAGCAGGCCTTGAAACAACTCCCATCGAGAAATGGGGGCGAAGGATCCAGTGCTAATTGTGGAAAGGATTGGAGTTGGTGATTAATACCATAATAGGAGGACCGCATGCAGGCAACAAAAGTTGGGTAGAGATGGAGAGATATGCAAAGTCGTTAATGAATGGAGAGGCTTACGTATGTGCTATAGGAGAGGAGCAAAAAACCAAGGCCCTATGTTGAGAACAAAGTGAAATAACCTTCAACGACAATGACTTATGAAGAACGCAGTACCCATATATGGACCTACTAGTGATTTCAGTCATGTTTGGCCCGACAGCGGTGTATCAGATTTTAGTAGACAGTGGGAGTTTAGTAAACATCTTGTTCAAGGATGCATTTGATAATATAGGGTTTTCCATGGAAGATGTCACACCTTGCAATTAATGGTTATATGGCTTCATAGGAGAGGCCACAATGCCCTTAGGAAGGCTGGATCTATTTGTCGAGATAGAAACCCATCCCCGATCAGCCATACGAAAGCAGAGTTTCATCTTGGTGGATGGATTCTTTGCATACAATGCCTTCCTAGGGCATCCTGCCTTATTTGACTTTCACGCAATGGTGGGGGCAATGGTATCTAACTATGAAATTCCCTACAACTAATGGAGTAAAAGCAATGGAAGGGAATCAAGACGCCGCTAAGGAGTGCTACTGTAACGACCCTGAATTTTTGACATTTGAAATTTGAATATTTAATTGAGTTTAAGTATTCGAATGATAGTTTAATTTGAAATCCAAAAAATATTGCTGTGAATTTGGCAATTTAATTAGTGAATTTAATTGTATGGAATTGGGTAAAATTTTGAAATTGGAATTTCAAGCTTGTTAAAAATATTTTAAAGGCTTAGGAAATTTATATTGATAATTCTGAAGGTAATGGAAGCTTCAGAATTGAATTTGAAACTGTTTTGTTCAGTTTTGAATTTTATCGTTTAAATTGAATTTAAAAATAGCGTTCCGAGGCACAGTCTCGGAATTCGACGAAACCAGTTCCATTGGATCCGTAATATTGTATTATTATCGGATTTCAATTTTCGTAATGTTTGGAGTGATCGTTTAGCCGTACGATAAGCAAACGCGCTGAAATTAAATCGAAAATTTAATATTGTAACTGGTCCAAAAAGCTATCTTCTCCATACGATCGAATTTGGACTCGAAACCTTTTCCATTATGTTCGGAATAGGCGTATAACATTATGAACGCCTAGCGGCATGCCTCGATAGGAAGTCAAAATTTTTAGTTGACTTTATCGGAACGATTTGAATTTGAATTTAAATTGAATATTTATACAGTCAACCTCAGTTGAAATTATTTCACTTCATAACTTTTTCCCATCAGTTCGAAATCACTGTGCACAAAAAAAAATCTCTGCCGACACACAGAGATGCTTCTGTATGCAACTCTTCAGTTATTCAAAAACAAACGAAAACTCTTTCGTTCTCGTTCTAAACTAAAGCAATGGCCGAAATTGAATTCTCCCCTCTCTTCAGTTCATTTGAATAAACCCCAAATTAAATCTCATCCGCCTCCTATCTCTTCAGTTTCGAATCGAGGGCTTCGTCGATCGATTCCCATGTTTTCGTACTTGATTCTTTTCGCTCCAGGCGAAGCCATACCGAAGCAGGGGAGGTCGCGTTCGATAATAGGGACGGCTCGAGCACGAGAAAGTGAGGATTTCGATGCGACTAGAGTCGCGAGCAGCTAGGGTTTCATTTTTTATCGGCTTCGAGTAGCGTTGGGAACGCGAGTGGCCAGAGTTGCAGGCGCTCGCGCACGCGTGGCCAGGCGAAGAGTGTCGATCGATTTGGGGGTTCTCGCGATGGCGATTCATGGTCACGTGCGATGGTGGTCTCGAGGTGACAATGGCGAAGACTGCGGCGTTGAACTAGTAGCTACAGGGTTTCGATTAACAGTAAGGTATAATCTTATTTTTATATTGAAATAAATCTGTATTGGAAAGAAAATATATATGTAGATATAGGGATGTTTTACAGTAAACATATAAGATTTTGGGAATTTTGAAATATTTGGAAATTTATAAAAATAGATTTTTGGAAATCCATAACTTATCTTCAAAATGGGAGGATAATAAAATAGGCATCACACATTTTAAATCTACTATTCAATTTTTAAAAATAATAGAGATTAATTCGTTTAACTACTTACTTAAGTATTTTAGTCGTTGAAGGAAAATATATTTTATTAAAAAGGGATTAGTTTAAAACTAATTTTTTTTGTTAAATTAAATAAATGAAAATTAATTATTCGATTAATTCAAATGATTAATAAAATCGTGAATTGTTTATACAAGGTCTGAAAACGGTGAAGAAAACAAACTGGATTGGAAATGAATTGCAAATTAAAAGCAAAGGTGAGATCTTCTCACTCAAATAAAAAAGTTGAATTGTAGTTATTGATTGATTGCCTGATTGTGATAGTATATATAGTAGTATATAACAATATATATATATTGGAATATATATATATATTGGAGTTGTTGATTTCCCGCATTATATAGCGGATGAGACCCTATTGCGCCGCATAATAGCGGATGATATTTTATAAATCCCATATACCGCGATATTCCACCTCGAAGTGGAATGGGTATTGTGCTAACGCCTGTGGATGCAGGGAAACAGGTTGGAAGAATCCAACTGGATTCCTCAAATTATGTTAATTTGTTTCATATATCGTCTGTTGATTATTTATAATCTGTGTGTGATTATATTTGTGATTGAGACTGTTGAAGGCTAAAATTTAGCCGAATGTATTTTTGGTATCGTTGGATACCAGAAATAAATATATATTGAATTTTGAAATTAAAGTGGAAAAACTTTAAGTAAATTTATTTTTAAGAGTTGAATAAATTTAAAAGAAAGAATTTAACGGTTAAAAATTGATTTTTGTAATCTTATCGAATAAATTCCAAAATATGGCAAAGGATTTTAATTTATGGGTTTGAATAACTTGTTTAAAAGTTGAAGAATTTATTGAAAATGAAATTTTAAATAATTTGGTGTTTGAATGGAAACTTAGTTTGTGATTTGAAATAAACTTGTAAATCAATTTGTAATTGATTTAAGGTTTGAAATAATTTGGAAATCAGATTTGGAATTTAATTTGGTAATTGAAAATAAATCATTGGAAATCAATTTAAAATTGATTTAGTGTTTGAAAAATAAATTTGGAAATCAAATTGAAAGTTGATATGGAGTTGAAAGTGAATATTTGAGAAATCGATTTGAAAATCGTATAAAAAGCGAATATTTGGGAATGTAAATCCAAAATGGAATTTATAAAGAAAAGGGGAATTTGTTTTAAAAATAAACACTGATTTATTTTTAAAGTGTGGAAATAAATTTACGGATTTGGAACGTAAATTTAAAATAAATCGATAAGGATGATTTAATTGGTTTAAATGGACCATTTTGAAATGAAAGTGTATTCTCACTATAAAGCCGAGTATATTTCCAAAGTAGCTTTTAAAAATATAAATTAAAGGTTCTAAAGTTGGTTTTTAAAAGAAATATTTGGAAATATATTCCGCGTGAGGGAATTGATTTGAAATTTGTTTTCAAAAGTTTGAAAGGTGAAAATTGATTTGAAATTAGTTTTCAAGGTGTTAAAGTGTGGAAAAATATATATCTTGTGAAGATATTTTGAAAATAAATAATTTGGGAAAATTATTTAAATCTGATGATTGTTGTGAATGTGGTTGATAGTTAAATCACCGACTATCAATATTGCCTTTGAAATGGCACTTGAATTTGTTTTTAAAACAAACGCTTATTATTCGGTTTAGCCGGGAAAGGACCTTTGTGTCAGATAACCCATCCCGAATAATGATACGACGTGTATGAATTGCAATTGAAGACAGGTGTGAAGATCGGGTATTTTTGAAAATGAAAGGACAACCTGTCGAATGTCTTTGCACCGAATTGCTCCGGTATAGAGATTTGTATCACTCTTTTTGTGATGGGAAGTCCGGACGTGATTAGTGAATATCCGGATTGCAAGGGCTTCTTTGGAAGTGCCTTCGGTTCTGTTCGAACCCGGAACAGACTTGTATGATTACATGTCTAACATTACATTTTGAGATATAAAGTTGATTTCTTTCAAATACATTTCTGTTGGTGGCGGAGAATTTATTCTCTTAGCTTAACACCCTTCTCTGAGACGTACGAGCTCAGAGGTTATGTAGTTGAAGGTTATCAGCGATATATTCCCAATTTGGTAATGTGGCATGCTGAGTGTTGTTGTGTGATGATTATTTATTGATCATTTGTTGATCAAAGCGTGGCTTTGTAAAAAAGCGTAGCTTTGTGGACGAGACCTCTTTGGACCTCACAACCCGGAAATGGTCGAAACAGGAATGATGCGACAAGGTTATGAGGGTCGCGCCCTTTAGGGTATGTCATTTCCTTCTGGAAAAGGGTGGTATCAGGTATGGAGCCCTGATATTTAACCTATGTGGTTGCTCCAATCTCATTTCTTTGTGGTTGTTGCTTTGTGATCGAGGCGCCTCGGATAAAGGTCCCAAAGGACCGGGGGATGGCATATTCGTGTAGTAGTTACCTAGTGTAAGGGGTAACCCGGTCTTGTGTTGGCAGAGAGCTAGTTAGTTCTCGGGACGTCCATCCAGAGGCGTACCCATTGGCAGTAGGAAGTTCCTTAGCCTGACCATTTGTCGGAAATCCAATTCCCAATACGAACCTTGTACGGTTTTAGTTGTAGAACCTGCCATTTACTTATGGTGGTCACCACTGTTTAGATGGTAGCTATAGTAGGCATACAATAATGGTTGTATGCTGGCTAAGATTAATATTATACTTTCGAAATGTTTTCCACACTAGACATTAATAATAATATCAACTGATCTTTCGTAGTAAGCATCTTTGACTATAAGAAGAAATATCCTCCAATTCTGCGTTTGCATTGTGTGTGTGGCGGGAGGCCTTATGGTAGTTTCATTTTCCAAAAGCATTGCGAATTAATTTTATTTTCTTTATGAAAATAACTGTTTTACGATCTCACACCAGTCACCATGACTGACTCGGAGTTTATTGTTTCCTTTCTAAACTCTGGGTGCCCATAATTTTCCACACGGGCAGCCTAGAGTTACGTTATCAGGATATTCTGGAGCTTTGGAAGCAAGCTGGATGGCGAGACGTACTCCCGTACTTATTTATTTATTCCGTTGTGTATTCTATATGATGACAAGTTTATGTAACTGTCCATTGTTGTATTGAGTTGTATATTGACTCTCATTGTTATATTGTATAAACTGATATAGTTCTTTGTTTAAAAGACTAGTGATTATCTATTATATATTGTTCCGCTGCGAATGTGAGATTCTGATATTGTTTCTGTTTCTATTTTTTTTTGTTCTCTTTTTCTTCTGTCTTCTTCCACCTCTTCTTTTTAACCCTAATGGTTCGGTTTTTTTCTGGCATTCGATTGCACGGCATTTGATACAGTGAACGTATTAATGTCGACTTTCGAGCGTCGAAAGATCCCAATCGTTACAGCTACATACCAGAACTTAGATCAACAACGAGATAAAGGGAAAGGTGTAGAGGTTGCATTCTACATCAATAATTCTATCGCATAGCAATTAAAGGAAGGGCCCTCACTCAAGTTCACAAGCGATCCATATAATGA
The DNA here is from genome assembly GCA_030737815.1 of Allium fistulosum. Lineage (NCBI taxonomy): Eukaryota > Viridiplantae > Streptophyta > Magnoliopsida > Asparagales > Amaryllidaceae > Allium > Allium fistulosum. The sequence continues at coordinate 779,328,789 of CM060907.1, forward strand.
ACTTGACCTGAGAGACGGAGGAGAAGGGGCCACAGCCGAGCCCGTAGAGGCAATAAATTTTATGGAGATAGATAGCAACGACTGGACTAGGCTTGTGAAGATCGAATCTAGGCTAGAATGGGACCTCAAGGTGCTATTAGTAGGATTTCTACAGGATAACTAGGACGTGTTTGCCTAGTCTCCCATGGATATTTGTGGAATTCCTCCCTTGATAGCATGTCATGCATCAAATATTAACCTAGGAAACCCCAAGTGAAGCAAAAGAAAAGAAGCATGGGACCAGAGTAATCAGCGGCTCTTAATGAAGAAGTAAAGACTTTGTTAGACAATGGCTTTGTCCAGGAGCCTTGGTACCCAAAATGGATTGCAAACCTAAATTTGGTCATGAAGTCCAATGGGAAATATCATACTTGCATCAACTTCTCCAACCTAAATGACACTTTGTCCTAAGGACTACTTTCCACTCTCGAGAATTTACCAGTTGGTAGATGGAACGGTGAGGGCATGGGCTCTTATCCTTCATGAATGCGTACTCAGGATATAATTGATTGCGATGTATGTCAGAAAAACACTAGTTTTGTTACCGACCTAGACTCTATTGCTACAAGATTATGCCATTTGGACTTAAGAATGCAGGCACGACGTATCAACATTTAGTCAACATGATGTTCGCTGGCAAGGTCAGAAGGACTATGGAAGTTTATGTTGATGATATGCTGGTGAAGTCAAAAAAGGTTAAGGACCACGTTTCACACTTGGATGAAATGTTTCTATTCCTACTTCGAAATGAAACTAAACCTGTTAAAATGTTCCATTGGGGTGTATTTTGGAAATTTCTTAGGATTTATCGTGCATGCTACGGGAATAGAAGCAAACCCGAAACAAGTCCAGTCGTTGAAAGATATAAAATTCCCGAAACTTGAAAGGAGATGCAAAGTCTGAACGAGAAAGTAGCAGCATTAAGCAGGTTCGGATCAATGGCTACAGATAAGCATGTTCCGTTCTTTGAATCACTCAAGAAGGAGAAGGGAAATTTCACATGGATAGACGAATGCTTGGCTACATTCCTTAACTTATTAGAACATTTGCAGAAGCCACCGGTTCTTTCTACGCCGATCAAGGGAGAAAACCTTTATCTATACTTGGCTGCATCGTTCCATGCCCTGAGCTTAGCATTGGTTAGAGAAGAAAATTGGATGCAATGCTCAATATATTACGAGAGTAAGCATTTCATCGGGCTAGGGTCTAGGTACCCTAAGGTAGAGAAGTTAGCTTACTGCCTACTGATTGCATCCACGAAGGTGAGACATTATTTCCAATCGCATCCTATTCGAGTGCTAACCGAACCTCTGAGATAGATCCAACACCGACCAAATACCTCAAGAAGGCTCACTAAGTGGAGTATTGAGTTAAGTCAATACGAGATTACCTATAATCCACGATTAGCAATCAAAGGGCAGGCCCCTGGCAAACTTTATTTTGGAGTTCAATGTTAGAAATTATGAAATGGAATCCTGGAAGGAAGAAGCTCTTAAATGGCGAACGTATGTAGATGGAGCATCAAACGAGCATGCCTCCGGTATGGGAGTAATATTGTTAACTCCTGGAGGAAAAAAGCCAAGCTATGCTATATGACTGGAATTCAAGGCAACCAGAAATGAAGTGGAATAAGAAGCTTTAATAGCAGGGTTGGAGATAGAAAAGGAGCTAGGAATTAAGTCGATGTGCGTCCTAGTGACTCACGGTTGGTTGTAAACCAGGTGGTCTGGGGATTCCAGGCTAAGGAGAGCGCTTAAAGTTCTATTTAGGGAAGGTGAAGGTCTTTCTTAATGAGATGGAGCACTACACGATCAAACACATTCCCTGAAAAGAGAATCAGGATGCAGACGAGCTGAGGAAGTTGGTGAGTTCAAGAGTTGGGCCTTTGTCGAGATCGATACCCATTATGATCTTTCTTAGTCCCAACTTAGAGAAGGTGAATACGATTGCAGCTGTCCATAACAAGGAGACCTGGATGACCCCGCTAATGAGATATCTGAATGAAGAGGTGTTACCAAGTAACATGAACGAAGCTAGGAAAGTCCTACGGAAGGCGCTTCGCTGCATCATCCAGAATGGAGTGCTGTATTGGGGAGGATTTTTTTAAAAACCTTACTTCCTACATAGTATAAATAAATAAAATTTAATAAAGCGATTGAATTTATTTGTGATAATTAATATTTTAAAAATAAATTTTTAGTTAATTAAATTCTGTTTACTAAAAGATTTGTTTTAAAAAATTAAATTACATTAATAAATGTTTTTCAAACAACATACTGAAATTAAATAAATTATTTTAAATAAATATGAAATAATTTATATATTAATAATTTTCAAATAATCGAAATAGTTTGAAAAGAAATTTATATTACATTAATACAATGAATAATTAAATAGAAATGAACGAGTATTGAATTGAAGCAAATTGTCTAATTATTGAATTATATTTTGTGTAATGAAGTGTAAATCAGTTTGAATTAAATTGACGTTTATTTGAAAATAAATAAGAGAATTATTTAAAATGAAAAAGAAAAAGAAATTAAAATGAAATTAAATCTAAGGGCAAAATGGGAAAGATTTAAAATTTAACTAGAACTTTTATCTCTCGTTTTCTCACTTAAGCTCAAATCAAAAATCCAACTCCCCAGCTCACTTTTAGATTTTGCCTTAGCCCCAAAATCCCCAAAAATTGAATTCGAACGAAAAAATGCTTGATCGCGTATTCTTGGAGTTGATGCCTGGCACCCAAGAGTGTAATCAGCGGTAGGGAGGAGGTTGCGATCGACCTAGGCCGTGCGCTGATGGTCGCGACGAAGCGGTGGAACGTGAGGGCTGGCGTCATTCGGTCTTAGTGGCATCGCGGAAGTAGTGATGTGGAATCCGTGACTTGGAATTTTCACGTTGGTGGTTGCGACGTAGATACATACGATATGAGGGGCTGATGCCGGCGATCAAATGAGGCTTGGTCGGAGGCGTACATGGAGTAGAGCAGGTGGCTGTGGGTGTGTGTGAGTAGAACTGAGGGCAATGAAGCATTGGCCAGAATCTTGCTTCGAAATAAAGGCGAGCTATATTTTTAACTCACAACTATTGTCCAATGTCATCCCGATCCTCGCATGTATTATCATTATTGATTATTTAGCAATGATTGTTTAGTTGATACAGATTAATTGGATGAAATTGATTGTTAACGATGATATATTGATGTTTGATATAGCTTGAATTGGTTGAATTGATGATTATTGTTTTTGTTTGGTATATTGAATTGGGAATTGGATGATATGGAAATAATTAATGGTTTGTGTCGGTTGGACATGTCAATTTGCAAACGAAACTCCATCCATTTGTGAATTGAACTAAATATTTATTTGTGTATCGATATGTGTATTTTACAAATGATTGAAGTTTGAAGAAACTCAACTTTTTGGGTCACAAGATAAATTTATAGTGTACATTGGCTAATAAATACTCTTGGAGTAATTTTATTTCATAATGTGTATGTGTCTATATATATATTGCTTGTATTAATCAATGTTTGAAAAGCTTAGAAATAATATTTAAGAGTTTAAAAATCCTTTTAATAGTATTTTATAAATATTATATTAAATTCTATTCAGTCTATCTATTTTCAAATTTACAAATATTTAGAATTTGAGATGACGGATTTGAAAGTAAATAATAGTGTTTAAATCCTTCTTTTGTTAATTATATAAATGAGATAAAATTATTTAATATATAAGTGTTTTATTATATTTGTTAATTCTAGAGTACAATATTTGATCGAAGAAAAGTGTCATTAATATTATTACTTTATTGAAGGGTAAGCTACTATTGGTTTTAAATGGTTAATTACGAAGTATATATAATTTCTGAAAATAAGAAATATTTTTCGATTAATATTTTGGATATTTAAAGTGTATTTTCACAAATAATATATTTATTTATGAATTATTAAAGTATGCTTTATATATATTTTTGAATATTTGATTAATTATTTAAAGAAAGATTATGTTGAAATTTATTATTATTATCTCATTTCTGAGTTGAATTGGGATTTTAAGTATGAAATCTATATTTTCAAATTTCCCATTTTTCTAGATTGATTTCAAATATCATGAATGATTCACCGTTGATATTGATTTGATTGGTGATTTGGTATGATATGGTGATAACATCCTTTTATGTTATTTGTGATGACTTCTATTCTGTGTGACAAGAAATTTGAATAAACAGATTAGTAATACTATTTGGGATGGGGCATTCAGTAATACTTTTCTGGTTATTCTTTAGACTCATTATATTGAATTTGGAAGGAGGAAGTGTTGTATGTGAGCGCTGAATCAATGGACTAGTAACATGCAGTGGAGTGGAACGTTGTTGTGTTATTTATTCGGTTATTCTTTTCTCATGGATGACACTCATACGGGACTATATGGGGGGTGTGTGTGTGACTCGTTGCGGTGAGCATGTATGGAGGCTACTTGTTAGATACATAGCTTGTATGCATTATATATCTATCTACCTTTATCCGGCTCTCTTTATGTTTTGGGAGTGAACCAGATTGGTCAGTATCCACATTGATGGGCTGATTGTGGGGTCGCGCCCTAGATCCACGACAACATTGCTGTTATTGATTTGATGCACATCATGAGATTTATAGTTGGTTTCCCTTTGTGTTGCATAGGCCAACAGTCAATTACCATAAAGGCACATGTCAGTAGCCATGGCCGAAGAGGCTACACGTTGTCAAGCCTATGGTGGATCATTACTATGATACCGAAAGGGGAGAGGTAATGATAACCGATGACTATAGGAGTCATGTCATATGAACCACGTGTGGCTCTTGGAGTAAGTCGACGTGCTGTCAGTCTCCCATCTGGTTTCGGTGTGGGTGAATGTATGTGGGTAGTAGATAGATATATGTTATGTATGGATGAGATTATGCCTAAGACTGTGTCCAGAGTCTTGTCAACCCCGTATCCTTTTAAGGAAGATGGTCTACTTATTATTTATTTGTTGTTTCTAACTCATAGGACTGTTCAGTCGAGAGTTTCACCTCTCCAAGGACTATGGGTCAAGATATATGATTTTGTACATTATGTCATGGTATGAGCTGGCTCAAATCTTTCTTATTGATTTTATTTGGTATTTTATAATACAATATAGAGAGCAATAGTAGGCATCGCTTCATTAGTGCTTGACTTCACTTGAGGATGTCTCATTACTGATTATGTTGGATTTGAGGATGATCACTACACCAAATACTGAGATTTGCAACTAACCATCCGCGCATTTGGCAACGGTTATTAACCGTTGCCATTTTGAAACGGTTAATAACCGTCTTGGTTCCGTTAGCAACGGTTTTTTATCGTTGCTAATTGGGAACGGTTACTAACCGTAGCTTCTTTGGAGACAAATGATGACGGTGAATTTCATCCTTTCGCGCCATAATTTTTGGCGCGCTTCGTTCCAACTAGCAACGGTTTTCAACCGTGGCTAATTAGCAACGGTTTGTAACCGTGGTAAATGTTGTGGCAACTAATTTTGTGCCAAATATCACAGTACTTGTGTCGTTTACTCCGGGGCATAAAATTTACCGAGCATACAGTAAAAAAAACGCAGATCTCTGATTCTCTCAGCCGCGATTTCGTCCTCGTCGATCGGCTCCTCCAGTAGTGGCAGCCGTGAATTAACATCTCCAGCCTCCAACAGCAGCAGCCGGCGCTCCGGCGGATTCAAAGCTAGGGCATCTTTCATTTGTTTCAGCATCTTCATATCGCTTCTCATCTTCTATAGGTTTCCCTACTGCTGTAAGTTTTTATTTATTTCGTTAATTTCAACTTCCTTGAGCTTCATACCCATTACCACTTACCTAACCAGATCTATCATTTTCAAGCCCTTAATCTCCTCCAACAGCATGAAAAAATTGGGATGTTTTGTCTCCTTGAGTTAGTCATTTTATTTTTTAGTGTTGCAAGTTTTCTATGGCCTGCTTATGCCGAGTCTCAGATTATTGATCCACTTTTTGATTATAGAGATCTAGAATTTGGGCGTGATTAAGCTGTTTTATTATATTGGTGTAGATAACAACCAATTCCGTCCTAAGAGCTTTAGTGGATTTTTCCTTATTATTAAGTTCTTTATTCTAATGGTGCGGTCTCTCTTTTACTTTCTTTAGCTTTGTTATTAGTTGAAAAAGTGGATTCCCATGGCATACGCTTTCCCATTTTATGCGTACTAGATCATGATAATCTTCCTTGGGACGCCATAAGTTGTTATGTCTAAAAGGGGTACCTTTCCTGTAAAATGTCGAGATGGCCAGATTAAAAACGATAGGTGTGTGATCGCCAGTTTTACCGATTGGTAAAATTGACTAAAAAGTTAGGATACTTATCTAGACAATCCTTATTAATGAGAAGTCTGTCAATTATACTATGGATTGTTATGTTAGCTCACCCTTCCAAGTATAGTAATTTCCTATGCTTGGTGGCTCAAAATTGATGCCTTAATAAATTCAACCAAGTCTTTGTTCGGATTGGAGCTTAGATTACCATTGTTAATTTAATCTTTACAACAAAAACTAGCATTGAAGCAGCCTGTTAGTATCCATAAATTGAATGAGTTAAATTATTGTTTGATATAATCCCAAAGTTCCGTTCTTCTTTTTAGTTGGTTATGAGCATACACGAAAGTATAGTAGAATGTCAAACCCAATTTATTTTGGGTTAAGCATGTGATGTATTATTCATTATTGTGAATTGTCAAAACAGACCAAATATTATCATCCTAAAGAATCAGAATTCTACTTGTATCATGGTGATCCTTATTGAAATTGAAGTTCCAATCTTTGTTGATTTGTCTACCTACGTTACTAATTTTACATTTGGTAATTTTACTTTCTAGCAGCCCTACAATAGAAGCTTATTTTTTATTAATTACACTTTCTACATCTTGCTGTTTGGATAGGGTAATCCCTTGACATTCCAAACTATGCAATTCATTAAGTGCTCGTTTGGATCGACTTATATAAGCCGCTTTTTTGCTTTTTGCAAGCCAAAACCTATTCATTTTGGCTTTCAAAAAGCTAAAAAGCGACTTATTTTAGTCGATCCAAACGAGGCATAAGTAGAGTTATCTAACTTGCTACCCAATTTCAAGTGAGTGGGAGAAGTCACATTAATTTCGTTCATTTTAAAATTCCCCCTTTGTTTTCAGATGTGTAATAACATTTTGCCATGTAGGATTATCAATCACCCTAGCATTTTAGTGGAAGTGAACTCAAAAGGAGTATCCTCTTTTCTTTGCTTAAATGATCTAACAAGTTAAGGAACAGTTTATTCCCTATAATGCTTGCTTATGGGTTTGTTTAGTGTTACCATATAAGCTGTCATTTGAGTTCCATCATTATCTTTATCTTTTAGGATTGATGTTTCATTAAGTTTTTGGGGATTGATTATAGTCAATATCTACTACTCTTTAACAGTTTGCCAAAGTAGAGATGCACCGTCTAATCTGAACCATCAGAATACATATTTGATGTTTTAAGTGTACAGTGTTAGAGAACCAAGAAACAATTGGTTATGCAAAGGATGATCTTTTTACATTTATATATGATTTGTTTTACAAATTGTACGTGTGGTGTATCATCAGCCAAACATTGCAACATGGAAGAGAAGTAGTGTTGTAGTGTGCATTCTCATATTTACTAAAGCCTAAATGTTGTACTGTACTGCATGCTAGTTAGACATAGCTGCTTATAGTGACTGCTAGGGTATAAGTTGATGCAATGAATTTTGTTTTACTAAATATGAGACCATATTGAGCAAGTGGATAAAATTGTTGTTAATGGCGCAAGCCAAGTATCAGGAGAGGGGTAATGCATAGACATTACTCTGGTGCTACAAAATGGCGCCGTTGTAATGGCAAATTTTTTGAAAACAGTTTGATGCTAATGTTAAATTTCAAGTGAAATCAAAATAATATTCATCTGTTTAGTTAATATCAGAGTTGAACTTGGTGGAAAGCCATAAGATATTGTTACCCATGATTCCTTATTAGCTCTTGTTATTTTCTTTCAGTATGTCTTTTAGTATAGACAAACAATGGATGAATCAATCTAATCGAAGAAATACAGAATATGTGGAAGGTGTGAGAAATTTCGTTAAATTTGTTGCTGAAAACGGTGGCAATAAGGAAAAGTATTCGTGCCCTTGCACGTGGTGCAAAAATGAAGATACATTCAAATTAAATGACATTCATTTTCATTTGCTTAGATATGGTATTGTTCAATCATATACCGTGTGGTGTTTTCACGGGGAAAGAATACCGGAGAAGCCAAAACAACAACCAGTTAGTCATGCCACAAATACTGATGAGTCCGAACATATTAGGATGGAGGATTTGATCAATGATGCAGATAGATTCCATCATTTTCAACCTACAAGTCAGTTGCATGATAATGCTAATATTGGTGAGCAGTTTACGGATAAATCATTTTTTGATAGTTCAACTACAACAGATCCATTGTATCCTTCTTGTCCAAAAGAGATTACAAAGTTGTATGCCATTGTGAAACTGAATAGCTTGAAGACCCAATACGGCTTTTCAGACAATGGTGTGACTGCAGTACTCGAATTCATAAAGGAGTTACTCCCCGAAGGTAACACGCTACCTTCAAAGTACCCTGACGTGAAGAAGATCATTAAGCAAGTTGGGATGAATTACATAACTTATGATGCATGCATTAATGACTGCATCTTGTACTGGAAAGATAATGCGAACAAAGTTTCATGTACAAATTGCAACGCACCAAGATACAAGACATCATTCGACGAAGAGAGAAAAGCTACCACAGTACCTCAAAAGACCTTAAGACATTTTCCTTTAATTTCTAGATTGAGAAGACTGTATACTGTACCATGGATAGCAGAAGCGATGACCTGGCATGGTCGTGCCAAGTCTGGTACAACCATAATGCGTCATCCACGTGATACTTCTCAATGGAAAACTACAGATTCTTTTGATTCTTCGTTTGCTGCTGAACCACGAAATATCACGCTTGGAATAGCAACAGATGGTTTCTGTCCGAATGCTTCTTTAACTAACCCTTACAGCTGTTGGCCAGTAATTGTAGTACCATATAACCTTCCTCCGTCTTTGTGCATGAAAAGAGAGTTCTCAATGTTAACACTGTTGATTTCTGGGCCAAAACAACCGGAGAAGGATATTGATGTTTATTTAGAACCTTTGATAGACGAGTTAAAGAAGTTATGGGAAGGAGTCGTTACATTTGATTCATTTATGAAATCTGAGTTCATAATGAGAGCTAGAGTGTTGTGGGCAATCCATGATCATCCCGCTCTTGGGACTTTATCGGGATGTACAACTCACGGCTACTTTGCATGTCCTCTTTGTGGAGAAGAAACTACATCTGTTTATCTCCCTGAAAGTAAGAAGATTTGTTACATGGGACATCGTAGATTTCTTCCATCCGGACACAAGTTTCGATACGATAAGACAAATTTCAACAACGAGCAAGAACTTAAGCGTCCTCCAAAACCACTGACTGGTTATCAAGTTGAAAAAAAGGTAGCGAATATAAAAATGAAAGTTGGTAAAAACATACCGGAAATTGGTCGAAAATGGAAAAAGACAATCGATGAAGAAGTTCCTGCATGGTATAGGAGGTCGAAGTTCTTTGATTTGCCATATTGGAAAACAAATTTGACCCGACATAATATTGATGTTATGCATACGGAGATGAATGTCACGAAACATTTGATCAACACAATTATGAACCATAAAGACATGTCAAAAGATGGGATCAATGCACGGAAGGATTTGAAAATCATGGGTATAAAACAAAAGTTGTGGAAATCATGGGTATAAAACAAAAGTTGTGGGTGATAGAAGATCCTGAAACAAGTAAAGTAACCATACCAAATGCGACTTTCACTTTGAGCAAAGAAGAAAAGATACGGTTTTGCACCGTTTTGAAAATTTTGAAAGTGCCGAGCAAATTCTCTTCGAACTTCCATAACAATGTGAGCATCAACCCTCCTGAACTAAAAAATATGAAGTCACGTGATTACCACGTCATAATGCAACATTTACTTCCGGTATTGCTTCAGCATTGTTTTCCGCAACATAAGGATCTACGGAATGCTATTCACCGCATTAGTCTCTTTTATAACATTTTGTGCTCAAAGGTGATCAATAGGGAACATCTTCTAAAAGCAAAGGCTAGTTTGGTAGAAGCAATGTGTGTTATTGAAAAACATTTTCCGCCTGCATTTTTTGATATTAGTATTCACCTTATGGTTCATTTAGCTGATGAAGCATTGATTTCTGGTCCTATTAGATATAGGTGGATGTACCCATTTGAACGGTAAATTACTAATTTTAGTTATGTACATAATTATTCGATTTAAATAGCTATTGATGTCTACATTTTTACAATTATTCATCTTCATAGGTTGATGAAAACATATAAAGGATATGTGCGCAACAAAAGATATATTGAAGGGTGTATTGCAGAAGGATATATTGTACAAGAAGCTAGTCTTTACTACATGGAGTATATGCCAAAAGGAGGTGCTGGCACTCATAAACATACCCGTGAAGCGTTTTTAGACGAGGATGATGAGTTTGCTGATGAAATAGCACTAAATAATGGTAAAGATATAACGTTAACTCAAGTGCAATTTCAACAAGTGCGTAAATGGGTCCTTGATAAATACGACGGATTGGATGAATGGAAGAAGTAAATTCATGAATTTGTTCTGAATTCTTATTATTGTAAATCAATTCATATATATAGTATTTATTGTGTGTTTTTCGTAGGAGGTATAACTCCTATGTTCAAAGCACCAAATATCAAACTCGAGGCGGGGGTACATCTGGGGAAGCTATTAAAAATTTCACTTTTTGGTTACGTGAGGAGGTATATGTATTAAATATTTAACGTATTTTCAAGTTGACCATACACCTCCTTGACAATGTTTTTTTTACTTATTGTGTTTGTTGTAGTTGTTGAAGACTGTCGATGTTGACTCAATTCTTTGGCGGTTAGTTAACGGACCGAAGTTTGATGCCCATAGTTATATAAAGTACCAAGTGAATGGGTTTTTATTTTCTCCGAAGAGTTATGAAGAGCGAAAGCTAACACAAGATAGCGGTGTATGCATGAGAGCAATTACACAATTTAGAGCGAGTGGGAAGGATAAAAATTTTAAGGAAGCAGAAACAACTTATTACGGAGTCATTCAACAGATAATTGAGTTGGATTACATTGACTTCAAACAAACAGTTTTTTATTATGATTGGGTAAAGGTCGAAGATAAGATCAATGGTTGTAAAATAGATTCTGTTTCAAGCTTGATCACAGTTAACTTGGGAAAATTGAAGAATAAAGATAGCGTGAATGATGAGCCATTTATTCTTGCAGCGGAAGCGAGTCAAGTGTTCTACTCAAAAGATTTAAAAAATAATGGATGGTTTGTGGTTTTGCATACACCAAAACGGTTGACCATAAATGTGGATGACACTGAGTTTCCCACCGTTTATCAATCAGCTTTTGAAGACAATGAAAAATTAGAAGATCTTATCAAATGCATATGTTAACTTTGTATTTCAGAGCAGTTATTGTACCTTAACAAAATATTTATTTAAAATGGTGTAAAATGTAAAATATAGCGTGAATGATAGTAATAGATGCATTATATTTTTTATTAGTGTCATTATAATATCCTGATGGATCCATAAGGATGGATATATTGCAAGAGTTCATTTTGTGTTTGTAGTTGTAGGTACTTACATATGATCACATACATACACACATGTACACATACATACATATGATCAGCTTGACTATTCTTTCTTTCTTTGTGTTTGTAGGTAGACAGGCAGTTCAAGATATTGTATTTGCACCCTTTAGTTCAGCAGTGCTAAGGTAATATATTTTTGTATTTGCATCCTTTATTTCAGTCAGTATTTTAGATATTGTTTTGAATCCGCTTAAGTTTAAAATTCTGGTGATGTAGGAAGACTTTATCACTGCCGCATTAAAGTGAATGTTCCCCTTCCCGCCCATCCCTGTGATCCCCGATTGCTGTTAGCCAAATTATTGCATGGACTCCCCGATTGATGTTAGCCAAATTATTGCATGGACTCCCCTCCATAACTAGATCAAACGCATTATATGACTTAATAAAATTGCTCCAAGCGATTACTGGTAAGCTGTTGTACATCTGATATAGTAAACAACGTCCCCTTCTGATTTGTCTGATCCCACCAGTTTCTCATCACATTACGATTATTGTCAGTCGGACTGACAAAAATCGTAATGTGGTGAGAAGTTGGTGGGATCAGACAAATCAATAAGGGGACGTTGGTTCATATATCATATGTACAGCAGCTTAACTGTGATCGCTTGGAGCAAATTTTATTAAGACATATAAGGCGTTTGATCTTGTTATGGAGGGGACTCCATGCAATAATTTGGCCGACAGCAATCGGGCATCACAGGGATGGGCTGGAAGGGGAAGAACTGTACGTCATAATGTTGTTGGGATTATTTTAGGATTTGAGACTTTGCAGGACATAATATCACAAGATGCCACACCACCGTCAAATGATACAACTTCCCAATCATCCACTTTAAAACGGGAGAAAATTGATATAGACAACTACGGTTCTCCAGTCGGAAGAAATGGTTCAAAGGTCACTACGAAGATTGGTAAACTAGTAAGAAATCATGTGCCAATCTCATATCCAAGTTGGAAAAAAGTTCCGCCAAATTACAAGGAAGACGTGTGGAATCAATTGGAGGTAAGTTCTCCAATCTCATAACCATTTTTATGTACTGTTTCTGTTTGTAAAATATAGTCGTCTGAATGTAATATGCACTTTGCACATGAACTTAGATGGTTTAAATAGATCAATATCTACTACTGTCATAGACTTGTGATTTAACCAAAAATCTAACCACAAGGATGTTGTATCCTCATTTACAATGATCCTATGCATTATTTTTGCTGCTACGTCTCCGTCAAGAAAAATGTATAGTACAAGAATTATGGTTATAAACTGCAATAGTCCAAAAATGTTGATTCTAAAGATACTTATTCTTTATCCATTTACTCCACTGGCATTCTTTTGTAAGAAGTACCCACAACAGTTTTAATAGAGCAGTTTCTCTTAACGGTTAAGTGGCCTGAGACCAATACTACCCTCTGATTTGGGTCTGCATAAAAGATTCATGCAATTTAATGTATTCGACCCCCCAAAAGAAGTCGGCACGCATTTTTCTATTTTATCAAGTACATAAGTAGGAAGATGATAAATTTGAAACCAATGTAACACTATTGGGGTTATAGTGCTTTGTATTAGTTCAGCTCTGCCTGAAGTTGATAACAAGTCACTGTCCCACCCTTCAACTTTTGAGAAAACTCCGTTCAATAAAGAAGTACAATCAGAAGCATGAATATAGTCAACAGATAAAGGCATAACCAGGTATTTTATAGGCAAACTATCTTCAATACATAACCAGGTATTTTATAGGCAAACTCTGTTCATTTATAATGCTTTCAATACATAAATAAAAAATGGTTTACATGCATTTTTTGTTATGCAGAAATATTATGAGCTCGATCCTCTATCAAAGGACCTTATTATGAAAAAAATGTCTGAGGCTTTTAGGAGACACAAGAATGATTTGCGCAAGAATCATTATGACCATTTCATCACTGACGAAGAAAGAATGAGAAATTGTCCACCGAAAATTGCTCAAGATGATTGGGATGAGTTCATAAGAAACGAATCAAAACCCGAGGCGAAAGAAAAAAGGAAGCGAGGCAAACAAAATAGATCAATGCTCGAATATGGTCATCATTCGGGACGTAAGAGTCATGCTATGATTACTCAAGAAATGGTATGTGTCATTGAATTGGTGCATCACATTGCATATACCATTAGTTCCAAATATAATTTTAGGTCATTGTATGCAGGTCGATTCAAGTAGTCCGGGAACAGAAGTATCACGTCTTCAAGTATGGGAGAAAATGCATAAGAAAAAAGATGGCAGCACGTCAGATGCGACATCTTCCTACTTTGTAAGTTAAACAAATAATAACGCCTCTAAATTAAATTTTCATTATTCATATATATATATATATATATGTATTTACTTTTTAGGACAAAATTGAAAAAGAAAAGGAAACGACGAGTGGTGGTGATGAAGTCGTCTTTATATCAGTGTTTGGTAAAGGGCAGGAGCCGAAGTATTGGGACCAATATAGCTCCTAGCCAAGTTAAGGGTGCTGCCATTCCATGCAAACAGCTCAAACAGGCCCAAGGAATATATGAGCAGCGACTGCAAAATGTGGAGCAAAAATTGATGAAGCTGGACAATATGGATAATAAACTGGAGCGTCTTCTCAGCATAGCCCAAGGTAATCGTCAAGTAGGCAGTGAAATCGCATCTTCTCAGTTTGCCACTCCGAACAATCAGTTAATCGACCAAAGATGTGAAATCCTGAACTTCGAGGACGAAGTAATTGCAACAGGTACTATTTTAATCGACCAATCAGTCTTTTTGTGCTTCAACCGAGTTTACTGCTCTCTGTTTATTTTATATTTTATAACATTATAGTTTGTTATTCTTTTGTTGTTGGATTATATTAGTTGCTGTGAATGTGTAATTTCAAAATGAGTTTGCTTTCTCTTGTTTCTAATGCGTTTCATTTATGGTATATAGGTCTTTAGTTTTTGTTTTTGATTCATTTATGACATCTTTTAATAATCTGTTTCAGTTTTTTAAACTCTCTTTCTCATTAGACTTATTTTCTTTTTTAATCTGTTGGTTTGTAGGCTTTTTGAGTTATAAGCAGTTTCGGATATAGATAATATTAGTTTTGTGAAATAGGCATAACAAGTTCATTGTTCCAGGCTTTTTTATCTGTTATTATTTTGTTTTTTTTAATTCTTTTGTTGTAGGAGTTCTATACAGTTTTATGTTTTATAACATTGTAGTTTGTTATTCTTTTGCTGTTGGGTTATATTAGTTGCTGTGAACGTGTAATTCCAAAATGAGTTTGTGTTTTCTTGTTACTATTGTGTTCCAATATTTATGGTATATAGATCTTTAGTTCTTGTCTTTGATTCATTTATGATATACAACATCCTGTAATAAACTATTTCAGTTTTTTAAACTATTTTGCTCATTAGACTTATTTTCTTTTTTAATCTGTTGATGTGCAGGCCTTTAGGAGTTTTAAGCAGTTTAGATATAGATAATATGTGTTTTGTGCAATAGGCATAACCAGTTCACTATTTCAGGCTTTTTTATCAGTTATTATTTTAATTTTTTAATTCTTTTGTTGTAAGAGTTATACTATTAGTTGCATCTAGGACTTGTGTAGCTCTGCACAATGGTCTTAAATGTTTGGGAGCTTGTTAATTCTGTAAATGTGATTCCATATATTCACTCCAGAAATGCTTATATAACAGGTAATATATGTCGAGATTCCACAACATTAGTAATTCATGGAAAACCAGTACCACCCACATATGAAAAAGTGTTTTTGGACAAAATTTTATTGCCGGATGAGCTAACCGTCAAAATATGTCGACAATTTACCGAGACCTTTGAGGATGTTGGAGCCAGAGGTTATGTGAGCCATCAAAAGGGTTTGATACGATATCTTTAGTCGGAGGTATTGATATTTCTGACTTGTTCTTTGCATATATTGCTGATTTTCTTTTGTTTGCTGTATATGAAATTTGCATATGCAAATGCATGTGTATGATACAAATCTAGATTGATATCTCCTATAATTGTTTATACAATACTATGCCACTAACCAAAATCAGTTTGTGCCATATTATTATTATTATTTAACTATGGTGACCAAGACTAAGTACTGTCCTGCAAAACCCCTGACCGTTATGAACTCATCCGAATCCTAACTTAAATAGTTGAACCTTTTTCATGCCAGCTATGCTGGGAATACTCACTGAAAGGCAACCCTCGCAATTAAATAAAAAATAGATCATCCCATTGATGTTATTGGTCCTAAACAGGGTTACCAAGAAAAGAATACAAGCTTCATAAATTTGAATACCATCAGTTCAAATGAAAAGGAAAAGAAAGATGGATGAATGATAGAAAAAAAATCTTTATGCCTTCTAATTCTATTGTGCATAAACATCAAGAAGATTCAGATTGATGAATAACATGAGTAAAGTGAGAATCCTTGTGCAACAAAAAGATTAACTCATTTTCCTTCACCCTCATTTATTTTGCTTGAGCCGTAGTCTTTGTTGGTTGTCTGATCTGTTTATAGAACTTGATTTTGTACTGCTAGTATCTATCAGGATTCTACAGGCATAAAATACTAAATCTTCTCCACTGATTGGCATCATAAATTGAACTTGAGAAAGTCTCAACAAAAAAGACTTCACTGCTAGTATCTATCAGGATTCTACAGGCATAAAATACTAAACCTGTTTTTACTTTTGCGCAGGAATTGGATAGAATACTGTATGCACCACAGCATGAGCCAAAGAAATATCAGCTTCGGCTAACTTGCTCAGCATCCTTTTAATGGTTTATTATATGTAGATTCACTGCTTGCAAAATAATGTAGTGTAATTAATGAAATCTTTGTAGTGTAGTGTAATAAGTATAATATTCCGGCACGGTAGCATTCTGTTTGCAAAACAATGAGTGTAATTATAAGTTTGATAATTTTATATGTATGGTATATGTGCGATATGTTTATAGTGCTTGTGTACCAATATTTTGATATTCTGGCATATTTTAATATATATTGATATTCTGGTATATATACTGAGATATGCGTGTAACGCAATAGTGAGTTACAGATGTGATTTTGTAGGAGCAGGAGCAAACACTATGTGCAACGGTTTTTACCCGTTGCCTATTGTAAACAAAACAACGGTTATTACCCGTTGCCTTCGGCTCAATTTGCAACGTTTTTTACCCGTTGCCTTTTTCCCAGTTTGCAACGGTTAATACCCGTTGCCTTTGACCAAGTTTTCAACGGTTTATAACCGTTGCCTTTGTCCCAATTTGCAACGGGTTACACCCGTTGTGTTTTGGACATAATGCAACGGTTTTATCCCGTCGCTAAATTCAACCACTCCCGTGTTGCAAACGGTTTTTACCCGTTGCTTTTGGACTTAACAACGGTTTTTAACCGTTGTTAATAGCTTATAATGGTGTAGTGGATGTCTGTATATGTATGATTCACCCATTTGTATTGATTCTGTGATTTTCGATTCAATGTATTCTATGTGGGTGATGACATCTTTTGATATTAATGTTGATTGTTTCATATGAATTTGAGTTATTTGTGAGGCGTGATGCCTTGATAAATATCTAATGTATTATATAAATATATCAAACATACATTTCTATACTTATTTATCTATCATGACATGTTGCATGATGATTTGAGTAACTTTGAATTGTGAAATCGTATTGTTATTTCTTGTACATACTATTACCTTTGTTTATGATCCTTGATTAGACATAGTCTGATCCGTGTGTTATTTTATAATACTCGGCTCAGTCTGAGATATTTCAGGTACATGGGCAGTGAGACCGATTTTTGTATTGGGCATAGAGGAGGCTAGTAATTTATCATAGTAGTTTATTACTTTGTACAATATTATCCTTTATATGTATATCATTGTGATGTATATTGGACACCTTTGTATACTATATATTGTTGCTGCGATTGACTCTGTGTTCTCTAATGTTTTATGTATATTATGTATTGTTCTATCCTAGATGCACACATGTTTATTGCTTTGTGTCGACACTATGCACGTATAAGTGAGTTAGGTGAGTTATTTATTTGATGTTTAAATACGTACCAGTGTTGTCCCAAGGGAACATTCACGTATATCCCATACGACCTTATTCTTCGTATTATCCGACGGTATTATTTTGTAATACTTTTCGATAGTACGGGTATAGAGGTGAGAGTGTTACAACATGGTATCAGAGCAGGTTTAGAACAATACATTATATATTTTTAAGACATGAGTCATGGCCATAGAGAGACTTAGGGTCCGTGTCCATTTGGGTTTGTTGGGTAGTTACCCTATATTAAAGGGGTAGTAGAAGTATACGATGATTACAAAGGTAATCATCAAGAGACGTACTTGTTATTATATATATATATATATAATTTTTATTTATATTCCTATCACCTTTGTGTGTGTATCTCCGTGCGAAATTTAAGTTATCGATGGAGATGGGGAAATAATGAGTTGTTAGCCAGACCAGTAGTGTCGACATCGGTGAAGGTGCATAAATCTCTGCGTGGCATTTCAATTTTTGTTTGATCTTAAATTCATCTTCAGCTTTAGGTTTTTGGTGTTATTAATGTTTGTTGTCATTTATACTCTTGTATGTCATATGATTTTTTTTTAAAATTATATCGTGAAGTTTACTGACTGCATACATTTACAATCTTCACCGATTTTTAGAGCTTTATATACGGTAAAGTGCATTTATTGGCAATTTGGCATCATTGCTCAGTGTATTTTACTTTAATGCATTTTACAAATAATAAATATTGGAACATATTACAGGCTAATAGTCAATTGCCTCACTTATCAATTAAAGTATGCTGAGAATGAATTTTATGGTGATATACGACTCTTGTGATCAAAGCCTAAATGGCAAACTAATATATCTCATCCATATAAGGTCATTGTCTGGTTAAATGGTATGTGTTCTTCTAATTAATTGCATAAAATTCACTGGATCAAATACAGTAATGTTGACTTGATCAACGATAAAAATTGATCAATAAATTTGTTATGGATGATATGAGATTTGAAATCATATTGTATCACAGCTTAGTACGTGTTAAAGGGTAAAATCAAGTCAATATGGCATTATAATATGTAGACCTTTTCATAAGCATTGTCATACAGACCCATGCCTAATGTATAGCCTGTAAAAATAGTTTTAGGATCCAGTATTATAATCCAACTGAAATTAAAGCAAAAGGATAGGATTTTATTACAAAACGCCTCAATTTCATGGGTATTATTCTGTTTCAAATGGATTTGTTCTCCTCTGTTACCTTTGCTTGCTTCTCCTACCAGGAAACTTATCATGACTTGTTTATTCTGCAATTCAGCGAACAAATTGCTAATACATCCATTAAAATTAGAAAGCAAATATTTTATGCAATGTACGGCTCTAACTTTGATTTAGTTAATCAGATATATTTGCATAAATAATTGTATATATGAGTTAGATTGATTATCCTTATTTATGGAAAACATATATACCAATTTTAATATTAACCAAGCACGTTATACAAAATTAGTTAGCGTGTGGAAAAATATTTTTGAGATTAACCCATTCATATTCTACATACGTCCAATTTGGATATACCATTTTGTTTAATATCACACAATCGATGTTCGATTTATTTATCAAATAAGAAAACAAACATGTTGTGCATATCTAAAGAAGTTGTAATGGGATGCAGTACAGGTTGTGTGTGACCAGTTCGGAGTAGTTGATGTTGCTAAATGCAATACGGAAGTAAAAAAAAGTTTTTTGGGCTGGGCAGGGCAGCAGACCTGTTAGCTGCTGCCTACCAGCTATTAGCAGCTATGTGCTGCTGCGTACACAGCAGCATATGGTGCTGCATCATGTAGGGACCAATTCACTGGCCTGGCCACCTGGCCGGACCCAAGTCCGGCCCGGGGGTGCTGTCTTGCAGGGCCTGTGGCCCAGCACAGCCTATTTTGGACTGGGCTTTGAGCCCAGTCCCTAGAAAAAAATATTCCCTTTTATTTGCATATATGATCTTATAATGTTTGAGTTGGTACGGGTAAACCGAGTCAATTTGGATTTATTTTGGCGTGTGACTTTTTTTACTAAAACACTAAAAACAAGGTATGTTTTTACGTAAAAGTTATATATAGTTTGAATATATGTTGTTGGCAAGATTTTGGTATATAAATTGTTTCTGACCATGTTTGATCGATGTGTGCATGTGTTATCATATTGTGATTTTTCGAAAGGCTCTCCGTATAAAGGAGACCTGCCGAATTTTTTCAAAAATTTCGGGAGTTCGAATTTTTTTATAGGATATATTTTATGTGAAAGATTTAGGCGTTAAAATGAAACTATTTAAAAATCATAGCATACTTTGAGATAAGTTGGAATGTAAGGGCGACATAGAAGATCGAGTTGTTGAGTTTGTTAAACGAGTGTGGAGTGCAATGAAAGTTAGGGTAGGAGTTGTGTTTGACTTCTCTCTTTTCGAAATTGCAAGGATGCAATTTTATTATGGGGGAGAGTCCATAACAACTCTGCTTCCTACGTCGTATAAATAAATAAATTTTATAAAAATAAAAGCGATTGAATTTGATTTGTGATAATTAATACTTTGAAAATAAATTTTTAGTTAATTAATCTCTATTTACTAAAATATTTAGTTTAAAAAAATTAAATTAAATTAATAAATGTTTTTCAGACAGCATATTGAAATTGAATAAATTATTTTAATACATATGAAAGGGTTTATATAGAATAATTTTCAAACAATCGAAAACTTTTGAAAATAAATTTATATTACATTAATATAATGAATAATTAAAATAAATAAACAGGTATTGAATTGGAAGAAATAGTCTAATTATTGAAATATATTTTGGGCAATGAAGCGTAAATCAGTTTGAATTAAATTGAAGTTTATTTACAAATAAATTAGAGAATTATTTAAAAGGAAAAGAAAATGAAATTAAATCTGGGGGCAAAATGTGAAAGATTCAAAATTTAACTTCAACTTTCCTCTCTCATTTTCTCACGAAATCTCAAATTAAGAACCAGACTCCCCAACACACCTGCAGATTTTGTCTTGGCCCTAAAATCCCCAAAAATTGAATTCAAAAAAAAATGCTCGATCGCGTATTCTTGCAATCAACGCCTGGCACCCAAGGGCGTAATCGGCGGCAAGGAGAAGGGCACGATCGACCTAGGCCATACGCTGATGGTCACGACGAGGCGGTTGAATGTGAGGGCTGGAGTCATTCAGTCTTGGTGGCATCACAGAAGTAGTGATGTGGAATCTGTAACCTGGAATTTTCACGTTGGTGGCTACGATGTAGATACAGATGACGCGAGGAGCTGATGTTGGTGATTGAAGCGGGCTTGGTCATAGGCGTATGTGGAGTAGAGCAAGTGGTTGTGGGTGTGTTTGACTAGAAATGAGGACAACAAAGCATTAGCTAGAATCTTGCTTTTAAATCAAGGTGATTTATATTTTTAACTCACAACTATTGTCCAATATTATCACGATCCTAGCATATATTATCATTATTGATTGTTTAGCAATAATTGTTTGATTTATACAGATTAATTCGATGAAAATGATTGTTGATGATGCTTGATGTTTAATATAGTTTGAATTGGTTGAATTGCATGATTATTGTGTTTGTTTGGTATATTGAATTGGGAATTGGATGATATCGAAATAATTGATGGTTTGTGTCGGTTGGACATGTTAATTTTCAAACGGAACTCCATCCGTTTGCAAATTGAACTAAATATTTATTTGTGTATCGATATATGTATTTTATAGATGACCGGAGTTCGAAGGAACTCAACTCAGGTCATAAGATAAATTTATAGTGTAGATTGGCTGATAAATACTATTGGAGTAATTTTATTCCATAATGTATGTGTCTGTGTGTGTATTGCTTGTTTTACTGAATGTGTGAAAAGTTTAGAAATAATATTTAAGAGTTTTAAAATCTTTTTAATAGTATTTTATAAATATTATAATAAATTCTATTCAGTCTAGCAAATTTCAAATTTACAAATATTTAGAATTTGGGATGATGGATTTGAAAGTAAATAATAGTGTTTAAATCCTTCTTTTGTTAATTATATAAATGAGATAAAATTATTTAATGTATAAATGTTTTATTATATTTACTAATTCTAGAGTATAATATTTTATTGAGGAAAAGTGTCATTAATATTATTACTTTATTGAAAGGTAAGCTATTGTTGGTTTTAAATGGTTAATTATGAAGTGTATATAATTTCTGAAAATAAGAAATATTTTCTAATTAATACTTTGGATATTTAAAGTGTATTTTCACAAAGAATATGTTTATATATGAATTATTAAAGTTTGCTTTATACATATATATTTGAATATTTGATGTAATAATTTTAAGAAAGATTATGTTGAAATTTATTATTATTATTTCATTTCTGAGTTGAATTAGGATTTGAAGTATGAATTCTATATTTTTAGGTTTCCCATTTTTCAAGATTGATTTGGATATCATGAATGATTCACCGTTGATATTGATTTGATTAGTGATTTTGGTATGATATGGTGATGACATCCTTCTATGTTATTTGTGATGGCTTCTATTCTATGTGACGAGGAATCTGAATAAACGGATTAGTAATACTGTTTAGGATGGGGCATTCGGTGATACTTTTCCGGTTATTCTTTGGACTCGTTATACTGAATATGGAAGGAGCAAGTGTTGTATGTGAGCACTGAATAAATGGACCGGTAACACGTGGTGGTATGTGACGCTGTTGTGTTATTTATTCAGTTATTCTTTGCTTATGGATGACACTCATACAGGGGTATATGAGTGTGTGTGACTTGCTGCGGTGAGCACATATGGAGGCTATTTGTTAGCCACATAGTTTGTGTATATTATATGTATGTCTACGGCCTTTATCCAGCTCCCTTTATGTTCTGGGAGTGAACCAGATTAACCAATATCCACCCTAGCGGGCTGATTGTGGAATCGTGCCCCAGATCCACGACACCGCTGTCGTTATTGATTTGATGCACCACAAGATTGGTAGTTGGTTTCCCCTTGTGTCACATAAGCCAGTAGCCAGTTACCATAAAGGCACAAGTCGGTAGTCGTGGCCAAAGAGGCTACGCGTTGTCAAGCCTATGGTGGATCATTGTCATGATATCGAGAGGGGAGAGGTAATGGTAATCGATGACTGCAGGAGTCATGTCATATGGACCATGTGTGACTCTTGGAGCAAGCAAAATATGCTGTCAGTCTCTCGTTAGGTTTCAATGTGGGTGAATGTATGTGGGTAGTAGATTGACATATGTTATGTATGGATGAGATTATATCTGAGACCGTGTCCAGAGTATAGTCTACCCCATATCCTTCTCAGGCAGACGGCTTACTTATTATCGATTTGTTGTTTCTATCTCTTAGGACCGTTCAGTCGAGAGTTTCACCTCTTCAAGGACCGTGGGTCGAGATATATGATTTTGCACATTATATCATTGTATGAGATGGCTCAAATCTCTCCTGTTCATTTTATTAATTTGATATTGGTATTTTATAATAGGAGATTGAGAGAAATAGTAAGTATTGCTTCATTACTGCCCGACTTCACTTGAGGATGTCTCATTACTGATTATTTTAGATTTGATGACATTTCTGTATATGTATGATTCACCCATTTGTATTGATTCTGTGATTTTCGATTCGATGTATTTCTATGTGGATGATGGCATCTTTTGATATTAGTGTTGATTGTTTCATATGAATTTGAGCTATTTGTGAGGCGTGATGCCTTGATAAATATCTATTGTATTATATAGATATTTCAAACATACATTTCTCTATTTATTTATCTATCCTGACATGTTGGATGATGATTTAAGTATCTTTGAATTGTGAAATCATATTGTTATTGCTTGTACACACTATTACCTTTGTTTATGATCCTTGATTAGACATAGTCTGACCCGTGTGTTATTTTATAATACTCGGGTCATCGGAGACATTTTAGGTACAGGGACAATGGGACCAGTTTTTGTATTAGGCATAGAGGAGGCTAGTAATTTAGCATAGTAGTTTATCACTTTGTATTGTATTATGCCTTGTATATATATCATTATGATGTATATTGGGCACTTTGTATATTGTATATTATATATTGTCGCCGCGATTGACTTTGTGTTCTCTGAATTTTCTATATATTATGTATTGTTCTATCTTAGAGGCACACATGTTTATTGCTTTGTGTCGACACTATGCACGTATAGGTGAGTTATTTATACGATGTTTAAATGCATACCATTGTTGTCCCAAGGGAATTTTCACGTGTACCCCCATATCGTCTTATTCGTCGTATTATCTGACAGTATTACTTTATAGTACTCTTGGATGGTATGAGTATAGAGGTGGGAGTGTTACAATTTTCCAACCCACTACTCAGATGCATCGCATGAAAGGAAGCTAAGGAAGTGTTGGAGAACATACATCAAGGGAGTTGTGGAGTTCATATTGGGGGTAGACCTTAGCGAAGAAGGTGTTGCGGTATGGATATTTATGGCCTACATTAAACCATGATGTGGTGGAGTATGCTAAGTGGTTTGACAAGTGCCAGCGGTTTATGAAGATTCCAAGGTTGAACCAACCAAACTGACTCACATGGTTAGCCCTTGGCCCTTCGCGGTCTGGGGAATATGTGAGGACCCGTTTCTTCGACTCTCGAAAATCGATACTAATACATCCTCAATATTCACATGCGGTAAATCCAAGTGTCGGAGAAGTGGATTCTCAAGGGTAAGAAAGAAAATAAAGACAGAACAAAATCTCATATATATTATTTCAATATAAACTTTACAGCGAAAATTAAAATACATTTATCAGATTTAAACATAGACAGTTATAAGTTCCTGTCCTTATTAATTTGTGGAATACTATATTACAAGAGTGTGGTGGAAATAGACAAAAATCTTCAGTAAAATCTTCTGACTCCATGCTTCGAGCACCATCCAGATTTCTTCTAAACTAAACCTGACTATTGGGCTGCCCGGGAAAAATTAAGGCACCCAAATGTTAAAGGAAAAGGAAAATAAACTCTGGTCAGTCATGGGACTGGTGTGAGAACTCAAAATACGCGTTTTAAAAACAAAAAGGTATCTCATAAGACCATGCCGCACATAAACACAGAACAGGTTTTTACCTTATGATAACCAAAACATTCTTACGTAAAAATATTTGTTATTAATTTTAATGACATATCTTTGAAAACATTTGCAAGTAAACTATTAATCTTAGCCGAAATTGTTACCATCATTAAATTCCAACATACTAGGCTCTACAAACAAAATGGCATGCACTTATTGAAGAATGGATTCCATACAAATGACTAGGTGAAGGGACTATCTTCCGGTAGTACATCTCTAAAGGAATGCACCGAGGCCTACCAGATGGTCCTCTACCAACACAAGACCGGCCTACCTCTTCCTAGATAGTACTGAATATGTCATCACTCCGGTCCTTACCGACCTATCCGAGGATCCTCGTAGCGTATATCTACATTAATTTAAACCCGAACGTCATAGCGGGTAGAAATATATCTAGAAGGGGATGACCATACCCTAATGGTTGCGAACCACATAGCCTTGTCGCATCTACACTATTTTGGCCATTTTCGGGTGTAAGGCTTGAGGTAACGATTACCTTTTACTTTGTACATCATCTTCCTTTGAATGCCATATTGCCATTCCATTGATCACTATTGACTTCCACAAACATACAACCTCCAAGATCATACGTCTCAGAGAAGGGTGTTAAGCTAAGATAAGTTGCCTTCTCCGCCACCAAACAGATGTATATTTATAAAAGTCGACGATGAAATCTCAAAAATGCGATGTCAGACATCCGTCCATACAAGTTTGTTCTGGGACTGAACGAAACCGGAGGCACTCCTCCTACTACCATTAGTAGCGAGTAATCCTTGCAACCCAAAGAGTTTCAGAAATGAAGGGACCATTACTACTTTAGTATTTGGGAGCTAACTAGAATTATCAACAAGCTGTCCTTTCACCCCGAAAATCTTCAGTCTTCATCCTTCATTTTCTTTACCAGGTCTTCATTTTTCGAACGCATACCTTGGTTCGAAGTGGTTTTTGGATAAGAATCACTCAAATCTGATTCCGGTTTCTCCGAACCAATCATCGATAAAAAGAGGTTCTATGGATAGAGAATCATTCTTTAATTGATTAAGTTCTTTTTATAAAAAACTATCTTTTAGAGATATACAACTTTTTAAAACACTTCTTTCCGGTATATACAGAATTATTAAACCTCGCATATCAAAACCTTTGATTTACTTAAAATCCTTTTTAATTTTAATAATTCGAAATTGTTTCATTTTATACTTAAGGAAATATTCCCAAAATCATCTCATTTACATATTTACAAAGATTTCTTAATTCAATACTCTCAATCTTGCTTGAGTTAAAACCATGTTATCTAGGATATAAATCCAAAAACTAGTAAATATTAAATGAGTAGAATATATAGAAATCATCTAATTCTACTCAATATCAATTCCCACATTCAACAAATACTATGGGCGGAATAACGGTGAAATCACCTTTTAAATTACTCGAATAGTACGAGTTCCCTCTTCGAGCTTTAATATCGAGTATAAGAAGATCATCTCTATAAAATCAAAGTTGTATTTAATTTAAATTTGGAAATTTTAAATCTTTTATACTTAACTCGTTTTTGACATTTCGACCTTATCTATCCCTCGCCCAGGGAAGAGGTCAGGTGTGCCAGGGCACTGGTTTCTCTTGAACATCTCCTTAGTTTAAGCACCTCATATCCGAACCTCACGAATAGAAAAATCCAGTCTACTCATCGGCTGTTAGAGCCAAGATTAAACCATTTAATTATAATAGCTTTTCTTTAAACATTTATTTAAATTCTTTTTAAATAACTACAAAACTTCCAAATGATTATTAAAACATTTAATTATTCATTTAAAACATCTATAAAAGATTTGGAAAAGAATTGTTAAATTTAAAGCTATTTTTCAAAAGTTATAGAAAAAGTTCTGAAAATAAGTGCTGTGGAAAGTGCTCTTTTAAGCTATATTGATCAAAACGACTTTTTATTATCTGTAAATTCATGTTAATTACTTAAATAACTTTTAAAACATTTTAAAAGATTTATAATATTTATTCCACATTTCTAAACAATTTAAAATATCATTTTCAAAGAAATCCCGTCTTGGATTCCGAACTGCAAAATCGGGATTTTTCCAAAACTTATTTTACTCATATTTCAAAATCTACTTATCGGAATCTCAATTTTCTTTCTTAGTTGAAAAACTATGGATATAATAGTTCAAAATTTTTTTATCTCGAAGAATACCGAGCTATATTCCAACTTTTTACAGTAGTTTGACTTTTATAGCGCGAAATTACGAACTATTGTTACGCGACGCGCTTATTTTTAACTAAATTTCCTATTTCTTTTCAAAATTCACCAAAACACTTCTAAATATTCATAAAACATTCCAAATACATTTTAAACCATTTTTAAGAGGTTTAACAATTCAATATACACCATTTCATTAATTCAAGAAAAGTGGTTTTCTTTGTGCTTATCGATGTGTATTTCCGTGACTTGCATACATATTCAACTTTCATATTTAAACAACCAAACTTGATGATTAAAGCATAATAAACATCCATTTAAATCATAATATCATCATCCAACATATAGTATAATGGTTTAGGAGTTCTCACCTTAATTTTCACTCGAACTAGTTTTAAAACGGTTATAGCTCCGCTATCTCGAAATTAAACTCCACAAGATCGAGCTTTGGACCTTGAAGAGGCTCGACCTAGCCTTGCTGCTTATGGCCTAGGTTGGGAAGGGGGTGGAGCTCACAGCCAAGGGTTGTGCCTTGGGTTTGGGAGGTGGAGAGATGGAGATTTGAGCTTGTTTTGAGGTTTTTAACTATATATAACTATATATTATAATTTAATTTCTTTTTGAAATAAATTTTGAAATTATTTCTCTTATGATGGAAGCCATTAAAGTGGAAGCAAAAGCTTGAAAATATGAAGAAGAAGAAGATGAAAGAAAATGAAGAGAAGATGGTAGGGTATTTATAGGAAAGGAAGAGTGTAAAAGTATCCATACACACATCATCACTTTACATACATCATCACTCTATCACCATTTCAAAGCTTCTCCAACACACTTCCCCCATCCAAAATGCACAGCTAGAACCTTCCCCCCACATGCACATCTCTTCCATCATCTCATGTATGCATACGTTGACT
Organism: Allium fistulosum; assembly: GCA_030737815.1. Taxonomy (NCBI): domain Eukaryota; kingdom Viridiplantae; phylum Streptophyta; class Magnoliopsida; order Asparagales; family Amaryllidaceae; genus Allium; species Allium fistulosum. The sequence continues at coordinate 779,356,991 of CM060907.1, forward strand.
TATTTAAGCTTAAGGAGTAAGAAATCTTTAAAATATATTATATATTTTATATCATACTTCTTATACTTAATTATATTCATATAGTTATGTTTATATGCATGTTATCATGTGTATGTAACATATATATGTATGTATATGTAGGTGTATAACACTTCGAACTTCTTCGAACAACTTTTGTTTGTGAAATCGTTGAAATCCGAAGAACCGATTATCGGTCACATTTTCACTTATACTTTAACGTACATATATTTGTAAAAAAATACAAAAATAAATTTCTTATCATTTTAAACCAATTAAAATGATTACATTTCATTTATAAAACCAGATAAATTAATATTAACAATTATTTACAAAAATTGCCATTATACCAATAAAGCGATATCGATTTTTCTTTATATTTTCAAATCAATTATATATCTTTATAAAACTATTATAATTGATTCATTATCACTTTATAACTATTCAAAATGAATTATCATCATTTAAAATAATTATTTGGATAATTAAAATGATTATTAAATCATTAATCTCAATTTAAGTTAAATAAACCAATTATTTAAATTCAATGCTATCTCATCGATATAAATTTTGAGGAAAATATTTTATTTAAATATTTATTCAAAATAAGGTTACTATTACTTATTATCACTTGAAACAATATTATCCTTTTATTTGCATATATCTGATAATAAATACAATTTATCACAGTGGTAAATTGGCGGGTCGTTATAGACTTCCCCCCATAAAAGAATTTCCTCCTCGAAATTACCCAAACAAAACCCAAAGGTTTTCCCGAAATATTTATTTTTAAACTTACATTCATATAATATATATAGATCACTTGTACACTATAGCTGATTCGATCTACTATTCGAATTCACAACTTCACTTCCGAACTAGTATTGATCCCTGAATCCTTTAGTGCGTACTCTAACCTAGCTTTCTGATTAGAACTTTAGTTCTCCTTGCATAGCTCTCAACTATGATAGAAAACTCTAGTATCCAACCATAACCCTCATCAATGTTCGCCGTCAAGAATTGAGTGATAAATCCTCTTTCGAATTAGTGTCAAGACATGTCAAAGTTCTGTACTTAAATCTTGGATTAAATCATGCGACGAAACGATCCATATACTTCCTATGTATTTCAAAATTTTCATGAAAAAATTTCATGAAAATTTCATTCTTTATTCAAACTTTTTATAAAGATACTTCTTTTATACATATCCACTTTACGTTTTTCTTTCTAAATATTTCTACTTAAAGAAAACATTTCATTTTGAAAGACAAATATCTTTTTATTATAATACACTTCTAAACATATCTTACTGGTTTCTCGAAAACTTATTTCCAAAATAAGTCATTAAATTGATAAATTATCATAAACTTCCTTTAACCAATATTAAATGTTAAAACATTCTTTATTTAGTTAAGGCTTACTTTGTCAATTAATACTCTTCCTTTATATATATACATATATTTTCTCTTTGTTTATACCATTTTTTTTATACTTGAAAAGTATTTATATACTTATTCAAATGTTGTAAGTATATTCATAATTTAATTAACAATTTTTACTTACTTTAAAATGTAATCAAAGATATTAAAACAACTACCACCAAAACATTGTTATAATGAACTTCTCTTTTTATAACCTGTTAACTATAATATTTTCTATTTTATAAGAGACTCTTATTATCTTTTAAAATACCTTTATTACAAATCTAAATATACTCATAAGATTTCCTCTAAAGTGTTATCAAGGGTTTAAAAAAAAATGTTGCTAAAACGTCGTTTACTACAAACCCAAAATGTAACAACCCGTAAATTTTCGATAATTAAATTTGTTAATTTAATATTGAAGAAAATAAAAATTTGTGAATTGTTAACGGAAATAATAACTAGGATGAATTGTAAAAATATAAATGTAAGTTAATTGTTAATAACTTGAATGAAATTCCAATGAATGAAATAATGTAAATGTTATACTTGGATATAATTTGATATAAGAAGACAAATGTAAACACTGAATTAATTAATGAATTAATATAATAAATGGTAATTGAATAAAATCAATGTTCTGTAAGTAATTTTAATATTTGTTTGAAAGTAATAAACTTATGGTGTAAATAAAAGTTAACGGTAACAATTATTGTATATTACCTATTTATTTAGCCTGTTAATTTAAATGGGGAATAAATTTCAATAAATGTAATTAAATATTATGTTAATGTAAATTAAGTTAATATTTGGAAATAATGTTAATTTTATTCATATTATGACGATTAGTTGAATTAAAAGAATGGAAATATTTATAAATTTATTGGAATTTAAATTATAATAATTGGATTAATTGCAAATAAATGAAATTAAATATTTAAATATTACGTTAATGGAGATTAAGATGAAATTGGGGAATATTAGTGTAATAAATCATGAACCAATGTTGATTGAATCCATTTGATAATAATGGATTGAATAATAGGATGAAAAGTCAATTAAAAAGGAATTATTGAAGATTTAATTTATAATTTCTGAATTTAATGAAATTGAAATTTAACACTGAAATTGATGGATTAATCAACTTTAAATTGACATCTACATTTGTTTAAATTATTGTAAGTGATTAAGAAATCAAAAATGATAGAAGTTGTAAATTATTAAAAATTTAAACTGAAAAGTGATTTAATTAATTAATTATTAATTTATTCAATTAACTGAAAAATAGCCATTTTGGCCACTGACTCGGATTTCGATGAAACCAGTTTCATCGGATCCGTAACAGTGAATTATTGTAGGATTTCAAGCTTCGGAACGATCAGACTTGTCATTTGATCGTACGGGCTCGAAACGCCTTGAAATCAATTTAATTGAAATCGATTGAAATCAATTTGAAATAAATTGATTTTACCATAACTTCTTCATACGATGGAATTAGGATTTGAAACCAGTTCCATTGAATTTGAAATTATCGAAAACATCTATTTTGATATATGGGTTGACCCATTTTCGTTCCGAAGTCGAAACAGGCTTTTCGGGTCATTTATCGTTTAGTCAATCTAGTCCATTCTTTCTGTTTTCAGCTATTCATATAAATACCTCGTTATAAACCCTAACCGTTTCTTATTCCCATTTGTCTATACGTACATCTCTTTCTCAACTCCTCATTCCAATGACAGACAAACCCTAATGCTCAAATACCTCAATTCGATTTCAAAATTAAAAAAAAAAGTCAAACTCCTCCAACCCAAACAAACTATATATCAATTCGAAGCTCTCGACGAGCGTAATCCACTAGTGTGATTTGTTTTTCAATTTGATGCACCGTTCATCCAGAAATCGAGAATGAACCTGGGACGTCCATTCTAGGTTTTGGACGATCCAACGGTGGGTCGTCGTCCGATCGACGATCGGGGAGTGGCGCTGGGAAGCTGAAGTCGTGCAGGTTGCATCGGCGATATTCGTTCGACCCTGAGGGTCTCGATTTTGCCAGAAATTATGAGTAAAGGGAGAGGCGGCGCGAGGCGCCTTGAGGCATGGGGTACGGCCGCGTGTTGGCTACTGGGGCGGCCGGAGGCGTGGGTCATGGTGGCGATGTCAGATCGAGGTGGAAGTGCGTGAGGAAGCGCGATGATAGGTCAACGGTGACGGCTGTTAGGTTAGGTCGCATGCGCGACTTTTGGTTCCAATTGGGTTTCTGCGTTGATGACATGGAGGGTAATTCGTGCAATTTTTTTTATTTGTTTAAATTTAATTCGTATAAACTTCTAACTATCATAAATTTTACATACGAGGTCTGTTTCACGCGTGGTTTCTTCCACTAGGATCGTATCGAAATTCCGGACATTTTGATGCTAGTTTGGACGAATTCGGAGACTGTTTGAATTTTGGGCTTATTTTGAATTTAAATTCGATTTAAATTCAAAGGTGGGTGTTTTAACCCACTCACAACTTCTAAAATTTCTTATGTTTGTCGAATTAAATTTATGATGTGATAGAAATTTATTTATGACTGTTTGGTATATTTTAAATCATCATCTCAGTTAATTTGAATTTATTTGAATTAAATCGTTATTTAATTTATTATTGAATATAAATTGCCAGTTAAATACCTTTTATTGATTATCAGTTCTATATTGATATTTATTGATTGATTTGGATGATGTTTGTAATGGATGTTGATTGTTGAATATTGGATGAATGGATGTTTTATTTTATATCGTTATAAACTGCAAGTTCACTATGGGTTGAAATGATACATACCCGAATGATCAATAGATTAAGGAAAATCGTTATGGGTTGAAATGATAGACTCGAGCGATTTATGGATGTTTATATTTTCGGGATTGCAGATTGAAATGATATATATCCGTAAATATAAAATTTTTAAATTGCGGATTGAAATGATAAATATCTGTATCACTTGACCCTAGGGTAGAGAATTATATACGGACACCAGATTGGTTAAATTTAATGATTTTCGAAGCCTTAAATTTTGAATTGAATTAAATGATATTTTTGAAATAAAATTTGATTTATATAAAAATTGAATTATTATTTAAATCAAGTTTATGTTGAAATCGGAATTGGTTTAAAGGTATTGTTAAGAAGGATTTAATTGAAATTTCAAAGTTGAATTGGGAATAAAAAGTGGAATTTGGCAGAATTAAATTATTGTAAATTGTATGAAATATAACTTTGAAATATATTGAATTTGGAGTAATTTAAATTGATATTTCGAACCTGGATTGGAGGCGATATTGAATTAAAGATTTGATTGAGAATTGGAATTGGAAAATTTGAAATTGGGTTTTTAGGATATTTAAATGGTCCAAATGTATTGGAATGAAGTAAATAGTTTAAATTGATATAAATTTCAAATTCATATTTTTATATAAATTATTTTAAAAATATATTATTTTAAGACTCTAATTATTAAGATTTCAACTTTTAAACTAATTAACCCATTTTAACTTATTTTAAATCTAATTAATCTATTTTAAAGCTAGTTCATCTATTTTAATTATATTTAATCTATTTTAAATCTATATTAACTATTTATAACTATTTAAAAACCATTTTTCTTCTAAATTCCAAACTAAGTAAAATGGGTGGGTTTATATTCAATTCTCGATTTTTAAGTAAATTTGGTTAAGTGATATTATAACCTCAGTGGGATTTAAATGTTGTATTTGATTGAATATGACGATTTTGAAGCAAGAAATTTAACGTAATTGGAAATATAACTTTTGAAGAAAATTATGATTTTGGAAACGATATGATTTGAAATTAAATATGATATTTTGATATAAATTATAAATTGACTTTTGAAATGTAAAAGAACCATCCGGTGTGAAATAAGCGATTGGTTGTTAAAGAGACCGGGATCAGATATTGTCATACTCTCTGCCAATACCGAAAACCACTTTAACAACTATGTATGTGGTGGAGATTCCAGAAATGAAGTAGGATGGTTTGGTGAACGATTTCTGTAAGGTATGACGTGACCCTGACTCCCGTGAGTCAGCTTAGATGGGACTAAAATTAGGAGCTACGCCGGGCCAGGTGAGGTCATTCCTCCGATCGGACACATTCCTTCGATACTATATTCTGATTTTTGTGATTGTTTGGTGGCCACCCTTCGATTTTTGATATGGGAGTGTGTACGAGGTGGGCGGTAGTAGCTGCTATGCGTTACCACCAATCCGGATCCGCAAATGGTATATCTACCTTGGCATCTCCTCGTGTGCCGTGTTCACATGCCCTAGCACGCCTTCTACGAGTTTGTTTTGTACCGTACCTATGCGGTGTCCTCTGGGTAAACCTCCAGTTTACAGAGGAGCTTACGCCATCGTATAGACTATGGGAATATATAAAATGTGTTAAGAGGGATGTGGGTAACGCCTTGACGCTATTTTAATACTTTTACTTTACTGTAGACATATTATAATAGCGTATTGTACTACATAGTAGATAGTTTAACGGATCCTTAGGAGATTTGAATCCCGAACACCTCTTAAGTTATTGTACTCACGTTAGACACTGGATAGGAGATGTCAAACCCCGTAAACATCTTCGACGCCGATTACACTCATATTTATTCCATTGGTTTAACTTACATAAGATTTTTTAGTTCTGACTCGAGTGTTTTGTCTTTTCAATTCGCTCGGGTCAGCCTGAGCATTTCAGGATTTGAAGACCTTATTTCTAGAGTACGAAGACGAAGATTTTATTATTATTATTATTGTATTTCACTGCATCATGTATTCTGCTGCATTATTTATTATTCTCTGGTATGTGTAACTCTGATATGTGTTGTATGAGTATAGTCAAATATTTTGTAAACAGCTTCATGAACTGTTTATTTGATTATTATATTTTGTCATTCCGCTACGAGATTCTGTTTTGTTTTTTTCTTTCTCTGTTTTTTTCTTATTCACCCCAATAAATATCCGCCCTTCTGTATGGTTTGAGTTGGCATGTGTGTCTGCTTAAAGCGTACAAAAAGGCGGGATGTTACACAAAACCATTCATTATTAACTTTAACTATTTCTTTTAAAAATCAAAGCATACCCATACTTATCAACTAAGATAATGCACTTTGATAAAAATCGACAATAATCATTTAACTCATCAATTAATGATTCACATTTTTCATTTTACTTTAGAAAATTATATTTATTGAGTAACTCAAAACTGATACCAAGGAACTGGGTACTGCCAATAGTATCACATATTTCCTTAACAAGAAGGGGAATACTTAAGAGAAGCGTTTACCATCTGAAAACATCTACTGCCCATTTTTTGTTACTTTCAAGCCACCCGAATCAATTAATCATAAGATTGTTTTTCGTTTTCAAAATCCCTTTTTAGAAATAATACTATTATTGTTCCTTTTCCAAAACTCATTTGAAATTCCATTCAAAAATACCAAAATTTAAATTTTCAAAAATTCCTTTATAAAGCATGTTTTATAAATCCAGTTTATAAAATCACTTATATAAAACATATTCATAAGATTTATTTATCATAAATAAATTCCTTTATTAAATATTAATTATTTATTGAATACCTCATAGTCAAATTGTGAAATTAAATTCACGAGGTGTTCGTACTTAAACTTTTTAAAATAAACAACCGATCAATCAATGATAATAACTGAGTATTATCTTCCTCAATCAAATAACTATATTACTTGAAAAGTATTCTTTTAGACACAAGTAGTAGGTAATTGCTAGCGTATTCTTAGGTAGAGAGGTTTGGTCAATACTCAAAAAGTATTTCATGTCTAAAGATAGCTTTTAAAATTCTTGGTATAAAATATTTATTTATTTCAAAAATCATTTAAAAGTTTTACCAAAATATTCTTTCCTTTTCAAACACACACACATATTTTTAGGTAAAACAATTTCATATAAAACCAAATTCATTTGTATATTTTATTAACAAATACGCGCTCATATATAATACTCTCAAACTCATTCTAGGGTGTTACTAACCCTATCTCTAATGAGTTACTCATCTTATGGTATTACTTTTCCTATCTCTGATGAGTCTTTTACCCTTATCACGCTCAGGTGTTCGCTCAACCTAGGCTCTGATACCATGATGTGAGGACCCATTTCTTCGACTCTCGAAAATCGACACTAATACATCCTCAGTATTCACGTGCCGTAAATCCAAGTGCTAGAGAAGTGGATTCTCAAGGGTAAGAAAAAAAATAAAGATAGAATAGAATCTCACATATATTATTTCAATATAAACTTTACAGCAGAAATTAAAATACATTTATCAGAGTTAAACATAGCCAGTTATAAGTTCTCGTCCTTACAGATTTGTGGAATACTATATTACAAGAGTGTGGTGGAAATAGACAAATATCTTCAGTAAATTCTTCTGGCTCCATGCTTCGAGCTACATCCAGATTTCTTCTAAACTAAACTTGACTACTAGGCTGCTTGGGAAAATTTGGTCACCTAGAGTTTAAGGAAAAGGAAAATAAACTCCGGGTCAGTCATGGGACTGGTGTGAGAACTCAAAATACACGCTTTGAAAACAAAAAGGTATCTAGTAAGACCACGTCGCATATAAACACGGGACAGGTGTTTACCTTATGATAGCCAAAACATTCTTACGTAAAAATAATTGATATTATTTTTAATGACATATCTTTGAAAACATTTGCAAGTAAACTTATTAATCTTAGCCGAAATTGTTACCACTATTAAATTCCAGCATACTAGGCTCTACAAACAAAATGGCAGGCACTTATTGGAGAATGGATTCCATACAAATGACCAGGTGAAGGGACTAACTTCCGATAGTACATCTCTAGAGGAATGCACCGAGGCCAAACAGATGGTCCTCTACCAACACATGGCCGGCCTACCTCTTCCAAGATAGTACCGAATATGTCATCACTCCAGTCGTTACCGACCTATCCGAGGATCCTCGTAGCATACGTCCACATTAATTTAAACCCGAACATCATAGTGGGTTGAAATATATCTAGAAGGGGATGATCATACCCTAATGGTTGCGAACCACATAGCTTTGCCGCATCTACCCTGTTTCGGCCATTTCCAGGTGCGAGGCTTGAGGTAATGATTACCTTTTACTTTGTATGTCATCTTCCTTTGAATGCCACATTGCCATTCCATCGATCACTATTGACTTCCACAAACATACAACCTCCAAGCTCATACGTCTCAAAGAAGGACGTTAAGCTAAGAGAAGTTGCCTTCTCCGCCACCAAATAAATGTATATTTATAATAGTCAACGATGAAATCTCAAAAATGTAATGTCAGACATCCATCCATACAAGTTCATTCTGGGACTGAACGAAACCAAAGGCACTCCTCCTACTACCATAAGTAGCGAGTAGTCCTTGCAACCCAAAGAGTTTCAAAAATCAAGGGACTACTGCTACTTTAGTATTTGGGAGCTAACCAGAATTATCAATAAGCAGTCCTTTCACCCCGAAAATCTTCGGTCTTCTTCCTTCATTTTCTTTATTCGGTCTTCATTTTTCGAACACACACCATGGTTCGAAGTGGTTTTCGGATAAGAATCACTCAAATCCGACCTAGGTTTCTCCGAACCAATCATCGATAAAAAGAGGTTCTATGGATAGAGAACCATTTTTTAATTGATTAAGTTCTTGTTATCAAAATCTCTCTTTTAGAGATATACAACTTTTTAAAACACTTCTTTCTGTTATATATGGAATTAATAAACCTCTCATGTCAAAACCTTTGATTTACTTAAAATCCTTTTTAATTTGAATAATTTGAAATCGTTTCATTTTATACTTAGGGAAATATTCTCAAAATCATCTAATTTAAATCTTTACAAAGATTTCTTAATTCAATACTCTAAATCTTGCTTGAGTTAAAACCATGTTATCTAGGATATAAATCCAAAAACTAGTAAATATTAAATGAGTAGAATATATAGAAATCATCTAATTCTACTCAATATCAATTTCCGCATTCAACAAATACTATGAGCGGAATAATGGTGAAATCACCTTTTAAATTCCTCGAATAGTACGAGTTCCCTCTTCGGGCTTTAATACCGAGTAATAGAATATCATCTCTATAAAATCAATGTTGTATTTAATTTAAATTTGAAAATTTTAAATCTTTTATACTTAACTCGTTTCCGACATTTCGACCTTTTCTATCCCTCGCCCAAGGAAGAGGGCAGGTGAGCCAGGGCGCTATTGCTCCTGAACATCTCCTTAGTTTAAGCACCTCACATTCGGATGTCACGAATAGAAAAATCTAATCTACTCATCGGCTTTTAGAGCCAAGAGTAAACCATTTAATTATAATAGCTTTTCTTTAAACATTTATTTAAGTTCTTTTTAAATAACTACAAAACTTCCAAATCATTATTAAAACATTTAATTATTCATTTAAAACATCTATAAAAGATTTGGAAAAGAATTGTTAAATTTAAGGCTATTTTTCAAAAGTTATAGAAAAAGTGCTTTGGATAAGTGCTGTGGAAAGTGTTCTTTTAAGCTATATTGATCAAAATGACTTTTTATTATTTGAAAATTTATTTTTATTACTAAAATCACTTTTAAAACATTATAAAAGATTTATAATATTTACTTCATATTTTTTAACAATTTAAAACATCATTTTCAAAGAAATCATGTTTTGGATTCTAAACTGCAAAATCGGGATTTTCCAGAACATGTTTTACTCATATTTCAAAATTTACTTATCAGAATATTGATTTTCTTTCTTCGTTGAAAAACTATGGATATAGTAGTTTGGAAAATTCTTATTTCGAAGAATTCTGAGCTATATTCCAACTTTTACACTAGTTTGACTTTCGTAGCGCGAAATCGCGAACTGCCGTTACGTGACGCGCTTATTTTTAACTAAATTTTCCATTTCTTTTCAAACTTCACCAAAACACTTCTAAATGTTCATAAAACATTTCAAATACATTATAAACCATTTTTAAGAGGTTTAACAATTCAGTATACACCATTTCATTAATTCAAGGAAAGTAATTTTCTTTGTGCTTATCGATGTGTATTTCCGTGACTTGCATACATATTCAAATTTCATATTTAAACAACCAAAAAGATGATTACAACATAATAAACATCCATTTAAATCATCATATCATCATCCAACATATAGTACAATGGTTTAGGAGTTCTCACCTTAATTTTCACTTGAACTAGTTTTAAAACGGCTATAGCTCCGCTATCTTGAAATTAAACTCCACGAGATCGAGCTTTGGACCTTGAAGAGGCTCGGCCTAGCCTTGGTGCTCATGGCCTAGGTTGGGAACGGGGTGGAGCTCATGGTCAAGGGTGGTGGAAGGTGGTGTCTTGGATTTGGGAGGTGGAGAGATGGAGATTTGAGCTTGTTTTGAGGTTTTTAACTATATATAACTATATATATTATAATTTAATTTCTTTTTGAAATAAATTTGACATTATTTCTCTTAGGATGGAAGCCATTAAAGTGGAAGCAAAAGCTTGAAAACATGAATAAGAAGATGAATGAAAATGAAGAGAAGATGGTAGGGTATTTATAGGAAAGGAAGAGTGTAAAAGTATCCATACATATATCATCACTTTATCACCATTTCAAAGCTTCTCCAACACACTTCCCCTCTCCAAAATGCGCAGCTAGATTGTTCCCCCATGTGCATTTCACTTCCATCATCTCATGTATGCATATATTGACTTATTTAAGCTTAAGGAGTATGAAATCTTTAAAATATATTATATATCTTATACTTAATTATATTCATATATGTATGTTTGTTTGCATGTTATCATGTGTATGTAACATATATATGTAGGTGTATAACACTTTGAACGTTTTCGAACAACTTTTGTTTGTTAAATCATTGAAATCCGGAGAACCGATTGTCGGTCACATTTTCACTTATACTTTAACGTACATATAGTTGTAAAAAAATTCAAAAATAAATTTCTTATCATATTAAACCAATTAAAATAATTACATTTCATTTATAAAACCATATAAATTAATATTAATAATTATTTAAAAAAATTGACATTATACCGATAAAGGGATATCGATTTTTCTTTATATTTTCAAATCAAATATATATCTTTATAAAACTATTATAATTGACTCATTATCACTTTATAACTATTCAAAATGAATTGTCATCATTTAAAATAATTATTTGGATAATTAAAATGACTATTAAATCATTAAATCTCAATTTAAATTAAATAAACCAATTATTTAAATTCAATGCTATCTCATCGATATAAATTTTGAGGAAAATATTTTATTTAAATATTTATTCAAATTAAACTTATTTAACTTGAAACTATATTATCCTTTTATTTGAATAAATCTTATAATAAATACAATTTATCACAATGGTAAATTGGCGGGTCGTTACAGAATAGATCTAATCGGAGAGATTCTAATAACACGGGTGGAGCTAAGTATGCTATAGTGGCAGCTGATTACTTTAATAAGTAGGTGGAAGCTGAACCCCTTACTAAGTTTTCAATGGCCAAGGTCATAAACCTTTTGAACAGGAATGTGATATGCAGGTACAAAGTCCCCTTCATATCATCTCAGATAATGGATTGCAGTTTGTCAGTGAGAATTTAGCTAATTTCTATAGGTAATATAAGATAAAGAAAAGTTTCTCGACGATAGCATATCCGCAAGCTAATTGTAACAATCCAAAATTTGAGCTATAATAGTTAATTAATGAATTAATTAAACAATAAAATAAGTCTATGAAATTGTCAAAATCGAGCCACAAAAGTTGCACCATGGGTCCGTGGTAATTCTCTGAGCAATTTCCATACATAACTTGTCGAAATCCGAGCTAGTATGAAGAAGTTACGAAAGAAACAAGATATCAGAATTATATGAACAATAACGAAAAAAATAAAATAAAAAGACCCATAAGGGTCGACCCATGTTATGGTCAGGTCGACCCACAGGTTGACCCCTAATGAGCTTAGGTTGACCCGTAAAACTTCCTGGACGATATTTCATCTAGGCACGAGCCGAAGAAAGTAAAATTCGATTTTTGTGCAATCCCGTGCGTTCGTAGCTGCATCCGACAGTTCCTAGTGAGCCTATGACGTAGTTGCACCAGATTAAATCTTTAAATCCGACGACCTGTGGTCCCTAAGCCACACTATAAATAGAACCCTAGGCCTAGCTATTTTTCTCATTCAGATTTTCTCCCAATTGGGTTCATTGCCTGAGGCTGAACCCTAAATAGAAAAAATTTCTAGGGAGGAAATCTTTTTGATAAAAATATTTTACACCCTAGAAGTGGATCCAGGAAGGCTAAGGATTAGAGCTAAGGACCACAGGTGAGTGTTTTGTAATTATTTTATATTTGTAAGCAATTTAAAATAATAGGGTTCTCAATAGTTGTAGCTGCATCTCAATAGTTGTAATTATTTTAGATTTGTAAGCTTAGAGATTCATTTCCGGAGTTTTCTCATTTCAGATGTATCCTTCTGCTTTTCATCTTTTTCATTTGGCTTATGGCACTTGTGAGAGGTATTATGTTTATTATTATTGTTGTGCTATGATTTTGTGAGACTGAGATGTATTTTCATGAGACATAAGAGATTTTTGAGACATTTATGTTTTTATGACTTAATTTGAAATGAAGTTTAATTCTGAATGATAAATTATTATTTAAACGTTTTCCTCTGTTTTTACTTATTTGTCTTGTGAACCTTAGTCTGTGTGATGTTCTATCTATACCTATAATGCACCACATACTTTGGTGTGCCATTTTTGGGGATACTAAGGGGTATGGGGTGTTTCACCTTGTATTAGAGCCTAAGGTTACAGGATTCCTAAAAACTTGTTTTAAAAGTAAAGTATTTTTCAAAGGTAACATATCTTCAAACTAAAAGTATTTTTCAGAAAGAAACTCTTATTATAGAAATAGTTTTCAAGTATAAGAGAGTTTTTATGAAAATCCCCTCAAAGTCCAGTTCAATCTTCTGTTGATTCTTTCGAGCCTAAATTTTCTTTTATTTGCATAGAATAGCGGACGCCCCAAATCTTCTTGAGGGTGTCCAAGTCCCTGGCTGGTTCCGTAGATACCTCCAAGCTACAGCACCAGAGGTGGAAGGGCAAGCGCCTAATGCAGCACCGGCAGGTGGAGGTCCCATTAATCCACCTGCAGCAGCCAATTTTTCTAAGCTATGTAAGGACTTTGCTAATCTAGGAGGCAAGCCGTTTTCTGGCACGAAGGATTTCGTAGAGGCACGAACTTGGTTGAGGAATATAGAGCGGATATTTGGGCTGTTAGGATTGGAGAACCGATAGAGAGTTCAGCTTGCATCTTGGCAGCTGAAGGGAGAGGCTTCTTACTGGTGGGAGATTGTAGAGATGGAGGGTAGAGACATTGGTTTGGTTGGATTTCGGGAAAGGTTTGAGAGAAAGTTCTTGTCGCAAGTCGAGGAAAGCATGTAGTTGGAGAAGTTCATTAGTCTGAAGCAGGGGAGTCTTTCGGTGAAAAAGTATATAAATCAGTTTAATGAGTTATCGAGGTTCGGGATGGAGCTTGTTAATACACCGCATAAGAAGGCCACCAAGTTTGCTAAGGGTTTGAACCAGCCCCTCCGAGGGTTGGCATTGGCACATGTACCTATGGGAGCGGCGTATGAGTCACTTGTGGAAATGGCCCTCATATCAGATGTTGCTAAGGAAGAAGAGGTTAAATAGGTTCCTAAATTAGAAAACTCTAAGAAGCAGTGGTGGAAGAATAAGAAGGATAAGGACAAGAAGAAAGGAGGAGGACCTCAAAAGGGACAAATCAAGAAGGGCGAGAAATGTTATAATTGTAGATTGGTTGGGCATTACTCAAAGGACTGTAAGAAGGACACGATGAAGGGGAGGTGTTACAGTTGTGGGCAGCCTAGACACCTTAGTAGAGCTTGTCCTCAAAGGGCAAGGTAGAAAGCAGGCGCACCTACGGCGCAAGTACAGGCTTTGGATGCAGCACCTTCTAGTAGTGGACCGGACCGAGGTAGGAAAGTCTCTGTAGAAGGTTTGATCTCTATTTCGGATTTTCCTATTCAGACTCTTTTTGACTCCGGAGCATCGCATTCTTTCATTTCTAGTTCCTTGGTTGATTGTTTGCACTTAGATATTTCTCTAGTTGTAGACCCTATAGTTGTTTCAAACCCCATAGGAGGATCGGCACATTTATCCATGATTTGTAGAGGTTTGAATTTTTTTTATACTAGGCGTAGAGTTTGATTGTGATGCCTATGTACTGGGATTTTCGGGATATGGGATGATTTTGGGGATGGACTGGTTATCCCCTTATGGGGCGATATTAGACTGCGAGAGGAGAGTCGTTAGGCTAGGGACATGTAGCAGACGGACTCTCGAGGTTTCTTGCAACTCACAGGGATCAATCATGTTGTGCTTCCTTTATTCCCTTGATTCATCACTAGGAGAGTTAGATTTAGTTCCAGTTGTTAGAGATTTCCCAGATGTTTTTGAGGAGGTTAGGGGGCTACCCCCTAAGAGAGAGATCGACTTTAGGATCTATCTGAATGACAATGCTAAGCCAGTGGCATTGCCCATGAGACATATGGCTCCTAGTGAGAGGAAGGATTTAAGTAAGCAGATTGGTGAGCTATTAGAAAAAGGCTTCATCAGACGGAGCATATCTGAGTGGGGGGAGGGGGCACCAGTTGTCTTCGCTACAAAGGCGGATGGTTCCCTTCGACTTTGCGTAGACTATAGAGAGTTGAATAAGCTAACGAAGAAGAACCGTTACCCACTTTCTAGGATAGACAATTTTTTCGATGAATTGGTTGGCTCTTCAGTATTTTCTCATCTTGACTTAGCCACTGGATTTCATCAGCTTAGGGTCGCTGATGATAGCATCGATAAGATAGCATTTAGGACACCCGAAGGATTCTTTGAGTGGTTGGTTATGCCGTTTGGGCTGACGAATGCCCCAGCCTATTTTGTAGATCTAATGAGCCGTGTTTTTCGAGATGTCCTAAATAAGTTCGTTGTTGTGTTTGTGGACGACATTCTGGTGTTTTCCAAGAGTATGGAAGAGCATGCTATTCGTCTTGAGGAGGTTCTTCGTACACTTCGTGTTCATCAGTTGAAAGTAAAATTCTGGAAGTGTCACTTTTGGCGTGAGGAGGTGCGTTTCTTGGGGCATGTAGTCTCAAGAGAGGGTCTAGCGGTGGATCCCGTTAAGGTAGTAGCGGTACATGATTGGAAGGCCCCCAAGAACGTTACCGAAGTTAGAAGCTTCCTAGGTTTGGTTGGTTATTATAGGAAGTTTATCAGAGATTTTGCTAAGATTTCGGCACCGCTTACTCACCTCACTAAGAAGAATGCAGCATTTGTGTGGGACAAGGATTGTGAGGATTCCTTCACGATGCTAAAGAGGGCCCTTACTAGTGCACCAGTGTTAGTTTTACCTGACAGAGCTAAGACTTTTACAGTATACACTGATGCAAGTGGGACTGGCCTTGGGGCAGTATTGATGCAAGAGGGGAGGGTAGTATGCTATGGGAGTAGACAGTTGAGAACTCATGAGAAGAACTACCCCACCCATGATTTGGAGTAGGCGGCTATTGTTTTCACGCTCAAGTCTTGGAGACATTACTTGCTAGGAGAGAGGTTCGAGCTTTTCACTTAGCATAAATCATTGAAGTACATGTTCTCAAAAAAGGATTTAAACTTGAGGCAGCAGCGTTGGATGGAGTTTCTGGCATCATATGACTTTGAGATAGCTTACACCCCTGGCAAGGGTTGCGAATGCATTAAGTAGGAAGAGAACAACCCTTAGCCCAATGTTCGTGGAGTGGAAAAGCCTAGAATTTATTTCCCCCTTTTATTTTAAGCCCTCTATGGACATTACTCCTGGATTATTGGCAGCACTTGAGGTTAAGCCTACCCTCATAGATCAGATTGGATCAAGGCAACGAAAGGATTCAGAGCTTGTGGATATTCTGGATAGAATTAGCAAACGAGAGGTCTTTAGACATCTCCCATGCTATTCCATCGATAGTAAAGGGTGGCTAAGGAGAGTTGGAAGACTTTGTGTCCTCCGCATTGGTGATTTGATGAGTGCGGTTCTAGCAGAAGCACACCATTCTCGGATGACTATTCATCCGGGTGGTGATAAGATGTATATGGACATGAAGAGAGTGTTTTATTGGAGTGGCATGAAGAAGGATGTAGCAGAGTTTGTGGCTAAGTGTCTTGTGTGCCAAAGGGTTAAGGCGGAGCAACAGACACCTGGTAGATTGCTTCAACCATTGGATGTACCCGAATGGAAATGGGATAGTGTTTCGATGGACTTCATAGATGGTTTACCTCGATCTAGGAAGGGGAATACCAGTATTTGGGTGATTGTAGATTGTTTGACTAAGAGCGCCCACTTCATTCCGATCAAGAGTAAGAGGACATCACGTTATTTGGCATCCATTTACGTTCGTGAGATAGTCTGACTTCATGGAGTTCCTTCTAGCATAGTGAGCGATAGAGATCCTATCTTTACTAGCGAGTTTTGGAGGAGCTTGTAAGAGGCCACCCTCAAATGGATGGCCAAACGGAGAGAGTTAATAGAGTTATTGAGGATTTGTTGATGATGTGCATTCTTGATTTTGAAGGGACTTGGGAGGAACACCTTCCTTTAGTGGAATTCGCATATAACAATAGTTTTCAGGCTAGCATTGAGATGGCTCCTTTTGAAGCCCTTTATGGAAGACCTTGCAAGTCACCTTTGTGTTGGTTGGAGTCTACGCAAAGATTGCTACTTGGTCCCGACATGGTTAGAGAGACTTCGTAAAAGATTGAATTGATTAGAAGAAGAATGAAGATGGATACGGCCCGCTCAAGGAAGGGTCCCTGAAGGCCGAAGCACACATTTCACTAGATTTGATTAATGAAAATAAGGAGTTTCTAAACATTTCACTAGATCCAATTCCAAGGTCTAACACCGCCCGCTCAAGGAAGGGGACTTGGTGTCGAAATGTATATTCCCTGGACCAAGGGCACTCGACCCAATCTGGGAAGGATGATATGTTATCCACAATGACTTGGGCAATGGAGCTTTCATCCTCAACATGTTGGATGGAGCAATATTCAAAAAAGCTTGGAATGCATAGAATCTCTGTCGCTATTTTACTTAATTTCCTGTTGTTTCGATAATTGTATTATTAACATGTAATTCAAACTATTATGAAATGGATTCTAATAAAGTGTGTTTTTCTTGAAATTTTTAAGTCAAATAATGGATACGACTTTGTGTTAAAATCTACACATGTCGAGATAACATTAACACTTAAAAAGCGTCACATAAGCTTGTCAGGCTCAACTTTTTTACTCGACGGCAAACGGTGTTGTTGTGACAGAGGGCTCCTCCCTCTCAAACTTATGGCCGGTAGTATGGACCAGAGTAACCCTAATCGGGTGTCCATCATTGACGATCAGCTCAAACTTCTTATCGATAATGATGGACTAAAGTGACCCTAAGCGGGTGTTTATCATTGACGATGGGCCTAACTTCTGATCGATGGTGATTGACCAGAGAGACCCTAATTGGGTGTCCATCATTGACGACCAGCTCAAACTTCTTGTTAGCAATGATGGACCAGAGTGACCCTAACTGGGTGTCCATCATTGATGATTGGCCCAATTTCTAACCGGTAGTGATGAACTATAGTGACCTTAACTTGGTTTCCATCATTGACGATTGGCTAAAACTTCTTGCTAGTAACGATGGACTAGAGTAACCCTAACCACGTGTCCATCATTGATGATCGACCAACTTCTGGCCAGCAGTGATGGACCAGAGTGACCCTAACCGAGTTTCCATCATTGACGATAGACCCAACTTCAAGCCAGCAGTGTAATAACCCGCATATTTAATGATAATATATTTAATTAGTTAATTTAAATATTAAGTCATT
Source organism: Allium fistulosum (assembly GCA_030737815.1). Lineage (NCBI taxonomy): Eukaryota > Viridiplantae > Streptophyta > Magnoliopsida > Asparagales > Amaryllidaceae > Allium > Allium fistulosum. Next base: position 779,375,451 of record CM060907.1, read on the forward strand.
ATTGAATTGAAAGTCTAAAATGTGACTTTTTGCATATGGTCGACTTAGGACTTAAGACTACTTTCGTTAAGTCTGGATCAACATTGCAAATCAAAATGACTATAAGCATCGATATATTTCGATCGACAGATTTTTAGCTAGTAGCTTGCATTCGATTCATAAATTGATCTAAAAAGCTAACTTTTTTATACGATGGAATTAGGTCCCGAAACCTTTTCCACTAAGTTTGGAGTGGTATCCAGAACTTGAATGAGTATAAGATTCAATATGTTTGGAGTTCTATATTTTAGGCGATGAATAGTGATTTGAGGGAAGAAAGGAAAAGTCTAAGTGTTGGACTTTATAATCTATTTTCCCTTCCCTCTCTCTCCGTTACTTTTCATTTTCATGTTCATTCCCATATTCCATATCCTAACTAAACCCACTTAGCTCTAATCCTAGATCAACTTATACAAGCCTAAATGAATATTCAAAAATCAAATAACAATCACCATAAATCCTTTCATGTTGTTCTCCATTCAACCCCTAAAGGAATTTGCCTAATTCGTAGTTTGGGTTTCATCTTGGATTTCAAGGGAGCTAATTTATGGGTTTTGGTGATTTGGGCTTGGTTAGGGAAAACCAAGGTGAGTAGGATGATTCTCCTATTTAATTTAAGTGTTTTACCTCATATATTTATTTAATGATGATTATGAAGTTTCCTAAAATGATTTATAGAATGTTAGTGATGCAATTAGGCTTATATCTATGCCTTGAACATGTTTATATCATCACATAATTTATTAGAGACTCTAACTACTATATTTTGAAATAATTAGTAAGCCCTTAAATTGATTTGGGCTATTTGGGTGATTGTTTGTGATGTTATTGTTTGATTTGAGATTAATTAAGTAGTGTAATGATGTGCACGTTATTAGAAAATATTAAATTATCCATTTGAATTGATTTGTACAATGTTAGTTAGCTAATTTAAGCGGTTATGAACTCTACACTTATTATTAAAGTGATTAGAGACTAATGAAGCTTAATTAGTATCTATAAAATGGTTTCATGATTTTATAAATGGAGAATATATTTTAAGAAATAAATATGAGATTTTATAAAATGGTTTAAAGTGATATTTTACTTTTATTGAATAGATTAGTAAGTAAAAGTAATAATTGATAATAGTAATTGTTGAATGGCTTGTGTAAATATACGTGTGTATATATGCACGAGTGGGTATACATACACGTGTATTTGGAGTTAAGCAACGCTCAAAAAATCTAGTGTTGTGACTAGAATTATTGGAGAGAGTTGTGTATAAGCATTTGTGTATTGAATTATATATATAAGTATGGGAATATCCGTATGTGTATATAGTCATGTTACGAGCGATCTCATTGAGCCATAGTGACCACTGGGTGCGCTAAGTTACGTGGGAGGTATTGGGTCGAGTAATCGTCCCAGCGAAGCTCGAAATGTAATTTGTGTTGAGATGTATGTTCATACGTAATTGTGTGCAAAAGCATGCACAAATGAGTGTATTGACACATGTAAAAGCTATGCATAAGGTGTGGAGGTCGGGTATGTCATTTTGCTGTGTTAAAGGAAGCCGGGTCGCTATAATTACCCATTGAACTCGTTCCGTGCAGAGAGTGGATTTTGGTATTGAAACCAATTTTACCATACTTAAGAAGCCACTTCCCAAACATCAACAAATGAACCCCGGTAGATGTTCGATGGGATGGAGGCAGGCTCTAGTAGCAAAGCGACTCATTGGGCGAAGCATTAGAGGAAACAACGCGTGAATTGGCCATCTATGGCGAAATTTTCCCCTGCCCAGGCTTACTACCTGGAACTTGTTTGTTCAGTCGGTTGAGTAAGTCCATTCAGTCAACTAGTTAAGAGGAAACAGGTCATCTCTGCCTCGGTTCAGTCGATTAAGTGGAACCTTAGTCCACTGACCTGTTCTGTATTATGCAAAGGTCAAAACGCGATAACTTTCGCATACGAAGTCGAATTGAGTTGAGGTTTAGACCATTGTTGATGCAGGCCAAGTACTAAGTCGTGACCGACTTAACGAGTTCGTAACTCGGGACTGACCTAACGAAGCTTTTAAGTCACCCCAACGACTTAATGAAGACCTGCGAGTTAACAAGCAAAAGCTTACCGAGTTATGCAGCGATAATGTTGTCCCAACTGGTGAAGTGATAGGTCGTACACGACCTAACGGGTCCTTTAAGTCGCATCAACGACCTAGTGTAACTCGACAACGACTTAGTGAAAACTTGCGAGTTAACGAGTCCCTTAAGTCGCCTGAACGACCTATCGAGTTACGCAGTGAAAAGGCAGAGCAAATTGGTGAAGTGTTAGGTCGTGAACGACCTAACGAGTCAAGAGATAAGTCGTTGAAGATAGAAGCCGTGGATCTTTTCTACCGACTTAATACCTGCCGTTGATTTTTTAGATCGTTCACTGCTTCTGTTTTCCTGAGTCGCATGTACTGGCTAAGTCGTAGGTCGCATCTTTTATAAGTCGTAAGTCGTTTGTATTATAGGTCGTTACACTGTCTGTTTTAGGTCGCTTGTACATTGTAGTTGTTATCTTGTAATGCTGTTAAGTCGTTTGTATGGTTAGGTCGTTGCCGACCTTAGTTAGGTCGTGAGTCGTATATTTTAGGTCGGAACCGACCTAAGTGTTGTCCTGTTTTCAGTGTTGAGTTGTAAATTCTATAAATAGGCCGGTGGTGCCATTTGTAATAGTTTAGTTGATTTGAAATAAAACTCTTGTTTTGTTAGCTTTGTGCTTTCACCCAATTGGTAGTTGAGTGTAATCTCCTATCTCCTCTTTCGATTAATCGAGTGCGCTTGATTTAACGACTGCAGAAGTCGATTCACAGAATCTAGTGCGCTAGATCAACGTGCGAAGAATCGCAGATCTTTGAACCCGGTATCGTGCGCGATCAACGAGTTTGGGATAGCTAGAATTCGGTATCTTCGGATCAATGAATTTGGGCATTTCAGTATCTCTCAATCCACCGATTGCTACTTTCATCGATCTACATTGGTTTTGTTAAATTCGCTGCGTCAGTTTTTGGTATCAGAGCTTGTTTAGCCAATCATAGCTAAATCGAGTCTTGGAGCCAATTATTTTGAAGAAGTTTGAAGAGTAGCCGAGCTTGAAGTGTTGAGCCGTGCAATTTCGTTTGAAGTATTGAAGTGGTGTTCGTCGTGTTCATCATATTTTAGCAACAAGGTTGGAGATTTTGATCCATATCATTTTAGATCAAAAGTTGGAGAAGTGTTTGAATTTGACCGTGGTTGTTTGCGCGCCGAAGAGGAGTTGAAATTTTGAAGTGGACGAGTTAGCATAAGTCGGAGCCGAGCTAAGGGAAGTTAGGCCATACATCATTTGGTATCTTTTGCTTAGTCCAAGCGAGAATTGTAGAGTTTGTGAAGTTTTCAAGCATGCCGCCAAGAAGAGCTAATCGACATCAAAACGTTGAAGCATTGTATCGAAGAGAAGAAGCTGATGAGATGGAGCAAAGAATCAATGAAAACTTTAGTGAAAAGCTTAACGAAGGAATTGGTCGGTTAGAGAAGATGATGTTAGAGATGAATCAAAATCGGAGAAGGGTATCACCTGAATCTAATCATGGGGGAAGTAGAGTCTCGCCACATTCCAATCGAGACAGAAGTGTTGATGATGATCAAAGGCGTGGGGGAAACGTGAATGATCGTGAACGGAGGAATGTAGATAGAAGGGATGTTGGTGGAAGACGTGATGGTAGTAGAGATGTGGGTGGACGAGATAGACAATGATATACATCTGATTTTGAAGAGGAGTATGATGGTGGAAGTGTTCATGGACAAGGACGAGGACAAGGAAGAAATTACTCTGAGTATGATCACAAGTGGGAGTCGGGGATGAAGACTGAAATTCTTGAATTCAAGGGTGGTATGCAAGCTGAAGAGTTCTTGGATTGGGTGGCTAATGTTGAAGAAAATTTTGATTTCAAGGAAGTTCCAGAACATCGTAAAGTGAAGTTGGTTGCTACAAGGTTGAGGGGTAGAGCTTTGGCATGGTGGCAGCAAACCAAACTTACACGTGAACGAATGGGGAAGTCAAAAGTTGAATCTTGGGAGAAGATGAGGAAAATGATGAAAGCCACATTCCTACCTTATAACTATCAGTCGCTTATGTATCAGAGGTTGCAAAACTTGAGACAAGGGACGAAATCTGTGAATGACTATGCTGACGAATTTTATCAACTGATTGCAAGGAATGATATTATGGAGACAGAGGAACAATTGACAGCTAGATTTGTTGGGGGGTTGCGAATGCAAATACAGGATATGGTTAACATGTTTGATCCCAGATCTGTAGCAGAAGCACACCAGAAGGCGTTGGCTTGGGAGAAACAGGGAAGACGAGGAGGTGGTGTGTTTATTAATTCCAACAATCAAGCGAAGGTTGTTAGTGGGAGTTCTAATGTTTCTAAACCTATCAGTAGACCATTGGTGAAGGAGGCTGAGAAGGCAAAGGTTAACAATGGTTTCAAATGTTACAATTGTCAGGAATTGGGTCATAAAAGCAACGAGTGTCCAAAGCCGAAGAAACGAACTATGATTGCTGAACTTGAAGATGAGGATGGAGAATATTCTAGTCCAGTTGAGGAGGATGAACAGGATATTGCGTCAGGAGATGAAGGTTGTAATCTAATGCTGAGGAGATCGTGTTTGACACCGAAGCAGGAAGAAGCTAGTTGGTTGAGGAGTAATATCTTTCAGTCGACATGCACTATACTGGGAAAGGTGTGTAAATTTGTGATTGACGCCGGAAGCTGTGACAATATCATTTCAACCGAGGCTGTAACAAAGTTGAAGTTGAAGACAGAGAAGCATCCGAATCCATATACGTTAGCATGGTTGAGAAAAGGAGGAGAGGTGAAAGTGGATAGACGAGTTCGTGTTCCATTCTCTATTGGGAAGAAATACAAAGACGAGATCTGGTGTGATGTAGTAGAAATGGATGTTTGTCACTTACTTTTGGGAAGACCATGGCAGTATGATCGAGCAGTACAGCATGACGGTCGGACCAATAGCTACAGTTTTATGTTTGAAGGTACGAAGATTATCTTAGTTCCAAAGAAGAGACAACAAGGAGTTTGTTAAGGAGGTTGAGGAAGAGCCTGAAGTGTACTTGTTGATTGGGCGAGAGAGTCAAAAAGTGGTTGAAATACCAGAAGGAGTGAAACCAGTATTGAAAGAATTTGAGGATGTATTCCCAGAGGAGTTACCCAAGGAGTTACCGCCACTGAGAGACATTCAACATCAAATTGATCTGGTTCCGGGAGCAATGTTGCCACATAGACCACATTATCGAATGAGTCCGAAGGAACATGAAGAGTTGAGGAGGCAGGTGGAAGAATTGCTTAAACAGGGGCGTGTGCAGGAGAGTTTAAGTCCTTGTGCTGTACCAGCTTTATTGGTACCCAAAAAGGATGGAACGTGGAGGATGTGCACAGATAGTAGAGCATTGAATAAGATTACTGTGAGATATAGATTTCCAATGCCAAGGTTGGATGACCTGCTAGATCAATTGAGCGGAGCTACTATCTTTTCAAAGATTGATTTGAAGAGCGGATATCATCAAATTCGTATCAGGCCAGGTGATGAGTGGAAGACTGCTTTTAAAACCAGGGAGGGTCTATACGAATGGTTGGTAATGCCATTTGGCTTATCAAATGCACCGAGTACATTTATGCGAGTAATGAATCAGATTTTTAGACCGTTCATTGGGAAATTTGTGGTGGTGTATTTTGATGATATTCTGATCTATAGTGGAAGTCCAGAGGAACATTTGAATCATCTGAGAGAAGTGCTGATGGTACTGCGACAAGAGCAATTTTATGCTGCAACGAAGAAATGCGTGTTCATGACGCATAGTGTTTTATTTCTGGGGTATGTTGTATCAGAGGAAGGGATACAGGTGGATCAGAGTAAAGTGGAGGCGATTAGAGATTGGCCGCAACCCAAGACGATAACGGAAGTTCGTAGTTTTCACGGGTTGGCTTCATTCTATCGAAGGTTCATTCCACACTTTAGTAGTGTGATGGCACCTGTTACAGATTGTATGAAGGGTAAACAGTTTTCATGGTCAGCGGAAGCAGGGGATGCTTTTGGGAAGATCAAGGAGTTGCTGACGTCTGCACCAATTCTAGTATTACCAGATTTTCAGTTGTTATTTGAACTACACACTGATGCATCCAAGGTTGGGATTGGAGGGGTGTTGAGTCAGAAGGGGTGTCCTATTGCCTATTTCAGTGAGAAGCTATCGGGAGCAAAGATGAAATATAGTACGTATGATGTGGAATTTTATGCTGTTGTGCAAGCTATTAAACACTGGAGACACTATCTATTTCAGAAAGAGTTTGTTCTTTATACTGATCATGAGGCGTTAAAGCATTTGCAAGGGCAAGACAAGATTTCAGCGAGACATGCATCATGGATTGCATATTTGCAACAATTTACATTTGTTATGAAACACAAATCGGGAGTGACGAATCGTGTTGCGAATGCGTTGAGTAGAAGAAATCACATGTTAACTACAATGAAGGTTGAAGTGATGGGGTTTGATATGTTGCCAGAATTATTTGTCGATGATCCTTACTTTGCAAAGTTTGTTGATAAAGTCAAGGAGGGGAAGACGGAGGAGTTTATGTTGGTAGATGGTTTTCTGTTCAAGGGAAATCGATTATGTATACCTGATTGTAGTTTGAGAATGAAGATTGTAAAAGAGCTACATGAAGAAGGACATGTTGGGAGAGACCGTACATTACAGTTGACTTCACAGTCTTACTTTTGGCCATCGATGAGGAAAGAAGTGGAAAGGTTTGTGGAGAGATGTCATATTTGTCAGGTTTCGAAAGGAACTGCGACTAATGCGGGATTATATATGCCGTTACCTATACCAACTAAACCATGGGATAATGTGAGTATGGACTTTGTGTTGGGGTTGCCGAGAACGCAGCGTGGTAATGATTCCATTTATGTGGTGGTTGACCGATTTTTGAAAATGGCACATTTTATTGCTTGTAAGAAGACGGCGGATGCTGTTCATGTTGCCCAGTTGTTTTTCAAAGAGATATATCGACTTCATGGATTGCCAGAATCGATTGTGTCGGACAGGGATACTCGTTTTCTAAGTCATTTTTGGCTAAGTTTGTGGAAGATGGTGGGAACGAAGTTGAACTTTAGCAGCGCTTATCATCCGCAGACGGATGGACAGACCGAGGTTGTGAACAGATCATTGGGGAATTTGTTGAGATGTCTTGTGCAAGACAATCTGAAGAGTTGGGACATGAAGTTATGCCAGGCAGAGTTTGCTCATAACCATGCGGTAAATCGTAGTATGGGGTTCAGTCCATTTCAGATTGTATATTCTAGTTTGCCAAAGGGGCCGTTGGAGTTAACAGCCATACCACAACCAAAGAAGACAGTCAAGCGAGCTGCTGATTTTGTTGAAGGATTGACTGAATGTCATAGAATCGTTCAAGAACGATTGGAAAAGGCAAATGAGAAGTACAAACGATCTGCATATTTGAAGCGAAGGAGTGTTGAATTTAATGAAGGTGATTGGGTTTATGCAGTATTAACAAAGGACCGTTTTCCAGTGGGATCATACAATAAATTGAAAGCACGGAAGATTGGTCCAGTAAAATTTTTGAAGAAGATCAATGAAAACGCTTATAAATTGAGGCTGCCAGAGGATGTGTATACTTCCGATGTGTTCAATGTTAAACATCTCATACCATATCATGGGGATGAACTTATGGTGGAAGAGGATGGCGCAAATTCGAGGATGAATTTTTCTCAACCAGGGGAGGATGATGCAGGCCAAGTACTAAGTCGTGACCGACTTAACGAGTTCGTAACTCGGGACCGACCTAACGAAGCTTTTAAGTCACCCCAACGACTTAATGAAGACCTGCGAGTTAACAAGCAAAAGCTTACCGAGTTATGCAGCGATAATGTTGTCCCAACTGGTGAAGTGATAGGTCGTACACGACCTAACGGGTCCTTTAAGTTGCATCAACGACCTAGTGTAACTCGACAACGACTTAGTGAAAACTTGCGAGTTAACGAGTCCCTTAAGTCGCCTGAACGACCTATCGAGTTACGCAGTGAAAAGGCAGAGCAAATTTGTGAAGTGTTAGGTCGTGAACGATCTAACGAGTCAAGAGATAAGTCGTTGAAGATAGAAGCCGTGGATCTTTTCTGCCGACTTAATATCTGCCGTTGATTTTTTAGACCGTTCACTACTGCTGTTTTCCTGAGTCGCATGTACTGGCTAAGTCGTAGGTCGCATCTTTTATAAGTCGTAAGTCGTTTGTATTATAGGTCGTTACACTGTCTGTTTTAGGTCGCTTGTACGTTGTAGTTGTTATCTTGTAATGCTGTTAAGTCGTTTGTATGGTTAGGTCGTTGCCGACCTTAGTTAGGTCATGAGTCGTATATTTTAGGTCGGAACCGACCTAAGTGTTGTCCTGTTTTCAGTGTTGAGTTGTAATTTCTATAAATAGGCCGGTGGTGCCATTTGTAATAGTTTAGTTGATTTGAAATAAAACTCTTATTTTGTTAGCTTTGTGCTTTCACCCAATTGGTAGTTGAGTGTAATCTCCTATCTCCTCTTTCGGTTAATCGAGTGCGCTCGATTCAACGACTGCAGAAGCCGATTCATGGAATCTAGTGCGCTAGATCAATTTGCGAAGAATCGTAGATCTTTGAACCCAGTATCGTGCGCGATCAATGAGTTCGGGATAGCTAGAATTCGGTATCTTCGGATCAACGAATTTGGGCATTTCAGTATCTCTCAATCCACCGATTGCTACTTTCATCGATCTACATTGGTTTTGTGAAATCCGCAGCGTCAATTGTTCACCAATTTTAGAGGGCTACAACCTGTGAAATTTTGGTACGTTTGAAGTACTTTGATTTTGAGGCCCATGTGGGACCTACCCCGGTACGTATTCCAAAACCGTAGATTTTGAGTTAGACCGGGAGGGTATACTAAAAGAGTATTATGACATTGAGGTCATGCGTTCCATTTAGAAGGCGATTGGTTAGTATAGGGTTTTGATAGAGTTCTCTGGTGGGTTTTTAAGCTGTGGCAACTAGAGCCATGCATGGCAATTCCATACGTTACATACGGAGTGAGTCCATTCTTTAAGATTTCGACCTTAGAGTAATATATGATTTGTTTGGTGTTGAATTATTGTGACATGCCAAGGGTATGGACTTATGTGACCTACCCAGTATATGGATTTAGGTGACCTACCCAGTATCGACCTTGTTGTGGTGTACATAGAGTGTTGTTGATGGCCATGACATACTCGACACGGTCTTAGAGGGAAGATACCTTGTTGTGATTGCTTAGACGTTTTTGGATCCTACGTTCATAATCTTATGAACGATTGGTCTTAGCATTATTGACCATGCACATTGTGGCAACCTATTCGGTCTTAGCAGTAGTGACCATATGCGTTGTGGCATACCTATTCGGTTGTAGTAGTAGTGACCATACACATTGTGGCATACCTATTCGGTCTTAGTAGTAGTGACCATATGCATTGTGATGTACCTATTCGGTCATAGCAATAGTGACCATACGTGTTGGAGCGTATCTTATCAATCTTAGCAGTATTAAATGTTGTTTTGGGATCACTGTTCGATCGTGGTATATTTGTATCGTATTATCAGTAGTTATGGGCTAGTGCAGTGCAATGGAAGATATTATGCTAACTTGTTGTTATAGGAGAAGAGCAGGTTATGATATGATCCCCTACTTTTGAGTTGTATTTATTGTACTTGTTCATAGGCAGTCCAGATTTCCCCTGAGCTACGTTTGTGGAGAGGGTCGGCTGTTATTTTGTAGTTTATGTTTATTTGTATATAGCTTTAATATACAATATTTTGAGATAGTTCCCCTCACACCATACTTTATGTCCGACCTGCGTTTTGTCTTTGTTTGCTTATGTCATGAAAACTCTTGAGTACTCAATTGAGTAGTTCGGAAGTCAGGTGCTTTTTGACATATGCTAGCAGAGTTTAGGACTGGAGCATTTTGGAGGCATGACATTCGATGTTTTGAGATATATATATATATATGCTTGTTAGTTATTATACATGACAGACCTATTATTTGTATATGAGACCATTGTATCAGATATTCATTCAGAACTCCATTCTATTTGGAGTAAATGTATTTTTATTTTCTATATTGATATCTATTTATCAGTTGCTTCCGCTAATGCGGTCTCATATATATTATCATCTAATTTTGTTCATGTATATTCATTATATTATATGTTGTCATTCCGTTGTGAGATCTTATCAATATCTTAGTTAGTATTTGGATTTAATTTTACTCCTTCAATCTGTCTTTTATGGTATTCGAAAGTCATGCGATGATGTAAGGCACTGATTTTCAGGTATTGCAAGCGGTGAGTTGTTATAGTTGGTATTAGAGCTTAGGCTCCACACTCGGACCAAGTAGACCAGTTTTAGTTAATCATTCTGATAGTAGGAGATACATTGAGAGAGCGTACTTGTATTTTTCTATTATCTAATACTGTATACACCGCTTGTCTCTGAACTTAAATTATTTCTACCGCTAGTTGCCAAGGTATTTTCATTAGGCAATCCGTATGAGTAGACAAAATACAAGAGCGAACACGAATAGGCAGTCTGAGATGCCTGATTCATTCAGAGACTATTTAGTTACCGCGAAAGATGTTCCGTCGCCCATGAACATTTCCAACTGATTAGGGTTAGCCCCAGAAGTGGTGTGGCCATTTAGGCATCAGTATTTATTACTCCACCAGCTTTGGACTCTTTGAAGCAGTGCCCAAATTTCCTTAGCCTTGGAGGGGAGCTATATTTCAGTCCTGAGATTGTTGCTGAGGTGCGATCTTGGACACATGCATGAGAAGGCTTCCATTGATATAAGTTGAGGGAATGTTCTCGTAAGTGTTATTTCTCAACATTCAGGGAAGGGAGACTTTGGTTGGATAAGATCCAATGTTTTCATGCTAAGAAGCAGACCCATGATTCAAAATTTATTCAGGCATCTCTGCAACACCCCTAAATTTAGTTAAACATCATTAAGGATATTTAATTGGATAGATTAAATAGAATAATGTTAATGATTAAGGAGAATGAGATTTGGTTATTAACAAGGCCGTGCCTTAATAAATTATGCAATGAGATTGTTTTGCAAAACTTAACATATAAGAGAATATATGAGAGGAGCAAAATAGGTAGATCCATCTTTTAAACCATAAACCCTCTCCCCCTCATATCATTCTCATTTTCATAACATAAAATCATCAAACAATAAGAGCTAAGGTCAGCCATTAAATAAGGGAAAAGAGGGACGAAATCAAGGGAACTCAAAGAAGAGCTTAAGGAAATTAGAGCAACATTAAATCTCAACTCCAACATTCAAATTTAAGGTGAATAGTACATGAACCACCTCTATTTTCTTGTTCTTGAATTCAACTATTGGTAGTATCCAAATTATTTTGATGACTTTTGCCAAGTTATGGTTGTTTAACCATTGTTTGGATAGAATAATGATTTATGGAATTTTATGAGATTATTTGAATGGGTTTTAAGGGTAAAAACTAAGTTTTAAATCTCCAAATTCTTTGATTTTCTAGTATGTTGTTTAAAACATTAATTTGGAGATGGTTTTTAATTTCATAATTTTCCAAGTCGAAATAAATATTTTATAAATTTCCTAAGGTAGAAATTTAGTTATTTAGGTTTTAGTTATTAAAAATAATTTAATATAGATTTTAGTCCCAAAATTTTTATGTGAAAAAGACAACATTTAATCTGAATTTCTATGAATTTTTGGGTTTTTACCAGGTGATTATGATTTATTATGAAATTATTATGCTAGATAAGCATTTAAATTATTAATTAATTAAGCCTATTAATTAATTAAATTGAAAGTGGTTTTAGAACTTTAAAAATGTATGCGACATTATTTTTGAAAAGAATTGGAAAATTTATTGTTTTATCCAATAGAAATTGTACACGAGTAGTGATTTGATGAAATGTGATTGATTTTATTAGTAATTAATCAGTTTTCATGGTAGTTACAACAATGCCATGCCGCTTATATCAGCGTCAAGCTTAAGACAATGCCACATCTATGAGTGTCGACATCGATAGGGAGGGAAGTATAAGATAACTGCTAAAGTAGTTATGGAATGTTTCCAACCAAGTCGATATGTTCATCGATGGTGACCCATCATTGGCGACATCGCATTCTCTTTGTTTATTTAAGTATTTTAAATAAATCTCATACCTTCACTTCGACTATTTTTGATACCGTATCATTAATGTCGCCTATGTTAACTTTGACCATATATATATCTCTCTGTGTGTGTGTAACGACCCTGAATTTTTTGTTTAATTAAAGAATAAAATAATAATTTAAATAAGAAGTTTGATTTTGTTAAATAACAAATTAATTCTTTAGAATGCGAATTCTAAAGTTTTTATAATATTGGTGAATTAATATATGAAGTGAGAATTTCTGGAATTTAATAGTATATCCATTTATTAAGAAATAGAAAATTTGTTTTATCTTTTATTTTTGTTAACAAGAGATGATTTAAAAATTAATAAACTCTTTTTAAATAATAAATAGAAGCTTTTATTGGATATGTATCTACGAAATAATATTTTATTTATTTACATTGACCTATGATTTTGAATCAATTAGTCACTTATTGCTTAAAGCCATTTATTAGTTAATAAGTTAAAATAAAAGAATAAACACTTATTTTATTTTGGTTTGTAATTAAATTCCTATGGCCCAAAACCCACTAGGTTAATTATAATAAGAAGGATTTCTCTTAAACTAAGTTCTATACGGTGTTTTATTCCTCTTCCTCATTTTACAGTAAACGTACTAAACTAAAAAAAAACTCATTCCTCTTTCAAAAGCTAATTCATGGTTTTTAACTATCTAGTGATTCAATTAGGATCTTAAGAAGCAATTGATTTCAGGTAAAGGAAACTAAACCTAATTGACTTCTAATTAGTAATTTCTAATTTAGTTTATAGTGTTGAATTTGATCTCTTTTGTTGTATTGATATAATACGCTAGGGTTTTTGGTTGAACTATTGTGCTATTGAACATTTACTATCAAATTTAAGAAGCAAGGTGAGTTTATAACTCATACCTACCTCAGTTCAAAAGTCCTTTACTGTTTTAAATTGTTTGGTAAATTGTTGAATGAATCAAACTCAATTTTGATTATCATATATCATGTTTGGTTGCTATATTCTCTATTAGCTGAAAACCCTAGACATTTAATCCCTTATAGCATTAATTCCATGATGTTTGTGTGCTTGCATGTTGCTTAATTTGTCACCTAGGAAGCCAATAGAAGTCGCAGTTCGAAAAACCGACGGAAACAGACAACTGGGGAGGCTGAGGCACTACTGGGAACACATTCAGGTAGCGCTGGTTCACCGGTCCACTTGGACCGGTGCACCAGTCGTGGCCTGGAACATGTTCCAGGTCATGCTATGTAACCTCCACGACAGCCCATTCGATCCCCCTTTTCCCAATTGATCCTTGATGACTTATACCTTGTTCTAATGCCTAGTTTGTGATGTTTTGGATGCATATTATCAAGTTTTAAATCATGAATTGGTGGATTCATTTTGATGATCTAATTCCATAGAGATGTTACTATGGATACATGAAGATACAAATGAGTTTATTGCACTATTCCGGCTAGTGTTTTCAAAAGAAATGTTTTCCAATCCAAACTATTCTAAATTATTTCAAGTACAAATATATTTTCTTTAAAAAATATTTGAAATATATTTATATATATAAGAGATATTTATTTATATATCAATGGTTTTAAATTGGTTTAGAATAATGATTTTAAAGAAGTGTATTTATAAATATCAATGTATAGATTCATAAAAGCTATATGTGTGTGTGTATTCTCTAGTATGAAAGGATAGTTTCAAGAAGGACTTCAAACAAATTATCTTTATAAAATGGCACAACATCGATCAGATAAGGAATCAATTTAAATAGTTTAATAAAATAAGGGGTATGAAACGCTCGCGTTTGTTTTACCGATTAATTCTTGGACTTGTTCGAATGAACATTTATTTTGCACGAGTGGGATTTTATAATTACTTGGTAAATAATTAAGTAACACTAAGTAGTTATGGGACATTGCGCAATACATACTAACTGGAAGTAGATCACACTTATCGAGTGGAGTTTACTAACTTAAAGTAAACATTTGAGTAAACCCGAGTGGTTATAGGACCTGTAGATGTTATTCGAATGATTACTTATAGGGAGTACATAACACTTATTTCGTCGAGTTTTAGACTCGTCTGTGGATGATCCGTCTTATGTGAATTTTGTAGGTTTTCAAGACCCAAATGAGTTATTACTTGCGATGTGCTCGTACTTGTGTTGACATACGAAGTGTTTGTCTATTATGCTAGCTATTGATGACGACGAGCAATGTGCTCGTATCCGGTCTTGACTTGCGATGCATCTGTCTTATAGTCAACTGGCAAAGTGCTTATTTATTTACGTGCAAAGTGCACGCCGATGATAATTGAATAGCAAAGTGCTCAGTAAATTACGTGTGAAGTGCACGATGATTATTGAACTTGCGAAGTGCTTGTCTTTTCCTTACATTTATAATTTTGAATTTCTATACACTTAATTGGATGGCTATTACCACTTTGATGTTTTGTTGTGAATGAGCATAGTTAATCTTAAGCCATAAAGTTTTATATGAGGTATTAAGTAGATTAGTGAAGTAAAATCTATGATATATTATCCTTGATGTTTATGTAGTCTATTATTATTATTATTATGGACTAACCTTTTGTGATAATTAGAGATAGTTTGATCCGGGTGTTATTTTGATGCTCGGGTCAGACCGAGACTTGACAGGTAGCAGGGACTTTTGGCTTTGGACTTGGGCTAGCTTGGGTAGAAGTTTATGCTAGTTATCTATATTGTCATTAGCCCATTTTGAGATATTGTCTTGTGTGTGTGTGTGTGTGTATGTACCTTGTTGAGATGTAGACTCATTTTGTACTTGTTGATGCACCTTAGTTCTTATGTTTGTTATGTGATATGTCTTCTATTAAATTTATCGATGTGATTTGTGATTCTGTATCTGTGATGTTTTATATTGTTCTGAATCATAATAAGTCACTATATTATTGTTTTGTGCCTGGATCGTATATGTTGAATTCCTCCTCACTGACAAGAATAAAATTATAGATTCAACGTATTTGATACTCACCCAAAGCAATATTATAGATGGTCACTCCTAAACAGCCTTATTCCCCACATTAGCAGATGATATTACCTGTTAATGTTCTTGGTTAATGAGGGCATAAAGGTGGGGAGTTACAATATATGTCTAGCGGCATAGTAGCCGAATTATGCTATATTAATAGTTTAGATAGCGATGCTGCCATTCATCAGAGTTGGCGACCTTATATACTGAGGTTTTATTCTTCAGTGCTTTTGGCAATGTTGTCGCGCTGCATCAATGCCGAGTTTCTCACATCAATGCTAGTCAGGCTTAGATTTATATAAACTTAAGATAAGTTTTAAAGGCAGTATAGCCTATGTTTTAAGAAGGTCGATAACCTCATGAATTCGGTAATTAGCCACACATTTTACAAATTAAACTTTTGTCTTACAACCTTGGAGAGCGGTTAAATAGTGATTTATGTGATGTGAATGCTGCATATCTTTTTATTAATAGCAGAGAGTCCTACATTTTACTATATTGACATCGTTCATTGGGGATACCAACGTGTATTAATTTCGACATGCTATATGTTTAATGACTTCGACATTAATCATTGGGCATACCAATGTATTTTACTTTATGAATTTCAACACTAATCATTAGGGTACCAATGTAAAATTTTCTATAATAAGTTCGACATAAATCATTGGGGATACCAATGCATGTTATTTTAAGATGTTATAAGTTTAAAGGGTAAACAACCTAACTGGGGATACCAATAGACATAGGTTGGACATGTGGATTAAACATGAATTAAATGAATATGTGGTTGGTTCATAGTTATCATAGGAAAACTATGGGATGTTAGATGGATAGTCCACATTATACTGGGGATGGATAGTCTCTATAAGGTTAATGAAGAGTTCATAGTCATCTTAGGAAAACTATGGTATGTGTGATAGATAGTCGACATCATTTTAAATGAATGGAATATGTGTGATGGATAGCCCACATAATTTAAATAGTTAAACCATGTGTGATGGGTAGTCAATATGGTAAGGAAAAGTAATCCAAGAATAATTACATGTGAGATGGATAGTTCACATAATTTTGTTAATGAAACCATGTGTGATGCATTGTCCACATGGGAGGGGACAAATAATCCATAAAAACGTTCATATGCATGACAGATAATCCACATACACACACAATTATATATATATATATTTTGAAAATGGGTTCATTTATTAATAACTAACAAATATAGTACACATAATACAATGTAGCAATACTACAAATCCACCACCCATACATTCATAATCACCTTTATCCATACAATCTACCCAATCTAGTCCAATTACTAAGAAGTACATCAAAAAAGCCTAAGACCTAAAGTGTCTTTGCTCTTTCCTGGATCAAAAAATGTCCTTTTTGTCGCAACAAGTGCACGTCTTTTATCTCATATTCATAACTGCAGATCTTCTAAATATCAGTTTGTTCTCTATAAGTGTTCCAGTTTTATCAATCGGGATGCACTCAACTTTCATAGCATCAACTTCTATAAGTTTGGGCTCAGGTATGCCTCTGCTCGTACCCGTCATGGTTTCATTCCCAGAGTATGCACTAGTAAGCATATCTTCATCTTCTCCTTTTGACTATATATATATAGATAGATATATATATATAGCTATTCTGACAATCTTTCACCAAGAAGAATGTACAAAAATGAATGATTACACCACCATTCATAAGAACCATATGCAAACGAATAGTAACAGTCACGAGAGCATTTTATCCTAAGAATATGCCTTATATTTGTTCCATGCTTGCTCGTTGTTAAGGATACACGGTTATAAAATACGGTACAACATAAATAATAAACGATCTCATGTACACTTTGCAGTTATCATCACCTTTTCCTCATTCGCGGATCGGTTGAAGCATATATAGCATATAATTTTATACAAACAAACCCAGTTTCGCCACTGATTTTTCTTGCTAGATCCTTGATCGTGATTTAGGTTGAAATATTCTTTGCAAATCCCCAAACGAAGGTCAATTGAATGAATCAACATACGCATACCCAAGTTCTCCGAAACTCGCTTGAGAGTGAAGGATTTGGTAGATCTAAAAACATGGTTTCATGAGATCGCAGATCGCCTATTTCTCCACCCGTGGGAGAGAAAAACCGTTCATATATATCACACAATTATATATACATATACATATACATATACATACATACATACATACATACATACATACATATATATATATATATTGTGTTCAAAGCAAATCCCTTGGCTATTAAACAATTAAAGAAACATTCAAACAAATGGAGACATTTGCAGGCGTAAAGGTAAATGAGTTGAAACCAAAATGCTATATGAATAAAAGATGCGAAAACAGAACAAAAATTATATCTCATCTTGGTGAAATGGAGGGTGAATTGCTAGTTAAATATCTTGGTGTGCCTTTATCCAATAACACTATAACAGATGCAGAATGTGGGAAGTTAATAGACAAAATCAAAGAGAAAATACAAGGGTGGAGATCAAAACTGTTATCCTTTGCAGGAAGAATAGAACTTTTTCACACTGTCATAACTTCTAAAGTCAGCATCTGGTTACAAACCTTTCAAATTCAAAACTGTTTCATAGCAAAAATCAATGCAGTCTGTGCTGATTTTATTTGGAAAGGAGGAATGCATAAAGTGAGTTACGAAGATCTCCGCAAACCAAAAATAGAAGGTGGAGTGGGTCTTAAAAACCTATTTGAACTTAAAAAGGCATATGGTCTAAAATTAGCATGGAAAATTCTCGAATCAGATAACCTGTGGGCTAAGTGGATGAGAGCAAGATACTTGAAAGAAAACTTTTGGACTATAAAGATAGATAACAATGCATCAACCACATGGAAAAACATACTAAAATACAGGGAGCAATTGAAACCTCTCATTGAGAGACAGATAGCAAATGGCCAAAGCACTGACTTATGGAAAGGTCCATGGATTAACAATAGAAGCTTAATAGATAGACTTGGCTGGGACAACTATTCAGCAAATAACACACCAGATTGCAAAGTCTCGACTATTATACATGATCAAGAATGGGCAACAGAAAACAAATTGTGACCAAAAACTTCAAACAAGAAATTGAAGACATGCCATTATTCACAGGAAGAAATAAAGATAAATGGGAATGGAGAAGCAATAACAAGGGCCAATTTAAACTAAAGGATGCATGGGAAGACTGCAGACAACAACATCCAAAAGTACAGTGGCATACTGTAGTCTAGGGTAGATCAAACTATCCTAAAATGACACACTACATATAAAGCCATAAACAATAGACTGACTACCAAAGATAGATTAAAAAGTTGGGGTATAATAGATGATGCAACATGCCAACTTTGTAACAGAGAAACAAAAACACACAATAATCTATTTTTCCAATGCAAATATAACAAAAGAGTATGGGTAATACAGAAATTAAAAAACTTGCAAACCAAAGCTGTTAAAAGCCTATAGGAAGAAGTAGATCACCTGAGTAATAGGACAAATATCTCGAACCTGATGAAGGAAATCGGCAAAATTACGTTGACAGCTACCGTGTGGTATATCTGGAGAGAACGGAACATAAGCACTTTCGAAAAAAAGCAAAACCAAGAATTAAAACTTTCTGAAAATATTGCTAGAGATGTAGCTATCATCATAGCAAGGATCAAAAAATGTACCAGCTCAGAGGAACGAGAAAGACGACAATTGGAAAAGTGGAGCTTGAAGGTTGATCAGCGAGGAAATCTAGCAACGACCTGGAAGCCGCCATAATTCGTGCTGAACAACCCTAGCAATTTGGGAAAGTGTCTCAGTTAGAAATATTATGTCGTTTGAACTGAATATGAAGTTGTTTGCAGATGTACTTTAGCTTTAGGCCGCATAGCCCATTAATAAAGCATTAACCAATTTTCAAAAAAAATTACATACATACATACATACATATATATATATATATACATACATATATATATATACATATATATATATATAAGACGGGTAGTCAGATTAAATTGAGATGGATAGCCATTTGGAATTAGACGGATAGTTAATTAAACTAGGATGGATAATCCATCATTTGATTTTGGAGATTGGGTATGGGTGTGAGCAATAGAATGAAGACAGATTAGTTAGACTTACCTAAATTTTGTGATTGTAAAGGTTTATTTACTATGTTCTAACCATTGTGGATGCAGGAGCATATGATGTGGTTAATATGTTTTGGTTAAGGTACTGGTAAGGGGAAAACTCGTTCCTCTCTGGGTTCTCAAATTAATATATTGGGCTGTTCTATCCTATCTAGCTAGCGCCTAAGGATATATTACGGGTAAGTGATTAGCTTAGAAGATATTCTCTTTCCCAATGGGTTTGAAGAGGCCAGTATATTAATAAGGGCCTTTGAAATTTTACGAGTGAGGCGAGGGGCTTCTTTCTCTCAATCGACGAACCAAAAAGAAGTGACCCCGGAACCTGGAAGCCTTTTGGATCAAATTGGAAGGTACCCGTATTTAAGAAAGCATTTCGGATAGCTTATCCTAAAGTGGTTTCTTCATATAGATCTTTTATTCTCTCGGGGCATAGTTCGATGAATCACCGTGAAGTTCTAAATTCTTTTTAGGGAGTCGACTGACAAGGAACTGACAGAAGGTTAGCGAAGTGAGGAAGCGAGAAAGTCTCAAGCTGGGTAGCAGGAGTCGAATGATAACAGCTATTCCGCTTTTAGGTCAAGAATCCATGAAATACTATATTGCTTTTTTTTCTTCTTCTTGTCTTGTTTCTAAATGGCATCATAGCTACATGAGGGAAAGCGATGCTGCCCACTCTGCCGCAAAAGGCCTCCAAAAATGCCAGTTCCACCTTTGAAGAAGGACAAAAGTTCTGGCTGTGGCTTTCGTTGAGCCGATTATGCGAGACCAACTTCAAGAATGACCAGCAATGGCAAAAGCAGAGCCCAACACTTGATATTAATCGCGGCGGGACGCTCTCAGCGGCGTGGTCTCACTTGATATCTATTTGGTTCGAGATGGTAGGTTATTATTCACACCTGACTTTTTGTCCGATCGAAGTTTTTGTTTTTCACTTAAACTCTCGGGTACTCAATTAAGTAGGTCAGGAGTAAGGGTTTTCAGGTTTTGTTAGACGAATAAGCTTCCGGAGACGTGCAGGAGGCAATATAGCTATTAGGAGCTTTATCTATATCTGCTATGTTTGTCTGTATGGATGTAAAGGCAAAGTTGTATTATTTCATAGTATTTGTGTGACGCCCCACTCCGAGACCCACACTAACAAAGGGTATTACGGAGTAATACTGTTTGCTAGTGCAGAAAATAGGGCTGGTTAGGAGCGACCATCCGTAAGCTTTGTCTTAAACAAGTATTGAATACGTCGATTGGGCGCACTAATTTTTTTCTCTTTACCTTTCTCTTATGGATCGACTTACTCAAAATGCTTAAGACAAAACTACGGTGGCTAATGGATCTATTCAGAACAAAATACAACAACAACAAATATACAACATATCATAGAATAGCTGACACATATACATACATACATACATACATACATATATATATATATAGATACATCATCAATACACTACATAGTGATACATAAGCGAGTGGTAACACAGATCACATATATATACAACATGTCCTAAAAGAATATACATAGATCAGAGTACACAAAAAAATAACTAAACGACAACATAAAAAGTGGACTAGCATCCAAAAGATAGCAAAGTGAACCATAGCGAAAGCAGCTAAATGGGAATCTACAGCAGATGGTTAGCCTGAAACAACTCGGTCTGACTCGAGTATATAAAATACACGGGTCGGTCTAGCTTAAATAAACTGATTAGAGCATGATAGGTAAAGTATAAGGATAATAGATAATAATTATTCTCAATAGAGAAGAAGCAACAACAACATATGTCATCTCATAACTCATGAGATGATAACAGCTAAAATATCATATGAAAGTCTTATGAAAAGGGCAACATCAATAACAACATCGATTAAATCACGTATAAATGCCTCATATCATCGGCATCAACATCAACATAATAAAAGGCTTCCATCAACAATGGGGAGCTAGGCTCCATGGCTAAGCCATATATAAAATCTCAATCAACAACAAAACAACAAGATGGAAACCGCATCATAATACCAAATATGATCCGTAGAGTCTAAATAACAACATAATGTATTCACCATATGAAAATCTCCGAATAGCACATATGCTATATATATAAAACTCCAACAATAACGATATGGTGAAACTTATGGAAAACAACAAAATCTAGAAACCAATAAGAATGAAATCTAGAAATAGCAACAACAATGGTATGGATCCATATCAACAACAACTGCACGTGCATATAATAAGTGGCCCTCTGGCTTTGCCAAGTACTATAATAGTGCGCTTAACAACGTTGGCCCCCCGGCCTAATGTATATATGTAGCCCCCCGGCATAGTACTAGCAATATCAACATGCCCGAAGGCCCAACATAAAGTGTCACCAACTTCCAGATAGTAACCAAATCAGTTACAACAGTGCGTCTCATACCACACGTTCTCACTTAACCGTTTACTATAAGGTAGTTAATTTCACTCTCGTGTATGACCTCAATCGAACAAGTCTGGAATTAATCGAAAAAGTAAACCCATGTGTCCCATACCATATGTTTTTACCAAATCGTTTAATTCTCTTCCTCGTTCGCTCGAAGAGTGCAAGAAAAACAACAATTAAAACCGCACAAAACTAAGCAATAGAACTCAGGACTACGGCTTATTTATCCGATTCGCCCCTTGAAAACCCAAAATCTGATAAAAATCAACACATAAAAGTTGAAGATGATTGCCATTGATCAAAGTTTGAAAAAGAATCACTTGATTCGGACTTACGAATCAAAAGTTATGGCAATTTCATTTTCAGGTCATAAAATCACAAAACTTAGAATAATTAACAAATTGACAGGGCTGCTGCTTAAAGAGCCAATTAGACCCTATAAATCATAGAATTTGAAAAAATGTAAAACATGAAAGTTTAAGATGATTTCTATAGCTTGAAGTCAGAAAAAGAATCACCTGATTTAAACTTACGAATCAAATGTTATGGCCATTTCATTTTCAGGTCATAAAATCACAAAACTTAGAATAATTAACAAATTGACAGGGCTGCGGCTTAAAGAGCCAAATAGACCCTTTATTCCACAGAATTTGACAAAATGTAAAACATAAAAGTTTAATATGATTTACATACCTTAAATTTAGAAAACGAATCACCTAATTCGGACTTACGGATCAAAAGATATGTCCAAAACAATTCTCTGGTCTAAGTTCATTGTCGCCATCGTTTTGCTCTTGGGACAACAACAAAGAAGTGCAGTTTTGACAATTTCTACAGAATTTGGACAAGAATTTTGGCATGCAATAAGAGTAACGCTTAGACTATCATCCGGAAATTGTTTCACACAAATCCGGCTTGAATCGGAGAGGATATAAGCTCACAAAGTTCAATCTAGAAAAGGATTATTACTGTAAACTTCAAATTCATTTCTCAGTTTACAATAACTCCAATTCACACAGAAACACCAGATATTAACAAGTAAACATGAAATAAACTAAAAGAGTGAGTTCTAAAACTCACCTTAGGTTTTATTTGCAGCAATTTAGCAAATTTAGCAACCAAGGTTGAGACTTTAGGCCTTGGATTGAAGCTAGAAACCTGTTAGAGAAAGAAGAATAGACATGCAAAGCAAAAACAAGAAATTATAGTAACTCAAATTCTCAAAAGGAAGAAATTGATGAAATACTTTTTGGTTTTGCATAGATTACCTGTTAGAGACTTAATTTTGCAACACTTTCTATTAATTTTTATTAAATTTTGGAGGAATTTGATTATTGAGAGGAGGAGTGGTGTTTCTGTTTCTTTGAGAAGGAAGATGGAATGAGAGATTGTACGTACAGACATCTCTCTGCTTGGTTTCCAGAAAATCCTTAGTAGGTTAAGTGGGTTTAGTTGAATATGCTAGTTTGTGATTTTTGTTTGATGATAATAAACATATATATATATATATTCATTTAAATGTATTTGATAATGTACTATTTTATTTTTCACATAATTAAATAAATATTTGCTGAATAAAATAAATAACACAGAATTTAAATTCAGACAGATATTTTATTCAAACAAATATTTATTACAATTTTGAATAGTACAAGTTTGAGCTCTCACTATATATACAATTTCAATTAAACTACAAATTCGATTACATCACAATTTATCATTTACATTAGCACCTCACTCCATATTAGTCAATTCACTCATATTCGATCTTCAACTCTATTCCAAATTGAATCCAGCATCTGAGTTATCTGCAAAATACACATTAACGCAGTAAAATTGAAAAGGAAATATTTTTGCAGTGTAAAATAAAATGTGGTTTGAAAAAATTATACGCCTCAGCTATTTAAGTTGTTCGTCATCATTTAATTTTGAATTCATCATACATGAACAACTTGTGACATGCATAGTGTATCATTGTACATGCCACAAGGCCGTGCACACCAATGTACACTTTATAAAATTACAGGGACAGGTGAGCACAAGGTCAAACCTAATTAAAAGCCGGGTTCAACTCAAGTGAAATACAAATAAAATCACGATATTAGCACAAGGTCAAACCCGAGCTATAAACTGGATTCAACACAAGTGCAATTCAAATGTACACATGAATGCTATCACATCAATACAGAGGCTGGACAGTCCAACCACACTGCAAGCAAATGTACACATGATTCAAGCATTCAAATACAAGGCAGTTCTACAAATCAATAATCACAAGAACATAGAAAACAATCAAAGTACAAATGCACATCAAACACGACACTAGATCACAAATCAATGTATCAAGACTACAAGCTCCAAACCAGACTTCAACATGTACAAAGGGTAATGTCAGGAAATGGATAGAATAACCATACATATATAAATGTGTGAAACAACATGTATACATATAAGCATAATGAACACAAGTGACTCAAAACTTCTGAATGCAAAGCTTCAACCAAAACCAGATTACACAATGAACACATGAGTCAATGCTACAAAGATGAACCAGACAAGTACACAAGTCATGGCACACTGGAATATGTAGTGCAACAAAGTGGACATGCAATCAACCAAAACATCAACTCAATTCACAACCAAAGGCAAGTCCAGACACTACAAGAGCTGGCTCGAAGACCAGACTCTAGAGAATGATGGAACAGAGCACTTGAAGTTCAGTGATAGTAATGCAGATCAACAGTTCAAATGTCGTAGGAATTTCAAACCAAGTCAAAGTTTTTTTTAATAACTCAAAGGGTCACAAAAACATGATAAATATACATGAAGACTCAAATGTATCAAGACTTCAAGCATGCACATATATATTGATCAAGCGGTGCAACCTAAAGCAATACCGAAGTCACAGTGGAAAACAAAATTCATATGTTCAAATATCACAAAGTCCAGAAATCATTTCAAATGGCCGAAGTCAACCATTACCAAAGTCAAGGCCGAATTCAATCTGAATTAATCAAGTCATGGAACAGCAAGGTACAAGTCGAACAAGTCAACAGAATCAAATTCCAAAACAATTCAAAGCCGCGGTGGTCAAGAAATTGAACAGTTCAAAATCGAAGCCGTGAGAATCAAGTAACAAAATATACGAAATTGAACTACTCTAAAGAAATCATAATCATCAAGAATAATCAAACGGCCGAGTCAAAAATTATCAGACGAAATTGAAAATTCAATCGAACGAAATTATAGGAATTATAATTCTATTTAACCCAAATCGTCATCAGCCTAAAAATTCATTCGAGTTTAAGCAACAACAGAAAGGAACAAGCCAATAACTCGATATAAAGTCGAGTATTAATTGAATATCGAAAAAGGAAAAATCGCATACCATTTAACAATCGACCTCGACTCAATTGAAGGAGCTGTGAACGAATTAATCAATAGAAGAAAGCTTTCAAACCATCAGTTATCAACTCAAACGGCGGCTTCATCGGCAAAGCCCTAATTTCATACCAAAGAGGAACGAACGAACAAACTAAAGGGACCAGCCATGTTTCAACGAAAAAGGATACATGCCGATTAGAGATAAAAGAAAATGGGGACAATGGTTTATCACTTCATAATATTTGGGCTGGCCTTTTTATTTTCTTTGGGTTCATAATTATATAAGGACTTTAGTTTATAAATTAGGGTTTTGTTGTTTTTTAAATTGCTTTTTATTTTGTAATTTACTTTTAAATATTTGTAAATTCTAGTCGTGTGACTAGGGGACGAACTACGGTGGTGTAGTTCGAGAATTCGCAACTCAGTGGCTGAGTTGTGGCAGGGTTTTGAGCGTAGAGTTAGGTTAGTTGGTAGCGGGTGTCGCGAGTTTACGTGTGTAAGCGTCTGACTACTTAATTTCTAGTAAAAACCTTAGGGGCAGCACGTAGACAGGGTTTTGCTAAAGCTGGGTAAATCTGTGTGTTCTATTTTCTACTTTTATTATTCTACTATTATCTGTGCTGCTATTATTCTGCTATATCTGTGTTGAAATTATATTATATACTTCCGCATTAAATTTTTATAATTAATAGTATCACCCTATTCACCCCCCCTCTAGGGTGAAATCGATCCTACAAGTGGTATTGGAGCTAGGAACAAAAGCCAATTTTTTATTTTAAAATTTTGATTTTTCAAAAACCAATTTTTGTTTTAAAAAATTGAATTTTTAAATGGCTTCTTTTAATAATGCTTTTGCTGAGGGTCGGTCCATAGTTAGACCACCAATGTTCAATGGTGAATATGCTTACTAGAAAAATAGAATGAATTTTTTTTTGAAAACCATTGATGCTTGGAATATTGTTGAGACGGGATATAGGACACCAACTATAATAGTAGATAATCAGGAAATAGATAAACCAATGGATCAATGGATAGATCTTGAAAATAAACTACAGAATGCTAATGCTAAAGCTATGAATTCTATTATTTGTTCATTGGATCAAATTGAATTTAATCATGTCTCACATTGTCTAACAGCGGAGGAAATATGGCACACACTCGAAGTGACTCACGAAGGAACGTCTCAAGTCAAAGAATCTCGCCTTGCCATGCTTAGTAGCGAATACGAGAACTTCACAATGGCCAAGGATGAAAATATCAAAGAGATGTATGGACGACTTTCCAATCTCGTATACAAATCAAAAGCTCTTGGAAAATCATACACAGAGTTGGAAATAGTCCGAAAAATCCTCAGAGTCTTTCCGCAGAATTTTGAAGCAAAAGTCATAGCCATTCAAGAATCAAAGGATTTGAAACAAATCAAAGTTGAAGAGCTTATTGGAAATCTCACCACTTATGAGCTAGAAATGAAATTCAAGGAAGAGCGTGAAGGAGGTGATACTCGAAAGAAATCGATAGATCTCAAAGGAACAACCGAAAGTGAAGATGACGATGATGATGATGGAGCAGCTGAGCTGGCACTGATAATAAAGAAATTCAAAAGGTGGAATCACAGATACAGAAATACAGCTCTAAATCAACAACTGAAAAGCAGAATAGTTAAAGTTCTAGACAACCCAGAAGAATAGGAGATCATTTATCACAAGTGCAATAAACCCGGTCATATCAAGCCCAACTGTCCACATAATCGATTCAGCCATGGAAAGAAACAGAAAAGGAGAAGTTTTGCAGCCACTTGGGATGAAACAGATGAAGATGATAAAAGCACTGTCAGTAAGAGCAAAAAAGCAGATCTGTGCCTTCGAGGTGATATAACTGATAGCGATGATGACGAGCCAAGCGAGGTATCAAAACTTAATCACTCAGAATTACTTATATATTTCCACGAAGTAAATGGCTGTTTTGAACGACTTAGGGAGAAGTACGCTAAAATTAATCACAAAGAGATACTTTGATAGAATCAAATAAATAGCTTGATCAATTAGTTAAAAACTATCAAAGCAAGAGCCCTAAGTGTGATAAGTGTCCAACATTCGAAGAAGAAATTAAAAAATAAGAAATTAAAATTAAGTACCTTGAAAATGAAATTCTGATTTTGAAAGAAAGTGAAAATACTAGGAGAGAAAATTCTATTAAAAAGTGCACACAACTATTGAACGAAAACGAATCTCTTAAAACACAAGTCCAACAATTGTCTACAACTTTAGGAAAATTTTCCAAAGGTGAAAGATCGTTAAATATGCTATTAGGGAAACAAACTGTTAATACTGATAGACAAGGACTTGGGTATACTCAGTCTGAATATGTTAGAAGCGAAATTAATCAAGTTAATTCAAAGTGCACAATTTGTGGAAAAACTGGACACAATCACAATATTTGCTGGTATAGACCCAAAA
This sequence comes from Allium fistulosum, assembly GCA_030737815.1. Taxonomy (NCBI): domain Eukaryota; kingdom Viridiplantae; phylum Streptophyta; class Magnoliopsida; order Asparagales; family Amaryllidaceae; genus Allium; species Allium fistulosum. Next base: position 779,403,233 of record CM060907.1, read on the forward strand.
ACGAGAAAACCATTCCAATTTGGGTTCCAAAAAGCACGAATATAAAATCCCTCAAAGTCAAACAATTCTGGGTGCCAAAAGGAACATATATGAATAGTTTTGGGTCTCCACAAACTTATTTTTCAAAATCTGTTGCCACTAACAACCATGGACCTATAAAAACAAATAGGTCATAAAAATCTTTTATCCTGTAGGTGTGGTGGCAGGCTAAGGAACAAACAACAGTGTTACCTGGATTCTGGCTGTTCCAGGCACACAACGGACGACAAATCAAAGTTCCTTAGCCTAGTATAAATGTGGCAGAATCATAATGGGCAACATCGAAATATTATCAGTAAAAGTAAAATAGGTAAAGGTAGATCTATCTTGAACGATATATTAAATGTGATAATCTACACCATAATCTGAATTAAATCAGCCAGTTATGTGATAATGAATGTTGATTCTGACTTATTCAAAATTAATGGCCAATTATATTTTTATGCCGAGGATACTATAAGTATTTCTAGAGTCTTTGAACTAGTTCATATAGATTTTGTTTGGATTAACGATGTTGTTTTGGTTGATGATTACTCATGATATATGTGGATATATTTGTTTCTGGATCTGCCACTGTGTTCACTATTTGCACGGCTTCAATTAAAAGCTGTTAAGATATTTTGTTGCACACTTCACGGTCTAGTCTATGACATAATAATCTTGAGTCAAAGGGAAATTCAGATGCAGATAACACCGGTAATCTAGTTGATAGAAAAATTACTAATGGAACGTGATTTATGTTGAGACATTCAGTAGCTGCATCGTTTTTCAAAGAAAATATCTGCATATTTTTCACTTGAAATAATTTTCAAATAGCAGACATTTTTCTAAAACCCCTTCCAGAAAATTGTTTTTGTTGACCTTGTTTCAGATTAGTCACTTTTGAAAATTTGATTTTATAATTATTTTTGAATTTGATTTTAAATGACTACATTAACTAATCTGACTCCCTACTGATAATCGAAAAGATAAATAGTGATTGAAAAAGTGATGAGTGTTGATATTAATGATATATTATAACTTGAGACAGTATAATTAGTAAATGTCTTTAGAAATTTAAACAAGACTTATAAAAACTTTTTGTTGGTAAAAATTCCATGACCATCTCTAATTCTGTCATATTTCTATCGACCATCACTCATCAAAATCCAATATAGTATGTCAATATGTGGTATTTTAAACGGGAAATTATTCGTTTTTCATTTCATTATATTTTTAACAAATAAAAACATCCAAAGTATTCACTCTCATTTAAAAGTCCTCACGGTTATGCATGGGTGAATTACTTGGAATTTTTGATTATGTGCTTCCATGCTCATTTAAAAGTCCTCACGGTTATGCATGTATGGAACGCATATCAAAATTGATTGATTGAATAGACAAGTTGATTCTAATCTCATTTAAAAGTCCTCACGGTTATGCGTGGTTAGAAGATACTTGAATTCATTTTAAAAAAAAATTGGGAATACTACTAATCTCATTTAAAAGTCCTAACGGTTATGCATGGTTATTAGATATTCAAATTCCTGATATAAATATACCACAAATAGACACAACTATATGGTTTTATATGATGACATCATCCCTATCATTCTAAAGTGGAATATGCGTCAAATAGAGTATTTATGATTTTTGTTTGATTTTTTTTATTGAAATTTAATATTTATACTCAATTGAGTATTAATATTGTATTAATGTCTATCACTTTATCTCTATTTTTCTAATACTATTACTCTTTTGCTGATAACAAAAAGGGGAGAGAAAAGTTAAGATTTTGGCAAATAAAGGTCAAATATTTTATTTTGTATTTTGTATTTTCTATTTGCATCAAGGTCCATTTGCATATTTTTATTTATTTTCATGCATATATGAAGAGGGAGCATTGTGTAGAGAGGGAGCTTCAAATAGGGGGAGCAAATTGAATGATCAAATACATTTAATAAATTCAAAATCTTAAATATATGTTTGTTATCATCAAAAGGGGGAGATTGTTGAATATGCTAGTATATGATTTTTATTTGATGATAATAAACATATATATATATATATTCATTTAAATGTATTTGATAATGTACTATTTTAGTTTTCACATAATTAAATAAATATTTGCTGAATAAAATAAATAACATAATTTAAGTTCAAACAGATATTTTATTCAAACAAATATTTATTACAATTTTGAATAGTACAAGTTTGAGCTCTCACTATATATATAATTTCAATTAAAATACAAATTCGATTACATCACAATTTATCATTTACATTAGCACCTCACTGCATATCACTCAATTCACTCATATTCGATCTTCAACTCTATTCCAGATTGAATCCAACATCTGAGTTATCTGCAAAATACACATTGACGCAGTAAAATTGAAAAGGAAATATTTTTGCAGTGTAAAATAAAATATGGTTTGAAAAAATTATATGCCTTAGTTATTTGGGTTGTTCGTCATCATTTAATTTTGAATTCATCATACACGAACAACTTGTGACATGCACAGTGTATCACTGTACATGCCACAAGGCCGTGCACACCAATGTACACTTGATAAAATTACAGGGACAGGTGAGCACAAGGTCAAACCCAATTAAAAGCCGGGTTCAACTCAAGTGAAATACAAATAAAGTCACGATATTAGCACAAGGTCAAACCCGAGCTATAAACTGGATTCAACACAAGTGCAATCCAAATGTACACATGAATGCTATCACATCAATACAGAGGCTGGACAGTCCAACCAAACTACAGGCAAATGTACACATGATTCAAGCATTCAAATACAAGGCAGTTCTTCAAATCAATAATCACAAGAACAAAGAAAACAATCAAAGTACAAATGCACATCAAACACAACACCAGATCACAAATCAATGTATCAAGACTACAAGCTCCAAACCAGACTTCAACATGTACAAAGGGTGATGTCAGGAAATGGATAGAATAACCATACATATATACATGTGTGAAACAGCATGTATACATATAAGCATAATGAACACAAGTGACTCAAAACTTCTGAATGCAAAGCTTCAACCAAAACCAGACTTCACAATGAACGCATGAGTCAATGCTACAAAGATGAACCAGACAAGTACACAAGTCATGGCACACTGGAATATGTAGTGCAACAAAGTGGACATGCAATCAACCAAAAAACCAACTCAATTCACAACCAAAGGCAAGTCCAGACACTACATGAACTGGTTCGAAGACTAGACTCTAGAGAATGATGGAACAGAGCACTTGAAGTTTAGTGACAGCAATGCAGATCAACAGTTCAAATATTGCAGGGAATTTCAAACCAAGTCAAAGTTTTTTTAATAACTCAAAGGGTCACAAAAACATGATAAATTTACATGAAGACTCAAATGTATCAAGACTTCAAGCATGCATATATATATATATATATATATATATATATATATATATCGATCAAGCAGTGCAACCTAAAGCAATGCCGAAGTCACAGAGAAAAACAAAATTCATATGTTCAAATATCACAAAGTCCGGAAATCATTTCAAATGGCCGAAGTCAACCATCACCAAAGTCAAGGCCGAATTCAATCTGAATTTATCAAGTCATGGAACAGCAAGGTACAAGTCGAACAAGTCAACAAAATCAAATTCCAAAACAATTCAAAGCCGTGGTGGTCAAGAAATCGAACAGTTCAAAATCGAAGCCGTGAGAATCAAGTAACAAAATATACGAAATTGAACTAGTCTAAGAAATCACAATCATTCAAGAATAATCAAACAGCCGAGTCAAAATTTATCAGACGAATTCGAAAATTCAATCGAATGAAATTATAGGAATTAGAATTCTATTTAACCCAAATCATCATCGGCCTAAAAAATCATTCGAGTTCAAGCAACAACAGAATGGAACAAGCCAATAACTCGAATCAAAGTCGAGTATTAATTGAATATCGAAAAAGGAAAAATCGCATACCATTTAACAATCGACCTCGACTCAATTGAAGGAGCTGTGAATGAATTAATCAATAGATTAAATCTTTCAAACCATCAGCTATCAACTCAAACGGCGGCTTCATCGGCAAAGCCCTAATTTCAGAGCAAAGAGGAACGAATGAACAAACTAAAGGGAGCAGCCATGTTTCAACGAAAAAGGATACATGCCGATTAGAGATAAAAGAAAAAGCGGACAATGGTTTATCACTTCATAATATTTGGGCCGACCTTTTTATTTTCTTTGGGTTCGTAATTATATATGGCCTATAGTTTATAAATTAGGGTTTTGTTGTTTTTTCAATTGCTCTTTATTTTGTAATTTACTTTTAAATATTTTTAAATTCTAGTCGTGTGACTAGGGGACAAACTACGGTGGTGTAGTTCGAGAATTCGCAACTCAGTGGCTGAGTTGTGGCAGGGTTTTGAGCGTAGAGTTAGGTTAGTCGGTAGCGGGTGTCGCGAGTTTACGTGTGTAAGCGTCTGACTACTTAATTTCTAGTAGAAACCTTGGAGGCAACACGTAGGCAGGGTTTTGCCGAAGCTGGGTAAATCTGTGTGTTCTATTTTCTACTTTTATTATTCTGCTATTATCCGTGCTGCTATTATTATGCTATATACGTGTTGAAATTATTTTATATACTTCCGCATTAAATTTTTATAATTAATAGTATCACCCTATTCACCCCCCCTCCAGGGTGAAATCGATCCTACAGGTTTTGGGCTTGGCATGAATCCAATAAGCTTAAGTGTTATAATACTTAGACAAATTTAGTTATGTTACACTATATTAACATATTTCCACTATTTTTATCACTAATTTACATTATTTAACAAAACAACTAACATACTTCATGTTTCAAACTTTATAAAAATATTCAACAACATATAAAAATTATTTTAGCTATTAAAACTAATTTCCATCATAAAAATTCTATTTTTATTCAAATATTTTAATTTACACCATAATTTACACAAAACATTATTTTTGATAACCAAAATTACACAAAAATCATTTCCTTGTTTATATCAACACAACAAACCATGTTAAAATTATTTTTACACCCAAATATTATTTTTAAACAAAATCCCACATTTTTATTTACAATATTTACCATATTAAATTTTAACACTTCATTAAAATTAACAAAAACACTATTTAACCCTTATTTTCACAATTATTGTTTTTTATCGAATTAAAATCATTCAATGCTTATTTTTATCACAGGTTCACATAACAAAGTTTTTAAAACTTTATTTCCAACATTTTATATTTATTTACAACAAATAATATTAAATTAAATTCTTTAATTTCACTTATTTAATTAATACACCACCATATCAACTTAATTCCATTTTATTTTGCCAAAACACATTGTTTATCCAAAATAAACAATTTTAACAAATTTACACCTTCAAATTTATTTTATTTTCTCCATTTTAAATTATAACCATCATTATAATTTATTTTTCATAGGTAATCACCAAAACCAGGGTTGTTACAGACTCCCCCTTTATAAAAATTACGCCCCCATAATTTCCTAGAAAAGTGCTGTATTCAACATGACTTACTTCATCTTGCAAAGGAAAATAGATAGGCTTGAGTTAAAATTCTCACCCTCAACACGAGAAGATAGTAAGCCAGGATAGGATCACTCGATAAATTCTCTGGCTTCCCATGTACAGTATTTGCGATTAGCGGACCATTGAATCTTTACGAGCGGTACATCCTTATTTCGAAGGCGTTTGACCTCCAAAGCAAGCACATGGATAGGATATTGCACAATAGATAAATCAGATGAGATCTCAAGCTCTTGCAAACTAGGAGGATCAATAACAGAATCTGAATCACGAAGGCACTTCCGAAGCTGAGAGACGTGAAACACGTCGTGAATACCAGAAAACTGGGCTGGAAATGATACTCTATAAGCAATTAGGCCAATACGCTCAGTAATAGGAAATGGTCCTATATAACGAGGAGCCAATTTCCCGGTCCTACTGAAACGCATTATCTCCTTCAAAGGAGATACATGAATATAAACAAGATCACCAATGGAGAATTCAAGAAGCTTCCTACGGTTGTCCGTATAGGATTTCTGACGGCTCTGTGCCTCTTTCATTCTCTGTCTAATGAGATCAATCTTCTCTAAAGCTTCACGAATAGAATCGGGGCCTAAAATCAACTCCTCCCCGGATTCCAACCAACAAGAAGGTGATCGACATGGCCTTTCGTATAAGGCCTCGAAAGGAGCCATACCGATACTGGACTGAAAGCTGTCGTTATAAGAGAGATCTCAACAAGCGGTAGAGGTCTTCCCAACTACTACCAAAATCAAGAATGCATGCACGAAGTAGATCCTCAAGGATATGATTCAACCGTTTAGTCTGTCCATCAGACTGTGGATGATAAGCTGTGCTGAAGTTAAGCTTTGTGCCCAAAGCTTTATGAAGATCTGCCAAAAATTACAGGTGAAAAGTGGATCTCTATCACAAATGATCGAACTAGGAATACCGTGAAGTCTCATGATTTCCTTGATATATAGCTTAGATAGATGTGAAGCTGTACTATTAGATTTAATAGGAATAAAATGAGCGGATTTAGTCAAGCGATCCACAATAACCCAAACACTGTTATGGCCCGATCTCGAATGAGGTAGGCCACCAATAAAGTCCATAGAGATTTGATCCCATTTCCATAACGGGACCTCAAGAGGCTGAAGAAGACCACTGGGACGCTGATGTTCGGCCTTTATGAGCTGACAAGTCATGAAATTACTTACATAACTTGCAACATCACGCTTCATGCCTTCCCAATAATACAAGCGTCTCATATCGGCATACATCTTGCTACTACCAGGATGAATAGTATACTTAGAACTGTGGAACTCATCAAGAATGTCCTGCCTAAGATCAAAAACACAAGGCAAAATCAATCGATTCTTCTTACAAAGACAACCATGGATATCAATGCTGAAATCCCTCAACTCATCGTCATGGGATTTAGACTTACATAGTTGAATAAGGCGCACAAGATCTAGATCTTGCCGCTGAGCCTTGGCAATACGATCCAATAAGCTAGGACGAGCTTCCAAACTGAATAATAGGATAGGAGAATCTGAAGCTGGAGCACAATCACGAATATCGCAAAGAGATAGAGTCTCCAACACATCCCACTCAGCTAACATCAAAGAAACAACGACTGAGTGCTTACGACTTAACGCATCAGCAACTCGGTTCCCCTTTCCAGGAGTGTACTGGATATCAAAATCATAAGAGACAAGAAACTCAAGCCAACGTTGTTGCCGTATATTAAGTTCTTTCTGAGTGAACAGATATTTCAAAGATTTGTGATCGGTATAGGGAATGAAGCGCTCGCCCAATAGATAATGACGCCAAATCTTTAAGGCAAAGACTATGGTGGCCAACTCTAGGTCATGGGTGGCGTAGTGAACCTCATTCGGACGCAATTACCTAGAAGCATAGGCAACTACCCGATCTCTCTGCATAAGCACGACACAAAGACCACATCGACTAGCATCGACGTAGACAACAAGATCTTGATTCCCTTCAGGAACCACAAGAATAGGAGCATGAGTGAGAAGTTCTTTCAATTTATGAAAAGAAGCTTCACACTTATCATACCAAATAAATCGAACGCCTTTTCTAGTAAGGCTAGTGAGAGGAAGAATAATGCGGCAAAAGTTCTTAATGAACCGACGGTAATAACCCGCCAATCCAAGGAAGCTGCGAATCTCAAAAACGTTCTCTGGACTTTTCCAATTCTGAATGGCTTCTATCTTCGATGGATCGATAGAATACCTTCAGAAGATACAACATGGCCAAGGAACTTCACCTTATTCTCCCAAAAGTGGCACTTGGAGAATTTTGCTTTAAGTTGATACCGACGAAGAGTGCTCAAAACAATTCTCAAATGATGAGCATGATCCGCTTCGGATTTAGAATAAATAAGGATATCATCAATGAATACAAGGACGAACTTATCGATATGTTCTCGGAATACCCGATTCATGAGATCGACGAAATAAGCTAGAGCGTTTATCAAACCAAACGGCATAACGAGCCACTCATAAGAACCATAACGAGTGCGGAATGCGGTAAGAGGAATGCTGTCCTCTGCAACTCGTAGCTGATGAAAACCAGTGGCAAGGTCAAGCTGAGAGAAGACCTTTGCACCGCTCAAATGATCGAACATGTCATCGATCCTAGACAATGAATACTTGTTCTTAATGGTTAACTCGTTAAACTTGCGGTAATCGATGCAAAGCCTAAGAGTATCATCAGATTTCTTAACAAAGACGACCGCGGCACCCCACGGAGATGAACTAGATTGATTGAATTGCTTGGCTTCAAGCTCTAATAACTGCCTTTTGAGTTCCTCATTTTCCTTAGTGGACATCCTCGTGGGAGGATGACTAACAGGCCGAGCACCAGGAATGAGATCAACACGGAACTCAATTGCCCGCTTGGGTGGCAAACCCGAAATAGGCTCAAACACATCAGAAAAATCACAAACAACTGGAATTCGAGATATATCATCATCATCTCGAGACTCAAGAGAAAATAACGATGCTTCGGAATCACCATCAACATTCCAAAGAACAAGAGACAAATGATCAGTGGAATCAGGATGCCTAAGATATAGGGTCCTTTCAGAACATAGGATTTGGGCTAGATAACATGCAAGCCAATCCATCCCCAAAATCATATCAAATCCTAGATAGTGAATAACGTGCAGATTCGCACGGAAATAAAAACCATATAGAACAATCTCAACATCACTGCAAAGCATGCTAAGTGTTTCAGATCCCCCAATAGGATTCGCAATCCTTAAAGAAGTAATAAGGCAAGAAACATCCAACTGTATATCATCAACAAGCTCCTTCGATACGAATAAGTGTGACGTACCTGTATCAAAGAGAACTCGAATAGAACGATCATGAAATAATAAAGAGCCTTCGAGAATAGAAGAAGAAGTACCTCTGAGCTTAGAAGAACGACCAGAAGCATCAACCACATTAAGCTTGCCAGAACCAGAACACATAGGCTTACTAGGGCATAAAGAAGACCAATGCTCCTCTTTCTTGCAACTACGGCAAATACGAGGCTTGGGACAATCTCTAATCATATGATCATGAGAGCCACAATTGTAACACCCCTTCTGGCTAGGCTGTGTGACACTTGGTTGAGAGCTACAACCAACAGACTTCTTCTTCTTGCTACGAGGAAAAGAATTGGACTTATGAAAAGGAAACTTCTTCTTATGTGGGTTCTTTCGAACCACAGTCTCATCACTACTGTCCCTCTCCTTCTCGACTACTTCAAGGTGAAGCATTGACTCAACCAACTCCTCAAAAGAAAGCTTAAGCTGAAGCATCAAAATTTTCTTCAAATATTTCTTGAGGCCAGAAACAAACTTGAGATTCTTCTTATAAGAAGTGCTGATATACTCGATACCATACTTGGATAAGGCCTCGAAAGAAGAAACATACTCTGAAACAGAAGACTTCCCTTACTTCAACTGAAGGAAGCGACGGGCTAAGAGAGCTTTCTTGGATTCGGCAACGAACTTAAGTTCGAATTGCTCCTTAAACTGGATCCAGGTAAGAATGGACTCATCAAGCTCAGCAATAAGAAGCTCATACCAATCAAGAGCATGCTCTTGCAACATACTCGATGCTACAAGAACTCAGTGGTGGTCAGAAAGATCCATGCGAGTAAAAATAAGCTCGGATGTACGAAGCCATGCCTGGACTTCAAGAACAGACTCCGAGCCTTTGAAAGGCTTGCCTCCAAGATGAGAGAAATCACTGCACATACATGCAAAAGCAGACTTGCGCGGAGGAGACGAAGGAGTAGGAGCTGGAGGCCGAGTGCTCCTAAATAACTCCATGAATTGATCGACAAACATGTATACACCGTTTGGATTGAGCCACTGGATGGCCCAGCATCAAAACGACGACCTCTGCCTCTTCCAACCATAAGCCAAAAGTAGAAGATAAGATAAAGATTATTCACAGGGGTAAGATATCACTAATTGAATTATGGAATACTACAGAATTAAAATTCATTCCTAGACGTGTTCCCAACTATATATATCCCCAATGGACATGAAAAGATAAAGGACATGATTAAGGCAACAGGGAATATGTTATCACTTATATTATACTCCGATGTACTGTAGTACATGCTATGTTCTGTGTTTATCATATTTTGTTCCGAACTCAGCTCTGATACCATGCTGTGACGCCCCACCCCGAGACCCACACTAACAAAGGGTATTACAGAGTAATACTATCTGCTAGTGCAGAGAATAGGGCTGGTTAGGAGCGACCATCCGAAAACTTTGTCTTAAACAAGTATTGAATACGTCGATTGGGTGCACAAATTTTTTTTCACTTTACCTTTCTCTTGTGGATCGACTTACTTAATAAATGTTTAACACAAAACTACGGTGGCTAATGGATCTATTCAGAAAAAATACAACAACAAATATATGACATATCACAGAACAGCAGACACACACACACATACAGATACATCGCTAGTACACTACATAGTGATACATAAGTGAGTGGTAACACGGACCACATATATGTACATCATGTCCCATAAGAATATACATAGATCAGAGTACACAAAAGGATAACTAAATGACAACACAGAAAGTGGACTGGCATCCAAAAGATAGCAAAGTGAACTATAGTGGAAGCACCTAAACGGGAATCTATAGCAGGTGGCTAACTTGAAACAACTCGGTCTGACCCGAGTATATAAAATACATGGGTCAGTCTAGCTTAAATAAACTAATTAGAGCATGATAGGTGAAGTATAAGGATAATAGATAATAATTCTTCTCAATAGAGAAGAAGCAACCACAACATATGTCATCTCATAATTCATGAGATGATAACAACTAAAATATCATATGAAAGTCTCATGAAAAGGGCAACATCAACAACATCGATTAAATCACGTATAGCCTTATATCATCGACATCAACATAATAAAAGGCTTCCATCAACAACGGGGAGCTAGGCTCCATGGCTAAGGCATATATAAAAGTGGAAATTAGGGAGACATCCCTATCATACTTTCATATTGTAAAGCGGATCCCTGTTAAAGTTTCATTGTAAATTTGGTCCCTATTTTTAGAAACAAAGAAAAATTATTGTTGAAATATCAGCAACTTTTATAAATAAGTGCTGATATTTCAGCAACTTTCCCTGTCAAAGTTTCATTGTAAATCTGGTCCCTATTTTCTAAAAACAAAGAAAAATTATTGCTGAAATGTTAGCAACTTTTATAAATAAGTGCTGATATTTCAGCAACTTTCATACACTGTGTTCACAGTGTACATAAATGTTGCTGAAATGTCAGCAACTTTTATAAATAAGTGCAGATATTTCAGCAACTTTCATATCAGTGTACAGAAAAGTTGCGGAAATGTCAGCAACTTTTATGAAAAGTTGCATCATGCTCTGCAATAATCGTGAATAAAAAACAGGGACCTAATTTACACTGAAATTTAGTGAAGGACTTTTTGTGTATTTTAAACCTTAATAAGGACCTGTGCCAAAAGTACCCTATATAAAATCTCAATCTACAACAAAACAACAAGATGGAAACCACATCATAACACCAAATAGGACCCGTAGAGTCCAAATAACAACATAATGTATTCACCATATGAAAATCTCTTAATAGCACATAGGCTATATATATAAAAATCCAACAATAACGATATGGTGAAACATATGGAAAACAACAAAATCTAGAAACCAATAAGAATGAAATCCAGAAATAGCAACAACAACGGTATGGATCCATATCAACAACAACTGCACGTGCATATAATAGTGGCCCTCCCGGCCTTGCCAAGTACTATAATAGTGTGCTTAACAATGTTGGCTCCGCCGGCCTGATGTATATATATGCCCCCCGGCCTAGTACTGGCAATTTCAACATGCCCGAAGCTCCAACATAAAGTGTAACCAACTTCCAAATAGTAACCAAATCAGTGACAATAGTGCATTCCATACCACATGTTCTCACTTAACCGTTTACTATAAGGTAGTTAATTTCACTCTCGTGTATCACCTCAATCATACAAGTCTGGAATTAACCGAAAAAGTAAACGCATGTGTCCCATACCACATGTTCTTACCAAATCGTTTAAGTCTCTTCCTCGTTTGCTCGAAGAGTGCAAGAAAAACAACAATCAAACCGCATAAAACTTAGCAATAGAACTCAGGAATGCGGCTTATTTAGCCGATTCGCCCCTTGAAAACCCAAAATCTGATAAAAATTTACACATAAAAATTGAAGATGATTGCCATAGCTCAACGTTGGAAAAAGAATCACGTGATTTGGACTTACGAATCAAAAGTTATGGCCATTTCATTTTCAGGTCATAAAATCACAAAACTTAGAAAAAATAACAAATTGACAGGGCTGCGGCTTAAAGAGCCAATTAGACCCTTTAAACCACAGAATTTGACAAAATGTAAAACATAAAAGTCTAAGATGATTACCATAGATTGAAGTCAGAAAAATAATCACCTGATTCGGACTAACGAATAAAAGTTATGGTAATTTCATTTTCAGGTCATAAAATCACAAAACTTAGAATAATTAACAAATTGACAGGGCTGCGGCTTAAAGAGCCAATTAGATCCTTTAAAACACAGAATTTGACAAAATGTAAACGTGAAAGTTTAAGATGATTTCCATAGCTTGAAGTCAAAAAAAGAATCACCTGATTCGGACTTACGAACCAAAAGTTATGGCAAGTTTATTTTCAGGTCATAAAATCACAAAACTTAGAATAATTAACAAATTAACAGGGTTGTGGCTTAAAGAGCCAATTAGACCCTTTAAACCATAGATGTTGACAAAATTTAAAACATGAAAGTTTAAGATGATTGCCATAACTTGAAGTCAGAAAAAGAATTATCTGATTCGGACTTACGGATCAAAAGATATGTCCAAAATAATTCTCAGGTCTAAGTTCATTGTCGCTGTCGTTTTGCTCTCGGGACAGAAACAAAGAAGTGCAGTTTTGACCCATTTATCTTCAAAATTTCATAAAATTCAAAACATAAAACTTTTAGTAAAAAGTCTAAGCTTTACAGAATATCAAAAATCATCAAATTTGGATAAGAAACATGAAAGATATAGCCAAATTCGTTTCAGGTTCAATCGTAGAATTTTTTTCTTCTGAACTACGATGATTTCCAGCAACATTTTGGTATCAAGTTCTACATAATTTGGACAAGAGTTTTGGCATGCAACAAGAGTAACACTTAGACTATCATCCTGAAGTGGTTTCACACAAATCCGGCTTGAATCGGAGAGGTTACAAGCTCACAAAGTTCAACCTAGAAGAGGATTGTTACCGTAAACTTCAAATTCATTTCTCAGTTTACAGTAACTCCAAATTCATACAGAAACACCCTATTTTGACAAGCAAATATGAAATAAACTAGAAGAGTGAATTCTAAAACTCACCTTAGGTTTTATTTGCAGCAATTTAGCGAATTTAGCAAGCAAAATTGAGACTTTAGGCCTTGGATTGAAGCTAGAAACCTGTTAGAGAAAAAAGAATAGACATGTAAAGCAAAAACATGAAATTACAGTAACTCAAATTCTTAAAAGGAAGAAATTGATGAAATACTTTCTGGTTTTGCATAGATTACCTATTAGAGACTTAATTTTGCAACACTTTCTATTAATTTTTATTTAATTTTGGAGGAATTTGATTATTGAGAGGAGGAGGCCATTTTTGGTGTTTCTGGTTTCTTTGAGAAGGAAGATGGAATATGTACACACATCTCTCTGCTTGGTTTCCAGAAAATCCTTAGTAGGCTAAGTGGGTTTTGGGCTTGGCATGGATCCACTAAGCTTATGTGTTATAATACTTAGACAAATTTAGTTATGTTACACTATATTAACATATTTCTACTATTTTTATCACTAATTTACATTATTTAACAAAACAATTAACATACTTTATGTTTCAAACTTTATAAAAATGTTTAACAACATATAAAAATTATTTTAGCTATTAAAACTAATTTACATCATAAAAATTCTATTTTCATTCAAATATTTTAATTTACACCATAATTTACACAAAACATTATTTTTGACAACAAAAATTACACAAAAATCATTTCCTTGTTTATATTAATACAACAAACCATGTTAAAATTATTTTTACACCCAAATATTGTTTTTAAACAAAATTCAACATTTTTATTTACAATATTTACCATATTAAATTTTAACACTTTATTAAAATTAACAAAAACACTATTTAACCCTTATTTTCACAATTATTGATTTTTATCGAATTAAAATCATTCAATTCTCATTTTTATCACAAATTCACATAACAAAGTTTTTAAAACTTTATTTCCAGAATTTTATATTTATTTACAACAAATAAAATTGAATTAAATTCTTTCATTTCACTTATTTAATTAATACACCACCATATCAACTTAATTCCATTTTATTTTGCCAAAACACATTGTTTATCCAAAATAAACAATTTTAACAAATTTACACCTCCAAATTTATTTTATTTTCTCCATTTTAAATTATAACCATCGTTATAATTTATTTTTCACAGGTAATCACCAAAACTAAGGTTGTTACAATTTGACTCCGATAAACCAATAGGGCATCTTCATATGCTGCTTTTGGAATATTTTGTAATATTTATATTTTCTCTGAACATGGGTCTATGAATGGATTATCTAATAAATGTGAAAACCTTACTTTGAAATGTAATGGAAGTTGTTAATGGAGAAGTGTTTGAAATTTTCATATTCATGTGTTTCTGATATTATTAATATGATTAACATAGCCACATTCTGTCACCGAAAATTAATACTATGGACGACTGTAGCTTCCGTAGCAGTTAGTTTTAGGTTTCAAAATGGGGTATATCACAATCGCTTTAAGTTCTCAGTCCATTTCTGAAATCGAGAAAGAACGTGTAGCTTGAGTATTCCGTCCATCCTGAGCAGGATAGCTTATCAGTGAAGGAGTGTTGACCGATTCAACCTCTTAATTTATGGGGTTTGAGGCAGTCAGTACTCCGTTGTTGGGGGTAAAGAAATTTGCCTTGGGTCTTAAGCATTGGTTGGGGATTCATTGCTTAACATCATCCCTGTAGGGGTTCAATTTTGAATATCTTGTTGGGATGGTTCTCCTTTGTGAGAATGCCCATGAGATACCGTTTAGGTAATGAAAGTGGAAAGCAATCGAAACTTCAATCAAAGTGTAAAGACCAAGTTACAAGGAAGATCGAGCTTGTTCGAAAAAGAAAAACTGACCTAGTATGCCGCTCCTGTGGCATATGGGGACATTTTTCTATGAAATGTCATCCAGCTAAAGAGAAGCGTAGGTGCTTCAATTGCGATCAGCTTGATCAGTTGAAGAAGGATTGTCCTACATTTTCGAAGGGTGTGTAAGTGATGATGACTTATGCCTCCTAGGCATTACCGATTCCTAGCAAGCTTATGGCTCAAGAAAATTGGAAGGATCTTATATAATGAGGTATGCTCTATTTTTGGGAACTCACTTTTGTTCCTTTCGACACTTGAGCGGTATATTTTATTTGTTGCTAGTTACTCGGTATATAAGCTAAACTTAACACCTTTAATAGTAGATAAATTCTTCGGTAGAGATAAACCTTGTATGAGTCACCTTAGTTGCTAAGCTGAGGTGAAGCAACCGAAGTGTTACCATTCAAACTTGATGCACGGGCTTTCAAGTTGAGTGGGTTCAGTGGATACAAAGTAATGGGCAGAGATCGAGCGGATGACTTATAAGAGTTTCTGTAGAGTCATTCGTGTTATAATTGTTTTCCTTTGTGTCAGTAAACCTCGGGTGATGGGAGTAATCTCACGTGCTGAAAGGGATATTCTCTAAAGATTGGTCCATTCAGGTACCAATACTTACCCTATAGTTTGAGCATAGATGTTCTAGGTGATTTGCACCAATTAAGATAAGGTTTTTCACTTGATTCTAATAGACAAGCACTTGAGTCGGATTCTTGGGATGACCGAGAGATTTTTGAAGCACCACCTTAGTCATGCAAGGAGATTTCTATAGTTGGATCAAGGAATCGGATCACAGTTCACATGGATAGAGTCGGGTGGCCGACCGTAATTTAACAAAGAAATCTTGTGAGAAAAATGAAGGTTTGGAATGGGCATCGTGTCATTTGGAATGATCTTTAGTAATTATAAAATTTTAGAACATATAATTATTATTGCATGGGAAAGTTCAAGGAAGGATTTCCCGACTAATTTTATGGCGATTCAGATAATCTTTTAAGTGACGAGATGATGCTTCCCTAGGCGAGTATCGTAATGCACTTAATATATTATCCTTATTAACATTATGCGATTGAGGTGAGTTTGAACCCGAGCAAACCCAGGCAATTGTAAATATTCATTTAATGATGATTAATTAGTATAATTCTCTCCTTTTGAGAATGAGTTTTGTTTGGAAGAAAAGGAAAGTAGAGGCAATGATTGCTGGATTTATTCGAGAGTTTGAAAACTCGATAATCCTGCATATCGTATAGGTTTTCCTCATTGTACTCGAGAGGTGTAGTAGTCGTTCGTGTGTTATGTTCACGAAAGGAGTTGCACAATTTAGGCACTTATTCCTTTTGGATGATAAGCGAACTCATTGGAGTTTATGGTTCAACATGCGCGTTTGACTCTTGATGGTTACCTGACATGTTGGTACAGACTCTTTTAAATATTTAATTGTTTTGTTGGTTACTATTGCTTATTGTTTGTTATTGCTTGTTACTTGCTGTTGTTGCTACTACTTATATTTGCTTGCTATTGTTTGATGTTTTTTGTTGTTTTTTTATTTTGCTATTGGTTGATTTCTATTGTTAGTTGATTCTTGTCGATTTCTTATTTGCATATTTAATAATTTATATGCCGGTTAATGTTGCTTATTCTTACTTGCTATGAATTAATCATTGCTTGATTGATGTTTGTTGCTGATTATTATTGGTTGCTTAGAGGTTAAGTATATGATATAATTAAGTGCATATACTGATTGGCAATATTGAATTCCTACATTTGGGGGTTTACTCCTAGGTACGTATAGTTAGATAAATTGTATCGGTCTTATATTAATGATCGTACATCGTATCGGTCTTACATTAGTGACCATGTATAGTATTGATCTTATATTAGTGACCATATATTGTAATGACCATGCCTATTATTGGATCCCGATAGATGTCTATGTACATTTGTGTACTAGCCCTGTCTATCTGAAATTGTTGGATCGTGATAAGTATCCATTGTTGACTACACCCGTTAGCAATGACAGGTATCAATTTGTATTCCTTAACTATATAGAATAGATCACATATCATCCATGCCCGCTACAGGCGAGATGAGATCTATACGAGTCTACTGTCATTTGATGTGATTCAGAGTCAATGGTATATTTTGAGACTGACTCACTTAAGCTTACTATCCAATTGATTGTTGTGTATGACTATAGTAGTACTGGTTACTACACTAAGGTTATAAATGTTTGAATTCCATGTTTGTGCAATCATCTTAGTATAGTACAATTGGGTACATGAAAGCTAATGTATAAATATTTAAATGCTTATGTGCTTTGATTGGCATTCGAATAATGAGAAGATTTCTTAAGAGGGGTATGAATTTTTAGGAATGTGGGATGACATAGGTCATCATATATTTCCTAGTTTGTGACCCATTCTAATTTGGGAGTTCCATAGTGTTGAAAGCACAAGGGAAGGTACTGTTGGAACTTTCCGAAATCGAGATTCGGGAAGCTTGGTCCGTCCTATTACTTTCTCATACTCATGTGAATTTCGAGGACGAAATATTTTTAAGGAGGGGAGAATATAACAACCGACATATTTAATGATAATATATTTAAATAGTTACTTTAAATATTAAGTCGTAATTGAATTAGAAGTCTAAAATGTGACTTTTCGCATACAGTCGACTTAGGACTTGAGACTACTTCAGTTGAGTCCGAATCGAAGTTGCGAATCAAAATAAGTATAAGCAACGATATATTAGTCTGAATCGAAGTTGCGAATCAAAATAAGTATAAGCAACGATATATTTTTACCAGTGGATTTTTAGCTAGTAGCCTGTGTTCGATTCGTAAATCGATCCAAAAGGCTAACTGTTGTATATGATTGAATTAGGTCCTGAGACCTCTTCCATTGATTCCAGAATGGCTTCAAAATTTTGAATGAGTTTAAGGTTTGATATGTTTAGAGTTCGAAATTTGGACGATGAATAGTGATTTGAGGGAAGAAAGGAAAAGTCTAAGTGTTGGGCTTTATAATCTATTTTCCCTTCTCTCCCTCTTTGTTACATTTCATTTTCACATTCATTCCTAAATTCCATTTCCTAGGTAAACCTACTTAGCTCCAACCTCAGATTAACTTATACAAACCTAAATAAATTCTCAAAAATTAAATAAAAATCATAATAAGTCCTCTCATGTTATTCTCTACATAAGCCCCAAAGGAATTTTCCTAATTCGAAGTTTGGGTTTCATCCTGGATTTCAAGAGAGCTAATTTATGGGTTTTGGTGATTTGGGCTTGGTTTTGGGAAAATTAAGATGAGTGAGATGATTCTCCTATTTAATTTAAGTGTTTTACTTCATATGTTTATTTAATGATGATTATGAAGTTTCATGAAATTATTTGGAGAATGTTAGTAATGCAATTAGGCTTATATTTGGGCCATGAACATGTTTATATCAATGCATAATTTATTAGAGACATTAATTGCTATATTTTGAAATAGTTAGTAAGCTCTAACGTTGATTTGGGCTATTTGGGCGATTGTTTGTGATGTTATTGTTTGATTTGAGATTAATTAAGTGGTGTAATGATGTGCACGCCATTAGAAAATATTTGTCAATCCATTTAAATTGATTTATTCAATTTTAGTTACCTAATTTAAGTGGTTGTGAACTCTACACTTATTATTAAATTGATTAGAGACTAATGAAGCTTAATTAGTATTTATAAAATGGTTTCATGATTTTATAAATGAAGAATAGATTTTATGAAATAGATATGAGATTTTATAAAATAGTTTACAGTGATATTTTACTTTTATAGAAAAGAAAAATAATAATTGATCTAGTAATAGTTGAATGGCTTGTGTAAATATATGTGTGTGTATACGTGCATAAACGGGTATATGTACACGTGTATTTGGAACTAAGCAATGCTTAAAACAAATCTAGTATTATGACTAGAATTGTTGATGAGAGTTGTGTATGAGCATTTGTGTATTGAATTATATATATAAGTATGGGAATGTCCATGTATATAGGCATGTTACGAGCGATCTCATGTAGCCACAGGGACCACCGGATGCGCTAAGTTACATGGAAGAGTACCGGGTCGAGTAATCGCCTCGGTGAAGATCGAAATGTAATTTGTGTTGAGATGTGTGCTGGTGAATATGTGTGTGCAAATGAATGCACAAATAAGTGTATCAACACACGTAAAAGCTACGCACAAGGCATGGAGGCCGGCTATGATGTTTTGGCGTGTTAGAGGAAACGGGTTGCAATAATTGCCCGTTGAACTCTACTGGTGCAAAGAGTGGATTTTGGTATCAAAATTGTTTTTTTAATACTTAAGAAGCCACTTCCAAAATGTCAACAAATGAATCCCGGTAGATGTTTGATGGGATGAAGGCAGGCTTTAGTAGTAAGGCGACTCATTAGGTGAAGCGTCGGAGGAAATGACGCGCGAATTGGCGATTGTTTGGTGGGATTTGCCCCTGCCCAGGCTCACTGCCTAGAACCTACCAATTCAGTAAACTGAATAGGTCCATCCAGTCAACTAGCTGAGAGGAAACAGATCATCTCTGCCCTGGTTCAGTCGATTGAATGGAACCCCAGTCGACTGACCTACCGTGTATTGTGCAAACTTCAAAACGTGATAACTTTCGCATATGAAGTCAGATTGAGGTGAGGTTTGGATCATTGTGCACCATTTTGCAAGGGCCATAACTTGCAAAATTTCAGTAGGTTTTGAAGTACTTTTATTTTCAAGGCTCACATGGGAACCACCCCGGTACGTATTCAATAACCGTAGATTTTGAGGTAGACCGGAAGGGTATACCGAAAGAGTTTAATGATATTGAGGTAATGTGTTCCATTTGGAAGGCAATTTGGGTTAGTATGGGGTTTTAATAGAGTTGTCCAGTGGGTTTTTAGGCCGTGGTGACCAGAGTCATGCGTGGCGAATCCATACGTTACATACGGAGTGAGTCCATACTCTAAAATTTTGACCTTAGAGTAATATACGATTTGTTTGGTACTGACTTGTTGTGACACACCAAGGGTATGGACTTATATGGCCTACTCAGGGTATGGACTTAGGTGACCTACCTAGGTATCGACCTTATTGTGGCGTACCTAGAGTGTTGTTGATGGCAATGACACACTTGACATGGTCTTAGAGGGGCCATGAATAGCTTTATCTTGTTGTGATTTCTTTGATGTTTTTGGGTCCTATGTTTGTAATCTTACAACGATAAGTCTTAGCAGTACTGACCATATGCATTATGGCGTACCTATTCGATCTTAGCAGTAGTGACCACGCACGTTATGGTGTACCTATTTGGTCTTAGCAGTAGTGACCATACGTGTTGTGGCATACCTATTCGGTCTTAGCGGTTGTGGCCATATGCATTGGGGCGTATCTTATCGATCTTAGCAGTGTTTATCATTTATTTGGAATCATTGTTCGATTATGGTATATTTGTACTATATTATTAGTAGTTTTGGGCTAGTGTAGTGCAATGGAAGATATTGTGTAACTTGTTGTTACAGGAGAAGAGCGGGCTATAGTATGAACCTCTACTTTTGAGATGAATTTATTGTACTTGTTTATAAGCAGTTCGAATTTCCCTTGAGCTACATTTGTGGAGAGGGCCAGCTGTGATTTTGTAGTTCCTGTTTATTTGTATGTAGTTTTAAAATACAATATTTTGAGATAGTTCCCTTCATACCATACTTTATGTCTGACGTGTGTTTTGTCTTTGTTTTCTTATGTCATGACAACTCTCAAATACTCGATTGAGTATTTCGAGAGCCTGGTGCTTTTGGGGATACGCTAGAAGAGTGCATAGCTGGAGCATTTTGGAGGCATGGCATCGATGTTTTGAGATATATATACTTGTTATTTTATTTATACATGATAGACCTGTTATTTGTATATGAGACTATTGTATCAGATATTCATTCAGAACTCCATTCTATTGGGAGTAGATGTATTCTTATTTTCCATGTTGATATCTATTTATCAACTGCTTCCGCTAGTGCGGTCTCCTATTTATTATCATCTCATTCTGTTCATGTATATTCAGTATGTTAATATCGTCATTCCATTATGGGATCCTATCGATGTCTTAGTTAGTATTTGGTTCTAATTTTACCTCGATAATCTATCTTTAATGGTATTCGAAAGTCGTGCGATGATGTAAAGCCTTGATTTTCGGGTATTATGAGGAGCTGGTTGTTACAGGCAGTGATGGACCGAAGTGATCCTAACCGGGTGTCCATCATTGACGATCGGCCTAACTTCTCGTTGGTAATGACGGACTAGAGTGACCCTAATCGCTTAAACTTCTTGTTGGTAGTGATGGACCAGAGTGACCTTAACCGGGTGCCCATCACTGATGTTCGACCTAAAATTTTCTTATCAGGAACAGTGGGCCATGGTGACCTTTGTCGGGCATTCACTATCGATGATAACTCCAAACCTATGGACGATCACGAAAAACCCAACTTACGGGCCTGAGACTTGGAGATGGTCTGCTTACCGTGAGGCTTATGGCGATGTCGTTCAACTTCTTTCTCCCCTTTGTCCTGCTTAGCCGTGGCTGCCTCATCAAGTACCGCTTGTTTCTTCTTGATAAGTTTTAGCTCCTCCAAGGCTTCGATCTTAACTCTTGCCATCTCCTTAGGGAATCTCACCAGAACTTGTTGCTTTAGGGCTTCCTCCCTATCAAACTCCTCTGTAGGCTCAGTGACACCCAATATCTCAAGTTCGGCGTCATCCTTGAGGGCATCTATCATCTCATCATGGGCCTCATCGATAGGAGGATCAGAGGGGCCAGGAGGCATGGTCGCTAATAATGGAGCTTTGGAAGTAATTGCAGCCCTAATAGGATCCATCACGAGTTCATCACCTGTATGGAAATAAGGAGGGCTGTAACATACTGAGAAGTGGCGATTATAAAGAAGAATCCTACCTCCTTTAGGAGAACTAGGAATATCACTAGGAGGTTGAACATGATCCAAAGGTGGGGACATTTCCCGAGGCCGACTTATAGTGGAAGCATCTGAAGAAATATGGAAAAAGTTAGAGGAAAATCATGCATGGAGCATAGATGACCAGCTTCGAAATCTGACCTTGGTTGTTGCCCCTGAGGTCAAATAACCATTCCTTCTCTTCACTTCCTCTTCCTTCTGGGCCTTTTCAGCTTTGACCGGCTAGATGTACCAAAGGCAAACAGCCTCTTTTTCCTCTGCTGAAAAGCGAGCATAAACGGCTTCTTTCCGTGAACATTCTGAAGTAAATTTCATCAAGGAGTGATTCCACCTGGTCCAGATGGATGTTCAATTAATCACACTCTGCCTATAACTTTTTGAATTTGGAAGTTTTGGCAACCATTCTAGAAGATAAGGCTTTGAGCTCTGCCTGGAGAGAGACCCTCTCAGCTCTCCGCTCTATAACTCTCTTCTTTAGATCGACAATGCAAGACTCTATTTTCTTAGCTACCGCATAGAGTTCATCTAACCTCTTGGTGAATTTAGTTCTGACATTTTTGTAGTCATCAAAGACCTTCCCAGCCTTATCGTTATACTCTTTCTTGGTAGCTTTAATGTTTGTAGAATGATCCCATCTCAGTTGCTCTAGTTCTTCAATGTGAGCGGCCTTGAGCCTCTCAATCTTTTCAGCATGAGACCTCTCCAGTGCATCTACTACCTTTTTGTGATCTGAATCATTCGCTTCCTCTAATAGAAGATTTTTAGATTTTTCTTAACATTTTTCTTGTCGATCTCCTCCTCGGCCTTGATCACTTTGCCATGAAATTACGATAGGGCCTTCAAACCGCTTAGCTTGTCCACCAAAAGTTGAATCGACCTCAAAAAGGAGAGTGGAGGTGCCTAAACAAGCAATCAGGCAAGGGGGTCTTTAGGCTGGTAGGGCTGTTGAAACTCGTCGAAGTTTGGGTTTGAGGGATCGATGACGATTACCATCCCCTCTTTATTCTTCCCCTTGTTTTTGCCCTTGGGGGCCGGAATGATCGCTCCTTTCCTATCCGTTCATTTCTTCTATTTAGAAGATTATAAATTGGATAAAGGAAAAGGAGAAGCTTTTGGAGAGTTACATGCGGGGACAAGGGTCCTGGATCTTGATTTGCTATTAGGGGACCGAGGCCATTTTCTAGAACCATCTTTAGGATCTTAGCCACTTTTGTCTCCAACCGAACGGTAAAATACGGTCTTCCCTATCTTTTGCTTCGTAGTTGGTTGCCTAACATTTTCACTTGGTCCAAATGAAGTTGCAGCTTTTTTGATGTCCTCAATTTCTCTCCTTTTGAGCTGATGCTTCCTCAAATCGCAAAAAAAGATAAGTTAAAATCAAGCAAATGCTCGGAAAGTGTGTGATCGTAGCATGAATATGCAAGTGTGTGTATGTGTGTGCAAACTAAGGTGCACGACATCTGGATGAACCCTTAGGATCCTCGTAGGTTTCCAATTGCTGATGGATTTCGGCTATTGTTGTAGAATCCCTGTAATTAATTCCTAGCTCCAAATCCTGAAGATAATCAGAAGTAGAAATGTCTTCAAAAACGAAAGTTACCTCTCCTCGGAATAAAAAACGCGGTGTGGGGGCTTCCTTCACCTCTAAATTAAGTGAGCTGTCTAAGCCAATATACCTAGAGGAATGCGCTTTACTACGATCCGAGGTGGTACATTAGCTGTCATAATAGCAGAAGCCTATCTCTTCTACCGTCTTTGTACGGATGCTATCATAATCCTATTCCCTTAAGGTCATGAACCGATCGCTTTTATGAGATTCAACCCTGAAGGAACCTAACTCCAGCCCCTCCGGACCTGTAAGGACAGTGGAGACAACTCCAGGTGGATCTGTAGTCAGGATGGCATCGAAAATGGAGGGTTGAGAAGA
This sequence comes from Allium fistulosum, assembly GCA_030737815.1. Lineage (NCBI taxonomy): Eukaryota > Viridiplantae > Streptophyta > Magnoliopsida > Asparagales > Amaryllidaceae > Allium > Allium fistulosum. Next base: position 779,427,528 of record CM060907.1, read on the forward strand.
TGGTGCTTTACTTGTCTTGCTAGTAGCCGAGTCATTTCCTTTCTTCTTCTTGGCAGGCATATGAGTGGAGGGTTGCCTGCCTTTTTCGATTGAGCGACCGACCACGAATAGTCCAAGTTGCTTCAACTTATCATTAGTAACCAAGCGAGGGACCTCCCTGAGCTCTGCAAGGATTTACTAAAGTCTTTGTAGCATGTCTTCCAAGTCTTTTCCTATAGCTGCTTTCACCACACCTAGAAAAGAAATCCCGAGGGGAAATAAAATAAATACTTAACATGGAACTTCTCAAGGCAAGAATGTGAAAAGAGTCAGGAGAGCAAAAAGCTTACATCTAGAGTGCCACTGATGGAAGCATGGAGAATCATCCCAGATAAAGAAATATTCATGTTTGAATATACTGTACTTAGAGTACAGGTTCTCGACCTGCTTATTTTTGCTCCTCGCTTCAAGATAGATAAAAGAAGAACCTTCTATTTTGCTCTTTATAGCATAAAGGAACCTAATCTGGCAATGAGTGGGGGAACTTAAAATTTCCATATAAAAATAGCATACAGGCCGGTCAAGATAGCATAACCATTGGGGTGCAGCTAGAATGGAGCAATCTTCAGATACACAAGAAAGCCTGTGATCCATGGGGGAAGAGGAGGCGGGGCTTTAGCCAAAAAGTGATATCGAGACTAGGCCATATACCCTTCCGTTGGGGCATGAGCTCATTGATCGAAAGTGGACAAAAGAACATCTTCCCTAGGAAGACCGTGAGTGGCTATGGCAATATCCAACTGCTTAGGAGTCAAGCAAGTGGCCTCTGAATCAATAGGGTTAACCAACAGATGGTCCATATCCATATACTAGAGAGCAAGAAAAACTAGGCAGGTTAACCAAAAACTTGTTTAACAATGAATTTTCTATCGGATTAGAAAATCGCTGATAAATTTCAAATTAAAATTTAATCGCAAGCGCATGGCGTACATTTTTAGTACGTGGCGAGTACGGGTCGATCCGTAGGGAATTTTTAAGATTTTAAAATTTTCTAATCAATCAAATTAAACCAAAAGTGGAGATTGTTTTGAAAACTAGCAAACTAAGCAAATGTTGAGATTAAAAACTATGTGATTAAAATTCAATTTAGAGGCAAATCAACTTTCTTATATTTTTCACATAAATCAACATAAAATCAAATAATGATCTCTTTTTAATCTATGTATGATTAGTGATGTATTTATCATAAGCATGGCCTATTTGAGTTATTAATTAACACAAATCAAACCATCAAACTATAATACAAATCTAGTCCTACTTTTTCAAATCTCATGAAACATGGCATATAAAATGAAACCAAAATCTAGTTTAAGCATGATCTATTTACTATTAATTAGTAACATAAATCATCAAATTTTGATTAAAACTTCACTTCATTACCATGATCATATTTAGATGAAGGGGCAATTTGTGATTAATGATATAAGCATAGCCTATTTGTTATGAACAAAGTAGACTATCAAATTCAACATAAAACAGAAACAAACATAAACATCCATTTTCTCATGAAGCACAAAAGAGATCATACATAGAAAATTATGTTGAATCTACATGATAAAAGAAATCTTCATTACCCCTAAATTGTAGGGATTTAGCCTCTCATTTGTGTTATCATTTCAACACATAGAGATTTCAACATTGAAAATAAAATAAAGTAGAAAATAAACAAAGAAAAAGAAGATTAACTGCTAGAAGGAAATGAACTAAACTAAGTGCATAAATGTAAATCTAAGCTATGAACATGAAATGAAAGAGAGCATAAGAATAGAAATGAGCATAAAAGTAAATAAAAGCATGTAGAAAAGAAAAGAGAAAGAGGCTAGGAAGCCATTTTTATTTCATAAAACTTTGACATTACAACTTGCTTTCTTAATTTCCTAACTAATTTGAAAGAGTAGAAGATATTTATATGTACATAAGAAGGCTATTTATACATGCATAAAACCCTAATTCAATTTTTAGGGTGCTTCCAAAAATGCCCTTTAGGAAGTGTGGCCTTCAAGTAACCATTAGTCTCTAATTAATCATCATTATATATGCATGAAGCTTTATCCTCCACTTAGTTGCCATTAGCTTCTAATTGTAGATTTAGGTAAGTGGGTGGGGTCCTCCATGATCATGAACATGAATTATTTCCTCTTCATTCCTTTGTATTCCCTTGTGCATGCATATTTCTTCATGAAACCCTCTTCCATATGCATCCAAATTTCTATAAAAATTATGAGAAATGTCCAAGTAAAATGTCCCAAATTAACACATGCACAAAAATGACTATTTTGCCCCTGTATGTAGATGAATATATGATGATTTGAAAATAATTGAATTTTGGTTTTAAACATGTTAAAATACCCAAACATGACATTTATTTAAATAAAAATAGATAAAATATAGATGTAAATATATGCACATTTACGTGCACATCAGGTGGGATCTGGAGGAGCGGAAGAAGACAGAGCCTGATCTCCAAAGACAGCCCGTGAACGAGTCTTACGATGGCTTGACATACCTATCCGATACAATAATCCATCTCACATATTACTAAAAAGGGTGAAAGTGTTTGTGCGTGCTTGAGTGTGTGTGCATATGCAATTTAAATATGTTGTAAAACAATATTAGTCTAAACACTCTAATAAGTAAAAGTCCTCCATGGTTCATACCCTGCCCAGAAAACTTGATAGCAAGCAGAAGCCAATGGACAACAAATCACCCTGTTCCGTAGCTGAACACAAATAGCTAAACCAAAATGGGAGTCTCGAGGCATGTAAATTCAAATTGTATTTCATAATCATATTTGTTGTAATTAGGGAAATCCTACACATGGACACACTCTTGACCTCTTCACTCTACGAAATCTGAACAAACATAGAAACCATAACCTCTTCAACCACAATCGAACCAAGTGAGAATCAAAGCATACGATTTGATGACATGAATGCATAAATGGATAAGAAAGGGATTTCCTGATCAAACAATGATCTTGGGCAACTACCGTAGTGATTAGAGATGTTGGACTTGAATATTGGTGCATGTAGTTGGTGGGGAGGCGAACAGACTTGGAATTTAGTAGGGGCTAGAATACTGAAGCAGGGTGTTCATTAGTAGGGAGCTCAGTAGATTATGAAGGAGAACAACCTTGCCTGGAACCGGACAAAGAGGGTGTCAAATGTAACACTCCAAAATTTAATAAGACAATTAAATTTAAATACAATAAGGACTAAAATGAAAACTTCACAGACGTTCGAATTTGGCTACAAAACTTACACTGTTGTGTTTGTAGCAATTTTCTGGACAACTTTCATATATAACACGTCGAAATTGGAGTTAGTACAGGGAAGTTATGGACATTTGAAAATTTGAAATAGAATAAATTTTAAAAACAAAAATATCACAAAAACATACTATGACCGGTTGATCCAGAAGGGTTGATGGTCGACCGATAGCGGTCTACCCATGGGGATGGGCGATCGACCGTTGGTTTTGCAAAATTGAACGTTATTTAGAGTAATTGAATGGTCGTCATGGTTTGCTTCGTCGCCAGGCTGAGATGTGCATATATGATAATCCTAAATATTCTCCAGGCTAGATCGAATGTCCTAAACTAATTGCCAACCTCTATAAATTCAACCCTAACGTAACCCTAAAATCTACAAAAATGTTTACTATATTGAAACTCTTCCAAAATCTAACCTCTCTTCTAATCCAAAAGATTCTTCAAAATCAAATTAAAATCGAAGTAGAAGAATTACAATCAATCGGATCTAGGATGAGCAAGCGAATAGAGGGCAATTCTCAAGTGTAGCAAGTTGGAAGTGCTTCGGCATAAGGTGAGTGGGAACAAATTTAATTAGATGATTATTACAGTTAAATTTTCCCTATCCTATATGATCTAGGATAATTTTAGATGGTAAAACAATAATTTAAAACATGTAATCTTGGGTAGAATTGGAACCACTATAATTGGAAAAATCTAATGTTAATGCAGGCACACCCCTTTAATTAGTAAACCCTAAACTTTGTAAACTCTAGAACTTGTAAACCCTAGATTGAACAATTGAAATTGAAATTGAAATTGGGATTGAGAAATATAGACTGGTCAAAATAATTGCTTAGGGCACTGTAATCAATTGAAATTAAGCTAATTAAAAATCGACATCAAAAAAACGCACGAACCCTAAATTTTGAACTTCCACCGGTCAAACCCACCTCGAGCGGTCGACTGCTGTCACCTGAAATGCACAATCTAAACCTCGGCCTAAGGCCCTGGTTAGTAATAAAATTTATATAAATTATAAATTATCGTTGAGCCCATTTTAGGCTAACTGTGTATGTTAGAGATAGTAGGGAAGCTAGTTCCCTATGAGAGGACACTAGGTCATAGTGGTGTTGGGTAAATGTTCTTTACCAATTTAGGCTCGTGTAATCGACTGGGGGTGATATATTTTTGCAAAATGGCAATCAATGGGTGGTTCTGCAGTGGACGCATAGCACTGGCAGATGCCAGATGAGTAGGCCTGGCAACAACGGAGGATTCTATTTGAACATAGTCAGGCCCGACACGGTGTGATAAGAGGCAATATTCAAAGAAGTGGCCCAACACAATGGGAGTCCTGCTATGCAAGGTTCTGACGCGATGTGGTATAGATATGATGGTGGACACCAGCAAATGCAGTAATAGGCATACACTACGATCGAGAGGTGGACATGGGTGTAGATGATGAGACATGCCGGCGAGTCGGCATTTCTTGTTCTCCCTCTCCAGGCATAGTTGGGTTATGAGAAGTGGATTATGAGAAGTTGTATTAGTGGGAGAGCACTTCCCACAGCAGCATTATGCGGTGTTATCAGTAGACATTGGTTACCATAGTAGCCCACGGGCATGTTTCCTTATTGAGTAGTTGTAGGAGCATTGGCCGATCATTAGTTATGAGGTTAAACCCATAGTTTAATCCTTGGATTAGATAAAAAACCGTAGGTAATGGACCTTAGGAATTCATGGACACTTGTAGCACACCCTATGTCATTTAGAGTAGTACTAAAGTTAATTGCACATGATCATCACATATTAAATTGTACTCATTCACCAGACTTTTGTATGACCCACTCTTTTTCCCCCTTTTCCCAACCACAGGAGGACAAGGCAGTAGGTGATTGGTCCATTCTTGATACTTGGAGAGGCGAGCTCATATTTGGAGTTGTTTTTATCATATTTACTCTCCATGGATTTTATCTATATTATCAGTACATTTTATTTCCTATATCAGACTTGGAGCGATATTTTCTATGTACTCTGTATTGGACCACGTACTGATTTTCAAAGACTGTGATTTGGATATTTTCCAAGATGGACATTTTTTTATGTGATATGTTTTATTCCTTCCGGTGTGAGTTCTGAAAGTGCAGTATAGATTATATCTGTTTATATTAGTCTCTGTAATGTTATAAAAACCCCACAGCCCGTATTTCTTGGTACGACAAGTGTCTGAAAGTTACCCTAGGCTTTGGATCGGTATGTCGGGAGGTGTAGATTGTCACAGTTGGTACCAGAGCATTGGATCAAAGTTCCTTAGGGATTAAAACCATATTGAGAGAACATGCTATAAACAATTTTGAAAAAAATGGTTTTTGAAAAGGTTTTTCAAAATGTTTTCCAAAAGTTTTCAAAAATGGTTTTTGAAAATATATATGTATATATATGAAGGTTTTCAAAAAGCTTCCGAAGATATTATACATATCGTAATCTCTCTTTTTCGTGCCTATGCTATCTTTGATTCATGCCTACGTTATCTCTCTTATTCGTGCCTATACTATCTGTGAAAATTTCTAATAAAATTCTTGAAATTCATAGATAGGAGATGAGTGATCTTGCAGGTTCAGACTTCGACGATGCAGCCGAGGTCCCGGGCGTGAACATCCCGATATGTTTTTGTCGATACCTTCAGACGAGGGGACAGACAGAGCTAAATCCCACTAGAGAGCCCATAGAGGGAGCGATAGGTGCGGTACCTGCCCCTACCTACCACCATGGACTTTGCTAAGCTATGCAAACATTTTTTCAAGCCTTGGAGGAAAGCCATACATGGATATAGAGTCTTACGTGGATTCGAGGACATGGATCCATGCTTGTGAGAGAATCTTTGGTTTGATGGGTTTGAATAATGAGGTGAGGAGGCCGTTAGCTACATGGCAGTTACATGGTAAAACCTAACACAACGGAAGTCCTGGTATGCATGGTTCTGACACGACCTAATATAGATTAAATGGTGGATACCGAGGCATGCAATAAGAGGCATACACAACGATCGAGAGGTGGATATGGTGTAGACGATGAGACACACTGACAAGTCAACATTTCTGGTTCTTCCTCTCTAAGTGTAGTTAGGTTATGGGAAGTTGTATTAGTGGGAGAGCAGTTCCCACAGTAGCATTATGTTGTGATATTAGTGCAAATTGGTTTCCATAGTAGCCTACGGGAGGTGTTTCCTTATTGGGTAGCTCCAGGAGCATTGGCTGATCGGTAGTTGTGATGTTAGAACCATAGTTTGATTCTTGGATTAGATAAAAACCATTAGGTAATGGAGCGTAGGTATTCATGGATACTTATAGCATACTCTATGTTATTTAGAGTAGTATTAAAGTTAACTGCACATGATCATCACGCATTAAACTTGTACTCATTCACTAGACTTTTGTCTGATCCACTCTTTTTCCCCCTTTTCCCCACCACAGGCGGATAGGGCATTAGATGATTGGACCATTCTTGATACTTGGAGAGGCGAGCTCATCTTTGGAATTGCTTCTATTATATTTATTCTCCATGCATATATCTATCTTATCATACATTTTATTTTCTATAACGGACTTGGAGTGATATTTTCTATGTACTCTGTATTGGACTACGTATTGATTTTTCTAAGACGGTGATTTGGATATTTTCTAACATGGACATTTTTCTATGTTATATGTTTTGTTCCTTCTGCCGTGAGTCCTGAAAGTGTAGTAAATCTTAGATTATATCCGTTTACATTAATCATTTTTATGTTATAAAAACTCTAATAGCCCGTATTTCTCGACACGATAGGAGTCTGAAAGTCACCATAAGCTTTGGATTGGTATGTCAGGAGGTATGAGTTGTCAAAGTTGGTATTAGAATATAGGTTCAAAGTTCCTTAGGGATTAAGACCGTATGGGGAGAACGTACATGAAAAGTTTTTTAAAAAATGGTTTTTCGAAAGGTTTTCCAAAATATTTTTCCAAAAGTTTTCAAAAATGGGTTCTAAAAATATATATGTATATAAGTAAAGGTTTTCAAAAAGCTTTTATACATATCGTAATCTCTCCTTTTACGTGCCTTTGCTATCATTGATTCATGCCTATGTTATCTTTCTTATTCATAGATATACTATCTATGAAGAGTTGCTAATAAAATTCTTAAAATTCATAGATAGAAGATGTGTAATCCCATAGGTTTAGGCTCCAACAATGCAGCCGAGGTCCTGGGCGTGAACATCTTGATATGTTTCCGCCGGTACCTTTAGGTGAGGGATAGGCTAAGCTAAATTCCATTAGAGAGCTAGCGGAGAGAGCGACAAGTGTGGTTCCTGCCCGCTTACCTATCGCTACAAACTTTGCTAAGCCATGCAAAGATTTTTCAAGCATTGGAAGAAAGCCATACATGGGGACAGAGTCTTATGTGGATTCAAGGACATGGATCGGTGCTTATGAGAGGATCTTTGGTTTGATGGGTTTGACCGACAAGGCGACAAGGCAGTTAGCTACATGGAAGTTATAGGGTGAGACATTGAGTTGGTGGAAGGTTGTTGAGTCTGAGACTGATGGAGGAGAGATTTCTTGGAAGGTTCAACAGAGGGCAGTTACGTGGTAGTTAAATGTTCTTTACCCAATTTGAAGTTGAGTAGTACTTTCGAAAAATAGCACTCACAGGGAGGTTCTGCAGTGGACATACAACACTAATGGATGCCAAATGAATGGGCCTGTTACCAATGAGGGATTCTATTCGGATATAGTCAGGCCCGACGTGGTATGATAAGAGGCAATATTTAATGAACCAGACCAACATAACTGGAGTCATTGTATGCACAATTCTGACCTGACGTGATACAGATCACATGATGGACATCGGCGTGTGCAATAAAAGGCATACACTATAATCGAGAGGTGGACACGGGTGTAGACAATGAGACACACCGATGAGTTGACATTTCTGATTCTCCTTCTCCAGGTGTATTTAGGTTATTAGTGGGAGAGCAGTTCTCATAGTAGCATTATGCGGTGGTATTAGTGGAAATTGGTTTTCATGGTAGGCTACTGGTTCTAAAGTGGATGGGCAGCACTGACGGATGCCAGATGAGTGGGATATTTTCTATGTACTCTGTATTGGACATGGAGTGATATTTTCTATTTCCTGTATCAGACTTGGAGTGATATTTTCTATTTCCTATATCAGACTTGGAGTGATATTTTCTATGCACTATTTATTGTACCACGTACTGATTTTTTTGAGACTTTGATTTGGATATTTTTTATGATGGACATTTTTCTATGTTATGTGTTTTGTTCCTTCCACTGTGAGTTCTGAAAGTGTAATATATCTTAGATTGTATTTGTTTACATTAGTCTCTGTAATGCTATAAAAACCCAAACAGCTTGTATTTCTCGGCATGGCACGAGTCCAAAAGTATCCTGGGCTTTGGATTGGTGAGTCAAGAGGTGCGGGTTGTCACATTGAATGCATTATTGGCCACCGAACCATAGACATGCCAAACCGAGTTGAATGAAGGGTTGGTTGCTGATGGGAGAAGCAAGTTGGAAAGACATTCAACAAAGCCTACCTCGTAATTTACGAGCTGAGCTTTGAGGGGCAAGTACTATGGATCGTTTTTGCCCATGAGATCAAGACTTCGAAGGTAGCCGAGGGAAGGCAAAAGAAAGCTAGGATGGCAAGACATAAGGAGTTGAGAGAAGCAAAGGAGTTGAGAAGAGAAACCCCCATGTTCGGTAGTCTAAATACCTAACAAGAAATCTTTTTCGATACAAAAGGTACCAAATATGAAGTCATGTTCGGTACCCAAGGTACCAAACATGAAGTCATATTCATAGCCTAGGTACTGAACATCATGTTCGGTAGATTAGGTGCTAGGCAGTTGTTCCAAGAGGGGCGTGATGTGAAGACCAAACCAAAAAGAGATAAGGGATGCCAAACCAAGGGAGGGAGTGTGAGAACCTGGTCATCATGACGTCCATGTTCCGGCGGACCAACACACCCGAGCAGAGCCTCTACCATAGAACCATCAAGTTATATATAGAAGGAAAATTGGATATATTTGGAAATTTATGATCATATCTTTTATATATGGAATAATCCATGCCGAGTAAGCTATACATAAAAATTGCCTGATTTACTAGAGCAATCCATCTACCTCAACATCCTTATAAATTTCCAAGCATTCAACATCCATGAAAAGAATTTTTGGAGCTTCAAGACTCTGTAATACGGAGAAAACCAAATTGATCTTCTAGATTCCTGTATTCAATCATAAATAATTGTATTATATATCAAAACACTTGTAAAAGCATAGTTATAAGAAAGGAATAAAAATGAACAGTAGACGTAGGCCTATTACAGCTGAACCACTATATATCTGCATGTACTTTATTGTTTTTGTATTATACTTCAACTGCATCTGTTATTGTAAATTTGATTAGAGGTGTTTGCCCAATTTTTGTGCAAACAACTACAAAGATGATAATTTTTGATTCGTAATTTCATTGAGTTGGATATGAAGCTTGCTGATTTTTTCTTCCAATTCCAAAGTGTAATCTATAGCTTGAGGTGGGAGTTGTTCGTATGTGCACAATTTAAATCCATATCCATTCAGGTAAGTAGGTAATGAAAGTATCAGCGACCAACCTCATTACCGTTTCTTATAACTCCTATGGGTGATTCGTAATCTCATAAGCACATAATATTTGGGGATTGTACCTCATGGAACTCCCTCCATTATCTACTTATGGTACTACTTGGTGTAACTCATATCTAGAATGGTTATGTAGTTGTCGTTGTTTGATTCCTAATTACTACATTTCCAACCCAAACTCTCTTTGTCTACGATCCTTGTAATGTCATTCTTCTATTTCAACATGCCACGTAGTTGGGGTTCTTGGTGGAGATGGATTATGATTTGTAGGTCCATATAAATGATTCATAATCTCCTATGTCTACAATGTTAATTTAGAATCTTTCAGTTTTGATCAATCACATCAGTCTTTGGACTTAGCTGCACTCTCCATGTAATTACAATGTAAAGTTAGAATCTATTCAGTGAACGATCACATCAGTATCTTAACGTAGATGCACCCTCCTACGTGACTATAATGTAAAATTAGAATCTGTTCAGTGAACGATCCTATTAGAATATTTTTAGTGACCAAACACATTGTTCAATGCAATGTGCAGCCACATCATTCAGTGCAGTGTGTTGTTTCATCAATTCAATGAAAAACATGATAGAGTGTGGAAAATCCTATTTCAAATCTAAGCTTAGTTGTCATTCTTTATAAATACGAGTTGTTTTTCATCTAAACTCCAACAAAATTGCAATCACTTTGATTTCACTCAATTCCATTAGCATCACAATACTGAACACAAACTCCAATAACATTCTAGTGAACGGTGATTCTTTAAACACCAAAAACTAACAAGTTCAAAGTAAAAGAATTCGATGTGAATGTAGAGTCAAAGCGGTCATACTAATATCAGAATCATGTGAAAATGTTGGTCGTAGATACTTCACAAGCAGTGATATTGGAATAGATGTGGATATTTTACATGGATAGATCCATAACTTTGCCGACGTGGTAGAGAGTATGCGCTTGAAATGCAAACAAGAGCAAGGAGATTGGAACTAATGCTTAACAACTGTACTTAAAAACCCTAACGACTTGGATATCGTCCTCATATGTGCATTTTTTACTATGTATCTTAGGCAACTATCATCCTTGTTTGTATGTTTACCACTATGTATCTTAGATAATCATTGTTCTTATTTATATGATTATCAATATGTATTCGTATTTTTAATTGCTTCGTTATTATGTTTTTTAATCTTGGCTTTTTCCCATGCCCTTTTTGGATGTAACAAAAATTCATAAAAAACATAGATTCATACATCGAAGATATAATAAAAAATTAAAAGGTAATCAAATATATTTAACTATTACCTATAAAATGATGGTAGTGTTCCGTTGGTTCTTTATGCAAATCCACATGAGCCTCGGGGTCTCTAATCTCCTTAATTCTCTCCATGTACTATGCAAACGTATTTGGTTCGTTAAAATGGGGAGTCTTAAATTCACGTGGTTGTTCCAGGTAGTACGCAACTGATGTTTATACTCACCCCTCTTTTCTTCAATGGTCATGTTATGAAGTATTATACAATAGTACATTATATCCGATACCACTATAGCATCATGGTAGTACACTTCCTTTCTTAGAATTTGAAATCTACCTCATAGAACTTCGAAAGCACGCTCAACAATTTTCCTTAAACTGGCTTGTTGTGTAGTAAATTGTACTACATTTTTCATTCCTTCTCGTTACATGGCTTTCTAAAACCTTTTACCAACTTTTTCCATGTAGGATATATCCCATGTTGTGTTGTATATTGCCTATTATAACATTACTAGATGGTGTAGTATCATTAGATAAAGAGCTAAATAACTAATATTGATGAAGAACGTTAATGTAATTCATAGAACTAGATATATCAAAAAATATGTGCCATATATACAAATTAATAGAGGTTACAACTCCCAAAATCATAGTTGTTGTATTGACTAGTGTATTATCCTTGCATGGCAATCAGACAAGTTTTACAATGTCAATGCATACAATCTAAGCTACCAGACATACTTGGAAATCCACATTGTTTACCCATAGCCAATAACTGATGAATATCATTAGAATTTGGTGCTTTAAGACACCGCTTGCCAAACTCCAACACCAGTGTTTTACAAAACTCTTTTAAGCACTTGTTTGCAGTAGAATCTCCAATTTGACACACTTATCTTGTCTTTCAGCGCTTTCCCTATAAGCCAACATCCTTAAGGCACTTTTCATTTTTTGATGCGGTAATAGACCCGATTATCTACATGTATTATATATTTATTTGAAATATAAGTTTTCTTCCTCCAACTTATTCATTGCTCACTCAAAGATATTTTTAGACATGTGATACCTCAATCTGAACTTCACCATTTCAAAACAATGATCATCATTAAAGTAATCTGCCACTATTTGATCATGGTAATTTCTTTTTTTCTTATTACCTCTATGCCCCCTTAAACAAGTTCACCTTGTCTGGTTGCTTCCTCCTACTCCTGTAATTGAATATGCTCTAGTGCTTTAGACGCTATTATTTGTTATTGATGACCATGGAGTACAAGACTGTTTTTAATTGGTTTGTGTATTGAATAAAAAAATATAACATCTATATATAAGCTCTAAATCATGTATATTTAATATAAATATATTTTCTTCTAGGTCATATATCATCAAGATATTTACTATAGTTTTCTCTAACCAGTTAGATATTTATTATAGTTTTTCCTATTTGATCAGATATTTACTATAGTTTTTCATATCTAGTCAGATATTAATTGTAGTTTGTCCTATTTAGTCGGATATTTATTATAGTATGTTCTATCAGGTTAGATATTTACTGTAGTTTATCCTATCCGGTTAGATATTTAATGTAGTTTGTCATAAGTGTAAAAGTATAGTACATAAAGATATATATAAAATTAGAGAATATCATGCAAATAAAATTAGAGAATTTCATGCAAATCGAGGTAGTCTACCCAAAAAAATAAAAGACACAGATCAATATAGTTCACTACAAGATACACATGAAATAATCCTCAAATACAGGTACATAAATGAAAACTAACAAACTAAACAAATCCACTCATCATCATCCTCATAGTCATAGTCATCATTGTCGTAAAATGGAAACTCACTACTTTGGTCATCCTCATCAACTCCAACATGCCTGAAATCAGAAGCATAACCTAAATCAAGTGGAAAATATACACGAGGAACATGTCTAGGATGATGTTGGTGTTTGGCCTCACCTTCACCAATCAACTCCTGAACATGTCCTATCAAATCGAGAACTCTCTGCTTGTACTCCTCTATACTAGGTCTGTGCTCTATGTAAGTAACATCTCTAAGACCAACATGTACCTAAAATCGATTCTCATATGGAATGAGGCTAGATTGGGATAATCACTGATCGAAAGACGTGGTATGTCAGAACATTGATCATGGCCTAATGGTGTAGTTATAATAATGGTCCATCCATATCCTTCGTATGGAATCTTGCATGGTGGAGCAACATACCTCTAAGTAGGCTGGGATAAGTCCTTGATAACCGAAGATGCAACACTAGGATGGATAGTGGATGACCTAACTAAATCTACAACATCTCCATGAGTAAAATCTACAGATGGTGGTAGAGTGTAGAATCTACACCAAAAATAAAGATAATTGAAGTTGATAATAAATGAAGTAACTCGATACCCACTAACCATTCGCCTTTGCAATCTATAAAGGGGCCATGGTATAAACCATAAGATATGGTGTGTGATGAGGAGGATCATCAGGTACCTTGTTAATATCATAAATTTGATGCCAACAATACTCATCATGATACCACATACAACCATTAGTAAGAGGAGATGATACTAGTGGAAACCATCTTCCTGAAAACAATCCAGCATGATCTGTACTAAGATATGTCAAATATGTGGATCCATCACACGACAGCCAAGTGATATCAGAACGTGTACGTTGTAACTCTATCTGGTTACGTGAGACTGCAAAAATATGACTAGCCTCACCACCATGCACTCTCTGTCTATTCTGTAGTGACCATGCACAAATCCTGAAAAAGAATAATGTGTATTGATGGTCTTTAGTGGGGTGTGCTAAATTGTGGCTATACTCGCACCATCAAAACTTTAAAACCTCTCAAAATTGATATAGTGATGTCCCATGAGTAGTGACTATACATTGAATGTCCAATGACTTATACAAGTATGCTATGATAATCATTCCTCAGTCATACAAAATAGTGCAGAAATATCAAAGTCTGCGACTGCCGCAACATGTCCTAGTGGATGGATTAGAGAAGAAAAGGATTCTCTTTATGTAAAGCACAAATAGCCGAGTTATCTCTAAATCATTGTCCAGGTTATATTGTCGATGCAGTTTCCTAATAGCGTCTCTAATAAAACTAACTCTAATCCGAGTATCCCCAATAAGATTGTGGGTATAGGAATACTTAGTAAAACATGCAGCAAATTATCATGTCTTTAGAACTGCTCATCATAAGGTAGAGGAAAATGTAGCCCAATAGAAATACCGGTAAGCATAACAAAATCTACAGGAGTAATACCCATTTCCCCAAAAGAGAAGTGAAATGTGTGGCAGTCCTCCACCATAAAGCAACTAATGCACCATATAATCGTGCATCGGAATTCAAGGTCAACTGTATTTCTAAAATCATGAATATGTAGTGTTAACAAAAATACATAGTGTTTTGCATGTACTTATTTATCAATAAGTAACATACCGAAAAAGCCTTGAAATCCAATGTCATCTAAAAATCAAGTAATATGTTGATCAATATCAACTTGTAGGATCTCCTAATATAGACGAAATACCGATACAAGAGAGTCATGAGTTTTTGCCTTCCCTAGCCTATTTAGAAAATTATTTTGGATTTTAATTTCACAAATTGAATTAAAATCCATAAAACATGTAAACTATAATTTCATATACCTACCTAATTCCATACCTACAACCTGTGCATTTAAAGCCCCGCTAAGGCCCCCAACATCGTCACTATAACACGTAGCCTATTCGACCGCTATGCTTTTTCATTTTAGCACTATTAAACAATAGATCCGCTTAAAACCCTGCTATTTTTGGCTACATCCATTAAATGAAGTCTTTTTTACATCCGCTTTTGCAACATTCATATAAAAAGTTTTTTTGACTAATTACCTTTTAAACTAAATAAAAAATGTCAGGGGAAAGATCTTTAAGGCATAAGTGCTTAGTATAAGTTAGAAATCTATTATGACCACAAATTTGGACTACATAAATCATGATATTCTTTAGTTTTGATGAATAAAATTTGACTATATTTCCTTTTCCTACACAAATGTTGTGAGAATGAGGATAAATTAACTTTAAATATTTGGTTTTATATCTAATGAAGCTTTTTGCACCTCAGCTATTTTTCGCTATATCCCCTCTTTATCCCCGCTATATTTTGCACCTCCATCGCTATAGAACCGCTAAATGCTTTAACTTGCGCAGCCTATAACAGTAAATTAATAATTCTATTTATGGTCAACCATGTTAATTGTAATGTTTAATATAAATAATAATAATTATTAATTATTGAATTTAATCTATAATGGTGTATTTAAATATTAAATTTAACTTATAATGATGTTGACACAAGTAGAGATGTGCACTTGTTGATCAGGGAAAACACGAAAATCCAACAAATCTTTATCGAATCCTAAGTTTTTATCAATATTTGGATCCATGGCATCATCATCCAAAACAACACCCACATGCCTCCTTCGAGCTACTATAGTTACATCCTCCTATACCTTTTAGGAAAACTAAAGCTAGCACCTTCACCACCATATTCTCCACTGCCACCAACCTCTTGGGAAGATCTACCACTACGCCAAAAAGCACATAATATGTGTCTTATATTGGGTTAAATTATGTGAAAAAATGGATAATTAAGTGAAAAATAAGGAGAGATTGAAGAGAAGAATTGAATTCTCAGGTGGAAAAAAGGTTAGGGAAGGAGATGACGGCCAAGGAAACTGGCCGGATAATTATAATAGTTTACCCGGCGTTATTAATGGTGAATAGCTATAGGGCTAGATTTCACAGCCACTAAGCATGTGGATCATGAGCCGTATGACTGTGATATATCTATACTTAATATAGCATTATTAATGCTTGATAATCGAGTAATGTTTCTTCTTTTGGTGCATACTAGCTAGGGGTTAGTCAGTCAAATTTGGTGAGGTGGCACCAACTGACTGCCCTTAGCGTTGAAAATGCTTTTATAATGGATGTTGCTAAAAAGAGCTTGATATGATTTGAGTGGGCAATGAATTTGGGAGATTTAACTTGCATAAACACAAATTTGTATACATTGATAACATAATGAGCAGCTCTATTTTAACTTATATGGAATGATAAGTATAATTAACATATCCAAATGTTTTTGACAACATAAACATACATAAGCGTATAGAAGTTATGAGACTTATAAATGAACAAATATCAAGTCAAACTCATAAGTGTAATTAACCATAGGTTTGCATTATCTTACACTCAAATCCTTGGTCATTTCTTATTGCTCTCTCACTGATCCTCTACTATAATATGATCACATGATGTGTTTGGATCATATTAATAATTTTTAGGTGGGCATCAGTTCTAGTATAAAGATCTTATGCTTGCCCAACACTACTAATTTCAATAAAACAAAGAAGTTCAATTCTGTAACCTCCAGTTCAGAAGAACTACAAACTCTTTACTCACTGCAAATTGTGTCCTGAAAATTAAATGTATGGATTATGTTAGAATAAGGTGATGAACTAATAAGGATTTTAACCACAAGGACAAACATTCTTCAAAAAATTATTCATAAGGACAAACATTCTTCCAAAATTATTCATAAGGACAAATATTCTTTCAAAACTGCTACCGAACTAAAAACTGCTACCGATAACTGCAAACTGATACCTAAAAAATGCTATCAATAACTAAAAAATTGATACCTAAAGAAAGTTGTCCTTCAGGGTAAAATCTGAAGGTCTGTCCTTGAGGCTAAAACGTTGAGAAATTTTGTCCTTGACAATAATTTCCTGTTTAAAAAAATACGTCTTTCAAATTTAATTGTTGCATGCAAATTTCTTTAAACTTAATTAAAGATGTTAAAAAATAATGCCACATCAATTATATTATCAGGAAATTATTGTCAAAGACAAAATTTCTCAACATTTTAGCCTCAAGGACAGACCTTCAGTATTTTAGCCTGAAGCAACTTTCTTTAGGTATTAGTTTTTAATTATTGATAGCAGTTTTTAGGTATCAGTTTGTAGTTATCGGTAGCAGTTTTTAGGTATCAGTTTTTAGTTCGGTAGCAGTTTTGGAAGAATGTTTGTCCTTATGAATAATTTTGGAAGAATGTTTGTCCTTATGGATAATTTTTAGAAGAATGTTTGTCCTTGTGGTTAAAATATTGAGGTCGTGTCCTTGAGGCTAAAAATATACAAATTTTTGTCCTTTAAATTAATTCCCCCTTATATTATATGAAAGCTCAGTTTATATCTATAATATCTTTCATTCCAATGCTCCAAAAAACAATACAATGACACCTGCCCTAAAAAAATCGTAGGCATTAAATGAGTTTGCCCTTTTGTTTCTCTTTTATCAAAAATTCAACATGTCTCCACATGTGCATTTTCCCATTTAGTCCAAAATATTTAATACACAACTTTTAGATTTCAACTCGTTTCACCTTACAACTTGAATCGTGTTCGAACCCTAGAAGGAAAAAAAAAGGCTATGGCGATCGGGGAGCAACGAGCCTGGGGGGCGGTGGCCGGGAGTGAGGATGGAGCGCCCTGCCGAGCCCGACTTCCTGTATAGAAAACCTCTTCTCCGGCTTTCATGTAGCTACTTGTTTGCTCATGGAGTTGGTTGTTACCGAGTTCATGTCTCTTCAAGTGTTTCCCTATAGCTAAGGAGTTGTCCTTGAGTTTGGTGTTCCTGTATGAATAAAATTTGTCTTAAGGAAGCTACAGGATTGTTAGTGCATGTAAAGGAGTGAGGAACGAAGTCCAAGCGGGTAGCGTCGGACGAGTGGATCACTCCGCCCTCTGGATTCGTTGAATGACTGCGAAGCAAATAGGGGAGCGAAGCCAAAGCGAGTAGCTTCGGGCGAGTGGACCGGTTTCAATAACACCGAGCCTTACACTGGGTAGGCCCCGAGCGTCGAGTCCGTCGCCCCAAAACCAGAGGACGTAGATACGCGTAGAGGGAAAGCCCAGTGTAAGGCGTAGAGTGATCATATCACCCCCCTTTGGTTGAGGGGGGCAGGAGGGTGTTCTTCCCTGATTAGGAGAGTGGAGGGGGTTCGGGGGAGGAGAGAGGATTTCAACTCGACACCAATTTATATTCCCCGTCCAATGACTATTCCAAGAATAACCTGGAGTAGATCCCATGTATACTAGACAATAAGAGTAAGATAGACGGAGTCGAGGCTTGTGAGACGCAGTCCACTATATGAACCTGGCCAGAGGCCAGTTTGTTTTAAGAAAAACGAGAGTTTTTTGGGTCTCACGTGTGATAGGACATGAACAGTGATAAATGAATTCTCGTGCATTTTAAGTTAATACTTTAAGTTTGAGCTAAGAATTCTATTAGAGCTTATCCAGTAGCAATCCGATAGAGTAGCCCTATCTCTTCAATGCTATGAATCTCATCGTTTCCCCTCCTACCTTATCATTGTTGTCAATGGTTTTTACTGTCTTTTTTCACTACTGTCATCGCTGGGGGTTGATTTTCATTCGTAGAGGCTTCAAAATGTTATATCGCGCCATCTCACATGAACCTGTCTTCTGCGGCTTTAACCGTTTTAGCGATCGAAATTTGAAACTGCTATTGGTTACTGCGTAACAATTCTAAGTTGCAACTTCTTATTTTTCTTTAATGTAATCAAGTATCTACCTTCTAATTTGGTTGTTTGGATTAGATCCTTTAAATATGATCTTCAACCGTAGGCAAAAGAATCAGTTCTTATTGCCCGACTCCAAAGTAGCAGCTTGGTTATTTTTGAAAGTTATTTTTAAATAGGTTTAGCCAATAGGAAAAGGTAAAAGTATCTATTAAGCATAACTAATTTTGTTTGTTATAGTAACCTTATATCCATAGAAATTTATGCATTTGACAATCTTACTCTCTTTATTCATTTTTGTTTTGTCATTTTAATGTGGATGGGTACAAAAAGAATAAAAATTGAAAATAATTTGTATGACATTTAGACCTTTAAAACAAAGTTTATTTGTACAGGCAAATTATGAACTGTTATTCTATGCTAGTAAATTATGACTAATTTTCATAGTTTACTTTATGTATTTTCAAAAACCAATTTTCCTTATCGTATCATAATTTATTTATTTTGTAATAGGTCTCAACCAACCAGTTCCTCTCTCTAATGATTGCAGGAGCAAAAACATAATTTGGAAGTATAAAAGCCTTTAGTGATACCTATATTCGGCATGTACATATACATGAATAAACTACTGAAAAAATCATAGCTGAGTAGTATGCTCAAGACACCAGATGGTAGAATAATATATATTCCTGCTTTTATGATTATTGATTAGTTGTTTAAAGTTGTTATGTTATATATATATATATCAATGCTACTTTAGCCATTTAGATCTTAACATGTGCCGCGTTTATAGTCTTCATGTATAGTTCTCCTCTTTCCATGCATACTACATACCATTTCTATTTGTACTAACATAGGTCATATTTTTTTTACGCATACACATATTACTATTTGATAAATAATTTACTGAATAAGAACCATACGTTAGTTCCCCAAACCATTTTGTGCAAAGCTCAAACTCATCTAGTCAATAGTGGTGAATATCATACCTGTAACAACTCGAATTCCAGTGGGTCCGGATTTTTCACAAAAATGCTAAAACCCAAGCCCACTGAAGCCCGAGTTGGGTATCTGGTATCCTGCAAATAGGCAAAGACAAATATATCAGAGCTCAAGTAAATATCTCACAGCGGAACTGACTAAAATATAATAGTAAGTAAATACTTACCAAGATAATAACACTTTCTAAACAAGTGTCTCAAAGCTGGAAAGTCTCTGCCATCTACCTAACCTATGGGATGTATAAGGAGGGGGTCGGAACTAAAGTTCTGATGAATGGACAAATTATACACTTCTAAGCTTAATTCTATATATACCGTTTTATTTCCATTTTCTGTTATGTTAGATTTATTGGGTTTATAATACTCTCGCCTCTATACGTGAATCGTACCCATCTACTCCCTAGTAGATTAAAACCTAATAACAAATATATATGTACCTACATGCCCAATGACCGCATCGGTCCTAGGTACTACCCATGGTACCTTCCATATCCTCCTCGAAAAGGACTCCATCGTCTTACTCCTAGAGCGTTCTGCAACAACATCTGTAAAGGACAACTTCGTAAGGCCTACAATACAGATGTTCCGTCGTCTACTATGAAAACGTAAAACTGCATCCACACTAGCATATACTAATGCTCGGACATCCACAATGTACCATCCAGTACGTACCTTGAGGACTATACGCAATCGTTCTGTCTACTCCCTGAATCCCGCCAACAAGGTCTACCTTGTACGGAACTCAGTCGGAGATTTTCTATATCTGTAAAGGTCAGCTTCGTTAGACTTATAATACAGATATTCTACTTGGTCTGTCTCTTTTTCCATCGTGGCTATGGCCCCACGCAGCCACCCCTCAACTAATCAAATATCTTTAAAGAGCTAAATGGATGTGCCCTGCTGCAAACAATCTAAACTTCCAATTGGCTACACCCTCATCCAATGTCTCGATAGTGAAAGAATCATTGGTCTGTTGGTTTAACTCTAGTCTTTCCCGAACTCGCTCTTGGTTGATGATGGCTTGATCTCCGCATGCGACTATCATTTTGGGTCCTGCCCACTAAAACCTACTCGCAAGTCAGAGTACGGTGTCATACGAATATCCTACTCCATTCATCAACCATTTGACTGCCTACAAAGGTCCGCTTCGTTAGGCCTGCAATGAGAAATCAGTCAAGACATACTCTCTTGATGGAACACCTACAGACCTGCCTCCGGGGGTGCAGCTTCGTTAGGCCTACCCCAAATGGCCATCCTAGAGTACCCTCATGTCCTGTTGAAGTCTCGTACTTCCTTCTAGCCCAAATTAACTAAGTTGGACGGCTATTTCTATGCTAAAAATCTGTGATGGACTGCTTCGTTAGGCTCTTCATCCTTTGGGCTGCTCCAAATGCATCTTACCATTTTATTAGACCCTACGTCTAATCTTTTATTATGCGTTTAGTTTACTTTTCTAATTCTGTTGGCTACTTATTTACCATAATTAGCATAAGCGTGTCCCAGCCTCACCTAACTATTGTGAGACCATTAGTTCCTGACTGAAAGGGAATGCTGTTGGTATGGGCCTTTCTTCTATGTTTGCTTATTAACTTAGTGTAAGTTTTAAAATAAGCCTTTTCTGTTATCTCTAATTATAACCTATGTTATAATTATACTTGCAATTATTACTTCTATATTTTTTTATAATCTACATGTTATAAATATAATTACAAGTGTCTCTTTTCTATTCTATTATATCTTCTTTTATTATGATATTGAATTCTCTTTAGTTCTCTTATCACTACAAGAATTTAATCAATTTGCAACCAATCAGTTTTATTCCATACTTGGAATGTTCGATTCAGGTATTAAGTACCTGCTCCCAAATATTTTATACCATTGTTTGACATTCATTATATCGGCAGTGTAAGAATTAACAAGTTTTTGGCATCATATTCATCTTCCTCCTTTTGTAGTCTCATTTCTTCCAATGGGTAGTGGAACTAAGCTTCAATCCTACTGTCCTCCATATGGTTGGTAATGGACGAAACTCCATGGCTGTCCTATCTCATTTTTGCTTTCAGTAATCCCTTTTTGATCCTATCTATATGATTTCTAAATGCTAATAGAGGGTTGGTCAATTTTTCATCTTTAAACCTATTATAAATTTTGTTTAGTTCTTTTTCAACTATCCGCTCTTTTAAATGAACATATTTTGTTTTGTATAATAGCTTAAGCCTTTGATATTTGTTCAGTATTAAAAAATAAAAAATTCATTATGTAGATCGTATTAAATCAAATTTACGTTTATTTGTGTTTCCTACAATCTATATCACTTTCAAGTTGATTACCATAACCATTTGGATATATTGGCAGCTAAATTATCTAATGATTACTCATAGGATGGGACATTTTTCTTACATGAGAGCGGAGTCTACCTCACATTTTATAAAATGTCTTAATTTTTCTCTATTCAGAATTTCCTATATCTTTCTGGTTGTCATGAAACTGTCAATATCCAGGACCGACTAGCACAGTTTATACTTGTAGTAAATAATATGCATAGTACAATGACTTCATTCGAACACTATATTGATGTACAATGGCTATTGGAAGGAACGTTACAAGGTTACATAACTAGTGAATTGAAATAAGGATTGGTTTGGTCAGTTCAATCCTGTATATATTTTCATAACCGGCATTATTGTATAGAATCTATAGATTTTCCTCCTATTATTGCAAAATTAAAACCCTCTTTTTTTAACAAGGAAGGAGAATCACAGCTGAACTCTTGTAAGCTATTATTAAATCATAAAATTACCATAATATAATATTCATAATTAGTCACTGTATATTATAACTTCCACTCCTTGTGTCAACCGGATCATGAAACAATGAACAACTCTACATAAGGAGACCATCAAAACATATCAAGCAATACACACATGTCCTAACTTGGCTCTGCATGGTAATCCTCACACTATGCACACTGCTACTCCATCAAGTTTCACTGATTCAGAAAACATAGGGTTTCCTTGCTAGTCAAATGTTTTGGGACTTCAGTTACCATCTAATAATGACATAATGAACTCCCATAATTTCGCAAACACCGAATTAGAACTGGCGACACGCTCCACATTCCTATGTGTTTAATTTTCTCGAAAACGCTGCTGATCAGTCTACCGCTCAGTTTGGTCCTAGGCCATCAAGAGATACTGAACATACTGGACTTACTTCCATAGTTCGTCGTTTCCCTGTTCCATACGGTATTATTAATTATATAAAGCAAATTCAACGAATTTTGTTATTCGGAACCCATAAATAAATGAAGTTCTTTATTTTATTGCTGATCTATAAAACCAGGGAAGTTGTATCCACATTTTTGAAAGTGGTTTTCCATTTGTCTAGGATCAACTGCTACGATATGATCAACAATGGGATCTGAATTAATTTCCTGGAACTGTTTTTAGTTATTGGAGTTACTATTAATGGATTGTCCAAGCGGAAAATCAATAATAAAGTAAGATATGTTATGGGTAAGTATCATTTTATTATTGTTGTTTTTATAGGTTTTAGTGAATGCCTATAGAATTAAGTTACTTTTTATAACATGGTGGACGCATGTTGATTTAAGGGTAATAAGCCTTTGATGGTATAATCTTTTAATCTGGTTGTGAAGTTGAAGTAACATAATAGAAATGCAAGTTCTATTGTCAAACTTGTATTTATATTTATGTTATTGTTCTAAGCCTAAAAGTATAACATTTAATTCTTGGTTTCAAGTATGTATATGTTTAAGTATAACATTAATAACAATGTACCTAAGCTACTGCATTTTCCCACATTTACATCCTAACTCCTTAGGACGAAGCGTTAGTTGTTAAGATCGTAATGTGGTTCATAAAATTTGTCAGTATTATATACTACCGATATTTTGTATGCATAGGTGAATTAAAAATGGTGGAGCTTGCATAAAATTAGAAAATGTGAAAGAGGTTAGTTATACTCTTATGTTTTACTCAAATATAAGTGTGTTTATTTGTAAACAACTCCTCCATTATCGTTATTTACATTGATTGATAGCTCAAATACTCAAATATAAGGATAGCTAAGTTTCATTATGTTTTATAACTTGCGCTACCATGCTTTGCCCATGCTTGCAATGAACCCACTTCAAATCTGAGACCGGCTTGCTTTCCTACAACTGCGACCACCAGTCTGAGTACACATACATACAAATCCTAAAGACTGCATTTTTTAGTTACTAGCAAGTCTTTAATTACTGACTTAAAATTTTCAGTCTTTAATTGATTATTTTTAGTAGTATATTTTCTTCTTCTAACTTTGCATCTTTATTCTAAATTGCAATTTCAAGAATAGAAAGATAATGCAAAAAGGTGGATCAATAGATTGAGCTATGGGTCTATTTTTTCTTTTAACATCTTTGTATATCCTAGTGTGAGTGGAAAAAAATAATTAAAATTTTAAACATCTACCTGTTACTTTTACTTATATTATACATAGTTAGAACATAAAAGGCTGTTAGAACCATAAAAACATCAGTTTCTACACATATAAATGTTATGTAAGTGCATTAACTAAGATTAATATAAATAATAAGTTTATAGTAACAATAATAAGTTAATTAAGTGTATAAAAATTAACTAAGTTTATAATAATAATAATAATAAATTAACTAAGTTTACAAAAAAATTATAAGTTCGAGATAATTTATAAAAACTAACCAAGTTAATAAAGTCTAAGTTTGAGATAATTTATAAGTTTAAGTTAATTAAAATATAAGTTATGACATTTTAAGTTTGAGTTAATATAAATAAAGTTTTAAATAAGTTAACCGAGCTTTATAAAAATTTAACTAATTTTTATAAAAGTTAACCAAAATTTTAAAAATTAACTAAGTTTTATATAATTCAACTATATTTTATAAAAATTAAATAAATTTAGACAGATTAGTTAAGTTTTATTAGAATTTAACTAAGTTAATAAATTTTTAATAATTAAATAAGTTTATTATAAAAATTAACCAAGTTTTATAAAAATTTAACTAAGTTAACTAAGTTTTAACAAAAAAAATTTATTTAATAAAACTTTAACCAAGGATGTTCAATATACTTTAAATATGCAAAACAGTTTCATAATCATCCGTTGATTGTTAAACTTATCTACAGGTAATTAGCTTTTTAGAAGTAAAGACCAGCTGCAGCAAAGAATTGTGGGTAATCAAGTAATGAACATGGCTTTAATTGTTATATATACTATAACATTTTGTTAATACTTGTTGTGTAAACTTGTTTATGAATGGTTATGAATTTTATGTGAATTTGCTCATTTTGTCAAAAAAACTATTATCGAAATGGTTATGGATATTATATTTGATTATGGATATTATATTTGATTATGGATATTATATTTGATTATGGATATTATATTTGATTATGGATATTATATTTGATTATGTAATTAATGTGTTTTATCAATTGTTTGAATATGATGATTATGTGATTGATTGATTGTTGGTTTGAATACGACGATTATGTGATTGATTACTGGTTTTAATAAGACTATTATATGAGTGATGGTTGAAATGATACAAGCCATTAACAAGAAATAGTAGCGTGTACAGTACGTTCAAATTAGTTAATAACTTTTTAGCATTTACAAAACGCTGTAGACATAAATGTAAACCGCTGCAATACGACTTTCGTAGCGTTGATAAAACACTACCAAAACTTTTAGTAGCGTTTCGGTAAACACTACGATACGACATGCTACTAAAAGTATGAAATTTTTTGTAGCGTTTCTAAAACCCCACAATATGTCAAGTTTTCGTAGTGTTTTCTACAAAAAATTTCAGACGTTTAATTGCATGTCGTATCGCAGCCTTTACCGAAACGCTACTAAAAGTTTTAGCAGCGTTTTTTCAATGCTACGAAAGGCCTTTTCTGGTGTTGTGCATATTATATGACAATCTTGGCTTGGGACTACGTCCGACTATCACAAATTTACTTATCGTAATAACTACTTTGCTTTTATTCTACTATCTACATAGTAAATGCAGATCTGGGCACATTTCTGTTTATTTTTTTCTAGACTTGTCAAATAATTAACTTGATTCCTTCTTTAATTTTTTAACTCTTCACTTTATTCTCTTTTATTCTAGAAAGTAGTTCTATTCTATTTGGATGGTTACAAAAACTGTGCTAAAAATCCATTTCCATATTTTAATACTAAATAATGCTATAAACAATAACTCGAAATTGCAAGATATTTCTTTTATTGTTTCTTTAAATATAGGGTAATGCAAAATACAAAAATGTCTCTATTTTACCCTAATTCTCTTTTTCTTTCTTTTATTTTTGCAATTACGTTTATCGTTATTCTTACAATATTAAAATATGGAAATGTATTCTATTTTCTAAACCAACCAACTAATCTATCACTAACTTCCAAATCAAGTTATTAGATTTTCCCCTTTTTAATTTATTTCTCCCGTTTTAGCATAATTTACTGTAAATTTCTCGCTTTTAAGCTTAAGCCTTTCTCTATAACTGTTAAACCTAATATTATTCATATTTAATTGGATTTCTTTCTTTCTTTTCCATATAAATAATAATTAAATATAAGTTCTTATATAAAATTTACAGTCTCAACATAACTAATTAATAGAATTAATTACTAAAATAAATGCTGAATTAAAACATTTAACATGAATCTAACGATAATATATCATAAACGTAAAAGATATATAATTTAAATCCACTCATATGTCGTCCTTAGCTTTGCTCATTCTTAGTTTTACTCCATGGCCTTCCTGGATCCCCTTCTAAGGTTTATAATATTTTTATTAAGAAGATCTTCTCCCTAGAAATATTTTCTATTTAGGGTTCAGCCTCAGGCAATGAACCCAATTGGGAGAAAATCTGATTATGAGAAAATAGCTAGGCCTAGGGTTCTATTTATAAGGGAGTTTGGGGATCTCAGACCGTCGGATTTTAGGATTGAATTTGGTGCAACCACGTCACAGGCTTGCTGCGGATCGTTGGATTTAGAAACCAATGTTTGAGATTGCACAAAAATTGAATTAATTAGGCTTGGCACGTCCCTGGACGAATTCATGTCCAGGGGAAAACGCGGGTCGACCTATAGGTCGACCTGTGTTCATCAAGGGTTGCCTTGTGCACTGTGGGTCGACCCATGGGCCTTATATATATATATATATATATATAAATTCGTTCTTCGGATTTTCGTTTCTCCCGTAACTGCTTCGTATTAACTCGGATTTCGACAAGTTATATATGGAAATTGATCAGAAAATCGCCACGAACACAATGGTATAAGTTTCGAGGCCATATTCTGACAATTCCAAAATGTTTATTTTCACTGTTCAGCGTTATTTGATTATTTAATTATCTAAAAATGTGGGGTGTTACATTCTCCCACCCTTTAGGAAATTTCGTCCCCGAAATTCGACAAGGGTAAAATTATGTAATTTCTTACATCAATTAAATCCATTTTGTGTACATCCAATTTTGCGACTATCCGTGTCCTTGTGCAAAGTGTCATTCAACATAAAATATATGCATGTACATGAATTTCTAAGCAGTACCTCCTATATGAATGTTTTTCTTCTTTAAAAATTTATTTTAAAACATGATGCATGCACCCTAAATATACTTGCAATTTCTATATGAATGCAATCTTTTGAGAACTCAAAACGTTTTTCATCCAATTTTTCCCACACTCCTACTGAATAGGGGTGTAGTTCAATGAATTTTTCATCTAAATCCTACCACACAACCTTTAATATTCGAATTATAAAAAAAATCTAATTTTCCGAACTGGATTTCTTATGTCAAAAAGAAGGTAGAAAATGGAAAACCTTACATTTACCGTTTTAATTTTGTGCATCTCTTTCCCCGTACTTGGAACTTATGCTGCTATTCTATAAAAATCTCTATTTTCTTTCCCAAGCACGGTTTACATAAGAAAAACTTTCCTTTTCAAACTTTTTCCCAAGCTTAATTTATGGGAAAAATGTAATTTTCTTTTGTAATTCTCATTAATTTCTATTGACGTTTCTGTCGCTTTTTTTAGATCTTACTGTTTTTCTTTTAGTTACTTTTATCTGCTTTTACTTTTCTTTAATATAGCAGCTAAACATAGCTATCTTCTAGGGCTAGGAGGCCTAGGACCATGTCCACTTTGACACAGAAAGGTCCTACTTTAGGAATCCAAGTAACTCATATGCTCCTCCTACCGCCTATTACTTTTTACTAACTTATGCTGTATTACTCACGATAAATAAGATCTATTCATCTCTTCCTTTCCATACTCAAAATGGAATAACCAAGTCTCATTTACTGCAATGAATAAGGATTTTAATCTACCAAGTCTCTATCTAAAAAGGCAACTAAGCTTGGGAAAATTTTCTCTTTACCTTCACTTTCCATTTTTTCCCAACTAAGGTCTATTTATCCCAGTCACGTGTGTCTTACTATCTTACTAATATCACTTTACTATTCTTCTATAGAATACACACATGACGCAACATTCCTAGGTTCTCACTAGTGTCTTATACACTTTATGTGAACTTTTATTATTACTATTAAAAGTAACCACTGCTATCTCCTACATAGCTTTACACTTTTCCCGTCACACCTAGGAAATGATTCCTATCTACTCCATATTTAAAAGTTTGGTTTGGTATTTATCATTTCATTTCAAAAATTAAAGCTTCTAAATTTTTGAAACATCAAATCCCAAAATTCTTGCCTTTAAAAGTGTTACTTTGAAGTTTTTATTAAATTCAAAGGTACTCCCTAAACCTAGAGGGGAAAACTTACAAATTCTAAGTTCAAAGCTTATTCCTCTTTTCCTTTTAAAGACCTTAACAGATTTTCATAAAAAAAATTGGATTTTAAGTTTAACTGTTTACTAAGTTTTTCTCTTCTAAAAACTTATTTACTTTTTCACCCAACCATTTTTCTTTAAAACATGCCTTGCTTGTCTTTAAAACATTTTTCTTTTCTTGACTTCCAAAAAATGTCCTCACGTGTTTTCAAAACATCTTCATTTCATAGATTTTCATATTTACAAAAACTGGAGTAGATAAGAACAATTATTCTATCAAAAATCCCTTAACTTTCTTACTCTTCCAATTACCTAACCTTGGAGGAGTTTCTAATTTACTACAAATGGGGATTTTCTACAAAGACAAGGAACCCCATGCGCATAATCAATGGAAAATATGAAATTTCCATTGCTTAGCTTCCCTACTAAGGCTCTCTATAATATCCCTCCTAACTAACACCGTCTCTAATTATTACACTTCTCATTATACCTAATGGTTTTATACCTTAATGTATTGGAACTACTTTCTCTTATGAGAAACCATTAATGCTAAAACCTTCTATGAATCTTTTAAAAGAGGATTTCATGTTTGTGTGAAATTACAAGGAACTTATTTTATAATTTATCGAAATAGGTTATACAAAATATGGTGCTTTCCATACCCTGTACATCTCTTTCACGTACTCCTTATAACTTGCATAAAACATCTTTACTTGCGGTTTGGTTTCATAGAAAATTATACCGTTATTCATTTCATTCCAATAGATTAAAGTATGTTTAATCTATATTCACTTACAATAGATATTTCCTACGAAATTTATTAATTTCCTAATATTTGACTTACATATTTTTCAAAAGAATTCATTTTCAAAACTGTTTTAACATTTTCATAACTAGAAAAAATTTCCATATACTTATTTAAATAATAAGTGTGCTTACAAACCACTTTATTTCTATACGTAGAAATTATCTTCAAAACACATTTTTATTTGGGTTAAAACAGATGTTGCATATAACACTGTTACTACAACTCAAAAATACTAGTATATTGATTCGGTTAAAATAAATATTAATAAATCTCATATGCTATGTAAAAACATTTCCTTTGGGAGTCACCTACTATAACAATAGCGTCATAGTCTATGCTTCCTTTATTTTTCACAAAAACATCTATTACAACAATAAATGTTGTAACCTACGTTTTCGATACTTAACACACTCTAGATTTTTATATTTTAAGATCTTTGTTTACCTACAAGGAAACTAGCGAGCTATATATGCTCTATAATTCTTCAAAAAGTTAAAATTCACCTCATATAAAAACCAATTTAAATTTCATACCACTTTTTTTTTTCAAAAACCCAATATTTACTTCAAACATATCAACAATTATATTATTTAACTTTTCAATTCCAAAAAGTTTCGTTTTATTGGGCTAGACATAAAGTGGATTTTCTTCTTACTACCCTAGGAATATCCTTCTTAAACTTTGGAAATCTCATTCCCTTACTAAAATCTCTTATTCCTTCCAAAATAAAAATACTCTCCCTATTATCCCTAGGGAACTTTCCCGCTTCTTATGACATATGGATACTAATCTTCTCTCAAAACATAGCTTATTGTTCACTATAAATTGGTAATAACTTAGGGCTCAACACTCTTGGGTCATCCCAAACCCAACTAGCAAACTATGCACAAATGTACTTTTAAAAACTTTCCATATGTTAAAATCTATAATTGGGGACTATTTGGATTTTAGTACATAATATTTTTATATTTTATTCAAAAATACAAATACGTTCACTCACTATCTACCTAGGAACCCTAAACCTAGACTCTGATACCAAATGCAACAACCTGAATTCCAGTGGGTCTGGATTTTTCGCAAAAATGCTAAAAACCCAAGCCCACTGAAGCCCGAGTTGGGTATCTGGTATCCTGCAAATAGGCAAAGACAAATATATCAGAGCTCAAGTAAATATCTCACAGTAGAACTGAATAAAATATAATAATAAGTAAATACTCACCAAGATAATAACACTTTCTAAACAAGTGTCTCAAAGCTGGAAAGCCACTACCATCTACCTAACCCGTGGGATGTATGAGGAGGGGGTCAGAACTAATGTTCTGGTGAATGAACGAATTATACACTTCTAAGCTTAATTCTACATATACCGTTTTATTTCCATTTTCTGTTATGTTAGGTTTATTGGGTTTATAATACTCTCGCCTCTGTGCGTGAATCGTACCCATCTACTCCATAGTAGATTAAATAACAAATATATATATATATATATAGCTACATACCCAATAACCGCATCGGTCCTAGATACTACCCATAGTACCTTTCGTATCCTCCTCGAAAAGGACTCCATCGTCTTGCTCCTAGAGCGTTCTGCAACTACATCTGTAAAGGATAGCTTCGTGAGGACGACAATACAGATGTTCTGTCGTCTACTATGAAAACGTAAAACTGCGTCCACACTAGCATATACTAATGCTCGGACATCCACAATGTACCATCCAGTGCGTACCTTGAGGACTATACGTAATCGTTCTGTTTACTCCCTGAATCCCCCCAACAAGGTCTACCTTGTACGGAACTCAATCGGAGATTTTCTATATCTGTAAAGGTCAGCTTCGTTAGGCTTATAATACAGATATTCTACTTGGTCTGCCTCTTTTCTCATCGTGGCTATGGCCCCACGCAGCCACCCCCAACTAATCAAAGATCTTTAAAGAGCTAAATGGCTGTGCCCTACTGCAAACAATCTAAACATCCAATTGGATACACCCTCATCCAAAGTCTCGATAGTGAAAGAATCATTGGCCTGTTGGTTTAAATCTAGTCTTTCCCGAACTCGCTCTTGGTTGACGATGGCTTGATCTCCGCATGCGACTATCCTTTTGGGTCTTGCCCACTAAAACCTACTCGCAAGTCAGAGCACGTTGTCATACGAATATCCTACTCCATTCATCAACCTTTTGACTGCCTACAAAGGTCCGCTTCGTTAGGCCTGCAATGCAAAAGCAGTCAAGGCATACTCTCTTGATGGAACACCTACAGACCTGCCTCCGAGGGTGCAGCTTCATTAGGCCTACCCCAAAGGGCCATCCTAGAGTACCCTCATGTCCCGTAGAAGTCTCATACTTCCTTCTAACCCAAATTAACTAAGTTGGACGTGCTATTTCTGTGCTAAAAATCTGTGATGAACTGCTTCGTTAGGCTCTTCATCCTTTGGGCTGCTCCAAACGCATCTTACCATTTTATTAGACCCTACGTCTAATCTTTTATTATGCATTTAGTTTACTTTTCTAATTCTGTTTGCTACTTATTTACCCTAATCAACATAAGCATGTCCCGGCCTCACCTAACTATTGTGAGACCATCAGTTCCTGACTGAAAGGAAATGATGTTGGTATGGGCCTTTCTTCTATGTTTGCTTATTAACTTAGTGTAAGTTTTAAAATAAGCCTTTTTTGTTATCTCTAGTTATAACCTATGTTATAATTATACTTGCAATTGTTACTTCTATATTCTTTTATAATCTACATGTTATAAATATAATTGCAAGTGTCTCTTTTCTATTCTAGTCTATCTTCTTTTATTATGATATTGAATTCTCTTTAGTTCTATTATATTATATGACAATCTTGGTTTGGGAATACATCCGACTGTCACAAATTTACTTATCATAATAACTGCTTTGCTTTTAGTCTACCATCTGCGCAGTAAATGTAGATCTGGGCACATTTTTGTTTATTTTTTTCTAGTCTTGTCAAATAATTAACTTAATTTCTTCTTTAATTTCTTTAACTCTTCACTTTATTCTCTTTTATTCTAGGAAGTAGTTCTATTCTATTTGGTTGGTTACAAAAACTGTGCTAAAAATCCATTTCCATATTTTAATACTAAATAATGCTATAAATAATAACTCGAAATTGCAAGATATTTCTTTAACTATTGGGTAATGTAAAGTACAGAAATGTCTTTATTTTACACTAATTCTCTTTTTCTTTCTTTTATTCTTGCAATTACGTTTATCGTTATTCTTACAATATTAAACTATGGAAATGTATTCTCTTTTCTAAACCAGCCAACTAATCTATCACTAACTTCCAAATCAAGTTATTAGATTTTCCTCTTTTTAATTTATTTCTCCCATTTTATCATAATTTACTGTAAATTTCTTGCTTTTAGGCTTAAGCCTTTCTCTATAACTATTAAGCCTAATATTATTCATATTTAATTGGATTTCTTTCTTTCTTTTCCATATAAATAATATTTAAATATAAGTTCTCATATAAAATTTACAGTCTCAACATAACTAATTAACAAAATTAATTACTAAAATAAATGCTGAATTAAAATATTTAATGGGAATCTAATGATAATATATCATAAACGTAAAAGATATATAATTTAAATCCACTCACTTGTCGTCCTTTGCTTTGCTCGTCCTTATTTTTGTTCCATGGCCTTCCTGGATCCCCTTCTAAGGTGTCTAATATTTTTATTAAGAAGATCTTCTCCTTAGAAATATTTTCTATTCAGGATTCAGCCTCCGGCAATGAACCCAATTGGGAGAAAATCTGATTGTGAGAAAATAGCTAGGCCTAGGGTCCTATTTATAGGGGAGTTTGGGGATCCTAGACCGTTGGATTTTAGGATTGAATCTGGTGCAACCACGTCACAGGCTTGCTGTGGATCGTTGGATTTAGAAACCAACGTTTGAGATTGCACAAAAATTGAATTAAACAGGCTCGGCACGTCCCTGGATGAATTCACGTCCAGGGAAAATGTGGGTCGACCTATAGGTCGATCTGTGTTCATTAGGGGTCGCCTTGTGCACTGTGGGTCGACCCATGGGCCTTATATATATATATATTGTTCTTCCGATTTTCGTTTCTCCCGTAACTTCTTCGTATTAACTCGGATTTCGACAAGTTATATATGAAAATTGATCAGAAAATCACCATGAACACAATGGTATAAGTTTCGAGGCCATATTATGACAATTCTAAAATGTTTATTTTCACTGTTCAGTGTTATTTAATTATTTAATTATCTAAAAATGCGGGGTGTTACAATACCTTAAACCATTTTTTATAAAGCCATGACTCATCCAATTAACGACGAAGAATATTGATTGCCTTAGAAATCAACAACTACTGGCCTCCTTCTTCATATAAATGGGGCCTTCCTCCTTATTTTGGTCTTTTCCATATTTTTACTCATGTTTCCTATTGCTTCTGGTAATTTTCAATCATTTGCATCCATCGTTTCAATTTCAATCCTTTTATTGATTTGATATCAGTTGTTTCAATTTTCAATCCTTTTACTGATTTAATATCATATATCTTCTTTGTTTTCTTTACTTGCTTACGATCTGGACACATTGTTGTTGCTTCATGGATTTCCATCGTCTACATTTCATGTATTTTCATTCATTGGTATATTTTTGTTCATTCGATTATCCATGATCTAGGGTAATGTTATTATATTCTATTATATTTTCATATTGTTTGTTTTTTATGATAATTCAATTTATAATGGTATTGATGACGACTTTTGTTTGATTTTATGATGATTTGGGTTGGTTTGAAATTTGAGTGTTAGATTTGGTTGATTTTGGATTGGGATCCTGATGAAATTCCTTTAAATTTGTTGTTGGATCAAACTAGAATAATTCAAATTGGATTAGAATCTGTGCTTGGCTTTTGATCTTGAAAATGACATGAATTTGAAAAATATATACATACAGGATTTTATTTTTGTTACTGTGATAAAATAAAGCAATTAAGATCTATTTTTGCCTTTTGGTCTCAAATATGACATGAATTTGATAAAGTTATACATTTTTTTTATTATGACAAAATAAAGCAATTAATGAATACCATATTAAATGTTTTTTCTCTAAAGGCACACAATTAGTGAATACCTGGATTTTGTATATACCAATTATTTCCAATATTACTCAACATATTCCTTATTTGCTGAAGAAATTTTTTCTTTGTAAAGAATCAAAACATGTATTTAATTTCAAAATAAAGCAAAATTCTGAACTCTTCATTCTCTACATGATCTATAAAATTATATCATTATTAATAATCATTATTTATGTAAAAATCTAGATTTCATCTCTTTCCATTTGAGTATGCTCTTTGTGCATGTAACCTGATTTAAAAAATTATCACCTTTTTGTTAGCTTATGAATAATTATATGCTCACATTTAACAATCATATCACTGAGCTTTAGTTGTATATTAGTTGGTTAAACTGTTTGGATTTTCAACTTTATATTATTTTTATGGACCCACATAGTATATTTTTGGAAATTATATAGAATTTTGAGCAAAACCCATATAGAATTATATTGAACATGTTACCAGTATAAGCTTCCTATGTTCGCTTTTTGGAGTCCAAATTGACATGAATTTATCCCCTAACATCGTGTTTACATATTTTAACGGTATGTTTATATGTATATATTATAATAAGGAACATGAATTTAATTTCTGAGCCTTCTTGGACTATTTAATTTTCTAATATGGATTTGGTGCCCAATATTCCTAGATTTTTATTATCCTATCTACCAATTTTAAATGAGTTTTTATATTAGATGATCAAATCAATCATGCAAAATGCTTAGTCATGTTTATCAAATATACTTACTAACAACATATCTAGATATCCAAATTTGGTATATACATAATGGTATTAATGTGACATTACTTTCCTATATACGGTGTAAAATATTTAATATGGTTCTTCCTTTTGCAAATATAAGTTCAAATCATTCGTAAATACATATTTAATGTGAGGTGCATGTAGAAGGTATTGAAATGAGTGATGACGTTTATTTCTCTTTTCTAATAAAGAAGGTACCAATCAAAATTAATACAGACTTAGCTTGATAGTACATATTATATGCACAAATGGTAATAAACGACATAATAAACTACTAAGTTATGAAT
This sequence comes from Allium fistulosum, assembly GCA_030737815.1. NCBI lineage: Eukaryota > Viridiplantae > Streptophyta > Magnoliopsida > Asparagales > Amaryllidaceae > Allium > Allium fistulosum. The sequence goes on from CM060907.1 coordinate 779,463,196, forward strand.
TTGAATCAGCTATTACCTGCCAATAATAAAAAGATAGCAAATTATTTACATCGTCATAGTATTATATGTTTGAAGTTATAAACTAAATGCTCATGGATACATGTGTAAAGTGCTTAATATGATTCTTCCTTTATACAGTATGAATTCTGATTACATAAATGCTTAATTTGAGGTGCATATATAGGAGGGTAAAGGCAGCTCAATTATTGGTAGATGGAGGCTTGATTTGTATGGCTTAGATTGAAGGAGAAAGAGTATGAGATTAGATCCACTTTTATCTCCTTGCTATCCACTATTTAAGCAACCTTAACCCTAATGAGAAATGATCATTTTGCTGCCTCTTCTTCCATCCTTTGCTGCCCGAAAATATACCATATCATCTCCATCAATACAAATTCAAATCAAGTCATATCTGATCACTATTCGATTGTTGAAGGTCAATGGTTCAAAAACTATCAATCTGCTAAATCAAAAAGGTTTCAAAGAGGAGAATTTATCTTTTCAATGTGTATTTTAAAGCATTGGGATTAAGATATGATTTTATAGTCAATAATTATCAGTATAATGTTTTATCATATATATGTATATTATATTGTTAGTTAGGTGACGATTCTGATATGCAAGCAATATTATCACAAATTATTTGGTTGTATGCATGTATATAATTATGCTTTAAAAAAAAGCATCTCAACTCCCTCAAAAATCACCCAATGACATACAATTTTTGTGTATGGAATTTGAGGGGTGCCCATAGTGATACTAAGCTTGACCAATGTAAACTTTTAATAAAACAACACAATCTCTGTCTCCTTGCTTTACTCGAAACAAAACATAACCAACCCCTCACCCTTCGTGCTGCGAAAATTATCAACCTCTCCTGGAATCTTTTACACAACCTCGAACAAGCTAGCTATGGTAGAATCTTGATCATCTATGATCCTTCTCTTCACTCTATTACCCCTATCTCCTCTACTCGTCAAATGCTCCATTGCCATGTTCTTCAACCCCATACCTCTTCATCTTTCTACCTAACCATAATTTATGCTGATAACTCCAACAATGCCAGGTCTTCCCTTTTCTACACCCTTCCCTTTCTTCATCAAGAAACTCATCCTTAGATAGTGTGTGGAGATTTCAACTGCTGTCATGCTTGTCTGATCGTATTGGAGGCAATCCTCTTTCTCTCTCAATGAAGTCAGACCTCTTAACATAGCAATCCATAAATCCAACTTGACTGAAATCAGATGCTCTGGTGCATATTATACTTGGAATAACAAGAGAAGGCATGGATGCCGCACACACTCCAAAATTGATTATGCCTTTTCCAATCAAACTACCCTTGCTAAATGTCCTTCAATTCTCAACTACAAACCCAATCCTATCCTTTCAGACCTGTAACGACCCGTAAATTTTAAATGGTTTAATTTAATTTAATTAATTGAATTTTGTGAAATTTTAAATAATAAGATTTGGAAATAAAAATTTGATATTTGGAATACGTCTAATTAAACATAGCAAATGGTAAATTTTCATCAGATAATATGGAAGTTTGTTTTATTGTGTAATTATATTTCAATTTAAATCAGTTAATATTTGATGATAATAAGATATTTTCCAAACCTGAATATTTTTATATAGAAAATTTGTAAATCATCTTCTGAATGAGACGTCATATTTCGTTTCTCCAAATTTTGACTGCTATTGCTCCGTTTATCTTAATTCTGGCATTTTAGCAGCATTTTCGGTATCGATTATTGACTTTTGACTGGATAATCGTACCACCGATATCTGTATATCGTTTTGATCGTTTCGTCGTGCTGATCTCCGTAGTATATTCATTTGTGTGCTTTGGTGTTTGGTACGCAACGGAAACCGTGACACGGTGAAACGGTTAACCGTAATGGTCCGTCTTTTATTTCTTTGTGACCATTCAGTTTCCACTGTCTTGTCTAATAGTAAATAGTTATTAAATATTTTCTAGAATTTTGTTGTTAACTTTTATTATTTCAACCGGTTGATTTTACCTGAGTCATTTCACAACATTTTCTCGTGACCTTTCAAATTTTGAAAATATATTTTGTTTAAGGCTGCCTTGCTCCCCTCATTTTTTTGTGAGCAGAACTCCATCTTCCCATTCCCAAAGGTCACGTCTTCAACGAATACACAGCTCCGACCCGAGACAAGCACCGCGCATGCCCACTGTTCCTCCCCTAGGTCGAGCAACCCCATGCGCCCCTCTCCCTCTGCCACAGTCGACATTCCACCCTCGCCTGCATCATCTCATCGGCCTCCGCCTCGACCAGCAACCCGTTCCCCTTCTCCTCACCGACTAACACCTTTATCCAAGCTAGCGCACCATAGCCGCATAGCAATGCTTCCCTTCGCCTTCCACTGTGAGCAGCACCAGCACGTCCCCTTGCCACCACTTCCCAGCCGAGGCCGAGAGCCATCACCCAAAGCCAACCGTGCTCTGCCTTGTCTGCAACCTTTTTCTTTCCACTCGCTCCGCCTACGCTAAGCTCTGACCGGCCTCCCCTCCTTTAACTTCGGCTCCACCAAGCTATCAACCCAGATCAAAGCATCCTCTCGTCGAGCTCGGCCAAGCCCTCACCTAACCCCTTCTTTCTTTAAATGGTAAGAATTATTTTGGTTAGTGATATATATTTATATAATATGTTAATATATATATATATACTATATAAAGTTTCATAAAAATTATTGTTTATACATATAATAGTTGTGATTTTTGCTGTAGCCATGAGTGCATATTATGTGTATATGTTTAATGTCTATATACATATATACATATTATCCTTGTTATTGATTTTTTTAATACATATAGTATCTGTTGTACAGGTTATAATATATATATATATATATATGTATGTTTAAGTGTTTGTTATATATATAATATAAACTTATATATGTTGTTTAAGTAAATCTGTACATGAAAATGTTATATATATAGTTAGACTGGTTTAAGATGATCTATTATTATGAATATTAGTTATAAAAGTTTATATTCATATAGAAGCTGTTATGTCAACATATATATATATATAATATATTTTTAAGTATGCAAATTTTTCTCCGCTTTGAAATTTTACAGACTATATGTATATATAGAAGTTATGTAAATCATGTATATTTCGATTGCTTATATATATAGTTTGTGAGGGATTATATATATTTGTTATATATAACTGTCTACATGTCTTGCTTATAATTTAGGTAATATTTATATTTGTTCGCGTATATGATTTTAACAGTTTTAACATGGTAGATATATTTTGTTAATATTATGAAAGCTTTATATGTGGTCAGTTTGTATATATGTTTAAACTGATTTTTAAATATAAAAGAAAAGTACATGAGTATATATATGTGTATATAGTGTGTATATATATATACAGAGAGATTCGTTTTAAAAGTTATTTATTGATTTTAAATTTATATACAAATTTATATTAAATTTGTGTTTCAAATTTTATATTGATTTTAGAGTAATATATAATGTATATGTTTTTTCAGTTTATATCAAGCCAATTTGATTTTTCTCATCAATTCCTATTTATCAGCTTGTCCGTCGAATTCATGCCAATCTTGCTTCGTTTTGGAATTTGTGCTTGGGTTGTAACTAATCTCATTGTCAAATCTCTCTAGCCTCGAAAGGTGAGCAATCACTCATGATTAATGTTCTTATATTTATTAAATTTGATTTCAATTGAAACGACAATTGAAATATGCTGCTGCTAGTTATTTACATTTATATATATGCTATTTTCTGTATCTGTTCACCTGTGACATCTGACACCATTATCTGTTATTTACATTGATGATATATGCATGTTATATTATTATCATATCTGTTATCACTCTGCAAGTTCCCTGTTAGTATAGAATTCACTATGGGTTGAAATGATACATACCTCGATCTGTAGAATAGGAGAAAATCGTTATGGGTTGAAATGATAAACCCAAACGATTTTCATTTGAATTGAATTTGGGATTGCGGGTTGAAAAGATATATACCCGTATATATTTTAAATTGTGAATTGAAATGATAAATATCTGTATCACTTGACCATAGGATAGAAAATTATATACAGACACCGTTGGTCTATATATAAATATTTTGAAAATGATTTCTATGGTTTTGAAAAGAAATATATGGTTTAATAAATATTGATTTCAAGATATTATATATAAATGTATGTTATAAGGTTTAAATTCTTTATTTTAAAATTATATGTTTTGAAACTTTTAAAATTATAAGTTAGTTTTGAAATTATAAATTTTAAGAATTTACTTATAATTTTACTATTTTAAAATATGTATAATTAGTTTTATTATCAAATAAGATTTAATTTAATAAAGTTTGATTTAATTTATATATAATATGTTTAAGTATTTATTTAAAATTATATTTCCAAATATAGAGCTTATAATAAAGATAGATTTGAAATTGATTTGGAATAGTATTTAATTACTAATTTTATTTAAATAAATCAATTTGAAACTTATTGAATTTGAGATTTTAAAGGATATGATTTTATAACTTGATTTTGGTTTAAGGTGATTAAATGAATATTTCAAATTTAAATAAATTGAAGGAAATATTTAGTTTATTTGTAAATTGAGATTTTATTTAAATGATATTGGATTTTATTAAGTGAATATTTTCAAACTAAATAATAATGAAGTTAAATTAAGATATATATATGAAATTATCAAATTTAGTTTTGAAATGTTGAATATTTAAAGCTTTGAAATATATTGAAATTGAAATGTCTTATTTTATGGTTCAAATATGTATTTGAAATCGATAATTTGAAATTGTTTATTGGGAAACTGAATTGAATTGAAATTGATGATTTGGGATTGAATTAAATTTGAATTTTGGAATTCGAGTTAATTTGAATCGATTTATGAAATTTGAGGAAGCTATTTTATTTTATATAAACTATTTTAACTTATAACTATTTTTAATATAAACTATTTTAATATACTAATTATTTTAATATAACAATTTTAATTTATAACTATTTTATATAAACTATTTATTTTATAAACTATTTTATCATATATACTATTATTAATATCTAAATTGTTCAAGCGGGAAGTTATGATTTCAAAGTATTATGTTATCAAGTGTTATGATTTCCAAAGTGTTACAATTTCTAAGCTTTATAATTTCGAAAGTGTTATAACTTTGAAAGTGCTATGATTTTGGAAGTGAATATATTTGAAATGGAAATGATATCGTATATTTGGTTTTCAAAAGGAAATGGTATCGTATTGATATGGTTTTTGAAAGGGAAATGATATTTTGGTTTTTGAAGTATAAACTAATTGAAATGACCGCGGTGTTATAATAACGTTGGGTTGTTAAAGAGACCAGGATCGGTTATTGTCATACTCTCTGCCAATGCCGAAAACCACTTTAACAACCGTGTACGCGGTGGAGATTCCAGAATGAAGTAAGATGGTGGCGACGATCCTATATAAGGTATATATGTGGACCCGACTCCCATGAGTTGGCATAAGGTGGCTAAAACATGAGCAATTGACGGGCCAATGAGGTAGCTCCTCTGATCGGACACACTCCTTCGATACCATTCTATTACTTTGCGATTGATTGGGTGCACCCCTCTGATTTTTTTGGGAGTATGGCTCGAGGTGGGCGGTAGTGGCTGCTATGCGTTACCACCAGCCCGGAAGTGTAATTGGTATGTCTACCCTAGCATTGCCTAGTTGTGCCGTGTCACCTACCTTATCAAGACCTCTACGAGTTTGTTTTGTACCATACCTATGGAGTTCCCTCTGATAAGCCCAGTTTACGGGAAGTTACGGTACTGTATAGACTATGGGAATATATATATAATGTGTTAAGGGGGATATGGGTAACGCCTTAACACTATTTTAATAGTTTACTTTACTTTAGACATTATTATAATAGCGTATATTACTACATAGTAGATAGTTCCACGGATCCTTAGAGGATGGTTATCCCAAACATCCTTTGAGTTACTTGTATTTCAGTTGATATTTCACTTGAGTTGGATTTATTGATATAAGAATGTTAATCCTGACTTGAGTGTTTTGTGTTTTGCTTTACGCTCGGGTCAGACTGAGTGCCACAGCGTTCGAGACTCACCTTTGGAGTTGGAGCTTCGCTTGGAGATCTAGCTATATCTATTCAGCTTTCAGTGATTCAGTTGACTCCGGAGATATATTCTGATCTTGTATTTGACTATTGTATTGAGACTTCTATGTATTCGAGACTTCTGTTGTATCTTGTTTTAACTCTGTTATATATATATATATAGTAGCTTCATGAACTACTATTCATTTGTTTCCGCTGCTTATTGTCATATTACTCTGTGTCTGTGATTCTGTAATTTGTTTATTTACTGTATATGCTGAGTTTTGCCAAATATAAATTAACAATCTGATATTTTGAGCAATTCAAGTCTGGTATGTATGGATGCGAATAGTTGAAAATATCGGGATGTTACAAGACCACTCTCCTCAAATCATTTCTTTGGGTAGCTTTGTCATGAAAGGGAATGCAAGTTTTAAATTTTTTAACTCTTGGGTGAAAGAACCTGATTTTCATGAGATTGTTAAGATTATTTGGTTTAAAAATTATTATGGTAACCCTATGTATATTCTGCACAAAAAACTGAGAGCCACTAAGGATGTGCTTCGATCTTGGTCCAAAATCAAATTTGGCAATGGATTAAAACATTCTGATCTCCTTCGGAAGCAGCTTGATGAGATGCAAAGCAGGATGCAGGCGAACCCTACTGATTACAATCTTGCTTCCCTTGAAACCAACATCTCTATGGAATACAATGTTGCCCTAGCATTGGAACTTGAAATGATCAAGCAGAAAAGTAGACTGCGTTGGGAAGAGGAGGGCGACCAGAATTCTTCTTTCTTCCATGCTACTCTTAAGGCCAAGCATACAAAAGAAAACATCCTATATATCACTGACCACAGTGGCCAAAATCATACTGACCCAAAGGAAATTGACAAAGCTTTTATACAGTACTTCAGTGAATTATTCGGTAATGTAACTAACTTCTCTCCTTTAATTGATACCATTGACCCATCCATTCTCCCCAAACTTTGCATGCATGACTATAATAGCCTGTGCATGGAAGTATCTAGTGATGAAATTAAAGCAGCTATGTTCTCTTTAAATAAGAACTCTAGTGGCGGCCCTGACGGTTTCAATGCGTATTTCTTCACATCATGTTGGTCCTATATTGAAGCCGATGTAATCCTCGCAGTGAAAAGCTTTGTTAAAAATGCGACAATTCAAACCTCTTTCAATAATACTAATATAGCCCTCATTCTTAAGATTAAGAATGCTAACAATGTTCATTCCTTTCGTCCCATTGCCTGCTGTAACTCCATTTACAAATGCATTTCCAAAGTCATTGCAAACGAATGAAGTTGGTGCTTCCTAATATAATCTCGCATAATCAAGCGGCTTTCTTGACTGACCGCAACATTCTCGACAATGTTCTCCTATCCTATGAACTTCTTCGTGGTTACAAACATAAACATATATCACCACGTGCCATGCTAAAGCTTGATATCAAAAAGGCTTTTGACTCTTTACATTGGGACTCCATTGTCAGGATAATGGGATACATGAATTTTCCTAAAAATTATTGCATGGATTTATGCATACATTTCGACTGCTAAATTCTCCACAGTTATCAATGGTGCCTCTGTTGGTTTTTTCAGTAGTAAACAAGGCATCAGGCAGGGGGACCCGATGTCAGCTTATATATTCATAATTGTTATGGAGCTGCTTACTCAGATTTTGAATGATCCTGTTAAACATGGATTATATCAGCTTCACCCTAGATGTAAAGAGCTACTAGTCACCTCGCTTATGTTTGCAGATGACCTGATTATATTCTGCAAACCTGACCTTGGCACTATTAGTGCCATTCTTAATGCCCTTAATCTATTCTTCATTATGACTGGTCTCAAAATTAACCTTGCTAAATCTGACATTATGATGGCCGGAGTTGATCAGACACTCTACAATAGCATCCTTTCTACCACTGGCCTTCAACCGAGTGCTGAGACAGTATCCTATCTTGGTATCCACTTAGCTACTTCTAGGATCACTGCACATCAATGCCTTTCGCTGTATGAAAAAATAATGCAAAGACTTGAAAGTTGGACATGTAGATTTCTTAGTTAGGCAGGTCGACTAACTCTTATCAAATCAGTCATTTCTTCCATCAGTGTGTACTGGGCTAGAACTTTTGTCATGCCTCAGAAACTTGTCAAGATGATTAAAACTACAATGATGAGAATTTTTTGGAATGGTTTGACACAAGGAAAATATTTAGCTTCGGTTTCTTTTGACTCTATTGAAAAACCTATGAAGAAGGGTGGGTTTGGCATCTATAACCTAACTCAATGGAACAAGGCTGCTCTCATCAAATAGCCAGATAACTACCTGAATGATTCTGATAGTATTTGGGTTAAATGGTCGAAGAAACATGTTACTCGTGGCAAACAATTTTGGAAGATGCAGATTCCTCAAAACTCTAGTTGGACTTGGAAGAATATTTTTATGCTCAGGGGTGTAGTATTGCCTTGTATTAAATACTCTATTACAAATACTTCTAAAGTCAGTTTTTGGGATGATCCCTGGTCTGATTTTGGTAGCATTCTTAGTAAACTCTTGAGCCATTAGGAAATTGCTCAATCTGGCATACATGTTAACTCCAGAGTTAATGATTTATTACATCACAATCATATTATACTCCCATACAACTCTAATTCCAGAATTCGACTGTTATGGAACTCTCTTCAAAGCTTCAACTTCTTAGCTCAACAATTTTCTAGCATCATTTGGAAGAATTCGAGAAGAGCTTTCACTATTGGGAACTTCTACTCCACCCTGATGAATTTCGAAGCGGTTGCTAATTGTAGATGGTATAGAAGGTCTTGGAGTAAAGATAGCTCAGAAAAAGAAAATTTATTCTTCTGGAAAACACTAAAGAATGCTATTTTCACTAAACATAAGCTTCTGAGTAGGGGGATGCTTGTGGATGAGCGTTGTGTGTTTTGCGGTCAGCCAGAGACTACTGCTCATCTGTTTTTCACCTGCCTGCCTATCTATAGACCGTGGAAAATGGTCATGTCGAAGATTGGTAGGAATGATGTTGCCAGAGATCATGGATTAGAATGGGAAAGAATTCACAAAATTACTATTGTGTCCAATGTTTACTGGAGACTGGTAATCTGGGTTATGAAAAAGTTCATGCGAGTTGTATGGTTAGAAAGGAATATAAGAGTATTTCAAATGGTAAAAGCCAAATCTAACGTGCAACTAGCTGCATACCTTGTGCATGATATTTATACTGGTCTACGTCACTTGCGGTTTGCTTTTAATCCTGGCATTTTAAATGCTTTCATCTAGGCTTGAATCTAACCTTTCTATATAGCTTTTTTCACTGTGTTGTGTTTTGTATTCTCTCGTGATTGGTAGACCTTGTTTCCTCGGATTTCCTTTGTAGTTTCCTCTTGTATCTTTGTAACTCTTTGGGTGTATCAATAAACTGGTAGGGGTCCAGTTAACCCCGTCGGCTATGCCAAAAAAAAGAAGGTTTTTTTCAATCGTGAAGTCAGGCCAGTGCAGCCACCTAAAATAGTATGCTTTTATATTTTATTAAATTAATATATATATATATATATATATAGACACACACACATATATATTATTTAATTACATCTATATATCACTTATAATTAGTTACAACATTATATTAGTGTTAAAATTAGTCATATAATTTTATTTATAATGTATTACAATAATATTAATTTTCGATAGTAAAATATAATTTTTTATAAATATTTTACTCTTATTTAATTCAATTTACTTCATTAATAAATTATATTAATTCGAAATGTCATGAAAAATTATTTTTTCAATTTTATAAAATTATATTAGCACCAGATAAGCTTTTATCAAAAAAATAAAAAAAACATTTTTTCAATTTTTAAAATTTAATTGTTTAAAACGGTTGAAAATAAATAAATTATTAAAAACATATTTATGCCAAAAAAAGTGGAAATTTTTTTCAAACCATAAAATATCAGTTAGGATTTTGTGGAATTTTAAATTTTGAAATAAAAGTTTGGAAATTAAATTTTATGAATAGTTTATTAATTTTGAATGAATATTTAATTGAAAATGCATTTTAAAATCAAAAATTAAAATTAAAATCTTTTTTGTGCTATGCACATAACCTGGAAATAAAATAGCAATAATAAAAGTTTATCTTGAATAATTTTATTAATTAATATATATAAATATATATATTATAAATATATATAAATATATATATTATAAATATATATATTTTTTGTGTGTATAAATAATTATTTTATTACTAATTTTCAAAAAAATTATTTTATTATTATATATATGTATACGCATATTATTCAGAGCTTATGAAATATAAATGTATATTTTATTATTTAAAATAAGTTATATTTTAAATTAATATATTATAATAATATATGTATTCATAATATTAATATTTTATTTATAAGAGTATATATACACAATTACTCCAAAATAAATAGATTATATATATAATTATTTAAAATAACTATATATATATAATTTATAATAGTTATATAAAATAATAGCTTATATACATAAATATATTTGGACAACATATACTTGCATATTAGATGAGAAAATGTGTCTGCTGCGACGTAAATCTCAAAATCTATACACGGGCATGTCATATCTTGCACGAGTTGATATGTTACACATGCACATACACATATATGTATATGATATATGTGTATGTATATATATATATATATTAAATAAAACTGTATAATTTATAAATTTAAATAAATTAAAAGATTTTATTTAAATAATATTTAGAAATATTCTAAATGAATTAGACTTCATAGGCCCTATCAAGATCCAATAGGGTATAAATTTTGAAATTCACCTATAACTTCCGCTGCGGGTTGGCCCAGTTCCAACAATGGTATCGAAGCCTAATAACCTATGCGGTCTAAATTAATCATGCTAAAGTTAACAAATTAAAGCATACCCATATAGTAGAGGTTGGGTTTGGGTAATCAAGTACTCTTCCCTACCTAGCTACTAGCCTCGCCTAAAATGATAAGGTAAGCCCAAAAGGTTATTCCTAATAGAAAAGGCCCAATTTGAATTAAGACATGGGCTAATTTAAAAAAAATTTGAAATTAAAAATTAGAAGTTAAATTTAAAATAAGAAAAATATTATACATGTTATAAATAAATTTTCAATTTGTTTTGAAAACTGAAAATATAAGATTTTTAAATTTAAAAGTTAAATTTAAAATATAATATATACATATTATAAATGTTATAATATAATGAAGATTTTCAAAATGTTTGAAAATTTATATAAATTAATTTTGAAATTTATAAAATTTATTAATAAGATTGATAAAATATATTAATTAAATAAGTGAATTAATTAATAAATATATACATGTATTGTATATTATGATATATGTTATGTTGTTTTAAAATATTAAATTAACATAAGTATACACATATGTATATAAATGAATTTCGAAATTAATATAAATTTAATTAAAATATTTTAATTAAATTAATTAATTAAAGGTTAATTAATTAGATAATACACACACATGCATATATATAAATATGATATATGTGTTATACTAAAAATGTTATATTATATAATAATTAATGAATATAAATGTTATATTAATATGAAATTAATTAAAATGTTAATTAATTAAATAAGATTTAATTACTATAATATTATACATAAGACTATTATATAAGTAATATAAAATATAAAAGTTATATATATAAAACTTATACAATATGAATGTATAAACTAAAGGTGGAACATTAAAGAATCCCAAATAGACTTAAGGAATAAATACAAACATAAATGTACATATACCGTGATTTTTGATGTGTCCGACACTTGAATCATGTGGGTAATTCATAATAATTACATTATTCCCAAAGTCGATATCACTTAATGCAATATATTAAGGATTATGAATCTTTAATATAATGTTGTCCTCTATCATATATATATATATATATTAATAAATTACTTGCATACACCTTAGTTGTTGAGCAAACTCAAGTTAGGGATGTTATATGTAGCATTATTAATATATTGAATAAACAAGGTAAGACAACCATATGTGTTTGTTGAGAAAACTCAAGATATATATACTATACTTAGGCCGTCGGGATATGGTAGGTATAAGTTAATAATTTGTTTTGATTTGTTGAGCAAACTCAAGGTTGAAGTGAAATTATGAAAAATTACTATGGGTTAGGAGTTGTATTTAATACAACTGATAAGGAGTTATCCATTGTCCATAGAGCTATGGCTTATTGAGCAAACTCAAAGTCAGAATTCTTAGATGGATGAGTCCTAACACTCACTAGTGAAGTCGAAAGACTTCTATGTTTCGACTTAGAGTTTGGTGAAACATAAAAGACTAGTGGGAGCTTTATTAGAAAAATGAAATGATAATATTTAACCTTTCTAATACTGTAAGAACATATGCTATGTAATGTTATAATAATATGTATTGATAAATTTGTGCATTTAATACGATTGCTAAAACATTTATCAATTAAGATATACAAATGAACTGAATTGAAAATTGACAAATAGAAATATAACATATATTTACTAATAAATGCTTCTTGCATGTTAATGTTTCAATACCCACGTAAGAATTTGAATTTACAACTACTAAATTCATTCCTGATTTGGTCGCTTATGCATTCATTTGGTCGAGACCGCGTATTGCATTCTATGAGTTTAAAACTCTGAAATAAATAAAAGACTATGGATATTTGGTCCATATACTATTGCATACAAGTGTTATATGGGGAACAGTCATGGTTCGTAATGTAAGATACTTCGATAAAGTTAGTACATTTGAAATAAGACAATAAACAATACTGTGAGATTGAGGATTCAATTTGATTGATTACAAAAGAATCGTTGTGCTAAATGTAACATTAAACCAAAACTATAAGAAAGATCTCAGAATTTGATCACTGAAATGTCGGTTGATCAATTTACGTAAGATGCATCATCTTTAATGTCCTAAAATTTTAAGGATGATCAAATGTCTCTTTGTAAAGAGTTCTTATGATGTTGTAGTAAGGATTTTCTTTTGAATGGTTTGACCATTTAGAAAGAAAAACAAATGTACAAGAGTAGATGTAATTTAATGTACAGTTGGGATGAAGAGAGTGAATAGTCACTTCTGCTTCATAAAGAAACATAAGAAACAAGAATTGTAGTAATAATAATTAATACTGAACATTGGAATGAGAAATATGATTTATATCCCGAAATGTTTTTTCATACAGAAAATTATTTTCTATGAGATTTATTTCTTTAAGTTCAAGATATTTGATCAAATAACTCTCCGTTGTAAATTAGTTGCAGTATATGAAAAAAATAATTTATATAAAGCGAACGATTGACCTCCAAATTTAGTACACTATTATAGTAATGAAGGAAATAGTGGGTGCATGCTATGTAGTACTTATTGATTGCATCAAATTACAAAAATTATTTTCGTAAAACATACCGAACATTATTTATGAAATAATGACTATTTTTCGGTGTCGACTAAAAAATAGACATAGTTATATTTCAATGTGAATATTATGAATATTCATTATAAAATAAAACTGTAATGGTATTTGTTTTCACAATAAAAGTGATGCATTGAAAACACTAAAGTATCGAAAATTATTTTGGAATTATAGATTAAGCCGTAGTTTTAGGAAATAATTTTTATTATATGATTATGAATCATATGGTACTAGTTGATTATATCTCAAACATTCAAGGGCGATGCACACATTTAGTAGGAGCGTCATAGGAATTGATGAGCTCTTCGGATTGATACATATAGATGTACACAATCGTAAGTCTATTAAAAACAAAATGTTTCCACGTACTTTGTCATATTCATTGATGAGTCATCACAGACATGGATGTGTTATTTGATACGCATGTATAAGTGTTAGATGAGCTCATAGATTATAAAATGGAAGTAAATAATGTAACATGTGATAGAAATAATTCGATATGATCAAATGGGTGAGTATATTGGGAGGAGTTCCATATGTACTAATAAAGATTCTGTCTCAAAAGGTCACTCCTCCCTACAGTACATAATGACGTATCGATAAGGAGTAATCGATTTTTTTTGGACAAAGCTTGATTAGTGATGAGTGAAGTTAAGTTAAATTCTTTCTATGAGGTGTGTACTTAAGAGTAATACATAAGGTTGAAATTAACATCATCCAAATAATAGTTTGCAAAACCTTATAAGATAAGGGTTTATAAGTAAACCATACATACTTAAGCCAAGGAGTTGGTGGGTTGTGCAAGTCGAAAGACTGCACGTAATAATTGTACATAAGGAATCTTGTACGAATCGTCCTAAGAGAATTTTGCAAACGATAGTAATTAGATGACTAATTTATGTTGTAAACATAAATATATGTGAACTAATGCAAAATAAATTTTATATAATTCAATTCATGAAATGTTTATGAATGCTCATTCCGTTGCATAGAGAAACAACTATTGATTCAAAAAATACCAACTTCATAGCTTAGGAATTTATTTAAGAAATTATTGGTATAAAAATGGATTTGGATATGATGCAATGATAAAAATGGTTATAACGGATGAAATGAAATTGACCGAACTTAAATGAACACAAATATATTAGAATGTCTAATGAGTATTCTTGTACATTAAAGAGAAACTGCGAGTTTCTTGTCAATATCAAGAATAAATATTCCTCGATTGTTTAATTATACCATTAAGAGTATTGACTCTATGATATGGTACAATGCGCAAATACAAAATAGATTCTAAGTACTTTATCAAAATATGATTTTGACAGTCGTATCCGAAAGGATATGATCCTTTTAGCCGCAAATGTGTCTTTAGGAGAAAAACAAATGCAATTGGAATATAGTGAGCCATATTGATAAGAATAATACTGTAAATTTCAATTGTTGAAATTAATTTAATAGATTCACCATTCGATATGCTCAAGAAGGTACGGATTTTACTCACAAAATTATTGCATAGTATGACTTTATGTTTTGGTACCATGTGTTGAAACTGAAAATTCTAAATAATGATTTAGGGTAAACTGTTTACACATAATACCTAAGTGTCATGAAGCCAATGGAGCAATATTGAGTTTATGGCTTTTTGGATATGATCCAAAACCGGAAAAGTATCATTTGAAAAACATCAAAATTGAACAAGTGTTTTGATAGATGTATCAAATAGTTTGATTATCAGTCAAAATGTAGAGGAAGTGTGTGTTCATAAGAAAGAACTTTAAAATGGACATAGATATTTCTAAATCATAAGTAAACAACACACTACTTATTATAAATGATGTACTTGTGTTAAAATTAGTTTTAGTTGTTTTAATACTCAATGTTGGATTTGTAAATAATGTCTTTTATATTAAGTATAAAAGATATTGGGAATGTCCCAAAACAATAGGCAAGGATACCTTATTAACATGTTTAATACAGAACATGTAAGATAGATTCCTTATGCATTGGAAATAGAAATTATCATGTTATTGTCTACGATATCATTATTGTTTTTGTATTTGATGCATGAAGCAAATATTGAATCCAAATTGATATCACCAAATGGTAGTTTGGAGTGTTCTCGTGTATTTACGAAATACTAGAGATCCATTTACAAAAGAACAAACTCCTTATTAGGAGTGTTCTACCTCAAACTTCATAAGTGATATTGAGTACAATATGTCGATAATAAATTCAAGTTAAGAATTTTTAATTTGGAAATGTTCTGAATGAAAGATAGTGGTCGATTCAATGAAAAAGGCTAAGTACATCACCTTGAATAGCGTCGCAATGAAAACGATATATATAAATATAAATTCATAAATTTATAACCGAGATGAGGGTGATTCCAGTTGGTGAGAATCCCATAACATTGTTATATGATAATAATACTGCGATATTGTTTGTAATAGAACTTAGAGCTCACGAGAAGTCGAGAGACATACTCTAAATTATACCACATGATAAAAATAGTTTATCAGCATAAAAAAGAGTTGATTGACAAAGTAGATAATTGAAACATAATAGCATACCTATTCTTTGAGGGACCGACACAATGGGTTTTGAGAAAACCGATTGGAAAAGGTTGAATAAGATTCCATAATTGAACACAAGTGCAGGTGGGAGATTAATAGAGTTAGGGGTATGCCCTAGGGGAAATTATGCAATTTGTTGCATTTATCTAACTCAATAATCAATCTTTTTCGAAATAAAAGGTGTTTTTTTCTATTATATACTTGATATAACGTGCTATATTATTTAATTAATTTAATTAAAATTATATTTAATAGAAAATCCATAAATGGTATATTTTGTAATAGTAGTTACAAAGTGTTGTAACCGTGAGTAATTTATCACAATGAAAACAAATATACCATTTTAAATGTTCCTAGTCAAGATGCATCGAGATTGGATATCGATGTATCCGTTAAGACTACAGCACATAATGCTTTCTAAATGTTGGACAGTGTATTACTCCTGACTTTTATGATAATTATTGGATAACTATGGAACGAATCACTCGGTATTTTTATGTTGGGTAATATAACTAAGGTCAAACAAAAAATATTGATGTAACTAATTTACACAGTTCTCTCGACTTGAGAATATTGTAGACCTTCAATATGAAAGATCTGCTTTGATTATAGTCAAATCATGGCACGAGGTCCATCGAGTGACTATAGTTGGGTCGATTGTAAGTGTTGAAAGTGAAGTATTATTCAAGAAAGGATTCATCTTCTCAGTTATACGGGGTTAGTATCACAGTCAACTCAAAGTCAAAGTCTCTGAGCAAAGCAGTTTGGTAAATAATAATAATAATTATTGATTCAAGGACTTTGTTTTTGGACCATAAAGTTGAATGTGGACAATAATGGAATTTTGAACATTACCAAATTCCATAAGTCCAAAGTGAGATAGTTTTGACAAAGAGAATTAGTGTAAATAAAAGTCACTACCGGGTAATGCTTAACAAAGTGAAATTGGATTTTATAAAAACAAAGTTAGTGATAAATTTGGTCAAAATGCCACACCACCTACTAAGTGATGCGTGAACATTAATATTCGAATAGTTCGATATTAATTGCCACTAAATTTACACATGATGACGACCGAAAAAATGAATTCTCCTTTGACCAAATGATTTAATTAGCTCATAATTATTAGAAATTAATTAATATTTACGAAATTTTGATTATGATTTGAGGAATAAATATTATTAATATATTTATAATAGTTATAAATATATCAATCGATATACGATATTGATAAGCGATTAAATCAGATTTAATTAAATTATATTTTCAATAGGCTTAAATGGGTTTTAGGCTCATCGTCGTGGGTGAATTTTCGGCTGAAATAGTAGGGTAAGGTCGGTTCAATTATTGGTAGATGGGGGCTTTATTTGGATGTCTTTGATTTAACTCCTTTCTGTCCACTATCCAAGCAACCCTAACCCTAATAGATATGACCTTTTTGCTTCTTTTTCTTCCATCCTTTGCTGGCTAAAAATATACCATACCATATGCATCAATACAAATTGAAATTAAGTCAGATATAGTCATTATTTGATAGTTGAAGTTCAACGGTTCAAAGACTGACAATCTGCTAAATCGGAAAAGGACTCAAAGAAGAAAATTTATCTTTTCAATGTGTACTTCAAGGATTTGAGATTAATGTACGATTTTATAGTCAATAATTATTAGTATAATTTTTTATCGTATATGTGGATTATACTGTAAGTTAGGTGACAATTCTAATATGCAAGCAATGGTGTCACAAGTTAGTTTTGTTATATGCATGTATATATTTATGCTTTAAAAAAAGGGTTTTTTTTCAATCATATATGTCAGGTCAGTGCAGCCATATAAAATAATATAATTTTTATATTTTATTAAATTAATGTACATACTATTTAGTTATATATATATAAATAGCTTATAATTAGTTACAACATTATATGAGTGTCAAAATTAGTCATATAATTTTATTTATAATGTATTATAGTATTATAATTTTTGAAAGTAAAAAATACCTTTTTATAAATATTTTATTATTACTTTATATTATTTAATCAATTTACTTGATTAATAAGTCATATTAATTCGAAAATGCCATGAAAAATTATTTTTAAATTTATAAAATTATATTAGCAACACATGTGCTTTTGAAAAAATTAAAAATTAATTTTCCCATTTTTAAAATTTGATTATTTAAAACGACTGAAAATAAATAAATTATTAAAAATTAATTTAAGCCAAAAACAAATGTGGAAAATACCATAAAATATTAGTTTGGAGTTTTAGAATTTTAAATTTTGAAATAAATGTTATGAAATTAATTTTCATTAATATTTTATTAATTCTAAATGAATTTTTAAGTAAAAATGCATTTTATAATTAAAAATAAAATATAATTTTTTTGAGCCGTGCACATTGGTAAATTACTAGGTGCAAGATATTCTGCAGAATTCTTGATCTCACTTAATATCTCTCTCAATTCGAAGATCTAGGAGATCTGAAAATAAAATAGTAATAAAAAATTATCTTGAATAATTTTATTAATTAATATATATATATATATTATAAATATATATTTATGTATATATATGATTATTTTATTATTATTGTTAGTACCAAAACGTGGCAAAAACACCTAAGAAATTTAGTAGAGAATGAAAATGAATAAATGTAAATGGAAAATGAGTAAAAACAAGATCCTCGAAAATTTCTATTGATTATCTTGTTGTTCGGCTAATCGTTGCCTACATCCACTTGAGATTTCTATTGATTATCTTGTTGTTTTACAAGTACAGTTCTTATGGTTCGATACCGCTCCACGGGAAATTACAAATAAATATGTAAAAATTACAAGGAAGCAAAAAGATCCTCGAAAATGAGCCCCTAGCCTCCTATTTATAGTTGTAGGTTGGCGGGAAAAGCTCCTCCACGTTTTCCACCACGATCTCCACTATCCAGCGCGGTTGCTTTCGAGAAAACATGGCTATGTCAGCAAGCAGTTATGCATCGGTACCGATCCATGGACATGATCGGTACAACCCATGGGCATGGATCAGTATCGATCCATAAGATTGACTTATGGATTGATTTTGATACTTTGTGATGTTGCGACTTGTTGTTTGCTTCATGATTCCTATCTTGTTTGCATGGTATGAGTTTGTTTCTGAGTCCAAGTGATGGATCAGTGGAGGAATGGAGTTGCTGATTTTAGGTGCTCGAGGCATTCGATAGCAAATGGCATGAGATATATTAATGGATCTTGGAATGGGTTGCTATCTCTAATACTTGAGTATATAAGGATGTTGGAGTGATTTGGTTGCAAGTTTATGGATCAGTACCAATCCATGGTGATGGATCGGTACCGATCCATCATTTAGATGGATTCTACTTTAGGATTTTGTTTTCATCTTGTGGTCTGGGTTGCACTTGCTTTTTGGACTCTATATCTATCTCTCTAAGCTGTCTACCTTGATAGCTTTCAAATTCGACTTGTTCGCTCTATTCAAATACCATCCGATCAAAAGGCTAGATAACTCTTGTCCCCCAAAATACATTTTATTTTAAACATGATGTGCTTTGCATCGAGATAAGTCAGGATTACCGTATCAAACTCTGAACCGTGCTTGGAATAGTTGTTATTCTTCCTTTGGATTTTTTGGTAAAGTGTCATGTCACTAGCTATTCGTTACGATGCTTCACTTGCATCTGGTATTATAAAACTACATGATCTATCATTTCAAGCTTGGTAATTTCGAACTAGTTCCTTTTCTTGATCTTTCAAATTTGAATATGCTTTTCCACGGTTCCGGTTATGGGGTGTTGAGTATGTGTACATACGTGTGCTGTATCGTCCATCATGCTTTGATTCCATGCATACACACTCCTGTGAAACATTAGTTGTACATGCATATAGGCATGTTGTGTGTTTGTGTGTGTGTTTATATATATACATATACTGTATTGGACCGTTCGCTATCGATCCATGGGCATGGATCGGTATCAATCCAAGCCAAAGAAATAGGCGAGTCCAAGGCCTATTATTTTTGTTCGGGGGGTATATTACCCAACCCATTACCTTTCCTTCATCAACTTACTTTTGCTATCGAGTTGGAGCTTTAATCTGCCATTAATAGACTTTACCTTCCAATTGAACCATCGCCGTTTGACCATAGAACGACTGCCACCACTTCCTAACATCCAAACGATCATCACCACCCTTTACTCGAATTCTCCATCGAATGAATCCCTAGGACTAGACCCAATACATTTTATTATTGAACAATCTTTAATTCGAAGTCCAGATCTTGAGTCCACTATTCCCTTAAAGCTTGAACATTCTTAGGTAGGTAGTGTAGGTAAAGATGGACGTTGATGAGCTTCATGTCGATGACAGTGCCGAGGATTGGGGGGAGTAGTGCAAAACTAGGCCAAAATCCATCCAAGGGGTTGGATCAGTATCGATCCAACCTTCGGTGGTTTTTTAGCTCTTCACTCACTCTTGAGCTTTACATTGTTTAACACATTTGAGTTTTGTCAGGCACTATTTTCCAAGCTCCAAGACATATTGAATGAACGAACGTTGATGTGAAGCCCGTTGGGACGGTCATCGATGATGGACACTGGGGATAAACTCCAGACTTTTGAATGAACTGCCGCATAATGTCAGAAATAGACACTATATGACACTGCACAACACTGTACTGGGATTTCACCTTAGCACAGAGCATAACTTCTAATCAATCTGATATCAATAATGTGTTGAGTTTTGATAGCTATGGGTCATAGACGTTCTGAGCATCTTTCCGTTTAAGCACCAGGTCCATCGGTTTCCAAATACGCAGAGTCAAATATCGGGTCGAGCTCGACTATGGTTCCATCTGCACAGCAAATTCCGATGTAACCTATTCCTCAACTTGAAAATCCACAAGTAGGTCAACCCACTCAGGAAGTTCTAGAAGAGCCTATAGAAGGCCCCGCACTTGAAGATGCTCCTAACACACTTGATGATGTTGTTATATTAGATGATCCAGAAGATTCCACATCATTTAAAATCAAGAAGGGATCACTCAGGAGGATCTGTGAGAAACATGGTATCCTATTCGAGGATGTGTTAGTTCCTACACACCATCAGAGAGCGCACCATCCACTAGATGGGTATATAGCATGCAATAAGTATATATGCTTGACAGGATGTGTCCTACCATTTAATCAGTTCATCCGACGAGTTCTGCACTTTATGAGGCTAGTCCTGCTCAGTTCCATCTGAATAGCTATGCGTTCCTTTATAGCTTGTTTATCATATTCGCTTGTCATTTCGACCGAGTTCCCAGTAATCACGAGATTCACTATCTATTCAGCTTCAAGCACCACAAGGGAAATCCTTCCCTTATTTTCTTAGAGCCATCCAAGGGTTTCCGAATCATGGTCGGTGCCTGGAATAAATTAAGCTATTTCAAGGATGAATTCTTCTTTATTTGTTGTACTCTTGGGTTTGCACAATGATGGTTGTCTCCCCATAAGTTCTGTTCTTATCGTTTTCATACAAGTCTAGATTCATAGTTCTGCTACCGTTGAATGTCTTTGTTGTTCTTTGTAGATGTACTATACATGCCTAGCAATGTTGCTTTGTCAGAGACTCTTCGACAGCTTCATGCAATCCCAAAGGAAGAGAGAGAGAGGTTAAGATGCTGCATAGCAATGAGAATCTATGAGCATATAAATTGTTGGACTCATATCATGGTATCGGTCTTGCTCCAAAAGCCACTGATAGTGATAAGGATGATTCTTTATCCGGAGATAACGGAGACCACTCTTGGAGCCCGTAGTTCAAGGTCCAATAGTTGAGACTGGTGACATACAGAAGCATACTGAAGAAGGTGAATTTAGAGGTGAAGGTAAAAGAGGAGGTAATAGAGGAAGGGAAGGTCAAGTTGGTACTGATGCTATCTCACACTTCCCGGCATTCCAATCATCCTTTCTACTACTTTCGATTTTTCTTGACACAAAGCTAATAAAGCGCCTACGAGTAGCCTACTAAATAGCCTGTTGTTGAAATAGAGCAACTGATTGCTTTAAATCCTCAGATAACTGATTTGAACCATTGCTTTTCAAAAATCAACTTTAATGGTTGCAAGTTTGTCCCCAATTTGAAAGATATTCCTTATGATGTCAAGGGTCAGACGGTAGCATACTATTGGTGACGTGTATGATTAGTTATTCACTTGGAGGAGGTTGGCCGAGCAAATTTCTGAATATGCCAAAAGCTTGGAGACCGAGGTCGCGGGATTATGGCTTATGGAGAACCATAATGAGGAGACTATAGCTTATCTTGATGTAGGGGTCATCGAGCTGAAGAATGCAAATGTGAAAGCATACTAGAAAGTCAAGAACTTAAACGCGACGATCGAGCAAAAAATGACGACCACCTTAGCTAAGTTGAATCTGTTCATCATAGGAATTTTGAGCTGGCTGAAAAGCTGGAGCTGAAGGCACAACTCAATAAAAAAAGAAAGAGAAAGATGAAGCTCTTCAAACAGCCTAAAACTATTATGAAGAAATGCTCGACACTTGAAAATAAGGGGATGATGCGTTGGACAAAGCAAAGAAAGTGGGTGAGTTGGTGGCAACCATAGAGAGGCAGGTTAAAGACAAGTTCGAGCCACTCATCACTAATTACAATGCCAATCTACTTAAGTTCTGAGATTTGGCGTGGCTTGGTAAAGGTTATCCCCGAGCACCAGCGTTGGCCTGGGCATAGATTGTATGAGAGGAGTAGCAACATACAGAAGGAGGTGAAGTAAATCTGACAAAGCTAGAGAGCGAGGTTTTGAGTCCAGCAGAAATTGAGGCGCTCAGAGTAAGTGAGCTTATCTTACACCCGGAGTCGGTTACTACGGTTCAGAAAGATCAAGCTAAAGGCTCTGACACTACTCCTCAGGAGCTTGCTACAGGTCACACTTCCGGGCCTCCAGCTACATTTATTACTCCGTATGTTCCCTCCGTACCATCCTAATGCACCGCAAATATAGAAAACAAGCATGCTATCTCGTATTCAAAAAGGGAATTTAGATGGTACACCTGCCCATACAGAGCCCCAATCCGACGGATGTATATCATTGACTTCACCTATATTTGGGAAGGCGCACGTGACACTGGTCGATTTCACTAATCTCTCCTTTCATCTTTCTCAAATTTCAGGTCAACTTGCGATTTCAAGTCTCCCAAAAGAGGGCTTCTAACCGGGACAACAAGTGACAATGACATATTCAACGGACGTGGTTATTTCTAGAACAACTCCGAGCATTCTAGTTGGTGAAATTCCGGGCCTTGGCGTGAAAACTATTCATGCTTTACAAGAAGTGGGGCCTGATGACCTCTATGGTACGCAATCTGACGATGATGTTTAGATTACCAGGTCGATTGATCTTGCTCATGGGCTTTCAATGAGCGAGCTTCTTAAACAACAGCTCAAGTCTGCTGTAGACATTAAGCAAGAGTAGGTCGACTTTTTTCCTCCTCCTCTTTCAATAGCTTTATCCGACGAGACCATTTTTGCTTCGATCATGCTACCTATGACCGAAAGAACTCAAAGCATGTATGCCATTTCATCGTATAGCTCATGTTCAAAAGGCAAATGAAGAGGAGGAAGAATAAGAAAGAAACTTGAGGGGTCCAGTGCGCCATTGTCCATAGAGGAGTTGAAGAAGAAGTCTAAGAAGTGATCGTCTGTCTCCGTCATGTTTTTGTTTGTATAGTTATAGTACCTGTTTGGCTTTTGTTTTCAAGCCGGCTTTGTGCGGGTTCGGCCCCCGATTTTGCTTTCAGTTTAGATATCAATAACACTTGTACTTTTCTTTCAAGTCTTATTTTGACTGTGAATAATATAGACCTTTTGTTTCATTCAAATCTTGTGTGAATTTGACTAAGTGTTTGAGAAATGCGCTTTATATTCAACATGCTTGCGATCCTCTTCTCATAACAGTCATTGGACTAAGTCACTAGACCATTTAGCCGTTTAGGTGGTTAAGGGTGATTATTAAAGCGCACATCCACTCATGTCCGCATATGACCATGTTCGACTCTGGAACTTAGTCGGTGCTTGGAGAAATAACTTAAATATTCCTTTTGGGGATGTTTTAAGTGCGATCGCGCCTAATTCCAAGCGTTAATCGAAATGATTCATTTCTGGATGGCAGTTTGGGCATCCTACCTCGAGATGGGTGCTTTGACAATGCTAAATTTTGGGCATTGGTTGAGAGTTAGCCACTTAAGATAGTGGTTTGGACATCCCTATTCAGGTGGTTTACTTGCAATTGTGCCTTACTTCGGGCATCAACCAAAGTTTGTAGGGGATCCCACCTAACTCCAAGGCAGACCTTTCGTCTTACTTACCCTGGCCAAGGTATGGGTGCTCTGCCAAACTCTGAGCATGAGTTGTCAAGGCGAACTATCTCGTTCAACCTTTGAAGGTTTATACTCCTGCCCCCAAGTCATGGGTTAGAAGAGTAGTTAGGTATATGTAACAACCCGCATATTTTACGATTGTATATTTAAATGTTTAATTTAAATATGGCATCGTTAGTCGGATTTTAGTCTGAAAAAGTCACTATTCGTAGAAGAACAGTCGAATTAGTGAAAAGTCTATGTGGATAGTGCTATTTGGAAGTGCCTATTTGAAAACACATTAAAACAGGGATTCAGACGTCCGAAATGAAGCATTCATACGTCTGAAATTGTTCGAGTCAAACCAGAAAGGAAATAGGCTAAAATTGCCATTTTCAAACGTCTGAAATGGACGATTCAGACGTTTGAATATTGTTCTAGACAACTTCTGTTTTTCCAGATTCAGACGTTTGAATATTGTTCTAGACAACTTCTGTTTTTCCAGATTCAGACGTCTGAATCGTTCATTTCAGACGTCTGAATGAAGATTGAAATTGAGATTCAACCATTTGGACTCGAGACCACTTCCACTGAGTTCAAATTGGTGTTTGCAACTTTTTTGAGTATAAACATCGATATGTTTGGAGTTGAGTGAATTTTGCTATTTTTCACTTAGGGCTTTGGGTTTGGGTTTCAGCCCAATAACCTAACATAAGACCCTAGCTCCACCCCCTCTTCTCTTCATTCACTTTCATTTCCTAATACCTTCAAGCTTTAGCAAAAATGGGGGGAGAAAAGGAAATAGAAATTCCTAAGCCTTAGTTTCTTTTACAAATCCAAGTTTTAGCTCCAAAATCAAAGAGAAGCTTAGGTAAGCATCCTCTTCATCTTCTCCAACTCATTCTCTCTTCAATTTCAGAAATTTCCTAAACCTAATTTAGGAAATGTTCTTCTTTTGAGCTTAGATTCAAGCTTCTTGGGTTGAAGTGAAGAGTGGTTGATCTTTCCTTTGTGATTAAGCTTCTCATTCATTGTTTTTGGATTTAAAGGTGAGTTTTTGGAACTCACATCTATGTCTATATCTTTGATAGTCGTTGGGTATGAATTCCTAACATCTATTTCTTCTCCATTGCCTTTGAATTGAATTGGTTTGATGAATATTCCAATTTTTGGTGTTTTGAAATCAAAATCTATGAAAATCCTTATATGGATGTTTGGACATGTTGGTCGGAGTGTATTGGTGAGTCTTTAAGGTTGGGTAGTCGTTTGGCGTAAACCCCTAGCAATCGTCACTCATCTAATCGCTTCCGATACGATTTGACCATCATTGGCCTAGGCAAAATACTGCCGGAGCTTCAGGTTCAGACGTCTGAAATATCCAATTCAGACGTCTGAATCTGCTTGTCTCGGCCCAATTTACCTAATTTGTGTGGGTTTCCAATTTTTAATCGATTCTTGTTTCTCCAATTTGTTGTTATCACATTTGTTGACTTTGATAACTTCTTTTTCGGGATTTTGGGGAATGTCCATTTTGATGGATTCGGTATCGATTTCCATGGATTTGATTCACGTCTTCGTATGTGAATTTTTGGTGATTGATTGTTTCTACAATCAATTTTGTAATTAGTCACTTTAAAATGCAAAAGTTTCTATACTAGTAGTAAATATTCAAACTCTTTCACAAAGATGATTTCAACTCTATTTTTAATACAAAGCTCGTTTATAAAACCATTTTCCAATCTATTGGTATATACAAACCTTTACCTCATTCGTATGAGAAAATCTAATTAAACGGCTTAGCAAAACAAGTGGTATGAAACGCTTGTGTTTACTTCGTCTGTTAAGTTTTGGACTTGTTCGATTGAAAATCTTGTGACAATTTTCGAGTGGAAATCTACAATTTGTTCGTAAATATTTAAGTTAAGCTAGTGGTTATGGGACATGAAGCTAAACTCTTATATTTACTAGCTTAGTGTAATTGACACTTTTTATTGATCGATGATGATCATTTTATGATTTAGACTAGCGATTGAGCGATGTCTCTTTGTTGGTATGGGGATTAAACCCCGTTTGAGGAGCTTCGGCTCAAATTTGGCAGGGTAGCGACCCGTGGTCTTTGGACCGTTCGTGGAGAAATCGGCTCATTAAGTCGGTGCATGGGGTGTATCTTTTTAGGTGCATCGATGTTCGACTAGGCATGGGGTGTATCTTTTTAGGTGCATCGATGTTCGACTAGGCATGGGGTATATCTTTTTAGGTGCATCGATGTTCGACTAGGCATGGGGTGTATCTTTTTAGGTGCATCGATGTTAGTTTATACATGGGGCGTATCTTTTCAGGTGCGTCGATGCTCGACTATGCATGGGGCGTATCTTTCTAGGTGCGTCGATGTTCGGTTTATGGTTAGCGACCATGGAATAGCGTTCCGTTTGTGATACATGTGTTGGTGAGTTTTCATGCTCCCGTTTGTGATAGGCCTTCCCCCTTTTGAGATTTCTGGATTTCTGGTTGTGATTTCTAGAATTTGCGTTTCACCAATTTTCGTGGATTGGCATTGATATGTTTTGTCAATATTTGTGTTTTGGTGAATTATTTAAAGAATGTGATTCTTTTTGGTGCTTCGAGTTGATTTGAGATATTGTATGATTTTTGTTGTTATTTGATGTATACTTGACACATTATGACATTTATGTTATCATACGTTTTTGGTCATATCTCTTACCCTATATCATTTTATCTGATATTTATAGCTTGACTGATCCGTTTATTATTTTCTTCTTCAATAATACTCGGGTCAGACCGAGGTATTTCAGGTGCTCCTGCTTGACTTCTTATTAGGGATTATCATCTGATTCTTTTGGCTAACTACTTTAGATTAGTAGTGTTTGTTATTATACATTTGAGATATAGACTCCTTGGTGTATAATTATTCTTTTGTCTAGCACTTTATCTATTCTCTTGTGATGTAGTGGATCTTGTTTTACCACTACTTTGATGTACACTTCTTTGTGCTATAATCATATCTGTTTCCGCCTTTGTGATACGAATGTCTACGACTAATTTGTGTTAAGTTTATTTCTATATTTATTTCCGAGGTCCACTTAGCCACTATGTGGTAGCTTTGAGTTTGTATCGGTATGTCGGATTTCCACTTGAAATGAAATACGTATTATATTATCTGACATATCGGTACTCGCACAAAGCAATTACACAGATGGTTGCTCCTCAACAGCCTTATTCTTCGCACTAGTCGACGACATTACTCCGTAGTGTCCTTAGCTAGTGTGAGCATAGAGGTGGGGCGTCACAGCATGGTATCAGAGCCAAACTTGGAACAATGTAGAATATCTAGCAAGGATCATTGTCCTAAGTCTTCCTTAGGAATCGTGCCATAGGATTTAATTCGAGTCTTCGCACCGTTCTATCCTATTTTCTTTTGTGATGCCCTTTTTTATCAATCAAGGTTGTTTGATATTCATTTTGAGAATAACCTTTTTCCTCTTCTTTCTTTCTTTCTTAGAGAAGAGAAATGGTTAGACCTGGCCGTCCCAGCGCCGGTCAATCTAGTGCTACTCCTCAGGATGGAGTATTTATGTCAGCTCAACAACTTTTAGATCTTGTGAACAATGCCTGACACAGCCTACAAGATCACACAACTCACGAATTGATGAATTCGCGGAAAATGAATCGATGAATTGAAGATACCCAAGTGCCCAAATCTGTTGATCTCTCGAGATACCGGATTCTAGCTATCTTCAACACGTTGATCGTGCACGATACCGTGTTAGAAGATCTAAGATTCTTCGACGTTGATCTCGCGCACGAGATTCCATGAATCAGCTTCAAGTTCGTTGATTCGAGCGCACTCGAATATCCGAAGATGGAGAAAGGAGATAACACTCAACTTCCAATTTTAATGGTGGCACAAAGCACAAACCAATTTTTATTCAATATTCAACTCCTTTTACAAATGACTATACACTCCTATTTATAGGAAATTACAACTCAACACACATTACAACACTTCACACGACTTAAGAAAAATTACATCACAAACAGTACAAACGACTTACAAAAACAATGCGACTTAAGAAATAACGACATAAGCAATCAGCGACCTAAGCTTCAGCGACCTAAGTTGAATGTCGTTCGCGACATAAGGCACTTCAGTAGCTTTGCGACTTAAAGATCTGGAGCGACCTATGGTTCGTCACGACTTAAGGCGGAGGAGGAGCGACCTAAGCTTCGCGACCTAACTGGAAGGTCGTTCGTGACATAAGGAGGAGGAGCGACCTAAGCTTGCCGCGACTTAAGAAATGTCGCTCGCGACTTAGCTGGAGCGAAGATGCTCGCGACTTAAGGAGGAGGAGCGACCTACGACTTAAGTTAGCTTCGCGACCTACTGGAGGAATTCGTGATTCAGGGAACTCTGCTCTGGTCGTTCGCGACTTAGGGCTGGAGCGACTTACTAGGCTTCGCGATTTAGCGAAGCGGCCGCGACTTAAGGTAAGTCGTTTAATTATTATCTCGCGCTGCATTATCCTCCCCTGTTTGAAAAGAATTCGTCCCGAATTCACACTTTCCTCTTCTTCGACAAGCTTCTCCCCATAATACGGAATTAAGTGTTTGACATTGAAAACATCAGAAGTATGAACATTTTTCGTCAACCTTAACTGATACGCATTATCATTGATCTTCTTCAAGATTTCTACTGGACCAATCTTTCGAGCTTTCAACTTGTTGTAAGTTCCAACTGGAAAACGATCTTTCGTCAATACTGCGTAAACAAAATCACCCTCTTTGAAGTCCACATTCCTTCGCTTCTTATCTGCCAATTGCTTATACTTCTCATTTGACTTAAGCAATCGTTCATGAACAATCCTGTGACACTCCTGCAACTCCTTCATGAAATCACAAGCTCGTTTAACAACCCCTTTCTGAAGTGGAACTGTCGACAAATCCAACGGTCCCTTCGGAATTGCTGAATATACCACTTCAAATGGACTGAATCCAGTACTTCGATTAACGGCATGATTATGTGCGAATTCGGCCTGACACAATTTCACATCCCAGCTCTTCAAATTATCCTTCACAAGACATCTCAACAAGTTTCCCAAAGATCTGTTCACCACTTCCGTTTGCCCATCCGTTTGTGGATGATAGGTGCTACTAAAATTCAGCTTAGTCCCAACCATCTTCCACAGACTCAACCAAAAATGACTTAGAAATCGAGTATCTCGGTCAGAAACAATGGACTCAGGTAGCCCATGTAGTCGATAAACCTCTTTAAAGAACAATTGAGCTACACGGACTGCATCGGCGGTCTTCTTACAAGCTATGAAATGTGCCATCTTCGAAAATCTATCCACCACAACATATATAGAATCATTCCCTCGTTGAGTTCTTGGCAAACCCAAAACGAAATCCATGCTAACATCAACCCATGGTCTAGTAGGCACGGGCAATGGCATATACAATCCTGCATTCGTAACTGTCCCTTTGGAAACTTGACATATGTGACATCTCTGCACAAATCTTTCAACTTCTTTCCTCATGGTAGGCCAAAAATATGATTGAGAAATCAACTGCAAGGTACGATCTCTTCCCATATGACCTTCTTCATGCAATTCCTTTACAATCTTCATTCGCAAACCGCACTCTGGTATACACAACCGATTTCCCATAAATAGAAAACCTTCTACCAACACATACTCATCCGTCCTCCCTTTCTTGACTTCATCTACAATCTTGGCAAAGTAAGGATCCTCAACAAACAAATCTAGAAATACATCAAACCCCGTCACTTCAACTCTCATCGTACTCAACAAATGATTTCTTCTACTTAATGCGTCTGCCATGCGATTTGTAACTCCCGACTTATGCTTTACAACAAATGTAAACTGTTGCAAGTATGCGATCCATGAAGCATGCCTGGCTGCAATCTTATCCTGTCCCTGCAAATGTTTCAATGCTTCATGGTCAGTATACAACACAAACTCTTTATGAAACAAATAGTGTCTCCAATGCTTTATGGCTTGGACAATAGCATAGAACTCCAAGTCATAGGTACTGTATCTTGTCTTGGCTCCAGAAAGTTTCTCGCTAAAATAAGCAATTGGGCGACCCTTTTGACTTAACACTCCACCAATTCAAACCTTCTTTGGCACTAACAAGGCTGGTACTGCACAAGGACTTAAACTTTCTTGTACACTCCCTTGTTCAAGTAACTCTTCCACCTGCCTTCTCAACTCTTCGTGCTCCTTTGGACTCATTCTATAATGTGGTCTATGTGGTAACACAGCTCCCGGAACAAGATCAATCTGGTGTTGTATGTCTCTCAATGGTGGTAACTCTTTTGGTAATTCTTTAGGAAACACATCTTCAAATTCCTTCAAAATTGGCTTAACTTCCTCAGGAATTTCAACCGCTTCACTACTTTCACGTCCAATCAACAGAAATACTTCAGGGCTATCCTCTACTTCTTTGACAAATTCCTTCAAAGATAACATAGTCTTTAGTTCCTCGATTTCCTCCAACTTGCTTTCACTTTGTTGTCGCCTTTTAGGAACTAAAGTGATTCTAGTGCCATCGAACATGAAACTATAGCAGTTAGTCCTACCATCGTGTTGCACGGCTCTATCAAACTGCCACGGTCTTCCCAACAACAAATGACATACATCCATATCCACCACGTCACACCAAATTTCATCCTTATACTTCTTTCCGATGGAAAAAGTTACACAAGCTCTTCGACCAACCTTCACTTCCCCACCTTTCCTCAGCCAAGCCAATTTGTAGGGTTTGGGATGCTTCTCTGTCTTTAACGCCAACTTCTTTACAGCTTCTGTAGAGATGATGTTATCACAACTTCTTGCATCGATAACAAACTTACAAACGTTTCCAAAAATAGTGCATGTCGACTGAAAAATATTACTCCTCAACCAACTAGTTTCCTCTTCCTGCTTTGGCGTCAAGCAGGATCTCCTCATCATTAAAGAATATCCCTCGTCTCCCGTCAATAATTCTTCTTCCTCCTCAACCTGTGGTGAATTGGAACATTCTACTTCTGCATCCTCATCCTTAACCTCAGCAACCATCGCTCGCTTCTTAGGCTTCGGGCATTCATTGCTCTTATGACCAAACTCCCGACAGTTATAACACTTGAAATTGTTGTTGACCTTGGTCTTAGCAGCTTCATTGACAACCAGTTTACTAACAGCCTTGGAAACATTAGTATTGCTACTAGCCCCCTTCACCTGAGTGCTCGAACTTGTAAACGCACCACCTCCTCTTCTACCTTGCTTCTCCCAAGCTAGAGACTTCTGGTGTGCTTCAGCAACGGATCTCGGATCAAACATATTTACCATATCCTGAATTTGCATTCTCAATCCTCCAACAAATCTGGATGTCAACTGTTCATCCATTTCCATGATATCGTTTCTAGCAATCAGTTGATAAAACTCATCTGCATAATCATTTACTGACCTTGTCCCTTGTCTCAAATTCTGTAAGCGCTGATACATAAGAGACTGATAATTATAAGGCAAGAAAGTAGCCTTCATCAACTTCTTCATCTTTTCCTATGAAACAATCTTCGACTTTCCCATTCTTTCCCGTGTAAGTTTAGTTTGTTGCCACCATGCCATAGCTCTTCCCCTCAATCGTGTAGCAACCAACTTAACTCTACGATGCTCGGGTACTTCCTTGAAGTTAAAAATTTCTTCAACATTTGATAACCAATCCAGAAACTCTTCCGCTAGCATTCCCCCTTTGAATTCTGGAATCTCTGTTTTCATCCCCGACTCCCATCGACGATCATCTTTGGAATCTCTATTTCGATTTCGCCGTTGGCCACGGTTTCGACAAGAGCTACTACTACTATCACTGGATTCCTCCAAATTTGACGTATGTCGATGTCGATTCTGACCATCAACGTTTCTGCTACCACGCACGTCTCTTTCTCCTGAAACTGACGGTTCTCTTCTTTCCCGATCCGATGTTGGTGACATTCTTCTCCTCTCGGAATTTGACGGCAAAATTCTATGTCCACCTTGATTTGAATCTGGCGATGCTCTTTGTCGAGTTTGATTCATATCCATCATGAGCCTTTCCAATCTACCAATTCCCTCATCAAACTTCTCATTGAATTTATCACTAATTCGTTGCTCCATTTGTTCAGCATCTCCTCTTCGATACACATCTGCAACATTCTGATGACGATTAACTCTTCTTGGAGGCATTGTCAAATCTTCAACAAATCCAAACACACACTTCGCTTCGATAAAAAAAATCTCGAAACTTCACACCCAACGAACTTGGAAAAGTTCGTCTCCAAGCTTTGATACCAAATGACGCAGCCTACAGAATCACACAACTCACGAATTGATGAATTCGCGGAAAATGAATCGATGAAACAAAATGAATCGATGAATTGAAGATACCCAAGTGCCCAAATCCATTGATCTCTCGAGATACCAGATTCTAGCTATCTTCAACACGTTGATCGCGCACGATATCGTGTTAGAAGATCTACGATTCTTCGACGTTGATCTTGCGCACGAGATTCCGTGAATCGGCTTCAAGTTCGTTGATTCGAGCGCACTCGAATATCCGAAAATGGAGAAAGGAGATAACACTCAACTTCCAATTTTAATGGTGGCACAAAGCACAAACCAATTTTTATTCAATATTCAACTCCTTTTACAAATGACCATACACTCCTATTTATAGGAAATCACAACTCAACACACATTACAACACTTCACACGACTTAAGAAAAATTACATCACAAACAGTACAAACGACTTACAAAAACAATGCGACTTAAGAAATAACGACATAAGCAATTCATCGACCTAAGCTTCAGCGACCTAAGTTGAATGTCGTTCGCGACATAAGGAACTTCAGTAGCTTCGCGACTTAAAGATCTGGAGCGACCTATGGTTCGTCGCGACTTAAGGCGGAGGAGGAGCGACCTAAGCTTCGCAACCTAACTGGAAGGTCGTTCGCGACATAAGGAGGAGTAGCGACCTAAGCTTGCCGCGACTTAAGGAATGTCGCTCGCGACTTAGCTAGAGCGAAGATGCTCACGACTTAAGGAGGAGGAGCGACCTACGACTTAAGTTAGCTTCGCGACCTACTGGAGGAATTCGTGATTCAGGGAACTCTGCTCTGGTCGTTCGCGACTTAGGGCTGGAGCGACTTACTGGGCTTCGCGATTTAGGGAAGCGGCCGCGACTTAAGGTAAGTCGTTTAATCATTATCTCGCGCTGCATCAATGCCCGAGCTGCCGGACCCGTTCCAGTGCCAACTCACCCTAAATCCGGGTTTGCATGCTTGTGCAGAGACTATACCGCTTTGGGTGGGAGGCCGTTCTAGGGATCCGAAAATGTTATAGAAATTCAAGCTTGACTTAGATCATGCGATCGCAACTTTTTCCGCATGGATCTTATTGATTCACTTCGAGTCCAAGTGGCTTCTAGTATGCTCCAAGAAAGAGCATTAGGTTGGTATGAGCTTTTGATTTCTGAAATTATCGAAGCGGATCTTACTTGGGAGCAATTCCGGGAAAGATTCAAATTGAAGTTTGTGCCGGAGGCTGAAAAAGTAACTTTAGCCCGTCGCTTTATTGACCTTGTTCAAGGTGAATCCTCTGTGACAGACTACGTCGCATCTTTTGGATCTCTCTCTAAATATGGGGTTGAATATATTAATACCCCGTTGAAGAAAAATCAAAGATTTGTTTGCGGGTTGAATAAGAACCTCAAAAAGCCTTTACTTCTGAAACTGGAAGTTTCTTTCGATCAGCTTGTTGATATCGCTCTTCGGCTTGAAGAGTCCGATAGAGAAAGTGATGTTGAAGTTGTGCATGCCAAACAGAACTTCAACAATAACATGAAGAGGCCTATTAAGTTCAAAGGCCCCAATTCCAACAAGAAAGGGAAGTAAGAAACTTCTGTAGCAAAGACTCCTACTACTAGTCGTGGACGATGCTACAATTGTGATTCTATGGACCACTATGCAAATGAGTGTCCGAAACCCCTTTATTGTCGCTATTGCAAAAGTTTGAGTCATCATATATCTACGTGTCCCATACTTCAAGCAAGAAGAAGGGAAAGATAAATGTTGTGCAAGCCTCTACTAGCACTTCTCTTGGTCAAGGTATTTATCATTCTATCCTTGACGATACTTGTTTTGTGATTATCTTATTCAAGTTCTTTTTGATTTGGGTTCATCCCATTATTTTATATCAAAAGAACTTGATGATTCTTTCTCTTTTAATATTATGGGCTTGATGACTTCATTGAGAGTTGCGAATCCGATTGATGGATCCGCAACACTCAGATTACTTTGTGAAAATGTCGAGATTATTTTATGTGATTATTCTTTTCGAGCCGATTTGCATGTTATGCGTTACTTAGGCTTCGAAATTGATTTTTTGAGAAAGGATTGGCTTGATCATTGTGAAGCCCACATCCTATGTCCTGAGCGGACTATTTATCTTCGACAATCTCAATCTGTTAATCAGATTTCTATTGTTTTTAAAGATTTTGATTTCCAACTCGGTGACATCATTTTATACTTTAAACCCACTTGATGAGGAAAGTGTTATTTCTCTCATTCAAGTAGTTTGTGAATTTTTCGGTATTTTTGAGTTTGTCTTAGGATTACCACCTAAGCAATCTATTGTGTGATGCTAAGGTCTTTTCAGCTCGACCTTACCACCAGTTTTCATCAGCTATGAGTTGCGGAGGGTAGCATTTCACTTACCACAATCCGCACTCGTTATGATTCTTGTGAGTGGTTCGTTACGTCATTCGGTTTGACGAACCTTCTACCTTATTTCATCCATCTTATTAATCGAGTATTCGGCGAATATTTCGATGAGACCATCCTTGTATTCATTGATTTTGAATGAAAACAACAACTTAAAATTTTGCAAATCTTTTTCATAAGATTTATTTATGAGTATAATTGGACTTTTGTTCTTAAAACGAGCAAAGAATATTCGTAAAATTTTTAAGAGATGTTTTTATCATAAAGAAGATGATTTTGTGTTGTTTTGCCCATTAAGTGCTTTAAGAATTCTGGTCGATGCGCTTGATCAACGTTATCGATAGGAATTTCCTAAACACTATGATGAGACAATCAGACACAGTAAATTGACTTGGAACAAGTAAATTTTTCTAGAAAGATGATTACATAAAGTTAATTATAATTTTGAAAGTCTTAGCTTTTCGGGAAAGAGGATCATTTAAAAGAACTCTATTTCGATGTTTTTATTCTTGTGATTCCCGAAGGGAATCAAGACTTTATTGTTTTTACCGATACTAGTCGTATTGGTTTGGGTGCCATTCTCTTGCTATGGGAATGTGTTATTACATATGCTTCTTGACAATTGAAGCTTGTCGAGACTAGATATGCCATTCATGATCTAGAGCTCGCGGCTATTGTTTTTGCTCTTGGAATTTGGTGTCATTATATTTTGGGAGAGAAATTGTTCTCTACCCCGATCATAAGTTTTTGAAGTATTTATTTTCTCGAAAGGAACTTAATTTGCGTCAACAACGTTGGCTCGAGTTCCTTGCATCTTATGATCTTGATATTCTTTGTACTCCGGAAGAGGGTAATCGAGTTGCCAATGCCCTTAGTTATAAGCAACAAGTAGTTGTTTCAATGATGATATCCGAATGGAATGATCTCGAGACTTTATACACTTGTGAGATTCGAGATCGTGAATCCAATTCATGTTCATCTCTTGTTTTGTGTAGCCTCGAGGCTCGTCCTTCTCTTTTGGACCATACCTCTTTTGGCTAAACTCTATGTCAAACAAAATGGCATGGAGTTCCTACTTCTATTGTTAGCAATCGTGATCCATTATTTTACTAGTGGATTTTGGTAAGGTCTTCAAAAGCTTTGGGAACAAAGCTTAATTTTTGCACCGCTTATCGCCCTCAATCCGGTGGACAAATAGAGCGTGTGAGTCAAATTCTTGAAGATCTTCTTCGTGCATGTTCTTGATTTTGGTGGAAGTTGGGAAGATCATATTTCTCTTGTTGAGTTTTCTTTCAATAATAGCTTCCAATCTTGTATTGGTATGGTACCTTTCGAGGCACTCTTCGGAAGGCCGTGCCGATCTCCTTTGTGTTGGCTTGAAGCCGGTGAGAAGCTGGTTTTAGATCCAGATTTTATTTGTGTTTCACCTATGATGGGTGTTGTACGTTTTAGTTGAACGGGAAAATTAGCACCTCGATATATGGGTTCATTTCCCATCACCGAACGCATTGGTTTCGTGGCTTATCGCCTTTTATTACCGGCTCAATTTTTATGAGCAACATTGCTCCTTAAGGTGAACTTCTTATTTCAAATTTCTTCTCTTTGTGTTGATATGCTTTTATTGTTGTTACTTCTTATTTATTTCTTAAAGATTGCGAGGATGCAATTTCTTTAAGGATGGGAGTCTGTAACAACCCGCATATTTTACGATTGTATATTTAAATGTTTAATTTAAATATGGCATCGTTAGTCGGATTTTAGTCCGAAAAAGTCACTATTCGTAGAAGAACAGTTGAATTAGTGAAAAGTCTATGTGGATAGTGCTATTTGGAAGTGCCTATTAGAAAACACATTCAAACAGGGATTCAGACGTCTGAAATGAAGCATTCAGACGTCTGAAATTGTTTGAGTCAAACCAGAAAGGAAATAGGCTAAAATTGTCATTTTCAGACGTCTGAAATGGACGATTTAGACGTCTGAATATTGTTCTAGACAACTTCTGTTTTTCCAGATTCAGACGTCTGAATCGTTCATTTCAGACGTCTGAATGAAGATTGAAATTGAGATTCAACCATTTGGACTCGAGACCACTTCCACTGAGTTCAAATTGGTGTTTGCAACTTTTTTGAGTATAAACATCGATATGTTTGGAGTTGAGTGAATTTTGCTATTTTTCACTTAGGGATTTGGGTTTGGGTTTCAGCCCAATAACCTAACATAAGACCCTAGCTCCACCCCCTCTTCTCTTCATTCACTTTCATTTCCTAATACCTTCAAGCTTTAGCAAAAATGGGGGAAGAGAAAAGGAAATAGAAATTCCTAAGCCCTAGTTTCTTTTACAAATCCAAGTTTTAGCTCCAAAATCAAAGAGAAGCTTAGGTAAGCATCCTCTTCATCTTCTCCAACTCATTCTCTCTTCAATTTCAGAAATTTCCTAATCCTAATTTAGGAAATGTTCTTCTTTTGAGCTTAGATTCAAGCTTCTTGGGTTAAAGTGAAGAGTGGTTGATCTTTCCTTTGTGATTAAGCTTCTCATTCATTGTTTTTGGGTTTAAAGGTGAGTTTTTGGAACTCACATTTATGTCTATATCTTTGATAGTCATTGGGTATGAATTCCTAACATCTATTTCTTCTCCATTGCCTTTGAATTGAATTGGTTTGATGAATATTCCAATTTTTGGTGTTTTGAAATCAAAATCTATGAAAATCCTTATATGGATGTTTGGACATGTTGGTCGGAGTGTATTGGTGAGTCTTTAAGGTTGGGTAGTCGTTTGGCGTAAACCCCTAGCAATCGTCACTCATCTAATCGCTTCCGATATGATTTGACTATCATTGGCCTAGGCAAAATACTGCCGGAGCTTCAGGTTCAGACGTCTGAAATATCCAATTCAGACGTCTGAATCTGCTTGTCTCGGCCCAACTTGCCTAATTTGTGTGGGTTTCCAAGTTTTAATCGATTCTTGTTTCTCCAATTTGTTGTTATCACATTTGTTGACTTTGATAACTTCTTTTTCAAGATTTTGGGGAATGTCCATTTTGATGGATTCGGTATCGATTTCCATGGATTTGATTCACGTCTTCGTATGTGAATTTTTGGTGATTGATTGTTTCTACAATCAATTTTGTAATTTGTCACTTTAAAATGCAAAGGTTTCTATTCTAGTAGTAAATATTCAAACTCTTTCACAAAGATGATTTCAACTCTATTTTTAATACAAAGCTCGTTTATAAAACCGTTTTCCAATCTATTAGTATATACAAACCTTTACCTTATTCGTATGAGAAAATCTAATTAAACAGCTTAGCAAAACAAGTGGTATGAAACGTGTGCGTTTACTTCGTCGGTTAATTTTTGGACTTGTTCGATTGAAAATCTTGTGATAATTTTCGAGTGGAAATCTACAATTTGTTCATAAATATTTAAGTTAAGCTAGTGGTTATGGGACATGAAGCTAAACTCTTATATTTACTAGCTTAGTGTAATTGACACTTTT
Source organism: Allium fistulosum (assembly GCA_030737815.1). Lineage (NCBI taxonomy): Eukaryota > Viridiplantae > Streptophyta > Magnoliopsida > Asparagales > Amaryllidaceae > Allium > Allium fistulosum. The sequence continues at coordinate 779,502,075 of CM060907.1, forward strand.
TATTGATCGATGATGATCATTTTATGATTTAGACTAGCGATTGAGCGATGTCTCTTTGTTGGTATGGGGATTAAACCCCGTTTGAGGAGCTTCGGCTCAAATTTGGCGGGGTAGCGACCCGTGGTCTTTGGACCGTTCGTGGAGCAATCAGCTCATTAAGTCGGTGCATGGGGTGTATCTTTTTAGGTGCATCGATGTTCGATTAGGCATGGGGTGTATCTTTTTAGGTGCATCGATGTTCGACTAGGCATGGGGTGTATCTTTTTAGGTGCATCGATGTTAGTTTATACATGGGGCGTATCTTTTCAGGTGCGTCGATGTTCAACTATGCATGGGGCGTATCTTTCTAGGTGCGTCGATGTTCGGTTTATGTACATCGACCATGGAATAGCGTTCCGTTTGTGATACACGTATTGGTGAGTTTTCATGCTCCCGTTTGTGGTAGGCCTTCCCCCTTTTGAGATTTCTGAATTTCTGGTTGTGATTTCTAGAATTTGTGTTTCACCAATTTTTGTGGATTGGCATTGATATGTTTTGTTAATATTTGTGTTTTGTTGAATTATTTAAAGAATGTGATTCTTTTTTGTGCTTCGAGTTGATTTGAGATATTATATGATTTTTGTTGTTATTTGATGTATACTTGACACAGTATGACATTTATGTTATCATACGTTTTTGGTCATATCTCTTATCCTATATCATTTTATCTGATATTTATAGCTAGACTGATCCGTTTATTATTTTCTTCTTAAATAATACTCGGGTCAGACCGAGGTATTTCAGGTGCTCCTGCTTGACTTCTTATCAGGGATTATCATCTTATTCTTTTGGCTAACTACTTTAGATTAGTAGTTTTTGTTATTATACATTTGAGATATAGACTCCTTGGTGTATAATTATTCTTTTGTCTAGCACTTTATCTATTCTCTTGTGATGTAGTGGATCTTGTTTTACCACTACTTTGATGTACACTTCTTTGTGCTATAATCATATCTGTTTCCCCCTTTGTGATACGAATGTCTGTGATTGATGTGTGTTATGTTTATTTCTATACTTGTTTCCGAGGTCCACTTAGCCACTGTGTTGTAGCTTTGAGTTTGTATCGGTATGTCGGATTTCCACTTGAAATGAAATATGTATTATATTATCTGACATATCGGTACTCGCACAAAGCAATTATACAGAAGGTCGCTCCTCAACAACCTTATTCTTCACGCTAGTCGACGGCGTTACTCCGTAGTGTCCTTGGCTAGCATGAGCATAGAGGTGGGGCATCACAATATCTATCTCTGGATACTAAGTATGGTCGAGCTTCATGCATTAGATCATGGACTGCATAAGCTTAGTTGTCATTATCTCCAGGTACTTGCACACTTACATTTTGCACATGCAAGTTCATTTAAACATAACACTATTCACAGTGTAAAATTAAGTATAAACAGATTCCAGAGCTCCCGAAGTCACTTCTTTTATAAATGTTAGAAATGACAGATTCTGTCTAGCTACGTAGCTTTGATTAAATACACACACATTTATATTCAAGTGAAATAACATCATAAGTGCTTGCTATTGCACTCCCATGAAAGTGAAATCCTATCTATTATTGCTAGCTTAAACGTGCCATCTCCAAACTTCTATTCAATTGCGTACGAACCTTCCCAACCTAGGCCTAAGTTTCCAGGGCCTAGAAAGATTTGTTTGAGAATGAGGTCGCCAATTTCAAAGGTCCAAGTCCTGACCTTAGTGTTGTAGTATAGGGCGACTCGGCTTCAATTGGCAGTTGCTCTCAAGTTGGCTTCATCAAGCTTCTCATCAATCATATCAAGAGGCTCCAGCAAGAGTTCCTCATTCATCCATGGATCGTAGTGAGTCACTTGATGAGAAGGTACCTAAAGTTCAACTGGGATCATAGCCTGTGATCCTTAAGCTAGGGTGAATGGAAAATGAACAGTCGTGGACTTATGGGTTGTTCGATAAGTCCAAAGTGCTAATGGAAGTTCATCAACCCAGCTGTCCTTGGCCTTTTCCAATTGCTTCTTAAGAATGGACTTGATAATCTTGTTCATTGCTTTGACCTGTCCATTCACCTGAGGATGTGCCACCGCTGCAAACCTGTTTTCCATGCAATGTCTACCGCAGAAATCTTTAAACTCAATACTATCGAATTGGGTCCTGTTATCAGAAATAATCGTTTGTGGAACTCCAAAATGACATATGTTGTTTGAAAGTGCTGCTATGGATCGTAATATGGAATAGTCACTAAGATATCTATTAGTGTGGAATAAAATATAAAAGTAAATAGTAAAGTAAATGACACCAGGGATTTTTATATTGGTTCGAACTCCCGTTCTACGTCCAGTCCCAGACTCCTGCAATTTTACTATCAACCCTCTCTTAACCCGGAGGAACAAGTATTACACCGCCTGAGCAACCGAACATGACTTTTACCGCCTAGACAACCGAATAGGACTTCTACCACCTAAGCAACCGAACAGGACTTCTACAATACATAAAGTTTTCTTGACTGTATGTGCTCTGTAGATAGCACGGATGAGTCTTTATAGTACACCCTTCCTAAAATCTTCTCCATTGTGTTATATAGTGTAGTACGTGAAGATCGGAAGCAATTGTAATCACAAATAGATTTGTGCTTGAATGTTCAAGTGATTTGAAAGCGTTTATGAAAGCAAATAGCAGAAAATAGTTTGCAAGAATATAGAATAGAATTAGAGAATAATGTTGTATTTTGCAATCTGAAATCAAGGCTATTTATAGAGTTAAAAAGTTGTAACTATTCGTGAAAAGGTTCGACCAAGAGATACGGAAACAACTGTTGAATTAATAGATGTTTCCGTTCATTGAAAAGTGGCGACCGTTCAGGAAAATAACCGTTATGAATATTCAGTCGACTGAAGATATGAATTAAGTAGACTGAACATTCAAACGATTTTTAAATTTAAAAATATATTGAAAAGACACTTCATTCAGTCGATTGAACCGAAGTGTTTAGTCGACTGAATGTTTAAACTTTTTTATGCATGTGTGCATGTTTCAATCGACTGAATACCCTAGTTCAGTCGACTGAAACTGTTACTTTCAGCCTGTTTGAACTATTTTTGAATGCAAGTTGTTTTATTATTTTATATAATCAAAACTTAAGTTCTGTAATTTAATTTGAATAATTTTTAAAGGCATGTGTGTGTGCATATTTCACTTAGGAGAGGTTTTAACAACTATTAACTACTAGCTAGACTATAGACAAACCAATTGTATATATATAAACTTGTCTTCGAAATCTTTTGGTCTTCGATCTATTGTCGAGTAGAATAGTATCTTCTCCTGCAATTTTGGTTAGTTCATATAATATGTACTTATATAGTTGTCACAATCAAAACATCAAAATACTAGGTTCTAACATTCTCCCCCTATTTGATGACGGCAACTATGTAAGTTCAAAAGACTATAAAATTTATGAAAAAGCAATAAAACTCCCCCTGAATTAATGAACTACCTGTTTATCTTCATATTTCTCCCCCTTTGTCATCGACAAAAAGGAATATTTTATGTATATGCAATAGAGTGCAAATGAATATATACGAATAATTTCAAGATAATGTATTGAAGTATGGCAATCATAGATATTAAAATGATAAATAAGAACAACATAGCATGGAAACACAACAATTGGTCATGGGTACAAAGAAATAAAACAAAAAAACTAACTAAAAAATATGCATAGACATGAAAACAAGAAAACTACACTTCATCATTTTCAGACTCTTCCTCTTCTTCCTCTTCGGAAGTGGTCCATTAGAAAGCAGCGGGAGGATTCTCGGCTACACTAGTGGAAGTTGAGCCGGTGCATGAGATCTTTTCCCAAATCTTATTCAAGAAGCCCTTGATAGAATTGAGCTTCTTGTTGGTTTTGGCGATGGTATGTTCAACGTTGACCAAACATTGATTAAGCTTTCGTTGATTCCTAGAGACGGTGATAAGACCCTCTTTAAAAGGAAATTAACCATGGAGTTCAACTATCTTGTCGTCGTCTTCTTCCCCGGCTTGTCGGGAAGGTTGAGAGTAGGAGGAGCCAATGTGAGGTACACAGGGTTGCGGGATTCCTTGAGCTTGATTAGCCGCCCATTGTTGGAAGCTAATAAAATCTTATGGCAGTGGGAGTTTTGGCAAGCCCATAAGACTTAATGTCTTAGAATTAGGCTCTACGACGGTGATGAAGTCAGAATCGGGAATTTGGACACCAAAGTTTTGGAGAGTCCGCACGATGTATGCTCCATAGTAGATCGTCTTGAAGCTCCTCTTGTGATTGACGGTGAGGAACTCATCAAGGACGACCTTGACCCACTTGACATTTTGGGAAGAGTAGATGGTATAAAGTGTTTGGAAGTCACGCTTGTAAACTTTCTCATAGCTTCTGGTACGAGGTTAGATTGATCGAATGAGAGCACGGTGAAGGATCCGTGCCTTTGGTCGTAAGGCGATGGATTTTAGCATGGTCATATCATCGGAAAGGAACTGATGAGGGACCTCATCCCTATTATCCATGTTGACTTTTACATCGTTGATGTCGAGGCCTTCGGATGGACAATGTAGAATGAATCCAAGTCTTTGGAGAGGAAGGTAAATTGGAATGCCGCATACTAAAGTCCATATGCAGTCATCTTTGTTCCTTGGATTTTGATGATCTAAGTTTATATTTGAAAAGAAAAGTTTGATAAGAAGAGGATAGATCTTAATGTTGTTAACATCAAAACCTATCAAGTTTTCGAGACCACTTGCCTCTGCGGTCTATTGAATTTCATAAGCATTGAAATCCGGGTACTTGATGAAGGAGCCATCAAAAATTCGAGAGCAATGCATTGATTTGAATCGAGTAACAACCATTTCGTCATGTAACCAAGACCTTATTTGGCTTTCTGAAGGTCTGGCGGTTGATTGACGGGGTCATTTTGATCTTGGAGCCATGGAAATTTATTGAAAATTGAAGTAGAAAATTTGATTTGAAAATTTGGGGGCTAGGGTTTCTTTTTCTGAAGTGAGGTAGGGCTTGAGTGAGAAGATGATGTATTTATATGGTAGGTAGAAAGGTGTATTGGAATTTGTGCAAAAAGATTTTGGAAAACCAGAGAATAGCATTCCAGTCGACTGGATTGGGGGGGGCAGTCGACTGAAATTTACAGGGTTTCTATCCCAAGATATTTTGCCTAAAAAATGAACAATTCAGTCGACTTAAATTTGTAGTTCAGTCGACTTAAATCTGGAAAATTTTAGGTAGTATGAAATTTCAGTCGACTGAAATTATAATTCAGTCTACTGAAAATTACAGGAAATTAACCCGCGTCTAATAGCCTAAAAATGGCCAAATTCAGTCGACTGGAATTGCTAGGTCAGTCGATTGACTTATGAATATTAAAAAATAAAAATTTGAATATTCAGTTGACTGGATAGCTAGGACCAGTGGACTGTTCCTATGCCTGGGAGTCTGTTTTGCTTCTGAACCAAAGATTTTTGCAAAGTAAAAATTTCTTAACTTTTAAACTTTAATAATATTTCATAACTAGTATAAAAACATTACAAAAACATAGAAACAAACATACCAACAATATAAAAAATTAATTTTCCAACAATTGAGAGTCATCGGAGGATGGTTCAATCTTCGTGATTTCCCGTAATGGCTGGATAGAGGACCAACCATTTCCGCGTTCCCAGAAGTTTGGTGGCACCTAAGGACATTGTGGACTTGGTTCCCAAGGATTGTGTGGAGCTTGAGAACAGATAGGTGAAGATTGATGAACAGTCTCCTTTGACGAAGACCCACAGAATTTCAACGCGACCTATTCTAGAAAACTTAAACGCTTAGCCTTTACTTTTTGTTCGTAGTAGAGTTCACGTTGTAATTCTAGAGTCTCTCTTTGGTGGTGATGTATATTATCGATTTTCTCCTCAGTTGATGGAGAACCAAAATGTTGAGTGCGTTTGGTTGTCTTTCCCTGTGGAGTATATTCTGTATGATGAGTCAGAGATGGTGTGATTTTGACAGGAATATAAACCAGGGTAGGTGTGTTGGTGTGATTTGACGATGATGATGAAGGTGTGTGAAAGCTGATTGATGATTGGTTTGAATTATTTTCTGATGCCATGTTGATATTTGAGAGATTAAATAATCTTTTAAGCTTAGCAAAAAGTAATTTTTCAGAGAGGATGAGTAAAAACAATAGATAGATAAACTCTTTATATATAGGTAATAAGGCTTAATTAAGTTAAAGAAGGCCAAGGTTCAAAACAATTGAAAAATAACAGCCATAAATCATTTTGTGGTAGGAAATGAATAGAGATAATGACTATTCAATAAGATGAGAGGTAGATAGTGTGAAGTGTAGCAAGTAACACAATAGCAAAATGGAAAGACATGAGAATTCCTTACCAGCAACCTAAGTTCAAGTGCCAGCATGAACAATTTTGTAACATTTTTATTTTTCTCAAAAATTCAAAAAAAATTAAAACTATAAATCATGAAAAGATATTATATCTAATTCCGTCGTAATTTTATAAAAGTATTTTCACTTAAAGGTTTTGTAAATATGTCAGCTATCTGATTTTCTGAAGAAACAAATTCTCCTTTTTCTATATTATCTCTAAGAAAATGATGTCTTATATCTATATGCTTAGTTCTAGAATGATTTATAGGATTTGTAGATAAATTTATTGCACTTATGTTATCACAGTAAATTGTTGAATTTGAAAGATTAACTCCAAAATCTTGAAGTGTTTGCTGCATGTATATTACTTGAGCACATGCCAAAGTAGCAGGGATATATTATGCTTCACACGTCGAAAGTGAAACACAATTTTGTTTCTTACTAAACCAAGACACTAAAGATTGTCCAATAAAGTGACAAGTACCACTAGTACTCTTTTGATCCATCTGACATCCTCCAAAATCAGCATCACTGTAGGATACTAACTCAAAAGGACATTCTTTTGGATAAAAGAGATCGTAGTCTTTAGTTTTGCTTAAGTATCGCAAAATTCGTTTCACTGCCCGCAAATGCGATTCTTTGGGATTTGCTTGAAATCGTGCAAATGTTAGAACCTAGTATTTTGATGTTTTGATTGTGACAACTATATAAGTACATATTATATGAACTAACCAAAATTGCAGGAGAAGATACTATTTTACTCGACAATAGATCGAAGACCAAAAGATTTCGAAGACAAGTTTCTATATTTACAATTGGTTTGTCTATAGTCTAGTTAGTAGTTAATATTTGTTAAAATCTCTCCTAAGTGGTATATGCACGCACACAAGCCTTTAAAAATTATTCAAATTAAATTACATGACTTAAGTTTTGATTATATAAATTAATAAAACAACTTGCATTCAAAACTAGTTCAAACAGGCTGAAAGTGATAGTTTCAGTCGACTGAACTAGGGTATTCGGTCGACTGAAACATGCACACATGCACAAAAAAATTTCAACATTCCGTCGACTAAACACCCCGATTCAGTCGACTGAATGAAGTGTCTTTTCAATATATTTTTAAATTTTAAAATCGTTTGAATGTTCAGTCTACTTAATTCATATCTTCAGTCGATTGAATATTCATAACAGCTATTTTTCTGAACGGTCAACATTTTTCAATGAACAGAAACATCCGTTAATTCAACAGTTGTTTCTGTATCTCTTGGCCGAATCTTTTCACGAATAGTTACAAATTTTTAACTCTATAAATAACCTTGATTTCAGAATGCAAAATATAACATTATTCTCTGATTCTATTATATACTCTTGCAAATTTTTTTCTTCTATTTGCTTTCATAAACGCTTCAAACCACTTGAACATTCAAGCACAAATCTATTTGTGATTACAATTGCTTCCAATCTTCATGTACTACACTATATACCACAAAGGAGAAGATTATAGGAAGGGCGTACTATAAAGACTCATCTGTGCTATCTATAGAGCACATATAGTCAAGAAAACTTTATGTATTGTAGAAGTCATGTTCTGTTGCTCAGGCGGTAGAAGTCCTATTCGGTTGTCTAGGCGATAGAAGTCCTGTTCGGTTGCTCAGACAGTGTAATACCTATTCCTTTGGGTTAAGAGAGGGTTGATAGTTAAATTCCAAAAGGAGTCTGGGACCGGACGTAGAATGGGAGTTCGAACCAGTATAAAAATCCCTGGTGTCATTTACTTTACTATATAATTTTATATTTTATTCCGCACTAATAGATATCTTAGTGACTATTCCATATTACGATCCATAGCAACACTTTCATTGTTTCTAACCATGAAGTTGATTACTTTCTTTGTGGTGATTGTGGCTAACGACTTTACCTCAGCCCATTTGGTGGAGCAATCAACTACAATGATGACGTACTTCGCACCACCTTTGGACATCGGTAACACACCAATGATATCGGTTCCTCGAACTGCAAACAGCCAGGGACTAACTATTTGAGTATTCTATGTCGGTGGGGTTCTTGAAATCTTAGCAAATTTCTGGCACTTGTCACACTTTCTGGTGTAATTAGCCGCGTCTCGGTTGACAGTAGGCCAAAAATACCTATAACAAAGGATCTTCTTCGCTTGGGTTTTCACCTCGGTGTGTTTGTGGAAGGCCTCTTCACATAATTCTCTTAGGGCTGGCTTGGCCTCCTCGTTGGCAATACACCAAAGAACATAGGAACTAAGAATTCTTTCCTGTAAAGTTTCCCTCTTGTATGATGAATCTTAAATCTTTACAAAGGAGTTGGTGTTGTTCGTTCTTTCTATCCGGAAGGATTCCTCTTTATAGATATTTCTTTATCAGAGTCGTCCATGACTCCTTCTCACATTTGGCCTCCAAGATCCAATCAATGTCCATCTGATCGATGCTTGAAGCCAATAGCACTTCCACGGGGACTAGGCCCATAAGTTGTTTATCTCTAAAACTGGCTAGCTTAGCCAGGCAATTGGCCTTCACATTTTCCTCTCTAGGAATATGCGTTATAGTGTAATATTCAACATCATTAAGCAATTTCGGGGCTCGGTTGAGATAAGGAGCTAGCCTCACTCATTTTGCCTGAAACTCTTTCCTCTCTTAACATATCATCAATTGGGAATTAGAGAAGATACGAAAAGTTTTAACTCCCTACCCCTTGGCAGTCTTGAGTCCTGCAATTAAGGCCTCGTACTCTGATTCATTGTTTGTCATGGGAAAGTTAGGTTTCAGAGCATAACAAATCGATCGTTCCTCAGGAGTCACCAACACAACTCTAGCACCAAAGCAATGTTCCATAGATGCACCATCCGTGTACATCTTCCATCTGGCATTCTACTTTCCCCTACTCTTTGGAGTATTATCTCGTGCAGTGTATTCAACAATAAAGTCTGCCAAAGCTTGATCTTTGACCGCTCTCCGAGGGTGGTAGGTTATGTCATACTAGCTTAATTCAATATTCTATTTCAACAGCCTTCCAGAAGTTTTATTTCATTGCAGGACCTGTCTCAAAGGCTGGTCGTTTAGAACTTTGATCGGATGAGCTTGAAAGTAGGGGCAGAGTTTCCTTGCAATGATTAATAGGCAGTATGCGAGCTTTTCTAGCTTCAGGTAATTTCCTTCAGCTCCTGTCAACCGCTTACGAGTGCTACACTTAAAGCATATACTGACACTACCAAATAAATAAACAAGTCCTCGTCCTTCAACGGCTTCGACATAATAGGAGATCTCCCCTAGTGTTACACCAGAGTTTGGAATGCGTATATACATTGTTGCATCCAAGCGAAATTCCTCTTCCCTTTCTCGATCAATTTGAAGAAAGGGATGCATTTTTCGGTGGCTCTGGAAATGAATCTACTCAGGGCGGTGACCTTCCCATTCAAACCCTGGACATCCTTGATCATTTCTAGGGCTTTGATGTTTTCTTAGTACTTCAATTTTCTTCGAGTTGGCTTCAATTCCACAGGAGTTTATGATGAAGCCTAAGAATTTCCCTAACATAATGCCGAATGAGCATTTCAAAGGGTTTAGCTTCATTCTATATTTCCAAAGAACACTGAACATCTCTGCCAAGTCGTCAATGTGGTTCCTCGATTGTTGTGACTTCACGAGCATATCATCTACCTCCATCAAGCGCATTATCTGATCTTTGAACATCTCGTTCACCAACCTCTGATAAGTCACCAGATAGCAGTACAATCCTAGATCAGTTATAAAACTGGTGTGTTCCTGGTCTGAGACGTGCATCAGGATCTGATTATATCCAGAATATGCATCCATGAACGAGAGCAATTCATGTTCGACCATCGAGTCTACCAGTTGGTCGATCTTCGGAAGTGGGAAGTTGTCCTTTGGGAAAATCTTGTTTAGGTCTGAATAATCAACGCATGTCTTTCATTTCCCATTAGCTTTTTTTACCAAGACTAGATTAGATACCCACTCCGGGTATAGGGCATCGTGGATGAAGCAGTTGTCTTTCAACCTCTCCACTTCTTCTTTGAGTGCAATGGATCTCTCCGTACCCAAGCTGCGGAATTTTTGTTTCATAGGAGTGCATTTAGGATTTACATTCAATGCGTGCCTCGCTATCTCCAATGATATTCCACACATGTCTGAGTGAGTCTAGGCAAACACATCCAGGTTTGGCTGGAGAAAACCAACCAACTCTTTCATCAATTTCATGCCAAGCCACGATCTGACCTTTAGGACTCTTGTAAAATAATCATGGCTGATCGGAATATTGATTGTCGGCTTGGCTGGAGTGGCTCTCCGATCCTCTGGCTCTTTTTTTGGATCCATATCCTTATGAAGCCGACCATGTTGTCGAAGCCAAAGCTCAAGTAGTGATTAATATGCATCCAAAGTCCAGATGCAGAGAGTCCACTGTACACCCTTTTCTTCTCTCTTTGCCTTGCCTCTTTTAGCTCAATGACATAACATTCGCAGCCAAGCCCATAGTCCTCTTGCATTATTCCTACACCATTCTCTATCGGAAACTTCATTGTTAAGCACCATGGGGCAATCGCCGCTCGAAATTCAGCAAGGGCCGGTCGGCCCAAAAAGGCATTATAAGCTGATTAAATATCCAACACGATAAAAGGCACAACCCACACTCTCTTGCGGTCGCCCTCTCCAAGCACCACCGGTAGATCCATACATCCTACTGGCTCAGTATAAGTCTTGCTAAATCCCTAGATCTAAGATTTACACGACTTTAAGTCCTTATCCTCCAGAAGCATCTGGTCGTAGGCTCTCTTGAATAGAATGTTGACTGAGCTCCTACAGTTAACCAACACCTTCCTTACAACAACCAAACCAATCATAGCCAATATCACTAACGGATCAATCATTGGGGCATATACCCCATCTGCATCTCTATTTCAGAAAACAATATCATCTATCACGATTTTGAGTTGTCTTGCCAGAACATCATCTTCAATGGCGAAATAGCTCTCATCCATTGCATGCTTCAATTCATCGACATATCGCTCCATCTCTTTCCAGCTCTTCTCAACTGGATGTGGTCCCTCAATAATGGTATCGATCACCAATCACTTCTCAAGCTGCCTAGGCTCATCAACACCAGGCCCGGCTTGCCCCTGCTAGAGGTTTGAATTTCCTTGCCCGCCATACTATGGGGTTTGCACAAACAATTGTAACTTTCTTCTTATGGATCAGTTCCTTGATCATATCATGCAAATGTCTGTATTCATTGGTTTGTGACCATGTGTTTCGTGAAATCTGCAGAACTTGCTAGAATTTTTCTCTTTTTTAGTCGACTCCCTTAGAGCCGGCTTTCTGTATTGCTCTTTTCCTTGAGTAGCTAAGTATATGTTCTCAATCGAGTTATTCAGTGGAGTGTAGTTAGCAAACTTCAGGTTTCTCGGATGCCTCCTTGAATTTGATTTCTTATCTTTAGCTCCATTGTCATTCTTGCTCTATCTACCACTTCTATCTACCATATTAACATCAACAATACCAGAATTCCCTTCATACTATTTTACAGTAATATTGCTTTGTATCATTTCTACCAATTGACCGACATCGACTTCCTGAGGGTAGTACTTGCCTCCTCTAAGCGTAAGAGTTATTCGCCTTTCTATAGAACACGTCCATTGTTGGTTGGGGTTTCATCCTCAACCACCTCTCGAAAATAGTCTTGGGATGAATCACTTTAATTAGTGCTATTAACACAATATCTTCTTGAGCATTGCTCACTTCAGTCACTGCAGTATTGAACCAATGCAAGAAAATCTTTCAAACACTCTCCCGCTCCCTAGAAGAGCTTGGAAAGTGACATGGCGTCCTTCAAACGAGTAATATGCATATGGAATTACTCAATGAACTTCCACGCTAGTTTTTTGAAAGATGATATGGATCTCGACAGCAACCGGGTGAACCACATCGTCACCACTCCCTCAAGGAAAATCGAGAAACAACAATATCATACAACATCAGTAACTCTGGCAGAGTCCATGTGCCAGTCTTACTTTATCAGATGTTGCCTTGGATCTGTTTTCCCGTTATATGGCGGCATCATCAGCATCACAAACCTCCTCGGGTATTCCTCATATGGGCTATATTTCGTGAATGGATTCCGGTTCGAGGAGGAAACCCAATCATCATTAGTTCGATGCTGGCTCTCACTTATAAGTCTCCAGACCATTTCAGTCAAATCCGGCTCAGATAGGACTACTGAACGGCGGTAATCATGATTTATCCGAAGTGTTTAGCCCAACAATCGTTCTTGGTTTGGTTTATGAGACTTGGGTTCTCCTGACTCCATGAGAATCGTTTGTTTCGCAGTTTGATGACTTCTCCGATGCAGGTCCACAGCAGCCGCCATATTTCCTACATTCTGGCCATCTGCAGTACAACCAAAAGCCAGGTCAATACCATCATTTGAAAATTGAGCATTAGGACCAAAGTTGGATGGTTCGGTGCCGATCCCTCTCGATGGATCGGTACCGATCCATAATCCTTTGCCCCGACTTGGTCCGGCTTTTGCTTTAGTGCTCCTGTCTCCTTTTGAGCCATTTTCTACTACCTATTCCTCTGCCTTTGCTCCATCGACGAGGAGCTGTCAGATTTTGAACCAGAAGGTGTCCTATCCCTCCTACTTCTCCTGCGTTTGTTTGTTAGTTGATTCAACAAATCCAAGCTCTGCTTCGTTTGTTGATTCAATTCATTGCGGCTTTCCTGGAGCTTGTCTTCTATTTGCTTCATCATACGTTCCATCTCAACTCTAGTAAGCACATCTGTTGGGTCTTGAACATCTACAACATCTGGGTGCACTACGTCTTCAACTTATTGAGGGTTGATATCAACATCTTCAGTAGCACATGAAGTGGTGGATCGATCTCTTCTAGGGGCCATTATAAAAAAACACCTGTGTAGATTTTTGAAAACTGAGTAGTTGAAAATTCCAAAAATGAAGAAATCTCGATCTATCTCTCGGATTTAGGCAATCTAATAGTAGATGATGGATCCAAATGAGTAAAAACATGACACAAAATGTTTGTAGTGGTTCGTAAAATCATTAACTAGTCCACTTGAGATTCCTATTGATTATCTTGTTGTTTTACAAGTACGTTCTTATGGTTCGGTACCACTCCATAAGTAATTACAAAAAAATATGTAAAAATTACAAGGAAGCAAAAAGATCCCGAAAATGAGCCCTTAGCCCCCTATTTATAGCTGAAGGCTGGCAGGAAAAGCTCTACCACGTCTTCCTCCATGATCTAGCAGTAGTTTCCCTTGAGAAAAAAGAACCATGTCAGCAAGAAACTATGAATCGGTAACAACCCATAGGCATGGGTCGGTACTGATCCATAAGATTGATTTATGGATCGATTTTGATACTTCTTGATGTGAAGACTTGTTGTTTGCTTTGTGATTACTATCTTGTTTGCATGGTATAGGCTTATTTCTAAATCCAAGTGATGGATCAAGGGAGGAATGGAGTTGTTGATTTCAGGTGCTAGAGGCGTTCGATAGCAAATGACATGCAATCGATCAATAAAGCTTGGAATGGGTTGCTATCACAATACTCGAGTATGGAAGGAAGTTGGAGTGATTTAGTTGCAAGTTTATGGATCCGTACCGACCCATGGTGATGGATCGATATCGATCCATTATTTAGATGGATTCGACTTTCGGATTTTGTGGCTTTTGTTTTCATTTTGTGATCTGGGTTGCACTTGCTTACTGGACTCTATGGCTATCTCTCTAGGCTATCTACCTTGATATCTTTCAAGTTCGGCTTATTCAGTCCATTCAAATACTGCTAGGTCAAAAGGCTAGATAACAATTATATATATGTATACACATATTATCCATGGATTATAGAATATAAACGTATACTTTAATATCTAAAATAACTTATATATATTTAAATTAATATATTATAATAATATGTGTATACATAATATTAATATTTTATTTATAAGATAATATATGTACAGATATTTATTAATATATTTTAAATATAATATATATATATATATATAATTATTTAAACTAACTAAACATACATACATACATACATACAAACATACAAACAAACACACACACACACACACACATATATATATATAATTTATAATCTTTATATAAATTAATAGCTTATATACATACATATATTTTGATAACATATACTTGCATACTGGATGAGCTAACATGCCCATTGCGATGTAAATCCCAATATCCATACACGGGGATGTTATATCTTGCAGGAGTTGATATGTTACGCATTCACACATACATATATGTGGATATGATACATATATATATATACATATATATCAATATGTAAGTTAAATAAAACTATATAATTTATAAATTTAAATAAAAGAAAAGATTTTTTAAGTAATATTTAGAAATGTTCTAAATGAAGTAGACTTCGTAGGCCCAATAAAGATCAAATAGGGTAGATTATTTGAAATTCACCAATAACTTCTACTGCGAGCTAGCCTAATTCTAGCATTAAAAGTATGCAAACTAATGGGCAAGGAAGGGAGGCATCCCAGAAGTTCATGCTGAAGCCAGTACTCAAATGCCTACCCCTGCTGAAGGAGGAATGGATATGAATGATGTTCAGCCACTTTATGATGGAATATAAGGCAACAACTAATAGGAGTTTTGAGCCAAGACATGAGATAGCAAGAGAAGCATATTTTTTTAAGATGAACAAAGTTTTCAAGAGTTACAGAGGAAAGGAGTTCACATGGAAGGAGTCTGCCTTGGAAGTGTTAAATTTGTGGAAGGTGTGTGAATGTATCTTTGGAGACTTGGATATGATAATGCTCAGAAGAGGTGGTAAGTTTCTTGTCAGCTTCAGAAGGATGCATTGGATTGGTGGGAGACCGTAATTGCTGAAGTCTAAGACGAGGAGGTAACCCGAGAGTAGTTTAAGGAGCAATTTGACTCAATTTATTCCCGAATTGCAAAAGAGTGCATTGTATAGGGAGTTCCTTGGCTTGAAGCAAGCAGAGATTGATTTGGTAGTGTACGTTCAGTGCTTTAATGCCTTGCTGAAGTATGGAAGGTAGCATATTAATAATCCACTAAAGAAGAATGAGAAATGCATAAAAGGTTTGAGGAAGGGGCTGAATCACAAGGTGATGGTGCACCTATTGTCTCCTTTTGAGATGGTGGTGGAAATGGCGAGAAGGTATGATCGCCTATTTCAAGGTAAGAGAAAAGCTAATGTTAGGTCCAAGGGAGGGTGGAAGAAAACATTCAATCTATATTAGAAGGGCAGAAAGAATCAAAAGGAGGAAAAGCCTTAGAAGGAGGAGATTAAAGGACAAATGAAGCAGATGTTACTTGCTTTAACTGCGGACAGATGGGGCACTTCTCAACTATGTGTACCCACTCGAAGAACAAGAAGAGGGCTAAGTGCTTCATTTGTAAGAGACAAGGCCATAAAAAGAGGGATTGTAATCAAATCGCAACTTAAGGGAGCTCGACGGAAGGCTAAGCGAAGAAAAGTAGCTCGACTTGGAGCAATTCACGACCTGGAAGGTGATCGATGCCACGAAAGAAATGTCTTGTGCAACCTGACATGGCAAGGTGTCGTGTGCAAACTGAAGGTGTTCTGTCGTGGATTTCTAGGTGCGGCTGAATGTGGATTGGAAGGGCCGTGCCATGTGGGTGTTGTTGTCCAAGGGTTGTGACGTTGGGGTTGTGGCAGTAGAGATAAATGCTTGGCATAGCGGACGACCTTAGATGATGTGTGGCAGCGAGCTTAGCGAAGTATTTAGCGGTAGTTTGACATGGTTTAATCGCAGTTTGGTCGCTTGAGCGTAGTATGAGGTGAGTAAAACTCTTTTTACTCACAACTAACGTCTAGCTATTGCAAATTTTTGTTGATCAATACGATTGAATTGTGAATTGGTAATGGATGTTTGATTGGGTTGTTTGATTTGTTTGTGTGAGTTATTCTGTATAACTCACACTATGACATGCATTCTATTTTCTTGGAATTTGTTGATTGATTGGATGATGGATTTTTGGTTGATATAAATTTGATTGGATGAAATTGAATTGCATATTTTATAATCGACTGCTGTTGTGATGAGATCACATATTTTAATCGACTATTGTTGTGATGAGATCACATTAGTAATTGATCGGAAGGGGATTAATTGATTAAAATGGAAGACTTTGAGAAATGAAATATTTTAGGAATAAATATTGGATTTTTGGAATGATTTGTATTATAACTGGAATTATTATTCATGGTAGAAAATTATTTAAGTGTATTTGTTCTTGAGTATTCTATGAATATAAATAGTTTGAAAATGATGAATTTCGCGATTTGATTAAATAAGTTAAATTTTAGAACTCTTATATTTTTATTCACTTATTGTTGATTACAAAAATAATTAAAGTTGGAATTGATATTTTTGGAAGGTGGTAAATTAATTTTATTTTGGATCTAATAAATTGGGAGTTTATAAAAGAATATTTTGAGGTTGTAGTAAGCGGAGAGCAAATTATATACTGAATGAAAATTTTTATTTACAAAATTTAATTATATGACTTTGGGAGATTATATTTAATTGAGAATCCTTATTTGAAAAGTTGAGTTATTTAAATTTGTTGTTTAAAGGAAATCTTGAATTATAAATATTGTTTAATATGATTATTTTATTTATTAGAAAAGAACTCTAAAAGTGTATGAATTATTTTTAGAAATAGTTTTAAATGATTTGAAATTAAATTGTAATTTATAGATTTCCTAGAATTTAAATAATAGATTTGCAACTATTTATTTTGAGATAGAAAATGATATTTAAGGAAAGGATGAAAATTTTATAAATTGATTTTCTATCAATTGAAAATTTATATTTGAAATTATTTTCGATTGTGGGAAAATGTAGTTTTAAAACCCCTTTCGAATCAATAAAAATTGGACTGTATATTTTGATTGCCTTATATTTCCGTGTAATAAGGAATTAGAATAAACAGAGTTATAGTACCATTTGGTATGAGACTTTCGGTAATATTTTTATGGTTATTCTTTGGACTTGTTATATAGAATAATAGGCGAGTGTAGTTTACGAACATTGAGTAAATATTCGAGTAACACTGGGTGGTATGGGATGCCCAAACTGATACTTGTTCGATAACTCTTTGTAAGTAGATGTCACTCGATAGGGTTATGTCAACGGAGTATTAGTTATAGTGATGCGAGTTGAGAATAAGCAGTCTAAAGCCATTAGAGTGTCTATTTATTGTGTGTACTCCTATTATACGTTGGGGAGTAACTTGATTAGCTACTATCCATCCTAACGGTCCGATTGCGGGGTCGCTCCTTGAATTTGTGGCACACCTGTTGATTTATATGACTGAAATCTACTTCCCCTGTGTCTTTTAAGCAAGTAGTCTGTTACCATTAGGGGCACTTGCAGGGTCATGGCCAATTCATAGCGTGGTCTTGTAGCATGTTTATGACATGCGATGGATAAGGGTCACGATGGTCGTCGATGTAACTAAGACTGTAGGAGTAGTGCTAAGAGCGTATGAAGAAGGCTCCTAGAGCAGGCTGAGAGCTGTTAGTCTCCCGTTTGGTTATTGTTGATGAAATAGCATGAGATGCTAAAGACACTATTTATTCACCTATGTGAGATCATTGTGTTTACTACTAAGAGACGATCTAATCATTCTCCGAAACCGATGCTGAAATAGATATCTATGATGCTAAGAGAACATAGGACTGAGAGTCCCAATGATTATCCATGATAGTGAGAGTTGTGTGGATTAGTAGAGGTCTAAGAGGCCGTATGATCATTCCATTGGTTGAGAGCCAAGTCAATTACTATAAGGTTAAAGGTTTAGATTATTATTATGTTGTTATCGATTTCTTGGATTATTTATGGGGGCGAGAGTCTATGTAGTTGTGTAACCCCTTACACATCGATTATACACTATCAAGGATAGCTAGAGATGCTGAGAGCATAGAGTTGGATCCTATACCTATTTCTACATGGTTATTTGAGAGATGACCTGGCTACCAAGGGTATGCCATATATATATATATATATCATGTTTGTTTGATTTGGGTGATTGTTATGTGTTATGTGTGTGTATGTGTGTGTGGGTATAACTTGAGTGATACGGACCCCAGATACATCTACTTTACGATTATCCAAAGATAATCTAGGGCATCGTTGAAAGCATGTCCTGTATTATTGTTGAGTTTTATATCTAATTATAGTAAGATTATATTTGTACCACCTACTTGATTATATGCATGTTTAGTGTGTTGATTAACTTTGCTTGGAAATGGGTTATCTTTTGTGTTCATGGTTTTGAGATATATTAACACTTGAGTTATGCATGTGCCACTTGTGTTGCACTTGTATACCATGCCAGTTTTTATTGACATCTACATTCTAAACATAGTCTGACCTGTGTGTTATTTATATAATACTCAGATCAATCTGAGACATTTCAGGTTCGATGAAAGATGACCAGTATGTGGTTGTTAAGCACAGATGGAGGATACAACATTTGTATATAGTTTGTATATTTGTTTTTACATGTATTCATGTGTTGTCGAGATGTATATTGGACACGTTATGTATATTATTTATGATAATAGGCGTTTGCCTATTTTATAGACCCACTTGGACTCATATATATTTATTATTATATTTTATCGCCGCATTGATGACTCTGTGAACTTTGTGATTTATTTTATGTTGTGTATTGTTTTATCTTGAAGACACATGTATTTATTGCTTTGTACCGATATTGTGTACCTATACATAAGTTGTTTATGATTGTTGAAATACGTACCAGCGTTAGCCCCAAGGAAATATTCACGTGTGTAAGCCCAATATCGCCTTATTCTCCGTATCATCAGACAGTATAACACTGTAATACTCTTTGGTAAGATGGGTATAGAGGTGAGGTGTTACATTTTGGTATCAGAGCAATGTTTAGAATAATTTAGAGTATAAGAGACACGAGTCTTGGCCTTAGATGAGACT
This sequence comes from Allium fistulosum, assembly GCA_030737815.1. Lineage (NCBI taxonomy): Eukaryota > Viridiplantae > Streptophyta > Magnoliopsida > Asparagales > Amaryllidaceae > Allium > Allium fistulosum. The sequence goes on from CM060907.1 coordinate 779,521,575, forward strand.
TAGAGTCCCTGTCCTCGTGGGTATGGTAGATTATTAATTATACTTAGGTGCTATTAGAAGTAATTATTGGGGTAATCATCTGAGGACGTATTTGTATTTTTCTTATAATATAATATATATTTCTTCTACCTATTTCTCAGTGTAGTCTCTATATGAGAAACAGAGTACTTGATGAAGGTTGTGAAGGTAGAAGTAGTAAGTCCGACCAGTAGTGTTGGCATTGATGGTTAATAATAAACCTCTATGTGGCTTGTATATGAATGAAATGATTCAGTAGTAATCAGAGTTGCGCAGTGGAAACTGATTGATAGTTTTCCGCTGGAAGCGTTTGTTTGTTCGCTGAAAATGTGTGTATTATTGTAAATGCTTATTTGATATTATGGATGGATGATGTGTGATGGTTTGCCTTGTCGTGAATGGTTCCTGAATTGGATATATGTACGAATTTTAAAAATAAATATTTTATTCAAACAAGCATATAATTTTATAAAATAATGATATAATTTTATAAAGTAATTAGAATTCTATTTTGAGTGATGTTTGAGATATTGGATAAAAATTTGTTGTTTGAAGACCAAATAATATTTTAAAGCAAGTGTATTTTATGATTGGAACATTTTCGATTGAAGGTGCATATTTCTATATAAAACTAGTTATGGTTTTTACAAATAATTGTTTCCCATATGAAAATATTTAACATGGATATTCAAAGGGATTTTTGAAGCTGATTTCATGTTAATTTGTCCGTTGAGTGATTTAAGAATTCTAGCGATGCACCTGGCCAACGTTATCGATAGGGATTCCTAAATACTAAGACGAGACATTTGAACATATTGTTTTGGAAAGATTAAACGTTTTGTGAGAATTAAATATTTTGAATAACATCAAAACTAATATTTTGAAGGAAAATTTAATTTTTGGAAGGTAGAAAATATTTGTAACAATTTTGGGAGATGTTTCGAAAATAAAGCTATTGTTGAAATAAATGATTTGAGTTATATATTATTGAAAAAAAGAGTAAAGTATTATTTAGGAAGGTACATTGGTAAATATTTAGAAATAGTAAAGATTTTTTATTATAGATTTTTAAGCGGTGATTACAGCCATCGAGCATTAGAGGACAAGTAGTCGACGGCGAGGCATCGTCGATATATTTATATTTATGTATTGGAATTTGAAATTATATGATTTGTGATGTGATCATCTGCGAGCCATGTTATGGGATTGTTCGTGACTTAAATTAATTTTGTGACTATTTTTATTATGATGCTTTGGGATATAAAAGTGTGTGTGTATAAGTTTTCAAAAATAAAATGTAGTAAATATTTGTGTTAATTTTATGGAACCAAAGTAAGTAATTTGAAACGGAATCGTATCTCGTGAATAATGAAATAAAGTATTGATTTTGGGTGTTTTGTGGTAAAATGAATTTTTTAAATAAGCAAAATTATGAATATACATAGTGAATTTAAAATCTAAATTTTGAGAGAATAATTGAAAGGAAATTTTGTGCATTACAATTTATAATATTAATGAAGATTCTCTATTATAGTGATAAAACTATGGTGTTTCTATGTAGTGTATTTAGAAGTATTTAAATTGTTCTTGGCTACATTAGAATTGATTTCTATCTAAAAGGATATATTTAGAAGTGATGTAATTTTTTATCGAAAAAGATTTGTAAATTAAATGAGTGTTTGATAAGTGTTTTTGTAAATATGTTGAAAGTCAATTTTTTGATTAAAAGATCATATAAAAATCATTTTGGAAATATATTTGAAAGAAAAAAATATTAAATGGCTTTTGAATTATGGTATCAAACGTTTGGAAATAGTTTGAAAAGATTTTATGAAGGCTTTGGAAAGTTATTTCAAAGTATTGGAAAAGATTTCGAAAAGAAATGATAGAATATTTGGAAGCGGAAAAAAACTGCGGTCCTTACAAAAATGGTCGTAACTTGCGAAGTATTGATCCGTTTTTGTTGATTATTCTTCCATTGGTAAGGCATTTAAATAAGTAACAACTTTGTTGTTTATCACCTTTCATAATTTTGAAGTTTGCTAATACTAAAATCTATTTTTAAATTGGATCAAATCGTTGTCCGGAAATATTAATTATCCAAAAACAGCGCCGAATTGTTTTAATCGTATCCCTTAAAAAGATAATCTGATTTTGACAATTTTGCCCATTTCGGAAACTTAGAAGCCAAGAAACAACTTTTGTTGGAGAGTTTTGTGAAATATTGATGACTTCTAGGCAAAAACTATGATTAATATGTTGGGCCTGTGTATTTATCGAAAATCTGAGCTAAACCGCCATAGTATTTTGAGCATGACTTTTGGCCTTCTTATCCATTTTTAACGATTCAACATTCGTTGGAAAGCTAAGGTAATATGGAACCGTTTTTATGTTGAGTGTTTTGTGAAATTTTATCGTTTGCTAGATGAAAAATTGATTTTAAAGATATGGACCTGCATTTTAAAACCTATTTCTGAATTTATATAGTTTAGAAAAACTATCGTAACTTTTGATATACTCCTTATTTTCTTGATCCAAAAGATGTTTTGGAAAGCTAATTGAATACACTACAGCTTTACTCTTGAAAGCGTCAAATGACTTTGCGTTTTTGAGCCCTTAAACTTAGTTGGAAAGTTGCATAAATAGAAATGCAATGTTGTTCTTTTGTTATATTAATGCAATGATAGTATATGTTATATGTATGACCTCACATGAGTTATTTGAGCTACAGCTAGGTGTATGAAGACGTTGGGAGTTGGATTTTGGTGTATGCTCATTTTTTCTTACATAAAATGAAATAAACTTGCTTAAAATGCAAAATAGAGGTACGTTTTTATGGTATATCGATATATGTTGTGATATATATTGTTTCCCATGTTTTGAGATTCCCATTGGTTGGGGTGTGTACATATATTGTGTAATATTGTGTTTTGATTTTTTGGAACCCTCTCCATGCAAAGGAGGCTCCATCGAAATTTTCCAAAAAATTCGACACTTAGAAAAATTTTCACAAAAATTAATCGTATGCGGAAAATAGAAAGTCGTTAATTGAATGTATTTGAATAGTAGCTTATGCTAAGGTGGGTTGGAATATGAGTGCCATATAGAGAATTGAGTGAATTTTGTTGTCAGACGGTTGTGAAATACAAAGGATATGAGTTATATACGACGTTTCCTTATAAGAAATTGCGAGGACGCAATTTTCTTAAGAGGGAAGTCTGTAACAACACCGCTTTCTTTGCCGTGAATTAAATAAATTTATTTAAAATAAAATTGTTTTAATTTGAAATTTGATAATTTATATTTTAAAAATAATTTTTTTAGTTAATTAAACTCTATTTAATAAATTGAATTAAATTTTCAAATTTCTTTCAAATAATAAACTGAAATTGAATAAATTGTTTTAATTGAATACAAAATATTTTTATATGCGTAAATAATTGTTTGTGATTAAAATGGTGAAAAATAAATAAGCGGACGTCGAATTAAAAAAATTGTTTAGTTATTAAAATATGGTTTGTAGAGTGAGATGTGAATCAATTTTTTTGATGAAAGAGTGATCCTCGTAGAAGGATAGCACTCATAATTTTGTTATAACTAAAACAAAGTACATACAAAAAGTTCATAGTACAATGAGTTGCAATTAAATAAGATCATCACTTTGATGATCAAGCAAAATAGAAAGGGGAAAGGAGAAGCAAACTAAAAATAAAAAATATATACAATCATTTAAGGTGGAAACGGAAGGTAATGTAACAAGATGGTGAGGCTGCTTGAGGGTGAGGTAGGACTGAGTAAAAGAGGAGCTGCAGGGATTTGAAGCACATAAGCCCAAAACTGTCCTGAGCCCTATATTAGGCTTTAGGCTGTGGACTGCAACAGAGATTAAATTGTGAAGCACAAGCCCAAACAAACCCAGGGCTGCTGCGTGAAGGGACTTCTCTGCCAAAATTGGATGTGAACTGTCTAGCAATATACTACAGACTGCGGCAGAGACCAATGGATCTGAAAGCTAGTGATCTCTCCCACTAAGAAGATGCGATCTTGAGCAGTTGAGTGAGGCCTGGCACATGAGAGCTGACATGACAAGTGAGGAGGTGCGTGGGACTGATATAGCTTTAAGTAGACGAGTTGCGAAACATAGAAGTGTGCACATATCAGGAGTACACGTGAAATGAGAGATGTAGAGAACTGCTAATGATTGTGTGCTAAAGTACAGATAGGCTACAGTGAGATGATCTAAGGGTGAATCGAAGGTTATGCGGCAAGAGGCGAGAATGAAGGCTGCTGGTCGTAATCTGCATTATGGACACTGAAGCGAAATCTGAAACAATGCACTGAAATTGATTGGTTGATGCTGATGCAATATAGTATAGCCATGTTATTCTGTAAGGAGAGAGGCAATCTCCAGTGAAGAATAGCCGCTAAAGGTTTGAGCCAACCAGGCGTTCCAATCTGCATCTTCTCCGACAGAACCTATCCACGTAAAAATATACCAGGAAATACCGTATACAATGGAGGAAGGATTTTTGTAGACGTTATAAAAGATTATGTTATTTCTTTCGAGCCAAATTCCCCAACTAGTGATAGAGTAGATTGAATCAATATAGTTTATAGTTATTTTATTGAAATCATATCTAGAATTATTGCAATATTCAAATGCCGAAGGAATTATTAAGTTAGTGCCAATGTCAAAAATACAGAGTAAGCTACTAATAATGGAATTGGTGAACTGACAATCATAAAACAGGTGCCGAGTGGTTTCAGGGTGAAGATTGCAGAAGTAGCTTATGTTGGGATTAATATTATTAGATAGCTTAAAGTCAATACATTCAATAGTGCTCAATTTATTGTGTAAAACTATCCACATATGAACCTTTATTTTATGAGGAAACCTCATTTTCCAAACATATTTGAAGAAACGATGAGTTGAAACACCTAAAAAGGTCAATAACCTATACATGGACTTTGAAGTATATCTTTTTTTGTTATCCTAGCACCAAATTAAGCTATCATGTTGGTCAGTAGATTGATGTGGTTAGTTTTATTAATTAGACTTTGAAATTTGATAAATGCATTCCCTACAAGAATGCGGTTAAAAGAAAAGTTCCAGTTAAAATTTACATGAGCCACAAAAATGTTATCAATAAGATCGTTTTTGTTGCTTGAAACCAGAAATAGATATGGGAACTCATTTTTTAAGGCGATAGACGAGACCCAAGGGTCATTCCAAAATGTTGTTTTATTACCGTCGTGCATGTAAAATTTTAGGACCAATTTAAAAATGTGAAACAAAGAAGAAATATTTTTCCAGAAAAAAGAAAACGGGTGGTTGTTTGGTTTATATAAGTTTTTGGTTTCATTATAATAGTAGTTACTGATGATGTCTTTCCAAGTAGATGGGAAAGTTCCAAATCCATTTACACAGTAACGAAGTGTTTAATGCCTTCAGATTGGTGATTCCTAGACCGCCTTGGATTTTGGGTTTACAAACTATTTCCCAGTTAATGAGACAACTTAGATTAGAACAGTAAGTCCTCTCATTCCAAAGAAATTTCTTTCTAATGATGTCTATTTTGTTGATTACCCAGTTGGGAAATCAAAAATAGGACATCCAGTGGATAAGAATAACAGATAAGTTCGAGGTAACGAGAATCGTCCTACCTGCTCTCGATAGGCAATTCGCTTTCTATAATGGGAGTCTTTTATTTATTTTATATATTACCATGTTCTGGTCCTCTCTTTTGGGTTTTCAATTGACGGGTGGGAATGCCAAGATAGTTTATCGGTAAGTTCACGGTCTTATAGTTTAGTGCGTTTGCCAGACATTAGTAAAGTTAGAGTGGTTGTTTATTACCAAAACTGAATTTTATGGAAGTTAATTTTCAATTCTGAAAGAAGTTCAAAGCTATAAAGAATTAACTTAAGAGATGTGATATGGTGAGGAAGGTGAGAGCAGATTATGAGAGTGTCATCTGCGTAATAAAAGGAGGAATTCCTCCAGGAGCAATTTCACTTCCTATAGAGGGAAGAATACTATTTTAAATAGATATTCTTAAATTTTATTAAAATGTCAATTGATAAATGAAGAAGAAGGGGTGATAAAGGGTCGCTTTGCCTAAGATCCCTTTTTGATTAAATTTTGTTTCCTTTAATTCCATTAACTAGAATGGAAGACACACTAGATTTTAGGACGAGCCCGATCCATGATATCCACCTCGAGCCAAATCCCCTAGCTCTAAGCATGTCTAGATGGAAATCCCAATCGCGATGGAGTCAAATGCTTTGGCGAAGTCTAATTTAAGAAGAGCACAGGTTAAGTTTTCGTTATTACAGTAGTTAATAACTTCTTGGGTAGTGGCAATGCCATCCATGATGTGTCTACCTAATGTGAAAGCAGTTTGGGATTTGTTGATTAGGTTATCCATTTTATTTTTTAGTCTGTTAGCCAAAACCTTGATGATTATTTTAATAGAGCCATTAATAAAGGAGATAGGTCTAGAGTCTGAAAGCTCCATCAGATTTGTTATTTCGGGGATAAGAATTACATCTGCATGGTTGGGCCTACCTATTTGAAGCCTACCGTCAAAAAGTTCATCCAAGAGAGGCATGAAGTCGTTTTTGATAGTTGGCTAAATGTTCTGATAGAATATCAACAAGAAATCATCTAGTCCCAGGGTTTTGTCATAGGCTAAACCCTTAATAGCTGTCCAGACCTCCTCTTCAGTGAAATGAGATTCTAATTCACCAAAAGTGGGGCCTGGGTTGGGTATAGGGCGAACCAGTTAGCTTGGATTATATTAGAATATTTGCTATCGAAAATCTCCTTGTAGTGGTTAGTGAATATGTTGTTAAGCAGTGATTGTTCTTTAATTTCTATATTGTTCAATTTAATAGAATTGATGAAGTTTATACGATGTCTACCATTTGCAATATGGTGAAAGAACTTAGTATTTTTATCCCTTTCTTTAATTCATTGTATGCGGGATCGTTGGCACCACATTATCTCCTCTTAATCTAGGAGTTTATTTATTTCCAAATTTAGGGAATGTAATTTTCGATTTTCTCCATGTTTAAATTCCTAACTACAGTTGATTTATTAAACACTAAAATTTCATTAAGGATGTTATTCCGTTTTGGTTCTTATATTACCAGCGACGTTAGTGTTCCAATTCTTAAGATGACTTCTAAGTTTCCGCACATGGAAAACCCAGTTTTTCACTACATTATTGAAAATCTGGTTGTCCAACGATCTCCATTTCGAGGCTACCACATTTATAAAGTTATTCTCCTTGAACCATATTTTTTCAAATTTGAAGGGTTTAATTTTTGTAAAATTAGAGTGAGAATTATATAAGATAGGAAAATGATCTAAAATTAGGCTAAGTAGTGTAGGATTTGGAGAGCGAGAACATCTCTTCCTACTCCTCACTTATAAAGAATCTATCTAGCAAGGCCAACGAGGGATTCTCCCTACGTTTGGGCTATGTGAAACTCCTTCTAGCTAGAGGGAGTTCAAAAGGAAATTCTGATAAATGAATTCTTCCATATCTATAAAATTACCCTCTCATGTGAGCGCTCTCCAATATGTATGGTCACATTGAAGTCACCACCCACCATCCAAGAACTATAAGATAGGGTTCTAAAGTCTTAACATTCTGACCAAAGCGATTGCCTAAGAAGACTAGAGTTAGGCGTGTAGGCTTTAATTATAATATGATTAGAATTAAGCTCTAGAAGGATGACGTGTAAAGAATGATGGCTGTAGACAGCTTGTAAAAGTTTAAATCCATCTCCCCTCTAGAGCATCATAATTCCTCCCGAGCTACCTATTGAAGGAACAAACGTCCATTTAGAGAGGATATTGCCGCCAATCGATCTAAGGAGACACGAGTTTGACGAATCAATTTTAGTTTCTTGTAAAAGAGCTATGTTTACCTTATTGTCTAAAATGATTCTTTTTATCTTGGATCGTTTAATGGGTATTCCCAATCCTCTAATGTTCCAACTTAATATCAACATGTGTCATTATTATTAGCTCTTTCGATTTCTTTAGTTTTAATAATTTCAAAATCCTTACCATTTGTATCCTAGATAAATCCAGTGACTTTAGCAATGTGAAAGGCTTGATCAACAATAATAGTTTTAAGGATAATAAGAGTAAAAGCACTTCCTAAAAGAACATGTTCAAATGAGTAGGAGTGGTCTAACGAGGAGGCGGAGAATAAATGTTTGGTACTTCTTCGCACTATCCCACTAGATCTACTAGGTGATCTATATTTTCGTCTTATAGCGGCTGTTTCAAGATGATTAGCTAGAATTGACATTATATCCACATGCGTTGCAACGTCGATTTCCATATTAGATCCTCCATTGATGTACCAAGATTAAATATAGCCTGTTGGCAGCAAGATATAGCATCGGGGTCCAAAGATATAATGTCAAAATCATGAATAGAATCATTGGTGGAAGAAGCATGACACAGCAAAAAAGGACTGCTCTTCATCAGATAAAGGCACGGACCGCTCCTCGTCAGAATCGCAGACATGGACTGTGTACAGTCACCAACTACAGACGAGGAGGCAAGGAAGCTAAGAAGTTGCTCGGAGTTGGAGTTAAGGCTGTTGATAACATCAGATTCACAAATTTGTCTGTAGAGCGAACGGATCTCCAGAAGTTTGATGCCAATCTCGTGGATGAAGAATGCTAATGTTGGACTAGGTGAAGGAGGTAGGAGGATCTGAAGTATGATGCTGTCGTTCATATAGCAGATTCGAGATTGAATAAGCTCTTGTCTTGCATTTGTCACAACTCTACTGCTTATAGCTGAAACAACCACAAAAGAAGGAACAAAATGGTTCTCTATAGGACGAAGTCTGGTGATAAGGCGCACTACAGTGATAGCATCTGATGGCGAATCACTATCGATGACACTATGGTTTGGTGTTAGCTGGCTATGGGTGGTTAGGGTTTGGGGAAAACGAAGGATGTTGGACATGATGGGAGGCGACTGCCTAACCACATCGGCGCAGCTATGATAACTGATCGGAAAAGTGAAAACAGGCAGATCGTTGGTTGCTATTCGATGGGAGTGCTAAGATCGAGTGTTTAGAGATGGAAAAGGATTACCAAGGGGGAAATCGTGAAGACTATGACGCAGATGATTTTAATGAAATGTGGAATTAGCTGAGCATGACCAAAAAGAGGGGTAATGGCCATACTGCAAATTAGGGTTAAGAGAAGAAGCCATTAACGTTCATTTTAGATACAAATACCAATTATTACATTTATCAAACGTGAATAAATTTATATTAAATTGAAATTTATTTTAAGAATTAAAATGAAAATTAAATGCATATGGAATCAATTCGAATTAAATTGGAATTGAATCAAGGCTCGAAACTATAGAGCCCAAGCCACTTCAATACCCACCTTTCTCCCTTATTCAAGAAGCTTCCTTATTTTCGAAACTCAAGCTTGTGTATCCCCTAAGCCCTAATCTTCTCTTCCTCAAAGCAAGGCAAGCGATTCAGAAAAAAAGAAAAAAGAAAGAAAATCGCTATGTAATCGAATCGCAACTTAAGGGACCACGACCGAAAGGCTACACATGCGAAGAAAAGCAGCTCGACTTGGAGCAATTCGTGACCTGGAAGGTGATCGATGTCGCGAACGAAATGTCGCATGCGACCTGACATGGCAAGGTGTTGTGTGCGAACTGAAGGTGTTCGGTCATGGATTTTTGGGTGTGGCTGAACGTGAATTGGAGGGGTAGCGACCTTGGGGCTATTGTTGTCCAAGGGTTGTAATTTATAGATTTCCAAGAATTTAAATAATAGATTTGCAACTATTTATTTTAAGACAGAAAATGAAATTTCAGGAAAGGATGGAAATTTTATAAATTGATTTTCTCTCGATTGAAAATTTATATTTGAAATTGTCTTCAGGATTTTGGAAAATGTATTTTTAAACCCCTTCCGAATCAATAAATAATTGAAGTGTATATTTTGATTGCTTATATTTCTGTGTAATAAGGAATTAGAATAAATAGAGATATAGTACATCTGGTTTGAGACTTTCAGTAATATTTCTCTGGTTATTCTTTGGACTTGTTATATAGGATAATAGGAGAGTGTAGTTTACGAACATTGAGTAAATATTCGAGTAACACTGGGTGGTATGGGATGCCCAAACTGATATTTGTTCGAATACTCTCTGTAAGTAGATATCACTCGATAGGGTCATGTCTACGGGGTATTAGTTATGGTGATGCAAGCTGAGCGTAAGCAAGCTAGAGCCATAAGAGTGTCTATTTATTGTGTGTACTCCTATTATATATCAGGGTGTAAACCAGATTGGCTAATACCCATCCTAACGGCCTGATTGCGGAGTCGCTCCTCGAATCCGTGGCACACCTATTCCAATGACCCATATTTTACGTATCGGAGAAATGTGTAATAGTTTTATTTTATTCATATGTGGTCATATGATTCTATAATGTTGGGATATGACACTTTGGGACATTTTACACACCTATGATTTTTCCTGAGTTTCTATGTGATCATTTTGAAAATGAAAATCTTGTTTGGGCTATAAATTTTGATATGATTCGAATTATGTTCTCTAACCAATTCCGTTGCTTCAAGATTACGGTTTTCCATTGTGTTGAGTGGTCATAATATAAAAACGGACTTACGGTTATACAATTATGCCTATTTTCAGTTTTTAAAGTTGTTGACCAAGATTAGTGTGTAATTAATTATGCCCACTAGTGAGCCCATTAGTTGAATTAGAGAATACTTTAAATAAAGGGCTGAAGAGTCAAGTTAAAACTTTTCTCACTCATTCTAAATCAGGTCTAGACCCTAATTAGCCCTAGACCCATCCTAATTTCAACCAAAATCTCCCAAATTGTTTTCTAAACAAACTAGATTGCGGGGTAGAGATTAGATCATCAACTAAAAGATAGAGATCATCGATTTGTTTGATTCGAAGTGTATTCCATTGCTATTCGGATCTACATTCATATTGGTTGAATTCGGTAATTGGTGAGTGGTTTATGCCTTCTCACTATACTGTGCATATTTATATGGTAGAACTATAGGATTTAACATGTTTTAAATCGATTTTTGACCATAAAATCTTTTCTAACTTTAATTACATATTAAACTATGTATGTTATCTAGATTGATTAGAAATCACCCTTGCTCATGCTCATATAATCATGTTATATGTTGATCTGTGTTAGAAATTGACTTATTTATCTTATTTTGATAGATTTCATGTTTAATTGGATGAAATTGCTTGTTATTTTATGTTGGATGATAGATTTGATGATATTTTCTAGTGTTGTGATTGCGTAGAAAGTTAGATCGAAGAATTGAGCAAATCGGAGGCAAAGTTGATTGGAATTGGACGAATCATGGAAAGGAGGCTGTAGAGTATTGGTAGAGCTCGTGGTTCGTGGCGCAAGTTCCAATTCATTATCTATACAAGTTGGAATCGAGTTAAGAGGCTGGCACCGACATGTGTTGTTTGGTCCATGATGGTGGTGATTTTTGGGAGAGCAAGGATGTTGCTAGTAGAGGTTACCTAAGGTAATGGATTGGTAATTAGCTAAGTATTGGAGGCTATGATGACTTATTTATAGAATATGAAGCAGGGTGCTTTGAAGAGAGGACTTGTTCTATGATGACGTTATTTGTGTAGAGAAGTCAATGTCAAAACATTTGGGCATGGAGTACTAGCAGCAAGAAGTGGAAGAAAACTTAGCCATAGGTTGGCTAAGTATAGTGCTCGGCATCGAGTTGGGAGGTCGGGACTGACTTCTTGGTTTAAGTCCAAATGGGATGGAACTTCTGGAAGGTGAATTGGAGGTCCCATAGATCGTGTTGGAGGCGTTGGCTTGTTCGTATCAAGTTGGATGATGATATAATAACAGGATGAAAAGCTACGGTCTTTGGATGTTGGCTTGTGTTCGAAGTAGGTTCCGAAGATGGCAGCGCGTAAAGGGGGTGGGCCGTATGATCGGTGAATGTGGAAGGGTTCCTCATCAATAATGGAAACTAGATTGAGCAAGAAGAGACCGGTATCCAAATGGTACAAAGATGGGCTTGGGTATATGTGGTAAGTAATCGTTGATGACTCGGAGAGTTTTCAGTTGTACTAGAAGCATGGGTATTGTAAGTGGGGACACCTATGGGTCAATGAAGGGGCATGTATACCTTGGACCTATGGCTTTGGGTCCAGTGTCCAGCTTTAGGCTGCGAGACACGTTTCCAGCTTTAGGTTACGAGATACGACGGTACAAAAGAGAACCAGGATTTCCATTAGTCCCTGGCTTGGGGTCATACAAGTTATCATATATTCAGAGCACATGGAGTTATAGTTAGGATTGTTTGATCGATGCCATGGTTTCTTTGGTTGCTTTCTTTAGTAAGCTATCACCCGTAGGCAGCAGGGGAAGTAGGGATTAGAGATTGGAATACCTGGAAGACTGATATCCTTTATTTGGTTTGTGGTATATCTTTATTATTGTATATTATAGTGTTGTATGCTAACTCTTTGGTTGTAGGGACAGGTCGGGTATGGTTCTTGTACTCTTGTTCATTTCCATATTTACCTATATAGTATTTTGAGAGTCATTTATCACTCACACCAGACCATTGTTTGACCAAGGTTTTTGCTTTGTTTTTAATTATATTGGGTACTCTTAAATGAGTAGACTAGACAGCAGGTCGATGTGACATAGTAGCTATTCAATGGAGGAGCTGGATAGGGCTATCTTGTATTATATACATTTATGGAGTCTACGCTTATTCCGCTGTGTAGCACTGAGAAGCCTTTGCAATGACTGCTTAGCATTTGTATTTGAGATAGTTGTTGAGTTTGTTTCTATTGTATAAACTCTACTATTGATGTATAAATCTGTGGATATTATACTCTGATGATGATGATTTGCTCATATTGTCATTACTGTCTCTTATGATGTATATGTGAAATTATATTTTGTCCATGCGTTGTGAGATATACAACAGTTTATATGCTATATTGGTTTATTTCAACCTTGATGATCATCCTATATCGGTCGGGCATGGACAGCGCACTTTTTATATACTATTGGTGATGGTGGCATAGGGTAGTCATCACATTTGGTATCAGTGATTTGGTTACATGATTAACTGAAGTTGATACCATGACCCAGTAGAGATAGGGAAGCTGTTATTGCCTTAAATTGGATTGAGAGTATGTATGCATACGAAAGAGTGCGTACTTGTTATAAGTTTGATTTTCAAAGCTCTGTAGTAATATATTATATTGTATAAATCATACCTACATAAGCACTATAGACATGGTTTCTGTATGAGAAACCGATCATTCTTGTTATAGATGAGAATCAGCCGGCATACAAGGAACTCTATAAGGAATTCTACTTCAGGATTAAAGGAAGGAGCGGGATCAGGAGATGAAATGCCTAATGTTCAAGCCATATTCAATGCTATGATGGCTAATATAATGAGAAATGCTCCTGGAGTGGTATAGGGAGAGGTGCTCCAGTGAAAACGCCTAGGGCTGATTTCGCCAAGCTGTGCAAAGATTATTCTACTCTTGGTGCAAATCCCTTTCATAGGACGAAGTCAGCCATAGAAGTGCAAAATGGGTTAGACACTTGTGAGTGCATCTTCAGTGATATGGAGGTAGAAGATGTTATGAAGAGGAATTTGGCTTCGAGACAACTTCAGGGTTGAGCCATGGATTGGTAGAATACCATTACGATCGCCACCCTAGAGGATCAACTCACCTAGGATTAGTTTAAGATGAGGTTTGAGGAGAAGTTCATTCCGATTGCTTATAATTCGGCATTGTTCAGAAAATTTGCTGATATCAAGCAAGGAGAGATGACAGTTTCAGAATACATGGTAGAATTTGATGCTTTGTCTAAGTATAGGATGTCATTCATCGATATTCCCTTGAGGAAGAATGAGAAGTTCATCATAACATTGGATGACTATCTTGGAGAGAAGTTAGTGGATCATATTGATAAGCCTTTTGAAAAGCGAGCAGAGAAGGTTCTTCGCCATGAGATTGTACCCTAAGGCTAAGAATTCTATTGTTGTTTCTGCTGAGAGAGAGGAGCCAAAGCCTTAGCAAGGCGGTGAAGGAAAGAAGAAGTGGAATGGAAAGAGAAAGCAGTCCCAAGGAAAGTGTGGTAAGAAGAAGGATAAATGGGAACCTATTTTCTTCGGATGCAATGAGAAGGGTCATCTAATTAAAGACTGCAAGACAAGTGAGAAGGAGAAATGCTATAATTGTGATAAGCCCAGGCATTTGAAAAAGAATTGTCTGGAACCGGTAAAGAACAAGCAGATGGTGAAGGCATATGCTTTGGACACAGTCCTGGATTCGTCAAGTGCTCCCTTGACGAAGCAAAAGAGGAAGCGAGTCGTCATTCAAAGTATGCTTTCTATTGGTGATGTTCCTGTTCGAATTTTGTTCGATACCGGTGCTTCTCATTCATTCATTTGTAGTGAACTAGGAGATAGATTGGGATTGAACTTGATATAGTTGACAGACCTTTGCTGGTGAAAAACCCTTTTGGAGGCTCTATCAGCCTTTGCATGGTTTGGTGTTGCCTAGTTTTATCGAGTCACAAATGTTCTTTGGTTTATGATTGTTTTGTTTTGAACTTTGTTGGGTTTGGTATTATGGATTGGCGTAGGATGTACGCGGCCATAATGGATTGCAAGAAGCCGTTGGTGGCAATCAGAGATGTGGACGGGCAAACGATAATGATTAGCTGCCTAGCAAAGGATAGGGTGATGTTTATCGCTGCCATCCATTCCTATCGCTAGAGAGTACCTGAATGCCTTCGAGGAAATGACTGGATTACCGCCATATAGAGAGATTGAGCTTTAGGTAGACTTGGTGAAGGAAGCCAGACCAATAGTTATGCTTTTGAGTCATATAGAACCTAGAGAGCATAATGAATTGGAGGTTCAAGTGAATGAGCTATTGACGAAGGGTTCACTCGAATGAGCATATCTGAGTGGGTACACCTGTAGTATTCGCAACGAAGGTGGATGGCTCTTTGAGGTTGTGTGTGGATTATTGTGAGCTGAATAAAGTGACGAGGAAGAAAAGGTATCCACTCCCACACATAGATCACTTGTTTTATCAGCTGCATGGTGTGAAGGTGGTTTCCCAAATGAATTTGGCGACAGGATTTCACTAGTTGTGAGTAGCGAAGGAGAGTGCCTATTACCGCATTTCGTATGCCGTTGGATTTCTATAAGTAGTTGCATATGCCATTTAGGTTAACCAACGCTCAGGCATACTTTGTGGATCTCATGAATTGGGTTTTCAGAAACCAGTTGAATAAGTTTGTGCTTGTGTTCATGGATAATATTCTGATCTACTCTAGAACTGAAGAGGGCCATAAAACACACTTGAGGATTATGCTAGAGATATTGAGGAAGAATAAGTTGAGAGCGAAGTTCTCTAAGTGTCACTTCTGGAGAGAAAAAGTGAGATTCTTGGGTAATGTCGTTCCGGGATAGGGTATAACTATGGATCCCGTGATGGTGGCAGCAGTTCGAGATTAGAATCAGACCAAGAATGCTACAGATGTGAGGAGTTTCCTAGGATTGGTGGGACAGTATAGACGCTTTATAAAGGACCTCTCGAAGGTGGCGGTACCATTAACCAATTTGTTGAAGAAGAATCAGACTTTTTATGGGATGCAAAGTGTGAGCATGCATTCGTCAGTCCGAAGGAGAGGTTGACTAGTGCACCAGTGTTGACCATTCCAAGTAGAAATGAAGAGTTAATAGTATACGGCGATGCTTGTAGAACTGGGTTGGATGTGGTGTTGATGCATAAAGGGGAAGTTGTTGCCTATTTCAGTTGATAGTTGAAACTGCATGACTGGAATTACCTAACTTATGATTTGGAATTGGCAGTAATTATTTTTACTTTGAAGATATGGAGGTATTATTCATTAGGAGAAAGGTGTGAGCTGTTTACGGATCATAAATTCTTAAAGTACCTTTTCCTTCAGAAAGTTCTCAACCTTCGTCAACAACGGTGGTTGGAGTTCTTAGCCTCTATAATTTTAGTATTTTCGACACTCTAAGAAAAGGACATGCAGTCTCCCATGCATTAAGCAGAAGACCTATAGGGTTGGGAGCAATGTTCTTGGAATTTAAGCAGATAGAGTATTTTGTTGGATTTGATTTCAGGCCACACTGTGAGCTCGAACCTAAAATGTCCGTAAGCTTATCGATTAGACCTATTCTAATTGAAAGGAACGGTACTAGTCAGAAGTAAGATGCTAGGCTAGCGGAGATCAAAGTAAAGATAGAAGGAGTAGAATCTAAAGATATGAAGCAATGCAAACTCGACCGAGAGGGTTGGCTTCGTAAGTATGGAAGATTATTTGTTCTCGATGTAGATGGATTGCAAGATGAAGTGCTAAGAGAATGTCATCATTCAAAATTGACCATTCATCCCAGTGGTAATAAGATGTACCGAGATATAAAGCGAATTTACTACTTGGAAGGTACAAAAGGGGATGTTGGGGGCATTCACCTCGAAGTGTATAAACTGTCAATTGGTAAAGGCAGAATAGAAAAAACCTAATGGATTGTTGCAACCATTAGATATTCCTAAATGGAAACGGGAACAAGTATCAATGGATTTTGTTGATGGATTGCCGAGACTCGAGCAGGGTACGATGGCATTTGGGTCATAGTAGATCTGTTCACCAAGAGTGCAAGATTTATACCTATCAAGTCAAGTAGAATGGCATCCAAGTAGGCAGTGTTGTATGTGAAGTGGATAGTACGATTTCACGGTGTTTAAAGAGCATTATGAGCGATCGAGACACGTTGTTCACAAGTGGGTTTTGGAAGAGCTTACAAGAAGCGTTAGAGATAGAGCTACATCTTAGTACAGCTTATGACCTGCAAACAGATGGGTAGACCGAAAGAGTAATTTGTATATTGGATGATCTCTTGTGAACATGTATTATAGACTTTGGTGGATCATGGGATGATCATTTGCATTTGGTGGAGTTTGCATACAACAATAATTATCAGTCAAGCATTGGTATGGCTTGATATAAAGCATTGTATGGCCCATGTAATGCTCTTTCATAATGGTAGGAAGCAGGCGAGAAACAGATACTTGGGCCAGATATGATTAGAGATACTTTGGAGAAGATTGAGGTCATTCAACAACAAATGAAAGCTGCTCAAATCGGAAAAAAATCCTACGTGGATAAGAGACGGAGAGATTTAGAGTTTTCTATCGGATTCATGGTATTTGTGAATATTTCTCCTCTAAAGAATGTGGTTCGACTCGGTAGAAAGGGGAAGTTGGCACCAAGATTTATAGGACCTTTTCCGATGATCGAGAAGATTGGAAAGCTAGCATATAGGGTCGACTTACCTCAGAAGATGGTAGACGTGCACAACAATTTTCATATCTCTTATCCACGGAAGTTTGGGCATGACTCCGGCGTGATGATCACACCGGATCCGCTAGAAGATATTAAGGTAGAACCAGAAGTTTCTATACCTCGTAGGCCGCTTTGTATTGTTGGATAGGATACGAAACAGCTTAGGAGAAAGATGATGAAACTAGTTAAGGTACAATGGAGCGGAAGTGAGGACGATTCTACATGGGAGATGGAAGAGAGCATGAGGACTTCTTATCTGAATCTCTTTTAATGGTAAGACCCATCGTTTATCGTGTTTACTTTCACCATTATATACTATATTTGATAAGTTAGTACTCTACATGCTACGATAAATTAACTATACTATTGATTGTATGGCTGATTATTTGGGATGTGTGATGGTTGCTTATGATTAATAGGCATGCACACTGGTTGCTTATACTTTGGCTTATTTGGGGATTTTGATGGTGAAATTCCTAAAGGGGGAGAATGTAACGACCCGTATTTTACTTATTGAAGGATCGTAAAATATTTTTATTTTATTCATATAAGGTCATATGATCCTATAATTTTGGGATATGACTTTTAGGGACATTTTACACATCTACGATTTTTTTCGAGTTTCTATGTGACCATTTTGACCCTAAAAACCTTGTTTGGGCTATAAATTTTGATAGTTGTCAAATTAGGGTCTCAAGTCAGTCCTATTACTTTAGGGCGATGGTTACCCATTCTGTAGAGTGGTCACCACAGAGAAACAGACTAATAGTTAGAAAGTTATGTTTATTTTAAGTTGTTAAAGCTGCTGGCTATGATTAGTGTGTAATTAATTAAGCCCATTAGTGTAATTAGATAATACTATAAATAGAGGACCGAAGAGTCAAGTTAAAACTTTTTCCTTTCATTTTAGACTAGGTCTAAACTCTAATTAGCCCTAGATCCATCCAAAATCACCCAAATTGCTCTCTAAATTAAATTGATTGCTGGTCAGAAATTAGATCATCAACTAGAAGATAGAGACCGTCGATTTTCGTGATTTAACATGTTTTGAATCGATTGCTGTCTAGATTGAATCTACATTCATATTGGTTGAATTCGGTAATTGATGAGTGGTTTATGCCTTCCCACTATACTATGCATGTTTATATGGTAAAACTATATGATTTAACATGTTTTAAATCGATTTTTGGTCATTAAACCTTTTCTAACTTTAGTTACATATTAAACTATGTATATGATCCAGATTGATTAGGAATCACTCTTGCTCATGCTAATATATTCATGTTATATGTGGATCTATGTTAGAAATTGACTTGTTTGTCTTATTTTGATGGACTTTATATTTGATTGGATGAGATTGCTTGTTATTCTATATTGGATGATATGATTTGATGTTGTTTTCTAGTGTTGTGATTGCATAGAAAGTTAGATCAGAGAATTAAGCAAATTGGAGGCAAAGTTGGTCGAAATTGGACGAAACCTGAAGAGGAGGCTCTGGAGTATTAGAAGAACTTGTGGTTCCAAGCGCAAGTTCTAATTTGTTATCTACATAAGTCGGCATCGAGTTGAGAGGTCAGCACTGATATATGTTATTTGGTCCATGGTGGTGGCTATTTTAGGCGGGAGAAAGGATGTAGCTAGTAGAGTTTCCTAAGGTTATGCATCAGTGATTGGCTAAGTATTGGAGCCTATGACGACTGGTTTCTTGCATATGTAGTATGGTGCTTCGAAGAGAGGACTTGTTCTATAACGACTTAATTTTTGTAAAGAAGTCGATGTCAAAGCATTTGGGCATGGAGTACTAGAAGCAAGGAAGGAGTGAAGAAAACATAGCCATAGGTTAGCTGAATAGAGAGCTCGGCACCGAGTTGGGAGGTTGGTACCGACTTCTTAGTTTAAATCCAAATGGGATGGAACTTCTAGGAGGTGAAATAGAGGTCCTGTAGATCATAATGGAGGTGTTAGCTCATTCGTATCAGGTTGGATGACGATATGACACCATAATGAAAAGCTATGGTCTTCGGATGTTGGTCTATGTTGGCAGTAGGTTCCGAAGATGGCGGCTCGTAAAGGGGTGGGCCGTATGATCGGGGAATGTGGAAGGGTACCTCGTGAATAATGGGAATTGGATTTAGTAAGAAGTGCTCGGTATCTAAATAAAACAAAGATAGGTTTGGGTGTATGTGCTAAGGAATCATTGATGACTCGGAGATTGTTCATTTATGTAACATCCCTATTTGGAGGCCCGAAGCTAAGCGCTACAGATGCTGTAGTCATCTATAGTATTAACTTCCGGTGACCAAATAGGGTAATGTTAATGATATCCATAATATCAGAAGCACATGAATATGAAACAAAATCATAGATTTCACAAAAACAACTTTTCTGATTACATTTCACAAAACATGTTTCATATTCTATTACATAACCCCATAATCGTTTCCCAGGTAAAGATCAAATATAATTATTACAAAATATGCCAAGAGAAATATATAAAGATGCCTCCTTGGATGATCAGAGTACTATATAGACATAACTGTCTTAAATACAACACAGCGGAATAAAAAAAACAAAACAGCAACTCCTAAATAGCTATCCATCAGCCACCTGCTCATCTCCGGAAGCTTTATTCGTCAACCTACTAAAACCTATAAAACCTCAACCCTCAGCCTACTCAAATCAATTTTGGGCACTCAAGAGTTTAAGGGGAAAACATAAACTTCAAGTCAGACCTAAAGCCTGGTGTGAATAATACTATACATCTCGATTATTTGATATTAAGTGAGACCACGTGGCTTTGTGGAATGGGTTTCCCCTCACTAATATCCTTTTAAAACATATCTTTTGCAAACCTTTATCCTGCAATCAAAACTGGTTAAAACTGTAAAGCATTACTAAGTAAACATGCATATCAGGTAACAAATGAACTATCTGTCTGAACACTATAGTTTTGTTTGGCTAACTACTAACCTTTTGCTGACTCGGGCCTACCAGATAATATAATCAAAATAATCTAACAACTGTTAGACACTCCTCTTCTGGACGGTCTGACCTT
Source organism: Allium fistulosum (assembly GCA_030737815.1). Classification (NCBI taxonomy): domain Eukaryota; kingdom Viridiplantae; phylum Streptophyta; class Magnoliopsida; order Asparagales; family Amaryllidaceae; genus Allium; species Allium fistulosum. The sequence goes on from CM060907.1 coordinate 779,542,103, forward strand.
AACTATCTATTAAATACTCCTCTTCTGGACGGTCTGTCCCTAACTTAACATCTCCCAGGGTCACCTGATCCTAATGGTTTTGCGGGCACACCAATAACCTATCTATATACAAATATATATCCCCTTCTGTGTATAATCATAATTATAGTCTTACTTGTGACAATGCCTTACACACTAGAATTTTGGACTAAATTAGCTAGGGCTAATAGCAAATGTATAGGGCGCGACCCTATACCAGTCCCATATGGTATTCTAATATCTGAGTCATTTTACTTAGGGTAATCTTCCCTTAAATTTTCCTTGAAAACCTTTTCATCTCAAATTGATTAAAAACCTTTAAACCAAACTTAAACAAGGAAATTATATACTCTATGCTTTACTCAAAATCACCTTGCCATGTTATATATACTTTACTCAAATCTTTACTGATGAAAACATTTTAACCTTTGAAAGTACCCTTTTCAAATCCATTGAAAGTACCCCTTTCGAAACCAAGTAAACTCTTCTTTATAACCTAGGCTGAAAGGCCAGAACATTCCTTTCGAAACCATTCAATCTCCTTTTCGAAAACGTTGAAAACGATTCCTTCGAAAGCATTAAAACCTTAGACATCCTTCTTCGAAAGCTTTAAACATTACCTTTCGCATACATTGGAATACCTTTCCTTTCAAACCTTTCGAAACAATTGGGGAACCACCCCTTCGAAACCATTCATTAAAAACTTTCGAAAGAAATAAAACATTGAACCTTTCGAAAGCCTTTAGGTTCAAGTAAAACATGTGGAAACACCTTTCGAAACCATTAAAATTTAACTCCTTTGAAACCATTTAGGTTCTACCTTCAACAGAGCAAAAGGGTCATAAAACATTTAAGTCGAAAGCACTCTTTCGAAAGCATTTCCTAAGCAAAGAAGTGACGGTGTTGAAACCATCGTTCCGAAAGCATTGGAGAAGCGGCTAAGTTTTAAAAGCAAAGTATACCTTCCGAAACCATTGGCGTCGAAAGGTAGAAAAGCGACAGCTAGGGTTTTTGACCCATTTGAAAGCATTTACTTAAAACAAAAGGTGCAACCCATTCGAAACCATTCCTTTAAAACATTTGACTCGGCCGAAAGCCAACCAAGTCGAAAGCATACCCTTTGAAAGCAAAGCAGGCGCATTTTCATTTAAAAGCAAAGACACGCTTCGACCCCCTCGGAACCTTTGGTCTCGACCTAGTGCCTTCCGCCTTAGTCCAATCTCTATACCAAGTTATTGATACTATGTGCATTGGTTTTGATGGTATGGAGGCGGCAGTACCTGGTTGGAACCCTTGTGCCGAAAGTGGCGAAACATGCTAAAAGCATGTAAAACTGATTTTACTTTAAAATGAATTTCTTTTCAACCAACCTGCCTTGTTTGTCAAAATATTATTGGTTGCTAATTTTATTTTCTAAAAGTGCTGCCAATATTTTGGAAGTAAACAATTTAATTTATTTATAAAACCCTTCTCCTTTCATAAATATATAAACATTTAAGTCCCATACCTTAAATAATTTTATATATTTATCAAAACACTTAGGAAAATTCTACAAAAATTCTAGAAAATCATTTTTAATATGTTTTCTAACATATATAAATTTCAGACCCAAATTATAGATAATTTAACCGTAAATTATTTTAAACCCAATAAATCATTTTCTTCACTAGAAAATTAATATAAAATCCACATTAATTCAGAAAATTATGAAAATTGAAACCCATCTCTAAAATATCATTTCTGATCTATATCTAAAATCGCAAAAGTATTTGGATGTCATTAAATAGGGTTTTCACATTAAAACATATCATAAAACCTATATGACTAAGCATAAATCATCAACATGCATATATAAACATTTCATCATTCAAAAACATGGCATAATCATGCAAAATACCTCTGATTATCCTAAATTCAAAAAACAATTAGAAAATCAGATGTAGTCATTATTCACCTTAGCTTTGAGATTGTGGAGTTTGAGATTTGAATGAATTAAGTTGGTTAATCTTCCCCTTGATTCTTTTATCTTCCTCTAGTTGCTTCTAATGGCGGTCGACCTCTTTGTTTAATTTTTGCAATTGATTTGAATGTGAGGATACACGGCTAAGGGTTTAGGGTATTAGAATGCTCATTTTCTTATTTTTCCCTCACCTATTATACTTTACCATTTTATTTTTTTAGTTCAATTGTTATCATGGCACGGGTACCCTTATTAATCACAAATCCCAATCCCCTAATCATCACATTATTTTATTTAATTTAGCTAATTAAATATCCCAAATAATGTTACTAAAAATATGGGGTGTTACAATCTCCCCTCCTTAAAGAATTTCATCCTCGAAATTACGATAAGGTACACAATAATCGAATATAAAGGTAAAACATACCATCAAATAAATCAGGATAAACATAACTAATTCGGCTCTCAGTCTCCCAAGTACAGTCTCTCTCATCATCGCTTCACTGGACTTTCACTAATCTGACTGTCTTGTTTCTTAGCCTCTTTTCATCTCTTGCGACTATACGAATCGGCTTCCTAACTATAGTCAAGTCCGACTCTACTACTAAGTCCTCTAACACTATCGGTGCTATAGTAGTCTCTGGGTCTCTAACACACTTCCTTAGATGAGAAACATAGAAAACATCGTGGACTCTTACCAAACTGCTCGGTAACACTACTCTATATTGGAGTTTCCCGATCCTTTCTATAATAGGAAATGGTCCTACGAATCTCGGTGCCAACTTTCCTGATTTCCCAAATCTAATCACACCCTTCATCGGTGATACCTTAATAAAAACATGATCTCTAACAAAGAACTCTAAGTCTTTCCGTCTTATATCTGCATAACTCTTTTGTCTAGATTGAGCTTCATTCATCCTAGTTCGAATCAACACAACCTTTTCTGCAGCTTCTCTAACCAAATCCGGACCAAGAACCAACCTATCCCCTGTCTCTAACCAACAAACTGGTGATTTGCATGGCCTTCCATACAAAGCTTAAAACAGTGCCATCCTTATACTAGTCTGATAACTGTTGTTATACAAAAACTCGACTAAGTGTAGATGGTCTTCCCATGATCCTCCAAAATCTAACACATAGGCTCGTAACAAATCCTCTAAAACTTTGTTAATTCTTTTTGTTTGCCCATCAGTCTATGGATGGTAAGCGGTACTCATCTTGAGCTTGGTTCCTAAAATCTCTTGTAGACTCTTCCATAACTCACTATTGAACAAAGAATCTCTATCACTTACTATACTACTAGGGATTCCGTGCAGTCTAACTATATTCTTCATAAATAACTTAGCTAGAACATGTGCCGTCCTAGTTGACTTAACTAGAATGAAATGGGCACTCTTGGTCAGTCTATTCACTATGACCCATATACTTTCATTTTCTCTACTAGATCTTGGCAAGCCGTCTATAAAATCCATAGAAATAGAATCCCATTTCCATATCCGAATATCCAATGGCTGCAGCAACCCACTTGGCTTTTGATGTTCGGCTTTTACCCGTTAACAGTTCAAACACTGCTTCACCCATAAGCCTACATCCCTCTTCATACTTTCCCAGAAGAAACTTCTCTTCATATCCTAATACATCTTAGTTACTCCTGGATGAATAGTGAACTTCGAACGATGGCATTCCTCCAAAACTTCCTTCCTAATGTCTCCCACATTTGGAACACACAACCTCCCTTTCTTTCTCAACCACCCATTCTGGTCAAGACTAAAATCCTTTAAGTCATTGCTCTCTGTTCCATCCTTCAACTCCTTGATCCATTCAGCCAACACTGGATCCTCCTCCTATTTAAAAGCAATCCTTTCAATCACTACTGGTCGAACTTCTAAACAAGATAGAATAGCAGTTCCTTCATTAGATCCAACTTCAGATCTCCACTGCACTCTGCAAGTCGACAACGCTTCCAAATCTTTCCACTCTGCTATCATTGCCAACACTGCATTCTGATGGTTTCTGCTAAGTGCGTATGCAACTTTGTTGCCCTTTCCTGGTGTGTACTCAATACCAAAGTCATAAGTGGTTAAAAACTCTAACCACCTTTGTTGTCTCATATTCAGCTCCTTCTAAGAGAACAAATACTTCAACGACTTATGATCTGTATAAAGCTCAAACCTCTCTCCCAAAAAGTAATGTCTCCACACTTTCGAAGCAAAAATCACTACAGCCAACTCCAAATCATGCGTTGGATACCTAACCTTATGCGGTCTAAGCTATTGAGAAGCATAGGCGATCACTTTACCTCTCTACATTAACACAGCTCCTAATCCAGTTCAACACGCATCCGTATATGCTACCAAATCCTGATTTCTTTCTGGAACAACTAATACAGGTGCATGGGTCAACAAGTGTTTTAATCTCTGGAATGCTTCCTCACACTTATCGGTCCACACAAACTTCACATCCTTTCGCGTTAGCTTGATCATCGGTGCTGCTATCCGTGAAAAATCCTTTATGAATCCTCGATAATATCTAGCCAATCCCAGATAACTCTTTATCTCAGTCACTGTCTCGGGTCTCTTCCAATTATTAACAACTTTGATCTTATCTGGATCGACTGACAAACCCTTCTCTGAAACCACATGACCAAGAAACTTCACTTCCTTCTTCTAGAAATGACACTTCGAAACCTTCGCCTTCAGTTGATGCCGCCTCAGCGTCTCAAGTACAATTCAAAGTTGAACTTCATGCTACCTTTCATCTTTAGAGTATATCAAAATATCATCTATGAAAACCAATACGAACCTATCCAAGTGCTCTCGAAAAATCCGGTTCATCAAATCCACAAAAAATGCCAGCGCATTACTTAGTCCGAACATCATCACTAACCATTCGTACGATCCATATCTTGTCCTAAATGTCGTCGAAGGAATACTATCATCTGCCACTCTAAGCCGATGAAAACCTATTGCCAAATCCAACTGAGAAAATACCTTGGCTCCACTCCACTCAACTGATTTTATTTAATTTAGCTAATTTAATATCCTAAATAATGTTACTAAAAATATGGAGTGTTACAATTTATCCTCAAAGCAGGGGTATTGTAAGTGGGGATGCCCATGGGTCAATGAAGGGACTTGTATACCTTAGACCTACAACTTTGGGTCTAGTGTCCAGCTTTGGGTTGCGAGACACGTATCAGACTTTGCGCTACAAGATACCAAAGTACAACAAAGAACCGAGATTTCCATTAATCCTTGGTTTGGGGGTAATAAGAGTTATCATATATTCAAAGCACATGAAGTGATAGTTAGGATTGTTTGATGGATGTTGCGGTTGCTTTGGTTGCTTCCTTTAGTAGGCTATCACTCGTTGGTATCAGGGGAAGTAGGTATTAGAGATAGGAATACCTGGAAGACTGATATCTTTTATTAAGTTTATGGTCACATTACAGTGTTGTATGTTAATGCTTTGGCTGTAGGAACAAATCAGGTATGGTTCGTGTACACTTGTTCCTTATCATATTTACCTAGATAATATTTTGAGACTCATTTACCGCTTACACCAAATAGTTGTCTAACTTAATGTTTTAAGCTTTGATTCTTATTATTCGAGGTACTCTTAAATGAGTAGACTAAATAATAGGTCTAGGTGACGTAGTAGTTGTTCAGAGGATGAGCTGGATGGAGCTATATCGTAATATATACATATATGAAGTCTACACTTATTCCATTGTGCTGCATTGGGAGCCTTTGCAGTGACTGCTTACCGTTTGAGTTTGTATGAGGTCGTATGATTCTATAATGTTGGGATATGACTCTTTGGGACATTTTACACATCATGATTTTTCCTGAGCTTCTATGTGACCATTTTGAACCAGAAAATCATATTTAGGCTATAACTTTTGATAGAATTTGAATTTGGTTTTCAGACCAATTCCATTGCTTCAGGATGATGGATTCCAATTCCGTAGAGTGGTAATAATAGAAAAACGGACTTACGGTTAGAAAGTTATGCCCGTTTTAAGTTTTTAAAGCTGTTGGCCATAGTTAATGTGTAATTAATTAGGCCCGTTAGTGAGCCCGTTAGTCGAATTGGAGAATACTATAAATAGAGGGCTGAAGAGTCAAGTTAAAACTTTTATGTCTCATTCTAAATTAAGTCTAAACCCTAGTTAGCCCTAGATCCATCCAAATTTCAACAAAAATTTCCCAAATTGCTCTCTAAATCAAACAAGATTATGGGTTAGAGATTAGATCATCAACTAGAAGATAGAGACCATCGATTTGGTTGATTTGAAGTGTATTCCATTACTGTCCGAATTAGATCTACATTCATATTGGTTGAATTCGGTAATTGGTGAGTGGTTTATGCCTTCTCACTATACTATGCATGTTTATATGGTAGAATCACAAGATTAACATGTTTTAAATCGATTTTTGACCATAAAACCTTTTCTAACTTTAATTACGTGTTAAACTATGTATATAATCTAGACTGATTAGAAATCACCCTTGCTCATGCTCATATATTCATGCTATATGTAGATCTGTGTTAGAAATTGACTTGTTTGTCTTATTTTGATGGATTTCATGTTTGATTAGATGAAATTGCTTGTTATTCTATGTTGGATGATATGATTTGATGTTGTTTGCTGGTGTTGTGATTGCATAGAAAGGTAGGTCGGAGAATTGAGCAAATCAGAGGCAAAGTTGGTCGGAATTGAATGAAACTTAGAAGAGAGGCTCTGAAGTATTGGAAGAGCTCGTGGTTCATGGCGCAAGTTCCAATTCATTATCTACATAAGTCAGCACCGAGTTTAGAGGTCGTCACAGCCATGTGTTGTTTGGTCCATGGTGGTGGGAATTTTGGGAGAGCAAGATGTTGCTAGTAGAAATTGCCTAAGGTGATGGATCGATGATGGCTAAGTAGTGGAGGCTATGATGACTTGTTTATGGAATACGAAGTAGGTTTCTTTGAAGAGAGGACTTGTTCTATGATGACTTGATTTGTGTAGAGAATTCGATGTCAAAGCATTTGGCGTGAAGTACTAGCAGCAAGGAAGGAGTGGAAAAAAACTTAATCATAGGTTGGCTAAGTAGAGAGCTCGATACCGAGTTGGAAGGTCGGGACCGACTTCTTGGTTTAAGTCCAAATGGGATGGAACTTCTAAAAGGTAAAGTAGAGGTCCTGTAGATTGTGCTGGAGGTGTTGGCTCGTTCGTATTAGGTTTGATGATGATAAAATAGCATGATGAAAAGCTATGGTCTTCTGATGTTGGCTTGTGTTGGGAGTAGGTTACGAAGATGGTGGCTCGTAAAAGGGTGGGCCGTATGATTGGGGAATGTGGAAGGGTTCCTCATGAATAATGGAAACTGGATCGAGCAAAAAGGATCGGTATCCAAATGGAGCAAAGATAGGCTAGGGTGTATATCCAAATGGAGAGATTTCAGTTGTACTTGAAATAAGGGTATTACAATTAACGACACCCATGGGTCAATGAAGGGACATGTATACCTTGGACTTGTAGCTTTGAGTCTAGTGTCCAGCTTTGGGCTGCGAGACACGTTTCCAGCTTTGGATTGCGAGATATGAGTGCAGAACAGAGAACTAGGGTTTCCATTAGTCCCTGGCTTAGTGGTCATACGAGTTATCATATATTCCGAGCACATGGAGTGATAGTTTGGATTGTTTGATGGATGCTATGGTTGCTTTGGTTTCTTTCTTTGGTAGGCTATCACTCGTAGGTATCGGGGAAAGTAGGTATTGGAGATAGGAATATGTGGAAGTCTGATATCCTTATTTGGTTTGTGGTATATCTTTATGATACTGTAGAGTAGCACATTATAGTGTTGTATGCTAACTCTTTGGTTGTAGGGACATGTCAGGTATGGTTCTTATACTCTTGTTCTTTTCCATATTAACCTATAGTATTATAAGACTCATTTACCGCTCACACTAGATTGTTGTCTGACCAAAGGTTTTTTTGCCTTGTTTGTTATTATATTGGGTACTATTAAATGAGTAGACTAGATAACGGGTCGAGGTGATACAGTAGCTATTCGAAGGACGAGCTGGATGGAGCTATCTCGTATTATATACATATATGGAGTCTGCGCTTATTCCACTGTGCAGCACTGGGGAGCCTTCGTAGTGACTGCTTACCATTTGTATTTGAGACAGTTGTTGAGTTTGTTTCCATTATATAAAATCTACCATTAATGTATAACTTTGTGGATATTATACTCTGATAATGACAATCTGTTCATATTGTTATTACTATCTCTTATGTTGTATATGTGATATTATATTTTATCCATGCGCTGTGAGATATACGAAAGGCTATATACTATATTGGTTTATTTCAACCTTGATGATCATCATATATCGGCTGGGCACATACATCGCACTATTTATATACTATAGGTGACGATGGCATAGGGCGGTCGTCAAATTTGATATCAATGTTTTGGCTACATGATTAACTGAAGTTGATACCAAGACCTAGTAGCGATAGGAAATGTGTTATCGCCTTAGACTGGATTGAGAGTATGTATGTATACGAGAGAGTGCATACTTATTATATGTTTGGTTTTCAAAGCTATGTAGTAATATATTATATAGTATAAGTCACATCTATATGAGAACTATAGAGATGGTTTTCTTTATGAGAAACTGATCATTCTTGTTACAGATGAAAATGAGCTAGCATATAAGGAACTCTATGAGGAATTCTGCTTCGGGATTAGAGGAAGGAGCGGGATCAGGAGCTACAATGCTTGGTGTCCAAGTTATGTTTAGTGCTATGATGGCTAATATGATGTGGAATGTCTTGGAGTGGTGATAGGTGGACGTGCTCCGGTGCAAGTGCCTAGGGCAAATTTTGCTAAGCTGAGCAAAGATTATTCTACTCTGTGAGGGAATCCATTTCATGGGATGAAGTCAGCTATAGTAGTGCAAGATTGGTTAGATACTTATGAGCGCATTTTCGGTGATATAGAAGTAGAAGATGTTATGAAGAGGAAGTTGGCTCCGAGAGAACTTTAGGGCTGAGCCATGAATTGGTGGAATGCCATTACGATTACTACTCTAGAGGATCAGTTCACCTAGTATAAGTTTAAGATGCGGTTTGACAAGAAGTTCATTCTGACTGCTCAGAATTCAGTACTGTACAGAAACTTTGCTGATATCAAGAAAGGAGAGATGACGGTTTTAGAATATGTGGTAGAATTCGATGCTTTGTCTAAATATGGGATGTCATTCATCGATACTCCATTAAGGAAGAATGAGAAGTTCAGTATAGGATTGGATAACTATTTTAGAGAGAAGTTAGTCGATCATATTGATGAGCCTTTTGAAAAGCTAGTAGAGAAGATGCTTCACCATGAGCGTTTGTACCCTATGGCTAAGACTGCTATTGTTGTGTCTGCTAAGAGAGGAGCCAAAGCCGCAACAAGGCGGTGAAGGCAAAAAGAAGTGGAATGGAAAGAGAAAGCTGTCCCAAGGAAAAGGTGGTAAGAATAACGGTAAATGAGAACCTGTTTGCTTTGGATGCAACGAGAAGGGTCATCTAATTAGAGACCGCGGGACGAGTGAGAAGAAGAAATGCTATAATTGTGATAAGCCTGGGTATTTGAAGAAGAATTTTCTAAAATCGGTAAAGGACAAGCAGATGGTGAAGGCATATGCTTTGGACGCAGTCCTGACTTCGTCGAGTGCTCCCTCGACAAAGGAAAAGGGGAAGGGAGTCGTCATTCAAGGTATGCTTTCTATTGGTGATGTTCCTGTTCGAGTTTTGTTTGATACTGGTGCTTCTCATTTATTCATTTGTATTGACCTAGAAGATAGATTGGGATTGGAACTCAAGATAGTTGACCGACCTTTGATTGTGACAGACCCTGTTGGAGGCTCCACCGGCCTTTGTATGGTTTGTTGTCGCCTAGTTTTATCGAGTCACAGATGTTCTTTGGTTTGTGATTGTTTTGTTTTGAACTTTGTTGGGTTTGGGATTATCTTGGGTATGGACTGGCATAGGAAGTATGTGACCATAGTAGATTGCAGGAAGCTGTTGGTGATAGTCAGAGATGTGGATGGGCAAACGTTAGTGGTTGACTGCCTACTAGAGGATTGAGTGATGGTTAGCTTTTTATATTCAGTTGAGGTTCCATAGGACGATTGCCATCAATGCCTATCGCTAGAGAGTATCTGGTTTCCTTCAAGGAAATGACTAGATTACCACCACATGGAGAGATTGAGTTTTGGATAGACTTGGTGAAGGAAGCCAGACCGACAGTTATGCCTTTGAGGCGTATAACACCTAGAGAGCATAAGAAATTGGAGGTGCAAGTGAATGAACTATTGAGGAAATGGTTCATTTGAACGAGCATATCTGAGTAGGGCGCACCTATAGTATTCACAATGAAAGTGGATGGCTCTTTGAGGTTGTGTGTGGATTATCGTGAGTTGAATAAAGAGACGAAGAAGAATAGGTATCCACTCCCATGCATAGATGACTTGTTTGATCAACTGCATGGTGCAAAGGTGTTTTCTCAAATGGACTTGGCAATGGGAGTTCACCAGTTGGGAGTAGCGAAGCAGAGTGTGCCTATTACCTCATTTCGTACGTCGTCGGGTTTCTATGAGTAGTTAGCTATGCCATTTAGGTTAACCGATGCTCATGCATACTTATTGGATCTAATGAATCGGATTTTCAGAGGCCAGTTGAATAAGTTTGTTCTTATATTCGTGGATGATATTCTGATCTACTTCAGAACTGAAGAGGAGCATAAGACATACTTGCGAAAGCATAAGTTAAGAGCGAAGTTCTCTAAGTATCACTTTTGAAGAGAAGAAGTGAGATTCTTGGGTCATGTCCGTTAACCTAAAGTGTGCTCTGGAACTGGTCGTCCTCGAATTCATATTCCATGAAATCCAGTCAATCGTATTAGGCTTAACCTGAAGTATTGTTTTTGACTTTTCAATTTTTATTGGGTTTGGGATGTGGATCATCATTATTCATGGAAACATATCAATTTTGACTCTGTAATTTCCAAAGTGTTCACGAACGGCGAGGGGGTTGAGTTTGAAAAGTTTGAACAAAAAGTAACGCGAGATGATGGATCGCTAGTGATCCATAGGTAATGGATCTCCGAGCAGGCTCAAGTGATTACTTTGCTTTGAGAAAAAGTTGTGCAACTTGACATTGAAAAGACTGAAGTAGAAGTTGAGAAAGCCGCTGTGACGGCGGACTATTTGGAGCTGGAAGATACCATCGAAAGGAAGATGGCAAAGATGGATAACACCATCTTGAACTTCTATGTCAACTCCCTGTTGCTTCAGGGTAGTCTCTATTATCTGGGCCCCAAATTATCGCCTACTCTTGCTGTTGTTTGGGAAGAAATCCTAGCCCTTTTCGAGAAGACAGGGATGTGTACACTGAACAAGAGATGGAGGATGCCTATCTGAACAAAGAATCAAAGAGGGATTTGGTAGAGGATCGAGAGATTATTCGGGTTGAAAGGGAGCGAGAAGCTGCCGATGCTGGCACTGCTGCAGCTGCTAAAGCACTATCAGGGCCTTTTAGTTTTGGGCCTAGCGAATCGTCCAAGCAACTTCTTGATCAGACAAAATTCATTCCGACTTCGACCAGTACTGCTTTGTTATCTGTCCCTTCAGCTCCTATCTCCAAAGCCTTGGGAAGTCCTAAAACTTCGCCCAAGATTGTGCAACCATCTAAAGAAGGAAACTGTGGAGAGTACGAGGTTGAGACTCACGGTCACACTTTCGATGTAGGTAACTTTCTTATTTCTCCCGAGTTTGAGGACTTCCGACTCACGCCGCAAGAATAAGATGAACTAAATGTTTTCTTTTGATCTTATAAGTCCATCTTCTTTGCCTGTCGAGTTTCCAATTCATCCAGTCCTGAGGCCTACTGCTATCTTGACTGCTTCAACGCTTGTTTCTATAGCTGCTTTAATCACCATGCCCATGTCTAGCTCGCAACTAGAGCTAGAATTTGAGAGGATTGCTACGTTGCATGGCCTGGACGAATCCCTCAATATCTCTAGAGGGTGATTTAATGGCAGTTGACACCTAAGAGCAGACAGACTAAGCTAGGAAGCCAGGTAAAATTGAGTAGCAGATGGTGGCAATTAAGAAGGAGAAGGTAGAGAAGAGAAAGTCTTCTAGGAGCTCCCGCAAGTCCCGCAAGCGCAAGACCAAGAAGGAGTCTTCCGAGGGGTCTAAAGAACAAGAAAGAGACATGGGCATGGAGCCTATAATCAATATCTCTGGCAGCGATACGACTCCCATTGGGGATGTTGAAGGGAAGAAGAAACTTTCGACCAAAGGCGGGAAATGAAGTAATAGCAAGAAGCATTGACGGGCTCAAGTGATAGGTGAGCCGGATTTTGTAGCATTTTGATTTGTTCGACATGTATTTTGTACAAGTGCAGAGTCTGCACTTGTTACTTTTGTTGTTGTAGCATTTGTACTTTTCTTTTTATTAGCTGATATTGTGTAGGTATGACCCTCACATTTTGACTTTGTACAGAAAATGTTATGAGAAATGAAAAGATTAATGTTTCTACTGCTGTCACTTCTGTGTTCTTTCTTATTTATCACGTAATTAGCTTTTTTTATACCACTTATGTGTGTACATGACATGATTGCTTGTTCTGCAATTTCTATACTTCGTAGTGTCGTGCCATGTTCTGTGGTATATGATTCCTTTATTTCCATGATTTCATGCATTATGTATGCATTTTTTCAGTTTTTCAACTAGATCTGTTGTGATTGCCAAAATTCTCTGTTCGGCGTAACAAGACTGTGGAGTAATTTTCCTTTCAACTAAGTGTTGGTGTGTGTGCCCCCTACTTCACAAGGATGTTTACTCCGAACACTTAATAAATGACAGGTTGATCCGAGCGATTCCTCTATGTCTATAGTCAAATTTACTTTGCGGTTCCTATCTTTGGGAACTTGTGACTCGAATGTCAACGATCGAAATTCTTTGCCGATTTTTAGTTTTGCGACATTACTGGACTCACAATGATTCTTTTTTATAGTGGGAGTTGATCCTTGCTAGTTTTGCAATAGGCAAGTTTCCAGGTGTTGCCAAGACAATACCGGTACTTAGAAAATTTTAACGGTTTGCTGATGATGTCGGGATAACATCAAGCAGTTCTTGCATAGCTTTTAAGAGTGCACGGCTTACGAAATGCGTGGCTTTTGAGAGTGCATGGCTTACGCAATGCATGCCTTTTGAGAGTGCACGGCTTTCAGAAGTGCAGGGCTTACAAAATGCGTGGCTTACAAAATGCGTGGCTTTTGGGACTGCACGACTTACGAAATGCACGACTTTTGGGTTTGAGTCGATTTACTTTCGTCGACTTGGCGAGTAGGCTGAGCGTACTTGGATGTGGTTTCGCTTCCCTAAGTAGCTTATGAATAATTTTGAGTCAGTTTACTTTTGTCACTTGGCGAGTAATTAATATGAACACAGTTTTATTGGTTCAAGAAACTAAAGAGATTTCATTAATAAAATGGAAAGTAGAGAAAATTCTGCCTACTTACAATGCCCATAGTGTAGTCGGGCGGCTTATTTGCAAAAATAAAAAATACATATATAAGAGCTAAATAAGGTAATGTCGGAGTGAGTCACTGTTCCAAGCACGGTGAATCCAAATTCCGTCGACTGTGGTCAGCTTGAAAGTGCCATCTCCGAGTTTTTGTCCAATTGAGTAAAGCCCTTCCCAGTTTGGTCGGAATGTTGCTGTAGCCAGATAGATCCAAGTCAGGACAAGATCTCCCATTTTGAAAGTACGGTTGCGGACCTTGGAATTGAAGTGCCATGTTACCCTTTTTTGGTGAGCCACTATCCTTAGCTCGGCTTCCTCCCATTTCTCGTTAATCAAATATAGTGACTCGAGTAGGAGCTGCTCGTTTTATTTTTGATTGAAGTGTCATTTTCAGTAGGAAGGAACTTCCAATTCAACCAGGATCATTGCTTTGGATCCATATGCTAGGGCGAATGGCGAGTGTCCAGTTGCTGACTTGTGCGTCGCCCAGTAATCCCATAGTGCAAGTGAGAGCTCATCAATCCAGTTTCCTTTGACTTTCATCAGTCATTTCCTATTGGCGGACTTGATGATTTTGTTCACCGCCTCCACTTGCCCATTTGCTTAAGGGTGTGCCACTGCAGAGAAACTCTTTTTGATGTGAAAATGCTCGCAAAAGTCCTTGAATTCGGTGCTTTTGAATTGAGTTCTGTTTTATGTGATGATTTTCTGTGGCACTCCAAACCTGCAAATAATATTTTTAGTGACAAAGTTAACTACTTTCTTAGCGGTAATAGTAGTCAGCGGTTCCACTTCGGCCTATTTTGTGAAGTAATCAACAACAATGATAGCATATTTGGCTCCTTCTTCAGCAATTGGGAGCACGCCGATCAGGTCAATTCCCTAGACCGTGAACGGCCATGGGCCAACCATTGGCGTAAGTTCTGTGGATGGAGTTCTCTGTATTTTGGCAAACTTTTGGCATTGCACACATCGCCTAGCGTAGTCCGTTTCTTCACGGTTGATGATGGCCAGAAGTAACTGTATCGGAGGATCTTCTTTGCTAGAGTCTGCCTTGCAATGTGGTTTCCACAATCGCCTTCATAGACTTCTCTGAGGATCCTTTTGGCTTCGCTGTTGGTTACATATCTGAGTAAGGGAGTAGAGAATCCTCTACTGTAAAGGATTCCAACCTGCAAGATGAACCGTGGTGCTTTTCGGTGTAGCTTCTTTCGCTCGTTCCGATCTCTGGGGAGTGTACCTTCGATCAGTTAATCTTTGATCGGCGTCTTCCATGATATCTCTTCCTCTACAGTTTCCACGATCTAATCAGTATCCAAATCACCTATGCTGGGAGATGTAAGCATTTCGACTGGGACCAGCCTTATTGACTGAGCATCTCCGGAATTGGCTAGTTTGGCTAGGTGATCCGCTTGCATATTCTGTTCCCTAGGAATGTGACTTAAAGTGTAGTTCTCGATATCCTGCGGTAATTCTTGCGCTTTTGATAGGTAGAGGGCGAAATTGCCCTTTGCCTAGTACTCCCTTTTCACTTGGAAGATGATTAGCTAAGAATCGTTGTAGATATGCATAACTTTTATTCCTAATTCTTTAACAGATTTTAATTCTGCCATCAAAGCCTCGTTTCTGCTTCATTGTTTGTGGCAGGAAATTTTAGTCTTAAAGAGTAGCAAACAAATCATCCTTCGAGGGTTTTTAGTACTACCCCAACACCTGAACATAATTCATTTGATGCACCATCAATAAACAACTTCCACTATGGCATCATATCTGAAGTGCTTTCTTCTTCACCGTCCCACTCGCTAAATTTGACAAAGAAATCTAACAGTGCATGTTCGTTGATAACTCTTCGAGGGTGATAAGCGATTTCATATTGTCTTAACTCGATATTCCATTTCAGAAGTTGATCTGATGTCTTTGGGCGATACAACACTTGTTTCAGAGGTTGATCCACCAACACCTTGATGGGATGAGCTTGGAAGTACGGTCGTAGCTTCCTCTATGTGATCAACAGGGAATAGGTGAGTTTTTCCAGCTATGGTTAATTCTTTTCAGCTCCAGTAAACTGCTTACTAATGTAGTAGATCGGTCGCTAGACCCTAGCCTCTTCACGTACCAATGCCGCACTCAGAGAATGAGTACACATAGCTAGATAAACGAATAAATCTTCCCCATTTATTGGCTTGGATAAGAGCGATAGGGTTTCCATATGATGGAGTAATTCTTCAAAGGCCGTCTGGCAGGCTTTGTTCCATTCAAAATTCTTTCCCTTCTTCAATGCATCGAAGAACGGTATGCACTTGTCAGTCGCTTGGGAAATGAATCGGCTCAGCGCTGCGATCTTTCCATTTAGACTTTGTAATTCCTTTTTTGTTGTGGGGGCTTTGAAGTCCCTTAGGGTGGTAATCTATTTAGGATTAGCTTCAATGCCTCTTGCATTCATGATGAAACCAGGGAATTTGCCAGAAGCAACGCTGAAAGAGCATTTAAACGAGTTGAGCTTCATTCCATATTTCCACAATATTTCAAACATCTCTGCGAGATTGTCTAAGTGATTCTCTGATACGCGTGATTTGACATTCATGTCATCTATATATACTTCCATCGTTTTCCTGATATGATCTTTGAACCTTGTGTTTACTAGTCGTTGGTAGGTTTCCCATGCGTTCTTTAGTCCAAAGGGCATGGCTCAATAACAGTATAATCCAAGGTCGGTAATGAAACTAATATTCTCTTGATTGGGTTCATGCATCATGATTTAGTTGTATCCAGAGTAGGCGTCTATAAACGATAGTAGCTCATGGCCTGTTGTGGCGTCAACAAGCTGATCGATCTTGGGCAATGGGAAGCTATCCTTTGGGCAGGCTTTATTCAAATCTGAGTAATCAATGCAAGTCTGCCACTACCCATTGGACTTCTTTACCAAAACAGGATTCGATACCCATACGGGATAGGTTGCATCACGGATAAAGCCATTTTCCAACAGCTTATCCACTTCCTCTCTTAGTGCAGCAGACCGTTCCGGTCCTAGGGTGTGCCTTTTCTGCCTCACTAGAGTGTACTTGGGATTGATATTAAGTGTGTGACATGCTATCTTCGGTGATATCCCACACATATCAGAATGCGTCTAAGTGAACATGTCCAGATTGGCGCAAAGAAACTTGACCATGTCTTGGTTCCAAGACGTAATCCTATTTTTAGTACTCTTATTGGGTCATCTATGTCTACAGGGATAGGCACCGTAATCTCTGCTGGTGTTGCTCGTTCCTCCCTTGAACTCTTCTTTCTAGGATCCATATCCTTATCGAATTGGTTGTGGTCCCCAAGCTAGGGGTGGTTCTTTAGTTACTATGCTGACGTTTCACGAATGTGGAGATTTTCTCCACACTCTTCCCCTTTTCTTTCTTTCTTATTTCATGCAATTCAACGATGTAGCATTCCCTTACGACACTCTGGTCTCCCTTTATCACTTCAACTCCGTTTTCCATAGGGAATTCATAGTGAGACACCAATGTGGTAGAATAATTCAAAAATCAGCGAGGGTCAGCCATCCCAAGAATGCATTATAGGCCGAGATCTCGTCAATTATCACAAAGGTTTGGGTGAAAACCACTCTCTAATCTCCTATTCCAAGTTCAACAGGAAGATCGATTCTGCCAACCAGTTGTAGTGGATGACCGGTGAATCCTTGGATTTTGGTTCGGCATGCAGAGACTCCTTCATGTTAAGCTTCATTTGGCTGAACGTATGTTGAAACAAAATGTTAACTGATCCTCCAGTATCAACCAACACCCGATGTACGACATCGAGTTTTGGTTGATACTGGAGGATCAGTTAGTCGTCCTCCCACGAGGATGTCTACTAAAGAGAATGAGGAACTCGGCTTGGAGCGGAACACCAATTATCATCCTTTCCACCCTTGCTTTCTTCCATCAAGCTTCTAACCATGTCTGCAATATATGCCTCACTTCTCCGTTCATCCACAGGTCAGCTGTCAGTAGCTGTGCCAAGTGTCTGACTTTGCAAATGGTCTTAGTTGGCTGGCTGAAACCTAGGCTCTCCGGTCTGTGGGTGAGTCACTCCTACAGAGGTCCATTTAGCAGACGGTTGGTCTTGCGAGTGGAGTTTGACCATTTGAGTTCAATTCACCTTCCTTAAGTTGCTCGCCTTCCTCAAAGTCAGTATCAGCTAGTAGTATATCCTCCTGTGGAATTTTCACTCCTAAGTTTAGGTTTTCAATAAGCGTTTTTACAGTGGGCGGAGTATTTGCATTTTCCACTATCATGACGCCTTGAGCTTCGCCCATTACTTCCTTTTACTTCTATTTTCTATTTCTTCTACTTGAGCCAAAAATAGAAGAAAGATCTTGCTCCGTGCAGCCACGGCTTCGGGTGCCGTTCTAGGAGTAGTTAGTGACTGAAGCGCTAAGAGAGAATCTATGTTTTCCATAAGAGTCTTTTGACTATTTGCCATTTTCTAGTTAATTTCATCAACCATCTGGTTCAATTCTCCCTTAGTCACAACTTTATGCTGAACGGAGGATCCTAGCACTTGATCTCTAGTGTTAGTTTCGAGTTGCAGGTTGTTGGGGTAGTGACTTCAATTTACCGAGGGTTTGTTTCTTCTCCAGCAATGGTAGCTCCTATGGATCATCCAAAGGTAGTTCTCTTTCTTCTTGATGCCATTGATTCTCAATAGCAAATCTTCTAAGCAGAGATTGAGGATCTAACTTCTGAACTTATCTGATCCAAAGTAGATAGCTAGATCTAAACCTGAGTTCAATTCTCAGTGAAAGCACCAAAATGTTAACCCAAAAAATGGATTAACACCCTGGATTGAGTGTGAAAGCACCAGTCCTGTTCTTACAGAGCAATAATATAGAAAATAAATATAAAAAGAGCACAAATAGTAAAAGGACAAGAAGATTTTTATAGTGGTTCGGCTGTTAGTAAAGCCTACGTCCACTTTATAACTTTCTATTAACTGTCTGCTGTTACAAGTTGAATCAGAATACAATATGATTGAATCCTCTTAGTTAGATCAAGTCACAAGTACAAGAGTTCACCGGAGAATCACAGTGAACCCCTAGATGACTATTGTATGGGAGGAGAAGAGTAAAGAATAATCTCTGCAGAGTTCCAACAGTCAGTCCAGAAGATCCTCTTTGTGTTGTAGGGAGGATTGTATTTATAGGCATAGGAGAGCAATTAGGCTAGGCCGCTTCGCTAGAAACCTACACTCGATGATACAAAGGTTCTCTGAAATTTTCATAACGATCCAACATAATGTAATGGATAGCTAGCGATCCATGTACTTAGGGGATTTTTGAGCTTCTTCCTTTGGGTTGCACTCCCTGTCTTATGTAGGTGCTCTCCATGTAATTTTGTAGCTAGTTTCCTTGTTTTGATGATGATTCATGCACATGTTGGATTAAACTATGACTATAATTAGATGGGTATTCACTTCTCGAGCTAGGTTTCTTGGAAGGCTATGAAACTTGGCAAACGTACTTAGAAGAGATATTGATTCATGATGCAAGAGGCTTGAATGACCCATGAAACTTCCTTATGGATTGCTAGTGATCCATGGGTGATGGATCGCTAGTGATCCATCCCCTTAGTGAATTTTTGGGTGATTCTTCTTCAGTGCCTTTTGGCTTGTTCTTGTGGATGCCTTGTTCAAGTTTCAAGTCATTCTGGCATAGTTCCTAAGTTCTAACTCCTATTTGCTGGGTTAAAAACTTGGTTAACAATATTGTTTCGGGAAAGGGTATAGTTATGGATCCTATGCAAGTGGCAGCGGTTCAAGATTGGAATCAGACCAAGAATGCTACAGACGTGAGGAGTTTCCTAGGATTAACGGGATACTATAGACGCTTCGTAAAGGACTTATAGAAGGTAACAGCACCATTAACCAATTTGACGAAGAAGAATCATACTTTTGTATGGGATGCGACGTGTGAGCATGCATTCATGAGTCTAAAGGAGAGGTTGATGAGTGCACCAGTGCTGACCATTCCAAGTGAAAATGAAGAGTTAACAGTATACATCGATGCTTGTAGAACTAGGTTGGGTGTAATGTTGATGTAGAAAGGGAAAGTTGTTCCCTATGCTAGTTGATAGTTGAAATTGCATGAGAGGAATACCCAACTCATGATTTGGAATTGATGGTAATTGTTTTTACTTCGAAGATGTGGAGGCACTATTTGTTGAGAGAAAGGTTTGAGCTGTGTACAGATCATAAATCATTGAAGTACCTTTTCCCTTAGAAGGTTCTTAACCTTCGTCAACAATGATGGTTGAAGTTCTTGGCCTCTTATGATTTCAATATTATCTACAGTCCAGGAAAAGGGAATGCAATCGTCGATGCATTGAGTAGAAG
The DNA here is from genome assembly GCA_030737815.1 of Allium fistulosum. NCBI lineage: Eukaryota > Viridiplantae > Streptophyta > Magnoliopsida > Asparagales > Amaryllidaceae > Allium > Allium fistulosum. The sequence goes on from CM060907.1 coordinate 779,562,038, forward strand.
ACATGCAAGGTTGGGAGCAATGTTCTTGGAATTTAAGCTGATAGATTATATTGTTGGATTTGATTTTAGGCCTCATTGTGAGCTAGAACCTGAAATGTTGGCAAGCTTATCGATTTTTACCAATTCCAATTGAAAGGATCGGTACTAGTGAGAAGCGAGATGGTAGACTAGCGGAGATCAAAACAAAGATAGGAGAAGGAGTAGAATCTAAAGATACAAAGCAATATGAACTCGACTGAGAGGGTTGGCTTCGTAAGGATGGAAGATTATTTGTTCCCGATATTGATGGATTGCGAACGAAATTGCTAGGAGAATGTCATCATTCCAGATTGACCATTCATACCATTGGTAACAAGATGTACTGAGATATGAAGCAAACTTGCTATTGGAAAGTTATGAAGAGGGATGTTGGAGCATTCATCTCGAAGTGTATAAACTGTCAATTGGTAAACTTAGAGAAGAAAAACTTAGTGGATTGTTGCAACCATTAGAGATTCCTGAATGGAAATGGGAATAAGTATCGATGTATTTTATTGATGGATGGCCAAGGACTCGAGTAGGGTACGATGACATTTGGGTCATAACAGATCCGTTGACCAAGAGTGCAAGATTTATACCCATCAAGTCAAGTAGAATGATATCCAAGCTGGCAGAGTTGTATATAAAGTGGATAGTGCGATTTCACGGTGTCTAAAGAGCATTATGAGTGATTGAGACATGTTGTTTACTAGTGGGTTTTAGAAGAGCTTACAAGAGGCGTTAGGGACAGAGCTGCATCTTACTATAGCTTATCACCTGCAAACAGATGGGCATACTGAAAGAGAAATTCGTATATTGGAAGATCTCTTGCGAGCAAGCATTATAGACTTTGGTGGATCATGGGATGATCATTTTAATTTGGTGGAGTTTGCATATAATAACAGTTATCAGTCGAGTATAGGTATAGCTTTGTATAAAGCATTTTATGGCCCATGTAATGCTCCTTCATGTTGGTGAGAAGCGGGTGAGAAACTAATACTTAGGAGAGATATGGTTAGAGAGACTTAGGAGAAGATCGAGGTCATTCAAAAATCAATGGAAGCTGCTTACGATCAACAAAACAGCTAGGCGGATAAGGGATGAAGAAATTTAAGAGTGTTCTATCAAAGATATGGTATTTGTGAATATTTCTCCTCTAAAGAATGTGGTTCGATTTGGTAGAAAGGGGAAGTTGGAACCAAGATTTATAGGACATTTTCTGATAATCGACAAGATTGGAAATCTAGCATATAGAATTGACTTACCTCAGAAGATGGCAGACTGCACAACACTTTTGAAGTATCTTATCCATGGAAGTTTGTGCACGACTCAGGTGTGATGATCACACCGGATCCGCTAGAAGATATTGAGGTAGAATCAGAAGTTTCTATACCTCGTAGGCCGCTTCATATTGTTGGGTATGATATGAAACAGCTTAGGAGAACGAGTGTGAAACTAGTTAAGGTACAACGGAGCAGAAGTGAGGACGATTGCACATGGAAGACATAAGAGAGCATGAGGAATTCTTATATGGATCTCTTTCAATGATAAGACCTATCGTCTATCGTGTTTACCTTCACCATTGTATACAATATTTGCTAATTTAGTACTCCGCATGCTAGGATAGATTAACTATGCTATTGATTGCACGACTGCTTATTTGGGATGTGTGATGGTTGCTTATGATTAATAGACATGCAGATTGGTTGCTTATGCTTTGGCTTATTTGAGGATTTCAGGGGCGAAATTCCTAAAGGGGGGAGAATGTAACGACTCGTATTTTACATATCGAAGAATTGTAAAATATTTTTATTTTAAGGGTTGTTTAGCTGAAGTCCCTATTAAGTTTCAATATACACCAAACATCCTTGCAAAAAAAGCATGTAAATTAGGTCCCTAGAATTAAGTTACTAAATAATTGCATCATTTATGCAATTATTCAGTGAATAATTGCAGACATTTATGCAATTATATCCAAAAATTACAGACATTTCCGCAATTATTCACCGAAAAATTGTAAAAATTTCTGCAATTATTCACCAAAAAATTGCGGACATTTCAGCAATTTTTCACCAAAAAAATTACGAAAATTTCCGCGGTTATTCACTAAATAATTGCAGGCATTTATGCTATTTTTGGATATAATTGCATAAATGTCTGCAATTATTCACTGAATAATTGCTTAAATGTATGCAATTATTCAGTAACTTAATTATAGGGACCTAATTTACATTCTTTTTTTTGGAGAGGAGTTTTCGTGTATTAAGTTTGATTTTAAGCACTTGAGCTTAATATTCACTTTATTTTATTCATACGAGGTCATATGATTCTATAATTTTAGAATATGACTCTCAGGGACATTTTATACACCTGTGGTTTTTTCCGAGTTTCTATGTAACCATTTTGACCGTGAAACCTTATTTGGGCTATAAATTCTGATAGAAGTCGAATTAGGATCTCAAACTGATTCTATTGCTTTAGAATGATTGTTTCCCATGAGTGGTCATAACAGAAAAATGGACTTAATTATGGTTAGAAAGTTATTCCTATTTTAAGTTTCTAAAGCTGCTGGCTATGATTAGTGTGTAATTAATTAAGCCCATTAGTGTAATTAGAGAATACTATAAATAAAAAGGCTGAAGAGCCAAGTTAAAACTTTTTCTCTCTCATTCTAAATCAGGTTTAAACCCTAATTAGCCCTAGCTCCATCCTAATTTCATCTAAAATCACCCAAATTACTCTTTAAATCAAACTAGATTACGGGTTAGAGATTAGATCATCAACTAAAAGATAGAGACTATCGATTTGCTTGATTTGAAGTGTATTCCATTGCCGTCCGGATTGGATCAACATTTATATTGGTTGAATTTGGTAATTGGTGAGTCATTTATACCTTCCCACTATACTATGCATGTTTATATGGTAGAACTATATGATTTAACATGTTATAAATTGATTTTTGGTCATAAAACCTTTTCTAACTTTAATTACATGTTAAACTATATATATGATCTAGATTGATTAGAAATTACCTTTGTTCATGCTCATATATTTATGATGTATGTAGATCTATGTTAGAAATTGACTTGTTTTCTTATTTTGATGGATTTCGTGTTTGATTGGATGAGATTGCTTGTTATTCTATGTTGGATGATATGATTTGATGTTGTTTACTATTGTTGTGATTGAATAGAAAGTTAGGTCGGAGAATCGAGCAAATCAGAGGCAAAGTTGGTCGGAATTGGACGAAACTTAGAGGGGAGGCTCTAGAGTATTGGAACAGCTCGTGGTTCAAGGCGCAAGTTCCAATTCGTTATCTACACAAGTCGGCACCGAGTTGAGAGGTCAACACCGACATGTGTTGTTTGGTCCATGATGGTGGCAATTTGGGGGAGAGCAAGGATGTTGCCAGTAGAGGTTGCCTAAGGTGATGGATGGTGATTGGCTAAATATTGGAGGCTATGACGATTGTTTCTAGAATATGAAGTAGGTGCTTCGAAGAGAGGACTTGTTCTATGACGACTTGATTTTTGTAAAGAAGTCGGTGTCAAAGCATCTGGGCTTGGAGTACTAGAAGCAAGGAAGAAGTGGAAGAAAAATTAGCCACAGGTTGGCTAAGTAGAGAGCTTTGCACCGTGTTGGGTGGTCAGTACCGACTTCTTGGTTTAAGTCCAAATGGGATGGAACTTCTAGGAGGTGAAGTAGAGTTCCTATAGATCGTGATGAAGGTGTTGGCTCATTCGTATCAGGTTGGATGATGATATAAAGGCATATGATGAAAAGCTTTGGTCTTCGAATATTGGCTTGTGTTGGGAGTAGGTTCCGAAGATGGCGGCTCGTAAAGGGGTGGGCCATATGATCGAGGAATGTGGAAGGGTTACTCATGAATAATGGAAAATGGATTCAGCAAGAAGTGTTCGGTATCCAAATGGATCAAAGATGGGCTAGGGTGTATGTGCTAAGAAATCGTTGATGACTCAAAGTGTTTTCAGTTGTACTCGAAGCAAGGGAATTGTTGTGTTCGGGTCTACTTTACGATTATCCGAGAGATAATCCAGGGCATTGCTAGGAGCATGTCCTGTACTGTTGTTGAGTTTTATATCTGACTATAGTTAGATTATATTTGTACGACCACTTGATTACATGCATGTTTAGTGTGTTGATTGACTTTGCTTGGAAATGGGTTACCATTTGTATGTATGGTTTTGAGATATTTTGACACTTGAGTTATGCATGTGCCACTTGAGTTGCATTTGTATACCATGTCAGTTGTTATTTCATATTGACATCTACATTCTAGACATAGTCTGACCCGTGTGTTATTTATATAATACTCGGATCAGTCCAAGACATTTCAGGTTCAGGAGCAGATGACCATTATGTGGATGTTGAGCATAGATGGATGATATAGTATTTGTATATAGTTTGTATATTTGTATTTACATTTATTCATGTGTTGTCGAGATGTATATTGGACATGTTGTGTATATTATTTATGATAGTGGGCGTTTGACTATTTTGTAGACCCATTTGGACTCGTGTATATTTATTATTATATGTTATCGTTGCATTGATGACTCAGTGATTTCTGTGATTTATTTTATATTGTGTCTTGTTCTATTATGGAGACACACGTGCTTATTGCTTTGTGCCGATACTGTGTATGTATAGATAAGTTGTTTATGATTGTTGAAATACATACTAGTGTTAACCCAAGGTAATATTCAATGTGTAAGTCCATTATCGCCTCATTCTCCATATTATCAAACAGTATTACATTTAATACTCTTTGGTACTATGGGTACAGTGTTGTGTGTTACAACTTCCGAAATTTTTGATTTTCTTGGTTTTCGAAAATAAATAATTCGGAAGGAATACCTTCCAATACATAATGGAATAGAACGGAAATTTTCACGATTTCCATTGTAATTCCATTCCTTCCTAACTTTTTTTAGCTGTTGAATAAGGCCAAGCCCAAAAAATTAAATATTTTTCTTCAAAATAGTTCCCATTTGGTTCAACCGACACATCCACACCCAGTCACGGCGCAGTTTTTAGATTTTTTCAAAAAATACCTTAACCCTTCTCCCGTTTCCTCCCTCATCTTCACTATTCCAATTTGTTCCCATCTTCATCTTCTTGTTGATGTCGTCAGGTTGCTAATTTTTGTCATTGCCATCGCCATCTCCATATTTCAATCGATTCTCTATCCATTGTTATACTTTACTAGATGCTTTGGAGAATTGGTAATCGACCGTTTTTCGATTTTCTTACTTACGTATTTACATTCGTAGTTATTTTTTATTTTCATTTGTTGTTCTTTGATTAATTACAGCTTTAAAATATTAGTTTGTGGTTAGTTACCGGACGCTTGTGATTTGTAACATTTTCCTTCTTTTCAACTGCAGTCTGATTTCAATAATTATTACATCATAATTAATGACTGCTAAACCATCTAAATTTGTATATTTTAAGGCCAGAATTTTATGGAGTTAATTTTATATTTTACGACCAAAATTTTATGGAGTTAATTTTAGTGCGTTGATAAAAGCACCGCAGTTTATATTACGGGCTACCACGCATCGGTCGGCCATTTACCATCGAACGCGATTTTGCACTGTCCGGGGGCAGAACTCCACCGGAGGCGGCGATTGGTGATCGGCCATTGACCATCGTTAGGTAGCCGGAAGCATTTTCCGTGGTATTTTTAGCAACACACTAATTTTATATTTTAGGACCAGAATTTTAGGTTATGTTCTTTATTTACTATTGCTTGCGTTTATGTCTTATGGTGGTATAGTTGTCTTGATGCTGATGTACATGACTCTGTTTTACCATATTTCATAGTTTATGTGCTTTGTAACTTTATTAATATTATTATGTATACAGGCTCTCTTAGTGCAATGTGGATCATCAAAGTTGTCCACACCCAATGGAAAATGTAATGTGAAGCCTAATATTATTGATTATCTGTCTTTAACAAAGTCGCTTAGGATAATTGGTTTTGTTAAAAGCAGAATATATATAGCAATGGTATTGTTTTTAGTTATTGTAGCCTATAGATGAATAATGTCCTTTGTTTTATTTCACACAACTCTTCTTCTGCTAAAAAAATCGTAGTTTTCGACACTATAAGTAAATAATTAGAAAGTAAAGACAAACAAATAGAAAGTAAAAAATGTAAAGTTCTAGCAAGTTTTTATTACTAATTTTATGAAGTTTTATAAATATCTAATCTGTTTGTAAATATCATGAATATTTCGACCTCGTGCACTGCTATTTTTGGAAATTACTTTTTATGAAATTATCATGAGTGCGGTGTCTATATATTGTAGTTTAACCCGAAAGAAAATATGTGGTTTATGATAGAAATATAAATGGAGGAAAAATAATAGCATAAATATTCGTACTTCTTACATTGTTCATGCTGAAGAGGTTCTCATATTGCTTTCCACGAGCATTCTTTGGTTCTGTTAGGACCCGAAACAAGTAGTGACACCCTGTGAATAATCAAATAATTTGCAGGTTGTATTTGTTAGAAACCACTATATTAATGAATGAGATATGCTCCCACATCGCCAAAAAATTGTGCATTTCATGTTTACATACTACTTTCCTCAAACCCGTAGAGGCCCTTAGGCTCGGGTAATTTTGTGCGAGGGGGAGGATCTATATCGCCATGAACTAACATGTGCATGCGCTACCGCCGGCCCGAACCGAACCGGGTGTCGGTCCAATAAGAGCGGACCGTGTAATATTTTTTGCTGCACAAAAGTGAACAGTTTCTAATTCAAACAAAAGCGGCCGTTGCAAACTCGCGACCGTTTTTGGCAGTTGCAAACGAAGAGACGCGGCTATTCCCAACGGACATAACCGTTGGAAATTCGCCTATAAAAAGAGCAGGAGATCTGATCGGTTTCTGACTCAATTTTTCTCTCTTCTTCCTCTTCGTTTCTGAAAACTCTATAATCCGTGTGGTTCTGCGTATCACAGAAGATCATACACACCACAATCTAGAGCAGATCACGTCTGTTGTATCTTGGAAAACTTTGAATAAAGTCTTAAGAAAATTGTTACAGCAGACCTCAGATGAAATTTCCTTCTTCATCCGGTTAGATTTCTTGTTTGTTTATATATATATATAGACACACACACACATCATTCTGTCATCTTTCCGTTTCGAAGTTGTGCTGTTTCTACGAAGTAGTACAACGATTGTTTATCGTTGTAGTTTAACGCAGCACTTAGTTGTTGTTATTGCTGTTGTTTGTTGTTGTAAATTCATTACAACAATAGTTATTATTCAAAATTACTGATACATAATTTCAAAGTAGTGGAAATCTAATTTGTAAACTTGTGTGATGAGGGTTGGGCATAGATGGATGATATAGTATTTGTATATAGTTTGTATATTTGTATTTACATTTATTCATGTGTTGTCGAGATGTATATTGGACATGTTGTGTATATTATTTATGATAGTGGGCGTTTGACTATTTTGTAGACCCATTTGGACTCGTGTATATTTATTATTATATGTTATCGTTGCATTGATGACTCGGTGATTTTTGTGATTTATTTTATATTGTGTCTTGTTCTATTCTGGAGACACACGTGCTTATTGCTTTGTGCCGATACTGTGTATGTATAAATAAGTTGTTTATGATTGTTGAAATATGTACTAGTGTTAACCCAAGGGAATATTCACATGTGTAAGTCCAAAATCGCCTCATTTTCCATATTATCAAACAGTATTACATTGTAAATACTCTTTGGTACTATGGGTACAGAGTTGTGTGTTACAACTTCCGAAATTTTTGATTTCTTGGTTTTCCAAAATAAATAATTCGGAAGGAATTCCTTCCAATACATAATGGAATAGAACGGAAATTTTCACGATTTCCATTGTAATTCCATTCCTTCTTAACTTTTTTTAGCTGCTGAATTGGGCCAAGCCCAAAAAATTAAATATTTTTCTTCAAAATAGCTCCCATTGGGTTCAACCGACACATCCACACCCAGTCACGACGCAGTTTTTAGATTTTTTCAAAAAATACCTTAATCCTTCTCCCATTTTCTCCCTCATCTTCACTATTCCAATTTGTTCCCATCTTCATCTTCTTGTCGATGTCGTCAGGTTGCTAATTTTTGTCATCGCCATCTCCATCTTTCAATCGATTCTCTATCCATTGTTATACTTTACTAGATGCTTTGGAGAATTGGTAATCACCCGTTTTTCGATTTTCTTACTTATGTATTTACATTCTTAGTTATTTTTGTATTTTCATTTGTTGTTCTTTGATTAATTACAGCTTTAAAATATTAGTTTGTGGTCAATTACCGGACGCTTGTGATTTGTAACATTTTCCTTCTTTTCAACTGCAGTATGATTTCAATAATTATTACATCATAATTAATGACTGCTAAACCATCTAAATTTGTATATTTTAAGGCCAGAATTTTATGGAGTTAATTTTATATTTTACGACCAGAATTTTATGGAGTTAATTTTAGTGCGTTGATAAAAGCACCACAGTTTATATTGCGGGCTACCATGCATCGGTCGGCCATTTGCCGTCGAACGCGATTTTGCACTGTCTGGGGGCAGAACTCCACCGGAGGCAGCGATTGGTGATCGGCCATTGACAATCGTGAGGTAGCCGGAAGCATTTTCCGTGGTATTTTTAGCAACACACTAATTTTATATTTTAGGACCAGAATTTTAGGTTATGTTCTTTATTTACTATTGCTTGCGTTTGTGTCTTATGGTGGTATAGTTGTCTTGATGCTGATGTACATGACTCTGTTTTACCTTATTTCATAGTTTATGTGCTTTGTAACTTTATTAATATTATTATGTATACAGGCTCTCTTAGTGCAATGTGGATCATCAAAGTTGTCCACACCCAATGGAAAATGTAATGTGAAGCCTAATATTATTGATTATCTGTCTTTAACAAAGTCACTTAGGATAATTGGTTTTGTTAAAAGCAGAATATATATATATAGCGCAATGGTATTGTTTTTAGTTATTGTAGCCTATAGATGAATAATGTCCTTTGTTTTATTTCACACAACTCTTCTTCTGCTAAAAAAATCGTAGTTTATGACACTATAAGTAAATAATTAGAAAGTAAAGACAAACAAATAGAAAGTAAAAAAGGTAAAGTTCTAGCAAGCTTTTATTACTAATTTTATGAAGTTTTATAAATATCTAATCTGTTTGTAAATATCATGAATAATTCGACCTCGTGCATTGCTATTTTTGGAAAATACTTTTTATGAAATTATCATGAGTACAGTGTCTATATATTGTAGTTTAACTCGAAAGAAAATATGTGGTTTATGATAGAAATATAAATGGAGGAAAAATAATAGCATAAATATTCGTACTTCTTACATTGTTCATGCTGAAGAGGTTCTCGTATTGCTTTCCATGAGCATTCTTTGGTTCTGTTAGGACCCGAAACAAGTAGTGACACCCTGTGAATAATCAAATAATTTGCAGGTTGTATTTGTTAGAAATCACTATATTAATGAATGAGATATGCTCCCACATCGCCAAAAATTTATGCATTTTCATGTTTATATACTACTTCCCTCAAACCCATATAGGCCCTTAGGCTCGGGTAATTTTGTGCGAGAGGGAGAATCTATATGGCCATGAACTAACACGTGCGTGCGCTGCCGTCGGCCCGAACCGGACCGGGTGCCGGTCCAATAAGAGCGGACCGTGTAATATTTTTTGCTGCACAAAAGTGAACAGTTTCTAATTCAAACAAAAGCGGCAGTTGCAAACTCGCAACCGTTTTTGGCCGTTGCAAACAAAGAGACGCGGCTATTCCCAACGGACATAACCATTGGGAATTCGTCTATAAAAAGAGCAGGAAACCTGATCAGTTTCTGACTCAATTTTTCTCTCTTCTTCCTCTTCGTTTCTGAAAACTCTATAATCCGTGTGGTTTTGTGTATCACATAAGATCATACACACCACAATCTCGAGCAGATCATGTCTGTTGTATCTTGGAAAACTTTGAATAAAGTTTTAAGGAAATTGTTACAGCAGACCTCAGATGAAATTTCCTTCTTCACCCGGTTAAATTTCTTGTTTGTTTATATATATATATATATAGACACACACACATCATTCTGTCATCTTTCCGTTTCGAAGTTGTGCTGTTTCTACGAAGTAGTACAACGATTGTTTATCGTTGTAGTTTAACGCAGCACTTAGTTGTTTTTATTGCTGTTGTTTGTTGTTGTAAATTCATTACAACAATAGTTATTGTTCAAAATTACTGATACATAATTTCAATGTAGTGGAAATCTGATTTGTAAACTTGTATGACGAGTTTATAAGTGATTCATCTCTGTTTTTGTATTCACGTCATTTAACAGTATTAATAATGATTAACGTCAATCAAATATTTGTACTACATTTTATGGAATGAAGTAAAATATGTATTCAAATTTGGAAAGGAAAAAACTAGGCATACATGCCAAACTGTATTGGTGCTAGTAATGGTATAATAATACATTGGCAGTTATAACAAGAGTATGCAAAATCAATTTATGGTATAAAATAAAATTAGAATGAACGGTAATATTTATTACTGAAGTGAAGTCTTGTATTAACGAAGAGTTTGTGATATATTTCTTGTTTGCATTTACATTCGACATGGGTACATTACCATAACAATGTGAATTCATGGTAGTTGACTAGTTTCCAATAATTTACCGTGTTCTCTTCATGATAATTTTATAACTGCATTTAGAAGAAAAAACATAACTTTCCATCGATACATGTTCCTGGTTTTTTAGTATTGACTCAATTAATTCATGATAATGATAAAAAACCTCAAGTTTAATAAATATCTAATATGTTTTGTAAACCATGCATCTTACATACATCTAGGGATGGATCTGTGTTTACATTACTCTGAGCTAGAACCCAAGTCTTGTGCTTTTTTAACAGGTATGTCCAAAACATATATATTTATATCTCAGTCTAACATGCACAGACACGCTCATGGCCATACTATATTAATAATTTTAAGTTACTCAAAATCATGTATCATCATGCATAAACTATGAAAGAGTAGGACACTTGATGGTGATAGAAAAGAACAGTAAATAGTACATGTTAACCTGTTTGCTTACTAGATAAAATCAATTAAAATATTTTTCTAGAATGCACATCAAATTAACCACATTATATTCGTCAGCACTTTTCTTCAATTGTAAAGATATAAGAAAAATTGATGTTTTCATTTGGGAATATATTAGGTATGTTCAGCACTATCAAGAGATGGAGAAGGGGAAGCTTGCTCACTTCTACTATCTGTTACTAAAGAGCTGATTCTATTTTGCTTTTCATTTGAGATACATTGAAGTTAAAATCCTTTTCACAAAGTGTAGCATCAATCATATTTTTAACAATTATCACTAGAAGTGTTCAACGTTGTATTGTGAAAAAAATCTTAAGTGCATTTATTTTATCATGTGTTTGAAAACTTTGCTGAAGTTTTTTCTTTCATTATGTATTGTGTAGCATGTAGACCTTTTGCCTTGTATTATTTAAGCCATGGAATTTTACACCTTGTGTAGTACGTAAACTATGATTTTTTACCTTTGTTGAATGTGAAATAAAACAGACAGTCGGTTATTTGATCAAAACATGTGTCATTTGCTAGCTAAGACAGTCTACAGCACCAGCTAATATGCCTATTTTGATGATACAGTTATGCATTGCTTATGACATGATAAGGAAAAATGAAATTCCATGTTCCGTCTGCTACTTTCGGTTTCTGCCTAGTGGAATTCTGAAGTTGACGAAAAGGGAATTGGAACCTAAAATATCGTTTCTTCAACGATTGGAAGAAATGGAAAATAACTCGATTGGCACGGAAATTTTCTATGTCCACCCCTATTTATATGCTTTGAAAATTTAATATGATGTTTATAATAATAAAATGAAGGTGGGTTTTAATTTCGTGATTTGAGGAATTTAATTGGAATTTCTATAAACTTTCTAGGTTGAGAAAATGCTAAATTTTGGGAAATTTATTATTAATATAATAAAAATAATTATTTTGATCTGAAATTTAAATATGTGATAAAATATGATAATTAAGTTTTTTGGTGAATTTTGAGATTTTTCCCATTAATTTTTGATTTTATATGAATTAATTGGCTAAGGAAAGAATTGATTAATGGAAGATAGTTAATTAATTATTAAAATAGCAACAAATTCTGAAAAGAAAACCAAAAGGCTTGCATAGACCAATGATAATTCAATACTAAACCATGTTTAGTAGAAAGAAATTGCTTTATATGGTAATAAAAATGTTTTGAAGTTAATTACAAAAGTGCCATTTCAACTTGCAAATACCCATCAAATAGTCAATTTGCGATAGCATATATACATAAACTTGCGATAGCGTGCACGCACTCATCAACTTACTACAGTGTGTGTTTTTCTTAAAACAATTTGCGATTGCAGCTCATGTTCAACTTGCAATGGCATGAAGGAACGATGGCATGAAAGAAGCTCAACTTGTGATAGCTTGGAGGAAGCTCAACTCGTAATAGCTTGGAGGAAGTTCAACTTGTGATGGCTTGAGGGGAAGTTAATTTGCTATAGCGATTGGAGCTCAATGTGCAATATCTGGGGAAGCTATCAATTTGTGATAGCTCATAAGAGCTTAACACACGATATCTAATAAATTATCAACTAGCGATGGCTAGTTGAGGGTTAACTAGCGATGGCCTAGAAAATCAACATATGATGGCCTAGATAGTGGCCAACTTGCGATAGCTACGGTCAACACATGATAATTATATGGAAGTCAACTTGCGATGGCTATATGGAAGTCAATATGTGATGGCTTAAGGAAAGTCGATATGCGAATACTAGGGTCGATTTGCGATAGCTTGAGAAGCTATAATTTTCTAAATAAAATCAGAAATACTTATTGCACTTTGGAACATAGTTTCATAGTGTTAATTGACTATTTCATAAGGATAAAATAATGGAAGTATTTTATAAGTTAAAATTGATTCAACTTATTTTGAAATAGAAGAAAGCTTACAGAAGCTAGTAAATGATAGGTTTCATTTAACCAATGATAAAGATGTTTTATTTAAAGAATGTATAGGGTACACACCCATTAATGAAAGAAAAGAATCTATACTATATTATGATTACTGAGTTTGATTTCAAGAGCACACAAGCCCCCTTGAATTTTGAAAACTGAACAGTCTTCGAATTTGTTTCTCTACACTCTCGGTAATTTTATCTTCCCCTTTTCCTCCACCTCAAAATTCCGTTCTCCCCATCACTAAATTACGCTTTTCTCCTCTTCCCTCTTTTCCTCCATTGGGAATTGATAAATTCCCTTCAATTTGTACCTTAAATGTTCCTTTACCATCGGATTCTAGCCCACGTCGTCAAATATTGTAGAAACCCTAACCTCAACGCCTTAACCGTTTACGCCTCTCGATTGGTTTCCGCTTTCGCCGTTCCTTGCTCGCTGCTATTTTTAGTCGGCTTCAACTGTACCGGAGCTCGACCATGCTTAGTTGATTTGCATTTAAAGGTGTAGAGGAGCTGTACGTGTTATTTGCCTAATTATATATCCTATTGGAGGTAAAAAAAACCTAATTTATATTAGATCCAGTGATTAGTGATTAAGATGCCAAGCTTATATAGTTACCCCCGATGAGCTAATTGATCTTATTCACATTCTGAAATTGATTTGATTTGTTCTACTAGGTATTATAAATCAAATAAGTAAATATGTACTATTCATTAATTTAATACAGGCATTTCAAATCAGTTTATAGTACTTACTGATTCACGTGCTTTTTTGTACAGTAATTGTTATACATGGAAATGATAAGTATATGTACAAAAATTGCAAGGTATTCCCACCAAAAACAAAGAGTGTGTGATTGGTACAAGAAAAATATACCTTGCTCATCTTTTTTTATGTTATAGGAATGTGGTGGAATCTATTTAGAACCTTTTTTGAGGTTGGTTGTATATTACCTTTTGTGAATGGATTTATTGCATTTATTCATGTCCGTAGATTTACTAGAAGAATTATTTCCTATTTTTAATTTTGTACAACACTTTCTACATGTTTTTAACTAGTTTAACTAGAGAAATTTTTTAATTTCATGTCACCTTTTCATTCTTATTGGTAATATTTGGTGAATAAAGTATCACAAATATTTATAAGGGGAATTTTTTTAAAGGACAAATAATTTAAATTTTTTATTCAAAAGGACGCGCACAAACAGTTTTCTTCCAAAGGACAGGCCCAAAGCCCATTCGCGCGTTAAAACCAATTTCTTTCGTTCGTCTTCCTGTTCGATTTTCAAATCCACACTCTTCTTCACGACACAAAATAAAAATTAAGAAAAAATGGCAAACGAAACCACAGCAAAATCGCTACCTCCATCTCAATCGCATACGTTAGGCAATAAAAAACAAGCAGAGTTTTAGCATGAATCTAATACCTTATCCCCTCAATCTGATATTCGACAAAAACCTAATACCCTATCGCCTCATTCTGATTATCAGCTCGAATCTGGAAACAAAGAACCTCAATCTGAGAATCGAGCCGAAAATGAAAACCTACTACGTGAATTTGATACCCTAGCAGTTGTATCTGATAATCTTCATGAAGCAAATATCCTAGCTGCAGTAGAGACGCATCAGGAATCTGCAAAGTTAACAGTATTAAAAAGACCAATGGAAGAAAATATAGAGCAAAAAAGGGAAAGAAGAACAAAAAGGAAACATGAAGAAAACAGAACAGAAGAAAAGGTAAATGATATTATGAAATAAAGCATAACAAAACCATTCAAGATTGATTATGATACCATTGAACTTATTTTACAGAAAAATGAAGAAACCATGCAAGAAAAAACAGCTGGTGACAAATCAACTGTACAACAAGTGCAAAAAAGAGAATTAAGATCGAAGATTAAAAATGAGAAAATAATTCAGCAGCAACTTCAACAGGCAACTAATACCATTAAGTTATGAAACTAATACTATTAAATTATTATATGTATTTTAATAGTGTTAATATGTTTAACAGGAAAATGCTCAAACAAATAAGGGAAAACAAATAGTAGTTAAGGAATCTGAAGATGAACAAGCCAACACGGTAAAATTACAAGCCATATCACTTATAAAGATTTTCATGTTCAAAAAGTGATACCTATAGTTTGTTTGGTAGAAGAAAAAGCTTAGTGGGTTAAAAAATAAATACTAATATATTGAAAATATGATACCAAACATCTGTTAGAATTAACGTGATACTTTGTATTTAGAAAAATTAATTTCAGCACACACATAAAAACTGATACCAACATCCTGCAATAGTGATACCTATTGTCTAATTGTCTGTAGCTGATTCATTTTAGTTGACAAATTATTTCACCATCTTTTTTCTAGGAAAACTGATACTAATTTCTTACGAAATGGTACCCACTGTATAATATGTTTTAGTTAATATGTCAATGTTGTAATTTTTCAATAAAATGATACCTATATTTCAAAAATGATACCCACTGTATAACAAATCGATACCTAAATTTCATAAAATGAACCCATTGTTTGTTTAGTTGAAGGCAAAACTTTGTAATTTTGAAAATAATTTTTCAATAGTTTATAACAAAACCAATATAGTTATATTCATAAAATGATACCCACTATAATTGATGGAATTTACTACTCCATAATTGAAATTATTTGTATCACAAATATAAAATTGACACTAATGTAATGAAAAAATGATACCTACTATCTGTTTTTATGGACATCATATCTTAAAATCAATATACTTTTTGTTTGAACCAAACTTATACATACACCTTATAAACATGATACTCACTTTATCTTTCTTTGAACTTTATACTTTTAATTATACAAATTACTTTCATTGTAATTTGTAACAAAGATAAAATAAATATAAGCTAAAAATTATACATGCAATATGTTTTTTTTGAAGTTATTATGTAGCAATTTTACAAGTATTTCAACCATAATTTTTAATAAATTGATACCTACATTTAGCAAAAATGATACCAAATTTTGGTTAGATAAAAATATCATGTTTATATATGGAAACTGTTACCACTATATCATGTTATATATTGTTTTGTTTCAATGCTATTTGTTACACTAACAACTTAATGCCACATTTTCATGAAATAGGACGATGATGATTTTGTCAATCCATGTCGTAAAAGCATGCATGCGACATCAAAACAATCAAACAAACAGATAGCAAAATCTGAACATGATAAGCCAGAAACTGCTTATAGATGTGGCTTACAAGCTATCTTCAAGATATTAAAATTGGTGAAAGAAAAAATGGATTGACCAAAAAACAATTTGACATCTTAAAGAAGACACCATTTTACAACTTCTTCAAAGTCATCTATGAAGAAAATAATAATGAAAGAGTGCAAAAAGCATCAACACAACTTGGATGCTTTATACAACTGCTACTGTATGGAATCTGATACATTCGTCTTAGGAGAAGACAAAATGAAGGTCACTGCCAGAGATATAAGCTTGCTGTTTGGTCTGCCATTAAAAGGAATAAACATAGAACCAACAAAAAAATTGACGAGCGAAACCATTCCACCAGACTGCAAAGAATTTGCAACTAGAAACTTTGGCACATGTACTTACATAACAAGAAATGTTGTGGAAAGAAGAATAAAACAAGAAATATCAAAAAGGAAAAAAGAAAATGAAGAAGATCTGCCTTTGTTGATAATAATGCAAATACTATTGACATTTTTCTTTCCCAACAACCAACAAAAACTGAGATGGGGAATTTTACCCTATTTGATTGATAGTGAAACAATGCAGGCTGTCTCATGGCCAGAAACAATAGAGAATTTTTTTAGTAAATTTGTCAAAAAGTTTATCTCTAAACCAAGAAACATGTCTGGATGTTCCATGCTTCCATTGGTAAGTTGTGTTATGCAAAATATTATTAATTGAAAAAAATGTTATATTCAACATTCTTATCTAATTATATCTTTAAATGTTTATAGTATTGCATCTGTGAGAAAATGAACATCATCCAACCTAGAAGGCAACTTGCTGAAGATTTACCCAGATTTGCACGATGAGATGTAAGAAAACTTAAAGACATTGTTGTGAAACAATTTTTGAATGATATAAAAGTTGGCAATGTAAGTTAAAATTAAATCTTACTTACACTAGTCAATATTGTAGGATCTAGATTAACCCTAGAGGGGGGGGTGAATAGGGTTATCGCAAATTTTTTCAAATTAAACGCGGAAGTAAACAACAGATAAATAAATATGCAGTAAAGTAAATCACACACAGAATTTACCCAGCTTCGGCAACCCCTGCCTACTGCTGCATTCCCAGATTTCTATTAGAGTTAAACAGTATCCCGCTTACAAACACTCTGACAGACTCGCAGACACTCGCTCCCGCTCACAAACACTCCTACAGACTCCCACACCCTGCTCCGCCTATAGAGTTTCGTTTACTCGCAAACTCTGCTCCCGCCTATAGAGCTTTGTAAACTCGCAGCCTCCCTGCTCACTGAACTAACCCTAACTAGACAATCTAACAACACCTAAACCCTAGGTGGTGATTCACTCTGACTGGACTTTGACAATACAAACTGAAAATACATAATACAGTTTGAATCCCAGGGCAAAGTTTAAATCGACAGTTAAAAATACCTTTGCCCTTAAATGAATTTGGCCTAAAAATTAAATCAATAAAACTGGCCCAAATAAAACTTTAAAACTGAAATTTAAACCCCTAATTAAAACTAGACCGGCCCACTTCCCCTTTTTTTATTTCAATAATGTCGGCCCTATTAAAATTGCTTCAGCCCGCTTCTTCTATCTTGTATTAGCCCGTTCCCTTGAGAAAAATATGGCGACTCAATAATTAGGGTTTTCGGCGATTCTCGTATGAATTGGAGCTTCGGCTTCTTCAACAATTGTTCGACTAATTTAGGGCTTTGCCCTTGTTTAATCCACTGGCGACTTTCTGTAGCTTTGGAGTTTTGGGTTTTTCCCTACTGCAATTTGGGGCTTCGGCTTTGTCGATCTTTGTAGCTCTGGCTTGACGTCTTCGTTTAGTCTGGAATTGAAGCTTTGGCTTCTCGATGAATTTCTCTAAATTAGGATTTCGGCTTGTCGTCTCTGGCGATTCTAGTTTGTAGCTACGGCTTCTTCAATCTGAAATTGGTATGAGATTCTCGCTCGATTCTTCTTTGATTGCTTGAGTCTTATGTTGGTGATGATTGGTGGTGATGATTGGGTTTATTTTCTCTGCTCTTCACCACACCTTCGTCAATGATGATTTTGGGTCCTTTATATAGACGTTTGATTTGATCAACGTGTTCTTCACGTTGTTGAAACTTTCCTGTTTTAAGCTCCGATATATTTGTTGGAAATTCCTTCACGAGCACGGTTTCGATTTCGAACGTGCGATTTTGTGATTTTAAACTAGTCAATCCAGAAGCTTTCCTATTATAAAGTTTTGACTTTTTCAAAGATATGAATGCAATATTTGATTTCTTCCTTACTTTCAACTTTTGATAACTTCATACATACACAGTCGACTTTATTTCTCTGATATTGTTCATTCTGCACTTCGGCACTTCTGTTGTATTCATTCCTGTATTCATCATGCCTCATTGCTGCACTTTGTCATTTGTTGTTGATGCTTTCGAATTCATACACTGTCGAATTCATGCACATACTTGTGTTGTTGAGGCTTGATGGTACTGCTGCTTGCAAACTGACTTGTATCATTGATGCTGTCCTGTTGCACATTCCCTGATCATTGATGTCTTAGTCTGGCCCACTATGTTGTCTGATGCACTTCATATTTATGTTGGTGGTCTTGCTGCTTTTGACATTGCTGTTTCGCCTGTTTTTGACATTGCTGTTTTGCTGAAGTTTGTACTTGAGCTACTCTGGTCACTTGAGTCTGTTGCCTTTGAGTTTCTGAACTTGATTTTATTATTTGCTGTCCTGTACATGCTCTGTTGTACTGTTTAATATTGTTGTAGACTTGAACTACTTGTCTTCAACATGCAGTTTCATCGATGATGCTTTGCTGTTTCTCACTTCACTGTATACTTGCATGTATGTTGTCATTCTGTCTAGAGTAGGTTCTGCATTCATGCATGTTGGCTGCTTTGCCTTGTTGAGCATTTCTTTGATTGCTGATTCAGTGGTGCTGCAGTTGAGCTATAGCATTCATGTGTACATTACTTGATTTTGGTCGAGTCCATTTGCACTTGTGTTGAATCTGATATTGATTTGACCTTGTGCACTCGAGTTGGCGAGGCAGTGCATACGTGTGTACTACAGCCACTCGTAATTACCTGTCCCTGATATGAATACTGATATGCACAGATATTACACAATCAAAGATGATGACGTTAAACCCATATATCTGAGACAGCTTTAAAAAACAAATTTTATATTTTTGCAAATTAAATTCGTTTCTGTTCAGATTACTGCTGTAGTTTGTCAATTATACAGGTACACAGGAAACAAGACAGATACTGGAACTGGACAGTGCAAATGCAGACAAACAACTGAGTGTATGAGTGATGTAGTGAGGATTGTTACTGTAAAATCAAATTGTGATGTATTCAGAAATTGTACAGTTATAGTGAGTCAGAATTTGTACCATTCAAAATTTGTAATAAACAGATTGTTTGAATAAAATTTCAGTTTGAATTCAAATTCTGTGTTGATAAAATTTCTGTTATTCCTGTATGTGTATAATCTGTAAACACATCTAAAATACGATATATATAGTTTGTTATCATCAAACACTAAACACACATCAAACAATCTCCCCCTTTTGATGATGACAAACATATATATTAGAGATTTTGAAATTCCAGTAGATGTGTTTAAAACATGAGATATTTAGCTCCCCCTACATGTATGCTCCCCCCTACAACTGAGATTACTCCCTATTTAGAAGAGTTTGGAAATTACAGACGAATAAAAGAACTATAGAAAATAACTAACAACATTTAACAAATTTGGTGTAGTATTCCAAAAATAGTTATTTTCTTATCAAAATCTCTTCCTTCTCCCCCTTTTGTTATCCTCAAAAGACAGAAAAAAATGATGAAACAGTAGGGGAAAACAAATGGAAAAAAAACAAGGAAAAACCATAATATATCATAACAAGATAACAATTTCCACATTTTAAAGAATGGATCGATGATTTGGTTTTTATAATGAGAAGAGAGATGTTTTCTTCTATTTATTATAATTTTAAAAAGATTTTACATTTAAGCACAAACAAAAAAAATAAGCACTTACTAACCACGCATAACCATAAGGACTTTTAAATGGGATTAGCAGTTACTTATTAGTTATCAAGCTCCATCCATGCATAACCATAAGGACTTTTAAATGAGAATGGAGTGATGATAACCTCTCATAATCCATCCATGCATAACCATAAGGACTTTTAAATGAGAATGGATACATGAGGAATATTTTAAAATTTTCTTTGATTTTTCCCTTTTTTTAATTTAAAAAGCAATTCACTCTTCTCATTTTTCAAAACCATTATGAATGATAGAAAGATGGTAGAAATAGAAATGGTCGTGGAATAAGTTACCAAATTAATCATATTATGAAATTTCATAAACCAAACGTATTTCCACTACTGAATACCATATTCGAATCAATCTTTGAATAATATCCAAAACAGGTTTGAATTCTAGAAATTGAAGTTGAAAATAAATATCCAAGAGTATTTCAACCAAAAATTGAAAAATGATTAGTCAATTTCCATAATTCCCAAATCCAAACGTAATCCGGAAAATCTGTCTTCGGGGAGGGGTTTTGTGAAAATATCAGCAAGTTGATTCTCAGTTGAATTCAATGCAAATGTTTTCCCTAGCAATGTGATCAAAAAATGGTGTTTCACATCAATGTGTTTCGTGAGTGAATGGAGAACAGGATTATTAGACAATGAAATTAGTGAGTGTCCTAGCATGAAGCATGTCCTACTAGTACTTTTCCTGTCAACCAGTGAACCCGTATAATCAACATCAGAATAACCAACTAAATTAAAGTTTTCACACGAAAGATATCATAGTCCAAATTTGTGTGTGCGTGAAAAATATCTCAAAATTTCGTTTAGTGGTATTCAAATGTGATTCTTTAGAATTAGAGTGAAATCGTGTACACAAACACACAGAAAACATAATATGGAGTCTAGAAGCAGTTAAGAACCATTTCAACAGTATCAGATTCATCTTCAGAAATAAAACTACGGTGTTAACAAAACTCACACAAACTTTTATCAAATGAAGAGCGAGTGTGTATACCTTCCGTAGAATCACAGTTAAAATATCAAGATTATCTCAAAAACAATTTGAAGTTTTCATCAGTGAAGCAACAGTTTCAACAGTTTCTCAAAAACCTTTTATAGCATGAGCAATCATAGTTTGACCAAACATATTAAGTTTAAGAAGAAAAATAGTTGATCAATTTTCAAGCACAGATTAAAATCGAATCATATAAGATCATAAATCAAGCAAGTTAGATTCTGTCATCCATCACAATCACTTCGAGTAAGATGATTGGTTAAAACTCAGAATTAACATCATCAATCATAACTGGCTGATTTAATTCAGATGCAGATTCTTACCGGTTATCTATCGTTTGAAAGAAATACAACTACCTGTTTTACCTGTACGATAATCTTTCGTTGTTTGCTTATAGTGAATCTGTCACCTTTATACTAGGCTAAGGAACTTTAATTTGTCGCCCGTTGTGTATCTGGAACAGCCAGAATCCAGATGACACTAAAGTTGCTCCTTAGCCTGCCACCACACCTACACGTTTAAAGATGTATGTGACCTATTTGTTTTTATAGGTCCATGGTTGTTAGTGGCAGAATAATTGTCAATAAACAATCCCTTTGGAACCCAAACTTGTTTTGTCTTTTCATTTTTGTTCCAATAGACATGAAATTTGTTTGTAGAATTTTTAGGAACCCAAACTTTTATAAATTTCGTGTTCTTGTTCCTATGACTACAATTTTCAATATGATGTCCAATTATTTCACATTCAGTAAAAATGCCCTTTCCTTTTGCACTATCATCAGCTTGTGATTTACCAAAACCTAGTCCTTTTCGATTGTTAGCAAACAATTGATTTCCTAATAACATATTGAATGATTTTTCTCCTCTAGAAAAGTTATTCAGTGATTTCTCAAGATCTTGGACTTTGGTTTTCAATGTTGAGTTTTCAGACACAAGTGAAGTGCATCTATTTATAAAATCCTTTTTCCTAGCTTCAATGGTTTCCTTTAGATTCAAGTTTTCTTTTTCAAGATTCTCAAAATTATTCTTCAGTTTTGATAATTCTGAATCTAAAGTTTTACAGTTTTTACATTCTAGGTTTTGAATTTTTTCAAGTTCAGATTCTAACCTAAAATTTTCACGGGCAAGTTTTTTTCTATCAGATTTCAGTTTTTCATTTTTAGAATCAAGAGCTTCAACTGTTTTAGTGAGATCGATGCAGAAATAAGCAAGGTCTTTATAAGAAAAGTTTTTTACCTCATTATATACCTCTGGGCTTACTTCTGAATCTGATTCTGCTTCTGAATCTGATCTGGCCGTAAGACACAGGTTAGCCTCCTCTGAGCTATCACTCGAAGCTTCCTCTCCTTCCTCATCATCCCAAGTCGCTGCGAATGCCTTCTTCTTCTTTTTCTTTCCTTTGTTGATTTTGAGAGGTGGACAATTTTGTTTGTAGTGACCAGGCTTGTTGCAGTTATAGCAGATTAATTCATTTTCAGAGTTGTCAGAATCTTTAGATCTATTACCACTGGTTTTCTTCTTTCGTGGCTTGAATTTTGACCATCTTCTAAAATTATTGACAGCCATTGCAAGTCCTTCAATTGGATCCTCTTCTTTATTATCGCTCTCTTCTCTGCTCTTTAAGGCAATAGTCTTCTTCTTCGATTCGGAATTGATGCGTTCCTCCTTTGCTTTCAACTCAAGCTCATACGTCATCGGATTTCCGATCAAATCCTCCATGCTCAGTTTGCTCAAATCTTTTGATTCTTGTATTGCCGTGACTTTTGCCTCAAAGTTCATCGGTAGGATTCGTAGTATCTTCCTTATTAGCTCTACCTCAGAGAATTCTTTTCCAAGCGCTCTAGCATTGTATACCAAGGTTGAGAAGCGTCCAAACATGTCTTTAATGCTCTCGCCTTTGTCCATCACAAAATTTTCGTATTCATTGCTGAACAAAGCTAGACGAGACTCCTTGACTTGAGAAGTTCCTTCGTGTGTTACTTCCAAAGTATGCCAGATTTCCTGTGCTGTTTTACAATGAGAAATTCTATTAAATTCATTTTTATCAAGAGCATAGATCAGAGCATTCATGTCCTTAGCATTGGTAGTTTTTAATTTCTTATCATTAGCATCCCACCTATCCTTTGGTTTAGGAATCTCAGTATCACCTACAGTTATAGTGGGAGTTTTATAGCCAGATTCAATAATATCCCAAACATCGTAATCAACGGAACTAAGATAGATACTCATCCTAACTTTCCAGTAAGCATAATCATTACCATTAAACATCGGTGGCCTAGCAATAGATTGCCCCTCAGAAAAAGCATTATTTGATAGATTCATGACTCTAGAGTTAAAGAAAAAATTTACCTCGCTCTGATACCACTTGTAGGATGTAGATTAACCCTAGAGGGGGGGTGAATAGGGTTATCGCAAATTTTTTCAAATTAAACGCGGAAGTAAACAGCAGATAAATAAATATGCAGTAAAGTAAATCACACAAAGAATTTACCCAGCTTCGGCAACCCCTGCCTACTGCTGCATTCCCAGATTTCAATTAGAGTTAAACAGTATCCCGCTTACAAACACTCTGACAGACTCGCAGACACTCGCTCCCGCTCACAAACACTCCTACAGACTCGCACACCCTGCTCCGCCTATAGAGTTTCGTTTACTCGCAAACTCTGCTCCCGCCTATAGAGCTTTGCAAACTCGCAGCCTCCCTGCTCACTGAACTAACCCTAACTAGACAATCTGACAACACCTAAACCCTAGGTGGTGATTCACTCTGACTGGACTTTGACAATACAAACTGAAAATACAGAATACAGTTTGAATCCCAGGGCAAAGTTTAAATCGATAGTTAAAAATACCTTTGCCCTTAAATGAATTTGGCCTAAAAATTAAATCAATAAAACTGGCCCAAATAAAACTTTAAAACTGAAATTTAAACCCCTAATTAAAACTAGACCGGCCCACTTCCCCTTTTTTTATTTCAATAATGTCGGCCCTATTAAAATTGCTTCAGCCCGCTTCTTCTATCTTGTATTAGCCCATTCCCTTGAGAAAAATATGGCGACTCAATAATTAGGGTTTTCGGCGATTCTCGTATGAATTGGAGCTTCGGCTTCTTCAACAATTGTTCGACTAATTTAGGGCTTTGCCCTTGTTTAATCCACTGGCGACTTTCTGTAGCTTTGGAGTTTTGGGTTTTCCCTACTGCAATTTGGGGCTTCGGCTTTGTCGATCTTTGTAGCTCTGGCTTGACGTCTTCGTTTAGTCTGGAATTGAAGCTTTGGCTTCTCGATGAATTTCTCTAAATTAGGATTTCGGCTTGTCGTCTCTGGCGATTCTAGTTTGTAGCTACGGCTTCTTCAATCTGAAATTGGTATGAGATTCTCGCTCGATTCTTCTTTGATTGCTTGAGTCTTATGTTGGTGATGATTGGTGGTGATGATTGGGTTTATTTTCTCTGCTCTTCACCACACCTTCGTCAATGATGATTTTGGGTCCTTTATATAGACGTCTGATTTGATCAACGTGTTCTTCACGTTGTTGAAACTTTCCTGTTTTAAGCTCCGATATATTTGTTGGAAATTCCTTCACGAGCACGGTTTCGATTTCGAACGTGCGATTTTGTGATTTTAAACTAGTCAATCCAGAAGCTTTCCTATTATAAAGTTTTGACTTTTTCAAAGATATGAATGCAATATTTGATTTCTTCCTTACTTTCAACTTTTGATAACTTCATACATACACAGTCGACTTTATTTCTCTGATATTGTTCATTCTGCACTTCGGCACTTCTGTTGTATTCATTCCTGTATTCATCATGCCTCATTGCTGCACTTTGTCATTTGTTGTTGATGCTTTCGAATTCATACACTGTCGAATTCATGCACATACTTGTGTTGTTGAGGCTTGATGGTACTGCTGCTTGCAAACTGACTTGTATCATTGATGCTGTCCTGTTGCACATTCCCTGATCATTGATGTCTTAGTCTGGCCCACTATGTTGTCTGATGCACTTCATATTTATGTTGGTGGTCTTGCTGCTTTTGACATTGCTGTTTCGCCTGTTTTTGACATTGCTGTTTTGCTGAAGTTTGTACTTGAGCTACTCTGGTCACTTGAGTCTGTTGCCTTTGAGTTTCTGAACTTGATTTTATTATTTGCTGTCCTGTACATGCTCTGTTGTACTGTTTAATATTGTTGTAGACTTGAACTACTTGTCTTCAACATGCAGTTTCATCGATGATGCTTTGCTGTTTCTCACTTCACTGTATACTTGCATGTATGTTGTCATTCTGTCTAGAGTAGGTTCTGCATTCATGCATGTTGGCTGCTTTGCCTTGTTGAGCATTTCTTTGATTGCTGATTCAGTGGTGTTGTAGTTGAGCTATAGCATTCATGTGTACATTACTTGATTTTGGTCGAGTCCATTTGCACTTGTGTTGAATCTGATATTGATTTGACCTTGTGCACTCGAGTTGGCGAGGCAGTGCATACGTGTGTACTGCAGCCACTCGTAATTACCTGGCCCTGATATGAATACTGATATGCACAGATATTACACAATCAAAGATGATGACGTTAAACCCATATATCTGAGACAGCTTTAAAAAACAAATTTTATATTTTTGCAAATTAAATTCGTTTCTGTTCAGATTACTGCTGTAGTTTGTCAATTATACAGGTACACAGGAAACAAGACAGATACTGGAACTGGACAATGCAAATGCAGACAAACAACTGAGTGTATGAGTGATGTAGTGAGGATTGTTACTGTAAAATCAAATTGTGATGTATTCAGAAATTGTACAGTTATAGTGAGTCAGAATTTGTACCATTCAAAATTTGTAATAAACAGATTGTTTGAATAAAATTTCAGTTTGAATTCAAATTCTGTGTTGATAAAATTTCTGTTATTCCTGTATGTGTATAATCTGTAAACACATCTAAAATACGATATATATAGTTTGTTATCATCAAACACTAAACACACATCAAACAAATATCAGTTTACATTTTATGTTCTCTCTGTCTGTAGTATCAGTTTCAACACTTAGAATAATTTTTTGTCTCTGCATAGTATCACATATGCCTCTTTGCACTATCACTTTAGCTTCTGATTAGTATCAGTTTCAGTGTGTAGCTTTAAATTTTTGTTTCCATAGTATCAATTTTTCCTTAGCATAGTACATCTTGTCAGTTTGCACAGTATCAGTTATAATGTACAATAATACTTGGTATCATTTTTAACACTGCACACAATCAATTAGTAAGTGTACATAGTACCAATTTCATTACTATTATATTTTCTTCTATTAAACTAATCACTTATTAATGTTAGTTAAGTTATAATATACTATCATAAAACATTTGCATTTAATTTTTAAAACAAAATAACTATTTCAATTACACGGGTAAAAGATATAAGCACGATTCTTCCACATGAACACAAGCTACTCCAAACAACATCAACAAAAGGTGAATCAAGTGACAAAAGAAAAGAGAACCAACAGAAAAAAAGAAAAATTAAAGAAGCTGAATAGAGTACTCGATCTTTTGAAGATTTTGTAAGCCTTTATGTTTTGCAAATGCACATTAAAGATTTGGAAGAAGAAGGTAAAAAAACAAAGAAGCAATTAGACAAAGAAAAGAAGTTGAGGATAAAGGTAGAAAAAGAAAATTTGAAATTGAAAGAACAACTGAAAGAACTCAAAATCAAGACTGGAAGAAAATGAAAAGGAAAATTCAGAAGTTGAACTACAAAATGAAGAAAAAACATTCACAGCTGAAAATATTGAAGAAGAAAATCCAGAGTGTCAACAAGAACTTACAAAGTGTCAAGCAAAAATAACAGAAATGGACAGGTACATGATTTTTTATTATTGAAAATAACACTGTTTGATTCGAATTCATGCTTGCTTATATTATAAATAATTCTGAGTATAAGTCAAAATAAACTGATACCTAAATGTATAAAAAAATGATACATACGTTCCATTTCTTATAACTTGATGGTATGTAAATTGAACTTTTTATGTTGATCATCATTTAGTAGAAAACTGATACCAAACCAATGCAGAATTTATATGTAGTAGTTGTTTGATTAGAACTCATGGTTGGTTATTTTACAAACAATTTTCATTATTGAATAAATCAAAACTGATACCTATATGTATGAAAAACTGATACTTACTTTCTGTTTGAAAACTGATATCAATGCTAAAATGATACCCATAAACTGCCACTATTAACATTATTATTGATACTAATAATATTATATTCATTCACCAATAACAAAAACTGACAACTTCTTATTGTTAATATATATTCTCAACTGAAAAAAATGTAGAAGAAGTTGAAGACACAACTGCTGACACTAATACAGAACAAGTCAACCAAACAACTGAAAAAGAAAGTACATGCATGGAGACTAAACAGCAACTCAAATGCATGAAAATGTGCTCCAACCAAACGAAGATAAAGCTATGGACACTAAAGAAAAAATTGAAGACATGTTGAATAAAACAAATGAAACAGTGTTGCGAACAAATGAAGATAAAACGGCACAAAATGAAATAAAAGTGGCTCAAAAATTGGAAGAAGATACCAGTAAAGAGAGCAAAGTTGCACGATACAATGATGTAGTACTAGACCTAACACCTCCATCTTTCAATCTCAATATCACACAACAGTTGCAAGAGGGAATAACAGAAATGGAAGAAGAAAACAAACCAGCAAAACCTCCTAGTCGGAAAAGGAAACAAACAGTTCGTAAGCCATCTTCTTATGTGAAAAGAATAAAAACAAGGGAAAGGAAAAAAAGCCCCAGCTTTGAATATGGTCAGAGAATGAAAAAAAAGAGAAAAAACAAAAACCTGAAGAAAATAAAAATGATGAAAAACTAGAAGAAAATAAAAATGATGAAAAAGAAAGTGCAGAAGAGTCAATCCCAATGCCAATTCAAGTAATAGAGCCAACACTTTCAAATTTAGGACTAGGACACTGCAGCAAAACCTTGGCATACTTGAATATAGAACAACAAAATACAATCAAAACTTTCTTTGCTATGACATCATCAAAAGAGTAAGTTTACAAACATATATACTAATTTTGCTGGTTAAAATAACATTGTATAATTGATATGTGCCTTATTTTCTTAAAACAGAGATATAGCATGGACAGATAAAGACACAATTAGAGGAGGATGTACAATAACAAAAAAGTACTACAACAACTTCTTGAAGAAAATGCCACACTTGGATCGGTACACACTTTTTTTTGCTTAATAATACTGCTACAAATAAAAAATAATTACAAAAAATAATGTCTAATAGCTATTTCCAATGCTATTTATACCAAAACTGATACCTGTTTATAACCAAAAATGATACCTAACTACTATTTGTTATAAAGTGGTGGTCTATTAGTTGAATTATGTATTAATCGTCATGTATGACAAAATAAATACCAAAATAGTGCAAAACTAATTCCTAGTAGCAGTTGATATAAATTCATACTTTTGTTTTCTAGTAGCAATTGATTTAATAGCATGTCCAAAAATGATACTAAGTCAGTGCAAAAATGATACCTAGAAGCTGTTTCATCATATTTCATGCTTAATTATTCTTGTAATTTGTAATATATATTACCACTATTAAAACAAAAGATACTAATTATCATTGAATATTGCTTCACCAATAATAAAAACTTACATTTTCTCGTTGTTAATATAGATAATTGACTTGTATTTATCTAAATGTGGGCTGAAAGAGCACAACTATGCATTCACAACAATAATGACGGTAAATAAAACTTTAATATACAATAATATGATAAATGCTACATATATATTGAATTCTAACTTATTTTTTTTATTTAACAGCAATCTATAGTTTTCAATATACATGGAATTATAAAATCTTTAGTGCTGCCTTTCCTTGAACAAATTGTGGATGATGAATACACAAATGCTATATATTTCCCATTACATTGTGAATACCATTGGACACTAGTAACTTTGACATACCCAACAATGCAATGGAGTCATCTAGATTCTAGACGTCCAAGAAGTAATTCTAATGAAAGAAACAACCCCAGTCTAAAGCAGGCAATGATATTGGTATGATATATTTTTGTTATGAAACAAAATAATTTAATTAAACAAATCGAACATTAGCTAACTTTGTATTGTTTTGTCTTCAATAGAGAAATAAAATTGAAGAAATGCTGAAAGAACTTTGGAAAAAGAAAATCATACAGGATAAGGAGGTGAAGGCAAATGAAATGCATTAGATACCATGTGCACAACAAGAATCAGACACGTTAGTTGTTTATGTTGTTCAAAATGATACCTACTGACAGTTAAACTGACACTGTAAATTTTCTTTTAAACTAATACCTAGATACTGCAAATTACATACAAAAACTGATACTCAATCTACTGACTGCTAAACTGATACCTAGAAACTAAAAATTACAGAAAAAAAGTAATACCTAGATACTGAAAATGATACTTAGTGACTGCTAAACTGATACTGCAAATTATAGACAAAAATGAATACTTAGATACACAAAACTGATACTGCAAATATTCTTTTAAACAGGCTTGACTGTGGTATATACGTGATGATATTCATCATATCAATGAACAAAAGTCAAATACCACTCAAAATAGCCCCTGAACAAATGCTGAAATCTAGAGCAAGAATTGCACATGAGATATTGATTGACAAAGAGCACTGCTGGAGCTTAGCCAAGTTCATGTCAAGTTTGGAAGAAGAAGATAAATGAACAAATCAAACAGTTTGCAAAAAGTGCTACTATTTTCACATGAACTGATGTACATTCTAGATATTTTGTTATATGTAGTTGAATTTAATTTCTGTTTTAATGTTGATACAATCAATGCTTGATATTAGTATAATTTGTTCTACAAACTATGAACATATTTCTGGTGATGTAAAAATTAGATTTCATTACCTTATATCATAGTTTATATTTTGTTAACATATTTTGTTTTAAACAGCGTTGACTGCGGAATATATGTCATGATTTACATTGCATCACTGAACAGAAACATGATTCCAAAAAATATCCAACAACACACTGATAACAAAACTAGAGCAGAACTAGCAATAGACGTATTGACAGATAGAAAGTACTGTTGGAATGTAACTAATATCCAGTCAAGCAAAGAAGAAGGTGCAGAAATTGAGAATTTTGTGTGTTAAAGTAAATCATTGTATTGTTTCACAATTAAATTTGATACTTATGAAGTAATGATGCTCTGTTGAAATTTGGTACTTGTGAAGTAATGATGTTCTGTTTTTAAAACAATGCTGATCTTACTTGTAAAAACAATGATGATCTGCTGGAATGATTTGTTGTAATTGATGTTCTTTTTTTTACATGTTGTTTATATTATAACAAGATTATATATTGAATGTTCTATCATGCAACTATTGATCCTACATAATATTACCAGTTTTATGATGCAACTACCAGTTGTATAATAATATTATAAGATTCCATATCATATATCAATACAAAACAATAATTGGGTATCGGTTCTAATAACTAATAGTATCAGTTTTGCTAAAAATGACACTCAACATACTTTATGAAACAACAATTAGTGCCAGTGTTAGTTTTTGCTAACACAAGATATCATTATAATTATTTATTAGTACTAGTGTCAGTTGTAGCACGTATTATAATACACGAAACTGATACTAAAAATTAACCAAAACTGGTACTAAAGTCCTTTATATCCAATCAAACAAACATTATCTCCAACCAATAGAAAGCATGTATCAATTCAATCACCTTCTTCAATCAATTACACAATGATTATCAAATCCCATATACTATGCTATCAACTTTGTTATAAATAAGTAAAATATACAAAATTTTACAAAACTGATATCACACAATGAAAAAATGATATCATATTTTATACCAACAGAATGCATAAAATGATACTAAACACCTGATACTAACATTATGCAACAAATATCAAAACAAATGTTTTTAAATAAATAAATAAATAAATAAACACCAGAACTGATACTGTAAAAACATATAACTAATACTAAAACTGATACTATCATTTATACTAAATAGCCGAAATTGAAATCAATTTGATAATATGCTATACTGAATACAAATTAATAACAAGGTTCAATTACAGTAAACCACCAAAACAAGTCACACATCCACTTATTAATCTGAACAAATTCAAAATGTAAAATCAAATAATATCCTCTTCGAAGCTTGACAATTCCATTTATTATGACCAAACTGCTTGCACTCGCCACATCTATTTTGCTTATTCTAAAAATATGAAAAGCCTCCTTTGCGCTTGATTGATGGTCTACCAGCATCACGTTTCTCTTTTGGTGGCTTGATAACATCTTGAATGCTACCATCAACAATAGGCCTATCATTTTTTGGAATAGGATTTATAACATTGGCATAAGAACATCGATAAGCATCAATAGTGAAATAATACTCAACAAAATCATATACAGACAACTTAGACTTGTTCATACACTTTATAGCATGAGCACAAGGAAATCCTGTAATTTTCCATTGGTTGCAACTACAAACCCGTTCCTTCAAATCAACATAATGAGAGTTTGGAGATTTCACTTCAAAAGAAAAATCAGAAGATTTATATACATCCCATCCAAATCCTTCTTCAATCAATTCACCTAAACGCAACTCCATAGAAGGACAAAGAGTTGTTTTCCACAAATGACACTCTTCTCTCCTTCTAGCCATTTGTTCCATAATCTTAACACGAATACCATCTAAACAAAAAGTAATAGGCAATGCTCATTCATCTAAAATCCAACCGTTAAAACTTTCTGCAACATTCGAACTATATTCACCATAACGTTTCCCTGGAAAAAATAAATCCACCCATTTATCAAAAGGCTTATCCTTTAAAAAATTCACACCAGCAACACCACCAATTTGACAGAACTTAGAATGTGCTCCTTCAAATTCATATATATTAGAAGCTCTAGAACACATTTTGAATAGATCAACAATAGACACATTTGCATTTTTGGCTTCTACCGCTGAAAGAAGATTTTGTTCCATATGCAAATAGCAATAACTGTGATAAGCTGAAGGAAAAACTTCACGAACACCTGAAAGCAAACCTTGGTGCCGATCTGACATAAAAACCAAATTACGATCTTCTTGAAGCATTTGTTTTAAATGATTCAAAAACCACGTCCAATTATCGACATTTTCTACAGAAACTACACTCATAGCTAAAGGGAAGAAACCTGCAAATGCAAAAATAATTAGTCAAAAAAACTAAATCTAATTTTGACCATAAATCTGAAACTTTCATGAAACTGATACTAACATTAAAAAAACTGATACCGAAAACCTGATATGACCATTATAAAAATATTGATAACCAAGACATTATACACATTAATCTTCATTCTAACACAACAAACTAATGTACATTAACATATATTATAATACAAATGAAATTCCAATACTACACAACTATATATGATACCATATATTAACATACATGAACCTGATACTAACATTATACACAAACTAATACTAATTGCCTGCTAAGCATTATGAAATTATGATACCAAATACAAACTTACAATTCAATACAATGCAAATTCTGATACTAGAAACTTGCTAACTATAAACTACATATCTTAAGACTGATACCAACATAATACAAATTATAATAACAAATACATATTAATGCTAATGACAACTATTATGATGTCAATACAAATAAATCAAAACTGAAAACAAAGACATACCTTGATCGCCATTTTTTACAGTAGCACCCATCAAAACACCAGGACGTCCCTTCAAATGAGTAGCATCTAAGAATATCATAGGAAGACAATGCTTGAATCCAAGTAAACAAGCACCAAAATCAATAACCACCCTCTCAAATTCATTACTACAAGGATCAACATCCATGTCAACAAAACTATTTGGATTAGACTTCTTCACTGCTTCCAAATACCAACTCAAATCATTATAAGACAAAGCATCATTACCATGCAACTCCATTAATGCAAGTTGTTTCCCATGGTAAGCATAACCGTAAGACAACTGAACATTGTATTCTCTTCTAAAATCAACTATAATATCTTTAGGCTTTTTACTAGGACAATCACGGATCTCGTCAATAATCAACGATTTAACAAACGAACTAGATATATGTGGATTATTCACATTTCTAACACCAGCCCCACAAGAATGATCAGCAACCATATTTCTCATAAAAAACTTCTTCAATTCTCCAGAATCACAAGAAGCATGTACTTTGAAAAGACAACCATCTTTATATGAAGATCAAATTACAGTAACTCTTGTAGCACAATTCTTTAAAAATACTAATTATATCCCTTTTAAATTTGATATGCCATCAAAAATTCTCTAAAATGTTCAGCTCCTCCAAAACAAAAACCAACAAAATCAAAAATGCATAATGTTGACCCTCTCCTCAACATATCTTTTAAATAACTTTTACCATTAACAACAACATTTGAACAGACAGATACAGTAGAAGATGAAGAAGCACGAACATAAGATAAACTTGAAATAGAAGCACCATCAACATATTCCAGTTCAGAACCCTTAACCTTAATAGTAAAACTGAAGAAAGAACCTTTCTTGTATAACTGAAAACAAATTATACTCTGAATATCAGAATCAATATCAACCATAATAACTTGTCCTCAAGTACATAAGATAATCTGAATGGAAGAAGGAGTTAATTGAGATCAACATCGACATATCTCATTCTTCAAATCATACAAAGAGCATTCGATAGAAAATCGAGTGCTAAAAGTGTTATTATTCAACACAAACAAACAAAGAAGACTGTTATCACCACTGCCAAAATAAAATAAAATAAAAACATTAGTAAAAATATGTTCAGTTTAAAACATTAGTTTTTCCATTTCACAAAACTGATACCTATCGTCTACAAAACTGATACATAGTTAGTGATAATATTAAAAAATGATACTAAGAAAAAATAAAAAAGGATACCCAGAAACTGAACCTAGACTATGATACTTTCCACCCTATCACAACTTTATATACAACCCAAACAAACATACTTTTCCAATCATCCCAACATTAATGCAAGATTATGCAAGATAAATTAAATTTAAAGCATATTAGAATACAGCACTGCATAAAGAAACAAATAAATAAATAAAAACCTGCTGATGATTTCAAAAGTTGTCATAGAAGAACGAACAAGCAATCAGAAAAACAACACTGCACGTAATTTGTAAAAACAAACACAATTAGAAATCACAATCAATTTTTTATTAACTGTAATAGAAAAAAACAAAAAATAGAATAATATAAGCATACCTAGTTAATACAATTTGAAGAAAAATAAGATCACAGTAAATATATGAAAAGAACGAGATCGACAAACGCGCGTGAGAAAAATTTGATCGATGAAATACAATTTTCAGAATAACGAAATTGAAATGACCGAACGAGGTTGATCGATATTTTGATTGCGGGAGAGAAATTGGATTGCGACAGAAAATTTGATTGAAAGGAAGAAGAAGAAGAAGAAGCGCGCGAAAGTGGGCCGGAAGGAAAATACGATAATTTCTCATTTAGATTAAATTATTAGTGGGCTGTCCTATATCCAAAAAAAAACCCTAAAAATTGTCCTTGAGGAAAATTTCCTGTATTTATAATGTGTCGTTTTATCAAGGGAAATATAGTGTTGAGTCACCTAGATGTTCTGGTGAATAAAGTATTAGAGTTCTATACTATACATTGCTAAAATATTTTGATAAATACTGTTAAATATAGTTTTGTGTTCCCATGTTTAATTTGTCTATTTCTAACCAAATATAATAATAATCTCTTTTATCATTTTAAGTTCATGTCGCCTAAGATATTTACCTAAAAATCAAATTTTCTGCCTTTCTAAAATTGTATGGTGGACATTTTAATTAGGACAAGTTGCCATTAATGTAATTTCAGAAATTTGATCAATTAAGGATGTTAACAGTGAATTCTGATTGCTCTAGCAAATACAGAAACCAAGTAAATTCTTATAAATTGTGTCTAAATGAATTTACAGAAGACAAATAATTAGGTTGACCATTATTACTCATCATAATATGGTTATCCTAATTCAACCTGTATATATTAGTTTTTGATACCCTTCGCACAATGGGAAAAAAGTTATGAAAACAAAATTAATAAAAAGGAAACATAACCATAAATTTAAGCACATATTTGTGCGAGAAGAGCAAAATGAAATATTTCCTTTTTTATATTATTCACAATTATGCGTGATTTTACAAAGGTGGAAATAACATATCTATGGTTAAACCGTATAATTTTAGCAGTGGTTGAAGTTAATTTTTTTTTAAAATCAGGTGTCATGTATTTAAATGCTTATTATTTCATGTATACTACCTATTACTACATTGGTTTGAATTTGCTTTCTTCACCGTAAGTTAAACGAGGTGTGAGAAATGTCCTTATTTTGAAACCTATTCATTCAAATACAGTTGCTCCATTTACTGCACCGTATTTTTTTTGCTTTCCAAGACATTCATAAGTGTATCAACACAACTTGATGTTTACCAAAACATAAATATGATATTTGATTAACGATATATTTTTGGTATTGGATTTTGTCATAATTCCTGTTTGATTTTCGCTTATTACGTTAATTTTTCTGATTACTTGTAATTCATGCCTACCTAATGATTATGCCATGTTATCTGGTAATCACATGACCTTATAAATTCCAATCAAGTTTGCATGATTTGTATTTGTTAATTATGTTCGTTATTTCTATCTTTAATCCTAAGTGTTATACATGCTTATTTTAAATGAACTTTGTTATAGTGCAACAAATTTTTTCGCTACCTGATGCACATTTTTTACTTACAAATTAAGCATGTTTTGCTCATATACTTTTCCTATTGGCATACCACCGTGCATTAATTTTAGTTTGATATGTTTGTCATATCAATATGTCCATGTTTTTTTTATAATTTCGGCGACAGTTGTATGTGACCCTTTTTCTTAGATGTATCCATCCACATTTTCAAATATTCGTTTAATTTTTTCAAACTGCATACGTTCAATTTTTTATGTCTTTTGCGTAGTCAGGAAAAATTATTTGAAAACCAAATTAAATATAAGGCGGGCTAAATCTGGGTTGAGCTAGATATTTGTAAAGGAACTAAATCATGAAATATTTTCCCTATTTATGTTATTTCCAAAAGGTATGCTAATTATTAATTTGTAGTAACATTTCACTTAAGCATAATTTTTGCACATTAAACTTACAATGTAAGCCATATTTTATTAATGAGGAAGGGATGGAAAATTTCTTAGTGACAGATAGACTAGAATTTGTGGCGAAAATCCGATTACTGTGCCCAACATTAGTCTTTGGAATTACCTTCATCGGCAAACTTTAATTTTTTACATAAATGCGTATTATCATGGCTATTATGTATACCAGGGATAGTGTATATGACATAAATTAGTGTGGCTGTTGTCTGAAATGAAATGCTTGGTTCATGATGCAAACTCATAAGCTGTTGTGAGCAAAATATGGATTGAAGTCATATGGTTTATATGTATGGTTTTGGAAACTCGGAATACTTGATTTATAGGGTTTATGTGCGATTTTTCTAACTCGGAATACTTGGTTTATATGTATGGTTTGATTTTATGTTTGCATAGTTCTTTAGTATGTATTTCCTGCCAGTTTTGTTTCATGAACAATACAAGATTCAGCAAATACAAATGCACTACCATCATTTTTGGTCTCCTATCTTGAGAATTTTGAATGAAAAAATAATAATTTTTGCATGTTGATTGCCAGTTTAGATGTGGGTTGAACAATGTATTGCTGAAATTAGCTACAGCTATAGCTATCAGAAGTTTATTTGTTTCTAACATATTGTTAAGCATTACTTCAAGCTTATATAAAATCTTCTTTATGCACATTAAAATTATTTCATTGTTGGATTAATTTTTTTTACTATGTATGTTAGCATAGATAAAATTGAATTGATTTAGAGCTGTATCCTATAAAGTATTCCAATTCTACTATTCAAAATGGAGGTATCTAAATATTTTCAATGGCTTATCGCTAATTTATATTTTATAAATTAGACAAAAGAAGGGATCGTCTTAAAATGTCAAATTTTTAAAAAAAATGCAAATATACTAATTTTCAATTGCTAGGAATTAAATGCATCAATACATAATCAATGTGCTAAGAACAGTTGTAGATTTTTCACTTGCAAAGCATACAATGTGATTCAAAATTTTATAAAAATGTAGCAAGAAGGAGAAGCATATGGATTGGAACTCTAAAATGTATTTTTCAAATAATAATTTTAAAGAAACGCTCTGACTAATTATCACTTTAATAAAAGCATCACGAGAAGACAAAAAAAGATAGTTGCAAATAATATAGTTGCAACCCGTACGCTTATTACTTCTTAAGAAAGCATATTGAACATCTGGATTAAAGACGAATTTGTAGCGTTTGTTAGGTTCTACTAAGTTTTCTTTATTGCTTCCTATAGAAAGTTAATCAATCCATTTATATGTATACATGTCTGTGTATCATTGGATACTTTTTCAACAAAGGTACATGCCAATAAATAATAGCTGTTTAGGGTGTGACTCGATTAATCTTTACTACATTTGTAAAATATTTTTATTAAATCAAATTTGTAATGGAAAAAAAATGAACCTTGGTGTTATACGACCTAACAAGAGACCCTTGCCAATCGTTCAACCAACATTGCAAATCATACATTTTCACATGCATATGTTTTTTATCATCTTCATATATCAGGCTACTGTGACATCATTCTTAGTCATGCACACACGTGCGCATACACAAACACCCACCAACTCATCCACCCACACATAGAGTTCAAATCGTATGAAATATTATGCATTTTGAATTAATTAGTTACTATAATATATTTATTTTGGTTTCCTTTTAGAATTATGATTTGATATAGATGGAAGTTGATATCAGTTTTCAAATGTAGTGAGAGAAATATTATCATGCCTTAATGCTAAAGCTTAT
Source organism: Allium fistulosum (assembly GCA_030737815.1). Lineage (NCBI taxonomy): Eukaryota > Viridiplantae > Streptophyta > Magnoliopsida > Asparagales > Amaryllidaceae > Allium > Allium fistulosum. The sequence goes on from CM060907.1 coordinate 779,600,561, forward strand.
AATTAAATTTAACTTATGAGTACATGCAAAGCTAATTACAGATTTATTTTCTAGATATTTTCCTTTATTTTTTGAATTAACCAACCCGGTAATATATATTAAGCAATGTCTATTGGAAGTTCAAAGTTTATGGACTCTTAAGGCTGATTTGATCTGCATAACTCATTGTTAAATCCATTCTTAAACATCATTAAAGGGTTTTAGGTTTTGCATATATTTTTATAAAGCATATGTGAAAAAGTTTTACAATGTAACTGCGCTTAGAGTGCATATGCTCAATCGTTTGAACATGTTGCCGACTAATCTACTTTCCTAGGTTCACTCCATTCACAATGTTTGGATTTCACAAATTTTATAACCGATCAATAATAGGTATACGTTATTTAGCTCTTTTTTATACAGATTTTATTGTTATGTCGAAGTCAATATCTCATAAGTTAAGTTCATATTTGTATCAAGGGTTGGCAAGAAGAATTTGTAGCGGTTGTTATTATGTTCTGCTATGTTTTCTCCATTGTTTTCTATGCGCACTTATTTAATCCCTTTATGTGTATACATTGTTAATTAGTAAATGTTTCATCACCAAAGGCAAATGAAAGTAGATAATGAATTTTAGAATGTGACTCGGTTATTGTCTACTAATTTCTGCTTATAATTTTTTTATATAATTTTAGAGTTGATAGATATTCACATGCCTATTTCAAAAATAAGTTACTTTCCTATGTTTTATATACCCGCAGCAAATTGTCAATAAGTATTTTTTTTGTTCAAATATATTAGGTTTTCCATGTTTTTATGTGTTTTCTTTATAAGTATGACAAATTTTGTATGATAAACATTTTTGTGATACTTTTAGCAGTTTATTACAGTGCTTGGCCTTTATATTTGAAAATCAAATTTTGCTTATGATAAGTACTAATGTTGCACGCTTAATGGCAATGCTATTTGCTTTGACCTTATTTTTGTATATATTTTTGTTGTTTTAAATCATGTATGTTATTTCAGTTCATCGTTATAGATTACTTCACCTGTATATGAACTATCTTCTTTCAGACTACCAAAATCTTTGTCAAACTGAAATAAGTTTTATCCCTAATCTATAATGGTAGTTAGTTTTTGCATTTTGAATATGTGTAAACTTTGCTAGAATAGCTATTGAAGGTAAATAGTCATCTTTATACTTTACAGGAATAGCTACAAAATGCAAACAAAAGCTTCAAATGGTCAACAATTATTGTTATTTACTAAAGATTGGAGGATGTTTTAATTTGTGTACACTTAACTTAGATTTTGAAAATTTTCCCTGGGCCAACTGTAGGGTGCTCATTATGTTAAACAATGCAGACTTGAGTGGCGTTGGCTCAGATTTCTCAAATCAGCAAAGCACTTACAGTATAAAACATTGTGTGTGTGACATCCCGGAATTTTTGACAATATCAATTTAATAATCTGTATTAAAAATTAAATTGATTTGATAATCTTTGTTGATAAATTTGAATTGATTTAATAATCTTCTTTTAAATAAATATTTAATTGGTGATTTTATCTTTTTGAAAGCTAATAAATTATTTTCTATTTATAATGTGTATATATTTGTATATATTGTAAATAGAAATCTTTGGTTTGAATTTAATAAATAAATAAATCTTGTTTTCAAATTCTAATATATTTTGGTAATTTGGAAATTATGATTTAATTTAAAATATATGGTTTTAAAATATTTAAGATAAATGTTTAATTGATTTAAATTATATCTTAGCTTAAGTTTAAGATTAATTAAAAGGTTGGTTTTAAAATATTGTTTAATAAATATGATATATTAATTCATTTAATGATAATAGGAATCTATAATCTCTTTTATAAATTATTTAAATTTGACAAATTATTATTTTCAAATAACATTATTAATGTATTGTTTTATATATAAATATAAATAGATTTTAAAATAGAAGTGTTATTTTCAAATTAAATATGTTGTTATATATGTATATATATAACTTGATGTTAAAGTTGGATTTTAAAGATATTGGTATAAGCTGTTATTTGTATATATATATATAAATAGTTTTATTTTATTTTCTCTAAAAAAATAATTCATAAGCATAAAAATAAATAATTGTAAGTAGTGTTTGGTGGTTTAAGTTTTAAAAGGTAAAATATATGGTTATATAGACATAAGTGAACACATTTGTTAGTTCTGGAAAATGCATTTAGATACAAGGCTGTAGACTAAAGAAGGAAAATGTATTCATGTTTGTACAGGTAAAATATAGGATAAGTATGGAAGTGTGAGGCAAGAAAACTATCATAAGTACATACGAAATAAAGAAAGATAAGTACATGTAGACATGGAGGACAACTTCATTTATTGCTATCATCTCTAGTACACTAGTAAGATCATATCAGCCTCCATAGAAAGAAAATCTCTGACCAAATTAATAAAAGCTTGTACCAGTAAAATAATATCAGTCCTGTAAACCTTGTTCTATTTAGCAATCTATCTCATTCCATTTTCGTTTACAAAAGACTTAGCATACCAGAAATTTTATTACAACTGAAGCTTCATTTCAACTCAACTTAAACAACAATTCAACTCAACAAACATGAAGATCAAAGAGGTTTCAGCTAGCAACTTTCAAAAGCTTGTTTCAAAAATGTGCTCTATTCTTCATCTTCTTTCTTGTGAGTAAACATAGATTTTAAAAACAGTTTTTAAATCTTTATTTCCACTTTGATATATGTATGAAAATCAAGATGTTTGACTGAATTCTTGGATTGAAATGAATGCATGTATGCGTATAAGTGATGAATGCCTGTGTAGACATAATATAGGCTCTGTTGTGATGTTTACATGTTTTGATTTCTTTAAAAATTCAATATCTCATTATTGAATTGTAGTTAGCTTTTGATTTGTAAATAAAAAGTGTTTGAAATCATGCAACATCACTCCTAAAAATCATCCTTGGAATTTATATTAAATATTTGACTCAAAATTTTAAAAATAATAGTGAAAATTTAATTTGGGTCAAAAATGGATAAATTCAATTTTAAGAATTGATTGCATGATCGAATTAGCTATAGGAAATCATGAATTTTTATGTGAATATCTTGATTTTTAGTTTGGAAATAAGTGGGATTTCTTGAGTTGATCGTTATGGACGTTTTGGTCGATTGTCGACGATCGGCGGCAAGGGAAGGCAGATATTTAAGCCGGAGATGGCTGGGTGGTCGGCAAGTGTAGGAAAATTATCGAGGTATTTTTCTAATGGCCACGGTGGCTAGGCAGGGGAGATATAGGGTTTAGTGACCGGTTTTTGTTGAGGGGGATGTTGAGCTTCGTTCGACAACTGTGGATCATCGGAACTGTTCACGATGGGGGAAAAGGTTGCTGGAGATCGAGGCGATGTTTCGGTGAGGTCGGAGGGGCTTCTCGAGGCGGAGTTCGTCGGCGATGGGTGGGTTTTCGATCGGGTTAGTTTCTGTTATTTGGAACGAGGGGTTCGATTTCGATCTGCTCGCGTATTCGCCGATCTGGGTTGCCGGAGGGACTGGGGGAGTTGACGGCGAGATGTTGGAGCCTTCAGGGTTGGTCGAAGCGACGTAAAGCCACCGTGCACGTGCACGGTGCACTTTGAATACCTGGTGAAGTATAGGTCGGGGAAGATGGAGATATATCGGGTCGAACTCGAGTTGTCTCGGGTCATTTGAAGTCTTGCTCGAAGTCAGGAGGAGTTTGGCTCGAAGTGTTTTAGGGTAGGCTCGGGTAATGATTGTTACAGGTTTCCTGAAACTTGAAACCTTCTTGTTTCAAATTTAAATCCAATTTTAAATTTGAAAGCAAGTTTAAACAAAGTTTAAACTAAATTTAAAATATGGATTCAAAACTGAATTTTGTATCCTAGTTTTAAATTTGAATTAAGTTTTATAAATTAAATTCTTTTAACAATTTTAAATGTTAAGTGTATTTAAAATGGTTTGAATTTAAAAAGAAATTTGGTTTAAATGCTTTTATAAGGTAAGTATTTCTTTAACATGAGATTTAAAAGGGTTATCAAATGGTTTTAAACTTTGTTAAAGTTAAATTTGTATTCATTTTTAAATCTTAAATTTAAAATGAAATTGAAATAAATTTGAAAGTAAATTGTTTAAAATGTTTTGTTAATGATAATTTAATCATTAATAAGAATAATGTTTATCTTAAAGTTAATTAGGATTTAATGATTTATGATTCATTAAATTATTAAGATAATTAAAAATGGATAATTAATTAATTTAATTAATTAATGATATGGATGATTAATTTAGTAATTAAGGGTTTAAATTAATTAATTAAGGTTTAAGTTAATTAATTAAGGATTAAGAATCATTTATTAGTTAAGTATAGAATATTAATTAATGATTAGGGATAAATTAATCAAGTAATTAAAGATTAATTAAGTTACAGTTAAAACTTAAATTAATTAAATAATTAGTGGTTAATTAATGGGTTATTAAGGATAAATTAATTTGAAATTAATATTGATTAATCTAAGTTTAATTTCTTAAGAAAAGAAACTAAGAATTGTTAGTAGTTAATGAAGGTCATTAACTTAAGATTTGTGTAATAATTAATTAATGTGATAATTTTAATAATTAATTTGATTAATTAATTAAAGAAAATCATTTGTGAAAATGTTTAAGTATAATTACTTAATGGAAGTAATTAAAGGAATTAATTAATCAAGGTAATTAATTAAATAAATTTGATTAGTTTAAGTTAATTAATTAAGTTTAATTAATTTTAATTAATCACTGGATGATTTGATAAGTAATTACTTTGTGTAATAAATCAAGGGATTAATTAAGATAATTAATTAAGGAGTAATTAATTTATTTAATGAAGTAATTAAGGGTAGTTAATTACTGAATGGGATTAATCAAGTGTGATTAATAATTATGGTTTAATTAAAGATTAATTACTTAATATAATTAATTTAAATAGAATAATTAATTAAAATGTAATTAGGGATCATTAATTTATATAATTAATGATGTAATTGAGGGTTGATTCATTAAGATTAATTAATCAATAATAAGTGATTTTGAGTAATTAATTAATGCAATTAATTAAGGATTAATGTAATTAATTATAGTTAATTAATTAATAGAGTAATTAAAGATTACACTACAAGGGGAAACACGTTTTCCGACGGCCAGAAGCCGTCGGCGGCCGTCGGAAACCGTCGGCCGCCGTCGGAAATAGCCGCCGGAAATGGCTTTGTCCGGAAGCAGTATTTCCGACGGCTTCCGACGGACGTTGTCGTATCCTTTTCCGACGGATCCAGCGGTTTCCGACGGTTACCGACGCCCGTCGGTAACCATCGAAAACCGCCGGAAAGCGTCTGAAACAGGCCGCCGTTATTCGTCGTGAGCCGTCGGAAATTTTGACCAGTAAGCTGTCGGAAGCCGTCGGAAATCTGCTGTTTTTTTTATATTTGCTGCAAATTTAGCCTTCCAACCACATTTCTCTTCCAAACACTATAATATCAATACTGCACAATCCAATATACAATAGTCCAACCAAATATTCAAACCCAAACCACAAAATATTTAATAAACACACAAATAAATAAAATTACATCAAAATATAAATAACCATTCCAACATTAACATAATCCTAACAATATAAAAATCTTCTTTTATTGAGCCCCTCAGTCCTTTTCTTTGGTACATCCATCTCCTCCGATCAACAAAATAATCAATCATTTTTCCTATTTGACAAAATGAGAAGTTCAAAATTTAATATTTATTTTGAATTGAACTATTGAAGAATACAAATTCGAAAAAGATTATTTTCATGGTCGTATAATATTTTGAATTTAAAGAACAACTTCACAAATTTAAAAATATTTTCAAATAGGGCACAATTTATTTTTTAACGTAACGATTTAAAAATATATATAATTTTTTTTCCATTGGTTAGGCATCCTACTTCCCATTACAAACACAGTAAGCATTTACATTTCGTATATTACTTCGTCTCAAACGATTCAACAAAATTTCGGCAGCATTTCCCTTTTGTTCCCTGCATTGTACACAAATGCGTGTACGTAGGAAACAAAAAAGAAAAGTTAGGCCGAAATTTTATGAACCGTTTGAGACGAAGTAGTATACAAAATGTAAATGCTTACTGTGTTCATAACTTGTCCAATACAAGGACAAATCCGACAAACATTGTACCAGATGAATATAAATGGTCGTTTTTCGAAAAGAACGACTATTTATACAACGATCATGTACAACACTCGTCAAACGGGGCCAAAAACTCTGTAAGGGACATTTGTCAGTTACATGCGCGCATTTTACGAAAAAATACAGTTTTACTCAATGTTCACATTTACAAAAATATATATTAATTTAACACATTTATTCAACGTAGTACATCAACTTAAGGCTGTTTTAACATTTTTGTCATTTTTCAATACACACAATATAATTTAGAGTAATGCATTTTTTTGTTTCATAAGTAAATACGTGCACAATATAATACTCCTAGTTCATTCAATCAATTTATCTTATTCCAAATAACGTATACAATCATCGAGTCAAGGCATACACAACAATTTACATATACATGAACAACCACAAATTATACGTATTTTTCACAATTTCATGATAAAAGATGAAATCGGTATACCATGTGATGCTATAAATTGTTATTACGCTATTGGAAACAATTGCAATCACTAATTCGTCCTAATTTATCAATTTATGCAAATCTAGAATTAGGGTAAAAACTGAATTTTTCACAAAAATAAGAGATTATAACTGAGATTAAGAGTAACGGAGGTTGATTAGGGAGCCTTGGAAGATCCGGAAGCTAGAAATTAGGGATTGGAAGTTTGGAGGTTGAATTTGGGGGTTTTTTGGGGGAATTTTCGTATGAAGAGGAGGAGGAAGAAAGCTCTCGGCTGAGCCCTATAATCGCAGTTTTCCGACGGCTTCCGACGGCCGCCGACGTCCCATCAAAAGCCGTCGGAAATTAGCCGTCGGAAGCCGTCGGTCCTCGCTGTCGGAATTCAGGGCTTTTCTAGTAGTGTTAATTACTGTATTTGGGTAAGGATAATTAATTTGTGAAATTAATTAAAGGATAATTACTTGAATGTAATAAAAGGATAATTAATCAAGGGTGATTAATTAAGATCGAAATTTGAGAATGATTAATTAATTGATTTGTAATTAATTAATGGTTAAGTAAGCAGGATTTATAGAATGAAGTAATTAATTTAATTTACTTTAAATTAATTAGAGATAAGATAATTAATTTAATTCATTTTAAATTAATTATAAATGGTGTGATTATTAATCCTTGTTTATGTATGATGGATGATATTGATTTCCTTGAATGATTTGAAATCTCAAATATGAGATAAGTAATGCTGGGATGCTTTGGTTGAAGTGAATTATCTTTATGTGACGATAATATAGATTATCTATCTGTGATATTGTGAATTATCTATCTGTGTGTATATGGATAATAAATTGAATTGTTTTAACTTTAAAACAACTTGGCCTTAAAAGATACGTTTTGGATTTCGATGAGACCGGGATCGGGTTTCCAGATTTGGATATTCGAAAACCACATCGATCCAAATTAACGATAGGTTGTGAATCTCAAGTGAAGATAAAGATTCAAAGTGCAAGGGTTATTGTCGTTAACTCTGAGGGTGTTTCCAATATGAGTGTAACGAGATAATGACTTCGGTTTTGTTCGAACCCGGAATGAACTTGTATGGATTGAATGCTTTCAGAACATCGTCAGGTGGATGATGAGCATTCTAAGTGATGTATTCTGATGAGGTAATCGTAGCCTCAAGCCTCATCAACCGGGAATGGCTAAAATAGGGGAGGTGCAGCAAGGCTAAGTGGGTCATACCCAAGTAGGACGAGATTTTCACCTATCTAAATGTCCCTTTTATATTCGGCTGTGTGGGCAGTTGTGAGCTCCAACTACTGGGGTTGTCTTGTTCGGGATTGTCCAGTAAGGGATGGTTCCGGCTTTGTGTTATAGGGGGTCGGGAGTGATCCTCGGTACGGTGATCTAGGCCACGTACTGTGACGGGCGGTACCCCAGTAGCCCTGCCATTGTATGGAATCCAATCTCCAGTAAGTGTCGTACGTGTTAGTTGTGCCCAACTATGTTGGAACGTGAGATGTAAGCATTCCAACTATTTCTGTATTTTATTTTGAAAACCCTAGACCCTATTATAATACAACTGGATTTCCTATCAAATGTTTGGTTAGCGTAAGGTAAAAACTTTTCCATGTTTATGTGTGGGGAGTCTTACGTGATACCCTTTTGTTTTCAAAGGCTTTACAAAGTTAAGCAACTTTAACCTGTTACTCACACCAGACCCATGTCTGACCCAGAGTTTATTCTGTTTTTCTTAAACTCTCGGGTACTCAAATTTTTATGAGTGGCCAAGGGATTCAGGTTAGCTTTGACGATTTATGGAGGAGCAATGGAGCATGAGGCTTCAGCGTATAGATATATATATTGGTTTTGTGTCTGTGTTGGTATCTCTGTGTTGGTATCTCTGTGTTGTATCGAGTTGTATTAACTAGACAGGTGTTTATAACTGTCTAGTATGTGATGTATTATCTGTGTAACTCTGATTGATGTTGTATATTATGTAATACTAGTGCGAACCCGTGCTTCGCACACGGGTATGGAAAAAACATATTTGTTACAGTCAAAAAATTAAATTCTTTTAAGAAAATATTATTTACAGAAAGGAATTAGATACATTATTACAATATCAAATTTAAGTATTAAAATTAGTACATAATCCTTATTGAGTCAATGTAGTAATAGGACCGAATGCTTTCAAACATATATGCAGGTGAAAGGGTTAAAATGCAAAGTGAACTTGTTAGTAGTAATAAAAAAAGCAGCAGATGCACTATGATGAAATATGAAAGCAGTAAAAAGCATGGCTCTTATAAAATAGGACTAAAGGTGTATCATGATATAATGTTTCCACTACATAGTATATCGTTCATTAAATAGAATCATATTTTAATGCAACATAGAAAACGTGATATATATTTGGTTGTGTTAACCTTGTTTTTTAAATGCTTTTATAACATAGACAGAACAATCAGTATACAATACTGTCGGTATACATGATAAGTATTGACAAAGAACTGGTTTTACTGAATTAAAATATTAAGAAATATATCTATCATAGTTGCTATAGATGTCTTCCTTTATTACAGTAGCACGATAACAAAAGAATAAATTGATATATATATCTTCATGGTATTCTCCCAATTTTATGAAACACTCAAATATATTTAGTGTATAGACCGGGAATTCAGTCTGTATATTAATAACTCTCCATATATCTAGTTTATATATATGATAATCTTAATATATCCTTAGATCATGAAGATGTATTTGCTAAACTACATCTCAGAGAATTATTAACACATGTTGCATTATAGTGAAGTTTTTAAACATTCATCTTCGCAGACAAAAAAAAAGTATACCATAAGTCAAAATTTATGTTCAAACTTTGAAATAATTGCTAGCTTTGTTTATATAAATTTGGTCTTGAGGGCATGTAACGGCCCTTATCTTTTGCGGAAGTTAAGCATTGTAGCTGGTTAAACAGTATCAACATTGAACCCTTTTGTACCTGCAAAAAAGAACGAAAAATGAAACAAATTATATCACTATTGTGCAAAGTTTGAAGTGATGTTGAGCGCATATTTCAGTTATAAATGGTATTATATTTCTGTTGGAAGTGAAAAATTCAATCTTCAGCATATCACTTGGGAACAAAGTCCCGTATCTGTAAATGAAAAATAAAGTTAAATGAGATAACAAAATGTTGTAGAAGATATATAAGCAATAATGATATAAACAAAATTACCATTTGAATGCCGTCTCCTATGATTAGTTTAAAATATATCAAAGGTGACTGTACAATCATGATGCAGAAACAGTGGTTGATACATTCAAAATCAAAATAAAACAACTTGAACACAATTTTTCAGTACAAAAACCACTTAAAAATCTCTTAAGATTCAAATTGGTCTTTATCTTAAGAATCGGCTCTAAAGATTGAATTGCATCAGTCATTAGATTGTCACATTACAAAGGCATCATAAAACAAATTTCCCTTGAGCATTAATAATATTTTGTACAGAAAAGAATGTATGCTTTTATTTGGTATCTATTTTTAGTAATATTTTAAACATGCTCATAACTAATAAATGAGTGCACTGCACTTCTTGTAAAAAAAACTTACGATGTTGCTACCGCTTAGCTATGACATGTAAAACTATGTCTACATTAGAGATTACTTTTGGACTTACTGCAAGATCATAGGCAGTGCACAATATTGTATAAGAAGAGTTCAAATAAAATATTTAGAAAATAAATAAAAGAAATTGTAGAGGCGGATAAAAATGAAGAAAAGTTAATGTGAAAAATATAATTACTTGCACTTTGAAAATAATGACCAAACCGATGACTTTACGCCATGGCTATTTCAACCACAAAAATTTTGTTGCTCTTTTCAATAATTCGGTATTAAAAGAAACATTAACTGATATTTCTTGTCTTTTTCATGAAAAGAAGATAAGTCGTATAAACAAAAACCAAGCATGCAATACTTAGCATAAATTCATGTATTTAATTAGAAGATATAACGTATGAAGTGAAGCCAAGACAATTATGTGCTAATTTACCTAAAGCAATATAGTTGATTTCCTTCATGCACCTACAACCATTTGTTCATATCAATCCTAAAGTAGTACTTCTTGCTGGAAATTGATGCTAAACTTCTCACTATAATAAGTTGAAATAGTCAATAGTTCAATAATGTTGAACTATCTGTTTTTAATAATACACTATTTTGTGAAAATTAATACTTACATGAAGTAATATTATAAAATACATGCACTGCGGTTACGTGAAAACCTTGAAATAAAGTTAAGTAAACTGATGGCTATTAAACATAAAATTTAATACATAAGCACAAAGTTGAAGGAGGAACAATTTTATACATATACTGCATTAAGACATGTCAGTGTTCAAAGCATCATTGTTTACTATTAAAATTGAAAAGGTTGAAATTATTTTTAAGCACTCTGGTTTTATTTTCAACCTGTAAATTGAAAAGAACTCTGAAAGGTATTAAGTCAACATATAATCTGAATTTTAAAATTAAGCTAAAAGGCAAAGATTGGAAAAAATTATTGTAAAAAAGCAACATGCAAAATGTATAATGATGTGTGCTATCAGATTGTAACACAAAGTAACTGTTTTTTTTCTCAACTTCATATAAGTAACTAAAGAAAGTACGTGGTTCAAAAGAAATATGGATGAGTGTGGCAAAGGAATGTATAGAAGATAAAGTTGGGACTCCAAAGCAGAGTAAAACAGTATATACCCTACATAGTGAGCAGTAGTCAAACTAATTGTTTATGTTTTGATATCATATTCTAATATCATATTACCCACCGCACAGGAAGCAGTATATACTCCAAAGCAACGTATAATATATATTGATATCATATGCCCTGCATATGCAGAAATTATGTTATGCAAGCAGAAATAACAATATCATATGGTTTAATTAAGGAAAAAACCATAAACTCATGTACGTATCCAAACTATTATTTAATTTTTGATATCATATTACCCATCTTACAGTGCATAAACACGCAAATTTTTTGAAACAGGTATAGTAGAAGATGGATCGAAGTCAACTAACAACCTGGAACTAAACAATATGACGTTATACTTATAATAATTGAATTGAATTTTTTTTAATAACACAGAGACATCGGAGAACATATATATGAGAATCCAAACACAAATTCAACAATGAAAATAGATTATATGACATATAAAAGTCAAACCTATGATATATCCATAATTAATACTTGATGCTTTCTCGTTCAATGGTCGTGGTTCCATGCTTGTTAGGATTGTTTTAACAAAAAATGATAGAAGTTGGATATATTTTTTTCACCATGGCAATTCTATGTGTTGTTACGGGAAGGCCAAAGACAAATATGAAAAGGAATGAGTACCAAATATATCAAAGCCACAACTTATAGACACGGTCAAGCATACCAACAGAAAAATCGCAATAACCAGGAATGCCAGACCATAATTTCAACAAAAGCTACAAATTATAGAGATGATCAAACTGATTTATAATACCGCTAATTACATAGAAAATGTAACAATTATTTTAATCCGTAGCACATATTAGAAAATAAACGAATTAAAATTTTAGAAACTTGAATAGTCTTTTGACTTTGAACAGCCAATCTAAATAATGAAAAGTTATTTTCTAAATAACTACTGGTGAATATTTTTTAATTACCTTATAAAAGCAGGATAGCTATTTATGTTGAGGAAACTTGTTGATTGCTTAAATAATATATAAAATAATAAAAATCTATCTAAACTCAACTTATTGTGGATTATATTCACAATTATTACAAAATAACGTAGTTGTAATTATATGTATGATAAAAATTTGACATCAAAAGCATGAATTTTTATATGGTAAATATGAATTTTTTATGATGAAACCAAAAACAAAAGCATTTATCTTCATGTTTTACTTCAATTATAAAATTCATTTTCAATTTCTCATTTCCACACCTAAAAATATACATGAAAATAATTTTAAAATTTATTGAACCAATGACTATTTCAGCATTATTTAGTATGTAGTGAATTTTTACAAAACCATTTTCTGGCATTACCACACCTAAAACATATGCATACTAAAAATGTTGAACTTCAACTTACTAAAATATTGACTATTACATACTATGCTATTACTATCCTTGCCATTAATGTTAGATACTATGTTTTCATTCTATTATGTATTTAAGAAGCATACAATACGTATTTTAGTAGAATATTATATTATCTAAACCATAAACTCCAAGGGATCCTGACTCTTAAAGTTTTCCAACACATAACTGAAATGCTAAATGGTAGCAAAATCAGTGGAATGTGGCTACTGCATAAGGTAGTGAAATAGCAAATAGATTATTAGAAACTACATTGAATATTAAGCACAATGAAACAAAATTCAATGTCCTGCTAATGGAACACTGAGTATAAAAAAATGAATTTTTATTTAGCTAAACTTCATGAATATTAAGCATAAACTTACATGCTCTGTCCCGCTTATTTATTTCAACAGTTGCAACTTTATTGCACCAAACCTGAAACACAAAATTAAAAGTAAATAATAAATCATCTTAGTAGAAGGGAATGAGTAAGAGTCCACTGTTTGCATATAATATTACCAATTTAGGATATAAATTAAATGCAAAACATATTGGGTTATTTCTAAATCTGAAAAAAAATAGAAGAGCATAAAAAAATATTGTGAGAGGATGAAAACCATATCCTAAGACACTTCTCGAATTTTGTCAATGTATATTTTTGAAAAACAATAAAATAACCATATCCATCAAAGATACAATGTCAATGCAAACATAGCCCAAGGCAGTTGGTACTAACGCTAATATGAGATAAGGTTTAAGAATTAGTAAATATATTATGAAGCTTTTTAGTATACTATATATTCATATATTCAATCAATATAAAACATTAGAAACTACATTTAATATTAGGTATTACATAAGCATACGTATGTATTTTAGTTGAATATTATATTTATCTAAACCACAAACTCCAAGGGATTATAACTCTAAAGGTTTTTCAACACATAACTAAAATGCTCGATGGTGGAAAAATCAGTGGAATGTGGCTACTGCATAAGGTAGTGAAACACCAATTAAATTATCTAACCACCGATTGTAAAGGTTTAGGAGCAATAGAAACTTCCGAAAATTCTAAGTCAAGAATAAAGATAACCTTAGTGTACCATGTATTCATATATTCAATCAATATAATGTATTAGAAAGTACATTGAATATTAAGCGTAATGAAATAGAATTCAGTGTCGTGCTAGTGGAACACATAGTATAAAAAAACCTTCGTATAGCTACAACTTTATGAATATTAAGCATAAACTTACATGCTCTGTCCCGCTTCTTTATTTCAACAGTTGCAACTTTATTGCACCAAATCTGAAACACAAAATTAAAAATAAACAATAAATCTTCTTAATAGCTATTAAGGGAATGAGTAAGATAAGCCACAATGGTTTTAAGATAAGCCACTATGATGTTGTCCGCTTTTTATAAGGTTATTTCTAACATTGACAAAGAGGACCATATTCTTAAATTTGAAGCATGAAATTTGAAATTAGGAAACATAGCTACTATGAAATTATGTACTTAAAAATATAGTGTTATTGTTGGCTTTGAAAATATTACCTAAACCCTTTTTATGAGTCTACCTTTATTTGCTTCAATCCTACTATTTTCTAACCATTTGGAAGTTTCATGAATACATACTTATAATTAGTTTGAATCAAATTTGTAACATGGAACTATCAACATGGTTGGGGATTCAGGAAATAAATATTTCAAACAAATTAACTTCTTTTGTTTCTTCCATGATAACAGTTCCAAATGACTACAGAAAAAGCACATCACCTAGCTAATCACTTAGGAAGACTACGTGTATATTTTTGTAATCATCATCCGTTCTTTGTTCTTTTTATATTTGGAATATTATCAAAACTAACGCATAGTGTGAATATAGCCCTTTTCCATAAAATGTTAAAAAAAATCAATATGATAATGAAAAAAACACATGCTAATGGACAGTAAGCAAGAAAAAAAATAAATCATCTTATTACTTCTTTTTGGGTTGATATAGGCACTATAGTTACGCCCATAAAACACAACATGGCACGTATTTGTCTATATTTTCTTAGGCCAAATATGTATTATCTATATGTGTTGAGGATGCGTCCTTCCAAAGAACTAAATCAAAATCCTATATATTTAAATAGCAGGTTATACCACATTTTCATCTTGTCTATGTGATATAGGATGCCTAAATATAATTAATCAAATCCTCCATGAGTAGTATGGAGAAATTATTATGAGAACTGACCTATTACCTTCAAGGGTGGCCCTATCAAAAATAAAGGCCAAGTAGCAGAATTCTTATTCTGTTACTGTATAATAATCATGTTCATCAATAGAAAAATAGTTTGCTAAATATTATATCTCTCTGTACATCATTTCCCTCTGTACGTCGACTGTTTCGATGTCCACTCATATTTCATGGGTTTCACATCGTACATGTTCATACAATATACAAAATCAATAGGCCCCTCATCAAAATATTGCACTACATTGGAAAATATTATACCTAAAAAGGTGATAACCACATAGGAAAAATGGCTCTACAGAATTAGTAGCCAGCTGAACGGGTACGTGGTAGTAGTGGAAATAGACTAAAATAAATTATTGCACACATATATAAGATAAATTACATGTGTTTCAGGATCAGTCAAAAAGCAGTAGTTTATAGTGTTTACTTTTTAGTAAGCAGCGAGAATAAATATAAATAGCATGAAATATTTATCCACACATCGGCTGGTGATCTATAAAGTGATTATATTGACGACAATCGGTTGGAAGGTGGGCATAATAGAAAATAGTATAAAGCCAGCCTAGCACTACATGGTCAAAGAATAGTTTTTTTCTTTATTTTACCAAAGACAAACCAGAAAATAGTAGAAGTCTAGTAGTAACCAGTGCATCTCAGTTGGGTAAATTTCAGTGGAAAGCTACTTGTAGACTTCATGCCGTTCGTCTATGCAAAGCTTGGTCAAAATTGCAAGACCAACCTAGAAAAATATAAAATATGTCTGATTAGGAGTGAATAAATTTAGTATGATGCTTAAACATAAGATGGAAAACTGTGGTAGAACAAAATAGTATAGTAATAGGTAGAACTTGAATACAGATCCAAATTAAGTGGTGTAACAATCTATTGTATGCCTTTGTATCCACAACATACATGTTGAATTATCAAATAGCAAATGTAGTTACAGATCTTCTAGAACTCCATGGTTGAGCTGACTGCATAGATTAAAGGAGAGCAAATGAAAAAAAAATTATTCATTGAGAATGCTCATAAAAAATATGTGTTGAATTGCCAAGTAATATGAAAAATTCAAACAAAATAAGGAAATGAATAACAAAATTCTAAGTAAAATTAAGTGTTTTAACAATTATAACTCATACAGAAAACCAACTTAAATATAATTTGTCAAAAATACCTGATTCACACATGAAGGAACTAAAATACCACCATTGCTTACATGAGAAAGTGCACATCCAAATACTTCAGGTCTCTACATTGCTTTTGTTCGAAACATCAAAGCAAAATGACATTTCTACTACAGAAACAGGAAAAAAATAAAAAACAAAAATACCTGATTCACGCATGAAGGAACTAAAATACCACCATTGCTTCGACCACGCCTTTAAAATAGATCAGTCTTCTAAAACCCTAGCCGAAAACATCATTTAATAATTAAACTATCATAAGGAGTCTTCACCGAACTACCAAGAAGAGGGACCTATCTAATTCAAAATCAGTTGCCAAGAAGAATAAACAGGTGCTTACATCGGAGAAGAGCTCGCAAACCCCGAAGACACCCCTTTAATGAACTGGTTCCATCCATGCCCAATCTGGAAGGCGACGTTGGAAGTAATTAGCGACAATGGTGGGCGGAGCAGAGAAAGGTGAAATCGGCTGCTATGTTATTTTTTAGGTCTGGAAAAAGGGAGGAAATGGAGGGGCTAATTTTTTTCTTTACGCAAAAGGATGATGAAGCGGAGAGCAAGGTCGGGGAAGTAATCGGCGATAACGGTGGGCGGAGCAGAGAAGGATGAAATCGGATGTTATGTTATTTTTTAGGTCTGGAAAAAGGGAGGAACTGGAGAGGCTAATTTTTTTTCTTTGCACAAAAGAATGATGAAGTGGAGAGCCGTGACAGTTGAGTTGAGAAAGATAACGAATGATTTAGGGTTAACTCGGAGACTGTTCAGTTGCCAAATTTCAAGGGGGCATGTGTGAGCTTGAAAGTTAACTCACTAATAATAATATAGTATAGATTTATGTGATTAATATAATTTATTCGTTTCGCTGTTGAGATTCTGATGTTGTTTCTTCTTTCTTCTTTATCTTTTCTCTTTTCTATCCCTTTCTTTCTTAAAGATGATGCGACTTTCTGGTGATAGAAAGTTGGGTCGTCACAGTGTGCTCATAATACATTGGTCCATCTTATTTGTTCTTTTCCTTCAGTTTTGAAAGCATATCAATACGCATGTTCTTTCTTGAAATGTTGAGCAAAGGATCATGGCTGACAATGTAGCATTTCAAATAATTCTGACAGTGGTTACGAAACTTAAAATTTAGATATGAGGTAAAGTATGATTGCATGAGCTCCCAGTCAAGAAAACTCTTTTGCATGTAACATGCTTAATTTTAAACAATACGGAGTCAAACATCACTTTTAACTTAGGCAAGGCTTCGGTTTCAACCAAGGCAAATGCCTCAGTCTCAACTGAGGCATTGCCAAAAACTAATATCACAGTTTATACAGAGCCAATTAACTCAGTGACAACTGAGGCAATGCCTCAATTAAACTCAAGCTTCCACCGTTAAAATGAAAAAATTCTGCAATTGCCAAAGCAGTTTATTTTGGTTCTTAGTTAAATGATATATGATTTGAATTGACTTCATCAATATACACTGACAATGATACCTACTCTGTCAACCTACATTTAGAAATGTAAATATATTAAATACGTTATGCATTATTCTCGTTCTGGAACATTTCATTCAACACACATTAATATGTGGCATCATCTATATTTAATTCCCTTTAGTTTCAAAGTTATCTATACATATTTTGGCCTGCAGCATCCTATATTTCAATCGCTGTTAACAACTTTGGCTGTAATAATATGCAGGAACAAGCAATGGCAAGGGACTGAATGAAATGTTTGGATCTACTGCTATTTGGGGACGTTTCTCACCTGTTTTTCCCTGCTTCAAGGATTGTTATCTAAGTTCGAGCTTATTCTGAACAATGTTTTCATTTGTTTTAGAATTTTTTTCTAATCTTAGTCGATAATAGGTAAGACAACATTTTTGGTTCCTACATTCAGCCGACTATATTTTGTTTAGATTCGTCACATCTTTATTTCATTAACAAATTTAAACCACTCAGTAGTTTGTAATAAATAGGTTATGTGTTGCCTGTTTTCTTCTAATATTATATCATCCTATACTCTGTCTTTAGGGACTGAAAATACCAGCCATTTATTTGTTACTTTCACACTTCTACGTTCAGTAAAGGCTAATTAAAAACAAATAGATGTAATTGCTATAAAACATTTGTTTGTTCCAATACTGAAAATAACTTCTTACCTACCAGGTTTGTACAAACTTATTTTCAGTAATTGATGTTATTCAAAAAAGAATTTTACCATTTATTTTCACCCTTTTCAAAGGAGTACAAGCCCTGCCATTTATATTGGATATTATTATTATAATAATTTAGATATATTTATAACTTACAATTTACTATATATCTGTTTATTGACAAATAATGCAACAGCAGTATACATGTCTTTTTAATATATCAACCATGGAAATATGAATATATGGACTCTACAAGACTATGATCTTTGCATGATAGTACTATAACAATTTTGACATCATATCCGTGTGCGAAGCACGGGTTCGCACTAGTTGATCGTAAAGATATAATAGCACATAGAGTTATTAGATGGCAGAGTGTCAAGACTATTAAGTCTATTTTCCAATGGTATACGGCAGGGTGTCATGATAAGGTTCAATCCAAAAAGATTTATAAACTCTAATGGGGAGTTAGGGTAGGTGTAACAACCCGCACCTCAGTGGGCCTGAATTTTTTCTAAATTGAAAACCCAATTCCACTAGGGTACGGATCATTGTTGTTATTATCCTGTAAATAATAAAAGTATATCAGATATAAACTCACAGCAGAATGTTAAAGTATAATAAAACATATAATTACTGAACAAAGCTAATACCTCTTATATTTAGTGCCCTTATAAGTGCCGAGCATGCGTAAGGAAGTCCGTCCTTCTATAGTTCCCTCCTTATACTAGTACATCTCCCTCTAAGTTTATTCTGTGGGTTGTAATGAGGAAGGGATCTTAACAATATTCTGGTGATTGGTAAATTACATACTTTATCATAACAGTAGTTTAGCCTGATTGTCTTCCATTACGTGTTATGTCTACTATTTTAACTCAGTTGTCTGGTCTTCATATACGCATACGATACGCTCCACCTACTCGAGGTATACAACAACTACATACTTATATATATATATATGTATGTATATATATAAGTACCACAATCCCCATGTGAACTAGGATACATTCCCTACTAGTATCCATAACTCTGCATCGCATCTGGTATCCACCATCTATGTCTAGACCTAAATTTCCCGCGTACACCGATGATCTTCCCGTTAGTGCCTGATAATGGCTTTACAAATATTTATTCATATTCAACTTCGTCTTAAAGACTTATCTAGCCACTTTGTATTGAGGTCTCCATTCGTCAGGCTAATCATGGACTCATCTCCATGAAATCTTGAGGACTCAACTCCTCGGACTATCCTATTCTCTTAAAAGACCTCAACTAAGGGTTATCTAGCCTTGCCTCCTAACAAAAAACAAACTAACAAACAATTGTGAGACGGTGCATGTGCCAAACGTGATCTACACTAGTAGGAGTTGTAGTCCGTTTAGGTATAACCCTACTCTTTCTACTGACCTATGTGTACAACCCTACCCCTCACATATATAGTACTAACCTTACTAACATAGTCCCAAACCTACGTTATCATCCGATTTAGATTGCCTAACGCAATCAAGAAAATGCCCACTTGGTTACTTAACATATACCCCCTAAAAGGATTAAACCGGACCCAACTTAGCCCTTTAACACTTCAAACCGAGGCGAACCTACTTTGGTATATTCCCTTCACCTATACACGAACGTATAATCCCATGGCTCATATAGTTAGAGATATATCGCATTAGTACAATGTATACACAACCGTCGGTAGTCCCTTTTGAAGGGCAGACATCTGTTGTGCAACATTACTGACCTCGCATTCCAACTCATACTAATGACTATGTCATTTTTAAATAATATAAGTTATTGACCGGATTCAATAATTCACACATGCCATAAATACATACTTGAGGCTATATAAATTTATTTAATTACCATGCCTCATATGTTCAACTATTAATATTCGTTTATTTTTACATAACTTGCTTCATGTTTCATTAACGTCATTTAATTTCATTTAGTGCTTTCTTCTAATTTAATAGATTAAATATTTATTACTACATAACTTCCACTTAACACTATTAGATATAGCCCACTGCCTCTTTTCAACTATTAACTACCTTACTTTGATTATTATAACTTCTTAATTCCCCATTGCTTTATTTATACTTCTTCCCTTATTCTTTATTTTCCAGTTTATCTTAGATCGCATATATTAGGTTCCCAATTAAATTATTGTTATTATAACTACTTACAATACTTTTACTTAGAGATTTCCGCATTTTAATATGTTGGAATTATCCTAAGAAGAGACGTTAACACGGTAATTTTCCATAGATCGTTTAAAAGAGGACTTGTTTTATGTTTGAAATTACAAGAATTTTTTTTTATTTCTATTGAAATAGACGGTACAAAATACGATGAACATCCCTATTTTGTACATCTCTTCTTTTGTGCATATTCCTTGTTATTTCAAACGATATTCTTTTATACATAATTATAAAATTAGATAATTTATAGAAATTCAAATTGCAACATACTTCATTCCAATGAATTAAAATACTACTTATATCCCAATCCGAATTATAATAACTTCCAATTCATGTTTATTAACATATACCATTCAACCAACAAACCTTGAATTATTATACAATATTATAAATTTAGGGACTACTTTCGCTCTTACTTTCTAGATTAAAATATGCTCAATGTTTATCAAAGTTAATAACTCATAGAATATGTAGGCATGGTTCTCAAATTCATTTCATGTATATTTAAGCCTACAACTCCAAAATTAATTCAGGCATACAAGGAACAGATATACAATGATATAAATCCAATATTATATATAAAAGTATATAATTTCTCACTCACCTCTAAGCTTCTAAATCTCCATATCTAAATCCTATTATTCCTATTGACTTCCTTTTCTTCCTATCGTAATATGTACCAAAAGCATATACATATTTATCAGAAATTTAGATCCAAGAAGAGATTTGAATTTAATTTAAATGTAGATTTACAATTTACCTTTGTTTTGGCGATTCGATTCGATTCCGTACTTCTTCTGTGCTATTCTCCGCTATTCTCCACTTATATATATATATATATACATATATATATATTATAGTTTATATAGATTTTAGAAATTATGGAGAAAATAAAATGGCAGAGCTACATCATTGCTTCAGAATATATGAGAAGAAAAGTGAAGGGATATGCCTGTATTTATAGGGGTTCGAATTGATGTCAGCCGTTAAATTAGATTATATTAAATCTAGGTCGTTCGACCTACATACAATATACAGCCACTAGCCTATCCGTGGTCGATTGCTAGGCTACTGCAGCTCGAATCGTTAGGCTACCACCGGTCGACCTCTAGCGGTTGACCGGTCCCAATAAGAGGTCAACTAGTTGCCTATTTATGTTGAACGATAAATCATTTTCTCTTAAACATTATTTTATACTAATTTACTTTAATCTTATTAACATTAATTCTGCTTAGACGTTAAGTTACCGTTAATGTTAATGAACATTAATTAATTATATTCATTTTCTTAATTACATATATAATTATTTTCGATTTGAAATATTCAAGCGTTATTTTTTTTGTTTGAACTCTGATCGTAAAACTTTATATATGAAAATTGATCAGAAAATCGCCACGAATACAATGGTGCAAGTTTCATAGCCAATTTCTGTTGTTTGTAAAATTTCATTTTTAGGCTTTAATAATTATTTATTAATTCACTTTAATTAACTATTGTTTAATTTACGGGTGTTACATTCCCCCCTCCCCCCTTAAATGAATTTCGTCGTTGAAATTCCTCAAGGACCGAATCATGTAACATCATGCATAACCATTCTAAGCTATTCAACCAATTAGTTTGCAACAAATTTTGCAGCCAGTTGTGCACAAATGCATGGTGTATCACAACACATATGATATGTATGCAAAATAATAATAAATCGATGCCTCCTATATGAATGCATTCTTTAAAACAATTTTGAAATTATAGTGCAACATTCATATATATACTGGTAGTTCTATATGTATGCAAGTTTGAAAATCAAAATCTTGTCTTTGCATCCAAGTTTTCCCATAGTTCTAAGAATATAAGTACGGTTCAACTAATTTTACATCCAATCTCTACCATCCAAAACCTAGCAACTATTACTAATAACTAAAATTTTGAAAATCTAGTTTTCTAAACCTATCTCCTTATGCTGGAAAAGAGGTTTTAGATAGGGAACTCCATTCTTCCATCATTCTTTTGCTTGCCCATTCCACTATACTTTTGAACCTTGTCATATGTCCTAGATCCTTTTTCCAACTTTTCTAATACAGTCCGCATAACAAAATTTATTTTCAAAATTTTAGAACAGTGTTATTTCAAAACAAGTTTTATTTCTCTATCAACAAGGTATAGAAAAAGAAATTCCAAGGCTAAAACAGCTTTTTTCCTTGTTATCTTCTATGTTTTACATACTGACACTTCTATTGTATGATAAAATTCATATTTTCAAAACTCAAAAATTTCCCTTTCTCGTTCAAAATCAATTTCAGTTAAATTTTTGAAATAGTTGAAAAGTAAAACTTACTTTTTAAAACTTTTGCTAAAATATTTTATATTTAAAAATAAGATTTTTGATTTTTTTTAAAAGTATTTTTTTTTTAATTTTTCAAAACAAATTAAACCACATCCAATGCAATCAGAATTCAATCAATTGGTTAATGCTTATGATTGATCTAGCCTATTACCTAGTAAATCTTCAAATTTTGAAAAAAAATTCTTTTATTTTAGAACAACAATCAGCTCATAAGTATATTTACAAATTTTAGCTTTTAAAGCATAGAGATATCGAGTTGTGGTTTTGCAACAACCTTCAACGTCTTTCGCTTGCTAAAATTTATCTTCCCAAACTTTTAAGGCTTTTGGAACTAAACATTATTTTACTTTTAGTGGCTAACAAGTTTCCTAATTTATTTTATAAACTTCTGGTCTTACTTTGCATTAGTTAATTGTCTACAAGTGATTTCCTTATTTACTCTGCTTCCTAATATAACGGTCAATCCAGAAAGTCAATGCAGTAACAAAAAGGACTTTCCTCACAAAACATCGTATGCATCTTTATACAAACAGAGACAACTAATGCTTACAACCCAACTAACCTAAAAGAAACAATGCCTGTAAGCTGCCCTTCAACATCAACTAACATTAATGATGTTGTGGCTATATCTCTTCTTATTTAAATAAAATGGACATTTTTATTATGCCATTCCACCATAAGCCACATCTCTTAACTTACCTTTTTTGCTTCTAATAAATAAGGTTCATCCATTACTTTAGTTACTACAGCCAAATATATTACTATCTTCTTTTAATCCAACCCTCTTGATAGTATTCTCAAATCTCAGTATGTACTTTCTTTATTTTAATATTTCATGCAAGTATACTCTAGAACTCTCAGAAATGTACTTTGATATCATTTTCAATATCTTTATGGGTTCTTCTTTATGAATTTCACACATGTTTAATGAAACATTTCTAGGCTCATACCAATATTCTTAATATTCTACAAGGATTCATTATTCTATTTTACGAGCATTCATTACTATCTCTTCATAGCGTTAACTTTTACCTCGTCTTACCTAGGCACTCATCCATGTCTGCTTCATATTAAAAATTTGGTTTGGTTTGCACTGCTCTTTATAAAATTAAAACTTTACAGTCATGAAGTACTTAATCCAAAACTATTATCTTTAGAAATATTAAATTAGAAACTTTTTATTAAATTCAACAATAGCTATATATATCAACTTTTAAAACTATAATTTAGGATTCCTGAATTAAGTTTATTTATTAAGTCCAAAGGAAATGTTAGTAATTTAATTTAAAAGATCATCGCCTTCTTTTTAAATAGTAAGAGTCATGGTTATAGTACATGAATAGTCATACGAATCAATTTTTTCTTTAAAGCCTTACAGTAAAGATTTTACTTCTTAAAAAGTGGAATTTTTAATCCAAACCATTTAGTAAGTTTTACTTTTAAAAACTCAATTGTTATACCAAACCATTTTTCTAAATGCACTTTACAACATTTTTAAAACATCATTTATAACTTTAAGCAACAAAAACTGAAGTAGACAAGGACAACTTTCACTCTATTTCTTTTCTATTACACACGTTATTTTGTACTTCAACTTAGTGGAGGCTCTAATAACATATAAGGGGCACTTTTTAAAAGATACATGCAATCAATGTGCACAATTATGGAAATTATTCATTTTTTAATTTCCTATATTGTTTCTAGTTACTAACATTATTTTATATAAATTTCTAACACTGTTTCTATTTATATTTCATAGTGTTACTACTATTTAACTTTCTTCAACCTAAGTCCGCGGTTGCGGCGCAGTGGAAAGAAGGTTTGGGTTCTGGTAAAAAGACCCAGGTTCGATTCCTACCATGCGCTTCCCTATCCTATATAAATTTACCCGGGGGTATAGGGGCTTGGATCAGCGGATGGCTTTACTATACCCTCCTCAGGAGTTTACCGGTCCGCCAGGTTCTCCTGGGTTTTCAAAAAAAAAACTTTCTTCAACCTGAATTGCACTTATTTAAATTGCTTCTCTTTATATAGCTTTCATCTCCATTGATTGTCTTCTTTATTTAATCATTGCAATGTGTTCACCTACTGCTTTGTTTTTGGATTTTTGTCTCTTTTTCATTCTTTTTACCCCATTTAAAACTAGTAACACTTCCTATTGTCCATCCTTTTAAAAGAATTTTAAAACTTAAAATTTTCATAATAAAAAATCGACGAGCTATATATATACGCTCTATTTTATTTTAATTTCAAAAGAAATATCTCTTTATTAAAACCGATTTTAACTGAAATTTTCAGTCTAAACAAACTTTAATTTCTACTAGAATTTTTATTTAAATAAAATATAAAAACATATTTTAATTTGTGGAAAACTTTAATATTCACTTACTTTTCAAAACTAGGGTTTTTCTACCTTTTAAATAAATCCCTTTATAATTATTTTAAATATATTATATATTTTTTCAAACCTTTTATTAAATTCTTTCATACAGGTTGGATTTAGAGTGGTTTTATTTGTCCCTTCCTTTGGACCTTTCTTCATTTCCACTTATCTCTGACTAATCTCTTTAAAGAATATATTAAAAATCCAATTATCATCTTAGAGTGATTTCTGCATGTCTTCCTTCAGGAACTTATTTAATCCTTTCTTTCGAATATCTACAACATATAGATTCTTACTTTTCTCTTACCTCAATCTAATGTACATCATTAATCGGCAACCTTGCGGGGATCTACAACCTTATAGCAATCTAGGTCCAATAAGGGAGTCAAGTACCATCTATCTTTAAAGACTTTTCTATATGTTTCATTCATGCTCTCTTTAAGTCAACACCTTTTAAATATGAGCTATCACTCGTAGGGTGATAGGGATAGGTGCATATTTTTAGCTCTATAAACTTTTCCAACTCATATTCGCACTGTCCATCTTTTCAAAATATGGTTAAAACTAGTTCACTCAACATATCCTAATTCTTATGATCAATCAACCTCAGGCTATCCTATTCGCTTGAAAGATATCAGCTAAGGGTTATCTATCATTGCCTCCAAACAATAAACTAACAAAAAAACAACTGTGAGGAGATGCATGTCCCAAATGCGATCTATACTAGTAGGAGTTGTAGTCCGTTTAGGCGAAAAACCCTAGTCTTTCTACCGACCGCTTCAATGATCGATGACACTCTCGACCTATGTGTACAGTCCTACTCCTCGCGTATACGGTACCGCACCGAGCCTAAGCTCATCGTCCCATTTAGGTTGCCTAATGCAATCATGGAAATTTCCACTTGGTTACTTAACACATACCCCTAAAAGGAATGAAGTAGACCCAACTTGGCCCTTTAATAGTTCAAACCGAGGAGAACCCTACTATGACATATTACCTTCACCTATACGCGAACGTATAATCCCACGGATCCTACAGTTGGAGATGTCTCACATTAGTACAATGTATGCATAACTGCTAGTAGTCCTGTCGTAGGGCAGACTTCTGTTGTGAAACACTACTGACCTCGCATTCCAACCTGTACTACTGACTACTCATTTTTAAATAATCTAAGTTATTGACTAGATTCAATAATTCACACCCGCCAGAAAAACTTACTTGAGGCTATATAAATTTATTTAATTGCTACGCCTCCTTTGTTCAAATGTTAATATTCGGTTATTTTTACATAACTTGCTTCTTGTTTCATTAACACCGTTTAGTGTCATTTACCACTTTCTTCTAATTTAATAGATTAAATATCTTTTATTATTTAACTTCAACTTAACACTATTAGATATAGCTTATTGCCCCTTTTAACCATTAATTAACTTAATTGGATTATTATAACTTCCTAATTCCCCACTACTTTATTTATACTTCTTTCCTTATTGTTTATTTTCCAACTTATCTTAGATTGCATATATTAGATTCACAAATAAATTATTCTCATTATCCTTACTTACAATAATTTAGTTTATACTTAGTGATTTCTGCATTTCAATGCGTTGGAATTACATCTTTCCAAAAGGAAACGTTAACACTGTAACTTTGCATAAATTATCTAAAAGGTGACTTGTTTTATGCTTGGAATTATAGGGAATTATTTTTTCCTGTTCTTATTGAAATAAATGGTACAAAATATGGTAAACATCCATATTTTGTACATCTCTTCCTTTTAGGCACATTCCTTGTTATTTCAAATGATACACTTTTATTCATAATTATAAAAATGGATAATTTATAGAAACCACATTGCAACACACTTCATTCCAATAAATTAAAATACTAATTAAATCCCAATCTAAATTATAATAACTTCCAATTCTTGTTACTAACATATATCATTCAACTAACAAACCTAGAATTATTATCCAATATTATAAATTTAGGGACTACTTTTACCCTTACTTTTCAGATTCAAGTATGTTTAATATTTGATCAAAGTTAACAACTCATAGAATATGTAGGCATCGTTATCAAATTCACTTAAAGTATATTTTAGCCTACAACTCCAAAATAAAATCAGGCATACAAGGAACAGATTTACAACGATATAAATCATATATTTTCTATAAAAGCATATAATTTTCCACTCACCTCTAAGCTTCCAAATCTCTAGATCTAATCCTGTTATTCATGTTTGATTCTCTTTTCTTCCTACCAAAATATGTGCCAAAGGCATATACATATTTATTAGAAATTTTGATCTGAAAAGAGATTTGAATTTAATTTAATTTAGATTTATAATTTACCTTGGCTTTAGCGATTCGATTTGATCCTATTCTTCTTCTCTATTATTCTCTGATATTCTCCACTTATATATATACCTTGGCTTTAGTGATTCGATTTGATTCTATTCTTCTTCCCTATTATTCTCTGCTATTCTCCACTTATATGTATATATATACATACACTAAAGTTTATACAAATGTTAGAATTTATGCAGAAAAGAAAATGGTAGAGCTTCGCCCTTGCTTTAGAAAATAGAAGAAGAAAAGTAAGGGGCTAGACCTGTATTTATAGGGATTTGAATCGATGGCAGCCGTTAAATTAGATTATATTAAATCTAGACTGTTCGACCTAGGTTCTATATACAGCCGCCAAGTTATTGACGGCCTATCGATCCCAATAAGGAGTCGACTAGTGCCTATTTATGTTGTTATTTTGTATTATTTTACTCTAATCTAATTAATATTAATTCTGCTTAGATGCTAAGTAACCATTAACGATATTTGATTATATTTGTTTCCCTATTTACA
The DNA here is from genome assembly GCA_030737815.1 of Allium fistulosum. Taxonomy (NCBI): domain Eukaryota; kingdom Viridiplantae; phylum Streptophyta; class Magnoliopsida; order Asparagales; family Amaryllidaceae; genus Allium; species Allium fistulosum. Next base: position 779,628,735 of record CM060907.1, read on the forward strand.
TATATAATTATTTTCGATTCAAAATATTCAAACTTTAATAATTTTTTCGTTTGAACCCTGATCGTAGAACTTTATATATGAAAATTGATTAGAAATTCGCTATAAACACAATTGTGCAAGTTTCTTAGCCAATTTCTTATGCTTGTTAAAATTCCATTTTGGACTTTAATAATTATTTATTAATTCTCTTTAATTAATTATCATTCCATTTATGGGATGTTATAGTAGAGTGCTAAAACATTGGGGTGGTAAATGAATTGACAACGTGGACGCTAGTGATTTAGGACTAAGAAGGGCAATTGATGTTTAGTAAGGATGCTTGTTCGAATATATTCATGGTGCTTACATTCAACCTCTTAGGAGAGCCAGGATGGCTGTAGTCAGGGTGGGTCCCATGGTAGAATGAGTGGCCATTTCATCTGGTGATGTTATTTGAGAAGAGATAAATTACTAATAGATAGGCCTAGGTAGGTAATCACTAAATAAGTTAATGCTAACTTAAAGAAGAACACCTTAAAAAAATTAGGTGACGTTTGAATGGATGTTGAATGATGATATGACTTGGTCCATTATTATATATTAAGCATTGGGTATACTTGATTTGAATTGAAAGAATTAATATAACTTTGTTCATAATTGGATGAAAAGTATAAGGTATACTTACGGATTAATTATAATGTGCATGGTTGCTTTTGATGCAAATTTTACATGTTTGTTATGATGAGAAATTGAGGGGAAAACCCAATATGTGCTACAGAATGGTCTCACTATGATTACTTAGGGTGAGTTTTACTTATACCAGAATTTATGTCTGACCCATGTTTTCATTATTTCCTATAAACTCATGGGTACTCATTTGGGTAGGCTAAATTCATGGATTAGACAGGTATCTTTCGGAAGGATGAATAAAGATTCCGAAGATAAAGCAGGAGGCTTATCTAGCAAATAAAAATTATTTTGAAATTTCTTCCTTGTAAATCCAGGAATTATAGCTACTTATGTGTCATATTAGCATCTTCAAATGTCAGACATTATATTACTCTTATAATTTCTTATTACATTTACCCTTGTGTGGGAATGAGATGGGTTAATGTTGATGTAATGAATCATGTAAAATAATTTGATGTAATGTAAATTTATTTAGTCGCTCTATTTAATGTTGTGCAAAATAATACTGAAATCACTTTGTCATTTGAAAATAATTATGATGATGACTGCAGCATCATTGACGTCTATTTTTGGGTCTTAGAGTAGGGGATGTTACACATCCTAATAATACAACAAAAGATAGGGTACCTTTTTTGTAGCACCATAAGCAGTGATGTTCAGGTAAGTTTAGCAAGCTCTAAACATTTGTGATAGTACTACTCAAATTTTGAGTTAGGACAATGAAACTAAATGAAATCAGAAGTTCAACATCAAATAAATAAAGCATAATGTGCATATTTTTATAAATGGTAGACAATTTACTTACCGAAGCATCAAAGAATGAGTTTGAAATCTTAATTCACACTAAGTAGTTTAAGCATTCAAATAACTCCTGTTGTACAAAGAATGTACATTTTCAGAAAAAATCATAAAAATGAATTATCCTTCAAGCAGCAGTGTTTGGCCACCTCCTTTTCACAAAATGAAAAAATTATAACCATGTCACAAAACTAAAACCTAATTCAGTTGTGAATTGGATTGAAAGCCTAAACTAATATTCCAAGTTTACTTACAACATTATTTATGTGTAGTCACTTGGCATATGCACTATATGTATTGAATACATATACATATAACCATAATAAACTAATATTCATAGTTTACTCTATATGTGTAACTCTACCTTGAAACTGGCTAGATTGCTATAAGAAGCACCCATATTCTTGCCTTTAATTGTCATCTCCTCAGTACTAAAGTGATTATGTATGTAAACATCCATTTATTACATATTTTTGGACTATAGATAACGTGAATGAATAAGAAAAAAAGTAAAATAAAGAAAATTTGGTACCTTAATAATTAATCTGTATAGAAGACTTCCTCTTACAACTCATGAATGCACTATATTGCATCCTTGATTGTGGATGCCTTGTCAATCTAAATGCAAACCAAAGTATTCAACCGTTATTTATAACTTATGATTACACAATGTGTAGTAAATTAAGTTAGGATATGTGTACATGATTATGCCCTCTTATTCCTTTTGTCTTTTTATGGATGATGAAATAAATCTTTAGTTTGATACAACAATTACATCTAGTTTGATGAATCTGAAAATAAAACCCTTCTAATTTTGTTAGACCAACATTTTATACACACCTTGTTAAATGAATCAATAAAGACTTTGTAATACCAACAATAAAAAGGAAATATGTATAAGGATGATAAGAATAAGACATACCTTAATAGTTACTTCAAAACAACACCCAACTAAATAAAACATTATATATATGGTCCTACAAAAATAGTGGGGGTCGGTATGACTTGATGAACCTTATATGGTTGATAAACTAAAAACGAACAACAAGCACCTTTTATAATCGATCATAGAGGAAGAATCGAGGGTGTATCTACAGGTGAGTTTGGCATTAGAGGGGCTTGGATCAAATGATTGAAAAGGAGCAATGCTGTTAGATCGGTGCTTGGTGAGGAAAGACTGGTTAAGGTTAGGGTTTAGAAATAATTTTTGGGGGTAAACAAGAGAAAATGGACACCTTGTAAAGCATAGATTTTTTGAGTGGACAATGATTTGAAATTTTCTAGTGAGAGGTTGAATCGAGAATTTTGAGGAATATGTGATTTGAAGAATTTATCATGGAAGAATTAGATTTTGAATAAAATTAACTTCAAAGAGATTAATTTTTGCTCTCTTGTAGTAGACAAACCTCCTTAATGGTCAACTGAATAAAGTTACTAGTACAACCGCACAACGGTAACGGGACTTACACTTGATTGTATAAATTTTAAATATATATTTCTTATGGTTTTACTTAATTTCAATTAAATATACATTAATCATATTTTTGATGAATAATTAGGTGCATTATTAGAAATAGAAAATATAAATATTAAATGGAATATGTTGTAGAGAACAATTAGCGATTAGATGCAAAAATAAAGTGTACATACATACATACACATAGACATATATGCGTGTGTGACTATATTATGTAGTAAAAAATTCTATTAACAATACCTACTTAATATATGATGGTTGTCTTAAATACATAGGTTAATAATTCATATGCCGCTCAAATGATTATAGCACCACCGACCACATTAAACATAATCAAAACTATAAGTAAACAAAATATGCATGACAACCTAAGTAATCTATGTTGATTGTATGATGCACAAAAGTATTCCAATAGTGATACAAAGAAACAAGTATAACATAACAGTGTAAGATGCTAACAGTGCATTTGAATATCAAATAACCCAATAAACAAAATATTCGATAAGTGATGATAGAATAACCATGGAAAATACAAAATAAAAATAAAGTAGATTACAAAGAACTCAAAAGAAATGATGGTAAATAAATTGAAAAAAATGGAGAAAACAAACAACTCAATTAAAGATATCATCTTAATATTAAATCATAAATAAATCAATGGATAAGTGAAATTATGAATAACTTTGAAGTACTATAAAATTTCAAATGAACATAAACTTGCAAAAGGGAATAAGTTCTCTATTAACATATATTGTCATTTATTGAACTATATAATAATTTCCACATCCATATTTCTTTTAGAGTTTTCATATTTGATGCTAAATATTCCAATTTATTAGGTAAACAAATATAATGTTGATTACTAAATGTTTTTATTAATTTATTGAATACAACAGTGCAAACTATATATGATTCTTGCTTGGCAAATTAGCTGCATGAAGTTTTAGATGTAGATTACGTTCATTGATGCAAATATTTATGTTATAATATGCTTTTTATGTTAAAGGTTTATGACATTGACAATACATAATGTTTGATAAAGTATACTATAAGAGAAATCATAATATGAAAAAAATCTAAAAAAATAATAATTCATTTAACTTGCAACTTAGTCCATGTCCAATGTATTTATAATGGATTATTGGTCAAAATGCAAGAACTGTTTACCCTTCCTATTGACATTGATTTGATCTCAGTCCTAAGTCCATTTACTCTTCGATCATTTGCATCAAAATTTAGGTTCTATTCAACTTGGATGTTCCGTATATAACTAATTATTCAAAGGCATTCCTCAAAAATTGAAGATTTGTCTATGAAAGCTACATTTGTGGCTTTGTGTATGTTGGGCTCCATAATTATGGTTCTTTAATGCTCAACTCAAGTGGTAGGAAATTTGTAGTGATATCCTACATCATACTCATTTCTATAGCATAATAATAATAATAGAAATAACGAGTTTGGTAGATAAATGATCAAAACCTAAAACATGCATTCCATCACATAGTTTTAAGAAAAATGAAGTGTTGTAGGTATAGTTCGAGAGAAGTATATCATAGTAAAAATGAAGGAACTTAATCTTGAAAAAATCAATTGATTAAACTAACCATCATTATTATGGCCATAAATTATTTTCATAGATTTCAGTAATAAATGTTACCGAAAGCACATGATTTTACTTCACCTATATCCACACTAGCGAAATTCATAAGGTAATCCAAAATATATTTGGAAGGTCGAACTCATGTCAAAGTAAATGGAAGTATTCATAGCATGCCTCCAATAGCGAAAATTATATAAACCTTTTGATTATTGTACTAACCTATAGTAAAAAAAATAAATGATGGGCTTAGCTTGTAACATTCCTTATTTAGAGGCTCGAAAATAGATACTATTGATGTTGTAGTTATTCTTAGCATTATTTCACAATGACAAGATGAGATCGGTTATTATATCATTAATATCAAGAGCACAAGAATTTACCAATTTAACAAAACATTTCAATTAATTAATTTGCAGATTTATTACATTCCAATTTCATTATATTACATGACCCCACGATTCTGTCCAACTGATAAAATACAATATATACAAATATAATTCCAAGAGCGACATATGATGATACCCCCTTAAATGATCAGAGTCTTAACTACTTAGATGGTTACAATACCCATTATTACATACATTTATCAATAATGAAAAGCAGTAAACATGACATAATGGAAATAATAACTCATATATAGTAGCTTGCCTCATGCACGTCTCCGAAAGCTTATTCGTCAAAACCTGAAATACCTACACTCAGCCTACCTAATCCAAATTGAGTACCCGCGAGTTTAGGGGAAATCAATAACTTCGTGTCAGTCAAAAAGTCTAGTGTGAATAATATTAGTCCACCTCAAACCAAAATATACGTATTTAGTGAGAACTTGCTGTAGAAAGGAAGGGGTTTCCCCTTACTAGTACCCTATCAAACAGTATGTTATCCATAACTTGTGCTACAACCAAAATGATTAGAATATAATCTAACATTAATATCATATCATGCAAGTATGAGTAAAAATGAATAGTCTGTCATTCACTGGGATCAAAGGTTTACACATTCTTATAATTACCCAATCCCATAGATGGTCCATTGAACGACATATTTTTCCTAAGGTCATTATGAACTTGCATTAGTTTTTTCAGGCTAACTAAAACCTATTAAGTTAATTCAGGCCAAGATATATCAGATATTCCAACGGTCTGCTAGTCCATTCAGAAGAAAAGAATAACGGTCTCCAAAGATCGGTAGGAAAAATAACAACGGTCTCCTAATAATGGTAGGAGAAAAACATAGGTGGGTAATTTGCTACGAGTTCCTTCAGATGCGTAACTCTTATTTTTAGCTTCAATATCGGCAAAGCCCTCTGCGTTGGAATTGTAGACCTGGGCGATCGTACTCAGTATTAACATATAAAATGGTCTATTCATCGACATAGTTTTTCCATGGTCATTATAAAGCTATATTAATTTTCTTAGGACAACTAAAAACCTATCAGGCAGACTGAGGCCAAGATGTATCACATAGTCCAACGGTCTTCTAGTCCATTCAGAAGAAAACAATATCGGTCTCCTAAGATCGGTAGGAGAAAATAATAAAGGTCTCCTAAAAACGGTAGGAGAAAAACATAGGTCAGCAATTTGCTACGAATTCCTTCGGATGTGTAATTCCTATTTTGGCCTTAGTATCGGCAAAGCTCTAAAAATTGGAATGGCGGACCCGACCAACCAAGGGCTTAATTGTAACAACCTACATAGAAACGGGCCTAATTTTTGACCCAATAAAGCCTATCGAACCTTAAGTCCATTTCGAGGCTGGCTATTGGTTGGTATAATTGATAACCAATATGCAGAGCTATCTATCTATGTTTCTAGAATCTTACAGCAGAAGGAATAAAATATAATAATAAAATAAGTACCCATTTATAAAACCAAATCATAGGAGGAAAATGTCAAAATAGTTCATAAAACATGTGTGATACGTAGTCTGGATACATCAAAATAACATAAACATATAACTGATAAAAATAACTATCCACCATGCCTCCGCCATCTTCTCTGTGCTCATCCTTGTCCTTAACCTGTGTATTGTAATGAGGAGGAGGTCAGAACTGCAATGTCTAGTGAACGAGAATCTCAAGTTTTACAATAATAGTATATGGATAATAATCATTAAGATAAGTATTATGTCTTACATACTTAATACACACACACATATACATACATACATACATACATATAACTCCAATGTATATCTCTCCTATAGGTTAGTGACCCTTTGAATCCTATTCCATGACTACAAAAGTGGGTACAAAACAACTATGTAGTATATCGGGTTCAACAACCCACCTTCCATCCAATCGTATCCTAACAATGCAAGAGGTAGTACCCAGGCTACTTAATTCCCTTAAATTGGAAAATAGGCAGACCCTCTGTCATTTACTACTTCACCCTAGGTGAGCCTCTCCTATCCTAGTATTTCCTAACTGTCATTGTACCAATCCTCTTGCAGGTCACTTACTACTTCTTGAATATGAAAGAGGCGGACTCTTCCAAATGTCATTTAATACCTCAACCCCAAAGCGGACCTCCCCAAGGGATTTTCACTAACGCACGTCAAAAATATGTCCTACCCTATGGCCCATAATCCACTTGTGATGTCTCACATTAGTCCAACTATTTGTAGGTAATGGTAGCCAGATTAGCTTGGCAGGCTTACCCAACAAAATTGGGACTAACCTTAAATCCACCGCAGGTACTTATTATAGATGAAGTCCTACATAATGATGAAAAGTCACACTGCTGGTAGCTAGACTAGCTGGCCAGACTTCTGTGTGCCTTTGACTAACCTCGCATCCCTATAACTTAGCCACATTTTCACTCTGCAACGTTCTACACTAATGTAATGACCTGAAATTTAATCGCTTTAAATATGAATATTTGATATATTTTTAAATAATTAATTTATGGATTTTATAACTCAAATAAACCTCTTTTAAATCATAACCAATAATTGTAAAGTTGTTTTGGAATTTGGTTTACAAAAATAATTAGTTCGACGAAAAATCGAAAATGTGACGAAAAATCATTTTTTGGATTTTCGACATTTCATCGTCTAAAAGTTGTTAGAAAACATTGTGTACACTAGAATATATATAAACACACACATATATAATAACATATGTTATGGTTAGAGATGAATATGTTAAATTAAAATTTATTTAAAAGTAAAAAGATAAAATTTGACTTTTCTTTCCTTTTATAAAAAATAATAGTAACAAAATGTAAAAGGTAAATTCACAACACAAAAAGTGACGAAATGATGGAATGTAGGAGGGATGATGTTGTCATTTTCATGAAGGAAAGGGAGGGGGTGATGAGGCACAAAGGTGTGGAGGGAAAGGGACCAAAGGACAAAAGGGTAATTTATTTATTTCATTGTATATTAAACTATTTCTCTTTTTTCCAATTTTCATTTTATTTTCACTTCTTCACTTCAAAACTTTTATTTCTTCTTTTCAAAGCTCTTTTTTTCATTTTGAACGGCTTCCAAAAATTTTCTAAGTTGAAGATCCTTACTTTTTTACATTTCAATCCTTAAAAACTTATTTAAAACCCTTTCTTTTCCTTTCTACAGCTTCTCCTTTTCAAAACATGCCCAATCTCACCTCCTACAAGCTAGGTCAAGCCCAAATAACCCTAGGCTGAACCCTCTAGGCCACTTTAGGCTTCAAAAAATTTAACTTTTACATAGTAAAACCAAGTTTGAGCATCGGTGGAAAGTGGAGTGGTAGTTTGGTTTGTTTTCGTGAGATTTTGGTGAGTAAAGCTTACCCTTTTAACCAAAGTTTTAAACTTTATATTATTGATTGTAGTTGTTGTTAGTTATTTGGTTGGAAAGTAATGTTGTTTGTGTTTTAGATACATGTGTTTAGATATGATGTTTGTTATAGACTTGAAATGAAGTCGAAATGTTAAGTGATGTTGAAAGTGATGATCTTTACTTTGTGAATGAATGTTATTGCATCTGTATAAATGTATGAGCTTATGTTATGATGTTGTATGCTAAAAGAAAAGTTAACACTTGAATTTGTGTTTGTTGCAACATTGAAATCCCTTGTGTTTTAACCTTGTTTACTCATTTATTTTCTAGAAAAGTTTTTCAAAACTTTACTTTCGTTTCCAAAAAATTATACAAAGTTTATAAAGTAAGTTAAAGTATAAAAAGTAAGGGTATTAAGGCTATTTTGTATATAAAACAAGTTTTAGGGTTATGGTATCCATAGCGATGCCGCTATGGATGTAATTCGCAAAAACGATAATTTTTGTGTAAACTAAAAGAAATTTCACTTAGACATTTTTGAAGAGTTTAAAACTATATTATAGTATTGAAAAGGTTATGTTATTATTTAATTAATTTATTAAATAAGGGTTTGATTATAATTTAATTAATTAATAAAGGAGTTAATGATTATTTAATTAATTGACTAAGTAAAGGTAATTAGCACTTAATTATTTATTGACTAAGTAAGGTTAATTATTTATTAATTAAATGTTAATTAAGTAAAAGGTAAAATTATTTAAATTAATCATTAATTAAATAAAATTTAATTATTAATTTATTATTAATCAGGTAAGGTTTAATTATTACTTAATTATTAATTAAGTTAAGATTTAAGTATTATTAAATAAAAGGTTTAAACTTATTATTTATTAAATAAATAATTTTTTTTAATTTTTAATCATTTTATTTCTAAGGATCGGTTTGTTTAAAAGCAACTTTCTTTTACAAAGAACGGTTTAAATACAAGAGAGTTTCTTTGTCTGTGTCATTAAGTAGCCAAATAAATATAAATAAGATATGCAAAAATGTTGACAAGTTTTATTGAAAGTAAGTGTAACATCCCCCATTCTGAGGCCTAGAGCTAACTGCTACGGATGCTGCAGTCATCCATAGCTATTAATTCTCAACGATAAAATACGGCTATGTTAATCATATCAATAATTAGAAGCACATGAATATGAAAAAATTTCAACACAGTTTAATAACAAATTTTCGCATCTTATTTCACAAATGATATTTCATATTTGTTACATAATCCCGTTCGTAATCCCATGTTCAGAGAAAATATAGTTATTTCCAAAATACTCTAAGTGCGACATATGAAGATGCCCTTAAATGCTGCATTTTCTTTTCAGATTTACTACCGCATTCAATTTCCAAAGTCAGAGACATATATTAAATTAATTAATTAATATCCTTTATTAATTATCCTTTTAAATGCCTATCTAGCATAATAATTTCATAGTAATTCGAAATCACGTTGGAAAAATTCAAAAAATTCACAGAAATTCAGAAATTTGTATTTTTTATCCTATAAAAATTTCGAGGCCAAAATCCATATTTAATTATTTTAAATAATTAAAACAAAAAATAACTAAATTTCTTCTTTAGGAAATTCATAAAGTATTCTCTTTAATTAGAAAAATTATGAAATTAAAAACCCATCTCCAAAATAATGTTTTACTTAACATATCCAAAAATCAAATCGTTTAGAGATAAAAATCTTAGGCTTACCTCAAAACCCATTTAAATAATTTCATAAAAATTCCATAAATCATTATTCTATTCAAACAATGACATAATCAACATGGCACTACATATCATCAAAAATGAATCAATCCAAGCAATATTCAAAAACAAATAGATATAAAATGAGATGGTCTGTTATTATTCACCTTGATTTTGATAATAGAATTAAGATTTGATGAGTGCTTTAGTTTCCCTAACTTTGCTCTTGAATCTCCTTTGTATTTTTCATGATTTCCCATACCAATGGTCGGCCTCCTTATATTCTTTCGATTGCTTATGTTTTGTGAAAGTGAGAATGATAGGGGAGAGAGAAGGTTTGTGGTATGAAGGGTTTTTCTGTTCCTAAATTACCCCTCTCATATGTCTATTATTCTTAAGTCACAAAACAATCTTATTAACTAATTAGTTGGTAAATTATGGCTCGACCATGTTGATTATCAAATCTCAATTCCTTATCATAGTACACATCACATTATTCTATTTAATTTATCTAATTAAATATCCTGAATAATGTTATTTAAAATTAAGAGTGTTACAGGCTCCCCTTATTAAAGAATTTCATCCTCGAAATTCAGTAAGAACTATATACTAGGTATATCAAACATGCAAACAATGCGAGTATATCCTACCAGCTACTAAGTCTATATAGAACAAATGTAGAACATACCATCATAACAGCTCGTGATAAGTATCCCTTATCCTCTCCTTTATCTCCCATGTATAGTCTTTCCCATTGTCACTCCACTGGACTTTCACTAACTTGACTTTTGTTCCATAACCACTTCTCACCTCTGGCTACAACTCAAACTGGTTTTCTCACAAAAGCCAGATCTGGTCCTACTACTAAATCTTCCAATGAAGTTGGAGCAATAGTAGTCTCTAGATCATGCACATACTTCGTAAGATGAGAAAGATGAAACACATTATGGACTTCTGCCAAACTACTCGGTAACTCTTCTCGGTACGTGAGCTTTTCGATCCTCTCTATAATAGGGAACGGTCCAACATATCTCTATGCTAACTTTCCTAACTTCTCAAACAATACCACACCCTTCATCTATGGTACTTTAATAAAAACATAGTCTTCAACTGAGAACTCAAGATCCTTATGCCTTTTATCTGTGTAACTTTTCTGCCCAGACTGAGCTTCCCTCATTCTACCTCAGATTAACTCAATATTATCCGTGGCTTCTGTTACCATATCTAGACTAAGGACCAATCTGTCTTCGGTCTCTAACAATATGCTGGTTATTTGCACGGCCTTACATACAAAGCTTTGAAAGGCACCATTCCTATACTGGTCTGATAATTATTATTACAGGAAAACTCAACCAAGTGCAAATGGCCTTTCTACGATGAACCAAAATCTAGTACATAAGCTCTCAACAAATCTTCAAGTACCTTATTAACTCTCTCTGTCTGCTCATCTTTCTATGGTTGATAAGCAGTACTCATCTTAAGCTTGGTACCTAACACTTCCTGTAGACTCTTCCAGAATTCACTAGTTAACAATGCGTCCCTGTCACTGTCTATACTACTAGGAATTCCATGCAGTCTAACTATGTTCTTAATAAACAACTTAGCGAAAACAGGTGTCGTCTTGGTTGACTTAACAGGAATGAAATAGGCATTCTTGGTTAATTTATCTACCATAACCTACATGCTTTCATTTCCCCCATTTGACCTTGGCAACCCGTCAATAAAATCCATGGATATCGAATCCCATTCCAAACTAGTATATCCAAAGGCTGAAGCAATCCACTTAACTTCTAATGTGCGGCTTTCAATTGCTGGAAATTTGCATATTGCTTCACCCGTAAGCTTACATCCCTCTTCATGCCTTCCCAGAAGAAACTTCTCTTCATATACTGATACATCTTGGTTCCCCTAAGATGAATCGTAAACCTCGATCGATGACAGCTAAGAACTTCCCTCCTTAGGTTTCCAACATCCCGAACACATAACTGCCCCTTCTTCCTCAATCATCCCTTCTAGTTAAGACTAAAATCCTTCATATCATCAATTTCAGTTCAATCTTCTAGCCTTTAATTTTCTCAACTAACAAAGGAGCATCTCTTTGCTTAGAAGCAATTCTTTCGATCAATACTGGTCGAACTTCCAAGCAAGATAACATGGTTGTACTTTGACTAGAACTAGCAGTCGACCTTAACTGTAGATTACAAGTAGTCAATGCCTCCAGATCCTTCCATTCTACCAACATAGCTAACACCACATTCTGATGTTTCTTGCTAAGTGCATCTGCAGCTTTATTTCCTTTCCCTAGTGTGTACTCAATTCCAAAATCATAAGCAGCTAAAAACTCCAACCATCTCTGTTGTCTCATATTCAACTCTTTCTGAAAGAATAAATACCTCAAAGACTTATGATTTGTATACAACTTGAATCGTTCTCCTAAGAGGTAGTGTCTCCATACCTTCAATGCGAACGTCGCTGCCAACTCCAAATCATGAGTCGGATATCTAACTTCATGTAGTCTGAGCTACCGAGAAGTGTAGGCAATCACTTTACCTCTTTACATCAATACATCTTCTAATCCTATTCCACACGCATCCATATACACCACCAAATCTTGATTCCTATCTGGTACAACTAACAGTGTGTATTGGTCAACAAATGCTTTAACTTAAGGAATGTTACCTCATATTTATTAGACCAATTATACTTCATGTCCTTTTTGGTCAGCTTAATCAAAGGTGTTGCTATCCACGAGAAATCCTTGATAAATCTATGGTAATAGCCAGCTAATCCAAGAAACCTTCTTATCTCGGTCACCCTCTTGGGTCTTTTCCATCTATTAACAGCTTCGATCTTGGCTGGATTGACTGACAACCCTTTCTTTGAAACTACATGACCAAGAAACCCCACTTCCTTCTTCTACAAATGACACTTCCAAAATTTCACTTTTAGTTGATGCTACCTCAACGTCTTAAGCGCTACTCTAAGATGAATCTCATGATCACTTTCATCCTTAGAATATATCAAACTGTTGTCAATGAACAACAACAAACCAATCCAAGTGCACTTGGAAAATCCAGTTCATCAAATCCATAAAGAAAGCTGGCACATTAATCATCCCAAATGACATCACTAATCACTCACAAGAACCGTACCACATTCGAAATGCCATCAACAGAATATTGTCCTTTTCCACTCTCAATTGATGGAACCTTATCGCCAAATCCAACAAGGAAAATACTTTGGCTCCACTCAATTGATCAAAGAAATCATCAATTCTCGGTAAAGGATAATGATTCTTTATCGTCTTTCCATTCAACTTACGATAATCGATGCAAAAACATAATGACCCATTCGGTTTCTTTAGGAACACCGTGGCCGCTCCCCAAGGCCAATTGATTGGTCTAATAAAATTCTTTCCTTCTAAGTCCACTAGCTGCACCTTTAACTCCTTCATCTCGGTTGGTGTCATCCTACTAAGATCTATTCGAAACTTAATAGATCATTGCAGCTGTAGTCCTGTAACAGGCTCAAAAACATATGCAAATTATCTTACAATTAATACCTGATTTAATTCATCTTCCACTTTTGTGGCTCCTAATAAAGCACAAATTCATGAACTCGAATTAACAACCGAGTATATTATTCGGTCACTGCTATCAGGGTGTCTCAATGATATTTTTCTATCTTGGCAAAATATCCTAGCATCATATTTTCTCAACCAATCCATACCCAAAATAATCCTAAAACCCACGAAATCAAATACATACAAACTACAGGAAAAAGTACAACCTAGCAACTCAAAATCTATATAGTCACATCTCATCCCTAGAATTGCGTACCCTCCTATTGGATTAGCTATCCTTAAGGAAGTAACAAGGTATGATGGTTTTAAACATAACTTATCTACCAAACATTGAGAGATAAATGAATGTGATGCACTAGTATCAAACAATACTCTAATTCGTATATTATGAATCAAAAGAGTACCTTCCATCATAGACTTTCCTTTCTCAAAAGCAGTTGGTCTGGAAGATGGTGGCTCTAAAGTAAAAATTTGTTTGTCGGCTCTGACCAGCTTTGGACGCTGATTCTTGTAGATCCCTATCTAGTCACAGTGGAAGCACTTCACACTTTTCTTTTCTGCAACCTTCTTCCCTTTACCAGTTCAACACTCATAAGCATATTGTCCTTTCTTGTTGCATTTGAAGCAGACAACATCAGCTTTCCCTTTCTTGGCAGCTCCGCTCTTTAGTGCTCCCTTCTTCTTAAAGAACTTCCTCTTCTTTCCCTAGGAACCTTGAGTCTCTACTGACTTCTCCTTTCCAAAGTTAAAAAGCATTTCTTCATTTTGGATAGCCATTTCCACCACTACATTCGATGGATCTCTGAGATGTGGCATAGTTGCCCTAGCAATCTCCGGCCTCAACCCCCAGATAAACTTCTCATTTCTCTTAATCACGGTGTCAATAGTAGTGCATCCATATCTAGATAGCTCATTAAACTTAGTAGAATATTCTAATATCATCATATCCCCTTGCTCCAATTCCATAAACTTCCTGAGCAAAGCAGACTTAGCTACTTCAGACAAAAATCTTTCCTCAAATCTCCTTTGAAAATCCACCCAAGTCAACTCCTCCTCAAGTGCTCCTATGGTAACTTCGTTCCACCAGAATAAAGCAGCTCCATGCAACTGTTTAGAAGCCAATCTCCTTTTCTGCTAATCATTCAATCCCAAATCAACGGAAATCATTTTACAATGTAATAGCCAATTCTCCACTTCTGTTGCATCCTTAGTCCCTAGAAAAGGCTTTCTGCCCAAAATGGTTTTAATCTCATCTCAGCTTAATATAGTTATTACCAACTAGCACTACAGGATTAACTCCTCCTGCATTAGCAACATTTCCTTCAGCTACTCTTACAGCCGCTCCAGCTTGCATTAGATTGGCGTAGAACTGATACATAGTCCCCATATCTGCTGGTGGGGTTGCTGCACCTACATTGGCATTTCTGTTTTGATTTGCAGTTGCTTGTCAATCTGGATTCCTTCTTGTAGTTGGTCGAGCATTTCCGTTGGTCTTGGTACTTCCTCCACCAAGATTCACTCTTCTATTTCCTACGTCCATATCTATCTTTCTCGTAAATCTGCATACGAGCCTTAATAAAATACAGAAGAACGGTCTAAGAGAGAGAGGAGGATAGAGATAGAATACACACTCATATATAGCAAATACAAGTATGTTATTATAGCATTATCCCATACCCTAATCTTGTTCTTTGATTCATTAGGATTATGTTTTCATAAACTCTTTATGTTTAAAATTCTTTTAATCATAAACCTATGCTCTAATACCATCTTGTAACATCCCTTATTCTAAGGTCCAAAGCTAACTGCTACGATGTTGCAGTCATCCATAGTTATTAATTCTCGATGACAAAATGTGGCCATATTAATAATCAGAAGCACATGAATATGAAATTATTTTAACATGATTTAGTAACAAATTTTCAAATCTTATTTCACAAATGATATTTCATATTCATTACATAATCCCATTCATAATCCCACGTTTACATAAAATATAGTTATTACAAAATACTTTAAGAGCAATATATGAAGATGCCCCCCCTTGGTTGATCATAGTCAAATACTTGGAAATTATACAACTTTACCATTACATCCAAATAGACAAAAACAAACTACACAGCGGAAATAGATAAGAACTCCTAATTTACTAGAATGCCTCCTACACGTCTCTGAAAACTTATTCGCCTAAATGGAAACCTGAAAACCCTTACTCTCGATCTACTCAAATGAGCATCAAAGAGTTTAAGGGGAAAGACTAAAACTTCGGATCAGACAAAAAGTCTAGTGTGAATAATAACCTATCATCTCGAGCCAAATAGATATCTAGTGAGACCATGCCATTAAGCGGAACGGGTTTTCTCCTTACTAGTATCTTAAATGAAATACATTAACCATATACTATGCTTCTGCATCCACAATGGCTAAAATTTAATAATGTATGATGATATGCAAGAATGCAATATATCCTAGATTACCCATTCCAATTAATCTGACTATCTGCCCAAATTTATAATTTTTCTAGGGTCTTTATGAACCTATTAGTTTTTATGGGCTAATTACTAACATATCTCAATTCTTACGGAGAATCCGTCCAACTTCATAGTTTTCATGGGATCACTAAGAACCTATTGGTTTCTACCAATAACCTTTCAACCATGGTTTTCATCGGCTTACAATGTACCTATTAGATTCTCCAATAGCATCTCTTAAATCATAGTTTTCATGGGATCACTATGAACCTATTGATTTCTATCAATAACATCATCCGGACATAGTTTTCATAGGATCACTAGGAACTTATTAGACCCATCCAATAACATTTCTCATAACATAGTTTTTTATGGGATGACTATGAACCTATTGGACCCTTCCAATAACCCATCTCAAACAATAATCTTTTGATCGGTTCTGGACATCCTATACTTCTGATCTACCCGATCCCCTGGATGCAATTCTACCGACTTAGGAGTTAATTCTGTTTATACTCACTACTGAGTCAACCTAGCTGGTTATTCTGCCCCTTAACACCCAAAATGCAGTTATGGGTCATAAATGATGTGAGTATGATAATAACGACATCCATAATAACTAACCAGATAAACACAATAACATATAACATCCATCATTCAATTATGTTCAATAAATAATCTTTCATGCCTTATAATTATTTAATCTTAAGTAATATTCCCTTTGGTAAATTTAGCTCAAAACTTGGGCTTTGCTATCATTAAATTCCTTGAAAACATTTTCATAATGATATATGATTAATCCCTTTAATCCATATTTAATACAAGGAAATATATATCTCTTTATGTTCCAAAGTCTTATGCCATTCATAAATTAGTTTATGTATTGTCATGTTTATGTTTGAAAAAGATATATGGTTGTCGCTTTAAATAGGTCAATTTACGTCAGTGTCGATGATAATATAGTGTCGACTAAGTAGCTTAAGGCTCTCCGCCGTTATTAAAAACCTTAAAACATGCAGCGTCAATACCCTTCGTCGACCTCTATACAAGGTCGAAGACCAAAATTTATGACCTTTATAAGTTATATAGCTAACTGTCAAAGATATAGGATCATCGACCCTATAAAATATAGGCTCTTCACCCCTTTAAAATAGTTTTAGTTAACATAATAATAAGCCTCTTCGACATTAAAAAGAAGAAGACCAACGTCAATGCTACACTGCATCGTTGCCGAATCCATTCAAATAAAAAATCTGACTATATAACGTCGCCGACCTTGATGCACAATGACACCAATACCCTCGACGTTATTATAAAACTTTCATACTTAAATCACTTTGGCTATTATGCCACTTCATATATAGTTTCGAAGTCAATACAAGCAACATCACTGCCTTAGTATGTAAAACATTCGAAGTGGTTAGGTGCGGCATCATTTAAAACAGCGGTGAAAACATGCGACGCTGTCTATGTCGACACTAAGCTTTTAAACGTTTAAATGAATCACAACAAAACTATGCCGCCATCATCTTATGCCACCTTAGTCCACTTCGATGCCACTGGAATCACTCCATAACTGCCTAAGTAGTTATCATGTGCTTTCTTCTTCATCGATGTCGACCTTCATGAATGCGGCCTCATCTTTAAGCTCGATGACATTATGGTAGCATGGCATTGCTGTAATTCTTATGAAAACTATTTTATTACTATTAAAAGTAATTAATTTTCACCAAATCTAATTATTTGTCAAAATCTGATTGGTTTACAACAAAACTTCGCATTTTCTTTTCAGATTTACTACCGCATTCAATTTCCAAAGTCCAAAACATATATTACATAAATTAATTAACATCCTTAATTAATTATCCTTTTAAATGTCTATCTCGCATAATAATTTCGTAGTAATTCGAAATCACTTGGGAAACATTCCAAAAATTCATAGAAATTCAAAAATATGATATTCTTTATCCTATAAAAATTTTAGGACCAAAATCCATATCTAATTATTTTAAATAATTAAAACCCAAAAATAACTCAATTTCCTCCTTAGCAAATTCATAAAATATTCTCTTTAATTTGGAAAGTTATAAAATTAAAAATGCATCTCCAAAATAATGTTTTACTAACCGTATCCAAAAATCAAATCATTTGGAAATAAAAATCTTAGGCTTACCCTCAAAACCCATTGAAATAATTTCATAAAAATTCCATAAATCATTATTCTATTCAAACAATGATATAATCAACATGGCACTACATATCAGCTAAAATGAATCAATCCAAGCAATATTCGAAAACAATTAGGTATAGATGAGATGGTTTATTATTGTTCACCTTGATTTTGATTATAGAATTGAGATCTGATGAGTGCTTTAGTTTTCCTAACTTTTCTCTTAAATCTCCTTGGGTTTTTCGTGATTTCCCCCATAGCATTACCGGCCTCCTTATATTCTTTTGATTGCTATGTTTTGTGAAAGTGAGAATGATAGGGGAGAGGGAGGGTTTAAGGTATGAAGGATTTATCTATTCCTAAATTACCCCTCTCATATGTCTATTGTTCTTAAGTCACAAAATAATCTAATTATCAAATTAGTTAGTTAATTATGGCTCGACCATGTTGATTATCAAATCTAAATTCCTTATCACATTATTCTATTTAATTTATCTAATTAAATCTCCTGAATAATGTTAATTAAAATTAGAGGTGTTACAATAAGTCATCTCGTATTTAACGCTAAAGGCCGATGAGTGTACTTTCCTCTATCTGTGAGATCCAGAACTTGATTTTTTTAGGCAACGCATAGAGAAGTCGAAATGTCAGAAACGTGATAAATATAAGGGAATTAATTTTGATAAATGGGTCATGATAACTTAAGTATATGGAAGATACTTCATTTAATACTTAACACTAAATTCCCAGGTATAGAAACTCATCTCCATCCTAGGAAGTTAGAATGTACGTCGAGTCAAGGTTAGTTTCAAACTTATCCGACTTCATTGCTAGTCTAGGAACAGTACTGTTTGAAAATGGAAAGTGAAGATAAATATAGAATTTCTTATTTTTCATATGAAAATCTATACACAACGTAGATAGTGGATTTGTCCACTATCGATAACTTGACCTGTTTTTAAAATTATTGAATGTTAGTTCAAAGAGACCAGGATCAAATAACTTGATTTATCCGAAAACCACTTCGAACTAATATAAGCGTTCGAATTGAAAACATCTTAAAGATGATAGAATCAAAGATGAAGATCTTTGAAGTGTAAGGGCTACTTGCTGCTAATCCCGAGGGTGATTCCAAAATAGATATAGTAGAAGCAGTGCCTTTGGTTTGTTTATCCTGAACAACTTGTATGGATGAATGCTAGTATTGCATTGTCGCCTGGAGGGCAGTGTTAGCATTCCAAGTGTTATTGCTATATGAAAAGGTAAAGTGTAGCTTCAAGCCTCACTACTAGGAATGACTAAAACAAGGGATATAGAGCATGGCTATGCGGGTCAGTCCCGTTAGGGTATGGTTATCCCTGATCTAAAATGATATTATTTCTTTAGATGTATGCTTCGAGGCCCAGTGTGGTTGTTGATCACAACCGAAGGATGACCATATTCGGTACTATCCAGCAAAGAGTAGACCGGTCTTGTGTAGCAGAGGTGCAAGATGTCTTGTTGACCTCTGTACATTTTATCTAGAGGTGTACCATGATAGGCGGTGCCCATGTAGCCTTGTCATTGATGGAATCCAATTTCCAATAAGTGCCTTTATGAACTTAGTTGTATACCTAATATGTTGGAATGTAATTAATATAACCATTTTGGCTATGATTCAATATTTACTTGAAACCATAGACATTATTATAATATCACTGGAATTTCTATAGAAATGGTTTGGTTATCGATAGGTAAAAACCTGTCTGTATTTATGTCCGGCGTGGTCTTATGAGATACCTTAATTTTTAAAGGGTTTTACGAGTATAATAATCCAATTGTTGGAATTTACTCACACTAAACCCATGTCTGACCCAGAGTTTTTCTTCCTTTCCTTAAACTATTGGGTACTCAATTTTGTATGAGTAGCAAAGTAGTCCAGGTTCTTACGAATGCATTTTGGAGGAGCATGGAAAAAAGGTGGCTTCGACGTTGGCTAGTTATCTATTTTATTTCCATTGTGTATGTATATTTTGTATCAGCATTATGGGGACAGGCAGTTATAACTGTCCCTAGCTGAAGTTGATATTGGTGTAACTCTGATGTTCATTTTGGAAATGATACTATGTACTATCTTATGATGACTATTAAATGCGATTGCCTGGCATTGTGAGATTCTATGTTTTTCTTTCTTTTACCCCAACGACTTATCTTTCGGACACTAGATGATTGACACATAAATACCATGGATGGATTGAATTGTCATTTTTGGAGTAAGAAAGGCAGGTCGTTGCAACTGGACAATGCCACATCTATACATAATAAAGACACATACACACACATATATACACCTCACCTGTATTTACGCATTTAAGGCCTTATAAGGGAAATTCATTATTTCTTCTTTTTTATAGGAATAATTTCCATAATTATCCCTAACTCATATTTATTATATTGATTGTTGATTTGTAAATGTCTTTTTTGTGTCTTCGTTATTATATATGTTATAAGTATATATTTATAATTGTAAGTTTCAAAGTTTAAGGGAATATATAACCTAAATAATTTTTGTGGTTAATATAAATTTATTACATTTGTCCGTTTTCTATTCGGGATAGTATATTATTAATACCTACAACCATATAAGTCGAATTAACATAGTAATTTCATGAGGGCCAACATTATCAATAATTTAACAACATAATTCAGACTTGTACATAAAAATGGAATCTTGACATACAATTTTATTTTATATTAACACAATAAGACCACACCTCCTTTTCCAAAGAAGAAATCTTATGATATAAACCTCGTATATTCCATCCAATGATCTGAGCATATGGCACTAAAACAACAAAGAAATCTAGCTTGTTTCTTTAAAATAGACAATGCAAATTTCAAATAAGAGTAGAAACAACTTTTTCCCTACTTTGCACACCTATTTCTGTGTATTTGTTCTAAAATTCTTTATTATTACAATGGAAAAGTGAAAAGTGGAATCAAATAGAATATAAAATGTTTATCGTGTAAATATTAGTAAACCCAATCCTATTACATTAATATAAAACAACGAAGATTTCAATTAATCCAAATTTACATTATATGGGGAGATTTTGGGGTTTATGTTATTAAAATTTTCATTTGCAAAATCCCCCAAGGCACAATATAAAACCAAATATCAAACTAAGCAATATTATCAATGAATAATAATATGCTTCCCCTTGCTTGATTCTTTAATCTTCCCAATACTCTTGAATCTTGTATATACAATTGTTCTTGAAATTTTTGATTTAAGAATTGCATTGAGGAGGAAGAGGATGGCAAAATTCGGTTGGTTTGCATATTTTTTCTGGATAAAAGTGAGGGGCTAGCCCCTTATTTATAGTGGTTAGAATGCGCCTGGACCGTACGATCAAAATCTATCAAATCCGAGCCGTTTAGGCCTTAGAAAACCCTAGCTACCTTACTACCACCGGTTGACTGGTCACCATTTGGCGGTTGACCGCTAGTGGTCGACTGACCTTTGGTCCTGGCACCAATTAATTTCCTTTCCTTTACTTTATATATATTAACTATTTTATAACCCAATGTTAACGTTTCTATACGTTTAATTTTTGACATTATATATTTATTTTGAATTATTTCCGATTCAAAATTTTCAAACGTCGATAACTTCTTCGTTTGTACTTTGATTGCAAATCTTTGTATATGAATATTGCCTGAAAAATTGCCACTAACACAATGGTATAAGTTTCATAGCCAAATTCTGAGGTTTGCTAATTTTCCATTTTAAGCGTGATTGTTAATTAACTGATTGTTCTTAATTAGTTGCATGTTAATTTTACGGGGTGCTACATTCTTTCCCCTTAAAAAGAATTTCATTCCCGAAATTCCTAAGGGATAAATAATATAATGTGCCCTCAACAATCATGTTTTACAACTATGTTATCTACACAACCAACTATACAACCAAAAATGCGATGTAATTATGTATGCAGCATATCTATAGGTGAGCTCAACCCTAGCATGAATACAAGATCGTGATATTTAGGCATATATGAAGATAACCTAAATATGCATAGAATTCTATATGAGTGCAAAAACAACAGGAAAAAGTGTGGAAACCATCTCTTACCATCCAATCTAGCAATCGTGATGCAACCAGAATCTACATAATACTTAATCTAGAAAGAGGAAATTTACCCGAGAATAGCTCTGGGTGAGAAGCCTTCATCTTTTCCTTCGTTTCCCAAGTGTTCTCCACCGGATTACCTCCCCATTGAACTCGGACCAACCTAATTTCCTTATTACGAAGCTACTTAACTTCATGTTCCACTATGCATGTAGTGGCTTGATATGCTTTCAGCTTCATCTCTATATCTGCTAGCTGATCATGCTCAACTACAGTAGCTATGCAATGTAGACACTTCCTTAGATGAAATACATGGAAAACATTAATGGATTACATCCAACTTGGTTGGAAGCTCCACCTGATATGCAAGTCTTCCTTATCTTCCAAAATTGGTCAAAGTCCAACAAATCTCGGTGCCTACTTCCCCGAGGTTCCAAATCTCATAATTTTCCTAAGAGGGAATACCTTAACAGATAACATGTCTCCAACTGAGAATTTTGGACTCCTTCCTTCGCCCATCAGCATAGTGGTTTTGTCGATCCTGAGCGGCCTTCATTCGATGTCTAAGTACCCCAACCTTCTCTATGGTCTTACATATCAAATCAGGTCCAAGTTGGATTTTGTTGGTATTCTCCCACCAACAACTAGGGTACTTGCTTG
Source organism: Allium fistulosum (assembly GCA_030737815.1). Taxonomy (NCBI): domain Eukaryota; kingdom Viridiplantae; phylum Streptophyta; class Magnoliopsida; order Asparagales; family Amaryllidaceae; genus Allium; species Allium fistulosum. Next base: position 779,651,785 of record CM060907.1, read on the forward strand.
GTCTTTTGTATAAGGCTTCAAAGGGTGCCATACCTATTATCGCCTGATAAATATTATTGTAGGTAAATTCTACTAAAGGTAAATGTTGCTAGCACTGTCCTCCAAAATCCATGATAAAAGCCCTCAACGAATCCCTCAAGATTCCGTTCACCCTTTCCATATATCCATCGGTTTGAGAGTGGTAAGCGGTGCTAAGATTCAGCGGCATCCCTAAAGCTGACTGCAAACTCCTCTGAAACTCACTAGTAAATAAGAGGTCTCTATCACTAATTATACTGATCTAAATTCTGTGTAATTGGACTACCTTATTGATGTAAATCTTCTCTAGCAACGTTGCGGTCCTATTACTTCATACTACAAAAAATAGGCACTGGTAGTGAGCCTATCAACTATAACTCAAATAGCTACATTGCCTCTTTGACTCCTAGGAAACCCATTTATAAAATACATCATTATGTGCTCCCACTTCCAAATTAGGACCTCTAACAGCAATAACAAACCTTCGGACTTTCCTTGCTCAGCTTTGATTCGTTCGCATGTCAAACACCTTGCTACATTTTTCACTGCTTGCCTTTCATTCAAGGCCAATAGAAAACCTGCTTCATGTCCCTATACATCTTATCTATTCCAAGATGAATGGTCAACTTAGAATGGTGGCACTTAGCTAGTACTTCCTCCACAACGTCCTCCACTATTGGAACACAAAAGGGTCCATCTCTCCTTGGCCATTCTCTTTCATTGATTGAATACCTGCCTTGATGGGGGAAATACTCTCCCTTATTGAACTTAGCCTAAATATCTACTATTTTTGCATCCTACTTCTGATCTTGACAGATATGGTCTACCAATGCTGGCCTCACTTCCATTGCTGCTAAATATCTTGGAATAAATTTTGATGGCGGTTGGAAATTAAAATTTGAGAGGAATTCCAACAGCCTCCACACATATGTACCACCTAGAGTAGTAAGTCTTTGGCTAAGGGCATCAGTAATGACATTTCTTTCTAGTGGATATATTGAATCTCAAAGTCATTTGACGTGCTAAACTCCATCCACCTTTGTTGCTTGAGGTTCTAGTCTTTTTGGGAAAACAGGTATTGAAGTGACTTATGATCTGTAAATATTCAAACTTTTCTCTCCAAAAGATCATGCCTTCATATTTTTAAGGCAAATATGATAGCCACTAATTCTAAATCCTGAGTGTATACCTCTTCTCATGGTCCTTCAACTACCTGCTTATATAGGCTACTACCTTCCCTTCTTACATAAGAATAGTTCCTAACCTTATACCGCATGCGTTGGTGTAAACAGCGAAAGGATTCGATACATCCGAGATCATTAGTACAAGGGCGTAGGTTAATAGCTCCTTCAGCTTCTCAAAGGCTCTCATACATTTCTCATCCTATATAAAGGCTAATTTTTTCTTGGTTACACGAGTTAATGGCACTACTATCTTTGCAAAGTCCTTGATGAACTTCCTATGATAACCCGCTAAACTAAGAAAACTCCTAACTTCCGTGGCATTCTCTGGAATCTTCCAGTCTTGAATATCTTCCAACTTTGCAAGATCAACTGACAAACCGTTCTCGGAGACAATATGCCCAAGAAACCTTATCTCCTTTCTTCAAAAATGACACTTTTAGAATTTGGCTTTTAGCTGGTGCCTTCTCAAGGTCTTTAATACCTCTGTTAAGTGATTTCCATGATCCTCTTCACTTTTAGAGAATACTAGAATATCATATACAAATCCTACGACGGACTTATTTAGTTGTCCCTTAAAGACTCTACTCATCAAATCTACAACGTATACTGGGATATTTATCAACCTAAAAGACATTACTTCCCATTCATATAATCCAATTAGAGTGCGAAAAGCGATATTCTCCATGCAATCTTTAGCTATTCCTAATTGGTGGAATCTGGTGGCTAAGTTTAACTATGAAAGTTTTTTGGCTCCAACAAGTTGGTCAAATAAGTAATCTATTCTAGGTAAGGGATAACTATTCTTCTTGGCCAGCTTGTTAAGTTCTTGATAATTGACACATAGTCTTAAAGATCCATCTGCCTTATTGGCAAAGACAACAGTGCTCTCTATTTCGAAGTACTACGATGAATAAACTTCTTTTGTAATAGCTTAGTAATATGCTTACCTAGTTCTTGTCTCTCTTTTGGGGCCATATGCCTCTATGGTAATACGACCGATCTAGCATCTTTCTCCAAAACAATCCTAAACTCTATTTCCCTTTAGGGTGGGAGGTCAGAGACTTCTTCAAAAACATCTAGAAATCCTTGAACCACGGGTACAGATGAGAGCTCATCCCGTGACAAGCTAAGATAATACGGATGGCTCAACTCAGCTGAGCTTTGGGGTATGCAAATAACATCTATATCCCAGACCTTACAACTCCTTAACCATACAATCCTCCTATCGTAGTCTAAGACAGCCCATAATACGATAACCAATCTATTCCTAAGATAATACCATATCCCTCGAAACCCAAAACATATGCATTAAATATAAAGTCTACATTACATATATCCACCACTAGGTCTTTGCAAATCACAGAAAGATGCATTGACCCTCCACGAGATTCGCTACAACTATAGGGTTTATGGCAAGTTGGGATTCTAATTCTATGGCGTTAACTATACTTTTGGCTATGAATGAATTTCATGCTCCTGAATAAAATAGGATACGAATAGTATTTCTGAAAATAATAGTTGTACCGTCCATAGCAGTTTTTCCCTTGTCCTTATAAGGAGGTTTGTTTAAGAAAGTTACAGCTTCAATGGCATAAGCCTACACAACTAACCCCCATTGGCTAGCTTCGGACATTAGTTCTTGTAATGTCCTGGGTGGCAATGATAGCATTTCCCCTTAAACGCCTCCTTTAACAAGCTTACCCTGCAATGCTTACCGATGTGTCTCTTCTTGCTGCCTCTATGGCATGTCAATTCCTTTTTCTTGAATCTTTCTTTGGCCTTTTTATCTTTTCAGAACTTTTCCTTCTTTGTTCCACCTTGGTCATCAGACTGCCCTACTTTCTCCTTTTCCTCTTTACCAACCGTCTGAAGTAAGGTCATTTCGACTAGTGTCACTTAGGTGGATCATATGGGAACATGGCTTAACAGAAGTTCCCTCAAGGGAGAATTTAGGTCCTTTAAAATATTCATTGCCTTCTTCACGTGGGTGTCAATCAAACTCATCCCAAATTTGGCCAACTCTTTGAACTTGTTAATGTACTCCTTTACTATGATGTCCCCTTGCTTCAAGTGGTTGAACACCTCAAGTTGTAGGTTCACTTTTGCATTGGACATGAACCGTGACTCGAAGCAAGTCTTGAATTCAGCCTAAGTTATGCATTCCTCGGCATTCTCTATAGTCACTATGGTTCACCAATTCAGTGCCACTCCTTTCAAGTGCCATTCAGCTAACTTCTTCCTGACTCGATCTTCCAGTAGTTCCTTGAATATGCGGTCATAACCATCCATCTAGGCTTTGGTTCCTACGAAGTCCTCCAAGCCTAAGAATACTCGTCCACCTATACTTTGAAAATCTTTACATAATTTAGGGAAGTCTTATGGTTGGAATGCTAGCGTAGTGGGCGAGTGACCAGTATTGTTGGGGCAACCTGCTATGGAATGGGGATTTTCCCCATGGTTCTTAAGTATTGTCAAAAACACTCTAGCATACCTGATATGGTGGGTTTTTCTTGGGTGGTGGGGTTCTTGATCTCCGAGCCATTGTTTTTAGCCATTGCCAACTATCTATAGGTTTGAAATTCTGAATTTGGTCATGATCCCTACTATAGCATCACTTGTTGAAGTGAGAAATTGCCTAAGGTATTTGCATATGTCCGTATATGCATACTTATATATATATATATGTGTGTATGTATATGTATATATAGTATGGTCTTGAAAAATATTTTCAAAATAATAAATACGAACTCTTGTGTATTCCTATCCCAGTTGATCAGGTAACCTTTGCTCTGATACCATATGTAACAACCAACCCGAAACGGGCTAAATTTTTGACCCAAAAAAACCCATCTGACCTTAGGTCCATTTTGGGGCTGGCTATTGGTTGGTATAATCGATAAAACAATATGAAAAGCTATATATCTATGCTTTCAGTATCTTATAACAGAAGGAATAAAATATAGTAATAAAATAAGTACCCATTCTTTAAGCCAAATCATAGGAGTACAATGTCAAAATAGTTCATAAAACATGTTCGATACATAGTCTCGATACATCAAAATAACACAAATAGATAACTGATAAAAATACCTACCCACCAAGCCACCGCAATCTTTTCTACACCTATCTTTGTCCTTAACCTATGTGTTGTAATGAGGAGGGGGTCAAAATAACAAAATTTGGTGAATGAGAACCTCAAGTTTTACAACAATAGTATATGGATAATAATCGTTTGAAGAAGTATTATGTCTTACATACTTAATATATATTCCATGACTACAAAAGTGGGTACAAACCAACTATAGAGTATATCCAGTTCAACAACCTACTCTCATCCAATTGTATCCTAACAATGCAAGAGGAAGTACTCAGGTTACTTAATACCCTTAAATTGGAAAATAGACAGACCCTATGTCATTTACTATCAAACCCCAGGTGAGCCTCTCCTATCCTAGTACTTCCTAATAGTCATCATACCAATCCTCTCGTTGGACACTTACTACTTCAGTAGGGAAGAGGTGGACGCTCCAAAATGTCATTTAATACCTCAATCCCGAACCGACCTCCCTAAAGGGATTTTCACTAACGCACATCAAAAATACTCCCTACCGTATAGCCCGTAAACCAACTTTGACGTCTCATATTAGTTCGAATATTTGTTGGTACTGGTAGCTAGATTAGCTGGACAGACTTAACTTACAAAAATTGGGACTAACCTCATATCCAATGTAGATACTTATTATACGCGATGTCTCACATAAGAACAAAAGTCACACTGCTGGTGCTAGATTAGCTAGGCAGAAATCTATGTGCTTTTAACTAACCTCACTTCCCTACAACTTAGACATATTTTCACTCTGCAACATTCTACACTGAGCTATGCCCATATTTATGTATAATATAGATAATTAGTGTGTATTGTGCCATCAGGAAGCGGAATCACATGACCACTTGTTTTTCTGTTGTAGTTATTCCAGTTATCTGCTGAACTTCCTTCGCCTCAAGCTTGGACTTTCTCAAACTCCTAATAGTTTGGTACTTGAGGTGATTGTCCAGTTTAAAGCCCCATTTAGGCTGAAGGATGTCCCACAACAACTAGCTTTTGTCTCACTTGTCACATTGATTCATTATATATGGGCAAAGAGAAACAAGTGTATTTTTGAGAAGGACATCCATAAGTTTCAACGTTCTAAAATTATTAAACGGGAGGTGGTAGCTTTAGTGATTCACAAGGAATTCGACCATTATGCTGAAGAGGAGCGAGCTATCTTGAAATGATGGGGAGTGGCCATGAATGATAGTGGATGATACATGCGGGTAAGGTTTATTCATTTTGTTTGTTGATTTGGGCTTGATGGGTTATACATTTGTTTGTAGGCGGTGTTTATTTGGATATTAATTCGGGTGGTGTTATTATATTGGTGATTAGTTGGCAATCTGACTGATTTCTTTACATGTCATCAATAAAGTACGTGTTCTTTAAAAAAAACACACCTCACCCATATTTATGCATTTAAGGCCTTATAAGGGAAACTCCTTATTTCTCCTTTATTTATGGATTAATTTCCATGGCTATCCCTAACTCATATTCATTAGATTAATTGTTAATTGTCTTTTATGTGACTTAATTATTATATACGTTATATATCTATATTTATAATTGTAAGTTTCAAAGTTTAAGGGAACATATAACGTAAATAACTTTTGTGCTTTGTATAAATTTATTACGTTTGTTCGTTGTCTATTCAGAATTGTCTATTATTAACAACTATAATTTCTATACAAGTCAAATCAACACAGTAATTTCATGAGGGCCAACATTATCAATAATTTAACAACATAATTCAGAGTTGTACATAAAAAAGGAATTTGAACATACTATTTTATTTTATTTTTATATATCAGGACCATGGCTCCTTTTCTAAAGAAGAAATTTTATAATATAAACCTTTTGTACTCCATTCTATAATTTGAACATGTGGCATTGAAACAACAAAGAAATCAAGCTTATTACTTTAAAATAGGTGGTGCAAATTACAAATAAGAGTAGAAACCTCTTTTTCTCTACTTTGCACACAGGTTTCTGTCTATTTGTTCAAGAGTTTTTTGTTATTACAATGACAGAGGGAAAAGTGGAATCAAATAGAATACAAAATGTTTATCACGTAAATATTAGTAAAATTGAATCCTATTACATTAATATAAAACAACCAAGATTTCAATTAATCCAATAATTACATAATATGGGAAATTTTAGGGTTTAAGTTATTAAATTTTCATATGCAAAATCCCCTAAGGCACAATATAAATCAAAATATCAAATTAAAGAGTACTATCAATGAAAAATCAAGATTGCCACTCATATACGATTCCCCTTGCTTGATTTTTTATCTTCCCTAAACTCTTAAATCTGCTATATACAGTTGTTCTTGAAATTTTTGATTTAAGAATTATATTAAGGAGGAGGAAGATGGCAGAGTTTCGTCGGTTTGTATGTTTTTTCTGGGTAAAAATGAAGGTGCTATCCTCTTATATATAGTGGGTAGAATGCGCCTAGATCGTATGATTAAAATATATCAAATCTAGGTCATTCGAGCCTTGGAATACCCTAGCTGCCTTACTACAACCAGTCGACCAATTCTCATTGGGCATTTGACTGTTAGCAGTCGACCGGCCCGATGAAGGCAATCGACAAGTCTTTGGTCCTAGCACTAACTGATTTGCTTTCCTTTAATTTATATATATTACATGTTTTTTAACTTAAGGTTAACGATTTCTAAATGTTTAATTTTTAACGTTAAATTTTAAAATATTTATTTTGAATTATTTCATATTCGAAAATTTCAAATGTTGATAACTTTTTCATTTAAACTCTGATCGCAAAACTTTAAAAATGAAAATTATTTAGAAAATCGCCACGAAAAGAATTGTGTAAGTCTTGTGGTTGAATTCTGATGTTTGCAAAATTTCCATTTTCGGCATCATTATTAATTGATTGATTTTTCTTAATTAATTTCCTATTAATTTTGCAAGGTGTTACATTAACGGTTGGAAGACAGTGCACGATCCAACCCATGTCTCCACCCAAAAATCTATTTTTAAAATATCCAAGAGTCATGTCTTTCGATCGATCCAAGGTATCCTAACATAATTTGATCTCCCTGATATCCTAGATGCAATTCTACTCATTCAGTAGTTTAAATCCGACCATACTCACTACTGGAACAACCCTAACGGGTCATCAATTCCCAATCCCTAAGGTCAAGTGTTGGGTGATAACATTTAACACATAAGTGAGTATTTCAACAATTTATCATATGCAAAAGTAACCAAACGAGGTGTGAAGATGAACATATAACTCATCATCAATCATTATAATTATATGTTCATGTGATAGCCAATATATGCACAAAATTACTTATAACAAAGTAATACCTTTCTTCCCAACTCTTTTAAAAATGGGCTAATACTATTTTTCTTTCTTTTAGAAACTTATAAAATAAAAGAATAATTTACAGACTTTGAGATAAATATTCTAATTTCTATTTGAGTTTTCTATCCTTTGGAGATGCGAAATGCATCGATAACCTGCAAGGACATAGAATCGTACAAGATTAACAAATTGCATGGTTTCAGTTGGAAGATGAAGTTACAAGAGAAGTTGCCTAGCTTTATCGAACTTATAGATCTAGTTGATCTATAAGTTTCTTGTAGTAACAAGCATGGAAAGTAATTATCGAAGCAGTAACACCGATTAATTTGCATGGTAGGAGATAGTTTTTCTTCAGATCTTCTAGAGCTCACTGAATTGGAGAAAAGTTAGTAAAGTAGAGTAGTATTTTTTGGAGATGAGGAATTGCCATTAACAAGTTTTTTAGGAAAGTTGAGTTTGAAGTGGTCAATGAGAAAATGTTTCCAGTACTCTACTTGGAGATATTTCCCACATCCAAGCTTCAAGATTTTGGGCCACAAAGATTGGGTTTTGTAGGCGAGCATGAAGTTTTAAACTAGTTTGTGTATTGGGCCAGTTTGTATTTTGCTTAATTCATTTTTAGGTCTACATGTTTTCCTTTTTTGTATAAATTTTATATATGGAACCACTTTAGTTTTAATGAAAAAATTAAGGACCCTTTTCCTAAAAATACTTATAAAATACTTGACAAAAACCATCCTTTTGTTCAAGAAAAACTATGCCCAACATATAGTTGTAAACTGCCAAGTGTCATAAAACTAGTTATCTTTCTACTATCCATCCTTTTGACTAGGCAATATTTGGACGGATTGGATGAGTTGAACTTAGAGTTATCAGGGCACGAAGCCCAGAGAGAGAGCCCAGGAGTCCAGAAACTAAGCATAGACATAGTCGTAAGGCTAATACCAAAATAATCCAACATAGCAACCAATCCACCCAAGTTAGGGTTTGGTACCAACCCCACCCTCTGGGTCGCTAGCGACTCCTATTTCCACCTCAGGTGGACCCTATCTTCTATCTGTGACATCTGCTTGATGCTCGGAGCCTATTTCCAATGTTGTTTTGTTGGTTCGATGCAATTTTCCATCGATGTCCATAAACTTGAAGCTGCAACTCTATTCTTCCACAACTCATCATTTGGACTTGGAAACAAGCTAATATTGGTGCGAACAACTATGGAATCATGATGCTAACAACAAGATGAGTCAAGATGAAGACTTGAAGACAACCAATATGGCCATCTTTGGAATAGATACCGACCACTATCCATGGATCGGTATCGAAACCTACTCCCTAATGATATGACATCTACTTTTGTGGAAGAATTGGTCTAAATCTTGAGTAACGGCCTGGAGATATTTTATACGAGATTCTAGGCTCTCTACCTTTATAAGTAGGAAGGCAGGCCTCATTTTTCAGGATCTTTTGGTGCTGATTCCTCCCTACTCTATATTCTTGTAATTCTAAAAATCTGGGTGTTGGAGTTGAACCGACTCCTAATAACTTCTACCTCCAAGTCAAAATCTTAAAATGGATGCAAACCTTGCTTTGCCAAACCACTATAAACAATTTTGTCTTGTTTATTTCTCATTTGCTTTTCTTCGTATTTTATTCTCTACATAAATTTCTGGGTGTTTATGCCCTTTTTAGTTCAAACATTTTTGTGCTTTCACTGAGAGCTATATTCTAAGGCTACTTGGATCCATCATCTACTATTGGATTTCCCATATCCAAAAGATAGATCCAATTTCTTTACCTTTTAATTCTATAACACATATTTTCAATGATTTATTAGAAGCTTCCTACTATGGCCCCATCAAGAAGAGACCGTTCTACTAATTCCTAAGCTTCCACTAAAGTCAAGAATCAAAATTCTCAGCATGAAAATGAAGTTGTCAGACCAATCCAACCTAAGATCCAGACTCCAACTGGCATCTTGACCAAAATGGAGATGGATAGGATGATGAAGCAGATGGAAGATAGATTCCAGGCTAATCAGAATGAGATGAATCAAACGATGCAGCGAAGCTTGAGATTGCTGAATGAACTAACTCAAAACAGCCATAGAAGGAGTAGAAGGGACTCTAGTTCTTCAACTGAAAGTTCCTTATCATTGGAGCAGAGATGGAGGGACATGAAGTAGAAGAGGCCTTAGAATGCTGTAGAAACATCGAATTGGGAAGGTAGAAGAGCCCTAGGCTCAAGTTTGGGGATCAATACCGACCCAAGATCAGGGGTTGGTACCGACCCCTCCAATGATGGTCCCGGAGCCCATCCTCTAGAAGGTGGCATGGACTTGGTTTCAGGACGCGCTATTGGTGGTTAGAATATGGAGAATCGTGATGCTGCTGATGATATTGCCTACGCAAATCAAATAGTGGGAACTACTGGATGAATGGATCTCTCGGAGGTTGGAGAACCTAGGTCTCGAGAGCCAAACCGAGAGCGTTCGCCAGGCTGAACACTCAGGGTGGAGCCCGATTATCGCCATTCAGTCGAACCTGTTGACCCGAGCTACTTGGTGGATATGGTCATGAGACTTGTTAGCGAAAATTGTTTCAAAAGCAATGATGAATTTGGTACCTCTCCCAGTCAAAATTCGTTTACAGAGAATATTCTATGTTGGAGATACCCCCGGAGATTCGCAATGCCCACTATGCCATTGTACGGAGGAACGACGGATCCTAAACAGCACTTGATGAGATATTAATGGCATATGGATTAAGGTAGAGCTTCTGATGCCGTGAACTGCCACTATTTTTCGATTTTGTCAAAAGGAGTGGCTATGATATGGTTCACTCGACTTCCACCGAGATCCATATCATCTTTCGCCGAGTTATCGAAGAAGTTCATATAATAATTGCATTTACAGACTGCACATCTGAAGCATGTGATGTCTTTGTCAAAACTCTTCTAAGCTGAGGAAGAGTTGTTGAAGGATTTCTTGAATCGACTCCATACAGCCGTGAAAAATTTTACAGATCCCAAGGAAGACATAGTGTTGATGGTGTTGATCAAGGGGATTCACCCCGATACAGAGTTCGTGGAATGGTTGGAAAGGAAGCCCCCCATAGAAAATGGAAGCTTTTTATAGAAAGTTTAATGAGTACTTACGCTTGGAGGAAGCACGCAAACGTCCATGGAGGACTGGTGCTAAGAATTTAGACGAAGTGATATAATACAATGTTTTTATAAAGCAGTCCAGAGAAAGCTCTGGAAATGTAGATGTGAATGTTGATAACCAAAACAATAGTCAAAAATGAAACGATGATGGGGCTAAGAAGAAGAAGCCAGATAATATGAATCATATTAGGACTCCTAAGTACGATAGATATACCGAATTGAATAAATCGATAGAGAATATCTATCTGGCAACTCAAAACATCGAGCAATATAGAAAACCGGCTCCAAGAGAGTCGACGAAGAAGGAGAGAAAGTCAGGCAAGTTCTGCAGATTCCATGAAACCCACAGTCACAATACCAACGAGTGCAGATACTTGCCGGATATGTTTGAAGATTTGATTTGCAAGAAAAAGTTACAGCAATATGTGAAATCCCCGTAGGACGGCGGGTAAAGAAACTCTAACACATATGGGCCATCTTCCCAACGGGCGCAAGCCAAGCCTGGTGCTGTTAAATTAAGCGTCTAGAAAAATAATTGGTGATTAATACAATTATCAGTAGGCCACACCCAATTGATAAGAGTCTAGCAGAGATGGAAAGATTTGTTATTGCTATTAAACATGCAGAGAGTGAAAGTTGCTATGTTGTTGAGGATGGAACTTAGGAAAAACAATACAGAATGATGACTAACGATATTGTTTTCCAGAATAGTGATGCTGATGGAGTGGAAGCTCGTACGATTGATCCACTCGTGATTATAGCCACGAGTGGTCCAGCTATTGTTCAAAAGGTGCTTGCTGATTGTGGAAGTTCAGTTAATATCTTGTTTAAGAAGGCTTATGATCAAATGATGTTGGAGGAGAAGAATTTGAAAGCTTGTAAATCTCTAATATAGGGGTTCAACGGGACGGTGACTGAGTCGATTGGATATGTAGAATTACCAGTGGTACTTGGCTAGGGCGACCGCAAGCGAGTGCGAGTCGTGCGTTTTTGGTGTTAGATATTTACTCAGCTTACAATACATTTCTGGGCCAACCGGCCTTAGCTGAGTTCAGAGCGTTTATGGCACATTGGCGTTTTACTATGAGGTTTAATACAGAGAATGGCGTAGGGATTATCTAGGAAGATCAGGTGACTGGCCGTGAATGCTACATCAACGAGCTAAAGGAGGCAAGGAAAAGAGAGAAAGGAAAAAATGTAGAGGGGACCCTCTGCATTAAGGCTTTGGATGCATAGCAACTACAGCCTGAGCCTCAGCTCGGGTAGCCAGATGGTTCCACGATGACATGGGCTGACGTAAAGAGCAGTATGTGGAAGAGCAGCTCTCGCCGAGTTGACGATCGTTGAGTTGACGATAGCTATTTTGGTCAGCCAATATGATCCGAATCAGGTCCTAAAGGTTGAAGCACAACTCGATGCAAAAGTGATGAAGGAGTTGGTTGGTTTTCTTCGAGAAAACCTGGATGTGTTTACCTGGACACACTCAGATATGTATGGGATCTCGTCGGAGATAGCAAGCCATGCATTTAATATTAATCCCAAATGCGTTCCAATGAAACAAAGAGGTGGATAAGCTGAAGGAGAATGGCTTCATCCGTAATGCCTTGTACATGGAGTTGGTATCTAATCTTGTCTTGGTGAGTAAAGTTAACGAGAGTGGAGGACATACATCAACTATTCTGATTTTAATAAGGCGTACCTAAAAGACAGCTTTCCGCTTTTGAGGATCGATTAGCTAGTGGACTCAACCGCTGGACATGAGCTACTTTAATTTATGGACGTGTACTCTGGATACAACCAAATCCTGATGCACATCCTGGATCAGGAACACACCAGCTTCATAACCGACCTCGGACGTGTTGGTATGGTTAATTTAATTAATTAATTGAATTTTAAATTATAAAATCCATATCTATTGATGAAAAAACATATTCATTGATATATTTTATATTCTATTGATGACCGTTTGGTTATTGTAATATTTTGGATGAATTGTTCATTGTTTGGATAATTATTGTTAATTGTAGTATTTTTGGGTATTTGACTAAAATAGATGTTTGTTTTGAATTGGACAATAATTGATTGGAATAAAAAGCATAATGATGAAAAAATAGATAGATAAATGGTACTAAGCTTATTTACGGATTTGATGGTATCTGTAAATGACGATTATTTAATAAACTTTGATTAAATTAAAGTATGGAATTAAATAAGTTTATTATTTAAAAATTTATTTAAGAATGTCTTAGGAAATTCATAAATAATAACTGAAATTATATGTTAAATTAATAATTGGGAAGTATATTATTTAAAAAATATAATGAGACCTTAAATGATAATAATTATAATAAAGAAATGTTTTCCAAAAGTGTTTTTGGATAAAAAGTTACTATTTTAAGATAAACATAAATAAAAAAGAGTTTTAGTGATTTAAAATAAAATACTGTTTTTCTAGAATAAATTGTTAAAAATTGCTTTTGAAAGTATTAGGAGGCTTAAATATATTATTATTTTGATGTAAAATAATAAAATTATTGTTTTAAAAGGCAATTTGATGAATATTACTATTTTTTACTCAAAATATAGTGTTCGAAAGTATTTAATGAAATAGAGGTATATAAAGGGTTTCTAAAGTCTATTACAATTTTTGGAAAGATTACTGTTGTTTTGATATATAAAAAAAGGGGTTTTATAATAAACAATAGTAAGATGATTTTGTACGTAAGAGAGAAACAATTATTGTGAATGTAATGTTTTGGATAGATGTAGTATGTAGTTAATTATTCATTTAAATTATCATATGTTTGTTTTACGATAATGGAATCGTATTAAAATGTGGATGCGATATTTTACTATTTTGTTGCTACCAAACAATGGGTAGTTTAGTATGGTTAATTGATGATTGATGTTATGTTATTATTATGAGGTGATCAGTATACATTCGGTGATTTATACTTACATTGGTGATGTGTTACTATAATGGATGGTTAATATGAATTTAGGTATATTTATATTATTGTTATTTGATGGTTGGAGTTGACATTGTGTGTTGCTGATATTGAATGGTTAAGTATGCTATTGTTGTTGTTTCCTCATATGATGATTTGTTGTGATGAATGAGTAGGAGTATTGTTTTCTGCTTCTACTTTTGTATTGGTTGCAATGGTTTCAATGGTTGCAATAGTTGCATGGATGCTATGGTTGTTATGTACTAAAAAGTATTTGGATGCAAGTGAAGAGCAGAAAATAGAACAACATGTTCTTGGTCCCTAAAAGGGATACGTTGGAAGTCTTTTTCTATGCAATAGCCACCGGTTCCCTTGAGGTCGGGGTGTATAGAAATTGGCGCAGCCCCAAAAATTGGTTACACGTTTTCCCCGTTTATTCTATGTATTGGTGTATTAGTAAGTTTGCAAGTGAAAGTAAAGAAGGGAGCAAAAGGTCTGGAAGGAGCTGTATCTATAGGATAAATCAGTATATTTCTTGCATTATAGTTACATGGTTGTTTTAATATTTGATGTATTGAAATGTGTACATTATGTAATTGTATGAGATTTGAGTAATATCTGATTGTTAAAATGATATGATGTATATGTATACATTGATATTTTAAATTCCGCTATGAGGTCTCCCTTTTTATTCATTGTTTTAGAGAATTTAATTTTATACATCTATAGTCCACCATCGTTAAAGTTTGAAATTAGTTATAAGCGTATCTATTAGCATTTATAATTATTTTAAGATTTTAAAAATAGTGGATCGTCATACATATACTAACAAATGTCGCTTTTAAACAATCAATGAAGTTCATATTGTATGCTCTTCCTCAATATACAACACATAATACCATACACCTTATTTTGTTTGTCTTTTTTATGAAGCTATCTTATTAGCTATTTCTCGATCCTTTATGTTCAGTAGATTTTAATTAGGTTGTACGGGTATTCTACTATAAAAGCCAAGAAAATGAATGTAACCACCGTATACGAGATTGGTTTACAATAAAAACAATAATACCCACACAATAAATCTAAAAAGCCAACATTATTTGTGCACAAATTTTGTGTGTGTGTATAACACTCTAATAAATCTTATACACATATTTCATGCACTTAACTTGTTATTTATCAAGTTAGTTATAAGTGAAAACATTTTAGTAAAATATATCATTTATGGTTTTAAGCTTAACAACCCTATTATCAGTAACAGCTTAATACTATCAATATAACTATGTTGAAAATAAAACAGAGAGTTGATTGAAAAAAATGAATGAGAGAATCTTCTCATATGCAAAATAATGTTAATTAACTAGTAACAATATTATCAAATAACATGCAAGCGAATGAGGTTTCTATAAAGACAATATTTATACATCAATTAAAGAAGAAGAAAAAATTCAAAACTATCACTTACAAAGGAGAAATAAAACAGTCTCTAGTTACATTCATCCAAACCACAAATTACATTAGAATATGAGACGGATTATAATTTATCTTATAATATGAATTCCAATTTTGTACATAAACTAGACTATCAAAGCATCCAAGGAAACTAAAAAGCTATTTTAAAACTTGTTAACAATATCATGAGTAGTTGAATGAGTTAACAAAAAATTTATTAGTAATCTTAATGAGAAGAAAGGCAATTTTCCTTGATTTAATAAGAAAAATAGTGGTGTGTGCAAAATAATTTTTGATTCAAGAATATAAGTTTCCTTAGTTCTAACTCTTGGAACAACATTTGGTTTGGATAATCTTGACTTATACTAATAAGTTATTGCAGCCAAAAATATGAAATAGGAAAATTTGAACAAGATGTGTTTTAGTTTTATATACTAAGGCATTATGAAAAAATAAATATTATTTTTTGATATTTAACATAAGAACTTCAATATTCATAAAATATACCTTCTCGCAAAGATGAAAAGACACCCCAGGTCCTTCGGTTAAATCAACAACAAACACTCTAGTCAACTGAAGTAACACAAAATTTAATTGAGATTCAAATATTGCATAATTTCAATAAAGAAAGCGCATTAGTAATTAAAATAAGAGTTATGATCATAGAAAAGTGATATGATATAAGCTATTTTGAAATCTAGATGACAAATGTAAAAGTGAAGAAATTTTTCAAGAGTTTCTAATTGTAGTTATATTAGCATAACTATATGCACCCCGTGCTTGCATCAATCTCATTATAAACACAACTAAACTTGCTCATCTTCTATTTCTATACCTTTATCTCTATTTGTTCCACTTCTCTCAAATTTCCACATTCACAAGTCACCTTGCACCATTTTCCTAAAAAGGATTTGTCGGGCCAACTCATGTGCCAACATAAAATATATGTTATGATCATGGAATGAAGGGTTAGAGGCAAATACTTCTTCCAAAAGATAATTTTTAAATTATATTATCAAATTCTTTTGTTCAAAAATGTGATATTATTCATGCTTATGCATTGGTAAAATTAATACATAACAAATATGTGGTGCTAAATCAATCAAACAAATAGTGGATCATTAATATTTTAAATTTAGCGTCAACTATTGAACCCATCATCATTAAAATAAGTAAATTCAAAATTACCGCAAGGAAATCAGAATAAGAAATGATATGGAACTATTCCTTGATAGGTTCAAGAAGTTTACAATATCAAGTCTTGCCTTTGCCTCGTTATTCCAAATGGTCCTTCTATTTTTGATTTCACATCCATGGTCAATTTTCACTAAAAACACCTTATAAGAGTCCAACACTTGCAATAAGAAATATCTAACTGATAAAATGGTAGAAATAATATGATATGTACAAATATCATTATGTTTTCCATCCAGTTTAGCCGTATGATTAATCTAACATGAGAAAAAAATATTATAAATAGAGGCATAAATGCTAACCTACAACCTACTAAATGGTATTTATACTCCCACAGCTTGACATGCATAGTGCTTCAAATTTGAAGCTTACTTTGAATTAGGAAGGTTCCGAACACGTTTATACCAATGTCGTTAAATATTATTTATGTATAAAAATACAATACTTAAAAATATTATATATATCAAATAATACCGGTATGATATCGACTATTAACAAACTACTTACTGTTTTAAACAATAAAAATGCAACAATTATATTGTCATATAATTGATATTGATATCGAATAATATGAGGTTGAAAGGAATAAGTAGTGTCGGATTGGTGCTTGGTGAGGAAAGATGGATTGAGTATAGGGTTTAGAAAGAATTTTTTGAGGGTAAAAAAGTTGAAATAAATAAGAGAAAATGGGCATCTTGTAAAGCATAGAATTTTTGAGTGAAAAATGAGTTGATATTTGCTTGGGAGAGGTAGAATTGAGAATTTTGAGAAAGACGAGATCTGAAGAAATTGTCACTGGAGAATCAAATTTAAATAAAACTGGCTTCAGAGAGTTTTATTTTGGCTCTCTTATAATAGACAAACCTCCCTAACAATCAGTTTGATAAAGTTATTATTTGTGTAAAAGTTTAAAAACTACCTATGTCAATAAAAGACACCGAGCGCAACGTTATAACACCATTAGACACATGAACCCTAACATTGCTCTAGTGGAACATCAAACATCACATGTATATTTGCGAGCATTACATTATGTCGAACCTGTGCATTAATGTTTTCCATTGTAAATGATACAAATATGTTTTAATAATTCATAGGAAAAGTAATATAAATGACTAATATTAAGCAAGGCAACTCATATGTAACGACTGCCCTCCACCTCCGATACCAAATATACATGTATAACACATTGTTGAGGTACCCGACCGATGTAGGACGATAGTGTTAGTCCCTGAGGAGTTGGTTTTGATGACAACAACCTTAGAATAGATTATAAAATATAAATACTAACATTACAAGTTTAGATATATATGTATATGCAGGATCTAACCATGCAGGTATCAAGAATGAAGACTGTACAGTATAGAGATTCAAGATATAGAGATAGAAGACTCATGAGTATCAAGATTATCAAGAGTTCAAGTTTCCAAGATAAGTTATATAGTTAGGAATATTGTTAAAACTCGTAGAAAAGCACTGGCATCTTAATATCCAATTTATTCGTGCAATGGAATCCACTTCGAGCCCGTTAAAGGGATGGAACCCTAAGTAGGATGGAACCTACGAAAATCTAGTGGGACATTGTTTTGTATCCACTAATTTTAATTCAAATGATTTTACAAAATTATCTTGTTTTCAAAATGATTTCAAAACTTTCCTTTTAAAAGATTCAAAACTCTTTATCCTGATTTTAAATAATTTTAGCCTTAAAAACATCTTTAATTTCAAAGTCAAATTACTCCTGATTTTAAACTATCTTTTCAAATAATATATTTAACTTTTAAATATTTATACTTAGATTTAAATATAAAATTATAGTTAAATTATGTATATATTATTTTTTATATTTACTTATGTATTTTAACTATAGTTAAGTATATTTATAAAGTTTAAAATAATTTTAATATAAGATAGAGGTTATTTTCAAAGAAAATCAAAACACCAAAAATCCCTTTGGGATGTCGACATGCCCAAGTACCCCATGTCGACATAGTGTCAGTTGGTTTCAAAATTCAAATTTCAAAAGAAGTGTCTATTCGCCATAACTCTTCATGAATGGTCATGGCTGTTGCTCTTCTATAAATAAGGGTCAGTTTCAACGAATTTTTAATCACTTTTTTCTGGTTTTCACTCCTCTTCTTCCACATTCTTAATACAAAATCATACCATTACTCTGCCGAAATCAGCATCGAATCATACTCGATTACTTCTAGTGTGATTCTCCATCACTATCTCTACAAAATCCAAGTGCTAATCTGAGTTATAGACTTTTTGTAATCAATCGAGCGAGAGAAGGTGTGATTGTAGCCCTGGAAATCAATTGGGTGAACTTGTTGCCCCGGAAATCAAGTATCTCTACCCAGAGGATTGTTATTCTGGAGGGTGTATCTCGTAGCCTTGAAATCGAGGATTGTAATTGTTGAATTGGTTTTGAAAGGAAATCCGTATTTAGTTGTGCGGGACTGGATGTAGGGTAACTCTGAACCAGTATAAAATCCGGTGTGTTCTTTCCTTTACTGCTTTTACTTTATATTTGCATCTGTGTTTGAATCCGTGTTCATATCTGTGTCTGATTAGTGCATACATTGTTAACAAATTTAGATAAACTCAAAAAGATTAACAAACTTTTTAAAACACTATTCACCCCCCTCTAGTGTTAATTCTAGCCTTAAGATCCTTAATCCGCATTTCTCACATTTGGTATCGGAGCTTTGTTTTCAAAAGTTTCATAATCTGAATTTTGAAAAGTTTTAAAATGGCTATTTTTGAAAAATCTGTTAAAACTAGTTTAGAATTGTTTAAATCATCATTGTTCCATGAGTCTGCATATGAATGTTATTCAAATTCTAGTTGTCTACCCAAATTTTGTAATGTGCAGGAAAGATGCTTTATGGGTATTAAGGAATCAATCCATAATGGACAATCTGTGCAGATCAAAAGGAATAAGTGGATACTTGATAGTGGATGCTCTAGACACATGACTGGTAATCCGGATATGTTGAATAATATTATATACAAAGATGGAGGACTGGTTAACTTTGGAGACAACTCGAAGGGATACGTGATTGGCATCGGCAATGTCAGTAACTCTGAAACTCCTATTATTACTAATGTTTTGCTAGTTAAGAATCTGAAACACAATCTGCTAAGTATAAGTCAACTATGTGATAAAGGATATAAAATTAAATTTGAAAAAGATAAATTTCATATTGAAGATAATAACTTAACCAAAATATTTGAGGGAACTAGGAAAAAGAATATTTATATTCTTAGTGTGAAAGTTTCAAATGATAACTTATGTCTGTTGGCAAATACAAGTCACCCTTGGATTTGGCATAAGAGATTTGGACATTTGAATTTCAAACTCTTATCTAGACTATCAAAACATGATCTAGTAAGAGGTCTCCCTAAAATGAATTTTAAAGTAGATAGTTTATGTGATGCATGTCAATTAGGAAAGCTTAGAAAAAGTTTCTTTAAATTAAAAGATATGATTTCAACTTCCAAACCCCTTGAGTTACTTCATCTTGATTTATTTGGTCCATCTCAAATTCAGTCAATAAATCATAGTAAATATGTTTTTGTAATTGTAGATGATTATTCTAGATTTACATGGACAATATTTTTGAAACATAAAAGTGATACTTTTGAATATTTTAAGAACTTTTCAAAAAGGATTCAAAATCAATTTTCTTTAAAAATTATAACTATTCGTAGTGATCACGGTGGTGAATTTGAAAATGAAAAGTTTGAGGAATTCTGCAATAAGAAGGGAATAACTCACAATTTCTCATTTCCAAGAACTCCACAACAAAACAGAGTAGTTGAATGTAAAAATAGAACGATACAAGTGTGTGCGAGAACTGTGCTTTCAGATAGTAATTTACCAAAACACTTTTGGGCAGAAGCTGTTGCTACCGCCTGTTACATTTTGAATAGAATTTTAATTAGACCTTTAACTAATAAGACACCTTATGAACTTCTTTATGGAAATAAACCTAAGGTATCATACTTCAGAATTTTTGGAAGTAAATGCTTTATTTTAAATACAAAAGATAATTTGGATAAATTTGATCCTAAATCCGACAAAGGAATCTTTATCGGATATTCTAATAGAAGTAAAGCTTATAGAGTTTTTAATTTAAGATCTAACACCATCGAAGAAACAATGCATGTTTCGTTTGATGAAAATTTAAAAGATTTTGAAATTATAAATGATGAAGAAGATTTAGTTACTCAAAATCAGGAATCAACCGAAATTAATAATGAAATTGGCCATCCTAATAAAAGGATTAAACTTTTAAAAGATCATCCTATTGAAAATATAATAGGAGATATGCAATCTATTGTTACAACTAGAAATCAACTAAGTAAAATGAGCAATGTAGCATTTATATCATCTATTGAACCCAAAAATCCTAAAGAAGCATCAACTAATGATTCATGGATTTTGGCTATGCAAGAAGAATTAAATCAATTCACTAGAAATAAAGTTTGAGAACTTGTTCCTAGACCTGAAAATAAAACTATAATTGGAACTAAATGGGTCTATAAAAATAAAATGAATGAAAAAGGTGAGGTCGTTAGAAATAAAGCACGATTAGTCGCCCAAGGTTATTGTCAAGAAGAAGGTATAGATTGTGACGAAACCTTTGCTCCTGTAGCAAGATTAGAAGCCATTAGGATTCTACTTGCTTTCGCAAATCATAATAATTTCAAATTATTTCAAATGGATGTTAAAAGTGCATTTTAAAATGGTTTTGTAAACGAAGAAGTATATGTTGAACAACCACCACTTTTTGAAGATGAAAATTTTCCAAACCATGTGTACAAACTTAAGAAAGCTTTATATGGTCTAAAACGAGCTCCTAGAGCCTGGTATGATAGACTAAGATCTTATTTATTACAATCAAATTTTGAAATTGGTAAAATAGATAATACTCTTTTTATTAAAAGAAATAAGAATGATATTCAACTAGTACAAGTTTACGTAGATGATATCATTTTTGGATCAACTAATTTTGAAATGAATAAAGAATTTTCTGAAATAATGACTGTAACAACCCGGGGTTTTTAAATAGTTGATTATCGTCAAATGACGATTTAATTGGTTAAACAACTACAATTCGAATTTTTATTCAAGTTGACATTCGTTTATATAAATGGTGATTCAAGTTTCTATATCGAGTGGAAATACTTTTGATAAAAATTGTTAAGTGTTAGTGGGCCTTTAAAGCTAGCCCATGCTTTATTTTATTTCAGTGCCTTATTATCAAATGAAAACCCGGTCTTCCCTCATTCTTATTTTTCGTTCAAAATCAAAAGAGAAAAGAAAGTGGAGGCGGCTAGGTTATTCGTTCTCGTCCCCAAATTAAAGAATTAGGGCTTCTGCCAATTGTCTTCGATCGACTTCGTGATGCCGGCTTCGTCCCTGCTTCGATTCGTACTGCGCGATCTTTGGAGTTCTTCGAACGAGGTGAGTGAACCATCACTCACATCTAATCCATTCTCAAAACTATGCTTTTGTGCTCGACTTTGTTTGTGGTTGATGCCTTCGTTGATTTTAACAAATTTGAATAAATTTGATACTTGATACTCTCGGTCGATTTTTGCCAATGATGTTAATTTCAAATTATAGGGTTCGGTCCCTTGAATTCTCGTTCGTATGAAACTGGTTGATTTCGTCTGATGATATTTTGAATTTATCAACTTGTTTCCCTGGCCATTTCTTTTTCGTTTGAGGTTGGAAATTGTTGATTGAATTTCTTCGGTGACTTTGGCTAGTTCGTTATTTTTTTGCTGTTGGTATGAATTGTTTCGACTGAGAGTTGCTTGTCTTCGCCTCGGCCATTCGAGTATAATTTGATGTAGATGATTTGTTTGGGTAACTCGGTTTTTGTTTTAAATATTGGGATCAATCACTGACTGGTCCCAATTTCTTGAACTTTTCGGTTCCTGTTCAAAACCATTCGATTTCCTTAGTCGTCGCAGTAGCGAATTTCCTACTTGACCTTGGCTTTGATGGTTGACCCACGGTTATGAGTTGTTCTGAGCATTTGGAGCTAATTTTTTGTGATCATTTGTTTTGAGATGTTCGTTTTCAGGAATAATTACTGTTCGTTTTGGGTTTGATAGTTTTATGTTCGTTCGTGACCACCCCGATTTCGATTCTTGACGGCTTTAGTTACTTGAATTGTTCGAACTTATTTTGGTTGACTTCGACTTTAACATGATCACTGTCTATTGCTTATGCTTTGCTGATTTGGGTCATAGTGAGTTTTATCTCCTGTAGCATTGATTTCAATAACTGCAACTTGACTGGGTTGGGCTTCTGGCTTAACTCTGATTTTCGAAATGTAAATTATTTGTGACTTATGACTTTGCTTGAACTGGTAACAATTTTAAGGTTAGGCTCCTTTGAATTGAAACCACAGTTTCATTTTCTCTGTAGCATACTGTGGCCCCATATAAGTGTGTAGTATGATACATCTTGTAGCATTTGTACCTTTTGCTTTGTTGGTCGAATTTGTTTTGGACATGGTCATTTTAAACTTGACCTTGTTCGAAGGCTTGCTGGTGTAGCGTACTTCAAGTTAGAATTTGTACATACAGGGTGCACTGCATATCAGTTCATTAATGTAAGTGGTCTTTGCTTCCATTTACATGTGTGGTCAGGCCTGTCCTATATAAGAAGCAGTGATGTTTTTCCTTGTAGTCTTCATTACTCTGTCCTCTTCTTGGTAGTCTGATACTCTTGCGTTGATTTCGGTCTGCATTTTGGTCTGTTCCACTATTGCATTCAAATTATCATATCTGCACTTTGAACTTGGATAAACTGGAACTTGATGGTTAGACTTCACTTGATCATATATGTTGCCCTCATGTTCATGAACATTAGTTCTTGCTTCACTTTGGAAATTTCAGTTTTAATACTGTATACTGCTTAGTCGTATATGCAGTTTTCTTTTTTATTGCTATGCTACAGTTATATTACCTTATCTTTGAGCTCTTGATTGTCATGTTGAATCTAAGAATTTTGAGTATTGACTGCGGTCATGGCTTGTTCGATATCACAGTTTTGATCGGTAGCGTGAACTTGTTCACTGCTACCTTTTCGCTTGAGTTACTTGATTTTGGTTGGTTGGTTCTTGATTGTTTCAAGTTGATTTGTGAAATTTTACAATGAGTTGAATCCGGATCTCAAAGACCCGGGTTTGACCCTGTACACGAATGTAAACTTTCGGGGTACATTCGTGTGTAATTCGTTTCTCTTGATTTGAGTTAGTGCCTGTTGATTGTGGGATATTTATGTTGACTACTACAGTTTTGATTTCTGTTAGTTTTCACCGTCGTGATGATTTCACGTACTGTGTGGCGAGGCAGTGCACGTGAGCGTGTACTGCAGCCACACAGAAATTTGATGTATTTGATCATTTTGAGATTGTTGATTTGTTGATTTACACTGCTTAGTGTTATATCTGCCGTTATCCGATTCTCGTATCGAGAGTTGGATATACGAGATTTCTGTGACTGTCGTCTATTTGACTATCTGATTATTATTGCTACCATGCACTAATAACTGAGTTTGAATTAGACTGACCCGTGTATTATTTTCTTTTGAATTTAATACTCGGGTCAGACCCGAGTTATTTCAGGTTGTAGATTTTCTTCTTTGAGTTGCTGTTCAGGATATGAAGACTTTTCACATCTTCTGAAGTTGTCAGTGTCATTTTGTAGTAGTCGTGTCATTGTATAGAACGATATGTATTCATGTATATCAGTCGATAATGTACTTGTATATATAACTTATAGAGTCGACAGTTGTAGTTGTATCATATGTATCGTGTCAACTATATTGTAACTGACATCGGTTATATATATGAGATTTTTGTTAATCTGTGTTCCGCATTTATATTATCTGTGTTATTGTTATATCTAATGTCCTAAACTATTATGAACTATCGTAGTTTGTTTTATACTGATAATTGGATATGTCGATGGGAGTAAATAAATAATAGATGTATATACCACTCCTATCGAGATAACCAATATTAGTGTAAGGCCAATTACGGATGGTCGCTCCTATCCAGCCTTATTCTTCGTAATAATAGACAGTATTTCTTTTAATACTCTTTGTTATTATGAGCATAGAGGTGGGGCGTTACAGTTGGTATCAGAGCTTGGGGTTTATGGACATAATATAAAACATAACTTGGATGGAACATATGTTACAACTATTAGTCGACGTTTTATTTGTGATTTGAGTCAAAACTAAAGTTTTGAAATTTTGATGAAATTTTTAAGTATCGTTATTTAAAAAATAAAAGTGGAATTGTGTTTTGTTGTTTGGATGAAATTGTGTTCTGATGATTTGATTGATTTGTGTTCTATTTATCAGAGTGCGCAGCGGAAACAGTGAAACTGTCTTCGCTGAATACAACTGATAATCTTTTTGATTTAAGAATCAAAATACGAAATTGATATGAATTCCAATTGTTGTTTACATAGCTGTAATTATTTGTTTCTTTGAGAATTTCGAATCCAAATTGAGGATTCGAAGAAATTGCAGATATGTGATTTTTGTTGAAATTTCCGCTGGCTTTCTTTTGTACTAATCATCTATTGATTAGATTTTGCTGTTTTGAATTGTCTTCATTGAAGATACTTTCAAATGATTTCTTTGTTCATTCTGTAGTACGTGCAAAAATTTGAATTGCGCGTTACTGCATTTATTTTTATGTTGAACCGATGCTTGGTTATGAAACGTATTTTGTTGCCGTTATTTTTATAACGGGATTTTTACACCAATGCTATATTTTGAAGCACGGTGTTTTGTGGCATTTTTGATGAATGAAAATTCACTGATATTACATTTTGATGTAAATTATTTTGATGAGATTTTGACGTTTAAAAAAAAAAAATTCTGCTGCTTTGGCTTCCGTAACCGTCAAGTTTAAAAGTGGATTTTCTAGCGGTTATTCCGCAATGCTGTTTGGTGACCGTTTTTACGGTATTTTGAGAAGTACAATTTCCTTATCGAAATTGTTACTGATTTGCTGCTTTAATCACGTGATTGGAAAATCGTTTTAAAATGAAAAGTGTTTTATAAATTTTTAACAGTTTGCGTTTTCAAAAGAATGAGAAAGCGACTTAAACGATTCAGCAAAATCGAGGATTATGACCCCTTTCTTTTACTGTTTCGGTTAACTCCGGACTTGTCCAGTTGAGAATGTGAATTGTTATTTTTACAAAATAAATAAAATTGTTTTCAGAAATTTTAACAGTTTGCGCTTTCAAAAGAATGAGGAAGCGATTTAAACGTTTCAGCAAAATCGAGGACTATGACCCCTTTCTTTTACTGATTCGCTTAATTCCGGACTTGTCCGTTTGAGAATGTGAAATGTATTTTTACAAAATACACAATTTTGCACTTTCAAGGAAACGATGAAGAGAATCAAACGATTTAGTAAAACACGTGGTATGGGACATGTGCGTTTGCTATTTCGGTTAATTCCGGACTCGTTAATTGAAATATTTGATGATTTTGTGTGCTTTCGAGCCACTATGAGGACCTTCGGGTCATTTGTTGGACCTTCGGGTCATTTGTTGGGCTTTCGGGCCACTCTGCGGACCTTCGGGTCAAATACCAGTACTAGACCTTCGGGTCACTCTGCGGACCTCCGGGTCAATCTGATGGGCGCCAAAATTATGTTGAGTACTTGGTAGGCTTCGGCCACTCTGAGATGCACATGCGGCGAATTAAAAACTCGCCATCTGATGGGATCGATCCAAGCTTTTATGTTGATTTTCTAGTCTTCTTAATTGATTTCTAGATATTTGTTGCTTCCAATTATCTGCAGGTAATTAGATATTTGTTGATATGAGTTCTGATTATCGTTTTTGATAATCGGATATTTGTTGTTTCTAATTATCGCTTGTGATAATTAGATATTTGTTGATATGAGTTCTGATTATCGTTTTTGATAATCGGATATTTGTTGTTTCTAATTATCGCTTGTGATAATTAGATATTTGTTGATATGAGTTCTGATTATCGTTTTGATAATCGGATATTTGTTGCTTTTAATTATCGCTGTTAGATAATTAAATATTTGTTGATTTGAGATTTAATTATCGCTGTTTGATAATTAAATATTTGCTGATTTGAGATTTAATTATCGCTGTTAGATAATTAAATATTTGTTGATTTTAGATTTAATTATCACTGTTAGATAATTAAATATTTGGTGATTTGAGATTTAATTATCGCCTGAGATAATTAAATATTTGTTGATTTTAGATTTAATTATCGCTTGAGATAATTAAATATTTGTTGATTTGAGATTTAATTATCGCTTTAGATAATTAAATATTTGCTGATTTGAGATTTAATTATCGCTTTAGATAATTAAATATTGGTTGATTTGAATTTGATTATCGCTTGAGATAATCAAGTAATTATTGAATTTGAAGTTTGATTATCGCTTGAGATAATCAAATATTTATTGAATTTGAAATTTGATTATCGCTTTTGATAATCGAATAATTGTTGAATTTGAAATTTGATTATCGTTTTTGATAATCGAATATTTGTTGAATTTAAAATTTGATTATCGGTTGTAATAATCTAATATTTGTTGGATTTGAAATTTGATTATCGTTTTTGATAATCGAATGTTTGGTGATATGGAAATTTGATTATCGTTTTTGATAATCGAATATTTGTTGATTTGTTTTCTGACTGTCGTTTGAATAATTAGAAGTTTGCTGATTTTATTGAATAGCTGTTTTCTATCTATTTCTGTTAATAGTCAGAGTTTACTGATTTTGAAATTTGTGTTTTCCAGTTAATTGTTGAATAACTGAATATTGTCAGTTTGCAATTTGTGAATTGTGCTTCATAATTATCGTTGTTGATAATTATATTTTGTTGTTTTCTAATTATCGTATCGATAATTAGATATTGCTATTTTTGAGATTTTTGTATTTCTGAATATCTAACTGTAGTTGGATATTGCTGATGATTGCATTTATTCGGTTTTGATTGTTTTCTGATTATCTTGTGATAATTGGACTTTGTTGAAAATTTGTGAATTTCCTTTATTGGAATTAAAAGATTACTGTGGCATTTGAATTCTCAACTTTTATTTTTCTAGCTTAACCAGTTTATGTTAGAAAAGTAATTGTTGTTGACGACCTTAATTATGAAAATTGCGGGGATGCAATTTTTATAAGGAGGGGAGTCTGTAACAACCCGGGGTTTTTAAATAGTTGATTATCGTTAAATGACGATTTAATTGGTTAAACAACTACAATTCGAATTTTTATTCAAGTTGACATTCGTTTATATAAATGGTGATTGTAGTTTCTATATCGAGTGGAAATACTTTTGATAAAAATTGTTAAGTGTTAGTGGGCCTTTAAAGCTAGCCCATGCTTTATTTTATTTCAGTGCCTTATTATCAAACGAAAACCCGGTCTTCCCTCATTCTTATTTTTCGTTCGAAATCAAAAGAGAAAAGAAAGTGGAGGCGGCTAGGTTATTCGTTCTTGTCCCCAAATTAAAGAATTAGGGCTTCTGCCAATTGTCTTCGATCGACTTCGTGATGCCGGCTTCGTCCCTGCTTTGATTCGTACTGCGCGATCTTTGGAGTTCTTCGAACGAGGTGAGTGAACCATCACTCACATCTAATCCATTCTCAAAACTATGCTTTTGTGCTCGACTTTGTTTGTGGTTGATGCCTTCGTTGATTTTAACAAATTTGAATAAATTTGATACTTGATGCTCTCGGTCGATTTTTGCCAATGATGTTAATTTCAAATTATAGGGTTCGGTCCCTTGAATTCTCGTTCGTATGAAACTGGTTGATTTCGTCTGATGATATTTTGAATTTATCAACTTGTTTCCCTGGCCATTTCTTTTTCGTTTGAGGTTGGAAATTGTTGATTGAATTTCTTCGGTGACTTTGGCTAGTTCGTTATTTTTTTGCTGTTGGTATGAATTGTTTCGACTGAGAGTTGCTTGTCTTCGCCTTGGCCATTCGAGTATAATTTGATGTAGATGATTTGTTTGGGTAACTCGGTTTTTGTTTTAAATATTGGGATCAATCACTGACTGGTCCCAATTTCTTGAACTTTTCGGTTCCTGTTCAAAACCATTCGATTTCCTTAGTCGTCGCAGTAGCGAATTTCCTACTTGACCTTGGCTTTGATGGTTGACCCACGGTTATGAGTTGTTCTGAGCATTTGGAGCTAATTTGTTGTGATCATTTGTTTTGAGATGTTCGTTTTCAGGAATAATTACTGTTCGTTTTGGGTTTGACAGTTTTATGTTCGTTCGTGACCACCCCGATTTCGATTCTTGACGGCTTTAGTTACTTGAATTGTTCGAACTTATTTTGGTTGACTTCGACTTTAACATGATCACTGTCTATTGCTTATGCTTTGCTGATTTGGGTCATAGTGAGTTTTATCTCCTGTAGCATTGATTTCAATAACTGCAACTTGACTGGGTTGGGCTTCTGGCTTAACTCTGATTTTCGAAATGTAAATTATTTGTGACTTATGACTTTGCTTGAACTGGTAACAATTTTAAGGTTAGGCTCCTTTGAATTGAAACCACAGTTTCATTTTCTCTGTAGCATACTGTGGCCCCATATAAGTGTGTAGTCTGATACATCTTGTAGCATTTGTACCTTTTGCTTTGTTGGTCGAATTTGTTTTGGACATGGTCATTTTAAACTTGACCTTGTTCGAAGGCTTGCTGGTGTAGCGTACTTCAAGTTAGAATTTGTACATACAGGGTGCACTGCATATCAGTTCATTAATGTAAGTGGTCTTTGCTTCCATTTACATGTGTGGTCAGGCCTGTCCTATATAATAAGCAGTGATGTTTTTCCTTGTAGTCTTCATTACTCTGTCCTCTTCTTGGTAGTCTGATACTCTTGCGTTGATTTCGGTCTGCATTTTGGTCTGTTCCACTATTGCATTCAAATTATCATATCTGCACTTTGAACTTGGATAAACTGGAACTTGATGGTTAGACTTCACTTGATCATATATGTTGCCCTCATGTTCATGAACATTAGTTCTTGCTTCACTTTGGAAATTTCAGTTTTAATACTGTATACTGCTTAGTCGTATATGCAGTTTTCTTTTTTATTGCTATGCTACAGTTATATTACCTTATCTTTGAGCTCTTGATTGTCATGTTGAATCTAAGAATTTTGAGTATTGACTGCGGTCATGGCTTGTTCGATATCACAGTTTTGATCGGTAG
The DNA here is from genome assembly GCA_030737815.1 of Allium fistulosum. Classification (NCBI taxonomy): domain Eukaryota; kingdom Viridiplantae; phylum Streptophyta; class Magnoliopsida; order Asparagales; family Amaryllidaceae; genus Allium; species Allium fistulosum. Next base: position 779,681,455 of record CM060907.1, read on the forward strand.
CGTGAACTTGTTCACTGCTACCTTTTCGCTTGAGTTACTTGATTTTGGTTGGTTGGATCTTGATTGTTTCAAGTTGATTTGTGAAATTTTACAATGAGTTGAATCCGGATCTCAAAGACCCGGGTTTGACCCTGTACACGAATGTAAACTTTCGGGGTACATTCGTGTGTAATTCGTTTCCCTTGATTTGAGTTAGTGCCTGTTGATTGTGGGATATTTATGTTGACTACTACAGTTTTGATTTCTGTTAGTTTTCACCGTCGTGATGATTTCACGTACTGTGTGGCGAGGCAGTGCACGCGAGCGTGTACTGCAGCCACACAGAAATTTGATGTATTTGATCATTTTGAGATTGTTGATTTGTTGATTTACACTGCTTAGTGTTATATCTGCCGTTATCCGATTCTCGTATCGAGAGTTGGATATACGAGATTTCTGTGACTGTCGTCTATTTGACTATCTGATTATTATTGCTACCATGCACTAATAACTGAGTTTGAATTAGACTGACCCGTGTATTATTTTCTTTTGAATTTAATACTCGGGTCAGACCCGAGTTATTTCAGGTTGTAGATTTTCTTCTTTGAGTTGCTGTTCAGGATATGAAGACTTTTCACATCTTCTGAAGTTGTCAGTGTCATTTTGTAGTAGTCGTGTCATTGTATAGAACGATATGTATTCATGTATATCAGTCGATAATGTACTTGTATATATAACTTATAGAGTCGACAGTTGTAGTTGTATCATATGTATCGTGTCAACTATATTGTAACTGACATCGGTTATATATATGAGATTTTTGTTAATCTGTGTTCCGCATTTATATTATCTGTGTTATTGTTATATCTAATGTCCTAAACTATTATGAACTATCGTAGTTTGTTTTATACTGATAATTGGATATGTCGATGGGAGTAAATAAATAATAGATGAAAAATAAAAAGTATATACCACTCCTATCGAGATAACCAATATTAGTGTAAGGCCAATTACGGATGGTCGCTCCTATCCAGCCTTATTCTTCGTAATAATAGACAGTATTTCTTTTAATACTCTTTGTTATTATGAGCATAGAGGTGGGGCGTTACAATGACAAAAGAGTTAGAGATGAGTCATATGGGTGAATTAAATTTCTTTTTAGGATTGCAAATAAAACAATTAGATAATGGTATTTTTATTAGTCAAGAAAAATATGCTAAAGAACTAGTTAATAAATTTGGTTTGACTACTGCGAGTGGAAAACCTACTCCCATGGCAACCAATGAATATCTAAGTAAAGAAGATTTCTCGAAAGATGTAGATCAAAGGTTGTATAGAGGAATGATCGGATCATTGCTCTATATCACTGCTAGTATACCTGATATCATGCATAGTGTATGTCTCTGTGCAAGATATCAATCTCATCCTAAAGAAACTCACTTAAAAGCTGTAAAACGTATCATAAGATATATCAAACACACCTCTGATTATGGCTTATTTTATCCTAAAAATGATTCATTTGATTTAATATCATACTGTGATGCTGACTATGCTGGATGTAAATCAGACCGAAAAAGTACAAGTGGAACTTGTCACTTTTTGGGACATTCTTTGGTTTCCTGGTTTAGTAAAAAGCAAAATACAGTTTCTCTATCAACAACCGAAGCAGAGTATATTTCTGCGGCTTTGGCTTGTTCTCAAGTAATATATATGCAACAAACCTTAAGAGATTTTGGATTAAATATCTCAAAATGCCAATTTATTGTGATAATACTAGTGCAATAAATTTATCTAAAAATCCTACTCATCATGCTCGAACTAAACATATTGATATTCGACATCATTTTCTTAGAGATAATATAACTAAAGAAGTAATTACTCTCGAATATATAAACTCTGAGAATCAAATCGCTGATATTTTAACAAAACCATTAAATGAATCTATATTTACTAAATTAAGAAGAGAATTAGGTATTTGTTCTATAATTGAAATATAAAATATAAATAACAAATATAATTAATAATTAATATTAAAATAAATCATAGAGTTAAAATATAAGGACCATGTCGACATCCCCTAGGAAGACATGTCGACATATAACGTTTTTATTTTTTTTAAAAAAATTTCCCACCAAATTTCAAAAATTTAGTTATATATTCTTCTCTATTTCGAATTCTTATTCATTCTTTCTGTTTTCTCTTCACTTTCTATTCTGAAATATATAAAATAATGGCATCTTCCTCTAAATCAAACATAAAATCAACTTTCTCATTCCCCTCTCCTACTTCTGGTCTATTTCAATGCACTACTCTCACACGTGTAACTAAGTTGGAGGAGTCTATGAAGGATACTCTTCAGATGTTGACTGAAATTCAAGTAACTCAACTTCGTATGGCGAAAGAGCAAGAGAGGCAAGGCAAGATTCTTAGGAATTTACAAAAATTCCTAATGGATAACCATGCCAACCCTATCTTGATCGATGAAGACTCTTCACTCAATCAAGAACATGAGGTCAGCGACGAAGAAGAAGAAGAACCAATGGAAGAAGCACACGAGGAGAATGATGACCAAGTAGTATGCGTTGGAGAAGTGTGTTTCGACAAAAATGGGAATCTTGTTGAACAACATGGAAATTTCTGTTTCCACTATCCAAACTGTTCAATTCATAAATCTCCTATGTTCAGAAACACACATTAGTTTATTCTCTTTCTTTCCGTTGTTATTTGTGTTTTTATGTTTTTTAAATGCAAATGTAAATACAACCATACTCATAATAAATAAACTCGTGTTCTTATATGTGTTAGTATTATTGTGAATTCTTAGTTAGGATAGTTAATAGTTTAGGATTATATTTTAGTTAAGTATTGATTATGTATGATAACACTATCATTATAATCACAAGTAATGTAGTCTTAGTTTTAGGGGGAGTTATATAGTTTGGAGTTATCTAGTTTAGAGTAAAGTTTTTGTTGATGACAAAGGGGGAGAAGTATAAAATAGGATAGTTAGGCATAGATTAAGGGGGGGGGGGGTTATTAGAGTTATTAGGATAGAAGGAATATTTTATAAACAAAGGTTGTCATCATTAAAAAGGGGGAGATTGTTAGTCCCTGAGGAGTTGATTTTGATGACAACAACCTTAGAATAGATTATAAAATATAAATACTAACATTACAAGTTTAGATATATATGTATATGCAGGATCTAACCATGCAGGTATCAAGAATGAAGACTGTATAGTATAGAGATTCAAGATATAGAGATAGAAGACTCATGAGTATCAAGATTATCAAGAGTTCAAGTTTCCAAGATAAGTTATATAGTTAGGAATATTGTTAAAACTCGTAGAAAAGCACTGGCATCTTAATATCCAATTTATTCGTGGAATGAAATCCACTTCGAGCCCGTTAAAGGGATGGAACCCTAAGTAGGATGGAACCTACGAAAATCTAGTGGGACATTGTTTTGTATCCACTAATTTTAATTCAAATGATTTTACAAAATTATCTTGTTTTCAAAATGATTTCAAAACTTTCCTTTTAAAAGATTCAAAACTCTCTATCCTGATTTTAAATAATTTTAGCCTCAAAAACATCTTTAATTTCAAAGTCAAATTACTCCTGATTTTAAACTATCTTTTCAAATAATATATTTAACTTTTAAATATTTATACTTAGATTTAAATATAAAATTATAGTTAAATTATGTATATATTGTTCTTTATATTTACTTATGTATTTTAACTATAGTTAAGTATATTTATAAAGTTTAAAATAATTTTAATATAAGATAGAGGTTATTTTCAAAGAAAATCAAAACACCAAAAATCCCTTTGGGATGTCGACATGCCCAAGTACCCCATGTCGACATAGTGTCAGTTGGTTTCAAAATTCAAATTTCAAAAGAAGTGTCTATTCGCCATAACTCTTCATGAATGGTCATGGCTGTTGCTCTTCTATAAATAGGGGTCAGTTTTAACGAATTTTTAATCACTTTTTCTGGTTTTCACTCCTCTTCTTCTTCCACATTTCTTAATACAAAATCATACCATTACTCTGCCGAAATCAACATCGAATCATACTCGATTACTTCCAGTGTGATTCTCCATCACTATCTCTACAAGATCCAAGTGCTAATATGAGTTATAGACTTTTTGTAATCAATCGAGCGAAAGAAGGTGTGATTGTAGCCCTGGAAATCAATTGGGTGAACTTGTTGCCCCGGAAATCAGGTATCTCTACCCAGAGGATTGTTATTCTGGAGGGTGTATCTCGTAGCCTTGAAATCGAGGATTGTAATTGTTGAATTGGTTTTGAAAGGAAATCCGTACTTAGTTGTGCGGGACTGGATGTAGGGTAACTCCAAACCAGTATAAAATCCGGTGTGTTCTTTCCTTTACTGCTTTTACTTTATATTTGCATCTATGTTTGAATCTTTGTTCATATCTGTATCTGATTAGTGCATACATTGTTAACAAATTCAGATAAACTCAAAAAGATTAACAAACTTTTTAAAACACTATTCACCCCCTTCTAGTGTTAATTCTAGCCTTAAGATCCTTAATCCGCATTTCTCACAGATAGTCAAGGGTGAAAAGCAAAGAAAAATTCAAACAGAGAATCTATAGAACATCTCACAGTGCACAGACAAAATATAATATAATAACATTGTTGTAAAACACGCGGGACAGTGATATAATCAAATGAACCATAAATAAGTACATCAGAGTGCATCTGGTTCACAGACTATACAAAAACAGAAATAAAGAGTTTATACATCCTAAATTTCCAAAATAAACTCTAAAACTGTCTCTTAAATTCAAGTACCGACATAGCTCAATAGTATCTCATAATGGAATATAAGTGATAGTAAGATCTAAAGTATAGATATATGAAAATGTAGCCTCCTGCTCATACTCCGTATAGCTCCATACGCTATCCGGACCTACTATCCCTAATCTACTCATTTAAGAGTACCCGTGATAATAAGAAGCAAAGCATAAAACCTTGAATCAAACAATAGTCTGGTGTGAGCGATACATCATCTCAAAATACTAAAAAAACATTATATAGTAAATAGGGGCATAGGGTATGAAAATCCATACCTAACATATCCCTGCAACCAAAGAGTTAGCACATAACAAACATAATATGCTACTCTACGAATATCATAAAGATATACTACAAACTAAGTATGATGACAGGTGTCCAGGTATCCCTATCCCCAATACCTCTCTCCAGTGACATCCCTAGAGTGGTAAACTATGGAAGAAGACAATCAAAGCTACCATAGCATTTATCAAACAATTTTCACTATCAGTTAATGTGCTCAAGATATATACTAACTCGTATGGCCTTTCCCAGTCAGGAACTAGTGGAAATTCGGTTTTCATTGTAATTATCTTTAGCCCAAAGCTGATACTAGACCCTTTTCCTCGGTTCAGGGTATACAGATCTAAACAACGGATCATGGGTAGCCAAACAAAGTACCCATGAGATTCACTACGATAACCTTTCTCTCGAGTGCATCAGAATACACTCCGAGTATCAACGATCCCTTAGCACGAGTATCCAAGACCTTTCCTTGCTTCAATTAGTTTCATTCCATTCAAGGGACCATTCCACTTTCCTTCATTCCATGATAGAACTATTCAACATTCTATCCATGGATCATCCTTCTTAGAAACCACCTTTTGTGGATAACCATTCTCACGACTCCCTTCAACATCGAGCCGCCATCATCGGAACCTAACTCTATTTACAATCGAGTTTCCATCATCGAAGTCCTGGAGCTATCTTGGAATCACCGCCTTTACCCCCACGCCTTCTCCCGAACATCCCCAATTGGCCTAAGTCCTACCCCAAAGCCTCAACATGCCACAATGCAACTCCAAGTATCCTTTCTTGTTTGGCACTTGGGCATAGCGCCATTGGACAGCAAATGATGTCCAGTCTCTTGTGGCATCACCAGACATCAAATGCTATACGGTACCCAATGATACCACCGAATAAAAAATGTTGTCTGGCCCTTTATATCATCATCGAACAGCAAAAGATGTCTGATCTCCCATGACACCACCTAATAGCAAATGTAGTACGATCTTTCTCCAATGTCGAACCAACCTCACCCCGAGTTAACTCCTTCCAAGCCCAAAGTCCAAGCCGAGCCAACCAATCACTAAACAAGCCTACCACCGAACCAAACTTTTGTAGTGACTCCAACTTCTACCACGCTCCAATTTTACCGCATTTATTTCACAACTACTCTCCATTCTTCGATCTAAATGCCTTCCGTATGCAACAATACAACTCTCAACAATCTCGAGTAAATCCATTATAGCCCGGTTTCATGGTTCCTAACTCTAAGTCATCCTAATGAGCATCTTCAACCATACAAGTATACAAGAAAACAATATACATGCCCCAAACAACATCCAAAACATGCAAACATACAACAATTCATGCCAAATCATCCTATAATATGTCACTAACGTAGCCTAACACACATCAAGATAACTACACATCAAATTAATATGATTAGAACACTTTAAAACAACATTAGAACTTAATTTTTGACTTTAAAAATAGGTTTAAAACATGCCAAAACCTATAGATACATATATAGGAAGGTGAGAGATGATAAATCACTCACAAAAACCTCCAAAATCCAAGTTTTGTATGCAAATTGAGGCAAATCCAAAAATCAATAGCCAAGCCCTAATCATTCTTTCCCAAAAATAAAGATTTGAAGTTTTCTAATGAATGCTCTTGCCGATCTATCTTTGATCTACGATTTAGACTTAATTTGGAGGAGAAAAGAGAAGGTTTTGGGGTGCAGAATGAGTAAATGGAGGCTAAGATCTATTTGGAAGATGGTAGAAACGATTTACGGTTGACTGTTTTAGCCAATATATATGTAAAATCTGAAATGGGTTGTTGGGCCTCTCTCAAAATTCACTAATTACCCGTTAAGCTACTCCAAAAGTTGTGAATTTTTAAACAGTCAAAAGTCCAAATTGCTATTATGACCACTTTATGGAAAAGAAAAACCATCAAATCTTTCCAATGGAAGTGATCTCAGATGCTAATTTGCCTCCTATCAAAAGTTATTGCTGTTACAAGTTTTCAAGGGTAAAATCATTCGAAAAAATTATAAAGATAGGAAATGTCACCAGTAGGCATTTCCCAAAGTTATAGAGTCATAGAACCTTATATGAATTTAAAAATAATACTTTACGATCCTCAGATACGTAAAATATGGGTCGTTACAACATAGGTTTTCCAGATTTTACAAGTTTAAGTCTCGATAGAAAAGATGGAAAATCTATGAGTACTTGGAGAACCTATTATAAGTTTGGTAGATACAACCTTAGATTTTACAAGCGGGTTCTTTTGGTATAAAAAATCATCAAGCTTGGCAGTAATAATTTGTTAAGTTACTATCTAACTTGCTCTTAGAGTAACTTTGAAAATATGGTTAAATAAACTACTTATTACAGTACAGGTTCATTCATCATCACATTTTATCATGTGCCCAACACAAGGTTCGAGCATGACTGAGACAAGCCTGCTTCTCCAATAAGAATATTATTTGCTCAATATAGCATGTTATATATATCATAAAATTATTGGTGGGAAAACTTCACAAATCTTTAAGGCTAGTTATATTTATACACCATTAATTACTTAATCTACATCATAAAATATATAGGCTTGACATACGCATTTTTTTACTAATCTTACACCAAAATAAAGACAAATTTCTCCTTACCTTTGTCAATGACCTCTGACTCAAGTGGTTAGATGTATGACGCTTTAGACTGAGGTTTTACACGCCATGTGTTTGAACCCATGAAATATCATAATAAGTGCTTTGCTTAAATAAAGTAACACTCTTGTTATCAAAAAGAAAATTTCTCCTTACCTTTATAAAACATTACATGAGTGCCATCAGTTAAGTTTTCACTTTCCCTGAATCGTTAATCTTGAATTTGAAACCAAATAAATTCTTAGCTATTTTTATTGATTTTAATGTTAACATATACTTACTTGGATTCCATATAATTTTATCATCACATTTGGGGTTTGGATTGTGTATGTTAGTGGAAAAGGGAGAGAATGAGCTCAAGAAAGCATATGAGGGGATGATGATTAATGTAGCTTGATCATGGAAAATTTTGATGATCATGTTTGTTTAAGTTTTATATTCTTTATTTTCTTAGAATTTTAGGTAGAGTTGTTTAAGAGAAAAAAATCATGTTAACACTGCAATGAAAACGAAGGTAGATTTTAACTTTAAAATAATTCAAAAATTATTAGGGTATGAAAAACAACCGGTATATGAAATACTTAGCCAATTTTTTAGTGAGCAGTCCTCTATTTGTCCTCCTTTTTTTGGATAATTGGAATTTTTTCTTTCTCTCCTTCTTTTCGTTTTTTCTATTGGGTTAATGTCTACGTACCTTGGTGCTGATAGATTTAAGGGTGTGTCGCCCTAGGGAAAATTATGTAAATAATGATATAACTTAACTGTGCAAATAATCTTGTTTGAAATAAAGTATGCTTTTAGTTTTATTTTCATTTATATGTGTTGTTATATAATGATATAAATCATGAAATAAACACAGTAAACATATATAAATATAAAATCCTTAACAGAATATTTTATCGATAGCAGTAATCGTAATTATGAGTATTGAATCAATATTTAAATACTTACTCCTTAAATGTTTCTAGTCAAGATGTATCGAGAGAAGGATATAAATATATTTGTTAAGACTAGTGTACGTAATACTCTCCATACAATAGGTGGTGAATTACTCATGTTTGTTGGAGGAATCAAGGGGTTACGTACTTCTGATTTTTTTAGAACAATCACAGGATGACTCGATAAAAGTATTCTATAGGTTAATACAACTAAGCTAAAATATAAGATCTCCTGGTAAGAATGTGCAGTAGTGTTTAGACCTGAGGGTATAGTCTATCCTAAGTAGTTAGGCTGTGCTTTGATTATGGACAAGCACATGATATAACAACCACATTACGACCATAGTTCGGTACACATTAAGCTACTTGAAGTGACATACTATTCAAGAGAGGATTCGTCTTATTCATTGTAGAAGGTTAGAATCACCATAATTGATAGTCAGCTTAAAATCAAAATATCTGGCTAGAATAAATCGGTTAAATGATAAATGTTATTGGATCAAACCAAAGACTTTAATGTAGTCTATACAGTTAACTATTGATATTAATAGAGTTTTTGACCTTATACTAAACTCTAGATATGTTAGTGATAAAGTGATGATGATAAGAAAACATGCACTAAATATCGTTATCAGATGCGGCTTGATAAACATTAGAAATTAGATTTCATCTGAATAATATGTTAGTGATTGAACTTGCGCATGATACTGTACTTCAGCAAAGTCTATGTTGGATTTAATATTTAAATTGTCTAAATATTTATTGAGGACCTAGTTCATACCAAAGAGTCAACATAACCCGCTGTTAGTTAATTTCTAAGTTAGACCAACGTAAAGTTAATTTATGAATGTTATAAATTAATATCAAAATTATTACAAATATTGTAGTAATTCTTTTAATGGCATTTTAATTATTTATCTGAAACCTAAAAATTAATTAAAATGATGTATAAAAGTTAAATAAATTAATTAAACGATTGATATTAAATCAGTTAGGCCCAAAGTCTAGAAGCCCAAACATTGGGAGAAGGAAGGGTGACATAGCATTAGGGAGGAGAGGGATACTTAGCCTTCAGATCCAGAGAAAATGGGGCTAGATATTTATGACCCATTTAGCTATAAATAGCCACCCCATTCATTCTACCTTCACACTAAAATAAACCCTAACACTAGCCTCTATTGCTGGACATTAGTGAAGCCTTGTGTAGGTGGAGTTACATCCCATGGTCAAGGAGAAAGAACTTGAAGTTTGGAGAAGGAAACAACTAATAACCAAAGTGTTCGACGATCGTCGGAAATACAATAAGGTAAAATTCTATTTTAACTAATTTATATTAATATACATACATACATACATACATACATACATACATATATATATATATATATGCATGTTCCTAAATTTAATTCGGCCATAGATTGAAAAAATATATATGGAAATTAAATATAATTTTTAATAATTAAATAAATAATTCAAATGTTAAAATATATTATATATAAAAATAAAATTCTTTTCGGATTTCTAAAATAAGAAAAGGTCGTGTGTATGTGTATAAACAAAAAAATATTTTAAATTTTAAATCAATTTTAAATTGTTTATACATAGTTTTATAATAAAAATAAACAAATTTGTTTTTGACTTGAGAAATAAAATACTATTTTTTAAAATTTCATTTTGGATTATACATACATACACATACACACATATGTATAATAAAACTGGTCGTACTTAACAGTGACGAGAAAAAAAAACGATAAACAATTATCTAGATTTAATAAGAAGAAAGACATCAAATGGTTGTTAGTTTTCCACCATCTAAGCACAAAGTAAACTTCGTTACATCTTTACTAACATCATTAATTAGAACTGTTACTCCTAGCTCTGTTTGTTTAAAATGCTGAAAATTTATTGCTGAATGCTGAATTCTGATTGTTGATTGCTGAATACTGAATTATGAATAGTTGTTTGTTTAGATTTTAAAAACTTCTGATTAGAATTAAAGTTTGCGGTTGTTTTGATAATATTACGCTTTATTTTAGTTGGTTTTTCACATGATAATATTAAAACTGAGGATTTCAAATTATGATAAATTTTTATTATCAAAATATTTGAATTTTAAAATTTTAAAATTCTAGCAATATTTGAATTTTGCTAAAATTTGGTTAAAAAATCATTTTTTAGTTTTGAATGATTTGAATTTAATTTTAGTAAATAAAATAAACTTTTAAAAGATAAAGTTAAATTATAATATTAAAAAACTAGTTACAAAATTTGAAAAATTCAGGAAACATGGAACTTTACCAATTCGTATTTTCTTGTATTTCGAATTTTTCATATTTAAATTTAAAATAATTTAGTGGATATAAATAAGGGTATAAATGGAAAATATTGTCATTAAGCATTCAGACTTGGTTAAGGTTAATTGGGTTTTTAACTATGCAAAATCAATAGGAATTAGAACATTGATACGATCACAGAACGACTTAAAACTTGGCAAAGACGCTTAGAAGGACAAGAGAAGAGGCTCAAGAAAATATGGAAACCAAATGGGCTAAGTTCTATATTCGGTCTAAATTAGCATGCCCTAATTCGGTATTGAATCTAGCTACTAAGGCTTGGGACCTTCATACTCTTAGCAAGTGACCCCTAAGTACTCCTATGCATATTCGTAAAGGTTCATGGGTTTCCAAAGAGCCTATCATCAAGAATGAAGACGTGATGATCCAAATGGTAGGATAATCAAAGTCATGGAACAAAGATGACCAATCCTTATCAACAACTTACCAAATTACATAGAGAACATCTAGATGAAGAGTGAAACCCAACAATAAAGAATTTGACCACCCAAAGACCAAGGATTAGATTTGGTACCGAGTTAAGGATCTTAATTCGGCTCCGAATCTAGGCCCTAACTCGAGTGGTCATCATTTCTTTATGATATCTCGAGTTACTTTCTAGACTTCTCTTGTAGCGGACTTGTGATCCAATATGACTACTACACCTATGAATACAAACCAAAGAGCAAGTAAGAGGGGATCTGGATTTATTAACACTACGCGAGATCTCCATCTATTCTTCAATTCTCTCTCTACTCAATAGTCACTAGGGCAGCTCCTTTAGACAATTCTAGGATTTAGCACTTGTCTAACCCCTGTACTTGTGATTCTTTCTCTCTTAAACCTTCTAATCTCATATAAACAAGATCAAATCAATAGACAAAGCTATAAAGTAGACGTAGGCTTAGTTAACAATCGAACTATTATAAAATTCTCTGTGTTTATTTACTTTTTCGTTACTTTTCTATCATTTTTGCTATGTTCTAGCAGAGCTGGTGCTTTCACATCACAGTCCTGGGTGTTGATGTTGGAATAATTCAACATAACGGGGCCACATATTTTAATGTTTGAATGTGTGGGCTATCTTGTAATTAAGTCTAATTACGTGATCTATTTTTAAAATAAACATATTAAGACTTAAGGGGCATATTCGTCATGTAAAATTATAATGTGTGGATACCGAAGTGGCAATTTTAGTTTGTTGAAGGGCCGAACTGAAAAATGTCACACACTATATATATGGGATTATGGTCCCTAAATTACACAAGTCTTATCATATTCTCTCTACCCTCTTCTAAAGAGAATTTACAGATCTAAGCTTCTATCAATTTGGAAGATCTAATCCAAATTAATCTTCACATGATGATGAATCGATGGATTCAGGTACGCCTTCCGCTGTTAATTTCATATACTTGTTTCTCCATTGAATCAATATGGGTTATATGTATTCAGATCTAATATAGATTAATCACCAACAAGTGGTATCAGAGCCACCCATCATTGATTTTATCGAGAAATTTCCTGATTTTAAGTATATATGAAATTAGGGTTCTTAGGTTTACAATTTTGGGTAATTCATCTGATGCCTTTATTTCGGATCTGTGAGATTTGCTCTTTTCTTATTGATTCCTTTGATGTCTTTGTTTTAGTTCTATTCATAAATTAATTCCGCTTGTTCGGATCTGATGCCTTTAATTGTTGCTACTCATATTATTCATAGTTTATTGTCAGTAGTATTGCAACTGTATAATTTTTTATTTTATTTTATTGCTATAGATGGTTGCCATGTTAAGTTTTGTTACATTCACACGTATGGAAGCATCTTCATGCCTTTTAATGTTCCTGTAATACGTATTGGACCACATAACGGTCAATTGCATTTATTTTTATCATAATTGCATTAAATGTGGTTGTTATAGTAATAAATAAATTAATTTATTATCATAAATGCAGTAAATGCGTCAGTTGCTATAAATTTAACAATGCAACATGTTTGTATTTGGAATAAGAAAGGACATATTGTTTATTATTTAATGCATTTATATTTTATAGATACATATATTTTATATGTATGGCCCACTTATTAAAAATAAATTTCACTTTATGTAATATTATAACACATGTATTCATATTTGCTTATTCAAATAAGCTTTCATCGAATGCTAATCGCCTGTAGCACTGATATAATAAGCTATTTTGACATGGACTATTTATTTTCATTGCTTCCCACTATGTTTGGGATCAACCACTGTTACAGTTTTCAACTATTCGTTTTCTTGCAATATCATATGTATGGACCATGCTATGTTAAAATTTGTTTTACCTTTTGTCTTGAATATTGGCAGTTAAATAAAGTATGCAATATTTTATCATTAATTGTTATTGCAAATACCATTTTGTTATGTATTGTTATAGTTTTAGTTGATGTCAATTTTTTTTTATTACGGCTATGAAACATATTTTCAATATGTATAAAATTGAAAATTGAAATTTATGGAAAACGCATACATGAATGAGTTAAAATAAACCAATCCAAATATTATTTGGTGTCTCTTTGCAAACTAACTGTAAATATCCTACATTACAAGTGAACTAATTGAAATAACATGTCACCAAAGTGACCTCTCTTATTTTAGTTATTTATGAAAAATGTTCGATGTTTGTGTGTATTTATTCATATGGATATTAGCCGGCCCAAATGAAGGCTAATATTTGGCCGAATCATTTATACATATGTGATGATAAATATGTGACAATCATATAGTTTTGCAAGTGAATACCTAATCGGCCCAAAGGAAGATTGATATTTGACTTGAACTTATTGTCAATGTTTGATCATTATAACAAGAGTACCACTTACAATTAATATTACTGTCCAAAGACTTAATATTGATGTTGTGCTAGGTATCTTGAGAAGAGACTTACCAATTATTTGAATTTACTAGGGTTTTGTTTTACAATGTGAGCATATTTGATTGATTCTTATGTTAAAATTACACCTAATTTAACTACTGTATCTGCCAATCTTAACAACATTCCTATTTTGACTGGAACAAACTTTAAGGATTGGAAAGAGAACATATTACTTGTTCTTGGCTGCATGGATCTTGACCTTGCACTTAGGATGGATGCACCCACCCCTCTTACGGATGAAAGTTCTTCTGATCTTATAAAGAACTTTGAGAAGTGGGATCGTTCAAATCGCATGAGTCTAATGATCATAAAGCGTGGCATTCCAGAGGCATTTAGGGGTGTGGTATCTGAAAAGATAACCAATGCTAAAGATTTCCTTGTTGAGATTGAAAAACGTTTGCTAGAGATGATAAGGTGGAAACAAGCATGCTTTTGCAACGCTTGATTTCCATGAAGTATCAAAGCAAAAGGAACATAAGGGAGTACATTATGAAAATGTCTAATGTTGCTTCAAAACTTAAGGCACTTAAGCTTGAGGTTTCAGATGATTTCCTCATGCATTTGGTACTAATCTCTCTTCCATCACAATACAACTAGTTTAAGATCAGTTATAACTGTCAAAAGGAGAAATGGACTCTTAATGAGCTCATTTCATATTGTGTACAAGAAGAAGAGAGATTGAAGCATAATAAGACTGAAAGTGCTCGTTTGGCAGACACCCCTAAGGGAAAAGACAAAAAGAGAAAGAAGGATAAGGAAACTGCTAAGATTCCAACGGAAAAGAAACAACATAAGGAGGCTGATGGTTGTTACTTTTGTAAGAAGGCTGGACATTTGAAGAAAGATTGTACCAAATATCACGCATGGCGTGTTAAGAAAGGTACACCCTTTGCTCTCTGAAGTAAATTTAGCTACAGTACCTAGAAACACTTGGAGGTTAGATTCTGGTGCTTCTACTTACATAAGCGTTTCTATGTAGGGTTGCCTGAGCTACCGAAATCCAACCGATGCTGAAAGATACATCTATGTGGGTGATGGAAAATCGGTTAAAGTGGAGGGTATTGGGCATTTTAAGTTGTTATTGAGAACTCGGTTTTATTTGGATTTATTTGACACTTTTGTTATACCGTCATTTAGACGGAATTTGGTTTCTATTCTAAGTTGGACAAATCTGGTCATTCTTGTTCATTTGGGAATGGTATTTTTAGTTTATCAATAAATTCAAATCTTGTTGGAATGGTTCTCTCAATGTTTATGATAACTTATATATGCTTGATGTTAATACCTCTTATTATGAAGCCTTGCATGTGGAATCACGCGGTACTAAAAGAAAAGCTAATAAGGAAAATTCAGCCACATTGTGGCACAAGCGCTTAGGTCATATATTTAAAACTAGAATTCAAAGGCTTGTGTCAGATGGCATTTTGGAATCCGTTGATTTTTCAAACTTCGATGTCTGTATAGAGTGCATCATGGAAAAATAGACCAAACATAAGAAAATAGGTGCCAATAGAGCAACCGACATATTAGAATTGATACATACAGACATTTGTGGACCATTCCCTATGGTATCATGGAATGGTCAACAATATTTTATCACATTCATAGACGTCAAGATATGGCTACCTATATCCTACACATGATAAATCAGAATCCTTAGACATGTTCAAGAAATTTAAGGTAGAAGTTGAGAACCAACTCAACAAAAGAATTAAAGCTGTCAGATCTGACCGTGGCGGTGAATATTATGGTAAATCTGATGGATCGGGTGAACAATGTCTAGGACCATTTGCCCAAATCCTAGAGGAATGTGGAATAGTCCCATAGTACACCACGCCAGGTTCACCTAACATGAATGGTGTTGTTGAGAGACAAAACAGAACTCTTAAAGACATGGTGAGGAGTATGATTAGTCATTCTACCTTACCAAAATCACTCTGGGGGGAGGCATTAAACACAGCAGTTTATATCCTTAATAGGGTACCCACTAAAGCAACCGCCAAGACACCTTATGAGCTTTGGACAGGCAAACAACCCACTCTAAAGCATTTTCAAATTTGGGGATGCCCAGCAGAGGCAAGGCCTTATAGGCCAAATGAAAGAAAATTGGACTCTAAAACAGTGAGCAGCTACTTTATTGGTTATTCTGAGCGATCTAGGGGCTATAAATTTTATGATCCCATACTAAAGAAAATTTTTGAGGCGGGAACTGCAACATTTTTTGAGGATGTTGAGTTAATGGGGAGAAATGGAGTAAGGAACACTATTTTTGAGGAGGAATCATCATCTATGATTCCTTCTACAGTTACGTCTTCTGACAATGTACAGATTATCATTCCTGTCATTAATGAAGAAGTTAATCCAGAACCACAACAAAACAATATTGAAGAAAACCCTCTTCAAGATGAGGACAATGTTCCACAAGAACAAACTCAACAACCTCAAAATGAATTGCCACTAAGGAGATCCACTAGAGAGAGGAAAGATGTCATTCCGGATGATTATGTGGTATTTCCTCAAGAAATAGAGGATAATAATGGATTGGTGGAAAATGATCCTATCAACTTTCACCAAGCCATGCAAGATGCTGATTCTCAAAAGTGGATTGAAGCTATGAATGAAGAGTATAAATCCATGCAAGACAATAAATTTTGGGATCTTGTTTCTTTACCTGAAGGTAAGAAACCCATTGGTTGTAAATGGATATTTAAAATCAAGAGGGATGCAAAAGGTAATGTGGAAAGATATAAGGCTCGTCTTGTAGCAAAAGGTTTTAATCAGAAGGAAGGCATCGATTTTAAAGAGACTTTCTCTCCAGTTTCATCGAAAGACTCTTTTAGAATAATTTTGGCGCTTGTTTCACATTTTGACCTTGTGTTACATCAAATGGATGTTAAAACCGCGTTTCTCAGTGGAGACATTGAGGAAACAATTTATATGCTGCCACTAGAAAACTTTGTGTTCGGAGATCCAAAGAATATGGTTTGCAAACTAAAGAAATCCATTTATGGGCTCAAACAAGCTTCTCGTCAATGGTACCACAAGTTTCATAAAGTAGTTACCTCATTTGGTTTCAAGGCAAACATAATTGATAACTGTGTGTATCACAAGTTCAGTGGGAGCAAATTCATATTTTTGATTTTATATGTTGATGATATATTGTTTGCCTGTAATAATTTACATATTTTGCACGAAACTAAGAGATTTCTTTGAGATAATTTTGAAATGAAAGATCTTGGGGATGCTTCTTTTGTATTATGAATCCAAATATATCATGATCGCTCATGGGGTATTCTTGAATTGTCACAAAAGAACTACATAGAAACGGTGCTTAAAAGGTTTGGCATGCAAGATTGTAAAATGGGTGATACCCATGCTGCTAAAGGAGATAAATTTTGTCTCAAACAATGCCATAATAACATCCTTGAAGCTAAAGAAATGCAGAAGATCCCTTATGCATCTGCTATAGGGAGTCTAATGTGTGCTCAGGTGTGTACGTGTCCGGATATTGCGTACATTATAGGAGTGTTGGGCAGGTATATTACTAACCCTATAATGGATCATTGGAAAGCAGCCAAAAAGGGTTATGAGGTATCTTCAGAGAACAAAGGACTATATGCTCACATATAGAAGATCAGATCATTTGGAGATCATTAGGTATTTTGATTTTGATTTTGCTGGATGCCCGGATAGCAGAAAATCCACTTCAGGATACATATTTCTATTAAGTGGAGGGGCTTTATCATGGAAAAGCGTTAAAAAAACACTCATAGCTTCTTCCACAATGGAAGCAGAGTTCGTGGCTTGTTATGAGGCATCTAACCATGCGAAATGGCTGTGGAATTTTGTCACTGGGCTGCGCATTATTGATAATATTGAAAGACTATTAAAGTTATATTGTGACAATAGGTCTACAGTATTATATTCTAATACAATAGAAGCTTAAGAAAGTCAAATTACATAGACATCAAGTTTCTAGTTATAAAGGAGAGAGTGCATAATGGGTTAATATCCATAAGGCAATTGGGACAAATTTCATGCTAGCGGATCCTCTTACAAAAGGAGTACCACCCAAGGTCTTTCATGAGCATGTTGCTAAAATGGGTGTATCTTTTATATAAGGATATTTTGGTTTAAAGGGAGTTTGTACTTAGTCACTTATTTCGCGACACTGCTCTATATTTTGATTATGAACATGCTTTGGTTTTTCTGATCAGAAATAAAGTTTTCTTTTGCACTTCAATTGTTTATAAATATTATTTGAAATTTTGATCTTATTAAAGTAAAGTAGGACTAGTTGGAAATAGACATGTAAAGATCACATTTCATGTAATTTCCATGCTACACATACATGATTGATCTATGTCGTTTGATTGTATTGATATCTGTGACCATTGATTGGTTTAGTTACAAAAACAGTAATGAAAGCCACTTTGGTTTTATGTTAACACAATCAATGGACGAGATTGTTTTGAATATACCATATTATCAAGATAGCTATTTAAGAACTCATAAAGTTGAATACATTCTATAAAATTACATATGTGGCACAGAGGGAGATTGTTGGAATAATTCAACATAATGGGGCTACATATTTTAATGTTTGAATGTGTGGCCTATCTTGTAATTAAGTCTAATTACGTGATCTATTTTTGGAATAAACATATTAAGACTTAAGGGGTATATTCGTCATGTAAAATTATAACATGTGGATACCGAAGTGACAATTTAAGTTTGTTGAAGGGTCGAACTGAAAAATGTCACACACTATATATAAGGGGTTATGGTCCCCAAATTACATAAGTCTTATCATATTCTCTCTACCCTCTTCTAAAAGAATTTACAGATCTAAGCTTGTGTCAATTTGGAAGATCTAATCCAAATTAGTCTTCACATCAATTAAGAATCGATGGATTCAGGTACGCCTTCTGCTGTTAATTTCATATACTTGTTTCTCCATTGAATCAATATGGGTTATATGTATTCAGATCTAATATGGATTAATCACCAACAGTTGATCCATTTTTTGGGCTAACAAAGCAATTTAAAAATGCTTATCACTTGTTCATCAAATAAGTGTTTTAGTTCCTATTGCTTAATAAAAACAAACATTTAAGTTTTTATTTATGAATAAGTGGTCAACTAAGTGATTGTTTGTTTTAAACAAATGGAGCCCTAGATACCCACTTGCATACATCCCTCTTCAAATCAAATTGTTGCACCAAGTTAGGTTTAATTCACTTTCATTGTCTTTTTAAAGTACTTCACTACGTTATTAATTCTCCACTTCTCACAATTATTTCTTCCAACATTACTCAGTCTCTCCAACTCCTACCTATATGATATATCTTTTAAAATTCTTCTCAAGGTTCCCCAATTAAGCTGTGATTGTCCATAAAATGTCAACATGTACTCCACAACAAAATATTTCCCATAATCCTAGACATGTTTAATCACGATAGTTCCAACCATAGTTTTCATGACCCGGGCCGTGAGTGAAACCGTGATGATCTAAGGTTTTAGATTTTGATGGTTCAACCAGCCAAACTGCCGGAACCGTAATTTTTTTAGAAAATTTACACACTTAAATACAAGTTATATGAAAAAGATATTGAAATAAAAATGCTAGATAGAGAATAATAGAGTGACTTTAAGATCTGCAATCGAAGTTGTATACTGCTGTAGTATACAATTAAACCAATACAACTATAGTTGTGTGCACATTATCAGTGCACAAAGACAGAAGTTTAGTGAAGGCGAACTTGAGGAAATTTGCAATGGTTTAGAGAAGCATGTAGTGGTGAAGAATGAAGTGGTCGATCTTGTTATTTAGATTATGAGATGATGATGATTTTTGCAATGTAGATTTTTTTTTTCAAAACAGTACGAATGATGAGAATGAGATAGAATGACACCGATGAAATGGAGAAAATAAAAGAACCATGGTTCAACCACATAAAATGGATGGTTGGACTTCTAGTTCGGAGGTCCGGTCCGGGTTCTTAGGCAACTAAGATCTGATTGAATTCCGGACCAGAGTAGTCCACGTCTCAGGGTCATTCGAGGTCGGACCGTGGTTGGATCCGGTCATTAAAACACTGGTTCCTACCCCTTTTTTAGATTAAAATTACATGAAACCTAATAACTATATTATATAGTTTGTGTTTCAATCATATGACCATTCTACTCAACTCTGACATGTACTCATGATTCGGGGTTATTAATTAGTGAAATGATTTTGGTCTATAATCTCATTGTTATTTTTAGTAGCTCTTAGTGTCTATCGATAATATAGACTATGATATCAAGATATAAAGGGTTTATGAGCTATAACTTTACAAGAGAGAGGTCAGTACAGAGAGCTATTTCATAATTTAACTAGTGTGTTGCTAAGAACACCACATTTTTCTCTTTCTAATATCATTGCTAAAAATACAATAAAATTTTACACTATTTTCTTTCTAATACCGGACCTTTTAAGGGACTATCAAAGACATCATTTTCGACTCTTTTTTGCATGGTGAATGACTGTCGACCAACACAATTTTCCACTGTGATCAACCACCACACAACAGTAGTTTGATTGTTGATGGCCGTGGAAAACGGTGCTGATCGACGGTTGTTCATCGCACAAAATGACTTTATGCGGTTGTTGATTGTCGTGTGAAATGACTTTGGTATTAGAAAACACACAAATTTTATTGTGTTTAATATCTGTTTCTGTGACAGTAAGAAGAGGGAAACTGAATGTTCTAAGCAACACACTTTAAATGTACATCTTTTGCAATTTTGATTTTCCATTGTTTCATAATTTTCTCATACCACTCAAGATTTTATCACTCATTCTATTGTTTATACTTTATAATTGTTTAATAAAGTTTTATAGCTTACTACATGTTATATAGGTTGCGTTCTAGTCTTAATTTATACCAAATTAAGTACTGATTAATATCCCGAAAAAGTATCGCTCTTTATTTTTTTTCTACACTTAAAAACACCATTGATACCGGCATCCTAAACTCATCACATCGTCCTCTTCTTCCATCAGTAATAACTCATATAATTCACTCAATCAAATTTACGCAGTCAAAAATGATTAATGCAATCAAAATTTTCCTTAACAATGGATTTCGAGCTAACGACTTTTAATAATCTTGCATAATTTTGTTTGTTCTTCTTCTAAATTTCATCATTATTTGACCCGACTTTTTAAATAATTTGTGTTATTTTTCAGACAAATTTTAATATGTTGTTAATTTCGCAAAGTCGTTATTTTTACTAGAAAATGTAAAAAATGGAGAATTGAATGATTTTATTATCGACAATATAATCTTTTTGATAATGCATGCAAAATCAATATGGGTTTAGACACTCATTATAGTGTAGGTAGATGGGTATAGATTTATACAGTATAATATAATCATTTGATTCGTCGACGTTATATAGTCGCGATAATTTCTATAGTGTTTTTCTGTTTCCTTTTTCGAATTAGGCTTACTAAGGAGTCTGGTGGATATAGGGTATGAATAGTGTGATATCAAAAGGACGTGGTATTTTCAGGATAGGGCAAAAAATAGTATATTTTTTTATGTATATAACAAGACTCTGATTATACCCTTTTTGTGGATAGGATGGACAGCTCTTGCTTTTTTAACATAATTAGTTATTCATGGTAGCTTTGCATCTTTTCTTAAGGACCGGTTCTTTTAATTAAATTTAGAATGAATCGTACGGATCATATTAGAATTTGATGACTGAGATATATGGGTGTGATTTGGTTTGGTTGCACGAGTGTTTGAGAGATAGAATTATTGACTCCATCACATATGAATATAAAAAACAATTATCCCCAAGTTAGAGAAGTAAAAGTTGTCATCCATCGATTACATTTCACTTTCCATAGGCTATGTTTCTCTAAATAGCTTTGGTTATTATACACTTAGCGAGGTATAAGAAGAAAAATTGCACGTTTTTCACATATACTAGTGTGTAACCCGTGCGTTGCATACGGTAATATTGTTAAAAAATAGTATTTATATTTTAATTATTGTTAAAAATATATTTTATTATGCAATATATGATAAATTTATTGTGATATATTAATCATAAACTAAAGTGATTTGCAATGCTCAGATATAAAATTGAGGGTTCAATACTCGTTAACTATATCTTTGTAAAAATTAATGTCCTACTGAAAAAAATTATAAATTAAAATTGGTAATATTGTATATGTAAAGCATTTGTGTTATGTGATATATATTTTTTTATATGCATGAGTGAATAAGTAACTTCACCGTTTTGTTAATATGATTGTTGTATATATATTGAGTTGTCATCTTTTTTAAAGGATTTATAAATTGATTAATGAACAT
Organism: Allium fistulosum; assembly: GCA_030737815.1. Lineage (NCBI taxonomy): Eukaryota > Viridiplantae > Streptophyta > Magnoliopsida > Asparagales > Amaryllidaceae > Allium > Allium fistulosum. The sequence goes on from CM060907.1 coordinate 779,703,761, forward strand.
TAAATAATTGAATTTATTTGAAATAACGATCAACATAAATAATTAAATATAAGGAGTTAAATGTAAAAAAGTTGGAGAAAATTGAGAACAACATATATCTTATGGTTAGCTTATCTACATGTGAACTTCTATTCATTATTAAATTTTTATTTTTGAACAATTTTATCTTTGTAGTTAATCATAGATTTCATGTTCTTGTAGGAGGGTCATGCTTACAACTTTGATAATTGCAAAATAATGTTATGTGGCATTTAGTTGAGTTATGAGTTGGGTTTAGTTTGATAACACGTCGAAAGTGTGTGTTTATATAATGTAATTTTTGTCGGTGTAATCTGTGCGTTCACATCGTGATGTTGTAAAATATAAATTTATCTTTTAAAGGTTGTTAAAAATGAAATTATGTTATGTAATGTACGATAATTTTTTTGAGATAAATAAATTGAAAATTAAAATAGTTATTATTATTCTTGTATATATATGTGATTTAAATATCTTTATATATCTAAATGAAGAAGCAATAATTTTATCATTTTTTTCATATATATGAATATTGTATATATTGAAATCCTTGTATTTTTAGAATATATTAGATGGATTAATAAATATTAATTAATTATATTTATTTAAATAGTTTAAATTTAATATTACACGATTATTTAAATATATGTACTTGAATGTAAAATATTAGAAAATAATTAAGAAGAGTTTCTAAGTAATTGTAAAAAATTAATTTTAGGTATTTGAAGTTAATAGAATTTTATAGTTTAATGTATAATAAATTCATTTAGTAAATAAATTATAAGATAAATTTGTTATTTTCATTAATGCACATATAATTTATGTAATGTGATTTATATATATTTGCATCTAATTGAATTTTTTCTGCCAATTTGTTGATGCACATGTAGTTAAATATTGAAATTAAATTTCAACTTTTAGGATTTATTAATAAATAATGGTTGACTAAGTTTATCAACTTGTTTAAATTTTGGATTATGTAATTAATTTAAATGTGTGGACTAAAATGTAAAATTTTGAGAGAGAACCACGAAAGATTTGTAAATAATTGTAGATTCTTTAAAAGTGCGCATTTGAATGTAAAATAATGTGAAAAGTTTAGTAGAATATAATTGCAAAGCAGTAAATTATAAGATTTTAGAAATAAAATATCTACTTGGAGAGAATTAAGGAGATCAGAGATAACTCCTAGAATTAAGAAGAGAGCTTTAAATTTTTCTGCTTTACTATTATTTAATAGATAGATATTCAAATGTAAAATAGTGTGAAAAGTTTAATAGGATAATTGCAAAGTAGTAAATGATAGGATTTTGAAAATAAAATATCCACTTAGAGAGAATTAAGGAGAACACAAAAAACTCCTAGAATCAACGTGAGAGCTTGAAATTCTTCTGCTTTACTATTATTTAATAGATTTACTGTATTGTTAGGCTGATTTGCTAATGTAAACTTTACGTGTCATAACAAAATATATTTTACTTTAGACTTTGTTAATAAACACTTTTAAAGATAGTTGATCAATGCAATATTATAGTTATGTTGAACCAGGTTCAAGCTTCTTATTATAACAAATTTCTGTACAACATTTGGCAGAATGAAATTTGCAATGATAAGTACACAATTTATATAAAATTATTTCTTTTCTACATTCAGATATCACTGCTACATTTTTGTTTGATGTTCATTGACATCTTAGTTTTTGGGAAGTATTTCTTGTTGCATTCCATAAAGAAAGCGTGAAGGGCACTGAGCATCTGTTCAAAGTTGACAACGATTAACTACGTAGCAAGGGCTCATTGTCAACTTCCATCAATAGGTAAATGATGAATAGTAGATCTTCGGTTATTCCAAAAGGAAGATAATTTTCATGAAGTTAAAAGCATAGTTTTCATAATCGGACTATTAATTGAACCGTGATGATCTAGGGTTTAAAATTTTGATGGTTCAATCATTGTTGGAACCACGGATTTTTTTTTTAAAAAAATTATACATTTAAATACTAGTTATATGAAAAAAAAATGCTAGATAGATGAGCAGTAGAGAGACTTTAAAATATGTAATCGAAGTTTTATACTGTTGTAGTATACAATAGTATACAACTATAGTTGTGTGCATATAATCAGTGCACAACGACAGAAGTTTAGTAAATGCGAACTTGAAGAAACTTGTGAAATTGAGGAAACTTGCAGTGGTTTGGAGGAGTTTGTAGTAGCGAAGAACGAATGGTCAAGCTTGTTGTTTAGATTTTGAGATGATGATGATTTTTACAATGTATATTTTTTTTTTGGGTCAAAACAATACGAATGATGAGAATAAGATAGAATGACACCGATGAAAAAGGGAAAATAAAAGAATCGTGAGTCAACCACGTAAAATGGATGGTTGAACCGCTGGTTTGGAGGACCGATCTAGGCTCTTGAACAACTAAGGTTTATTCCAGACCGGAATGGTTCACGGTTCAAAGACTATTCCAGATTGGATCATGATTGGGTCCGGTTATTAAAACACGAGTTAAAAGAAAGAAATATTTCAGGAATAGTAACGGCATAGGTCTTGCAGAAAATGTTATCCCGCGCAAAGCAAAAAAAAAAAAGTGGACGCGACGAGAACATATATGCTGCATAAGATAGTTTAGTGAATGGAGCCTAATTTATTATCAAAAAATGATCATATGCATATAATTCATTAATCCCCATAGAAATCGAAAGCATTTGTTTGGATCAAGGTTATTGTTCGTATTGCTTGAGATGCAAATTGTGAAGTCTGTTGTAAATGTCGGTTAAAAATTAGTTTAAGGGAACATTTGGCGTACATCCTTAATAGGTTTGAAAATACACAAAACATCCCTCCGTTTTAATTATAAGTTTCTCATCCTTATTTTTAAATGCGACAGAAAGATTTTCCTAAATACCCTTACGTCTTCTCCGAACAAAACCCAGAACCCTTCAAATTCTTTTCATCGATTAACCTCTTAAAAAAAGAAAACCCTAATTCCCTGAATTATAAATCGAAATTAGTTGCTACTTCAAAAATCGATGTCCGAATCGAGTCCAGAACTGAAGAAAGTTGAGATTCAGAATATGAAAATAACATAAATCAGAAAATCGAAGGTTGTCTATTAAGAAATTTCTATATGCAATTTTATTGAAAAGTTGCAGATATATATGCAATTATTATGAATAGTTGCATACATCTTTGCAATTACTATTAACAATTGCATTTTTAAATACATTTCATTTATGAAGTTATGAATTGCATCATTTTTAAATGCTTGTCTGATATACATCATAAAATTACAACTGTTATATGCAAATTTTAACTGCATATGAAATATGCAGTTAAAACATACAATTAAATAATGCAAATTTTAAGTGCATTTCACTTGCGCAGTTAAAAAATCATAAGATTTTTATTATATTTGCAGACATATATGCAATTATTATGAATAGTTGCATACATGTTTGCAATTATTTATGAACAACTGCATTTTTAACTGCATTTCACTTATGCAGTTATAAATTGCACCATTTTTAACTGCATATCTGTTACGCGGTTAAAAATAGCACATGTTAAATGCAATTTTTAACCGCATATAACATATGCAGTTAAAACATACACTTGATCATGCAAATTTTGAAGTGCAATTCACTTATGCAGTTAAAAATTCATAACATTCTTATTATACTTCCATACATATCTAATATAAAGTTATGAATTGTATTATTTTTAACTGCATATATCGTATGCAGTTAAAAATTGCAGCTGTTAACTATATGCAATTATTATGAATAGTTGCATACATGTTTGCAATTATTTATAAACAACTGCATTTCACTTATGCAGTTATAAATTGCACCATTTTAACTGCATATCTGTTATGAAGGGAAAAATAGCACCTGATAAATGCAATTTTTAACTGCCTATAACATATGCAGTTAAAACATACACTTGAATCATGCAAATTTTGAAGTGCAATTCACTTATGCAGTTGAAAATTCATAAGATTCTTATTATACTTACATACATATCTAATATAAAGTTATGAATTGTATTATTTTTAACTGCATATATCGTATGCAGTTAAAAATTGCAGCCGTTAAATGTGTTTTTTAACTACATACTTGAAATGCAGTTAATAAATACAGCTGTTAAATGCAAATTTTAACTGCATTTTACATATGCAGTTAAAAACTAAAAAGATCCTTAAAAAATCTTGGTACCGAACTGTTGCATTTTAAGACTACACATGTATTACATAGTTAAAAATTAATGAAAAATGTAGTTAAAATCTATACTAAAATACAGCTTTTAACTACAACAGTATTTGTTTTAAATAATTGCATATTTGTATGCACATACTTAAGTTTTTCAGCTTTGTATGCAATTATTTAAAAACAATAATACAAAGTCGATTGAAAATTAAATCAGGCGTTTACCTGCAAGATGATGAAGCCATAATGAATCGCAAAAAAAGTCGAACAGTAGATCGAATTAAATCTGATTTCCCTACGAAGATTTCAAATCTTGATCGTCAATACAATCACAAGAGAATAGTCGACATGAAATAAACGAGGGTAATCAGGGAAACAAAATATTGTAAAAAAAATATGGACCGGATTTACAAATCTAAAACAAAAGGAGTTTTGGGCTATTAAATTTGATTTTAGGGATGTGGGTCTGATTTTCACTTAGTTTAATCCATCTAAATTAATTATGAAGGTTCCTGCAAGCTACAATTATGACACTGAAGTTCATGGTGAGTTTTTTTGTTCTGGAGAATATGATAGTGAGCTCGATGATATTGTATATTGCATCAAACATAATAATATTAGAGCATTAGTTAAAATTGTGCAAAAGAAAACCAACTTCATTCATAAGTCCGTTATTAGATACAGAAAAATCTAAAATCTGTCTGCATCTGTATCCGAAAAATAGATAAATATCCAATATTCAAAAAATGATGCAGATGGGGATAAAAAACATCCACATTCGAAAATTATCCGTCCAGTTTTTGTTAAGATTATACTTTATTTTATGTGTATTTTAGCACAATGAGAGATGTATTTTTTTATGAAATTAATATTTTATGTTATATGCATTTAATGCGTATTAACGGTTTAAAACTATTTTTTACCATCATATTTGTTGATTTTGTATAATTTTATAATCAATGAGATTGGAAAAGGTTCTATGTTAAGCCAAAATTTTGTATTTATTTTCTTTAGATTTATCGAAAATTAGCGGATCGGATAATTAACCGATATTCGTCTGTATCCGCAAATGTGGATATCCAATACCCGAAAATTATTTCAGATGAGGATGCGGATATGACACTATCTGCATTCGAAAATATCTGTTGTCCATGTAGTAGGTGCAAATTATTGAAGCATTTGATACCGAATATGGTAATAGTTCATTTGCGCCTATATGGTTTTGTGCCGAATTATTTGGTGTGGGATCGTAATGGAGAACTTATAGCACTTATTCTCGTACATTCGGAGGAAGAGGTGGATATTGAAATTATTCCGACGAATCTCATAGAAGATATGGTTGAAGATGATCAAACCAATTTTGGACCTCTAAATGGTGAATCAAATGTATTAGTAGAAGCATTTGAGATCACAGAAGAAAACAATATAGAGTACGAGACCGAGTCTGAATCAGAAAACGACGAGGACTGATTTAATAGTATACGTGTTGAAAAAAGATAATTTATGGGAGTATTGTTGTTACACTTTTTTTGTATGTTATATGCAAATTATTGATGTTAAAACTTGCTATGTTTACTCATAATTGAATGATATATTCTGCCATAATAAAATAAAATGTATATGACAGGTATTACATATGTCTTTCTTTAGGCGGTGGAGTTCTTCGCAGTATGGTTCCCCATCTTCGCCTCAAAGAGGAACCGTTCGCAGCGGAGGTGATGGCAGCGGTCCGTCGCAGGAGGTGCCGCGTACGGTGGTTAGATTGCTACCGAAAGCAGATGGCTCGTAAGTATTAAATTTACTTCAGTATTATAAATATTTTGTATGATATATTAGTCATGATTTGTCTGTATCATATTTAATGTAGGGGTTTTGAGCTTGAGCCTTCAAATATAGTGCTCAGCATATCTAAGTAGGCATACATGAGCCGTATGACTGCGTGCTGGCCGAAATGGAGTAGGATCGCAGAGCATGTCCGGGAGAACATCTGTCAAGGCTGTCTGGTAAGTGTAAACACTACAAGAATTACCGTTTATAGCAACGGGGGGGGGGGGCAACGGTCTCCAACGGCCTTTGACCAACGGCGAGCAACGGCAAGCTTTTCCCAGAATTTTTTAATAACAAAAAACACATGCCGTTGGAATAATGCCGTTGGCGGCCGTTGCTCGCCGTTGGAAATCCGCGACTTACCTGCAGATCAATCTTCTTCCTCCTCATTCATCTTACACACGAAAATCAACCCAAAAACCCCAATTTTCCCACCCTAAAAAATTTCCAACCCCATTTTATCCCCTTCTACACGTTCTAGCATCCCCATCTTGGTTTGCAAGCTTCACAACCTCCAAAATCAGGTATTATTTACTAAAACCCTAATTTTATTAAATTTTTAATTTTAGGTTAAATTGGTAATTTTGTGTATGTATTGTGCTATTGTCTGTGTAGTGTAGTGTATTGGACCTTAATTATTGTTATTAAACTAATTATTGCATGTTTAACTATGATTTGTTAAATTAGGTTTATTATTAAATTAGTGTCAAACTTAATAATTGTTACTAACCTAAGCATGAACCTCACTTGTTATTATATTGGTGATTGAATTGCGTAAAATCGTACGTAGAAAGTGATGATATTGACCTATAAATTGTTCACTTTTGATATGTTATGATACGATATATACGTGATACATTTTGTGCATGACTGGATGTGATTTGTGATGCGATTATATGTATAACATTGTTTGTTTATTTTATACGTTGCGCACACACTGAATTTTTTTTTGTTTTAGAAAAAAATCATTATATATGCGTTGATTCAACATATTGTTTATTGATATAAAAGTTTAAATTTTATGAAAATAAAATTTAAACTTTTGTATCGCTAATTTTAAAATTTAAACCCTTAGAGTGTTTTTGGCCCCGTCTGATAAGTATTGTATATGATCGCTGTGTGGATATTCGTTTTTTTAACAGAACGAACAACTATATTCATCGTATACAGTATTTGTTGGATTTGTTCCTGTATTGGACAAGTTACAAAAACAATAACGTAATTAAATCTCGTAAATCATTTCAGTTTAAACAGTTCGCAAAATTTCGGCAGCGCTTCCCTTTATGTTCCCTGTGTACACGCAATTGTGTACTGTTCAGGGAACTAAAGCGAAGTGCTGTCGAAATTTTGTTGAATCGTTTAAATTGAAATGATTTATGCGATTTAATTACGTTATTGTATTTGTAATGGGAGGTAGGATGACCCATCAACAAAGTGTCAATGATCAATTAATATCAAATTCGCTAATAAAATTGTTTAAATAGAATATAATGTTCATTTCAAAATAAGCTTTAAGTATTATTTTAACAGATATAACAAAAACAAGAAGAATGTTTATAAAATTGTTTTAATAAAAAATGTCAATGCAAATTTATATCGTACTTTTAATTATATACGTAGGTAAATGGACAATTATTTTACTGATCGGAGTTGGATGTAGAAAAAACGAAGGGTCGATACTGAAGGCTCAACAAGTGATCACATAAATGACTTTTATGGCGTGCTGACCCAGATTTTTCAGTTGACATATTTCACCCGACCCGCAGAAGAAGTATTTTTTTTAAATGCAACTGGTTCAGCAATGTTCCAGGTTCTAGAATAAACGTGGATCCAAAATATAATCTTATAGAAATAAAACATACTTCGAGGTATTATAAGTACGATCCTTATGTCAATTCATGTTTGCACTATTTGTAGCAACTGTATAGCTCATATTTTTTCAAACGTGCAGGGGGAAGTGGACTTGGCCGATTCTGATGTTTCTGTTGTCCGGCGCCATTAGAGCAGCAAAATTGCAAAAACTATCGCGAAACAATAAACAACATCAAAACATCAGGAAAGAGGCCTCATTGGATGAGTGAAGCTGTCTTTGATGAGTTCGCCACCTAGTGGAGCAACGAGGATTTTGTGGTAAATCTATCATATATTTAATTTAAATTGTTTGAGGCAAATAATATATAAATAATTAAAACTATCAAAACAATTTTTGTTTTCAATTTAAATTTGCGGAGGCAGTCCAAGAGGAATTCTACAAACAGGAGCAGGAACCCCGTTACACATCGCGGTGGTTCCAAGTCTTTCCAGCATCACCGGGAAGATTTGGTATAATTATTAAATAAGATAAATAGTTAATTATTTTAAGTTTTAATTTGTTAAAATATAAATAATGTATATTTATATGTGCATATTTTAGGAGAGACAACGCGGGGGGCTGTTAGTTATTGGGATGTGTTTACCCATACACATGCCTTGACTCAGGGCAGTTTCTTACTCTTGGGACCACGATGACAAAGCGCGTGCTGCCTATGTAAGTATAACATAAGTAACTAAAACTTACAAGTTAATTGAAATAACGTTAACTAAATTCAATTATATTTTGCATGACAACAAAAGTTCCAGGAAGCGCGGACAGCCTTACTTGAGGATACGGGACGAGCTCACTTGACCCCCGATGAGGAGGACGCCATTTTTGAGTCTATCATGGATCCAGTGACCCGCGGCAGACGCTACGGATATGGAAGCCAATCGGTAATTTAAAGTTAAATTTTAAGTTAGTAAATATCCTTATACTAGTGTATTCCATTCATATTTTGAACTATCCTTATACCCGCGGCAGACGCTTCCATATCCGTAGTTTGTTTTATGAATTTGTTAGTGAATATATATAGGTTAGTTAATTTGCAATTATTTTAATACTAATTTTTTTAGTGTAGTTGATAATTTAAATTTGTTTACAGGCTCAGACAGCCCAAAGAGAATATCAAAAGGCTCAAGATAAGGAAGAGATTGCGCAGCTACGAGCCGAGCTTACCGAGATGCGGGAACGCAATTTGCTGCATGAAGCAAGGACGGAGGAGATGAACCAGCGTATGGCGGAGTTCATTGCACAGTATGGACAGCCTCCTTCGTCTAGTGGTTCTGGTGCGGAGTGATTTAGGTATGTTTTGTTATTGGCATGTATATTTTGGAGTTGGTGAGAATTTGATACATTTTGATGGTTTCTGTGTATATTTGGATTTGATACATTCTGATGGTTTCTGTGTATATTTGGATTTGATACATTCTGATGGTTTGGTTGTGGATGTTGGTTTGGATTTTTTGATGTTGGTTTGGATTTTTTGATGTTGGTTATGTTTAGATATTGGTTTATGTTGAAATATATGCACGATTTGGTTATATCTATATGTTTTGATATAGTTGTTATATATATATATGCTCGAAATGGAGCTGTTTTGATATAATTGTGGTTGTATGTGGCTGGAAGCAAGCACTGCTGGTTTTATTTAAAAAAATATACCCAGATTTCCAACGGCTTCCAACGACGACCAACGACACACTGGTCATTTACGTCCAACGGCTTCCAATGGCAAATTCCAACGCATTCCAACGGATTTCCAACGGTAGTTTGGTCAACAAGATTTGACACGTTGGCAAACTTGCCGTTGGAAGCCGTTGGTATAACCCCGTTGGTGCCGTTGGAAGTCGTTGGAAGCCGTTGAAACATATACCAACGGGATTTTCAATGGCCTCCAACGGCTTTCCAACGGCCTCCAACGGCTTACCGCCGTTGGAAAGAGCCGTTTCTCTTGTAGTGAAAATTATATATCATTATATATAATTACTTTACAATTTGTTGACTAAATATAAATGTATAACTTATATTTTTTCAACATACATACAGAGTGCGGTAGACCTATAAGAGGAGGGTGTTTTTCTTTGCCAGTGCCACTAGAACTCCGAAATTGCAAAGAATTACCGGGATACGATATCTACTACCAGAAAATCTGAAAAGAAGCCAAATTGGATGGGCGCCAGCGTATGGGATGCTTGGGTCGCATGGTGGGGTAGCAATGAATTCAGGATAAGTCTATCAGATGTCATCTTAATTTGTTCAATAGAGAATACATAATTTATACCTTTAAAATATAATCTTAATTTTTAATTTGCGGACGGAGTCAGACAGGAACTCGGCGAACAGACAGAAAAATCCAGCCACACACCGTGGTGGCTCGAAATCATTTCAGCATCATTGCGAGGATCTGGTAAATTGATTAATTGCAATTACGAGCAGTTATTACATTTTTTGTATAAATTTATATGAACAACAATAATATACACCAATTATTGCATTAAAGAGAGCGTGGGCCTTCTGTCTCGTATATGGACGTACTTGCACATACTCATCCCATCAGGCAGACCGACGACGAGGATCGGTGACATATGCCTGACATGAGGATGATAAAGCATACGCCGCACATGTAAGTATATTTTAAGTTATAAGTTATTAATAATGATCATTTTAATTAATTAGTCATAAAATATTATAATAATGTCATGTAATATTTAATTGTATTTAATTTTGTATTGCAGGAAAGATTTATGCAAACACGTGCGCAGATGCTTGAGCATTCGAGACGGGAGCAATTGACCATTGATGAGGAGGACGCTATCTTTGACTCCATTATGGACCCAACACAGAGAAATAGGCGCTATGGCTACGACAATCAATCGGTAATTTATAAAAATTAACTAAGTTGTAAAAATTGCTTAATTTTTATAAAAGTGACGGAATAACTTAAACATATTTCGACTTGTTTTGTAAGCTCGGGTATCATAAAAGGCCTATCAAAAGGCTCAGGACAATGTTGAGATTAGTGAGCTTCGACGGCAGATTGCACAGCTGCATGAGCAGGATCGCCTCCGAGCAGCGCAAATGGAGCAACTGAACCAGCGTTTGGCCGAGTATATGGAGCATCATGGAGCTTTCCCTTCGTCTGGTGGTTCCGGAGCAGATGACGAGTCGTGAGATATGTTTTGCAGTTTTTTTTTGAAATTTGTGTATATATACAATGAGAGATAGTGAGGTTGATTTGTGGACATGTGGTGTTTGATGTTGATTTTACTGCAAAATGGCGATGTATTGGCATATTGGGTATTTTTACTTTTATTTTAACATTTCTAAATGTGCTTCAGTCATCTCATATATTTGCATTATTTTGCTTAAAAATAGTATTAGAACAAAAATTGCTCTCACGTGGTTAATTTGTTCAACTTATGAATGTTGCTAAATAAATTTCTCACTTACAAATGTACATGCATACCCAGGTGGGCCTTCAAATCACAATGTGCATGCATTTATAGTTATACTTCTTAAAGTAAATTTGACAGTATCATCTCCTGCTTCTTCCTCCTTAGCAATTCTCCAGCTCGATCTACTTCTCAGCGAGCGCCTTGTGGTGCGATAGCTCTGCTAATATTCTTTAATTTGGTCCGATGTTGGCTTTTGGTTGTTTTTCATGGATTTGGGGGTTTTCTCCTTCACTGGAGATTTCGTGAGGCTTTGCCCCTCGTTCACCGACATCGCCGAAGCCTTGCTCGCGATTGTAGCTCCCCCTTTGTCGGTGTGTTTCACGAGTGAGCGCTCGGTCGAGATTGCCGTATTCTCTACTGTGGCCTTCTCTGCTTTGGCTCGTTTCAAGTTTCTGTTGGTCGATGGTTTGTTCATGGAGTTGTCGCCATGTTTTGTGAAGTCGATCCATTGCTCGCTTAGATCCGCTTCTTTGGCAAATCGGGATTTCACTACCCGATTTGTGCCCAAACTTATTTTTGGGGCTGCGGTGGACTTGATGGCTTCGGGATCGTCTGAGATTGTCTTTGGTTCTTTTGATGGTGGTCCCGATAGTGGTCAATCGGGCGTTTTCTCTGATGTTGATTTTAAGACGAGGAAGAAGGGAGAGTTCACCACTCCTTTTTTGCCTCGCCTGTCTGTTTTGGGCAGATCTGCGAATGCTTGTCCGTTTGGTGACGATGTCTTCTTCGGATCGGTTATCGGTGGTATGGGAGATAAAGAGTTGATCGCTTTATCTCCTCCCCCGTGCCATCTGTCTGCTGCTGATGCGGTATTGACTGGGAAATCTTCCGTGTCAGTGGGTGTCTCTTGTGGGTTGTCCATGGTTGGTGGCGGGGTCTCGTCCTCTGTCTTGATTTTGGGAGATTCGGAGAATGCGGTCTCGGCTGCTCCTTATTCTTTTCTTCGGGTTGCTGAGGATCTTTGTTTGAAGGTTTGCTTTTCTCGTTCGCTATCTTTTTTTGTAGATTTTGCTGGTATGCCTTTTTACTTTTGGTGGTTATCCGTTGATGTCGGTACTGTGTTCTTGAGCCTTGACACACTTAGGTGTGTGCTCCCTGACATTATTGCCTCGTACGAGTCTGATAGTGTGTCAGGTCCCTGTTGTTTTGGTTTCTCCTTTTCGTATGTCTGTTTGTTCGGTGGTTTGCAGAAGAGCTTTTGGCTACTGTCGGTGTTGTTGGCTTACTGTTGCGGCATCAGTTGTGTCCATACTAGGATGTTAGTATGGAGCGATCCGAGGGGCTCTTTTGGTTGGGTTTTGATGTTGAGTCACTACGAGTCCAGTTCTGTGTCGTTAGTGACTTGGTCTCTTTATCGTATCCCGGTATTGGTAGGATACCTTCGGTGCCATCGGACGTCACAGTGGACCTGGAGCGATTGGCTAGGGCGGTATCCCATCCCCTTATCTGTGCGTATAGTGACCGCCCGTGATCACTATACGGACAGCCTGGGTTACTTCCAGCTTTCAGTGTTCCATTCTTCTGGTCCCTCTGCTTGGTGCGACTCGCGAATCTTACCGGTGATGCGGGGCTGTATTGTTAGTGACAGTCCCGTTTTGGTAAGATTCCCACAACAATTTGGGATGTGACTGGTTTGCTCCCTTACACTTGTCCGGACCTTTTTTTGTCAGCCCCGTGTCGTTTTTCCTTCCCATTCTTATCCTGATCTCGCCTCGCAGTCCGTTGCGTCGGGGGTCTCTGCTTCTGTTATCTCTTCCTCCTCCATCGTTCCCTATATAGCAGATCTTCCTTGTCCCGCTCTTGATTGGCTCAGGTGGCAGTTTGGTGTTCGCCTGGTTCGCCTTCCCTATTGTTTACGATTTTCTCCTGAACTTTCTGATCCTTCAGATCTCTTGGGCACATCTTCCTCTTCCTGCTCTTCGGCGTGCTCCCTCCCCTCTTCTTCTTGCTCTCTGTCCATTACCATCCCGCTGATGAGTAAGGCAGAAATTGCGCTTCTTAATGAGCGCCTTGATTGCTTGTCCAGGAACTCCTTTCCGGAGGTTGCTGCGGAGTCTCAGTCGGCCTTGACCGTTAGTGAGGAGTCTTTTGTGACTACTTCACAGTCCGCTGCTTCTCCTGTCCGTTCGTCCTGTCGTAGATCGCGTAGAGTCCTTTCTACCCCTCGCACCATCCGTACACGCTCTATAGCGGCGTTCGAGCAGATCGATAGATCTACTCGATACTCGCTGTATCTTGTTTGAGCTCGCTCGGTCATCCCGCTTGTTGTGGTCTGGCTTCCGCTCTTGCTGTTTTTCTCTTTGGTCTTATCGTCCTCTTTCTGTTTTTTCCGTCATGTCGAACTTTCTTTTCTGGAATGTTCGCGCTATTGGCAACGATGCGTCTTTGGCTAGGCTAAAACGCATTGTCCGGAAACACTCGGTTGGTTTGATTGCTCTTCTGGAACCTTTTCTAGATCCGGAGGGCATAAACAGTACCGTTTTATCCTTAGGTTTTGGAGGCGGCTCTGCCAATGTCTCCGGTAAGATTTGGATTTTATGGTCCAAATCCATTACGGTCCAATCTATTTTTGACTCATCTCAACTCTTCTCGGTTGCATGCTCAGCTCTCTCTTTTGCTTCTCCTTTTCTATTCTCGGCTGTTTATGCCAAATGTGATCGCTCAGAGAGGTTAACTCTTTGGACCGACATTTAGGTCTCGGTTCCTTGGGTTTTTCTAACTCTGTGGTTGGCGGCGATTTTAATATCGTCGCATGCCAGGCAGAGAAACGGGGAGGAGCAGCCATCAACCGTCTTGCGATGGCGGATTTTAACTCGTTCATTGTCGGCTCTGGTCTCTCTGAGCTCCCTTTTGTGGGCTCGGCGTTCACCTGGTCTAATAACCAAGTAGGCCCTAGCCGTATTCTTTCTAGGCTAGACCGGGTTTTCGGCTCGGAGGATTGGTTTCTCTTACCCTTTTCATTCTCGGTTGTTCATCTTCATCGGACATTCTCTGACCATTCTCCTCTGATTGTTCGATGCTCTCCTTTCTCCCTTTCGGGGCCCTCTTCATTTCGCTTCCAGAGCATGTGGAGATCTCACCATACTTTTCTTCAAGTGGTAGCTGAATCTTGGACCGTTCCCATTGTTGGCCCTCCCTGTTCTGTCTTCAGTCGCAAGCTGAAGCATCTCAAGTGCTGCCTTAAGGTATGGAACGTTGATGTTTTCAAGAACATCTTCGATCGTGTTAGGTTAGCCGAAGAATCTCTTATCGTTGCTGAATCTTTGTTAGACGAGACTCCGTCCTCGTCCAACAAGGAGGCGTGGGCTTTAGCTCAATCCATCTTCGCTTCGGAACTTCGTATGGAAAATGACTTCCTACATCAAAAGGCAAGGGTCAAGTGGGTGGTCGACGGTGATGCGAACTCCAAATTCTTCCACTCTTATATTCGCAAGAAGAACAACCTTCTCACTATTCGTGAGATCTTGCGTCCTGATCAATCTATGGCCTCCACGCCTGAGGAAGTCAAAGATACAATTTTGGCTCACTTCCAATCTTTTCTTGGATCTCCGTCGGTTGCGGTAACCGACCCAGCTCTGTTAGCCTTCATTCCCAGGATGGTTCTCTCGCCTGAAAGTGACCTCCTAGCGGATCCCCCATCGCCTGAGGAAATCCGAGCTAGTGTTTTTGCCCTGAGCAAGGATAGTGCCAACGGCCCAGACGGCTTCAACGGTACCTTTTACCGTTGCTCGTGGCCTATTATTCAGGCTGATTTTTGTCTTGTTGTCCAGTCTTTTTTCTCTGGGAGGTTCCTCCCCACTAGCTGGACCTCCACCAACCTTTTTCTCGTCCCTAAGTGCGAGAACCCGCAGTCCTGTGGGGACTTTCGGCCCATTAGCCTTTGCAACTTCTCGAATAAGGTTATTTCCAAGATCCTGGCTAGTCGTTTGGCCCCTTTCCTTGAGCGTATTATCTCTTCTTCTCAAGCGGGGTTTGTTAAAGGGCGCTTAATTTCCGACAATGTCCTGTTGGCCCAGGAACTGATCTCCCAGCTTGACAGGAAAGTTCGGGGCTCAAATGTTGTTTTCAAACTGGACATGGCTAAGGCTTACGATCGTATGTCCTGGTTTTTCGTCATTAAGGTTTTGAGAACTTTCAGTTTTCCAGAAACCATCATCGACCTGGTTTGGAGGCTTATCTCCAACTGCTGGTTCTCAGTGCTCATTAACGGTTCTGCTAATGGGTATTTTAGGGCGGGGAGGGGTTTGCGTCAAGGAGACCCCCTTTCGCCCACGCTTTTTGTGATCGTGGCAGAAGCTTTCATTCGCGGTCTTCATACCTTAACGGTCTATGGTCAGATTCAGCGTTTCGAGATCCCTAGGGGTTGTCCTCTTATTTCTTCTTTGTCTTTTGCTGATGACATTGTTATCTTCTCAAACGGTAGTCGCTCCTCTATCCGGCGGCTCCTTAGTTTCATCCATCAATACGAGAGGTCCTCTGGTCAGCTCGTAAACCCTTCCAAAAGTTGTTTCGTTCGTGCGAAGGACTGCTCTTCCTCTCGATCTTCCTGGATTGAGACATTCTCGGGCTTCAAGGAAACTTCCCTTCCATTACCTTACCTGGGTATTGTTCTGTTCCGAGGTAGGAAGCTTAACGCTTTTTTCGACCCTTTAACTGACAAGGTGAGGGGTAAGATCATTCGTTGGAATGCGGCTCTTCTTTCCCAGGCCGGCAGACTGGTTCTCATAAAGTCTGCGTTAGATTTTATGGGAACTCATGTCTTTGCGGCTATGACCCCGACCTCCTCCTTCTTCCGATCGTACCGGTCTTTGGCCTCGGGCAACAAGGAGGACGGCCGTCGTCATCACTGGATTTCGTGGGATACAATTTGTCGTCCCAAAATCGAGGGCGGCTTGGGGCTTCGTAACCCCAAGGATATTTGTGCTGCTTTTGCTTGTAAACTGTGGTACAGATTTGGTGCTAACGACTCTTTATGGGCTTCTTTCCTTCACGCAAAGTACCATAGACTGGCGGGTTCTAATTATTCAGGTTCCCCGTCCTATGCAAGTGAGACATGGAAGCACATGTAGTCAGTGAAGTCTTTCTCTGATTCTCATGGCGGACTTTCAGGCTGGGACGGCGCTTCGTTTTCCATCCTGAGAGCTTGGACTTCGTTTAGAATTCCTTGCCCCATTCGTCCTTTGTTTTCCTTCATTTGGGATTCTCGATCTCCTCCTAAGGTTTCTATTCTGATGTGGCGTATCCTTCATAATGGGCTGCCATTAGACGAGAATCTCAAGAGGATAGGCATCCCCTTAGTATCCCGATGCAGATGCTGCGGCAACGGTGAATCAGAATCCTTGAACCATTTATTCTTCGACAGTTCCTCAGCCAGATCTTGCTGGAATTACTTCGGAAACTTGGTTGGTGTCCGAGGAATTGCCAGATCTGTTAATGATCTACCATCTACCTTGGTGGGCTGGGAACTCTAGGAAATCTCTTCGTTCGATCATTCATCGCTTGATTCCCTGTCTTATTTGCTGGCACATTTGGTGTGCTCGGAATAAGGCAATCTACGATAGCTCTCCTATGGACCCTACGGCCATTATTCGGCACGTTAGGAATGACGTATTCCTTGCTTTCCGAGGTAGGCCTTTCAGGGGAAGCACGGGCTTCCGTATTCAGCGTCTCGTGGGTCTTCTTTCTATTTCTTGTGTGTTGAGTTCCGCTAGAATAGGTGTTGGTTAAGTTATCCAGGCGGGGCGTTGGCCTTCATCCAGCGCTCTTGATTCCCTCACCCCCCCCCCCATTTTTGGTTTTGATGAGTTTGCTAGTTTTTCAGGTTTAGGCGTTGTCGTCGAGTCGACTGCCCGATTTTGGTTTTGATAGGTTGTGAATTCGTCGATGTCTTTGGCTGTGGTAGGTTCTTCGGTTTGCACTTCTGGTATTCGACCTTCTGTTCGGGTGGTGGCTGTCGGAGCTCATCGAGTGTTGTCTATTGGCAGCCATGGTGTGCTTGAGGTCGTTTGTTGTGGGTTTCTTTGCTTAGTGTGTTTTGCTTTTGGTCCTCTTTCGGTCCCTTTTCATTATGGCGGTGGTTGGTTTACTATCTGGTGGTCTGGCCTACACCTTTACAGGTGTAGCGGGAAAGCTGGTAGAGCGGGCTGTTGTTCCAAATGTTTCAGCTGGGTTTATTTGGTTTCTTCTGTTAGTGCATCTTTTTTCTATTTCCTGTGAACTTTATAGGCTTGTATCTGTTCTCGGTAGTATGGGAGACATATTTTTGTATGCCTTTCCTTTTTCTATGAGCCTCTGGAGAAAGGCTTTTTTTCTCCTTGTTATTATAAAAAAAAATTCTTCAAAAAATAATAATAATTGATTATGCGCAAAAAAAAAAATTGACAATATCATTGTCTGCATAAACTGAACCTAAAGCAGCATTTGAGAAGACCAAAACAACTGAAGAGCAGCTTTGAACCAATTTTTTTATAATACTAAAGTTTTAGTATTCGTTTCTTTTGTTTTAGTTTATTTTATTCTACTGGAAATGGAAATGATACTTGTACTTATACATCCATATGCTCTTTTAGCTAATATGGAAACATATTATATGCATCTTCACTTCACAACATGGCTTCATCTCTTCTATCTCTTCTTCTATCTAGTCTAGTAATAGGGAGAATTCAATGCATAAGACTTTCACCGTGGCTTTTGTTATACATGTGAACTTCTATCCGTGGTTTTGACATTTGACTCTTGTTAATAAAAATATTTTAAAAAAATGAAAAACAAAAGAAGAAGCGTAACTAAACTACTATCTGGCTTTGCATCAACAAAGTAGTTGAGCCTTAATAATTAAGAAAGATGCACTGGTTGATATATTCCTTGGAAAACTCTACATTTGGTTATATTGCTTATTTTCCAAATATGAAAATTCTCAGCTGTTTTATAAAGCATATATGAACATGAAAGTATATTTGCTAACAAAATAGTGCCATTTCCACCAACTTACATGCTATACCATGAAAGTATAACTCTGAGATGATTACTTAAATGTGGTTAAAACTTATTTACCGTAACATGCTAGACTAACCTGCTCGACCTTTTGCTTTCCCTTAGTTGAGGATGCTGACTAGTACGGGAAGTAAGGTTAACATTTAGAATTAACCCTATAAACAGCAAGTAATTGTAGTCAGTGGGATACAGCATTGTACATATTATTTCGAGATTTGACTATGTCTGAATCCGCAATCAAAGTTATTGAAGTTAATGTGGTATTGCTGGAGGGAGAGTTCTAACAATTTATTTCGTATAATAAGTCAGTGTTCTGTCAACTGCTAATACTCTTTCAGAATTATCTTTGTTAATCAAGATTCATAAACGAACGATTTGTGATGGTCTGTTCATTAACAAACTTGAGTTTTAAATAAAACACTCATCATACATCTATTACAATGTAATTTTTTGATGAAAAGTTTCTAAACGATCATAACATATTTAGCTTTCACATTGGTGCAGTTTTGGTAGAAAAATCCAAATCTGAAATCAATTCTTGGACATACTCGATGCCAACCGAAAACCGAATCAGATCATCAGTCAATCCTCGAGCTTTGCAAATATCGGCAGGGATGGGTTTATGTGACGGGAAGCATGGCAAGCATACAGTTGAATTCACACTTCCTGATATAAAATTTATTCGATTAACGTTGGAAATTAACAGAAAGCAATTCATAAGCACTGTTTGAAATAAAGAATGAATTACCAAGGCAAGTTCTTGTTTGAAAACATTTGGAAGTATTGACAATGTGCTTTGAGAGAGATACTGATCCTGTCATGATACTTAGGACCGCACCTGCACCTTTTTCCTAGAGTTCATAAATTAAAATGCTTAATTGACTGAAAATATTGAATACACTAATTTGAATACATTAATTTTTTAGCTTTCTCAATGATTCTAGGGCTTCTACGAAGTATCAAAGATGGTGATTGGTTAGATGTTCCTGCTTGACTTTGTATGCTTATCTTCATCCAAGTCAAAACCGAAATCTCAAATTTATAACCCTGACCTATTTAAATGAAGGCTTTACATGAAGGCTATATTGGCATGTCGTTAAAATTATGTGGACATCTATGTTATGATCATTGGAAATATGGTATTCCATGGTTTACACAATATTTTCATTAGATGGTAGTTGTTAATTATGGGTAGTGTATCTATATACTACGTTTTAAAAGAGTTAATTCACATCAAAGATTTGTTGTAGATATCTATCTGCTTATGCATGTATTTCATATTCTAGCTTCGAAGTAATGTATCAAATGGAAACTCTATTCCACCTTTGTCTAAGGTAGGTTTACTACTATAGAGTCCATAATTATTATATTTGTGAACTATTTTCTGCATGTTCCTCCATTGATGCCCTTTGTATAAAAATGTATGTTCGGAAAATTTTCGATTACCAAACTGACTGTTCCTTACCTTTTTATTATTATTATATATATAATTAACTTTCAAAATGCTATGGGTTTGGTTATTATAATGACTACTGAAATTGGGCATCTCTTTTGGGATGAAATTCGATTTTGGGAATATCAAATTTTAGCAAGTTTGAATTTACAGAAGTAAACCTAATTGATAAGAAGAGTTGCTACAGTAAGTAATTATGCCATTATTGCTACTATACGTACATTCTTTCAAAAATGATGAAAAGCAGCCATGTAAATTTATGTGTAGGCAGTTTGTATATTGATTAGAGCAGAAAAAGTTTTTATACGTCCTCGACCTTTAGTTACACATGACTTGTCATCAATAAATACATAACTTTGTTAGTTTATTAACTCATAATGACTTTTAAGTTTCTTCCATTCAACATACAAAATGTAGAATTTGATGACAACCTTATGTTAATTTGCAGCATTATCACAATCGTTTAATGTATCTTAGTGACAAAATTCTAGCAATTTCACTAATGTTCTTATAACATATAATGATCATATAGGCCAATTTATGCACACTCCAGATTGTAGACCAGATAAATACTAATGGTAATGTACCTTTTTCTTTCCAGACCCATGGTCCAATTCAATGTTATAACACTTCCATTTGAGTGTATTCATGTCTGTTTGGAGAACACCAGACCCAAGGTGTGCAAAAAAATAATAATCATTTTTTCTATCTATTCTTCAGTGCATGTATTCATGTACTCTTCTTTATTCAGGCTAGTTCTAGCATGAGAACAGACATTGCAATGAGGATGAGCATGGCTAATCAAGTAAAATTATATTAAAAATCTAGTTTATAATTATACATTTCTATTCAATCATTTAACATTTTCAATGCTTTAGGCCACACCATCTACTTCCATGTTGAGTTCAGAGACTGATATCCGCAAGTTAGTCTTTGACATTTTCCAAGAACCTGCAAGCCTGTAAGCTAATTTATAACCTTTTTTTCTCAATTTTGTCATGCTAATGTAGAAGTTAACATAATGTCTGTATCCATTCATTTGCACATTGCCTGAGAACATGGATGCATGTTAATGAAGTGATAAAGCGACCTGGTCATGTACACTCCCTCCCTCCCTCCCTCATACTCACACAATTCATGCTTTTTGTGTAATGTTTTCTTGCTTGTCCCAAAATATTATAATAGCTTTCATGCTACTAATGGTTGTTTATATAGATTAATTAGGGAAGCTATCAATGAACGAGTGGATGTTGGTCATATATACTCTACAATTGATTTGTCCCACACCCCGTCGAAAATACATTATTTGTTGTTGTATATAAGCTAATGGATGAAGAAAGAAGTTGTTCCAATAATATCTAATTGAGTTGAGATGATGTTATGTAGTTTAATAATACGGGCCATGAATAAATGGCATGCAAATTGAGAGACAAATAATTTTAGCTACTATGGAGATGTAAAAAGTATTTTAGGAAATTCAAAAGGACACGGTTGAATCCTATTCATGGAATTTAATTCTCATTATTAATAGTAGAGATAGAGATGTTGACAAAGCTCCTTTTACGAGGATTTGACTTTGATGATCAAGCACCTAATATATGACAGATCTCATGCTTTGTTTAACCTTTAGTTATTTATTTGCATTCTCGATGTTCAAACTTTGCTCTGCCTATAACGTCAAATTTGTAATACTGTGCTAATAAATAATATTAGTTAAAAATTCTACTTACGTGGCTGTTTTTTTAATTATCACTGTATAGCCATAACTCCTTTTGGGTTGATTTAGCTTGATCTTCAAAGGTCGATTGAACCACAAATATACCATTCTGTAACCTTTGGTGGTGGTATTTATTTACGTTTTGAACTTTTCCAAATTTCTCTCCACTTATAAAATAATAATTTGTGAGATAATTTACTCAATTTTTAGTGAACTCAACAATATACACTTTCGGGGATGCAGTACAAGTACTATAACTGTTACGTATATAACTTATATATATATATATATTATATAATGTAAATAGGAATGTAGTGACATTGCAATTTCTTACTTAGGAATGACACTCTTATGTCATTTTGTTATGATTAAATCAAGGGACAGTTTGGCTAAAGTCTTTATTAAGTTTCAAAATATACCAAACATCCTTGCCAAAAAAAAGTATGTAAATTATGTCCCTAGAACTAAGTTACTGAATAATTGCAAACATTTACACAATTATTTAGTAAATAATTACAGACAATTATGCAATTATATCCAAAAATTGCAGACATTTCCACAATTATTCACTGAAAAATCGCATAAATTTCTGCAAATTTTTCAGAAAATTGCGGAAATTTCCGCAATTATTCACTGAATAATTGCAGACATTTATGCAATTTTTGTATATAATTGCATAAATGTCTGCAATTGTTCATAGAATAATTGCATGAATGTATGCAGTTATTCAGTAACTTAATTCTAGGGACCTAATTTAAAACCTTTTTTGGGAGGAGTTTTCGTGTATTAAGTTTGATTTTAAGGACTATTCACTTAAATCAATATAAATAACTTGGATTTTTGGCACATTTAAATACTGCATCAAATTTTGGTAGCAGTTCAGGCATGTAAATTACAGCCATGGATTGGATGGTATAGCTTTCTAGATTATTAATTACTCATTAGGGATAATACTTGGGAAATTTGAAGCATCAGCAAGAGTTGTATCTACTCTATCTTTATCCCCAAGTATCCACACTGATTTGCACATATTTAATGTAACGACCCACCTTTTTGGATGGTTTAAATCGACAATAAATCATACATGTCAAACTCAAACCATTCAAAAGGGAGGATTGTTAATGGGGTAATAAGAAAATAAGAGAAATGAAAGAAAAACAAAACACAGAATCTCACAGCGAAATGACAAAATATAATAATCAAATAAATAGTTCATGAAGTTGTTTTATAAATACATTTGATTATACTTTTACAATACAATCAGAGTTATACATACAGCAGGATAACAGGATAATGCAGCGGAACAACATGATGGAGTGGAATAAATATAATATAATATAATAAATAGTATACAAATCTCCGTCTTCGTCCTCCAATAATAAAGTCTTCAACACTGAAATGCTCAGGCTGACCCGAGCGTAATGAAAAGACAAAACACTCAAGTCGGAACTAAAAGATCTTATGTAAGTTAAATCAACAGCAAATAGATATAAGTGTAATGGCTTCAGAGATGTTTACGGGATTTTACATCTCCTATCTAGTGTATAACGTGCGTGCAATAACCTAAGAGATGTTCGGGATTTCCATCTCCTAAGGATCCGTTAAACTATTTATATATAGTATTATACGCTATATATATAATGTCTATCAGTAAAGTAAAGTAAAGTATTAAAATAGCGTTAAGGCGTTACCCATATCCCCCTTAACACATTTTTATAAATCCTGTAGTCTATACAGTACTATAAACTCCACCAAACCGGTGGGCTATCAAGGAGCACTCTATAGGTACAACACAAAACAAAACCGTAGTGGGCTTGATAAGGCATATAACAAGGCACACAAGGCTATACCCATGGTAGGATTCTACCGGATTACGGAAACAGGCTGGTGGTAACGCATAGCAGCTACTACGGTCCATCTCGAACAACACTCCCATAATCAAATCGAAGTGGCCACCAATCAATCACAAAGTAATAGATATGGTATCGAAGAAGCGTGTCCAATAGGAGGAGCGACCTCACTTGGCCTGGTTATGGCTCCTGATTTTAGTCATATCAAGCTGACCCAAGGGGGCAGGGCTGCGTTTCTTACCTCATACCAGAAGCGTTCGCCAAACCATCCTACTTCGTTATTGATTCTCCACCACGTGCACAGTTGTTAAAGTGGTTTCAGAATTGGCAGAGAGTATGACAATATCCGACCTCGGTCTCTTTAACAACCAATCGTTATATTTTTCACACCGTGGTCATTTTATAAAACATTTATAATAATAAATCTAAAAAACAGTTTATACTTCATATCAAGATATCCATATACTTATTTTAAAAGTATAAATATATTCATAAATACCGAGGAAGGTTTCTTTCAATCAATTTCAAAAGTAATTTATAAATCTCTCTTAAACAATTTATAAATTATTTATATGCTTTAAAACCATTTATAAAGCTATTTATAAATTTCAAAACAGTGTACAACTCTTCCCCTTTAAACTAGTTCCTTTACAAACCCTTTATAAAAATCCTTTAAACCTTTATAAACTTCTTTATAAAACCGTTATAAAACCTTTTATAAAATCTTTTATAAAATCCTTTTATAAAATCCATTATAAAATCTCTTACAAAACTTTTATAAATTCCTTACAAACCTTTTACAAAATTCTAAAATCCTTTACAAAAATCTTTTATCTATTAAAGTTATTATAAAAGTCTATATTTATTATTTTAAATCAAAACTATATTTATTATATTAAATTAAATTTAAAATATATATATTAAAACTATATTAAATACTTTATTAAATTAAATTTTAAACTATTTAAAAATATATATTTAAAACTAAATAAAATTATAAGTTAAAATCCTAAATTTACATTTAAAACCATATATTAACTTATAATTTGAAGCTTTAAAACATATAAAATAAATTATTTTCCAAATATAAATTTTTAAATAAAATCTTTAAATTAAATTTAAAAATCAAATTTATAAATCAAAATTATAAATCAAACATACTTTACCATTTAGAAAATAATTTAAAACCGAACAACGGTGTCCGTATATAATTTTCTACCCTATGGTCAAGTGATAGGGTATGTATCATTTCAACTAAAAATAGTTAAATTTTCCTAGTATATATCATTTCAACCCGTATCCCGAATTAATAATTTCCAAATCAATAAAACCGCTCGGGTTTATCATTTTAACCCATAATGATTTTCCCTAATCTATAAGATCGTTCGGGTATATATCATTTCAACCCATAGTGATAACAGAGATATAAACATCCAATCATCCAAAGTGTCAACAAATAAACATCCATCACAATCATCATCCAAATCAGCCAATAAATCACAACAATTAACTAGTTATCATTATCAGGTATTTAACTAACAATTTAAATTCAATATTAATTTAAATGGCAATTTAATTCAATATAAATTCAACTTAAATTAAAATGTCAAATCAAACTACCAAATAGAAACCAATAATATTCTAATCACATTATAAATTTAATTTAACTAACATAAGATAGTTTAGTATTTGTGAGTGGTTAAATCACTCACCTTTGATTTATCGTCGATTTAAAATCCAAATAAGGCCCAAAATTTGAACAGTCTCAGAATGCAGACAAACTAGTTTCATATTGTCCGGAATTTCGATATTAACCCAACACAAGAAACCGCGTCCAAATCCGAGCTCGTATGAAAAAGTTATAAGCGTTAGAAGTTATAATATTTTAAATTTCATTTAAAATAATCAAGGGCAAAACTGTAAAATACCCATCATCACGAAACCCTACAGACCGCTCAAATTTGACATCGAGCTCCAGCCGCCACGTTGACCGCCCCTCTCTCCACCTATACGTCACCGCAGCTCTTGGAACAACCGCCTCCGAGTTCGCCTTGCCTCCGCCTACACGCCTACCCCAGGTCGACGTGCCCACTGCCCGCCGCCGCCGCCGCCGCCGTTTGCATGCTAGGGTTATGAACCCTAAAACACAAATTCCGGCCACCTTTGACAACCATAGATGATGCGACTACCAGCGTTCAACTCCTTGCAACGAGCTCTACAAAACCCATCAACCAGTTTCACCAATCGTGGCCGCAATCGAAAACGCCTAAATCGACAATTAGGGTTCGCGATTTTAGACTTTGACCGCAATTTTCTGTTGATCAGAACATCAATTTCAAAAACGAACAATTGCCATTGATTCGTATCATCGAGAGCTTTCCAACAATATATAATTCGATATAGTTTGATGAGTTTAAATTTTTGATTTGATTTTGAATTTGGAAATTAGGGTTTTGATTGACAGCCATTGAGAGAGAGTAGATGATTTGAACAAATACGTACAAAAATGGAAATAGACAGCTAGGGTTTCAGAAAAAACTGTTTATGTGGATAGATGGATAAGAACGAATGACATCGAATTGGGTCGAAACGATAACAACGGCCCGAAAAGTCTGTTTTGTTCCCAAAACGAAAGTAGGTCATCCCATATATCGAAATATAGGTTTTCTATATTTTTTAAACTCAATGGAACTAGTTTCAAACCCCAATTCCATCGTATATAGAAGTTAGCTTTCAACATCAAATTATATTCATTTAAATTCTTTTAATTGATTTCTACACGTTTCGAGCTCGCACGATCAAAGGATAAGTCTGATCGCTACAAAACTTGAAATCCTACAATAATTCACTGTTATGGATCCGATGAAAATGGTTTCGTCAAAATCCGAGACAGTGGCCAAAATGGCTAATTTTCACATTAATTAAATAAATTATTATTAAATTGATTTAAATCACCTTTAAATTCAAATTTAAAAGTTAACAATTTTATCATTCTTGATTACATAGAAATTAATAACCTTTTAAAATTTAATATTCCATGTTATTCTCAAGATTTAAACATTACATTAATTTCAACGTCATATTACAACTGTAATAAAATCTCAGTTAATTATACTTTAAATTCAATCAAATTCTTTTATTTTGATTTACACTCTTATTAATTATTGAATCAACTATTACCTTATGAACGTAATTAACATTAGTTTACATTTTATTACATTCATATTTTACAGTTATCATCTTTAACCATATTAATTATAATATTTAAATTTCATTAATTCCATTAATTACCAATTTAATTCATTATTTACAATTATAACCAAATTAACTTTACAATTATTTCAATTGATTGAAATCACATTAAAATAATTGTCAATAACATTCAAACAACATTATTAAATCATATTCTAGTTATTTTACTCATTGATAAATAATAAATTTTTAATTTCTCACAATATTAAATTTCAAAATCTTATTTAATTTAATATTTTTAATTATCGAAAAATACGGGTCGTTACATTTAGTTGGAAATAACAAGCTAGAATATATGTAATTTAAATTGAGATCCCATCTAGAATGGCATATAATTTAGGATCAGGCTTAACGATATGAAAATATTTTTTTCCACTACAATATAACTAACAACTCTCACATTATTTTTAACAAATATCATTTAGTTTTGACTACGTAAACCACTTTTAAATGAAAATTGTACCAAGTATTTTTGTGATTTTATTTGCCAACAATCATCTTGGTCTTTTTGTTGACTGTCAAAGCAAGATTTCTTTGTTTTTGCCCAACATTTTAAAAAATTCATTTTCTTAATCAACTGGATTTAACGAATTTGACATCTTTATTTATATCAAATCTATTTGTTTCTTTGTTTTTCTTTTTAATAATACAGTTCCATTAGCACCTATTGTGGACAGTCATTTCATGCAAAATATGTAGGAACTTTTATTTGTAATGGGTCTAAAAATGCTGCCTGTATAAAGTTGCAATATGATCTCCACCAACTATTTCATTCTTACGCCGACTTTGAGTGTTTTAGCTACTTTCAAATGCTTCATGATGTTCAGAAAATGTTTACTTGGTAAAGTGGTGAGTGCCTGTCATAGCTTGCAAAGGCATATCAGGGGAAAAAAAGACGAAAGAAATATTCAAAAGGTACTGGAACAAAGCCCTAAAATATGTTTCATATTGAAGTTTTTTGGCCATAATTTTCTTCATATATATGGTTTACACTATTAAATGCTTTATCAGCATCCGGTAATATTTCCACGTCGAACGAAATGTACGCAGACAATTTTTTCAACTAGAAAGCTAGAGTTTTCATATATCAAAGTGTAGCCTTGACAAAACCCAACAAATTTATAAAAAATGGTTGAAATTTGAAAAATTAGACTACTCTTTTTTTTACTATTAGAATGGTTGATGACACAATAATGATTTAACCTTACATACTGCTTGAAAATGGACTATTTGGATGCTTGAATTCATTTTTTATATTGTTTGAAGAGGGAGAGCAACACTGTTACCACCATCCAATATTTTTCAGTATATGATGTGTATGAAAAGTTACGGCCTGATGTTATAGTTTGATAAGAAGTTTTTACTACACTTATATGCTTCTGAGATTTGCGAATGTATTTAAAACAAACCATGTTTTATTTTGAAAGAGTCTCCCATATACAATTTACACACAATATTATTTGGTAATACCTGTGTCATATCATGCAGTTATGTAGACCATTAATAATGAGGGGTTAGATGTAAACTTCTTAATTTGTTTTATTTTCAGTTTAAACATTTGTTTCATGTTTCATGTCTATATTAGCCTGATTATGGAATTAGTAAAATAAAGGACTCATCAGGTAGCAGTTTTCTGGACATAATCTTAGCATGTGGAAGAAGTCACATTTCAAGGTTGAGAATTATTCACTTTTGACTTCGTTATTTTTTCGCATTGTGTTCACTGATCTAGAACTAGGGCCTTCGTACACATATATCTGATCTCATTTTGTTGTGAAATAAGAAACATTAAAAGCACAGTTGGATTGTCTTCCAAAAAACAACTTGATATTCAAAAAGTAAATCACACATTGCTAATATAAAAGATACTTCAAACCAAATTCTGCTATAATAGTAGATAAATCAATGCTTTGGATGTAAACCCATGCACTACAAGAACGGCACCTGATAGCGACGGCTTTTAGCCATCGCCGGCCGTCGCTAGCCGACGCTAAATGTCGTCGCTATTTACCTCGTCGCCCAATAGAATCGTGACGGCTTTAGCGACGGCTCCGTCACCTAAATAGCGACGGCTCGCGACTGCAAATGTGCCACATGGAAATTTTCCAACATCTAATTAGCGTCACTAGCCGTCGCTAAGTGACACAAACCTTTTGCACTTTGGCCGTCGTTAGCCGTCGCTAATCTGAACAAAATGGCCGTCGCTAGCCGTCGCTATACTGAACAAAATTCTGTGCACTTGCACAGCCCATATACACTTCAAACAATAACCATCATCACAGCCACTATACACTATATTCATCAACTATAACCATCATATATCCATCATATAACATCACTATACATTCAAACAATATAAAATCCAACAAAACCAAACAAAATCATACACAATCCCAACAACATACATATCATGTCAACCAATATAAGTCATCAAAATATGTACATAGTTTCCCAACCAAAATGTGTACATAGTTTTCCAACCACAACTACAAATCGTTAACCCAAATAAACCGTTAACACAACTACAAGTCATCAAAATATGTACATAATATCCCGAAATATATATACACCAAACCAACCAAAATGTGTATATACCAAACTGTAACATGAGCAAACAAGCATACCTACTCCTCACCATCGCTGCCATCCTCTCCAGGCATCCTCTCATGCTGTTGCAAATAACCTGCAATCCGCTCATCCAGTTGTTGCTCGAAGAAACTCTTCCTCCAATCATTTATTTCATCCACTGTTTTCTTCAACTGAGTAATCTCCTCTTCTTGCGGGGACCTCCTGTATGCACTCTGCGATCTCATCGCCTGTAAAATAGTTCATAATTATTTATATATTAGTATATATATATAATATTATTAAAATTATTTAACTATTCATATGCATATGTAAATTTATATATTAGTACATGTCAAAATTTAACTCCAAATTTCCATAGCTATACCGCACATTGGTTCGAGAAGGCGGGTCAATAATAGCATCCCAGATATTGTTCGCCACCTCTAGCGTAAGCTCTTCCCGACCAGTGGACTGTGCTACCCGAGCCCGCTCAGCTTCGTACCTCTCCTGCGATTACAAACAATTGTTTTACACGATAAAAACCAAATTTAAAGTTTTTGAAAATAAAATAAGACAAAATATTGTTATTAACAATAAATAAGTTTACCATTACGGATTGGGATTTGTCATCCGTCCACTCGTACGAAACATTGCCTTCTTCATCAGTCCTCTCCACGGCATGCGTCACCTTGAACAACTCGGCCATAGTGGGCTCGCGGTTGTATCTCGCGGCCTGAAAATATATAAATATTATTGCTAATCTGGTTATAAAATATTTTAATAAAATGTAAACATAGTTTATAAATTTAATTACCAGCTCTCTCTTATGCTCCTGGAAGGATTTGAAGCCACCACGGTGCAATGTAGGATTTTTATTCCTGTTAGCCCGGTTCCGCGCAGATAATTCCTACAAATTAAGATAAATTATCACGTATATATCTTGCGGGATTTATATTAGATTTAAATAACAAAGCAAACATATATTACTTACTTTTGCTGCCGGAGTATCCCAAAGCCGAAGAAGATCAGTCCATACACCGTCACCCATCCAGTTCGGCTTTTTGCCAGAATTCTTAGCCTTGGACAATGTATCCCTGTAATTTTTCCTCATTCTTTTGTTCCAGTGATTTAAGAAAACGTCCATGTCGTCAGGGTCAACGCGGATTGCAGCCTGTAAATTGAAATTATTTTAACAAGATAAATAGAAGAATTATCAATGAAGATAATTAGAAAACAACAAAATCTAATTATCAAATAGATAATTAGAAAACAATAAAAATTTAATTATTAAATAAAAATTTGTCAATTTAAATTCACTTAACAACTTAAATTTGTAATTTATCAATTTTATAAACTATGAAATACTTTCATGTAAATTTATCAATAACCAAGTTAATCATTAATATACACTAATTTTTCACCTAACACAGCTAACCATGTTAATCGCCAACACTAATTATCTACATCAACCATTTATTCAACTTCATGATAAACTAATTAATCTAATACCTATTTTAACTTCATGATAATAAACTAATTAATCTACCAAATTAACATACAACACTACTAATACCTAATTTAACAACACTACTAATACCTAATTTAACAAAAAATCCTAATTTAATTAAGGTTTAAACTAAACCTAAAAAACATCAAATTTACATTCAAAATAGAGATTAGAAGCATACCTAGGCGAATTTGGGTGATTTGGAGGCGGCGGAAGGCGGGGCGGCGGCTGCGGTGACGGGGGGCGGCAGATTGGGGGAAGGAGGGTTTAATTTTGGTGGGAAAGGAATGAAAGTTCTGCTCGCGGGAAGCAGCCTGTATATTTCGTATAGCGACGGCCGCAATTTTTAGCCGTCGCCAGCCGTCGCAAACGTCTGCCGCTATACGAAGCCGTTTTAGTAATGATGCATACGAAAATGCAAGTCAATCATCAACAAGGGGATGCATTGCATGAGTAGCTTATAATTATGGTGAGCTGAAGTTGTACCTTTATATAAAGCTAAGCCATCAGATACCATATTGAAATCAACAAGATAATGGTTTACTTGCTCTGGACATACCAGTAAAGAAGATAGGGAAAAAGCGTGGTGCCATTAATTGAAGTCCAGCACTATTGAAATTCAGCATACGAGGACATGGAAGTTCAGAATTAAAGGAAAATCGAACCATCATCAACTTATCCAAATGTACTAAGTTCTAACCATCATATGACTGTGATATCTCATCAATGTTCAGTTACATGCTTTCAAAGTAATTTGATATTATTTTGATCACTTTGTCTAGAAGGAAATATTTTCATGCTATTACTGATCCTCAGTTATGGATTAACTTCCACTGTTTGCCTTGATATAAACAACATACTCATGATAGTCTCATCTACATAATGCTAATGCCTATTTGATCCAATTATGCCACTTTATATTAGAATATAATGCTTTTTGTTACCTTTGAAAGCATTATTTGTCCACCATTATAACATGAAAAGAATAATAATTACCTTTTTGAGATCTGAAAGTATGAATAGGGTGAAAATATTTGAGGTAATAGCAAACAATGAGCTGATACATTTCGTATATTAAAAACTAATAAATCTATTCAAATTTCCAAATAAATAAACTTATTTATAGTAGTTAAAACTGAACTTTTGCACATTTTCTTTAAGAATTCTTACATTTCACTATCCTTTGGATATCAAAATGCTGGCATGCAACTCCACTATAGGTAAGAAGACAAGAAATGAACGAATGTAGCTTCACAATTCCACATTTTACTATTTGTAAAGCACTGTAGATTGCATATCTCTCTTCCATTCATATGTTATGTCACTTACATAGTTTTCAATTGAACTACATCCATAGCTGATGTCCATATTATGTGCCTAGCATATCTTTCTAATTACTTGCATTATGTACTATATATATTAAGTGCTCCTTCAGTTCTTTTATACATTAACAAATTCATATATACTGTCAAGTTTAAAATAAACTTAATATGTGATATAATGATATTAGTATACTACCGTTCCAGACAGATTATTTATGCCAACACCTAAAATATAAAAAAGGTATGTCATTACTAACATTGCAGACCATCTTCTCCATCATCTACCCGTATGTGAAGCACGGGTCCCGTACTAGTTATTGTCAAAGTCATTGATGAAATAGGAAAGCATACATAAGTGTATGCAAACTTATAGAGAAAGCACACCCATGCCTTATGTGAGTGACCAATTATTAATGAGTAATGAAAAGCAAATCAATGTAATAAAATAATTCAAATAGCTAGCGGTAACGGATCACGGGTCCAAGTTTATTACTTGCTGACAGTTCAAACATGGAAATAATTAATGACAAATTATAATTACAAAACTGCCAAATAATCATTTTAACTATTTATAGTGGAAATAGTGTAATGAGACCTAATGACTATTTCTTTTATTTTTCACAAATTATGTACATATAAAACAAGCTAAAATAGCAAGCATTATGATCATTTTTTATAATACTATAACTTTTCTCAAGTTGACATACCATCATTCAGTAAAAGTGAAGTATTCGTGGCAAAAATGGAGAAAACTATTTATGTTAAGCATCAAAACTACTTTATTAGGCAGTACTTGATCTTTTTTTTCTTTCATTGTAATGCAGTTGAAATAAAGATTTACAGGATAACACATCCATGAAAGAATAAAGAGAAAGAACTGGATATCCCATCTCATAAAAATCACAATCATATACACTAATGCATCCTGACAACTAAGGTTCTGTTTGTTTAAAATGCTGAATTCTGATTGATGAACTCTGAATGTTGATTGCTGAATGCTGAATTCTGAATAATCAATTAATTGTTTGTTTGCCTTCAGCATTTAGAACAGAAAATAATATTCGGCGTTCAAACAAAAAAGTAAGCAATAAAAAGTTCTGAATTATTTTGTATGAACAGATGTCTTTATTCAGAATACTAACAAAAACAAATAACATAACAATTTTCGATTTATAAATCAGAACTTCTTATTAAAAACAAGTGCAGCCTAAATCAAACAAAATATTTTATTAAAAACCAAAATAATATTCACAATCCATATGTATCCACCGACAATCACCTTCCCATTTGCCTACACATGTAATCTCAATGCTCAAATCAACATTAAACATAAATCCAAGTTTATATAAACATTTCAATTCTCAAATCAACTAACAAACATTAAGAAATAATCGATCCCCTCTAGGATATGTGGAACTTACATAAATCCAAGCTTTCTCCATCGTTATTTTGTAATAAATAAAAGAAAATAAAAGGGGGAAAATCCTGATTTTAAATTAGGAAACTGTTCTTGTGAACCTATATATTGCATTAAATATTTGAATAAAAAACATAAATTAAATGAAAATATTACCTTTCTAATATATTTGTTTTTATGAGGAGAGCATGGCATAGAGACCCAATTTTTATTGAATTCCAGAAGGAGAGAAGAACCTAACCCGAACCCTAACCCAATAGCTTCTCAAAATACCGAATATGATCATCTATTAATCATGAGCTACAGTCAAAGATCCAAAAAATTTTGTTTTATTTGTTCATTCAGTTATTGATGACTTTTTCCCCTTTTTCTTTCCATTTCTGAAGGAACGTAACGTGAGGAAATGGGACTGAGAAATGAATAGGAGAAAGAAATGAGTTGGCATAGAAATTAAAAAAGGTGGTGTTGATGGAAAGGAAAGTTTATAGGTTTACTAATTTACAATTCATTCACATGGTCAATATTTTGGTTGTTACTATAATTATAGGTGTAGAATATATTGTATATACCATGAATGCTTAATATATTTCAAATTATTTCAAACACGTGATTTAATTATTTCTAACACGTGACTTTGTTGACAAATATTATTTACACCGATTGCATTCAGAAATATTAACAAATATATCTTACGTTACAATATATGTAAATCATGAAATGAATATGCTTTTATGTTGTTTTGTTTAGTCCCACATCGTGGAATAAGTTAAATATTTAGCTCTGAAGCCTTTATATAAAGGAGGCTATGTAATGTAAATACATGTTTAATTTTCAGAAATGAATAATATGTGCGAAGGTGAAAGAATAGGAACCTGAGGTTCATATGTGCGAAGGTGAAGATATATTATTCATTTCTTAAAATTGATACTTTTGGATCAAACTAATGCCTCGCTAAAACCTTACTAAGAAAAACCCTATGGGAAAAATCTTTGTGAAGGAAAAAGAGTACAATATAGTATGACATATTTCAATAATTTACAGAATCAAATAGAGTTTAATACTTCTGGATCAATATGATACTTCATTAAAAACCTTACAAAGGAAAACCCGAAGGGAAAAATCTTAGCCAAGGATAAAAATACAATTTAACTTAAGTAACATATTTGAGATGTTATTTCTTGAAAAGACGTTTGATTCTTCTAGATCAATTTAATGCCTCGTTAAAAGCTTAGTAAGAAAAACCCAGTGGAAAAAATCTTAAATAAGGGAAAAGAGTACATTGTAACTTATTTTCAAATGTTATTGTGGAGTTGATACTTATGGATCAAGATAATGCCTCGTTAAAACCTTACTAATAAAAACCCAGTGGGAAAATCTTAGTTAAGGAAAAAGAGTGCATTATAAAATACTTATGGATGCTCCCCCTGATTTTAAAGTTTCCTCTGAATTCGTATTCGTCTTTTGATGACTTAAATTGGTTATAGATACTTCTAGATCCATAAATATGTATCTCATTAATAATACAATTTATTAATAGTTTCCTTCGATACAATCAAAATTTCCAAGATTGTTTCTTCCAAATATGATTTGCATTTTATGCATTTTGTTTGCTACCTTTATGAAAAACACATCATGTGCTTTCATTTATATGCTTCAAATCAGTTTTGCATATTGCAACTACATCTTTGGTGAATATTAAAAGTTCCATTACAACAATACTTAAAAGCCGGAAGTAATCTACTCATCTTGAAGTGCATCAAGATTTTCATTATAGCAATACTTAGAAGAAGGTTGTAATCTACATTTCATGTTCTTTGCATTCTTTATAATCATCAAAGTTATTTATATTCTTCAGGAACTTATATATTTTAATAAGTTTTTCATATCGCAACTAACACTTCAATGGATATTAAGAGTTTCATTACAACAATACTTAAATATAGGAAGTAATCTAGTCATCATGAATTATATCAAGATTTTCATTACAACAATACTTAAAAGTAGGTTGTAATCTACGCTCCTTTTCTTTGCATTCTTTATAACCATGAAAGTTATTTATATTCTTCAGGAATTTGTATACTTTCATCATTTAATATGATTTAAACCATATTTATACCTTCGGGGTATATTTAGCATTTCAAGTACTTTCGCTACTTTGCGGACTACATGTCCATATTTCTCTATTAGTAAAGGATTCATGATGGCCAATCATGTTTTCCCCTAATTCAAGATCCTTAATCTATTTATAAACATAAGCGCTTTATTATTTACAAATTTATCACCGATGATTATTTCTTGTCAGTTCTAGACATAATTTATTGAGATCTATTTATTTATCATGTTTTAGGTACCTAAACCACTTCTAGGGTAGTTTGACAATCATGTCATTAGTCACTTCAAGAGCACTCTTAAGTGTTTCTTCAAGAACACTCACCTCTTTTATTTGACATCTTTATTACTTACTACAAAAGTATTTCAAACCGACTTTTGTACCATATTTTAGATGTGGTTTACACATTTTGATCCTTCAGGGATTCAAATCTATATTGGAGAAAGTCTACTAGGGATATTATTAATATTTTTTTCAAATTACTTAATATTTTGCATCATTATACATGTTAACAAATATTTGACACTGATGATCAAAATGAACTTGTATCCCTTTATCCTCCCTCTCAATGTTGACAAACATTGTCACATCAAATAATAATCATCTTTGGATTCTTATTTTGATCCATTATCATATTGCTACTAGCAAATACACCATACATATTAATAATAGGAGGATAATTCTTTTATCAATTGATAAGGTGCATTCAAGTGATATTTGTGAGCTTCTGGATCATGTTTAAATATGGGATTCAATTATGCCAAATTTCGTGAAATATAATCTAGTTGAAATTGTACCAAATTTTTCTAAAATAAGCTTCTAGCTTTCAATTTTAGAAATAACGCAAAGATATTCTTCGACGTTTTCATTATAGTTCCAATATGGTAGCTATTCCTTTATATATCCCCAAAACTCAACAAATTTCTTTTAAATTTACTTGAGTATAATGTATTATGAATTAAGATATATGTAAAATTTGGTAATACTATATGAAGTCTTCCGGACCCTTCAATTATATTAGCAGATTTGCTATGGTTGAAATTTTTAGCTAAAATATTTTCTGATAGTTCAGAGAAAAACTTTCGGTTTTTCAAAATCATATGAGTAGTTGCACTATCTAGTAGGTATATATTATCACTCAAATATTGACGGTCCATATCTTAATAATTAAAGACAATATAGTAAGTCAACTATTAAAATTTGTAAGCATTAAATAAATGCTAATACTTTCCACAAAAATTTAAAATGGACTACTGATTAAAACACAACATTCATCGGTACGTTATTTCAATTAGTTCTAAAAGGAAAAACATACAAGCACCAACTTCCAACTGGTTAAAACTTCAGGTTCAACCACTCTTGTCTAGTGTTTAGAAGTGTGACCATCTTCCAGTGGTCATAAAGCTCCTTCAGGGAGTTCCATAAGTAAAGATGATTTTTTTCAGTTAGAATGAGATCTGAAAGATTTGATCAATCAGATCAGAAAGATAGCTTACCGTTTTGAAGATTTATAAGAGCTTCGTGTTGATAATGTGTTATAAAATAAAGAAAGTAGAAGCCATTAGAGAGAGAGGCAGAAGGTATATTATTCATTTCTGAAAAATAGACATGTATGTACATTACATAGCCTCCTTTATATAAAGGCTTCAGAGCTAAGGATTTAACTTTTTTCACGATGTGGGACTAAACAAAACAACATAAAAGCATATTCATTTCATGGTTTACATATATTATAACACTCCTCCTTGAATATGCGTCTTCAAAATTTTGAATGCTCTAATAACTTGAAATTTTCTCTTTCGAAACGTGTATGATGATTGCTCTCCCGCATTATTATCTTGCTTGCATTTATCCATTCAGTCGATATAGATTGTAACAACCCGCATATTTATCGATTTGATATTTAAATATTTTATTTAAATATTTTATCGTTAGTCGGATGTTAGTCCGAAAAGCTACTTTTTGCATACGGTCAAATTAGGACTCGAGACCACCTCTATTGATTTCAAAATGACGTTTGCGATCTTTTAGAGTGTAAACTTTGATATGTTTGGAGATAGTGAAATTTTCGTCACTTTTTGCTTTGGGCTTTTGGTTTGGGCTGAACTTCTTCTAACTCAGTCTCAACCCATCTCCTCTTCATCACTTCATCAAACACTTCAAGCTTTATCAAAAATGGTGGAGGGAATGGGAAACTAAAATTCCAAGCTCAAGATCTTTAGTAAATTCAACATCTAACTCCAAATTCAAAGTGAAGAACATAGATTCAAGCTTGTGGTTGATTCTTGCTTTGCTCTTAAGCTCCCCATCATCAATTTCGTGGAAAAGGTGAGATTTTTATCTCACATCTTGCCTATAATCGTCATTGGACTATTGGGAATGATTCCCCATCACTTTAGCATGTATGTTTGAATTGGATTTGGATTGGATTGGCGAAAAACTTCAATTTTTAGTGATTTTGGATAATTCCTGGGCTTAGGTCGCACTGTCTAGAAGTCACTGCCTGCAGATTTTCGTTCTGGACTTAGGTCGCTCGCATGCTAGGTCGCTAGGTCGTTCTGGGCTTAGGTCGCACTATCTTCTTTAGGTCGCTCGGCCACTTTTAGTTGCTTAGGTCGTTAGACCTTATAATCCTTAGGTCGCTTGACCATTGAAGCATCTCGAGACCTCATTAGGTCGTTTTTCCTTAGGTCGCGCCACTTCCCAGTTTGCTCCCATTAGGTCGCACCTCTTTAGGTCGCGCCTTCCTTTAACTCGACCGTGTTAGGTCGCTCACCCCGCTAGGTCGCACCACTGTTAGGTCGCGTGCTTGGTAGGTCGTTTCATCTTAGGTCGCTCGACCTGTTTGCTCTTAAGTCGCTCGCCAGTTAGGTCGCGTGCCTAGCTCGTTTCACTTAGGTCGCTCGGCACGATATGCCTCTAGGTCGTTCGACCCGTTTCCTCATTAGGTCGCTCGATCCTTTTTCTTAGCTTGGTCATGACTTAGGTCGCACATCCCTGTTAACTGTTTAGCTCCGCCAAGACTTAGGTCATAACACGTTAGGTCGCACGACTTTGGTAAAACGTTAGGTCGCTCGCCTTTTATACTTAGGTCGTATGACCTGTATTTGGCTAGGTCGCTCGGCATGCTATACTTAGGTCGATCGATATAAGTCGTTCCATTGTATTTTAGCTCGGCCTTGATAGGTCGCATGAGTATAGAGGTGGGGCGTCACATAGATATTGTCTATTGCCTCATTAAAAACCTCTACTAGAAAAACCTTAAACGAGGAAAAGAGTGCGACTTGTGAAAGCATAGATTTCATAAAATGATATTCCTTCTAAAAAGTTTGATATTTCGGGATCAAAATAATGCCTCATTAAAACCTTACTAAGAAAAATCCAATGGGAAAAATCTTAGTGAAGAAAGGAAAAAGAGTACAATGACATACCTTATTTTCTCATTTCTTCAAATGAAGTTTGATACTTCTGGATCAAACTAATGCTTTGTTAAAACCTTACTAAGAAAAACCCTATGGGAAAAATCATAGTGAAGGAAAAAGAGTACAATATAGTATGACATATTTCAATAATTTACAAAATCAAATAGAGTTTGATACTTCTGGATCAATATAATACTTCATTAAAAACCTTACAAAGGAAAACCCAATGGGAAAAACCGTAGTCAAGGATAAAAATACAATTTAACTTAAATAACATATTTGAGATGTTATTTCTTGAAAAGACGTTTGATTCTTCTAGATCAAGATAATGCCTCGTTAAAACCTTAGTAGGAAAACCCAGTGGAAAAAATCTTAAATAAGGGAAAATAGTACATTATAACTTATTTTAAAATGTTACTGGGAGTTGATACTTCTGGATCAGGATAATGCCTCATTAAAACCTTACTGATAAAAACCCAGTAGGGAAAATCTTAGTTAAGGAAAAAGAATGCATTATAAAATACTTATGGATGCTCCCCTGATTTAAAAGTTTCCTTTGAATTCGTATTCGTCTTTCGGTGACTTAAATTGGTTATAGATACTTCTGGATCCATAAATATGTATCTCATTAATAATATAATTTATTAATAGTTTCCTTCGATACAATCAAAATTTCCAAGATTGTTTCTTCCAAATATGATTTGCATTTTATGCATTTTGTTTGCTACCTTTATGAAAAACACATCATGTGCTTTCATTTATATGCTTCAAATCAGTTTTGCATATTGCAACTACATCTTTGGTGAATATTAAAAGTTCCATTACAACAATACTTAAAAGCCGGAAGTAATCTACTCATCTTGAAGTGCATCAAGATTTTTATTATAGCAATACTTAGAAGAAGGTTGTAATCTACATTTCATGTTCTTTGCATTCTTTATAATCATCAAAGTTATTTATATTCTTCAGGAACTTATATATTTTAATAAGTTTTGCATATCGCAACTAACACTTCAATGGATATTAAGAGTTTCATTACAACAATACTTAAATATAGGAAGTAATCTAGTCATCATGAATTATATCAAGATTTTCATTACAACAATACTTAAAAGTAGGTTGTAATCTACGCTCCTTTTCTTTGCATTCTTTATAAACACAAAAGTTATTTATATTCTTCAGGAATTTGTATACTTTCATCATTTAATATGATTTAAACCATATTTATACCTTCGGGGTATAATAAGCATTTCAAGTACTTTCGCTACTTTGCGGACTACATGTCCATATTTCTCTATTAGTAAAGGATTCATGATGGCCAATCATGTTTTCCCCTAATTCAAGATCCTTAATCTATTTATAAACATAAGCGCTTTATTATTTACAAATTTATCACCGATGATTATTTCTTGTTAGTTCTAGACATGATTTATTGAGATCTATTTATTTATCATGTTTTAGGTACCTAAACCACTTCTAGGGTAGTTTGACAATCATGTCATTAGTCACTTCAAGAGCACCCTTAAGTGTTTCATCAAGAACACTCACCTCTTTTATTTGACATCTTTATTACTTACTCCAAAAGTATTTCAAACCGACTTATGTACCATATTTTAGATGTGGTTTACACATTTTGATCCTTCAGGGATTCAAATCTATATTGGAGAAAGTCTACTAGGGATATTATTAATAATTTATTCAAATTACTTAATATTTTGCATCATTATACATGTTAACAAATATTTGACACTGATGATCAAAATGAACTTGTATTCCTTTATCCTCCCTCTCAATGTTGACAAACATTGTCACATTAAATAATAATCATCTTTGGATTCTTATTTTGATCCATTATCATATTGCTACTAGCAAATACACCATACATATTAATAATAGAAGGATAATTCTTTTATCAATTGATAAGGTGCATTCAAGTGATATTTGTGAGCTTCTGGATCATGTTTATATATGGGATTCAATTATGCCAAATTTCATGAATTATAATCCAGTTGAAATTGTACCAAATTTTTCTAAAATAAGCTTCTAGCTTTCAATTTTAGAAATAACGCAAAGATATTCTTTAGCCTTTTCATTATAGTTCCAATATGGTAGACATTCCTTTATATATCCTCAAAACTCAACAAAATTCTTTTAAATTTGCTTGAGTATAATTTATTTTGAATTAAGATATATGTACCATTTGGTAATACTATTTGGGCTCTTCCAAACCCTTCAATTATATTAGCAGATTTGTTATGGTTGAAATTTTTAGCTAAAATATTTTCAGATAGTTCAGAGAAAAACTTCTGATTTTTTAAAATCATATGAGTAGTTGCACTATCTAGTAGGCCTATATTATCACTTAAATATTGATGGTCCATATCTTAAGAATTAAAGACAATATATTTAGTCAACTATTAAAATTTGTAAGCATTAAATAAATGCTAATACTTTCCAAAAAAAATTAAAATGGACTACTGATTAAAACACAACATTCATCAGTACGTTATTTCAATTAGTTTTGAAAGGAAAAACATACAAGCACCAACTTCCAACTGGTTGAAACTTCAGGTTCAACCACTCTTGTCTGGTGTTTGGAAGTGTGACCATCTTCCAGTGGTCATAACGCTCCTTCAAGGAGTTCCATAAGTAAAGATGATTTTTTTCAGTTAAATGTCTTATTTTAAGATTGTCGTGGATATGACACCTTAAAAATATAAGAGCCTTTGTTTTATCCTACCGGGACATATTATTATCATTTTTAATGGCATCTTCTAAGCATTGAGATTGTAATTGAATGTCAGCTTCCAATATCTATGACAAAAAGTTATCTCCTAATAAGTCCAAAGTTTTAAATTCAAGCTTGGTTATGTTTATAATATTACCAACTATAAGTGGAAATAAAAAATGCATAAGCATCAAAATATTGTTCATGGGTATATAATCAATGCATTTCATAAAATAAGAACCGATATCTGATAGTAGTTACAGTGAAAGAAAAAAAAACATTAATGCAAAATAGTAAAAGGCAACCAAATATATTTCTATGAAAGTGACTATAATTTCTTATTTACATCCTTTTGATAGATCTAGATCTAATCCCATTAATTGCATTCATTAATTTCCTTGAAAATGCAAGATTACCCTTGAAAATATGTAAAGGCCTTTATATGGATTGATTGGTGGAGAAGAGATGAATTATAATCAAAGATTGTGCGGACTTTATTATCTTTACTTTCATAATATAGGCCGATTTAAGAATATGAATATGTAGTATTAAATACCATTTATTAATTCATAACAACTGCAATAGTGAGAAACATAAATATATACCATGTATATACGTTATGATCCTTGTCAACAATAAGAGATATAAAAGAAGAATAAATGTATGAAGTATTCATACGCATCTTTGTTGGACCATTCTCATTAATCAATTAATTTTATTTAATGATTTATTAATTGCTACTGATTAATATATGAATTAATATATGCGGCTATTTACATATTGTCAGCTAAACAGAGAGAGGAAATTTGTACATCACATAGTGTATGAATAATATCATGAAAAACAAAATAGTTTGACTTGGCAACTAAAAAGTATGTTGTATGAGTTACAGCCATTGATAACAATCAATAAGTATATTCTTGTGACATGACAATAATAGGTAAAAGATTAAGCATATAAAATAGTAAACATTGGAACTTTGCTGAAAGAGGAATGATAAATGAGTTTTATATATAATATAACAGAATTGATGGGTGTATAAATATTAACATTCATTTTATGAAGAATCCAAAATACTTACTTAATGAGCCAAAGGAAGGAAACTTGATCTATTACATATTTTACCTTTTGAAAGGCTTGATTGGATGCATGGAAGAACGAAAAAAAATTAGGAAATAAACTTCCTGCTAGAATACCTTATTTTCTATTAAAAAGAAAGAGAGTAGGAGAGTAGATATATTTCTATGTATTTATTTGGTTTAGTAGTTAATACTATTGGCAAATATTTTTAGAACTTCAGGTTCCTATTTTACTTTAAAATAATGTAACATCCCGATATTTTCAACCATTCGCATCCACACATGTCGGACTTGAATTGCTCAAAATATCATATTGGTAATTTTTAT
This sequence comes from Allium fistulosum, assembly GCA_030737815.1. Classification (NCBI taxonomy): domain Eukaryota; kingdom Viridiplantae; phylum Streptophyta; class Magnoliopsida; order Asparagales; family Amaryllidaceae; genus Allium; species Allium fistulosum. The sequence goes on from CM060907.1 coordinate 779,746,872, forward strand.
ATTTGGCAAAACTCAGCATATACAGTAAATAAAGATCACAGAATCACAAACACAGAGTAATATAACAATAATGCAGCGGAAACAAAAGAATAGTAGTTCATGAAGCTACTATATATATAACAGAGTTAAATAAGATACAACAGAGGTCTCGAATACATAAAAGTCTCAGTACAATAGTCGAATACAAGATCAGAATAGATCACTGGAATCAACTAAATAACTGAAAGCTGGATAGATAGCTGGATCTCCAAGCGAAGCTCCAACTCCAAAGGTGAGTCTCAAATGTTGTATCACTCAGTCTGACCCAAGCGTAAAGCAAAACACAAAACACTCGAGTCAGGATCAACATTCTTATATCAATAAACCCAACTCAAGTGAAACATCAACTGAAGTACAAGTAACTTAAAGGATGTTTGGGATAGCCATCCTCTAAGGATCCGTTAAACTATCTACTATGTGGTTATATACGCTATTATAATAATGTCTATAGTAAAGTAAACTATTAAAATAGCGTTAAGGCTTTACATTTTCCACCTTAACACATTTATAGTGCCAATAGTCTATACAGTACCGTAATACCCCGTAAACTGGAGCTACAAGATGATACATAGGTATGACACAAATCAAACTCGTAAAAGGCGCGCTAGGGTAGGTGACACGGCACAACTAGGCAATGTCATGGTAGATATACCAATTACACTTCCGAGCTGTTGGTAACGCAAAGCCGCAGCAATCGCCCAACTCGAGCCACACTCCCGAATCAAAGGTGCGCGCCAAATCAATCACAAAGTAATAGAATGGCATACGATGGAGTGTGTCCGATCAAAGGAGCTACCTCATTGGCCCATCGATTGCTCCTGTTTTAGCCACCTTATGCCAACTCACGGAAGTCGGGTCCACGTATATACCTCATATAGGATCGTCGCCACCATCCTACTTCATTCTGAAATCTCCACCACGTACACGGTTATTAAAGTGGTTTTCGGCATTAGCAGAGAGTATGACAATAACCGATCCCGGTCTTTTTAACAACCAAACGTTATTATAACACCGCGGTCATTTCAAAATAATTTATACTTCAAAACCAAAATATGATTTCCATTTCAAAACCCATATCAACACGATATCATTTCCATTTCAAAACCATATCAGTACAATATCATTTTTCTACTTCAAATATATTCATTTCCAAAATCATAGTACTTTCAAAGTTATAACACTTTCGAAACCAAAACACTTGAAATTATAGCCCTTTGAAAATCATAACACTTTTAAATCATAACACTTTGAAATCATAACATTTCCTTTAAACCGTTTAGATATTAATAATAGTATATATAATAAAATAGTTTATATAAAATAGTTGTGAGTTAAAATAGTTTATATTAAAATAATTAGTATATCAAAATAGTTTATATTAAAAATAATTTATATAGTAAAATATGTAAATAGTTTTAAATATAATTTAAAAATACTTTATATAATAAAATAGCTTCCTCAAATCTCACAAATCGATTCCAAATTCAACTTAACAAAATCTAAATTCATAAATTTCAAGTCAATTCAGTTTCTTAATAAACCATTTCAAATTATATCAATTTCAAATACAGATTTGAACCACAAAATAAACCATTTAATTTCAATATATTTCAAAGCTTTAAATATTCCACATTTCCAAAACTAAATTTGACAATTCCATTTATATCTCAATTTAACTTCATTAACATTTAGTTTTGAAATATTTATTTAATCATTTCAATGACATTTAAATAAACTCCAAATTACAAATTTAAATAAACTAAATACCCCATCTCAATTTATGTAAATTTGAGACTATTCATTTAAATCACTTTTAATCCAAATCAAGTTATAAAATTGTAGCTTTAAAATCTCAAATTTAATAATTTCAAATCAAACTTATTTAAGTAAAATTCTTAAATAAATATAATTTCAAATCAATTTCAAATTTATCTTTCCAACCTAAATCATTATAAACTTTATATTTGAAAATATATATTTTAAATAAATACTTAAACATATTATATATCAACTTTAATAAATCTTTAAAATCAATATTTATTAAAACCATATATTTCTTTTCAAAACCATAGAAATCATTTTCAAAATATTTATATATAGACCAACGGTGTCTGTATAAAATTTTCTACCCTATGGTCAAGTGACATGGATATTTATCGTTTGAATCCGTAATTTAAATATATACGGGTATATATAATTTCAACCCGCAATCCCAAATTCAATTCAATTGAAAATCGCTTGGGTTTATCATTTCAACCCATAACGATTTTCTCCTATTCTACAGATCGTTCGGGTATGTATCATTTCAACCCATAGTGAATTCTATACTAACAGAGAACTTGCAGAGTGAGAACATATATGATAATAATATAACATGCATATATCATCAATATAAATAACAGATAATGGTGTCAGATGTCACAGGTGAACAGATACAGATAACAGTATATATATAGTAATGTAAATAACTAACAGCGACATATTTCAATTGTCGTTTCAATTGAAATCAAATTTAATAAATATAAGAACGTTAATCGTGAGTGATTGCCCACCTTTCGAGGATAGAGGGGATAAACAATGATATTGAGTTACGAAATGCAAGCACGACTCCCGAAGTAAAGCTAGATAGTCACGATTTGACGAACAAGCTGAGAAATAGAAATTGATGAAATCAAATCAAAATTGGATCGATGATGAACTGGTATCAGTGAACACATATATATAACTATTATATCCAAACTAATATATATAAACCTCACATACATATAATAATTTGAAATCAAATATTAATTTTAAACACATATTAAAAAGGAATTCTATATATTTTCAATACGCATATATTTAGAAATCCAACAGAATGCTCATATATAAAACTTTATAACTTAATATACTTTATAATATATAATACTGTATAAACTTTATATATAATATATATATATATACACATTTAAATAAAACACGCAACTGGATAAACTACAGTCTATATACTTTTTAATATTTGTAACAGACTATAACTTATATGGTATAACACTGACAAATCATAACTTAATATATAACCAGAAAATCAAAAAACAAAAGGCTATATAATATATACAGACTTAGTATATATATATGTTCGAAAAACCAACCGAACACCTTTGCTTTCAAAAGTCAGACTCCAAACACTACAAATCTCAGAATTCAGTGAGTTCATAGTAACAATGTACTATATACTTTACATAAACCTTCATATATAAAACACGTACAAAATTTATATTGTATATTCATATAGAATGAAAAATTAGAATTTTAAATCTATATATATATATATGTATGTATATGTGCAGCAAGAGGTTATAGCAAAGCAAATATAACCATGTATATTACTATATTATAAATATAACAGACATATATATGGGTTTTACTAACTATAAAAGATTATATATTGTAACCCAATATATATAACATAAGACAACTTATTTAAACTTTTATATAATAGGCATGTATACTTTACACGAATAATACCAACATATGTATATGTACCATATATATATATAAACTGTATAACTTATAATATATATAAACACTTTAAAATGTAACAAATAATACTACAAAGTCTTTGTACACCTGTAGGCAACATATATATAAACTTATATAAACAGGCCTTACTCAATATAGATTAATATATATACTTAGCTGTTATATACTAAAAAAATGAAACTGTTATATAACTTACCACTTACTAAACAAATACATTACTTTTAAAATATCATATATATACACTCAACACGTATATACATCATCAAGCAAAAGAGGACTTACGGCCGTTCTAAGCGGAGGATGGGGAGAACCAGGCGGCGAAGGCTGAAGCTAGTGGGTGGTGATACTCGGTGATGGGTTGAAGGTCGTACTGTGCTGTGGTGGCCAATGGAGTGGTGGCACGAGCAGAGGAAGGTTTTGGGTCTCGGCAAAGTGAAGGGTGCGTTGAAGGCTAGATGAAGAGGTGGATGGGGAAGACGCAGCTCGGCCGAATTTTTTTTTCTTTTAAAAAAATGTGAACGAATTAGAAAAATAAATGAAACCATATAAATTTTTGAAACCCCGAGAATATAAAAGGTCAGTTTGTTTGAATTCAAGGTAGCGATTTAAAACCGATGACTACTAATTTAAAACGGTGGAATATAGAAAGGTAGGGGAGGTTAAAAGGTCGAATGCAGAACTGATAGGAAGTCGTTTCTCGATTTTCCGACGCGTACCAGGATTCGAAAAACAGAAATGAATATACCGCTGAGATCAGCACGACGAGACGATCAAAACGGTATACAGATATTAGTGGTACGATCATCCTATCAAAAGTCGATAATCGATACCAAAAATGCTGCTAATTTGCGAGAAATAAGATAAACATGGCAATAGCAGTCCGAATTTGGAGAAACGAAATACGACGTCTCACTCAAAAGATGATTTACAAATTTATTGTATAAAAATGTTCAGGTTTGGAAAACATTTTATTATCATCAAATATTAACTGGTTTAAATTTAAATAGAATCACACCAGAAAATAAACTTCCATATTTTCTAATGAAAATTTACCATTTGCTATGTTTAATTAGACGTATTCCAAATATTAAATTTTTAATTCAAAATATTATTATTTTAAATGTCACAAAACTTCAGTTTAATTACATTATTAAACAGTTTAAAATTTACGGGTCGTTACAAATAAAGTCTTTGTTTAGAACTTTAGATCCTAAATGGTACAACTTGATTTTCATTATCAAACTTCAGGTTTGATTGCAAACATGGTTGGAATTTACCATAATCTGAATTAGCTTTTCTAATAATTTAAAGCTTCACATCTCAAATTTATATATTTGAGTTTTGATATAATCCCTTTTTTTATAGGAATGCAAACTTATATGCATAATTTTTATTTGAGAACTTCAGGTCTCCAATATTAAATAAACACAATGAAACAAGAGGACTCTTCGTAATTGTATTCGAATATGAGAATCATAATACTATTTCTCTTCGAGGAAATAGTATTTAACACATTTGTAATGTAATTCCAGCATATTGTTTTTATGTTATGTCTTCTGGACATATCAACATCTTCTTCTGGAATTGCTCGCTTATTTTCTTCAAGGCTTTATTTCAGCTTATGAAAACTTTAATCTTTCACCTTCGCACATATGAACTTCAGGTTCCTATTCTTTCATATAAACTTAATACGATCTTCTAGATACGTATTATCCTTATATTTGTTTCTCTAAGAAACAATGAAATATTTCTTATGGAAATATAAATCATGTGGCAAAATCATTTCTACGGTTCTCATTCAAGCCGAGATGCAAACAAAAAAATTTCAAAATGAAAACCTTTTTTTAACATAACAATGGAATGAGATCTAAAAGTTTAGATCTACGATAAAATGAGATCTAAAATGATAAGATTAATAGAGCAAGATCTATGAGATAAGATATGTATATATATATATATATATATATAATGAAATCTGGAAAATTTGATCTATGATAGATAAGATCTAAAAAGAAAACTAACAGAATAAGGTTTGAAATTACATCTTAGTCTATGAAACAATTTTAGTTTTAGAACAAATTCAAAATTATCATAAAAAAATGGATATACGTGAATAAAAATCAAATAAAAGATCCGATGATTCAAATCTACAGATCTAAAAAAATATATCATTTGAACATGATAATAAAATCTACAAGAGATCTGAAAAATTAGAATTAAAAAAAAGATCTACAACAAAACAAGATCTGAAAAACATGGACAAAAAAATAAGATGTACAGATAGAATCAGAACTGAATAATTAGATCAATGATACAATGAGATCTAAAAAAAATTAATAGAATGAGATCTGAAAGATTTGATCAATCAGATCAGAAAGATAGCTTACCTTTTTGAAGATTATAAGAGTTTCGTGTTGATAACGTGTTATAAAATGAAGAAAGTAGAAGCCATTAGAGAGAGAGGCAGAAGATATATTATTCATTTTTGAAAATTAGACATGTATTTACATTACATAGCCTCCTTTATATAAAGGCTTCAGAGCTAAGGATTTAACTTATTCCATGATGTGGGACTAAACAAAACAACATAAAAGCATATTCATTTCATGATTTACATATATTGTAACAGTCCCCCTTGAATATGCGTCTTCAAAATCTTGAATGCACTCATAACTTGAAATTTTCCCTTTCGAAACGTGTATGATGATTGCTCCCCCTCATCATTATCCTGCTTGCATTTATCCATTCAGTCGATATAGATATTGTGCGTTGCCTCATTAAAAACCTCTGTAAGGAAAACCCAATGGGAAAAACCTTGAAAGAGGAAAAGAGTGCAACTTGTGAAATCATAGATATCATACTAAAAATGTTATTCCTTCTAAGAGTTTAATACTTCGGGATCAAAATAATTCCTCGTTAAAACCTTACTTATAAAAACCCAGTGGGAAAAATAAGGAAAAAGAGCGCATTATAAAATATTTATGGATCCAAAAGTATCAAACTCTATTTGATTCTGTAAATTATTGAAATATGTCATACTATATTGTATTCTTTTTCCTCCACTAAGATTTTTCCCATAGTGTTTTTCTTAGTAAGTACTTAACGAGGCATTAGTTTGATCCAGAAGTATCAAACTTCATTTGAAGAAATGAGAAAATAAGATATGTCACTGTACTCTTTTTTTTCCTTCACTAAGATTTTTCCCATTGGGTTTTCTTAGTAAGGGTTTAATGAGGCATTATTTTGATCCCGAAGTATCAAACTCTTAGATGGAATATCATTTTTAGTATGATATCTATGATTTCACAAGTTGCACCGTTTTCCTCTTTCAAGGTTTTTCCCATTGGGTTTAATGAGGCAATGGACAATATCTATATCGACTGAATGGATAAATGCAAGTGAGATAATAATGAGGGGGAGAAATCATCATACACGTTTCGAAAGGGAAAATTTCAAGTTATCAGAGCATTCAAGATTTTGAAGACGCATATTCGAAGGGGAGTGTTACAATATATGTAAATCATGAAATTAATATGCTTTTATGTTGTTTTGTTTAGTCCCACATCGTGGAATAAGTTAACTATTTAGCTCTGAAGCCTTTATATAAAGGAGGCTATGTAATGTAAATACATGTCTATTTTCAGAAATGAATAATATATCTTCTGCCTCTCTCTCTAATGGCTTCTACTTTCTTCATTTTATAACATCTTAGGAATTATAACATTTTACCAATTTCTTTTACATTATGCAGTTTTTGCTATGTATTATATATTAACGGTAATTTTTTCATCAACTGTTCTTTACATTGATTGCATCCGAAACTATAAAATAAAATATTTTAAGAATATTGATATTATAAAAGATAATTTTTTAGACAATATTTTCTTGATTTTAACAACGATACTTTCGTGCTCAAATTTTTTTATTTTTCATCTTCTTGATATACATCAATCAAACTCACATCCGTGCAACACATAATGACATAAATTACAGACGAACAGAAAACAACCGCGTCCATGCCATCGCCATACTTGTATATATGTATGTATATGTATATACACACATAGACTTACATGCATATGTGTGTTTATGCGCGGGTTACATTTATCAAAAAAATTGTTTTCGATTTCAGCAATTGTTTTTAAAATAAATTTCATCTTAGACTTTACACACACACATACATACATATGTGCACACATGTTTTATTTATAAAAAATTAGCTTGCGGCTTTTAGATTTAGACAGAAACATTTTTTAATGTTTAAAAAAGTCAAATTGTTTTAAAATTTAAATTTTATATTATTAAACAATTAATACAGATAAGTATATATACACACATAAAATTATTAAATCTAAATAATATATTATATATAAAAATGTATGTATATATATTTTAAATATATATATATATATCCGTGTGCGTGTTTTACATATATGCCAAACAGAAAATATATTATAATATGCGTATGTATTTGAATTTTAAATTATATATATATATATGTAAGTATGTATGTAAATATTAATTAATAAAATTAATGGCTGGATTATGAAAGCTATTGAATTAAACAAGATATTATTATCAATTCACGTTAATGTAGATACATATAAATCAATATTTATTTGTGTATATGTATATGATATCATCATTTACCTATGACATTAAAGTATCCATTGACCATAAATCACAATGGTTAATTATGTATATATCTTCATCATGTTTATCTTAGGTTAGATCATCATATTTAATGTAGTTATATATGAATACAAACATGTTATAAAATTGAAATAAAAATTAAATTAAATTAAAATATTATAATTAAATCATAAAAAATTAAGTATACAAATTAATAAGATTAAAATTATACCCCAAACACTTTTAATTTTCAATACTAAATGTGATTTAATACAAAGTTATTATTTATGTAAACCTAAAATACGATCTTGTGCAAATTAATAAAAAGAATTTTTTTCTTTTAAAATTACTCATTTTTACTCCGTTGTAATGCACCAGATTCAACAATGGTATTATAGCCTGCATTGTGTTCACATGAATAATTAACCAACACATATGGCAGTCACTTGGAAAAACCAAATGGTGTCTAAGGAAAATGTGCTTAAACTAAGGAGAAGGTTACTTTAATTAAGAAATATTTTTATGAATGGAAAATCTCTTGGTTTCCTGGCCTTTACTTGTCTCATCAAAGCGGTTCGTTTCAAGGGTATCCCCTTATGGAAGGCTCAAAAGTGCTTTGAGCCTTAGCTTGATTCAAATAAGCGTATTTGAATAATAACTTAAACTTATTTTAAATTTAGATAAAATATTACAACATTTTATAAAGAGTTATAAAATGCAAATTTAAATTTGTGTTAAATTAATATAAATACAAATATTAAATTTACAATTAATTAAAATGTTTAATTAATAAAAGGATACATATGAATATATATATATATATATCTATAATGAATTGTAAATATTAGAATAAACTAATGTGTGTATATATATACATACGTACACAAATACACACACATATATATAATGTATAAAGATAACGGGAGGTTTAAATGAATTAAAACTCATATAGACTTAAGAGAGTATACATTCAATGTATAAAGATTTATGATGTTATGAATTATACTCATCTCCCTTATAATGTTGATAATACCAGTAAATATAATTCTTTCAATTATGAATTTAGAATAAAAATCTCATCATTTACAAAATAAATAGAGCAAAATACATACCTATGGTTGTTGAGCATCCCCAAGCCATCGAGTATTATAATTATGTTTATATTGTCACCATATAGGTAAGAATATCATATTACTTTGTTGAGCATCCTCGAGGATTACATAATTATCCTTAAGCTATTGATGATAGGTTTAGGGTATGTAATGAACTTTTTGATTTCTTGAGCACTCTCAAGGTCATAAAGACGACTGGAGAAAAGTAAAAAGTATCTTAAGAATTATATATGATATATAATTAGTAAAGTGCTACTTACCATTTATGAGGACTATAATTTGTTCATCACCCTTAAGGTTGTAGTAACATGATAGATGGGTCCTAACATGTAACACCTTGGAAATTTTAATAAATAAATTAAAACACCAATAAGGGTAAAATTGTAATTTTATATGAAAAGACAAAATAGTAAATTTTCAAAATCGTTAGAATTAGGCCTCGGGATCTATTCTATTGCATCCGAAATGTAGTTTACAATCAGAAACATATACAAGTTGTTAAATTCGATAAAATGGATCAAAATTAATGGAAACTGGACCCAATGGCAATTCCGTAAATAATAATTTCGGGATTTAACCTAATAATCCTAGTTTTCAACTATAAATATAGACTCAACCCTCATTTCTCTTCATTCTAAACTCGAGCCGCTGCCTCTCAAATTATGTATGTTCTTTTCGTCTTCTCCCTCCTCAAAATTCCTTAATCCAAACATTATTTTTGATTCTCTTCTCTAAATTTCTAAATAAAAAGTAAAAGAGGATGAATCAAATTTAAAGAGAGAGGAACATAATCAGATCGAAGAAAGAGAAGGAGAAGCACAGAAAAATTAAGAAATAGAGGAAGGGGACACCAATTCGAGTTGGGATAGGAAAATGATTTCTTTAAACAACCTTTGTGGATTTATCTACGAAATGATTATGTTGTAGATAAGTAGTTAAAATTCAATTATATATCTACTTTAGATTAAAATATTATTTTTCATCTAAATCAATGCTTTTTATTCAAAATATTGGTGAATTTAGGAAGCCCTAGGTAATAAATTGATTAATTATCATTGTAATTTAGGAGGGAAGGATAAGATAGATTGAAATATCACTAATTCTCTAGATTTGATTTATATGATATGTTTGAATTGGTTTAAATGAATAAAAATAAAATGAATACCTTCTTTTGAATTTACCTATTCTTGACCCTAATAACTTGGAATATACGTAGATAGTCGATTGATATATACATGGATAAATAATTGAAATATTATATGCACTTAATAAAATAAACTACTTGAAGTCATGTATAAACAAATTAGAAATTATGCCAAAACATTTGTTAAAAACGAACCTTAATCTACGCTTGGATCCGAAAGAAGATGAATAAAAATAAAAGATAAAAACCGGGAAACATGAACTTAGATTTTTTGAATTTTTCATCAAACACTACACCAACAAGTTATATTAGAAACATATGATTTTCTTGATTTTATAAACTTATGTTATGTTGGTAGCCTTGATATAGTTTTAACGTGTTTATATTAGTGGTTAAGTGTTTTTGATTTATTTTTTCAAATGATTTTTTTATGGAAAAAATAATCCTTTTTTAAGCTCATATGCTAATATAATCTCTATGCCCGGTATAATTGTAAGTTCTTTTATATAGCCGCAATTAATATAATTAGTGTTTATACCATTCCTAATCCCCAATCAACCAATTCTTTAGACTAAATCCATTTTTCTGGATCAATTCGAGCTTCCACTTCAAATCCTTCTTTGATATCGAGTATTCATCTTTTAATTGAGCTTTTTTCATCACAAATAGCCTTCTTCCATTTGATGGCGGTTCATTGATTTTATCAAAATACCTAAGGTAATATTTATATACCCTCCATTGGAATTTGATTACTTCAACAATTTAGTTGGACGACAATTTGATAGTCACAATTCTAATGCTTTTTCTTAATAAAATCTCGATTGCTTCTTAATCTGTGTCTTCTTTAGTTAATTTTATTCTATCTTGAATCATACAAACATTAATAGTTAGTTTAGTTTTTATTTTGTTTAGTTTTGAGGAAAGTGGTACGATGCATTATGAGCTTTTGAATGTGTTGAAAAATAGAGTTTTGTTTAGTGGAGAAGTTAGAGCAGGAAAGTTTAAGTTAGGAGAAAGGGAGTTCTTGGTGAAGTGTGTCATGAAACATTATAGAGAAGTTCAGAAACTAATTGGTAATGATGTTAATCTTAAATTGGAAGATTTTGGGTTGTTGATCGATACCGACTAAGATACTCCAAAATCTATTTCTATGCTATAAGTAATGTAGCTTTTATGGCTTGATAGTGTTACATAGATATGCATCCATTTTCCATCATTTATGAAGTGTTTTTCTTTTTTCTCTTCTTTTACAAAAGAATAGAAGAATATGTATGTAGTTAGGATTGAATGTGAATGAAACATTTTAAAATGAGAAGTTGATCTGTTAATGTTAGTCGTATATTTTTAAGTGTAATTTTCTCATTTTCAAATTGGATATTTCTGTCCCAATCTTCATTTGAAGGTAATTAGTTACTTAGAATAGTAAGTTTCTACCCATCTTGCACATAAATATATATACTCATGTTGTGACATAATGATGGTTTATAACACATTTCTTTGTAGAAATCTCTTTTGAACTCTGATTTAATTTTATTTCTAAGAGCAACTTTTCCACTTGCATATAATAGCCAAATAAAATTTCAAATTAGAATTTAAATGAAGTGCATGGATATTAAATATGTATCTATTTCTTTACATTATGTCTTACATTTCATACAATGGTATTTTAGTACACAATAGAGTAATATTAGTGCAACTGCATAGTTCTATCCATGCATAGTCCAAAACTTTGAAAAACTTATCTGAGGGTAGTGCTTTCTTTTTGATAGTGGCAGCTGTATTTTTGCTCATGCTAAATTTATTTTACTTGTTGCACACGGGTTAATGATTAGGAAAAGATTGGTTTTAAGGTGTCGTAGATGCTGTTAGGCAGTTTTATTGGCTTTTTGAGCATGTAATGATTCCTTTTCACTTATTTTTCTCAAGTAATAATACCGGTTATATCAATAGAAGTTAGAAATAAAATCACTTTTTCCCTAATCTGTTTCTCTTGGGATGGCTGGATACATTACTATACACTTTTAAGTAAACCGATTCTCCATCCCTTCTTCCTGTATTCTCTATCACTTGTTCATTGTAAGAAACTACTCTTTTGTCGCATTAAATCAATCTTGTAGAGAGGGAATTTTTAACATTTATGGACATAAAACAGATAATATAGAAAATTTGATTTATTATCTTAATATATACATGAATAATTGCGCCATAAGACTGATATGTTGCCAGATGCGATTTGTGAACTCATAATATCCAAGAAATAAGAACATCGAGGATGTACTAAATATATTAGGGGATCATCTCTAACGAATGGACTATATGAATTTTGTTCAGGTAAGTAATGGATATAAAACATTATAATTAGCTATTTACTAATGGAGAGAAATTAACACTTTACTCATTTGTAGTACCTTCATCAAAGTGGTACTAATATTACCATCTCATGTGTTCCTATGAATGACAGGTGCCATTTACTACTTTATCATCCTTTGTTATTATAAATCAAGAGCCATGATAATGACTGGTTTATCAGAGCGGATGATGTAATCTAGTTTTAAAAAGTAAGTATCTAAATTATTATATGTTAGTATGTTCCTGTCATCTTGTCTTTTGACCATGCGGTATTCAGATATACTGGACGAATCGAACTTGGAAACTATCAAGGCGGGAGATCCAAAGAGATAGCCCAAGAGTCCAGAAACCAAGTACAAATAGGGTCACGAGTTGAAGACCCAACCACTCAAAGAAGCAAAGGAAAATAATCCAACAAGGAGTTGGATCGGTGCCGATCGAACCCATGGATCGGTATCGATCCACAATCTTTGGCCCAACCTTGCCCCTACTCCTTCTATCCACTCTAGTTGATACTAGGAGCCTATTTCAAGTACTATTTCATTGGTTCCATGCAATTCTCTGTCGATCTCCACGAGCACTTGAAATTAGCAAATCTACTTCTCCACCGATCCATTATTTGGACTCAGAAACAAACTAGTAATGATGCAAACAAGTCTGGAATCACGAAGCTAACCACGAGTAAAGCCAGGACAAGAAGTGAAAAACCATCCATATGAAGAATTTATGGATCGGTATCAATCCAAGCCCATGGATCAGTACCGATCCATGAATATTGATGAGGTATCCACCTTTTTTCTTAGAGATGTGGTCTATGGTGTGGAAAACGAGGTGGAGATCATGGGGGCGAGATTTTAGGCTTCCTGCTGCTATAAATAGAAGGGCGGGGCTCATTTTTAAGTATCTTTTGGCTCTAGCTCTTTCTTACTCTAATTTTTTGTAATCACCCACTGATTTATACCGATCCATATGAACAACTGCTTGTAAATCGGTGATATAATCAATAAAATCACTAAGTGGACGTAGGCCAAGATTAACCAAACCACTATAAATTGCTATGTTTTCTTTTCTTGCTCTTTTTCATTTATTTTCTTCACTTTTATTCTCTACACAATTTCTTGGGTGTTTGTGCTATTTTTGTTCAAATATTTTGGTGCTTTCACCAAGAACGATATTCTCAAGCTACTTGGATCCATCATCAACTATTGGATTTCTTAGATCTAAGGGATAGATCCAATCTTTCAACCTTATTGTTCTACTATTCATACTTTCAATAATCCACTAGAAGTTATTCACCATAGCCCTAAGGAAGGAACATGCTACAAACTCCAGAGCTGTTGATGACGCTGAGAATCAAGGTAGCAAGACCAGCCAGAGATCTAGAATCTAGCTGATGTTATACCAGAATGGAGATGGATCGCATGATGGAGCAGATAGGGGATAAGTTCCAGGAGAGTCGCAATAAGATGAACAAGCAGATGTAGAAGAACTTGAGACTGCTGAACAAGTTGACTCAGAATCACAGTAGATGGAGCAGGAGGGACTTAATTCCGTCTGATTCAGAATCTGATAGTTTCTCATCATCTGAGTAGAGATGGAGGGATAGAAAGAAAAAGAAGATTCAAAGCATAATCGGGACTTCATATCAGAAACTGAGGCAGACCCATGGCAAGGGTCTATGGATCGGTACCGATCCAAGAGGTTAGATTGGTACAGATCCAACCAATGCTGGAGCCGGACCTCGCCCACTGGATGGTAGCATTGATGTGACCTCTGGTCGTGCCGTTGATAATCATAATCCAGAACATCAAGTTACTGTTGACGATTTACCACTCAGGAATCAAATAGGGGGACTGTTGGACGAACGGATCTCTTAGAGTCTGGAGAACCCAGGTATCGAGAGTATGCCCGAGAGAGTTCATCAGGCCGAACACTCGGAATAGATCTCGACTACCATTGTTCAGCCAAACCTATAGAACTGGATTATTTGGCCAATTAGGTCAGGAAACTTGTGAATGAAAATTAGTTTAGAAGCAATGATGAATGAGGTACTTCCCTTAGACGGAATCCATTGACTAAGAACATTCTGCGTGTGAATTATCCATAGAGGCTTGTAATGCCAACGATGTCGTTGTACGATGGAAAGACAGATCCATGGCAGCACTTGATGAAAAATGGATGGCATTTGGATTTTGCCAGAGTATCTAATGCCGTGAGATGTAGTTGTTTTCCAATTTTCCTAAGGGGAGTAGCGACGATGTGGTTCACTCAGCTCCCATCGAGATCCATATCGTCTTTCGCTGAGTTGTCACGAAAATTTCTAGAGTAATTCTGTTTACACACTCCACTTTAGAATAATGTGATGTCCTTATCAAACCTCTTCCATGGCATGGGAGAGTCATTAAAGGATTTCTTGAACCGGTTCCATATAGCCATGACGAAAGTAACAAATCCCAATGATGACATAGTATTGATAGCACTGATTAGAGGGATTCATCCTAAGACTAATTTTGGGAGATGGTTGGAAATGAAGCCCCATCAGATGATGGACATTTTCTACAGGAAGGCAAAACAGTTCCTGCATTTCGTGAGGCACACAATCATCCCTGAAGAGGTAAGGCTGGAAGTTCAGCTAAAGTGATACATAGTAACATTGCTGTAAAATAGTCTGGAGGGAGTTTTGGGAATGTGGATGTACACGTTGGCAACAGAAGCAGTAGTCAGAAACATAATGATAATGGATCCAAAAAGCGAAAGCCTGATAATAGGAATCGTCCTAGGATTACTAAGTATGATAATTATATTGAGTTGAATAACTCAATCGAGCATATCTGCCTGGCAACTCAAGGTACCGAGCAGTACAGGAAGCCGACTCTGAAGGATTCGACTGAGAAGGAGAAGAGATCCAGTAAGTTCTGCAGGTTTCACGAAACACACGATTACAACACTAATAAATGCAAGCACTTGTGCGATATGATTGAAGACCTAATCCATAAAAAGAATCTGCAGCAATTTGTGAAAGCCTCGCAGGATGGCAGGCGAGGAAATTCTTACTTCCTGGGTCGACATTCCAACGGGGGCAAGCTGGGACTAGTGGTGAGGAGCCTAGGGGGCTTAAAAACAGTTAGTGATTAATACAATCATCGGTGGACCACATCCAACCGATATGAGTTAGAATGAGATAGATAGGTATGTTGGTTCTTTGAAGCATACCAAGAATGAGAGCTATTTGGAAGTAGAGGATGGAACTCCATTGAAACTATTCAGAACCATGACTGGTGATATTGTTTTTCGAAACAGTGAAGCTTATGGGATGGAAGCCCCGATGATTGACCTGTTGGTTATAATGGCCACGATTGGCCTTGCAATTGTACGAAAGGTGCTGGTTGACTGTGGGAATTCGGTCAACATTCTATTTAAAAAAGCTTACGACTAGATTTTTTAAAGGAAAGGACTTGAAATCATGTAAATCTCAGATACAGGGATTTAACGGGATGGCTACGGAGCCATTTGGATATATGGAACTATCGGTCGTACTTGGAGAGGGCGACCGTAAGCGAGTGCGGGTCGTGCCTTTTATGATGTTGGATATCTACTCTGCTTATAATGTATATTTGGGCTGACCGACCCTGGCTGAATTTAGAGCGGCTATAGCTTCTTGGTGTTTAATGATTAAGTTCCCTATGCAGAATAGCATGTGAGTAGTGCACGGAGATCAAGGGCTCGGCCACGAGTGTTATGCCGCTGAGCTAAAAGTGGCGAAGCAAAAGGAGAAAGGAAAAGGTGTAGAGGGGACTCTTTGCATCAAGGCTTTAGATGCATAGCAACCAATTCCTAAGCCCTGGCTTTGGCAGCATAGTCGGTTCCATAAGGATATGGATCTACGGAAAGAGCCGGAAGGTGGAAGAGCAGCTCCTATCGAGTTAACGATCAACATTCCAGTTAGTTAAGATGACCCGACACAGGTCTTGAAGGTAGAATCATAGCTTGGCGTGAGAGTGATGAAGGAGTTGGTTGGTTTTCTCTATGCGAATCTGGATGTGTTCGCTTGGGCGCACTCCGATATGTGTGGGATCTCGTTGGAGATAGCGAGTGATGCATTGAACATAATTCCTAAATGTGTTCCTATGAAATAGAAACACCACAACCTGGGTCCGAAAAGATCCGCTACACACAAAGAAGAGGTGGATAAACTGAAAGACAATGGCTTCATCCACGATCCCTTATACCTAGAGTGGGTATCCAATCCTGTCTTGGTAAAGAACGCTAACGAAAAGTGGAGGACATTTATCAACTATTTTAACTTAAATAAGGCATGCCTGAAGGATAGCTTCTCACTCCCAAGGATTGATCAGTTAATGGACTCAATAGCCAAACACGAACTACTTTCATTTATGGACGCGTACTCTGGATACAATCAGATTTCAATGCACGTCCTGGACTAAGAACACGCCAGCTATATCACCGACCTAGGACTGTATTATTATCTAGTCATGTCCTTTGGATTGAAGAATGCTGAAGCAACTTACCAGAGGCTGGTCAACATGACGTTCAAAGATCAGATTGGGCGTTCAATGGAAATCTCGACATGCTCGTGAAGTCACGGCGATCGAGAAACCACGTTGATGATTTGGTCGAGATGTTCAGTGTTCTCTGGAAATATGGGATGAAGCAAAACCCTTTGAAATGCTCGTTCGGTGTTGCGTCAGGGAAATTCTTAGGCTTCATTGTGAAGTCACGTAGGATTGAAGCCATTCCAGAAAAAATCTAGGCTTTGAGAAATATCAAGGCCCCAAAGACAATCAAGAAGGTCTAGAGTTTAAACAGGAAGCTCGCCACCTTGAGTCGATTCATCTCCAGAACAATGGACAAATGCATTCCTTTTTTTGACTTGATTAAGAAGAGAAAAAGGAACTTTGCTTTAACACAGGAGTGTAAAGATGCATTCCAGGCTCTGGTGGATCACTTGGAGAAACCTCCATTCTCTCAAAGTTGGTGGATGACAAGGACTTGTTTATATATCTGGCAGTGCCGGTGCATTCTCTGAGCGCCGCACTCGCACGTGAGGAATCCCGCATCCAACGATCGGTCTACTACATCAGTAAGCAGTGGATAGGAGCAAAAAGAAATTACCCAAGGTAGGAAAAGCTTGCATACTACTTGTCGATCGCTTCTAGGAAGCTCCGCCCATACTTTCAGGCACATCCGATCAAAGTTCCTACCGACCAGCCTTTGCGACAAATCTTGCAACGACTTGAGACTTCTAGAATGCTGTTAAAATAGAACATTGAATTGAGCCAATACAATATAACCTATCACCCTCGGAGAGCTATCAGGGGCAAAGCTTTGGCGGACTTCATAGCTGAATACAATATGTGAGATGATACTCCGGAAAGCAATGGTGAGCAAAATGCTAGGTGGAAGATGTACACGGATAGTGCATCAAATGAACGTTGTTCCGGTGCCAGAGTTGTACTTGTCACTCCGAAAGAACATTCGATTTGTTATGCCCTACAACTCGATTTTCCTGCAACAAACAATGAAGCGAAGTATGAAACATTGATTACGGGACTCAAATTGGCCAAGGAACCGGGAGTTAAAACTTTACACATGTTTTGTGATTCCCAGCTGGTGGTTGTCAAGTCAGGAAAGAGTTCCAGTCAAAAGGAGCGAGATTAGCTCCTTATCTAAACTGGACCCTTGAGCTACTCAGCGACATTGAATATTACACAATAACGCATATTCCCAGAGAGGAAAATATGAAGGCTGGCTTATTGGCTAAGTTGGCTAGTTCCGGAGATGCGCAGCTCATGGGATCGGTTCCGATAGAGGTATGTTGGCTCCGAGCATCAACCATATGGATTTCGATTGGATATTGGAGGCCGAGCATGAGGAGTCAGGAATGACTCCAATAAAGAATTATTTTCAAATAGGAATCCTTCTAGACATAAAGAGTGAATGACGGGAGCTCCCTTGCCAAGCTTCGAGATATATCTTTCAGAAGGGAGCACTTTACAGGAAAGGATTCTCAGTCCCACTACTAGGGTGTGTCGCCAATGATGAGACCAAACAAGTCCTGAGAGAAGTCCATGAAGGGGTCTGTGGCGACAACACTAGAGGGCAAACCGTAGAGAAGAAGATTCTCCGCTATGGGTACTTCTGGCCAACATTCAACCGAGATGCGGCTGATTTACACTAGAAATTGTAACAAGTGCCGGAGGTTTGCTAAGATTTCAAAAGCCATGCAGATGGAGATTACTCAAATGGTCAGTCCCTGGCCGTTTGTAGTTTGGGGAATCAATATTATCGGTGTATTGCCGATATCTAAAGGTGGTGTGAAGTAGGCCATTATCGCAGTTGATTACTTCACCAAATGGGTTGAGGCAGAGCCATTAGCCACAATTACCACAAAGAAAGTAATCAACTTCATGGTCTGGAATATCATATGTCATTTTGGAGTTCCACAAACAATCGTATTGATAATAGAACCCAATTCGACAACACCGAGTTTAAGGATTTCTGCCGCAGACATCGCATAAAGAAGAGATTTGCTATGTTGGCACATCCCCAGGCAAATAGACAATTTAAAGCGATGAATAGGTTTATTAAGTCCATTCTGAAAAAGCGGTTGGAAAAGGCCAAGGACAGGTGGGTCGATGAACTTCCATTGGCACTTTGGGCTTATCGAAAAACCCACAAGTCAGTGACTGGCCATTCTCCATTTGCCTTGGCCTACAGATCAAAGGCTATGATTCTAATTGAACTGAAAGTACTTTCTCATTATGTAACTCACTACAATCCATGGATGATTGAGCAGCTCCTATTGGAATCTTTTGATATGATCGATGATAAGCGTGATGAAGCTGACTTGAGAGCAACTGCACATCGAAACCAAGTCGTTCGATATTTCAAAGCCAAGGTTAGGAATCAAACCTTGGAGATTGGCAACCTGGTTCTCAAACAAATCTTCCCAAGCCCTAGAAACTTGGGCCCGATATAGGAAGGTCCCTATGCAATAGAGAAAAAGCTTGAATATGGCACTTTCTAGCTAGCAACGGTTGACGGGATCTCACTCCCGAGGGCGTGGAATAGCGAGCACTTACGACACTATTTCATTTAGAAATAAATTTGCATATAATTGGATAAAGCCATGTAATAAGACAGAACCTGTCATTTACCTTCTTCAATAAATGAAGTGGCTTTTCGTATCTGTGTCTCTATCTTTACATAGCTTAAGATTTTTGAAATATGACCGACTCGAATGAATCTGCATGTGTATAATATAGGTATGTTGGTACCCAGAGTTAGGTGCCAACCAAACTTCTACGATCCATGATCAGAACCTTGGATTTCAACCATTCTTAGGGCCCGAAGATGGATGCTAATTAATTCTTGTCCTTATGTAGAGGCAGGAGTATAAACCTAAAAAAGCATGATTTGACCGTTCGCTGACTATATCATGTCCTTGATGTGGGGGCAAGAGTATAAACAAAATAGGACATGATTTGACCGTCTATCAACTAACTCTTACCCTTGATGTCAGGGTAGGAGCATGATTCAAAATGGATGTGACATGACTATTCGATCACTAACATCCTACTCGAAATAGGCAAGACAGAAGATCCATGCCCGGCGTAAGGTGGGATCTTACACATAAACTTTGATCAATACCCAGATTTAGGCGTGATTGAAGGTAAACATCCTACATGAGGATGTGCAAACTACGATCTTAAGTAGTTAGCTCAACCAGCGCCTAGAGCCTGGCGCGATCGGATGTCACTATCCTGGAAAACCACACCTGAGTTGTTATTCTAAGCGGCTTACTCCCAACCGATGCCTAGAGTTTGGCACTTCAATGATTGCTTTATGTTCACTAGAACGACAAAGGGCCGATGGATCACGAAATGGGCTAATAACCTAGTCCGGTCATAATCATGAAAAGAAATGGATCGCGAGTACATATAACGAAAAACATATTTCTTAAGTACTTAGAAAATTTTACATAAAGATTTGGCAAAAAAAAAGTTTTTATTATTCACAGTCAAAATAAGACTTTAAAAAAAAGAGGTACAAGTTTTATTTACACCTAAACTGGAAAGAAAAAGCGGAGGCCGAATCCACATAACACTGGTCGAAAAACAAAAACAGAAAGCTAGAAAGCGCCTAACTATACAACCAAAACAAAACAAACCAACGATCACTTCTTATGCTTTTGCCACTTAAATGTTTTCTTCTCTTCTCCGGAGGGAGCTATGACTTGATCGGGCTTTTTCCTGCTTCTTCCTTGGCCTTTGGATGGATTGCTCTGCGATGATCCAGCAGACATGCTTTGAGTGCTCCCAAGTGGAGGAAGAGTGACTGGAACAAAGATAGTTTAACCAGGCAAAGCTAAAGGAGAAGGGATGACCTCTATCTTCTCTAGTTTGACCTCTTTAGCTAGGAGAAGTTCTTGCTCAAGCGTACTCATGGTGGGACACGACAAGGCCTTGGAGAATCCAATGATAACAACATCATCTTCGATCCGAGCTTCCTAAATCTCACCAATCCCTTCATCATGTAAAGCATCTATCATCCGCTCATCAGGCCCAAGAGTCTCGCCAATTGGAATACTTGGAACCATTGTTGAAGTAGCCATGGTCACCGATTCTATTGTAGATGTTTGTCATCCTGACTGGGGATTTTTTTTGCAAAGCGGGACGACCTAGGGTTGACCTGAAACTTGAGAGATATAAAAAGATAGATTAGCTACGTCAATCGACGACATATGGACTCTCTTAAATATTGGCGAAATCAACGAGATACCTCTTTCAGGCTGGGATTCAGTGTCGGACAGAGTGCCGCCGAAATTCCCTTCCATGGTGGAAGAAAGGATGGTGGACTTTTGCTATTAGGGTTGATATGGGATTATACCCCAGGACCAAAGATGAATCATGAACATTTTTGGGTCTGAATGTGTCCCCAGTAGTGGCATCTTGAGGTGATGATCCGAAGTCTTTGTCTAAATCTTTTTGCACTATAGTGGCCAGCTCCGGATGATGAAAAAACTCACTCTCTCTTAGCACCCTGGTTTCATCTCCTATCAGGATCTCTCTCTCTTACTGAGCCAGGTCTACCTCGCCACCCTTCAAAAATTACTTCTCCTATGTGACAACTTGTTCCCAAGCCAGAGCCAGAGTCCTGGGATAATCACCATTGAACCACTCTAAGTTATGAAACTTGAGCATGTTAGCGTTGTACTTGATGAGCACCGGTTCGAATCTTTGCATTATCCGCTTCTTTACGGCTTTAACCTCCCTCTTGACAAGCGCATCCATGTCTCTAGCAAGTTCACCCACCTTGTCTCTTTCCTCACGAGCAGTGACCAGCTCTTCGCAATACACTTGAGCCTCTTGGAGAGCTTTGTTTTTCTTCTTTGTCTCGCTCTCGAACTTGGATGATAGCTCATCTACTTTCTTTTTCAAAGTATCATTCTCCAGCACTAAGTCGTGGTTTCGATGGTGTGCAATCTCTATATCATCGTGATGCTTGGTCCTCTCTGTTTTGAGTGCCTTTATAGCATCCTCGGCCTTTTTCTTGACTTCAACTTGTGAATTTCTTCAAGTATTCAACTTCGGCCTTGAGATGAGTGATGATCCTTGCATCTCCAAAAGTTTTAGGTTATCAATCTCAAGTTTCCTTTCCCTTGAAACCTTGGAGACCTTCTCAGCTACCCGCTTTCACTCATTATACTTGTTGTAAGAGTCAGCTACGTAGGAGACTGTCGTGTCCTTAACCTCTAATGGAATGTTCTTTAGGTTGGGTACAAACATGAGCCCATCAAAGCATACATCTGAGGATTGTTCATTCAGCTCGACCATTTGGGCATCAGCATCAGCATCAAGTTATTGCTCCACGGTGATGACCGGAGCTTCGAGTGGTTTCTTACCAGCCTTATGATGAGAGGCCTCAGAATTGCCCTTATAGTGCCTGCGATCAAAAGGACTACTGGTGTGAGTTGATGTTAAGTGTTGGATGGGAACGGAAGTCGGAGGTGGTGCATGAGAAACATCGCCCAGTTGAAAGTCATCACGCTGATCAGAATGTTTATCCAAACTTCTTGGCGAAGGTGACCTGGACCTGGGGCGATATTTGGAGGCAGAGTCACAAGATGGATAGTCTCTGTCATGACTGCCTCTATCGTGGTTAGACTGATGGCTAGACTTAGAATCTAGACCAATGCCTTGATGGTACATGCTTGGACGATGCCTATGTGGTCGGGATATGTTCTCCTCCAAGGATTGAAACATATACTTTTTCCTCTTCATGGATCCTACAAATGAAACAGGAACAAATTAGCACTAACTAGAAAAGGACACGAAACAAATGTAGTTCAGTTCACACGTGTGTGAGTGTCCTAGTGTCCCTCGACGAACCGTCTACTGGGGCTTTTCTCATAGAAGTGATCTCTCCCATGCTAATGGAAGGTATATCGTCATCAAAACAGAGAGAAGAGTCAAGACCCTTAAGGCCCATATTACCAATGCTGAAAGAGCCGAATTGGTACGAATCGGCCCCAAACCAGTGAATGTATCTTCAGAAGGGAGTGAAGGAGTTTTCTCCACAGTTATCACTAGCATGGGCTGTGTAGAAGATTGTCCTTTAGGAAGTTTCCCAATGGGCCTCTTTTTCGGGACGGACTATTGGTCAACCTTGGACTGTTCAACCGAAGGCTCGTGGTCCACATCAACATCATCATGGCCAGCTTCAACACCTTCGCCTACAATTTTGACTTCCTCAATGTGTTCTTGCACTGCTTCAACATTCTCTTCAACTCCAGCCCCTGGACTTGGGACTGGGGGTATGTCGGGATTTACATCGCCACATCCAGGTGAGTTATCGTTATCGTTGTCGTCGTCGTCGGCAACCACTTGGACTTGAGTTGTGGTGTAGCCCACTTCCAACAAGTTATGGGCCATGAGATTCTCATCGGAAAGGAGAACTCCAATATTCCTACCCTCTTTTGGAAGTGCCATAAGAACTCTAACGGCATCTGCAAGTGCCACGCCATTGGGTCTCATCGGAACATCAGAATGACAAAACGAATATGAGATAAACTTATGAGATCACATAGCAAGTTCGTATCAAACATATGAAGTAGAACTTACATCCAGATAACCATCTTCATGCAAATCCATATGGACAGCGGACATAAAACTATTCACTCTTGAAATACTCCAACTTATTCCATGTACCAGTAACTACTCTGTAGTTCTTAGCCTGTTCCAAATAAATCAAAGAAAGGCTTCCTTTCTGGCTCTTGAAACTATATATATATATATACCGAATCTCCTTAACACTAGGTACTCGGTGCAAATGTTAAGCAAAGGCAATATATGTATCATGAAGGAAGGCGTAGCTATTTGGATGTAATTGCGCTAGAGCTAGTCTCATGAAATTCAGAACTCGACGAATGAATTGATTAAATGGTGGGACGCATCCCGCCAGGCACATATATCTATTACAAGTAGTATAACCCTTTGGGGAAATGTGAGCTCTCTGGGAATGAGAAGGTACGTGTCCTCAAATGGATTCCCATGTTTTTTGCAGATTCTACGAAGTGATCCCTCTTCTATCTTTGAAGCAATGGAATTGACGGGACTGTCTAAAATAATGGTGTCCCCGAGAGTGTCGGGAGCAGCTTCAACTTCGGGACCGTCTACATGCATTTGAGGAAGCTCTAGATGAGGTTGATCCGCGTATGGATTTTCAACTAGAGGTGTGAATTGCCCTGAAGTATGTTGTGCAGATGGAGTCACGGTCGAACTAGACTACGCATCGGATTCAACGCATTTAGAAGATGATGGTCCTAAAGCTAAAGTGGCTAGATGCTTGGAATGTCTCCGCTCCATTTCTATAAAAACTCAACATATAATCAACATCAGGTTAATCGTAACCTGTATCCCCATCCTAAAGTGGAACCTAGTGTAGTGTTATGTAGTGTAGTGCAGTGCAAATTTTCGTCAACGGTTCATTTTACAAATTTGGAAGTAATTCGAAGAGACCATCATCATTGACCATCCCAATGAATTTTACGTCATTGACAAGGCCCAAGGAATCAAGAGTTCACATTCAGAAAACTTGAATCCTCAATATGAACTATTCAAAATTTGAAGAACAAGATCCACCAAGGGTCGATTCGGTATCGAACGAAACCCTTGGATGGAACTTTGCCTTCTTCCCATTCCATCTCCCTAGCCAAGGAACTTCCACCACCGTGAAACCCATCCACGACCAAGCGTGCCAACCTCCCAATCACCTACCTAATTCTACGTGCTACAAGATTTGGGTTTAGGATTGGAGTTCGATTGTGAAATGGAGGCTTGAGCTTGGTTCGGTGATTCAGATGCAATTGGAGCAAGGCAGACGATGTTAGGTTCAAGAGAAGTCGGGTGACAGAGGTCTTAGAGTCGATTAGAGGAGCTAGTTTCGATTGCTTAGTCAAAGAAGTTTTAATGGTGAAGCTTGAAGTTTGGATCGACAAAGTAAAAGTAAAGAGGACGATGGAGTGAAATCGGATTATACAACCCAATGTCCAAGTTTCCAAGCAAAAGAATAGGACTTCTCCAAGTCCTGGATCGGTACTGATCCAAGAGCTTTGATCGGTATCGAGTCATTAATTTTAAAAAACGGAGATGATCATCCTTATATATATGCATGTGTATGTATGTGCATATCAAAAGTTATCCAAAAACGTGTACATGTATAAGTGTGCGTGTACATGTTCAACCTCGAACGACAATAGTCGAAGAAAATCGGATTTGGACCTGGAATGTCGATGAAAGTAATCAGTTCAAAAGTGCTGAGCTTGGAATGATAGATCGTGAGAAACATCTTCCAAATTTATAGTACCAGGTGCTGGTAAAGCGTCACGATGAATGACTACAGACATAACTTTTCACTAAAACGATCTGCAGGAAGGATAATAACCATTCAAAGTATAGAGTGGGATCCTTATCGATAATCCCGACTTATCTCAATTCAAAGCGTATCATGTTTGAAATAAGATGTACTTTAGGGGGCAAGTGTTATCCCACCTTTTGACCATGTAGCATTTGGATAGACTGGACGAATCAAACTTGGAAACTAACAAGGCAAGAGACCGAAGAGATAGCCCAAGAGTCCAGGAACCAAGTACAAACAGGGTCACGGGACAAAGACCCAACCACTCAAAGAAGCAAAGGGCAAAAATCCAACAAGGAGTTGGATCGGTGCCTATCCAACCCATGGATTGGTACCGATCCACGATCTTTGGCCCAATCTTGCTCCCAGTCCTTCTATCCAATTCACTTGATGCTAGGAGCCTATTTTAAGCACTATTTCATTGGTTCCATGCAATTCTCTGTCGATCTCCATGAGCATGTGAAATCAACAACTCTATTTCTCTATCGGTCCATCATTTGGGCTCAGAAATAAGATAGTAATGATGCAAACAAGTTTGAAATCACGAAGCTAACCACGAGTCGAGCCAAGACATGAAATGCAAAACTACCCAAATGAAGAATTTATGGAAAGACCTAACTGCTCAAAGAAGCAAAGGGCAAAAATCCAACAAGGAGTTGGATCGGTGCCTATCCAACCCATGGATTGGTACCGATCCACGATCTTTGGCCCAATCTTGCTCCCAGTCCTTCTATCCAATTCACTTGATGCTAGGAGCCTATTTTAAGCACTATTTCATTGGTTCCATGCAATTCTCTGTCGATCTCCATGAGCATCTGAAATCAACAACTCTATTTCTCTATCGGTCCATCATTTGGGCTCAGAAACAAGATAGCAATGATGCAAACAAGTTTGGAATCACGAAGCTAACCACGAGTCGAGCTAAGACATGAAATGCAAAACTACCCATATAAAGAATTTATGGATCAGTACCGATCCACGAATATTGATGAGGCATCCATCTATTTTCTTGTAGAAGTAGTCTATGGCATGGAAAACGAGGTGGAAATCATGCATGTGGACGAGATTTTAGTCTTTCTATTGCTACAAAAAGAGGGGCAGTAAGCATTTTTAAGGATCTTTTAGCTCTAGTTATTTCTTACTCTAATTTTTTGTAATCACCTACGGATTTATACCGATCCTCAAGAACAAATGCTTGTAAATTGGTGATATAATCAATAATCACTAAGTGGATGTAGACCAAGATTAGTCGAACCACTATAAATTATTGTGTGTTCTTTTCTTGCTTTTTTCATTTATTTTCTTCACTTTTTAATCTCTCGAAATTTCTTGGGTGTTTGTGTTCCATACTAGTAAAGGCATATAAGTTATTAGATCCCTTTTTATTAATATTCACATCTTTATTAAACCAATTGTGTACATGGCATCTACTACTTGTGTTTTCGTTTTGCAGTCAGATGAAAAATTGAAGAATTTTCTGCATATAATTGAAAGCTCCCTTGTTTATCCAATATTTTATGATAATAGGAGGTGAGGGAGGTTCTTATACTTTATGATAATAGGAGGTTGTTAAATTTTGACGACACTATATGTGGATTTGTAGAGGTCGGAAGTAGCTTCGTAACGGAGGAAACGGTTCGCAAATCAGTGTCCGGAGGTGGAAGTTATAAGAGAAAAGGCGGAGAGGGCTGTTTGGAGACAGCAGCTAATTTCAAACGTCTGAAATTAGCTTCAGACGTCTGAAAATTTCTGGAGTGGTTCCAGAGCACTTTTTCAAACGTCTGACCAAGTGGGTCAGACGTCTGATCTGGAGCCAGTCACTCCAGTGACTTATGTCAGACGTCTAACCCCTAGACCAGACGTTTGGAACGACGTTTTCTTGTTTTTCTGGGCCGAGTCATTGTGATTTGTTGAAGGGGCAAAGTGGTTTTTCGCCGGGGGTTTTCTCCATAGTATATATTCTCTTGTTCAGGTTTAGAAGGGAGAGATGATCATTCATCTAATCAAGGGTTTTATCCTCCAAATTTAGGGTTTAGGCAAATCCTATTTCTTTAATTCTAATCTCCACAAAATTATATTCTTTCTAGAATATTGTGATCATTGTTAACAATCTCTTGTACTCTTCTATTGGTGATATAATAAAAGCTCTCTCAAGTGGATGTACACTAACACAACGTTAGTGGAACCACTATAAAATCGTGTGTGATTTACTTATTGTTATTGCATTCATATATTGCTTGTATTGGTGTTGTGATCTTGTGTTGGGCTATTTGTCATTGGTTGGAGTTTGGTTGAGTTAGATAATCGGTTGTTTCACACTAGCTATCACGATTTGGCTTTTCCGCGTAGCGCGTTGCGATTGTATTCGAGTGGTCTTGGGTGTAGTCGTAATAACATTTGGTATCAGAGCTTTGGAGTTGGTAGGTGGTTGTTGAAATGCCGGAAACGGAAACCTCTGAAAATTCAATGGTTGGTCCAAGTAGTATAGCGCCGTATGTACGTGGGTCGTATGTGGCGTCGGGATCGCAATTGGTTATCGACAAGTGGAATGGCGATAATGATTTTGAAAAATGGCAATGGAAGATGAAAGCGGTTCTAAGGAGGAATCGGGTACATCGAGTGGTATTTGATACACATTTGTTGCCGGCGGACATCTCGGATGTCGAGAGAGAGGAAATGGAAGAGTGGGCATTTACTACACTTCAACTTGCTATGGAAGAGAATGTGATCTCCGAAATTAGTGGTGAGACCACCGCTAAGGGAATTTGGGACAAGTTGGAAGAATTGTATATGAAGAAGTCTCTAACTAATCGTTTGATCTTGTTGCGAACGTTTTTCACGTATAAGATGAAAGAGGGGAGTTCGCTTAAGGCACACTTGAATGTGTTTGATGATTTGCTAATGAAGATGAAGGCGATAGATTTGAAGATTGAGGAAGAGCAAAAGACGATGATATTGTTATGTTCATTGCCGGACCGTTATACGGGTTTCTCGAATAGCTTGATCTATAGCCGGGATACATTGACGTTAGATGATGTCAAGACGGGTCTTCTTAGTGAGGAGTTGAGAGGTCAAATGAAGGAGTTGAGTGTTGGTGGTAGTAGTGCCGGAAATGGTCAAGATCTGTTTGTGGAGAAGGAGAGATATGCGAAGAAGGAGAATCGGGGGCGTTCCAAATCCAAGAATCCCGATTGGAGAGGAAAGTCGAAGAAAAAGAAAGGCAAGTGCTATATTTGTAAGAAGCCCGGTCATTGGAAGAATGAGTGTCCGGACAAGGAGAAGGCCAAAAAGGAAGTAGCATCTTCATCGGTCGCGGTGGAGAGAGGCGTTGGTGAGGGAGACATGGATGTATTGACGGCGGTAGCATCAAATGTTTCGGGTAGCGAATGGGTTCTCGATTCGGGGACGTCTTATCATATGACGCCGAATAGGAATTGTTTTTCTTCTTTCGAAGCTAGAGAGGGAAATTCGATTGTTATGGAAAATGGTGTTATTTGTAAGTCGAAGGGCATTGGTTCCGTGTAGTCGTAATAACAGAGGTGAGGGAGGTTCTTATGATGTAAATTGAACCTTTGTTTAACTTTCATGTTATTAGATTGAGTATCTTGACTCGGTGTTCATACTCATTTGAAATAATAATAATAATATTGTTGTTGCTGCTGCTGCTGCTGCTGCTATTGCGGTTATTGTTGTGGTTATTATCATTATATGGTTATCATCATTATTATTTGATTAGGATATGCTTATAAGTAAAGTTTAATGGAATGTTGCAGAATTGATTTATCATTGCCTACAATTATTAGTGGACGACATTCTACAGTTAAATTGAGTACAAAAATGTATTTATTGAATGCACAGGCGCTGACTTACCGAAGGCAAAAACTGTACCAAACATAATGGTAGTGTAAATTGTTTTTCCTACCCAATATTTTTAATGATGAAAGTGTCTAATCGTTTCTTTTTGTATAATCATATCCTAATATATCCGATAGGTTACAACCTTTTCGGAATACTGTGCAGAACAATATGTGGTGAAACCAGTGATGGTCAGAGAAAAGAACGTATGAAGTTGAATCTTGTGATAAGCCTCAGTCTCTGTTGTGTGTTTATCCTGATTTATCTTGCATAAAATTTGAGATACCACTTTCCGCTATTTCTAGTGGAAATGGAATTTCATTTTCTGCTGGCGAGGTGTAAAACTGATATTCATTCAATGTTTATTCCTTTTTTTTGTTTTTTTTTTTGTTTTTGTTTAAGAACTTCGGGTGAAACAAGGTTTTATAGTTTTTCTTTAGTTCAGTATCATGGAAGAAGTGTAATATGTTTAAAAAAGTGCATGAACATGGACTTTTTCCGTCCTCCATTAAATTTTGTTATTTTTCTTTATATCTAATCTCTCTTTGAAGACCATTATCCCTATAGAGGATTTACGTTACAATTTTGGTGATAGTGAAAGCTAAAACCTAAAAAGCATTCCTGTGTATTACTGGTTTTTCTTTATGATTCTTCACATGCTTCATTATTTAGTATTTAATTTGACACAAGCAGTGAACACTTTTAATTATTCTCCTTAAGCCCATTGTTAGTATATAATGTATTTGATGTTTCAAGTTATCATACTAACTTTACGTGCTTTAGTGAAATCTTTTGTCAAAAAAACATAATTTTTATTTGTCTTTGACTTATTTTGATCATAATGTTTTAGTTGATTAGTCTGTTTCTTACTTAATGACTATATGAAGCTCTTCTATTTCTCTTTCTCACGGGCCTACTTATAATAAATTATCACATTAAGTTCTCAAAATATAACTGGTTATTCCATTATTGAAAAAGACGTCTTTAAAAGCCAAATTGGTAAAAACAAAGACCTTGTTGTTTCTGTACCTCCCATTAGAAGTAACATTCTTCACTCTTCCAATTTAATAAAGGTATTATTGGTCATAAATAACATGTTGGTGATATTATTAAGTTGTCCCTACTCAAAGCAAAGTATGGCAGTAGGAAGGTATCATCCCTGTTTTGAGTTTTGACATTTTATATGTTTTGTGGAGATATGTTAGTAGAAAACTGAAGGCAGATATCCACAAATTGATTTGTTGGCAATATAAAACTAACGCTGTTTGGGAAGTGTAGTACATTTTGGAAATTCTTTTTTGTCTCTTCTTTTGCTTATTCTCGATAGATTCACCCATGCCAATAAAAAACAAAAAATGCACATAAAAAAGAATAAACTCTTGTTAAGCTTATAAATGACACACAACTGAACTTTCTCATATTGATTATTTATGTGCTACTTGTTTTACTTTCAGTTGCCTTGAAGCACTTGAAGAGATCAAGAATGAGATTTACCATCTTATTATCTTAAAGCCTTATTTGACATTCTGTTGTTGGTAACTTGAAGTAATATAATACATTTTCATTATTATGTTGTTGTTACATTGCTTATACTTTAACTTTTATTTGTTTATAAATATATGATCTTATCCTTAGGAAAAATCCATCTATTAACGAGCTATTTATTGTAAATGTCATTTGCAACTTCTCTAAAATAGTGGAATATGAAATCCTGGATCTGCTAAACTCGAGTTTCATCTTCTAGCTTGGACTAATTTATTCTGTTTGATGTTTTTCGTTATATGTAGACTAAAATGAGAAACTTAAATTGAATAAAATAATCATCTTAGGATGATGGTTTCTTATAAAGATTAATAGGGATACATGGAGTGATGAATCTGTACAAAGATGCAATAAGCGCTAGATTCATTTTTGGTCAGGTTAGTTGGGATTAAACGCATGCTTGTTATTATATGATTTTTTTCTTTATATATATCATTTGGATACACTTCCTGGTATTGTCTATGCTCTTCTTATTCGTAAAATTATGGAATTGGTATGCTGAAAGAAAACTATTTGATGACACTGTTTAAAAGTGACCAACATTGATTTTTCGTTACACATAATAATCAAGGTTGAAAATTTCGTTTTCCGTTTTCGTTCCAACCATTGGTAACTTTAAAACTTCCGGTTTCGTTTCGAAAATTCTGAAAGTTCCGCTTTAATTCCGGTGTTCTAATTCCGGTACTTTTTACTTTAATTTGCTATATATGCTAATAAATATCAAATACTATAGTAAATTTATATTACATTTTTTACATTACATATAAAATACACATTTTAATTAAAAATCCAGTGTGTAAGATTCTGTATTGATCATTTGAGATTTTAAAACTGATCAATTTTGAAAGTTTTGAATTTTTTATTTTGATTCGATGTAATTAACAAAATTATAACAACTTTTTTTATGAAACTATATGGTTTCTTTTCCATTTATTTATTTTCCCAATTAATTTGTTTTTTTATTATTATTATATATTTGTTGTATTTTTTTAATTTTTTATAAGTTTTTTTAATATTTGAAAATCAAATTCGGAATTTTGACCGGATTCCGTTCCGTTCATCGGAATTCCGCCAGAATTTCGAAGCATGATAATAATACTCACCATGAATAAGTTTAGTTGTGTGTACTTTGTAAGCTTAACAAGATTTTATGCTTTTTAATGTGCATCGTTCGTTTTTTATTAACATTGGTGAACCTACTGAGAATCAACAAAAAAAGAGACAAAAAAGAATTGTCAGAATGTACTACACTTCTCAAACAGAGTCAGTTTCATATTGCCATCAAATCAATTTATGGATATCTGCCCATGGTTTTATACTATTATATCTCCAAAGAACATATAAAATGTCAATACTCATAACAAGGATGATACCTTTCTACCACCATACATTGCAGCATTGATTTGACAATAGTATTATACCCATAAGCAATTGCAACTTCCTACGAAAAAGAACGTATAAAAATGATGATTTACATGTTAACTTTGAGTAGGGATAAATTAATGATATCACCAATATGCTATTTATAACCGATCATAACTTTATTAAATTGAAAGGATGAAGAATGTTGAGGTACGGAAACAACAAGGTCGTTGTTTTCACTTAATTTGACTTTTAAAGGCATCTTTTTTCAGCAATGGAATAACTGGCCATATTTTGAGAACATGGCGTGTTAATTTACTATCAATAAGTATTGAGAAAGAGAAAGGGTTCAAGTGGCCACTGTTTGCCATAGTTTTCTTATCAAATCAAATACTAGTTAATGAAGCATGTGAAGAATCATTAAGAAAACTAGTAATACACATAAATGCTTTTATGATTTTAGTTTTCACTATCACCAAAATTGTAATGTAAATCCTCTACAGGCATAACGGTCTTCAAAGGGAGATTAGATATAAAGAAAAATAGCAAATTTAATGGAGGATAGCCCAGTTCATGCAATTTCTTAAACGTATTACACTTCTTCCGTGATACCGAACTAAATGGAAATTATAATTAACTTGGTTTTTAACCAAGAAGATTTCAACAAAAGTTGGAATGTCAAAGCGAAGACAAAATGACACAAAAGAACTTAAAAACACACTTAAAAGGGTTAAAAGAGGAAACTCAAAAAATAGAAAACCCTTCGGTACCGAGAGCTTTCTATTGCACTTTCGACCCCATCATCCTCTTGTGCTATGAGTACTACCTCAAGCAGTTGTCATTAGGTGATTTTCTCAGAGAATAGATGAGCAATAACAAGAATTAATGAGAAGAAAGTAGGATAATACAAGTGTTGCCGAAGGAATCATCAGGATCGACTCGGCTTCTATAGAAAAGAATTTAGAATGCATCGAAACGAAGATAGGAAAGCAAAGAAAGTGAGAAGAAGGAGTTTGCACAAAAACTAACCTTGGCATCGAGAGGAACCTGTAACGACCCACTTTTCAATAAAGTTTAAGCGGACAATAAATCACACATGACCAACTCAAATTAAACAGAAAGGCGGATAGTTAGGGAAAAGAAATAAGAAAGAAGACAGGAAGAAAGAAGGAAACTAAACAACACAGAATCTCACAGCTGAACGAATAATCTATAATATACATCAAATCTTTACATAGAGAAAAACTGTAATATCCATACATCAACCAGAGTACACTAACTTATTTCAACTTGGACAGTTATAACAACATGTCCTTATAATTGTTGATAAATACAACCAACAGACAACACAACGGTACACAATAAAATACATAGATACGTCTTGGGCCTTTAGCTCATCTCCTGAGCTCCAATGCATCCGAAGTAATCTGTAAATATGTTCGGTCTGACCTGAGCATTGAAAGGGAAGAACGGCCGGATCAGTCTGGTAAACCAGTGCGAGAAAAAACACACCCAATGGGTTTTAAAGTTATCAAACTCTTTTCAAAATAAATGTATCTCTTAAGACCATGTCGCACATAAACACAGACAGGTTTTCATCTTACAATAACCAAAACATTTTCTATAAAAAATCTAGTGATATTATAATAATGTCTAGGGATCAAAGTAATATATGAATGTAGCTGAAATGTTTGCATCTCATGTTTTAGCATAGTTGGGCACAACTAAGTCTGTACGACGCTTATTGGAGAATGACTTCTATACAATGACCGGGCTACTGGGGTACCACCTGTTACGGTGTATCTCTAAATAAAATAACACTGAGGACCTCGCTAGGATCCCCTACCAATACAGGACTGACCTACCACTTGACTAGTAGTACCGAATATGATCGCCCCTTTTGTTAATTGGCCCCGAAGCATACAAATGAGAGGTAATATCGACTCTAGATTGGGATAATCATACCCTAATTAGGAGCGACCCACTTAGCCATGCTGCATATTCCCTATTTTAGTTATTCTCAATTGATGAGGCTAGAGGCTAGAGGCTACGTTTTACCTTTATATATAGCATTTCCTACTTGGAATGCTACATTGCCTTCTAGTCGATGACACAATGTCAGCATTCATCCATACAAGTCGTCCAGGAGATGAACGAATCAAAGGCAGTACTTCTACCACATCCATTTTGGAATCACCTTCAGGATTAGTAGCAAGCAGCCCTTGCACTTCAAAGAGCTCCGTCTTCAATTCCATTATCTTCAAGATGCCTTCACGTAACAACCCTAATTTTAAATAACATTATTTGGGAGATTTTATTAGATAAATTAAATAAAATAATGTAAAGACTAGAATGATAAGGTGATTGAGATTTGAAAACTAAATAGAGGTCATGCTTAGCTAAATGAAATTATAGGAATGGGTCTATAAAATGGTTTTATGAATTAACTATACAAGAGAATAAGGCAAGAGTATTATGGAAAATAGCCGTATACCATAATCCCATAACCTCTAAACCCTTATTTCATTTTTTTCATTTCATACGTTCATAAATCAAATACAAAAGTTAAGAAGAACTAAGGTCGGCCATAACCCTAAGGGAAAGGAGGATCAAAATCAACTAAAAGCTAAGGATTCAAGCACGGAAGATTTAAGCAAGATCAAATCTCAAGTTCCTTATCTAAAATAGGGTGAATAATAATCAAAACTATCTCATATATGTTTTTATGAACATCTTTATTTCGGGTTTAAAGTTTTAAAACCAATTGGATGATTTGAATGATGATATGCTTTGACTATATGCCATGTTGATTTAAACAAGTATGTTTGAAAAAGGTTTGATTCGATTTTAATTTTAAAATCGTATAAAATGGCTTTCGAATGCCATGAGGATTTAATATGTTATGTAAAACATTATTTTGGAGATGGTTTTAAATTTTCATAATTATCAAAGTTATGGAAAATTTATTGTGAATTTTGAATGGAAGAAATAGATAATTTAGGTCAAAAATTAATTTCGGCGATTATATAAAGCATATTGGGTCCGAAATTTATATATGTTGGAAAACATATTAAAAGTGAATTAAGATGATTTTTGGGATTTTTCCTTTACTATGGAAATTAAATTAATTAAGTTTGAGGAATTAAATGTTTAATTGTTTTGTTAAGAGGAAGGGCTTCTTTGCTAAATACTTTTAAATTATTAATGGGTGAATTCGGCAGGCTTTTTAGAAAAGATTTTGGTAAAGATTTGGCAACCAATCATATTTTAACAAATAAGGCAAGTTAGGTATAATGGAGTTTCTTTTAAAGGAATAAAAATTAGTTTTGCTTCGAATTACAAGCTTGCCACTTCCAATTGATTGCTTTCGAAACCATCCCCGATTGCCTTTCGAACTCATTCGAAACCAATACACATGATATCAAATAGCTGGTATGTAGTGTATTGGAGGAAGGCGAAAGGGGATGGTGTCGAAACCTTGCTTTCGAAGGGGTTGATGCATTTTTAAATAACTTTCGAATCAATCCACTGGTTTCTGTTTAGCTTTCAGAAGAGATGCTGCTTACTTTGTTTCAAAAAGCTTTCGAAAGGGTTGAGATTACTTTTATATAACTTTCAAGGGGTTGCTACTTTACCTTTTTCTTAAAAGTAGCTTTCGATTGAGTTGCTGCATAATAAGTTTGAAAAGGAGCTTTCGAAAGGGTAGTTGTTTTTGAACCTAGCCGAAACCTTGATGCCGTCTTCATACCTTTCGAATGGGTTAAAGGCCGCTTTTCTTTATAGCCTTTTAACAATGAGTTCGAAACGAAAGCTTTTTTTTATTAATATTGAAGCCACTTCCTAATGCTCTCGAAAGGGTCCGTGTAGTTGATGTGCACGTAAATGTGCATATTTTTACTTTCATATTTAATCGGATTTAATTAAATAAATGAGCATATAGGGTATTTTAATATGTTTAAACCAATATTTTAATTATTTTCAAATCATCATTTATTCGTCTTCATATAAGGGCAAAATGGTCATTTTTGTGCATATATTAAATTGAGAAAATTTACTTGGAAATTATTATGTTATTTTGTAGGAATTTGATATCAAATTACAAGTGGCTTCATGGAAAATATGCATGCACAAGAAGATACAAAGGAATGAAGATGGAAATAATCCAAACCATGTATCATGGAGGACCTCACCTACCCACTTACCCTAATCTACAATTAGAAGCTAATGCACAAGTTAGTGAAGCTAAAAGTTTCATGCACATTTAAATGGAGGGTTATCTCATGCTAATGATAACTTGGTGGCCACACTTCCTAGAGGGGTGGTTTGGGTAGTTCCCAAAAATATACATTAGGGTTTCAAAACATGTATAAATACCCCATATGTTCATGTAATTAGCCTCTCTTAGCCTCCTTTGAGCCTCCTCTTTAGTTAGTTTAGTTTTAGGCTCAAAAATAAAATATAAGCTCTCTTTCTATTTCATTGCTACTTAGCCATTTTCTTCTTCTTATGTAATTTTCTTCTTAATGCAATTTTAATTCTTGCTCTTTTTTTTATTTACATGCATTTTCCTTTCATGTTAGTAGTGTAGATCTTTTTATTTATTCAAGTAGAATAGCTTTTATTTCATTTTAATTAGCTCTCTTTTTACTTAGCTTGCATTTTCTTCTTGTTTTTATTTAATGTTGAATGCTACGTTTGTTGAAATGATAACAAATATGAGAGGCTAAACCCCTTCAATTTAGGGGTAATGAAACTCTCTTAATCATGTAGATTCAACATTTTGATAATTTTTTATCTCTTTTTGTGCTTAATGGAAATATTTGATGTGGTTAAACTTTGTTGTTTTAACTTTGAATTTGATAGCCTATGTTGTTGACACCAAATAGGCTATGCTTAAACAAATAAAAACACAAATTACCTCTTCATCTACATATGATTATGGTAATGAAGTGAATTTTAAAATCAAAATTTGATGATCTATATTTCTAATCAATAGTTAATAGATCATGCTTAGAATAGATTTTATTTTCAAGTTCATTGCCATTTTCATGAGAGTTAAAAAGTGATTTAGGGGGTGTGTTATAGTTTGATGGCTTATGTTGAGCTATTTAATTGCACAAATAGGCCATACTTATGATAAACACATTAACTAAATTCACTAATGATCAAAAGAGATATCATAATTTCATATATGTTGATTTATGTGATCTTGAGAAGGACATTGCCTCTAAATTGTCTTCAAACTCTCATATTTTTATCCATTTTCTTTTTCTAGTTTATTTACATTTTTCGCTCAAAAACATTTCAAATATTGGTTAATTTGATTGAGTAGAAAATTTTAAAATCAATACAATTCCCTGTGGATCGACCTGTACTCGCCACGTACTAAAATTGTACGTCGTGCGCTTGCGGTTATTTTTATTTAAAAAAAATCAGCGATTTTCTAACTCATAGAAAAACCATCGTTAAACAGTAGCCATTTATATTAAAGGTTTCGAAGGCAACGGTTTCGAAAGGTCGTTTTGAAGCTATCCTTCCAATTGTTTTATTTAAAGGCTAATGCTTTTGAAGGGGTGGTTCCAAAGCCATCCGTTTTCCCCAAATTCTTTTATTTGAAGATTAATGGTTTTGAAAGGGTTACTTTCGCTTATGTTCACTTTGACCTAGAAGTTTTACTTAAGGTTAAACCCAATGATTTTTGAAAGAGATAATTTCATATTGTTTCGAAGCTATGCTTCAATGAATACTACTTGAACTAAGAGGTTTTGAAAGATAAGCTTTAATACTTTCGAAAGGAATGTTTTAATGATTTTGAAAGGAAGATTTCAATGCTTTCGAAAGGAATAGTTTTAGTGTTCCGAAAGGTATATCTTTAAGTGTTTTGAAAGAAGGTTTAGAATACTTTCGAAACACATGTTTCAATGGGTTCGAAAGAGAAGGTCTAAGGTTTTGAAAGCCTTAGTTTTCAAAACAAAGAACCTAATCCCATTTTTAAAGAATACCTATGGCAATATAAAAGAGTTTTGAAATTGCATTTAACTTTAAAGTTTTTGAAGAAGCTTTTCCTTGTTAAAGATAATAGGTTAAAGGCATTAACCATATTTCATTGGAAAAATGATTACAAGGAAATTGGAATAGAAATGTTTATATGATTATGTTATGATCGGTTATTATGTGTGCTTCTTCTATAACCATATTCACTTTATAATTAACCCATAACTATATTTTGGGATGTTAAGAGCAAAATAACCGGCTAGGTTGACCCAGTAGTGAATATATATTGAGTTAACTCCTATATGAGTAGAGGTGCACCCAGGAGGTCAGGTAGACCAGAACATTGGATGCCCAAAGACTGATCAAAGAGTTGTCAGTTTAGACAGGTTCATGGTAAACCCATAAAAACTATGTTGGAAAGTGTTATTGGCAGGGGCCAATAGGTTTGTAGTGATCCCATGAAAACTATATTCGGATTAAGTTATTGACAGAGATCAATAGGTTCATAGTCAACCCATGAAAACTATGATATGAGAGAAGTTATTGGAGATTCCAATAGGTTAAAGGAGAACCCATGAAAACTATAATTGGATGAAGTTGTTGGCAGGGGCCAATAGGTTCATAATGATCCCATGAAAACTATGAAATCAGATAGATAGTCCATAAGATTTTAGATAGGTTATTAGTGAGCCCAAGAAAACTAATAGGTTAATAGAGACCTTAGAAACTATAACTGAGACAGATAGTCAAATGCATGGGGATGGGAATCCAGAATATATTGCATGTCTGCATATCATCATGATATATTTTGAACTATTATGTTTTAACCATTGTGGATGATACTAGTAAGGGGAAAACCCATTCCGCTAAGCGGTGTAGTCTCACTAGATGTCTATATGGTTCGAGATGGTAGGTTATTATTCACACCAGGCTTTTTGTCTGATTCGAAGTTTATGTTTTCCCCTTAAACTCTCGGGTGCTCAATTGATTTTGAGCAGTTTGAGAGTTAAGTTTTTCGGGTTCTCCTTTAGATGAATAAGCTTCCAGAGATGTGCAGGAGGCAAGCTAGCTATTAGAGTTCTTTCTGTTTGATTCCGTTGTGTTTTTATGTAATTGTAATGTTGTTAAATTGCCTATATTTAGACTCTAATCATCCAAAGGGGCATCTTCATATGTTGCTCTTAGCGTATTTTGTAATAATTATATTTCTCTGAACGTGGTTCACGCATTGGGATTATGTAATGAATTTGAAATGTGATTTGAAGTGAAATGAGAAATTTGTTTTAAGTTGAGTTTAAAATTTTTCATATCCATGTGTTTCTGTTATATCAATGTATCTAACATTACCGCATTTGATCACCGAGAATTAATAACTTTGATGACTGCAACATCCGTAGCCGTTAGTTTTGGGCCTCCAACTGGGGGATGTTACACTTCACTTTGAAATGCTTGAGTTGGATCAAAGTGATTTTTGGATAACATATCTGATCTTGGTCTCTTCGAAACAACATTCGATAGTTTTCAGTAAACTCATCCCCGGTTCTTTAGGAAATAAATAGTCAAAGATAAGAGCGGAGGTCACCTCCTAACCGTTAGTGGACGGATTTCCTTATCATTTGTCCTTGGAGAACGCATTGAGATTTATACACACAGTACAACATCACCGAAGATGAATATGCCATA
The DNA here is from genome assembly GCA_030737815.1 of Allium fistulosum. Classification (NCBI taxonomy): domain Eukaryota; kingdom Viridiplantae; phylum Streptophyta; class Magnoliopsida; order Asparagales; family Amaryllidaceae; genus Allium; species Allium fistulosum. Next base: position 779,787,042 of record CM060907.1, read on the forward strand.
TAACTCACGTGTTTTTCCTAGATATTTCGAAAGTTACATTTTGGGTCCATATTTGATAGTCAGTTATTTAACTATCAAACAAACACACATTTAAATCAGTGATTTAATTCCATAGCGAAATCCAACATTGATTAAGCACATAAGCAACCACTAACCTCTTTAATTAATCTTTTCATTAATTTAAAATCCTCTTTTAAATACTTGTATCGAAATACTTTTAAAAAGATTCATTCACAAACCCTTATATTTTCAATACTTGAAAAATATATATATACTTATCTTAACGGTATAAGTATATCCACAAAATTGAGAAAAATTTCCCTTTTTAATACAATTCTAAAATCATTTATGAACTCCTTTATAAATCATGAAAATTTATAATCTCTTTTATAAATCTCAAAACATTTATAAACTCTTTTTATACTTTTCTAAAAATCATTTATAAACCCTTTATGAATACATAAACTATTTATAAAACTTCTTTTATAAATCTATAAACCCATTTATAAAATTCGTTTATAAATGTCTAAAAACAATTATAAAACTCTGTTTTTATACACTGTGAATAATCTTCCTTTAAGTCTCCAAACCATTTTATAAACCCCCTCTTATAAACCCACGTCTGTTTATAAAACTCTATTTATAAATCTCGAAAAAACATTTGTAAAAAAATTCTAATCATTTACTTCAAAACACTATTATATAATAATAATCATTATAAATAAATAATTATTATTATCTTCAAAATGTCTTATAAAAATATAATTAATAATTTTCAAAGATAATATTGATAAAACACTAATAATTAATCTTCACGTTATTATAAATAATAATAATTAATTTCCAAATCAGCATTAATAGATCATTATTATTAAATTCAAAATATATTAATTATTTAAAGTGGTAGAGACACTTGCAACCTGTTAACGAGGTCACGAGTTCGATACCCATCTGCCCTACTTCCTCAAGGCGGGAAGTTGTGTTTCCTGTTAAATCCAACAAAAATGGCTGGGAAACGAATGCTTCCTGCTGGGCAGGCTAACCTCCCATTTCTGGCTCTGGTCGGACTAGCTGGGTTGGGCTCTACTCTTCGGAGTAGAGTTTAAAAAATTTATTTAAAGTAATTAACTTTTCAAGATATTAAAATATTGATAAATAACTTTAAAACAATATTAAATATAAATGAATAACTTTTAAAACATTTTGAAACAATGGTTAAATCACTTAAATCATTATTAAATAATAGTTAATCAATTCAACACATTTCTAAATGATTTAGAAATGATAATTTAAAAGGTTGGATTTGAAATCATTCTCCAAACCACAACCATTTTAAAAACTAAACGACAATTAATAGTATTTTTCAAAATACTAAATTTAGGCCAACAATCACCAAAGCACTTACCAATATTGACATTGAATTTCTATCACTACAGGTTTTTTTTCAACTTTTAAACATATAACAACATTATATCCAATAGTGTTAAACGATCATGTTTGATATTCAATAATCACATAACAGGAATATTATTGAAAATAAATCAATAATGGCAAGGAATCCTATTGGATCCCTTCAACCTGTCCCCCTACATCACAACTCATATATATCAGCACACATATATAAAAATCAACAGCGGTGTGGAATCATGTTGGATCCCTCCAACATGTTCCCCTACATCACAAATACTATATAATCATATAATATGGGTCATCTGCTACTAGACCGGTATATATAAAAGGTCATCCGCTCCAAGGGCGGGAATAAAACCAAACCAACCGATAAAATATTAAATACCCCAAACATTCAATCAACAATTTTTTTCAACTATATAATATTATTGGTTAACCAAAAAGGTGAGTTTAATTCACCCAAATTCCATTGTCGCTTGAGCATTCTAGTTCCGTCTGAATTCGAACGACGTTCGAATTCAGCATAAAATTCCACTAGCTCTAAATGTCACCAATCCAACTCCATCACGTAATGTTTGACGATGCGAGTCCAACGCGACTGACTACATTCGATTTGGACTTAAAACGAACAGGTTATCGCGTTTACAACATTTACTAATTTAATAATATGATTATATTACTAACCCATCATTAACAATAAATAAACCTTAAATTAGATTTCTTTCCCCCTAATCGTCCTTCCTCCCGCTTAAACCAAACCAGATCGCGACTTCCCTCTTCCTTCATTGCCACTGCTGACCTCCAGGTGCCATCTCACCTCCACCAAACGTCACCCAGATCCCAACGAGCCTCCAGCCTTAGCCATGCCGCCTAAATCCAAACGACTCAACCAAAAATACCGAAAAGACTGTTCAACTTGAAACTGCACCACCCCCACGCTACAATAGCTCACCAAACTCCACCAGCACCTCGCCCTCATCTTATTCTCTGACTTTCCTTCAGACCCCATCGCTAAACGTCGACCAACGATGCCGTAAAAGCTTGAAAACGCAGCTTCTCTTTGTGACCAATTTTCGACCATCTCCTTCCATCACCACCCAGATCCACCATCCATTAGCTTTAACCTACCATCCTCTACAACTTTGCTTTAGGGGTCGAGATCTAATTTGACATCTAGAGGCTCAGATTGATATGGGCCATTGGATTTGGTTGTATAAAATTTTAAAATGGTCGAATATTTTTCTCTGGTTCACACGCTTAAATAGCTGAGGGGAGTATGGGTTGAGAACATGGAGAAGGCATGGCTACAGTGAAGAGGTATGGGCTGGAGCATTGGGTGTATAGCCATGAGTATGGTACCTATTATTTTATTTAGAATATCTGGCTCAAAACACCCAAAAATCTCGAACTCCAAATGAGGTGTGCTAACTGACGTTCCATACTAAATACCCCTATTCCAAACTCAATAGAACTACTATCGGGACCAAGTTCGATCATATGTATAAGGTAGATTTTAAAATCGAATTATATTATATAAATTCATGTAATTAATTTCTACATGTTTCAAGCTCGCATGACTAAACAATACGTCTGATCGCCACGGAATTCGTTAATATACAAAAATTCACTATTATGGATCCAATGGCACTGGCTTTGTCAAAATCCGAGACAGTGCCCCGGAATGATAATTTCACATGTTAATTAAAACAAATTATTATTAAAGCAATTTTGTAACAACCCGCATATTTTATGATTGTATATTTAAATATAGCATCGTTAGTCGGATTAAAGTCCGAAATGTCACTTTTTGCATACAGTCGAATTGGGACTCGAGACCACTTCCATTGAGTCCAAAATGGCGTTTGCAACCTTTTTGAGTATAAGCATCGATATGTTTGGAGTTGAGTGAATTTTGCTATTTTTCACTTAGGGCTTTTGGGCTTGGGTTTGGGTTTCACCCAACTCATCCTATACCCTAACTCAGCCCCCTCTCCTCTCCATTCACTCATTTCTTTTCCTAATACTCTAGCTCAACTGAAAATGGGTGAAGAGAATGGGAAATAGAAATTCCAAGCCCTAGTTTCCTTTTGCAAACTCAAATTCTTGCTCCAAAATCAAAGAGAAGCTTAGGTAAGCCTTCTTTTCACCTTCTCCATCTCAATCTCTCTCCAATTTCAGAAATTTCCTATAACCTAATTTAGGAAATACTTGTTTTGATCTTAGATTGAAGCTTGTAGAGTAAAAGTGAAGAGTGGTTGATCTTTTCTTTGCATTTGAGCTTCTCATCTTTGTTTTTGAGTTAAAAGGTGAGTTTTTGAACTCACATCTAAGCCTATAGCTTTTGTTGTGGTTGGGTAAGAATTCCTAACAACTATTCATGTTCATTTGTTTTTGATTTGGATTGATTTAATGAATTTTCCAATTTTTGGTTTTTGAAGGCCAATTTTGTAAAAATCCAATCTTTGATGTTTGAACATGTTAGTGGGGTGTTTCGGAGGGCCATACAAGGTTGGGTTGTCATTGGGCGTAAATCCTTAGTCGTTGTTGCTCACTCGTTCGCTTCCGTTTCATGTTATCGATTTTGCCCACTAAGGGGCTAGGCTGATTCTGCTCTGGTAGCAGGTTCAGTCGACTGAATCAGGGGTAGAAAACATTCTGTCCCTGTGTCAGTCGACTGACACCCTGGGTCAGTCGACTGACCTGGAAACCGAAAGTTTCCAGGCACTGGGCCAGTCGACTGACCCCCTGGTTCAGTCGACTGACCTGCTTGTCTCAGCCCAATTTGTTTATTTGCTTGGTTTTCCAATTTTGATCGATTCGTATCGATCCAATCAGTTGTTATCGCATTTTTGACTTTGATGATTCCTTTTTAGACTTCGTACATGGGTTTTTCTAAAATGATCTTTTTAATTTGTATTAAAAGCTCGTTTCTCCAATTTATAATTTCCATATAAAACACACACAATTTTGCACTTCGAGCAAAGAGGGAGGAGAATTAAATGATTAAATAAAACGCATGCTATGAACACGTGGGTTTATCTTTTCACTTAATTCCTAATCTACTCGTTTGACCGTTTTGACCTTTGGGTCTGGTTTACCGATGAGATGAGGTGAACTTTGTACTGCTTTGAGTGTGAAATTGACTAATGGTTAGTAAACCGTTTAGTGCGAACGTGTGGTATGGGACTCACGTTAACATTTTTTGGGTTCCTTTCTGAGAGTTGTGACACATTCTGCCAGTTAGTGGTGTCCAGTACTGGGTCTCCGAACCTTCACCACTATGGTTTATTGCCCTATAGTATCGCTTTTGGAGTTGGTCATTCGTCACCGCTCGAGAGATATTTGGGTTTGTTGCCTTCGGGGTTTGTTGCCTTCGGGCTTGAGCCTTCGGGGTTTGTTGCCTTCGGGGTTTTTTGCCTTTGGGTTTGAGCCTTCGGGGTTTGTTGCCTTCGGGTATGTTGCCTTTGGGTTTGTACCTTCGGGTTTGTGCCTTCGGGTTTGTTGCCTTCGGGTTTGTGGATCCTTGTTATACAGTACTGAGCTCGAGCATCTTTTGTTTCTTTGACAACTATATTTCCCTAGTGTATCGCCCTTCGGTGTAGGTCCTTTGAACCACATGATATATAACGATTACCTTGTGGAAATTTGTGTTACCTTTATTGGTATTTGTTATTTTCCTTTTTGGCTTGTTTTGGGATATTCATATCCTTTGTTTATTTGAGTTGCCGATGACATGAGGCTTGTTATGATTCATCTTTTGTTAAAAGATCTGGTTATCTCTTTTGGAGATATTTGTGGTATTTTATGACCTTGTATGTTCATTATCATTTAGTTTATCTAACCGATTTGTTTAGCTAGACTGACCCGTGTATTTTATACTCGGGTCAGACCGAGATGTTTCAGGTTAGGTACCATTGACTTAGGTTATTTTGCTTCCGCATGGACTATTCTGCTAGCTCCCTTTTGTTATAGCTTTTTGTGTAGTCCTTTTTGGCTGTAACTCTGATCTGTATTCTTTTGACTCACCTGTATATTGTGGTTTGCTTTACCACTTGACATGTATCATTTTGTCTACTCTGTAATGTATCTGTATATGTATAAATGTATGTGATGATCCACTGTTCTATGATGTGTGTTAACGGTAAAAAGTGAACGCTAACACCCGGTGTGTGTAATAAACTTGTGAAAGCACCACCCGTTGGTACGGGAACAGAATATGAGCTGGAAATAGCAGGAAAAGCAGTAAATGAACAACAGATTTATAGTGGTTCGGCCCGTAATTGAGCCTACATCCACTTTATAGTCTTTTATTGCTGATTCGGTTACAATTTGATACAATATCTTTCTAAAAACGATACAACTTGATCATGAAAACATTCTTGACTACTAGCTCGATCTTCGATGATGAAACTCGACGAATCCGTGTTGGATGTTAGGGGCTCTTCTCGAAGATTGTTGTAGTGTTTCGAATGCTTGAAGATCTTTGATTGCTGAGTGAGAGGAGGCTTCGACAGCGTAACGGCGCTTGGAGAAATGAATGGCCCAAAAGTCCCCTCAATGTTGGAAGTGATGAGGTATTTATAGGAACAGATTTCTGAGCTTTCAATTCGACCAAGTCATGAGTCGTATCCGACTCATGGTAAGTCGTGACTCGTATTCGACTCATGATGTCTCGTGGGCGCCTTATGGTCCATCTTGCGGCTTAGTTGGGAGACAAGTGTTAAGTCGTAGTCGACTCATCAGATCAAAATAGCACAGGCCAGGGCCTTGGATTCCAGTTTCGATAGCCTTCAAGTCGTAAGCCTGATGAGTCGTACGCACCATAAGTCGTAAGCCTGATGAGTCGTACGCACCACAAGTCGTAAGTCTGATGAGTCGTAAGCCCTATGAGTCGTAAGACCTTATGAGTCGTACGCTTCCCAGTCTGATGAGTCGTAAGACTTCATGAGTCGTAAGACCTTATGAGTCGTACGCCCTATGAGTCGTAAGACCTTATGAGTCGTACGTTTCCAAGTCTGATGAGTCGTAAGCCCTATGAGTCGTAAGACCTTATGAGTCGTACGCTTCCCAGTCTGATGAGTCGTAAGACTTCATGAGTCGTAAGACCTTATGAGTCGTACGCCCTATGAGTCGTAAGACCTTATGAGTCGTACGTTTCCAAGTCTGATGAGTCGTAAGCCCTATGAGTCGTAAGACCTTATGAGTCGTACGCTTCCCAGTCTGATGAGTCGTAAGACTTCATGAGTCGTAAGACTTCATGACTCGTATAGACCTTGAGTTGTTGAAAGCTTGTCTCGTTGAGTCGTAGAAGAGTTAACTTGATGAGTCGTATCATGATAAGTCGAAACCCTCTCAAGTCATAGAGCCTTTAACTCGTTGAGTAGTTAAGTCGCGAGGTTCCCCTAGGTCGCAAGCTGCTTAACCCGGTAGGTCGTAAGTCGTTCAAGCTGTAGATTCCTACTTAGCAATTAAGTCGTGAGTCGTTGAGTGCACAGGATTAAGTTTTTTAACTCGTAAGTCGTTGCTAAAAGGGAGTTAACATTTGCCCCTCGAAGTATACGTCTTAAGTCGTAAGTCGTGTGCTTCGATTTCCTTTGCCCGCTTCTTGATGAGTGTGCTAGATCTCGATTCGACTTAAGATGAGTCGTAGGTCGTGAACGACTCAGTATAAGTCGTAAGCCGGATGTGTCGATTCACCTTTCACTATCTCAGGGCATAAATAGCCTAGATCGTTCCTTCTTCTCCTTTACCTGTTTCATTCTATCATTTGCAAGCATTTTAGTTCCTCTCAGACAAGCTCAATTACTCGACCGCCAGACATCTTCGATTTCGTATTGCGTAAGTGGATTCGATTGCTATTCATTCTTCGATTGTCACCCAATTACGAATCCCATTTTCACCATCGACCCCCCTTTTCCCATGTCGCAACTCTCTGCAATCCTTGTTTCAATTGATCATTGATGGATTCAGGATGATATGTCTTAGCCTTGGACAGTCTTGTATGAACCAGACGATGGATTGCGGCGATTCAGTTTGACTGATTTGTGATTTGTGATGGAATATCATTACACTAGGTGTATGGTGATTTCGAGATAATTGAGTGTGTTGGGGAGAAGAGAGTTTTGGTTGAAGGAGAGGCTAATGGGTTAACGGGTTAGGAGTTCGGCGAATCGATGTACTGGGGAGAATGAACTAACACCTTTGAACAGAAACTGCGACTTAACTTTCGACGACCTTAAGTAGGTCGTAGGTCGTAGGTCGGTAACGACCTAGGACATTGCATTTTTGCACTCAGACTTGAAACTTTTCTTTATAGCGCGACTTAAGGACTGACGACTTGATTTAACTCGTAGCTTGCCCCTTAGGTCGTGAACGAGTTAATACTTAAGGTTTAATCTTGCGAGCAAATCTGAAAGACTAGGTCGTGGACGAGATAGCCCTTAACTCGTAACTCGTAACTCGTCCGAACGACTTAGCAACTTGAACTCTATGACTTCGAATTCTTGGACTTGAATGATCTGACTTAAGAGAACATGCCTCGAACATCTTGATTCGCCTAATACGACCTAAAAGCCCCGACTCATGATAGGTCGTTTAACGACTTAGGACTTAGATGACTTTGCACAGAAGTTGGCTGAACTCTTGAATTTGAACTGTGTTGTGCTACCTCTTACACTGTTTTGACTTTAATGCTAATAACCTGCTTAACACAACATTCACAGAATACTGGGACGAATATACTGCCACTGACTGCCCACATCGAATGACAGATTAGTTGATAAAGAGAAGATTGAATTAAATGAACTGTATGAGTGAAATGCTACACAATAACTAACTCAAGTGAAGTATTAAAGCAAAATCGTAATAGTTAACTAAAACTGATTTGTCTGCATTAACACTGCACTTGAGCATTAACAGGTTCTGAAATCTCGTAATCGACTGATTGTTAGCTAGTTTAATTCCAGTTATACTTGCTTTTTTTTTTCTTATTTTCATTAGCTTTGCACAGCACTTCACACTTTTAGGAAACGTGCACCTTCACTTTTGAACATTCAGCTGATTGTGTAGAATGGCATCTCATCAAGAAGACTTGGAACCAAGTGGAGAAGCTTTTCCAATTGCTACTCCGTTGAATGATCCCCCAGAAAAAACTCCTACCACCCTGAGTCATAAAGTCTTCCGTCAACTATGCTCCCAGTTTGGCATTGCTGAATCTGACGCTTTGCTCCCTGGAGTAAATGACACTGCTGATAGGCCGCCCCATGGCTTTATTGCAGTGAACCGCCAAATGTGCTTGAGTGGAGCGATTCCCCCGTTTAATGACTGTCTTCGAGAACTCCTCCTTCGATTATCTATCTCTCCTTTTCAACTTCATCCTAATGGCTTCGCCATCCTGCTGGGACTGTGTGTGCTTTTTAGGAGAATGCTGGACCGTTTTCCCAGTTTTGGAGAAATTTGCTTTCTATGCTCATTCACAAGGACCAAGGACCACCCCTCTATCACAGTTGTAAGGAGTGCCAGGAATCGCAAACTGATTATTGGTCTTCCCGAAAGCGTTCCTGGGTTTCTGAGCCAGTTTTTCTTTGTTCGTTGTCCCCCGGGATTTTACGCCATTTGGAGAGTGGGAAGTACGATTATCTATCTTTTCTCTGTGTTTTTTCTAAATTCTTTGAAGTCCAAATTGTCAAGTGTTAACTTCTTTTTCTACTGTTTCAGCGCTTCCTTCCCCCTCTAGGGAATCCCGTCACAAGACTACCTTTGAGAGGCTTATGGCCGTGCCGGTTGAGGAGAGGAGTATTCAATTTCTATTGAGAGATGAGTTCCTCCACGAATTTGGACTCTTACACCCTTCCCGTTCCACTCAGCCACCTGAAGTCCCTGATTCTCCTGCTGAGGAGTCAGATGCCCCTGTTCCTGCTAAAGAACTTTTATCGCAAGATCTTACCGCTGAGACTTCATTGGTAAAGTGTTCTACTTCTACCGACATTGCTGGACCGTCCAGTAAGTTAGCACTTGCCCCGGTTGTTGAAGAGGAGGAAAATCTTCACACTCTTGAAAAGACGGCTGAGGTGGAAGTTGAAAAAGAGAAATCTCCCATGCACAATGGCGATGATACTTTTGACAGTCTAAGCGACATCATGATAACCTCTCAGGAGCTCTTTAAAGATGATGTTTCTAAAGTGGTTCCTCCTGTTGTCGAAGCAACTTCTTCTTTGCAACAAACCACAATGCCTTCCGCACAACTTATTGCCATATCTACACCCAAAAGTGGTTTGTAGTCTGATGCGCGTAGTTTGCACATCACACACACTTAGAATTTTGGCACTTATATGCACTTAGCCTCTTCAACTTGAGGATTTCTAAAACTGGTCTTTTTCTCCAATTTCAGGTTCTCTGATGGGGCGAAGCGGCTCTTACTACAACAAATTCCAGCGTTACGGAAGCCGTGAGGCTTATGACTTTAGGAGTTATATCAGTGCCGTGAAAGAAACTGATGAGGAGAGAGCTACTAGAAAGGCTCATGAGAGGCGAGCTCATGAAGAGCGTCACCGGAGAGAAGATGAGGAATACTATGGGGGTAGGGACGAGCGACGTGACTCTTCCCGCAGAAGCGACGATCCTTATAAAAGGAAATCTTACGACGATAAGGGGAAGAGTCACACTTCTGATGATTCCAGTAAACGTACCAGACTTGGTGAAAAAGACACATCTAACATCTCGGAAAAGACTACCGCTTCTGTTCCTCCTAATACATCTTCCGGTTCTCCTGCCCTTAAGGAATCTGACATCCAGACCATCATTAATAGGCCACAGTACCAAGCTGGAGATGGTCCTCCCACACTCCAGAGCCGATTTCCGAATTGGTGTCTGAAAGGAGTGCGTTTTGATTTGGACTTGGTCCCCATTGATAAGCAAGCGATGCTGAAAAATATCGATGCTGTAAAGCTTGACATCGAAAGAATGTCTGGGTGGCAGAAGCTGGTTGACGAACTTCAAAGGGTCAACCATCTGAACCTTGAAGCGATGATGACCATGGAAAATGATAAATCTGAGTGGGACAAATGGCGTAAGCAGCATGACTCGGAGATGAAAAGCATTAGCGATGGTTATGTGAAGCTCGAAGCCGAAGTTGAAAGGCTTAAAAAAGAGCTTGCTACTTCCTCCACTTCTTATTCTCAGAAAGAAGAAATGCTTCAAAAACAAGTTCGAAACGCCCATGCTGCTCAGCGGGATACTGAAGTCAAGCTTGAAGCAGAACAGCATGTTACTAGAAAATATCGTGATGACGCTGCTCAACTTCAGGAGAAACTTAGCTCTCGAGACTTAGAAATTGCGAGGCTACAATCCCAGTTACTGAAGGCTGAAAGAGAACGTGATGAAGTTCTCTCTGGTAAAGCCGCAGCCGAAGAATCCCATAAGGCGACCATAGCCACCGTTGACGCGACTCTGTTCGACTTTTATATGCATTGTGTCCTGGGGCGTGGGAGCCTTTCATTTTTGGGACCAGAGTATGAAGTCACCTTAGCGGAGGTATGGGAGGCAATCATTGACTTATTTGGTGGTGCCGGATATTCTGAAACAGATCTTCAAGCTACCTACTTAAGTGAGAGCGATCGCGATGCCCTTGCCAAAGGAAAAGAGCAGCTCATCCGAGTGCGGGCCGAGGCGACGGGAGAGAAGCTTCCTGAGAAAGAGACACCTCCTATTGCTCCTGCTTATACTTCGGCTTTAGTTCATGCGGATATTACTGGCTCTAGTTCTCATTCCACGCCTCCCGCTAAGGTTGACAAGGAAACTATATCCACCTCTACAGAGGAAGAGGCAATGAAGGACTTCCAAGCTCGGGAATTTGAGATTGATCTTGCTAAACTGGCTTCTCCAGGTAACTTTGACGATTCACGGTCTTCTTTTTTCTCGGAGAATACTGATTTTGATTTCTCTTATTATGCAGCAGTCGTGCCGGAAACTGCACCAATTCTTCCTTCTTCAGCTGTCGTTCCTCCTCCTTCTCAAGTTATATCTCTTCCAGCTTCTCAACCAGGTTCACAGGAAGAACCAATAGCAGCCCTTCAAGGTTTAGACGAACCACTTGCTTCCGAAGAACAGAAGGCAGAAGGTCTGGAGGATAGCGAGAAGACCCCGGAGCAATCTTTTGATTATGACACAAAGCTTTCTACATTTCTTGCTCCGGGGAGTGAGTCTTCTTCCAAGAAGAAGGGGAAACGTGTGGTTTCGAAGAAAGGAAAAAAGAGTTCTTTTGCTGCTGGGGATGAGGCAGAGATTGATCCGGCTGAGTCTCTTTCTCCTTCTTCTCCGACACGGCCTACGAAGCTAATTACCAGGCCGGGTAAAAACTCCAAGGGTGGGAAGAAGGGGAAATGAGTTTGATTTTTGCATTTTCTGCTTTTTGTCTTGACCGGGGATTGTGCGGATACCGGTCTCCGCTTCTTTTTGTAACCTGTACAATGTAAAGAATTTCTCATAGTGTTGAAATAAATAGATATTTTTCTTGTACAAATCCTTGTGTATGTAGGAATACATCTGTTTTTCATTTGAAGTGTAGAGTAAACGATTCTTTCTATTTGTACAAACTTTTTGTCTATATTTCAAGAACGCATTTACTCCACATCTTTATTACGTGATATTGCAATGAACTTGTGGTATGTTGCTTGTATATTACTTTTATTAATGTTACTGGATTGTATAATGTTGCCCTCATACCACAAGTATACTGTAATATTTCTTGCTTTCACAAGACCGATACTCTTATTTTAGAGAATAACTTTCCACTTTTTCAGGGAAGAATTATTCTGCTTTTAATAGAATATATCTTGTCTTTGGAGAAATCTTTATTTTCTTTTTCTTCCTGAAGAACACTTCGACTTCTGGGAATGATCACTTTTATTTGTTTGAAAGTGAATTTTCCTGCACAGTGAAATGAGCTTCTGAAGAAGGTTTTGATTTTTGTGCCCCAGTAAAGGGTTTATTTTTGGTACTTCAAGCAAGGTGAAGTACGCCTCTGAAGAGGTCTTTTGGTCTCCGAAGAGAAGCGATTTTGGTCTCTGAAGAGAAGCAGTTTTGGCATTTCATCTCTGGTGAAGTGGGTCTCCGAAGAGAAGCATTTTGCACTTCTACATGGGTGAAATGTGCCTCCGAAAAGGGCTTTTGCCTCCGAAGATGGCTTGTGCTTCCGAAGAAGGCTTGTGCCTCCGAAAAGGGCTTTTGCCTCCGAAGATGGCTTGTGCCTCCGAAGAGGGCTTGTGCTTCCGAAGAAGGCTTGTGCCTCCGAAAAGGGCTTTTGCCTTCGAAGATGGCTTGTGCCTCCGAAGAGGGCTTGTGCCTCCGAAGAGGGCTTGTGCCTCCGAAGAGGGCTTGTGCCTCCGAAGAGGGCTTGTGCCTCCGAAGAGGGCTTGTGATTGCCTGGAAGTTACTTTCTCATGGTCGGAGGGGTCCATGGGACAGGCGCAAGTTGCTTGATTGGATGTTTGTTTGTACAAACGATCGCAATCAATTAACGAGGTGCCCCTTTGGTAGTCCCACCGATCTTTTTGATTGAGTAAAGCACTCCCATTTATTGGCGTGCCTCATTAGAGGGCTTTGTTGACCCTTGGGAAGGAGCATCAGTTGGTTGGTGTGCCAGGAAGGTTGCGTCTTAGGGGCAAGTAGATCCATGGGATGGACACAAGCTGTCTGATCGGATGCATCACAATCAGCCAGCGAGGGTCTTATTCCTTCTGCTTGGGAAGGTATCCCTTTAGTGGATCTACCTGCTTTCCTGTTGAGAGGCATACCTTCCTTTGGTTGCTTCCATGTTTGCCTGCTCATGTTGTCTCATCATCCGCCAATCTGCGATCCTTTATCATCGTTTCCAAGCACGTGTTCAAGCGCGTGTTCCTTTCTTTTGCAAGTAAATTGCTTTATCCGAAGAAGTAGACTTCACTGTTGAATGACTCCACAGAGTAAACGCAAGTTATTTGGTTGGATGCCTTTTTTATATCAACGATCGCAACCAGTTAACGAGGGCTTGACATAGTGGAGCCGTCAATTTTTTATGTGAAGTTCCTCTTGTATGGGATTCGAGTTTGAAATTTTTGTTGCTTGAAATTTGCTTTAATAAATGATTTGTAAGGCTCGCTTAGTTTTGCGATGGGTGAGCTTTGCTTTAATGACCTGCAGTATTAGATCGATATTTTAGCAGTACATTTAGAGTATTTACACATCGAAATATAACAGGCATTTTATAACAGAAAACACAATGCATAGTTTTTCATTATTGAGTCACGCTGATTTCTCAGCGGTTTACAATGCAAGAGTTACACATCCATCATTATCTTTACAAATTCAAGCAATGCTGTTAAGTAAAAAACAAATGCTAGTTATTATTGTTTCAGAATCTCCAAGCTGGATTTCCATTTATGCTTGATTCATAGCTTTTGGATTTTTATGCCAAAGAAAGTGAGAGATGCCCCAGCCGCAGTTTAGTGGGTAATTAGTAGTCATCCCATCTTCTGCTTGCTGGGTATGGTCCCCCTGTGATAGCATTAATGACAAGTTTTTCTGAATCTTCCACTGCAGTGTTGTTGTGAGAATCGGATTGATGGGTAGGATGTTGTTGATCCCGAGTGGATGAGGTTGGATTGACTCCGCTTTTCTTAATGTATTGTTGGAGTTTACCTTGTTCCAACAATTCTTCAATCACTTTCTTCAACTGGCGACATTGGTCAGTGTCATGGCCAGGTTGATTGTGAAATTGGCAGAATTTTCCATTACTCTTTGCACCTTTCGTCATCTCAGGTGGCTTAGGATACTGGACAACGTCTTTTGTTGCAAAATAGATATTTCTTGGTGTATCAGTTAAAGGGGTATAATCCGAAGAATTAAAGCGGCGAGGTTTCTTTTCATTTCCCTGGTTCTTTCCTCCTTCATTCTCCCTTTTCTGACTTTCAGATTCTCTTTTCTTAGATGGGACACTGTTGTTATTAGTTTGGGCAGCAACCACCTTTGACGTCGTAGAAAGGTTTTCAAGGCGAATGAACTCGTCGGCCTTTTTATAGAATTTATCAAGTGAGTTCGGTTCCTTCATCTTTAGCCATATTCCAAATTTACTCGATTTATCAATGGCTCGCATCAAATAAGTCAGGATCATGCGTGGTTCCGCATTTTCTACTTCGGCTAAATCTATATTGAAACGGCTCAAGAAAGATTTGATTGATTCTCCGGGCGCTTGTTCAAGGTTAGACAGTGACATTATATCCTTAGCTTTTGAAGCATACAATCTGAACTGTTCCTTAAACTTTTGTGTTAAGTCGGAGAACTTATCTACAGACCGAACTGGAAGCTTTGTGAACCAAAGTAAAGCCACACCTTCTAGGTATACCGGAAAGTACCGACACTTGATCTCGTCTGATGCTCTTGCACCGGTCATATGCCAATCGTATTTGTATAGGAAATGATTAGGGTCAGTGGTTCCCCTATAGGCTTGGATAGTAGGAGGTGCAAATTTCCTTGGGAATTCTGCTCTCAGGATCCTTTCAGTAAACGGAGTTCTGCTTGGCGCAAATCCCCAGTCAGCCTCATCCTCTTCCCTTTGCATGCTTTCTTTCATGATGCGGCCAACCATTTCAGACAGGTACTCTTTATTGTTCAAAGACACCTCCGGGCAAGCACCAGTTCTTCCCTCGGAAGTTTGCCCGGGCATATGTTCATGACAAGTTGGTTGCGGCCTAGAACCATCAGCTTGGAAAGGTGGCGTTTCAGGAAGGGTGGTTTGATGGTTTTCTGGTTGACGATTTGCCCCAAGCAAGGCAGTTATTCTATCCATCATCAAAGCATTTTGAGTTTCAATTTGTTGGTATAATCCAGAAACTGCGTCATCCAATTCAGCCCTGGTGACTCCAACGGTTGGAGTTGCTTGATCTGTTGTTGGGGAAGCGAAAGTCCCTTCGTGAGCATTTCCGGATCTGACGGGTCTACCTCTTCTTCCAGGCGCCATTATCTCGGTTCTGGTTTTTTAAGAGAGGTTCTTTTTATGAATCTTTGCGAAGCAACGGTGGACGATCGCCTGAGTTCAGCTCTCAATGAAAGCACCAAAATGTTAACGGTAAAAAGTGAACGCTAACACCCGATGTGTGTAATAAACTTGTGAAAGCACCACCCGTTGGTACGGGAACAGAATATGAGCTGGAAATAGCAGGAAAAGCAGTAAATGAACAACAGATTTATAGTGGTTCGGCCCGTAATTGAGCCTACATCCACTTTATAGTCTTTTATTGCTGATTCGGTTACAATTTGATACAATATCTTTCTAAAAACGATACAACTTGATCATGAAAACATTCTTGACTACTAGCTCGATCTTCGATGATGAAACTCGACGAATCCGTGTTGGATGTTAGGGGCTCTTCTCGAAGATTGTTGTAGTGTTTCGAATGCTTGAAGATCTTTGATTGCTGAGTGAGAGGAGGCTTCGACAGCGTAACGATGCTTGGAGAAATGAATGGCCCAAAAGTCCCCTCAATGTTGGAAGTGATGAGGTATTTATAGGAACAGATTTCTGAGCTTTCAATTCGACCAAGTCATGAGTCGTATCCGACTCATGGTAAGTCGTGACTCGTATTCGACTCATGATGTCTCGTGGGCGCCTTATGGTCCATCTTGCGGCTTAGTTGGGAGACAAGTGTTAAGTCGTAGTCGACTCATCAGATCAAAATAGCACAGGCCAGGGCCTTGGATTCCAGTTTCGATAGCCTTCAAGTCGTAAGCCTGATGAGTCGTACGCACCATAAGTCGTAAGCCTGATGAGTCGTACGCACCACAAGTCGTAAGTCTGATGAGTCGTAAGCCCTATGAGTCGTAAGACCTTATGAGTCGTACGCTTCCCAGTCTGATGAGTCGTAAGACTTCATGAGTCGTAAGACCTTATGAGTCGTACGCCCTATGAGTCGTAAGACCTTATGAGTCGTACGTTTCCAAGTCTGATGAGTCGTAAGCCCTATGAGTCGTAAGACCTTATGAGTCGTACGCTTCCCAGTCTGATGAGTCGTAAGACTTCATGAGTCGTAAGACCTTATGAGTCGTACGCCCTATGAGTCGTAAGACCTTATGAGTCGTACGTTTCCAAGTCTGATGAGTCGTAAGCCCTATGAGTCGTAAGACCTTATGAGTCGTACGCTTCCCAGTCTGATGAGTCGTAAGACTTCATGAGTCGTAAGACTTCATGACTCGTATAGACCTTGAGTTGTTGAAAGCTTGTCTCGTTGAGTCGTAGAAGAGTTAACTTGATGAGTCGTATCATGATAAGTCGAAACCCTCTCAAGTCATAGAGCCTTTAACTCGTTGAGTAGTTAAGTCGCGAGGTTCCCCTAGGTCGCAAGCTGCTTAACCCGGTAGGTCGTAAGTCGTTCAAGCTGTAGATTCCTACTTAGCAATTAAGTCGTGAGTCGTTGAGTGCACAGGATTAAGTTTTTTAACTCGTAAGTCGTTGCTAAAAGGGAGTTAACAATGTGTATTACATTTGAGTTGTTATATTTTGTTCTGATAGATCCTTCAGCCACCTATGGCTTTGTATTAAGTATTTATTGGATATGTCGATCCATTTGAGAAATAAGAAAACAAAAATGTATGGCAATTGTCGGCGTGTTCAATAGATAATTAAGATAAGGCTACAAATGGTCGCTCCTATCCAGCTCTATTCTCCGTATTAGCAGACGGTGTTACCTAGTAATACTCTTTGCTAATGTGGGTCTCGGATTCGGGCGTCACAGCTTGGTATCGGAGCCGAGTTCAGAACAAAATATGATAAACATAGAACAGGGACACATATTACGGTACATCAAAGTGTATTAAGAATGTTACGAATCTTTGAATCATCGTGCCTTTATTCTTTCTGTGCTTTTGGGGTAGATAGAATTTTGGGAATACGTATAGGAATGCATTTTATTCTGTAGTATTCCATATTTTAATTAATGATATCTACCTTGTGAATAATCTTTATCTTATCTTGACTTTTTTAGCTAATGGCTGGAAGAGGCAGTGGATGATGCTCAGATGCTGGGCAATCCAGTGGCTCGCATCCGGATGGCGTTTATATGTCTGCCAATCAGTTTTTGGAGTTATTTAGGAGCACTCAGCCTCCAGCTCCTATTCGAGCATCTTCTCCACGCAAGTCCGCCTTTGCACTCCTGTGCAGTGATTTTTCTCATCTTGGAGGAAAGCCATTCAAAGGCTCCAAGTCCGTTCTTGAGGTCCAAGCTTGGATTCGCACATGCGAGTGTATCTTCTCTCGCATGGATCTTTCTGACCACGATCGAGTTCTTGTAACTTCTAGCTTATTGCAAGAGCATGCCCTTGATTGGTATGAGCTTCTTGTAGCCGAACTTGATGAGTCCGTTCTTTCTTGTACTCAGTTTCGGGAACGATTCGAGCTCAAATTCGTTCCTGAACCTTAGAAAGTTTTATTAGCCCGTCGCTTCGTTGAGTTGAAGCAAGGGAAGTCCTCCGTCTCTGAATATGTTGCATCATTCGAGGCCTTATCTAAGTATGGTCTTGAATTCATTAGCACCTCTTATAAGAAGAATCTGAAGTTTTTCTCTGGTCTTACGAAATATCTTAAGAAGTCTTTAATGCTTCAGCTTAAGCTTTCTTTTGAGGAGTTGGTTGACTCGACACTTCATCTCGAAGCCATCGAGAAGGAGTGTGATAGTGGTGATGATATTGAGGTTCGCAAGAACCCCAATAAGAAGAAGTTTCCATTTCATAAGCAGGAATTTTTCCCTTCCAAGAAGAAAAAGCCTGTTGAATCTGGTTCTAACTCTCAATCTGCTGGAACACCTTCCATTCGGAAGTGATTCAATTGTGGTTCTCCTGATCATATAATTCGAGCTTGTCCTAAGCCTCTCTTCTACCGTTATTACAAGAATGAAGGTCATCATGTTTCCTCCTACCCTACTGTTCCTGCTAATGCCAAGTCTGGCAAGCTTTATGTTGCTAAGGCTTTTGGAGGTTCCTCTCAGCCCAGAGGTAATTCTCCTCCTATCCTTGATGACATTATTTTATTTCGCGATCTTCCTATTTGGTTTCTTTTGATACGGGTGCGTCCCACTCTTTTATATCAAAAGAACTTGTTGATTCTTTTTCTTTAAATATTATGGGTTTGATGACTTCACTGAGAATTGCGAATCCGGTTGGTGGATCCGCAACACTCGGTTTGCTTTGTAAAAATGTCGAGATTATTTTTGTGATTATTCCTTTCGAGCCGATTTGCATGTTATGCGTTATTTAGGCTTCGAAATTGAATTTTTTGGAAAGGATTGGCTTAATTATTATGAAACCCATATCCTATGTCCAATGTGGACTATTCAACTTCGACATCTTCAATCTGTTAAGCAGATTTCTTTTGTTCTTAATGATTTTGATTTCCAAATTCGGTGATATCATTTTAATTCTTTTAACCTACGGGATGAGGAGAATATTATTTCTCTCATTCAAGTAGTTTGTGAATTTTCCGGTATATTTGAGCTTGTCTTAGGATTATCACCTAAGCAATCTATTGAATGGTGCTAAGGTCTTTTCAGCTCGACCTTGCCACCGGTTTTCATCAGCTACGAGTTGCGGAGGGTAGCATTCCACTTATCGCATTCCGCACTCGTTTTGATTCTTGTGAGTGGTTCGTTATGTCATTCTATTTGACAAACCTTCTACCTTATTTCATCCATTTTGTGAATCAAGTATTCTACGAATATCTCGATTAGTTTATCCTTATATTTATTGGTTATGGATGAAAATAACAAATTTAAAATTTGCAAATCTTTTTAATAAGATATTTATAAGTATGATTGGGTTTTGTTTTCAAAACGAGCAAAGAATATTTGTAAATTTTATAAGAGACATGGTTATCATATATAAGATAATTTTGTGTTGTTTTGCCCATTGAGTGCCTTAAGAATTTTGGTCGATGCGCTTGATCAACGTTATCGATAGGAATCTCCTAAATGCTATGATGAGACAGTCAAACACAGTAAATTATTGTAAAAATTTAATTTTTCTAAAAAGATGAATATATATAAAGTTAATTATAATTTTGAAAGTCTTAGCTTTTCGGGAAAGAGAATCGATTAAAGGAACTCTTTTCCGATGCTTTTATTCTTGCGGTTTCCGAAGGGAACCAAGACTTTATTGTTTGAACCGATACTAGTCGTATTGGTTTTGGTGTCATTCTCTTGCAAAGGGAATGTGTTATCGCGTTTGCTTCTTGACAATTAAAGCTTGTCGAGACTAGATATGCCATTCATGATCTGGTGCTCGCGGCTGTTGTTTTCGCTCTTAGATTTTGGCGTCATTATCTTTTGGGAGAGAAATTTGTTCTCTACACCGATCGTAAATCTTCGAAGTATTTGTTTTCTCAAAAGGAACTCAATTTGCGTCAACAGCGTTGGCTTGAGTTCCTTGCATCTTATGATCTTGATATTTTTATACTTTCGGAAAGGGCAATCGTGTTGTCGATGCCCTTAAGCCGAAAGCAACAAGCACTTGTTTCTATGATGATATCTGAATGGAATGATCTCGAGACTTTAACCACTTGTGAGATTCGAGATCGTGAATCCAATTCATGTTCATCTCTTGTTTTGTGTAGCCTTGAGGCTCGTCCTTCTCTTTTGGACTATACCTCTTTTGGCTGAACTCTATGTCCTGTTATATTGCATGGATTTCCTACTTCTATTGTTAGCAATCGTGATCCATTATTTTACTAGTGGATTTTTGTAAGGTCTTCAAAAGCTTTGGGAACAAAGCTTAATTTTAGCACCGCTTATCGTCCTCAATCCGATGGACAAACCAAGCGTGTGAATCAAACTCTTGAAGATCTCTTTCGTGCATGTGTTCTTGGTTTTGGTGGAAGTTGGGAAGATCATATTCTTGTTTAATTTTCTTCCTATAATAGCTTCCAATCTTGTATTGGTATGGCATCTTTCGAGGCACTCTACGGAAGGCTATGCCGATTTCCTTCTTGTTGGCTTGAAGCCGGTGAGAAGCTGGTTTTTAGTCCAGACTTTATTGGTGTTCATTCGTGTTTCACCTATGATGGGTGATTTGCGTTTCGGTTGATTGGGAAAATTAGCACCTCGATATGTTGGTCCATTTCGCATCACCGAACGCATTGTTTCCGTGGATTATCACCTCTTTTAGTACTGGCTCAATTCTTTTGCTATTCTTGACGTTTTCCACGTCTCTCAACTACGGAAATACCTTAGGGATTCCGATTCTATTCTTGAGCCCGGTGTAATTGAAGAAATTGAAGTTTCACCAAATTTGACTTATGAGCAACATTCTATTCGTATCATTACTTCGAAGGTTAAAACGCCTTAGAAATAAAGATAATCTTCGTGTGGAAGTTCAATGGTCCTCAAATCCTAAGGATTGCTCTTGGGAATCTTGAGAATTCACCGAGAAAACACATCCGGACTTACTCTTTCGTGCTCTTTATGGTGAACTTCTTATTTCAAATTTTCTTTTGTGTTGATATGCTTTTATGGTTGTTACTTTTTATTTCTCCTCTTAATTATTGCGAGAATGCAATTTCTTTAAGGAGGGGAGTCTGTAACAACCCGCATATTTTACGATTTTATATTTAAATATAGCATCGTTAGTCGGATTAAAGTCCGAAATGTCACTTTTTGCATACAGTCGAATTGGGACTCGAGACCACTTCCATCGAGTCCAAAATGGTGTTTGCGACCTTTTTGAGTATAAGCATCGATATGTTTGGAGTTGAGTGAATTTTGCTATTTTTCACTTAGGGCTTTCGGGCTTGGGTTTGGGTTTCACCCAACTCATCCTATACACTAACTCAGTCCCCTCTCCTCTTCATTAACTCATTTCTTTTCCTAATACTCTAGCTCAACTGAAAATGGGGGAAGAGAATGGGAAATAGAAATTCCAAGCCCTAGTTTCCTTTTGCAAACTCAAATTCTTGCTCCAAAATCAAAGAGAAGCTTAGGTAAGCCTTCTTTTCACCTTCTCCATCTCAATCTCTCTCCAATTTCAGAAATTTCCTATAACCTAATTTAGGAAATACTTGTTTTGATCTTAGATTGAAGCTTGTAGAGTAGAAGTGAAGAGTGGTTGATCTTTTCTTTGCATTTGAGCTTCTCATCTTTGTTTTTGAGTTAAAAGGTGAGTTTTTGAACTCACATCCAAGCCTATAGCTTTTGTTGTGGTTGGGTAAGAATTCCTAACATCTATTCATGTTCATTTGTTTTTGATTTGGATTGATTTGGTGAATTTTCCAATTTTTGGTTTTGGAAGGCCAATTTTATGAAAATCCAATCTTTGATGTTTGAACACATTAGTGGGGTGTTTCGGAGGGCCATACAAAGCTGGGTTGTCGTTGGGCGTAAATCCTTAGTCGTTGTTGCTCGCTCGTTCGCTTCCGTTTCGTGTTTTCGATTTTGCCCACTAAGGGGCTAGGCTGATTCTGCTCTGGTAGCAGGTTCAGTCGACTGAACCAGGGGCAGAAAACATTCTGTCCTTGTGTCAGTCGACTGATCTGGAAACCGAAAGTTTCCAGGCACTGGGCCAGTCGACTGACCCCCTGGTTCAGTCGACTGACCTGCTTGTCTCAGCCCAATTTGTTTATTTGCTTGGTTTTCCAATTTTGATCGATTCGTGTCGAACCAATCAGTTGTTATCACATTTTTCACTTTGATGATTCCGTTTTAGACTTCGTACACGGGTTTTTCTAAAATGATCTTTTTAATTTGTATTAAAAGCTCGTTTCTCCAATTTATAATTTCCATATAAAACACACACAATTTTGCACTTCGAGCGAAGAGGGAGGAGAATTAAATGATTAAATAAAACACGTGCTATAAACACGTGGGTTTATCTTTTCACTTAATTCCTAATCTACTCGTTTGACCGTTTTGACCTTTGGGTCTGGTTTACCGATAAGATGAGGTGAACTTTGTACTGCTTTGAGTGTGAAATTGACTAACGGTTAGTAAACCGTTTAGGGCGAACGTGTGGTATGGGACTCACGTTAACATTTTTCGGGTTCCTTTCTGAGAGTTGTGACACATTCTGCCAATTAGTGGTGTCTAGTACTGGGTCTCCGGACCTTCGCCACTACGGTTTGTTGCCCTATAGTATCGCTTTTGGAGTTGGTCATTCGTCACCGCTCGAGAGATATTTGGGTTTGTTGCCTTCGGGCTTGAGCCTTCGGGGTTTGTTGCCTTCGGGCTTGAGCCTTCGGGGTTTGTTGCCTTCGGGTTTGAGCCTTCGGGGTTTGTTGCCTTCGGGTATGTTGCCTTTGGGTTTGTACCTTCGTGTTTGTGACTTCGGGTTTGTGGATCCTTGTTATACAGTACTGAGCTCGAGCACCTTTTGTTTCTTTGACAATTATATTTCACTAGTGTATCGCCCTTCGGTGTAGGTCCTTTGAACCACACGATATATAACAATTACCTTGTGGAAACTTGTGTTACCTTTATTGGTATTTGTTATTTTCCTTTTTGGCTTGTTTTGGGATATTCATATCCTTTGTTTATTTGAGTTGCCGATGACATGAGGCTTGTTATGATTCATCTTTTGTTAAAAGATCTGGTTATCTCTTTTGGAGATATTTGTGGTATTTTATGACCTTGTATGTTCATTATCATTTAGTTTATCTAACCGATTTGTTTAGCTAGACTGACCCGTGTATTTTATACTCGGGTCAGACCGAGATGTTTCAGGTTAGGTACATTGGACTTAGCCTATTTTGCTTCCGCTTGGACTATTCTGCTAGCTTCTTTTTGTTATAGCTTTTTGTGTAGTCCTTTTTAGCTGTAACTCTGATCTGTATTCTTTTGACTCGCCTGTATATTGTGGTTTTCTTTATCACTTGACATGTATCATTTTGAATACTCTATAATGTATCTATATATGTGTAACTGTATGTGATGATCCACTGTTCTGTGATGTGTATTACATTTGAGTTGTTATATTTTGTTCTGATAGATCCTTCAGCCACCTATGGCTTTGTATTAAGTATTTATTGGATATGTCGATCCATTTGAGAAAGAAGAAAACAAAAATGTATGGCAATTGTCGGCGTATTCAATAGATAATTAAGACAAGGCTATAGATGGTCGCTCATATCCAACTTTATTCTCCGTATTAGCAGACGGTGTTACCTAGTAATACTCTTTGCTAATGTGGGTCTCGGAGTGGGGCATCACAAATTTAACCACTTTTAAAATCTAAATTTTAAATTTTATTCTTCCATTCTTATTCAAACTAAATTTAAATAAGATTTCGTAATTATTTTAATTCATATTAAATCAAAGATTAAGTTATTTACTAATCCCAATATTCAATTCACTATTCAAATAAATCATTGTATTTGAAATTTAAGCTGTTTTTCTTATAAAACTAATATTTAAATATTTAAAATAAGTTAAATATTTCAAAATCAATTGAAAAAAATTATGGGTCATTATAGAACCTCTCTGTGCCGAGAGATATATCTTGAGAAGTGGGCTAGCCTGTCCCCTTCTCCTCCTATGGGAATTCATCTGGAATTTGTGCAACTCGAGCCTGTAGACCTGCAAAGAGGTTTCTCTATAAATACCAGCCATACAACAACCAACAAAGATCTTTTCTTCTTGGCTCCAGACTCTGAATCTTCTTCATCTTCCATTTCTCTACACAATAAACACCTAGGCAGATACTTTTGTCATAGGTTTAAGAACTTGTCAACCCTTTATACTAGTGACTCTAATCTCTCTCTAAATCTCTATCAAATCCATAATCAATAAAAATATAAAGTGGACATATGCTAAAGATTGCGAAACCACTCTAAAAAAATTGTGTCCCTGCTTTTTTATGCTTATTTGCTATTTCTACTATATCTAATCCTACAACAGTTCTTATTTGGGTGTTTTGCCAGTTTTGACATCAACGTTTTGGTGCTTTTACTGAAAAGATCCAGCTTAGGGATACATCTGGCTTGCTGTTTTAGATTTGAAGAGGTCCATTGCTTAGACCTAGAAGTTTTTCTAGAAAAAATTGGAAATTTTCTATTTGAAGTCAATGGTGCCTAGAAGATCCAATAGATCCACAAGAGCAATAGCTGGTGTTGATAAAGGAAATGCTCACCAAGTGGAAGTTAGTGATCACTAGGCGATATTAAGATCATCTGCTCAACGAAAAGTGGATACTAGAAGTGAGCTTGATAAGGTGTTGCAGGAATTGAACCAAAAGATGGTGGATAGTCAGAAAGCCTTGATGGACAATATGGAAGCTCTGCTAACCCAGCAACCATAAAGGACTAGAAGGAACATAAGAGAAGCCTCTCCCTCCAGGTTTGAAGAACGGAATTCATCCGTTTCTGGTCAGAATAGGCGAAAGTAAAATAAAAGGAAGTAGTTGTTGGAATTGCAGAAGGAGCTGCAGGAGGAAGCATAAGTGCTCCCCCCATAAGAAAACTACTCAGTAGTGAGAGGATTTCTCTCGATACCGAGAGGAATCAAAGAGAGAATGGTGAGAGGGTGCTGATGTAATGGAAGTTTTTTATTCGGAAGAGGACCTGCAACTGAACAATAACGATCTTTAGTTGGATGTTGAGGCTAACGGAGATGGAATTCAAATAGCTATAGTCGAACCAACCACACACCAATGGAATGCAGTAGGAGCGGTTCTCCCAAAGAATAGAGAACCTAAATGTCAACAGGCAAGCCGAGATCATTTGCGAAGCAAAACACTCGGTGTAGCTCCTAGTAGTCATCCTTTGGAGTACCATGCTAGTGAGGAATACATAGTGGACATGGTTAAGCAGTTTGTTGTGGAATGCAAAGGTAATAAAAATGAGGATTAGGGTTCCACACCAAGCCGAACTCCCTTTATAGAGAACGGTCTAAGAGAAGAGTATCCAAGGAAGTTTACGATGCCGATTATGCCACCGTACAATGAAACTACCAATCCTAGACATCATTTGCTCAAATACGATTGGCATATGGATGGTGCTTGGGAAACAGATGTTTTTCAATGTAAATGATTACCCACCTTCTTGGAAGGAGTTACGTCGATGTGGTTCACTAAGCTTGCGCCGAGGTCCATATCGACTTTCGATAAGTTGGTTATGAAAATTTATGTAGCAGTTCCGGTTGCATGCTGCACGATCCAAGGATGTGATGTCCTATCAAGCCTATCTCAAGGGCCAAAGGAGTCGCTGAAAGATTTCTTGAACCAGTTTAATGTTGTTGTTACCGAAGTAAGTAATCTGAAAGAGGATTTGGTATTCATGGCATCGATTCAAGGCATTCACCCAAACACGTATTTCGATAGATGGCTAAAGATGAATCAACCTACAACCATGGGGGAGTTCCATCAAAAAGCCGATTACTTTCTACGCTTGGAAGAAGTAACTTTAGCTTCAGGAATGCCGATGATGGACATTTGAAGGAGGTTATTTAAAGTAAGGTAACTACAAAGCAATCTGGATAGTGCTGCTAATGTAGCATCTAATATTGAAAGAAACGAAGTTAAGGCCCCGACGGCAGGCGTAACGACAACAAGAAACATTCGACGAACTTGAAATTAGGGGATTACATGCCTTTGAACGATATGTTGGAAAACATATATCTAGCCACTCAAGGAATGCAATGGTATAAGAATCCAGCTAGAAGGGTGGAAACTGAACAAGAAAGACACTCTAGAAAGTACTGTCATTTCCATGAAACCCATGGACACAACATGAATGAGTGCAAGCATTTGAGGGATCTCATTGAAGAACTGATAAAGAAGAATAAGCTCCAACAGTATGTCAAAGAACTGTAGGAAGGTGCTCAAGTCCCAAGACTCTCGAGGCCACTTGCGCAGTGGAATCAATCTGGACCAAGCGCAGAGAGGCTCAAGCGAAACGATGGGAAGTTAATTATCAATACCATAACTGGAGGACCTCATCCAGTAGAGAAAAGAGGAAGTGAAATGGAATGGTATGCGAACCCACTGAAGCATGTACCATAGGAGAGCAACTTTGCTGCAAAAGATGGAGCTCCGATCAACTAGCAGAGGATGATAAGTGATGATCGTATTTAGAAATAGAGATGTTGACGGAGTCGAAGCACTAACTTTTAACCCCATGGTGGTAACAGTGGGAATTGGACTAGCAATTGTACGTTGGGTTTTGGTAGACACCGAGAGTTCGGTGAACATACTATTCAGAGAAACATTTATTCAAACGAAAATCAATATGAAGAAGGTGACAACTTGTAAAACCAAGATTCAAGGGTTAATGAGCGAAGCAAAACAACCGATTGAAATGATCGATTTGCTTGTGGAACTAGGCGAAAGGGATCGTAGCATAGTCCAAATTCAGAAGTTTGTTATCATTGATGAGTACTTGGCATATAACGCCTTCTTAGGCTGACCAACTTTGGCTGATTTCAGGATAATACTAGCACCTTGGTGCTTAGTGATGAAATTCTCCATAGAAAATAGGGTCAGAGTGGTGAAATGTATCCAGGAAAGTGTCTATGGATCGAGTAATATGAATTGTTCTAGTAAATTAATACTTGTATACCAATTAGCTTAAATAAAATATATATATCTAATCACTAGTAGATATGCAGCAGAATAAATAAAGTAAAGAAAGTAAAAATGATCACACCAGAGCTTATTATACTGGTTCGAACTTTCCATCCTACGCCCAGTTCCAGACTCCTTCTGGATTTAAACAATAACCATCACTTAACTCAGAGAAATGGGTATCTTACAAAAACCGTCTGAGCAGCCTAATAGGACATCGTGCTTGAAGATCTCTAACGGGATTGCAACTAGAAAAGTAGTAAACAGTTGACTTTGTATGCTCTAAATAACATGGATGGTTCGACATAGTACAACCTTCCAATAATCTATCTCTTAAGTGGTATATTGAAAGATGTGGAAGAATGGAAGTAGATGATCACTTAAATGATATAACTTGAATGTTCAAGTGATCAGAAATTGCAATGTAAGAACTTGAATGCAAGAGAGATTTCAAAGAGAATTCGAGAGAAAAGTAACATAATTGATTATTAAATTCTAAAATATGATTGCTATTTATAATAGTTGAGTAGTTGCAAGCTTTCATAAAGAGTAGTAACCATTAGAAGTGCTGCAATTATTTATGGAGGAAAGTGACCCTTCACAAGGAAGACGATCCCTTTAGAAAATTTGAAAATATAGCAATTACAATTAAACAGTCGACTAGTAGAGTGTCGGTTAGTCGACTAGTTGAAGTCAAATAATTGGATCTCCAAACAGAAAAGAAACGGTATATTTTTACACAGATTTAGTTGACTGAAACTATGCATTTAGTCGACTGATACTGATTTAGTCGACTGATATATTGATTTAGTCGAATGAACTATGCATTTAGTCGACTGAATCTGTCTTTTTTTGTTTCTAAAAAATGAAATGCTATTTTGATGATTTGTGTGTGTATACCACGTTGAAGAGATTTTAACAACCATATACGTCTCACAAAACACTATGACTAATATAACTTTTTTATTATCGTCATCTTAGCTTTATTATTGTATAGATCATAGAGTCTTTAAATCATTTGTTGTCCTTGTATCTTCTTGTATCTCCATGTATATACTTTTATCCTTTTTTGTACTGTGTATCTTCATGTTGAATACCTGTGTCTTCAATTTATTTATTCATTTGTCTCTTTTTGATACTAATGTATCTGCATTTTAGCTTAGAGGTTCTTTGGGATAGTTGTATAGTTGTTGTCATTAAAATCCAACAAGAGAGATTCTAACAATCCAAAATGCAAGACAGAGAGGATTTATTTATTTACTTAGCAGTGTCTACTCATGCACTAAGTCCAGCGTTGGTATGTGAAAAGGGGAGGATTCAAAGACCAATTTACTACATTAGCAAGCGGTTTACTAGAGTGGAAAAAAATTACCCAAACTTGGAGAAACTTAAGTCTTGCTTGATGTTCGCATCTAGGAAGTTGTGACTGTATTTTTAGGCTTATCCTATCAAGGTACTAATAGATCAACCTCTAAAACAGGTATTAAACCAGCCTCAGAATTTAGGAAGGTTGCTAAAATAGAATATCGAGTTGAGCCAGTACGACATTACTTACCATCTAAGGAGAGCGATAAATGGCCAGGTATTGGTAGATTTCATCGCTGAGTTTACCATGCGAGATGGTGAACTAGGTGCTCTTTCTTGAGTCACTCAATTTGGTTGATGAGAAAAGGGAAGACGCAGAATTAAGGGTTGTTGCCCACCAAAAAAGGGTAGCGCGACACTCCAATGCCAAGGTTCGCAACCATTTTTTTGAGGTAGGAGATCTCATTCTGAAATGAGTCCTCCCGGGTATGGGAACGCTTGGCCCGAATTGTGAAGGACCCTACGGAATTGATCAGAAGCTTGGAGATAGAACATTCAAGTTGGCAACTATTGATGGAATCCCTATCACACATGCATGGAATATCGATCTGCTCTGGCACTACTACACTTAGTTTCTATTTATTTGTTTTTGCAAATAAGCTACCTAAGGACACCAGAGGCAATGTAATAAGGCAGGACTTGCCACTTCTTTCATTCTCGAATAAAGTTAGCTTCTTGAACCAATGGAATCGTGTTCTCGAAAGAAAACCCTTATGTTGCACGATTAGTAGTACAACCCGGGAACGTACTCCTTTAGCTTGGAGAATGGACGGGGGGTATGTTTCCAAGGGCCGATCAGATAATTCAGCCTAACCTTCTGGAATTCGTTGTTGCCCAAAAATAGGCGACGATGAGAAGGTTTTCCCATTCACTCTAACCTTCAGGAATTCATTATTTCTTGAAGATAGGCAATGACGAGAAGGTTTTCCCATTCACTCTAACCTTCAAGAATTCATCGTTGCTCGGAGGTAAGCAACGGTAAAAAGGTTTGAAAAACTCAACCTTTAGGAATCTGATGTTGCCTAGAGATAGGCAACATCGGGAGGGTGAAATCCCCATCCTTCAGGATTCTGGTGTTTCCTGGATATAGGTGACACCATGAAGGAAAACTCAAATCTTCAGGAATTCGCCTTTGCCCGGAAATAGGCAATGACGAGATGGTTTAAAAATCTGTATCCCATTGGGATTTTCCATGGCCCAAAGATTGGCGATGATAGCAAGGTGAATCCCCCATCCTTAGGAATATGGTGTTGCCCAGAGATTGGCAATGTCACGGAAGGCCACTGCTTTAGGTCGATTGAATAATTCAACCCAACCTTTCAAGATCGATTAGATAGTTTGATCCCAACTTGTAGAAATTTGTTGTTGCCCAGAGATAGCCAACATCATCATGTAGTAATTTTCAAAGCCTATTGGATAATTCGGCCCAGCCTCCAAAAGAATAACTAAGGGATCCAGTGAATAAATCGATCCTGACTTGCGGGAATTTGACATCTCCTAAAGACATGCAGTATCAAAGAGAAACTCATAGAATGGAACCACCTACACATTGGTTTTCAAAGATTGAAACTAGTGTTTAATTAAATTTCAATGGCAGTGCTAGCGACCGAGAAGCACACGCTCAGTCGAGGATAAGCGAAGATAGTCATGAAGGTTAGAAAACAAGTGTTATTAGGTTTTATCGGTCCAGAATCAAGACAGGAAAAGATGAACCCCAACTCCGACTATCTCCCACCAAACATCAATCAGATCCATCACATTCAACATTGCCACTGTTCCAGAAACATGTAGCCAACTTTAAATGATCAATAAATTGACTTGATGAACGATGTAAACGGTTGGGTGTCGAGTACTTTGAAGGCGGCAGAGATTGGTGGCGACTTTGGAGCAAACGACGACGATCTGGAGACAGATGGTCAGCAGCGACAATTGATGGTCAGTGGTGATGGCAGGATGGTTGACATTAGAGGTCAAGTCATAAGAAGATGAAAGGGCACGATGCACAAATGTCTCGTGGTAGAGCTTTCAGTGCATGGAAGTTAATCACAAGTGAAAATAAAAGTGAGGAAGAATTCTAGGCGTTAGAACTTATTTCGGGAGGTGAAAGGTCTCGGTACTGAGAGGTCCTGGTCCCCTAAAAGTGGGCAATAAGCATGGAAAAGAAAGAGCATATTCGTTTAAGGCATGAAACGATCTCCAGAGCGTAGATCTTGTCTTTAGGACAAAGAACATAATTATGTCTATGCAAAGCAGTTAAAGGAAAATCCACCGAACAAAAGTAGTGTTTTAAACCTAAACGATCAACTAGAATCACCAGATAGCAAGTCGGGGCTTGTCTTGATCCAGAGCACGCTTTGTTTTCAACAAAATCATACTTTGAGGGGCAAATGGTAACTGGGTTTTTAACCAAGCAGATTTTAACCAGAAGTTAGAACGTCAAAGTGAAGACGAAATGACTCAAGAACTTGGAAACACACTTAGAAGAGTTAAAAGAGGAAATTCAGAAAATCACAAGCTCATTTGAGCAAAGAAAACCTCTCGGTACCAAGAGCTTTCTATTGCACTTTGGACCCCATTATCATCTTGTGCTACAAGTACTACTTCAAGCAGATGTCATCGACTGCTTTTCTCAGAGAATGGATGAGCAATACTAAGGATTGATGAGAAGAAAACAAAGAAAGTAGGATAATACAAGTGTTATCGATGGAATCGTCGGGATCGACTCAACCTCTATGGAAAAGAATTTGGAATACATCGAATAGAAGATAGGAGGGAAAAACAAGTGAGAAGAAGGAGTTGCACCAAAACTAAACTCTCGGCACCGAAAGGAACCTCTCGATACCGAGGGGTCTATCTTGGGAATAGTCACATAAGCAGATACTTTTGGCAATTCTAGTTTTAAGAACCTGTCAACCCTTTCTACTAGCAACTCTAATCTCTCTCCAAATCTCTATCAAATCCATAATCGATAAAAATATAAAGCAGATGTAGGCCAGAGATTGCCGAACCACTATAAAAATCTTGTGTTTGTATACTTTTAATGCTTATTTGTTATTTCTATAAGATCTAGTCCTACGACATGTCATATTTGGCTGTTGTGCCACTTTTGGAATCAACAATTATTTAACCTTGTCACCAAAAGTTCATAAATAAAAAAATAAACAAAAAGGAATAAACATTGAATGAATATCAATTTTCTACCTCACCGGCAGACAATGAAATTTCACTTCCACCAGTAATGGCTGAAAGTGGTGTCTCAAATTTTATGTCAAATAAATCAGGATAAACACACAAGAAAGACCGAGGCTTCTCACATGATTCAACCTTTATTAGGATACATCATCATCACTGTTCCACCACATATTGTTCAGCACAATATTTTGAAAAGATTGTAACATGTCGGATATATTAGGATACAATTATATGTAAAAGAAATGATTAGACGACTTTTATCATTGAAAACGCTGGGTAGGAAAAACAAATTTACGCTACCATTATGTTTAATATAGTTTTTTTCCTTTGTTAAGTAAGTGGTTGTTGCATTCAATAAACACATTTTTTGTACTCAATTTGAATGAAGAATGTGCTCTATTGATAATTGGAGGCAATGACAAAACAGTTCTGCAACATTTCATTAAACCTATAATTATGAGCATATCCTAATCAAATAATAACAATGATAATCATGATGATAATGATAATGAAAATAATCATAACAATAACTGCAGCAGTAACAACAAAAAAACAGTATTATTATTACTATTACATACGAGAACATCGGTCTCGATGCTCAATCTGATAACATGGAAATTAAACAAAGGTACAATTTATATCATAAGAATCTCCCTCGCCACTTGTTATCTTAAAATAATTGGATAAATAGGGGGGCTTTCAATTATATGCAAAAAATTCTTCAATAGTTCATCTGACTACAGTACGAAAATGCAAGTTGTAAATTCCATGTGCACAATTGGTTTAATGAATATGTGAATTTTAATAAAAAGGGGTCTAATAACTTGATATGACTTTTCTATTATGGGACGTACAAACATATAACAATTTAGAAACTTACTTTGTAGAACTAGATCAACTCAGCTGCTCTGATAAACCAATCATCACTATGTCATCGCTTTTTATTTATAATAAAAGAGGATGATAAACTAGTAAATGACACCTCTCATCCACAAGAATACATGAGATGGCAATATCAACACCACTTCGATAATGATTCTGCAAATGAGTAAAGTATTAGATTCTCTCAATTAGTAAATAGTTAATTATAATGCTTTATATCCATTACTTACTTGAACGAAATTCATATGCCCCCATACCCTCTCTATACAAGCACATATGAAACCTCTGAATATCAACAATCTCTTTGCACATGTCTCTATAGTAGAACACAATCAACATTCCATTCTATTCATCTCCACAATAGAACACAATCATAGCTCTACACACGGGTCCTTACCATTTAACTTGTCCTTTTGGATCATCATCTTGATACCCAACATTGAGTTATCACCATCAGATCATCTTCAAACACCCTTGGTAAGTCGTAGAATCATCTTGTCAAAGTTCCAAAGTCATCACGTTGAAGCGTCGCATTATCGTTCACCATCAAGATCATTCTTCATTTCGTAATACATGGAAATTGAATATCGAATAAGCAAATGAACATGCATGACATGAATCCACAAGTTCATGCCTCAAACCCTCGGACTCATGTCGGTACTGACATGACCACTTCAGGTCCGACATGATTCACTTAACCAAAAAATGGTTAAGTCCTCTTTACCTCCAAAACTTATCTCCTTTAGGATTCCCAAAGTTCCTTCTTTGCTACCCGAAGCAATGCACCAAATTTCCTCAAGTTCCATCAAGTCGGTACCGACATGTTCCCTAAGTCAAAATTTCTAAGTCCACCATCCAAAACTACTTGTCATCATCATGTTGGCCCAAAGTTAAGATGCCCGAAGTTTCCCTGCATTGCCTCGAAGTGGAGTGCTCGGTCCTTCAAAACCTCTTAGTGATGAAAGTAATTAACTAAATTTTCACCTTACTCATGTATCCCTTGCCAACCTTTCATTTTCTTAGGTCCTCTCACACCTTAGCTCGAAGCAACACTCCAAGCTGCACAAAGCAGCTATCATCAACTTGATTGGTGCCCCCACCACCGACTTGTCCTTCTTTGCTCCAAAATTCCATAAAATCCAACCAAAATCACTTGCAACCAAAAGTGTAGGTTGTTTAAGCTTCTAAATGCAATATATCTTAGTCTCATTATGTTTTGAGCAATTTTGCATGTCAAATCACTCAAATGATGACCACTTTCTAACTACACTAGAACGAGTTCAAAAAATAACTAATACTATATGAAAACATTACATAACATCCAAACATCATATACAAGTAATCAAATCACAATTCAAACATATATATTGTTCAAAATCTAATCAAACACAAAATGATGAGTTGTTTTGCAAAATGGTCAAAAATAATCAAAATACTTCTTTATCTTCTTGAAACCATTTTCAAGCTGTTTTTTAGATTAGGTCTAAGTTTAAGAACGTGTTCACATTTAAAACCATCTTAAAAACATCATTCTTGCTATGTTAACAAACATAGGATAGTAAGGAATGCAAAATCACTCACCTAATATAAAAAATGCACCAACCCCAAAGTGAACGGTAGATGCATGAATCCAAGATGACGCAAATAGTAGTATGCTAATTACCTTGCTAATTACCCCTTAATTATGTGAATTACCTAAGAAAAATAAGGTTTAATGATGTTTTTTTTGCTAGAAAGGAGATCAATGAAGGTTTTTACGATTTTTTGGAAGTGTACAATGAGTAAGAGAATGTCCCATCACGTTTACTCAGCACCATTTCCAAAATAGGCTTTTGGGTCTAACCGAAATCTCACTAATTTCCCACTTAACTATTCTAAAACTTTCTGAACTTCAAAAAGTCATATCTCCTTAACAATAAGTCCATAATGTGGGAAATAGTGTAGTACTAATATGAATGGATCTTAAGGCTACTTTAACACTAGATGGAGGTGAATAGTGTTTTATAACTTATATGAAAATTTTCTAAATTATTTCATTTTTTAAATTCAAACACAGATAATCAACACAGATATATATTAACAAACAGTCATAGTATATAAATAAAGTAAAAGTAAGAGAGATGACACTAGGAGTTTTATACCAATTCGGATTAACCAACCTACCTCCAGTCATGTACAGTATATGTACAAATTTCCTTTCCGACTACTACTTTAAATAGGTGGTAAGCAAACTAGAATACTATCTCGATTTCAAGGAAACGAGATACACCCTCTCGATTTTTCGAGTTAGGGTAGACTCCCTTGATTTAATTGGACAACAAGGTCACCCACTTGATTTAAACGGGTAACAAGCACACCCACTTGATTTGATTGGGCAACAAGCATGCCTAAACAAATGATATTAGGGAGTTGTTGATTCCAATTACAAACAGTTGTACTTTGGATAAAGAATATCCTGCACCCCTTTTGATAGCACTTTGATCTTTGAATTGATGACATAATACTTTCAAATCAGCAAGTAGATTATAGTGAATGAATATAGTAAAGTGGAGATTGAATTTGAGTGAATTTGAATAGTATAGAAAGTGGATTTTATGAAATATATAATGCGAATTTGGAGTAAGAAGAAAATGGAGAAAGTAGTTAATAAAATTCGTTTTTCGGTCCCCTTTATATAGTGTATGAAGGGACGTGTCTATTCGTGAAGAGATGTAACCAAAAATCACAATTATTCAAGAGCCAAAAAACACCTCTTCAACAGTACATATGTCGACATGCCTATGTAGCCTATGTCGATATACTTATGTATGTTTTGAAAAACAGAAACACTTTAAATGTGTTGCAAAATTATGAACTCTTGTAAAATCATTTAAGCATAGTTTCTAAATACTCTAATATATAAAACTATTATAAAATATTTGTAAAAATATATTATGAAAATAAATAAATATTTAGATAATAAAATAAATAATTTGATAACATAGTATTCAAAGAAGAGAAAGTTGTTATTCAAGGACTTTAACAACTTAATCTATTGTCTATTAACTATAAACTATAGACTATAGTTTTGAACTCTTCGTGTCTTTGACTCTAAACTCATTAGTCTTCAAATATCTTGATCATCTCTAATTTTGATCTCTAGTCTTTTTACCGATCAGTCTTCAAATTCGATTTTCATGTAATTGTATAAATCTGTATAATATCCTACAAAACTATTATGTACAACTTGGAAAAATATCAGTACCTGTATTTATATGGTTGTTGTCATCAAAATCAATATCTACGGTATTAACAATCTCCTCCTTTTTTATGATGACAACCATGTAAATATATTTATTATACAATAGAGTGTACTCACCCTATTTTTTTAAACTCCCCCTTAGTATATACTTATATTACATTTTATATTTTTCTCCCCCATTGTCATCAACAAAAATAGGTAAAGAAAAATAAACTCCCCCCTGAATGTGACATATATTAAATCCCACTAAATGTGATAATGTTGTAGACAACATCAAAATCAATACTAAGTGCAAAACAATATTATAATTAACTATATATATAATTATAAGAACATAGGTTTTAACCATACATTCAAGACATATCATTCATATTAATTAATCAAACCAAACTATGTTATTAATCTAAGTCAAACATTTAAACACACCACTTACAAAAGTTTAAATACAAACCAAATTATACAATCAAACTTAAACAGCCCTATTGTAACATCCCCCTACTTGGAGGCCTAAAACTAACGGCTACAGATGTTGTAGTCATCCATAGTTCTTAATTTTCGACGACGGCGGTGTTAGATTCATTGATACACAGAAACGCCTAAATATGGAAAAAAATTAAACTTCAAACAAAATGACATTTCATTCCAAAATATTTCCAATTCATTACATAATCCCAAATTCGTAAATCACGTTCAGAGAAAATATATTTATTATCATACGCCAAGAGCGACATATGAAGATGCCTCCTTGGATGATCAGAGTATATATAGGCAATATAACAATTTTTCCATTGCAAACAACACAGTGGGATCAAAAGAAAAGAGAACTCTAAATAGCTATCATGCCTCATGCACGTCTTCGGAAGCTTATTCATCTTAAAAGTTACCTGAAAACCTCAACTCTCAAACTATTCAAAATCAATTGAGTATCCGAGAGTTTAAGTGGAAAACATAAACTTCGAGTCAGACATAAAGCCTTGTATGAATAATAATCTACCATCTCAAATCATTTAGATATCTAGTGAGACCACGCCGCTTAGCGGAATGGGTTTCCCCTCACTAGTATCCCAAAAACCTTTATAAAACCATATACTATGCTCCTACATCCATAATGGTTAAAACAATTCAAAACAGTATAATATGATGATATGCAAAATAGATGAATCAATTCTGGATTACCCATCCCTATTCATTTTAGACTATCTGTCTCAATTATAGTTTCTAGGATTACTATTAACCTATTAGTTTTCTTGGGCTGACTAATAACCAGTTAAACATTTAAGGACTCCCTGTCCAATTACATAGTTTTCATGGGATCACTATCAACCTATTGGTAACTCCAATATCTTACTCTTATCCTAGTTTTCATGGGTTGACTATGAACCTATTGGTGACTGCAATATCCTTTCTCTTATCCTAGTTTTCATGGGTTGACTAGGAACCTATTAATATCTATCAGTATTTCATCCGAATATAATTTTCACGGGCTAACTACAAACCTACTGGCCCCTGCCAGTATCCAACCATAGTTTTCATGGGCTTATTATGAACCTGTCTATCTAACATCTTCCTTTATACATAGTTTTCATGTGCTAACTACGAACCTGTCTTTCTGACATCTTCATTTATACATAGTTTTCGTGGGCTAACTAAGAACCTATTGGCCCATGCCAATATCTTTTCCTATACGCGGTTTTCATGGGCTTACTGAGAACCTATTGGACCCTGCCAATATCTTTTTTTTATATTTTAGCATCCTCTATTCTGGTCTTCCTGACCTCCTGGATGCAATCTACTCATTCAGGAGTTTTAATCAATTTATATTCACTACTGGGTTAACCTAACTAGTTTTTCTACCCTTTATCCCCAAAATGCAGTTATGGGTCCATTATAAAGTGAATATATTCATATTTGAAGAAGCAATATATCAACATAGCAATACCATTCTTGTGGGATTAATACAAAACTTGGTTAATCCCTTTAACCTATTACTTTATCAAAGATAGCTTCTTCTAAAAAAACATTATAAAAACTCCTTTAATATAGCTATGTATTTTCCCTTTAAAGAGTTTGGGTCATAAAACCTTTTAATACCTTCGAAACCTTGCTTTCGACTTCATAGGATGACCTCCTTTGAAAGCCTCAAAAATCTATCTTCAAAACATTAGGCTCCTGCCTTTTAATACTTTAAATCTACCTTTCAAAACCTTTCGAATACATTAAAGTATTAGCATTTAACTTTAGAAGCTTAACTTCGAAACCAGTTGAAAGTACCCCTTTCGACACCATTAGAAGTAACCCTTCTAAAATCATTAAAAGTACCCCTTTCATAAGCATCGGGTTTACACTTAAAACATTATTTGGGTCAAAGTGAATATAGGTGAAAGCATCTGTTTCGAAGCCATCCTTTATCATATAAAAATATTGGGAAAAACTTGATGGCGTCGACACCATCCCTTTCGAAAGCATTTAACATCTGGGTAAAACATTAGAAGGTTGGCGTCGAAACCCCTTTTGAAACCACCACCTTCGAAACCCCTAACCCCTTTCGAAAGCTATAGGAAGTGGCTTGAACTTACTAAACAAAATACCCTTTCGACTGCATTGATATCTTCAACACCTTCAAAGGGTTAAAGAACGGCAGCAGGGTTTCGACTAAGTCGGAACCCCTTCTTTCAAATCATTCTTTCATATGTAAGGAACCCAGTCGAAAGCAAACTTAAGTTAATGGCAACCCTTTTGAAGCCTTTTAAAACCTCTTTCGAAACCAAACGCTTTGACTCTGTCGAAGGCTTAAAACAAAACAAAGGCAGGCGCTTTTCATTTTAAAAATAAACCAAGGTTTCGACTCCTTCGGAAGCTATGCTTTCGACACCTTACCTTCCACCTTCCTCCAATCCACTGCGTACCATCTATGTGATACCTTGTGTATTGGTTTCGACATGGTAGGTTTCAACTAAGATAAAAAGGAAGCATCTGTGTCGAAAGGTGCTTTCTAAAGCAGGTGGAACCTATTTTCTGAGTAAACCTAGTTTAGTTCTTTATAAAGTAAATTTTTCTCTAACTAACCTGCCACGTGTCAACACCAGATTGGTTGCCTTAACCTTTTCAAATTCTTTTTCAAAAATAACTGCTGCTAATCCAGATCTAAACCACGGTTGAGTTAATCAATTAAGCCCTTTCAATTTTTACAAAGAAGTCCCTCTTCTAAAACAATTTATTTTGCATAGCAAACCACTTTGGAAAAATCCCAAAAATTTCCAGAAATTCACTTTAATCATGTTATTTAACATAACAAAATTCCAGATCCAAATTCTCCATATATTTTCCAAAATAAATTTATAAACCCAAATAACCATATTTTCCTTTGAAAATTCATAATAATCTTTCCATAGCTTGGAAAATTATAAAAATTGAAATCCAACTCCAAATTCATGTTTCTCATAATATAAAAATTTTCCAAGGAAATTAAACATCTTTAAATCTCGGTTTTACCTTCAAACCGTGCAAAAATTCTTTTAAACAATCTTGTTTAAATCAAATAAATCATGAATCAAGCATATCATCATCGAATATATCATAAAAACGAATTTTCCCTAAATCCGAAAATATATGATTTAAAACAAAATAGAGATGGAATTATTATTCACCTTGATCTAGATAAGGAGATTGGATTGAGATTGATTTCCTCTAAGCTTGGTTCTCTAGCTTTTAATTTGAATTTCTCTTCCTCTTAATGGCCAGCCATTCCTCTATCTTTTGGTTTGCGTTTTCAAAAATGACATGAATGGGAAGTAAGATGGTAGGAACGAAAATATATATGGGTAAGGGTCATTAGGCGGCAATTTCCAATTATACCCTTATATAATTTGTTTAACCTAAAACCATTCTTTTGCCTATTAGTTAGTTTATTAGGCACAACCTTAATTAATTAATCCAAGTCTCAATCCCCTTATCACTTAACATTTACATTATTCTATTTAATTTATCTAATTAAATCTTCTGAATAATGTTATCAAAAATTACGGGTGTTACACCTATAAAACTAAATAATCAAACCTATGAGTACAACCCAAACCATTCGTTATTTTTACAATTTTAATGTTTTGATTTAACTATAAGAGATTTGTGGATAGAGCAATTTGGATAATGAAGGTAGAAATTCCTTTCTGTTTATCAAATTACCATGAGCACCGTAATAGACCTCTCCTATGCAACGAACTCCATCTTCATCATCATCCTCATTAGCGTCATTATCCTATTCTTTATTTTCCTCTTCATCATCTTGATTCAAAAGATCATGAATTCCATGATTCACTTGAGAGTCCTCTACGATGATGATTGGACTTGCTTTATTATCCAATGCATGCTTTTATAGATTCCTTAATATTCTCTCATGTGATTCATTTCAAATTCTTTAGTCACTATATCAGGCAAATGCTTTGTTTAGTTGTTCATTTGTTGACTAAAAATAATGTCGTTTACATATATTTGTATAAATTGAAAATCATTGTTAACTCTTTTTATGAATAATGTGGTATCTGCTTTACCTATTTTAAAATTAAATTGTATTAAGTATGATTTGAGTCTTCAATACCAAGCTCTATGTGCTTGTTTTAAACCATATAATGCCATTTTTAATTTTTAAACATGATTAGAGAGTTTTTCATCTACAAAAAACGAGGGTTATTCAACATATACATCTATTTTAATAAAACCACTTAAAATGCACAATTGACATCCACTTGAAATGGTTAAAAATTATTATGGTTGGAAAAGCGAGTAGAATTCTTATGGCTTCTAATCGGCTACAGGGGAAAATGTTTCGTCAATGTCTATTCCTTCTTCCTGGATGTACACTTATGCAACAAAATGTTCTTTAATTCTTATGTCTTCTCCTTGTTTATTTAATTTATTCTATAAACCCATTTAGTTCTAATCACATATTGATTTTCCACGTCATGGAACTAATTCCCAAACATCATTTTGAGTGAACTGATTCAGTTCCTCTTACATGGCAAGTATCCATGTATCATCTAATGATGCTTCTTTTGAATTTTTTGGTTCATTAATTGAAATAAATGCAACATTACTCATCTTATTTAGTTGATTTCTAGTTCTTACAATTGATTCTATACTTTCTAGAATATTTTCATTCAGATGGTCTTTCAAAAATTTCGTTCTTTTATTTGGATTTGAATTATCAGTATTATTATTTTCATTATTAGTAGTTTCGTTATTTGTAGTTTCGTTCACTAGGATTAAGATTTTCTTCCTCATCGTTACTAATATTGGTTACTTAAATAATTTCATCAAATGAAACATTTACACCCAAAAACTTTAAAATAAGATACTTTAGGATTTTTATCAAAAAATAATTCATTAAGTGTTTTTTTGGTTAATAGTCTTATTAAAATTCTATTCAAAATATAACATGTTGTAGAAACTGTTTCAGCCCAAATTTTTCTAGGTAAATCACTATCATTTAGCATAGTCCTAGCGCATTCTTGTATAGTCTATTTTAATGTTCTATAACTCATTTTGTTGAGGATTTCTAGGAAAAGAAAAGTTATTTGTAATTTCTTCCTTATTACAAAAGTTTTCAAAATTTTCGTTCTTGAATTCTCCTCCATGATCACTCTGTATTGTTTTAATTTTAACTGACTTTTGATTTTGGATTTTCTTAATGAAAATTTTGAACACTTCAAATGCATCACTTTTATATATAAGAAATATTATCCAAGTATATCTTGAAAAATCATCTACTATTACGAAAACATATCTACAATGATTTATTGGTTGAAATTGTTATGGTTTAAAAAGATCTAAGTGAAGAAGTTCTAAAGGATGTGCAATTGAAATCATGTCTTTTGATTTAGTTGAACTTTTGTGAAGTTTTTCGAGTTGATAAGCATCACATAGATCATTGACACTAAAACTCATTTCCGAATGTCCTCTAACAAGTTCATATCTGACTACTTTGGATAAATGTTTAAAATTTAAATAACCAAATCATTCATGCCAAATCTAAGGATCACTAGATTCAGCCAAAAGGCAGAGATTATCATTAGACACTTTCATACTCAAAATGTAAATGTTACATTTCCTTACCCCTTCGAAAATAATTCTAGACTCGTTATCCTCGATGTGACAAATGCCTTTGAAACCCTTATCACATAATAGACTAATACTAAGCAGATTATGTTTTAAATTATTAACCAGCAAAACATTATAAAAGAGTTTTAGAGTTACCGACGTTGTCGATGCCAATGACGTATCCTTTTGAGTTATCTCCAAAGTTAACCGTTCCTCTATCTTTGTAAACAATGTCCTTTAAGATCTCCGAATTTTCAGTCTTGTGTTTGGAGCATCCACTATCTAGTATCCATTTGTCCTTCTTGATTTGTGAAGTATGTTTATTAGGTGTCTCTTCAATATCTTCTATATAACATACCTGTCCCACAAATTTACTTTATACACTTCCAAATATTCAAGTGGCTTTTCAATATTATTAGTTCCTAATCTGCTTGAGGGTATCATAAGGATTTTACAACTTTTTTTCTTAATAAAAAAAATGTACCACCAGTGTTACTAGTCGTTTATACTTTCAAAAAATAAAATCAAATGAGTTTTTGAAAACCTGATGCTTCAATACCAAATATGGAAAACGATGTAGTACTAATGTGAATGGATTTTAAGGCTACTTTAGCACTAGAAGGGGTGAATCTTGACGACCGCCCTATACCACTAGCATAAATAATAGCTAAATAGTGTGCTAAAGTTATGCCCCACCAATATAGTACAATCATCAGGGCTGAAAATGTACAAATATAGCATATAACCTATCGTATATCTCACGGTGCATGGATAAAATATAATATTACATATACAACAAAAAAGACAGTAATAATAACGTGAACTAATCATTAGAGTATAACATCCATAGAGTTATACATCAAATTTCATAGAGTATACAACATGATCAACTCAAATAAACTGTCTCAATAGATAAAACTAAGAAATCACTACCACGGGTTCCACGGTGTTGTTTAGCGAAAAAGCGTAGAAATCCATATATGTACATAATATGAGATAGTTCCATCTAGCTCGTCCTTTAAACAGCTACTGCGCCACTTAGACCTGTTATCTAGTCTACTCATTTAAGAGTACCCAAGATAATAAGAAGCAAAGCATAAAATTTGGGGTTAGACAACAGTTGGTGTGAGTGGTAAATGAATTTCAAAATACTATATAGGTAAATATGATAAGGAACAAAAGTACATGAACCATACCTGATCTATCCCTGTAACCAAAGAGTTAGCACAAAACACTATAGTATGCTACTCTACAATATCATAAAGGTATTATACAATATAGAATGGTGAATGTCTAGATATCCCTATCTCGAGTACCTACTCCCAATGATATCCCCGAGTGATAGCCCACTAAAGAAAGCAACCATAGTATCCATCAAGTAATACCCACTATCACTCATCCCTATGCTTTGAATATTGATAGCTTGTATGGCCTCTTTACTAACAAGGACTAATGGAAATTCCAGTTTTCTTTGTACTCTAGTTTCACACAGCCCAAAGCTCGATACATGTCTTGTGGCCCAATGCTAGACACTAGACCCAAAGCCACTGGTTTAGGATATACAGGTCTCTTAAGCTCCCCACTTACAACACCTCTGCTTTAAGTACAATAGAAACCAACCCAAGTATCAACGGGTCCTTAGTATATTCATATTCAAGCCCTCCTTTCCTCCATTCGAATTCCGAGCCCTTATATTGCTCAATCCAGTTTCCATTATCCACGACCCACCATGTTCCCCATTCTATAACTCTTCCTTTATCGAGTTGCTATCTTCGATACCTACTCCCACCACGAGTCACAAACTGAAGATACAAAGCTTTTATTATGCTGTTACATCACCATCCAACCTTGATGCAAACGAGCCAACAGCTCCAGCATGACCTGTAGGATCCCTACATTGTCCCCTAGAAGTTCCACCATCACTGGACCCACTATAGCATCTTGGTATTAACATTAAAAAGTCGATACCGACTACTCCCCTTGGCCAATTATTGGTCAAGTTTCTTTCCACTCCTTCTTTGCTTCTAGTACTCCATACCTAGATGCATTAACTCTGACCTATCCATCCAAAACTGCTCGGCCATCACTCCAAAGCACCCACTTCAAGTTCTAGAAGAACAACTGATAGCATATCCAACACCTAGCTAATTACTTGCATCAAGCCATGAACAAGCTCCTCTAGCCACGCTTTATCCAACCGCTGACTTGTTGGACCAATACAAACAACTCGGTACTGACATAAACAAGTTGGTACCGACTTGTTTCCTTAGCGAATTAGGACATGCGACTTGAACCCCAAGCTCTTCCCATACTCCAGAGCCCCCCTTTCAAGTTTCGTCCAATTTCGATCATCTTTGTCTTCGATTTGCCAAATTCACCAACCTATCTTTCTAACATCCAAAACACTAGCTAACAACATCAAAGCACAACATAAAATCCTGGAATAACATGCAGTTACATCCGTTTCAACAAGCAACACATAGAATTATAGCAATCAAGCATATTCCAATCCAAATCTAAGAAATCAATGAACATATGAGTATGGACAAGGTAAATTACAAAACATTTCTACAAATCATTTTAGAATTTCTCAATTTAGGTCATAAACATATGCAAACATGTGATTAAAGTTAGAAAATGATTTTTAGATCAAAAATCATGTTATAACATATAATTTACCATATAAACATGCATAGGATAATAAGAAGTCATAAACCACTCACCAATTACCAAATTCAACCAATCTGAGTGTAGATCGAATATGGATAATGTTCAAAAGCAATGCAAATCAACCAAATTGATGATCTCTATCTTCTAATCAATGATTTATTCACCAATCTTCAATTCGGTTTGATTTATAGAGTAATTTGGGTGATTTTGGATGAATCTAGGGATAATGGGAGTTTAGATTTGATTTGGGGGTGAGGGAAAAGTTTTAGTTTGACTCTTCAGCCCCTTTTTTATAGTAAATCTCGAATTAGACTAATGGGCC
Organism: Allium fistulosum; assembly: GCA_030737815.1. Lineage (NCBI taxonomy): Eukaryota > Viridiplantae > Streptophyta > Magnoliopsida > Asparagales > Amaryllidaceae > Allium > Allium fistulosum. The sequence continues at coordinate 779,831,780 of CM060907.1, forward strand.
TACTATTGGGTTTAATTACTTACACAATAATTCTTTCCAGTAGCTGTTAAAACTTAAAACATGCATAACTTCCTAACTGTAACTTCGTTTTAATGTTATCTCAACTCTATGGTACGGAAAACCATCATCCTGAAGCAATGGAATTGGTTTGAGACCCTAATTCAACTCCTATCAAAATTTGTAGCTCAGACAAGGTTTTCAGGGTCAAAATTGTCACAAAGAAATTCATAAAAAATCATAGGTGTGTAAAATGTCCTAAAGAGTCATAACCTAAGATAATATAATCATACGACCTTGTATGAATAAAATAAAAATATTTTACGATCCTCCATTACGTAAAATACGGGTAGTTACATTCCCCTTCCCTTTAGAAATTTCGCCCCCGAAATCCTTAACAATCCAAAGTATAAGCAACCATAGTTATACCGTATGCCTACCAATTATAATCAACCATTAAAGATCTCAAACAAGCAGCCATGCAATGAACTTACCCTAGCATGAGAAATACTAGCCTATCAAATATAATATACAATGGTGAAAGTAGATAGGATAAACAATGGATCTTACCATTCAAATAGCTCCGGATACGTAGTCCTCATGCTCTCCGCAGTCTTCCATGTATAATTGTCGCCACTTTCGCTCCATTGTACCTTCACAGACTTTCTCCTAAGCATTTTCGTATCGCACCAAACAATACGAAGCGGCCTAAGAGACGTAGAAACTTCTGGTTCTACCTCAACATCTTCTAGCTGATCCGGTGTAATTATCATGCTTGAGTCATGCACAAACTTCCCTATATAAGAGATATGAAAAACATTATGCACACCCGCTATCTTCTGAGGTAAGTCGACCTTATAAGCTAGCTTCCTAGTCCTCTCGACTATCGAAAAAGGACCTAAAAATCTCAATGTCAACTTTCCCTTTCTACCGAATCGAATTACATTTTGCAAAGGAGAAACCTTCACAAATACCATATCTCCGACGGAAAACTCTAAATCTCTTCTTCTCTTATCCATGAAGGTTTTCTGTTAATCCTGAGCAGCTTTCATTCGTTGCTAAATGATCCCAATCTTTTCTGAAGTCTCTCTGATCATATCTGGTCCAAGTATTAGTTTCTTGCCCCCTTTCTACCAACATGAAGGAGCGTTACATGGTCGACGATATAGTGCTTCATGTGGTGCCATACCAATAATCAACTGATAACTGTTATTGTATGCAAACTCTACCAGATGTAGATGGTTATCCCATGATCCTCCAAAATCTATAATGCACACTTGTAAGATATCTTCCAATATACGATTTACTCTTTCGGCCTTCCCATCCGTTTACGGGTGATAAGCTATGCTAAGATGTGAGTTAATCCCTAACACCTCTTGTAAGCTCTTCCAAAACTCACTGTGAACAACGGGTTTCAAACACTCACAATGCTCTTTGGCACACAGTGAAATCATACTATCCACTTTACATACAACTTTTCCAGTTTGGATGTCGTTCTACTTGACTTGATGGGTATATATCTTGCACTCTTGATCAGTCGATCCATTATGACCCAAATGCCATCGTACCTTGTTTGAGTACTCGGTAGTCCACCAATAAAATCCATCAATACTTGCTTCCATTTCCACCCAGGAATATCTAGTGGTTGCAACAATCCACTAGGTTTCTTCTGCTCTTCCTTTACCAACTAGCAGTTCATACACTTCGAGATGAATGCTTCTACATCCCACTTCATACCTTCCTAATAATAAGTTCGCTTCATATCTCGATACATCTTGTTACCATCGGGATGAATGGTCAACCTGGAATGGTGACAATCTCGTAACAATTCATCTCTTAATCCATCAATATCAGGAACAAATAATTTTCCATCCTTATAAAGCCAACCTTCTTAGTCGAGTTTGTATTGCTTCATGTCTTCAAACTCTACTCCTCTTTTTATCCTTGCTATGCTCTCCGCTAGCCTAGCATCTCACTTCTGACTAGTACCGATCCTATCGATTAGAGTAGGTCTGATCGACAAACTTGCCGACCTCTCTAGTTCCGGCTCGCAATAAGGTCTGAAATCATATCCAACAATATACTCAATTTGCTTCCATTCCAAGAACATTGCTCCCAAACTAGCATGTCTTCTACTTAATGCATCAGCAATTGCATTCCCTTTTCCTAGTGTAAAGGAGATACCAAAATCATAAGAGGCCATGAACTCCAACCAAGGTTGCTGGCGAAGGTTGAGATCCTTCTGAGAGAAAAAGTACTTCAAGGATATGTGGTCCATGAACAGCTCAAACCTTTCTCCTAGCAGATAATGCCCCCGCATCTTCAAAGCAAAAACTATCGCCGCTAATTCCAAATCATGACTCGGATAATTCCTTTCATGCGACTTTAACTGTCGACTAGCATAGGCAACAACTCTTCCCTTCTACATCAATACAGCACATACATGCTTCTCTATATACTGTCAACTTCTCATTTCCACTTGGAATTGTCAATACTGATGCACTCGTTAACCTTTCTTTTAGACTTACAAACGCATTCTCACACTTTGCGTCCCAAATAGAACTCTAATTCTTCTTCATCAAATTGATCAACGGTGCTGTTAAGCTTGAGAAGTCCTTGATGAAGCGTCTGTAGTATCTCGCCAATCCTAGGAAACCCTTCACATTCGTAGCAATCTTGGACTTGTTTCAATCTTGAACCGCTGCCGCCTTCGCAGAATCTACTACTATACCCTATTCCGAAATGACATGACTCAAGAGTCTCACTTCTTCTCTCTAGAAGTGACACTTAGAGAACTTCGCTCTCAACTTGTGCTTCCATAATATCTCTAGCACAACCCTCAAGTGCGTCTTATGCTCCTCTTTATTTATGGGATAGATCAGAATACCAACCACGAACACAAGCACGAACTTATTCAGCCAGTCTCTGAAAACCCGATTCATGAGATCCATAAAGTATGCCAGAGCGTTGGTCAATCCAAATGGCATCACCAACCACTCATAGAAACTCAATGGCATACAAAACGCAGTAACAAGCACAACCTCCTTCACTACTCTCAACTGATGAAATCCTATTCCCAAATCCATTTAAGAGAACACCATTATACTGTAGAGCTGATCAAACAAGTCATCAATGCATGGGTGTGGATACTTGTTCTTCTTCATTGCCTTATTCAGCTCATAGTAGTCCACACACAACCTCAAAGATCTATTGGCCTTAGTCGTGAATACTACAGGTGCACCACATTCGGATATACTACTTCGTATGAACCCTCTTCTTAATAGGTCATTCACTTGCACCTCTAATTCCTTCTTTTCTCTGGGTGCCATATGCTTCAAAGGCATAACTATAGGTCTGGTTTGCTTCACTAAGTCAATCTGAAACTCAATCTCTCTATTTAGCGGTAATTCGATCACTTTCTCAAAGACATCCGGATACTCTCTAGCGATCGGCACAGAAGACAACCCCTTCTGTGGAACCTCTAGAGAATATTGAAAGCTAACCATCACCCCATCCTCTAGTAAGCAGCTAATCACTGTCATTCGCCCTTCCACATCTCTAATTGTCACTAATAGCTTCTCGCAATCCACTATGGCTACATACCTCTTTAGCCAGTCAATTCCCAAGATAATCCCGAACCTAACGAAATTCAAAACAAAGCAATTACAAACAAAAGAACATCTATGACTCGATAAGACTAAACCACTACAAACCATGCACAGGCCAGTTGAGCCTCCAACAGGGTTTGTCACGATCAAGGGATGGTCTACCAACTTAAGCCTCAATCCTAATATGTCTATTAGATCACTACATATGAATGATTGTGAAGCCCCGATATCAAATAAAACTTGAACATGAACGTCACCAATAGAAAGATATCTTAAATGACGACTCCATTTCCCTTCTCTTTCGCCGAAGGAGCACTCAACGAAGTCGGGACTGCATCCAAAACATATGCTTTCATAATCTGCCTATCCTTCACCAATTCCGAACAATCCTTCTTCAAATGACCAAGCTTATCACATTTGTAGTACTTTTCCTTATAGCTCACTTTGAAGTCCTTGATCAAATGACCTTTCTCCTTGCATTCATAGAAAATAGGTTCCCACTTACCCTTCTTCTGGCCATTCGTTCCTTGAGAATGCTTTCTCTTTCCATTTTGCTTCTTCTTGCCTCAACTACCTTGCTGTGGTTTTAGCTCTTCCTTCTCAATGAAAGCAATCGTAGCTGTCCTAGCCTTAGGATACAGGTTCTCATGACAAATTGCTTTCCCAACAAGCTTCTCGAATAGCTCATCAATGTGGTCCACCATCTTCTTTCCAAGATAGTCATCCAGACCAATGATGAACTTTTCACTCTTTCTCAATGGAGTGTTAATGAATGACATCCCATACTTTAATAATGCATCAAACTCTGCCATATACTCAGAAACTGACATCTATCCTTGCCTAAGGTCAGCAAACTTTTCAAATTATACCAACTTCTGGGCAGCCGATATGAACTTCTCCTCGAGCCTTATCTTAAACTGTTCCTAACTAAATGATCTCTTGGCATAGCAATAGTTACGGCGTTCCACCAATTCATGGCCCGCCCTTGAAATTGTCCAGAGGACAGATCATAGTGCCATCCACTTCCATATCATTAAAGATGCACTCACAAGTATCAATTGGATCTTGCACTTTTATGGCTAATTCCATTCCACAAAATGACTTTCCTCCCAAAGTAGAGTAATCTTTGCTCAACTTAGCGAAATCATCCCTAGGCACTCACACGGGAGCACCTACACCAATAGCCACACCAAGAGCAGTTCTCATCATCTTCGCTATCATATCATTGAACATAGCTTGATAATCAGGCGTAGTAGCTCCTGATCATGCTCCTTCTTCAACTCCCAAAGCAGATCTCACATTATTCCTTGTATACCGGCTCATTCTTATCTGTAACAAGAATGACCAGTCTCTCATAAAGAAAAGTATCCATAGTGTTCATGTGCATGCAAATTATACTCTATAATATTATTATATAGTTTTGAAAGTAAAAGTACATAATAAGTATGCACTCTCTTGTATGTATACTCTCGATTCAGTCTAAGGTGATAACACCTTCCCATCTCTACTAGATCTCGGTATCAATCCCATCTCTACTAGATCTCGGTATCAAATCTAGTTAATCGTGTAACCAAAGCTCGTTACCAAATGTGATGACTGCCCTATACCACCAGCACAAATAATAACTAAATAGTGCACTACAGTCATGCTGGCCGATATAAAATGATCACTAGGGTCTAAAAGGAACAAACGCATCATATAACCTATCATATATCTCATAGTGAATGGATAAAATATAATATCATGGATACAACAAAAGAGATAGTAATAATAATGTGAAATAATCATCAAAGTATAATATCCATAGAGTTATACATCAAATGTCATAAAGCATACAACAAAATAAACTCAAATAAACCGTTTCAACAGATAGAAATAAGATAGCACACCACGGGCTTCAAGGTGTTATTTAGCGAAAAAGCGAAAAAACCCATGTATGTATATAATACGAGATAACTCCATCTAGCTCGTCCTCCAAACAGCTACTATGTCACCTACCCAAAATAATAAAAAGCAAAGCATAAAAGTTTGGATCAGACAACAGTTTGGTATGAGCGGTAAATGAATCTCAAAATACTATATAGGTAAAAATGGTATGGAACAAAAGTACACCAACCATACCTGATCTATCCCTGCAAACAAAGAGATAGCACATAACAATATAATATGCTACTCTATAATATCATAAAGGTATTAAACAACATAGAATAGTACATGTTTAGATACCTCTATCTCCAGTACTTACCCCCAATGATATCCCCAAGCGATAACCCACTAAAGAAAGTAACCATAGCATCCATAAGCAATACCCACTATCACTCATCCATGTGCTTTGAATATATGATAACTTGTATGGCCTCCTTACTATCAAAGACTAATGGAAATTCTGATTTTCGTTGTACTCTCGTATCACACAGCCTAAATATCGATACATGTCTCGTACCCAATGCTAGACACTAGACGCAAAGCCATCGGTCTAGGGTATACAGGTCCCTCAATTGACCCATGGACGTCCCCACTTACAATACCCTTGCTTCGAGTATAACAAAGAACACTCTGAGTATCAACGATTCCTTAGCACATTCATATCCGAGCCCTCCTTTGCTCCATTCGGATTCCGATCCTTCTATTACTCAATCCAGTTTCCACTATCCAGGAACCCACCATGTTCCTCATTCTATAGCTCTCTCCTTTATTGAGCTGCTATATTCGATACCTAATCCCTACATGAGTCATAAACCGAAGATACAAAGCTTTTATCATGATATTATGTCGCCATCCAACCTTGATGAAAATGAGCCAACACCTCCAACACGATCCCTACTTCATCCCCTAGATGTTTTACCATCACCGGACCCACTAGAACATCTTGGTACCGACATTAACAAGCGGTACCGACCTCTCCAGTTGGCCAATTATTGGCCATGTTCCTTTCCACTCCTTCCTTGCTTCTAGTACTCCATTCCTAGATGCTTTGACTCCGACCTATCCATCCAAAACAACTCGGCCATCACTCCAAAGCACCCACTTCAAGTTCTAGAAGAACAACTCGATAGCATATCCAACACCTAGCCAATTCCTTGCATCAAGCCATGAACAAGCTCCTCTAGCCACACTCTATCCAACCGCCGACTTGTTGGACTAATACAAACAACTCGGTACCAACATAAACAAGTTGGTACCGACTTGTTTCCTTAGCGAATTAGGACTTGCCACTTAAACCCCAAGTTCTTCCCATACTGCAAAGCCTCTCTTTCAAGTTTTGTCCAATTCCGATCATCTTTGCTTTCAATTTGCCAAATTCACCAACCTATCTTTCTAACATCCAAAACACTAGCAAACAACATCAAAGCACAACATAAAATCATGGAATAACATGCAATCACATCCATTTCAACAAGCAACACATAGAATTATAGCACTCAAGCATATTCCAATCCAAATCTAAGAAATCAATGAACATATGAGTATGAACAAGATGAATTACAAAACCATTTCTACAAATCATATTAGAATTTTTGACTTTAGGTCATAAACATATGTTAACACGTGGTTAAAGTTAGAAAAAAAAATTAGATCAAAAATCATGTTAAAACATATAATTCTACCATATAAACATACATAGGATAGTGAGAAGTCATAAACCACTCACCAATTACTAAATTCAACCAATTTGAGGGTAGATCCAATATGTACAGTAATCAAAAGCAATGCAAATCAACCAAATCGATGATCTCTATCTTCAAATCAATGATCTATTCACTAATCTTTAATTCAGTTTGATTTGGAGAGTTATTTGGGTGATTTTGGTTGAATCTAGGGTTTATAGGAGTTTAGATCTGATTTGGGAGAGAGAAAAAAGTTTTAATTTGACTCACCAGCCCCTATTTTTAGTAAATCTTGAATTAGACTAATGGGCCTACTAATAGGCTTAATTAATTACACATTAATTCTAACCAGTAGCTTAAAACTTAAAACAGGCATAACTTCCTAACCATAAATTTGTTTTTCTTTTATGACTACTTTAGGAATGAGAAACCATCATTCTGAAGCAATGGAATTGGTTTGAGACCCCAATTCGACTCCTATAAAAAGCTATAGTCCAAACAAGGTTTTCATGATCAAAATCGTCACATAGAAATTCAAGAAATATCCTAGGTGCGTAAAATATCCCTAAGAGACATATTCCAAAATTATAGAATCATACGACCTCATATGAATAAAATAAAAATATTTTATGATCTTCCAAAACGTAAAATACAAGTCGTTACATGAATAGTGTTTTCTAACTTATATGAAAATTGTTTGAATTATTTCAAGATTTAAATTCAAACACAGATACATATTAATAGGCAGTAGTAGATATATATAAAATGCAGTAAAAGTAGGAGAGATGACACTAGGAGTTTTATATTGGTTCGGGTCAACCAATCCTACATCCAGTCCAGTACAGTGTGTGAACAAATTTCCTTTCCAAGGCCTACTTTAAACATGTAGCAAGCTAAACAGAATATAGTCTCGATTTCAAGGCAACAAGATACACCCTCCTGATTTTCCAAGTTCATGGCTGACTCCCTTGATTTAATTAGGAAAAAGATCACCCACTAGATTTAAACGGCCAACAAGCACACCCACTTGATTTGAACAAGAAACATGCAAACTGACTTGATTTGAATGGAAAACAAGCACACAAAATAAATTATAATAGAGAGTTGTTGATTCTAAATGCAAACGGTTTTACTTTGGATACAGAATATCCTGCAGCTCTTTTGATAGCACTCCGATCTTTGAATTGATGAAAGAATACTTTCAAATCAATGAGTAGATTGTAGAGAATGAATATAGTAAAGTAGAGATTGAATTTGAGTGAATTTAATGAGTATAGAGAGTGGATTTTGTGAAATATAAAATGAGAATTTGGAGTAAGAAGAAAGTAGTTAATAAAATTCGTTTTCCAACCTCCTTTATATAGTGTATGAAGGGACGTATCTGTTCGTGAAGAAATGTAACCAAAAATCAAAACTATTTAAAATTCAAAAGACACATCTTCAATGGTACATATGCCAACGTACCTATGTAGCATATGTCGACATACTTATGTATGTTTTGAAACATAGAAACACTTTAATTGTGTTGCAAAATACTGAACTCTTGTAAAATCATTTAAACATAGTTTTTAAATACTTTAATATATAAAACTCTTATAATATATTTGTAAAAATATATTTTAAAAACAAATAAATATTTAGATAACAAAATAAATAATTTGATTAGAGAGTATTCAAAGAAGAGAAAGTTACTATTCAAGGAATTTAACAAGTTAATCTATTGTCTATTAACTATAAACTATAATCTTGAACTCTTCTTGTCTTTATCTCTAAACTTACGAGTCTTCAAATATCTTGATCATCTCTGAATCTTGATCTTTAGTCTTTTTATTGATCAGTCTTTAAACTCGATTATCTTGTACTTGTCTCCTATAAACTATTCTATACAATTTGGAAACATATCACTACCTATATTTATATCGTTGTTGTCATTAAAATTATTTATGGTATTAACACAAAAGGAAATTATAACCACTCTACGGAAAGAGAAATCATCGTATGTTTTCAGTGGAAGTGGTCTCGACCACTAATTTGGTTCCTATCAAAAGTTAAAGGCCTTACAATTTTTTAGGGTCAAAATCATCTAATAAGATTTCTAAGGGCCAAACATGTCATTGCTCAATTTCCCAAAGTTATAGCATCATATGATCCATTATAAATATAAAAGTAATATTTTACGATCGTCCAATATGTAAAATATGGATCGTTACAATTGGTAACTAATTAGATGCATATATAAAAGTTATATTTGTATGCATCGATATACATTGTTGGTGGAAATTTAAATCTGATTTCAACTAATTATTTATTATATGGGCTTGGGACTTTTGAAGGTCCATCTAGGCACAAACTATGGTAGGCTTAGGGTGCAGGGGAAGGGTAGTTTAAGTGTTCAAAATTGTTTTAAAAAGCTAATGAAAGAATGAGTAAAAGAAGGAGATATATTCTCCTCGTTTACATTTCTTAGTGCCACTTAAATCGCCCCCTACATATCACTTTCAGCTCTATCTTTTCCTAGCCTAGGCATAAGTTTTATGAGGCCATAGCCGAAAACAATTTGTGCAAAAAAGAATCAAAACAAAATCAAACATAAAAGGTGGTGTTCATCTCTAGATCGTAACAAAATCAGGAAGTTGACTCAATCAAATCTCGAAGTTATTCAATCATTCAAGGTATGAACCTTAGACCACTTCTTAAGGTAATTACCTAATCACAATTCTGGTTATGTATACATCGTGATAGTATAGTTTAGATCCCTTGTATTATACAACGAAGTTATATATTCATGTGTTGCCCTATTTATTGCATGCAAATTATTATAAGAACTGATATTTAAAAAAAATTCAAATGAAAATCATATGAAATTTATATTGAGCCATAATGTTTTATATAAATAAAAAAATGGATTTTAATAACTATTTTTAATTAGCTAATATAATTTTATAACATATTAAATACATAAATGTATATGTATTACATTTATTAAATTATTTAATAAGTATTTTATCAATATAAGTACTTTCGGCTTTATAAAATCATAATCTATTTTCAAAAATTAATAATATATAAATAATTTCAATATCATTTAAAAATATGTAAGTACTTATAAATTTTATTTTTTAAATTAAATCCGTACGGATTTTATAAAAAAAATTAAAACCCTATGGCCGAATATTTATGTATGTGTATATATATATACATACATATTTGATATATTTAAATATGTATATTTATTTAATAAAAATATCATCAAATTTATAAATAAATTTAATTTATAAATTTGAATATATATATATATATATGTATATATATATATGTATATATATATGCGAATATAAAGTAAATTCCATGCCTTGCCAAAAAAAAGTAAATTCCATGAATATACATATAGAATATTCAATTCAAAATTTATAAAGGATATTTTTTTTAAAATTACAAATTTGATTTTGGATTTTTCTAAGTCAAAACTAGATTTTTAAATATAATTTTAATTTAAAATATATATTGAATTAGTCAAAATTATTTTTAATTAAATATATACATGGTTATTATTTTATTAATTTCATATATATATATATACAAAAATAATAATTAGGGACAACAAAAGGCATATATAAAGGGCAAATGTATCTATTGCGGTGTAAATCTCAACGCCTATTAAAATACACATTAATCATGTACACCAGTTACATATTGCACATATATTATATACATATTAGTGTATTTGATATGCTCAAAATAATATACTTAACTTAAAATAAATAAAACTTCTTTTAAACAAATTAAATGAAATAAGATTTTATTTAAAATTACTTTAGATTGGATCTGATCAATTAGACTTCATAGGCCAACAAAGATCTAAAAATGGAAAAAAAATTGAAATTCACCTATTTAGCCGCCATGACTCGGCTTGGTTACACACACAAAACACACACACACATATATGATGCAAATTTATAACTGAGCTGGGGTGACTCTAAATGTTGAGAATCACATAACATTGTTATGTGATAAGAATGCCATGATATATAGCGAAAAAGATCCTAGAACTCACCAGAGTTCAAGAAACATTCACCCAAAAATTCCCATAGGACAAAGGCAATTCATCGTTATCAAAGAGAGTTGATTGACAGAGTAGATAATTAAGCAAATATAGAAAATTTGTTCACTAAAGGACTCGCTTGATTGGTTTTGAGAACATGATCGAAGGAATGAGAATAAGATTCCATAATCGACCCCAAGTGTAAGTGGGAGATTGAGAGAGTTGGGGGTATGCTTTAGGAGCAACTATGTAATTTGTTACATATATCCAACTCTATAACCAATCTTTTTTATAATAAAAGTATTTAATTTCTATTATATACTTTGTTATATTGTGATATAATTAATTAGGTAATTAATTTAAGGGGCATTTCACCAGAAGGACAAACTTTGCAGTCCAATTAGTTTCTAGGACACACATTCAAAGAAATTACTTTCAAGGCCAAAGTCAGCAGAATAATTACTTTCAAGGACAAAGTCAGCAGTCCAATTACTTTCAAGGACATAATTTCATAGGTTTTAGGCCCTAGAAACTAATTATTTTACGTTGTGTCCTTGAAAGTAATTATTTCAGTTGTGTATCCTAGAAACTAATTCCACTTGCTAAAGAGGCCCTTTTGGTTAATTTCCACTTAATTTAAAGTGTATTTAATTAGAAATCCTTAAATAATATATAATGTGATAATTGTTACAAAGAGTTGTAATCCTGAGAAAATTATCACAATATACAACAATATATTATTTTAAACATTCTAGGTCAAGATGTTTTGAGAAAGGATATCGATACATCAGTCGAAACCAGTGTACGTAATGCTCTCCAAATGCTGGGCAACATATTACTTATGACTGCAAGCAGTGCCAAGGGTTATGTGCTGATAGTCATTGGATAACTATGGAATCACTCATCCAAGAGTTTCCAGTTGGTTAATAACAACTAGGTCAAACAAGAAATATCAGGGTGACGATGTTACATGAGTCTCTCGAGTTGAGAATACTGTTGAGTTTCAATGTGGATACTCTGCTTTGATTATAGTTAAATCATGGCATGACAACCATCGAGCAACTATAGTTGGGTCTGAGTTAAAGCACTGAAAGTGAAACACTTTTCAATAGAGAATTCATCTCCTCGATTGTATGAGTTAGTACCATGGTCAACTGCAGTCAACTTAATGTCAATATCTCTGGGCATAATAGTACATTTAATAATAAATATTATTGATCCAAGGACTTTTTTTAGGCTAACCAAATTGAATATGGTTGATATTGGAGTTTTGATCAAAACCAAATTCCATAAATCCTAAAGTGATGTAGTGTTGACCAAGAGAATTGATGTAAACAATTGTTATAAAATGATACCGCTTAAATTATAAAATTGGATTTTACAAATAAAGATGTATAAGAGATAAATTCGTCTAAACTACCACACCACTAGCTAAGGTGATGTGTGAATGTTAATATTCAAAAAGCTCGATTTAATCGCTGACTGAATTTACATCTACGAGTCGCAATACCGTATTGATGATTTCTCCGAAATAGCACACAATTTAATTGATTTATAATTTTTTATAAATTAATTAAATTAATTTATATTTATGTAATATTATTTATTTATTTTTGATGTATTAGATGATGTTGTAATTTTCTGGGTGCCATTGGGAATTAATTGGATGCGTTTATAAAAGTTATATACATATGTACCGACATACGATATCGATACGCATTTAAATATAATTTAAATGACATTATTTGCTAATGATTTTTGATCTATCACTAGCCCAAGAAGGCCTGTATGATGGAGGCCTATAGGCCTAAAGGGGAGAGGTTGATTTTGAATCCTAGATCAGATCTGGAATTGATGAAGCAAGGAAATAATAAGAGGAGAACTTGCCTTCACCATTTCTCTATTTAAACAAGTCTATCCCTCATTCTTTTAGATCTTTTGCTTCCTCCTTGCAACCCCATGGCTATAAGCATTACAAAGCCTCCCACTATATAAATTTTTCAAAGCCAAAATATATTAAATATAGTAGATCCAATGGTACTCCTGACTATTGCAATGTTTGGAGATCGATTCAAGGTGAATCTTAAAGATCTGATCAATCAATGTGTGTTCAAAGGCTACATCCTTGAGGTATAACATCTTATTTACCTTCTATGTCACACTTATTATGCACTAGACAATATATATAATGATTTTTTATATGCACATTTGTCGTCTCCTATTTTATATGTTGTTAAATCACAATGATCAATATATGTTAATTATTTTGATATTTAAATTGTTGCATAAAATAAAATAAAAACTATTTTTTTAGCCAAACTCATATTTATATATATAATTTTAAATATTAATATTCTTTTCTAATTATTTAAAAATTTTGTTTGTTAATTTAATTTAGTTATATTAATATAATATGTTTTTAAATTGCTTTTAAAATTAATTATATGTACAATAAGTTTTGAATTTTAAAAAATTATGTGGCATATACACACAAATATATGTACATACATACATACATACATGCATATATGTATGTATGTATGTATATGTATGAGTATATGTATATATAATTTGATGTCTTTATATTTAATGATTTAAAGTAATGTATATTTTAATTTATATATAAATATTTATGTTTATTTACTTATAAAATTATAAAATGGTTATAGACTTTAAAAGATTATGGCCGAAAAGAATTAAATATTATATATATATATATATTATTGCAATAAACATATACTTTATTATATTATGCAATTTTAAATTACTTATGTTATGAATAAACCGAAATAAACTAATTATATATATATATATATATATTAGATTATTAAAAGATATTTTATTTTTATTAAAAGGTCTAAATTTGAAATCAAATTGTTTTACTAGGTCAACACTATAAAATTTAGATATTAAAACTGAATTCATATTCTATTGACTTAGTCAAATATATTGAAAAAAATATTTTTTAAAACAAAATTTGAAATATATATATATATATATAATACTCTGAGACAGCCAATGCGCATATGTGAAAATTGGCCACCAACACCCAATTATAAGTGAAAGCATCAATATCTAGTCACAGATCACAGATAGAATATATGTAGAGAATATATATGAAGAATAACCAAAACTAAAATGAAAGCAATAAAAGAGAGACAAGATTTATAATGGTTCGGCTAACTCGGGCCTACGTCCACTCCAAAACAATCCTTTTTATTATACTGAAATTTGATTACAGTCACAATCCAGAATTCAAGAATAAAAATGGCAGAGTAGCCTCCGGGTAGAAGATGAAGAGAAACAAAAATCCAGATCCTTTTTTCAAAGCCAAGCATGCTGTATTTATAGGTGAAACTCCAGCTATAGGGCCTTCTCACCTACATGGGCCCACCATAACGGTTGTCGAGCCCAACTCGTCCATCCTATGCTGACCGGAAGTAGATAATATGCCGACCCGAAGCAAACAATGTGCCGACCCGAAGCAAACTCAATGCTGACCTAAAGTAACATGGCCTCTAGCCTAGGCCGACCCGATCCAACCTCTTCTTAATGTCGACCCGAAGTTGAAGACATGCCGACCCGAAGTTAAACACTACACCAACCCAAAGTGAAGCCAATGCCGACCCGGAGTTGCTCCCATGCCGATCCGGAGCAATCCCTATAGCCGATCCGAAGCAATCCCTGTAGCCGACCCGAAGTATAGCCTGTAGCTGACCCGAAGTAATAGTCCGTAGCCGACCCGAAGCAATTCATCTCTTGTCGACCCGAAGTTGAAACCAATGCCAACCCAAAGCTGGCCCTGTGCCGACCCGAAGCTGATCAAATGCCGACCCAGAGAACATCTTATGCCAACCCGACTCGAAGTACTTCCTATTATAACCCAAAGTAAACTCTTTGCTGACCCAAAGCAAACCATATGCCGATCCGAGCTACGCTTTTCTCCAAGCCCTGCATCGTTTATCTATCGACTATGCTTAATCCTGGCTTCATATCCGTAATCGATTATCCATCCATCCATCTGAACCAAGTCCATAATATTCCAGCCCCGATAACCGTGAAGTCTATTCAGTTAAATCCGCCTGTATACTGTTTTGCCAAAAAGGGGGTTAACATTTACCCCCCAAAACATGCCTTGCTATTGGAAGATGTGTTTTGAATTACTATAAGTCCAAAATCCGAAGTCCATAATCCATTGATCGTTATATCATCCAACCTAGAGTCCAATCCATTGCCAATCCAATTCCTTGATCTCTCTGGATCATTAGTGAAATCCATGACTGTTTCGAGTCGATATCCAATTCCGAATCCATCCAAAATCCATTAGCCGAATCCACGATCTCTCTGGATCGTTTTATCCATGTTCGGGACCTCTTCAAGTCCATCTCCAAATCCATAAACATCTCCGGGTCATTTAATCTAAATCCGGGACCTCTTCGGGTCCAAATCCAAATCTGGGACCTCTCCGGGTCCATATCCAAATCCGGGACGTCTCCGGTTCCATATCCAAACCCAGGATCTCTCCGGGTCCATCTCCAAATCCATAAACCTCTCCGGGTCATTTAATCCAAATCTGGGACCTCTCTGGGTCCAAATCCAAATCCAAATCTGGGACCTCTCCGGGTCCAAATCCAAATCCAAATCCGGGACATCTCCGGGTCCATATCCAAATCAGGGACCTCTCCGGGTCAAAATCCAAATCCACAGACCTCTCCGGGTCATTTTATCCTACTCCGGCCTCGACTCTCCGGTCGAGGGCTTATCCATGGTTATCCTTCTTCGGCCTCGACTCTCCGGTCAAGGACTTAATCCATGGGGTATCCTACTCCGGCCTCGATCCCCAGTCGAGGACTTAATCCATTAATATCCTTCTCCGGCCTCGACTCTCCGGTCGAGGACTTCATCTACGGGGTATCCTACTCCGGCCTCGATCCCTAGTTGAGGACTTATTCGTGTTCGAGTCCATCCAGTCGTTCTCTGGCAAAGGGACTCGTAACTCGCAGTTATTGCCCCGTCTCTTCGGTCGGGGCCGTAACTATGACCTATGTTATTTATTACATTAATCCAAATCCAATCAATCCAGATTTCAATTGCTAAAATATAAAATAAAAGCACGTACAGCCAAGAAAACTAAATAGCCATAGTACCAAGAAAAACAAAAGTTTGCAGTAAACAGAAAAAACAAAATTTCATAAACTTGAGCACCACGGTTCATCGTCATCTCAAAGCATGCCTTGGGATCATCCTCGATCCCGTACATGTGTAAGTGACTTAGCCACATTACTTCGGGGTTTATTACTTATTCCATGCCATAAATCCAATCAGCTAATAATAAGCTGGCGATGATGCCTTGATCCAGTGCCATCTCCATTCGATGTGGGCGGTGGCTACTCCTGTTCCACTGCCACAGCTTGATTCCTTATATATTGTTGCAAATGACCATTCCTCACATGTTCCTCAATGATATCCTTCAAATGCTTGCAGTCATTCGTGTTGTGCCTATCCAGCTCATGGAATAGGCAATGCTTTCCTGAGGCCCACTCGTATTCGAAGGGTTCCGTTTTTGCCGGCCTTCGATACTGTAGGCGCCCTCGAGTATCCAAATAGATCCTTTCCAGAGTTTCGGTCAAATCCGTGTAAGAAGAGAATTTTGGTTCTCTCCATTGCCTTTTCGAGATATTATTGCTGTCATTCATTCTCCGTTTTCCTTTATCATTCTTGTTTAGATCTCCTGATGATTCTCCACTTTGCATGGCATTCACCTCTGGTTTATTAGCTCGTGCGTCTTCCTATCGTAGGAACCTTTCTGCTTCATGGTAAAACTCCTCCAAATCCATAGGTGGATCCCGTGCTAGTGAATCCTTGAACTTCGTGCCATCAGCAATGCCAGATACAACTGCCATTAAAGCCATAGATGGATCTGGACGATCTACCGATGCCGCCGCAGCATTAAACCATGTTAGAAAACTCCTTAGAGATTCTTCGGTCCTCTGCTTCAGTGTTTCCAGACTCATCACATTTTTGGGTCTCGAGATGTGAAATCTAAACTACCTCGTAAACCTTTCGATCAATTCAGTCCACATTCCGATAAAGCCGCTTTCCAGTTGTCTGAACCATAGTGCTGCTATATCCGTCAAATACAAGGGGAAGTACTGTGTCATGACCTCCTCCGATGCCTCCAGTACTTCCATATGCCTCATATACCTTGTCAGATGAACAACGGGATTTGTTCTTCCATCATATGTCTCCAACGTTGGTAGTTTGAATTCCGGTGGATTCCTAGCTTGCCTAATCGTAAGAGCGAAGGGGATCCTATTCACATCCTCCAAATCTCTATTCACCAATCCTCCTCTCATAGCATGTCTGATCATTTACGCCAAACTATCGTTATCATTAAGTGGTGGTCTTTGTCTGTTGTCTCCAACCTACCACCCGAGTCAGCGAGGGAGTCCTGAAATATGTTCTTCTGGACGAGCATCCATATCCTGATCAACGCCAAACTGCATAGCACCACCTGGTATCCTGCCTAGAATCGAACCAACATGATCCGGGGGCATGCCCCCAAGTTCAGAGGCTACCCCGATGGCTCCACTCTATCCCGTATCTTGGCTGCTCCATTTCCTTGGTTCTTATTCTAGAGTGCCTCTGCTCCTACTGCTCCAACTTCATGATCCACATTTCCAGTATTCTCTGTTATTCCATTCCCTTGGTTTTGCACTCTAGCTTATCCAATCTATCGTAGTAGGTTCTGCATCATTTCCTCCCGCCTTTTGGGCATCCTTTCCTGCATAGCATCCGTCATCATCTCCATCTCGTCTCTGGTAATGAAGATTGAGGTCTGATTAGCTCCTGAGGAAGCCTCCTAACTTCCTTTATGATGGCTCCTCTTTGTTCTCCATCTCCTTGTTGATTGCCTAGCCATTGCTTCCTAAATCCAAGTTCCCAAGCTTTCAAATCCAAGATCCCAACTTTGAAATCCTTGAGTGCAAGCTTTCTCAGTGAAAGCACCAAATGTTGGCATCAAAATTCGCCACCAACACCCAGTTATAAGTGAAAGCACCAATATCCAGTCACAGATCACAGATAGAATATATGTAGAGAATATAATACGAAGAATAACCAAAATTAAAATGAAAGCAATAAAAGAGAGACAAGATTTATAGTGGTTTGGCTAACTCCGGCCTACGTCCACTCCAGAACAATCCTTTTTATTATACTGAAATTTGATTAAAGTTACAATCCAGAATTCAAGAATACAAATTGCAGAGTAGCCTCTGGGTAGAAGATGAAGAGAAACAAAAATCCAGATCCTTTTTTCGAAGCCAAGCCTATTGTATTTATAGGTGAAACTCCGGCTACAGGGCCTTCTCACCTACATGGGCCCACCATAACAATTATCGAGCCCAACTTGTCCATCCTATATTGATCCGAAGTAGATAATATGCCGACCCGAAGCAAACTTAATGTTGACCCGAAGTAACATGACCTCTAGCCTAGGCCGACCCAATCCAACCTCTTCTCAATGCCGACTCGAAGTTGAAGCCATGCCGACCTTAAGTGAAACCCTACGCCGACCCGAAGTGAAGCCAATGCCGACCCGGAGTTGCTCCAATGCCGACCCAGAGCAATCCCTATAGCCGATTCGAAGCAATCCCTATAGCCGACCCGAAGTATAGCCTGTAGCCGACCCGAAGTAATAGCCCGTAGCCGACCCGAAGCAATTCATCTCTTGCCGACCCGAAGCTAGCCCTGGAAGACCCGAAACTGATCAAATGCCGACCCGGAGAACATCCTATGCCGACCCGACCCGATGTACTTCCTATTATAACCCGAAGTAAACTCTTTGCTGACCCGAACCAAACCATATGGCGATCCGAGCTACGCCTTTCTCCAAGTCCTACATCATTTATCCATCGACTATGCTTAATCCTAGCTTCATATCCGTAATCGATTATCCATCCATCCATCTGAACCAAGTCCATAATATTCCAGCCTCGATAACTATGAAGTCTATTGGATTAAATCTGCCTGTATACTGCCTTGCTAAAAGGCGGGTTAACAATATACATATACATTAACTAAGTACACATTTTTATGTTGTAATGCACGTTATACACATATGAGTATATAATGATATACTCATAAATATTATGCAAATTAAATTTTAATTAAATTCATTAATTAAATAAATTGGTAAATTAAATATAATTGGATTTTATTTAAATTAACTAGATTGGATCCAGTACAACTTTCTAGACTTCATAGGCCCATTATGATCCCAAATAGGGAAACAATAAAATCCACCTATTTCATCGCTACATACCGACCCAATTCTTTCAAAACATTGGTTCCCTAACGGTCATGAGTAAAACAACGTCCATCAGAGCACTACGTACACTAGTCTGAATAGATGTATCGATATCCTTTTCTCGATACATCTTGACTATGAACATTTAAGAAGTAAGTATTTAGATAACGATTCAATACTCATGATTATGAATGCAATCGTAATTGCAGTCGATGAAATAATCCCCCTAAGGATTTTCTACTTGTGTATGTTTAATTTGTTAATTAAAATTACTTATATCTCAATATAAAAACACATATAAAGAACAGAAAACCAAATGCATACTTCATTTCAAAAATGATTCTTTCATAAGAGTTAAGTTATATAATAAATTACATAATTTCACCTAGGAAACACCCTTAACTCTATTAATATTATTATAAGAGATGATAAGAATCCGATTAAAACCTAACCCGTCGAATTTCCATCTAAGATGTTAATGTTATGATCCATATGGTGTAAAAAAGAGAGAAAACAATTGAGGAGTACCGACAAAGTAAAATGGAATTATTGAAAATGAGAGATTATTTACTAACCTCTTCGTTTCTTTGTTTAAACACCTACATTTTTGAAAATTTTCCATGCATTTACGATTTCTACACTAATTACACAATTCCTCATTAAGTACCACTAGCTCAAATAGAAAGTGGAAAAACGCTTAAAACTGAGGTTCTAGAGGTCTTGGGTTCGAACACTCGAGCCATCATATCAAAATAAATGCTCTGTTTGATTAAAGTGACACTCCTATTCTAAAAAAAATACATGGCTCCTTATCCATTTAAGTTCCAAAATATTTGGACTTCTCAACATATAGTCCTGGTTGTGGTGAAATCTACAAGAATGCATTTGATGTAGGTCCTAATGATCGCTTTACCACTAAAATCAATAATGTCAAAAAGCTACTAGAACTGAAAACATTGATGTTTTTACCAATATTTTATCCCAAATTAACAAAGTGGAGGAGGAAACTATCTTCTTTATTTATGATGAATGACCCCTCTTATTCCAATGGTGAGGAAATTATCAGGATCGAAGATAATTTTAACCAAGGGCTCGAATGAGAAGAAAGATACGGAAAACAAAAGGTAGGGTTAAAAAGACTATCCATGAAAGCCCTAGGTCCAAAGCCTTTACTCTACTGTTTGTAATAAAAAAAATATTTGCCACTTTGAAGCATTCAAAAAGAAGATGGTATTTGAACAAAGAACCCTAATGAAGTTGAGGAAGTTCTTATGAGGATTATCAAGCCCTTTATGGAAGCCCTTTGACCACTTTTCAAAAATACGACATCTATACCTTTATCCCTTGGTTGGTTGTTGATGCAGATAATCACGTAATGATTGTCATGCCAAAACGGAATAAAATTAAATTTGCCGTTTTCAATTTGTGAAAAGTTGATGTCGCTAGACATGATAAGTTTAGTGATCATTTGGCAGTCACTTCTCGTATGTGAGTGATTTTTTGTCGGAGACCCCATTTCACAAAGATAGAGGATTGATCTCGAAAAAGAACCCCCCACACTTTCTCTAACTTGCATTTGATTAGCTTGTGTAACTTTTGTTGTATCCTAAATACTAGCCTGCATATTATCCACTCCAATGGAGAAATTGAATTCTAAATCACAAGCAAGCTACATCTAAAGAAGTTAATTACAAATAATGTCCTTACATTTATCTCTCGAACCAATACAAAAATCAAAGGCTCTAATATTGTAGTTAAATTAAACATGACTAAATCATACGATGTATTCTTCATTTCACATTATCATAGTTCTGAGAGCATACGGTTTCTCACACAGGTATGATTTGGAAGTCAATCTTTAATTGTTGCAATAGTATTGTCTCCAAAGGAACTTTAAAAGTCTATTTTAAATTTGTCGAAGAAGTTAGGTGGGGTAATTTGCTTTATCAGCTTTACTATCCTTGCGATTGAGGTACTAAATTAAAGCATTAATATTCTCATCAGCGTAAGTGAAATTAGCCATTACTCTATTCATAGTGGTTGCCCTTCATGTTGTTGCTTTTGGTTATCCTTCATGAGGTTTCTAGGAAATCACATCTAACTAAAAACTAATTATGAAAAAGAGTTAGATTCTACCTCTAAACAAATAAGTCACATGTTGGAAATTGGCTTCCTTGGATTACTAGCTTCACTTTATATCACTTCACCAACGTACTTCAACAATCATGCATATAAGGGTGGAATAAAGAATATTTGACACGATAACCTTTCTAATAAAGCATTAGTGTTGGTTGGGAACTAAAGCTCAAATCAACTCTTTGTTCGCACATTAGATGGATAATCCTCATCAATCATATCATATCTCATTAGTCGTATTTTTAAGACCTCTTCCCATTAAGTCATTTTTATGAATTTTCAAAGTTGGGGATACGAATATAACAATAGGTAATACCATTAGATATCAAGGGATCGCATATGCTAGCTTAAATGGGAAGGAGGTATTTGGCTTACTATACACATGTATGTATGTGTGCACGCGTGCATGCATGTTTGCATGACCTTCTTGTGTAAGCTTTAAGTCTAATTTTTCAAAAAACACTCACCTTGGATAGATTATTTTAAGTGTAACTATGGTGGATTGGCGAGTTATTGTCATTATTATTATTTTAGGGAGAACGCAGCAAATACTATGGTGAATTGAAATCTAATGTAGAAATGATACAAACATTCTTGACCTTATTTAGTCATAAGGAAATAGGGTGGTTTAGATAAATTTAAACTTAAAAGATGTGTCTAGTTCCATTAGAGACTAACATGCTTGTTACCAAAAAAATTTCCAAGGACTTGGAATTGAATCAAAACAATGGTAAAACATTTGCATTGAAAAATGAATGTCGATTGAAACCACATCCAAATCCGAGTTGTTGTAACCAAGGTATGGCAGTTTGATGATTGACCATCCATTTTTTTAATTGATCCAATCTTGGAGAAGCCCGTAAAATATTTAGAAGACAAGGCAACAAAGTGTGTTGAGATGTGCTATATTATGACATAATATGGACAGTTGAATCGCATGTGAATCCGACACGATATGAAGAAGTATATATCGATCGACTTTTCCCCTAGACCTTTTTAATTGATCAACCCCTATCAATAAGTATGCTACCATGGGCAAGTACCCCTAAACGTTCAATAAATGAAGTAATGGAGAGTACTAGAGCATTCCATACAATGACACAAGGTGGATGGTTCAAGTCTCGGGAGAATCACTTAAGATGAAGGGGTTACAGTTTGATCTTACTCTTTCTCCCAAATCTATTCTAATGGAGCGGTACCGATCGACATGAATAGAGTGGTACCGATCCATACAGCCTTCGCCAACATTTACCTATTTTTCAGCCTGTATTTTTACATCTTGAATGTATATTTCTTGGACGAAGATCTGAAGATCTTTGAAGTGAACCAAGGACCAAAAGGAATGCTTTTACGTCTATAAATATAGAGGGACATCAAAAAGAGGGCAGTGATTCCCTTCATGCCAAAACTCCATTTCTTCGCCAAATTCTACCAATAACCCCAATAAACTAATCTGACGTTGTACCTCTTGTTATTGTAACAAAATCTCAATAATTAAATATCAAAGTGGGTATAAGTTGAAGCTCTGCCAAACCACTATGAAAATTATGTCGTTCTTCTTTCTGCTATGTTTTTAACCTTTTGTGATCTGCTGTGGAATCGACATATATTTCTTCTCTACTATTATTCAGCAATAATATATCATAAATCTGATTGAAAAACCATTAGATCTTCGTTGTTCTTCTTTGTTGAAAAAGGTACATTCTTGAGAATGCTAGGAAGTTTCATAAAAACACGAGTCTAAAATCACATCTAGTGACTCGAGTTCTTTTGATATAGATATTTGGGTTGTTGGGTCATGTCCTCGACCAAAATTTTTGGTATTTCAGTTATAACAATTCAGATCTAATCTGCTGAAGATGAAGAAGCCAACTGCTAGGAAAACTACAAGTGGAGGGAAGCCAGAAAGTATCTTCTAATTCAAGACAACCTTCAAACTTTGTGACCGAAGATTAGAATAAAGGAATGATGACAAATATGCAGAAGATGCTATGAGCCTGATAGGAGATGTTTAACATCATTTTCTAATGAATACAATAACAAAGAACGATTGGAGTGGCTGAAGACCAAGGCAAAGGAAACCAAAAATGGGAAACAATGGATAAGAGGCCCAGGGGCATGAGATGGATCCTTCAACAAAACATGCCCAACAACCATCCTTATCGATCGATGTCAATTATTCCTTAAAGAATAGTACTGATACATCCAGACAACAATGCAGGGTTGAATTAGGATTCTACCAAGGAAGAATGCACCAGAAAAACAACTTGGGAGCTAAGACCAAGACTTGAATGCAAACATACAACCGCATGAGGATTAAATAGATGGTCCCCATATAATCTATCGAAGGAATAGAGGGCACGATGAAGCCTATTGTCTAGTACGTTTTAAACCCAAGATTTCAACTAAATAAAATAAATCAAATAGCTGAGGTGATACGACAGGCACTTTGTGGAGGAGGTCTGGATCAAAGTTTAGAAGATATGAATTGAAACAATTCACCCCTAACATTCGATATGCTGAAAACCCCATAATTTCAAACTACCTACATTAGAGCCATATGATGGGAGAACTGATCATACAGTACATCTGATGCGAAACATCCAACACAAAGAAGTATTAAAAGCTATGGAGGAATTATTAGGAAGTTGCTTTCCATTATACTTAACTAATTTGGTTGCCATGTGGTTTCGCCAACTTGATAGCGGATCAATCAACACATGGATGTGAAAGTCTATGCAGATCTAGTAATATGATTATATCTACTAATTTAAAACTTATATATATATATATAGCAGTGGAATTAAAGAAATATAAAGTAAAGTGCACCAGAGATTTTTACACTGGTTCGGACCTCCAGTTCCAGACTCCTTTTGGAATTAACTAACAAATACCATCACTTTGTCTGGAGGAATAGGCACCTGAGCAGCAGAATAGGATTTCAATACACTTGCCCAAGCAGCCGAACGAGACTTCAATACTTTTGCCTAAGTAGTAGAACAGGACTACAAATGGTGGTAGTTTCTTGACTGATTGTGTTCTAGATAAGATGGATAAGTCTACTAAGCACACCCTTCTTATAATCTCCTTGAGATGATGATTTGAACTTGTAATTATAGGAGGTAAATTGTTGAGAATATTTGTAATTCACAAGTGCATATAGATTAGAAAGATAGAAAGAATTGGTTAATTAAAAAGTGAAATCTCAACTCTATTTATAGATTTAAAAAGTTCTAATTCAATAGTTGCAACCATTTGAATAATTGCAACTCTTGAAAAGAAGATGACTATTCAAAATTTGAATTTTTGTGAAGAGCTGTCTCTGTTTGTCAGGTCCAGAAGTCTGAGCGAAAGTTCCCAGATGTTTGAACGAATATAAAAAATTCCAGAAAGCACAGGAACAAAAAACAAGTCATCCAAACGTCTGTAATTTTTTGTACCAGATGTCTAGATTGCAATATAGACGTCTATTATAAAAAATCCAAACATCTAGATTTGAACTAAAAAGTTCTTTTTTATTTGAATGTACATAGACAGTCGGGACACAAATGCCAGATGTCTGAGTTGAACTGTTTTGTTCATTTACTTTGAAATTTTATATTTTGACTATTTTCTTTGAATAAATATGTATTATAAAATAGTTATTTTGCAAAGATAATTTTTCAAAATATATTTGTGTGTGTGTGAAATCATCAAATTGGAGATTGTACATAAAATCTAGACCGACAAAAATAAAATACAAAACCATATTTGTTTTCTTCAATTTTAGCCCGATTTTGATGTCGATCGTTGTATCTCCTTGTTTATATTTCTTCATCTTATCTCTGTTCTGTATATATCTTTTTGTATATCCATGTATAAACTTTTATCCTTTCTTGTACTTATTATCTTCATGTTGAACTTATCTGTTTGTCTCTTTTTGATACTTATGTACCTGCAAGTAAACTTAGAGGTTTTTAGCTTAACTGTATAGTTGTTGTCATTAAAATCCAACAAGAGAGGTTCTAACAGGACGGGGTTAGCTGAGAAGTTCATAACCTAATTCAGGGTTCATATTGTTCAACCAAGGAGCGTGATTCCATTGTCAAATATGAAATAGAGAGAAGGAATCATTATGAAGTTATTTAATCATTCAACAATCGTTGTTGTTCACAAACCAGATACATCAATAGTTCTTATGGCTGTTGTTGCAAGAGCTAATAATCAAACTAAATTTGGAAAGGCATCGACAAGGATCCACAAATGGATCTAATAGATTTCTATTATCAAGATGAAAAGTATTTACGTTTGGAAGATGCGGATGTGATGATAGTTTTGAAACTCCAAGCATTTGAGAACAGAGTCGAAATTTTCTTCTTGCACCGACTTAACCAAGAACCTTACCCAGAAACTAAAGGACAAGTTCGATACAGAAACCTACTAGAAGAGAGCTTATAAAAAGGGAAAGGACAAGAAATTTCTATTTGTTCCAAGAGATGGATGGACGCGAGACAAATGAGTGCGGTCACTTGCGAGATCTGATAAAGGAACAAGTTCAAAGCAACCGATTACACCAATACATGAGAAATCCAACAACTGCAGGACAAACTGGAGTGGTGTCACAAACACAGTAACCCGTTGCAATGGATGACCATAGTCGCAATGCAGGATATAAAAATGAAATGGTAATCCCATCATCATAATGGATCGAAACTAGGTTTTCCATTTTACTTCGTTTTTTCTTTAAAAAAGCTATAAAGAATTACTCTTAGACTACTTAGAATGCACGCGATCTCGATCGATCCCATAGGCATGCTCTAAGTTTAAGCCCAAGGGTAACCCTTGACTGAACTATTAGTTTAGGATTCTATTTCACGCAATCTGATTTAGATGTAATAAAGTTGTTTGCACAATCTAATGATTAATATTATTTCAGATTTATTAGCCATGAACTGAATAAGACATAACATTTGTATGAATTTGATGCTAATATATGGGATATTAATTAGATTAGATTATCCCATATATTTTACATAGAAACCATTAGGTTACAGTTCCCCCGGATGGAGAGAAGGGTCTATTAACCTTGAAATACAAGTCCCTTTCCGAAAAATGAGTAGATGAACTTATATACAATAGCAAGTCGCCTCACCTAACAGCGTGTTGATGGATTCGTCTTAAAAATTAAGTCCCCTCACCAGAAAGTGAGTGGATGGGAACAATGTAGTTTTCCGATTATCTTATCCGAAAAGATTAAAAATTAACATCAAATTATGAATACAATTTGATTTGGAATGACTTGATTATGATTATTAAATTACTGATAGGTATTAATGCGTTGATCCGGCAGGACTTACTTATAGTGGGATGTTAAGAGATACTAGATGATTTGTAAGTAGTATTTCAAATGGGGACAATATGCTAACATGACACATTAATGCATGATATATGATAATTTACTGATAATGCTTTAATTTGGTTAGACATGCTTTTAATGGAATGTTAGGAGATACCAACCGATTTGTAAACCATGCTCTGATTAAGGGCAAAACAAAACCCTACACACTGACACATGATTTATACCATATGATAGCAAGATATATCATTTATGTATGATATATAACCCCAACAGAACGTGGGATGATCATTTTTTATGACCAACATTTAAGCAAGGAAATGAGTCCTTGAACTTGATAGGTCCGAAGTGACCTTTGATTTGCAGATGAATTTGCGAGAATTGAATAGTTCACCACAATTGATCTGATAGATGATATGAGAACACTGCTGCTAATTTGCCATTATCGATGCATGTTCTTGATCAAAAATTGCTTCGTGGTCACAAAAGCATGCTTTGGGAGCAAGTTTTACCAATAAATTTTCTAGACTTGGAGTTGACTCAAAACTAGTGGCAAAACGTTCGCAATGAAAAAAGATGAATGGGAGTCTAAACCGCATCCAAATCCAAGTTATTGTGACCAAGATATCGCAGTTTGACCATGGATCGTCTATTTTTTCTAATTGGGCTCACCTTAGAGAAGCCCCTCGAATATTTAGAAGATATGGCAACTAATGTGTTAAGATGTTATATATGATGATACAATATGAATGATTCAAACCATACGTGAATCCGCCCTGATATAAAGAAGTTATGGATCAACTGTTCTTTCTTCCACTAGACTATTCTAATGGATTCCCTATCGATAAGTACATTATGGAAAAGTACTACAAATGATCAATGAAGGAAGTAATAGAGTGTTGATGTAACATCCCGAAATTTTCGACCCCGAAAATTCGACATTAATACGTTCACTGTAGAAATGCCGAGCAATCGAACGCCGGAAATTCTAGATTGTTAGGGTAAAGAAGAAAAGAAGTAGAAGAAGAACAGATAACGAAACATAGAATCTCACATTCGCAGCGGATCAAATATAATATCAAATAATAACATTTATACAAGAAAAGCTGTACTTGCCAACTCATAAACAATACATCAGAGTTACAACCATTCATAAATAAATTGGACAGTTATAAATAACTTGTCCCAGTCTACAATAATATAACACCAATACACAGCAGAAAATACACCATACGTTCCTGCCATCCAGCTCGTCTCCTAAACTCCAGAACGTCCTAACCTGGAAATCTGTAATACTCGGTCTGACCCGAGCATTACCATAAAGTAACACCTGAGTCAGGCTGGAAACCAACGTGAGTAAACCCATATAATTTGAAATACTAAGTTATAAAACTTATTTGAAATATCCGGGTAACTCGTACCTTTCTACGAGTTCTTAACTTGTTATAGCAAATCACTTTATTACCAAACAATATTTAAAACTGTTACTTAGTTTTAATGGTCATGTTACTTAATTTATTTCATTCCAGCCTATTTGATTTAAACTCAAATCTATAAAGAATTACTGAAGATTACAAATCGAAGTGGTTTCGGGTATTTACTGATACCCGACCCCGGTCTCTTCAATTCAATGTCATCCTTAACCCCAGTTGTTTAAGTGGATACAAATAGATTTTAAATACAGGTTATCATATTCTCATAGCAAATCAATTATCGATAGATTACTCACAATATCACAGTTCAACCCATCATATCATATCACAATACATTACAAGTTATTAGACTAGATATTAATCTAATCATTCAATTCAATTCAATTATCCATAAACAAGATTAGTTAATCACATACTCATAATTAATTTAATTTAACCAATTAAATTAATTACTTATGGATTTATTACTTATCCCAGCTAAATTAACATTAATCAATTACAAACCATTTGGTATTACTTTAATTAATTCACCATCCTTAATTACCTTCATTAATTAACTAATACTTATATTAATTAGTTATCCTTACTTAATTACATTAGTTAAATTTACCTTAATTAATTACATTGATTAATTAACCTTAATTAACATTGATTAATCACATTAATTAATTATTCCTTAGTTATTAATTAATTACCTTTAATTATTAATTAATCAATAATTAATCTTCAATTACTTCATTAATTAATCTTTAATCAATTAGTTAATTAATCACTCTTAATTACTTTTATTAA
Organism: Allium fistulosum; assembly: GCA_030737815.1. Taxonomy (NCBI): domain Eukaryota; kingdom Viridiplantae; phylum Streptophyta; class Magnoliopsida; order Asparagales; family Amaryllidaceae; genus Allium; species Allium fistulosum. The sequence goes on from CM060907.1 coordinate 779,861,039, forward strand.
TTAATCTTTAAATCACCCAAACCTTAATTAATTTTAAGATAATTCATTTATCTTAATTAATTACTTAATTATCATTTAATAAATCTTATTTAATAAATCTTGGAATTAAATATCATTAACCTATCCATTTAAATACTTAAGCTTAATAAATGATTTAAATCCTTTTATCTTCTTAATTAAACTTCTTAATTATAAATTATGTTTTAAAAGAATTTGTTTAAGAAAATAGTTTAAAACTTGATTTCTTTAAAACTTGATAACACCCTATATTATACTCGAGACAAACCAGAGAAATTCCTCACTCAATCCCAAGTTTCCTTCTTCTTCTTTTTTCTTTTTAAACTTTGTTTAAATTTAAAAACTGTTATAAGATACTTACACTCGCAAACAACTCGAACATGAACCCGAGACAATCCTACTCTTCCCCGAGCTTCTACTCGAGAAAATCCTCATCGTCTCCAATTCTAAACACTAGTGCACAGAAAACACCTCGTGCACATGCACCGATCAACGACGATGCTCCGACCACCATTGCCACCGCCGACGAGTCGCCTACGACCTCCCTAGACATCTGACCACCCAGATTTCCCAATCGATCACGAAAACAAAAACGAGTTCGATCGAACCCACTTGAACGAAATCCATCGACCAAGAACCGCCTCGTCCTAACGTCTCCGACCACCAGAATTCACGAAACTCCGCCCATAGCTTCGCCACGAACCCACGCTCTGTTCCCCCCACGACCGGTGAGCTCCTGTGCTCCAGTGACGACACAAACTTCTCGTGAACCCAGACCTACCCATCAGCACTTAAAACCCTACATCGACGATCTGCCGCCACCACGGTGGTCGTAAAATCCTATGACCATTTTTGCCAGAACCCCCGAGCTCCCAGCCTGCTCTAGCAGTGACCCCGACCACCCAAGCTTCACCGATCACCAGAAAATGCTCAAAACCCACTTTCCGATCATCATGCAATATCTCACGATTTACAAACTTAAAATTCATGATTTCATTCTTAAAAATCCTAATTTTCGAAAACGAAATTGATTATATACAAGAAACCAGAATTCATTTAAATTGAAAATTTGATATGTTTAAATTTTACTGTTCTTCTTTCTTTTTGTTAAAACTAGCTTTAAATCTTACCTGGAAATAATTTTAGATCAAACATCTTGTTATTACAAACAAGTTTTGTTTATACATCTAAGTCTAAAAAGATTCAGGAAAAAGGATATTGATTTTTGATCAAATTTTGGAACCTGTAAAACTAAACAGAGTATTTACTTTGTATTACAGATATGCACATCCATATAGTCATATATATATACAATTCATATTAAATAACATGAAAACATTTATCATACTTTGTTCCAAGTGATTACTGCATGCAACAAGATTTTAAACAGATTTAAAGCTTAGTTTACTCACAGTCCTATCAAAAACAGAGAACAACTTGATTTTGCTCAGGAACCAGATATTGATCTGAAAACTGGAACTTGTTTGTTGATTTGTATCTCTGCTCAGATCTGAAGCTTTGAATAGATGAAGTTGTTGTTTGAAATTTCCTCTGGTTAGTTTACAGATTTTAGTTTTCTCTGCTTTTAGATTTACAGGTTTTGTTTTTCCTTATGTTTTGAAAATGAAAGAAGACGTTTGAACTCAAAATCTCAAAGCCAGGTTTCTCTATATTCATTTGTAATTAAATTCTAAAAGAAAATTTTAAGTTTGCCACTTGTAATACTAAGCTAACATTTGTCAATATATGTGATTATTTTCTTACAAATGTTAATATGCAAGAATGAAATATTTACAAATGTTTAAATCTTATCTTAAATATCTCTTATATTTTATATGTATTTATATTAATATGTATTATCTTTATATATATACAAAGTGCATAAATTTCAAATATAAAAGAAAGTGTATTTAAACCCTTGTTAAATCTTATTTTAGGCTATCATATTTTGAACTACTAAAAATCATTTCTATTAATTTTGAAAAGATAAATTTTGCCCAATTAAATAATTATAAAAGAAGATTATTAAACTAATATTGTCAAACTTCAATAATTATATTAGTAGATTATCAATTAAATATTTATCCAGATATATTCTAATTATCAAAGTTTATTTGTTCAATCAAACAAAATCAGTATCTCAATAAAGAAAAATCAGTTAATTATCCAATTACCTGATGTCCAAAAATACGGGTTATCACAGTTGAAGTGTTCTATGTAATGATATAAGATGAATGGTATAAGTATCATGAAAATCTAACTTAAGACGAAGGAGTTATGGACCGATCTTCCTTTTTATCCCTAGTTTGTTCTGATAGAGCGGTACCGAATCAGTAGGAATGAAACCGTACCGATCAATAGGGATGCAGTGGTACCGACCAGAGCTGCTATCGATCGATAGGAATGAAGTGTTACTGATCCCTATGAGCTTAGTCAACTTTTACTTATTCTTCAGCTTGTTTTTGTGCAACTTGACGGATTCTTTGGTGAATTTTGTAGAATATTTAGAGAAGATCGAGGCCCAAAGAACTGCTTTTACATCTATAAATACAGAGGGACATCACCAAAGAGAGGTTTGATTCCCTCCACGCCAAAACTCCGGCAAAACTCCTTTTCTTTACCAAATTCTACGAAAAACCTAACATGTAACATCTAAAAATAATTGTACCTTTTATCTATTATATTATATGAAAGCTGAGTTTAGATCAATCCTTCATCATCTACTTTGTGTTGAAATGTATGAAATTGAAGCGTATCTTGCTTAATAATTCGTGGTTGGAAAGAAATGAAGGTATTGAATTTTTGGAAGATTTGTTTAACCACTTTGATGTGATTAATGTTGTTAACATTGGTAGAAATTTTAAGGAGAAATTTGGTGATCCTGATAATATTTCTGATGATGACAAGTTTATGGATGAAAAGATCTCAAAAGTTGATTTGAACATTGATGTTTTGTGTAACGACCCGTATTTTTAACCATTTAAAAATGTTAAATTAAATAAGATTTCTGAATAAAATTGTTAGAAAAATATATTTAAGATTGTATTGATGCAAACTAAATTATAATATATAAGTTATGAGCTTAATTTAAATGTCTATTAATGAAATATGTTTGCGATAATGTAAGAATAATACCATAGGACAGTGTGTATTTAATGATATTGGTTTGAATGAAATTGATAACATTTTGAACGTAAATTTCCAATTTATTGGGATAATAAATGTTAATAAAGAATAATAAATGTTTCATTATTAAAGAAGAAATCATATATTTATTCGTTTGAAATGTTTGGTAGTTGAAAGATTGATTACAGGTGTAAGAAATCAATTATTTAATAAAAAAATTAATTACTTTTGGTTTGTATACAATAATACCATAAATACGTTAAATTACTATAAACAGGAATTGAATTGCCTCATTTCTTTTTTAAAATTTAACTTTGGGATTAATTGGAATTAATGTAATTGAAATCTTTCAAATAAAAGGAAAGAGAACATTAATTGTAATTATTGAATGTAATAATAGAAACATGTGTTTGAATTAAAATAAAAGAGGAAGTTGAGGAAATAAAAAGGAAATTTATGTTTTAACTGAAAAGGGAATTTGATGTAATAAAAAGGAATATTTTTAATCAAACTAAAAGAATGTTTTGGAAAATAAAATAAGATGAATGTTTTCATTTTGTAATTAAGTATAATTGTGCGAAGGGAGAATAACTGAATTTTGAAACAACATTTTAGAGTCATTAAATAGCAGTCGGAGACGGTACGAAAGTAGTTTTAACGCTAACCTTAAATGTGACGACCCATAGATTTTAATGGTTTAAATAACGTAATTAACTGAATTTTTGTGAAATTTTAAATAATTGAATTTGGAAATAAAAATTTGATATTTGGAATACGTCTATATAAACATAGCAAATGGTAAATTGTCATAAGATAATATGCAAGTTTATTTACTTGTATAATTTTATTTAAGTTTTAAATCAGTTAATATTTGATGATAATAAAATATTTTTCCAAACCTGAATATTTTTATATAATAAATTTGTAAATCATCTTCTGAGTGTAACATCATATTTCATTCTCCAAATTTGAACTGCTATTGCTTCGTTTATCTTATTTTCGACAGATTTGCAACATTTTCGGTATCGAATATCGACTTTTGATAGGATGATCGTACCACTGATATCTGTACACTGTTCTGTTTGTCTCGTCGTGCTGATCTCCGCAGTATATTCATTTTTGTATTTCAGAGTCCGGTACGTGGTGAAACCGTGAAAAACGATTAACCGTATCGGCACCCATTTTTGAGCTTTTGATATTTCGTGTCCATTCAAATTTCAAACGGATGAATTAAAACGGCCACTAGCATTTATTTATTTTTCAGCTTGACTTTTTCTCACCGTGTATAAACCTAGCCATTGACTTTAATTATTCCAGCTGTTTGCATTTATATTTGCTATATTTGTGTGCGTGACTTTCGATATCCTACTGTTCACTTTTAAACTGCTGCTACCTTCTGTTCACTATTGAAAAGAAATAATATATATAATATACAATATACAGTTTTTCCTCTTTCACTTTGCATTCCATATTTTGCCCATGGCCGCTGCATTTTCATCCTCTCCCCTGCTAATCTTCCACTTCGTCAACCGTGAGCTCGGCCCCTCTATTATCAAACCCAGAACGCGAGCACCCCCGACCACAATAGCGCCTTTACCTCCCCTCGCGCAGCAAGGTCGAAGCCCACTAACCTCCATCTTTCGCAGCCTTCTTCCCATCTCCCTCCTTCCCCATGGCCGCAGCCTGGCCGTGCTTCCTCATCCTCGTTCTAGCCTTCATTATGATAGGTAATATAATTTATGTTATACATTGTTTTATTTCATTTTATCATCTTATATATATATATATGTATGTATATATATAATAGTGAAGATATCTATATGTTTTGTTACTTATAAAAGCATAAGTTAATTGGTTTAGCTTATATATATAGTTGTATGCTGATTTTTGGTTGAGTACTTATTGTAATATAAAAAGCAGTGGTATATACATAGTTACAGATTTTAATATATATGTTATATATATATAGGTTATATAGTTATAAGTGTTATATTTTAAATGAAGTTGAATTTTATATGACAGTATATATATATATTACTATACATTTTTTTTTGAGGTTTTAAGAAATGATTTAAGTAGTTTATATAAGTTTCATGTGACTTGTTGGATTATTTATATACTGTAATTTTAGTAAGTCAGCATGTATACAGGTGAAATATGTTATACAACATATAAATGATTTTGTTTTGCTGAAAGTAAAATGGTAGAATGTTGTTTATATATATATATATATATATATTATGAACCTGTTTGTTTACCAGGTACTTTTTTGTTATATAAAACAAATAATGTATAAGTTTATGAGATTTGCTGTACTTATATATAAGTTTAGGTGTTTATATTATCTAAATTATATAATCTGTTAGTTATCTAAGTTTTATAATAGGTCAGTTTATATAAAATAAAATTTGGATATGATTTGGGAGAGCTCACACATATATGTGGTTGATGGCTTGTATATGTTATAAATCTATATATGTTTATATACATATATTGTTTTAAATCTAGTATGCAGGTCTGTGTGGATAGATTTAAGTATATGTATTTTTAATAAAGTATATATATATATATATAAACATTGGTTTTAAGTATAATATATATATATATATCTTTGATTCGTAATACTTGAGTTTTAAGAATAATGATTTTTGAAATTTTGTATTATTTTTAATATTTGTTTAAATTTAAATATTAATTTCTTGGAAATAATAATAATCATATATATATATATATATAATTGTTGTTTCTATCAAACTGATTCTAATTGTTTCATCAATTCCTTATCTATCAGCTTGTCCGTCGAACTTGTGTCCATCGTGCTTTGCTTCGAAATTCGTGCTGGGATTCGTAACTCGTTTCATTCGTCAAATTTATCTAGCCTCAAAAGGTGAGCAATCATTCACAATTAACGTTCTTATATTTATTATATTTGATTTCAATTGAAACAATAATTGAAATATGCTGCTAAATTGAACTGTTAATTTTTAATTGCTATATATGATAGGGACAGTTTGGCACAGGTCCCTAATAAGTTTCAAAATACACAAAAACCCCACTAAAAAAAGTTTGTAAATTAGGTCCCTAAAATTAAGTTACAAAATAATGGCATACACTTATGCAATTATTCAGCGAATAATTGCAAACATTTATGCAATTATATCAAAAAATTGAAGACATTTCCACAATTATTCACTGAAAAATTGCGAAAATTTTCGTGGGAAATTCCGCAATTATTCACCAAAAAATTACAGAAAATTCCGCAATTATTTACTGAAAAAATTGCATAAATTTATGCAACTTTTGGATATAATTGCATAAATGTCTGCAATTATTCAGTGAATATTGCATAACTATATGCAATTACTTAGTAACTTAATTCTAGGGACCTAATTTACATACTTTTTTTTACTGGAGTTTTTGTGTATTTTGAAACTTATTAGGGACCTGAGCCTAATATTCACTATATGATATGCTATTATCTGAAATTGTTCACCTGTGGGATATGACACCATATCCTATTGTTTATATTTTGTTTAATTTGTTATTGAAGATATATCTCTGTTGTTGATATGTTATATTATTATCATAATTGTTCTCACTCTGCAAGTTCCCTGTTAGTATAAAAATTCCCTATGGGTTGAAATGATACATACCCGAACGATTTTGTAGAATAGGGGAAAATCGTTATGGGTTGAAATGATAAACCCAAGCGATTTTCATTTAATTGAATTTGGGATTGTGGGTTGAAAAGATATATACCCGTAGATGTTTAAATTGCAGATTGAAATGATAAATATCCGTACCACTTGACCACAGAATAGAAAATTATATACAAACACCGTTGGTCTATATATATATACATACATATATTTGAAATGATTTCCAAGGTTTTGAAAAGAAATACATGTGGTTTTAATAAATATTGATTTTAAGATATTATATCTTTAATATAGATTTTATAATAATTTTAATAAATTAAGTTGGAAAGAGAAATAAAAATTAATTTAAAATTTATTTGAATTTTTCTTAAATAAAACCGATTTGAAACTTATTAAATTTGAGATTTTAAAGATATGATTTATAACTTGATTTTGATTTAAAGTGATTAAATGAATATTTCAAGTAAATCAATTGAAAGGAATATTTAGTTTATATAAATTGTAATTTAAAGTTTTATTTAAATGATACTGGATTGACTAAGTGAATTTTTCAATATTAAATAATGGTAAGGTTGAATTTGAAATATAAATGAATTTAAGCTTTGAAATCTATTGAAATTGAAATGGTTTAAATTGTAGTTTATATATGTATTTGAAATCGATATAAATTTTAAATGGTTTGAACTGAATTGAAATTGGTGAATTATGATTTAATTAAATTGAATTTTGGAATTCGAGTTGATCTGAATTGATTTGTGAAATTTGAGGAAACTATTTTATTATATAAAGTGTTTTAAAATATATTTAAAACTATTTTAATATTTTACTTTATAAATTAATTAAATATAAACTATTTTAATTTTTAACTATTTTTAATATACTAATTATTTACTTTATAAACTATTTTATTATATAAACTATTTTATTATCATATACTATTTTCTATATCCAAACCGTTTGAGTGGAAAGTATTATGATTTCAAAGAATTATGATTTCAAAGTGTTATGATTTCCAAGTGTTATGATTTCCTAAGTGTTATGGTTTCAAAAATGTTATAATTTCAAAAGTGTTATAATTTTGGAAAGTGTTATGATTTTGGAAATGAATATTATTTTGAGTGAATAACGATATCGTATTGATATGGTTTTGAAGTAGATATGATATTTTGGTTTTGAAATATGATTTGAAATGAAATGACCATGGTGTTATAATAACGGTTGGTTGTTAAAGAGACCGAGATCGGATATTGTCATACTCTCTGCCAATACCGAAAACCACTTTAACAACTGTGTACGTGGTGGAGATTCCAGAATGAAGTAGGATGGTTTGGTGATGATTCTGTATGGTATTTACGTAGCCCTGACTCCCGTGAGTCAGCTTGATGCGGCTAAAACAGGAGCCACGCCGGGCCAAGTGAGGTCATTCCTTCTATCGGACACATTTCTTCGATACCATTCTATTGCTTTTGTGATTTGATTGGGTGCACCCTTTGATTTGGGAGTGTGTCACGAGGTGGGCGGTAGTAGCTGCTATGCGTTACCACCAGTCCGGATACGCAAACGGCATAGCTACCCTGGCATTGCCTCGACTGTCGTGTCGCATGCCCTATCGCGCCTTCTACGAGTTTGTTTTGTGTCGTACCTATGGAGTGCTCCTTGATAGCCCACCTACGGGTGGAGTTTACAGTATCTGTATAGACTACGGCATTATAAAAATGTGTTAAGGGGGATATGAGTAACGCCTTAACGTTATTTTAATAGTTTACTTTACTATAGGCATATTATAATAGCGTATATTACTACATAGTAGATAGTTCCACGGATCCTTAAAGGATGGTTATCCCAAGCATCCTTTAAGTTACTTGTATTTCAGTTGATATTTTACTTGAGTTGGATTTATTGATATAAGAATGGCAATCCTGACTCGAGTGTTTTTTGTTTTGCTTTACGCTCGGGTCAGACTAAGTGTCACAACATTGGAGACTCACCTTTGGAGTTGGAGCTTCACTTGAAGATCCATCTGTATCTATTCAACTTTCAGCTATCTAGTGGTTTTGTTCAGACTTGTCATCTTTTTGTATTCGAGATTACATTGTATTTGAGATATTCTGTTGTATTTTTATTTCAAACTCTGATGTTTATATAGTAGCTTCATGAACTACTATTATCTATTCCGCTGCTTATTTTTATAATACTCTGTGTCTATGATTATGTGATTATTTTATTTACTGTATATGCTGAGTTTTGCCAAATATAAATTAACAATCTGATATTTTGAGCAATTCAAGTCCGACATGTGTGTCTGCCTATGCACTTGGCGGGTGCAGCATGATAGGGGGTTCTCGCTTCTGGGTTTGGTAGCGAACGGTTGACTCTTACTCCTACATGTCCCGTGGGGTTGGTGCAGTCGAAAGGTTGGCCGTAAAGGTAGAACACAAGTACAACTGTATGCTACGGTGGGCGTTACCCTACTGGCGCGGTCCCGTTACAGTTGGTATCAGAGCTCTGGTTTTAGGCTAAACTTAGCATATATATATATAGTGAATTTAATTACAGAATCGCCTTCATTCGATCTTGAATCTCTTCCTCTTTGATTCGAATTTCCTTTGAACTTTGGAACTCTCCCATTCGTTCTGAAATCTATTCTTGTCTCTCCCTATTTTTATTTTCTTGATTTTGGAGTATCCCGTAGCTCCACTGAATAATTTGTAGAGGGGTGAAACTCCTTTACAACCAGCATTGATTCACCGGAGATTCCTGTATCCTCGGTTTAGATGTTGCTATCTCTTGATATGCCTGAATTCTATCTCTTGCGGTCGGATGTCGATTTGCCTTAGAATTCCCCATCAACCTTATTCTTGAAGTCACGGTTGACCCGGTTAAGGTCGCCCACGATTTATATAAGTCTATCCATTCTCTTCTCTCTTTGTAATTATCTTATCTTCGTATTGAGCTTATCTTTTTGTTAGAATTATGTGATCAGGGTTCCTCTAATTTGGCTCTTTACCCTTGTTTTAAAATCCATTTTCTAGAATCATCGAGTAAGGGAGTGTATTTATATTTAAAATGCAAATGTTTTATATTGTGCTGTTTGAGTTGTTAAGTTTGAATTTTGGATTTTGATCGATTCGTCCGATCAACGCTATCGATAGGAATTTCAAAACACTTGAACAAAGCAAACTGACACAATATTGTTTTCAAATTTGGTAAATGAAATAAATTTTATGATTATATTATATATATATATAAGTATAAATTCTTTAGAATTAAATAGTTAACTGAATTGGTTCATGGAAATGATAATATTTGATTTTCATTTATTGTTTTGTAAACCATTTGACTATTGCAACATGAGATAAATAAATGAATTTATAAACATGGTTTATAAATTAGATTTGAAAATGAAATCAATTTAAAATAAGGATTTAAGAATTAAATTTCTGGTATTTTGAAAATTTTGTTTTAGAGTATATCATTTAAATGTATTTTCAAACAGAAATCATTTCCAAAGAATTTTAAAAGTTTTAAATCAGTACTCTTCTCATTTGTCGCTGGAAAATAATTTCGGTGATGGCGGCCGCATCATCGACATTCATTTTCGAGTTTCAGAGTGGAGAGACCATTCTGTAGCTTTGCTACACTTTGTTTTAAAAGAAAATAGATTTTATTTGAATTTCTTAGGTATGAATTGATTTATATTATATATAGGTATATGTCTATAGATTTGACTTGATAATATATATGTATATAATTATTTCTGAATAGTTTGAAGTGAAACCGGAAATTTGAATCTTAAGTTTTATATTAAGAAATAGTTTTTCAATTATTGAAATAAAGTGAAATTTTGAATAATTGGAATATCTGAAATGATAAATGGAATTAAACTAACCTGAAACAATGAATTTGAACAAACTTATTGGTATAACACTAAATTACATTCTAATATATATAACCTGCCTAAAATATTCAAAAAGTTAAAATGTTAGGGTATAATAAAGGGTTGTACAAGAAGAAAACTTAAGTAATAAATTTGTTCAAACTAAAATCTGGCTTAATATAAATGTTGTAGATGGAAGGAAAATTTGTATAGTATTTAGTTCCACTCATAAACATTTATATAACTTACCTAGAAAGTTTTATGTAATTAGAATGTAATTGGGTAATATACACTATGGTATAAGAAATAGGATATCAAAAATGATATTTTGTTAAGGGAATTTACTGATAATAAATTGGATAATAAAAAGGAAATTTTATTTGTTGAATAATATAGGGTTATAATAAATGTTTATACACGTAATATATGCTGCAAAATATATATTAAGTGAAATAAATTAAATAGATAAGCGAGAAGACTATTTAAGCAGGTAAATATGAACTTAAGAATAGTGAACTTGAATTTTTGTGGAATCAACTTAGCTGAAGATAAATGGATAAAATCAATGAGTTAATTTAAAAATGAATTGTTTGAAAGAAATGTTGATAAAATGGAAAAAAATCAATTTCTAAATTGAATGACTATTTATTAGTTGAATAAAATGGATTAAACCAAATTGTTGAATATTAATTTATTTAAAATGAAAATCTATATGGTTTTGAATAGTTCAAGTTGAATGTTGAGGTGGAATTAACTATGGTTGATCTAATAAATTTAATAAATGAGTAAAATAAAACAAATTTTGTTGTGAAATTTGTGCAATAAGTGTTAATAAATTTGAAAACAAATCAATTGAATGAAAATCTATGAAAATTAAATCGATCAAATGTGAACACCGTAAATTTGATTGATTAAATAAAATGGCTTGGAATCAATTAATTAAATAAAAACCAACTTTAAAATAAATGGAGTTTATATGGTTTAAATTAATTGTGTATTGTTGTATTTCAATCTATTTTTCTTTCTGGTTGTTTCTATTCTCCTACCTCCTTCCTTTTCGGGGACAAAAAGTTTTGAGTGGGGGAGAGTGTGACGACCCATAAATTTTAATGGTTTAAATAACGTAATTAACTGATTTTTTGTGAAATTTTAAATAATTGAATTTGGAAATAAAAATTTGATATTTGGAATACGTCTATATAAACATAGCAAATGGTAAATTTTCACCAGATAATATGGAAGTTTATTTACTTGTATAATTTTATTTAAATTTAAATCAGTTAATATTTGATGATAATAAAATATTTTTCCAAACCAGAATATTTTTATATAATAAATTTGTAAATCATCTTCTGAGTGTAACGTCATATTTCATTCTCCAAATTTGAACTGCTATTGCTTCGTTTATTTTATTTTCGACAGATTTGCAGCATTTTCGGTACCGAATATCGACTTTTGATAGGATGATCGTACCACTGATATATGTATACCGTTATGTTCGTCTCGTCGTGCTAATCCCCGTAGTATATTCATTTGTGTATTTCGGAGTCCGGTACGCGGTAAAACCGTGAAAAATGGTTAACCGTATCGGCACCCATTTTTGATCTTTTGATATTTCGTGTCCATTCAAATTTCAAACGGATGAATTAAAATGGCCACTAGCATTTATTTATTTTTCAGCTTGACTTTTGCTCACCGTGTATAAACCTAGCCATTGCCTTTAATTATTCCAGCTGTTTGCATTTATATTTGCTATATTTGCATGCGTGACTTTCGATATCCTACTGTTCACTTTTAAACTGCTGCTACCTTCTGTTCACTATTGAAAAGAAATAATATATATATATATATTATATAATATACAGTTTTTCCTCTTTCACTTTGCATTCCATATTTTGCCCATGGCCGCTGCACTTTCATCCTCTCCCCTGCTAATCTTCCACTTCGTCAACCGTGAGCTCGGCCCCTCTATTATCAAACCCAGCACGCGAGCACCCCCGGCCACAATAGCGCCTCTTCCTCCCCTCGCGCAACAAGGTCGAAGCCCACTAACCTCCATCTTTCGCAGCCTTCTTCCCATCTCCCTCCTTCCCCATGGCCGTAGCCTTGCTGTGCTTCCTCATCCTCATTCTAGCCTCCATTATGATAGGTAATATAATTTATGTTATACATTGTTTTATTTCATTTTATCATCTTATATATATAGATCTGTGTATATATATATAACAGTGAAGATATCTATATGTTTCGTCACTTATAAAAGCATAAGTTAATTGGTTTAGCTTATATATATATATATAGTTGTATGCTGATTTTTGGTTGAGTACTTGATGTAATATAAAAAGCAATGTTATATACATAGTTACAGATTTTAATATATATGTTATATATAGGTTATATAGTTATATGTGTTATATTTTAAATGAAGTTGAATTTTATATGATAGTATATATATATTACTATACATACATTTTTTTTGGGTTTTAAGAAATAATTGAAGTAGTTTATATAAGTTTCCTATGACTTGTTGGATTATTTATATACTGTAATTTTAGTAAGTCGGCATGTATACAGGTGAAATATGTTATACAGCATATAAATGATTTTGTTTTGCTGAAAGTAAAATGGTAGAATGTTGTTTATATATATACATATTTATATATATATTTTATGAACCTGTTTGTTTACTAGGTACTTTTCTGTTATATAAACTAATAATGTATAAGTTTATGAGATTTGATGTACTTATATATAAGTTTAGGTGTTTATATTATCTAAATTATATAATCTGTTAGTTATCTAAGTTTTATAATAGGTCAGTTTATATAAAATAAAATTTGGATATGATTTGGGGGAGCTCACACATATATGTGGTTGATGGCTTGTATATGTTATAAATCTATATATGTTTATATACATATATTGTTTTAAATCTATTATGCAGGTCTGTGTGGATAGATTTAAGTATATGTATTTTTAATAAAGTATGTATATATATAAACATTGGTTTTAAGTATAATATATATATCTTTGATTCGTAATACTTGAGTTTTAAGAATAATGATTTTTGAAATTTTGTATTATTTTTAATATTTGTTTAAATTTAATTATTAATTTCTTGGAAATAATAATAATTATATATATACATAATTGATGTTTCTATCAAACTGATTCTAATTGTTTCATTGATTCCTTATCTATCAGCTTGTTTGTCGAACTCGTGTCCATCGTGCTTTGCTTCGAAATTCGTGCTTGGATACGTAACTCGTTTCATTCGTCAAATTTATCTAGCCTCGAAAGGTGAGCAATCACTTACGATTAACGTTCTTATATTTATTAAGTTTGATTTCAATTGAAACGATAATTGAAATATGCTGCTAAATTGAACTGTTAATTTTTAATTGCTATATATGATATGCTATTATCTGAAATTGTTCACCTGTGGGATATGACACCATATCCTATTGTTTATATTTTGTTTAATTTTTTATTGATGATATATCTCTATTGTTGATATGTTATATTATTATCATAATTGTTCTCACTCTTCAAGTTCCCTATTAGTATAAAAATTTCCTATGGGTTGAAATGATACATACCCGAATGATTTTGTAGAATAGGGGAAAATCGTTATGGGTTCAAATGATAAACCCAAGCGATTTTCATTTAATTGAATTTGGGATTGCGGGTTGAAAAGATATATATATACCCGTAGATATTTAAATTGCGGATTGAAATGATAAATATCTGTACGACTTGACCACAGGATAGAAAATTATATACAAACACCGTTGGTATATATATACATATATTTGAAATGATTTCCAAGGTTTTAAAAAGAAATACATGTGGTTTTAATAAATATTGATTTTAAGATATTATTTCTTTAATATAGATTTTATAATAATTTTAATAAATTAAGTTGGAAAGAGAAATAGAAATTAATTTAAAATTTATTTGAATTTTTCTTAAATAAAACCGATTTGAAACTTATTAAATTTGAGATTTTAAAGATATGATTTATAACTTGATGTTAATTTAAAGTGATTAAATGAATATTTCAAGTAAATAAATTAAAAGGAATATTTAGTTCGTATAAATTGTAATTTAAGGTATTATTTAAATGATATTGGATTGACTAAGTGAATTTTTCAATATTAAATAATGGTAAGGTTGAATTTGAAATATAAATGAATTTAAGCTTTGAAATCTATTGAAATTGAAATGATTTAAATTGTAGTTTATATATGTATTTGAAATCGATATAAATTTTAAATGGTTTGAACTGAATTGAAATTGATGAATTGAAATTTAATTAAATTGAATTTTGGAATTCGAGTTGATCTGAATCGATTTGTGAAATTTTGGAAACTATTTTATTATATAAAGTATTTTAAAATATATTTAAAACTATTTTTATATTTTACTTTATAAATTAATTAAATATAAACTATTTTAATTTTTAACTATTTTTAATATACTAATTATTTACTTTATAAACTATTTTATTATATAAACTATTTTATTATCATATACTATTTTATATATCCAAATTGTTTGAGTGGAAAGTATTATGATTTGAAAGTATTATGATTTCAAAGTGTTATGATTTCCAAGTGTTATGATTTCCTAAGTGTTATGGTTTCAAAAATGTTATAATTTCAGAAGTGTTATAATTTTGGAAAGTGTTATGATTTTGGAAATGAATATTATTTTGTGTGAATAATGATATCGTATTGATTTGGTTTTGAAGTACATATGATATTTTGGTTTTGAAATTTGATTTGAAATGAAATGTTCGCGGTGTTATAATAACGGTTGGTTGTTAAAGAGACCGGGATCAGAATTGTCATACTCTTTGCCCATACCGAAAACCACTTTAACAACTGTGTACGTGGTGGAGATTCCAGAATGAAGTAGGATGGTTTGGTGACGATTCTGTATGGTATTTACGTAGCCCTGACTCCCATGAGTCAGCTTGATGCGGCTAAAACAGGAGCCACGCCGGGCCAAGTGAGGTCATTCCTCCTATCAGACACATTTCTTCGATACCATTCTATTGCTTTTGTGATTTGATTGGGTGCACCCTTTGATTTGGGAGTGTGTCACGAGGTGGACGGTAGTAGCTGATATGCGTTACCACCAGTCCGGATACGCAAACGGTATATCTACCCTGGCATTGCCTTGAGTGCCGTGTCGCATGCCCTATCGCGCCTTCTACGAGTTTGTTTTGTGTCGTACCTATGGAGTGCTCCCTGATAGCCCACCTACGGGTGGAGTTTACAGTATCTGTATAGACTACGGCATTATAAAAATGTGTTAAGGGGGATATGGGTAAAGCCTTAACGTTATTTTAATAGTTTACTTTACTATAAGCATATTATAATAGCGTATATTACTACATAGTAGATAGTTCCACGGATCCTTAGAGGATGGTTATCCCAAACATCCTTTAAGTTACTTGTATTTCAGTTGATATTTCACTTGAGTTGGATTTATTGATATAAGAATGGTAATCCTGACTCGAGTGTTTTGTGTTTTGCTTTATGCTCGGGTCAGACTAAGTGTCACAGCATTGGAGACTCACCTTTGGAATTGGAAGTTCACTTGAAGATCCATCCGTATCTATTCAGCTTTCAGCTATCCAGTGGTTTTGTTCAGACTTGTCATCTTTTTGTATTCGAGATTACATTGTATTTGAGATATTCTGTTGTATTTTTATTTCAAACTCTGATGTTTATATAGTAGCTTCATGAACTACTATTATCTATTCCGCTGCTTATTTTTATAATACTCTGTGTCTGTGATTATGTGATTATTTTATTTACTGTATATGTTGAGTTTTGCCAAATATAAATTAACAATCTGATATTTTGAGCAATTCAAGTCCGACATGTGTGTCTGCCTATGCACTTGGCGGGTGCAGCATGATAGGGGGTTCTCGCTTCTGGGTTTGGTAGCGAACGGTTGACTCTTACTCCTACATGTCTCGTGGGGTTAGTGCAGTCGAGAGGTTGGCCGTAAAGGCAGAACACAAGTACAACTATATGCTACGGTGGGCGTTACCCTATTGGTTTGCATTAAATAAATACGTTAAATTGCTATAAACAGAAATTGAATTGTCTCATTTCTTTTTTAAAATTTAACTTTGGGATTAATTGCAATTAATGTAATTGAAATCTTTCAAATAAAAGAAAAGAGAACATTAATTGTAATTAATGGACGTAATAATAGAAACATACGTTTGAATTAAAATAAAAGAAGAAGTTGAGGAAATATAAAGGAAACTTATGTTTTAACTGAAAAGGAAATATGATGTAATAAAAAGGATTTAATCAAATTAAAAGAATGTTTTGGAAAATAAAATAAAATGAATGTTTTCATTTTGTAATTAAGTATAACTGTGTGAAGAGAGAAAAACTGAATTTTGAAACAACATTTTACGGTCAACATATAGCAGTCGGAGATGGTACGAAAGTTGTTTTAACGCTAACCTTAAATTTTAAAATAAATTAAATATTTGAGTTCCTGATTGTGCATTGAAAAAGACGTTGTTTCTAAATTTGAGTTTGGAGTCTCGAGCTATCTTTATTTGTGTGTAGCGGCGGTCTCCATGGCGTTAATTGGTGTGTTCAAAATTTATTTGTTATGTGTTAATAAAAATTTAAATGGGTGCAAGTTGAGTATTTTAAAGGTTAATGAATTAATTGAGTGGAGAATACGTTTTAGAATTAGATCCCAAAAGTTTGGTAGCAGTGTATGGCTGGTCTTCTTTATTTACTTTATATTACCTCATTTATACTGTTATATTTTTAATGTTGTATATTCTCTTAATTAATTATACAAATTTGTGTAGAGAATTTATTTTCATTTTTTATGTGTTAATTAAACCTTTAATGGATACCAATTTTGGTATGTTTGGGGTTAACAAAATTAATTGAATGAACAAATGTTTTTGAAAATTGAATTCCAAAAGTTTGTTTACAGTGTGGAGTTGGTCCGTTCATTTTCTTTATAATTAATAATTGCCACACACTTTCCATTGTTTCCTCATTTGTTCCTTTACTCCCTTCCATTTACATTGTCTGATGTTTTTTTTTTCATTTCTCAAACATGAATTACTTTTATTATTTTTAATTCTTGCCTTCACCTCTTTTTAATACCTGCCACTTTTAAAAAGGTTGTTCATATTTACTTTATTTCAATATCTTGTTTGTTCATATTTACTTTACTACCTTTACGTTCATTTTTCAACTTCATTTTCTGAAGCCTCATTTCATTTATTTCTAATTAACAGCAACCTCTCTTTTCAAATTTCATTGGCCCAAAACCTAACTCTAACCTTATACATAATATATGATGCAAATGAAACCCTAGCATCCATTCTAATCTTCTTTTTTTCTTTTTTTCTTTTTCTTTTTCCTCTTCTAATCTTCTTCTTCTCTCTCATTTTTTTTCTTCTTCAAATCCACTTCCTCTTCAAATCTTTCCCTTTTTCAAACTTTCTTCTTCCTTTTCAAATCTTCCTTTCCCCGAATCATTTTAATGTGAGCTTGCAAATTCAAAAGCTCTCGTTTTTGCAAATTCAAAAGCTTTCTTCTATGAAACATGAGTTTCATTTTTCATTTTTCCTACACGTCTTGCCTTTATCTTAGTTTGTTCTTCCATCTTTGCTTGAAGCCTTATCTTGAGAAAAACGTGAGTATTATAGTTTGTTTGTTTTTTAAAATATGTACCAGTTATTATTTTAATCATATTTCTTATAACATGAATATCTTTACATACAAACTCTGATTCACGCGTGATTTCTTCCCTTGGACTCATATTGAAATTCCGGATAATATGAAACTGGTTTGGTTGGATTTGGAGACTGTTGAAATTTTAGGCTTTTGTTGGATTTTTATGGGCTTTAAATCAAAGGTGAGTGATTGAACCCACTCATGCAATACTAAAATTTCTTATGTTGGTTGAATTAAAATTATGAAGTGATAAAATTTTATTGATTGCTGTTTGGTAGTTTAAATTGACATCTAAATTAAATTGAATGTTATATTGAATTAAATTGACATTTAAATTAATATTGAATTTAATTGCTAGTTAAACACCGACAATTGATAATTAGTAACTATTATGATATATTGGTTGATTTGGATGTTGAATGTAATTGGACGCCTATTGATTGATATTTTGGATGTATGCTTGTTATTTATTTTGATATATCCCTGCTATTATCCTATTTATTATTTGACATCTTATAAATTGTCACTTGTAATAAATTGAATGAACTAAGAAATAGGTTGAAAAGATATATACCTATGTCATTTAAATATGGGTTGAAATTATATATATTCATCCATGTTATTTGAAACAAATGATCACTAGGCCATAGAGTAGAAAATTATATACGGACACCGGATTGGTTAAATTAAATGGTTTCAAAATCTTGAATTTAAATTGGTTTAAATGATATTGTTTTAAAGAAAATAAAAAAATTGGATTTATATGAATTAAATTATTTTCTAAATTCGAGCTTTGAAATGTTGAAATTGAAACTGTTAAATGAAATTTTTTAAAGATTAAATTTGAAATCTTAAAGTTGACATTGAGATATGATTTAAATTTATTGAAAGTGAATTATTTTAAAAGTTTAAACGTTAATTTAAACTTTGAATTTACTTTAATTAAAGTGGTTTAAATCGGTATTCAAAGTTTTGGATGCGAAATGGATTTAAACTAAATTGTGTAAAAATGAGAATTTGAATTTAAACTTTCAGCCTTTAAATAAATCGTTTAAATTGAATTTGAATATAAATTTTACTTGAATTGGAAATCGAAAAAATTGATTTCATTGTGATTTGGAACACGAGTTCAAATTGTTGTGAAAGAAAGAAACAGTTTTAATATAAACTATTTTAATATATAAACTATTTTTAACTATTAAAATTATTTTCAATATTCAAACTGTTTCGAAAGTGGGAATCATTTAGATGTAAATCTTTGACTTATATACGAATGTTTTGATACGAAGGTATCACCTGTTTTGAATTTGAAATGATTATGAAGTGAATCTGATATTTTGATATGAAATATGACTTGTTCTTGAAATTTAAAAGAACCAACCGGTGTGAAAAATGATGTTTGGTTGTTAAAGAGACCGGGGCTGAATATTGGCATACTCTATGTCAATACCAGAACCACTTTAACAACTGTGTACGCGGTGGATGTTACCCAGAATGTAGAGGTTGAATAGGCGATGTTTGCTGGATTTGAAGAAAGAGAACGATGATGGATAGACCCTGACACTTGTGTCAATTTGAAATGACTAAAACAGAAGCCATACCTGACTATTGAGGCTAGCTACCTCTAGCGACATCTGTTCTTCATATTACTATATTGATTTTGACTCGATTGGTGCACCTTGATTTGATTATAGGATTGATGTTCACGGTGGGCCGTTAGGGGTTACCAACAGTCAGGAAACGCAAAACGGTAGTATCCTACCTTAGGCATCGCCTCACGTGCCTTGTCATAATCTTTATCCTTATTCACGCCCACTACGATTTTGTTTTAGTATGGTACCTATAAGGGACTCACTGGCTACCGATGTTACTGGTTGTGTTACAGGACCTGCATAGACTACCTACTTAAAAAAGTGTTAAGGGGGATCAATGTAAAGCCTTAACGCTAGGAAAAATATTTATTTTATTGATTAGACACTACATATGTAGCGTATTACTACATATAGATAGTTTAACGGATCCTTAGGAGTTGGAAAATCCCGTAACATCTCTTAAGTTATTGCACTAACGTTGTACACTTGATAGGAGATGGAAAATCTCGTAAACATCTCTGAAACTATTACACTCATATTTACTTGTTTTTTATTTAACTTACATAAGAACTTTTAGTTTTGACTCGAGTGTTTTGTCTTTCCATTATGCTCGGGTCAGCCTGAGATTTTCAGTGCTTGAAGACATTATTTCTGGAGGACGAAGACGGAGTTTGGTATATTATATTATTAGTATTATTCCGCTGCATCATTTTGGTATGTTGTTGATTGTACTCTGATTATGTTGTAAAAATTGTGTAATCAAATGTATATTGTAAAATAGCTTCATGAACTGTTTATTTGATTATTATATTTTGTCATTACGCTGTGAGATTCTGTGTTTTATTTTTCCTTCTTTTCACTTATTTTCTTATTTACCCCATTGATAATATACCCTTTTGAATGGTTTGAGTTAGACATGTGTGGTTTTTTGTCGATTTAAACCTTCCAAAAAAGTGGGTCGTCACACTTGGTATCAGAGCTTTGGTTTAGAGATACCTTAGCCTGTTGGGGATAAACTCATTAAATGTAGAATTAGTAATACCCTAGAATGAGTTTGAGTGTATATATATGAGAGAGCGTATTTGTTAGTGCTATAAAATATTTTTGTATTGTGTTAATTTGTTCTATTGAGTATTTATGAATTCTGGTAGGTACATAGGATGCTATGATATCGATAGGGATTTCTAAACACTTGACCAGGGTAAACCGAAACGATATTGTTTTTAAAAATAGGTATATGAAATAAATTTTCCTAGTATTATATTTTGTATTTAAAAGAATAATTTTTCATAAATTGATATTATTATTTTTAGGGTGTTGTTTGTTAGGAAATGATAATATTGATTATTGTCATTTATTGTTGGCTAGTCAAAGTTGTTAAAAACCATTGACTGTTGTATGTTATAAGAAAATGTAATTTTATAAATATGGTATAAATTATGATTCACAAATAAAATGAATTTAAATGGAAATTTGAGAACTTAAATTCTGGTGTTTTGAAATTGGTTTTCAAAAGTTTTTGAAAAAATATATTAGTATTATTCGGAAGTTTTCGAATAGAAATATTTTCAACAAGATTGAAAGAAATGTTTTTTAAAGATTTTTTTTTAAAAAGAAAGTAAGTTCTATACTCCCCTCTTCTGTCATTGGAAACTAGTTTCGGTGATGATTGCGACATCATCAACGTTCATTTTCGAGTTTCAAAGTGGGAAGACCACTGTAGTAGCATTGCTACGCATTTGTTTTGATAAACAAATTTTAATTTTATTTTCCTAAGTATGATTTGATATACAAAGGATATACGTTTATGTTATTTCAAGATGATTTGAAATGAAATCCGATATTTAGTTCTTAAATTTTCTAATAATTAGTGATTTTCAATTATTGAAATGAAATGGAATCTTTGACTATTTTAATGGTCGTAAACTTCCAAATTAAAATCTAAAATTAAAAGCTAAGTTTTAACAAAAATATAAAATTGAAGTTTGTAACTTATAAATTAAAAGATAATGGAATATCAAACAAGTAAAAACTTAAGTATGAAATGCTTCATTAATGAATATTAATATTAAATTGAAATCAAGTTATACGAGTAAATAATAAATGTGAATTAAACTACAAAGAAACAAATGTAATACTTTAAGAATTTATTCATTGATGATATTAAATATTGAATGGAAAATAATTTATGCAAGTAAATGAATGTAAATTGATAAAAGATGACCTTGTATGAATAAATGAGAATTGAAAATAAATGAAAGGTAGATAATGTGTTATAGAAACCAATAGAATAAAATATGTAAGTTGTGCGTAGATTATTTTATTTGCATAACAGTTTTGATCCAGATTTGAATACATGATTTGTAGAAATTCGCATCAGTCCGAGTTAGGATTTTTCGCTCGATTCTTAATGCCTAATGTAATAACCCGGATTTTGGAACATCTGTAAATTGATAATTAACTGGGTTAATTAATAGAAATACTGATTTTATTTGGATTAATAAATGAAATTCTGATAATTAGAATATATCTGGATATGTATATAGATGAATTTGAACTATAATAAATACTGACTTATAAATATCTAGATAAATATTCATTTGATAATATTTGTTTAATGATCTTCTTTTATAAATATTTATTTGGCAAAATTTATCTTTTCAAAGCTAATATAAAATATATATATAGAATCAACTTTAAACAAATTTTTGGAAATTCTATACATATTTATATGTAAGGGTGGTTTGTAAATAAGTAAAGTGAGATTTAATTTAGGATTTAAAAATATATATGTATGATTTTATTGGAATGTAATTTGTTTTATATTATTTTCTTTAAAAGGGTTTTTTTTATATATTAAGAGAAGTATTTATTAATTAGGAAATTAAATAAGAAAGCTTTATAAATCATTTAAAAATTTATAAACTCATGCATAATTACAAGTGTTAGTTTATAAAGCATGTTAATAACATGTGTAAGGTGATAAACAAATGTAAATGACAAATGGTTGATGAAATTAACAAGTGGCAAAGATGTTTTCTCTTGAAATGATAATGTAAATAAAAATCAAAATCTTTAAACCAGGCTGCTCATTTTTTTTAGTTCAAAAGTTTCTCAGTTTTAAAAACTTCTCAAAACCTGAGAAAATAAATACAAAACAGAAAATAAATCAAAGCAAAGTTAAAAATCTGAAACCTGGAAATAAGATAAAAGCTTCAGTTCAAATTTTTCAAGATCAAAAACTTCAACCTGAAATACAATGCAAAGCAGAGGCAACAATCTTAAATCAAATGCAAGTTCAAACCTGAGATCAGTGTAAATCAAAACCAAATTCAAACCTGGAAATCAAGTTCAAGTTTTCAATCTAGAAGCCTGGCAACCCAAAGATTTAAGCAACAACATGATCAGATCAAAGCAGATCAATTCCCAGGATCTGTTCCTGGTTCTGGAAAATCATGTGAGTAAACTACCAAATTTTCTGTTCTCTGATTCAAACATTTTTCTGTGAGTAAACTAACACACTTAATCTTGAATCTGATAATATATCTTGATATTTTAGGATTAATACTAGTAGTTATTGTGGATAATGTTGTATGGATGTGAATATATCAGTGCATGTCTGTTATACAGATATATATACATGTTCTTGTAGGCTAGAAACAGAATCATAAATCATAATCTCTTCCATCATTCTCTTATAGGTTTAGATGATTAAATGAAAAATGTTTAAATAAACCAGATCTTAATTGTAAAATATTTTTAAGAATAATCAGTTTAAGTTTTTATTTGAAAATTTGAAATATACAGTGAAAACTTAAAATCCTGTCAAATTCAAGTATCATGGTTTCGAATTTCATTCACCTCACCTAACTCGATTTCAAAAACCATGAATTTTAAGAACAAAATCAATATTATTAGTTTAGTAATTTGTGGGAAATTGCGAATTGAATGGAAAATCTATTTTGGATAGATTTTGGTGATCGGAGAAAGTTTGGGCCTTGGGGTTGTGGCCAGAGAAGGGTTGTAGGTTGGGGAATGGGGGAAAAATGGTGGTAAAATTTTATGATGGCCGGAGTAGCCTGGTGGGGGTGAAGTAGGGTTTAAGGTTCAATTTTGGTCGACGATGTTGTTCGAGTTCATGCGACATCGACAGTTGATCGAAGGTGATCACACCAGGGGGAAATTATGCGTGAGGATGTGGAGTGGTTCTGGGTTGACTGACGTGGCTCCAGATGGTCGAAGGTGATGGCGCGGGGGAAGTTCTGTTCTTCGAATTTGGTTCTAGTGGAATCGAACTAGCTCGATTTTGATTTCCAGTCGAGTTCGGCAAACTGGATGGTTGGGAAGATTGAGGTGGGTGACGGCGACTTGCTGGCGTTCGGAACGTTGATCGGTGATTGTTGGATCAGGTGTACACGTGCACACGTGTATGTTTGGGTTGGGATAGTTGTGCTGTGAGTTCGAGTTTGGGGAAGACGATCGTTTCTCGGTGTCGAACTCGAGACATTGCGTGAGTAACTCGGAGACGTGAGTGGATCGCGAGTAGCACGAGAGAGGCTCGGGGATTTTAGAAAATTACTCGGGTTAAATTGTGATGAGTTTTTCTGTTTTAAGTGGAAACTTGTACAAAGTTAAAATACAGTTTTAAAGCTAAAATAAAATCAAATGCAGGTTTAAAAAAAAAATGAAACATATACAGGTTTTAAAAGTGAAGTAAAATGTTGTTTGGTTTTTGAAATTTGAGGTTATGATATGTACAGTTTTATAAAAATTTTAGTAATACAAAGTTGTAATGCAAAGTTTAAGTAATTTAATTGGTAATTAAAAATTTATTAATTGGGTTATAATTAAGTATTAATTAAAGGGATAAATGTTTTAAAAATATGCGATAGGAAATTAATAAAAGGAATGGTTTATCTTATAATTACTTAAGGATTTGATAATTAATGAAGTAATTAAAGAGTCATTAATTAAGCTAATTAATTAATGATTAAATATTAATTAATTTGTAACTAAGGATTGTTAATTAGGTGATTAGAATTAATTAATTAATGATTAGAGATAATTAATTAATGATTAAGCATTAAGTAATTAAGTATTAATTAATTAGTAATTAGAAATAAATAAATTGGTAATTAAAAATTGAATTAACTATTAATTAAAGATTAATTGATTTGTAATTAAGTTTTATTAATTAATTAATAATTAAGGTTTGTTAATTAATAATTAAGGAGTAATTAATTAGGAAATTAAAGATTAATTAATTGATTTGTATGGTAATCAAGGAATGATTAAATTAAATGGTTTGTAATTAATTAATGATTGATTAAGCAAGGTTAAGCAATTAATTATTAAATAATTACTTTAATTAAGTGATTAGAGAATCATTAATTATTGTGACTAATTAATTAAGGAGATTTATTAAAAGTTAATATGAATGGTTAAGGCTAATTAATCTATGGGGTACTTAAAGGTTAATTACTTAATGTAATTAAAGGATAATTAACCAAGGATGATTAATTAAGATGGATGATTAAAGAATGATTTATTAACAAATATTGAGTATGCAGGATTAAGGTAATCTAAATGATTAAAGTTGGTAATTAATTTAATTGGAGGTTAATTAAATTAATTTGTAATTATATATTTAATAAATCTTGTTATGGATGATTGAATTGTGTGAATGCTTTGAATTGATCGATATCTCTGATGTGTGATGCTCTGTGATATGAATAGGTTAAACTGTGATAATGTAGATTACCTATCTAAGTTGAATTGTTGTATGATATCCTGGATTTAAATTGTATTGTTTAAAATCTAACAACTTGGATTAGAGATGACATTGAATTCGAAGAGACCGGGGTCGGGTATCAGTAAATGCCCGAAACCACTTCGATTTGTAATTTACAATAATTCTTTGTAAATTTGATATGTGAAATCAAATAGGCTGGATTGGAACAAATGATATAAACTGGGTCATTTAATCTGAGTAATAATGCTTAGATATGATTGTAAGATGTGTATTTGACTATGGCAAGTTAAGAACTCGTAATAAGGTACGAGTTACCCAGGTTTAAATAAGTTGTATGCTTTAGTATTCCATGTTAGATGGGTTTACTCACGCTGGTTTCCAGCCTGACCCGGGTGTTACTTTGATGTAATGCTCGGGTCAGACCGAGTATTACAGATTTTCAGGTTAGGACGTTCTGGAGCTCAGGTGGCGAGCTGGATGGCAGGAACGTATGGAGTGTATTCCGCTGAGCATATTACTGTTATTTATCTGAGACATGTTAATTCTAACTGTCTAGTATATTTATAAATGGTTGTAACTCTGATGTAGTGAATGTAAAATAACAATTACAGCTTTCTTTGTGTAAAGAATATTATTTGATATTATATTTTATCCGCTGCGAATGTGAGAATATGTGATTCTGAGTTTTGTTTTCTATTCTTCTTCTACCTCTTTCTTTTTCTTTTCCTTAACAATTCGGAATTTTCGGAATCGAAAATTCCGGGTCGTTACACTTGGTATCAGAGCGAAGGTTAAGCGAGAACCTTGGCTCTGTTGGGATTACTCGTTAAGGATAGGGTCAATGGTACCCTAGAACGAGTTGAGTGTATATATATATGAGTGCGTAATTGTTATTTTCTTATATAAGGATTTTAAATGATTTTATATAAGAATATATTTTGATATATAAAATGATATTTCTTTCTAATAAATATTAAGGTAATTGGTTGTTAAAATATTGGAAATAAATTAAGTGGTAATAGAAATAAAGCCAAATTAAAATTGAATGAAGATAAGTTTGAAATGAATTCAAACTGAAATTAAAATCTTGAATTTGTAGAAATGGTATCAAGAATAAAGATAATAATGAATTGGTTTCCAGATATGACAATTTTGGTTATTATCATAAATGGTAATTGTGTTTAATAATGAATGTTGTTAATGATTTAGCAAAATGAAATGTTTAGGGAAGTAAACCTTTAAGTGAGTATAACTTATAAATTGGAATTGAAGATAATTAAAAATTGTGAAATTTTAATTCTAAATCCAGAAAACTTGAAATTGTTTTAAAGAAGTTTGTTTTGAATTAAAACCAAAGGTGGTTTAAAAATTTAAAGTATAACTTGGTGTGTAAAGAAAATGTATATATGAGGAATATACATAATACCAATGATGATTTGAAATAAACACTTAGTGTTAAGTTTTAAATTGGAATGTGATGTGAAACCCAAAGTAAAGTAAGTTTTTAAACTTAAAAGGGGGAAAGACTATTAATCTGAAGTTTAAAATTTGTATGGGAATTCAAATTGTGAAAGTTGACCGGATTAAGTAAATTTAACTTGGAGGAAGTTAAATAAGTTTGAATAAATAACTTGAATTGGAAATTTCAAGATGAAATTTAAATTTAACTTGGGTAGTTAAATGGTTAATTTAAATGGGAGTTATGAGTGATCTCAAAATGGGTTTGAGATCTGGAAATTGAAGTATTGAGTCAATTTAAATGGAAGTGGAAATTTAAATTGAATTAATGGGAAATTAATTGGAAATGGAGATTGGGAAATTAAACAGTTTGGCTCTGGATTATTTTCAAATTGTTTTAATACAAGTATATTTTTCCAAACTATTTACTATACAATCTTTCTTCTTAAACCCCAAACTATTTTATACTCATTTTACAATTATTTTGGAACTATTTAACTATTTTGAAACTGTCTTATAAACTAATTATTATTTTTCAGTTACTTATATCTAATCATTATTTTAAAAACTATTTTGCAATTACCTAACTATTTTATAATACTTAACTATTTTACAGCTATTTTACAAACTAATAACTATTTTTCAACTACTTATCTATTTTAAAACTTTTTCAAGCTATTTTTAAATTTAAATTGGTCAGAGTTCAAACTGTTTGTAATTAAAGTAATAACTCAATTGGAAATGGAAGCAATTGAGAATAAGTGAATGGAATTAAAGGAAATGTGAATAGAAAAGAGAATTGATTTGGCTAATAATCAATAAAGTTAAATACGTAGGATGTGCGTATATTATTCTATTCGCATAGTGATTTGATCCAGATTCGAACACAGAATTTCGAGATAGTATTATCGATCCGAGTTGGGATTTTTCGCTCGATTTTCGACGGCGAACCTGGATATGGATTGTTGATTGGTTCTGGATATTCTCTATCATAGTTGTGACTATGCAAGGAGAATGACGGTTTCTGATCAGGAAACCAGATCTGAGTCCGCACTAGGAAGTCGGGAGGACGATACTAGTTCGGAAGAGAAATTGTGTGATCGAGTGAGCGATCAGATTGGTATTGCGTACGAATGATATGAGTACATCGTACGAGTTTGGATGAAATTGATATTGAAATTTGTGGATAAGGATTGTAAAATGGTCTTTGAAATGAAAAGTATATTTGTGAAATATAATGGAATTGGATATTTCTTTGGTTGAAATTTACTTTATGGAAGTAAGTAAATGGTAAATAACTTTATAAAGAAATCAAACTTGAATATTTGATTTGACAATAAATAAAGTTATATTTTGTAATATGATAAACTTCCCTTACTGAATCTAGCCAGAATAAAAAGTGTTTTGAAATATTTAATGTATAAAAGAGGTTTTATACAAGTTTGAAGTGATCCAAAGATTTTCAAAGCTATATATATCTGTATCTATATATTAAGGATCTTATGAGAATGATTTTGGAAAAGGTTTTGGAAACCTATGAATTTGGAAAAGGCTTTTGATTTTTGGGAAAATCAATTTTGGATTTTGGAAAGCCTAGTTTGAGAATTATCGATTTTTGGTAATCGATTTTGTGTAAAGGAGATTTTGATAAATCATAAAGGGTATGATTTGAAGATACTATAAGTATATAGTATAAAATGTTTTGAGTATAGCTCTGGGGAAAAAGGCGCTCCCTTGAAATGAACTTCTCAGGAGTGCCACTGGGTGGTATTGCCTTGAACCCCAAGGGGGGATTCTAAAGTTGATCCTGTGAGGAGTCCGGAATAAACTAGTTCCTGAGGATTATTTGTGTAGCGAAAGTCGAGGGGCTGGTGCCCACGGAGGCATTTGGGTTATGCTGTGACGACAGTTTAACTCAATGTCACTGCGATCTACTGCAGACCATAGCGAAAGTCATGTGTGCCGCTGAGAGCCAACTGTCTACGTTTGATTTTATATCGGTAGACTGTGACACTATGGTAACATAGCGAAAGTCGTGTGTGCCGCTGAGAGCCAACTGTCTACGTTTGATTTTATATCGGTAGACTGCGACCTATGTGGGAGAAGTTTCATTATTTGGCAGCGAAATTCGGTGGCGCTGATGCCTACAGTTATATGGGTTTGTGCTGTGATAGCAACGTAAGGCCCGGGTATAACTGCGATCTGTAGCGGGTTCCATGGCGTAATCGAGGAGCGCGGAGACCTACAGTTATCTGTGGATTTTGCCGGGACGGCAACGTAACCATCGGGTTAACTGCGACCATGGATGGGGGTGATGATTTCCAGAGCATTCTCACCAAAGATATTTCCTCAATTTCAAAAATGTTTTCTATATTTTCAATAAATTATTTTCCAAGGATTTCACTGGGTGTTGAAAACGGGTTTGCTAAGTCCTTATAGATTTTCAGTCCTACGTCTGATCAACGTATGACCGAATTTCTGTAAGAACGAGGATGAACTTGTTGAAACATCGAGTTATAAAAGTATTTTTATAAAAAAAAATTTGTAATACTATATAGATTTTAAAGTGTTTTAAAAATGAAAAATATAATTTATCTGATTTTATGTATTAAGTAAATTCTGGCTTCGTTCCTTTTCGAGGACGAAAAGATTCTAAGGGGGGAGGAATGTAATAACCCAGATTTTGGAACATCTGTAAATTGATAATTAACTGGGTTAATTAATAGAAATACTGATTTTATTTGGATTAATAAATGAAATTCTGATAATTAGAATATATCTGGATATGTATATAGATGAATTTGAACTATAATAAATACTGACTTATAAATATCTAGATAAATATTCATTTGATAATATTTGTTTAATGATCTTCTTTTATAAATATTTATTTGGCAAAATTTATCTTTTCAAAGCTAATATAAAATATATATATATAGAATCAACTTTAAACAAATTTTTGGAAATTCTATACATATTTATATGTAAGGGTGGTTTGTAAATAAGTAAAGTGAGATTTAATTTAGGATTTAAAAATATATATGTATGATTTTATTGGAATGTAATTTGTTTTATATTATTTTCTTTAAAAGGGTTTTTTTTATATATTAAGAGAAGTATTTATTAATTAGGAAATTAAATAAGAAAGCTTTATAAATCATTTAAAAATTTATAAACTCATGCATAATTACAAGTGTTAGTTTATAAAGCATGTTAATAACATGTGTAAGGTGATAAACAAATGTAAATGACAAATGGTTGATGAAATTAACAAGTGGCAAAGATGTTTTCTCTTGAAATGATAATGTAAATAAAAATCAAAATCTTTAAACCAGGCTGCTCATTTTTTTTAGTTCAAAAGTTTCTCAGTTTTAAAAACTTCTCAAAACCTGAGAAAATAAATACAAAACAGAAAATAAATCAAAGCAAAGTTAAAAATCTGAAACCTGGAAATAAGATAAAAGCTTCAGTTCAAATTTTTGCTCTGATACCAAATGTAACGACCCGGCTTTCATCGACAAGAAAGTCGCCCCGTTAATAAGAAAGAAAGGGATAGAAAGAGAAAAGAAGAGAAGAAAGAAAGGAACAACATCAGAATCTCAACAGCGGAACGAATAAATTATATTAATAACATAAACTATTACATAGTATCATATACAACAGCTATCAGAGTTACACAATATATACAACACATACTAGACAGTTATAAACACCTGTCTAGTTTTTACAATACAAGATACAACACAGATAATAATGACTCAGAGATCAACACAGCGGAATACTATATCTACGAACGCCGAAGCCTCCTGCTCCATTGCTCCTCCAGAATATTCGTCAAAGCAAACCTGACTCCCTTGGCTACTCGTAAAAATTTGAGTACCCAAGAGTTTATATAAAACAGAAATAAACACTTGGGTCAGACATGGGTCTGGTGTGAGTAAACGGTTTAAATTGCTTAACTTCAAGCCTGTAAACAAAGTCTATAATCAACACTTATCAAAAGACCTGTAACCATTTGCTTGTTTCAAAATCAAGTCTGTCACCATTCCAAGTGCATGCAAGAGCTTTTCAAAATTTAAAAGGAATCAAGGAAGAAATTGAAAGCAAGTGCAGTTCAAAAGCTTCCAGTTTTCAAAAACAAGCATTCCAGATTTCAAAGGAAATTCAGTTTCAAAGCTCTGACTTTTTGAAATAAGTGAGTAAACATCTTTTTCAAAACATATACAGGTTTTAAAAGTGAAGTAAAATGTTGTTTGGTTTTTGAAATTTGAGGTTATGATATGTACAGTTTTATAAAAATTTTAGTAATACAAAGTTGTAATGCAAAGTTTAAGTAATTTAATTGGTAATTAAAAATTTATTAATTGGGTTATAATTAAGTATTAATTAAAGGGATAAATGTTTTAAAAATATGCGATAGGAAATTAATAAAAGGAATGGTTTATCTTATAATTACTTAAGGATTTGATAATTAATGAAGTAATTAAAGAGTCATTAATTAAGCTAATTAATTAATGATTAAATATTAATTAATTTGTAACTAAGGATTGTTAATTAGGTGATTAGAATTAATTAATTAATGATTAGAGATAATTAATTAATGATTAAGCATTAAGTAATTAAGTATTAATTAATTAGTAATTAGAAATAAATAAATTGGTAATTAAAAATTGAATTAACTATTAATTAAAGATTAATTGATTTGTAATTAAGTTTTATTAATTAATTAATAATTAAGGTTTGTTAATTAATAATTAAGGAGTAATTAATTAGGAAATTAAAGATTAATTAATTGATTTGTATGGTAATCAAGGAATGATTAAATTAAATGGTTTGTAATTAATTAATGATTGATTAAGCAAGGTTAAGCAATTAATTATTAAATAATTACTTTAATTAAGTGATTAGAGAATCATTAATTATTGTGACTAATTAATTAAGGAGATTTATTAAAAGTTAATATGAATGGTTAAGGCTAATTAATCTATGGGGTACTTAAAGGTTAATTACTTAATGTAATTAAAGGATAATTAACCAAGGATGATTAATTAAGATGGATGATTAAAGAATGATTTATTAACAAATATTGAGTATGCAGGATTAAGGTAATCTAAATGATTAAAGTTGGTAATTAATTTAATTGGAGGTTAATTAAATTAATTTGTAATTATATATTTAATAAATCTTGTTATGGATGATTGAATTGTGTGAATGCTTTGAATTGATCGATATCTCTGATGTGTGATGCTCTGTGATATGAATAGGTTAAACTGTGATAATGTAGATTACCTATCTAAGTTGAATTGTTGTATGATATCCTGGATTTAAATTGTATTGTTTAAAATCTAACAACTTGGATTAGAGATGACATTGAATTCGAAGAGACCGGGGTCGGGTATCAGTAAATGCCCGAAACCACTTCGATTTGTAATTTACAATAATTCTTTGTAAATTTGATATGTGAAATCAAATAGGCTGGATTGGAACAAATGATATAAACTGGGTCATTTAATCTGAGTAATAATGCTTAGATATGATTGTAAGATGTGTATTTGACTATGGCAAGTTAAGAACTCGTAATAAGGTACGAGTTACCCAGGTTTAAATAAGTTGTATGCTTTAGTATTCCATGTTAGATGGGTTTACTCACGCTGGTTTCCAGCCTGACCCGGGTGTTACTTTGATGTAATGCTCGGGTCAGACCGAGTATTACAGATTTTCAGGTTAGGACGTTCTGGAGCTCAGGTGGCGAGCTGGATGGCAGGAACGTATGGAGTGTATTCCGCTGAGCATATTACTGTTATTTATCTGAGACATGTTAATTCTAACTGTCTAGTATATTTATAAATGGTTGTAACTCTGATGTAGTGAATGTAAAATAACAATTACAGCTTTCTTTGTGTAAAGAATATTATTTGATATTATATTTTATCCGCTGCGAATGTGAGAATATGTGATTCTGAGTTTTGTTTTCTATTCTTCTTCTACCTCTTTCTTTTTCTTTTCCTTAACAATTCGGAATTTTCGGAATCGAAAATTCCGGGTCGTTACACCTAACGCTTGATATGGATTTTTGATATTATTTTGAAGTCTTCTATCATAGGTTATAACTATGAAAGGGAAACAGAGATTTCTAATCAAGAAACCGGACAGAGTCCGCACTAGAGTAGTCGAGTTAATAATATTAGTTTGAAAGTGAAATTTGTATATTCAAACAAGCGATCGGAATTGATATTGCGTACAAATGATATATGTACATCGTACAAATTTAAATAATATTTAAATTCTATGTGGTTTGGCTGTGGGAAGTTTGGGAAATGATACTTCAAATTGTTTGAGGTTGTATGAATAATCTATTGAGTAATTACCTAAGGCCGTTGAGCGTAAGGTACACTTGTTAGTTATTTATCACCCTTGTACGATGAAAAGTTTCTGAACTTGGGATTTTTTGGTTGCTATGTATGTGTAATGGATTCTTTTGTTGCATATAATGGTCATACTACTTTGGTTTGCATATGATTATTATATATGTTATGTTGCTTGTGCTATTAATTGAAACAACTAAAATATTGTTCTTTTTACATAATTTTAACTCTTTTGGATCATATAAGTGAAATCCAGTTTTATGGAAGCAATAGCAGTTGCTTTTGGTATCATAAATAAAGTTTGTTTGCCCGGCAAATAGGTATGTTTTCGGATTATGATTTTGTAACGGTATTTTATTGTTTTCCCATGGTTTGGGACATTTTATTATTAAAATATGATATATACAATGTAATTATTGATATTGTTATTTTTTAAGGACCTATACGTGCAAATGTGTAACGATCTTCCTTTCTTACACCTAAAGACGACACTTAATACATCCTCGGTATTGGTATGCCAATCATTTAAGTGTCCGAAAGACATGTCATTAGGGGTGAAAAAAAGAAAAGACAAGACAGAATCTCACAAAACGTGACGAGTAATATATAATATAAACAAGTCTTTACAAAAAGAAATCATCTTTATTATACATAATATCATAGTACATTAACAATTATCAGCTTGGGGAGTTGTAACAGCTTATCCTTACAATTGCTGACAAATACAGATAAGAACAAAAAAGAGAACAGCGGAAGAATATAAGATACGTGAATACGTTTGGGAGAATCCATCTTGTCACCTGTAAGCTCCAAAGAATCCAACTGAATCTGGAAAATATGCTCGGACTGACTCGAGCATTATAAGAAAAATAACGCCCGGATCAGTCTGGTAAAACCAGCGTGAGAAACTCAAATCACAAGGAATTTATTTATTTAACTTGTAAAACCTTTTAAAATCAAGTGTATCTTGTAAGACCACGTCGCACATAAATACAAACATGTTTTCACCTTACGATAACCAAAACAATTTTATAGAAAATCCAGTGGTATTATGATAATGTCTAGAATACAAATGCATATTAATCATATCCGAAAATTTTACATTATTAAATTCCAGCATAATAGGTATACAATCAAGTCCGAAAGCACGTATTGGAGAATGGATTCCAACTATGAAAGGGTAAGGGTCTACCCATCGAATCCGTACACCTCTAGATAAAATGTATGGGAGGTAACAATGCATTGCACTTCTACCACTCAGGACCGACTCTAACCCTTACTGGATAGCGCCGAATATGATCACCCCTTGGTTGCGATCAAACAACAATAATGGGCCTCGAAGCATAAATAGAGATATCGACACTAGATCTTGGGATGATCATACCCTAATGGGAGCGACCCACATAGCCCTGCTGCACGTCCCTGCTTTAGTCTTTTTCCCGGTTGATGAGGCTTGAGGCTACGATTACCTTTTTATATAGCAACCATCTTGGAATGTTAACACCGCCCTCCAGGTAGAAATGTAGTGCCAGCATTCATCCATACAAGTTCATTCTAGGTCTGAACGAAACCGAAGTCACTACCTCTACTACATCCATTTTGGAATCACCCTCAAGATTAGTAGCAAGTAGCCCTTGCACTTCAAAAGCTCCATCTTCAATTCGAAATGTTTGAGTTAGATCGAAGTGGTTTTTGAATAAAGCAAATCTGATCTCGGTCTCTTCGAAACAACATTCGATAGTTCTGGTAAACTCAACCCCGGTTCTTTTAGAAATAATCAGATAATACATAGGAGCAGGGATCACCCCCTAACCGTTTAAGTGGACGGATCTCCCTATCATTTATCCTAGGAGAACAAAACAAGATTTATACACACAATACAGCATCATCGAAGATGACTATGCCATATAACCTACGTGTTTCTCCTAGATATTTTCAAAGTTATATTTTGGTCCATATTTGATAGTCGGTTATTTAACTATCAAATAAACAGACAATAAAAAATTCGAAGATTTAATTACCCATAGCAACCACTAAGCCTCAAACTAAATCTTTCATTAACTAAAACCCTTTTCAAAAGTGTTTATCAAAACATTCATATACTTATCTCATTGACATAAGTATATTCACAAAACATTTGTGAAAGATTTCTCATTTCCAAATCATATCAAAGGATCAAAAAATATGTTATTTAAATTAGAGATAAAGATAACCTCAAACAATATTCCTTCGGTGTTAAGTGTGGAACGAATGTCCATACCACCAGAATTAAGAAGGCAGTTAAAGGAAATCCAATCTCAATTCTTTTATAAATTTCCTTTTATAAATCCTCTTAATAAATCTCTTTTATTTATGAAACTTCTTTACTTAAATTCCAAACCCATTTACAAAGCTCTTTATAAATCACCAAGTTAAATTTACAAAACTCTTTTATAAATATCAAAACCATTTATATATCTCTTTATAAATCTCCAAAATATTTATAAAACTTCCTTTATAAATATCTAAAATCATTTATAAAAATTTCTTATAAATATTCCTTGTTTAAAACAAAACTCCTTTAATAAAGTCATTTAATAAAGTCCTTTTGATAGACAAACGATTATTTAAAACACCTTTACTATAATCATTTCTTAACTTGAAAACATTATTAAAAGAATGATTGACCTTAAAAATCAAACCGAAGTTTAGTGACCACAGTGGTTCTCATTTAACTGAGTTCACTTTTCAAGTTATAGCATGGGTATTTACATAACAAGCAGATATGTATAAGGGAATCAGCCGACACCAATCAAATTAACATATAGGTAAGATGTCCAAGTTACTATAATAGTTGTAGCGACCCGGGATTTTCGCCCCTCGAAAATCGACATTAATGCGTTCACTGTATAGCATGCCGAATATTCAAGTGCCAGAAATACCGATTGTTAGGGGTAAAGAAGAAGAAGAGATAGAAGAAAACAGAAACAATAACATAGAATCTCACCATCGCAGCGGAACAATATATAATAGATAATAACATATCTTATACAAAGAAACGGTAACTGTAATATACATACAATCATCAGAGTACAACTGTCAACAAATCAATCGGGACAGTTTTGATAACTTGTCCTCACAAATACTGAATATACAACATGACTCACACAGCGAAAATAACCAAGTACGTATAATACGCCTGAGAATCCTCCAGCTCATCTCCGGAGCTCCATAGCATCCTAACCTGAATCTGTAATACTCAGTCTGACCCGAGCATTATAATAAAATAACACCCGAGTCAGTCTGGAAAACTAGCATGAGAAAACACACTCAATTTGAATTATTACTGTTATCAAAATCCCTTGAAAACAAAGATATCTCGTAAGACCACACCACACATAAATACGACGGGTTTTTACCTTACAATAACCAAAACATTTTATATCAAAATCATCTGATATTATAATAGTGTCTATAAAAAGTAAACTATAAAATAGCTGAAATGCTTGCATCTCACGTTTCGGCATAATTGGTATACAACTAAAATCGTACAGGCTCGTAGTGGATATTGGATTCCATACAATGACTGGACTACTGGGGTACCGTCCATCACAGTAAACCTCTAGAAAAATGTATCGAGATCGTACCTAACGATCCCTCACTACAACAAAACAGGCTTTTTACAACGGGCAATGCCCGTTGTAATATGTGTTCCACAATGGGCAGCGGACCGTTGTAATAGGCGATGTTGTAATAGGTCACCCATATTTTACAATGGGCAGTTAATGTTGTAAAAACCGTTTGCTTGAGCTATACTAAGGTATCATATCATAGAACAATTGTGCTAATTTTACATAACATATGCTAAGATAAAAACCCTCACCTGATAATAATTTTCAATCTCTCCAACAGTTTTATAACCCCATCATGAATCCAACTAGTGTATCTTCATCCACTATTTGAGTTCACTGGAAAAGAACACACGTCTCTCATATGATGCCACAAAATCTATGTACCACTTCCTTGCTTGATAGTTCCATCTCCTCCAAATATCTAGCCAAACCTACAGTTTGTCTTCTATCAAATACATAACTCTCACCTCAACAGTTTGATTGATAAAAGCTAAGTGCATGCATACAAACAAATGTACATTAACATGGTTGTTCATATATTAATTTGATATCTTTTCATTTGCATTTATAACTCCTATTCAATCATATTTAATTTTTGACCAAATCCGTTAGCACAATGGCTGAACCCCTAACCCTTGGTGTCAAAGTTTCTAAACTTATGTTGTATATCATGCAGCATAATGACATTTTAATCATGAATATGTAACATGTGACTAATCAATGTAAGCAGATGTTGAAATCAAATTAAGAAGTTCCAAATAAGGTGTGCAAGTACAATTTAAATCAAGTAGCTAATAACAATCAAAGCCAGCAAAATATGCATAATTATTAGATGAAGTATGCAATATTGCAATCTAAATATGCCACACACAAACACAATACATCCAAAAGTAGACGCTTGACCCACGTAAGATTTGTTGAAAGCCTTTTTTCCAGTCAATACACAAAATTTAACTTTTGTTATTCCCGAGCATACTCAAAATAAAACCAACAGTCATCAATAATGTGTATAACCCTGCTTTTTTTTATACCAAATAGCTATAATTAACAAACCACTGGTTAAATAGTTAAATACATACAGCAGTTTTTACCTATTTTACTTTAGGACCCAAAATTCCAGTCGACTTAAAGATGACAAACGACATTCAACTTTGGATATTTTAGGATTTGGAATGAAATGGAAAAGGGATTGATTCTCAATTCAACGTTATCAAAGCTTAGGTGAAAGTAGCGATGCCTGCAGGGTTAGGGGTTCAGCCATTGTGAGGTAGGAGAAGAAACGACATAAATCTAAGGTATTTTACTTTGATTTATAATACCAGATCCGTTAGCACCAATAAGCAAGCATCGAGATCCACGAGCAACATTGAGATTAAACTTAGCAAAGATGGGAGACTGCGATTCGTATGCGAAGTGGAGCCCGCTCACCTCAATTCCGCTGCGGTGGTTGCATGTTGGTGGCAGGCGGTTGCGAGGTGGATGTAGGCGGCTGCGAAGTGGAGGCAGGCGGTTGCGCTAGCAAGGCGATAGAAGAAGTTTAGGTTTTAGGGATTTAATTTTGGGGATCTACTTTACTTTATTTTGTGTCTGGTTGCGTAAAATGAAAATGAGAAAAGAAGTAGGTGGGGGTTTATTTGGGTACGAAGACAAAAGCATAAAAAATTACCACGGGCATCTATTACAACGGTCCTGAATGGACCGTTGTAATAACCTTCTATTACAACGAGCAGCAAATGCCCGTTGTAAAAAGGTATTGTATAGGGCATCTATTACAACGGTCCTGAATGGACCATTGTAATAGCGTTCTATTACAATGGGCAGCAAATGCCCGTTGTAAAAAGGTACTGTATAGGGAATCTATTACAACAGTCCTGAATGGACCGTTGTAATAGCCTTCTATTACAACGGGCAGAAAATGCCCGTTGTAAAAAGGGCGTTGTAATAGGGTATTTTTGTTGTAGTGCCTGCCAACACAGGACCGGCCTACTCCTTGCTGGATAGTACCGAATATGTTATCACCCCGGGTGTTCCCACCCTATCGAGCGCTCTCTTTTCCATGCACAACCATATCCATCATTATACTATATCCGAGGGTATCTAGAAAAGTGATAACATACCCTACTTTAATGCGACCCACTTAGCCCTGCTGCATCTCCCCTCTTTTAGTCATTCCTGGTTGATGAGACTTGAGGCAACGTATTACCTTAGATTTAGCATTCATATACTTGGAATGCTAACACTGCCTTCTATGCAACAATGCAATGATAGCATTCATCCATACAAGTTGTTCTAGGTCTGAACAAACTGAATCTCCAAAATCACCGTCTTCACTATCTTCACGATATCACAATTCGTAACGCTCAAATCGGATCGAAGTGGTTTTCGGATAATTCCCGGTCTTTTCGAAACAATCAACGAATTTGGCCAGATTTGATAGTCGGTTATTAACTATCAAATCACACACATAAGCAGTCACTAGGCCATATTATAAATATTTCCAAAATATTTATTTCAAAATATCATTACAAAGATATATATCCAAATCTCCTTCA
Organism: Allium fistulosum; assembly: GCA_030737815.1. NCBI lineage: Eukaryota > Viridiplantae > Streptophyta > Magnoliopsida > Asparagales > Amaryllidaceae > Allium > Allium fistulosum. Next base: position 779,900,788 of record CM060907.1, read on the forward strand.
ATATTTCAAAATTCGAAAACAATTCCAAATACTTATGTCCATAACAGGATATATCCAACCATATCTTATTTCAACACTTAGAAATATTTCCAAATTCAATTCATAATTCATTACTTAGAAAAAATATTTCCATATAAATCATTTCGTTGTTACAACTTTTCCAAAACCTTCATTCCCATACTTAGAAAATATTATAAGTCTATTTTTCCAAATCACTTCTAATATCCATACTTTGAAACATTTTCATCACTTATCTCATAAATCTTTGGAATTTTATTAATTCCATTTACAATTTCCAAAAATCGGTTATACTTATTTATAATCTCAACTAACAGTTTATAACTTCTTTTATGAATTCAGATTCATTTTCGAAGTTTCCGTATCTAACATTTTGGAAATTTTCTTAAGTCTCCAAAATTCCATTATTAGATTTCTCTTATAAAATCTCATTCATTAAATAAAACCCGATTTACAAATCTCGAGAGTATTTATAAATAACTTCAACCAATTTCCAAAACTCTATATTTATAAAATAAGTATTTTAAAGAATAATAATAAATTTTCAAACACATTTAAGTAATTATTTAAAATATCAAACCCCTTTTAAATAACAACTATAACTAATTTCCAATTCATTTATAAATAATACTAATCGATTTACAAAGCTTGTTTATAAAACTTGAAATTCTTTTCATCAAATTTAAATATTTGAATAACTAACTTTTCGAAATATTTTAATCTAAATAATAGTTTTTAAACTACATAGTTTAATAAATAAAAATCCTTTTCTGAAAACATAACTATTTTTAAAATTCAACATAGCCGATTTTATACTTATAAATCTCTCTCGATTTATCACAAATCAATTTACATTTCCAATTTCACAACTATTTCCAAATTCCAAAATAGAATCCACTATTTCTTTCTAAACCGATTTCCATATTTCATTTTAAATTCACACTGTGAATTTATATTCCCAATTTATCAAATGATAATCATTCCACTTTATTTATAAACATTGTTTATAACTTTATAAACTCATTTCCAGTTTATAACCAATTTACATTACTAAAATCCATTTATAAATCGATTTTTATTTAAAATTCCATTTGGAAATCTATTTCTCAATAAATCCAATTATAATTCCAAATCTATTGAAAACTCGATTTCAACTTCCATTTATAATTTACGACATATTATTAAAAACTGTTGTTCCAAATTCCTTGTATAAATTAATTTAAAAAATATTTATTTGAACCACTTTACAAAATAGTTAAGTGAATTTCAAATCAAATCTTTTATTTAATCCAAACCCATTTCTTATTCAATATTCCAATTTCGATATAAATATATATTTTTTATTTCCAAAAATCACCGTTGAATTTCTTTTTAAGATTCAAAAATATTATTTATGGTATTTAAAATACCAAAATTAGGGCCAGTTCTACATAGCATCCAATATATCAAATCACACAACAATCCATAACAGATTATTCAATCGCATCATATATCACTATATATGAAACAAATCAATATATTTTTGAGGAATCCAGTTGGATCCCTCCAACCTGTTTCCCTGCATCCACAGATGTTATATAACATAAAATACCAATCCTGCTTCGAGGCGAGATATCGTGGTAATATAGGGTCATCCGCTATTATGCGGGACGCATAGTGTCTCATCCGCTCCAATCGGCCGGAAATATACCCAACTACTAATTTATATATACTACTATAGATAATATAACATCCAACTGATAAATTATTATCAATCCATCAAATCAACCAATAAATAATTTTTAACATTTTATTATTAAAACCAGTAATCCAAATGAGTGAGATTTACTCACCTTGATTTTTAATCTGCTGATCCTTCCAATTTTAAATTAAATCGAACGACGTTCGATTTAATCTAAAAATTCCAACTAACATCGATCGATTCCATATTGTATATGTCGCAGCTATGAATCCAACGTGATTGATTCCGTGATTTTTGGACCTCGTATGAATACGTTACGACATTTATAAGCTTCACAAATTTATATATATATATATAATATTCCTTTAATCACAATCATAAGCTTAAAGTAATTACCCAGATTAACGCCACAAATCCTTGCTTAAACCCCAAACCAACCCGCGTCTCCATCATTCAACCCTCGTCCAGACCTCGCCCGCGCCTTCACTGCTCCTCACGTTCGCCCAGACCTCGACTCAGACAATCGACCACCCCATTCAACCCGAGCCCATCCTCCACGTCGTGACTAAGCATCGGCTGCCACCTCCACGCATACGCGCGCGTGAAGCTCCGCTTCGAAAGCTCCAAATCAACCAACGTGCAGCAGCCTTCCACCCTCGCGCCCTTCCAGTTGCTCACCTAGGCCTCATGCCATCGTGATATTATCGCATGGATTTCCTTTCCTTTTTTTAATCGAACTGATTCGTTTGAAGGAAAAAGAAGGAGAGCAGATGCACGTTTTTAAATGGGAAGGAGGCGGCTGGGTTTAGGGATTAGGGTGGTAGGGTGGCTGGACATGGGTTAGGTCGGCTAAAGGTTGGACCTTGATTGATTTACACACACACACACACACACAAAACATCTCGCTTTTCATAACTTGAAATCCCGAACCCCTATTGAGGCGTGCTGCCTGGCGTTCCTAATGTTATACCTCTATTTTGAACGCAATGGAACAAGTTTCGAGGTCTAATTAGATCGTAATAAGAAGATAGCTTTCTGAACCCAATTATTATATTAAATTTTCAATATTAATTTCAATGCTTTTCTATCCCGTACGACCAAACGGTAACTCCAAATGCTACGAAATTTGAAATCTAATAATAATACACTATTAATCCAATGGAACTGGTTTCGTCGAATTCCGAGATTGTACCCCGAATCGCTATTTTAACGCGTCAATTAAATCAACGATTTCAAAAATTGGCGAAATCACTCGAAATTCTAGTTTTAAAAACTTACTAACTCAATTCTAATTCAAATAGAAATTATATCAACATCAGAAATCGTTTTGATTCATATTCAAATCAAATTTCTATTATTCACCATTTCCGTATTACAATAAATCGCTATATTTGAAATTTCAATTCAATCTAAAATTTCAATCAAAATCTTCATATTCAAAAATCAATTTATATTCCAAATCCAATATTTAAAACCATTTAAATATTTAAAATCCAACGACGGAAAATCCGGGTCGTTACAATAGTAGAAGGGGATTTATTTTGCTAAACACATGTCCAAGTTAATATAATAGCAGAATGAGTTTTTATTCTGCTTAAATAAATGTCCACATAATCTACTTGGGAAATTATGGCAGAACTGTGATTTGTTCTACCAAACAGATGTCCAGTATAACTTAATTAGCAGAACGGTGTTTTATTATACTAAACAGATGTCAAATACAAGTTAATTAACAGAATGGTGATTTATTCTGCTAAACAGATGTCATTGAGTTTACTTAAGGATAGTCGACAAAGAAATCCCTTGGATTAAAACCTTCCTTTAAAAGGAAGTCGCTTCTTGAAAACAAAACTGAGCTTCAGAATTAAAGTGGTTTAAAACTTTAAAACTTTTATTTAAAAATTAAATAACAGTTAAACTCTTTACTTAATAATAATTAAAATTTTAATTAATAATTAAGTATTAAAGAAATAATTAAATAATATTATCTTTTACATTAATATTTAAATAATAGTTAAACTTTAAATAAATAATTAAACCATAATTAATCTTTAATTAATTATAAAAAATAATAATTTAAACCCTTTAATAATTAAATATTAATTAATATCAATTAGTTAATTAAATATTCCTTAATTAAAACTTAAATAATAAATTAAACCTACAGTTAAAATAATTAAATCATAATTAAGTTTTAATTAAATCTTAACTTAAATTTAAACGTGATTAGTAAATAATTCAAAATTAAACCCTTTTACAACTAAATAATTATTAATAATTATTCTTAAATAATAAATTAAATAATAATTAATCCCTAACTATTAATTAAATAATAATTAACTTAAATTAATTAACTAATTATAATTAACTTAATTGATTGACACTTAAGTATTAATTACCTTTATAAACTACCGATTAAGTATTAATTATCTTAATTAATTAAATAAATAATCATTAAAATAAATATATAATTAATTAATTAAAGAATTACTTTTTTTATTACTTAATTAAAGTTTTGAAAACACTTAGCAAAAAGAATGCTTAAGTAAACACTTTTTAGATTTTCCAAAACTAGTTCGTTTTACGAACTGCACTTATAGCGACTGTCGCAATATGACCCGAAATTTTTAAAAACTTGTTTTAATATGTCGAATGACTTTAAAATACTTAGATTTCATGCATTATCTACTTTATAACTTAGTAAAGGGTTTTGAAAACAAAAGTAAGGTTTTGGAACTAAATCTAAGTTTAAAACTCGAAAACTTTTTCAAACACAACCTTAAGTGAAAACAAGTTTAACCAAGGATCTCGATGTCGCAAAATCACAACTTTAAGCGCTATTCATTTTAGCATACAATATCACAAACATGATTACAAACATATACATTCCATAACCCACAATAACAAGTAAAGATCAAACTTTTTCAAACTTTACTAACTAATTTGCTTTAACTATCATTCATTCCAAGTTAATACAACACTATAACCAAGCACATACACACACACACACACACACACACAACATCATCATCAATATTCAACCAACAAGCAATGATTTTACCAAAAAGTAAGCATCAGATATAAATTTAGAAACTATAGTAAAGGGGTGAGCTTTAACTCACCTCAAAGCTACCAAAAATTACTAACTCAACCCGATCTTTTTTCTAACATTTGAAAAGGACTTAGGGCTTTGCATTGGACTTGGAAAAATAAAAAATTTATGGCTTTAGGAGCAAAAGTAGTTCGACCAAAGGCCTTTAGAGTTCGGCCATGATGCTTGAGGGTGGATGTAGGTCTTGTGTTGGTAAGGAGGAGTGTAGAAAGGAAAGATGAGGCTTTGAAACAAGTTTTCATGAAATAGAAGTGAATAAAGCTAAGATTTCCAAACTTTGGAAAGGCTATGGAAGCCATTTAAAGGTTTTGAGAGCTTAAGAAAAATGAATTAAGTTTAGTAATGTGAATTGGAAATGAGAAAAATATGAGAAGGAAAAATGAAAAATTGTTTTTATATAACATGCATAAGGTGAATGACCAAAACACCCCTAAGTACATGCCCTCCTATCAATACTTGCCACATCACCATGTTTGTCCCTCCCTTCCCATGAAATTTTCAAAAATCCATGACCCCATCACTTTATTAAGCCAACATGTATTAAATGCACATTGTACTTATGTTTCATACGATGTCTTTTTATGTTTAAACATGTTTTGTCTGAAGTGATGTTTACTTTTTTCTTCCTTTCTTTTCATTTGCAATTTAAACTTATTTAATTTTAAGTAAACACATATATATACATATATATTACTAATACATGCTAACCTATTTATAAATGTATGCGTACATATTTACACTAGAGTTCACAATGTCTCTGATAACTTTAACCGACGAAAAGTCGAAAATTCGGAGAATGAATTTCGGTCACATTTTCAATTTTTCTTCGAACTAAATATTTTTGTAGACAAATTTGAAAAACTATTTCCTCATCACTATTTATTATTTAAAAGAGTTATTTTAATTATGAAATATATTATTTTAATATTTAAAATTGATTAAATATTCCCAAATCAATGTAGTGAAATTCCGGGTCGTTACACTCTTCCCCCTTAAAAGAATTTCGACCCCGAAATTTTACCACAACCCTAAACCCATAAACACTTAACACTACTCATCAGCCCATATGATGTACATAGATCATCCCTATGCAAAATCTAATTCGGTCACTCACTCGAATACGTACATTGCTTTATTTTCAAACTAGTATCGCTCACCCGACTTCCTAGTGAGGACTCCGATCATGCTTCTAATTAGAAACCTCCGTCCTTCTTACATAACCATATACTATAATAGAAAACTTTGGTTCTAGAGTAAGAACCCTCACCATGTGTTCGCGGTCAAAAATCAAGTGATAAATCCTTCTTTGGAATGGTGTGAAACACCTCAAGTCATGTACTCGAACCTTGGATCGAGAGTTATGTGAAAAAGAAAAATGATCAACGTACAACCTACGTACTGATCTAAAGGTTCTTACTACTCAACTACTTTCTACACTCCCATAATATTTATGAAACATTTCATAGTAATTCCAACTTAGGCTCAAACGTTTTAAATGATACAACTTATTTGTGACACCTTTTCATAAAATCATTTTAACTTATTAACTTTGTATAATACTCTCCTACATCCAAGAGTATATACCAAAACTTCTGATTTTAAACGTTATTCATCTATTCTATTCAGATGTAGGCCCAAAATAACTTTGGTCTTAAAATTTAGTCGACCAATCCAATCTCTTTACCTAATTGGTCTGGTAAGTAGCTAAGAAGAGTAGGATGTTGGTATCCAAACCGCGTCCTAGAGTCTGCTTTTTTTAGACACCTCTAAGATAAAGACTTTAATTAGCCGGCCCAATAACATCAAATTATTCTTCACTTCCTAGATGTTAAAATCAAAAGATACATTTTAATAAAATCAAGTTTAATAAACTATATTGTTATATTAATTTGACTTCATTGATTTATCTACTCTTTAATCAAAATACCTTATTATTTTTGAAACTTAGGAGCCAAATGCCCGGGTTTTTATTTCAAAAACTTTTTAAAATGAAACTTTATTTTTTTAACCCTTAGAAAATATACATATAGCCCGAGTAACTCCAAATTGATATCAAGAAACTAGGTACTACCGAATAGTATCACAAGTCCCTTTTACCAAGAAGGATAATACTCAAGAGAAGTGTTTACCATCCGAACACATCTCCTGCCCAATTTCAGTCACTTTCAAGTCACTCGAACTAGTTAGTTATAAAAATATTTCTTCTTTTTGAAATAATACTATATATATATTCCCAATAAATATTTTGTTAAAACTATTGTTAGCACCAAAATTAGTCACTAACACCCAAAGAGAGTTTTGTGTAGAGAGATTAATGAAGAAGGTAAATTAAAACTGAGGAATGACGTAGTGGAATGCAGTAATAACTGTAAGAAACAAGAACACCAAATTTATAGTGGTTCGGCGTAACTGCCTACGTCCACTTTGAGTTTAATCCTTATTGCTTTTTCAATAGTTGAATACAGATACAATCCGTACACCAACCACTTGAATACAAGCTCTAACTGAAAAGGAACGAGTCTTGAAAATGGCAGAGTCTCCCCAGCGTTCTCGAAAAAAGGTCCTTTTCACTGTGCCCCTGCCCTTTTATTTATAGACGAAGATGGGTTGGACTTCCCTCACGGGCCTAGGAACAAGGTATCTCGGCCCATAGTAGATGACAACCATGCGTCGTTCCATGCAAGCCGAACGAGGAATGCCGGGCGGCAATTGGTCGAACCAGAAACTATAGGCTATTGTGGCTAAGTGATGCTTGCCGAGTGAGGTATGTTGAGCGACGACGCCCTCACTCAAGGTTGAGTGTTAGTCCTTTCCTCAAAGTTGCGAGAGGTTCTAAAGACGAGCGAAGCATTTATGTCAAGCGACGCTCGTATGCCGAACGAGGGCTCTGTGCCGAGCGAGGCTTCTGTGCCGAGCGAGGGCTTTGTGCCAAGCAAGGTCTGAAGACAAGCGAATCCTTGTATGTCAAGTGAGGTTCTGTGAAAAACGAGGCTTCGTACCGAATGAGCCTTAATGCCGAGTGAGGCACTCGTGTCGAGCGAAGCTCTGTGCCGAACGAGGCTTCGTGCCGAGCGAGCCTTAATGTTGAGTGAGGCACTCGTGCCGAGCAAAGCTCCTGTGTCGATCGAGGCTTCGTGTCGAACAAGCCTTAATGTCGAGCAAGGCACTCGTGCCGAGCGAAGCTCCTGTGCCGATCGAGGATTCGTGCCGAACGAGCCTTAATGCCGAGCGAGGCACTCGTGCCGAGCGAAGCTCTTGTGCCGATCAAGGAGGAATGCCGAGCGAGGCCTCCTTGTGTCGAGCGAGGTACTTGTTTGGTGAACCTCACGTTACCGTGAAGCATCACCCGGGTAACACTTGCCCCCCAAAGTGTGTCGTGTGAGGCAACACGACACGCTTTGAGCTAATATCCAATTCTTGCTCCTGGAATTTGAATGTGCTTATTGAAGGTCACAGCGCTACAGCCCTGAATCCATTCCCTTCTGTCCTTTGTTACATACACAAGAAGCCATTCGGCATATGGATGTCGAGCCACTCGTTCGGCAAGTTACATGCCGCTCGGCATAAGTATGCTGAACCATCGAGATATCTTGACTGGTTCTACTGGTCGATGCCTGTTCACCTCCCCTTCTTCCTATATAAGCCGATACTTCTTCTTCTTTACACTCTTACTTTTACTTCGTTTCAGGAAATCACAACTTTCTTCCACCTGAACTTCGGCTACCTCTCCAACCCTCATTCCTTACCCTAAATCTAGCAAGTCTTCCATACAGTTCTTTCCCAGGTCGAGTCTAAACAATCTCCAGCCTCGAACCTAATCAGATCCCTAAGTCTCGACCATCCTGTTAGGTAAAAACTTCTCTTTTAAACGCTCTTCCCAGACTAGAAAACTTAGTACGAGATTCGAGTTCGTGGATTTTCGTTAGATCAAGGACAGTAGGAATCGTGTGGAAAAAGGAGATGAATCGTGGTTTGAACATGTCTCAGGGCTAGGTGGAGAGGAGGAAGGAAGAGGACGTTGGAGGCTTTTAGGACGTAGGTTCTGGCTGGGTTGCCGAATGAGGGAGTTAGGTTGTTGAAGTGTACCCAGGGGCGAGGAAAAAATTGGTGGCTAAGTAGGTCGGTGATGTATAGGTAGACGAGTGAAAAACTGGCCAAGTGTGGAACTGGTGGCCCGGTGGTCTCCATATGGAAGTGTTTTTAGGGAGTAAGGAGGAAAGTTGGTCAGTTAAGACGTGTCGAGGGCCACTCGGCATTCAGTGTTATGAGTGTTGGGAAGGTCGCTTGGCATTGAAATAGCCGAGCGAGGTGAAAGCCGTTCGGCATTGAGAGGCTTGAAGTAGGCACAAGCGTGGCCCAGCTAAAGGCCAAGGGATTGGTCCGGCATGCCGAACGAGGATCTCCCTCATGCCGAACGGTGAAGAAAGAGAGTAGGAGAGAAGCGTGAGTCGGGTTCAGCGTGTCGAGCGATGCGGCTCGGTATGACCATGGTTCGGCATGTCTCCCGCATGCCGAACGATGGAGAGGGAGTGCAGGAGAGTTTAGGTGGTTGTTTAGTCGAGTCTTTTGAATGTCGCTCGGCATTTAGTCTTGAAGTAGGCAATAATAGTCAAAACCATCCTAACTCGAACACAGTTCATGTCGACTAGACTCACTTATTATGCCTAAACATACGACAAAAAACAAGGACAAGGACTTAAGCAAACAAGCATATCGACCAATCTGGACTGATAACTCCCCTGTCTCAACAACTATAAATCTGAATTTAATCCGATAAAAATAGGCAATAGCCTTCGACATATATTGTGAACTTCCAAGTTCAAAATTAAAAGCCATCATTGGACACTTGTACTTTACTTTATCTTATCAGTTTTATGACTTTAAATTCTTGGACACTTATACTCGAACGATTGCACTAGTTCACACACCACACGGGAGGAGTATTCTTGTTGTTATGTCTAATGTTAATTATTTTTCATGTATAGTTTAAACAGGTGTTTAATCAAATTCAAAATTTATTGAAGATGTCTAGAAAGTCTAGCTCCGCCACAGTTTCAGATAAACCCAGGCCGAGTTCTCAACAAGAAGTGGTTGGAACTTCAAATCCATCGACAACTCCTGCACAAGATATTCCGAGTCCCATGATCGCATCTGTTGATCTGGCTCCCGATGCCCTAGATGCAGCGATCTTTCTAGACAATCCGGTCGATTCTCAAGCTTCGAGAATTAATGAAAGTGCCCTTCGCCGACTATGCTCGATACATGGAATTCCTTTTGACGATGTACTGGTCCCATCAGGGCAAGATCGTCCCTACCTGCCCCCAGCCGGATATACTACCTGCAACAAATTTATGTGCTGGGTTGGTAGCGTACCACCATTCAACTCTTTCCTCCGCAATGTGCTGCAATATATTGAGATCGCCCTAGCACAGTTGCATCCCAACAGTCACGCGTTCATATACGGCATGTGCATTATTTTCATGTGCATTATTTTCATGAGCATTCTTTTCATGCTCCCGACTCCTGGCGATATCCGCTACATTTACCGTTTCAAGAGACGGTCCGACAGCCCATCCTTCATATTCCTCGAGCCTCATAGCAAGTGCCAAATCCTCATAGGGGCATGGAGCAAATTCGCCCAATATAAGCAAGAGTGGTTTTACGTGCGCTGCCCCCCTGGTTTCGCGAGGAGATGGCTGGAAGGGAGTAAGTTCCTTTTCTAGATCAATAGTCGTACGAGCCAGGAAGTGCATTTTTTCTAAACCCTTTCTCGACTTTTACAGGTATCAGCCCGCGTCCCGAAGGCTCCGGGTACTCTGAGCCGTCGAACCTATCTGAGCCGTTCCCGCAGAAGACCGGGACATCAGATCCATCATTTCCAATAAATCGCTCTCAAAATTTGGGTTGTTGGCGGGAGGTCGCCGAATAAGTCTTCCTCACAGCATCACTACAACTGGACGTGCTTCGGACAAAGGCAAAAGGCAAGTTGGGCCTTCGTTACACGGTGCCGCTGACACACCTGAGGAGGGCGAGATTAGAGAAACTAAGGTGCCCGAAGCATCGGGTGAAAATGTCAGTCCCACTCTGGAACCGGTGGTTGAGGTACACGACATTGAAGTAACGCCTCCTCCTTCAAAGGGAAAGAAGAAATTGACTTATAAATTGAGGAAAAAGACAGCGGGCGGAACCTCTAAGGTCACAATCATTCCAGTAGAGAGAGAGCCTTCTCCTCAACACTTAGAGAGTTCATTGAAAGGCTTGTCGGACCTCACTATTCCCGACGATTTTCTTAATTATGGCTTCGATGATCCAGAAGCGCTGAAGCTTCGCTCGCCCATGAAAGGCGATGAAGGCGCTCAAGTCCAAAATCAGGGAGAGAAGACTCCGATAAGTAAAGCCAAAAAAGCTGGTCCATCGGGGGGAAACACTAGGACACACACAACCACATTCACGCTACACTCCGCACTTAACCTTCAGCTACCATGTGATTCTGGCTAACCCGCGTTCATTTAATTTCTGTGTAGGTGATATGGGACGTTCTCATGGATTTGACCGCCTCCGCGGTTCCTCTATTTTCCATCATTCTGGACGAGATTCGGGCTCCGGCAAACGTCGGGATAGAGATGATGACAACAACAGAGATTACCGCTCCCGAGATTCGTCATCCCGAAGGAAAACTACCATTAGCCTTCATCTCATTATGATTCTCCTTCTCACCCGGAACAAGGTAGGGAGAAATCAAGCCACAAAGGGTCCTAGTCCGATACTCCTCGCGATCAACACTCAGGCTCTTCCAGCACATGGCCTCACAAGAAAACTGTAGTTTCAAAACCAACTCCTTCTACTCCCACAAAAGATCCATCGGTATCGGAAAAGCTAGCCGAGCTCAAGGATACATTCCCCAAGATATGCTTTGATGGTCTGAAGTTCCTTCCGGCGATCCATCCCATTCCGGGACACGTCAAACAAAGCGCCATTGCATGTAACAATGACGTCTACGTTCAACATGACCCATTTGTCCATTTGGTTGAAAAAGTCTCGGAAGTCTCTAGTGAGCGTCAACATGAAATTGACCGTCTGAAGCTCGCGGCTATTCATGACAGAGACATCATTAAAGCTCAGGATGAAAAGCTCTCTTCATACAAGTCTCGACTCGAAGCTACCCAAAAAAATGCTGAAGACACAGCGGAGGCCGTTGTCGTCTAGAGACGACACATAAGAAAGAAATTGACGAAGCGGTTCAACGTTGCGGGGCCTTAGCTTTAGAGAAAGATTCTGTTCAAAAGGATAGAGACGTGCTCGCACAATGAGTCAAAGAGCTGGAAGAGCAATTTCTCAAAGAGAAAAAAGAAAAGGTTGCTGCTCAAGAGGATTCGCAACGTTACTGCGACGAGATTGTCGTTACACGACTCCTGAAGAGAAAGCTCGATGAAGAACTCTCCAAGGCCGAGACGCTGAAGGATGAAGCCCACGAAGAGGGCAAAAGAATAGCATTTACGGAGATGGACTCTCGCCTTGAGGCAGCCACCGAGGCTGGTAGGGAGGAGATCAAATGCCAATTCGATCCGCTTATAGCCGAGTACAACACTCGAGTCCTCATGCATCGTGACTTAACATTTCTCGGCGAGGGTTACCTCGAATCTTTGGCCGAAGCATGGGAGACTTTGATAGGGATCAAAAAGGTTGAGTTAGGAACGAAAGAGATTGACGAAGATGCTTTAGTGAAGGAATTTCTTCGGGGGAATGAACCTTCGGACTTGTCTGCGGCGAAGGCTTTTTACAGCAGAGACTCCCCCTTATCAAAGGGAAAAGATGCCATTGCCGGTCCGTTCGGAACCGAGTCTCTGGTTCCTCCCCCTACCCTGCCGTCCAATCGTCCACCCCTTGGCCCCTTTGAGCAACATATTGGCTATGATCCAGAGGATCCTGGACTTAATATTCACGTCCTATCTCCTATTCCAGAAGGCAAAACTCCCTGAACAGTCGAGAGTCAACCTGAGACGGGTACATAACTTTCCCTTCAAAGTCCAAAGGGTCTTTGCTTTCAGTAAGCGATAAATGTATTCTAACACTTGTTTCTTATGATTCCGCGTAGGTCATCCCGATCCCGTACCTACTCCAAGGAGCGATGCCGCCACGGAGAAGGAGGAGAAGATGGGAGAAACAACGCAAGCGGAAGAGACTCCCGGACCTGACGCTCAAGTGATTGAGGCGCTTAACGAAGACAAATCCGACAATCCGTCGCCCATCGAGGAACATTACGAAGTTGAAATTACTGGCGCCTCCAAACACACTTCAAAACCGAGCATGAAGGAACAGGTCACTGAAGAGGGGAGAAAGAAAGCCGAAATTAAGGCCGAGCCTCAAGTGGTAGAACTCGACGACCCATTGAACAGGCCTTTGAAGATTATTCTTCCAGATGGGACCAGGCCATTAGAAGTTCCTCCTTCCTCTGACACCCTTTCTCAGGCGATCAAAACGTCCAAGAGAAAACGCATGGGGGAGGAGTCGTTTGAGAAATCGAAGAAGGAGAAGAAGTCAAGGAAGTAAATATCATGCTCGTTCAACGAGAATCAGCCTGGATTATGTAATTATTTTTATTTATTTTCATAGCCGTTGTAGATAGACTTTTTGCCCCGAGTTTGGGAGAAGTTGTAGTAGGACTTCATTTTGAATTAATGAATAAAACTTCGTTCTTTGTCTTTCAAATGACTTTTGTTGTTTAGCTCACTGTATAACTCGTAGTCGAAATCTGAAACCTTGTGAGTTACATAAGCCCTAGTTCACTTCCATATGACTCGGAGATTTTTTGAATCGCTTATACTCTGATCCGTACTCTGGGAACCCAGAACATTTCAGTCCGCGCTCAGGGGACTTTGGAGATTTCAAAGTTGTTTATACTTTAGCCCGCACTCTGGGGGCTAAGAGTACTCTAGTCCGCGTTCTGGGGACTTAGAGATTTTTCAGTCGTTTATACTCTAGTCCGCACTCTGGGGACTCAGAGTACTCTGGTCCGCACTCTGGGGACTTAGAGATTTTTCAGTCGTTTATACTCTAGTCCGCACTCTGGGGACTCAGAGTACTCTGGCCCGCACTCTGGGGACTTAGAGATTTTTCAGTCGTTTATACTCTAGTCCGCACTCTGGGGACTCAGAGTACTCTAGTCCGCACTCTGGGGACTTAGAGATTTTTCAGTCGTTTATACTCTAGTCCGCACTCTGGGGACTCAGAGTACTCTAGTCTACACTCTGGGGACTTAGAGATTTTTCAGTCGTTTATACTCTAGTCCGCACTCTGGGGACTCAGAGTACAGTCGTTTATACTCTAGTCCGCACTCTAGGGACTCAGAGTACTCTAGTCCGCACTCTGGGGACTTAGAAATTTTTTAGTTTTGGGTGCGCGTTCATACGCCAGACAGAATAACGCAATTTAATATTCGTCACTGAATTGTACTATATGGTAACATCAATAGTTCATGGAAAAGACGGCTTCAAGCCTTTATTGATCATAACAAATAAAAACAAACTAAATTGTCTTATTACATGCTGACAACTAAAAACAACGAAAGGAACATAAACTGGAAATAATTGCAACTAAAATGCAAAAAGAAATAGACTAGGTATAATAACGATGCAAATGTTCGCTATTCCATGCTCGGGGGAGTGTCGCACCATCAACAGTCGCTAGCTTGAAAGTTCCTTCTCCAAGCTTCCGTTCGATGACATATGGACCTTCCCATGTGGGATTCATATGTGATGGGGCCGGAAAAACTCGCTTCAAAACAAGATCGCCCACATCGAAACTTCTTGGTCAGACTTTTCCATTATAATATCGAGCAATTCTTTTCCTATGTGTAGCCGCTCTCAAATCAGCTTCTTCACGTTTTTCATCAACAAAGTCCAGTGATTCCAATAAGAGATTCTGATTCGTCTTGGGATCATAATAGGTTACCCGATGAGAAGTAACTTCAAGTTCGACGGGTATTACAGCTTCAGTGCCATAGGCCAAGGTGAATGGAGTATGACCAGTCGCGGACTTGTGGGTGGTTCTGTAAGCCCAGAGCGTTGTCGGAAGCTCATCCACCCACTTGCCTCTGGCCTTCTCCAAACGTTTCTTTAATATCGACTTGATTATTTTATTTACGGCTTCCACTTGTCCATTTGTTTTAGGGCGAGCGACCGCCGAAAATCTTTTCTCAATGTGATATTTTTGGCAAAAATCTTTGAACTCCCTACTTTCAAATTGAATTCCATTATCCGTAATGATAGTTCGTGGGAGGCCAAAACGGCATATAATGTTTCGTACGACGAAATTGATGACCTTTTTGGTGGTGATTGTGGCTAAGGGCTCGGCTTCCGCCCATTTGGTAAAATAATCAACTGCAACAATTGCATACTTTGCACCACCTTTAGAAATAGGTAAGGAACCGATTATATCGATCCCCCAAATCGCAAATGGCCAAGGACTAACCATTTGCGTGAGTTTCGTTGGCGGAGCTCTTAGGATTTTCGCAAACTTTTGACATTTTTCGCACTTTCTCACATAGTCTACAGCATCCCAATTTACAGTTGGCCAATAATATCCATAGCGGAGTATCTTTTTTGCGAGTGTTTGCCCCCCAGTATGGTCGCTACACTCTCCATCGTGCACTTCCATCAAAACTCATTTTCTCTCATCATGGGCTATGCACCGGAGTAAGGGAACCGAGAATCCCCTCCGATACATTATTCCATCTTGCATTATATATCTTGAAGCTTTACGAATGACTTGTCGTCTCTCGTTCTTTGTATCAGGAAAGGTTCCGTGTAGTATGTATTGTTTGAGTGGGGTCATCCACGACTCCTTTTCAATTTCTGTTTCTAGAAAAAAATCTATCTCCATTTCGTCTATTCTTGGAAATTGCAAAACTTCGACGGGAACCAAGCCCATCTGTTGTGCATCGCCTGTACTTGCGAACTTTGCCAATAAATCGGCCTCCTTGTTTTGCTCGCGCAAGACATGGGAAATATCATAGTATTGAAGGTCTGCCAACAGTTCTTGAACTCGTGCAAGGTATGGGGCGAGTCTCTGCCCTTTTGCTTGTTAGTCTCCACGAACTTGGTATACTACCAATTGTGAGTCGCAAAAGATTTCAATTGATTTTATTCCGAGTTCCCTGATAAGTTTCAAGCCAGCAATCAATGCTTCATACTCAGCTTCGTTGTTTGTGGATAGGAAATTGAGTTTCAAAGCGTAACAAATTGATTGGTTTTCGGGAGTCACAAGAATTATACCAGCCCCAGAACAACGGTCGTTGGATGCCCCATCAGTGTACAGTTTCCATCGAATAGGCGGAATGACATCATAATCGTTTGATTCGTCTGACACGGTGAATTCAGCAATGAAGTCTGCTAGCGCTTGCCCTTGTATGGCCCTTCGTGGCAGGTAGGTAATATCGAACTGACTCAACTCGATATTCCATTTTAACATCCTTCCAGAGGTTTCTGGTCATTGGAGTACCTGTCGCAAGGGTTGATCGGTATAAACACTGATCGAGTGTGCCTGGAAGTACGGACGTAGCTTGCGTGACGCAATCACCAAGCAGTAGGCCAATTTTTCAATTTTAGGATAATTTCTTTCTGCCCCCGTTAGACGTTTACTGACATAGTACACCGGCTTTTGAACTCGGTCCTCCTCGCGAACCAATGTTGTACTGATAGCATGTGTTGAGACTTGGTTTTGATTCATGACACGAAGCTATCACTACGACATACATATTTGACGACTGCTACTACAAAAAGAGACAAGGAGACGAGATTTAAAAACTAGTGCATCAACTATGATATTTTGTTTTTTAAGTTTTAGGTCAATATTGTTAAAATCTCTCCTCGATTACATCTACATTAGCTTATATATTTAATCATCGTATTTATCAAATATTTTATACATATATAAGCATACAATTAATTATAAAAAAAGTTTTAAAGTTATAGAAATTAATATATCTATGAAAACTGTGCTTACTGCACAAATTTAACCAGGTCAGTCGACTGACCCAGATAACAAGTCGACTGACACTGGGAATTTTGTGCAGCATGCACAGATACATAGATATACGAATTTAAATTTAAATAATTACTTTGAATATTCAGTCGACTGACCCAGAGGGTCAGTTGACTGAATTTCTATAACAGCCACTTTTCGAAAAGACACGAATTTTGTGAACAGTTGCGAACCTCTAACGAAAAGATTCGGACGCAACACTTCGATCGAAACTCTTCACCAACAGTCGCTGCTTTCTAACCTTTATAAATACAAACTCCATTTTGATTCCAAATTACTGAATTACAATCGAATTTTCTTATCTCTCTGATCTAACTCTCTGAAATCTATTTGCTATTATACTTTCAATTATTCTGCATTAAAGCAATACTAAACCTTTCTATTCTTCATATACTTCAAATATATATATTTATACTCGAGGAGAAGATTATAGGAAGGGTGTACTACAAGTGAAAAATCTGTGTTATTAAGAACACACAAGGTCAAAACTATTTTTGTATTTGTTGAAGTCATGTTCTACTGCTCAGGCGTGTGGAGTCCTCTTCGACTGCTGAAGCGAAATCCTATTCTGCTGCTCAGGTCCCTGTTCGACTGCTCAGGGGTTGTATAGACCTGTTCCTCCGGGTCAAGTGAGGGTTGCTGTTTTAGTGAAATTCCAGAAGGAGTCTGGGACTGGACGTAGGACGGTGCTCCGAACCAGTATAAAAATCTCTGGTGTTATTTTTATTATACTGCTCTTATATTCCGCACTATTTACTGTATAGCTATCATCACTATATTCTGTATTATCGTATATCCATATTACATGATCCATAGCACACTTTCATTTGGTATCAGAGCTAGGTCATCATATAACCGTAACACAGTTATCTGATAATCTAATAATATGGACACTAACACTAGCATTAACACTTGCTTCATTGAAGGACAATCCACTGCACGTCCACCACTATTTAATGGCATGAATTATAACTATTGGGCAACACGAATGATAATATATATGCAAGCAAATGGTTTTGATTCATGGAATATAACTCAGTCAGAATATACTATTCCTACTGAAGAGTATTCTACTTGGTCAAATACACAAAAACTAGATGCCACAGCAAATGCAAAAGCCATGAATATGTTGTTTTGTGCCTTAGATAAAAATGAGTTTAACCATGTTAGCATGTGCAATACTGCATATGAAATATGGCGTACACTCAAAGTTACTCACGAAGGAACTAACAAGGTCAAACGAAGCAAAATATCCATGCTCAAAAGTCAGTTTCAAAACTTTAGGATGAAAGAAAATGAATCTATAAATGATATGCATTCAAGATTTCAGGATATCTACCATTCATTAGTAGGACTAGGAGAAAAATATTCAGACTTTGATATTGTTTCCAAAATCCTTAAATCTTTAACGGAAGAATGGGAAAGAAAAGTTCTCGCTATTGAAGAAGCGAACGATATTTCCAAAATAACTCCGGAAGAGTTAATAGGAAATCTAATGTCCTATAAAGTGAATTTGCAGGCTAAACGAGTTCAAGCTCAAGATAAAAAGAATATAGCATTCCATGCAAAACAAGAAGAATCAGATTCAGACAAAGATGACTTAGCCTTTATTGCCAAGAACTTCAAGAAATTCTTGAAATATAGAAAAGGAAACAGAAATAATGGCAAGAAAAACTCAAACAGCAATAAACCACCATCTTTATCAGTTATGGAGTGTTTTAACTGTCACAAAAAGGGGCATATGCAGAAGGACTGTCCATATCAAAAGAAAGAATATCGAAATAAAAGGAAGGACAAGTTCAGAAGGAAAGCTTTCTCAGTTACATGGGATGATTCAGACTCCTCTTCCTCATCAAAAAGCGATAATAACAGCGATAATGAACAAGCCAATGTATGCTTTATGGCCAAAGATAATGAGGTTAGTGATTTAACTTGCGATGATATGATAGAAAAAAATTCTGAATTATTAAATACTTTAAAAAGTCTCAAAAGAAAATATAAAGAGGCTGTAGAAAATCAGAACAAGGCATAATTCGAAAGAGATATGCTTAAAGACGAGAAGAAAATATTGGAAGAAGAACTTGAGAAAACTCAAGAATCACTTTCAAATGTTAATTCTCAACTTATATTATTGAGTCAAAAAATTGAAACTCAAAAAGAAAAGAATGATGGTCTTGTTTTTGAAAATCATGTTTTAAAAACTAATATTAAAATGGTTGAACTAGAAAATTCAAGTCTAAAGATCAAACTAGAAGGAATCACTAAAAACGTTTCAAATTTTAATAAAGGAAGAGAAAATTTATCTAGATTTATTGAGAATTCACAACCTGTTAACAATAAAAACGGTTTAGGATATAATAAAACTAATTGTAGAAATAGCACTAGATACGCTTTTATGTATAATAAAAATGTTAGTGCTACTACTAAATTTCGAGTAAAGTCGAAATCAAATTTTCATAGAAATTCAAACACTATTATGACCAATAATGTTTATAATTTCTCTAGAAGTACAAAATCATTGATGAGAAATATGAATAAAAATTATCTAAGTATTTTGGTTCCTGTTAATTGGAAAAATAGAGAAAAATTCATTAATGATTATTTTGATATGGTAGTTAATAATGAAAATTATATTTATAAAGACTCAACCACACCCAAATGGGTATGGTTTCCTAAAAATTAGGAAATTATAAGAACTTTGGGTATCGCATGCTTTAAATG
This sequence comes from Allium fistulosum, assembly GCA_030737815.1. Taxonomy (NCBI): domain Eukaryota; kingdom Viridiplantae; phylum Streptophyta; class Magnoliopsida; order Asparagales; family Amaryllidaceae; genus Allium; species Allium fistulosum. The sequence goes on from CM060907.1 coordinate 779,920,362, forward strand.
TTCATTGTTTTCTGATACCTTACATTATAAGTAGTATTTATTTTGTTCTATATTGTTAACACTTATGTGGTATATAATATTTGTTATCATATAAACTCTCCTTTTCGTCGATGACAAAGGGGGAGAAATATATTGCTCTAACACTATTTGCAGGAATAAACAATGCAAGCACAGATTAAGGGGTAAGCATAGGATGGAGTAAGTTGTTATTTTATTTTATAAAAACATTAAGTTTTCATTTCATATGGCTTGTAATAAATGGCCACTCTGGTTTATTCATTTCAAATACTCTTAATTATGGAAGTTTAATATATGGATGATTGTCTTTTTCTATGTAATATTATCTACATTATGACTTCATATTACTTATTCCTTTTTGTCGATGACAATGGGAGAGAAATATTATTGCTAACAAAAATAATGCAGGATATAGAGCATCAACGATTCAGGGGGAGTAAGTATTTATGTTATTATGTTATATATATACAGTCGAAATCTATATCTGTTTACAAGTTGTCATCAATCAAAAAGGGGGAGAATGTTGAGACTTGGTTTTGATTCATGACACGAAGCTATCACTACGACATACAGATTTGACGACTGCTATGACAAAAAGAGACAAGGAGACGAGACTTTAAAAACTAGTGCATCAACTATGATATTTTGTTTTTTAATTCTTAGGTCAATATTGTTAAAATCTCTCCTCGATTACGTCTACATTAGCTTATATATTTAATCATCGTATTTATCAAATATTTTATACATATATAAGCATACAATTAATTATAAAAAAAGTTTTAAAGTTATCGAAATTAATATATCTATGTAAACTGTGCTTACTGCACAAATTTAACCAGGTCAGTCGACTGACCCAGATAACCAGTCGATTGACACTGGGAATTTTGTGCAGCATGCACAGATACATAGATATACGAATTTAAATTTAAATAATTACTTTGAATATTCAGTCGACTGACCCAGAGGGTCAGTTGACTGAATTTCTATAACAGCCACTTTTCGAAAAGACATGACTTTTGTGAACAGTTGCGAACCTCTAACGAAAAGATTCGGATGCAACACTTCGATCGAAACTCTTCACCAACATTCGCTGCTTTCTAACCTTTATAAATACAAACTCCATTTTGATTCTAAATTACTGAATTACAATCGAATTTTCTTATCTCTCTGATCTAACTCTCTGAAATCTATTTGCTATTATACTTTCAATTATTCTACATTAAAGCAATACTAAACCTTTCTATTCTTCATATACTTCAAATATATATATTTATACTCGAGGAGAAGATTATAGGAAGGGTGTACTACAAGTGACAAATCCGTGTTATTAAGAACACACAAAGTCAAAACTATTTTTGTATTTGTTGAAGTCCTGTTCTGCTGCTCAGGCGTGTGAAGTCCTCTTCGGCTGCTGAGGCGAAATCATGTTCTACTGCTTAGGTCCTTGTTCGGCTACTCAAGGGTTGTATAGACCTATTCCTCCGGGTTAAGTGAGGGTTATTGTTTTAGTGAAATTCCAGAAGGAGTCTGGGACTGTACGTAGGACGGTGCTCCGAACCAGTATAAAAATCTCTGGTGTCATTTTTTACTATACTGCTTTTATATTCTGCACTATTTACCATATAACTATCATCAATACACTCTGTATTATCATATATCCATATTACACGATCCATAGCACACTTTCAGCATGTTGGGATACATCCAAGTATACATACAACACTTCATGGTCTACAGGCTTCGACAGCACCGGGGGACTTTCCAAATGCCTTACCAGAGCTCGGAATGCATCTTCGCAGTCGGGCGTCCATTCGAAATTCCTCTTCCCTTTCTTTATTACATCAAAGAAAGGAATGCACTTATCTGTGGCCCGGGATATGAATCGACTCAACGCGGCTACTTTTCCATTCAAGCTTTGTACTTGCTTTATAGTTCTGGGTACTTGTATGTCTCGGATAGCTTGAATCTTCTCCGGGTTAGCTTCGATTCCTCGTGCATTAACAATGAAACCCAAAAACTTTCCCGATGCAACACCAAAGGAACACTTCAGTGGGTTGATTTTCATTCCATAATTCCTGAGTATATCAAACATCTCTGCCAAGTCTCGAATGTGGTCGTTTGACTGTCGTGACTTCACGAGCATGTTATCCACATAGACTTCCATTGTTCTACCAATTTGGTCTTTAAACATCCGATTCACCAAGCGCTGATAAGTTGCCCCTGCGTTTTTCAGCCCAAAAGGCATCACTACATAACAGTACAGTCCAACATCTGTGACGAAACTGGTGTGTTCTTGATCTGGAATGTGCATCGGGATTTGATTATATCCCGAGTACGCATCCATAAATGATAATAACTCGTGTCATGCCGTTGAGTCGACCAGCTGATCAATTCTAGGTAATGGGAATCTATCCTTAGGGCATGCTTTGTTTAAATCCGAGTAATCAACACAAGTCCTCCATTTTCCATTCGCTTTTCTCACTAGTACAGGGTTAGAGACCCATTCTGGGTAGAGGGTGTCGCGGATGAACCCATTGGCTTTGAGTTTGTCCACTTCCTCTTTGAGAGCCACAGACCTCTCCGGGTCCATGCCTCTCCTTTTCTTCTTTACTGGAACGTATCTCGGGTCTATGTTCAACATATGAATCGCAATAGCGGGAGAAATCCCGCACATATCAGGATGTGTCCAAGCGAAAACATCCAGATTCCCTCGGAGGAAATCAGTGAGATCCTCGGTCATCGAGGGGCTGAGTTGTGATCCAATCTTAAGTACTCGCGACGGATCGTCTTGGCTGACTGAAATGTCAGTTCAGCCGGCGCTGCTTTTTCTTCCCTGGGTTCCTCATCATCATCTCTTGGATCTATGTCTCTACAGATCCGATCATGTTGCCCGAGCCAGGGCTCGGGCATTACTTGTCAATTTTCAACGACTCAGTTGTGGACGGAGCTGTCCACAACCTTTCCCTTCTCTCTTCGCTGGACCTCTCTTAGCTCAGCCACATAGCATGCACGACCAGTCGCCTGATCGCCATGTACAACACCAACTCCTTTGTTTGTCGGAAATTTCAGAGTTAAACACCACGGGGCCAAAGCTGCCCTGAACTCTACCAAGGCCGGTCGACCCAGAAATACATTGTATGGAGAATCAACATCCAAAACTATGAAAGGTAGGATTCGCACCCTCCTACGTTCACCTTGCCCTAGTCCAACTGGCAATTCAACATAACCCACCGCATCGGTTGCTGCACCATTAAAGCCATGGATACGAGCTTTAGATGGTTTTAAATCTTTCGTCTCCATCTTCATTTGGACATATGCTTTTTTGAAGATGATATTAACAGAACTTCCACAATCAATCAAAATTCTTTTCACAAATGCTGGCCCGATTGTTGCGGATATGACCATCGGGTCAACGGTAGGAGCCTCCACCTGATCAGCATCTCTGCTCCTGAATATTATATCGTCCGTCATCATGCGCTGTTGTTTAGCGGGGGTCCCATCCTCCACATTCGAACAACACTCAAAATCCGCATGCTTCAAGGAGTTAGCATACCACTCCATTTCTTGCCAGTTCTTATCTACAGGGTGAGGTCCACCTACTATCGTGTTTATGACCAGTCTACCCACGGCCCGAGCAGGCTCCTCAGGGTGACGTGGAGCTGGTGCACGTCCGGGATTGGACGTTCCCTGTCCATCCTCTTGAGGATTCTTTACAAACTCCTGCAACTTTTTCTGTCTAATCAACTTTTCTATAGCGTCATGGAGGTGCCTACACTCCTCGGTATTGTGCCCGTAAGTCTCATGGAAGGGGCAATACTTCCCAGTCCGCTTTTGCTCTTCAGTAGACTCTTTTGGCCGTGGCTTTCGATATTGGAAAGTATTACAAGTTGACAGGTAAATATTTTCCAAAGATGCATTCAGAGGAGTGTATTCGTTGTAAGTTGGGATCCTTGGTTTCCACTTTCCAACTTCCCTTTTCTTTCCGGGATTTCCCCCATCGGATCCTTTAGATTGTTCAGGCTTGTTTTGAACATTGACTTGTACCTTTCCAGAGTTATCACCGGATTGTTTTACAGCGATGTTACTCTACACAGCCTCCTTGCCATGTACCGGTGCACTGTCTCGCCTCGTCCACCTAGCTTCCTCCCTTCTTATAAATTGGTGTGCTTATGAATAAAAACGTTCTAGCATAGTCGGAGGCTTTCCCGCCAGCCAATCTCCAAACTCTGAATCCGGATTTACCCCTCGCATCACGACCATTAAAATAGCATGGTCGTTGGGGTTACTAACTTCAGTTGCGGCAACATGAAATCTTTGTAAGTACTCTTTCAACGACTCTCCTGGAGCCTGAATCACACTAGACAAGGACATCACATCCTTGGGACGAGTGGCATGAATCCTGAATTGTTCCACAAATTTCGTTGCTAACTCATCAAAGTTGGAGATAGTGTTGGAACATAGATTTTGATTGCTGACAAGACACAACAATTCATGAATCTACGACTACGATAACATCCAGACTCATCGGCTTAATATATGGTTTGTATAGTGATATATTTTAACAAGAGTCATCAAATGTGTATATAGAGTCTAGTTTAGTGATTTGTTAAAATATTTCCTCAAGAATCATCATTCACATTCAAATAAACTTGCATGCATATTTTAATCAAAATCAAGTTTTCAAAAAATGCATGGAGCGGGGCTCAAACCCATGTCACTAGTTTGGAAGGCAAGTACTATAACCAAATGAGCTACCATAGTTTTTGTTTAACAACAGAATTCAGTCGACTGAATACATTCAGTCAGTCGACTGAAACTGTGCATTTTAACATATATGTGCATGTTTTTAAATTCAGTCGACTAAATCCTGCAACTGTCGTTTTTTAATGAAAAGACACATCTTTTCTGAATAGTTGTCTTCCTCCCCAAGGGTTGCAACCATTGCTATTCGTAGAGATCTCTTCACCAGCAGTTGCAACTTCTTAACTACTATATATATGCATGAATTTCAAGATCAAGTCACTTCACTTACTTTCTTATACTTGAATCATATTTTCTGAATTAACTACTCTCTTGAATTCATACATTCATTGCTTATGTATTCATTTCCATATTCTTCAAGCAATTTGAAACTTCCTAATCTTCATATACACACAACTACATACATCATACTTAAGGAAAAGATTATAGGAAGGGTGTACTACAAGTGACAAATCCATGTTATTAGAACACACAAGGTCAAAACAATCTTTTGTATTTGTTGAAGTCATGTTCTGCTGCTCAAGCGTGAGAAGTCCACTTTGGCTGCTGAGGCGAAATCCTATTCTGCTGCTCAGGTCCCTGTTCGGCTGCTCAGGGGTTGTATAGACCTGTTCCTCCGGGTTAAGTGAGGGTTGTTGTTTTAGTGAAATTCCAGAAGGAGTCTGGGACTGGACGTAGGATGGTGCTCCGAACCAGTATAAAAATCTCTGATGTTATTTTTATTATACTGCTCTTATATTTCACACTATTTACTGTACAGCTATCATCACTATATTCTGTATTATCGTATATCCATATTACATAATCCATAGCACCCTTTCAGATAGTCCACGGAGGAAGTCGGGTGAACCACATGGTAGTGATTCCAGATAAAGTTATTGGGAAACATCTACACTTGGTTGCATCGTTCGCTCTAACTGAGTCCATCATCCATTCATACATCATCACATGCTGTCGGGGATCAGTCTTTCCTTCATAGGCCGGAATAGTCGGCATGTTAAACTTCCTGGGGTACTCGGCCTGTAAGATAACATCTGTGAACGGAGTATGACTCTTGGATATCCCCCAATCATCATTTGATAAGCCTTGATTCTCTTTTAACAGCTTTCTGACCATAGCTGATAGGTCTGGGGTTTGTATGGAGATGGAAGGTTGGTGTCTGTCATGTGAGACCGTTCTGGTCGGTGTCTCCTCCGTTGGCGATCTACCAAGTGTGTCTCCTGGAGTCCAGCATCATTAAGACCTTGGTGTGCCGGCTGTCTAGCTTCCACTCGTACTCCATATCCTAAGTTTCCCATTCCAGCTTGAGTGTGATTTTCTTGGTGTAAGTGAGGAGCCATTGCTCCAAGTAGAGAACCCGGACCATCCCTGGTTGATCGATCAACAGCACATGTTTGCGTTGTTTCTGTTCCACGACGTCTACGCCTTGGAGGTTCATCAGACGAGGAAGAGCTGTCGGATGAGGAATAAGGAGCGGGGGTTCCTCCAGCATTCTGATGTTGTTGTTGAGTAAGCTGAGTCATAAGGTTGGCGTTAGCTTGGATCTGTTCGCTAAGTTGTCTCCTGCTCTCCATGAGTTCTCTCATTAGCTCGTTGAACTCTGTCCTAGTGACAGCTTCCATTTGATTTTTGGCGGTAACAGTCCCTGCGCCCAAATTAATCTGTTGATTGATGGGTCCTAGTTGTTGGACACTAGCAGTCTCGTCGACATCTGCATTGTGGGAGGCTGATCTAGTACGTGGTCTTCCCATTGTAGAGTTATTGATAGAAACTCTGAGTAGAATCAACGGACTTCCTGTGAATGACTTTGATCTCCTTCGGAGGATTTCTTCAATCCAGTAGCTACAAAGTAGATCCTAATGACCTGAGAATGGTTCTTAGTGAAAGCACCAAAATGTTAGCACCAAAATTGGTCACTAACACCCAAAGAGAGTTTTGTGTAGAGAGATTAATGAAGAAGGTAAATTAAAACCGAGGAATGATGCAGTGGAATGCAGTAATAACTGTAAGAAACAAGAACACCAAATTTATAGTGGTTCGGTGTAACTGCCTACGTCCACTTTGAGTTTAATCTTTATTGCTTTTTCAATAATTGAATACAGATACAATCCGTACACCAACCACTTGAATACAAGCTCTAACTGAAAAAGAATGAGTCTTGAAAATTACAAAGTCTCCCCAGCGTTCTCGAAAAAAGGTCCTTTTCACTATGCCCCTGCCCTTCTATTTATAAACGAAGATGGGTTGGACTTCCCTCACTGGCCTAGGAACAAGGTATCATGGCCCATAGTAGATGACAACCGTGCGTCGTTCCATGCAAGCCGAACGAGACAAGCCGAACGAGGAATGTCGGGCGGCAATTGGTCGAACCAGAAACTATAGGCTATTGTGGCTGAGTGATGCTTGCCGAGCGAGGTATGTTGAGCGACGACGCCCTCACTCAAGTTTGAGTGTTAGTCCTTTCCTCAAAGTTGCACGAAGTTCTAAAGACGAGCACAGCATTTATGCCGAGCGACGCTCGTATGCCGAACGAGGGCTCTATGCCGAGCGGGGCTTCTGTGCCGAGTGAGGGCTTTGTGCCAAGCAAGGTCTGAAGACGAGCGAATCCTTGTATGCCGAGCGAGGTTCTGCGCCGAACGAGGCTTCGTACCGAACGAGCCTTAATGCCGAGCGAGGCACTCGTGCCGAGCGAAGCTCTGTGCCGAACGAGGCTTCGTGCCGAACGAGGCTTCGTGCCGAATGAGCCTTAATGCCGAGCGAGGCACTCGTGCCGAGCGAAGCTCCTGTGTCGATCGAGGCTTCGTGCCGAACGAGCCTTAATGCCGAGCGAGGCACTCGTGCCGAGCAAAGCTCCTGTGTCGATCGTGGCTTCGTGCCGAACGAGCCTTAATGCCGAGCGAGGCACTCGTGCCGAGCGAAGCTCCTGTGCCGATCGAGGAGGAATGCCGAGCGAGGCCTCCTTGTGCCGAGCGAGGTACTTGTTTGATGAACCTCACGTTACCGGGAAGCATCACCCGGGTAACAACTATTTATCATCCATTTGCTTTGGATTCATTCGGATTCGCATTTCGATCGTACAATGACAAAGAGAATAATTTACTAAGTGCACTACCACATTCGCCTAAGCAAACATCTGATTATTACTTAGAAGATTATCCTGATCATTACAAAACTGATCGAGACTCATTCCTCGAACCGTCCAAAGAAAAATCTTACTCTCAAATTATTTTTCAAAATATTTATACCTTAAAGTATTTGTAAGTAAAATTATTACTACTTTTCCAAGAATCGTTTGAAAACTTTATCAAAGCCACTAGGATTTGAATTTCCTAAAAATTCATCTTATTTCAAAACATACTTTATAATCAGAAAATTATTGTCAAGGACAAAATTTCTCAGTGTTTTAGCCTCAAGGACAGACCTTCAGTATTTTTGCCTGAAAGACAACTTTCTTTAGGTATCAATTTTTAGTTATTGATAGCAGTTTTTAGGTAGCAGTTTTTAGGTATCAGTTTTTAGTTCGGTAGCAGTTTTGAAAGAATGTTTGTTCTTATGAATAATTTTGGAAGAATGTTTGTCCTTATGATTAATTTTTAGTAGAATATTTGTCTTTGTGGTTAAAATATTGAGGTCATATCCTTGAGGCTAAAAATACACAAACTTTTGTCCTTTAAATTAATTCCCCCTTTTATAATTTCGATTTATAAAAACAACTTTTATAAAATCATCTGAAATATTTTTTTTAATAAACTGCTTTTATTAAAATCCAATTTTTAACCCAACATTATCATCAAACGCCTTATGGTCAAACTGTGAAACTTAATTCACAAGGTGTTCGATTCAATGTTCCCACAACTCTATCTACCTAACCTATACTTAAAAGGAAAAACTACTAATAGATTAGAAAATAGTCAATGCTAAAAAATGGACGAGCATGACTAATCAAACCCTATATGATAATAATTAAATATTATCAACTCCTACCAACAATCGCATTATATATGACTATACTTATTCTTTTTTTCTTGAAAATTATTTCTTTATATATAAAATATATTTCTAGGTAAAATTATTTCATTTACGAATTTAAAATGATACTATATTGATTTGCCTAGTTTAAGTGTTTAGAAACCCTTATCGACACCGTGGTGCCCCCACGTCTCGGCCAGAGTTCATAAACCACTCAACCGATAAATCAACACAATATAAAACATTTATATAGCACTAACAAATACGCACTCAATATATACACTCAAACTCATTCTAGGGTCTCATTTACCCTTTCTCAAATGAGTCAACCCCACCAAAGCCTAGGTGTTTGCTCAACCTAAGCTCTGATACCATGTTGTAACGATCTGCCTTTCTTACACCTAAAGACGACACTTAATACATCCTCGGTAATTGTGTGCCGATCATTTAAGTGTTTGAAAGACAGGTCAGTAGGGGTGAAAGAAAGAAAAGACAAGACAGAATCTCACAAATGTGACGAGTAATATATAATATAAACAAGTCATTACAAAAGGAAATCATCTTTATTATACACAACATCAGATTACATTAACTACTATCAGCTTGGACAGTTATAACAGTCTGTCCTTACAATTACTGACAAATACAGACAAGAACAAAACAAAACAAAACAAAACAACGGAAGAATATAAGGTACGTGAATACGTTTGGGAGAATCCTGCTCGTCACCTGAAAGCTCCTAAGAATCCAACTAAATATGGAAAATATGCTCGGACTGACCCGAGCATTATAAGAAAAATAACGCCCGGATCAGTCTGGTAAAACCAGCGTGAGAAACTCAAATCACAAGAAATTTATTTATTTAACTTGTAAAACCTTTTAAAATCAAGTGTATCTCGTAAGACCATGCCGCACATAAACACAGACAGGTTTTTACCTTACGATAACCAAAACAATTTTATAGAAAATCCAGTGGTATTATGATAATGTATAGAATACAAATACATATTAATCATATCCAAAATTGTTACATTATTAAATTCCAGCATAATAGATATACAATCAAGTCCAAAAGCACTTATTGGAGAATGGATTCCAACTATGAAAGGGTAAGGGTCTACCCACCGAATTTGTACACCTCTAGATAAAATGTACGGGAGGTCACAACGCATTGCACCTCTGCTACTCAGGACCGGCCCTACCCCTTACTGGATAGCGCCGAATATGATCACCCCTTGGTTGCGATCAAACAACCAATATGGGACCCGAAGCATACATAGAGATATCGACACTAGATCTTAGGATGATCATACCCTAATGGGAGCGACCCACATAGCCGTGTTGCATGTCCCTACTTTAGTCATTTTCCCGATTGATGAGGCTTGAGACTACGGTTATCTTTTTATATAGCAATCACCTGGGAATGCTAACACTGCCCTCCAGGCAGCAATGCAGTGTCTGCATTCATCCATACAAGTTCGTTCTGGGTCTGAACGAAACCGAAGTCACTACCTCTACTACATCCATTTTGGAATCACCCTCAAGATTAGTAGCAAGTAGCCCTTGCACTTCAAAAGCTCCATCTTCAATTCGAAACGTTTGAGTTGGATCGAAGTGGTTTTCGGATAAAGCAAATCCGATCCCGGTCTCTTAGAAAAAACATTCAACAGTTCCGGTAAACTCAACCCCGGTTCTTTTGGAAATAACCAGACAATGCATAGGAGGAGGGATCACCCCATAACCGTTTAAATAGACAGATCTCCCCATCATTTGTCCTAGGAGAACAAAACAAGATTTATACACACAATATAGCATCATCGAAGATGACTATGCCATATAACTCATGTGTTTCTCCTAGATATTTTCGGAGTTATATTTTGATCCATATTTTATTGTTGGTTATTTAACTATCAAATAAACAAACAACAACAAATTCGAAGATTTAATTACCCATAGCAACCACTAAGCCTCAAACTAAATCTTTCATTTACTAAAACTCTTTTCAAAAGTGTTTATCAAAACATTCATATACTTATCTCATTGACATAAGTATATTCACAAAACATTTGTGAAAGGTTTCTCATTTCCAAATCATATCAAAGGATCAAACAAAATGTTATTTAAATTAGAGATAAAGATAACCTCAAACAATATTCCTTCGGTGTTAAGTGTGGAATGAATGTCCATACCACCAGAATTAAGAAGGCCAGTTAAAGGAAATCCAATCTCAATTCTTTTATAAATTTCCTTCTATAAATCCTCTTAATAAATCACTTTTATTTATGAAACTTCTTTACTTAAATTCCAAACCCATTTACAAAACTCTTTTATAAATATCAATACCATTTATATATCTCTTTATAAATCTCCAAAATATTTATAAAAATTCCTTTATAAATATCTAAAATCATTTATAAAAATTTCTTATAAATATTCCTTATTTATAACAAAACTCCTTTAATAAAGTCCTTTTGATAGACAAACGATTATTTAAAACACCTTTACTATAATCATTTCTTAACTTGAAAACATTATTAAAAGAATGATTGACCTTAAAAATCAGAACGAAGCTTAGTGACCACAGTGGTTCTCATTTAACTGAGTTTTACTTTTCATGTTATAGCATGGGTATTTACATAACAAGCAGATATGTATAAGGGAATCAGCCGACAGCAATCAAATTAAACATATAGGTAAGATGTCCAAGTTACTGTAATAGTAGAAGGGGATTTATTCTGCTAAACACATGTCCAAGTTAATATAATAACAGAATGGGTTTTTATCCTGCTTAAATAAATATTCACATAATCTACTTAGGAAATTATGGCAGAACTATGATTTTTTCTACCAAACAGATGTCCAATATAACTTAATTAGCAGAACGGTGTTTTATTCTGCTTAACAGATGTCACATACAAGTTAATTAACAGATTGATGATTTATTCTGCTAAACAGATGCCAATGGGTTTACTTAAGGATAGTCGACAAAGAAATCCCTTAGATTAAAACCTTCCTTTAAAAGGAAGCCGCTTCTTGAAAACAAAACCGAGCTTCAGAATTAAAGTAATTTAAAACTTTAAAACCTTTATTTAAAAATTAAATAACATTTAAACTCTTTACTTAATAATAATTAAACTTTTAATTAATAATTAAGTATTAAAGAAATAATTAAATAATAATTATCTTTTACATAAATATTTAAATAATAGTTAAACTTTAAATAAATAATTAAACCATAACTTGTCTTTAATTAATTATAAAAAATAATAATTTAAACCCTTTAATAATTAAATATTAATTAATCTCAATTAATTAACTAAATATTCCTTAATTAAAACTTAAATAATAAATTAAACCTTTAGTTAAAATAATTAAATCATAATTAAGTTTTAATTAAATCTTAACTTACATTTAAACGTGATTAGTAATTAATTCAAAATTAAACCCTTTTATAACTACATAATTGTTAATAATTATTCTTAATTAATCAATTAAATAATAATTAATCCCTAACTATTAATTAAATAATAATTGACTAATTTTAATTAACTTAATTGATTGACACTTAAGTATTAATTACCTTTATAAACTACTGATTAAGTATTAATTATCTTAATTAAATAAATAATCATTAAAATAAATAATTAATTAATTAAAGAATTGCTTTTTTATTACTTAATTAAAGGTTTGAAAACACTTAGCAAAAAGAATGCTCAAGTAAAACACTTTTTAGATTTTCCAAAACTAGTTCGTTTTACGAACTGCACTTATAGCGACTGTCGCTATATGACCCAAAAATTTTAAAAACTTGTTTTAATATGTCGAATGACTTTAAAATACTTAAATTTCAAGCATTATCTACTTTATAACTTAGTAAAGGGTTTTGAAAACAAAAGTAAGATTTTGGAACTAAATCTAAGTTTAAAACTCGAAAACTTTTTCAAACACAACCTTAAGTGAAAACAAGTTTAACCAAGAATCTCGATGTCGCAAAATCACAACTTTAAGTACTATTCATTTGAGAATGCAATATCACATACATGATTACAAACATATACATTCCATAACCCACAACAACAAGTAAAGATCAAAATTTTCCAAACTTTACTAATTAACTTGCTTTAACTATCATTCATTCCAAGTTAATACAACACTATAACTGTAACGACCCGGAATTTTGATCGTTTGGTTTTGAATGTTTATTTTATTTTAAATGTTGAATTTGGAATATTAATTTATTTTGAATATGGAGATTTGGTTGAATGATTGAAATGGTTTAAAATTTCAAATATAACGATTAAATGGATTTGGTGAATAGTAAATTTAGTATTTGAAATTGGGTAAATATATGAATCCGGAGTTAGATGTGAATGGAAATGATTTCTAAAGTTAATTTAAACTCTATGTGAATTAGAGTGAGGATACTGGACTCTTGAATGGAATTAAAAGTCGATAAATTAAATAAATTTGAAATTTATATATATATATTAATTTAATAGTGAAAATTAATATATATATAGATATGGTAATAGTGTGAACAATTGAAATTTTGACTTAATATGAATCGAAATGATTTCTAATGTAAATATAAGTTCTATTGGAATTAGAATGGAGTTAGTAAGTTTTTAAATTTTGAATTTCAAGTAATTTCGTCGATTTTGAAAATCGTTCGATTTAATCGACACGATAAAATAGCCTTCCGGGGTACAGCCTCGGAATTCGACGAGACCGGTTTCATTGGATCCGTAAAAGTATATTATCATCGGGTTTCAAATTTCGTAGCGTTTGGAGTTACCGTTTGGTCGTACGGGATAGAAACGCGTTGAAATTAATATTGAAAATTTAATATTATAATTCGATTTGAAAAGCTATCTTCCACATACAATCGAATTAGGCCTCGAAACATGCCCCATTGAGTTCAGAATATGGGCAAAACATTATAAACGCCAGACGGCATGCCTTGTTTGGAGTTTATCCAAAAAATCGCATTAATAGTCGAATATATTAAAATAATGTACACGTCCCTATCCAAAACCCTAGCCTAAAATTAGAACGCAGCCGCCACCTTCTCCTCCTCTCGATCGAACAACCACCCTTCATTCTGGCCACCAAAGGCCGATTAGGCCCTTGACTTCCATACGAAAAACGTGCGCCTCGACACGAGGAGGCGATCCAACGGTTGAGATCGACTATGGGGCGGCAGAGTGGCGGCAACCTCCATCAGAACGCGGTGTAGTTTAGGTGGTTTTCTCGGTGGAGGATGAAGGGTTAGGGGACCGAAGCGGCGTTGATGGGTAGCTCGTAGTGGGGGCGTTAGTGGGGGTTCACGCGATGGCCAGTAGTTGACCGGAGCGACGTGGAGGAGTCGATGAAGTTGGGTTCTTCGTACACGTTTGAAATGAGGAAGGAAGCACGGCTCTGATTTCATGATGGCTAAGACCTACGGTTGAGATTTTTCTAAGGTTTAAAAAAAATTGAAATTTTATATTGTTTTAAAAATCGTTAATCTTATAAATTGTATATCTAACTCATACGAGGTCTGATTGAGACGAAACAAGCGGCGATGGAATCGTGGCGACGAGCACTACATTCTGGAATTGTTTTGGAGACAATTGAAAATAGCTAAAATTTTAGGTTAAATCGAACGGGTTCGATTTAATTTAAAATTGGAAACGTTTGGCAAATAGAAAACTCAAGATGAGTTAAACTCACTCATTTGGTTAATCAGTAATGTTGTATAGAAAATAAAATTTATTTATGCTATTTGGATTGTTGAAATTGGTGGTTGTTGAAATTAATTCAGGATGACGATATAGCATCTTGAAATGCTATTATATTGGTTGAACCGGATCTAGGGTCACGATATAGCATCTCGAATTGCTATTAAACTGTTTATGTTTATTAAGTTTATTTCCAGTATTGAATCATATATGTGTGGAATTGATAAATGAATATTTAAATTACGTTGTTAAATAATAACGTAAATTGAATCGGAAAATATTGGTGTTATCTATTTGGCCAAATAAACACCATTGGATAATAAATGAAAGAGTTTGATTGTGAATGATAATTGATTAGCATAATCAATGTTTATCCTGCTATTTAATTAATTTGGACACTGATCAATGCAAATGAATTTATATTGGATAATTGATGTGTTAACAATCGATTGTTAAGTGTGGATTTGATTTACATATATGACTGTTATGTAAATGCTTGTAATTTAACTTTGATAGTTAAATTGAATTGAATAGTAGTTGATAAGTACCATTGAATTTCCGAGCCTCAGTATAACATTGGAAAGTTACAAGTTTTTGGTTTAACTTCAGATGGTATAATTTGAAGTGAAATGTTTTATTAGAAAATATATACAAAGGTTTTGTTTAAAATTTTCATTTACAAATGTTTTGTAAATGATTCCTATAGTGATATTAGTTATTTCACTTAAATGTTTTAAAGGTTTTTCGCAATTTAAAAGTCTAATTATTTATTTATGGTAATATAATTATTTAATAAATGATTAGTTAAAAATCAATTACTTTATTTGAAATATATATATTGTTTAAAAATTAATTACTTAAGTGTATGTTAAAAGTTGTTTTGGAAGTAATTATAATATATTATTAAATAATTCTGTAGATGGTTCCAAATGGTATTATTATTGATATCTCTAAAAAAAATTAAATTCTTCCTTAATCATTTTCAAAGTCCTTTATTAATAATCTATTTTAAAAGAGTATCTTCCTATATTAAACTTGGGAATTTATGTAGAGACTTTATAAGTATTATTTTGAGATGTTTATTAAAATAAAAGATTTTGGAAGAAATGATATATTTTTATAGCGTAATTCGAGGAGCATCGATTACCTACAGTTTGGGATTTTTTCGTTGGGATAGCGACGTAACCATTGTGCAAACCGCGATCTATGATTGATTGCATGGCGGAAATCGGGAGGCAGAGATTGCCTAAGTTAAGTTTGGTTTCTCTAGGATAGGGATGCAACCATCGAGCTGCGATCCATGATCGATACCGAATGATACTTCCAAATCTATTTTAATGAGTTTTCAAGTATTTTTGAAGAAAGGATTTGTGAATATACTTATTAGATGAAATAAGTATATGCTTGTTTTAAACGAGGAATTAAAATTTATCAAATTCAAAATAAATGAGGCTTAGTTATTTCAGTGGGAAATATAATCGTTGTTTGAATGTTTGTAAATTTGATAGTTAAATAACCGACTATCAAATCTTGGTCCAAATATGCAATCCTTCTTAATTTTGGTGGTAGGAAACGATTTCCTACTTAACACCGAGGGATTTTAACTCTGGAAATATCTAGGGGAAACACAGAAATTATATGGTACAGTTACCGTTCGAGGTGCTGTTGAGACTTGGTTTTGATTCATGACACGAAGCTATCACTACAACATACAGATTCGACGGCTGTTACGACAAAAAGAGAATATATACTACATGGAGACAAGACATCAAAATCGGTGCATCAACTTTTATATTATTTCGTTTTGAGTCTTAAGTCAATATTGTTAAGATCTCTCCTCGTTTACGTATATATTAGCTTATATATAATCTTCTTATTTTCAAATGATTTATACATATATAAGCATATAAAATATATATATTATCAAAGTTTTTAAAGTTAGAATCATATATAATATATATATATATATATTATATATACCTGTGTAAACTATGCAAATTGCACAGATAATACCAGGTCAGTCGACTGACCTGCTAGTATCTGTGCAACATGCATAGGTGCACAAGTATATATAAAATATATAATAAAAATCGTTTGAATATTTAGTCGACTGACCCAGAGGTTCAGTTGACTGAATTTCTATAACGGCTATATTTTCTGAAAAGACACGATCATTCGTAAAGAGTTACGAATCTCTACGAAGAGATTTGGACGCGGCGCTTCAACCGGAACTCTTCGCCAATGGTCGCTGCTATTTAACAACTATAAATACATATCCTAACTTCATTCCAATATCTTGTTTGTTCATATTTACTTTACTACCTTTACGTTCATTTTTCAACTTCATTTTCTGAAGCCTCATTTCATTTATTTCTAATTAACAACAACCTCTCTTTTCAAATTTCATTGGCCCAAAACCTAACTCTAACCTTATACATAATATATGATGCAAATGAAACCCTAGCATCCATTCTAATCTTCTTTTTTTCTTTTTTTCTTTTTCTTTTTCCTCTTCTAATCTTCTTCTTCTCTCTCATTTTTTTTCTTCTTCAAATCCACTTCCTCTTCAAATCTTTTCCTTTTTCAAACTTTCTTCTTCCTTTTCAAATCTTCCTTTCCCCCGAATCATTTTAATGTGAGCTTGCAAATTCAAAAGCTCTCATTTTTTCAAATCCAAAAGATTTCTTCTATGAAACATGTGTTTCATTTTTCATTTTTCCTACACGTCTTGCCCTAATCTTAGTTTGTTCTTCCATCTTTGCTTGAAGCCTTATCTTGAGAAAAACGTGAGTATTGAAGTTTGTTTGTTTTTTTAAAATATGTACCAGTTATTATTTTAATCATATTTCTTATAACATGAATATCTTTTGCATACAAACTCTGATTCACGCGTGGTTTCTTCCCTTGGACTCGTATTGAAATTCCAGATAATATGGAACTGGTTTAGTTAGATTTGAAGACTGTTGAAATTTTGGTCTTTTGTTGGATTTTTTGTGGGCTTTAAATCAAAGGTGAGTGATTAAACCCACTCACGCAATACTAAAATTTCTTATGTTAGTTGAATTAAAATTATGAAGTGATAAAATTTTATTGATTGTTGTTTGGTAGTTTAAATTGACATTTAAATTAATACTTAATTTAATTGCTAGCAACACCAACAATTGATAATTAGTAACTGTTATGATATATTGGTTGATTTGGATGTTGATTGTAATTGGATGCCTATTGATTGATATGTTGGATGTATGCTTGTTATTTATTTTGATATATCCCTCTTATTATCCTATTTATTATTTGACATCTTATAAATTGTCACTTGTAATAAATTGAATGAACTAAGAAATAGGTTGAAATGATATATACCTATGTCATTTAATTATGGGTTGAAATTATATAAATACATCCATGGTATTAAAATGAAATAAGTGATCACTTGGTCATAGGGTAGAAAATTATATACGGATATCGGATTGGTTAAATTAAATGGTTTCAAAATCTTGAATTTAAATTGGTTTAAATGATATTGTTTTAAAGAAAATAAAAAAATTGAATTTATATGAATTAAATTATTTTCTAAATTTGAGCTTTGAAATGTTGAAATTGAAACTGTTAAAATGAAATTGTTTAAAGATTAAATTTGAAATCTTAAAGTTGACATTGAGATATGATTTAAATTTATTGAAAGTGAATTATTTTAAAGGTTTAAACTTTAATTTAAACTTTGAATTTACTTTAATTAAAGTGGTTTAACTTGGTATTCAAAGTTTTGGATGTGAAATGATTTAAACTACATTGTGTAAAAATGAGAATTTGAATTGAAAATTTCAACCTTTAAATAAATCGTTTAAATTGAATTTGAATATAAAGTTGACATGAATTGGAAATCGAAAAAATTGATTTCGTTGTGATTTGGAACATGAGTTCAAATTGTTGTGAAAGAAAGAAACAGTTTTAATATAAACTATTTTAATATATAAGCTATTTTTAACTATCAAAATTATTTTCAATATTCAAACTGTTTTGAAAGTGGGAATCGTTTAGATGTAAATCTTTGACTTAGATACGAATGTTTTGATATGAAGGTATAACCTGTTTTGAATTCGAAATGATCATGAAGTGAATCTGATATTTTGATATGAAATATGACTTGTTCTTGAAATTTAAAAGAACCAACCGGTGTGAAAAATGACGTTTGGTTGTTAAAGAGACTAGGGTCAAATATTGTCATACTCTCTGTCAATACCAGAACCACTTTAACAACCGTGTACGCAGTGGATGTTGTCCAGAATGTAGAGGTTGAGTTGGCAACGTTTGCTGGATTTGAAAAAAGAGAACAATGATGGATAGACCTCGACACTTGTGTCAATTTGAAATGACTAAAACAGGAGCCACACCTGACCATTGAGGCTAGCATCCTCTAGCGACATCTGTTCTTCGTATTACTATATTGATTTTGACTCGATTGGTACACCTTGATTTGATTATGGGATGGATGTTCGCGGTGGGCCGTTATGGGTTACACCAGTCAGAAAACGCAAAACGGCAGTATCCTACATTGGGCATCGCCTCACGTGCCTTGTCATACTCTTTATCCTTATTCGTGCCCACTACGATTTTGTTTTAGTATGGTATCTATAGGAGACTCACTGGCTACCGACATTACTGGTTGTGTTACAGGACCTGCATAGACTATCTGCTTAAAAATGTGTTAAGGGGGATCAATGTAAAGCCTTAACGCTAAAAAATATATTTATTTTATTGATTAGACACTACATATATAGCGTATCTTACTACATATAGATAGTTTAACGGATCCTTAGGAGAAGGAAAATCTCGTAACATCTCTTAAGTTATTGCACTCACGTTGTACACTTGATAGGAGATGAAAAATCCCATAAACATATCATATTTACTTGTTTTTGATTTAACTTACATAAGAACTTTTAGTTCTAACTCGAGTGTTTTGTCTTTCCATTACGCTTGGGTCAGCCTAAGCTTTTCGGTGTTTGAAGACATTATTTCTGCAGGATGAAGACGGAGTTTGGTATATTATATTATTAGTATTATTCCGCTGCATCATTTTGGTATGTTGTTGATTGTACTCTAATTATATTGTAAAAATTGTATAATCAAATGTATATTGTAAAACAGCTCATGAACTGTTTATTTGATTATTATATTTTTTCATTTTTCTACGAGATTTTGTGTTTTATTTTCCTTATTTTCTCTTATTTTCTTATTTACCTGAGATTACCCACTTCTTACAAAATTTTTTTTTTTAGTTTTATTCAGTGATCATCTACTCAAGAGAACATTCTTCCTCATTTCTCTACTATCCAGGATCTTTCAACCAATATAAAAATATTGTTGTAATCAAATCATATAACTCACGTATATGAAACCATACATAGATGATACTTTGAGTTTTTCTCTTTCTTTTTCAATCAGAGTAGAAGAGTTTTGGAAGCAGAGAATTCATTTTGGAATTCACTACATAATTTCCTTATGGCAAAATAATTTCAAAAAGAGCTTTTCTGTCTTACTTAATTTTGGGCAAATTCTAGATGTTATCTCTCCAGTTTTAGAGTTTGTTTACATTTCTATGAATTCAGATCTACTGAACCCTTAGTTATCCCTTGTGCAAGTGTGTATATGTATTCTGTGTGCATGTGTGTATCTGGATGATTTCAGGTGACCATTTTTTTCAATACAACAATCCTGATTTACTAGTTTTCTTTATTTGTTACCTTTCCTAACCAATAAGCTTAGGTCATTTAGACTGGTTGAATCCAGGCTTGGCAAAATTGGTCAAGTTAACCTGAATTCTTTTGCTACTTTACTCAAGTAACATACAAAGTAATCTGGGTTTTCTTTTCTTTTTATATGTCTCTCAGTTCTTTTTATCCTACTATTTTTATTAACCTTTTTTTTCCATAAATTCTTACAACAAATATCAGGTTAATCTTTTAATTCCAATCTACAAATCATTTTAGATTTTTCTTAGCATTGCACATTTTTGTTAAGCATTCCAGAAGTTAATACTAGAAATTGTATTACTTAATAAGACATTCTCAAAAGCATTTCACAACTTTCAACAGAAATCTCATGATTAGTTCAATACTTGCAAACAGAAAATAACATTACATTGGTTTCCTCCCAAACAACTTAACTAACATTTCATAACATAAATTCAATTTAGCATCTATTTTAATATCCTTGAGTCTGTAACTATTATATCCAATTCCTTAGCAGCTAATTCATCCAATTCTTGATCAAGAAAATGCCTATTTACCTGCACAATCACCACGAGCTGCCTCATAAAAATATGAGACACCCAATGGTGTACAAACACACAAAGGGTCAGACTAAATTGTCTGGTATGAATAATCTTACTGAAAATCTAAATTTAAATAATTTTTCTCATACTCAAATAACTTTTAAAACAGATAAGGTAAAGCAATATTTCTCTTGTATACTTTCCTTTACCACCTGTGCATGTTCATTAATGCATAACATAATAATACATAATTCAATGGATTGTATCAGGGAGCACAAACATATAATTTCCCAATAGAATACTCTAAACCAACCCATATGATCATCATTTAATTATTTTCCTTATCTATAACTTTCTGGCTATCAGGGATTTTACCCAAACCTACCTGTGAACTTATTCTCAGAATTCAATCTCAGGTATTTTATGATGGACTTTAGCTACTTTCCTTCTATTAAAACACACATTGTCTGGGGCATATTCACTGTTAACCCAGCACACTCAGGCCCCTGGGTATAATCATACCATGTGTGAGCTTGCAATATTTCCCTTGCCAAGCCATACTTTATAGCCCTAAGATCCAAAATCCTTAGTTAAATTACTAAGTGTTCATTTTCCCTCTTTCCCCATTTATGCTAATCCCTTCTGCATCTCATAAATTAATCAGAGAAAATAAATAACTCAACCATCATGCATGTGTTCAAAGAATAACAGATCATGTTTTCATAATCATAGATTTATTCATACAAGCTAGTCTAATTTCTCAGTGTACATATTATTTAAATCATGGGTTTTAAGGAATCATGCTTATAAATATATGGTCATATATATAGTTTGCTATGATGCATCCATTTACCTCTGGCTTAATCAGATACTCACAGATTCACAAGATCTGACTAAACCACAAGCCTTTATTCTTATCTGGATTTATTTGTAATCATAGAAGTTCAGCACAAGTATAACATTGCACTTCTCTGTTACCATATGTTTAATCTTGAGACATAAGCAGCAACCACTTTATGCTACAGCCCCATTTTTCCATTTTTAGACCATAGATTTATAATATATATCCATGGAGTTTCCATGAATTAATCTATATGCAGAAGTCACATAAAGAGAGCATCTCATCTCAAAGATAATTCATGACACAATAATCATTTAAACATGGAAGCCATAAACATATTTTCTGGGTAGATTAACACAAAATATTTAAACAGATCATCAACACACCAAGATCATAAAATAAGCACAGATTAAATAAAAATATAAAACCATTTAGGCTGCCTCAATATTCAGGACTTAATGCCAATTTTCAGTGAGGTTACTCACCTTAATCCTTTTCCTTTGATCTGCTATTTCCTACTTGTCTCTAATGGCCAATGCTTCTCATTTTTTTCTTTTGCTAGCTATCTATATTTCTGTTTTATTTTTAAGAAAATGGTGACAGATCCTTTCACCCTTAAACCCTCTTTTATACAAGACCTTGGCTGCCTCTAGGGTTTTAAAATTTACCCAATGTCAATTTTACCCTACCACTTATGATCAGCCTCCCTTTCTATTCTAAGAGAAAATGGGTAAGTGGTCCATGTTTCTATTAACAGAAATTATACCTTATTACCCCGGTCACCTTATTTGCATGATCTTTGGTTTTTTTTAAAAGCTAAGAAAATTGCTAAAAGTGGACAAAGTATTTATTCAACAACTCATACTATTTCCATGCAATTTCTAATAATTTTTCTTCAGCCAGCATTTGTTTAAAATACATGTATAATACCTATATTTCTATCCTTGCCTAAGCCTTTATTTTCCTTATTCTAGACTTGTTTCAATGACACATTCATATCTGTAATAATCATGTTATGTTCATGTATCTATAGTTTACTCTAGCTTACAAATAAATTTTCTGGTTCTTTTTTTTTCAGAGAAGTATGTACATATGTATTATACCATCTTGCATACATATCAATACTTACCCGATGCATTTATGGTCAACTTATCATATATATTTTTCCTAGGCAACCAAAATTTCAAACAAATATACTAAATTAAATTATAAAACTTGTTCATAAAATCAGGGTTATCACATATACCCCTCCTTTTAGGAATTGTGTCCCACAATTCTTTCATACTTAATTCAGACATTTTCAATTCAGCAATCAATCATTCCCAGACCAATCATTAATTAAACCCATATGCATAACAAAGTATTTAATCAAATCATTCATTAGTATACTTATGTATATTTTTTTTAACCTTTTGATTCAATCAATTAGTTGTGGATAATCACTTCTGATTTTATCTTCCACCTCCCATGTGCAATCATTTGGGTCAAGACTCCATTGCACTTTTACTAATTTTATTTCTTTATTTCTCAATTTCTTAATTTCCTTTGCAACTATGCCTACAGGCTTCTTCTCATACACCATTCTGGGGTCAATCTGCACTTTCTCAAGGGATTTTAAAATTGTTTCTTCATCATGAACCCATCTCCTTAACTGGGATACATGAAAAACATCATGCATTGCTCTCATCTCCTCTGGCAATTCTAACTTATAGGCTACATTTCCAATTCTTTCTAGAATTTTATATGGTCCTATATATCTTGGAATCAGCTTTCCTTGTTTTCCAAATCTCAAAATCTTTTTCATGGGTGATATCTTAATAAATACATAATTTCCCACATCATACTGCACTTCTTTCCTCTTTTGATTAGCATATTTCTTTTGCCTGTCTTGGGCAGAAGCAATCCTTTTCCTAATCAAGGCTATCTTTTCAGAGGTCTCTTTTACATTTTCTGGTCCTAAGACCACCTTCTCCCCAGACTCAATCCAACTTGATGGTGATAAACAGGGTCTACCATAGAGTGCTTCAAAGGGTGCCATGCCTATGCTACTGTGATGGCTGTTGTTATATGCAAATTCTGCCAGAAATATGTGATCTTCCCAACTTCCTCCCCAATCCATTATACATGCCCTCAACATGTCTTCAAGTAATTTGTTCACAATTTCTGTTTGGCCATCAGATTGAGGGTGATATGCTGTGCTCAAGCATAAATCAGTCCCCATTGCCTTGTGGAAAATTTGCCAGAATTTTGAAGTGAAGATGGTATCTCTATCACTTACTATAGTCTTTGGTATTCCATGCAATCTAACTATTTCTTTAATAAATAACTGAGCTAAGGTGCATGCATTCCTATCTGATTTTACAGGTATAAAATGAGCTGTTTTGGTTAACCTATCAACTACAACCCAAATACTATCATTTCCCCTCCTAGTCTTAGGCAAACCATCAATAAAGTCCATTGATATGTCTTCCCATTTCCATTGTGGTATTTGTAAAGGTTGAAGCATTCCTGAGGGTCTTTGATATTCAGCCTTTACCTGTTGACAAACCATGCACTTAGACACATATAATGCCACTGCACTCTTCATACCAATCCACCAATAATCTCTTTTTAGGTTGTGATACATTCTTGTGCTTCCTGGGTGTATGGTGTACTTGCTTTTGTGATAAGCATCCAAAATTTCTTGCTTCAATTCTTCAATGATAGGAACACATATTCTCTTTCCCTTCTCCAAATGACCTTGTTTATTCAATTGAAATCCTTCCACTATCTCACCATTTAATATCTGAACTTTCTTCTCAAGTAAAAATGGATCTTGGTCTTGTAGCTTTACAATTTTATTTTTCAATTCTGATCCCAAAGTAACAAAACTCAACTTCCCTATTTCTTCCTTCTCACTGCATATGCTCATATTTTCCTCACTGTCCCTTTTTACTTCTGAGTCAATCAGTAATGATAAAGTATTAAACTCTTCTATCATCAATCTAGCTATATTGGCACGCTGTCTACTTAGAGCATCTGCCACTTTATTAGCTTTGCCAGGTGTATATAGTATTTCAAAATCATATGAGGCTAAGGGTTCAATCCATCTTTGCTGCCTCATGTTCAATTCTTTTTGTGAAAACAAATATTTGAGTGACTTATGATCTGTATAAACTTCAAATTTAGCCCCTAATAAATAATGTCTCCATAACTTAAGAGTATACACTATAGCAGACAATTCAAGATCATGTGTAGCATACTTTACCTCACTGGGCTTCAACTGTCTAGAGGCATAAGCTATCACTTGATGTTGTTGCATCAACACTGCCCCAAGTCCTTGTCCACTTGCATTAGTATATATCACCAAATTCGCATTCCCTTCAGGCACCTTTAATATTGGAGCTTGTATTAATGCTTCTTTTAATCTCTCAAAGGCTTTCCCACACTCCTCAGTCCAAACAAAAGCCTGATTCTTTCTAGTCAATCTAGTTAATGGAATTGAAATTTTTGCAAAATCCTTTATAAACCTTCTATAATAACCAGCCATTCCCATAAATGACCTAACCTCTGTGACACTGGTAGGCCTTTTCCATGTTTGAATTGCCATCACCTTATTGGGATCTACAGATAGGCCTTTTTCTGATACTACATGACCTAAAAATTTTACCTCGTTTTGCCAAAAAGTACACTTTGAAAATTTTGCCTTCAAATTTTCTTGCCTTAATTTCTGCAGTACTATATGCAAATGATTCCCATGCTCTTCAATTGTTTTAGAATAAATTAGTATATCATCAATAAATATCAATACAAATTTATCTAAATATTTTCTAAAAATTCTATTCATCAAATCAACAAAGTAAGAGGGGGCATTAGTCAAGCCAAAGGGCATCACTAAAAATTCATAAAGTCCATATCTAGTGTTAAAAGCAGTATACTTGATGCTTTCCTCTTCTACTTTCATTTGATGAAATCCTGAAGCTAAGTCGAGTCTAGAAAATATTTTTGCACCATTCAATTGATCAAAAAGATCATCAATTCTTGGTAAGGGGTATTTATTTTTAATTGTGATTTTATTTAACTCTCTATAATCAATGCATAATCTGAGAGATCCATCTTGCTTCTTAACAAAAACCACTGGTGCTACCTATGATGAGCTACTAGGTCTGATGAATCCTTTTTCTTCTAGTTCAACCAACTGCTTTTTCAGTTCTATTAATTCCTTAGGCCCCATTCTAGTTGGCCTCTTAACCACTGGGTTAGCTCCTGGAATTAGTTTGATAGAAAACTCTACTGGTCTATGGTTAACAATTCCCTTAACCTCACCAAACACATCAGCATACTGATTTACTATAGGGATTTCTTCTAATGCAGGCATATGCTTCTCACTAGTCAAGTTAACAAGAGTGGCTATGCTTCTGTTCTTATCTGCTTCACAAAGAACAACTACCCTTTTTCCATCAGAAGTTTTCAATGATAAGGTGGAGGTCTCCATATTTATAACTGTCTTATATCTTTTTAACCAATCAACTCCTAAAATAACTCCCATGCCTGGATATTGCAACACATATAGGTCTGCACCAAACATATGTCCCCCTATATTCAGTCCTAATTGTTTACATATTATACCCAATACACAGGAACTACCTAAAGGACTTTTAATAAGCAAGGGCTTATCTACAAGCATACAATTTAATTTTAGCTGTTGTACAATGTCATGGGAAATTAATGAGAGTGTAGCCCCAGTATCATACACTACTGCAAAAGGTATTGAGTGAATAAGCAAAGTACCTTCAACTTGGCCATGATTTTCAACATTTGGACTTTCAGTTATTTTGCTTTTCCCTTCCAAAATTCCCATCTTTCCTTGCCTCAAATCTGGACAATTCCTTCTTATACGCCCTTCCTTCCCACACAGATGACACTTGAAAGATGCTGGTTTGGGATTTGTACACCTATTCGTCATGTGCCCCTCTTGCCCACAATTATAGCAAGTGATCTTCTTTTTAACCTCAGCAGTTTTGGCTTCTTCGGATTGCTTGGTGGAAGCTACATCCGTTTTCTTTTTATCATAAGGGTGAAACTTACCCTTTCCTTTCTTGTTCTGGTTATTTTTAAATGCTCTGAAATTTTCTCTGGCTTTATCATGCTGTTCAAGGCTCAAAGTCAGATCTAAAACTTGATCAAATGTCCTATCCTTATATGGCAGCATGGCTCTACTGAGACTGGCATTCAATCCTTGGATGTATCTGCCATTTTTAGCTTCCTTAGTTGTGATGAGCACTGCACCATACTTTGCTAGTGATTCAAACTTCTGGGTATACTTAGTAACACTCATAGTTCCCTGTCTTAATTTAATGAATTCTTCCAGCAAAGACTCTTTAGCTGATGCAGGTACAAATCTTCCTTCCAACATTTCTTTAAACTGGTTCCATGTCACCTCTCCTTCAGGTCTTCCAGCTATAATAACCTCCCACCAATCCAAAGCTGCTCCTCTCAAATGTCTAGATGCTATTAGCCTCTTCTTTTGGTCTTCAACTTGCATATCAGCAAAGATTCTATCCATAATTCTGAGCCAATTTTGAATTCCCATTATTCCTTCTGTTCCATCAAAAGTCCTGCCTCCAAGATTGGTAAAGGTCTTGAGTAGTTTAGAAAGCTCCTCATGTGGATTTTCTTGCCTATTGCCTACCCCATCCCTTATAGCTCTCATGAAATCTTGCATATTCACCATGGGTGGTTCACTTGGTCTTACCATGGTTCTATGGATACAACACTTTGGGTTAGTCCATTATATCTAATCTTTTATAAGTTAACCTATTCCAACTTATTATCATTCAATTATAACAGATATTATTAATATAAGTATATAAAGACAAGGCATCCAAGACAGTCAATACTTTCATACATTCAAAACAACCAAGTTCATTCAAGATTTTTTTTTACTATGTTATTTATCAACATAGCTCTGATACCAAATTGAGATGACCCACTTCTTACAAATTTTTTTTTAGTTTTATTCAGTGATCATCTACTCAAGAGAACATTCTTCCTCATTTCTCTACTATCCAGGATCTTTCAACCAATATAAAAATATTGTTGTAATCAAATCATCTAACTCACGTATATGAAACCATACATAGATGATACTTTGAGTTTTTCTCTTTCTTTTTCAATCAGAGTAGAAGAGTTTTGGAAGTAGAGAATTCATTTTGGAATTCACTACATAATTTCCTTATGGCAAAATAATTTCAAAAAGAGCTTTTCTGTCTTACTTAATTTTGGGCAAATTCTAGATGTTATCTCTCCAGTTTTAGAGTTTGTTTACATTTCTATGACTTTAGATCTACTGAACCCTTAGTTATCCCTTGTGCAAGTGTGTATATGTATTCTGTGTGCATGTGTGTATCTGGATGATTTCAGGTGACCATTTTTTTCAATACAACAATCCTGATTTACTAGTTTTCTTTATTTATTACCTTTCCTAACCAATAAGCTTAGGTCATTTAGACTGGTTGAATCCAGGCTTGGCAAAATTGGTCAAGTTAACCTGAATTCTTTTGCTACTTTACTCAAGTAACATACAAAGTAATCTGGGTTTTCTTTTCTTTTTATATGTCTCTCAGTTCTTTTTATCCTACTATTTTTATTAACCTTTTTTTTCCATAAATTCTTACAACAGATATCAAGTTAATCTTTTAATTCCAATCTACAAATCATTTCAGATTTTTCTTAGCATTGCACATTTTTGTTAAGCATTCCAGAAGTTAATACTAGAAATTGTATTACTTAATAAGACATTCTCAAAAGCATTTCATAACTTTCAACAGAAATCTCATGATTAGTTCAATACTTGCAAACAGAAAATAACATTACATTAGTTTCCTCCCAAACAACTTAACTAACATTTCATAACATAAATTCAATTTAGCATCTATTTTAATATCCTTGAGTCTGTAACTATTATATCCAATTCCTTAGCAGCTAATTCATCCAATTCTTGATCAAGAAAATGCCTATTTACCTGCACAATCACCACGAGCTGCCTCATAAAAATATGAGACACCCAATGGTGTACAAACACACAAAGGGTCAGACTAAATTGTCTGGTATGAATAATCTTACTGAAAATCTAAATTTAAATAATTTTTCTCATACTCAAATAACTTTTAAAACAGATAAGGTAAAGCAATATTTCTCTTGTATACTTTCCTTTACCACCTGTGCATGTTCATTAATGCATAACATAATAATACATAATTCAATGGATTGTATCAGGGAGCACAAACATATAATTTCCCAATAGAATACTCTAAACCAACCCATATGATCATCATTTAATTATTTTCCTTATCTATAACTTTCTGGCTATCAGGGATTTTACCCAAACCTACCTGTGAACTTATTCTCAGAATTCAATCTCAGGTATTTTATGATGGACTTTAGCTACTTTCCTTCTATTAAAACACACATTGTCTGGGGCATATTCACTGTTAACCCAGCACACTCAGGCCCCTGGGTATAATCATACCATGTGTGAGCTTGCAATATTTCCCTTGTCAAGCCATACTTTATAGCCCTAAGATCCAAAATCCTTAGTTAAATTACTAAGTGTTCATTTTCCCTCTTTCCCCATTTATGCTAATCCCTTCTGCATCTCATAAATTAATCAGAGAAAATAAATAACTCAACCATCATGCATGTGTTCAAAGAATAACAGATCATGTTTTCATAATCATAGATTTATTCATACAAGCTAGTCTAATTTCTCAGTGTACATATTATTTAAATCATGGGTTTTAAGGAATCATGCTTATAAATATATGGTCATATATATAGTTTGCTATGATGCATCCATTTACCTCTGGCTTAATCAGATACTCACAGATTCACAAGATCTGACTAAACCACAAGCCTTTATTCTTATCTGGATTTATTTGTAATCATAGAAGTTCAGCACAAGTATAACATTGCACTTCTCTGTTACCATATGTTTAATCTTGAGACATAAGCAGCAACCACTTTATGCTACAGCCCCATTTTTCCATTTTTAGACCATAGATTTATAATATATATCCATGGAGTTTCCATGAATTAATCTATATGCAGAAGTCACATAAAGAGAGCATCTCATCTCAAAGATAATTCATGACACAATAATCATTTAAACATGGAAGCCATAAACATATTTTCTGGGTATATTAACACAAAATATTTAAACAGATCATCAACACACCAAGTTCATAAAATAAGCACAGATTAAATAAAAATATAAAACCATTTAGGCTGCCTCAATATTCAGGACTTAATGCCAATTTTCAGTGAGGTTACTCACCTTAATCCTTTTCCTTTGATCTGCTATTTCCTACTTGTCTCTAATGGCCAATGCTTCTCATTTTTTTCTTTTGCTAGCTATCTATATTTCTGTTTTATTTTTAAGAAAATGGTGACAGATCCTTTCACCCTTAAACCCTCTTTTATACAAGACCTTGGCTGCCTCTAGGGTTTTAAAATTTACCCAATGTCAATTTTATCCTACCACTTATGATCAGCCTCCCTTTCTATTCTAAGAGAAAATGGGTAAGTGGTCCCTGTTTCTATTAACAGAAATTATACCTTATTACCCCGGTCACCTTATTTGCATGATCTCTGGTTTTTTTTTAAAAGCTAAGAAAATTGCTAAAAGTGGATAAAGTATTTATTCAACAACTCATACTATTTCCATGCAATTTCTAATATTTTTTCTTCAGCCAGCATTTGTTTAAAATACATGTATAATACCTATATTTCTATCCTTGCCTAAGCCTTTATTTTCCTTATTCTAGACTTGTTTCAATGACACATTCATATCTGTAATAATCATGTTATGTTCATGTATCTATAGTTTACTCTAGCTTACAAATAAATTTTCTGCTTCTTTTTTTTCAGAGAAGTATGTACATATGTATTATACCATCTTGCATACATATCAATACTTACCCGATGCATTTATGGTCAACTTATCATATATATTTTTCCTAGGCAACCAAAATTTCAAACAAATATACTAAATTAAATTATAAAACGTGTTCATAAAATCAGGGTTATCACATTACCTCATTGATAATCTACCATTTTGAATGGTTTGAGTTAGACATGTATGGTTTATTGTCGATTTAAACCGTCCAAAAAGGTGGGTCGTCGCATTTTGGGTGATCTTGTTGAGGCCAATACTGTTGTCAGGGAGAAGTCCCAAGATCCTTTACTATATGACCCAGTAGTCATAAATTATATATTGAACCTCCATCTTCAGAAAGCTGAAAGTGGGATGTTTTCAGACAGTGATGGTTATTTGCAGAGGAAAGAACAAGAAGTGGATGGTGATAGCTTTGATTACATTAAGAATAGTAAACATATAACATGAATTTGTAAAGGATCAGGTTTTGAGATTGCCACTTCAAATAGATTTGATGGTTTAAGGTGCTTGGATGACTCGAATTTGTTTCAAGTTGCAGTGGCTGAAAATAACAGGGTTGATAAATTGGTGGATAAGGCAAATAGGATAGTTGAATGATGAAGATATTGGAAACGTGTGCAAGGCTGTAAATATGCATAGTGACGTTGGAAGCATGCACAAGGCTATAAATATGCACAATGATGTAGAAAATAATCCTAGTTCCCTTGTTCTTTCTTTTTCAAATAATTTGCAAAAACATAGTGTTGTTGCACAATCAGATGCAAATTGAGATGTATGTAGAAAATTCGTGCGAAATGCATGGTGCAAATGTGGTGGATACACATGTACAGGATAGGCATGTTATTTGTAATGTGAATGAAGATACGCGGGCTTTTGATGAGAATGAAATTACACAGGCTTTGCATGGTGGGCTGATTATGAATAATTACAGTGAAGAACATGAACAGAGGGTGGAGTTTAGTCACATAGTTTTGGAAAAGGATAAACTGTTGCATACAGTAGATGATATTGTGTTGGATGAGAATAATGTGCGTAACAAGGAAAAAGGGGAAAGGATGTTGCCTCTTGATAGTGTGAACAAGGCTATTATGGATGAAAGGACTTGTCATATAGGCTGTATAGATGACGTAGATAATGTCTATGATATTGTTTTCGTGCATGGTGATGGTTTGGAAATAGGAGTTGTTGAGCATAATAAGGACATATGTGGAAATGTGCAGGAACCATGTGATATTGCTATTTCATTTGATGTGTGCATGGTCATGTGTCTATACAAGATAATATGATAATGAACAGAGACTTATTGGGTGATAAAATTCAGGCTTATTCACATATTGGGTTTGAGAGTGGGGATAAAGCGGGTTTGGGTGTTGAAGAGGCAAATGTGGGAACAATTGTGCATGTAAAGGAGATAGATGTGGGATCAAATGTGTACATACATGATGAGGGTGCTATTCTAATTGGTTGTTTGCATGGAGATGGTGTTAGTTCGAGTAAAGCGGGCACTAGAGAGACTGTTTCGAAGGCATATAGAGACATTGGATCTAGTTCGAGTGCATCTAAATCGATGAGGAGGAGCGCTCGACTTTGTAGAGCGGCCACTAGAGTTTCTGATGACTGTAGCTTAGGTACGGATTTACTTTTGGGTAGTATGTATACTTTATGTGCTTTGAGTAGTTTATCCACTAGTGATATGTTATATTTAGCTAGGAGTTCGGGATTTATTTTTGATGATATTCAGATAGATGCTGAATATATTAGGAGTAGAGAATTAGAACAGACTAGATCATTTATACCATGAGATACATCAGTTGGAACGTTAGGAGTTTACACGATTTAGGAAAATGTAGTAAAATTAGGATATTTTTTGAAGATAATAATATTGATATTGTTTTATTACAGGAAACAAAAGTAGAATACCTTGATTATAGAATTTATAGGTGTTTAGGGGGACTTTACATTAGTCATTGGATCATCTACCTACTAAGGGTAGTTCCAAAGGATAATGGTGGGTTGGAAAGAAAACTATATTAAACTTTTACAGTATATCGCTAAATCTCATTCGGTACATTTAATTTTTTCTAATCTTGATGATGGAACTTTTTTAAATATTACTAATATTTACGGACCGAACTCTAAAATAGATCGTAGAGTTCTTTGGAGTGAGTGTCTAGAGTTTAGAGCACTTGCTCCAGGTCCTTGGATGATGGATGTGAATTTCAATATTACTAGATTTTTAGGAGAAAGAACACCTAGAGAAGGTGATTTTTCTGCTACGGATGAATTTGACCAATTCATTATTAATAGCAATTCAATCGAATTACTGTTAAATAATAGATGATACACTTGATCGAATAAAAGAGATGACCCGTCGACGACCCTTTTAGATAGGATTTTTATTGGTAATGAAATAGAAGACAAATATCATGTTTGTAAAGTGATTGAGCTTTCGAGTATTTAATCTAATCATTGTCCAGTTGTCTTGTTTTGTAATAATCAGATTAATGGAAAAAAATATTCAGATTTGAAAAAATGCGGCTATTAGAGAATAATTTCTCAGAATTAATTGCAAATAAATGGTTATCATTGGGTAAATACAAATATAATTTTTTCGGAAATATGGTTAAAATATTTGTAGGTACAATTAGAGATTTAAGAATTTTTCTTAAAAACGTAATAAAGATGTTTTGGTAATATTAGAATTAAAAAGGATAAATTACTAAACGAGATTTTAAAGTTTAATGAAATAGAAGAAATCAAAAACTCGAATATTTCAAAAAAAATATGCTTTCAAATTTAAAAGATAAATTGCATAAAATTTTGACACAAGAAAAAGTAATGTGGAAACAAAGATCTAGAATTCAATGGATGGATGAAGGTGGTATGAATACTAAATTTTTCCATAAAGTAGCCAATGGAGGAAAACGTAGTAATACCATTAATTCTATATTAATTAATAATGTTGAGATTTTTGATCAAAATGAATTAAATAAGGCATTTACTAATTATTATAAAGGAATTTTTGGAACTAAAAATAAGCATAAGGTTAGAGCTGAATGGGACGAATTATCTCCAAACGACGCAAGAATTGATTTAGATGGGTTAGATGTTCCATTCACAAAAGAGAAAATTTTGAGGGCTATAAAAGATATGTCAAACTATAAATCACCTGGTCCGGATGGATTCCCCATAGTATTTTATGAAAAGTTTTGGCGTGTTCTAAAATATGAGTTGATAAATATGTTTAATGAATTTTTGTAATAGTTCATTACAATTAGGAAGGTTTAACTTTGCTAACGTTATCCTATTACACAAGGAAGTTGGTGCAAATGAACTAAAAGATTTTAGACCTATTTCATTATAAATTGTTCTTTCAAAATCATTTTTAAGGTTTTAACTAATAGACTAAACACTAAAATGAATGATTTAATTGATATTACCTAAACAGCATTTATCAAAGGTAGGAATATTACATATGGAGTAGCAGTAGTTCAAGAATTCATTAACCATTGTTGTAAAAATAATATCATTTATGCACTTTTAAAACTGAGCTTTGTCAAAGCTTTTGATTCAATCAATTAGGATTTCCTTAATGAGTTGTTATTAGCCAAAGGTTTCAGTATTAGATGGGTGGGTTGAATTATATCATTACTTAAAACTGAAAATTCAAGTATCACGGTTAATGGTATATTATATAATAAAATTCAATCAAAACGCGGACTTAGGCAAGATTATCCATTATAACCTCTTTTGCTTAGTCTAGTTACAGACGTTTTTGCTAAAATTATCAAACTAGCCATTAGAAATGGGATTCTATATAATATATCGGTAATAAAATTACGAATAATGGCATTTCCATTCTTCATTCCATGCTTATTCTTCTCATTTACCAAGATATATTATAACACTTAAGTTTACATTATATAGTTTTAAGTTGCCCTTAGGTCTAAAAATAAATTTCGATAAGAGTTCTATGCTAGTTTTGAATGATAAAGATAAGATAGAAAATCAAGTCGCTTGTACATTAAATTGTAAAATTATGAAATTTCCCTTAGAATATCTAGGTTTTTTAATAAGATCAACTAAGCTCAAATATGATGATTGGTTATTAATAATTGATAAAATTAACGATAGATTAACTAATTGGAATGGTAGATTTTTATCAATGGCTAGTATCCTTATCAATTCTGTTTTATCAACATTACCCATATATTGGATGTCCTCTTATCGTTTTCCTGAATGAGTAATTGATAAAATAGATAAAATTAGAAGAGATTTTCTAGAATGGTGATAATTTTAATCATATTTCAAAATGTTTGGTTAATTGGAAAATAGTATGTAAATCTAAAGGTAAGGTAGGATTATGTATTACAAATTTACATAATTTTAACACGATCTTATTAGGTAAATGGATATAGAAATTTACTGCTGATGATGAGAATTTAATTTGGAAAGAAATCATATCGAATCAATGGTATAATGGTATATATAATATACAACATATTTATACTAATAATTTAAATAACATTTCTCATTTTGGAAATCTATAACAAACATATTTCTACTAATAATTTAAATAACATTTCTCCATTTTGGAAATCTATAATAAAAAATCATTATGATATTTATAAATTAAGAGTTAATAATGTGGTACATTCGGGGAATAATACCTCTTTTTGGTATGATAGTTGGATATCAGTAATTCCTCTTAGAATAGAATTTAATGGACTTTATGAGATTTGTAATTTTAAGAATGTGTTGATATCAGAAATATATAGACCAAATTTAAATTTTTGATGGGAATTTAGTCTTAATTGTACAGTAGTTGGCAATACTTTTTATTATTGTGTGCTAAATTAGAGCTTTACAATATCGCTAATGAGAAAGACATTAAAATTTAGTATTAGGATAAAAGTAAAAAATATTCATCTCATTTTTTTAAATTTTATAAACTTTTCGGAAACTAAATTGAAAATATTCAAATACATATGGAAAGTTAGTGTTCCGCCTAAAGCAAAAGTGCACATGTGGTTAATTTTACACGGAAAATTGAATACTATAGAATTTTTAAAAAAGAAAAATATTTTTAATGACAAAAATGTTATTTATTTAATAATAAAATGGAAAATATTATAAATTTATATTTTGAATGTAATATAACTAGATTTATTGTAGTAAAAACTCTTAATATTTTTTATTTGAATTTAAATTATAGACATATTAATTATGAATAATATTAGAATAATCTTAGATTTTTTTATAGGGGTCACAGTAGGTTTTTACTGGATACTATTTACACAATAACCTGTTGGTATATTTAGTGTGGAAAAAATCAACGTGTGTTTAATAATATTAGTATGGATTTGGAAAATTTAATATATGTAATTTCTCTATTTAGTTTTAATTGGATTTCTAATCCTAACTATAAATTTAAAAAAAAATTGAGTTTTAAAGAGTTCCTTAAAAAATAAAAGCTCGCATTGAATTTTTAAAGAACAATATCATTTTAAAGAATAGAAAAAATATTAAAGAGCTAATTTTAACTTCCTTGGATAACCTTAATATGGTAACATTTGATGTTTCGTTTTTATAAGGTTATTAGCTTCGTTCTATGTCTTTTATTTGTTTCTTTTTGTGCAACAAGATTGAGTTATATTCTTTAAAACCAAATATTGAACTTTTATATGCCAAATTATAGACATTGCATTTTTTGGAAATCTAAGAACTTTTTCAAAAGTAAACAATTATAGATGTACACTTTGCTTTAGAACTACAAAGTAAAATTTTATTAAAAAATACATAATTATCACAAAACAAGTATCTAAGTCATGAGTTTTAGAACTCCAAGAACTTCTGCTTTCCTTTAAGCATATGTTTATTTAAAACTGAAACATATGAGCTTGGAGGAATATTGACTGTTCTTTGTTTTTTTTAACTTATATTAGTCTCTGTTTGAAATGACAAATTAGTTGTGAAGTTTACGAGCTGAGCTTTAAAAAATGAGAGCTAATTTTGTGTGAAGATAAGGTTACAATATGGCCTGCGTGTTCTGTTGTGTATCTAGTACAAAAAAATAAGAACTTCTGAAAGTAAGAAATTTACCATCATGAGGTAGCTTTATATAATGATCTGCGCATTGTTTTGCATGTTCTGGAAAACATATTTTCCGCTAGGAATATCATCGTTCGAAAGGCCTAAAGGCCTATCAGTTAGGAGACTTGTGCACATGTGTTATATTGCATTTGTTGCACTGTGTTGTACTAGCATGCACTGTCTACTTCCCCATGTACTTTCAACTATAATTGCAGTTAAAACAGGGCATTGTTATTAAATGCAGCGACTGATGTCCAAAAGTGCATTATAGGTTGTACCCAACCTAGTTATAAGTATGTCATCTGGACCAAATCAGTATTGTTATATCAAGTTTAATCATGTCATTGTTTGATCGATGATAATGTTTCAAAACTTGTACTTGGATAAACATAGCTCTATTTGGCGTATAATGGCAAAAGTAGTATGCATGTCTATGAAATATGAACTAGAACACTGTATTTCCTTTGGTGGTATTCTTTTGTTGAGCTAATTTAATAAACTGAATGAATTAACCACATGTCAATTTGAAGTTGTTATGTTTATGATTTCATGTCATTTCACAGGTGAGTAATTTTATATTTCATGTGCATGCATCCTTTCGTATAAATATATTTCGTGTGATATATTGCCTGGGATGGATACTAGTGACGGCCTATATATATTTATCACATGTTTTGCATATCACCTGCATGCTTTCGTGTATCCATAAGTGTACGTATGTCTTTCTGAACTCGTATTTACCTGCAGCATGAGAAAAAATGGAAAAGGAACAATAGCTAGGGCCGGTCCTATTGTTTTTGTTACCCTAGCGAGGTTTTGAGACAGCAAAATTTTTTTCGAAAAAACAAAAAAAATCCTAGGACCGAACCTGAATTGATGCCCCAAATTTTCATGTTGCTTACCAGTCAACCATTATATCAATACAAAATATAATTATCAAAAGCTATTTCCATACAAAATATTTCTATTTCTTGCCCCTGTTAAGTCGGTTGCCTTAGTCGACGGGCTCCCTCGACTTCCCCTTGGGACGACCCTGACAATAGCTTCCATACCTGGCTATAGCTGGGCAGTGGGCAGTAATGGTTGCAAAGACCATCGATTTCCATAAGAGCATACCTTCTGGAAACATATGAACCCAACCACGACAAAGCCATATCCATTCCTTGATGTAACAAATGAAATAGTAGTAGTGCATAGGTGAAATTCAGTGGAAATTTTGATTATGAAATTCTATATACTCGTCTAAGGAACGACGGAATGATGAATTGTTGCTCGTGCTTCCGTTTTTCTCAAAACACGAAAAATGAAAAAAAAATTGTTTTCTATTTTGTGTGTTAAATTCGTGTTCTAAAATGACAATTTTTCATAATATACATGCGTTGTTCGTATTTTTGTATGGACGAAAACTCAAAACTAAAAACGGTAAACCAAACATAGCCTAAGCCTTCCTACCAGAAAGACACCAGACCAAAAAGAAAATGAGGGTACTCACTAACTGTTTATGTATTTGGATCCAGATCCTGCTACTTACATTTCAAAAGATATATAGAACTGGTTTGAATACCAAAAGGGGGTTTGAAATTTATAACATAACAAATGGTTTAGTTTTATACCTGCTATAACCATGAATATGTGGGGAACAAAACAGAAGTCTAAAAATTAACTATTGCAATATAAAGCCAAATAATAGTAAGAATAGTATAAAACTTAATTTAGTTTCCGTGGATAATTTGACTAGGAGAACATTTAGTTCTCCTTATCAGGTTATTAGTCTTGTAGTTAATTTTTTTGTTCATTTGATTGTCTTCTATTTGATTTACACTCATTATTAGGATATAAGCCTTTATTAGGTTATTATGTTATATGTTTGATTTATACTCTTTATTGTTCCTTGCATAGTGTTAAATATAATTGTTGATTTTTCTTTGTCTTTTATGTTTAGATTAGTATATTTTTATTTCGTATATTTTTGTATATAAACACACACACATATGTAGGGTGCTTACTCTTTTTTGTATAGTTTCTTAGCAGTTTCAGGTATGCTTACTGGTTTGGATGGATTTATCTGATTTTGCAGAATAGAGCATTTTTCTTATTTTGTGGTTTTTTGTTTTATTATTATTTTGGACCTTAGTTCTCTGGATTTGGGGGATTTTTTTTTTATTTTTATTTTCCATATGGTATGGAGGGTATTGCTACCTGTCAGACATGTTAACTTCTTCTTTTTTAAGTGTACAATAAAATTACATGAGTGCTCTTCTCTAATCATAGAAGATCGCTCATTTTTCTCAAAAACAACCTATTCTTAATAACTACTTTTCTTATTTTAACAAATTTAGCAAAAGGATAAAATAAATGAGAAAAATATATTTGCAGATAATTGTCTTCAACAAAAATAACTAAAATATTATTAGGGTGGTATTTTTATGCCTTTATAGGCACTATCATGTTTCAAATATTTGTTTAAGCTTGAAGGACAACATTATATATCTATATATTATGGAACAAGATTATAATTTTCATCTTACTTGTATAACAATCAGTAGATTATAAATACTATACTATGTTGATTTTTTAATGTATTGAGAAAAAAATTAAAAGCATTTGTAATGATGTTTGATTGATACTCGAGAAAAAAGTCCTATCCAATGTCCAGTTGGATCTCTGATGAAAACTCATAGTCGATATTAGAAGTCATGATATTATATGGAGAACATAATTGAATAAATGTTGATTACATAAAAGAAACAAGCTAAAAGTGAGAAACTATCGATTTAAGAGTCGACTTCAAATTTAAAATATGTTTGAATCTAGAATTAGGTAATAAGCGACTATCAGTATGTTGAAATAGGAGAGGTATACATGGTGTTTCCACTTAATTGATTATTGTAAAGTGTTTCCAAAAAACAATGAAGGTATTGATGTACATAATTGGAATGCAATTTTTATCTTTGCTTTTTGTGGAAAAATGTAAATTTTATCTTTGATAAATCATACTATTTGCAGGATTTAATTTACAATAGAACGAATTAACTTTAGCTATTTCTTGCATTTTATAAAGTCATTATTTTGCTACAAATCAGTCCTACTTTCATTTAATATTTGTTGCTTCTTTACATATGTTGGTGTCTATTTTAAAATTACTTTCTTCTACATAGTAATACAACCATTATAATAATTTCTTCTAATAATAATAATAATAATAATAATCAACAGCTCCTATCAGAAACTGAGTTTCCTTCCTTTTGGCCTAACCGGCATCCCAATGAAATACATCCAAAAAGTATTTATACTTGTATCTATGGGTATTTTGTGTTATATTGATATTAGTTTACTTTGAATTATGCTTATTGCTACGTTATTCGGTTTTATGTTTATGGAAAAATTTAAACTAATGGAAAAGTTGTTTGTTTCAAAATTTTGTGTATTACGTATAATTTGCATGTCATAATACACTATATGTATCAAAAAAATCTAATGTTTCAAAGTTTCTACGATGTTTTATTAATTTAGTTAGAGTTGTGTGATGCCAAAAAATGTAATAATGCAAATTGTGGATTGTTGTTTATTTGAATCAAATTTGAAACTCTTTCACTTTGAGCACAATTTCTCTATCCAAGTTTAGAGAACACTATTAGCATAGTAAACTACATGCATATTTAAATTTATATATTAAACATACAATAAACACATATTCAACTTATATCACTTACATTTGAAAATTAATAGGCATGGTTAGTAATGTAATACTTACCATGTTAGAAATAACTGATGGATGAGGTTTTCTTTGTATAAAGTCATTTTTCCCCAAATATGTGAAGTTTTACTTCGTGTGCTTCAAGATTACTAAAGCAGATTTACCAACAAAAATTTATCAATGATGTTCGAGAAAAAACTAGTATAAAAATTACTATCCATGGATAAACGCTTTCACATTCATATAATAAAGAAAAATATAAAAATGCACTATTAGATAAATTATATGATGATACCATATGCATAACACAGGTTCGCACTAGTTATTTGTAATAAAATCTCAATAATAAAAAATCAAAGTGGATGTGGACCAAAAATTTGCCCAAACCACTACACAAATTATGTTCCTCTTTTTATTATTGTTTCTACTTTTGTGTGATCGGCTATGGAACTGATATATATTGCTTTTTTTACTGTTATTCATCAATATGATAATAGATCTAGTAGAAAAACTACCAAATCTTCGTTGCTCCATTTTGCTGATAAAAGGAGGATCCATAAGAACTTCGAAGATCCATAAGAACGCGAGTCCAGAATCATATCCAATGACTTGGGTATAAATGTAGATATTGCAGTAACATCAATACCGCAATGGTACCATATCTATTCAATTCAGATGAACTCGCTATAGAGATTTGAAAACAAAAAATAAAAAATAAAAAATAACATTGACCGACAATATAACAAATATTGAATCATCGCAAAAAAACAAACATTTCAAGTTAGCAAATTGTAGCACATCAATTATGTTAGCATATGTACTTCCATATGCTTTTAGCAAAATTCTCAAAGCACTAATGTAAAATAGTGAAAAGACAGTTCCATCTTAGATTTTCCAATGGTAAAATGAGTAATGAGATCTCATCAAGCAATGTTGAATTTAGAGAAATGTCATAGTACATGTCCCGATCATAATAGTTGGGAGCCAACTTATATATTTGGCTAAGATTTGAATGTAATGCTGTCTTGGTATGTCAAAATAATTAGCCTATATATGATTCTGATGTGTTATCCCATGGTTACCGAACTTCTATCATTTAGTTCCAAAACCGTTTTAGAAGCATTCGATTTTAATATATATTCAACATGATTATTAAGTCGATGCAACTCTAATGTATTTCTATTGCAGTTTTCACAAGTAAAATATTAATCCCGAGTCCTTATTTCATAATTGAATTATAAAGCGGATCCCTTAGTTACTAATTATATAAATTAAATCCCTACTTTTCTAACATTACACTCAATAATTATTAGCATTCGGCAACTCATTTATTTTCAATCTTTAAAATATGATAACACTTTATAGATTAATCAGATTTAAAAATCAAGTTCATCATTAAATCACAAATTTAATAAACTTCACAATAATATCCATTGTTGATATATAAAAATAAAATTTTGAAAAACAAAATTTTACATGACAGTTTTTAACTGCATTTTAGTAATGCGGTTAAAAACTGCACTGCATTACAAAAATGCAATTAAAACTGCATTCTAATACAACATTAAAGTGCAGTTTTTAACTGCATTTTAATAATGCAGCTAAAAACTGCATTTGGTGCAGCTTTTAGCTGTATTTTAATAATGCAACTATTTAGCTGTAAAATGTGGTATGCGGTTTTTAGCTGTATTTTTAAAATGCAGTTAAAAACTGCATTCTAATACAACATTAAAATGCAGTTTTTAACTGCATTTTAGTAATGTAGCTAAAAACTGCATTTGGTTGATGCGATTTTTAACTGTATTTTTAAAATGCAGTTAAAAACTGCACTGCTAAAATGCAAATTTTAACTGCATTTTAGTAATGCAGTAAAAAAACTACACCTACTGCAGTTAAAAACTACAAACTATGTTCCAGTTTTTAACTACATTTCTAAAATGCAGTTGAAAACTGCACCACTAAAATTTTGAAATTTTCAAAATTTGTGTTTTGAAGTTTGAAAAAATCATTATGAAATGCAGTTAAAAACTATGATTGTGTTTAAAAATTTGTGTTTCGAAATGCAGTTAAAAAATAAGATCGTGTTTTGAAATTTTCAAAAATTTGAATTTGAAAAAAATGAGTTTCGAAATTTTGATTTTTACATGTCCATAATGCCTATCATTAGAAAGATAATAAAATTTATGGTTTAACAATGAAAACGGTTTGTTAATCCGATATTTCTACAAAAAGTTATTGCATTTTAAATATTGATAATTAATGAGGTGCGAATTTAAAGTTAGAGTGTGAGAATAACAGCCACATATGATAGAAATACATGCATAGGGACCTAATTTACATAAATTATTACGTAAGGGTGTTTTGTTCATTTTAACTAAAAATAAGGACTTGTCGTACAAAGCTCATTTCACGAGAGACTGAGTAATAACACAATTGGCTTCCACACCAAATCTTAACTAAATTTATAAGTTGGCTCACACCTATTAAAATTGAAACATGCACTAAAACATTTCTCTAAATACAATATTGCTTGATAATTTCTTTCATTACATATTTTATCTTTGGAATATTTGAGAATATAAGATGGAATTGTTTATAGTAGTGCTTTGAGAATCTTGCTAAAACCACACAGAAGTACATAGGTTAATATTGTTGATTTGTGTGCTACAATTTACTAGCGTCAAGCATTTGATTTTTGTGATGATTCTATAATTGTTATATTGTCAGTGGTTTAACATCCAACTAAACTTCAATGACTGTTACGAACGTCACGGCACACGCTTCGCAAGTAAATTGTTTTTTTATAAATTGTATATGTTTAACACATTCAAAAGAATATGATTTTCAAATATTTAGCCATATTTTATGCTGAAATTATGCGCAAGTGGTTCAAATTTTATTCTAAGTGAACGTTTTGAATTGTAAAGAAATTATTTGTTAGATCATATTTTTTAAGTGATGTTAATATTTGTAGAGGAAGATTTTGAATTTATAAAGAAGTTTATATGTTAGATCATATTTTTAAGTGATTAAAATTTGGTAATATTTGTAGATGGACGTTTTTATAGTTCAC
This sequence comes from Allium fistulosum, assembly GCA_030737815.1. Lineage (NCBI taxonomy): Eukaryota > Viridiplantae > Streptophyta > Magnoliopsida > Asparagales > Amaryllidaceae > Allium > Allium fistulosum. The sequence goes on from CM060907.1 coordinate 779,963,746, forward strand.
ACTGACACCAAAAAAGTGTAACACCGAAAGTATTACAACTATTATTAAAGATATTGTTACATTGTTTTAGACCAATTCTATTTACACACCAATTCTCTCCTTCTACACCCCGCATTTTTAGAAAATTTCCCAATTTTTTACTCCCGTCTTACCGGTCATGCCTTAACTTGAGAAAATAAGAAGAAAAAACACAACAGCCAATCTCGTCTGACGGCGGCATAGGTGACAATAGCAACCTCGTCCGTGGTCGGGGTGGATGACAACAACACCCCCACCCGTTGCCGACATGGATGACAACAGCACCCCCGCTCGTAGTGGGCGTAAGTGATAACAATACCATTGTCCATCGCCGACGAGGGTGCTGTCTTTCTCCAAAAAGAGCCAAACCGAGTAAACTCATAAATCAAACATCGATTGCTACCAAATCAGCTCGTACAGCTTCATTTTGAAACATACTAACAACAATTTACTAAAATTCAAACCAATTCCAAATTAAACTCAAAAAAATGAAAATTTAGTATGAGAAGTTGGAACTTTTTCCTAATTTCGGATTAGAGATGCTAAAACTTGAATTTACGAACGTTGAAGCTCGGTTCGGATTTGGGATGATATATTGAAGATTTTTGTTTAGGAATTATGGATAAAAGGTAATGGAAGAATAAAACTATAAGAGGAAGGGTAAAAAATAATAATTTGGTGGGATGTGTAAAGAGATGACTTGGATGCCATTGTTTTATGCCAAAAGGTGTGCACCCCAGAGATTAAAAGCAAGTCTCTTTTTTGTCTTTCATTTTCATTTCTTAACCCAAACATTGAGTTATGTACTCTTTTTTAATTGCCTAATTACCCACTAGTTGGATTAAAAGCAAGATAGTATTCTTTGGCTATTTTTATTTTCCAATGAAAAATAATCACTTTCTCATTCCTTCCAAACGCTATTATTATGTTCTAATGATTGACATATGAGTTGCCAGCTTAAGCTCCATAAACCTTCCACTTTCAGCTACTATGCATATTTAATACTCGGATATTGGTGCAATTCTTCGTACTACAACAGCTCCTTCAACATTCCAAAGTAGAATTCCAAAGTAAAGTAGGTTTTGGTATCTATGAGGTGATTGTTATACTAAAAAACTGCACCACCATCTTTTTAGTGCTAGGAGGACCCATAGCCTGACAATGTTCAGTAAATATAAAAATAAATAACATATAACCTCAATAAAACACTTGAACCACAACTGCATCACTTTGTATGCTCCGTTGTTTTCTCTGAGACAGTCGAGTTTTCAGTTGAATCCAAAAACACTTCATAAATTACCTGCAAAATAAAAGTAAATTAGTGGAAACGAAAAGGGGAAAGAAAAAAAAAGGAATCAAGTATTCATAGTATAGAGATTTAACCTGGTTTCTTCATATATTTAAATAATACAATATATCAATGACCAGAAGAAATATGGATTGTAAAATTGAACGCATATAAAGGTATTTACATAAGTTACATTGAGGTATATATTAAATAACAAGCAGTACACTATAGTTGTCAGCAAGCACTGAACAACAATCTATTAATAAACTAAACTTTAAACGGCGAACTTCAGTTCGACCCTGATTCAGCAATCAGTGAGTTGTGCGTATACTAGCTGTGGGATAACAAATCCTGTACATCAACCATTTCTAACTGTATATGTGTGCCATTTATTATGTACTTCCAGAACCAGCTTCCAGTATCCATCATTTGTTCTTCTATAGGATCTAGCTTAACCTCAAAACCTAATTTATGACAAAAGGTTAGTGTATGTATATCAGTAATCAATATAATTTTCTCCAAATAGTCACACTGAAAGTTTAGAGCTTACATATGGTGACTACATATGGTATTTGAGCTTTGCAAATTCTAATACCATAGTTCTTAAATTTCATTGCTCAAATGTGTTGAAAAGATTTGTTTCCTACCCCTAGTCGCTAGTTGATAAAGTTAAGGTGTATCATCTGTCATAGTATTGCTGCAAAATACATCCATATTTAACTCCACCGTAAGCATTGTGTATCTATCGCACACTAAACCTAAGTAGTTTGTTTTCTTGGTCTACGAGTTTCCTGTTTATATCTTTTCTTAACCATAAAAATAATGATCAAATATGGTTGTTGCAAAACGATTCCCATTTATATTGTGTTCTAAACATAGAATACACAGAGTAACAAGAGTAATAAGGTGCGGAACCTGATTCATCTGATACAATACACATTCTGTAGCCGTCTGGGACTTCAAATACATGATCTCCCTGTAGAATAAACACGTGGACGTAAGCGAAGAAGTATATAAGATGCCTAATAGTATGAAGTATCTTGCTAAATGGATTACTTTTCGTTTTCAAATAGACATTTCCTTTGAAATTCTGTTATACTGCAAGAGAAATAATATATTCACCTGCAAAACTACGTCTGTGGCTTCAAATTCTGCATTTCCTCGTAAAATAATCTTTAAACTTTCAAATCTTTGAACGTCATGTTTCCAGTAAACATTATCACTAGACATCCAATTTATTCCTTTGTTCAACACCTTGACATTTTGCAATTTGCATCTCCCACATCTACCATCACGCATGAACAAAATAAATCAACCTAGCATAAAATCATTTGGAATTTTTACCCTGAATATTACCTGTGTCCATATTGAATTATTGGTTCGCCATCTGCATTTTCCTTTAACGAGCCCATTACATTTTCAGCAAGAATAACAAGGCTTCCATCAAGCTGAGATTTGAGATAAAATAATAATATTTCATAGCATGCATGAAAAATATACATAAACACAAAGCATGAGATCTAAAAGAAACACACACACACCTCGACATCCCTCCATAAAAACTCTGCTACTTCTATCTGTAGTTCAGAACCTGCTGAAATAGAGCCACTACAAAACTGCAGAAAGAATCGAGAAAATGTTACACAATCTACCAAAAGAAACATCTATGTTTTCTTGAAACATTTAAAGCATGAATCCTCGATATTGCATTACATATTTAACGAAGGTACATCATATATGTTCAGATATGCATGCAACTGAACTGTTGTACACTTGGTTGATAGAATGTAAAGACCAACCGTGTTACTGGTACTAACAATTGAAGAAGCATTACTATGATCCACATTATCATAAACAAGAGGTAAGAGATAATTGTTCCTCATTCTAGTTTAGTTTTGGAAATTGTTAATCGCAGATTAAATTTACTCTTTACAACTCCATCCTCTGTACTGTTTTCAAATTTAAAATGGAGTGCTATAGAAAAGATTGAAGCTTTTTAACATTTTTCTTAGTTAGTAGTTTGTTGTCAGTGCCAAATGTGGAGTTGCAGCAGCTGCTCACATTCCACCTTGGTGGCCTTGCAAATCTTAGAATCAGGAATCTTTTGTGCTTATTCCAAAAAATGGCTTGAGTGGAGGTAAAAGGAAGTTACCTAAAAGGAAGCTTACAAAGAGCATAATGGCACTTCATGCAGAAGAAATGTTTACTACATGTAGTTTAGCACTTCTTTGTTAGATGTTTTGGATAACAAATTCCATCCTTGTAATGTCAGTGACTCAGTGTACAGCTTTTGATTGATTTGGATTTATTTTGGCAATTGAACTAGAAACACAAAAGGTTGTATTGCTAATAAGTAGCCATTGAACAATCCATGCATGAGAAGTTGGGTGTATAAGGAAAAAAATGTTAGAATCAGGTATTGAGAGGTGAAGTTTGAGAGCAGTAGCATATAGAAGCTATTACAAATAATTGACAAAATCAGAAAACAATACTGAAGAGCTAAAGAAACAATAGGAATACCTTTTGTCTAGCAACCTCCCAAAGTGGACCCAAAGCAGGATGAAGAAGAAAGATGAAAGGTGGCCCAGAATTGAGATACTTAGTGTTTTCTTCAAACTGGTGTAATTTAGTAGATATCAAACCACAAAATCAAAATGTATATCTGATTCTCTACTGTTAACTTAATGCAAACAAGGGTAATAGTTCAGAAAGAATTTCTGCAACGACTTGCACAGAAAACAATACATATATTATGTACAACTTAACCACCTCCAACACATAAGTCAAGTAAAGGTGTGAGCGTTTGTTTCTTAAGAATATCATTACTGTACAAAGTGTGCATAATCATGTTATCGGGCTTAGTTCCTTGTTAAGAAGTTTTCATGATTTCAACCAATCAAAAATTGATATGTTGTCTCTCATACTCTTAGATGAACTGTGCACAACATTTCTCTTCAATCTAGGATAGTATCAGCTTTCTAGCAGTTTCATTCCGAAAATACATTTTTTCATATCTTATTTAAAAAATCACCTTACCTCTCCAGATTTAACTTGAAATTTAGTAAATATACCAAAAAATCTAGAAGAAATGACATTTTTTATAATCTTATTTCTAATTTTTATTAACAACTTAATAGTTCACCGAAAAGTTGTGCACAATATCTAGAATTATAAAAAAAAAAATTCCTCCATGATAATTAGAATATTAAACTTAACTCTCCCATGTTTATTTTATCAAACTCAACATATACCTCTCGAACTTAATATTAAAATTTATCAAACCTAAACTAGATAATCAAAATTTTCATTTTAGATGGTAAACCAGAAGGCAAGTTTAATATGATTGAAGAGTTACGTCTAATTTTTCAATTAACATAATGTGTTATTTCAAAAAATAAAAATAATATGTATAGTTTGTTGCGTGTGTTCAATACACATCAAACACTGCTAAGCTATAAATTACTATTTATATAATACTCAGTCTAAATCGTGTGTGTTCGCCAATCCAAGTGTATGAATAGTACAGTAAGAACAAAAGATTATAAATATCGTACGCCCCAATAAGATATCTACATGAATATAGGATTACATTCAAGAGTTTATATAGTGAAATGATTTGCACAGGACAGAAGAATTTCAAGCAAAAAGCAACATCTTTATGATTCTCTGAAGACCAATAATGTTATTCTAAATTTCCAATTCACTTGTTTGATTAGGAAAATTTGCTCCTGATTTAGATTAAATATCATGGTAACACCTTCCACGGGGAATAAGTAGAAGAATGCCACGTTGAAATTGGTTTAACACCTAGTAGTGGCGAGCATAATACCATGGATCTCCCTTGAATGCTATAGATATGTAAAAGAGAACACAGCCGTGACTAGTTAATGGCATATCCAACTTGTTTAATATTGTTAATGCATACACATGGTCAAGGTTAAATATATCTGTTTTGAAATTTGGCCACAACCATGCATACGCATGCGGACTATTTTGACCTTCGCCGGAGTTCGCTTATAGCAGGAGCCTTGTGCACCTGGTGCCACCTTTTAACCATTCAGGATGTGTGCATGTGGGCACACACATAACACACTTCCCATAAGATGACAAACACTCGCAGGTTTTATCAGCTACCTTAATATTATAAGCACATCTGAAAATGGAAAAGCTACCTGCGGAATATCTATATTACAACGTGAAAGAAGATCTGAGGCATTCCTTATCAAATCCAATAGACTACCATCTGGAGTCTGTAAGAAGAAACAGAAACAAATAAGTTCTCACTACAGATAATTTTACTAGCTCCAACAGATAGCAACATACTGAAGACATCATTTTTTGTATTGAAGCATAATAACCATAAAACACTAGGAATTCGCTGACCACATCAAATTCTTTTGTATTAAGTAATCATCACTCACATACTCCACTTAATATCACAACTATTCATTCTCACGTCATTCATCACAGAGGAGTAAAAAGAAAGTATGTCTAAAAAAGATGCCTCGTGCAGTTCTAAAATACCAACTTTTAATGTGCAAAACATAGACAAAGGCATATTAAGTTTGAATAGTACTAGCATGTAAAAGAAACAAGAATTCTAGAAAGTTCGATAAAAATGTGCAGTAAATACATTTATAAGATAAAAATATTTTAAGGTTGCGCACTCTAAGTTAAGCATTCTACAGATGATGGAAACCAAAACAACATGAGTTTATTTATTTAAGAATCAGTGTTGCCTGCAATGAATTCAGAGGCAGGGTAAAGTACGGGAAAATAGGTCATTTTGTTTTTACAATATAGTCATAACCAGTAGGGATTCATATCACAAGCCTTGAGCTCTTTTATATATCTAACAAACATTTAAGTGGAAAGTAATAAGTGTAGGAATTAACAATGAGATTAGGAAAACAATATTATGTAAGGCAGTCCATAAAGCATCAAGTATTATTATTATTATAAACAGTCATATAGCTTGGGTGTTTTATAGTCGAAATTCTGTTAAAGAATGTAAAGGAAGATTACTAAATTATCTAATCATATAAGTCTCACTGAGAAGTTCAAAATTAGATTAAGTATAATAATAATACAACCTATACAATCAACTAAAAAGAAAAGGTCAAGTATCAGTTTGACAACTATACCACCTTGTTAAATGCAGATTTCAATTTATCAGTACAGGCATGGTTCAACCAAAATTGAAGTGATTATACTAGTGCTTTTACATTAATGTATTGTGATTGGAAGAAGTTGGAGTGGGAATGGAGTAGAGAAAAGAAGTATAGATTAGTTGTATTGGAGGAAATATGTGGGCACATCGCATGCATTCATGCTAGTAGTATACAACAAGGTATTAAGATGGGGAGCTAATCATGAAATTAACAAATAGAGAACGACAAATGAAGGTTGCAAAAAATACTATTTAGTTTTGAGTGAAGATGATGTCCAATACATAAAAACAAAACAAAGTGAAATCTACAAGTGGAAATGGTAGGTTGAAATTATATCACAACGACATGCATAAATCAGAAATAAATTATAAGGTCATGAAAACAAACCGATGGAAAAAGGAGCACACATGCATACACAATGCAGTATAAAGTATTATTACAAGGAGAGTGTATTATGCATGTAAGCCATATTATATAAATGCAAGCTTACATGTGTTTGGGTAATTAAAAAGTATGAGACCCATAACTTCACCAGAACGAAAAATTGAGTAACTAAGCATCTAGATAATAATAATATAATTAAATAGATCAATAAATCTCACATGCCTGATGCAGTGAGTTGTCTGTTGGTTTCCTTCTCCGTTTTGCAGAAGAAGTTACCTTTTTTCTTTCGTTATACACAATATATGTATCAAGGGAACCTGTAAGCAAATAATAGATTATCAAATGTATGAAAAGAGAAAAAGTTATATTAATAAACCAATAGCCTATGGAAATAGCAAAGGTTTCATACTTTCTATGCTTTTGTTGCACCTGGAGGTATATGAATTTAGAAAATTATCAGCTATACTCTGCATTGTGCATTCCAGTCTGCCGCCAAATACACTACAACATAGGAAGTGAAATTTATTTCTGATACACCAAAAAGAACTCAAAAAATGTTGTTGAACATTTTCTTATGATGTTTTTATTTACTCTGACCCATACTTCTCTATGTCAGGCTTGACTGAAGATGCCTACCATAAACAAGAAGTGGCCATAAAATGAATATAAAATTAATTCTGGAAAAGAAAAAAGGGTCAACGTAGATATTTTCATATCCTAAATCAACTATTAATTATTCAAAGCACTTGTCCAATAAATAATGATGTTATCTTGAAGTTCATGAATATCTCGATGTAGAAAAGTGTTTATGCTGATATCCAGATAATGTACTGTTTCTTGGACTGAAAACTACGCTGCTATTTACTAGAACGGTTATAGACTTATATAAACATTACAAGCTTTCCCTCTATATACATTGATCAAACAACTAGGTTAAGTATGTATACTAAGCTGGGTATAATATTTCAAATACATGGCAAAGTTAACGAAAGCACACAGAAAAGAACACATACCTATGCTGAATTCCAAATTGATCAACATATGACACGGGTTTCTTTAAGTTCAATACCATGCCAGGTAAACAAGACGAATTCTTGCTAGAGCCAACTTCCTCAGCTGATTGTAAATCCACATATAGAACATTGGTATTAGCAGGAAACTCTTCCTGCAAGCTTAACCAGATAATAAACAAATTTAGAGATATTTAGTTTGAAGCCAGAAATGAGAATACCTTATTCCTCTTACAACCTCTAGAATATAAAAATGGAAAGTCAACAACAGCTTTTAGTGTTGACAAATGACAAGTATTACCTATTAAATATAAATATGATATTGAAACTGATTACAGAAAAGTTCATCACTCGCCTTCTACGAACAGAAATAAGCTGGTTCAATTGTCCATCAATTTCCACTATGTTTTTCAAGCTATTTGATAAACAACTGTAAACCCATAAACTGCTAGAGTTGCTACATGCATTGTTGTATTTTTCTAACAAAATATATTTTTGGCATAAGGAGGCAACAATTAACATTAGTTAAGGATTCATGTATATAATATTTAGCTCATAAATCTCTATTTATTAATTAAAATCACTAATTTTGCATAGTGGTCCACAGAAGATTTTAACTAATAAACATAGGGTGCATATAGGTGGATGAACCCTTGCTCTGGTACATAAGCAGAGCAGGGGATCCTATTCCTGTACAATAATCGAGCATTTGAGTAGAATTCATACAACTAGTAGATGGCATTGGCTTATAAAAAACTTACTTTTAGATGTGATCTGTATTGACCAAATATACAAAATAAGACGGCCTAAAATATAGTTCAATGTTATGAATACACCTAGAAGAATAATTTCCTGTAGAATAATGGATTTTTTGGATGAAATAAACTTATATGTATTCTTGTACAACAGAGAAATAATTACAAGAACATCACAAAAATTAGTTATATTTTAAAGACTTCTTTATGTTTCATTTAGAACATGCAAACTGCTAATTAAAGATTTTCAGGTAGATGATGGCTGGGAATTTACATGATTTTGGTCGTAAAACTTTGTCAGTGTGTATGTTCAACTATATGAGACTGGGATGTGGTTCAACTTCTTCAAATATATATTGAATAATATGCAACTCTGGTTTAAAAGGTAATCAATATTCATGGAGTTAAACTTCAGGTGCATAGGATTGCAGCATACCATCCCAGAGAAGTAGGCTCATCCTTGATACCAAACTTGTCAAACTCTGTGTACTCAATACATGTAAGACCATAAGCCCATTTTCCATCAATTTGTTTCTCAACTAGAACATTAATGCCTTCTGTAGCTCCAGAGTTGCGCTGACATGATGCAAAACCTAACTTCTGCATATGAATAAATAACTTTACAACAAAAGTTGATTCATATTCAAAACTATGAACATAGTTACATAATCGGCTGGAAAATCAAATACAACAACAGCTACTAAGCCATTATTTCCAAACAAGTTGGGGTCGGCTAAAGATGGAACCCAAAACTAAATGACAAAATCAATTTAAAAGTCGTAATAATAACAATAACAATAACAATAATAAAATAAAGTCAAATAAGTAAATTAAAAATAATAATAACTAAGTAAAATAAAAATAAAGATAGAAATAATAATAATACTAATAGTAATATTGGTCGAAGACCCAACACTACGTCTTAGGCTCTTGTTCCCTAGTCCTATAATTTAAAACGTATAAAACTCATAGCTCATGGTTCTGGTACGTGTATCGCTAACTTCCACGCGCTCATGTCCGACGCGGTCTATAATTCCAACGTGCACAGGTGCTTTGAACGGCCTCCGTTGGAGATGTCCAAACCATCTTAAGCGATGTTGGATTACCTTCTCATCAATTGATGCTACTCCAAGTTTATCACGTACATCATCATTTCTAATTCGGTCTCTTCTTGTATGGCCGTAGCTTCATCACAGCATACGCATCTCTGCTACACTTATTTTCTGAACGTGTTGACTTTTAGTAGGTCAACATTCTGCACCGTACAACATCGCAGGCCTGATTGCCGTTTTATAGAACTTTCCTTTAAGCTTTTGTGGGACTTTCCTGTCATAGAGAATGTCAAACGTTTATCACCATTTCACCCATCCCGCTCGAATTCTAAAACTAGCATCGTCATCAATCTCACAATCATACTGCAACATCGATCCTAGATATCGAAAGGATTCCTTCTTGGGAACTATTTGTCCGGCCAGAGTGATTAGCATACATAAATCAGTAAAGATCAAGTATTTATTAAAATGAAATTTTTTATTTAAGTGCAACAAGTTCTCTAAGTAAAAGCTGAAATATCAAAGATTTTACTCTTGATCCATCAATAGGTGAAACCCAGTGCACGAGGCTCTCACACGATAGCAAACTCTGGGAAGGTCGATAATGTACGCAGCATTTCCCTCACATTGCGAAGAGGCTGTTTCTGGACTTGACTCGTCAATAGGTGTTTGATAAAATAATTCAAAACTATGCTATTTACAGTAAAATATGAACTGACTTATTGAATTAATTTTTCTCAGCGATCTCCCTATACAATGCACACAAATGATTAATTTTGATGCAAAACAATGAGTAACTTTGGTACAAATTAGTTATTCAATTCAAATATTAGAATATGCTAACGATGCAAGCAATTTTTTAAAAGTGGTTGCATGCTTGTAATTAAAGATTATCAATTTGAAGTAAATATCCATGACATTTCATCATTCTCAAGAACTCAGGGTAAAGAATGACACAGAACTTAGGTATTATGTGCATGAATTTCTATTACATCTCAGCCAAAGATAAAGACTGAAGTTAATCAATCAAGCTCTACCTAATATAATGGAATAGATAGTAACTCGTACTAGTTAATCCTGAAAAGATTAAAACTAAAAACTAATATTCTACACACACATGCGCACATATATCAAATGCGACTAAATGTTTTCAACTTTCAAACAATATGGAACTCCCTTTGTAATGACTGTATCCATGTTTGAAATGGAACAAATGAAACTGTTTCTTAAGATACAAGACTAATCAGATGTTGAAGTTGGAAATTAAATTTCCAAGCACACATGTATCAAATTCAGTTGTCAGAAGTATAATGGTATACAAACAAACACCCGGTATCCTTATACCTTTCCATGGTGCAAGCCAATTCCCGCAAGTGCCAAAAGGGTCAGATCAGTTGCAGCCACAACATTACTGCGATGGATAATAAAACATTTAAATAATTACAATGAACCCTTGTATAGTATACCTTTTTTATTAATGAAACTTTAATTAAAATATCAAGCTTGCAGTAAATATTAAATAGAACTAAACAAATAACCTGACTTGTCGTACAGTTGCACCTACTCTTCCATGATTGTAGAACCATTTGAATACACCACTATCATTTGCTAGTTTCCAAATAGCACCATGGCCACCCGGTTTAGTTAATAGAGACAGAGGTTTATCTGTTAACCATAGACCTTCTTCAGCAGCAACTACTGGAACCAAGGGCTAAGAGGGACAACTAAAAAGACATCAGCATTCATCATTGGAATTTCAAATCATATATCCCTTAGCACTGCAAGAAATGCAGATGTTGTGGAAGGGAGAAGGGTCCTTTTTAGGCGAACTTGCAGGAGATTTTGCTATAGCATCAGAGCTACGCCGGTATCTTACTAACATTTAGTTTGATCCTACACTGGTAATACATACTCAAATAACATAGTTGGTTTTTTCCTCTTTATAACATAAAACTTTCAGCTTGTATCCAATGCTGAAGTACAAGCTGAAAGTTGATATTTTGTTGAGCATAAAATCAGGAGATGTACTAGGTGAATAAGTGAAGAGTACAATACTTTGTTGTCAAACTTCTACAAAATTCCTGAAGCATCATTGTTATTTATATCATGCAATGTTTCAAATCTCGGATCTTGTCCTCATCTCAAAGGAGGTCTTTTTACATATGATATATTGTATAGGACAAAATCTACGAGGTGGTTCTAACTTGGGTGCACGCGAGCGCACGCGCACACACACAAGCATCCGTAAATTATTTGTATAATTGAAACTTACTTTGTGTGCGTTCATAAACCTCGGAGATTTAATCAATATCTCCTAGCATTTTAGTGATATTTTGACCAATAATTAAACAGTCGAGATCAAGATATGATTGAAATTCGACCAAGATCAATATCAAACAAGATTGGGACAAGATTTTGTGTTTCATTTTGTGAATCTTCTAAAAGGATATTTCAGCTGAGGTTAGATGCAGTGATATCATGCTATTAAAATCCCTTTACACAGACAAACTTTTGATTTGTTGGAATGTTTAATATATGCATTTTATGTAGGATCAAGCAGAATCTGCACAAACATCTACTGATATCTTTAGAAGATTAGTGCAGATGTGGTCAGAGTTGATAATGCTTTTTAGTATATAAGCCACTTTCTGAAATGATCCAGCATAATGTGTCAAAATTTTGGGAGAACAAAAAAAAATACTCTCAATTGCATGTGTTTTGAAAGCCTACATCAAAACACAAAAGTTGCAGTAAGAGTTGTGGTACACACTGTACATGGCATGTATGATACTTTTGGGATGGATTTAGAAGCCCAAACTTTGCACGAGGCAGACGCTTTTCTAGTAAAAACCGCAATGCTATAATTTTTACTTGGGAACTTAATGGTATCACGTTCCAAACTAAAAGAAAACACATTTTAAAGTAGATGTGAACACATTTTAAAATAGATGAAAACATTTCCATAAGCATTACCAAGATCTCAAATGAGAGAACTCTTTTATTTTATTTTTTATTTTATTCGAAATTTGGTTAATATTTATGTTTTGGGGGTTCGAACTCAAGTTGCTAGACTCAAGCTCTGGTAACTCATACTCATACTAGGTGTTTTAACACGGGACCAGTGGCCATTTGCAAGATTGGGGAATGTGTGTGTGTGTGTGACAACTATACATACACATGATTGAATGTGAAATATAAAAATTCCTTTTGTCTAGCAAATGAATCAAAAGTTGATTGCTATTTTTCCAATAGTCATAGATTAAACTTCAAATATATTTTTATATATATTTATCTTATGTATTTAATAATTCAACTTCATAATATGTTTGACTATATTCAATGAGAACATTGGAGTGAAAACCAGTACTATAAGTTGTAATGAATATTAGCTAAGATTTTGTAAAACAAACTCAAAATTACATTAACATTATTTTAAAATATTTTTTGTTAATTTTAAAATAACATTATAAATTGTATACCAAAGTTTAAATTTCATAGAGAATATTTATATATTAATTCTATTGGAGCACGTTTCCATCTTGTTTCCAGCTTTGATCTTTTTTTAAGTCTTGTTTCCTCGTTCCCGTTTATATATCCACGTTCACGCAGGCTTCTAAATGCATGCTAATGAAACATGTTTGATAAACGGATTACTTCCATGCATTTAAAGACTCAGATCAGTTGAATGTGCTGAAATAAATTTGTATTTTTGAAACACAGGTCAACATTTTTTTTACGATATTGGGGTCCTTAATAAAATGATTTTTAAAAACTCTACCTGCTTGAAAAGGAAAAAGTTTTGCTGGCCTCTCCCAAACCATCCAAGTCTTTTACAGAGAGCTGATACATGGTTATGGTTGTTTTTCACTGAACTTGTCATGATTGCAACAGGAGTTATGCACTGTTTTCCATAAATTTTAAAGTAGAGGAACTCTCTAGCCTGGAATTGAAGAAAATGTAGAGCTAAGAAAACATATTATAGATAATATAAACAATAGAAAGTAATTTTTCAATACTACCATCTAAATAGATCGCTTAAGATAGGAAGATAATCAAGTTAAACTGGAAACATATATAGTGTTTGAGCAATGATGCATATTCAGGGAACATTCAAATTTTCAATAGCTCAAGTATATCTATGGAAGATGAGTAATAACATTATTTTCTACAGGATTTTGATGGAAAATATTATGACGAGAGCACACCATTTGATATAGTAAATCTAACACACACATACCGTTAAATTTGAACGATTTAAATTTATTCCAAATATTAAAAGGAACAAGATGTTAATTGATTGCCGCACTCAATCAAATATGGAAAAAGCAAATTAAAAAGATAATCAATTAATTTAAGAAGATATGTTAATTGATTTGAGAAATCAATCAAAAAAGGATATATCTGGAAACAAATACCAATGTGCTAAATTTGTGTTAAAATCAAGTCAAGTAAATCCGAAAAGATTTCATCATTATCTTCACGACAGTGTTCTCCTTTTTAACACAAGATGATTAGAGAGTTCACCAAAATATCTTCAATAAAATCCTTATTTCTGTATCTATTTTAGGGTGAGTGAAATTTATCGAGTGATTTATACTTTTCTCACATTGTACTCCCTCTTAAAGTGAAGAAATAGTAAAGGTTGTTGGGTCCGAGAACGTAAGCATAACTGATCCTCGTTATATCGGTGTGTTCTTTCCTTTCTGTCATTTATCTATAATTTGCACTCTTTGATTTTCTTTTTATTCACTTTGTTGGATTGGAATTGTGGAGATTATCCACGGACTAGATTATTGAATGTTCTGCTTCCGCTGTCCAAAACTTTGATTTTTCACTACAGTTTGGCATCAGAGCTTGTTGATCTGTTTGAAGTCTGTTTCAGCTATGTCAATTCTACAAAAAATGGCACTGGTGGAAGCTCTACAAATTATGAAGTCGCTAGATTTGATGAAAAAGAAGATTTTGGCACATGGAAGATGAAGATGGAAGCGGTGTTGAAGAAAGAGAGAGCTTTTAAGGTTGTCTAGGATCCAGATAAAATGAAGAAATTAGCGCATGAAGAGATTGAGGAAATAAAAGAGGATGCTCTTACTACCATTCAGCTCTTTCTGATGAAATACTTAGTTTTCTCACGTGAAAACTACTAAGAAATTATGAGACGTTCTTCAAAAAATGTTCTACGACAAGTCTCTCACCAAGTGCATCATCCTACAACAACTTTACTCGTTCAAGATGAAGCCTGGAACCGATGTATCAGCTCATGTGGATGCCCTAAACACACTTGTTATGAATCTTCAAGCGGTTGAAGTAAAAATTGAGGATGGAGTGCAAGTTATCATTCTTTTGTGTTCTTTGCCTACAGAGTATAACACTTGCATTAACTCTATGATCTATGGGCGCTCTTCTACTTGCTTGGAGAATGTGAAGACAAATTTGCATAACAAGATGTTGAGGAGAAAGTTAGCAAACATGAGCATAGAGAATGATTCCAAATGTCTTATTGCGCAAAGAAAAAGAAGTAAAAGTAGACCCAAATATGGTGGAGATAAAGCAAAATCAAGAATTCAGTCAAGAAGAGTTGCGAAAGGAGTTTATCATTATTGTAGAAGACCTGAACATTTTATTCAAGTTACCTCAAGTTGGAGAATAAAAACAAAGTCGTAACCCAAAAGGCTTCAGCTTCTATAGCGGAGACATCAGATTCAAAAAGTGAGCCTGACATTTTTACAGCTTATGCCTCTTCTATAAAGAGTACTATTTGGATTATTGACTCTGAAGCATCCTATCATATGACACCAGATAGACACTCCTTTTTCATTTATCGTTAGTTTGATAGAGAAGAGGCTCTCAAGGAAAATAATGCTACTTGTCGCATGATTGGTATTGGGATGGTGAATGTCAGGATGTTCGATGGTGTTGTTCATACTTTATGTGATATCAGACATGTGTCTTGTTAGCGCCAAAATTGGTCACTAACCCCCAAATCCAGATGAAAGCACCAAATACCAATCACAGCTCAGAGATAGAATGTATGTAGAGGGTAATAATGTGAAAAACAGTTAAAACTGAAATGAAAACAGTAAAGAACAACAGATTTTATAGTGGTTCGGCTAACTCCGGCCTACGTCCACTCCAGAAGTTTGCTTTTTATTGCTGTAATAATCGATTACAGTTACAAAATGGCAGAGTTGCCTTAGCCTTAGAAAAGAGAAAGTAAGAGAGCAGAAAGAAGATCCCCTTTAAATGTGCCTCTGCCTCTCTATTTATAGACAAAGATGGGTTGGACTTCCCTGGTGGGCCTGGCAGCCGAGTACCTCAGCCCAAGTGGAGTGGTCTCCATATGCCGAACCATAGATGCCGAACGCTGAATGCCGAACAAAGTGTGAATGCCGAACGATCTCTTCATGCCGAACGTTGGGAGGTGCGAGGTACAGAGGTATCGAGGTGCGAGGTACCGAGGTATGGAGGTGCGAGGTACCAAGATATGGAGGTGCGTGGTACCAAGATATGGAGGTGCAAGGTACCGAGGTATGGAGGTGCGAGGTACCAAGATATGGAGGTGCGAGGTATGGAGGTGCGAGGTG
The DNA here is from genome assembly GCA_030737815.1 of Allium fistulosum. Lineage (NCBI taxonomy): Eukaryota > Viridiplantae > Streptophyta > Magnoliopsida > Asparagales > Amaryllidaceae > Allium > Allium fistulosum. The sequence goes on from CM060907.1 coordinate 779,980,008, forward strand.
CAATGCCGAGCGAGGTGAGGTATGCCGAACGACCCATCCAATGCCGAACGCTCCTTGATGCCGAACGAGATTTATACCGAGCGCTCCATCCAATGCCGAACAACGATCTCTCTATGCCGAACGTTCGTCCAGTGCCGAACATTCCTCTATGCCGAACGATCCTTCTAATGCCGAGCACTCGTTCAGTGCCGAACGATCCCTCTAATGCCGAGCGCTTCCAAATGCCGAGCGCTCCTGGATGCCGAGCGCTACTGAATGCCGAGTGCTCCTGGAATGCCGAACGATCCCTCTATGTCGAATGACGATCTCTCTATGCCGAACAACCTCCAACGCCGAACCATCCCAATGCCGAGCGACATCTGCCAAACTGCCTAGGCCGAGCCATGTAATTTCTCCATTCCTTTTCCCAACGACACATTCAAGTAAACTTCATCATTTTAAACCGAACCCATCATACTTTAGTCTCGATAGTTGTAAAGTTGTTTAAGTTAAATCCGTCTGTCCGCGGCCTTGCCAAAAGGCGGGTTAACACTTGCCCCCCAAAACATGTCTTGCTGTGAAAGGTGTGTTTTGAATAGCCTCAAGTCCAATATCCCAAGTATGTATGTTATCCACATCCATACTTTCTGATTCATAATCCAATCCATTACCAAGCCATCTTATCCGAGTGCCACGGTCATATCCTGATCCATTTCCGCGACTGTTCCGAGTCGATGTTTGATTCTTATCATGTGACCAAGTCCTTATCCAATTCCACATCCATCGGAACCCGACTACCGAGTTCCAATCCATCCATATCCAATAACCTATAACCATATCCGTAACCTCTCCGGGTCGATATCCAAATCCGGGACCGCTCCGGGTCCTTGTCCGAATCCTTAGCTATTCATAGCCAATATCCAAATCCGTAACCTCTCCGGGTTCTTGCCAAGCGCAATCCACACTTGACGACCTACGTTAAGTAATTCCATGGTGTTCATGGTTCAGTGTCCCTGAACGTCGAATAATGCCGTGGCTTAAGTCCTAAGCCGAATCCTGGTCACTCCGGACCCTTGCCGAGCATAGTCCATACTCGACGATCTAAAATAGTAACCGATAGTATATGGCCTAAGTCCTAGGCCGAATCCTGGTCTCTCCGGACCCTTGTCAAGCATATTCCATACTCGACGACCTTTTAGCCAAAAATCTAGAGAAAATCCAATCAAAATCCAATCCGAAATCCAAATCCGAATAGAAAACCAGAAACCCATATCAAAAATCCATACCAAAAAACAAACATCCAAACCAGAATCCAAACTAGAAAACGAGTAAAACAGGGAGTTCAAACCAAACTCCAAAACCAAACCAGAAAAAGCAAATGTCCAAGTCAAAGGAAAAAACAGATTTCGCAAACCCGGGCGTCTCGGTAAGCCATCATCTCAGAGCATGCCTGAGGGTTATCTCCGACCCCGTACACGAGTAAGTAATTTAACCGTTTGCCCGGAGTTTGTTACTTATTCCAAACCATTAAAATTAGTTGATGACCAATCGGCCACCATCCCTGGGCCTCATGCCCTCGTCGTTCAAGGTAGGCGGTGACTGCTCCTGTTCCACCGCCGCATTCCGAGTTCCGACATACTGCTCCTCGATTATATCCTTTAGATGTCGGCAGCTGTTAGTGTCATGCCCGTCCAGGTCATGAAAGAGACAGTGCCTTCCTGATGCCCTTTCACGTTCTGTGGGTTCCCTCCTCGATGGCCTTCGATAGGGAAGGCGATCTCGAGTATCTAAGAAAATCCGCTCCAACGTTGCGTTCAATCCTGTGTAAGTGGAGAACTTTGGTTCTCCCCAGCGCTTCCTTTTCCCTTTATCCTTGCCCCCACCTGAGCTTTCGCCGAGTAGTCCTCCATCCTTAGTCATGTTTACTTCCTTTGACCTCACATCCAAACATGCATCCTCTTGTTGAAGAAATCTTTCAGCTTCATGAAAGAATTCCCCAAGATCCAACGGTGGGTCTCGTACCAGTGATACTTTGAAATCCGAGTTATCTCTGACTTCTGATACCGCAGCCATCAGAACCATTGATGGATCTGGCCGATCCACCGAAGCGACTGCTGCATTAAATCGAGTTAAGAATGTCCTGAGCGATTCATTTGCCCCCTGTTTGACTGACGTTAGCGTCATCACGTTCTTTGGCCTTTTTTATGTGAACTCGAAACTGACTTAAGAACTTGTCCACCAGTTCTATCCATGTTCCAATGGATCCATCCTCCAGCTGTCTAAACCACATAGCAGCAATTTCAGTCAAGTACAGGGGGAAACATTGGGCCATAACCTCCTCCGTTGCCCCCAGCACTTCCATATGCCTAGTGTATCTCATCAAGTGGTCGGTGGGATCCGTCTTCCCGTTGTATACTTCCAGAGTGGGTAGTTTGAAATCGGACGGATTCCTAGCTGTCCTGATGTTCCGGGTAAACGGACTTTTGTTAACTCCCTCTGAATCCCTATTTGTCAGACCTCCGCGAATAGTCCGCCTGATAATGTCAGCCAATCTAGTGTTTCCAACTAATCCAGACTGCCCCCCAGTCCCCGAGGAAATTCTGGCACATATTCTTCATCACGTACTCCTGGTGGCGTGCCCCCGAGTCTAGGTCCATCTAGATTGTTAACTGTTTGTTGATTGGGAGCTGCCCCCTGTTGATTCACTCCATCTGTCCGTTGGTTGAGTTCCTCTGGTCCAGCTCCATGATCTTGAGCACCTGCAGTTCCTAGTTGTCCAAATTGCCTAAGAAGAGCCTGCATCATCTCCTCTTGCCGTTTCATCATCTCCTCTTGCATAGAATTCATCATCACTTGCATCTCGTCCCGAGTTATGTAGATGGATGCATGACCCTCTCCAGCTCCAAAAGATGCCGCTTGACTTCCTTCCTGATTGCTCCTTTCCACTGCTTGCCTCTTCGTTGGTGGTCTTGCCATTGCTTTCTAAGATCCAAGTTTCTAACTCCAAAATTCCTGAGTGTTTCAATTCCTCAGTGAAAGCACCAAAGTGTTAGCGCCAAAATTGGTCACTAACCCCCAAATCCAGATGAAAGCACCAAATACCAATCACAGCTCAGAGATAGAATGTATGTAGAGGGTAATAATGTGAAGAACAGTTAAAACTGAAATGAAAGCAGTGAAGAACAACAGATTTTATAGTGGTTCGGCTAACTCCGGCCTACGTTCACTCCAGAAGTTTGCTTTTTATTGCTGTAATAATCGATTACAGTTACAAAATGGCAAAGTTGCCTTAGCCTTAGAAAAGAGAAAGTAAGAGAGCAGAAAGAAGATCCCCTTTTACCGTGCCCCTGCCTCTCTATTTATAGACAAAGATGGGTTGGACTTCCCTGGTGGGCCTGGCAGCCGAGTACCTCAGCCCAAGTGGAGTGGTCTCCATATACCGAACCATAGATGCCGAACGCTGAATGCCGAACGATCTCCTCATGCCGAACATTGGGAGGTGCGAGGTACAGAGGTATCGAGGTGCGAGGTACCGAGGTATGAAGGTGCGAGGTACCGAGGTATGGAGGTGCGAGGTACCAAGATATGGAGGTGCGAGGTACCGAGGTATGGAGGTGCGAGGTACCAAGATATGGAGGTGCGAGGTATGGAGGTGCGAGGTGCAATGCCGAGCGAGGTGAGGTATGCCGAACGACCCATCCAATGCCGAACGCTCCTTGATGCCGAACGATCCATCCAATGCCGAACGTCTCCAGATGCCGAACGAGATTTATACCGAGCGCTCCATCCAATGCCGAACAACGATCTCTCTATGCCGAACGCTCGTCCAGTGCCGAACATTCCTCTATGCCGAACGATCCTTCTAATGCTGAGCACTCGTTCAGTGCCGAACGATCCCTCTAATGCCGAGCGCTTCCAAATGCCGAGCGCTCCTGAATGCCGAGCGCTACTGAATGCCGAGTGCTCCTGGAATGCCGAACGATCCCTCTATGTCGAACGACGATCTCTCTATGTCGAACAACCTCCAACACCGAACCATCCCAATGCCGAGCGACATCTGCCAAACTGCCTAGGCCGAGCCATGTAATTTCTCCATTCCTTTTCCCAACGACACATTCAAGTGAACTTCATCATTTTAAACCGAACCCATCATACTTTAGTCTCGATAGTTGTGAAGTTGTTTAAGTTAAATCCGTCTGTCCGCGGCTTTGCCAAAAGGCGGGTTAACATGTCTGATTTGAGATGTAGTTTGATTTTTGTTGGTACTGCAATCTTGGTTTGAAGTGTGCATAGAAAAAGATTCATTGAAAATTGTAAATGGCTCATTGATAGTGATGAAAGGGGTAAAAGCTGAAAATCTATATTTGTTGAAGGATACTACTGTTGTTGCGGAGTCTTCTTCGGTTTTTGATTCTATTGATTCTGATTCTATCATATTGCTGCATTTTGTATGGGACACATTGGAGAGCGCACATTGAAGGTGTTGCGAAAGCGAAGTTTGATTGATGACATTCATCATTCAAAACTTGGCATTTGTGAGGGATGCGCACTTGGAAAGCAGGCGAAGGTTTCTTTCAGCATTGCAGAGCATAAGTCCAAAGATATTTTGGAATATGTTCACACTGATGTTTGATGCCCCACACCATACCTGTCTACTGGAGGAGGCAGGTATTTTGTTTCATTTGTTGATGATTTTTCTTGAAAAGTATGGCTTTACTTTATAAAATCTAAGGACGAAACTTTTAATAAGTTTCACAATTGAAAATCTCTTATTGAGAAGTAGTATGGAAAAAAGTAAAGATTCTTCGTTCAAATAATGATGGTGAACTTACATCTTAAAAATTCATCAAATTTTGTGAGTCCGAGGGAATAAAAAGGCATTACATCAAACCAGGAGACCCTCAGTCCAATGGGTTGCAAAGAGAATGAATCAGACATTGTTAGAAAGAATTTGCAGTTTACGTCTAACTGTTGGATTAAAGAAAATTTTGCGCGGAAGCATTATCTACAGTAGTTTTCCTCATCAACCATACACCTTCTACCGCCATAGTTATAAAGATTCCTGAAGAAGCATGAAAGAGAGAGTCTGTTTCAATTCCTTTCTCAGAGTATTTGATTGTCCAGCTTATGTGCATGAGAGCAAAGGGAAGTTGGATCCAAAATCGTGCAAGTGTATTTTTCTTGGCTATAGGAGAGAAGTTAAGAGTTATAAGTTGTGGTGTCCTACTACCCAGAAGATTGTTACTAGCAGACATGTTAAATTTAATGAAAATGCTATGTTAAAGGTGGAACCTTCTTCTTCAGTTAATGATGATGTTAAGAGCACAAATTTAGATTACCAGACACAAAGTAGATCATCGGACTTCCATATAAGTACTAATGGTGTTTTCGATGATACCGTGGTTGATGTGGAGAGGATAGAGGATCAATTTCAAGGTGGAGCTCAAATTCAAACTCGACCAATCAGAGAGAAGAAAAGACCTAAATGGCTTGATGATTTTGTGAAATTGAGCATTGAAGACATTGATTTTGATGATATAACAGCCAATGCATTAAGCATAGTTCATGATGAGCCCAAAGACTATAGAGATGCTATTAGTCCAGTTGATAGTTTCAGTTGGTTAGTAGTTATGGAGGAGGAAATTGAGTCTTTGCACAAAAATCACACTTTGGATTTAGTGTCACTTCCTTCAGTCAAGAGAGTAATTGAGTGTAAGTGGATCTATAGGGTGAAAGATGGCGGCAATGGTGACTTGAGGTATAAGGCGAGATCAGTGACGAAGGGGTATATTCAAAGGAAAGGTGTAGAGTTCCATGATATTTTTGCACCAGTCGTCAGACACACTTCCATCGCATTCTTGTGGCATCGGTTGCCCACTTTGACATAAAGTTGAAACGATTAAATGTCAAGACAGCATTCTTGCATAACTTTGAGGAGGACGTTTACCTACACCAACTAGAGGGATTCACTGACAGTAAGGTTCAGTCATGTTTGTAAGCTTAACAAATCTCTTTATTATTTAAAACAGTCTCGTAGACAGTGGTAAAAAATTTGATAAGTTTATGATCTCACATAGTTACTCTAGAAGCTTTAAGGACCAATACGTCTATTTTAAGAAGTGTAATGAAGATATCATTTATTTGTTGATTTATGTTGATGATATGTTGATATCTTCTAAGAGCATGACTAGAGTTTCAGAGTTAAAGACGGAGCTCGACAAGGAGTTTAATATGAAAGATTTGAAAAAGATAGAGAATTTTTGGGATGGAGATTCAAAATGATAGAAAGCAAAGAGTCATGATGCTCACTCAAACTCAGTATATCGAGAAAATCCTATCTCGATTTGGTATGGAGAAAGCTAAACCGGTGGCTACTTTGTTAGGCTCTTAATTTAAACTATTCAGATATTTATGCCCCACGTCAGATGAAGACAAAAGGAATATGGCTAATATTTCTTACTCTAGTGTGGTTGGAAGTCATGTGTATGTTATGGTATGCACAAGGCATGATTTATCTCATGCAGTTGGTATTGTTAGCAGATACATGTCTAACCCAAGCAAGATTAATTGGCAAGCAGTTAAGGCTGTCAATGGATATCCGAAAAATCCAAAATCCGTCCGCATCCGTATCCGAAAAGCGGATAAATATCCGATATTTAGAAAAACGGATGCGGATGTGATGACATCCACATCCGAAAATTATCTGTTTCATTATTGCCAAGATTATAGTTTAAATTATGTGTATTTTAGTACAGTGAAATATATTTATTTATTGTTTTATTAAGTTGGTGGTTTATATTATATGCAATTAATGCATATTAACTGCTCAAAACTATTTACTATCATCATATTTGTTTATTTTCAACGCTTTTATAATCAATAGGATTAAAAAAAATCATATTAAACTAAAATTTTCTATTTATATTTTTAAATTTATCGGTCGTTAGCGGATAGGATAATTATTCAATATCCGTCCGCATTCGCGGATGCGGATATCCGATATCCGAAAATAATTTAGGATGCAGATATGACACTATCTGCATCCGAAAGTATCCGTTAATAGGCCTACAAGCAGTAAAGTGAATTATACGATATTTGAGAGGCACTCTAATATTGGCTTGTTGTTTGGAGGTAGCAATATAACTCTAAGGGGTATTGTGATTCAGATTATGCTGGGGATAGGAATGGTTGGAAATCAATTTCGGGTTATATTTATACACTTGGCTTAGACCCGATTTCTTGGAGATCCAAGCTACAATCCATTGTAGCTTTATCAACTACAGATGCAGAGCTTATTTTTGTTGTGGAATCGACCAAGGAAGGATTGTATTTATTGTAGCTTTTGGAGAATTTATCAATGATGCAGAAGTCGGTGGAGTTATTTTCAAATAGCTAGAGCTCCATTCATCTTGTTGGAAATCAAGCCTACAGCTCACGGACAAAGCACATTGATGTTAAAAGTTTCTTACTCATGCTTGAAGAGAAGAGAAATAAGATAAAGCTATAGAAGATACACACAATGGACAATCCAACTGATATGTTAATAGAGTCAGTTCCAAAAGACAAGTTTGAGCATTGCTCAAACTTGATTAGTGTGGTACAAACTACCTAGTGTCATGGGGCGTTGACCCAACAACCAGTTTTGTTGATTGATTGATATATTTAAATCGAGGTAGAGTGTTAAATTTGGACGATTTAAATCTATTTCAAATATTAAAATGAAGAAGATACTAATTGATTGCTGCAATCAATCAAATATGAAAAATAATCAATTAATTTAAAAGATATGTTAATTGATCTAAAAAATCAATCAAATAAGGATATACATGAAAATAAATACCAATATGCTAAATTGGTATTGAAATCAAATCAAGTAAATCCGAAAAGATTTCATCATTATCTTCAAGGCAGTCTTCGTCCTCGCACCTATATATATGAAGATATTTGTTCATCTTTTTAACACAAGACGACTAGAGAGCTCTCCACCAAAATATCTTCAATAAGATCTCTGTATCTGTATCTATTTTAGGGGGGAGGGGTGAAATTTATTAAGTGATTAATACTCTTCTTATATTGTACTCCCTCTTGAAGTGAAGAAATAATAAAGGTTGTTGGGTCCGAGGACGTAGGCATAGCCGAACCTCGTTATATCGGTGTGTTCTTTTTTTTCTGTTTTTTATCTATAATTTGCACTTTTTGATTATTTTTCATTCTCTTTATTGGATTGGAATTGTTGAGATTGTCTACATACTAGATTATTAAGTGTTCTGCTTCCGCTGCCCAAAACTCTGATTTTTCACTACACATACACTATATAATATGTGGGGGGGGGAGACAAGGATAGCAAACACCCCTCCAGATGTCAACCACATGTTCTCATTTAAATAATTGTATGATACACACATGTATATGTACATGTATATACATATGTGTGTGTATTTTACACACACATATGTATATGTATGTATGTGTATATACATATAATTTAGCAGGTATGGTCTTTGAATATTTTGCATTGTTATACAAAAGATTTGTTGCTACATGAATCAAACTAGAATCTGTTACATGGTCAGAATAACCGTGCTCACTTGCCCATGCAAATGATAACCCACAGCCTAATCACTGGGATATCAATTAGTATGCTGAAAACATAAACCGAGTGGATTTCGTTTAAATTGTATGTCTTCAACATAATAAGTTACAAGAATTCAAATAATTACAGGTCGGACCATGTCTTACCATGGCCTACAGTGGCTCCACTTATGAACAAATTATGATGTGTCACTGAAACAAAGTGTAAGTAGAATTAAGCTAAAACTAGCAAATACTTTAACATAACGACAAAAATGGAAAAATGTAGTACATATCAATGAAACTAGCAGTCTAACATTAACTGCATTATTATAATATAACGTGAATGTAAGGTTTACTGGTTGTATTGAAAGCTCAAAAAACAGGATTGAAGGCATCCAAATCCAGGAATGTCGGCATGGTGAGAAGTCACAATTAGCATGCATATCATAGTCTCAAACTAACTAAATTCATATATATATATATATATATATATATATATATATATATATATATGAAAAATAGGTTAGGAGAATTTTAAAGCACTAAACGACTGCCAAAATATGTTAGCATATCATCCGGTGAATCAGACAGTTCCCTGGAAATCAGGAATAAAAGAGGAAAAAGATTAAAAAGCTTCAACTCTGTCAGTAACCACAAAATATACATTCAACATTATATTTTCTTTCGTTACATGTTAAGTGATGTTTAATAAATGAAACCATACATGCCTCTACTTGCACGTAAATGTAAACAACTTTTAAATCCATCATGCAAGCAGTCCTAAAGTAGAAAGCTAAACAATCAAGAAACTTAAACACTGTTAAAAAAAGCATTCAAACCATTTACGTATTTAAATATTCCAAAAACATTGTTTTTCGTAGCATTATTTGATACCTGTAGATCTCTGATCAACCCTTCTAATAAAGTCCGTCCACAATAGGGAAGCATAGCTGCAGGAAGACATTCACCTGTTACACTGTCAACCAATCCAAGTCTATCACCAGCACCACCAAGAGGATAAATCTCACCAAGGACAGGCAAACCCTTTATAGTGATAAATCTCAAGGTTCAAATATTATTAGATGCGCAAAATAAACTAGTTTAAGCATTCGTCAATTTGACTAGAACACCAATGAAATATTAAAATAGACAAATTTTTAAAACGATTAGTAAAAATAGACATATATTAAACTATTTCGCAAATATAGGCCAGTTTTAATAGCATAGCCGATCGGTTGTACTTGTATTTTCTGAAAAATCGTTCTAAGGGCGCAATTGTCAATTGTGCCAATAGAAAAATGCATTGGAAAAATTGGCAACTGCATCTTTGTGTTGTTGTATTGGAGCAAATGACAATTGCGTCAATATAATCTTGCAGTGATGCAGCTGCCAATTGTGCACAAAAATATTTTTAATAATTATTCAGCTGAATGGCAAGTATTCAAAAACTAGCTTATGCTTGCAAATAGTTCAAAATATGGTCTATTTTTGCTAGTAGTTTAAATTTTGATCTAAAATAAAGATGTCCACAAAAGCAAAAACAAAAAAAACTGTTAGCTCCCCTGTATGCCAGCTGCTGGGAGGGGTCAAACTGGGAACTAGTTTTCCCTCCAGGAGTTAAAAGCCAAGAGTAGAAGCAGATATAGGAGCGAACAGAGGAAGACATATATATAGAAATTAAAAAACATGACTTTGAAAAATGAAATCAGAATTGGAAACGAGATATGGAAAAATGCTATAAAAATTATATATATTTAAGATCGTTAAATATTTACATAAAATTAAAATTCTGTTACATTCTTTAATGTTGTGAAATTTATAATCTAAACAGAAAACAACACCAATCAATATTATAATGAACTTATTAAATATCTTAGTTCGTAGTCATTAGCATCTAAATTACTCTCATTTTTTCACTTCAATACTTTCATTCAATAAAATAGAGTATTCAATTCTAACATACTAACATACTCATCAATAGTTATATAAATTCGGACAGCATACTATAAGAAAATGAGTTTTAAATGCAGAAGATAATTTTACTTCATAATTTTTAGTGTCTCTTTATTTGTGCTTTCTAGCTGTTTTCATGCTAACTCAATCGAAAATGTTTGTGAGTTTGATGCAAGTTGTGATGATGCAGATGTCAATGTGGTTGAGAAATGATTGTTCTGCGTTGAACAATAATATGTGTAAAGTACTCTTTTGGTTAATTTCATAGACAAAAACTAAAAATAATTCTTTTACCATTATTCAATCTAATATCTGTAGTATCATTTGGTTTATTTTCGAAAATACTGCTTTGGTTTGAAATCTTGGCAATGTTCACAAAAAAGATCTCGTACATAGGAACGTATTTCTATCTACTCTGGAATGTGTTTGCATCAATTTTGGAATGCGTTCCCAGTCCCAAGTATGAAACACTGAATCATAGTTCTTAAAGAAATGTCGATCTCCTACAGGATTCCTGCTTATAATCTACATTCATATCCTCCAAGCTTTAGGTGTTAAAGTGAGTAAATAAAGTTGATGGTATTTTATCAAAGAGTTGCTGAAATTAATTTTCTTGTAATTTTTGAAGGATGCATTTCAAGGGAACACAACAAAAAAATGACAATTCAAGGACAAGAATAAAACCTCAATTCCCCACAAAGCTGCCTGGGATGCGTATTCTGGATCATCTATGAGATTGTAACCGGAAGGCACATGAAAATTAACAAATTGACTTTTTAATGGTTCGTAAACATGAGGAAAGCAGTTGGATTTGCTCCCAGTACTCGATGCCGACAGAAGCTCCAGCACCATTATCTGATAGCTGAATACGCATTTCTTCATTAAGTAACCATAACAAGCTAAAACTGAATACAGTTTAAATTAAACAGAATTAAAGACATGCATCCTAAATTGACTTTACAGACTATTTATTCAAAATTGAAAAATAAAAGCAGCCTCATGATACCTATCAGGATTTAGGACAAAAATGCAGGCTTGTCACATATATGAGTCTGACTATATGTGCGCTTAAGCACAAACTACATTCAACTTATTTTAGTTATGCTACACACTGTATAACAGTTCATATCCATTCTCGATCTTCTCCTCATCTGCCTTAAAGTTGTCACATGTTCAATTCCCATTAAACTTTCATCATAAGCATTTGATTCACATACTACAAACATTACATAATTTATGTCAGCATCCAACTAAAATATTTAATTTCACCATCCAATCTAAAGTCTAAAGTTTGGCACCATCAATTTCCCTCTAGATTATATGGTGTATGTTTGTAGCATGATGAGAATTTATAGTTTGCATTGTCCTTAAGTACAGCAAAAGTGGATTGGCACTATCACAAATAACAAAGCTTATAGAAAATGAAAATACATTTGAAAAAGGAACAACTGAAATAGATTATAAAACTCTATAGTTACTGGGTAGTGTGTGATTTTTGAATGACAGTGGTTGTCAAGCAAAGTGCTAACGAAGCAAAGTTAACCATGATTACGGTTGCGATTAAAAAACATTTTTCCCATGCTTTTACCAAAAAAATTGTGCAGACCTCTTCTAGGACCAACTAACCTTCAAATTTCCAGTTTGCAGTTGGTACAGGCAAAATACATTTTTTGAAGTTTACACTTTACAGTTTATAACATATAACTAGCAACGCTCAGGATGGAACAAAGCGAGGTGACGCTGATGCCTCTAGAGCCCAGATGGAGCTCTATAACTTGTTCTCCACAAAACAGATAACAGTGATAATTTGTGTCACAAAACTATTAAAAATAATTACAAACTTGAACACACACACACATAACAAAAACTGAATTTTTATAGCAGCCCTGAGTACCAGACCTGTTAGAACAGAGCAAATATAATAGAAAATAGCAGAAAAGTAAATGAGACACAGAAATTTTTATAGTGGTTCGGCTGTTAACTAAGCCTACGTCCACTTTATAGCTTTGATTATTGATTTGATCTAGCTTGAACGAGATTACAAGGTGATTGAGAAAGAATTAGTCACAACTACTGGAGCTGGACAAGTTTTAAGTCCTAGAAATGTCTATAGTTGCTGCCTTGGTGACTGTGATGTAGAGGAAAGAGTTGAAGAATAGATGGAGATCCCGCGTAGTGATAGCAGAATCCCCATCCTTTCTTAGTTGCACTATGATTTGTATTTATAGAGCTAGCAATCATAGTAGATCAAAAGCTCGCTTCCCGAGAAGTCCAGGGCTCGGTCCAAGATAGCACAAGAAATGTTATGACGACACGAGTTAACGGCTAAACTCGGTACCAAGTCAAAGCCTTAACTCGGTGCCAAGTTTAATCCTTAGCCAATCTTTGGCTAAATCTACTTGTTTTGAACTCCTTGGTTAGTTTAGATGTCCTCCATGTAATTTGGTAAATTATTGACGGGTTTTGATTACCATTTTTCCATGACTTTGATTATCCTGCCGTTTGGATCGTCACGTCTTCATTTTTGATGATAGACTCTCTAGAACTCTACAAAACTCCATGAATATGCATAGGAAGGCTAGGGGATCACTTGGCAAAAGTATGAAGATGCCATGATGTGGCATTTAGAGTCGGTACCGAGTTTAGGGCCTAACTTGGGCCGAGTTAAGGACTTGGCCTATTTTGGCTCCATACTTTCTTGAGCTCTTCCTTTAGTCCTTCTGAGTGTCTTTGCCAAATTTCAGGTCATCCTGTTCTCGTTTCGATGCACTAACTCCTATTGATTTCTGCTTGGTTAAAACCCAGTTAAAAGATATAATATTTCTATTACCATATGGATCGGTATGGTAATGATTTCAAATATATATTTTCAGTATAGAACCGAATCCAGCCCTAATCCTACATGTTATTAACCCTCTTCTAACTACAGTTCAAACATAATTGGGATGTAATGTTTTTGAAATCATGAACAATGCATGTCCAGCAATCCAGCATAACACATTAACAATTGCGTGATCACTTGTAGAACACCTGTAATCTATGTTTTACTGATGGAAAAAACTAAAGGACATTAATGTTAACCTTCATCCAACATATCACTCCCCCTGCTATCAACTACAGATCAAACTCAAGCGGAATGTAAGTTGTTAAGTATTTAGAACAGTGTAATAGTGTATGTCAATAAAGGAACGCTAAAACTAGTGTAAACATAAAGATATTTACTCACCCAATGATCCCACCAACGCAACCATAAAACTCATCAATCTCCCTCAAACACATCAAAAGTTGCCTCAGTTTACTCATGTCCTCCTCGTTATCATCATCAACCAAGCTCCATTTCTCAACCAAATCACCCAGCATATATAAAGCGCTCTTCAAATTCAACTCACGTCCATCTCTTTCTCCCACCTCCATTTCCATACCAAGCACGTGCTCCTGCCCTGCCGCCACGAGGCACTTCACCAAAACAGCCTCATCAATTTCCAATTTTACCAAAACCCTGCCGACCCACTCTTTCCTCCTCTTCAAAAAATCTCTAACCCTAGGTTCTTCATCCAACAACCTCGCCTTATCTTTCAAACTTTTAGCCAAACCGAGTTTGGACCTGATCGAATCAAGAAGGGATATTTCCTTACTGAAATCGAAATAGGGCAACGGAGCTTGCTCGATTGGAGCAATAGAGACGGAGAGGTTTTTGAGATGTTTTGAATGGAGAGAAAGGGGAGGAGGAGAAAGAATGTAAGGACGGTTAGGGGAGAGAAAGCGATAGAATGGAGGAGAGAGCAAGGGAGGAGAGAGAAAGTGGGCTGCAATGGTTGCCATAGGCATTTATACTTTATAATACCAGTGTACAATTATTAGTTTTTGGGAATTAATTTGGGTTTGAAAAGGGAGGGAGGAGAAGGAGGGGATAAGAAAACGGGAGAGATGCTTCAGGAGGGAAGCATATGCCAGGGAAGAGATTCTGATTGTCTACGTGGCATTCGATAAATATTAGGTACCGTATAAAAGAGAGGCAAAAAAAAACTTTGTACATCCTTCTAAATAGGATTTTTATTCTATTTAGAAATGTTTTCGAAACTTATTATGCAATTAGTCTAGTTTGTAAACTTATTATAAACACGAGTATTACGGCACGTGCTTGCGTGATAAAGGCATTTGAATTGTTTTTGTACAAATTGTATTTGTTTAATACGTTTAAAAGAAAATGTTTTCCACAAATATTTAATCATATGTTTGTGTTGAATAATACGTAGTTAATTTGAATTTTTATTTCTAAGTTGCAATATCTAATTTTTTGGTAGTTTAAAATTTTATTTATATTATTAATTTATAAAAAAACAAATTTGTAAAGTAGTTTATTTGTTAGATTCTATTTTTAAGTAATATGAAGACTTTGTAATATTTATAGAGGAAAATTTGAATCTGTAAAGTAAGCTTAATTGTTGATCCGATTTTTGAGTTATACTAAATCTTGATAATATCTGTAGAGAGAAATTTTTGGTATTTCACGCTGACATCAAATGAATGTGACACCAAATATATTACAGCATTTAATAAAGAAATACATATAGAGGCAATTTTGAAAGTTCGCGGTCGGACCAAAAGTTTGCGCTTCCAAGCCAACTATTAATAAAGAAGATATGCCATTTTTAACCAGTTCAGCGTTGAGCTGGCCAAAGTGTGCTGACGGCATTTGAAATGCCGCTAATAAATTATTATTTTTTGTAAACGTAGTTGGCGTCTTTTAAAAAGGCATCAATTGGCATTTTTCAAAAGTCGTCCATACGAGATACTGTTGTAAAAACAGACAGTCCCCTTCTTCTTTCTCACTTTACCCATTCACCAAACATCTGACAAATGAAATTTTCCCCCAATTATTTCCAACTTCAGATTTTTATTTCAATTTTTGTTCCTTTCTTCTCAAATTGAAGTATGGCTTGCTCTTCGTCGTGGAAGTTCCTACAAGTTTCATTTCTACTTTCAATCTTCATTTTTTTGCAATTGAGGGTTTGGTTAAATTTGAAAATTTTATTGTTTTGAACTTATATAACTAGTTGTGGGAGAATGGAATTCACAAATTTATAGTTTTTACCTTGTTTAAGAGACGTTGGACATTGGAAGTTATAGTTGAAATAGATGTTGTGTTTCGCAAATAGTTGATTTTTGTGTAGATTACTCTGAGATGCTACTGGGACCGATAGATGGTAGGGTATTGTATTTGCAAGAACAACATCGAACGAGCAACCGTGCGTAGATGGAGGTGATACACTTTCATATCAAATAGAAATATACATCAATGTTGGTTATACATGGTGCTTATATTTTGTTGTTTTCTGACAGCGCACTACTCCAGATGGGACAATTGATCACTCGTCTAAACTAAACAAAGTCACCTTGTCTCATCCCGTTGTGCTAGAGCTGATAGATCGAGCTGGTTGCTCATTTATCATGCAGTTGGGGTACACCCAATTGGATCATCATCTTATCACCGCTTTGGTAGATAGGTGGAGGCTGGAGACATCTACTGTAACGACCTAGAATTTTGAACTAATTAAATTGAGAATATTTAATTAATTTTAAATATTTGAACGATAATTTAATTTGAATCCCCGATTCGACTTTGAAATTTGCGATTAAACTTTAAAATTTAATCTATTGAATTGAATAAAAATTTAAATCTTCGGTTTTAAGCTGAAGAAAAATATTTCAAAAGCTTTTAAAATTCATATTGATAACACTGAAGATAATAGGAGCTTCAGAATGTAATTTCAAACTGTTCTGTTCAGTTTTGAATTTTATTGTTCGAATCGATATTTAAAAATAGCCGTCCGGGGCACAGTCTCGGAATTCGACGAAACTAGTTCCATTGGGTCCGTAATATTGAATTATTACCGGATTTCAATTTTCGTATTTTTCTGGGTTAATACGTGACCGTACGATATGCAAACGCGTCAGAATAAAATCAAATTCAAATTCATTTTAAATTTAAATTTGGTCAAACGTAACACGTTGTCTCCCTTAACTCACGCCTACAATCACGAACGAAATCACGCAACCCATCCCTCTCCTTTCTTTCAGCCAGAAACCACGCAACCATCTTCGTTTAAAAATGGAGCCGAGTATCCTTTTATTTCGTTCAAAGAATAGATAATGGCCGAACAAAGATATCTCCTCTTCCTCTTCCCAGTTCTTTCGTAAATCAACATAAACAGAGAAAAAAAAAGAATTTTGCCGCTCCTTCTATTTACCGAGTCAATTCTCCTCTTTCTGAAATCGAACCCAAAGTAAAATAAAGAAAGAAAAAAAAAATTGATTGAACATGTCGTTCTACTTCCAAGTCGATTGTCGCGACTGCGACTTATGGTGCTCGAGCTCACGGTAGGGCAGTGTCGCGTTCGAGGTAGCGACAGGTACGGGGCAAGGTAGCTCGTTTGATTTGATGACTTGGAGGGGGAAATTCGCGAGCTTCGTGGAGCTTATGGGTATCGCGATAGAGTACAGAGACGCGAGGAAATCTCATCATCAATCCAAGGTGGGTGGTTCGTTGAGGAGGCGTAGGGGGAGTCGCATGCGCAAAGCGGAGCGCTGTAAGATGGGGTCTCGCGTTCAACGGAGAAGTCGCGATGGCTCGCGCGCTAGGCTGTAACGAGGCGACGTGTGCTAAGGGCTGGCATCGAGGCAATGATGGGTTCTAGATCTCGAGCATGTCGTCGTTCGCAGGTGGGGCATCAAACTTGGGGATGAGCGACTGCTCGCTGGCGTGTACCGTAATGTTCGCCTCGACTATGATTTCGAGTCACTTGAAGGAAGGTTGCAGTTGAGCGACGCTGTGAGGTATATCATCCCATTTTCTTTTCGATTTTAAATTTAATAATGTATGTATATAAATATACATATATTTTTACAGAGAAAGGAAATTACCGTTTACGAATATATGTATATATATATAAATTTTAAAATCTATATAAATTATCTTCAAAGAAAAAAAATATATACAATGAATATATGTATATATATGAAAAGTGGGAATTTTGAAATAGCTAGAAGTGTATATATATATAGGTAAACAGAAATAATTATATATATATATATAGATTTTAATTTGCAAATTTATTTAAAAGAAAATAAAATTAGTTAAAATAAAATTTTGGTTAAGTAAATGAACATAACGATAATTTAAGTGTTCAGTTAATTCGAATATTGATAAACTGTGTAAATATTTATACAAGGTCTAAAAAGATCGAGAATCAAGCCGAAATGGAAAGGGGATGGCAAAATAAAAGCTAAGGTGAGATTTTTCTCACTCGGAAAAAAATTGATGTTTGCACTTATTGATTGTTGTTTGGATTTGTGATATTAGATATAGTAGGATATATCTATATATATAGCAATATATACATATTGGCATATGTATATATTGGATTGATTGATTTCCCGCCTCGTATAGCGGATGAGACCCTATTGCGCCGTTAGTAAGCGGATTTTTATAAAACCTATATACCGCGATATTCCACCTCGAAGTGGAATTGGTATTGTGCTAACGTCTTTGGATGCAGGGAAACAGGTTGGAGGGATCCAACTGGACCTCTCATATTGATTGAATTTATTTATACTGTGATATGAATCTGTGAATGATTATATTGATCATATTGATGCCTGGAAATTGTTTGAAAGCTAAAATTTAGCTGAATGGATGTTTGATATCATTGGATTCCAAAAATAAACGAAATTGAGTTTTTGAAATTCAAGTAGGAATTTTTAAGTGAATTAACTTTAGAAATTTAATAAATTTGAAGAAAAGAATTTAAAAGAATAAAGGCTGATTTTTAAAATCTTATTGAATTAGTTCCAGAATCAAGTGAAGATGTTAAATAAATGAATTTCGTATAATAGTGATTTTTAAATTGAAGAATTTAATTAAAATTGGATTTCTAAATAGTTTGAAAAAGATAAAGGAATTTATTTTCTTAAAGAGGAATTTATTTAAAAGGAGATAAGTTGGAAATCCCTTTAGGAATTCAATTGGTAAATTGAAATAATTTGGGAAATCAATGTAAAATGATTTCAATTTGAAGAATCCATTTAAAAACAGAATATTGAATAATTTGAGAAAAATAAGGAATTTATTTAGTAGTGATAAATAAAATTAGAAATCAATCTGTAATTGATTTAATATTTGGAAATGAATTTTTGAGAAATCAGTATGGAAATTTTATTTAAGGTTGAAAATAAATTTAGAAATCAATATTGAAATTGATTTGGTATTGAAGTTTTTACAAATAGAATTGAAATTTATAAAAGTTGTTTATAAATCCGAAATCACTTATTTTGATAAGTAAAATATAGAAGTTAATAAAAAGAAGATTTATAAGTTGAAGTTGTTATTAAAACAGAAATAGAATTTATAAACTTCGTTTTATAAATTCAAAATCGATTGAATTTGATAAATTATATATAGGAGATTATTGAAGAAGATATATTCGCGATTTTTGAATAGCGAATTTTTATTGAAATAAAATGTGTAGAGATTTTTGAAAATGTGGTTAGTGAAGTATATTCACGATTTTGGACAGTGAATATATTGTTTAGTAAAATGGATTCATTTTTGAAGAAGTGACATTAAAAATGAAGTTAAACATTTTAAAGATGTTTTAAAATGTATTATGAATCGAAAGCATAGATTTCAACGTTCATTGTTGAAATAGACGTTTTCGAGAAATAAGGAAATGATGGACTATAGCACTATTGTTATAGTAAATGATTTCCGAAAGAAAATGTTTTTATCTAGTATTGGGATTTACATATCTATCTTAATTTCGAATCCCTATACTAGTGATTTTGAGTCGTCGTAACGATGTTTTACGTAACATTCGTTTTGACTCAAATTGATGTTGTTATAGAAAATAGATTTCCTTAAAGAATGAAATATATACTTAATTTGATTTAAGTATATCGAGTATTTTCAAATGTTGAAAATAAAAGATTTGTGAAACACTTATTATTAAATAAGTATGGAATGTTTTCCAAAATGAAATGAAACGTTTTGAGATTTTATCTTCTTAAAGATAAATCGAAATTGAATATTTGAAAACGATTGAAAATCGAATATTAGTAGATATTCGAAAAATGTAAATTCAATATGGAATTTATAAAGGAAAGGGAAACTGTTTAGAAAAATAAACGTTGATTTATTTTTGAAGTGTGGAAATTTTATATCTAGTAAAGATATTTTTGAAGATGAAATAATTTGAAAAATTATTTGGAATCTGATGATGTTGCGCATCTTTATTGATAGTTAAATAACCGACTATCAATAATTACCTTTAGAATGGTATTTGTTGTGAATTGGATGAATTTGAATGCCACACTTATTTTTAAATAAGCGCTCACTATTCGGGTTAGCCGGGAAAGGACCATGGGGTCGTATAACCCATTCCGAATATGTGATACGTCGTTATGAATCGCATTTGAAGACCGGTGTTGAAGACCGGATATTTTTGAAAACGGAAGGACTACCGTCGAGTTACTCTACATCGGCTGATCTCCGGTTTAGAGGTTTTATCACCCTTAGTGACGGGAAGTCTGGACATGATTAGAAAATTATCCGGATATGCAAGGGCTTCGTGAGAAGTGCCTTCGGTTCTGTTCGATCCCGGAACAGACTTGTATGGATTGTGTGTCTGACGTTACAATTTGAGATATAAAGCTGATTTCTTTCAAATACATTTCTGTTGGTGGCGGAGAATTTATTCTCTTAGCTTAACACCCTTCTCTGAGACGTACGAGCTCAGAGGTTATGTAGTTGAAATTTATCAGCGATATACTCCCAATTTGGTAACGTGGCATACTGAGTGTTGCTGTGAAATGATCAGTGTTTGATCATTTGCGATATGATCATTTGTTTGATCTTATATCTTTGTGATCATAGGTTGATCATTTTGTTTGACCCGAAGCATGGCTTTGTAGAAAGCGTAGCTTTGTGGACGAGACTTCGTCGAGCCTCACACCCCGGAAATGGTCGAAACAGGAAGGATGCAGCAAGGTTCTAGGGAGTAGCGCCCCTTAGTGTATGTCATTCCTTCTGGATAGAGGTGGTATCATGGTATGGAGCCCAGATACTTAACCTATGTGGTTGTTGCATTATTATTTATGTGGTTTGTTGGAAATCGGGGATCCTCGGGAAGATCGGTTACGATCGGGGGATGACATACGCGTGTCAGTAGTTACCTATTTTTGCAGAGGTAACCCGGCCTTGTGTTGGCAGAGATCTAACCGTAATGTTAGGTTATTTCTCGGGTCGTCTATTCCAGGGACGTACCCATCGTGGATAGGAAGTTCCTTAGCCTGACCATTTGTTGGAAATCCAAACTCCATTACGAACTTTGTACGGTATTAGTTGTAGAACCTGCCATTTACGTACGGTGGTCACCACTGTTTAGATAGTAGCTATAGTAGGCATACGATACTGGTCGTATGTTGGCTAAGATTAATATTATACTTTCGAAATGTTTTCTACACTATGCACTAATAATAATATCAAAAAGAATTTGATTTTGCGTAGTAAGCATTTTTGACTATCATAAGAAGAAATCTCCTCCAATTCTGCGTTTGCATTGTGTGTGTGGCGGGAGGTCTTATGGTAGTTTCATTTTCCAAAAGCATTGCGAATTTGTTTTATTTTCTTTGTGAAAAATAACTGTTTTACGATCTCACACCAGTCACCATGACTGACTCGGAGTTTATTGTTCCCTTCTAAACTCTGGGTGCCCACAAATTTCCACACGGGCAGCCTAGAGTTATGTTATCAGGATATTCTGGAGCTTTGGAGATAAGCTGGAGGACGAGACGTAGTATTTGTATCCGATATTATTTATTCCGCTGTGTATTCTGTATGAGGACAAGTTATATAACTGTCCATTGTTGTATATTGACTCTGATGATTGATGTATGTATAAACTGATATAGTTCCTTGTTTTAAAAGACTAGTAATTATCTATTATATATTGTTCCGCTGCGATGTGTAAGATTCTGATATCGTTTTCTGTTCTGGTGATGTCGTTCTGTTGTTCTTCTCTCTTCTCTCCTTCTTCTACTCTTTTCATCTTCTTCTACCTTTTTCTTCTATCTTTTCTTCTACCTCTTCTCTCTTTCTTCTTCTCTTTTCTTCTTCTTCTTACTTTTTCTTTCTTTTAAACATTAAAGTTCGCGTTTCCGCCATCCGATGGTTCGACAATTGCTACAGTGGACATAGCAGTGTCGGGTTTTCGGGAGACGGATTTGCGGGTCTTTACATCTACGTTCCACCTTAGGTTGGGGAGATGACCATTACGTTGGCGATGCTGTTGTTTTGCTTGGTTTACCCATAGATGGTGCTCCGTTGAGCAACCTAAATCTCATAGATTATATGGAGTTGTTCGAGTCGCTCTTAGGTCTATCTCCTCCTGTTGAACAGAGGTGGGGTAATGAGATGATTGTTGCTACTTAGTTTATGGAGCAGCTTGCAAACAACATTCCAGTAGACGCCTCTCCGATTCAGATTGCGCAGCGCGCTCAAGCCATTATCTTGCATATCATCACTTCATGTTTATTTTGCGATCATTCGAAGACTCGTATATGGCTCAGATGGCTTTCATTTCTTGAGGACTTTGATATTTGCCACCAATATTCGCGGGGTTGTGTCGTTCTAACCTACACATACACGGAGATGTCGAGGCTTGCTTTGCAAGAGAACCAATCTCTTGGTGGTTGTTTGTTTCTAGTATTGGTATTATCATTATTAACCTTCATATGCATTTATTTTGTATCTTAATACACATTGCAATTTTATGCGTATACATGATTGCAGTTATGATGTTGGACGTACCTTCCAGTTGGGAGAATAATGATGAAGAGAACGGATGTGGATGTATCTCTACCATATGGTTTTAGGTATATTTATTATGTCATTTGATTACGTACACATGCATTGATCTCGTAATTCATAGGAACTCCCTCTTTTAATCGGGTCGGACCGAAGAGCACCGTGAAGTCTCCTAGATGGAATGTTATTTTCTACCGTAAAGAGTTTGATGTACTTGATTATGATTCAGTCACATGAACCCCATACTCACATGTGCTTGGACAGCTTCATAACTTATGCACTGTTTCTAGTCATCTATGGACTGCACAGGTTCCACGCATTTGTATGGGTGATGTAGTGTATCATCTACCTGATAGAGTGATGCGATAGTTTGGCATACGACAACATTTGCCAGAAAACGCTCCTCGTTACAGGATTGGAATGGTAGTTGGGGAGTACGATATGGTGATCGAGACTTGGGGTCATCGTCATCTTCACACGCAACAAGAAAGGGACCTCACTTTAACGGACAAAGAATGTAATACATTTTACTGGAACATCACATGCCGCTACGTTTGACGTGGCAAAGAAATTCCCATTGTAACAGACCCATACACGCCTAGAGCTCCTCTTGAGAGAAATGTGGCATGTACATACATTGATTAACTAAGCATAATTAATTTATATATGTTGTAATTACTTCTTCTTTTGTGTAGGTGGATGGTATTTACCATGCAATGAAGTTGGTCAATGAGCTAGACGAAGAAGTACTGGAGCGTTCAAAGGGTAAATGCTTTAGTATGAAGAGTATTTTACAAACAAATTTGAGAAAGAACAAGCTATAACGACCCTCACTACCCCCTCATGCTCCTTCTCCTGCTCCTAGGCTCATAGAAGCACCGCCCCCTCCTACCACTGAAACATACCGACGTTGGAATCGAAAAGATTGTTCATCTTTACAACCTTCGCATGAGGAATATAGCCATGGTCCTTCACAACCTCCACTACTCATGCCAACGATGGAAGGTGAAGAAAGAGGTAACGATGAGGAGGATTCATCGGACGAAGTTCCATTATCGCGGAGGATGCCAAAAAGAAACACTTCTCGGGAAAGTTCGCAACCTACGAGGTTAATGTTGATGTTGATTTTGGGGTATGCTGTACCGAAACTTGAATTTAATGTTAGTGTTATGGATTTAATGTTGTATCATATTTGAATTTTGGGATATGTTGTAGGTCGAAAATATGTTGATGTTGCTGTTGTAATATATTAGATTGTATGGTTTAAGTTTGGAAATATTTGGGTATGGAATATGTTGTAATTTGCAGTTCTAGGTTTCTATTTGAAACCTGGATATTTGGAAAGCTTTTTCAAAGAGCGCCAACTGGCAACTTTTCAAAAGTCGCTAGTGTGTTTTTAATACTTGGTGACTTTTGAAAAGTCATAAACTACATTTTAACGGTAAAACATGTTGGCAGCTTTCCCAAAATTCATTTATTGAAACCACATTATCCCTTTTACTAATTTCTAAATTCATCCATAGATTCCAAATAATATTATTTACTCAACCATTTCAAGATATAATCCAAAATCAAATTTTGGTTATTAAAAGTTTCCTTTAAGTTTTCCAACTCCTTAAATTTTGGAAAAATTTCGCCAGCGTCTCCTTTGCGCGGCTAGATCCGAACAACTACAAATCGCCACTATGGGCCCAAATCCTCAAAAGAAAACAAAAGGCAAGTGGCTTAATCATAAAATCATCAAATCCACACAACAATTTAATCATGTACCTTTTTGTCGGGCAATCCAATTTTCTTATGATATCGAAGACATCAATTTAGTTCTTGCTTTTATATACTTGCATCTTATCTACCAATGCTATCCAATCATATAATTCAAAATCATTTTATTCAACAATTTCAATTTCCAATATTTGCTTTACTTAAGCTCGTACGATGTACATATATCATCCGTACGCAATATCAAATCTGATCGCTCACTCGATCACACAATTTCACTTCTGAACTAGTATCATTCACACGACTCTCTAGTGCGAACTCAGATCTGGTTTCTTGATTAGAAACTGTCATTCTCCTTGCATAGCCGTATACTATGATAGAGAATTCCAAAATCAATAAAAAATCCACATCCAGTGTTCACCGTCGAGCATCGAGAGAAAAATTCCAACTCGGATCGATATAAATTATCTCGAAATTCTGTGCCCGAATCTGGATCAAACCATTATGCGAATAAAATAATATACGTACAACTTACGTATTAATTTCAATTGATTCTTGGCTATACCAAATTCTTTTATTCACATTCATTTCATTTATATTCACTTTATTCACAATTAGCATTCACACTTCTAATTCACATTCACTTATTTACTTGGTATATTTCCTTAATACCAATTTCACTATCAATTTTCTTAAGTCTATTAGAAACATTTTATACAAACTGCTTGTGGTTATTACCACTTCACAACCAAATTCCTTACCCATTTTAATCAAATTCAATTTCAATTTTCCAATTTCACATTTGATTTTTATCAATCAACATTCCAAACCATATCCAAATAATTAATCGATTTAATTAGTTCATTTATTCATTTATTCCAAACCTCAATAGATTCCATTTCCAATAATTATTTCATTTGGCCTAACTTAGGCAAAATTTTCAAATTTTTACTTTTCTTGCATCCATAGTCAACACTTTAAAATATTGCTTTAACTTGAAATTTACAAATTTTATAAGTAATCAACTTACTCTTATTCCATAAAACATTTTAAATAAAAATTCCAAAGTAAACACTTTGTTCTAAGTATTTCAAAATCATTTTTGAAATCATACACACACACACACACACAAAATCTATTGGTATATCAAATCATTCTTTTGCATTTCAAACCAAAACCAGTTTTACTAAACAAAACTCTAATCGTAGCAATTCCTCCCTTGGAAACTCGAAAATGAACTTCGATGATGCTGCAGTCATCACCGAAATTATTTTCCAGCGATCGAAGTGAGTTCAGTGCTTTTATTCCTTTAACATTTCTTTTAAATATTTCCAATTCAAAATATTCTCCAAATAATATCCTATTATTTTCCAAGACTGTGAAAAACATTTCAAAACCAACGGGAACTAAATTCCCAAATTCCCGGCCTTCAAACCCTTTTAACAAATCATATTTAAAAATAATTCTGGAATTTCATTTCATTTCAAATTATGAATCACATTTACAAAATCACATTTACATAATCCCATTTCGTCATATGAAATTATTTCTTAACTGTTGACTATAATATCAACTTTTATTCAATCACCACAACAACAAATGATAATAGTTTAATATTATCATTTCCTAACAATCAAGCACACCATATACAACTATAATAATTTTTGAAAAATTATTTCTTTCATATATAAAAATAATCTGGGTAAAATTATTTCTTTTACCCCATTTCAAAACAATACCATGTCGAGTTGCTCTGTTCAAGTGTTTAGAGATCCCTATCAATAACGTTAATTACTCGTATTGACCAGAATCCATAAGCCACTTAACTGACCAATTAACACAATATAAAACATTTTATATCACTAACAAATACGCGCTCATATCTATTAATACACTCAAACTCATTCTAGGGTGTTACTGACCCTATCTCTGATGAGTTACTCCATCAAAGCCAAGGTTCTCGCTTAACCTTCAGCTTTGATACCAAAATGTAACAAACGGGATTTTCGACGCTCGAAAATAGACATTAATACATCCTCTGTTTAGCATGCCGAGCAATTGAGTGCCGGAAATACCAGATCGTCAGAGGAAAAGAAGAAGAGGTAGAAGAAAATAGAAATAACAACACAAAATCTCACAATCGTAGTGGAACAATATATAATAGATAATAACACATCTTTATACAAAAAGAACTATAACTGTTACTTATACATTACATCATCGGAGTACAACAAATCAATAACTCAATACTGGACATTTACAATAACTTGTCCTCACTAGTGCAATACATACAGCCTACAATACACAGTAGAATATAATCAAGTACGTGTAATACGTCTTCGCCATCCAACTCATCTCTTGAGCTCCATAGCATCCTAACCTGAACCTGTAATACTCGATCTGACCCAAGCATTATAATAAAATAGCACCCGAGTCAGTCTGGAAAACCAGCGTGAGAAAATACACTCAATTTGAATTTATTAAAGTTATCAAAATCCTTTGAAAAACAAAGGTATCTCGTAAGACCACGCCACACATAAACACGACGGTTTTTACCTAATGATAACCAAAACATTTTATATCAAAATCATCTGATATTATAATAGTGTCTAAGTACAAATACTTATTCAAATAGCCGAAATTGTTACATTAATTAAATTCCAGCATACTAGGCTCTACAACCAAAACCATAAAGGCACGTATTGGAAAATGGATTCCATACAATGACTAGGCACTGGGGTACCACCTATCATGGTACACATCTAGAAAAATGTAACGAGGACCTCGCTGGGATCCCCTACAACACAAGATCGAACTACCCCTAACCTGGATAGTACCGAATATGCTATCACCCCGGGTGTTCCCACCCTTATCGAGCTCTCCCATGCACCGTAATTATAATATCCAAGGGTATCTAGAAAGGTGATAAACATACCCTAATTGGGTGCGACCCACTTAGCCTTGCTGCATCTCCCCCGATTTTCAATCATTCCGGTTGATGAGGCTTGAGGCTACGATTACCTTTTTAAAGAATTTATTCTTGGAATGCTCATTGTCCTCCAATGATAATGTTCTGATAGCATTCATCCATACAAGTTCGTTCTAGGTCTGAACAAAATCGAAGGCACTATTCCTACTACATCCATTTTGGAATCATCCTCAGGATTAGTAGCGATTAGCCCTTGCACTTAAATACTTCAACTTCGATTCCATACTCTTGTCTTCACTTCGAAAACGTATTCGTTGGATCGAAGTGGTTTTCGGATAACTTATCTGATCCCGGTCTCTTCGAAACAACGTTCAGTATTTCCGATAAACTCAACCCCGGTTCTTTAGGAAATAAACAGATGAAAATAAGATCGGAGATCATCTCCTAACCGTTAGTGGACGGATTTCCTTATCATCGTCCTAGAAGAACAAAACGAGTTTATACGTACAGTATAGCACCTTCCGACGGTAACTGTACCATATAATTCTCGTATTTCTCCTAGATATTCCCAAAGTTATGTTTTTAGTCCAGATTTGGTAGTCGGTTATTTAACTATCAAATAAACAATCATTCAACCAAAGATCTTCATTTCCTGCTGAAATCACTAAGTCTTATTTAATTTATATTTTAATAAATTAAATCTCTTTATCAAAAGAGTACATACTTACCTTATCGAAATAAGTATGTTCACAAACAATCCTTTCAAAAATATTTGAAAACTTTTTAAAATAAATGTGGAAAGCACCCTGCGGTATCAATCATGGATTCGCAGCTCAATGATTACGTCTCTATCCCAGAGAAATCCAAACTTAATTGTAGGCAATCTCTGTCTCCCGATTTCGCCATGAAAGTATACCATTACTTTTTGAAAACTTTATTTAATAATTATCTCAAAATAATGCTTATAAAGTTTCTATAATAATTTTCCAAGTTTAATTTAGGCAAATACTCTTAAATAAAAGTTGTTATATAAAACTATATTAATATTGAATAATTTATCTTTTAAAATAATAATACTGATAAATTCTGATTTATTAATAAAAATTCTAATCGTTTTACAAGACTTGTTTATAAAACTTATAATTCATTTTGACAATTTAAAAATATTTAAATAACTAATTTTCTAGAATATTTTTATGCCAAAACATTTTTAAATTACCTAGTTTAATAATTAAAAATTCTCTTTTTAAAACAAACTCAACTTCTCGATAAAGTATATTTTCCAATTCCAGTATAACCCATCTAATATTTATAAATCTCTCTCAATTTATCACCAATTGATTTACATTCCCAATTTCATAAATCCCTTTTTCACATTTCCTAAAGTAAAATCCATCGTTTTCTTTTTAAACCGTTTTGCCCATCTCATTATAAATTCTCACCGTGAATTTATATCTTCAATTTATCAATTGATACTCATTTCACCCTTATTTATAAACCTTGTTTATAAATCCCATAGTCTCATTTCCATTTTACGTCGGTTTCACATCACTTAATCCGTTTAAATTAATTTCTAAATTATATTCCATTTATAAATCAATTTCTTAAAATAAACCAAACTATTTTCCAAACCAACCAAATCTCGATTTTACTTCTATTTTGTAATTTAGAAATCTTATTTAAGATCCAGTATAACTAATTTTATATTTATTTTCCAAATTCCCTTCTTTTTCTTCAATCTATTAAAAACCTCGATTTTTAAAATCCTTTCGCACTTAAACAAATATCACTTAAGTTTTATTATTTAAAATCCTTTATATACATTGTCCAAAATCTCTATTTACAATATTCCGAAATAGTTAAGTACAAATTTAAAGTCAACCCATTTATTTTATCCAAATCAATTTCTTTTAACTAATCCAAAAACTCTATATAAATATTTTACTTCCAAAATCCCTTTTTAGTTTCCTTTCAAAATTCAATACATATATTTACAGTATTTTTTAAAAATACGAAATTCTAGGCCACTGCTACCATAGCATTCAATAATTCAAATCTCACCATAATCTATCACAGATTATTCAAACATATCATATATCACTATATATGAAATCAATTCAACATTTTTGAGGAATCAAGTTGGATCCCTCCAACCTGTTTTCCTGCATCCACATATGTTAATACAACATAAAAAATACCAATCCCGCTTCAAGGCGGGATATCGCAGTATATAGGGTCATCCGCTATTATGCGGGGCGTAGAGGGTCTCATCCGCTCCAATATGCGGGAAATGTCAATCCAACTACTAATATATATATTACTATATATAATATCACATTCAACCGATAATAATTTATCAATTCACCAATCAATCAATAATTAATTTTAACTATTTAAAATTAATGCCAATCATCCAAATGAGTGAGATTTGCTCATCTTGATTTTTAATTTGCCAAATGCTCATTTTAGATCAAATCGAACTGACGTTCGATTTAACCTAAAGATCCAGTTATCTCTAATCGACTCCGAATTAATTCCAGGTTGTAGTTCATATCAATACGAGTGTAACGTTGCAGGCTTCGTTCGATATTGACCTAAAACAAACTGGTTATTCAATTTATAATCTATTGGATTTTAAACTAAAAAGAGTACTTAAATTATTTATTTATCACCTACCCATAAGCAAAGAGGCCCAGCCAAACTAAACAAAGTCCAAACTGCAGCCCAATCTCCCCTCCTTCTTTCTATTTCTTTTTTTTAAGTTAAACGGGCCAAGGCCCACTAGGGACAAACCCGACCCCAATCTACTTCTTCTCCCCCCTTTTCTTTTTTTTCCTGCACGAGATACATGGCCGTGCATGTTTCAATGGCACGAAGCTCCAGCCTTCGAATCGTCTCTCCGACCCCGCCAACCATTTTCTCATCAACGATCGCACCTCCCCATATCAAATTCTCCAAGCTCGAGCCCACTAAGTAGAACGCGACACTTAGCTGCTCCAACCCAAAATATCGCACTGCCCAGATCATGACTGGTCGCTCTAAATACTTGGCCGTAGCTGCTACTCAATGATTTAAACACGTCCACAATCTCCGATCCATCCATCTCCTCTCATATTGCAAGCTACGCCAAACCCTAGTTCGTCTGTCCCACGTCGAGTTCATCAAAATGCAACCGCACCTTCCAATGACTACACCAAATTAAAGTTGGTTGAGAAACATGAATTTTAAAACCCATTTCGTGATTTTCAGTCAAGCATTTTGTGAGATTTTTATTTTTGAAGTTTGATTTATTTTTATTTCTTTTCTGTGAACGTTCGGCTGCTTGTGTTTAAAAAGGAAGAGGAAGACGAGATGTGTGCGTGTTTGAATAGGTAAATTCAAATCCTAGGTTGCAGAAGAAAAGACTGGTTTGACAAATTATATATATATATACACGAGTATGTATGCATGCCCAGGTGGGCCTGCATCTAATTAATCACAATGTGCATGCATTAATTCAACAACGTGTGGACATTTGCTGGACATCTAAAAATGCTATAGTGTCGGAGGGAGCCATGTACAAATTAATACAAACAGATGCACGCTGCCTTTAGTTGGACTGACCATGTTATGTTATGTTATGTTAGGGCTTGGTTTTTTATTATATTTCTGGATGAA
Organism: Allium fistulosum; assembly: GCA_030737815.1. Classification (NCBI taxonomy): domain Eukaryota; kingdom Viridiplantae; phylum Streptophyta; class Magnoliopsida; order Asparagales; family Amaryllidaceae; genus Allium; species Allium fistulosum. The sequence continues at coordinate 780,010,682 of CM060907.1, forward strand.
ATTTCCCAAAGAGAGTGCAAGGTTTTTGACACCGAAAACAAAGCATAAAAGACTGGAAAATTAAAAGGTGAAAACTTTTATCTAAACCCTAGAGCAGAGGCAACATTTTGACAATGATTTGGAGGCTACTATTTTGTATTGATTGATAGTAGATGGAGACATCTTATGATTTATATGAGGGTATTTTTTCATTTAATATTTCATGCAAGCCATACATTAGAATGTGCTTACATTGTAAAAATATTTGTAACTTGTTAGTTTTTGTTTTTTTTGATATAAAATCTACCCATTTTCAAACATATATTGTAAAATTCTTTGTGTGGGTTTTATCTAAACCCAACAAAATTTTTGATTTGGAAAAACATGATGATAAGAATGAAAAAATTCAAGGAGAGAAAAAAAGAGAGAGTGGGAGAATATAGCATGAATATTCACGTAAATTAGTATAAATTTATATGGGACAGCTACTCGTAATAAAACAGTGTGTGCTTCGTAGTTAGCATATAGTATGGGCATTAAAATATTGAAAAGCATGCAAAAAATTGAAAATTTTAGTTACGTTCTTTGAATAGTAACTGAACCATGGTTCAATCTTGCAACGCATAACATTTATTTACACAACATTATAGCCTTAGGCACTAATTTAGACTCTATAATCTTTATAATTACACAAAATTTAGACTTTATAATCTTTGGGTACATTTCAGTAAAACATTATCCAAGAAAACAGATAATGTATAACTTAGTAAAATTTATTTGGCAAACAATTATGTACTCTGACTTCAACTTAAATAAACTCTATTGCAATTCCTATTGTAACTTCAGCTGAATGTACTCTATCAAGTTTCCCAAAACAAACGACAGCTATGCCTTCTAATTGTACGCACCTTATCAAATTCATATTTCTATCCAAATCCAAAATCAGAGATGAAGCCCACAAGCTAACCAATATCTCAAAATTCATCTACTAATCAACTACAAGTCTTATTTATAAAAGTGAAATGACATGATCATAAAATAAAAAATAAAAAAATTCTAAAAAAAGAAGCAAACTTCACACATTGAAATGTCGGGTGTATAAAAATAAACTGCAAAGAATCCAATCATAGTATGAAATTACACCACCTGTCATATTCATCTATTGTGGAAAATAAAGCACTTTCAAATAATAACAAACATATTTACATAAATAACTGAAGTTACATAAACACATCAAATATTCCTACATAATTATCAAATTCAGGATCACTATTCAGACATATAATCCACATCTCCATTGTTGACTTGATCCGGACTGAGCCAACTCAAGAACCCAACATGAGCTTCACCATTCTATCTTTGAGTACAATACTCTACAAACATGCTCCAAAGATTCCCAACTGTCCATCCATGCATCATGACCCATTGTGTCACCTGCCATACGTACATATATGTGAATCCCTATTTTTCCATAGATCCTTCTGAATATGATGTGACAGCCCCATTCATAATAAAATCACTATTGTGCATATTCAAAACAACATATTCATTTCTCCAAAAATACAGTCGGGTCAGTTGCATATGTATATGTCAAGAATAACTGGAAATTCCAGAAGCAAGAGCTCAAAATTCTAACAATTCAAAACTAACATCAGCTCAGCTTGATATCATCGATATTTTTTGCAAAATTAGTCGGTGAAGACAATAAAGAGGAAGCTTGTCTTGAACCAAAGAGAGAGATACTGAAGTATTGTAAACTTGATCAATACTAATAAATACTTCAGCATTATTGTATCTATGTGGACCTACATTATTTGATGTCTAGTCATATAAACAAATACCTGAAATAGTGTCAACATCTAAGTGATAGGTTGAATTTTTTAGAAGAATTTTTCTAATAACATAAGGGCATAACGAATTAAGCATAATTGAAGTACATTGAATTTTTATTTTATATGTTCATAAAATACTACCTCATTCTCTTTGCATGTTACCTATAAGAACATGTTAATAAAATACATTTCAAATAAAGCACATTAAGAATTACCATTGAATTTTTAGTGTATTTAGAGGATGCTCAATCATGGACGAACCACGTATATATCCATGTTAATAGTTGGTCATCTGTCCTCAAAATAACCTGCAAATTTTAGTATGACATATACATAAAGCAAGTAACGTATCCTTATTTTAATATGAATAAGATGTAGAATCTTGTGTGAAAAATAATGAATGGAATACTAACCTTTGCCTTCCTTCTCTATGTCGCGTCTAACATGGATTGATGCACCATAGTTGGTCCTTGTTTATATAAAAATATTGTTATTTACAATTGTTTTTACATACTTTTTTTCCTTTTAAAACACTTTCATGGAAAAAATATCATCATACCCATTTAAATGTGTTGGCAATATTGGTCTCCTACTTTCCAGTAAGGCATCGTTCGTTTCCTTCTCCATGAGCAATAATGTGATTTTTGTGCTTGAGTCCAAGCTTCTCAATGGCTTTCTTCAGAACTGCATATCCTCATTCCTCTCTCTCAGACTTGGTAATGATATAAAATGATAGTACATCAATAAAGAATAGTAATGAAACGTTATTACATTGGATAAAAATAAAAATAAACGTATTGTAAAGAAAAAGAAAACTAATGCCCATGTGGTAAGTATGTGCTCATATATATATATATATATATATATATATATATATATATATATGTATCCAAAAGGAAGACCCAATTCACTTTATGAAAAAATATTACAAAATGTCCAATATAAATATGCTTTATTTGAATGTGAGCTAGCTCCACCATGGGAATATCCACATGAAACTGAATTATGGAAAGCCTTTATTGATGTATTTGAACTGAAGTGTGGAAATTATAATAAATGAAACTTGATCATATTACATGTATTTGAAACTGAATTGTGGAAATTATAATAAATAAATGTTGGTTAAGTTGACAAATGTAATCTATGAACGCGTCACGGATGGCACGAATGCGAGCTTTGTTTTGTCCATACAATTTACACAGTTGTGTAGATATGACATTTGAATTATGCAAACCTTGTACAAACATAAAGAATGATGTAATCAATCATTGAAAATTATAACAATCAATCTATGAGTATAATTTTTTATCCGTATGAATATGAACCGCTTCCATAGATCTCAAACTTTTAACTTGATCAGCTTATAGATAGCTGTAACTTAGGCCTTGCAAGGACATAGAGCTTATACTAAAAAATAGTAAAATAAATACATACTGGATTGGTATATTTCAAAGTTAGCAATGATAAATACTCGATTTATTTGGGCTTTTTTTTAAATTCACACCTACAATTGGAAATTGTAGTAATATAAACCATTAGTTTATAAATTATATAGCAATTTGAAACTAAAATATATATTATATAGTTTTAGCATATAACAATCTATGTTATATGATTTCTTGGTGCATATTTGGATCAAAAAGGAACAAAATCTTTATAAATAGAAACGGTTGTCATGTGATAGTAATGACGTCACAACTAATGCAAGTAAATAAATATCTCAATAACATATAGTGGTAAACATAAAGACCTACGACCCATAATTTTATAATCATTATCACAATGGAAAGAAACTAATATAAATGCAGTCAATTAATGAACGTCTCTTAGCTAAAAACAGAAACCAATATGCAAATCGTCATAAATCAACCACACAATTAATGAAATCCATATTAGAAAAATCATCGTGCAATCACAATGAAAAAGTAACTATACATGGAAATTACAAAACAAATCACAATAACAATACAAAAGGTACAAAATACATTTGATATGTCTTTTAATGTACCTTTGCAAATACCTTGTGAGCAAATCTCTACCAATGTATAGGTATTGATTTTGAATTCCTACATTTAATGAGATAACTTCAGTGGCAGCTAGAATATGAATAATAAATGAGTAAATAATTGACTTTTTTTAGTTGTTTAAAATAACGCTTTCAAACCATTAGACCTGGGCCATTCATAAAAATTGTGGGTCCGTGCCAACATTTTCTTGCACCCAAGGATTAACAATTAGAAAACATATGGATATACTAAAATGGCTCATAACGATATAGTAAAGACAATGAAATTAATTTGATACTCATTTCCATTGAAAAGCATGTCTTTTAAGTTATGAAATATTTAATAGACACGGTACCGTGATGCATCACCAAAATATGCAGCAAAGGAACAATTGGTATAAGGAGTCTATCAAAGATTCACAATCCTATATACTATAGAGGTTCACTCACATGTGAGGTTGAAACTGAAATAAGATGGAGAAGTGGTAGGGGAAGACAATTAACAAAAGCCATTCAGAATGATTCATCAAATTTTCTTATTAAATAATGGTGCTGCTTAATAAGTTAAAACATTGAGTTCTATTTTGGTTGAAATTAGAACTTGACTTCATAGTAATACACACATGGTTTTATCTTTTTGACCTGGTTTTATGTAAGCTCGTTAGCCAGACCAAAATTACTATCCTCGTCATTATATTAATAATTTAAATACTTGGAATGCTTACCGTATGGTACATTTATACAAATGTACAAACTCTATATTCAAATCAAATTTAAATAACCTTATTCATCACATGCCTCTATAATTTTTTCCAAGTTAGTTCATAACTAACCAAGAGTCAAACATAAAAATGATTTCAACATCGAGATACCAATCATTCCCTATCAATTTCAAAGATTGTCTTATATGTATTAACTGGAATTTTTTTCCCTTAATGGCTTTAATTTCCCTTAAGCAAATTATGTATATTAAAAAAAAATTTAGTTTAAAAGCAAAATTGCTGCATATTTACATCTTTGACATAATGATAACATGTTTATACACACACTGGATTAGTTAACTTGCTTAAAGTCATTTAATGCGGTTGAATTAAATAAACAATAAATTTATAATGTGCAATACCATATAACTTAACAAATTTGACTGTCATATATAAAATCTTTTACGTGATCTTCATACCTGGTCAATAATAGATCAGAAACCGTGAGTTAAATCTACCCAAAGAGCTTCCAAAGTCATATTTGGATAGCAGTCTATGCTTTTAAGCAAATAAAACAATTCTACCCATCTACAACTGGAGCTTTAGATGCTAAACCTTTAACGGTATGCTTAACTGTTTACATTCAGTAAAATTTGTATTATAAGAAAACATAAAATTTGTATCATTAAATAAATTTAGAAAACAAAATCTAAGAAGAAAATTGAAAATTTGGTTTGATACAAAAAAAGTAATCAGCAAGTTTGAAAACCAAAAACATGCATTAAAATTGATTAGAGTTGGAGCAAAATTAATAAATTGGTTAAAATTAAATTGGGTAGACTCTTAAATCTATTAAAATTATAATTATATGCTAGAATACAATAAAAAAAGTAGTAAACTAAAGGCATGAAACAAAAGAAATACTTGCCAATTTATTAAATATTAGTTGAGTATAAGGAAAAACTGATTTCTTTGTACAAAAGGTGTTGGTGAGGCATGACCAAAAGTTGTAATAAAATGAAACTAAGTTCATATTCAAGTAAACTAAACAAAGCATTATAAAAATAATCTTCCATTACATAGAACTGAAGCAAGTTTAAAGAAATCAAATATCACAGAATCTATATTTATTTACATTAGATACAAATGGATCTAAAAATAAATACCAAAGATAAACTTTCGAATTTAAATTTATAGACATAGTTGGCTATCAAAAGTAGGTAGAGAGTAGGGAAAATAGATATAATTGGATTAAAATAAATAGAAAACTCTGATTTAGTAAATTTCAGTTCTGTTTGAAGTATTGTATTAAGCTAGCATATAAAACTTATCACAAAAAAGATAATCTTTTAGAGAATGAACTAAAGATAAAATTGAATCAGAAAAAAAAAACACTCTGGGTACGTTAACTATTGATAAATTTCAATTAAATTAAGCACATCAGCATTAAAAAAAGTGAATAAATATAAGCAAATAAAAGTACTAATCATATATGATATTCTTTGATCTACTTCTCATTAAGAGGAAGGTAGACAAAGAATGGAAGCAAGTAAACAATCAATCAACTATGGCTATAGTGTTTCTAGTTTTAAGCTAACGATTTTCCAGTGGAAGCTATACTTGTTTGAACTTCCATCTGTTGTTATTAATATGTTTCTCTAGTACCGTCACAGTATTATATTGTACACGCTGAATAATTTCAATATTGTAGAAATGTATTATCAAACAAAATGTTAATACTAAAGAGCATTACAATACATATTGATGTTCATCCTTTCCACCAACCGCCTAAAACATATATATCTACTCTCCTAAATATGTATGTCGTCACTTTGTCAACGCATATTTTAGTAATCTTTTATCGGTAGTGTTTTTATTGGCAATAGTTTGGTATAGAAATACAAATCATAATTTTAAAATGAAAATAAGAATAGACTTATTGGCACTGGATCAATTCGTACAGAAAGCTAAACATATATTTTTCTAAGTGGAAAGCCTACTCAGTACTTTGTTTAATATTCATAGTTTTGAATCAAATTCAGAACAGTGGTAAAAATTATAGGGGTTAAACTTATTTAATGAATCTTGAGCAAAGTTTGCAAAAAAGAATGAATCGATATTTAACATACTTGTACCTTAGCTATAAACAGTGGACAAAGGGAACGCTGAGGTAGAAGAAGGGGATTGCAGTTTGGACTGAGCTGGTGGACCGGGTGATGCGATCCGGTAGGAGGACGATGGCGATGAAATTTCTGACCGGGAGACCGTGGGCTGCGATCAAATAGGAGGACGACGGTGATGAGATTTCTGATCGGTGGACCGTGTTCTACGATTGGGTAGGAGGACGATGGCGATAAGATTACTGATCGATTTCGGGAGTAGAGGAAGTGTGGATTCGAAGGAGTTTGGATTTGATAATGAATAGCTTTTGATTTCTGATCGATTTAGGGTATTAAAAGCAATGCGAGGTGGAGAGAGGGTAGCAGGATGATGAATGAATTTGGATTTGATAACCGAATAGCTTTTGATTTAAGGTTTTATAATAAACGTCGAAGTGTCTTGGGACTAAGGGTATTTTGGGTAGTTCAGGAAGACGCGGTTGAAATTAGTTCAAGGAACTATCATTATTAGTAGTAAAGATAAATATTAAATCTTTAAAATATCTCGATTTTCGCAACTCAAAATCTCGAACCCCTATCGAGGCGTGTCGCTAGGCGTTCATAATGTTATACCCCTATTCCGAACGTAGTGGAAAAGGTTTCGAGTCCTAATTCGATCGTATGGAGAAGATAGCTTTTTGGACCCGATTATTATATTGAATTTTCGATATAAATTCCAACGCGTTTCTATTGCGTATGACTAAACAATAACTCCAAATGCTACGAAATTTGAAATCTGATAATAATACACTATTACGGATCCAATGGAATCAGTTGCTTCGAATTCTGAGACTGTGCCTTGGAAGGCTATTTTCACTCGTTAATTCAAACGAGATATTTTTAAAAATCAAACAAATCACCTTTAAATTAAACTTTAAAAATCTGATTATCTTCCTTCTTATTAATATAAATTCAATAAGCCTTTAAATTATTTTTATCAAGCTTAAAAATCCAAGATTCAATTATTTAAGCAAATTCCAGTTATTAAATTGTCCAATAAATCATTATATTTGAAATTCAAGTTAAAAATCAACTTTTAAATATTTTAAATCAATTAAATATTCCAATTTCAAATAACCAAAATTCTAGATCGTTACACATAATCTCTTCCATCTTCTCTCATTCGATTCACTCAACCACTTCTCTCTCCCTCTCTCCATATTTCGACAATGTCTAGATAGGATTCAATTACTATTTCTAGGATGGTTCGTTATCAACCCTATGGGTTCGAACTCTAATGATTTAGATGACTACAACTTGGCACTCGATGCTAGTGCAGATTTGGTGTTGAACCTGATTAAGTTATAATCTACTCAGAATCACACTTCCTCGTGCATCGATTGAGTGTGGATGAATGATGTTCTGAATGGTCATAAGAACGGATGTTGGAACCATTTCTAGATGAGTCGTTATTTCAGATGTGTTTGTGATGTGCTAAGTAATGGGTATCGCTTAACTTCCACTTCGCGTTTAAAAGTTTCTAAATCGCTCGAAATGTTTTTTACATGATAAATCATGGATATTACACGGAATGGTTGGGGACATCAGTAAAGCGTACAACAACGTATGTTAGACTATTAATAAGGTCTTATATGGTGTCTTACTTTTGTCTAAAGATTTTATTCAATTCGCAGATTTTAGTGATGTCCCCAATAAAATTACGTACTATGCACAGTAATACCATTTATTTCAAAAAATTGTTGGAGCTATACATGGGACACATATTTCTACAAAGGTAACAAAAGATGAGTAGGAACATACGCTGGTAGAAAGAAATTTTCAATACAAAATATTATACTTACTGTTAATTTCAATTTGACATAAAGTTTTGTAATGTTTGGCTACGAAGGCTTTGCTTGTGATAATTGATTGTTAACTCATGTGATCGAAGTAGTTGAGACCTTTCCACAGAATTCGCCCAGAAAGTGTTATTTTGTTGATACATGATGCAAACGTAAAAAATGGTTATTTACCACATCATCGTTATGAACGTTATAGGGTTTCATCAAATTCAAAATGTTCCAAAATCTCATAATGAAATATTTAACTATTAACTCAAGTTTGTATATTGTTGTTGAAAGAACATTTGATATTTAGAAAAAGAAATTCATATTTTATGTGACATGTCAGCTAAATCACTAGCTCAAGTGGTAAGATCTCTAAAATGTAGTTTTTAAGGTCTTGGGTTTAATCCATTGAAACATCATGATTAGTGTTCTACTTAAATTAAGTAACATTATTATTATCAAAAAAATAAAATTACGTAACATGCCTATATATAGTTTCACAAAACAAGCGATTGAAGTTGCAACTTGGGTCATTCGTAACTTAATTATTAATAAGTTCAGAGTAATGGATCCTAATTTTGAAACAATTATGATTTTAGACATTTCATAAAGTTATGCGGACAATTTTCATGAACACGAACATCATAGGAAAGGTAGGATAAGTTCAACAAATGCACAAAAGATTACTTCAACATGAGACCAAATTGAGATGCTTTGGTTGTCGCAAGACGATGATAATCTATTTGTGCTTGAAGTATCACTATTTTTTAATTAAGGTGGAATTTGTATTTACATTTCTATTAGTGGTTATGATTACGAATTTTTATGATAATGAAATTTTAGTATTTTAAACATATTTAGTTACAAATTATTAATTAGTAATGTTAACTATTAGTTATTAATTGCCAACTACTAATTACCAATTATTAAATATTAAATATTACTTATGCATTATAAATTCTTTAACTTTTAATTTTTTAATTTTAATTTTCAAATATTAATTACTAATCATTAACCATTAATTAGTTGTTATTTATACTTATTTATTAAATATCAACTATCCTATTAACAAAGTACACGAAAAATACTTTCAACCACCCTTTAACCTCTAATCCAATGTGCCCAGAAACGCTTTCAACCTTTAATGTAATTTCTAGCCGCTGATTGTATTTGTTTGGGAACGCATCCATACATGTCGTACTACAAATCGTTTCTCATAATACTTTTCTCGTGGACATAAAAGAAAAAAAAATGTAGTCACGAGTTCTACATGATCTTCATGACATATGACAAAAAGAAATGGTATTGACTTATGCAAAGTTGTTTAAATTTAGTGTTTTCGTTTGTATAAAAAAGATTCAACTATTACGCTTTTATTATTCTATAATTACATTAATGTTATATTTATATCATTATTAGAACCGAGTATATCGAAAGCGGATGAAATATGTAGATTTAAAAAAAAAATCCTATTTTGGGTTATACTAGGCCTACAAAATCTAAAGATTATAATAGATCCAATCTAATTTATTAAAATAAAATCATATTTTATTTGCTTTTTTCTAATTTAATTAATCAATGAATTTAATTAAATGTAATTTACATAATTTATGAGCATATCAATATATGTATGTCGAAAACTATTATGATAATAAATAAATAATTCATATACTGTTTAAAACATTTTATATGTTATTAAATATTATAATATTTATATGTATGTATATGTATAAAAATTATTCCAACCGCGATATTTTTTTATTAAAATCCAAAAACATTTTATTAATTTTCATACATACATACACAAATATATTATATTAATATATAATTATATTTAAATATGATATTAATTTAATAATATTATTAAATGTTTAAAATTAACTATAAATATAATACGATTGTTATTAAAATCCAAAAGTATATTATTAGTATATATTTATATTATGTTAAATATATAATTATATTTAAATATGAAATTAGTTTTATAATATTATTAAATGTTCAAAACAATTATAAATACAATATTATTTATAATAAGTAATATTTTTTTGTTGAAAATGAAACTCAAGTAAATTATATTTATATTAGTTACTTTGAATTTAATATATGTACATATAAAAGAGTTTGTTTATATATATTGTTTTAAAATACATTTTACAATTTAAAAATCATTTATATATAAATATAATTTTTTATTATGGCCAAATATTATATATATATATAATGTTTCTTTTTTTACAATAGGATCAATGATCATAAACAATTAATGAACCAATGATAAACAACATATGATTTTATGGGGAAAATATATACATGTACAAGTGGTGATAATTAACACAAACATACTATCAATATCACAAACAAATATATCATATAAATATACAATTGTAAATAAACAATTACCTAATGAGATATGCATATAACTCGCACTTTGATCTAGACGGTCTTCTTAATATCTCATATCCACACTCTCTGCTACAAACATACGATGTTCTAACACTAGATCTAGGTTGTATTATTTGATTGGAAGTAAATAGAGTTAGGAATAAGTGGGAATAAGAGGGATTCTAACGGCTAAAACAAGAAGGAAAGAGGAGCAAAAAATTATCTAGAAAATGGAGGTCAAAGTCTGAGTATATAGTGAGGTATAGAGAGTAATTTCTTGTATAATTTTCCCTTGCCAATTCAAACACAAAGCCGCTCATGCCTCTCATCTCTTGCGACATGGAATAAGGTCCATTACAGACTAAAATGCCCACTTATCCCATTAATAATTTATTTGTAACAATACGGTGTCGAGAATTATTTAATTATGATTTTATAATAAAGATTTAATTAATTAAATGTGATTTAAAATAATAAAGTGTGAAACTACTTGGGATATTTTGGAAATTTAATAAAGTATATTTTATTAAGAAAGAGAATATTAAAATGTGATAAATGTTACTTTTTATAATTAATATAGAAATTTTAAATTTAAAAATAATTTTAATTTGAAATTAAATGGTTAAATAAATTTTTATAAAGTATGATAATTAAAATTAGTTAAAGTAAATGAGTTTAGAAATTTATTTACACATAAAAAGAAATTTATTTCAATTGTTTAAAATAATTTGGAATTTATTTAGTAAATGAATTTAAAATAGGATTAAAAAGTAATTAAGAAATAACTAAATTGAATAAATAAAAATTTGGAAAAAATAAGTTTATAAATATATATGATGTTGCTTGAATATCGAGGAAGTCAAATATGATTTTTGTTTGATTTTATAGTGGGTTAAGTTGAGTGTAAAATTGGTTAAAGTAAATAAATTAAACAAAAAGGGGATTTGTGACACCCCGCAAAATAAACAATAATTGATAATGCTCAAAAATGAAATTTGAGCAAACATCATATTTTGGTCATGAAACTTATGTCATTGCATTCATGGTGATTTTCTAAGCAAAATTCTTATTTGCAGTTTGGCGATCAGAGCTAAATTGAAGAAGTTATCAGTGTTTGAAGCTTTTGGAATGAAAATAATTAAAAATGAAAATATGAAATAAATAATATTAAATACGGGACCCCACCTATCGACCCCCTCCTTAGGTCGGTCGACCGCCTATAGAGGAGAGGTCAGCCGGTCATATAGTGGGGGCTAGGGTTTGAATCTTGGTCGAACGACCTCGATTAATTATTTTAATCTAATGGATACAGTTGATTAGAGCGCCTATAAATACAGGCCTAACTCCTCAATTCTCTTCTCATATTTTTTGATCAAATTAGTGAAGCTCTCCCATTTTCCTTTCTCCATTATTTCTAGAAATTATAAAATATTTTATATTTATACAAATCGGAGAAAGGCGGAAAATAAAAGAGAAGAAGAGAAGAAGCGAATCAACGTTGTGAAAGAAAAAGTAAATTTCTATAGTTATAAATCTATATTATCCTTAACTCCAAATCTTTTTTCAGATCTGTAATTCTAATAGTATGTATATACCTTGTTATACATATTCTTTTGGATTGGAAAGGAGAAGGAATCAAATCAAAGGAGTGGATTCAAATTTGGGAGATTTGAAAAGTTTGAAAGGTGAATGAGAAATTATATAATTTATTTATAACATTGAAATTTATATCAATGAGTTTTGTTTAATTACTATGCATGTGTTAGATTTATTGAGTTTTAGGTTTAAACGAACGAATTTAGTTAAAACTATGCCTACACACTTCGTAAGTTAGAAAATTGGAATAGTATATACGACATAATCTGGAAATTTGTAATCAGTCCTAAATATTTATTATTGCTGAATGTTTGTAACATTGTAAAGTTTATTCTAGATTTATAATTGGGTTGTAAATTAGGTTGCCCTAGTTGACTCAGAATGTGAATTTTTACATCTTAATTTATAGGGAGCGGGGTATAATTCAGTTGTATTTATTTCCATGTAATCTCCATGAATTATCCAATTCCATGAAATTTGTGAAAAGTACACATTTGAAATAATAAGGAATATACTAAAAATGAAAGAGATGAGTAAAGTACAGAGGTTCTTCTCCATAGTTTGCACTGTTTATTTCAATAAAATAAATAGAAAAGGATATTTCCTTGTAATTTCAAACGGAGTCAGTCTCATTTTTGGGTAATTTATGGAAAGTAATAATGGTAATCCTTTTTTAAAGGATAGCTCTAATAAATTAAAATGTTGGAATTTATGTTCTTCCCGGAATGTACATGCAAGTGTATGTTCTTAATTCTTAAGTATGGGAATTATTGTGTTAGGAATACACACACATGCACGTATAACTGCGTCTTTCGATAGTATGTAAATATTTATACGTAATTAATATTATGCATAGGTATTCGTATTAATTACAATCTGGATAACTAGTTATTAATAGCATAGTAATTATAAGACTAGGAGGTTGAGAAAGGAAGGAGTGGTAATTCCAAAATTTATGGACAATAACTACAGATTTAATGGACAATAAATTTGTAGTTAATAGGAAGTTAAAGAAAATAAATGAGGACTGATTAGAGAATTTATATGACATTTATGAGAAAATTGAATAGGCATAATAGGTTGATTTTGAAACAAGTAAATAAATGACATTAGAGATTGTCCGGTTTTGATATTAATGATTATTCACTTCGGACAATTGACACTTATAAGATATAAGGTGGAAAACAAGGAATATTGTGAATAAGCGTATAAATTAGGAATAATTACGCGGTGAACAAGTGAATATTAATACTAGTAAATAAACGTAGAAGGCAGTATAATTTTCATATAGGAAATTATATGGCCTTAATTGTATGTTTATAATGTCCGCAAGTAGTGGCACAGTGGTTGAGACACTTGCCTCCTGTTAACGAGGTCGCTAGTTCGATACCCGTCTGCCCTACTCCCCTCAAGGCGCGAAGGTGGATTCCCGTAACCCCTAAATCAAACTGGTTGGGAACAACAAACCTTTGTGCTAGGGCTAGCTTAAACCTACCTAGGGTATGGCAGACTCTCTAGGTGGGAGCTCTTACCTCCGGGGTAGAGTTTAAAAAAAGAATGAACATGAATTAGTGGGCCTAGCCCAACATTTAGGCTTAGGATGATTGGTTTGGTTTAGTGGGTTGGAATGCGAGGTCAGTAGAGTTACACAACAGAAGTATGCCTTTCACCTAGAGGCCACCAGCAGTTGTGTATACTTTCTACTAATGCGGGATATCTCCAACCGTGGGACCCGTGGGGAAAGGATTTCAGTTGTGCGAGATCGGCGGGCTATGTCAATGTTATTGTTGGACTGGTATTTAGTAGTAGGGCTGACATATAGGCTTTGACCACCAACCGTCCCACGCAACCGTTAGCAAAGACTCTTGTTATGCCTTGACGAATTTTGCATCCTACTAGTATAGAATCCGTATGAGATACGCAAAGACTTAAATTTTTATTTATTTGTTTGTTTTTTGTTTGTTTGGCAGAGGTGGGCTAGTTAACCCTTAGATGAGTCTTTGAGATGCATTAGTAATACAGTAATTAAATTATAAATTCATATCTAGGGATTATCGGTCTCTATAGCTAGGATTGATTGACTAGCTTTTACGTTGCGGAGGGCCCTCTTCAGAGTTGAGGTATAAAATGGCCATTGGGTCTGCCTCCTCCCTATTTAAGAAGTATTAAGTGGCTGGGACTTTTGGGTTGTACAACATTTAGAATATACGTATTTAGGCATAAACAGTTATAGTTATACCTCAGAGGAGGTTAGGCGTATAGTACGCGCATATATGATTGAACGGATTAGCCGTGAATAATAAACATAACACTTAAATGGAAATCATTCGGCACAAATTAGTGTCAATGGTAAAGTATATAATTTTCCAATCACCGAAACATTGTTCTAACCCCCCTCCTCATTACAACCCATATGATAGATTTAGAGGGACATGCTACTGGTGCAAGATGGGAATGATGGATGGTGAATTCTTGTCATTCATGCTCAGCGTTGGCAAGGCAAATAGATACTCAAGAAATAATACTGATTCCAAGGTAGTAGCCTTAGTCAATACGTATGTTCTATTATATTTTTCTATTCCACTCTAAGTTTATATTGATCACTCTTTGATATCCTTATGTTTATTATAGGTTACCAAAACCAACGACCCGTACCCTAATGGACTTGGGTTTTAATTTAGTCGAAATTCGGAACCATTAAGGTGCAGGCTGTTACATTTGGTATCAGAGCTTAGGTTAGTCGATCATAGGAATTAGGGTACACTGAGAGAACGTATTTATATTTTTACCTATAATTATATAAATTATATACGCCAAACTCTATAAATTCTGACTATAGAAGTAGTTGTGACAATATTATGAAAGGATGGATGAGGCAACCATGAGTTGGAATAATAAATAAAGTTAAATCGATGTGCCTACCCCCAATTACCTCATGGGATGGAGGCCGTACCATAAGGAGTGGACTAAGAAGGGCATGACCACGGCATATGAAAGAATCTCGAAGGCTGGATGGCACTTGACTCCTTTGTCGGGCCTAGGCTGCCTTATGATTGTGGATTTTGATGGATTTCTGACTGAAGATGTACATTTCATCCAAACAAAGGGAAAGTAAGAACCTATATGTTGCAAGCATCTAGAAATAAGATACGAAGAAGGAGTAGAGCAAATTCCCGCAAGAAGGTGTGTAATAATCACAATAAGATGATAAATCAAATTTTTAGTATATACTCTTAATAAGAAGATGTTAAGAGTAAAAGGAACAAGAAGAAAAGTCCATTTTTGAGTCTGACCCCATGTGAAAGAATTTGACAAAAAGATTTTTGAAAATTCCTTGAAACGTTTAAATGGGGTTTTTAAATGATTTATTGGGAAGTTGTTATTTTGAAAAAGTAAGGAAATTTTGGGAACTTTTATTTTAAAATTGGTTGAGTCAAAAGATTTCGATTTAATGGCATTTGGTAGAATGGTCTTCGTTTTTGAAGAAAGTTTAGCTCGATGAATTTTCTTATTTTTGTAAATTCAAAAGTTAATTAAAAACATTTCTCTAGGGGATGGATAAATGAAAATGGTGCTTAATTGAAATAGGGTAAAAGAATAGAAGGGTAAGAATGCTTGATATTTAAGATAGGAGGAATATTCTCGTATAAGGAAAATATGGGAAACAGCAGCTGAAATAGATCAATACATGTCTCTTTTCAAGAAAAGCCCAATGACTGAAGTAGTAGGCGAACGCACTGCAACAATTCAATGGGGAAAGCAATAAAATAGGAAAAGAGCTATGTAAGTAGAGGCAATTTAGGTATATGAAATTTTAATAGTAGCAGTATTAGGAAATTTTAATAGTAATAATGTTATCCATCCTTTTAAGCGGGTAATATTTGGACAGAGTGGACGAACCGAACTTGGAGTTATTAAGGCAGGAAGCCCAGAGAGATAGCCTAGGAGTCCAGAAATCAGGCACAGACAGAGTCACAAGGCCAATGCAAGAACAACTTAAAGCAAGACAATAACGGGACCCCCCAAGTTGGGGATCGGTACCGACCCCACCCTATAGGTCAGTACCGACTCCTAATTCCACCTCAGGTGGAGCACATCTCCTGCCTATATGCCTTACTTGATTCCAAAAGCCTATTTTCGAAGTCGTTTTGTTGATTCAATGCGATTATCCATCGATCTCCACAAACACTTGAAACTTCAACTTTGCTCTTCCACAAATCCATCATTTGGACTTGGAAACGAGCCAATATTGGTGCAAACAACTATGGAATCATGAAGCTAACCACAAGACAATCCAAGATGAAGAGTCGAAGATGGCCATTTTAGCTAACTTGGGATCGATACCAACCCCTACCTATGGATCGGTACCGACTCCAATCAACCGATGATGTAGCACGTTTTCTTGGGAGAATTGGTCTAAATCGTGTACAACGGCTAGGAGATATTTTGTGCCAAATATTAGGCTCCCTGCCTATATAAATAGGAAGGTAGTGCTCATTTTCAGGATCTTTTGGCTCTAGTTCTTCCTTATGCTATATTCTTGTAATTCTGAAAATTTAAGCGTCGGAGTCATACCGACCCCTAAGAACTTCTGCCTCCAAACCAAATATAAGCAATAAAATCTTAAAGTGGACATATGCCTTGCTTTACCAAACCACTATAAACGACTGTGCCTTGTTTATTTCTCATTTTCATTTGCATTTCTTCATATTTTATTCTCTACATAAACTTCTGGGTGTTTGTGCCATTTTTAGTTCAAACATTTTGGTGCTTTCACTGAGAACTCAAATCTCAGGCTATTTTGTTCCATCATCTACTATTGGATTTTCTATATCCAAGAGATAGATTTAGTTTCTCTATCTTTTAATTCTACAACTCAGATTTGCAAAGATCTACTAGAAGCTTTCTGCCATGGCTCCATCAAGAAGAGGTCGTTCTACCAACTCCAAAGCTACCACTAAAGCTGAGAATCAGAATCCTCAACAAGGAGATGGAGTTGTCCAACCTACTCAAATGAAGATCCAAACTCCAACCGACGTCGTGTTCAGAATGGAGATGGATAGGATTATGAAGCAGCTGGAAGATAGATTCCAGGCTGGTCAGAATGAGATGAATCAGACGATGTAGCAGAGTTTGAGACTGTTGAATGAGCTAACTCAAAATAGCCATAGAAGGGGTAGAAGGAACTCTAGTTCTTAATCTGGATGTTCCTCATCATCTGAGCAAAGACAGAGGGACAATAAGCAAAAGAGGACTCGTAATGCTGCTGAAACATCATACCAAGGAAGAATACGAGCCATATGCTCAAATTTGGAGTTCGGTACCGATCGAAGGTTAGGGGTCGGTACCGACTCCTCCAATGGTGTGCCCATAGCCCATCTTCTAGAAAGTGGCATGGACTTAACTTCAGGATGCACTGTTGGTGGTCAGAATTCGGAGAATCATGCTGTTGCTGATGATATTGCTCATGCGAATCAAACAGAAGGGACTATTAGACGAATGGATCTCCCGAAGGCTGGAGAACCAAGGTATTGAGAACCAAACCGAGAGCGTTCGCTGGGCCGAGCACTCGTAATGGAGCCCGATTACCACCGTTCAGTCGAACTTGTTGACCCGGACTACCTGGAGGATATGGTCAGGAGACTTGTTAGCGAAAATCGTTTTAGGAGTAACGATGAGTGAGGTACCTATCCTAGTTGAAATCCGTTTAAAGAGAACATTCTACATGGGAGATACCTCCAAAGATTCGCAATGCCAGCTATGCCATTGTATAGAGGAACGACTGACCCTAGTTAGCACTTGATGAGATATGAATGGCATATGGATTCAGCTAGAGCTTCCGATGCCGTGAAGTGCCGTTGTTTCTCGATTTTCTTAGAAAGAGTAGCTATGATGTGGTTCACTCGACTTTCGCCTAGGTCCATATCATCTTTTGCCAAGTTATCAAAGAAGTTTGTAGAATAATTCTATTTACATACTAAATGTCCAAAGCATGTGATGTCTTTGTCAAACCTCTTCCAAGCTGAGGGAGAGTCGTTGAAGGATTTCTTAAACCAATTCCATGCAGCCGTGGTAGAAGTTATAGATCCCAAGGATGACATTGATTAAGGGGATTCATCCTGATATGGAGTTTAGGGAATAGTTAAAAAGGAAGCCCCCATCAACGATGGATGCTTTCTATAGAAATGCTAATGAATACTTGCGCTTGGAGGAAGCAAAGAAACGTCCATGGAGGACTAGTGCTGGAAATTCGAATGAAGTGATACAAAGCAACGTTGCAGTAAAACAATCTAGAGGAAGCTCTTGGAGTGTGGATGTGAATGTTGGTAACTAAAGTAATAATCAAAAACAAAACAATGATGGGGCTAAGAAGAAGAATCCTGATAACAGGAGTCGTGTTAGGACTCCTAAATACGATAGTTATACTGAACCGAACAACTTGATAGAAAACATCTACCTGGTGACTCAAAATACTGAGCAGTACAGAAAGCGAGCTCTAAGAGAGTCGATTGAGAAGGAAAGAAAGTTAGGCAAGTTCTGCAGATTTCATGAAACTCATGGTCACAATACCAATGAGTGCAGACACTTGTGGGATATGATTTAGGAGTTGATTCACAAGAAAAAGTTGCAGCATTATATGAAAGCTCCGTGGGATGGCAGCAAGGAAACTCTTACATCCTTGGGCCGTCTTCCCAACAGGGACAAGCTGAGCCTGGTGTTGATGTATTCAGGTGGCCAAAAAAGTGAATGATGATTACTACTTTCATCGGTGGGCCATACCCTGCTGATAAAAGTCTAGTGGAGATGGACAGGTATGTTGGTGTTATTAAACATGTGGACAGTGAAAGTTGCTTCACTGTTGAAAATGGGACTCCGGCAAAAAAATGCAGAACGACGACTGATGATATTGTTTTCCGGAATAGAGATGCTGATGGAGTGGAAGCTCTAACGATGGACCCGCTCGTGATCACAACTATGATTGGTCCTGCTATTGTTCAAAAGGTGTTAGTTGAATATGGGAGTTCAGTCAATATCTTGTTCAAAAGAGCTTATGATCAAATGATGCTGAAAGAGAAAGATTTGAAACCTTGTAAGTCTTGAATAGAAGGGTTCAATAGGATGGCTACCGAGGCCATAGAATTTGTTGAATTACCAGTGGTACTTGACGAGGGCGACCGCAAGCGACTACGGGTCATCCCTTTTTGGTGTTGGACATCTACTCAGCCTACAATGCTTTTCTAGGCTGACCGACCTTGGCAGAGTTTAGAGTGGCAATCGCTGCCTAGTGCTTAACTATGAAGTTCCCTATAGAGAATGGAGTGGGAATCGTGCAAGGAGATCAGGTGGCCGTGTAACACCTCGTATTTTTGGAAACATTATTTAGGATAATTAGCTAATAATGTGTTGATTAGGGGATTGAGATTTGATTTAATCAAGGGGTAGCCGTGCCATTTAAACAATAAATTAAAATAAGAGTTAAATTGAAATAGAGGAGGGGTAAAATAGTAAAGAGGCCATTCCTATATCCCTAAACACTCAGTCGTGTACCCCTACACATCCATTTCATTTTATCAAAATTTTAAAAACAAGAGGTCGGCCACCATTAACAAGAGAAAGAGGAAGAAGATAGAGAAAAGCTAGGAAGAAGCTTAAACAAATCAAATCCATTCACATCTCAATCTCTTTAATCTCTAAAGCTAAGGTGAATAATGTTTACATCTCAAATTTTTACTATTTTCGGTTTTAAGATGAATACCGAATAATTTGCATTGATTTGCCATGTTTTTGAATGATGGAATGATTATATATACTTGTTGATGAATTATAGTTGTTCATATTGAATTAATGATATGTTTTAAGGTGGAAACCCTATAAAATGACATTCAAATGCCTTGTGAATTTTTATGAAGATCCTAAATGATATTTTAGAGATAGCTTTTAATTTCAGAATTTTATGAATAATTGTGGAATTTATATGAATCTTCTAGTAAAGAAAAAGTTAATTTGGGTTAATAATTATTTATGGTTAAATGATAAAAGATTTGGGTCTGAAATTTTTATATGTTGGAAAACATATTAAAAAAGATTTTTTGGAATTTTTGTAGATTTTTCCTAAGTGTTTAAATGGATATATAAAATTATTTAAGGTATGAGACTTAAATGTTTTATATATTTACAAAAGGAGAAAGGATTTTTGCAAATGATCCAAAAAGATTAGTTCTGAAATTGCAGTACTTTTTATCGGTAAAGAAAGAGGCAACCAATCAAAATTAGACACGTAAAGCAGGTTAGGCGAAAAGAACTATTTGTTACATGTATTTCACTATTTCGATGCTTTTGGCACCAGGACGTTCCACCTCCTTAGCTTCGCCTCTGACACAGTCGGAACCAATGCACATGGTATCAGGGATCTGGTACATAGTGAATTGGATGTAGGTGAAAGGTATGGAGTTGAAACCAGGGTTCTGAAGGGGTTGAGGCATTAATTTGTTTTTAAATTAAAAATGCGCCTACTTGCTTTCGACTAAAATGGCTTTCGACTGAGTAGCTTTCGACTCGGTTAGCTTTCAACTCGGTTTAATGGATTTAAAGAAATGGTTTCGATTGGGTTGCACTTTTGTTTTAAATGAGTGCTCTCGACTAAGTCGAAGCCTTTTTACTGCTGCTTTCCACCTTTCAACCCAAATGGTTTCGAAAGGGTTGTTTACTTTGTTTTCTAAAATTTTGGCCACTTCTCCAATGCTTTCGAAGGGATGGTTCTGACACCATCACTTCTTTATTTAGGAAATGGATTCGAAACAGATGCTTTTGACTTAAATGTTTTAAAGACCTTTTTCTATGGTTGAAGTAAAACCCAAATGGTTTCGAAAGAGATAGTTTTAAATGGTTTCGAAACAGATGCATTCAACTTTAATGGGTTTTTGATCTTCTTGCTCTACTTGAAGGCATAATCCAAATGGTTTCGACCGAGACGTTTTTCAAAGATTTCGAAGGAGTAAATTTTTGAATGGTTTCGAAAGGTGTCCACATGTTTTAAATTGAACCCAAAGAGCTTTCGAAAGGATTGAGTTTTGACCTTTTCGAAAGGTTTTAATGAATGGTTTCGAGAGGGGTGGTTCCCCAGGGTTTCGAAAGGGTTGAAAGGAATGGTTTTTCCTATGTTTTCGAAAAGAAATTTTAAAAGGTTTTAAAGGAGAATGTTTAATGTTTTGAAGCTTTCGGAGAAAATAAAGGAAAAGTTTTTCCAATGTTTTCGAAAGGTTTTTAATGGTTCCGAAAGGGTCACTTTCAGTAGTTTCGAAGAATTACCTTTTACGATTTTGAAAGGGTTGTTTAAAGGTTTTAAACAAAGGTATTGAATGTATTAAATAGGCAATATAGCCTAAGTATTTTCCAGTTAAAAAGGGTTTTAACTTGTTTTGGAAGGATAGCTAATCCTCATTAAAATTCATAAACATTATTTTGAGTAAAGTATATATATATCATGGCAAAATAGCCTAGAGTAAAGCTAAGAAAATATTTTCCTTGTATAAGTATGATTTAAAAGGTTAAATCATTTTAAAAAGGTTTTGAAGGAAAAAGATAAACGGTAGTTAACCCTAAGAAAATGATTCGGATAGATAGTCAATTTAGATTTGGACAATTAGTCCAGTTTGCGAGCAGTCGGCTCAGTTTTATGGATAGATAGTCCATTTGTTAGCATAACGGACCTTGCTATTATGTTGTGGACAGATAGTCCACTTATTACCTGTTTTATGGACAGATAGTTCATTTATTAGCATAAAGGATATTGTTATTTTGATATAATCAGTTTGATTAACCAGTTTGGTTCCAAGAAAGGATTTTCAAAATATATGTTTTAAAGAGAATATTAGTGAGAGGAAACCCGTTCCGCTAAGCGGCGTGGTCTCACTTAATATCAGTAAACCGAGATGTAATAGAATTATTCACACTAGGCTTTATGTCTGATTCGAAGTTTTTGTTTCCCCTTAAACTCTTGGGTGCTCAAAATTGATTTGAGTAGGCCGAGGGCTAAGGTTTTCAGGTTTAGAAATTTTGGCGAATAAAGCTTCCAAAGACGAGTAGGTGGCTGACGAATAGCTAATTAGGAGTTACAGATTGTTTTGTTTATTTCCGCTGTGTATTAAGTCAGATATGACTATATTGCTTTGATTAACCAAGAGGGCATCGTCATATGTCGCTCTTGGCATATTTTGTAATGATTATAATTAATCTTTACCTGGGAAACATTATGGAATTATGTAACTTGGATATGAATTTGTTTTGAAATGTAATCAGTAAAAATGTTGTTTTCAAAAATCTGTGATTTTGTTTATATTCAAGTGCTTCTGATATTATGGGTACCATTATCATTACCGTATTTTGTCACCAGAAGTTAATACTATGGATGACTGCAGCATCTGTAGCGCTTAGCTTTTGGTCTCTAGATACGAGATGTTACAACTTGGTATCAGAGCATGGTTTATGAAAAACTTTAAATTAAAAATGGTTTTTAAAACATAATCCTAAGGAATTAGAGTAAGAGTGGGGTATGGGATAACTCTATAGCAACGTACTTGTATTTGCTATATATAAGTATACACTTTATCTCTAGTTCCCTATCCTTGTTAGGTTATTTTTCTATATCTCATTAGGTTTGAATACAGGTATGGAAGGTAGAAGAGGAGAGTTAACTCAGGAGGGGAGGGCACCGATGGGAATGCCAAACCTAGTACAAGGAGGACCCAAGGTCAGACATAAGCAGAGAATGTAGGTGCTGGAGTCCCGTAAGTTGGAATGGAATCTATGTATCAATTTTTCATGAATACGATGCAAGTGGGAGTTGCAGCTGGAGTGTTAGGAGGAGATGCTGCAGGGGCAGGAGTTCCGGAAGTTCTGGTAGTAACCCTTACGCTAAGCTGAGTGGAGATTACGCTAAGCTTAGAGGGAAGCCTTTTCTGGGGACAGAGGATGCTATAAAGGTGGAAAATTGGTTGCTGCACTATGAGAGAATCTTTGCAGACATGGGGCTCAATGATGAGCATAAGAGGAGGTTGGCATCCAGACAGCTTCAAGGTGCAGCTTTGTTTTGGTGAAATAGTGTGACGGCCGGTGTGGACGAGGAGACTTTGTCATGGGCAGATTTCAAGGGAAGATTCCAGGAGAGGTTTATGTCTACAATGGCACAGTCTGCTCTGATCAGAAAGTTTGCTGAGTTAGAGCAGGAAGAGGTGTCTATCCTGGAGTATGCCAGAAAGTTTGAGGAGTTGGCTAGATATGGGTGTGCTTCAATGGATACAGTGATGAAGAGGAATGAGAAGTTTATCAAAGGGTTAAAGCATGAGTTAGCCAGGGCTACATTACCTCATATTAGAGATCCTTCTGACTTTGTAGTGGAGATGGCCTTAAGGCATGAGGAGATTCTTGATTCTCTAAAGAAGAGTAAGGCTAAAGAAGTCCAGGTTGGGCAGAATCAGAAGAGGAAGTTCTTTCCTAAAAAGGGTGCTCAAAAGGGTGGAGCAATTAAGAAAGGGAAGTCAGAGATTGTTTGCTTCAAATGCGACAAGAAGGATCACTTTGCTAATGAGTGTCGTGCTGGAAAGGCAAAGGAGGTGGCAGGGAAGAAGAATGTCAGGTGCTTCAATTGTGACCAGATTGGCCATTATAAGAGCTAGTGCAAGGAGCCCGCTAAGGATGGAAAGGGCAAGGTGTATGCATTGGAGCCTGCTGCTTCGATGCTAAAAGCTCAGGAGAAAGGAAAGTCAGTTTTGGGACGTACGCTTTAGATTCATGGTATGTTTGTTAGCGTTCTATTTGATACTGGTGCATCACATTCTTTTATATCTAGATGTTTGATAGATAAACTAAACCTAGAACCCACATATTTAGTTACTTCCTTACGGGTTGCGAATCCAATAGGAGGGTATGCAACTCTAGGGTTGAGGTGTGACCAGTTAGGTCATACTTTTGTTTGCAGTTTGCATGTGTTTGATTTTGTGGGGTTCGGGATTATTCTTGAGATGGATTTGTTAAGTGAGTACGATGCTAGGATATTTTGCCAGGATAGAAAAATATCGCTTAGACACCCTGGTTGTAGTGATCAGATAGTTTATGCCGTAGAAGGTTCTAACAGTGAGGTGAATGCTTTGTTGGGTGTTATGGAATTGGAAGATGAGTTGAGTCGAGTTTTCGTGGTTAGAGAATTCGCAGATGTTTTTGAGCCTGTAGTTAGATTACCACCGAAACGAGCCATTGAGTTTCAGATAGATTTGGTTCCCAGAGCAGAACCAGTGAGTGGGCCGCCGAGCAGGATGACCCCTACAGAGATGAGGGAGTTGAAGGTGCAGTTGGTGGATTTGGAAGGCAAGAGCTTTATCAGGCCGAGTAGTTTGCCTTGGAGAGCAGCCGTAGTGTTTGCTAAGAAGCCGGACGGATCGTTAAGGCTATGTATCGATTATCATAAGTTGAATGAGAGGACAATAAAGAATCGATATCCATTGCCGAGGATCGACGATTTGTTTGACCAGTTGAGTGGAGCCAAGGTATTCTCGCAGTTGGATTTAGCAACAGGTTTCCATCAGATCAGAGTAGCAGAGGATAGTATACCGTTGACGACGTTTAGAACCAAGTATGGATCATACAAATGGTTAGTTATGCCGTTCGTACTGACTAATGCGTCGGCTTTCTTTGTGGATTTGATGAACCGAGTTTTCCGAGAGCACTTGGATAAGTTCGTATTGGTTTTCATAGATGATATCTTGATATACTCTAAGGATGAAAGAGAGCATGAAGTTCATCTTAGAGTGGTGCTTGAGACGCTGAGGCAGCATCAGTTGAAGGCGAAGTTTTCGATGTGTCATTTTTGGAAGAGGGAAGTGAAGTTTCTTGGTCATGTAGTCTCAGAGGAAGGGTTGTCAGTAGATCCAACAAAGATTGAAGTGGTAAAAAGTTGGAAGAGACCAAGACAGTGACGGAGATAAAGAGTTTCCTTGGGCTGGCTTGTTATTATCGGAGGTTCATTAAGGATTTTCCGTGGATAGCGGCACCGATGACCAAGCTAACGAGAAAGGATGTCAAGTTTGTGTGGACCGATAAGTGTGAGGAAGCATTCCAGAGTTTGAAACACTTATTGACCCATGCACCTGCGTTGATTGTTCCGGAAGGGAATCTGGATTTGGTGGTTTATACAGATGCGTGTGGAACATGACTAGGAGTCGTGCTGATGCAGAGAGGTAAAGTGATTGCCTATGCTTCTAGACAGCTCAGGCCGCATGAGGTCAGGTATCCGACGCATGATTTGGAATTGGCTGTAGTGATTTTTGCATTGAAGGTGTGGAGACATTACCTTTTGTGAGAAAGGTTTGAATTATATACAGATCATAAGTCGTTGAAGTATTTGTTCTCTCGGAAGGAGTTGAACATGAGACAACAGAGGTGGTTAGAGTTTATCACTGCTTATGATTTTGGGATTGAGTACACACCGGGGAAAGGAAACAAGGTTGCGGATGCACTTAGCAGGAAACATCAGAACGTAGTGTTGGCGATGATTGTTGAGTGGAAAGATTTGGAAGCATTAGCAGATTGCAAAGTGCAGTGGAGATCTGAGGCTGGATCTAGCGGAGAAACCATAGTGTTATCTTGTTTGGAAGTTCGACCAGTGATGATCGAAAAGTTTGCTTCTAAATAGAAAGAAGATCCGGTATTAGCTGAGCGGATCAAGATGTTAAGAGATGGAACCGAGAGCGATGACTTGAAAGATTTCAGTCTTGACCAAAATGGGAGTTGAGAAAGAAAAGAAGATTATGTGTTCCGAGTGTGGGAAACATAAAGAAAGAAGTCTTAGAGGAATTCCATCGTTCGAAGTTCTCTATTCATCCGAGAGGTACTAATATGTATCGGGATATGAAGAAGCTTCTTCTGGGAAGGAATGAAGCGGGATATTGGTTTATGGGTGAAGTAGTGCTTGATTTGCCAGCAAGCAAGGGCCGAACACCAGAAGCCAAGTGGGTTGCTTCAACCATTAGATATTCCAGTATGGAAATGGGATTCTGTTTCTATGGATTTTATTGACGGGTTGCCAAGGTCGAATAGGAGAAATGATAGTATATGGGTCATAGTGGACAGATTGACCAAGAGTGCCCATTTCATTCCAGTTAAGTCAACCAGAACGACACCTGTTTTGGCAAAGATGTTTATGAAGAATGTGGTTAGACTACACGAAATTCCTACTAGCATAGTTAGTGATAGAGATTCCTTATTCACTAGCGAGTTCTGGAAGAGTTTGCAGGAAGTTTTGGAAACTAAGCTCAAAATGAGTACCGCTTACCATCCGCAGACAGATGGGCAAACGGAGAGAGTTAACAAAATCTTGGAAGATTTGTTAAGAGCTTGTGTATTAGATTTCGGGGGATCATGGGAAGACCATCTGCATTTAGTCGAGTTTTCGTATAACAAAAGTTATTAGACTAGTATTAGGATGACACCGTTTGTAGCTTTGTATGAAAGGCCATGCAAATCTCCCGTATGTTGGTTAGAGACCGGGGATAGGTTGGTTCTTAGTCTAGATTTGGTCAGAGAAGCTGCATAAAAGATTGAGGTCATTCGGGCTAGAATGAAGGAGGCTCAGTCTAGGCAGAAGAGTTATGCAAATAGAAGATGGAAAGATTTAGAGTTCTCAGTTGGAGATCGGGTTTTCGTCAAAGTGTCACCGATGAAGGGTGTGATTAGATTTGGGAAATCAGGAAAGTTAGCACCGAGATTCATGGGACCTTTCCCTATTGTTGAGAGGATCGGGAAGCTCGCGTATAGAATTGAGTTACCAAGCAGTTCGGCAGGAGTCCACGATGTTTTCCATGTTTCTCATCTCAGAAAGTGTGTTAGAGACCCGAAGGCTGCTATTGCACCGACTGTGCTAAATGACTTAGTAGTAGAACCGGATTTGACTATAGTGTGGAAGCCTATTCGTATTGTTACGATAGATGAGAAGAGGCTTTGAACCAAGACGGTCTGATTAGTCAAAGTCCAGTGGAGCGACGATGACAGAGACTGTACTTGGGAGATTGGGAGCAGGATTAGAGATACTTATCCTGACTTATTTGATGGTATGTTTTACCTCTTGGATTGATTTGTTATGTCCCTTACTGTAATTTCGAGGACGAAATTCTTTAAGGAGGGGAGTCTGTAACACCCCGGATTTTTGGTAACATTATTTAGGATATTTAATTAGCTAAATTAAATAAAATAATGTGTTGATTAGGGAATTGAGATTTGATTTAATCAAGGGGTAGCCGTGCCATTTAAACAATAAATTAAAATAAGAGTTAAATTGAAACAGAGGAGAGATAAAATAGGAAAGAGGCCATTCCTATATCCCTAAACCCTTAGTCGTGTACCCCTATACGTTCATTTCATTTTATCAAAAATTTTAAAACAAGAGGCCATCCAACATTAACAGGAGAAAGATGAAGAAGATAGAGAAAAGCTGGGAAGATACTTAAACAAATCAAATCCATTCACATCTCAGTCTCTTTAATCTCTAAATCTAAGGTGAATAATGTTTACATCTCAAAATTTTATTATTTTCGGTTTTAAGATGAATTCCGAATATTTTGCATTGATTTGCCATGTTTTTGAATGATGGAATGATTATATATGCTTGTTGATGAATTATAGTTGTTCATATTAAATTAATGATATATTTTAAGGTGAAAACCCTATAAAATGACATCCAAATGCCTTGCGAATTTTTATAAAGATCCTAAATGATATTTTAGAGATGGATTTTAATTTTTAGAATTTTATGAACAATTGTGGAATTTATATGAATTTTCTAGTAAAGAAAATGTTTTTTTGGGTTAATAATTATTTACGGTTAAATGATAAAAGATTTGGGTCTGAAATTTTTATATGTTGGAAAACATATTAAAAGAGATTTTTTGGAATTTTTGTGGATTTTTCCTAAGTGTTTAAATGGATATATAAAATTATTTAAGGTATGGGACTTAAATGTTTTATATATTTATAAAAGGAGAAGGGGCTTTTTGCAAATGATCCAAAAAGATTAGTTCTGAAATTGCAGTACTTTTTATCGGTAAAGAAAGAGGCAACCAATCAAAATTAGACATGTAAAGAAGGTTAGGTGAAATGAACTATTTGTTACATGTTTTTCACTGTTTTGGTGCTTTTGGCACCAGGTTCCGCCTCCTTAGCTTCGCTTCCGACACAGTCGGAACCAATGCACATGGTATCAGGGAACTGGTACGTAGTGGATTGGATGTAGGCGAAAGGTATGAAGTTGAAACCAGGGGTTCCGAAGGGGTTGACGCATTACTTTGTTTTTAAATTAAAAATGCGCCTGCTTGCTTTCGACTAAAATGGCTTTCGATTGAGTAGCTTTCGACTCAGTTAGCTTTTCAACTCGGTTTAGTGGATTTAAAGAAATGGTTTCGATTGGGTTGCACTTTTGTTTTAAATGAGTGCTCTCGAGTAAGTCGAAGCCTTTTTACTGCCGCTTTCCACCTTTCAACCCAAATGGTTTCGAATGGGTTGTTTACTTTGTTTTCTAAAATTTTGGCCACTTCTCCAATGCTTTCGAATGGATGGTTTCGACACCATCACTCCTTTACTTAGGAAATGGATTCGAAACAGATGCTTTCGACTTAAATGTTTTAAAGACCTTTTTCTATGGTTGAAATAAAACCCAAATGGTTTCTAAAGTGATAATTTTAAATGGTTTCGAAACAGATGCTTTCGACTTTAATGGGTTTCTGATCCTTTTTCTCTACTTGGAGGCATAATCCAAATGGTTTCGACCGAGACGTTTTTCAAAGGTTTCGAAGGAGTAAATTTTCGAATGGTTTCAAAAGGTTTACACATATTTTAAATTGAACCCAAAGAGCTTTCGAAAGGATTGAGTTTTGACCGTTTCGAAAGCTTTTAATGAGTTGTTTCAAAAGGGGCGGTTCCCTAGGATTTCAAAAGTGTTGAAATGAAGGGTTTTTCCTATGTTTTCAAAAGGCAATTTTTAAAGGTTTTAAAAGAGGATGTTTAATGTTTTGAAGCTTTCGGAGAAAAGAAAGGAAAAGTTTTTCCAATGTTTTCGAAAGGCTTTTAATGGTTCCGAAAGGGTCACTTTCAATAGTTTTGAAGGGGTTACCTTCAATGATTTCGAAAGGGTCGTTTAAAGGTTTTAAACAAAGGTACCAAATGTATTGAATAGGTAATATAGCCTAAGTATTTTCAAGTTAAAAAGGGTTTCAACTTTTTATGGAAGGATAGCTAATCCTCATTAAAATTCATCAACATTATTTTGAGTAAAGTATATATATATATATATATCATGGAAAAATAGCTTAGAGTAAAGCTAAGAAAATATTTTCCTTGTATAAGTATGATTTAAAAGGTTAAATCATTTTGAAAAGATTTTCAAGGAAAAAGATGAATGGTAGTTAACCCTAAGAAAATGATTTTGATAGTTAGTCCATTTAGATTCGGACAATTCGTCCTGTTTGTGGGCAGTCAGCCCAGTTTTATGGACAGATAGTCCATTTGTTAGCATAACGGACCTTGCTATTATGTTGTGGACAGATAGTCCACTTATTACCTATTTTATGGACAGATAGTTCATTTACTAACATAAAGGATATTGCTATTTTGATATAATCGGTTTGATTAACCAGTTTGGTTACAAAAAAGGATTTGCAAAATATATGTTTTAATGAGGATATTAGTGAGGGGAACCCGTTCCGCTAAGCGGCATGGTCTCACTTAATATCAGTAAACCGAGATGTAACCGAATTATTCACACCAGGCTTTATGTCTGACTCGAAGTTTTTGTTTCCCCTTAAACTCTCGGGTGCTCAAAATTGATTTGAGTAGGCTTAATGTTAAGGTTTTCAGGTTTAGAAATTTTGGCGAATAAAGCTTCCGGAGACGAGCAGGTGGCTGACAAATAGCTAATTAGGAGTTATAGATTGTTTTGTTTATTTCCGCTGTGTATTAAGTCAGATATGACTATATTGCTTTGATCAACCAAGGGGCATCGTCATATGTCGCTCTTGGTGTATTTTGTAATGATTATAATTAATCTTTACTTGGGAAACGATATGGGATTATGTAACTTGGATATGAATTTGTTTTGAAATGTAATCAGTAAAATGTTGTTTTTGGAAATCTATGATTTTGTTCATATTCAAGTGCTTCTGATATTATGGATACCATTATCATTACCGTATTTATCACCAGAAGTTAATACTATGGATGACTACAGCATCTGTAGCACTTAGCTTTTGGCCTCTAGATACGGGATGTTACAGGCTGGCTGTGAATGCTACGTCACCGAGCTAAAGGAGGCAAGGCGAAGGGTGAAAGGAAAAAATATGGAGGGGACCCTTTGCATTAAGGCTTTAGATGCATAACAACTATATCCTGAGCCCCAGCTTGGCTAGCCTAGTCGGTTCTACGATGACATGGACCGATGTAAAGAGCCAGAAAGTGGAAGAGAAGCTCCCGCTGAGTTGACGATTGCTATTCTGGTCAGCCAGGATGATCCGAATCGGGTCCTTAAGGTCGGATCGCAGCTCAGTGCAAGAGTGATGAAGGAGTTGGTTGGTTTTCTCTAAGAAAACTTGGATGTGTTTTCCTGGACACACTCAAATATGTGTGGGATCTCGCCAGAGATAGCGAGCCATGCATTAAATATAAATCCCAAATGGGTTCCTGTGAAACAGAAATGCCACAGCCTAGGTCCAGAAAGATCCGCTGCACTCAAAAAAGAGGTTGATAAGCTGAAGGACAATGGCTTCATCCATGATGCCTTATACTAGAGCGGGTATCTAACCCTGTCTTGGTGTGGACAGCGAACGAGAAGTGGAGGATATGCATCGACTATTATGATTTGAATAAGGCGTGCCTGAAAGACAGTTTCCCGCTCCCAAGGATCGATCAGTTGGTGTATTTGACAACTAGACATGAGCTACTTTCATTCATGGATGCGTACTCGGGATACAACCAAATCCTGATGCACGTTTTGGATCGGGAACACACCAGCTTGGTAATCGATTTCAAACTGTATTGCTACCTGGTCATTCCATTTGGATTGAAGAACGCATGAGCAACTTACCAGAGGCTTGTTAACCGGTTGTTCACGGACCAGATTGGACGCTCGATAGAAATCTATGTGGATGACATGTTCATAAAGTCACGACATTCAGGAAACCACGTTGATGATCTGGCAGTGATGTTTGTTGTCCTCTGAAAGTACGTAATGAAATTCAATCCCTTGAAATGCACTTTCGATGTTATGGTAGGGAAATTCTTGAGCGTCATTGTAAACTCCCATGGGATTGAAGCCAACCCAGAGAAGATCGAGGCACTGAGAAAAATCGAAGCTCTGAAGTCGATCAAGGAGGTCCAAAGCTTAAAAGGGAAGATCGCGGCCCTGAGTCGGTTCATCTCCAAATCCATATATGAATGCATCCCTTTCTTCGAGGTGATTAAGAAGGGAAAAAGGAACTCCAAATGGAATTGCAAGTGTAAAGATGCATTCCAAGCTCTGGTGGATCACTTGGAAAGATCCTCTATCCTTTCAAAGCCGGTGGATGATGAGGACTTGTTTATATACTTGGTGGTATCAATGCATGCTTTGAGCGCCACACTTGTATGTCAGGAATCTCGCATCCAATGACCAGTCTATTACGTTAGTAAATGATTGACATGCGCAAAATGAAACTATCCGAAGCTGGAAAAGCTTGCATACTGCCTTTTGATCTCTTCGAGAAAGCTCCACTCTTATTTCCAGTCTCATCCGATCAAAGTTCTTACCGACCAGCCTTTCCGACAAGTATTGCGACGACCTGAGACTTCTGGAAGGCTGTTGAAATGGAACATTGAATTAAGCCAATAGAACATAAGTTATCACCCTTGAAGAGCAATCTAGGGTCAAGCCTTAGCGGATTTCATAGCAGAATTCATTGCACGAGATGATCCTCCATAGTGTAGTGGGGAGAAAGAAACTAGATGGAAGATGTACACAAATGGTGCATCTAATGAACGGTATTTTGGTGCTGGAGTTGTACTTGTCACTCCCGAAGAACACCCGATCTGCTATGCCTTGAAGCTCGACTTTCCGGCAACTAACAACGAAGCTAAATACAAGGCCCTGATTGTAGGACCTAAAATTGCCAAAGAGCTAGGATTAAAGACTTTACAAATTTTCTATAACTCCCAACCGGTGGTTTGCCAAGTTCAGAAAGAGTTTCAAGTAAAAGGAGCGAGACTAGCTCCTTATCTAAACCGAGTCCTTGAGCTGCTCGCGGACATTAAACATTATACAACCACTCATATTCCCAGAGAGGAGAATGAGAAGGCCGATTCACTGGCTAATCTAGCGAGCTCTAGAGATGCGCGGCTCATGGGCTTGGTTTCGGTGGAAGTACTTTCGGCTCGGAGCATCAACCAGATGGATGTCGAATGGATCTTGGAGACCGAGCCTGTAAGGGAGTCATGGATGACTCCGATTCAGGATTATTTGCAGAGGGGAATCCTTCCGGAGAGAAGGAATGAATGACGAAAGCTCCTTCGACAAGCTTCGAGGTATATCATGCAGGAAGGAATACTTTACATGAAGGGTTTCTTTGTCCCCATGCTTCGGTGTGTCACTTGTGACGAGGCCAAATAGGTCCTAAGAGAGGTTCATGAAAGGGACTGTGGCCACCACACCAGGGGGTATACCCTAGCGAAGAAGATTCTCCGCTACAGATACTTCTTACGAATTGTCTACCGAGACGCAGCTGATCACACCCGAAAGTATGACAAGTGCCAGAGATTTGCTAAAATACTAAGAGCCCCGTCGAAGGAGATTACTCAAATAGTCAGTCCTTGGCCGTTTGCAGGCTGAGGGACTGATATCATCGGTGTGTTGCCGATATCTAAAGGTGTTGGGAAGTATGCCATCGTTGCAATTTATTACTTCACCAAGTGGGCCGAGGCAGAGCCATTGGCCATTATCACCACAAAGACAGTAATTAGTTTTGTTGTCCGAAATATTATCTGTTGTTTTGGAATTCCACAAGCAATCGTTACCTATAACGGGACCCAATTTGATAGTACCGAGTTCAAAGATTTCTGCTGTCGGTAGTGTATAGAGAAGTGATTTGCTGTGATGGCACATCCTGAGGCGAATGTACAGGTTGAAGCCGTGAATAAGATTATCAAGTCCATTCTTAAGAGGCGGTTAAAAAGTCCAAGGGCAAGTGGGTCGATGAACTTCCATTAGTACTATAGGCTTATCGAACAACTCACAAGCCCGCGACTGGTCGCTCTCTATTCTCCCTAGCCTATAGATCATTGGCTCTGATTCCGGTCGAACTAGAAGTACTTTCTCATCGAGTAATTCACTACAATCCACGGACTAATGAGCAACTCCTGCTAGAGTCTCTTGATATGATCGATGAGAAGCGCGATGTAGCTGAGTTGAGGGCAGCTGCACACCGACACCAAGTCGCACGATATCATAACACCAAGGTTAGGAATCGAACCTTCGAAGTTGGCAACCTTGTTCTTAAACAAATCTTCCCTAGCCCTGGAAATTTGGGCCTGGTCTGGAAGGTCCATATGCAATAGAGCAGAAGCTTGGAGATCGAACTTTCAGGCTTGCGATGACAGACGAGATTTTGCTCCCGAGGGCGTGGAATAGCGAGCACTTACGACGCTATTTCACATAGAAATAGGTTCATAAATAATTGGCTAGAGCTGTATAATAAGACAGATTTTTCCATTTCCCATCTTTTATGGAATGAAACAGCTTCTCGAGTCCAAGACTCTGGCTTTCCATTACTTAAGAATTGTGACTTAACCGACTCGAAGGATCCTACATGTAAATAATGTAGGTGCGCAAGTACCCAGAGTTAGGTGCCAACCAAAATTTCTACGGTTCATGATCGAACCCTCGAAGTTCTTCTTGGTATCTGGAGATAGATACCTGCTAACTCTCGCCTCCAGTGTAGAGGGAGGAGTATAAACTAAAACGAATGTGACTCGACTATCCATCAACTAACTTTTCTCCTCGGATTGGAGGCATGAGTATAAACCAAATGGACGTGAACCAACCATCCATCGACCAACTCTTATCCTCAGATTGGGGGCACGAGTATAAACTCAAACCAGATGTGACATGACTGTCCGTATACTAACTCTTGCCCTTGGTGTGAGGGCAGGAGTATAAACTCAAAACGAATTTGATACGACCGTTCTCTCACTCAACTCTTGTCCTCAGACCAGGAGTAGGAGTATACACTAAAGTGGATGTGACAAGACCGTCCATCTCTTAACACTTTCTCTGTAGTAGGCGAAACCAAAGATCCATGCCTGCCATAAGGCATGATCTTGCCTATGAACTTTGATCGACGCCCGTAGTTAGGCGCAGTTAGAAGCGTACATCCTGGACAAGGATGTGCAAACTACGGTAAGTTAATTCAAATTAATGCCCAAAGTTCGGCGTAATTGGATATCGTGATCCTAGCAAAGGGTATCTGAACCTCTGTTCTAAGTGGCTAACTCCAGCTAATGCCCAAAGTTTGGCCCTTCAACAATTACTTTACATTCGAAAGAACGATGAAAGGCCGATAAATTACATAACGGGCTAAGGATTTGGTCCAATACTAATAACTCAAAGGAATATATCGCAAGTAAATTAAGTGGAAAGCATATTTCTTAAGTACTTAGACAAATCAATACAAGGAATTAATGAAACAAAAACCTTTATTATTCACATGAAATTTGGAAAGCTAAGTACAAGTGTTATTGACACTAAAAACAAAAAGCAAAAGCAGGGGCCGAACCCGCACAAAGCCAGCCAAAAACTAAAATAGACTACAACTACTATTGAGTAGTAGGTCTATCTACACCAAACAAACCGGCACTCACTTCTTCGATTTCGTTCTCTTTTGTTTCTTCTTAGAGTTGGGAGAAACATCGCTCGAGCTTTCACCTTGTCTTTTCGCTCCTCTTCCTCCACTTCCTTTGCCTTTGAGTGGAGTGCTCTGTAATGATCCAGCAGGCACACTTTGAGCACTCCCAAGCGAACGGAGGCCGGAATGCGTTGTGAGGATCCTACATGTATGCTTTGAGTGCTACCAGGCAAATGAATATGAACCAAAGAGAAGATAGTTTGGCTAGGCAAGGCGATGGATAGAGGAGGAGGGATGGCTTCCATATTCTCCTGCTTGATCTCTGTTGCAAGAAGGATGTCCTTCCAAAGTTCATGCTTAAGCTCATGCACAGTGGGACCCGACAGGGGCTTGGAGATCCCAATAATAACAACATCTTCATCAATCTGAGTTTCCTGAGTCCCACCAGCTCGTTCATCCAACAAAGCACTGATCATTTGCTCGTCAAAGCCGAGAGTATCTTCAACCAGGATGGTTGGAATCATTGTTGAAGTGGTAAAAGAACTGACTCTGTTATAGGCACTTGTAATCTCGGCTAAGATCCCTTGTTAGGAAGCGGAGCGATGTGGAGCTAACCTAAAGCTTGTGAAATAAAGATAGAGAGAGATTAGCAACGTTAATTGATGACACATCAACTTTCTTGAATACAGGAGAAATCAACGAGATACCTTCTTCGCTTTGGAGTTCTGTGCGGGACTGGAGTGCCGTCGGAGTTTCCCTTAAGAATCGAAGAGAGAATGGTAGGCCTATGGATCTTAGGCCTCTCAGGATCATACCTAGGTGTTGAAGCAGCTTGGGACCCAAGTGTTTGGCTGGCAGTAGCATCATGTGGCGTCGATCCGGAGCCTTCGCCCAAGTTTTTATGCATTGTCAAGGCAAGCTTCGGATGAAGAATAAGCTGGCTGTCTTTCAGAATCTTGGGCTCATCTCCTACCAAGACTTCTTTCTCCAACTTCTCCAAATCCACCTCGCTATCTTTGAGGAAGGCCTTTTCTTCTTCAACAATCCGCTCCCTAGTGAGGGTGAGGCTTCTACGATAATCATCTTTGAACCACTCTAGATTTTGGAATTTGAGCACGTTGGCATTGTAATGGTTCAACAGTGGTTCAAACGTTTCCATCACATGTTGCTAGCTATTACACGACCTCAACTTCTCTTTTGACGAGTGTGCCAACATCTTCTATACGCTTGAGCGCTTTGTCTCTTTCCTCCCTGGCATGGGGCAACTCGTTACAATAAGTTTGAGCTTGTTGGAGCACTTCATCGTTTTCTTTTGTTTCACACTCTAGCTTGGTTTTTAGCTCAGCCCGCATTTTTGTTTGCAATATCCCTCTTCATTACCAGAGCATGGTTTTGGTGGAAAGCCTTCTCTATTTCCTCTTGATGCTTATTCTACTCCTCTTCGAGTGCCTTGACGGCCTCGGCTTCCTTCTCGGCTTCAGCTTAAGATATTCTCAGTTTCTCGACCTCAACATCGAGATTAGCGATGATTCTCTTATTATCATCTTCGATGAGTTTCTGATTGTCGATCTCCAGCTGCCTATCCCTGGAGACTTTGGAAATTTTCTAAGCTAACTTCGACCATTCATTATACTGATTGTGAATGTCGATCATGCAATTGACGGTCATCTTTTGTACGTCAGCTAGGATCCTTTTTAGATTAGGCATAAACATAAGACCAATATAGCAAATGTTTGGAAATTCTTCTTTTAGTTTGCCCACTAGGGCATTGGCCGCAAGTTGTTCCTCCGCAAAAATAGGTGGGACTATAGCAGTTTCTTTGCCAGACCTATGCTGGGAAGTTTCAGAGCTACTTCTGCAATGACAACAGTTGAAGGACTGACTGGAGTGAGATGGCACCGGGGATTGCATAAGGATGGAAGTTGGAGGTGGAGCATGAGAAGCGTCCCCAGGTGGGATGACATCGTGGCGATCGAGTTGCCTATCTGGACCTCTAAGAGGAGGTGATCTAGACCTAGGGCGACGTTTGGAAGCAAAGTCACGTGATGAGCGATCTCTGTCATAACTGCTTCTATCTTGGTCATCTCTATCTCGGCTAGAATGATAACCTGACTCATAATCGCGACCGCTTCCCTGGCGGTACGAACTCGACCAAGACCTTTGTGCTTAGGGTGATTTCTTCTCCAATGATCCATATATGTATTTTCTTTTCTCCATAGATCCTGGAAGGATAACAAGAACAAGTTAGATCCAATAAGCAAGGACATAGGTCAAGTGCGAGTGTTGTAAAGCGCACGTACACATGAGTGTCCTGGTGTCCGCCCGACGGACTTTAGCTGGAGCTTTACTCATGGGAGTAATCTCTCCCATACTAGTAGGAATGAAATTCTTATCGATGCGAATGGAGGAGTCGATGCCCTCAATACCGATGTTACCGACATCGAAAGAGCCAAAATCGGTAGGAATTGGCCCTAAGTCAACAAAAGTGCCTATTAAAAGAGGAGATGGAATTTTCTTCGCATCTGTAACTAACAAAGGCTAGGTAGAAGCCCGTGCCTTAGAGATTTTCACGATCAACCTCTTCTTCAGAGCAGGCGGTTGATCGTCCCTAGATTGTTCAAGCTGAGACTTATGACCGATATCGATGTTACCTTGGCTAGCCTCACTACATTCACTGATAATTTCTCCTTCCTCGGCATTTTTTGGTGCTTGTTCAATGTTTTCTTCAACTCCAGCCCCAGGACTTTGAAATGGGGGTAAATCTGGATCAGCCTTGTCTCCTTTGAGCAGGTTGTTATCATCATCGTCGTCGTCGGCATCATTGGTTGCTATTTAGGCGATACCAGTGTTGCGGTCTTCTTCTAACAAGTCGTAGGCAAGGAAATTTTCATCTGACAGTTTGGATTAGTGCGGGAACAAATGTACAAGTGAACAAATGAAGTGGGGAAGGGTGAGTTATATACCCATGAACCCGCATTCTAAGGCAGAGTTGGAAAATTCTCCAAGTCCAGAGTTGGTACCGACTCCTAGATTAGGGATCGGTACTGAGTCCTAAACTAAAAAAATGAGGAAAGAGAAAAACATATATGTATATACTTGTATATATGTGAGGGAATATACTAGTGCATGTGTATGTGATTGATCGTGTACGTGTACTCTTATCCACTCAAGAATGTGCACATGAATGCATGTACATATGTGTGTGTGTCTATATATATATATATCCAATGCCCGACAACCAAAGTTAAAGGGAAATCAAATCAAACTTGAATAATCCATGGATGGAATCAGTTTGAGATCGTCAAACTTGGAATAACATATTAGAAGATCATATTCTAGATTTATAATGCCGGATGTTGGTAAAGTGTCATGACAAATGACTATAAACATAACTTTTCATGGAATCGATTCACTAAAAAGGATAATGGCCATTCAAAACACAGAGTCGAGTCCTTCATGGCGATCCCGGCTTGTCTCGATTCAAAGCACATCGGTTTTGAAATAAGATGTACTTTGAGGGGAAAGTATTATCCAGCCTTTTGACTAGGTAATATTTGGTCAGAGTGGATGAACTGAACACAGAGTTATCAAGGTAGGAAGCCCAAAGAGATAGCCCAGGAGTCCAAAAACCAAGCACAGATAGAGTCGCAAGGCCAATGCAAGAACAACTCAAAGCAAGACAACAATGGGACCCCTCAAATTGGAGATCGGCACCGACCCCACCCTATGGGTCGGTACCGACTCCTAATTCCACCTCAGGTGGACCCCATCTCCTGCCTACATGCCTCACTTGATGCTAAAAGCCTATTTCCGAAGTTGTTTTGTTGATTCAATGCAATTCTCCATCGATCTCCATGAACACTTGAAACTTCAACTTTGCTCTTCCATAACTCCATCATTTGGACTCGGAAACAAGCTAATATTGGTGCAAACAACTAAGGAATCATGAAGCTAACCACAAGATGATCCAAGATGAATAGTCGAAGATGGCCATTTTGGCCAACTTGGGGATTGGAACCGACCCCTACATATGGATCAGTACCGACTCCTATCAATTGATGATTTAGCACCTGTTTTCCTAGGAGAATTGGTCTAAATCGTGTACAATGGCTAGGAATATTATGTGCGAGATATTAAGCTATCTACCTATATAAATAGGAAGGTATGGCTCATTTTTTAGGATCTTTTGGCTTTAGTTCTTCCTTATGCTATATTCTTGTAATTCTAAAAATCTAAGTGTCGGAGTCATACCAACCCCTAAAAACTTCTGCCTCCAAGCTAGATATAAGCAAAAAATCTTAAAGTGTATGTAGGCCTTGATTTGCCAACCTACTATAAATGATTGTGTCTTGTTTATTTCTCATTTTCATTTTCATTTTCATTTCTTCATATTTTATGCTCTACATAAACTTCTGTATGTTTATGCCATTTTGGTTCAAACAAATAGCGTCAGGGATTTATATGGAAATATGATTAGTAATCTAGTTATAAATAGTATAGGAGAAAAGCAATAGGAATGGAATAGGAAGAAGGTACCTTAGATATGTGTAGTAATTACACATATGTTTTAGGTAGGTGCTTAGATAGATGCAACAATTGCACGTATCTTCTAGAAGCCCCCATATACTATTAAAAGCTCCGTTAGGTTTGAATGCGGAAATAACACGAGTAGTAGGAAAATGATAAATGGAAGTTATCCGTGTCCACTCTAGTTTTCATTGTTTAAAGTTGTAAAGGATGTTTTTGAAAGAAAAAAGTTTCTAAGTTTTCATTTTCAAAGATAAAGGTTTTGGATTAGGAACTTCATGATTGTGAAGTTTTAGTTTTATAAAGAGTGGTGAAACCTAAACTATTTTTTGATATGGAGTAGATATGGATGACTGCCTAGGTAAGACGGGGTAGATATTTAGATTGTGAATAAAATAGCTATTGATGTTCGTAGGGTAGCAATAAGGAATCCCTATTGAATATAAGG
Organism: Allium fistulosum; assembly: GCA_030737815.1. NCBI lineage: Eukaryota > Viridiplantae > Streptophyta > Magnoliopsida > Asparagales > Amaryllidaceae > Allium > Allium fistulosum. The sequence goes on from CM060907.1 coordinate 780,051,008, forward strand.
AATATTGTAATGAAACCTAGGAATATTTTGTTAGAGATGTGTGGAAGCCATATAAAGAACCATCAATGGAATGGGGAATGGTATTAAGATACATTTTTATGAGTCTTAGAATATACTCAGATGAAAGATCAAGAATAAGGAAAGTAAATACCAAAGTTTGAGAACACTATCAAGAGATTTTGATTGAAAGAAGATAGTGGTATGATCAGAGAAGTGAGTAATAAGATGGAAAACATACATAAATGATGTTTGTTGACTTAAGATTATAGAAGGCAAGATAGGTGGTAGGAAAGTTATTCCACTAAACTAATTTTCCGATGAGTTATTCCAAAGTGTGCACAGTATATACTCCTTACCCATCGCAGTGTGGTAACACACAATTTATTCCATAATCGGGTGTAATAATTGAAGTAATGGATAAAACTTACTTATATGGAGCCAAGACGGTAAGTTAAGACATTTGGATTATGGTTGAATGACATACTAGAAATGTCCATCTTAATTGAGTAAGGAGTGATAGGGCCACAACACCATTAATACCAGTTGATAATGAAGGGCAGCTTCCAGCAATCGTTTTCTATTAGGTTTTTGGGTTATAATTGCTAGTTGTCTTCCTTCAGGTATTGGAAAAGCGTACGATATGATATGAGTCATGTTTCTATTTTATCACTATGTTGATTTGTTGGATGAGTTTAGACTGCCATACATATATTGGGAAATAGTCTAAATAAGGAAATCTCATAACGACACTTAACAAGCGATAAAATATAGGTAAGGCTGGAATTTTATAAAATAAATTAGGAAATTAGGTTAGCAAATGTTTATACCCCAAAAAACTTTAGAATTTTGGAAAAAATAAATTTTAGCAAGCGGAGGATAGGAAAAGGTTGTTGCGAAATCAATGGTCATTATCCCTATGGCTTAAAAGCTAAAATTTATAAATACGCTTGTAGGTAGTTTGTTGTTTTAGAGTAAAAGGAAAGGTTCACCAAATTTAGGATTAACTGCACATTTCTAGGGTCAATTATATGCATTAACTCATTGACTGAGCTCCGATTATGTTAAAATGTGTCTTGAGTTGTATTTAAGGATGGAGTGGAAAATCTTTTGAGAAGTTGGGTTCAAATGCTTTTGGGAAATTTTTTGTTCAAGTGCTCTTGAAAAAAAATGGTGTTTAAATGCTTTTGTAAATTTTACTTTTAAACTATTTTTCATGTTTGTTTGAAAGGGGGAAAGATTTTCGATGGAATATGAAATTTTTTCAATTTTCTAGTGCCACATGTTTAGCGTAGGAAGGGTCGACATGTTAGTGAATATGAATTTTACTGTCCGACAAGGGTGACAGTATACAAAACATATGGAATAACAAGGGAACAGGTTGTTTTAGCTTTGAAATTTATATTTCCATACTTTGTTAGCAGTGAAATGAAACTTGCGCTTAGGATAATTACTTTTTAACATCCAAAAATAAACCTCCTTATGCAAATTGTACTTGGAAAAGTCGAAGAAAATTTGGAGGCAAAAGAGAAGGTTCTAAAGTACAACGAAATAGGTATCCAAAAAAGGGTGGAAATGTTAAAAATTCATCTAAATTCCTTTTTCGGCATAGGAGTATAGATTTGGAAAATCTGAATTTTTGGATGTTATAAATTATTTGCTAGGTTTTGGATGGTAGGGATTGGATGCAAAATTGATTGATCCATACTCCTATTTATAGGAGTGTGGAAATTACTATGTGAAAAAGGATTTTGATTTTTGAAAACTTGCATATGTATAGAACTGTCAGTATATATAGGTTGTTTGCATCATATTTTCAAAATGTATTTAAAAAATGCATTCATATATACAGCGCCAATTTAGAATTATTTTGCATACATATCATATATGTTGTGATACATCGTGCACTTGTACATGTTTGGTTGGAAAATTGGTTGTACATTAATTGGTTGGATAACTTAGATTGGTTGCGTGCTAGGTTACATGATTCAACCTTTGGGGAATTTCGAGGACGAAATTCTTTTAAAGGGGGAGAGTGTAACACCCCATAATATAAACGATAATTAATAAAGCTCAAAAATGAAATTTGAGCAAATGTCAGAATTTGGCCATGAAACTTGCACTATTGCGTTCATGGTGATTTTCTGAGCAACTTTCATATTTGGTGTTTTGCAATAGGAGCTCAAACAAGGAAGTTATCAGTGTTTGAAGTTTTCAAAACAAAATAATTAAAAACGAAAATAGGAAATAAACAATAATAAGTATGGGACCTCATCGGTCGACCTTTTTGTATGGGCCAATCAACCGGTCATATAATGGCGCCTAGGTTTGAACCTTGGCCGAACGACCCGGATTTTATTATTTTAATCTAACAGATACAGTTGATTTGAGCACCTATAAATATAGGCCTAACCCTCGCTTCTCTTCTCATATTTTCTGATCAAAGCATCGAAGCTCTGTCATTTCCACTTTTCTGCTATTTTTGGAAATTATAAAATATTTTATATTTATACAAATCAGTGAAGGGTGGAAAATAAAAGAGAAGAAGAGAAGAAGCAAAATCAACATTGTGAAAGAAATAGGTAAATTTCTATAGTTATAAATCTATATTCCCTTTAACCCCAGATCTCTTCTCGGATCTGTAATTCTAATAGTATGTATATAGGTATATTCTTTTGGATCAAAAAGGAGAAGGAGTTAAATCAAAGGAATGGATTCGGATTTGGGAGATTTGGAAAGTTTGAAAGGTGAGTGGGAAATTATATAATTTATTTATGACATTGAAATTTTATATCATTACGTTTTGTTTAATTATCATGCCTATATTAGATTTATTGAGTTGTAGGCTTAAACAATTGTATTTAGTTAAAAGCCTGTCTACATACTCCGTAAGTTAGAAAATTGGAATAATATGTACAACCCAATCTAAAAATTTGTAATCGGTCCTAAATATTTACTATTGCAGATTGTTTGTAAAGTTGTAAAGTTTATTCTAGAATTATGGTTGGTTATAAATTAGGTTTCCCTAGTGGACTTGGAATGTGAATTTTTACGTTTTAATTTATTGGGAGCAGGGTACAATTCAGTTGTATCCATTTCCATGTAATCTCCATGAATTATCCAATTTCATAAAATTTATGAAAAGTACACGTTTGAAATAATAAGGAATATACTAAAAATAAAAGAGTTGTATATAGTACAAGGGTTCTTCTCCATAGTTTATACCATCTATTTTGATAAAAGAAAGATAATTCCTTGTAATTTCAAACGGAGTCAGTCTCATTTTTGGCTAATATATGGAAATTAAAATGGTAATCCTTTTTCGGAGGATAGCTCTAACAAATTAAAATGTAAGAATTTATGTTCTTCACAGAATGTACATGCAAGTGTATATTCTAGAATTCCTAATTATGAAAATTATTGTGTTAGGAATACACACACACACATATAACCGCATCTTTCGATTAATACAAAAATATTTATAGTGTAATTAATAATATGTGTAGGTATTCGTATTAGTTACAATTAGGACGACTAATTATTAATAACATATTAATGATAGGACTAGGAGGTTGAAAAAGGAAGGAATGGTAATTCCAAAATTTATGGACAATAACTACAAATTTAATGGGCAATAAATTTGTAATTAATAGGGAAGGAATTAAATGAGGACTGATTAGAGAATTTAATATGGTATTTATGGGAAACTGAATAGGCATAATAAGTTGATTTTGAAACAAGTACATAAATATCATTAGAGATTGTCTAGCTTTGATATTAACGACCATTCATTTCGAACAATTGACATTTATTAGATATAAGATGGGAATGAGGAATACAGGGAATAAGCGTATAAATAGGAATAATTACGTAGCGAATAAATGATTATTAATAATAGTAAATACACGTAGAAGGCAATATAATATTCATAGTAGGAAATTATATCACCTTAATTATATGTTTAGAACAAATGTGAAATATTGGGCCTAGCCCAACATTTAGGCTTAGGATGATTGGTTTGGTTTAGTGGGTTGGAATGCAAGGTCAGTAGAGTTATATAACAGAAGTCTACCCTTCACCTAGAGGCTACCAGCAGTTGTGTATACTTCCTACTGATGTGGGATATCTCCAACCATATGACCCATGGGGTAGGGATATATGTTTGTGTATATGTAAGGAAAATACACCATGGGTTCGCCTCAGATTTAAAGTATTAAATGGATCAGTACCTTTGGGAATGTCAATGGGTTTTCTTCTAGGTTAAGGTATTAAATGATCATTGGGTCTGCCTCCTCCCTATATAGAAGTCTTAAATAACCAATGACGGTACCAAATAGGGAAATGGGGTCTGCTTCGTTTATAACAAGAGGTATTAAGTAATTAGGATGGGTATTTTTCCTTGACTTACATTAGGTTAGTCTAAACGAGATTTCGACCGTGGGAGTTCAGCAGGCTATGTTAGTGTTGTTGTTGGACCAGTATTTAGTAGTAAGACTGACATATAGGCTTTGACCACCAATGGTCCTGCGCGGTCATCAATAAAGACTCGGGTTATACCTTGATGGATTTCGCTTCCTACTAGTGTAAAATCCATAAGGGATATGCAAAGACCTCAAAATTTTATTTTGTTGTTTGTTTGGTAGAGGTGCGCTAGTTAACCTTAGATGATTCTTTAAGATGCGTTAGTAATACGATAATTAAATTATAAAACCATATTTAGGGGTCATCAGTCTTTGTAGCTAGGATCGATTGACAAGCATTTACGTTGCGGAAGGCCCACTTCAGGTTTGATGTATTAAATGGTCGTTGGATTTGCCTCTTCTCTATTTAAGAAGTATTAAGTGGCCGGGGTTTTTGGATAGTACAACGTTTAGATATATATGTATTAAGGCATATATATAATTTTACCTCGGAGGAGGTTAGGAATATCGTACACGCATATAGGATTGAACAAATTAGCCGTGAATAATAGACATAACACTTAAATGGAAATCAATCGGCATAAATTAGTGTTATGGGCAAAGTATGTAATTTTCCAATTACCAGAACGTTGTTTTGATCCCCCTCCTCACTACAACCCACATGATAGATTTAGAGGGATATGCTACTAGTGCAAGGAAAGAATGGTAGATGGTGAAGTCTTCTCATTAATACTCAATGCTCGCAAGGCAAACATATACTCAAGGAATAATATTGATTCCAAGGTAGTAGCCTTAGCCAATACATATGTTCTATTATATTTTTATGTTCCACTATGAGTTTATATTGATCACTCTCTGATATACTTATGTTTATTTTAGATTACCAAAACCAACAATCCGCACCGTAATGGACTTGGGTTTCGATTTAGTCGAAATTTGGACCCATCAAGGTGCGGGTTGTAAAATTAGGGTTTAATCACCCAGTGAAAGCCCAAACCCAAATATAGTGAATCCATACATTTCATTATCTTGATAATTCCGACCTTAATATATATACTACTTCCCTTATCTATGTTATGATCTTTTAAAGCTTATTGTCCAAAATTCTCTAGTTAATCAAAACTATAAGTTCCATATTTTCAAATTCAAAGAAAATTCAAATTAAGTCCCAATAATTCCCAAATTTAAATATGTGCTACTCAATATGGGACTACACCATTAGATAAAGATAAATTGGTACTATGATCATTATTTCTTTGGATTGGAATTTTACGGTAAGTGGAAATAAGGAAGAAGATGGAGAAGTTGAAGTCTGGGTGATAAAAAATCCACTATTTCTTCAGGTGAGTGATTCTTAGCACTCACATAAACTTTGTCTGAAATACATGCTTTGTTGATGATGATGTTTGATCTATGCAATTCTCTAATCATCTTACTACAAACGAATGAACCCATTATTTCTCTATATTCCCACTTCAAATATGCAGTGATCAACTGATGTTTGTTGTGTGAATTTGAGTGATGCATTGGTGCTTAATTGTGTACATAAAGTAGAGATGGTTGATGAAGCGAAATGGCGGCGAATGACAGTGAACAACACACTTAACTCATTGCTTAGAGCACTTTTACTCTAGGATCGCCACTAAGTGGTCGACTGCCCTTGGGCAAGCGGTTGACTGCTGGTGATATGGAGTGATAATGCTCTAGGCAATGGTCAATTAAAAATAAATTACTAAAAGTTTGAAAAAATTACTACTAAAAATAAAACTAAAATAGGTAGTTAAAGTATAGATTATATGCATTGTGGTCAAGAAATTATTTTGTTAAAATTATTTTTAAAATTAAATATTAATTATTTTAGAATAGAAATTGATTTAGTAAATGTAAATTTGATTTTTGGGTTTTAAAATTTATTTAAAAATTCAAATAAATTCTAAAAACATATAGAATGGTTTTGAAACATTTATTAAATGATTAAAAGGAATTATACATGCTTGCTAAAGCATAAAAATAAATTTATAGATTATTTCTATTGTTTTAAATAGAAATATAAATTATTTTAATAGAATAAAGTGTATTTGGATTAAAGAATTATATTTAAAGCTTATAAAAAGGAAGTAAATTTATTTTATGAAATATAATTTATTTTATAAAATTATTTGAGTATTTTTTATGTGTTGAGAAATCTAAATAAATTAAGTTATAATACTATCTAGTATGAGATGTTCGGTAATATTTCTTCAGTTATCCATTGAACTCATTACAAAAAATATTATTATATGGAGTGAGTGTAATTTATGGGTATTAAATAAACAAGTAAATATCATCGATTGGTATGGGACCCCTGAGTTGATATATATTCGGTTATTCCTTGTAAGTAGATGACACTCACACGAGGACAGTGGTGGTAATACTATGGTATTGCATGTATGGGAATATGAGTTAATGCTCGCAGTAGTGAGCAAGGTTATATGCCTATAGCTATATGGCAATATAGATATTATATAAACGTCTTTCATTTGCATGTTCCTATTATATGTGGAGAAACAAACTGGATTAGGCTAGTATCCATCCTAGCGATCTGATTGCGGGGTCGCATCCCAGATCTGTGACACCCTCTTTATTAGTGCATAACATCCTAATGCTAATTATCCTAGTGTCACATAGGCCAGCAGTTGTTACCATTGAAAGAACAAGTGGATCGTGTATGGCTAATACAAGCAAGTATATAAACTAATTTATACTATGAAATACTAAAGCAGTAAGTAAATGTACACACCGAGATTTATACTGGTTCGGAGCACCTCTCCTACGTCTAGTCCCTAAGCACTTTTTAGGTATTTCCATAGTAAATCCCTCGCTTGACCCGAAGGAATAGGTTTACAACTTAACCGATCCGAGCACCTCTCAGATTTATTCTTTCCTTTGACAAATATAATTCTTGCTTGATAATCTTGTGTTCGTCTAACACTGATTTTGACTTGATAGTACAATGGTTCCTATAATCTCCTTGATGATTCGAAGTGAGTGCACCGTGATTATTGGAACAATAGCAAATGAGATAATGGAGTTGAAAGTACAAAATTGCTTAGAATAGCACAAGAGAATAGATACAATAGAAATCAGAGTAGAAAGTTAGAAAATTAAATATGATTTGTTGTGCTATTTATAAATGCTGAAGAGAGGCAATCAAGATTTGTCAACGTTCAAGAATTTTTTTTTTTGAATTAAAAAAAGTGTTCAAAATGGTTGCAACTCTTGAAGATGACTTTTCAGAAAATATGGCTGTTACAGCATCTCAGTCTACTGAGCGATTACGTCAGTCTACTAAGTATGAACGTTTAAAATTTTGCAGCAAAAATTTTGAATTTAAAAAAATTGATTTACACAATTTTAGTCCACTGAAATTGGGCTCAGTCGACTAAACTGTGTTAGTTCAGTTTGCATTAAAATTTTGACCTTTGTCGAATTTCAAACTTCAATGATATCTTGACATCTGTGTTTGAATGTGTGTTTGTGTGTGTATATGAACTATCAAGGAGATTTTACAATTCAATCTAAGACCATATACATACTATTGATCTCGAAGCTCGATAGTTTTGACTTCTTCAACTTGCAGATGATTCTTCTTGCTTTTTGCCTTGTGTTGATGTCTTCTTAAATAAAAGCCTGGTATCATGATATAGTATATATGTGCAGTGTATAGTTGTCATCATTAAAACAGAGGCTTAATGTTCTAACAATCTCTCCCTTTTTGATGATGACAACTATCAAAGTTCAAATGTAAAAATATTGATTTTGCTCCCCCTAAATTCATGCTCCCCCTATGGTTCTCCCCCTTTGGCATCAACAAAAAGAAGTAAACAACATTACATGAAGTCACAGAAGAAAAATAACATCACATAACATCAAATGCAAGTTTGCACATAAAGTCACATAACATCAAAATAGAAGTTGTCACATACATAGAGTTGCATAACATCACAAATTAAATTACATACCAACAACATCACGAATATAAGTATTTTGAACGATACTATTACGGAAGCATAAGAAAAATACAATAGTCTTACCAAATAGGGATGAAGTTGAAGAAACTAAGATTCTGGTTCAGAAGATGATGAGTTAGAGCATGATGAGACCTTTTTCCAAATTTTACCAAGCAAATTCCCCAAAGGCTTTTGACGTTTCATCATTTTCTGCTATTGTTTGAAAAGAATTTCTTGGTTGCGGAGAATTGCTGTTGGGGCATTTATATTTCTTGAAGGTTGGACCAAAGGTGCTTTATTTTCACTATCCGAAGACCAATTAACCTCTTCAAAAATTTGGTGACTTGATTGACCACGTGTTTGTGATTGAGAGGTTTGAGCTTGGTGTGGTTGTGAAGATGATCGATCCAAGGTATTTTTAACCAAAGTTGACAAATAAACATTATATGAAGGAAGGGGTTCCATTGTAGAGGGTAATTTCATAAGTGAAATAGACTTTTGATCCATAGCCTTTAGTGTGATGTAATCTTGTAAAATGTCAACATTAATTCTAAAATGAAGAAATATCTTTGTGAGATAGGAGCAAAAAAACATTGTTTTAAAAAAAAAACATTGTCAAGTAACAAATTCTAACGATATTTTCTCTTTTTCAACATTATTACGCAAGAAATGATGTCTGTTGTCAATGTGTTTAGTTCTTGAGTGATTAATGGGGTTTTTTGATAAATTTATTGCACTAGTGCTATCACAAAAAATAGAAGATTCGTTTATATATATTCCATAATCCTGTAAAGTTTGTTGCATATATAACACCTGAGCGCAAACTAGTGCTGCAGATATATATTCTGCTTCACATGTAGGCAATGAAACATAATTTTTTTTACTAAACCATGATACCAAAGATTGACCGATAAAGTGACAAGTTCCACTTGTACATTTTCGATCTGATCTACAACCACCAAAATCAGCATCACTATTGATACGAGTTCGAATGGACAGTCTTTTGGATAAAAAAAGTATGTAAACTTTGGTATTTGATAAATATCGTAAAATTCTTTTAACTGCTCATAAGTGTGTTTCTTTGGAATTAGTTTGAAAACGGGCACACAAGCAAACACTCATTAAAATGTCAGGCCTACTGGCAGTTAAATATAATAAAGATCCTATCATACTTCTATATAATTTTTGTTCGACATATTTACCATTTTCATCTTTGTCTAAGTGAGTACTAGTACTCATAGGAGTAGCTTTACTACTAGCATTATCCATTCCAAAACGTTTAATTAAATCTTTACAATACTTTTCTTGATAGATAAAAATTCCGCTTTTTAATTGTTTAATTTGTAATCCTAAAAAGTAATTTAATTCTCCCGTATGTGACATTTCAAATTCATTTTTCATAATTTGTGAAAATTCATCACATAAATTTTTATTAGTTGATCCAAAAATAATATAATCTACATATATTTGTACTACTAAAATATTGTTTTCATTTGTTTTTATAAATAGAGTAGAATCAACTTTGCCAATTTGAGAACCAGATTCTAAAAGATATGATTTTAATCTTTCATACCAAGTTCGAGGAGCTTGTTTAAGACCATAAAGTGCTTTTTGTAATTTAAATACGTGATTTGGAAATTGTTCATGTACAAACAATGGTGGTTGCTCAACGTAGACATTTTCTTTAATGTATCCGTTTAAAAAAGCACTTTTAACATCCATTTGATATAATATGAAGTTATGATGGCAAGCAAATTCTAAGAGAATTCTTATAGCTTCAAGACGTGCTACAGGAGCGAAGGTCTCTTCATAATCAATTCCTTCTTCCTTAGAATATCCCTGAGCTACAAGTCTTGCTTTATTTCGAACTATATCACCATTTTCATCCATTTTATTTTGAAAATCATTTAGTTCCAATAACAGATTGATCATTGGGTCTTGGAACAAGTTCCCATACATTATTACGTTCAAATTGATTTAGTTCTTCCTGCATTGCTATTATCCAATAATCATCTGTAAATGCTTCTTTAACATTTTTTGGTTCAAAGTTTGAAATAAAAGCTATATGTCCCATTTGATTTAATTGATTGCGTGTTGTCACTTTGGTATTAATGTCTTCTATAATATTATCCATTGGATGATCTTTTATAATTCTAGGAGGGGATATTAATTCGGTATTATCAGAATTTATTGATTCTATTTGTTCATTATTTAATTGATTTAAGTTTTCATCATCTTCTTTAATATTGTTAAAATTTTCATCAAATGATACATGTAATGTTTCTTCAATTTTGTTATATTTTTTATTAAAAATTCTATATGCTTTACTTTGATCTGAGTATTCTACGAAAATTCCTTCATCGACTTTAAGATCAAACTTACCTAAAAGATCACTAGTGTTTAAAATAAAACATTTGGATCCAAATATTTTTAAAATAAGATACTTTTTGTTTTTTTTCCAAAAAAATAGTTCGTAAGGAGTATTTTTGGTTAAGGGCCTTAGAGAGGCACGATTTAGAACATAGCATGCAGTAGCAACAGCTACTGCCCAAAATTTTTGAGGAAAATTACCGCTACAAAGAAGAGTTCTTGCACATTCTTGAAGAGTTCTATTTTTTCTTTCTACAACACCATTTTGTTGTGGTGTTCTAGGAAATGAAAAATTATGACTTATCCCCTTTTTTATAGAATTTTTGAAATGATTCATTTTCAAATTCTCCACCATGATCACTTCTAATTGTTCTGATTTTTAAATCTTTTAGATTTGAAATACGTTTTGAAAAGATTTTAAATGTTTCAAAAGTGACATTTTTATGTTTTAAAAAGAAGGTCCACGTATATCGTGAAAAACCATCAACTATAACAAAAACGTATTTATTACGATTAAGTGATCTAATTTTCATTGGTCCAAAGAGATCTAAATGTAAAAGTTCTAAAGGCTGTTTTGTGGAAATCTCTTGTTTAGAATTAAAAGACGATTTTTTAAGTTTCCCTTTTTGACATGCATCACATAGATTATTGACTTTAAAATTTATTTTAGGTAAACCATGCACTAAATTATTTTTAGCTAATTTATGAATGTTTTTAAAATTAACATGACAAAACCGTTTATGCCAAATCGATGGATCAGAAATATCTGCTATTAAGCAGACATTTTTATCATGTCTTATTTCCATATTTAAAATATAAATGTTATGTTTTCTTATTCCTTCAAATATTAAAATATTATTTTTATCAAAGATATTGCATTTTCCTGTTTCAAAAGTTATAAAAAAAACCTTTATCACATAATTGACTAATACCGAGTAGATTATGTTTTAAATTTTTAACTAGATAAACATTTGAAATAAAAGGAGAGTTAGATATACCGACAGAAGCAACATCTCCTTATCCTATAACATAGCCTTTGGAATTATCTTCGAAAGTGACGGTTCCGCCATCCTTGTAAGAGATATTCATTAGAATATCAACATTTCCGGTCATGTGCTTGGAGCAACCACTGTTGAGAATCCACTTCTTTTGCTTGAGACGGGGTACCTACAAAGATAAAAGTAATTTAATAGTACCAACTTCCTTTATTAGGGTCCTAGAGGTTAAACTGAAGGTAACCATACCCAAGAGGGTTTAGTAGAACCTTTGAATCTAAATTTTTTATTATAATGAACGTCATTCAAAAATCTATCTATATGTTTTTGTCTAATCAAATTATCATTTGTTTTTGGAATCCATAACTGCATAGTCTTTTTATTATAATTTGATTTGCTATTCGTTGATTTACCAAATTTAGAATAAAGTGTAGCATGTTTGTGTTGAACTTTTGGTTTCTTTGATTTTATAAAACCTAAACTATTTTTATTGTTAGGGGGTTTTGAAATACTAATTAAACGAGATAGGTTCTCTTTTCCTTGGTTAAATTTAGAAATGTTTGTGGATAGATCATTTACTTTCTTTTCTAAAGACTGTTTATCTTTATTTAACTCTTTTACCTTATTTTATAAATTATTGACAGTTTTTCTTAGTTTTACGTTATCATTTGATAGTGTTGCAATTTCCCTTTTTAAAACTTACATATTTTGATTTTTTTTCAATAGATTTACACATATTTTGAATTTTAGAATTTCTTCTTCTAATATAATTTTCTCATCTTTTAACATTTTATTTTCTAGTTCTAGTCTAATCATTTTTCCTGAACATTCTTTAGGAGTTTTTCTAAGATTTCTATATTTATTATCTAGTTCTGATGCTATTTCTATGACATCATTAAAAGATAAATATGAAAGTACCTCATTTTTAGTTGCCATGAAGCAAATATTGGCTTGTTCTTCATCATTATCACTATTACTGTCACTGTCATTTGAGGAACCATCCCATGTTACCTGAAATGCATGCTTCTTTTTCGAGAATTTCTCATATTTGTTGTTCTTGTTGAAGCTTTTCTTATCTTTGTTTAATTCTGGTCATTCCTTTTTCATATGACCACATCGATTGCACCCATAGCATTTAAATGACGAAGCATCGTTAGAGTTGCTCAGTTTTACCTTAGCACTATCTTATTGAATTTTCTAAACTTGTTATAGTTTTTAGCAAGGAAAACTACATCTTCTTCATTCAAGTCTGAGTCGTCATCATTATTTACTTGAAAAGCAGTACTTTATTTTTCTTGGGCTAGATCTTTTCTAGCTTGCAAATTTGCTTCATATAACATCAAATTTCGAATTAACTCTTCTACTTTGCATGTAGAGAGGTCATTGGCTTCTTCTATAGCTAATACTTTTCTTTCCCATTCATTAGTTAATGCATTTAGAATACGTGTAACTAAATCAAAATCAATAAATGAAACTCCTAATGCCATGAGATCATGTTGTATAGGTGGAATCTAGATTACATTTCTACGATGATTTCATTTGATTTCCTTTTAAATGATTGAAATTGATTTGTTAGCAAACTTATCTTAGTTTGTTTTACTTCGGTGATTCCTTCATGTGTGACTTGAAGCATGTGCCATATATCATAAGCTGTTTTGCACATCATAATTCTAGAAAATTCGTTCCTATCTAATGCACAATATAAAACATTCATAACTTTTGCATTGTTTGAAGCAGCAGTTTTTTGAGCATCTGTTTATGTACTAATTGCAGTAGTAGGAGCACATACTAAGATTGAGTAGATAGCTAAATGTCAAGTATGCTTGATTCCATAAAAACTTTCATACGTGTAGCCCAATACATATAATTAGATCCTGTAAAAAATGGTGGACATGCAGTTGATTGTCCTTCCAGAAATGTGTTATAACTCATATTGGCCATAGTATTCAAAATTGTGTTATGACTTTAAATAGTCCTTGCTCTGATACCAATTGAAATAACTAGTGGATCGTGTATGGCTAATACAGACAAGTATATAAACTAATTTATACTATGAAATACTAAAGTAGTGAGTAAATGTACACACCGAGATTTATACTGGTTCAGAGCACCTCTCTTATGTCTAGTCTCTAAGCACCTCTTAGGTATTTCCTTAGTAAATCCCTCGCTTGACCCGAAGGAATAGGTTTACAACTTAACCAATCCGAGCACCTCTCAGATTTATTCTTTCCTTTGACAAATACAATTCTTGATTTACAATCTTGTGTTCGTCCAACACTGATTTTGAATTGATAGTATAGTGGTTCCTATAATCTCCTTGATGATTCAAAGTGAGTGCACCGTGATTATTGGAACAATAGCAAATGAGATAATGGAGTTGAAAGTACAAAATTGCTTAGAATAGCACAAGAGTAGATACAATAGAAATTAGAGTAAAAAGTTAGAAAACTAAATATGAGTTATTGTGCTATTTATAAATACTGAAGAGAGGCAATCAAGAGTTGTCAATGTTCAAGGAAATCCTTTTAGAATTAAAAAACTTTTCAAAATGGTTGCAACTCTTGAAGATGACTTTTAAGAAAGTATGGCCACTACAGCACCTCAATCTACTGAGCGAGTATGTCAGTCTATTGAGTATGAACGTTTAAAATTTCATGGCAAAAGTTTGAATTTAAAAAAATTGATTTACACAGTTTTAGTCGACTGAAATTAGGCTCAGTCAACTGAACTGTGTTAGTTCAGTTTGCATTAAAATTTTGACCTTGTCGAATTTCAAACTTCTATGATATCTTGACATCTGTGTTTGAATGTGTGTTTGTGTGTGTATATGAACTATCAAGGAGATTTTACAATTCAATCTGAGACCATATACATACTATTGATCTCGAAGCTCGATAGTTTTGACTTCTTCGACTTGTAGACGATTCTTCTTGTTTTTTGCCTTGTGTTGATGCCTTCTTGAATTAATGCCTGATACCATGATATAGTATATATGTGCAGTGTATAGTTGTCATCATTAAAACATAGACTTAATGTTCTAACAACCATAAGGCACCCGTAGGGTTGTGAATAATGCTTAGCGTTGTCTAGCACCCGATGGATATTGGGTCACAACGTTCGTCGAGGTAACTAAAGACCGTAGGAGAAGTACAAAGCGGACACACATGTAGACTCTTAGAGCATGAAAGTGGCTATCAATCTCCCGTTTGGTTCCAAGGCATATGATATATATATAGACACATATTATTTATATATACACCCACATGTGTACTTAGATGATATTTATGAATGTACTTATGACTGTATGTCCAATCTATGGTCAATCCCTATATTTGTCCATTATATATATTTATCGGATAGTACGGACCACAATAATGTGTTGACTTATATTATATGAATGTATGGATTGATGTTATGTGCTTGATGTAGTTGTTTCATACATACTTTATAATGATGTTTCGATGTGTGATGATTTAGGCATGCTGACATGATATACACTTGTGATGCACACCAACATCTGCAAGAAATATCTTTTTTTATGATTTTATTTACCATTATATTATACTGATACTGTATTCAGATAATCCGATCCATGTGTTATTTTATAATATTCTGGCCAGTCCGAGACATTACATGACTGGTATATAGTAGAAAGTTTGACTCACTTAGGCATTTCGGGAGGCTGGTTGTCATAGTATTTACCTATCCTATATGGATTTTTATAGCCTTATATGTATGATGTTATATAATGTATGTATTGATCATGTCACGTATATAGTTAGAGATACTGGATTTTGGGACTATTATTTTGTATATCCAGTGAGACCTATGTATAAGATTATGTATTATATTTTATCTCTACGTTTGTGACTCGGTGTACTATATTATCTAAATTGTGATTAAATATCATTCTGTCTTGGAAAAATACATGTTTATTACTTTGTGTCGATACTGTAAAAGTATTAGTGTGTTACATATATATACTATTAAATACATATCGGTGTTAGCCCAAGGGAATGTTCAAGTGCGATGGCCCATATTGCATCATTCTCCATATTATCAGACAATATCACTTCGGAATACCCTTTGATAATATGGGTATAGAGGTGGAGTGTTTTAATTTGGTATCACAACAGGTAGAATAATATATCATACAAGGATACACGAGTCATTGGCCTAGATGGATTATGAGTCCATATCTTTGGGTGTTGGGTAGATAACCTGTATTTATTAGGAATATAAGATGATTACAAAGAGTTGTTGTCTTGGTGCATATTTGTTATTTGTATGTTTTGATATATATATATATATATAATTCTGGTTTATTATTAATGTGAATCTCGCTTTATTATAGTAGTGGAGCATGGTTGGTGCTCAATCTGTTTGTGCTGACCTTGGAAAGTCAAGTGGTTCTGGAACCGGGGGAGTGTTTATGACCATGGACTAGCGGATGGAGCTTGTAAGGAGTATTCAACAATCTAATGCTTCCACAACTCTTAATCCTCCCACTCCTCGATTTTATTTCGCCAAGATGTGCAGTGATTATGCTAGCCTTGGAGGATAGACTTTCAAAGGCATAGAACGAGTGATAGAAGTCCAAACTTGGCTTAAGATACGTGAGTGTATATTCACACACATGGGAGTCACTGACCAACTAAAGGTGTAGATTGCTTCGAGTTAGTTACAGAAGAGAGCTTTGGACTAGTATGAGTTACTAGTGGCGGAATCGAGGAGCTAAATTATCACGGGATTAGTTCAAGTTCCATTTTGAGCAGAAATTACTTCCAAAAACTGAAAAGGCGGCTATATCCATGAAGTTAATAGACTTAAAGCAAGGCTAAATGCTTCTAGCTGAGTGAGGTTCTCTTGAAGTATGTCACTGATCTTGTCAATACACTATTAAAGATGAACCAAAAATTCATCTATGGGCTGAACAAGACTTTGAGGAAAGCCTTACTTCCTTAGCTAGAGGTTACTTTTGAGAAATTGGTGGAAACTACATTGAGGCTTGAGGAAGCATAGAAAGAAAGTGGTGAGGATGAGAGGAAAAGCAAAGTTATCACTGGGCAGAAATAGAGATTTCTATTTAAGAGGTAGAGGCTTAAGGTCCAGGGAAAAAAGCAAGCAAAAACTACTATTCTAGATTTTAAGGCTCGAGCCAAGGAATGTGTGAAATACTTTATTTGTGGAGAAATAGGCCATTACTCCAAGAAATGAACTAATCCTTGACTTCCATCATCGCAACCTAGGTGTAGGGTTTGTAAGGAGATTGTACATCTCGGTTATTCATGTCCAAAAAAAGTTGGCAAGTTGAAGGCTATGGACATGTTTGGTAGTTCTTCTCAGCCAAAGGGGAAAGCTCCAGCAGTACTAGAGGGTACTATTTTATTTAGAAATTTTCCTATTAGAGTTCTTTTTGATACAGGTGCATGTAAGTCATTTGTATCGAAGGAACTAATTGATAAATATAATCTCATTGTTGTGTGTTTAGTTACATCTTTAAGGATTGCTAATCCTATTGGAGGATACACAACCCTTAGTATGTTATGTAAGAATGTTGAATTGGTCTTTGTGATTTGACTTTCTTCTGTGATTTGCATGTATTCGAATATCTAGGATTTGGCGTTATTTTAGGTATGGATTGGCTTAATCGTTATGAGGCTCATCTCTATTGCCTCGAGAGAAACATTACTATTAGCTATCCCGATTCCATGGAGGGAGTTATTTTGGTTCTTGGAAATGTTAGTCAAGGCTTGGGTAGTTCTCTTTTTAATCTTGAATTTAGAGAAGAAGATGATATCACAGGAATCCCTATTGTAAGGGAATATCCAGATGTATTCGATCGTATTATTGGTTTGCCTTCGAAGTGGGCTATCAAGTTCCAAATTGATCTTGTCCCCAAAGCTCAACCTGTCAGTCGAACTTCTACAGGAATGTCCGTAAAGTAGAATGATGAGCTAAAAGCAATTGTTAGAATTGGAGTCTAAGTATTTTATCAAGTCAAGTAGTTCTCCCTAGGGTGCGGTAACAGTTTTCGTGAACAAAGAGGATAGATCCCTCGGGTTATGTATTGATTTATGGAAGCTGAATGAGCTTACTATCAAGAATAAATATCCCTTGCCTAGAGTCGATGATATGTTTGATCAGTTGAGCAGTGCTAAGGTATTTTCTCAACTTGACTTGGCAATCAGATTTCATCAGCTTAGAACTACAGAGGATAATATTCCTTTGACAGCTTTCCATATTGGATATGGCTTTTATGAATGGCTGGTAATGCCATTTGGATTGACTAATGCGCCTGCATATTTCATTAATCTAAAGAACAGAGTATTCAGTGATCATCTAGATAAGTTCATTCTGGTCTTCACTAATGACATTTTAGTCTACTCAAAGTCAGAAGTGGAGCATGAAAAGCACCTCAAAATTATTTTGGAGACTTTAAGACAGAATAAGTCAAAGGTAAAGTTCTCTAAATGCCACTTTTGGTGAAAGTAGGTGAAGTTATTTGTCCATGTTGTTTCTGAGACTTGTATTCAGTAGATCCTGCTAAGTTGAAGCCATTCATAATTGAAAATAACTTGAAACAGTTTTAGAGATTAGAAGTTTTCTGGATTAAATGGTTATTATTAACATTTTATTAAAGTTTGCTAGGATTAGATGGTTGGTATCACTCACTAACCTTACCAGAAAAGGAGTTAAGTTCCAGTGGACAGACAAGTGTGAGGAAGCTTATCAAAAGTTGAAAGATTTACTTATCTATGCACTAGTACTTGCTGCTCCCGAAGGAAACTAGGATCTTGAGGTTAATACAGATGTGTGTGGTTTGTGCAATTCTTATGCAAAGGGGTAAAGTAGTAGCATGTGAATCTAGGAAGCTAAGGCCTAATAATGTCTGATATGCTACCCATGACCTAGAGCTTTTTGCCATAATCTTCACTTTGAAGATTTGGCACCGTTATTTTCTTGGAGAGAGGTTTGTCTTGTATACGGATCATAAGTTATTGAAGTATCTATTCACTCTGAATGATCTTAACATGAGACAACGACGGTGGCTGGAGTTTCTAGCAACTTATGATTTTGAGATCTAGTATACTCTTAGCACAGGAAATAGAGTAGCTGATGTGTTAAGTAGAAAGCATCAAGCAATTGTTTCTATGATAATATATAAGTGAAAGAGTCTCAAATTGCTTTCTATGTGTTATATCCAAAACATAGATTTAGTTGTTGGTTCGGAATCGATGCTTGCTAGTCTTGTTTCCCGACTATCTTCGATTGGTCGAAACATATATGCCAAAAGAGAGATCCGACTACTCTTACTCTTATTCGAAGATTAGACTATGGTATGGATGGTGACGATTTAGTTGGATATACTATCGATTCTCATGGTTATTTATGGAGAAGGAATAGACTTGTTATTCCTGATGTGGATGATCTCTGTAAAGAAGCATTGGAAGATTGTCATGGAGCGTGACTATTCACCCTGGAGGTAGCAAGATGTATAAGGATATGAAGCATTTTTATTATTGGGAAGGGATAAATTGTGACATTGGCAAGTATGTGAAGGGAATCCCTATTACTAGACTAAGAGGTAGACTCTTACATTAAGATCAAAATTTATGGTCTTCATAACTGAAATGATGAATACTCAATCAGCAAGGTTCCTGGTTCTCTTAACAGACAAATTATTGGCTTACATGATAAAAGCTCAAAATACTGGAAAGCATGATATACATTTCAAATAATTCAGAACATTCAGGTGTACATATGATGCATTTAAGGCAACATTTATTTGAATGCAAATTCATTTATTATCTAACAAGTTGTATACAAAGTCACATGTATATAAACTTAACTACCAAAAGTGGTTTACTTAATGATCTACAGGCAATTCTCTACTAAAGTTCAAGGCTATGTACTATCCTATCTAGATCTTCAACAACTGATGAAGAATCGGTAATGTGGCGAATGACCACATCCAAAAGTTCTTTGAGTTTCTTCTCTTTCCTTTGAATGGTGTCTGCATCATCAACTGAGTCAATTTGAGTCCTTAGTGCACGCTTAAGAGTCTAGTTGGTTCCTTTTAAGATTTGGACCATGCTCTTTAATTCTTTAATCTCTTCCCCAAGAATGTGCTTTTCACGCTCAAGTTTTTCAACCTGACTTTCATAATCATTAAGGCGTTGAGAGACTTTTTCATTCCATCTTTTTATTAAAGAATTGCATGCATTCAAATTTGACTTACCTACCCCACTGGGAGATCATTTCGTTGGAGGTGGGTTTAATAAAGTGGGAAATTCTTAGCTAACTAAAGATTGAGATCTTGTCATTCTCCAAGGAGTAGGAGTAGGAAGACTAGAATCGCCTCCGCTTGCAATGAGTTCCATAGATTGGTAGGATACTTGACTCTTAATTAAATCTACTTTAAGATCATTAATCTGTTGATGCAATTTATCTATTTCTATATCAATATCAACTAAAGGTCCAGACCCTAGGACCGTGTTAATCTTCTTTTCAACTCTTGAAATTCTTCATCCTTCTCTTTAATTTGACCCTCTAAGCTAGAGGTCATTTCTTTATAGTTTCTAAATGTTGATCTTAACTGATAATATTTCCAGTGCCACCCTTGGGCTTTTGGATTGTCTGGAAACAATAAAGGTGAAGCGTCTTAAGAAGACCACTTCTTTTCGATATCAACTATCAGTTTATCTTTGATAACGTTCATTCGAGAAAGAGCATATGTAGGACCAGGTGCAAGTGCTAACCGACTTTCCTAATTAGAATAAGTAAAACGAAAATTAATACACGAAAAATAGGCTCTTCCATTAATAATAGAAAAGTTTACAAATAATAAGGAAATTCAAATTACATCACAATTCCATTTTGAACAGTTAAATAACTTTTAATGTTTTTAAATACTAGTTTTGGCCTTTTCAAATGAGCCGACTGATAAGGTAAGGGTAGAATCAAAAGGTGCTTTAATCCCTTCCAGGGTATTAACTGGAGGGAATTGACGATAATCCTATTTTTCGGCTGAAGGGCTAGTGTGACCACATAATAATTTGGCATGATAAGTTCGAATTTCACTAAGTAGTTTGTCCTTCTCATCACCCAGAAAATCAAACAAAAGCGAGGGAATCGTGTATACTTCTTGTAAATCTCTTAGAAAGTAGTGCCTTGCTAACTGAGATGTTCTGATGATTAAAGACTTCTGCTTAAAATCTCTCTTTAACTTGGTAAAATTACTCAAAAGTTCCATAGGAACAGGACTATTAGAGAGTTCCTTAATCTGTATAATATGTGAAAATTAGAGAGACAATAACGATAAAGTTTATAAACTACTTGAATTACATATTACAATTAAACAATAACTCGGGTTCATATAAAATTGATTTCTTATAAAATTCAAAAATAAATCTCTTCCTACCATATTTGAGTTTTTTAAGGGGAAGAGAATGAGAAGAAAGTGGGAAAGAAGCAACTCTTAGGAGATTTCAACATGTCCCAGGATGAGGATCAAACCCATGTTCATCTAAGTATCTGCGATGGAAGTGCCTAAGCAAACCCTGCAGTTGTCGCCCAAGTAAGAAAAATCAAGGAATATACCCTGGAATAACTCTGTAGTGAAACTCCTTTAAGGCATTCCTATCGTCGATAAACATCCAAAAGAGGGCCATAAGTTCCACATTCTCTGTCAATAGTCCCTCCCGATGAAGGTGTGCATTCTTCATACACGAAGCAATTCGCCTTTCTTTGAAAAATCTTAATTTCGATGCACTAGTGGTAAGACTATTATATTTCTCAAACATTTTTTTATTATGCTACTTCAAAAGCCTATCCAATTCATTATTCACTTGATTTTTTTCGTATGCTTCTTTACAAGCATAACCTCATAATAGTATTTCAATTTTCTCCTAGACTAAAATAATTAACATATTAAATAAAAACTGCTTGATAACTTAAGACGTTTAAATAAAGTGATCCATACCTTAGAGAATGGAATTTGAGATGAAGAAATTCGCTCTTTCCCTTTGGACTTATGGCTTTAAGGAGCATTGTCTTTCTGAGGAGATTCTTTGGTTAAGGAATCGGGAATTTCAGTAAGTTCTGTACCATAGCCCGCCGAGTCTAGGTTACCGTCTCCTCATCCATCCTTCTCATTTGGCAGTCCAGAGGGACCCTTTCTATCACCACTATCATTGTCATTATTTCCATCATCATCATGACCCTCATTGTCATGACCATCATCATTCCTGATCTTATCATGAGAGGACTCATCATCATTCTTTAGTTGATGTTTCCTCGTCTGTCGGAGGATCATCAAAAGTCAGCAATTTCTTAGCATCGATCTCCTCCTCCTCATGAGAGGACTCCTCAGATCCTGGAGCTTTCTCCAACATTGCACTGAATTTCTTTTTAAACCCCTCATTCCTAGTCGGAAGAGAGGGGAAGTTCATATCTGGGCACTTGTGAATATTGTTGCATATGCAATGTATATGGTCTTCTCATAACATTTCTCAATAATGGAATAGAGAGTCGTGTCAGGAAAATAAGAAACCTTTTGCTTTGCATCTTTAATAATGCTGGTTGATTTAGTCATGAGGATTCTTTTCCTCCAAAGCTTCTTCTTTAGAAGTTCATTCTCCTCTACAAGCCCGGCCTCTCTTTTATCGGCCTCCCTATAGAGTCCTCACTTTATCCTCTAGTGCTTATATGGAACTTTTCTCTTCAATAAGGGAAGAGGAAAGTTTTTCTTTCTCAGCCACAGCCTCATCCTTTGCTATTGAAAGGTGGATTATGTTGGTGTTAAGCGATGAAATCTGCTCTTTTAGCTTAAGCACCTCATTGGAAGACCCTTAAGCAGCCTCTTGGAAGAGAAACACGTTCTTAGCTGCCTGGAATAAGTAACAAGTATAAGTTAGAACATTATATGTAGAGCCGAGAACCTAAAACAATTGAACAGAGAAAGGCACATACCGATAAGAACTGTTTGAGAATAGTAAAGAGATGATCTTGGGAATAAGAAGAAGACCGTGGTAGTTTAAGAGAAGTAAAAGATGGAGAGTTGTTGACCGATAAAAGAAGATCATCAAAATTACTAACATTTGTGTCCGAGACTTAGATGGGAGTGGATCTTCTGGGGTAAGAGATAGGCCAAGATCTTCGCACATATAATAAAGAGCCCCAGGAGTATCTGAAAATGGATATTCAAAAGCGAGTCCTGAGACTACCCCACCTCTGTTGACTGTTGAGCCATTTTCCTAGGAGAGTTAAGATTTAAGGCCTCAGGACTTGCATCGATGTTTACATATTGTTCTTTATCCAAAACTACAGGGGTATGTTTATCCCAACCTTGAATTTTTTGTTGGGGGTTGAAGTAGCAACAGTAGGACCATTACTTGATTTTATTTTTAAAGTCTTGAACGCACTAGTAATGGAATCCTTTATTAAAAGAGTTTTGGTAACCTGAGTCGAGGCAGGAGTGTCATATTTATTCCCCTTCTTTTTAGAAGCATCACTTATGATTTCCTTTACTTTGGAGACAGCAACTAAGACAAATGTGCTTGAATTAGAGAGGAAAGCTTATAAGATAATATTACAAGAGGTTTTGTATAAATTGCAATGGTAACTCACCAGAAGGTTTGAGTTGGACCAGAGAATTAATAGTGAAAGATCTCAGCTTTCCTATTACTAATGATCGTCTTCCTTAGGCATTGCCTTTAATCATTGGAGGCTCCCCCAAGATTTTGTGATAGTCCAAGATTATAGAATATTGAAGGAGCTTTGCTTGTGTTAGCAGCATAAATATGTTGCCCATTGTTTTCGATACTCGAGTTAAAGACTAGATAGTTTCCTGTCCTGGAGAACTTAATTGCTTTGGGGAAACACCTAAAAGAAAACACTCATTAGTAGTGAACAACAAAAAAACGTAAGTAACAAAAAAAGGAAACTTACTGGCGGTGTAGAAAGTTCCCTTGATGCTGGAATAACACTAACACAAAAGAATTGCATCTCCCATTCCTTGGTCTTATTGACAATGTCAGTGATTAGGCTTTTCGAGAGGGGACGAATGCAGTACAGTGGATTATCCTGCTGATCAACTATTCTTGTAAGGACAGCTATATAATAGGGGACTTCAACACTTAAGGAAGGAAGTCCAACTTCCGAGCAAGGACTTCTAGACATGTTAGGTAAGTATACATTTGGAGTGAACTGGATCAGGGTAATGTTTACTCCAGGTAACTCAAAAGAAAGTCAAGAAAAGAAAGTAGCCCATATGCCAGATGTGGATTGGGGTGAAAGCAAAATACCCTTTTGGAGGGTTATAGATGTTGCCAGTAGGACCAGCAGGAATAGCTTCAATTCCAGTAATGCCGAATTGCTCCAAAATAGAGTCTACTTCAGCCTGAGTTGTGATATATGAAGGATTCAAGACATGGCCCCCCTTCTTATTAGTAAAGGGTAGAGCCTTGAGACCCGTGTAAGTCTTTTGAACGAACTTCTTAGTTGTCCTTGGCCTTCCAATTGCCTGCCAGGTGATATTATTCCAAATTTGAGAAATACTAGTGCTTATTATACATATCGATTAGTATATACTAAGTCAAAAGACATATAAGTGATTTACTTGTCACACCAAAATATTAAAAACACAAAGCCTAACATGGTATTTATAATAAATCAGTGACCATTGAGTACCCACTATCGAATTCATGAAAAACTTGAACTGTTAGGTTGATTAAAAGTGCACAAGTAAATATTAAACTTATGATAATAAAGTGAGCCTATAGGAATTTGCATGAAATCTGAACAAAATTTAACATAAAGGTATTTTAAGTACAATATTTCATCAATAAACCCACATCAAATGGGTATATCAATGTCAAATGTCGCATAGGTCATACTATAAAGCAACAACGTAATGCCGCAACCATAATCAATGTTGGAGTAATAAGGTTGCCGACATCGATAAATAATGCTAAATCTATGAATGACTTATAATTTGTTGCAACAATTATGGTGTCGAATAAAGATTAATTTATAATGTTAAATGTGGCTACCAAAAGATAATAACAAACAGTCAAGCTATCGGTATCAAACCATAACCCCCTAAATCAATATCGAATATAAGCGGTAACATTTTTAGTTAATACCAGACTTATTAATGTCGCATCTAATCGACATAAGCTTTCCTTGTAACAATGACTCTTATGTCCTTAAAATAGTTTATCGCACGTCTCTTTAGTCATTAACAATATGAAAATTTTGTGCCATAAATTTTCTAACCTCAATATTAACTATCAGGAAAATGGACCAATAGAGAACTTAATTAATACCGGGCATCATATCAGTATCGTAAAACATCAGTTTCGGCATAAAACAAAAGAAAATAAGTCAATGTTGAATATAATAGTGATGTCATTAGAGCTCAATGTTGATATAGAATGAAGCCGTATTGGATATCGGGTCTAATAAACTATCCCCTTCATTATTAAACCAAGAACACCTAGGTTTTCATTATCAATGTCACTTAATTATTAATTAACCTAAAATTCCTTCAAGTAACATAGAAATTTAATGCTAAATTAAACTATAAGCATAAACATTTGTCAGTTTAATCATTAGTATGAAAATCGAAGCTATATAATCAAACCTAAATGCCAATTCAAAATCAACAACCCTAATTAAACCCTAAAGATGATTTTGATTGTAGATTACCTAGTTTGTCCTATTAATTTAATCAATAAAAGGCGATCATACATTGATTTAACTTTGTTGCCGAAAAGCTAGGATCTATAAACAATTTTTCGAATTTTGATTTTGTTAGCATGAGTTTTTAATTGTAGCTAAGAGAGAAATGAAAAGGAAGCTCGTCTACTTATAGAGAAAAGGGACGTACAATTACCATCGATTCAATTCAAATGAACAGTTAGATTCACTTGATACACCAATAGGCAGCAAGCGTTATTGACGAGATTGTTGACCTGAAAGGTCAACGCTTCCATTACACAAAGGAGACAAATGTTACTACAATTATTATTTCCAAAAATATGCAACATGCGACGTAGCTGTGACACCGCATCAATAATCAATGCCGTAAGAATGGTAATGAGCCAATGCCGAAGGCCTACGATGCCACCCCTCATCAATAAAGAATAATAGGCAATGTCGTAGGTCATCAATGAAGCCAGCAACACCGGACGCCATCAATGCCGCATACTACTTATAAGATTGAATGAATGATATCATGCCAAAGAAATTGGAAACAATGCTGCATGTTAGTAAGGGAATGATGACATTGGAAAGCTTTATGCTAAAAGCCATCAATGTTATAACAACATGATATAACATTGATGCCGCATCACATTAATTCCATATTCCATTAATGGAGCAATTCTTCCATATAGCTAGAAGAATCAATGTCGATCCCGATTAATACCGCATCTCTCCAATGTTGCCTTATTCTAATGTCACCCTTCAAAGTAATGTCATCTTCTATTAATATTGTTCATCACCAATGCCGCCTGTTATCAATGCCGTTTACTACCGATGTCGCCTGCTACCGATGCCGCCTTCTATCAATGCGGCCTGCTATTGATTCCGCTTGTTATCAATGCCGATCATTGCCAATATCGCCACTTATCAACCTTCAAAGGAGGCCGCATATCCTCAATACAATGTTGATATCGAACTTCATCAACGAGGACTATCAAGGCGGGATGGATGCTAAGCACCGAAGTTCACCATTGAGCATGTGGATGCCGAAGTATGGCATCATGCGCCATCAACCTAGATAATTCCGGAGGTCAAGCATGCCGCATGGACACGTGGCAGCTATGCTGCATCCCTCAACACCTATAAATACAGACCAAAGGGCATGATGAAAGGGGCAAATGATTCTTTTCTTATCTCATACATTTTTAATTTTGTAACCTTAAATAAATTTAGGGATTTTAGTGTCAAATGGACTATTGCACATAAGACCTTGTACATTCAACTATTATATGGAATACGACTAAGATGTCTTGAATTATGGCTTGCTTTTGAATTCTTAAGCACTTGCGATTTCTTTTAATCATAGCTTGCTTCGAATTTCGAAAGTATTCATATTCTTGATTTCCATTTTTGCATACAATTATCTACATAAATTGACTTCAAGAATATATGACCTCAACATGATCATGCTTATGGCTTCACCGTGGACCTAAGCCTACTTACTTACTCCTCTTAAGCCTTAATTCGACCAGGTGTCTCGTTTTCTTACCCTCATTGAGGTTAACCAAGGCTCTCCGAAACCTTCCATTAACCAAGGTTCCCTTTCCTTGCACTTTTTAGGGTTAACGAAGAAATTCGTGAACAATACTATTGAACTTCAATGTTGACACTCTACTTAGATTATAGTTAAATTATAGCATGATGTCCATGGAATGACTATACTTGGGTCTAAGTTGAAGCATTGGAAGTGAAACACTATTCAATATAGAATTTGTCTCCTCGCTTATATGAGGTTAGTATCATGCTCAGCTATGGTCAACTCAAAATCAAAGTCTCTAGGTAGAGCAAGATGGTTAATAATAAATATTATTATTGAACCAAGGACTTTGTGTTGGACTAATCAAGTTGAATGTGGATGATATTATAAGTTTAACCAAAACCAACAAATTCTATAATTTCTAATGTGATATAGTTTTGACAAAGATAAACGATGTAAATAATCGCTGCGAAGAGGTACCACTTATAATAGTAATATTGGATTTTTACTAAAAAATGTGTAATCGATAAATTCAGCAAAAGTCTCATGCCACTAGCTAAGGTGAAATGTGAACGCTAATATTCAAATTGTTTGATATTAATCGCTGACTAAATTTACACATTTGAGTCGCACAACCGTAATGATGAATACTCCGATAAACCGTACAATTTAATTAATTTATAAATTATTGTAAATTAATTAAATTAATTAATATTTAGAAATATTAATTATTAAATTTTACGTGATTTGTTTGAATGCCATTAGTATTTAGTAAAGTGTGTATATAAAAGTTATATATGTACGTATCCATATACGATATAGATAAATATTTAAATTTGATTTAAATAAATTAATTACTAAGTGGATTTGGAAATTTGATGGCCTATCCCAGCACATACCTGGCCAGCCACCCATTAGAGTGGGGGGAGATTTTATTGAGATTTAATATGGAATTAAAGAGGGGAGATTTTAAGGAAGGAATTGGAAAGTTTCAATAATTCCTTTAAAATGAAATTTTCTTTCTTTCTTTCATTCATTCTTTCTGGCAATTCATTCCCCCCCTCCTCCACTCCCCTCAATGGTCACAAATTTCCATGGTTTCATGAATAAACATTCCTAAAAACAAATTCAAATAAAATCAGTATATTCAAGGTGGTGTTTACCTCTAGAACTTTGCAAAATTCATAGGCCGAATCTTTCAAATCTAGGAGTTTTATTCTTCATTCAAGGTGTGATTTTCGACTGCATCTTAAGATAATTTTCTTATTTTATTTCACTGTGTAATTCATAATGTTAATATAGTTTATATCCTTGTATTCTACTTCTCTTTTGATTATTTTTTTTTGGCAAAGCCAGCCTGTTTTTATCGTGGACAGTCCACATTTTATTAAAACCAAAACAATGAACAAAGATCAACGGTTACAAAGCAATAAAGCCAAAGACTTTGAAAAAGAAACAACGATACATCACTGGACGATTTTGAAAAAAAGGGCGGTAATCGATAAGGAAGTCTGCAAAAATCTACGAGAATTCCTTTCTTCCCAAATCGCCGCAATGGTAAGCTTGAGGAATCGAAGAAATCGAGATGAAGAGGCCGATGTCCACCTGGTATGTTGAAAGATTCGAACCCACTCGAGAGTGAAATCTCTGATAGGAGGACGCTCAGTAATATGTTGAAGAATCCGTTTCCATAATTCGAAGGAAAATAAGTAATTGAAAAACAAGTGCCCCACATTTTCAGAAGCACGGTTACAAAGGATGCAAATCGACTGATTGATAATTTGTCATTTGACCAGATTGTCTTGGGTGTGAAGAGCATTCATCAGGCATTTCCACAGGAGGAGGTTATGCTTAGGAGTCGATCCATTCTTCCATATACGAGTATGCCAAGGGAAAGTATGAGAATGGTGCTGTTGAATTATAGTATTGTAAACCACTGAAGTACTGTGAAGTTTGCCATTCCAGTTAAGCCCCTCATGCTCCACAATCTTGAAAGAAGCCTCAACAGAGGACCAGAGATTGTTCAAAGCGGGGGAGCTGACATGCGGCAGAAAAAGCTCCTCATCAACAATGAAAGCATTAGCATTAGCGTTTAGAGGAATACCAGAGTTCAATATGAGGTTATAATCGATTAAATGGGCCAAAATCATACCTGGAGCACACCAAGGAGAATACCAAAAAGAGTTGTCCGAGCTGCATTGTACCATAGGGAGGTAATGATCTCTATTCTTCATAATTCTTTTCCAAAGGAAACTAGCATCTTTATTAACATCCATAACCCAGAAATTACCTCTTTTAAGGTTGTACAGTCTATTCCACTCTTCCCACAACCCCTTAGAATTTCCCAGTAATCTGTTAATATGATGAGATGCAGTGGCAATGTTCCAATTTTTAAGGTTAATGATGCCTAATCCCCCTTTGTCTAAAGGTTAAATAACCTTCTTATAAGCTATTGGAATAAGTTTATTGGAGTATATATTTCCATGCCATATAAAATGATTAAAAGCCCTATTTAACATGTCAATAAGTTTAGTAGGGATGATGAAGAGCCTAAAATAGTAAGCACACATAGAGATGGCAATGCTTTTAATGATGACAAGTCTACCAGCTTGAGAGATCTTAGTAGCATTATAGATATTTAATCTATTAGTTATTTTTTCCAATAAAGGCAGGCATTAGGCATTAGTAATTCTAGACTTACACATAGGGGCACCAAGGTACATGGCATTCTGATCCATGACCTGCAAACCAGAAACCGTAAGAATGCTCTGGCATATGATTTCAGTAGCCCCAGCAATTTTTATATGAGATTTAGATTTATTTATGTGAAGGCCAGTCATCTGCTTGAAATTTTGAAGAATAAAAAACACCCTGGAAATTGATTTATTGTTTGGTTTAGTAAATAGTAAAAGATCATCAGCAAACATTAAAGTGGAGATTTGAAGTTTTTGACATTTTGGGTGGAAGTCAATATTTTTATTATTACATTCTATATTAATGAGATTAGATAGGACTTCCATAACTATTATGAAAAGAGTAGAGGAGATAGGATCCCCTTGCCTAATTCCCTTCTGAGTTTTGAAATATCCAAAGGATTCACCATTAAGAGATAAAGACACGTGAACAGTTGAAATACAAGTGTATATCCAAGCTAGAAATGGAAGTGGAAAATTCATCTTGGACATAATTGAAATGATAGCCTCCCATCTCACAGAGTCATAAGCTTTGTGAATATCAAGTTTCAAGAAGCATCTAGGAGAGATATTTTTTCTATTGTAACCCTTTATGAGTTCTTGAGAAAGTAAGATATTATCAGTGATAGATCTTCCAGGAATGAAACCATTTTGATTAGGAGATATAACAGAGTCAAGGCAACTTCTCATACGCGCTGAAATAATTTTAGCAATACATTTATATATGACATTGCAACAAGCAATGGGTCTGAATTCAGAGACAGATTGAGGAAGACTAACTTTAGGGACAAGGGCAAGTTTAGTATGATTAATACCATTTAACAAGGTGTTGGATTTGAAGAAATGTTGGATAGCTTTACAAAAATCATGGTTCACTAAATGCCAACATTTTTGAAAGAACATAGCAGAAAAACCATCAGGTCCAGGAGAACTAGATGTTTTCATATTTAAAATAGTAGCATGAATCTCTTCAGGAGTAATAAGTTTGATTAGATTACTAGCTTGATCATTGGAGATAGAATTTAAAGGCAAGTCTTTAAGGATATTAAGATTATCAACTGAGTCAGAGAGATCAAAAGGATGTTTATAGTACTTAAGGAATGAGTTCTGTATACCAGTATGAGTGTTAATTTCAAAACCCTGCATATCCTTAATAGAGAGGAGTAAAGCAGAAGACCTTTTAATTTTCAAAGTATTATGAAAGGTTTTAGTATTTCTATCTCCTTCAATATCCCATCTTTGTTTATTTTTTTCACGAAGCATAAGGATCTCAGATTTGATGGCAAGTTTTAATTTTTTGTTAAGATCATGCACAGATTCAGCAAGCATTAAGTTACTGGGGTCAGACTGTAGCAATATGTGTTTATTATTAAGTTCAGAGCTAATAGAGGCAGACCTTAAGTTGCCAGAACCAAACTTATTTTTAGACCATACTTTAATGGCAATTTTACAATCTTTAAGTTTGGATTGCAAAACATACATTGGATTGCCAAATTTGGGAGAAGCCCAAATATGAGCAATCAGAGGGATGAATTCTGGATCAGAAATCCAACTATTGAAGAAACTAAATGTGGAAGGACCTTTATCATTTCTAACCCCCCAATCCAAAATGATAGGGCTATGGTCTGAAAGGGAAGGAGTAGGGAAAAAGGAAATAAGAGAAGGCCAAGCATTGAAAGCGGCAGAATTAAAGTAAGATCGATCTAATTTACAATAGGTTCTAGAACCAGATCTACTGCAGTTATTCCAAGTATAGAAAACACCTGATTTAGGAACTTCATGTAGCTGAGAATGAAGGATTGCATTATTAAGAGGAGCCACATCGCCCAAAGACAACGGCAACCCACCCATCTTATCAGCAGAGCTTTGCATGCAATTAAAGTCACCTAAGCATATCCAAGGGCTTGTAGAACTAAGAGAAGGAAGTAAGTCAAGAAAGAGCTGCCTGTTAGCTTTCATGTTATCTGCA
Source organism: Allium fistulosum (assembly GCA_030737815.1). NCBI lineage: Eukaryota > Viridiplantae > Streptophyta > Magnoliopsida > Asparagales > Amaryllidaceae > Allium > Allium fistulosum. Next base: position 780,082,689 of record CM060907.1, read on the forward strand.
TATACAAAGGTAGTGTTAAATTTGAAATTAGTAACTATATGTTCAATGTTGCAGTGTATGAATTGTCTGTGTATGACAGAAGCATTAATGTTATAAGTACTGGGGTTCCACAAAACCAGAAGACGACCAAAAGGGGCTGCAATATGATTGTGTATAAAGTCCCACTCTGGTGCAATACGTTTAGCAAATTTCTTAGTTTCTTCTTCAGAATATTTAGTTTCACTGATGCACATAATTCCCAGTTTATTGCCTTTAATGAGCTGTCTAATTTCATATATTTTGGCTTCATCATGCCCACCTCGAATATTCCAAAATCCTATATTATCTATCATTACTATTTTTTTTTGATTTTTTGGCAGATTGCCTTGTCACTCTTTGTTGTCCCTGAAACATAGCAGAGGCACCCTTTTTACCCTTTTTGGAGTCTTTGTATTAAGCTTGGCCAATATTTGCTCATGATTGTATTCATAGCCTTCATTTAAGTCATCTTCAGAACAAAATTCAGATTCTGAGGAAGATCCTGAATCTGCAATAGTATTTGTATCTTTTGCAGGAGTAAACAGGGAGATTTGTTGCGGTGGCCTTAAGTTAGCATAAGGACTAATTGAAGGACTACTAATCCTAGTAGAACTATCAGCAGCTGTATTATCAGTACACTCAAGCTCTGTTACCTCCTTTTCATAGTATGTATTCTGATTAGTTCCCTGTTGGATGTTGTAATTATCCTTTCCATCTTGTGCCTGTTGATTCTGTGAACTAATTAAATTAATTGTTTTGCCTTTATGCTGCTGTTGAACAGTATTACTAGTAGCCGCTTGCAAGTTTCCGATTGTTACCATGATCTCTTCTATATATTCTCCTTCTTCAATGTCAGATAGTATGGCGAAAGCATTATTTGTTTCAATTGGAATATGAGGAACTCCCTGTATCTCTCTTTCTTTGGAAGCCATAGTTGAAATAGTGTTTTGATCCTTATTTAGGTCTATCTCTGAATCCATTTTACCTTTATTTGGTTCTACTACTTTTTGTTTCACTTGAGGAGCTTTGGCCTTCCATTTCTGTTGCTTATTTTTCCTATTATCCAATATATTTTTCCTGGGTACAGAAGTCTTGATTTTATCTGAGGGAACAGTTTGTTTCGCTAAGTTATCAGATTCGATGCTAACTTTCTCTTCAACACTATTTTTTCCCATGTCACAGTTTTCCGTAGAGTGACCAAAAACTTTACAAGACGTGCAAATTAATGGCCTCCATGAATATTCGATATAAACTTTTTGACATGTCTCTTCACCATCTCCTATCAACAAAAATTCAGGTAGCTCTTTATCAGGAGATATTTCAATTAAACATTTAGCATATTCCAATCTCTCCCGTTTTTCTGTTGCTTCATTGAAACAGACTAGTTTTCCCAAATGACAGGCAATCCAATTGATGCCAACAAGAGTCCAAGCTATTAGGGGAATATTATAAAGATGAATCCAGATTGGAACAGTTCTCACAAGAGATTGGACCGATCCAAAGGCAGGCTTCCATGTTGTGATAATAAACATTTGACCACGAATAAATGTAGGGTCTGCTCGAAGAACAAGAAGTTTGTCCTCATCACAACTAAACTTGATAAAATAATTAGCTCCATCCGATTTGATATCAAATGATCCTTTCAGCTTCCAAGGTTTTTTAATATGAGAAATCACGGCCATATAATTGACTGGTTCACCAAGAAAAAAACCCACTAAAAACCCTTCCCAATAGTCTTGCCTTCTGACACCAAGATATCAGGAGGAGGAAGTGGAGAACCTTGGTAATCTAGAGTGAACTCAGTCGGGCTATAGGACCCAGCATTCCTAGGCTTAGATGCAAACAAGGAAGACCAAGAAGGCTTCGAAGCTGAGATTGACGGAAAAGGAGAAGAAGCAGGGGGAGGCAATAAAGGGAAAGCCTGAAGAGACGGATCTGGAGGAGCAGAAGGGGGAGGAGGAGGAGAGATGAGTGCAGGAGGGGAGACAGCCAACGCTGGAAGAGGAATGCGGGGAGAAGAAGAAGAGGGAATAGAGGAGGCCGATATAGCCGTTAGAAAGGACGCCATTGCTGTTTTGTTGTTGTTTCGACTTCTCTTTTGATTATATGCTCATCTTGTGTGTATTGTTTAGATCTCAATGTTTTTAAAATGAATTTATATATGCTTGGGTTGTCCAATCTAATTTTGTTATTTATTTAGATATTAATGGTTAAAAATCCATTTTAATTTGGAAATTGATTTAATTAACTGATATAATTTTAACATTTCTTACACACAAACATAAATAAGCTACGTATGTTGATCAGTTGAAATCATTTTGAAAATTAAATACAAGTTTTGTATGTTTCTAGGTTTTGTATATAAATTTATTTGGTTATTGTTTACATAATTTTAAAACTATTTCCATTCCATATCCATAAGTGGAGTTTTGTGCAAAATTATAAACTCTCTTTGAATCCTTCATAAGTTACGGCTAGCTTTCTATCTGCTATTTTAAGTTTTAAAACATATATGTGATGGAACCGGGATATTCAGAAGTAAGTTAAGTAGGAAGATTTCAAAAAATTCCTATTTTGGATCTATTGGGCCAATGAAGTCTAAAAGTATGTTAGAGCCAATATACTAAAGTTTTAAATAAAATCTTATGTTATTTAAAATTGGTTAAAAATAAGTTTAAATTTAAATGTATATTGTAATGAGCACATCATATACACCCATGTGCGAAAGTGCAAGTACAACATACATGAAGTGTGCGTAGTTAATATGAATGTGTTTAGGTGTTGGGGTTTACACCGCAATAGACACATTTCCCCTTTATATATGTCTTTGTTGTCCTATATATATTAAAACAAAATAAGATATTATATACATAGATACATACACACATATATGTATACTTGTTTATATTAAGGTTGATTTTGATAGTTTGACATGTTTTAAAGTAAAAACCAACAATTTAATGTTAGTTTTAATTAAGGAATAGCTTAATATAACATAAAAGTTCATTTTAAAAACCTTGAATTAAGAACATACATACATACATGTGTGTGTGTGTGTGTGTTTGTATGGGTATGTGTGTGTATATGTACAGATACATGCATATATACACACACAATAATTGAATTAATGTTTTAAATTCAAAACAACATGTAACATACATATTCAATTAGTCTGTAATTTAAAATATATATACACTTATAGCCAATAAAATTAAAAAACTTAGATCCAATTGTTATCTTAAGAAATAAATCAAAAGTTTTAAGATTTTACAAAAAAAATCCACTTTTAGATTTTAAATTAAATTAATTATTATTCTAATGTAAGTAATGGTCAAAATTGTTTTAGAAGAACTTGCAACATGTAAATTCATTCTCAAACTTTTAACATGAAATTTAAATCAATAAATCAATTTTTTTAATTTTGTTCGAATAATAATTTTAAAACAGAAAAGAGTTAGACAACTTAGGCGCATATAAATTCGTGGCTGTGGGTTTTGGATCTAAATTAAACATAAAATATGAAAAAAATAATAAAAGGGGTGATGGATATAAAATTATTGACATAAATTTCATATAAACAATTGAAGAGAAGGACAAATAGGTGTTAAAGTCACATCAACAAGACAAGCATGAAACTGAGTCAAGGGAAACAAATAGGGATCGAGATAACATTACAAAATTCATTCAAAAAAGATATATAGGATGTGGAGGATTTAAACCATACAAACACGATGATTTTTATTTAAATAGAAACTTACCTTGAGATTCGGCCAAAAGAACCACCTTGAATGATGAATGGATTCCAAGATTCAAGGAATCGATATTTGGATCTTGCAACAATCGAGAAATAGCCATATTTTATTTTATTTTTTATTTGATTTTTATTTTGAATTTTGCCCTCATAGCCATTAATTTTTTTGCCATGATAGATGGGAAGGGAAGTGAAAAAATTTTGTTATGAAAAATTGAATTAATGAAAGATATGAAGGGAGATTTGTTTTAAAGGAATGATAGAAACCTTTCATAGCCTTTCCTTAAAATCTTCCCCCATTGATTCAATATTCAATCTCAATAAAATCATCTCCCTCTTCTATATGCATTCCCGACCATAGATGATGCCGCATGGACCCTCAAAATTACCAAAATACCACTAGCATCAATTAGATTTAAATCCAGTTATGTTCTACCGATATTGTATATCGCTGTACGCGTTTATAACTTTTATATACGCACTTTATTATATACTAATGGTATTCAAAAAAGTCGAATAATTTTTTAATAATTAATATTTCACAAATATTAATTAATTTAATTTATTTAAAAACAAACTTAATATTTATTATATTTAAATCCAATTTAAATATTTTACCGACATCATATATCGATACACGCGTTTATAACTTTTATATATGCACTTTATTAAATATCAACAGCATTCAAAAATTTTAATAATTAATATTTCATAAATATTAATTAATTTATTTAATTTACAGTAATTATAAATTAATTAAATTGTATGGTTCATTCGGAGTATTCATCATTTCGGTTGTGCGACTCAAATGTGTAACTTCAGTCAATGACTAATACCAAACAATTTGAATATTAACGTTCACACATCACCTTAGCTAGTGGTGTGACATTTTGGTTGAATTTATCACTTACACCTCTTTTCATTAAATCCAGTTTTATTTATTATACGCAGTACCCATTAGTAAAGATTATTTACACCAATTCTCTTCATCAAAACTATATCACATTAGGACTTATGGTACCTAGTACGTCCAAATGAAATCTCCTTGATCCAACAATAACAATTATTATTAATTGTATTGCTCTATCCAAAGACTTTAACTTTAAGTTGACCACAATTTACCATGATATAACCTCATACAACTAAGGAGATGAATTCTCTATTAAATAGTGTTTGACTTCCAATGCTTCAACTCAAAACCAACTATAGTCGTTCGATGGATGCCATGCCATGATTTAACTATAATAAAAGTGGAGTGTTCACATTGAAGTTCCACGGTATTCTCAAGTCAAGGGTATTGTGTAACATCGTCACTTCAAGATTCTCCATTTGACCTTCGTTATATTAACCAACAGAAACTCTCAGGTGAGTCATTCCATAATTACCTAATAACTATTAGTACATAACCCCTTGATGCCCCCAACAGCTATAAGTAATACACTGCCCAACATTTGGAGAGCGTCACATGCTCTAGTCTCAACGAATGTATCGATATCCTGTCTTGAAACATCTTGACTAGAAATATTTAAAACAATATGTTATTTTTTAATGTGATAAAATTCTCCATAATTACAACACATTGTAATTACTATCACATAACATATCATTTAAGGATTTTTTTGCATTAAATTAGCTACTTAATTAATTATATCACAATATACAAGTATACAATAGAAAGAAAACACCTTTTATTTTTAATAAGACTGGTTATCGAGTTAGATATATGTAACAAATTACATAATTTTCCCTAGGCTATACCCTTAACTCTATCAATTTACCTCTTGCACTGGGGTAAATTATAGAATCTTATTCCAACTTCTTCAATTGGTTTTCTTGAAAACTAATCAGGCCAGTCCCTTAGTGAACGTGTATGCTATTTGGTTTTAATTATCTACTCTGTCAATTAACTCTCTCCGGCACTAATAAACCACCTTTATCACGTAGAACTATTTAGAGTATGTTTATCGACTTCTAGTGATCTTTATATTCTTTATGAACTATATCACAGCATTTTTATCATATAACAACGTCATGAGATTCTCAACATTTAAAATCACCCATAGCCCAGTTACAAATTTGTGCATTTGTTTATATTTCTTTTACTGCAGTGCTTATTCAAGGTGATATATTTAGCCTTGGTTGAAGTGCCATATTGTTTGGAATATTTCTAGCTTAAATTTCTTAACTTAAGTTTGAACATGGAATTAAGATTGATATACTATACCCGATAACACTTATGAAGTTTGTGTCCACATAATCCTTCATAAGGAGTTCGTTGTTTCCTATAGACAATTCTCTAATATTCCATAAACATCGAGAACACTTTAAATTGTCATTCAATGAACTTAATTTGGATTTGATACCTGCTCTATATAGCAAATACATAAGAAAAGTGTGATATTGTAGACAATATAACATGTATGATAATTCCTATTGTCAACACATAAGGAACCCATCTTATATGCTCCATATTAAACAATTTTAATATTGTGTCTGCGTATATTGTTTTGGAACAATCTCAATATCCTTTATACAGATTATAAAAGATGTCATTTTCAAATCCAATATCTAGTGTTAAACGACCAAATTATCGTCATTTTAACTTAAGTGCATTGTTAACAATCATAAGTTTGTTGTTTACTTGTAGTTTTAGAAATATTTTAGCACTTATTAATATTTTTTCTTACAGACACATGCTTCCTATGTATTTTAACTAAAACTCAAACTATTTGACTTTTCTATCAAAATACTTGCTTAACTCATATGCTAATCAAATAATACTTTCGTATCACTCCTTGGATCATATCCAATAACCCACAAACACAGAATTACTCCCATTGACTTCGAGACACTTTGGTTATTAAGCGTAAATAGCACATTCTAAATAATTATTTAGAAATATGTTTCATATACCAAAACACAAAATCATAACGAGCAATAATTTTGTAAGTGAAATCCAAACTAAATTAAGTACGTTGAACGGTGAATCTATTACGTTAATTTCAATAATTGAAACTTACGTTGTTATTCTTTCAACATAGCTTACTACATTTCAATTACATTGGTCTTTTTCTCTAAAAACACTTTTGTGACTGATGGATCATATCTTATTAGGTACAACCGTCAAAACTATAATTTGATAATGTACTTGGAATCCATTTCAAATCCATGCATCAAGCCATATAGCAGAGTCAATACTCTCAATGGCTTATTGATAACTGAGGAAATTATTTTCTCGACATCGATCTTTTATTGTGTGAAAGTTCTTATTAGCCATTCTAATTAGTTGCATCTGTTTAGCCTTGGTCAATTTCATTTCATCCTTTGTAATCCGTTTTATCTTTGGATTGTATCCAAATCCATTTTAGTACCAATAATTTCTAAAAAAATTCCTTCATCGTGAAGTTTCTGTTTCTTGGACAACAATTGTTTCTTAGTGCAATGGAACATGTATTCATAAACATTTTATGAAGAGATGTAGTATGTATAAAACTGATTTTGTTTTTAAGTTTACATAACACACGTCCATAACATTAATTGGTCTATCAATATAGATCTATCCAAACTCATTTCGGATGGTCCATACAAGATCCTCTATGAATATTACGTCAAGTCTCTCAACTCACACAACTAGTCAATTCCTTGACCTAGGATATGCAGTGGTTTCTTATAAATGTTCATCTTGTATGATCTCATAATCTATTCTTTAGATGAAATTAAAATTTAACCTTATATACTTAATTTTAAGTACACGACCTTATATAAAGAAGTTAACTCAGCTTCACTCATTATTAATCGTACTTTGTCTAACAAAATCTGATTACTCCTTATCGATACAACATTATGTATCATAGAAAGAAGTGACTTTTGAGATTGAATTTTATTCGTTTTTAGGTACTTTTAGAATCGATTTCATATATACTTGCGTTTTCAATCAAATCAAAATTTCTTATTTCTTACATGTTATGTTTTATACCTCCGTTTTATATTCAATAAACTTATCATAAATAGATTACTTGTGTATCAAATGCACATGTTCATTTTATGTTAATTCATCTATGAATAAATAAAGTATGTGGAACTATTTTCGGTATCATTGGACCTTTTTGACTGCACAGAGCTTTATGTATCAATCTAAAGAGTTCGTCAACCCTTATGTCGCTTCCACTAAACAAGTACTTTTTCCTAAATTCCAAAATAATTGACAAAGTATAAATACTTCTGTGTTATTTAGCTAATGCAACAAATTCTGTTATTCTAATAGATTTATTTCATAACAAATATTCAAAACATTCATAAAAAAATAAAACTATAGTCAGTTTTAGTCAACACTGAAAATAATTATTATTTCATAAATAATATTTGGTATGTTTACGAAAATAATTTTTTATGTCTTGATGCATCCACTGATAAGTATTAAATGGCATGCTCCCACTATTTTTGCTACTATTATAATAGTGTAATAAATATGAAGCTCCATTCAACTACTTATTGTGGGCTTTCTTTGAAAGGAATGCCGCTTTTTTAGTGGATCGTCCACTTTATATTATTTTAAAAGGAGAATGGCATGCTGCTAAAGCAGTTACAACTCACACGAAGTAATGATAAAAAACGCACTTACAAAGCTTAATAACTAGCATCCACTAGCACAAGCACTTTGACCTGGTAGAATAGCATTGCAACTAGACTTACATATCCAATAAAAGCTCAATGATGCAAATTGTATGACAATTATAGGTCGTAGCCTCATATTCCAAAAGGAATAAAATTTGACATATGCGAGACTTGCATAGCAACACAACACTTCAAAAACTCCTTCCAGGCAAAAGAGGAAGCTTCAAACAAACATCAATTCCAAGCTGCAAAATATTGCATTATAAGCAGTGACTGAAGTAGCCATATAACTATAGTCTAATTACGGTGGCTTAGCAAGGCAAGGCCAAAAAATAGTCAAGCACAACATACTCCAACCTGCCTCCATCATCTACAAAGTCTGGTAAGCATGATACCCAATATCAAGCACACACCACTTGCTACATCAAGGTAGTCCTAATGGCAATGCAATGAAGAGATAGGATATACTTTGCAACAGATAATTAGAGGATAAGAGCCCAATGGATCGAAAGGCATTAATGGAACTTGCAGAGTAATTTCCAAATATAAGAAAACGTTTCAATGCACAATACCACTAGGTAGACAACAACGACCAGGCCACAAGCTCAATGAGAAGATAATGTTCAAGCGGATGGTGTAACATCCCTGTTCAAAGTTAAAAAATAAATAAATATCTTTAAAAGGATTTTGGAAATTTAATTGGATATTTGAATATAAAATTTTGAAATTGAGATTTAAATTAAGTTTAAATGTTGAAGAAGTATAACATGGATAAATATAGTCAAAATAATAATTATTTATGTTATTGAATTTAATTCAATAAATTAAATTTTGGAATTATTTGATAATAAAAGAAGAATATTGATTTAAAAATTCAAATTTGAAATATGAATTGTGCTTTAAAATCCAAGAATTATTTGGATTTTTTTTGACAAAATAAATAATGTTTGTGAAAATTTGAAAATTATTTCGGAAAATAAAACAATAATTTTGAATTTGTAATTGCTTTAAGAGTTAGAAGTGATATATTGTACATTGAAAAACTATCTCGAGTAGAAATAAAAATGACAAAGTAGTAATTTAAATAATTTATAACTATTTAAATGAAATAAAATAATTGAATAGGATGAGAAATGACATATATATATATATATATATGTATGTATGTATGTATGTATATGTGTGTGTGTGTAAATTAATTCATTTATTTAATTTGGGCCTAAATGATTTTAGCTTAAAAAATATATTACTCACGCTTATCCACATCTCTTCTACCACCTTCATTCCTTATCAAAAACCCGTACCTCTATTTCCCTCAGCCCAATCTCATGCACACATAGGATGAAATTGAAAAGAAAAAATGTCACTCGATAGCAAATGAGGATGATAGGAGGCCAACTCAGGCTCTGCTCGTTCTTCACTATAATGCCATGCTTGTCGTGCTGCAGTTTGGAAATAATTGAGCATGGATTTGGCTCGAGCTGGAGAGTCCTGAGTTGGGGAATGTTGAACGATGGCGGCTGGTGGTTGGTTTCCACGTGTAAAAGGAGACAGTAATCTAGTTGAAGGGATTGGATCTGTGCATGGCTGAGGTGGGTGACGACAAGTTCAGGGGTAGAAGCAGCTTTGTTTTGTGAGTATATCATCCTTTGAATTTACATCGAGTTAAACCTTATTTAGTTTCAATCAATATTCGCCGTTAAATGTATGCTATGAATCAGAAGGTATAAGCTTACATATAGTAATTGATTAGCCTAGATAAAATTTTATTATTGTATATATATATATATATGCATCACTGTTATGCTCATTATAGGTTTAAGGTTGATGATCATGTTGTTCGGGTTCATAAAGGCGTTGTTATGACCTATTTGAGATATAAACATCATTGGGATTTATACTGTTTTTAAAAGGAGTATTACTAAGAATGAAAATGAAAATCAAAGTGTTTAATATAAATATAAAATGGATATATATATATATCTGTGTGCGCATACATGTACATATTGGTTGATGAAATTATATTTTGATTGTTATTGAATTACCATTAGAAAATGTTTGGAATGGTTGATTGTTTGATTAACTATTGTCTGAATTGAATTATATATGGTTAGATGTATGCATTTATCTCATGGATTTATGCCTGCATTTCGATAGCTTTATATTCTTTAAGCATCAACTCCAACCTGGTTGGTTACTTTTCTAGAAGCAAAGGCATTAGACAAGGGCATCTTATGTCCCCCTACTTGTTTATTCTAGTGATGGAAGTCCTCACTCAGATGACCAATCAGGCTGTTGATATGAAACTCTTTGATCTCCATCCAAAATGTAAAAGCCCTAGAATCGCCTCGTTAATGTTTATGGATGACTTGATAATCTTACTAAATCAACTGCCCTATCCATGTCTACTATTAACAACATTTCAGACCAATTCTATCTGAATACGAGTCTCCTTGTTAACTATGATAAATCCAATATTTTGCTAGTAGAAGTATCTCCTTAAATTCATGTTAATATATTACGCACCTCCAGACTCCAGCCTTTTTCTTCCAATAGCACCTACCTTGGCATTCCTTTATCTTCTTCCAAGCCTAACTACTCCAATTGCCTCCCTCTTTTTGAAAGAACCACTGATAAAATGACAAGTTGGACCAGTAGAAACCGCAGTCAAGCAAATACTGACTTTGATTAAGTCCATATGCATAACCATGACTTTCATTTGGTGTAGAGCCTTCTTGCTACGTGTTAGACTTATTAAACATATTAAAAGAGCAATGAACCATTTTTTGTGGTCTGGGGATATTTCCTCTAAAAATCTGATTCCTATTGCTTTTAAGAAGGTCAAAACTAACCTTAGACTTGGGGGACTTGGCATCAAGAATATTGGTCTTTGGAATAAGGCTACTATGTCTAGACACTTTGAAAATATATTAAATCACAAGAATAATATATGGGTGACTTGGACAAAGAAATATCACTTGGGTAATCGAAATTTTTGGTTAATGCAATCCTCTCCCTACCTTGATTGGATTTGGAGGAGTATCATGAATTTAAGGTCTTCCTTTCTAAAGTTTATCTCCTATAATGAAACTGGTAGAAATGATATTTCATTCTGGAATGAGACATGGGAAAATAAAGGTGTTAATATCATTGATGGTCATTTGTCTCTTCCTTATTGTAGCAATCCTAGGGTGGTGGAAGTATGTAATGCTATCCCTTTCAATGCTCTTAGCTTCTCTAATGCCAAATATGTTTGGACTGCTAAAGCTCTACCCCGCTCTTAACATTTAATGAGATGTCTCAATCGGGAATGCTTGCTTAGGCTAGAGCAAATGACAATATCATCGATGGTCATTTATCTCTTCCTTACTATAGCAATCCTAAGGTGGTGGAAGTATGGAATACTATCCCTATCAACGCTCTTAGCTTCTCTGACATTAAGTATGTCTGGACCGCTAAATCTTTACCCTACTCAATTAGATTGGTTTACAAAGCCTTGGAGAATGAAGCTATAGACATGAGATTTAGTTGGTACAGAAGAATTTGGAGCCCGCATAGTCCTCACAAACTAAAATTCATATTGTGGAAGGTGATTAAAAATGGAATTCATACTCTTGATAATCTTGGTCATTTAGGTATGATTATTCCCGTTTCCTTTTTTTGCAAGTCTGATCAGGAAGATACCATGCACTTGTTCTTCAAATGCCCCCATCATTCATGATATATGGTTCAGGATTCTTACGCTTGCTTGTCCGCACACCTCCTTATGGGATAGTATGCTTGAGTGGAATTACATATTTAAGGCTATAAGATGGAGAAATGAAAAGGGAAATTGCTTGCTTATTATATTAAAAGTTTTCCTGTTCTATATATGGAAAGAGGGAAATTAAAGATGTTTCAATTCTAAGGAAAAGAGTTCCATGGAACTGTTTGCTATTATCAAGTTTGAAGTTCATAGAGCATTAAATATTTCTCCCTTTGCATTCTCTAGGGATTCGGTTGATAGATGGAGCTGAGTCCTATATCTTTGTGTATGCTATTTGTATGTTTTCTTGTTGTTGTTTCTTACATTCATAGTTGACTTAATCCCTTTTGGATTATAAGCATGTTTATAATCCTGTTTCTGTTTATGTGTTAATGAAATTGGAAGGGCAGTATAACCTCCTGCTAGCTTTGCTAAAAAAATACAATATATAAACATATTGTGATAGTTGATTTAAAGAAAAGGAGAAGTAGGATATGAATATTTAAAGCAAGTATGTCTTTCAAAAGAATTTTATTTTGAAATATATTCAAAATTATTTTTGAAAGAAGTTGAAATTGATTTATTTGAATTTATACAATAAAGGAAGATTTTATATAGAAATTCGTTAAAAAGAATTTTCGATGGATTATATTACTAGAAAGATTTTGTATAAAATGATTTCGGACTATTTTGACATTAATAGAATTTGAATTTGAATTAGAATTATTTTCAAGTGGAAAATAATAGGATTTCAATTAAAATTGAATTTAAAATCCCAAATGAATATCTCTATTTAGATTTTGAAGTAGAAAAGCTCTTATGAAATGAAGTTGATAATTTGATTTTGAATTTGAACCATAAATGATGAATGGTTTAAATATATAAGCTTTTCTATAAAGGGATTTTGAGAATTATTCGTGATGATATTGAAAATAATTTATAAATGAATTTGAAATTAATTTTATATACCAATAAAGGTGTTTTATTTTGATTTGAATACCAAATAGTATTAAATAATATTTGGTTGAATTTTAAAAGGGATATAACATGATTTTAAAAGAAGATAAACCAAGTGTGTGTATTTTGTAAAGCATGAGTATTTATTCTACAAAATATGAGATATAAGTTTTAAAGTTAGGTGAATAAAATATTTATTTGATTCTAGTATTAAATGTTATATTTCTCCCGTACTATACTAGAATACTCATGATAAAAATAATTGATCGAAAACTTGCTTGATTTGGACTTGAATTGATGAATTGGATAATATGATTGAATTAGGTGATTTTAAATACTTGTTTGGATTACAGAAATGCAAGTATTGAATTTATGATATGTATTTTCACCCATGATACACAAGCAAGTTTATTACATTCCATTAATATTGATTTGAATAGATGAATTGTCATGTTTGAATTGAAGTGCTTTAAATGCACTATTGCTTGATATTATGAAATGCACGTACATGGCATTATTTGATTAAAATGGAATATAACATCATTTTGGGAATAATGATGTTTTGGGTAGCCAGATGTTTTTTAAACATTAAAATTAACATTTGATGAAAACGATACGATATATTGACTACTAGATTGATAGAATTCATCCAGCAGACTGATTCAAGGATTGCAACTCGAATCGTGATGAATTTGTCCCTCGTTACAAAGTCCAACGATCTATTTCACAAACAATATAATGAATAATAATATATTGGAGACGTACTACCAAGAGAGCCAGAAACTCAAGATGGAATTAGGCAGGTGAATACAACACATAAAATATATACTTCTTCAAAAGCCAGAAAGGTCGTGCAACCGAGGGATCGTGTGAAGTGCACTCAGAACTGGTCATAAGCAGCGGGTGAAGAAGATCGCATAGGCTTGTCAAGGCAGTTAGTCTATGTGGAGGGTGAATCCAGAATGGGTTACCAATGAGTATTCCTGCTGAGAACTCAAGGAAGTGAGAGTAAATATATGACTCACCTTTATGTATGTATCAACCTCAAATATATGAACATTGTTTAGATATGTGGTTGAAAAAGACCGTACTATGGTAAACACTGAATATGTATAACTATTAATTATTTAGGTATGTGGGTGAAAAAGACCGTACTATGGTAAACAATGAAATTAGACTCCGAAGATATGAAAATAGTGTACTTGAATTTAAAATGAAAGCAACTCATATAATATGAATAGATTGTGATGTCTCAGTTGATTAGAGTTGTAGTTGTTACTCACGATGATTAGAGCTGTGACACTGGTGTTAAAACTATTTTAATGAAATGTGGGCAAGATATTGTTTGGTGTGAGTGACTCATTGTGTTTGATTGATATGTCACATATTTATACCCGACACCACACTTATATGTTATTAAAGCACTATTATACTCACAGCTAGATTTCTAGCCCGATTCGAGGTTTTTTATTTGTTTAACAACCTTGGGTCAGTTGAGGTTGTTTTACAAGTTAATTTTATGACTGTATGTGCTTTCTGGACTACGATATAGAGTTGGAACAGATGAAGATGGCAAGTAATTGCTCTGTTTGTATTTATATTAAATTATCATTGTATTAGTTGATATGGTATGATGATTTGTATAAATATATAGGATGGTGTATCAGAGTTTTGATATGATATAAACTTCGTCATTTTTATTCACTTCGATTCTGTTAATTGGGAAAAATTTATTTTGTGTCTCCAATAATGTATTATTCAATTCTAGAACTCATATACATTACCTTGTGTCGGGACGAGATACGTATTATTTCAGATATATTCATGTACTAAAACGTATCTGTGATGACCTAAAGTAGTGTATATGAGAGATCACTCCTTCCGTTTCCATTGATCCAAGCTATTGGACGGTAAAATCCCTTTGATATTCCAATCATTGGAGCTAGGGCGTCATAGAGGGTGAAGCCACTATAAAGCACCACGAGCATTAACAAAAAAGCAACTCCATCGCAAGAGCAACCTCATGAGTAGCCTGATCAAAGACATGAAAGAAAATTGGAGGCAACCTACTTACCGAACTAAAATACCTAAGCTCTCTCCTATGACAAAGCATAAGCTGCTACCAATATCTTCCTACGACCATAGATGGATGCTCGAAAACCCCAACTAGAAATCAAACATTGTAGTAGAAAGATTATGAGGCACTTATGCTACCTCAAGGCTCAGATGTGGACTCACAATATGATTGTAGGATTATTGAACATAGATAGAGGAGAACAGATCTGGCAATATTGGATCTAGTATAACAAATCTAGTTTTTAGATGAGGAAAAGGAGATAAGTTACGAAGGTTTGGGAAGCAGGGAGATGTGAATGGATAAATATTAGCATACACCAATAGGGAAAGCTAGGCGAGAATGAAAGAGAAAGAAGAGCTAAGGGGAAGTGACAAAAGTGACTAGAGAGGGAATAAAATAAATGACTGCTGGGGAATTAGGGAAGCCCTAGACCGCATTGATGCATGCTATTTTTTCATAACCATTTATTATTTATTTCTTTTACTGTGACTAGTTTACAGTCGAGAGTTTTAGATCATATATCTTAAACTCATAGAAATGACACAATTGAAATAAAATTACATTTCTCATTTCATATTAAGTATCTACTAGTATTTTATACAATCTTCGTTTTTTATATCACTTCATGAAGCAGAGTTGACTATTCGTTCTCTTTATCCCAACTGTGCCTAAGTTACATACACTCTTGTACATTCACTTTTCTTTTCTCAGTGGTCATTCAAAAGGAAATCCTTATTATAATCAATCATATTGAATACAAATTTCACTTTACACTTTATTTGATTGTTTCCAATGAACCAGTTTCATTGAAATTTCGTACGTTATAAACCATGACCATTCATTGTATAACATTTATATATAATCGAATGCAGATCAAATATCTATATTCTTGTATTGTTTAAGAGTTCAATACTCATGGAAAGAATACAAAGTCTTGGGCAAATAAACACTTAAGAGACTAAGTTATGAATGTGTTTGGTAGTGTATGGTTAGGCTCTTACATGAGTCTTAAAACGACTACATGCCAAAAGATTTAAGGTAACTACATTTTATATTTCTTTATCAATCTTTAATTTAGTTCATTCGTATATCTTAACTAGTAAACTTTTTATCAGTTTTATTAGTTACACAAATTTATTGATATAGATTATTTTAACTTTATATAGAAAATGTTCTTAAATATTAGAATGGTTAGACATCACCATTTCATTTTTCTATTAAGGCCTCCATTCGATTTTTATGTTTCTCAAAATCCTAAGAAAAACATAAAAAAAAATTGATTTCTTATTGCTTGTTAGGACCGCTTGTCTTGAGATTCTAACCCTAAGAAAAGCTCAACAAATTATAGGTCCGCAAGTGATGGATAACTCCTTATCGGTTATAATATATACAACTCCTAACCCATGGTCTTTGTCCTAATATCATCTTAATCTTAAAGAAAGCTCAACATATTAAGAGAGATTACTCATTCATACCCACCATTTTATGACAACCTAATTATAATACTAATACATTGAGGAAAGCTCAACAAATACGTGCATGTATCTTACCTCGTCTAATCAATATATTAATAGTACTAAATATAAAATCTCTAGCTTGAAGAAAGCTCAACAACTAAAGAGTTTGCAAGTAATCTATTAACATATAAATGGTAGATGACAACTCATATATATTAGAGATTCATAATGTTAATGTATTTATTTTGAGTGATATTGATTTAGGGAACAATGTATTTCTTATGGAATATCTTTGTGATTCAAGTATCAGACACATCAGAAATAATGGTATACGTACAATATATATGTATTTCTTCCTTAGATCTAATTTAAGTTTCTTTCCAGTTCCACTTAATTCTATACACATATAGTTATATAAGTATTAATTATTTATAACTTTTTAATTTAATTTACTTACATAATATATACATGTGTCTTCATTAATTAAGTCTTATTTAATTATTATTTATCAAATCATATTTAATTATTTAATATTTCAATTAATTTAATTTAAATTTCAACTATTGAATTTCAAATTATTCAACCTTAACAATTTAAAGATGAAGATAGACTATAACATTTATAGTAGTTATATACATATATCATTATCATGTTTATAATTATTAATTTTTTGATTAAAATAGCATTAATTAAATTTTAAATTTTATTGTCATTTACTATAAACATTTTAAGATAAATATACACATGTCATTATATATGTTTTAATTTAATCAATTAGCTTTTAATTAATTATTTACTTAATTATTTATTTAATGCAATCAAATAAATAATTAAGATAAGAAAACTTTAAAATCAATATATTAACTTTTCCAAACCAATTTGGAAAAGTTTATAACATTAGAACATGATATACTTTAAATTTAATATATAATTTGTTAAATTTTCAAAACTTATTTTTGAAAAATTAGCCCAAGGCCCAAAATCAATTGGGGATTTTATATTGGAGATAATATTTAGGCTCACTTCATCCTTCGGGCTAGGCTAGCAGCTAGGTAAGGCAGAGTACTTGACTATCCAAACCCAATCTTTTGATAGTACCTTTCTAGACACCCTACAAAATGAGTAGGCTTTAATCAGTTATCCCTAACATTACTAATTTAGACAACATAGACTATTTGGCTTTGATACCATTAAGGGCACCACGCCAGTCGGAACCAGGTTAAACATGCAGACTTCAAAAATTTCCTATTTTTGATCTATTGGGCCTACAAAGTTTAAAGGTATATTAGATTGAGTCTAATCAAGTTTTAAATAAAATTTTATTTTATTTAAAGTTGGTTAAAAGAAGTTTAAATTTAATTTAAATTTAAATATATATTTTAATGAGTGCATCATATACACCCATGTGTGAAAGTGCAAGTGCAACACATAGGAAGTGTACATAGTTAATGCGAATGTATTTAGGTGCTAGGATTTACATGGCAACTGACACATTTCCTCTTTATATATGCCTTTATTATCAAAATAATATATATTTAAAAAAAAGATTTATTATATATACGCATATACAAATACACATACACACACACAAATATATATATATATATATATGTATGTATGTATGTATACTTGTTTATATTAAGGTTGATTTTGATTGTTTGACATGTTCTAAAGTTAAAACAAACAATTTAAAGTTAGTTTTAACTAAGGAATAGTTTAAAATCAAAACAAAAAATTTATAGTAATTGAATCAATGTTTTAAATTAAGAACAACACGTAACATATATTTAATTAGTTTGTAATTAAAAATATATAGACCTATAACCAATAAAATTAACAAACTTAGATCCAATTGTTACCTTAAGAAAGTGGTTAAAATTTTACAGAAAAGTCCACTTATAGATTTCAAATTAAATCAATTATTATCCTTATGGAAGTAATGACCAAAATTGTTTTAGAACAACTTGTAATATGTATATTCAATTCCCAAACTTATAAGATGAAATTTAAATCAATAAATCGAAGGTTTTTTTTTTAAAAAAATTGTTCAAAATATAATTGTAAAACAGAAAAGAGTTGGTTAATTCAAGGAATTTTTTAAAAAATTATTCAAACAATAATTTTAAAACATAAAGAGTTAGACAACTTAGGTACATATAAATTTATGGTATTGAGATTCAAGTCTAAATTAAACATACAATGTGAACAATAAATAAAAGGGGTGATGAATCTAAAATTATTGACACAAATAATAGAAGGGGTGATGGAAACGAGGTCAACCCCGTGTATATTTCCAAATTTCGTTGATATTCATTAGAGCTCTTAGAGAGGAGCATGATGATTACCTACCGTAGTTTTTATTTTCATTACCTTATTTTTATCAGCAATTGTAAGGGCATGCTGTTATAACTGTCCAAGGTGACGATAGGTTAGTTTGTTCTTATTATTGTATCTATAAAGTTACCTTTTGTAAAGATCATTTTAAGATATTATATATTATCGTTTTGCATGCGAGATTTTGATATTTTTGTTCTCCTCTTCTTGTCCTTTTTTTACCCTAACGTTCTGTCTTTTCGGCACTTGGTTGCTCAGCACGTGAATATCGTGGATGTATTAGTGTCGATATTCGAGGGTCGAAAAGGTGATTATTGCATCTTAGTATTAGAGCGCAGGGTTAAGCGAGAACCTTGGCTTTGGTGGGGGCATAACTCATTAAGAGATAGGGTAATGGAATGCCTTATTCGGAGTTGAGTGTATTATACATATGAGAGCGTGTATTTGTTAGTGCTATAAAAATGTTTTATACTATGTTAATTGGTCTGTTGAGTGGTTTATGAATTCTGGTTAATACGTGTGACGCCATGGTATCGATAGGAATTTCTAAATACTTAAACAAGGTAAACCGATATAGTATTGTTTTTGAAATTGATAAATGAAATAATTTTATCTAGGATTATATTTTAAATATAAAAGAATAATTTTTCATAAATTGATATAGTTATTTTTGATATGTTTGTTTGTTAGGAAATAATAATATTATATTATTATTATTAATTGTTTGATTAGTTCCGCTCGGCCAATTTATGGGCATTTACTATTGTTTATTGAATTGTAAGTAATTTAACTTTTTACAACATGGGTTGGGTAGATAGTAATCATGGGAACATTGAAACAAACACCTTGTGAATTAAGTTTCATGGTTTGATTATAAAGCGTTCGATGTTAATGTTGGGTTAAAAAGTTAACTTTAATTAAAGCTGTTTATTATAGTTTTAAAGGAAAGGTAAGATATTTGAAAGATAAATATCATGAAAAGATTTTATATAAGAAAGTAACTTTATATAAGTATGGTTCATAAAATATGATTTATATAACAAAAGGGTTTAATTTGGAAATTTGGGAATTTAAATCCCAGGGCATTTGAAAAAAATAGGTTTTCAAGATTTTGGGGTAAATAATAATGGTATTATTTGAAACTATTTTGAAGGACTGAATATTTTAAAAAAGAGTTTTAATCTTTGTTCAAGTTTGAGGTTGCTCTCGGGATCGACAAATCAATTTAAGAAATAAAGTATTTTTTTGTTAGCTATTTCAAGTGGCTTGAAAGTGACTAAAAATGGGTAAGATATGTATTCAGATAGTAAGCGCTTCTCTTGAGTACTACCCTTCTTAGTAAAAGGGATATGTGAAACTTCCTGGTAGGACAGAGTTCCTTGTATCATTTTGTTCTTACTCGATCTATATGAATATTTTTCATGGATTTTATAGAAAATATTTGGGAAATTGGTCTGGAAAATGATTTATGTTTAATCCCAAAAAGTATTATTTGATATCCAAATATATATATATATATATATATATATATATATAATTTCAAATGATTTGAAATACAAAACTGGTGTTTAATTCTTAAGTTTTCTATTAAGTTATATTGTGGACACATGTGTCCTATGCATTGGGGTAGTTTTGTTTTGCATCTTATTATGATATGTTGTTTGTTACTTTTCAATTATTGAAATAAACAGAATTTTCGGTGATTTTGGACAGGCGGAAACTTCCGAATTGATATTGAAATTAAAGCTAAGTATTTTTGTAAAAAAAATATATAAAAGTTTAAATTTTTATTACTCTTAATTTGAAAAGATAGTAAGTTAAAATAAGTTTAAAAATTTGATAAGCATCCTTGTTAAATAGAACATTTGATATTATTTTTTGAAAGGCAAGCAGGGTTGAATGGTCCCTTACCATATTTATTAACCACACAAAAACAAAAACAAAAAGAGAGCAATAACAAGCTAGAGCTCTCAAAAGCAAACATGGAAGACTAAGAAGTAATAAGAATGAAAGACTTAAAACAAACCAAACAAGAACAGCACAAGGAAAGGAAAGAATAAAAACCCTAATCCAGAGAGCCATAAGCAACATGTAGGGAAGACTTTTCCTTGACTCTAGATATTATGATGTTTATCAAGGCACTTTCAAGTTTCATTTTATTCTCAAAAACTCTAGCATTTCTCTCAGCCCATATCACATCCACATAAACTTTCAGAAGCAGTAACAACCTATAAGATGAAGCATCCTTCCATCTAGTTCTTCTGAAGACTCTATTCCATTCAACACTACCATTCACTATTGGCTCAGAAAATCCTCCATTGAAGAGAATAGCTTTCCAGATTCTTTTAGTAACCATACAATCAAAATAGAGGTGTGAGCCATCTTCAGTATGATTATTGCAGAAGTTACACATCAAGTCCACAGAAAAACCTCTCCTACATAATTTATCCTTGGTCATGAGTGCATTTCTTAGGACTTTCCATAAAAAGAAGTTCAGTTTTTGTGAAGTGTTTGTATTCCAGACTCTAGCATGCCATCTAAAGATAGGGTTATTCTCATCTCTTATCAAAGCTTTATAAATTCTTGATATGGAGTGATGCCCAAGATTAGCAGTCCACACATACCCATCATCACCAGTAGGGTACTTCTTGCTTTGCACAACAGCCTATAGCTGATTGATGATAGGGTTGGAGGAGTAAGGCAAAACAATTTCACCATTATAAAAATAATCAACTGCCCTGGCATTCAAGGGGATGCTTGTTTGATTCCTCTGCTCATAGGAGAGCAAATCATGCAATATAATTCCTCTTCCCACCCATGGTTCAAACCAGAATTTAGCTTTACTATCAGGGCCAAGCACAAGCTGGACATGTGGAAGTAAACTGCCCCTGAGTTTAAGGATTGATCTCCACACCCAACCACAAAGAGGAGATGGTTCAATTTTCTAGAAGTTCTTATTGCCAAGATGATGATGCCTAGCCCATTTAACCCACAAATTAGGTTTTTCATTAATCAGATTGTCAAAATGCTTTGAAAATGCAGCTTGATTCCAAGTCCTCATACATTTTATTCCCAATCCACCATATTTTTGTGGTTTCTCCAATTTCGCAAAAGCAATAGGAATGAGTTTTGTAGAATACATATCCCCAGTCCATAGAAAATCATTCATTGCTTTCCTGATGCTAGATAAAAGAGCAGAAGGTAAAATAAAGCACCTGCACCAATAAACAGTCATAGCTTGTATTATAGATTTTATGATTGTGGTTCTGCCTGCCTGAGATAACTTATTGCTTGCCCATCTATTCATAGCTTTAGTTATTCTTTCAAACAGAGGCAAACAAGCAGTTGCTCTAATTTTTCTAGAGCACAAAGGGATACCCAGATGCATGGTACCCTCAGGAAGATTAGGAAGTTGACTTTCATGGTGTATGTTCTGATTGTCATTGTCATTGAGTCCTGCCACCATTAGGAATGACTTGCTTCTGTTGACTTGTAGACCAGTGCACTTCTCAAAAGTGTGAAGGATGCCTTTGACACATTCCATTGAAGATACTGTAGGCTTAATAAAAAGTATAACATCATCTGCAAAAAGAAGAGAGGTAATGAGAGGATTCCTGCATTTGGGATGCAACTTGAAATTGTTGTTCCTAACTTGATTCTTAATAAGTTGAGTAAAAAATTCCATCACAATTATGAACAAATAAGAAGACATCGGGTCTCCCTGTCTTATTCCTCTCTGACTTCTAAAATATCCAACAGTGCCACCATTGTAACATAATGAGAAGGAGACTGTTGAAATACATGTATATATCCAGCTGACAAAGTGGCAAGGAAACCCCATTAAACCCATAATACCAGTCAGAGCTTCCCAGCTAACTGTATCATAAGCTCTTCTTATATCAAGCTTCATCACAGCTCTTGGAGAAACATGAGCTCTACCATAACCATTAAGTAGTTCATGAGTAACCAGCACATTATCTAGGATACTTCTATAATTCAAAAATGCAGCTTGGTTCTCAGAAATCACTGTAGGAAGCACATGTCTAAGCCTAGCAGTAATAACTTTAGATATGCATTTGTATATTATGTTACAGCAAGCAATAGGACGAAATGCATTAAGAGTAGCAGCATGCTTACCTTTTGGCACCAAACATAAGTTGGTAGCATTTATGGGAATAGGCAATTTATTGTGCTCAAAAAAAGTATGCATGGCTGCCTTGAAGTCATTAGCAATGACATCCCAACAATGAATAAAGAAAACAGCATTAAAACCATCAGAACCACCACAAGAATCCCTCTTCATACCAAACATAGCATTATATATTTCTTCATCAGTTACTCTTGAAGACAAAAATTGGATATCAGACTCAGACAGGACAGGCAAAGGAGTAGACATGAGCTCATGAGAGTTAGGGTTCCATGCTTCATTTGGGGAGTAAAGATTGATATAATGATCAATGAAAGCTTTTTCAATTTCATCTGGCTTGTTTAAAATCCTTCCTTCCTCATCTTGTATCTGGTGGATGTTTCTTTTTGCATTTTTAATTTTTAGGGTACTATAATACAGTTTAGAATTTCTATCACCATACAAATCCCACTCCTTCCTCAATTTTTGTTTCTTCATGCTTAGCTCAGAGGCCATTGCTTCTGATAATAGCTATGTTAGTTCATGTTCTTGCTCAAATAGACTGCTATTACCTGGATCTTCAAGCATACTCAATTGAATAGTAGACAGTTGATTCTGCAGATTATTGGAGTTCTTGTTACCATCACCATACTTGTTCTTTGCCCATCTCTTTAAAGCTTCCTTGGTTGCTTTCAATTTTTGCTGCAAAATAGACATTTTGTTACCAAATTTAGGATGATTCCATACATTAACAACTAAAGGCATAAATTGTGGATCTTTGATCCATGAGTTAAAAATTTTAAAACTGGAGTTCCTTTTAATGGCATTGCATTCATTGGCTAAAAAAACAGGTAAATGGTCAGAGAGCAGAGGAGGGAGGATATGATTCAGAGAATTAGGGTATTGAGTTAGAGCTTTGGTGTTGAGAAAGGTTAAGTCAAGTCTACTCATGGTTCTCACTCCTGATCTACTTTTGTTGTTCCAAGTGTATTTTGGACCAACATAGGCAGCTTCATGTAAATTGGAGGAAGAGATAACATGGTTGAGAGGAGCAATGTCAGAAATAGAAAGGGGAGTGCCACCACAACGATCATCAGCAACTAACATACAATTAAAATCTCCTAACACAAACCAAGGATGTGTTTCCTGCCTAAGATGTGGTAAATAGTTCAGCATATCTTGTCTTGCTGCAACATGGTTTTCCCCATAAATAAAGGTCAGATAGAAGGAAGTTGTGGTTGGTAAATGCAAGGCATGGAAATGAATGAATTGTTTGTGGGATATAATTGGAGTGAGAGTGTAGAAGGTTGGATCAGAAAGAACCATAATTCTGCCATATGGAGCCTCAATCAGATTATGATGAACACTCCATAGTGGATTAATAAGATTGGCTGCTTTGAGGGTAAGATCAATGTTAAGTTTGGTCTCCAGAATGCCAAAGATTCCAAGATTATTATCAGAGATAATTTGTTTTGCTTTCACAAGTTTTATTTCCAAATGTGCACCTCTTATATTCCAAAACCCTATTTTTTGTAACATGGATTAAACTAATGGTTGATTAGTTTGTAATCTCATAGACCTTCTAAGGCCTGAATTTGGGGTTGTATCCTTTTCAGGCAATGTTTCTACATAGTCAACATCCTTGCCTTTGTCAAAATCTGACAGGTAACTTTCTTTTTTCCTCTTAATAATGCTGTGGTTCTTATGTTGAGGGATTGGAGTTTTGGACAGTGTGGATTGTGGGTATTCTTGAGGAAGAATATAACTAGGAGGGGGAGATATATGAGAATAAGGAGGTATGGATTGATAGTTAGGGGTTATGGTTACTTCTGAAACATGCACACTGACATTGTGTGCATGTGAAGTTTCAGTTTGCTCATGATGATTGAGCATATTGATGGAATGAGATGCTTTGGTTATAGAGTTTTGAGTCAGCTTACTGAGTAACAGGGAATGCACACAATTTCCACCCAAATTGTCTTTACTTCCATTATTTTCTGAATGCTTATTTGTTTCAGCTTGCATATCTACTTTCCGTTTTCCTTTTGTCAGTTCATACTCTTTTGCCTTTCTTACCCCAACCAATTCCTGAACTAGCATCCCATAGTTTTTAGCAAGTTGAGAATTAGCTTCTAGATCTGCTTCATCAATTTGCACTTCTGAATTCTTCTCCTTATCTTCACCCAAACTTTCTTTAGCCACTATTGCTTCCTCAATGGTCAATCCAGTTGCACCATTTAACTGTTCAGTATAAATTTTATTTCCACTACCTCCATTACTCAGTTCTCCATTTTCCTCAGTTAAATTTTGCAGCACTTGAAATTTATTGCTCGTATTATTCTCTAATTCCTCAACAACTTCTCCTTCTTTAACTAAATCCACAACATTGTCCTTGTTATTATAAGTTTCAATTCCTACTTTCCTTGTTTCATTTTCTTTGTCACCTTCATCCCTACCACTCCCACCATCTTCCTTAGTCTTCATTAAATCACTCTTTCTTTTGCTCCCATGCTCAACTTTTTTCCAAACTCTAAAGGACTTATTATGCATAATATTGACATTTTGATCTTTCAACAGGGAACCTTTATTTGGAGCTTGTTTTGACAAAGTATTTGTATCATTCTTTATTGCTTCATCTGAATTTACACTATTTTTGCAACTAGAAATATCATGCCCAAACACCTTACAAGTTGTACATGCTTGTGGCCTCCACTGATATTCCACAAAAACAGTCTGTTTTGTTCCATCCTTACACAGTACTTGAAAGCTATCAACTAATTCGGAGATGGGTGTCACTTCCACCAATGCTTTAGCATAAGTCAACCTTTCCATTCTTTCTGTACTTTCATCCAAACATTTAACACACCCTATTCTTCCAGCAAGCCAAATGATGCCAAGAGGGGACCACGCTGCTAGTGGTATGTTGTAGATATGTATCCAAATAGGAACTAAAGTGACTGAGCCGCAAATATTGCTTACTGTGGGGTCCCATTGTTTTACAATAAACAATTTATTCCTCATGATTATCAGATCAGCCTGGATGATTCTTCTCCAATCATCCTCACTTGAAAATAGGAACATAAAGACTACTCCATCTGATTTAACCTTAATGTTGCCCTTCAATCTCCACACTCTCTTAAGGTGTTGCACCACTGCTGGAAATGATAGGGGTTCGTCTAGGAAAAATCCAACTACATAATCTTGCCATATACTTTGCCCAGCTTCTTGAACAGAGTCAGGAAGCACCAATGCATCCCCAACAAATTCATTGATGAAGTTAATAGGCATGTACTTCCCTGCATTGCGTGGTTTGTTCTTGAATAGAGAAGTCCATGGTTGTTGACTTGTGTTGCTGATGGGAGGGTTAGACTGGACATACATAGGAGGAGAGGAGTTAGGAATGCTTATAGAGGAAGAGGCTAAAGGATGGCCAGAGAGTAAGGGAGGGGGATCAGGGTCAGGCACAGGAGGGACAGGGGTAGGCAAAGGTTGGGCTGGAAGGGAAGGAGAATGGTTGAGCTCGGCCATTAAAGGAAAAGAAAGGAAAAAGAAAAAGAAATTGAAATGTCTTCTTTTGTCTAAGGAAAGTAGACTCTGGTCGATATTATTAGGCCAACTAATGAACGTCTTTACCCTAGGGTTGTCTAAGGAAAGTAGACTCTGGTCTTGAGTTTCGATACCAGAGTCCTACTCTACCTAGTTGTTCGCCTAAACCGATGGATAAAGAAGTCTAGAAGGTTGACTCGATTATATGATCCAAATTTATTTTGGGCCTTCATTGAAAGTTTAAGAAGTAAAAATGTAAAAGAATGTTTTGTATATACTCTTAGAATATAGTAGAGTATTATATGTGTAATGAACTTAAGTCTTGAAATGTTTTCAAATGAAATTTTGTTTTAATAAAATGTTTTATAAGTAAAGATAAGTCTTTATGAAATATTTATAAACTTAGATAATGTTTTAAGAAATGTTGCATAAATGATTTTAGTATTATATAAGAAACGATTTTGTGTAAATAAATGAGAATTAGAAAGAAATTGTTGTAGTTAAGAAATCAATAGAATAAAATACGTAGGTTGTACGTAGATCATTTTTATTTGCACAATAGTTCTCGATCTAGGATTCGAGTACATGATTTTGAGGTGATGTACATTGGTCCGAGTTAGGATTTTCACTAGATTCTTGACGACGAACACTTGATATAGATTTTTGGTATGATTCTGAGATTTTCTATCATAGTATATGGCTATATAAGGAGAACGAAAGTGTTTGATCAAGGAACCAGATTAGAGTCTGCATTAGAGAAGTCAAGTGAGATATACTAGTTCGGAAGTAAAATTTATGTGATCGAGCTAGTGATCGGATTTGATATTGCCTACGGATGAAATATGTACATCGTACGGGCTTTAGTATTATATGCTATGTTGTTGGCTTATGGAGAGTTTGGGAACAGACTCTTTAAATTGTTTGAGGTAGTATGAATAATCGACTAAGTAACAACCTGAGGCTGTTGAGCGAAAGGTACACTTAGTAGTTTATTTATCATCCTTTTGCGATGAGAAGATTTTTGACCTGGGCAAACCATTAGCTTTGTTTTCTAATGATAGTAATATTGTTAAGTATTAATGTATGGCTATTTCTTTTGTTGTTGTATTGGAATTTTGAGGATGAAATATTCTAAAGGGGAGAATGTAACGACCCGAAATTTCTAACACTTCGTATTTAAATATCTGAATTATGTAAATATTTGTGTCAAAGATTTAATGCGATTAAATATGATTTTATAACCTTGTTAAACACTTTTTAATTAATAACCAAGGTTAGAAAACTTGTTTTTGAAATGTGACTACAAAAATATATACTTTGTAGAAATACTGAAAATATGACCTGAAATCGTTTTGTTAAAAATCAACTTTTTGTTTAATACAAGTTGTATGAATATTTGTACACTTGTATGGAAACATAAGAACGCCTTAACAATTAAGTAAACCATGCATCATCCTAAGAGTTAATTAACTAAGCTAAATGCTTCTAGAAGAAGTACGCAAAAGGAACCTTAAATGGTGGAGTGATTCATGGAAAGCATGGTATGTAAGAGGCATGGAAGGGAGTAACTTCATAGTTGACCCTAGGAGGGTATTGATGCTCTTTTGCCATATTTTCTAATCTTATAAATATAGAGGGAAGCCCTCTTCATTTCTTACAAATTCACAAATTCAAATAATATCTTCTTCTTCTTCCTTCTTTTTAAATTTCTTAAACTCATATCAATTCAACTCCATTCTCTTCCAAACTCTACCAAAGTTCTTATGTCACTTAGAGAATATGGTTTAGCACCTAAGAAGTGAAGAAATGATGGGGGCAAGGGGAGAGTGAGGCTCTAGGCCGTGAGCAAGGAAGGGGTGATGGACGTGAGCTAAGGGAAGCAAGGGGAGGTCTTGGCCATGAGCTAGAAGCAAGTAGAAGTGATAGTAGGAAGTGTTTTGGTGGTTGTTTGAATGTGGGTAGGAAGTTGGAATTGTTTGGTTTAAATAAAAGTGAGTTATCTCACTTTGAATGAATTTAGATAACTTGATAATCGCCTGTTGAAATTGCTATGATAATTACCCTAACTAGTTAAAGTTATGACCCTTAATTATATGCTCTACAAAACATGTGATTTTTTTAAATAGCTTGCCATAAAAGCTTTGAATTATGTTATTCAAATTAAGTACATTTGAACATTTAATATGTATATGTTAATTAAGTACATATTTCAATACATGTTTCGTAGTGATGTGGTTTGAATTTGGAAATCATGTGAATAAAATAGAATGGTATTGGATATTGAATCAAATACGAAATTGTTCGTATAGCGATAGTCGCTATAAATGCACTTTGAATCCCTTAACTTTAATTAGTGTATTTGATGATCTATGAACATATTTTTAATATAACTTGTTTTGGTTGTTATATACACTTCTATAAGTGTTTTGGAAAGAAAACTATATGCTTGGAAAGTTATAGAAAATGTAAAACAAAAGCTGTAAAAGTTAATAGTAAAATAGTCGCTATATAACGACACTTTTAAATTCCTTGTTTCTGGGAAATAATATTTATTTTTGTGGAAACGTTTTAGGGGTTTCTTTACCATTTAACAAGTAAATAATATATTATTCTTATTGTAAAAATTTCGAAGCTTAAACCATTTGATAGCTAGTTGAATGAAGTAGTAAAAGTCATAGCGAAATAATCGCTATACGAGCAGTTCGAAAAAATACCTTGTTTTTGGAAATTTCTGTAAAATAATTATAAGTTATTCATTAGGTCTTTTCTTCATGGTTTTTTAAG
The DNA here is from genome assembly GCA_030737815.1 of Allium fistulosum. NCBI lineage: Eukaryota > Viridiplantae > Streptophyta > Magnoliopsida > Asparagales > Amaryllidaceae > Allium > Allium fistulosum. Next base: position 780,112,098 of record CM060907.1, read on the forward strand.
TGCCCAAAGTACACTAACTATTATAAAAACAATGGATCAAAAATCATTTGTTAAAGCGCCAAAAACTAGACGTAAGTTGTAGCAAAACATGTTAAAAACATGCAACAAAATTTAGACATCATTTCTGGAAATGCTGTCTTTACCGATTGAAACTATAAATTGTGTAAAAATGATATTTAAATTAATCATTTTCTCTAATCTTTTTAAGGTTGTTTTCTAGCTTATATTAGAGTGTATTAAAATTGGTTTCATGTTTAAATATATTTTAATAATTATATATGTATTTTCGAAGTAAAGATGTTTTATATTATAAAACATGTTTTTATCTAATTATAAATTAGATATTTTCAAGAATATTTAACATAGATATTTAAAACCTATTTACAAATATCTCTAAAGTTTTGAAAAAGGTAATTGAATAGGCTTAACACTAAAAGCCGATGAGTAGATTTGTTTATTTGTGAGATTCAAGAATGAAGCGTCTAGGCAAGGCTTCGATGCAACCGGTGCTCTAACTTACCTGGCTTCACTATTGGATGAGGAATAATATAAGTTGAAATGTCGGAAATGAGTTAAGTATATGAATATTGATTTGTAAAAGGAATTGTTTTAACTAGATAATCAATTAGTCGACTATCGAACTTAACCAAGTATTATCTTAGATCTTTAAAAGAATGTTTTTAAAGTATAAAATGGATTTGGGTTTGTTGTGATAATATTTGAGTAACACTTGTCTTAAGCACTTATAAATGTAAATAAACCTTTAAAATTGAGTTTTAAAGATAATGATTAATTATGAAGTGTTTTGGGTTTGTTGTAAAAATGTTTTAATAACATTTATTTTTAAACCCTTGAATAATATTTTAAAGTGGAAAAATATTATAAATATAATTAAATCTTTAATAATGGAATTTTAAATATAATAACAAGTATCGAAATCTTTTATAATAATATAGAAAAATTTATATGTTTAATTTATAAAAGAGAAGGGGTTTATAGTAACAATGTTTTAGCAATATTTGTTTTTAACCTCTTTGATTATATTTCATATAAGGAAACTTTGTTAAGTGATTTGTGAATATACTTGTACCATTGAGATAAGTATATGAATACTTTTTAAGCATTGAAAAGGGTTTTTAATTAATAAAAGATAAATTAATTAAAAAAGGATTAAAACTCATTTAGGTGACATAATCGTGCTTTGTATGAACTAATATTGCTTGTATGTTTATTTGCTTATGGGAAAGTATATGGGACTTAGTTCCCTTATACGATCATTCAGATTGTTGTTGAATATGATCAAGTTCATCGATTCAGTCTTGGAGAGACCGGGATTGGTAAGTGATCTACTTATCGAAAAGCACTTCAAGACTGAGATACATCTTCTATCTCTTAGAAGTGGATCTGTTTGAGATGCTGGAATCCAATTACGGACCATAATTTGTTCAAGTATTGAAGACTCATGTGAGATATGTCGAACATGAGTTCGACATCAGGATTGGATAAAAACGGAGTAGACACATAGCCAATGTGGTTTAGCTAACCTCAGAGGGTACAGATCAACTCCATTATCTAGATTATGCTTATTAATCATTGCTAGCGGGAGTTGATGGTATTCGAAACATGTTTTTAGCGTGAACCAGCTATGTCTTCCTTATTTGGTATGTTTTATCTAGAGATACATGACGCTCAAAAGATACTTTCTGACCCTTTCCAGGAGGCCTGCCTTGATGTACTAAGGGTCCTCCAACGGAAAATTCATATACAAACGCGTCTTAGTGGTTTTAGATGTACTCTAATATGTTGTTGAATGTAATAAATGTAACCATTCCAGCTATGTTGTATATTTATTTTTCAACCCTAGACATTATTATAGTAACATTGGATTTTCGAATAGAAATGGTTTTGTTATCGTAAGGCAAAAACCCATTTGTATTTATGTGCGGCGTGGTCTTACGAGATACCTTTATCTTGAAAGGTTTTTGTTATTCAGCATTTTAACCCAGCTATATCCGAATTGATTGGACAAGTTAGGTTCGACTTTCATCAAGGTCGGTAGTTCAAAGCGATGATTGTGGGGTCCAAAGATCAAGTATAGATGATAATATAAAGCCGTAATCAAACGAAATTGAGAGATATGCAATGCAAAGTGTTCAAAGTATGGAATATAGTTTAACATAGAAAAATGGTCGGCTATAATCACTCATAAAAATAGGGATTGGCCTATTTCAACCAAACAAAGGCAAGCCAATGGGAAACAATAAATATCTCAAAATCCATAAGTCCAATGCATATGAAATCTTTTGAGCAAGATGTGGGGACCCTAGGGAGCCTACCCTAGGGATCACACCTTAAAAGGATGAAACAAGAGGGATCAGCCCACTTTCCTCAAAAGGGATCGGCTAGAATCGGGAAACAACTCACCTTGCAGCAAAGATCGAGCTATAACTCAAGTTCTACTAATTCAATTGGCATGAAACTTGGGGGCTAAGCATATTGCAACATGGGAAAGCTCCTATAGGGGTCGCACCTCCAAAATTCTTCCAAAATAGGGATCGGCGTAGACCCCTATTCTTTTGGATTTGTGCCATACGGTCCCTCTTATGGGTCCATATGCTTTTGGAGATCCTACTGCCGAATTTTCAGGGAGATATTTGCCATCTTCCTCTATAAAACATGCTTGATTGTTCATTTTCGGGACTTTTGCGCTGCTAGTTGCTTTGTACTCTATTATAACTAAGGATTTTCATCTAATCCCTATTATACTCAGTTTACAAAGTGATTAGTAAAGCTATCTATTCAAAGTGGACATACACAAACAATGTCGAACCACTATAAATCGCTGTGTTCTTGTTATTGCTTTGATTTTTGTCGTTTAATATCTTGTTACCTCTATTTTTATTTTATATTCTTCGTTTATTTCTCTACAAAACTTCTATTGGGTGTTTGTGCCCATTTTTGGTGCAAACATTTTGGTGCTTTCACTGAGAAAGATTCTTAGCCCTGTTTGGATCTTTTGTTGCTACTGGATTGCATAAATCCCTTGAAGAGATCCGGAATTATCTTCAAGAAGCTTATTCATTCTATTCAAATTTGCAAAAGTCTAAGGAAAGATATCTATAATGGTTAGGAACACCAGATCTACATCTCAAAATGCAGAAGGAAATGAGAACGCTAACATCCAACAAGGAGGACCGAGTAATCTACGAGTAGATACGAATGCTACCAATCCAGTTGATGCCTAGAATCTGGTTGATTCCATCACAAGAGCTGATTTCTAGAATATGATGAGAGAGCTAGCGGATAGCCGCCGATAGTTGAACCAGTAGATTCAAGCCAATATCGATCTAATGAATCAACTCAGAGATCAACAATGTGGGTAAGCTAGGAGGGACCCTACCCCTTATTCTACATAAGAGAGTTTTAGTTCATCAAATGATTATCACAGGCACAGGTATTGCAGAACTGACGGATATCACGCAGAAGCTTCTGGAAATCAGTAGGCAAGCCAACCTGGCTTGCCAAGACAGATCGGTGTCGTTCCCTCTATAGGGATCGGGGCCGATCCCTCCTCCAGAGGGGGAAGCATGCCTCTTTATGTTGGAGCACAAGCTGAAGCTACTGCGATTGATTTGGATGCTGGAGTTTAGGTGGATGCTGACCAGTTACCTCCTCAGAATGATCATGAAGTGAATGTACATGATATACGTCGAGAAGATGTTGAGCCAGGAAGGCGCAGAATGGCTCGTAGACATCGACCGGACCATTCACATGAGGTGGAGCATGACTACCTCTTGGCTCCAACTATCCAAGTGTCGGACTTGTCGGCTATGGTTAGATAGCTAGTGAGAGAGAGCCAAGGCTTAACCAATGAAAACCGGGAAATCTCGAGAAGCCATACCCCGTTCACCGACAATACCTTACATGTAGAGTATCCAAGGAGGTCCGGTATGTTGTCGATGCCTGCCTACGAAGGAAAAACCGACCCTTGGCAGCACATCATGAGATATGAATGGATGATGGATTCCACACGAGCTGATGATGCAACTAAGTGCAGATGTTTTTCTATCACTCTCTCTGGAATAACAACGATGTGGTTTACGAGATTACCCCCACGGTTAATCTCTAGATTTGACGATTTAGCAAAGAAGTTTGTAAAGCAGTTCCATATGCATGCAACTTGCCCCAAAGATGTAATGTCCCTATCCAACATGATCCAGGCTCCGGGTGAATCGTTGAAAGATTATTGGAGAGATTTCATACAGCCGTCACAGAAGTCAGTAATCCGAATGACCATTCAGTATTGATGGCGGTAACAAGAGGGATTGATCCAGAATCAGACTTTGGCGATTGGTTAGCTGGCAAACCAACCGCAACATTGGAATGTTTCCATGCAAAAGCAGCTTAGTATTTGAGGAAAGAGGAAGCTAAATGCTCTAGGAAAAAGAATGTTTTGGGGCCAAGTGAAGAAGGAGTGCAGAGTAACATTGTAGTGAAACAGTCTGAGGAGAGTTCCGGAAAAGTTCAATAAATGTCCAAAATAAACCGAATTAGCAAAAGAAAGGCAGTGATAGGAACCATGAATGATAAAGGGATTTTGGAAGAGGAAAGCCTAGGATTCCAATGTATGATACCTACACACCACTGAATACCTCTCTAGAGAATGTTTACTTGTCTACATGCAATATAGGAAGCCACCACCGAAAAAATCAATAGAGAAATAGAAACAAACTGGAAAATATTGCTGGTTCAACAAATGCTATGGTCATAACACGAATGAGTGCAAGCATCTCTAGGATATTATCGAGAAATTGATTCGGAAAATAAAATTATAGCAGTTTGTTAAAGCCCTACAGGATGGCGGACATGGGTCCTCCGACCCCAACCAAGGACAAGTATCACATAGGGCCGAAGAGCTTGCGTGGACTGGTGGAAGATTAGTGATCAATATAATAGTCGGAGGACCGCATCCAACTGATAAGAGCTGGCACGAGATGGAGCGTTATGCTAGTGCGAGCAAGCATATAAATTTTGAATGTTGTTCGAGTATAGAAGATGGAGCTCCGACAAAATAGCAGCGTTCAATGGCAGGTGATATTGTGTTCACAAACAAAGATGCAGACAAGGTGGATGCACCGACAACCAACCCAATGGTCATTTCGACGATGATCGACCCCGCCTTAGTGAGGAGGATTTTAGTTGATTGTGGAAGTTCCGTAAATATAATTTTCAAAAAGGCTTAGGATCAGATGAGGATGGAAGCCAAGGACCTAAAACCGTCTAAAGCCCGCATTCATGGCTTTAAAGGTGCTACGACCAAAGCTATCAGTTATGTCGAATTGCTCGTGGAGTTGGGAGAAGGCAACCGCAGGAGAGTACCAATTTTTCCTTTTGTTGTCTTGGATGTTAACTCTCCATACAATTCTTTTCTGGGCCGACCAGCCGTAGCTGAATTTTAGGCAGCCCCTGACCCATGGTGTTTGACTTTGAAGTTCCCAATTGATAACTATGTTAGAGTTGTGCATGGTGATCAGGCGACCGGATGTGCCTGCTATGTGGCTAAGTTGAGAGTAACGGAAGGAGAAAGGTAAGGGTATGGAAAAGTGTCTCCGCATCCAAACCATCGAAGATTGATAACCAGCGCCTGGGCTTTGGCTCAGGTGCCATAGTCAGTTCTATAAAGACATAGATCCTAGGGATGATGAAGAGGAGCCCAAAGAGACCAAGGTTGCACCGGCTGAGCTGACTATTGACTTTACGGTCTATGACCCATCGCGGGTCCTAAGAATCGGTTCATAGCTCAGCCCCCCGATGATTAAAGAACTTTCTGGCTTTCTCTGAGCGAATATTGATGTGTTTTCTTAGACTTACTTTGACATTTGTAGGATCTTGCCTGCCATTGCGAGCCACGCATTATCGACCCGAGGCATGTCTCGATAAAACAGAAAAGGTATGGCATGGATCTGAAGAGATCTGCTGCCCTTAAAGAAGAGGTGGATAGACTCATAGGCTATGAGTTTATTCGCGGTGCCCTCTACCCTAAATGGGTACCTAATCCTGTACTTATGAGAAAGGCGAATGGAAAATGGCATATATGCATTGTTACTCGGACTTGAACAAGGCGTGCCCGAAAGACAGTTTCCCTTTCCAAGGATCGACCAGTTGGTAGACTCAACTGCAGGACATGAATTGCTATCTTTCATGGATGTGTACTCTGATCCTGATGCACATTCTCGATCAGAAGCACGCTAGCTTCATTACCGACATTGGATTGTATTGCTATGTGGTAATGCCATTTGGATTAAAGAATGCTGGAGCAACCTATCAACGCCTAGTCAATAAAATATTTAAAGATCAGATTGAAAAGATGATGGAGGTATATGTGGATGATATGCTCATGAAATCACGATGATTAAGCAACCACATTAGAGACTTAGCAGATATGTTTGATATCCTCCGATATTACAAATAAAGATCAATCCTCTGAAGTGTTCTTTTGGCATTGCATCTGGAAAGTTCTTGGGTTTCATCGTCAATGCTCGGGGGATCGAGGCTAATCCTAAGAAAATTCAAGCAATTCGCAACATCCAAATGCCAAAGACCATCAAGAACATACATAGTCTAAATGGGAAGGTTGCCGCCCTAAGTCAATTTATTTTAAGCCACCGATAAGTGCATTCCTTTCTTCGATTTGATTAGGAGAGGGAAAAAGAACTTTGAATGGACGCAGGATTGTGAAGAAGCATTCCGAGCTTTGGTGAATACCTAGAGTGACCTCCTATCTTATCAAAGCCAGAGGATCACGAAGACTTATATATCTACTTGGCCATCTCGGTACATGCTATAAGTGCCGCACTGCTTCTCGAGGAGAATCGGATCCAGAGACTGGTCTATTATGTTAGCAAGCGATTGGCGGGTGCTAAGAGAAACTTCCCGAAGTTGGAAAAGCTTGCATACTACCCGTTGATTGCGTCACAAAAGCTACGCCCCTATTTTCAGGCTCATCTTATCAACGTTTACACCGATCAGCCGTTACGACAGGTCCTACAGCAACCCGAGACGTTTGGAAGGTTACTCAAGTGGAACATCAAACCGAGCCAATTTGATATCACTTATCTCCCTTGGAGAGCCATCTAGGGACAGGCTCTGGCGGACTTTATAGCAGAGTTCACTGCAAAGGATGATCTCCCAAAGAGTGGTGGAGCCCCTACTATTTTGTGGAAAATGTATAGCATCCAATGGTCGTTACTCTGGAGTCGGAACCGTGCTAGTAACCCTAGAAGATCGATCAATTTGCTATGCTTTGAAGCTTGACTTCCCTGTAATGAACAACGAAGCTGATTATGAAGCTCTGATTGCTGGACTCACATTGCCAGACAATCGAAAATAAAATCTCTTGATATTTTTTGTGATTCACAGTTGGTAGTATACCAAGTCAAGGGATATTACCAAGTTAAAGGACAACAACTCGCCCCGTACCTTACCCCAATTCCAAGAGCTATTGACTAGCTTTGAGTATTATGACATCACACACATTTCCTGGGACCAAAACAAAGAGGCCGACGCAGTGGCAAAGTTTTCTAATACTGGGATGCACAATAAATAGGCTTGGCTCTAGGTACTAGAGACGGAGCCTGAGAAGGAGTCGTAGATGACCCCGATTAACAACTATTTGCTATAGGGAGTCCTTCCCGAACAGTAGAATGAAAGGTGATAAGTGCTCCGCAAAGCGCACAATATATCATTTAGGAAGGAGTCATGTATAAAAAGGGCTTTTCCGTTCTTCTGCTTCAGTGTATCTCTCATGATGAAGTAAAACGAGTCTTAAAGGAAGTTTATGAAGGGGAATGTGGCAATCACACCGGGAGGCAAATCCTAAAAAAGAAAACACTCCATTATGGGTATTATTGGCCGATTGTCAACTGAGATGCTATTGATTCTGCTAGGCGATGTGATAAGTGCCAAATGCATGAAAAAGTTCCGAGAGCTCCGCCGACAGAAATCTCACTAATGGTAAGTCCCTGGCCATTTTCCGTATGTCTGATAGATATTATCGGTTCCTTACCAATCTCTAGAGGTGGTGCGAATTACGCAATGTCTTAGTTGCTTACTTTACTAAATGGGACGAAGTAGAACCTTTAGCCATGATTACGACAAAGAAAGTAATCAACTTCATCGTATGGAACATGATCGTTTGTGTTGGCCTTCCGCGAACCACTGTAACTAATAATAGGACTCAATTCGATAGCGCTGAATTCAATGACTTCTGCCAATGACATTATATTGAAAAGCGATTTGCGGCAGTTGCTCACCCTCAAGCAAATAAGCAAGTTGAATCTGTGAACAAAATCATAAAGTTCATTCTGAAGAAGCATTTGGAAAAGGCTAGAGGCAAGTGGGTGGATGAACTCCCAACAACATTATGGGCTTACAGAACCACCCACAAGTCCATGACTGACCATACTCCATTCGCCCTTGCCTACGGCTCTGAAGCCGTCATTCCGATTGAACTCGAAGTTCTTTCAATCGAGTGACCTACTGCGATCCCATAATGAATAGAGAGCTCCTCTTGGAATCTCTAGACTTTGTAGATGAGAAGCACGAGGAAGCTGATTTGAGGGTAGCTGCACATCAACACCAAGTCGCCTGATACTACAATACTAAAGTCTGACCTAGAACCATTGAAATCGGCAATCTCATCTTGAAACGCGGTTTTCCTGCTCCATCACACATGAATCCTACTTAGGAAGGACCATATGTCATTGAACAGAGGCTAGGATAGGAAACTTTCAAGCTAGTGACTGTTGATGGCATCACACTCCCAAGAGTGTGGAATAGCGAGCATTTACGACCCTATTTCACTTAGTTTATTCATTTTCATTTAGTTGTATTCAATTTCCGAATTTGCTTTAGCATTAGATTTTCCAAATATGTATTAAGAAAAATTATGTCATTTCTTCCCATTTAGCAAATAAAGTTTGAAATTTCCTTTATATCTGTTATTGCTGTAGCATTACATATTAGTTACGATACCCGACTAACTAATATTGACATGTTCGAGCAGGTTCCCAGAGTTTGGAGCTAGTCGATTACATAAGTTGACGATTGAACTAAACAAAATGAACATGGTCCGACCATTCATTCAATGATTCTCACTCACAACCCGATGGATGAAGTACCTAATGAGAACTGGATATGGCTTGACCATCCGATAACCAAATTAATCCCGAGCGATGGGACATACATGAATCAAAAGCGATCTTGACATGACCGATTGCTCGCTAAGTCAAACCCCAGACTTAGGGGTAAATCAATCAATTAAGGAATGTATGGTCCGACTATTTTCCGAAATAACTCTAAGCCCCAGAGTATGGGCTGGAGTATAAACATAATTTGGGTGCGATTCGACCACCTGCCAGCTAACTCTTTTCCCCAGAGTGTGGATATGAGTATAAACAAATAGATGAGTGCGGTTTGACCACTCACTATGCCATAAACTCTAACCTAAAACCGACAGGAGGAGTATAAACTCGCTAAGGATGGAGTTCGACGATCCACTATCTAACTCCGCTAACATGAGACTGGAGGCAAGAGTATAATCACTCAAACTGCTGAATCCGACGACGCAACACTAGGGCTCGAGACCAGTGTTTGATACAACTTAAGGCCACGACCACATGGAGGCCTTGAACAAAAATTAATGGACAATTGTTCGAATTAACGAGTACATTGAATGGAAAAGTAATAGCTCGACTACTTAGACAAAATTCACATAAGAGTTCAACAGAAAACAAAGAACTTTTATTTGCATATTAAACTTGAAAATTGTGGTACAAGTTTATTCAAAAGCAGGGGCCTTATCCGCACAGTCACGGCCAACAAAAAAGAAAAGCAGCTATACAAGCTATGTACAAACTAAGCCGAAGTGACGGCTATTTATTTTGCAATTTTTCTCTTTTGGATTTTTTGGGAGTGGCGTGACCCGAGTTTTCACCTGTTTTCTTTTTGATCCTTTGCCACCTTTGACAGGAGAGCGTTCAGAGGTTCGAGGGAGTTCTTTGGCAACCGAACTTGTAGTGGGATGAGATTAGGATCGCCGATTCCATATCAGCGAGTTCGGACATAGCCTTTTTCTACAATAACTCCTCTCTCTCGATGCGCTCCTTTAAGCTGAGCTCATTGGTATGTTCGGAGGCACCAGTGATCACGATGTCATCTGATTCATCTGGCAACGGCTGATCGTCAGTTTATTCATCATCAAGTGCTCCTATAACTTGAGCATCGGGCCTTGGAATGTCAATGGCCGCCGGAATTTCAGTAAATATATATTGTTGTTCCATGGCGGCACCGCTACCTTAAGTTTGGCTAGGACCCAGAAGACCTGCGGATTCGTGGAAATAAGAAAATAAACCTACAACTATTGGGCATGAGGAACAAAACCTTTCAAATAATGGAGAGTAAAGCGGGATACCTGTTTTCGACTGACTTTAAGTTGTTGCCGGAGTGTTAGAATAAGAGTCGGCACCTTTGATTAATAGTCGGGTCTGTCCGGATCATAGCTCAGATCCTGTCCCGGGCCAAGAGAAACTGCCACTCCAGCTGTTTGAAGTGAAGGGGGACCTTTGGGATCAGACTCTGAAGACTTAGCAATATGTTCCCTTTGCCGGATGTTGCTAAAATATCAAAGTATCAGAGTCTCGCAACAGCAAGGTCTAAAGGTTCATTCCCACGAAGAATCTCCCGTATTAGCTTCTCTTTATCAAAATCAACTTCACCAAGGGCTTTCTTCTTCATTTCAACAATATATTCCTAAGTCTAGACGAGTGATTCAAGATAGCCCTCTCTAAGAAAACTCAAATTACAATGGATTAGGACTTTAGCATTATATTTAACGATCAGAGTATCAAACATGTCCTTAATCTCATTTTGACCAACTTCTTTGGCATCTTCTAACTGGGCCTCGATCTGCTCTCTAACCTCCTTGCAACCCACTTCTCTTGCCTCTTCCTTGAGGACTTCAATTTGAGCGAGTTGCTCGTCAAGTTTAATTTTCAGTCCCCGGGCTTCGACGGCCTCTTCGAAATATCTTTGCGACTCTTCTTGAGCTTCGAGTTTTTCTTCCTTCTCATTTTAAGGAGTTCTTCGAGTTCCTCAATGCGGCGGGCTAGAATGTTTTTCTCATTTTGCAGTGTTATCTTTTTCCAAAGCAAGCACACTGCTACGGTTGAGGGCAGCATCTTGCTCCTTTTTGTGAGCCGCTTATAGATGACTAACCGCCTCGAATCTCTCTTTGGCACTCTTTTCTGCTGTGGTTAGCTTCACTATCAGCTTCGAAATCTCATCATCTTGATGTTTAATTATGTCTTTATTATGGATCGCCTCTAGCTTAAGACAATCGATTTCATGTTGTCTCTCGATAGACACCTCAGAGATTTTTTTGGCTAAATGCTGAAATCCTTCATGCTACACAAAATGTCATTGATGCATGCAAGGGAACTCACTTTAGCACTCCCTGGAATTATATGGATGGAAGGAAGGTACTTAAGCCCATCGAAGTAAATTTTTGGAAAATTGACCTTAAGTTCGGCTAATTTTCCTATCGTGGAAGCCTTTAGAGCCGTAGCAGGCAAAGCTAAATCTGAAGTAACAATTGGGCGTTTGCTCAACCTACAATTGCGGGACTGTCTCGAACCGGATGAGCCATAATACTGCTCAGGCGGCATAATAGTTTGAGGAGCATGGAAAGAAGTCTGATCGCCGCTATGTACAGGAAGATTGGGCTGAACTTCCTGATAGGACAATTGAGATTGGGGCTAATGTTTAGAAGATGAAGACTCCCTCGAACGATGACTTCTTTCCCGACTGTCATCTCTCTCTCGACACCTACCCAAGTCTAGACCGTGGTTGGATTCATACTGTGGTGACGAGCTCCTCAAGCGATCGAAGACACGACATTGAGACATTACACCTGCAAACCAAAAAAGAGTGTATAAGTGACAATCAAAGAAAAAATAGACATAAATTGTGTAGTGAAGTGCGCATGATTGTGAGGGTCCTAGGGTCCCCTTGACGGACCAGTTGCTGCAGCCTTGCTCATTAGAGTATTCTCCCCTTTGCTAGTGGGTGGAATGTCGTCACTACTCCTGGTGGGGAATTGGGCCCCCAATACTGATGTTGGGGAAGTCAAAAGTCATGATATCATTGGGGATCAAGAGATTCAAGAACCCTTCCATTGAGCTTTCTAAATGTTGAGAGAAAGACTCTTCTTCAATAGAGGTGATAATAAACTCGGGGTCTTTAGCGGGTTTCTCCTACGGAGTTTATATGTGAGCTTTTTTCTTCTTCTTATTGGCATGTAAGATTATGCGCCTTGTGATTGTTCGACCATAGATGCATTGCCCCAGCCTGCATCAGCATAGCCAGGCTTGTTGGTTTCGACACCTCTAATTTCGCTCTCTTCGGCATCGTCCTGAACCCCCTCGACTGGGGCATGACAGGGCTATTAGTACCGCTTCTGCAGCATTCCTTGGTAGTGCAGCGATTCCTGAAAGCCCGATGTTGTGACCTTCTTCTAACAACCCAAAAAAGATAACCATTCATTGGTTTGAAGGATCTGATGTCCCTGTCCTCAATTGGGGTGGCACGGATTGCAGAAACCGCCCTCGAGAAACTGTCGTCTTCTGGACGTGGATGGACACCTAAAAATTTTCAAAGTATTAGTTAGTTCAGGATACAACTTGGGCTAAAGAATTAAGAATAAATTGAAGACAACACTTACATCCTTCCATCCATTGCCTCACGAAGCTAAGCGGACAACGTATGTAAACCATTTGCGTTTAAAGATGCCGAGCTTGTTCCAAGCGCCAGTTAGAAATTGAAAGTTGGGCGAAGGCTCGAGGAAAGTGTAAGAAAGGGTTCCCGTCCGTCATTTTAAATTGTAAATAAACCTGATGTCCTCGGGAGATGGCGGGCAGAATGGAACATCCATAAATAACAAGAAAGTGCCATGAAGAAAAGCATAGTTGTTCGGATGCAGTTGATCGGGAGCTATTCCTAGATAATTTAGCATTTCTCGGATGAAAGAATTAAAAGGTGGCACACATCCGTCCCAGCACATGAATTTATTGCATGCCGTATATCCCTCCGGGGGCAAATGAACCCCGTCATTCACTAATGGGACTAGAACATCTCCAAACCGAATCCCGTGTTTAGAGCATAGTCTACGGAGAGTGGCAGCGCCAATTCTAGAGGCTTGGGAATCCATCGGGTTATCTAGATGAAATAGCACCTTCTATGGTGTCAGGGGTAGGACTTATACTTTCCGCTGGAAGGACGGGAACATTGGAGAAAAGATCGGCCAACGGGCCGAAAACCTTCGGTTGATCAATTTGACGATCAGGGGAGAGTCTACCAGAAATAGTTGCGGAACTTGACTCGGCTCTGGGATTGCTAAGTTGTGAAGGTTGTTCAGAAGGCATTGCAGCTAAATGTTCTGAATGTCATGAGCTCATATCAACTAAACTCAATAGATAATCGAGATTAAAAAAATTTACCTGTCCCCCCATGCTAAGTGTAAGCTAGTGTGGTGCAATGTTGTGTAGTGCAGAGATAAACAATTCAAAATTAAAAGCAAATGTAAGTGACGAGACTTTGGATTCCGGCCAGAGTGACCGCATCGCTAACCGTCTCAACTGGCATTTAGATTGATCAGTTGTGTAAGCTTTAGGATTGACCATCGGCATATCGAAGTGTGAAGTCCATTATTAAAGTTCATATGTTAAGTTTTAGTTCATAATCTAAATCCCAGGAGTTTGATCATTCAATTTTGAGTTCGATATTGGATATGTAAGTCCTGTTGTTCGTTATCGTCACATGTTCAAGTTCACTGAGATGGGTGGGTTCTAATTGTTTATGCAAGTAAATATGGATTGGTTTTCAAGTTTAATTCAAAGCTTAGAATCAGCTAAGTACCCATAGTTGATCCTTATATCAAAAAATAACCGATCCCTATTTGTACCGATCCCTTTCTCTTATCACAACCGATCCATCCTCATACACAAAACAACTGATCCCTCCACTTAGCCGCTTTCACAATTCTCCTAAATCCACAACCGATCCCTCTCGCAAAGCAAATAGCCAATCCCTTCATGCTCCATAAATGACCGATATCCCCACTCAACAATGCAACTGTACCCTTCCTCCTCAAACTCCAATACTAATTCCTTTCCTTCAATGTTCTCATACTTCCCACAAACATTCACTCTGATCCCTCTCCTTCACCTATGTTCCAACCAATCCCTCGCTCAATCCATACGCCTCGTTTTACTCGAACAATTTCGACCATCACCTCTCCATCTAATTACAAAGTTATAACTTCATACGCATCGACTCTAACTCATCCACCAACGTCATCGAACCTATTATCTCATCTTAAGTTAAAGGCTAAAGGCAAGAAAACCTACCTAAGTTTAAAGAATGCGAGTTGCTCGAGAGAAGATTTTCAACTTCGGTCCAGGTTGAAGATGGAGTGGTGGTCTGGAGCAAAAGAAGATAATGAATCTAAGGAAGGGGGCGATGTTTGATTGAAAGGAATGGGATCAGGTTGATGAAAGTATGAAAGGTTTGGCTCTAAGGAAATGGGAGGAGGGTTCGGTCATGAAGATAGTGAAAATAAATGGAGGAAAAGTGAATAAGTGAAGGTTGAGGAAGAAAGGTGTTAGCTTATATATAGGGGATGAGGGTTCGGCCCACCTTTTCATTCTCTATGAATCCAAAAGGATTGGGTTACCAACATAAGGAGGGATCAGGTACGATCCCTTGACTTGGGGATCCATTCGATCCTTATCAACATAAAAAAATTCTGATCCCTATTAAAAAAAATAGAAAAGGGAAGGGATAGGCCCTATGTGCACGAAAAAAAGAGAGAGAAAGGGGGGATCGGCTAGAAGAATGTCAATCCCTAAGAAAATAAAAAAAGAGAAAGAGAAGAAAGAGAGGAGGGATCAGTTATGAACCCTATGTGCATGCAAAGATGGACATGAAAATTATATAAAGTACATATATATAAAATTTAATGAAATTGCATCCGGTTCAATCAAAATTGACAACAATCTGTGAGCGTGCAACGCGTCCGGGAGCCAACGACAAGAACATGTACCTGAACGTGCATGTGTATAGTATAAAAGTTCAAATTTTGAAATCGATAGAAATTGAATTCAAACTTGAAGCTTTCAAGGTCGAGGCTGGATCGGATAACCAAAGCTTACTAGTTTCATAGAACCAGACATAGATATCAACTGATAGAATATAATCCTGAATTTATGCTATTGGAAATCAACCGAGCGTCATGAGGATCAAAGAGAGGCATGACACTTTGGGAAGTAGTTCGACGGAAGGACAATGACTATTCAGAAAACTGGATGGATTTCTTGTCGACGACTCTAACTTGCTTCGATTCAAAGTACGTCATGTTCAGCGCAAGACATACTTTAAAGGGCAAGTGTTATCCGGCATTTTAACCTGGCTATATCTGAACTGATTGAACAAGTTAGATTCGATTGTCATCAAGGCCGGTAAGTCTAGAGCGATGATTGTGGGGACCAAAGATCAAGTACAAATGATAATATGAAGCCGTGACCGAACGAAATTGGGAGATATGCAATGCAGAATGTTCAGAGTATGGAATATAGTTTAACATAGAAAAGGGGTCGGCTATAATCGCTCTTAAACATAGGGATTGACCTATTTCAACCAAACAAGGGCAAGTCAATGGGAAACAATCAATATCTCAAAATCCATAAGTCCAATGCATATGAAATTTTGTGAGCAAGATGTGAGGACCCTAGGGAGCATATCCTACGAATCACACCTTAAAAGGATGAAACAAGAGGGATCGACCCTCTTCCCTCAATAGGGATCGTTTAGAATTAGGAAAAACTCACCTTACAGCAAAGATTGAGCAATAACTCAAGTTCTACTAATCCATTTGGCATGAAACTTGGAGGCTAAGATACTACAACATGGGAAAGCTCCTATAGAGATTGCACCCCCAAATTCCTCCAAAATAGGGATCGGCGCCTATCCTTATTTTTTGGGATTTGGGCCATGCGATCCCTCTTATGGGTTCATATGTTTTTGGAGATCCTTCTGCCAAATTTGCAAGAAGATATTTTGCCATCTTCCTCTATAAATACAGGCTTAATTGTTCATTTTTGGGACTTTTACCCTGCTACTTGCTCTGTACTATATTGTAACTAAGGATTTTCATCTGATCACTATTGTACTCAGTTTATAAAGTGATTAATAAAGCTATCTATTCAAAGTGGACGTAGGCAAATAACGCCTAACAACTATAAATCGTTGTGTTCTTGTTATTGCTTTGATTTTCTGTCATTTAATTGCTTATTACCTCTATTTTCATTTTATATTCTTCGTTTATCTCTCTATAAAACCTCTATTGGGTGTTTGTGCCAATTTTTTGTGCAAACAGTTTTATAATATTAAACAATTCAGATGACTTGAGTTTCTCACGCTGGTTTACCAAACTAATCCGGGTGTTATTTTCTTATAATGCTCAGGTCAGCACCATGTATATTTCTAGATTTTGTTGATATTCATTGGAGCTCTTGGAGAGGAGCTAGATGATTACTGGCCATAGTTTTTAATTTCGCTGCATTACTTATTTTTATCAGCAATTATAAGGACATGCTGTTATAACTGTCCAGGCTGTCGATATGTTAGTTTGCTCTTATTATTGTATCCATAAAGTTATCTTTTATAAAGACCATTTTGGGATATTATGTATTATCATTCCGCATGTGAGATTCTATTTTTTTTCCTCCTCTTCTTGTTCATTTTTCTTCTTTCTTTTACCGTAATGTTTTGTCTTTCTGGCACTTGGATGCTCAACACGTGATTACCATGGATGTATTAGTGTCGACATTCAGGGGTCAAAAAGGCAATCATTACAAAAATTCATACATAATAAGAGATACATGTGGTGGAGGATTCAAACCATATAAACATGATGAATTTGTATTCATATAAAATAGAAAGTTACTTTGAGATGTGTTATCCCACCTTTTGGCAAGGCCGAGATACCAAGGGACTGACTAAAGACCAGGAGTCACTCGTCATGGATATCGATGAATTTTGTCCGAGTCTGGATTGAGCCACGATTAACAAGACATAACAAGCAAAGCCAGGAAAGCCAACGTTCCAAGTTTCAAGTCGATCCGAGGTCGTATGCTCAAGATATGATCGATGCAAGATGAAGGGGAAGACCACAATTTCGTATCCATCGATGTCGTCTCCTTCGTATCCATCGGCAAGGTTTATGTTCGAATCCATCCAAGACATCACTAGTTCGAATCCATCAGTATAACTAGAGTTCGAATCGATGGCATTCGCATTGATCAGAAGGAAGGGAACTTCGCCTCCATCTGGTTCGTAACCATCAAACTTGGAAGTCCTTCATATCCATGGGTAACAGTATGCTCGAATCCATCCAGCTACAACAACTTCGTATCGATGAACCATAGCGTGTCACGATCGATACGACGAAACTCCTGTTCGAATCCATCTGGGAGTGAAGCCTTCGAATCCATCGAGTCAAAGCAGCGAAGTCTCCGGGACGACTCGATCAAATAGGCGAATAAAGCAGATGAAAGCTAAAGTTTTGCTCCACGTCGTCACAAAGTCATATGCCCTGATCGATTCGAAGTGATCGATTCGAACAAACCAGCCTGCCGAGAAACACCAATTCGAATCGATCATAACTCGAGATCTATAAGTCCAAATGCTATGAAATTTTCACAGAAGCTTGAGCACATGTTGAAGAATGTCCACACCAAATTTCAGCTCGATTGGACAATTCCTTGATCGATTCGAATGGATTTCGAATCGACCCCAAAGTGGGCCCGGATTTCCTGAGAGCGGGCGCGTGGGCCCCCTCACGTGCCAGAAGTGGTGTCCTGAAATTTAGGCGAAATATCAGCCTCCTACACCTATAAATAGAGCCCCTGGTCATTCAGAAAAGGGGTCGGACAATTTTAAGAGCTAAAGAGCGCCCAGACTCTGCCAGATTTACTCCAAATCACCACCGCTACCTCATATTCAGACTTAGCTAATAAAATCAGTTGTACTACATTATAAGAAATTGTAATCTTCAAGTATCGAGCAATAAAATCATCAAACTTCATAGTAGACGTAGGCAAAACGCCGAACCACTCTAAATCGCTTGTCTTCGCATTTTACATTTCTGTTATTTGGAATTTTTGTTAGATAATCCTCAGTTTTAATTTTCTTTCTTCACTTTTATCTCTTCAAAAACTTCCGAAGAGTGTTGTGCCCATTTTCGGTACAAACACTTTGGTGCTTTCACTGAGAAAAACCAGTTTTTTCTCCTGCTCCTTGGATCTCCCATCGATACCGGATTGCATAAATCCAAGAGGAAGATCTAGATCTCTAATCCAGAATCCTTCCATTCTATTCAGATTTGCATAAAGTCTAGGAAAGGAATCCACCACTCAAAATGGTTAGCACAAGAACCGCTTCTACAACTGCTGACCAAGAGGGTCGGGATAGACAGAATCCTACGCAGCTGCCTCCAACCAACCAAGACAACATTGCTCACTCAGATCTGTCTAGGCCAGTCACTAGACAAGAGTTCCAAGTGTTGATCCAAGAACTGACTCAAAGTCGGAAACAATTAACTGAACAGCTTCGCGCTAACGCTGAATTGACCAATCAATTAAACCGCCGAAGGCGTAGGAGGGCCAGGAGAGATGATGTTTCCCACTCGTCCACTGATAGTTCTGCTTCATCTGACTATCACGGTAGATCTACACGTCCTCGATTAGACGTAAGTCACACACAAGCTACTGGATATCAACCTGCCTTGACCGTAGGACAATTGAGGGTTGGACCGTCAACTAGCCTCCAGACCGGGCCCTCATCACGAAGAGGTACTGTTCCGCAGTATACCACGGATAATCGCACTACAACTGCCGCGGTAGAAACAAGGGTTGATACCCGAAATCTGTCAGATCCGAATAATCAGCAACGTGGGCGTACTCCTGAACCATACGTCCCGGAAGTGTCGAGCCAAGGAGGCAAAATTTGGACCGTCGATAACGTTCGGTTCAAACTCGCAATGTGGAACCCGACCACACCTTAGCTCAGCATGCACAGAATGCGACAATGCTCGATATTTCCACCATGATACGCCAGATGATTCGCGAAAGCCAAGGGCTTACCAATGACGACTGGGGAATTTCTCGTAGTCATACTCCTTTCACGGATGAGATATTATACGCCGATCCTCCTCGGCGATTCGGAATGCCAACTCTCCCTATGTACGAAGGAAATTCTGATCCCAATCAACATATTTTGAAGTATGAGTGGTCAATGAGTGCCGCAAGGGCTGATGATGCAGTAAAATGCCGAAGTTTCCCCATCTCTTTGGGAGGAATCGCAACAATGTGGTTCACAAGGTTGCCACCTAGATCTATCTCTTCGTTCGATCAACTGGCTAAGAAATTTGTCGAACAGTTCCGTATGCATGTCGCTAGACCTAAAGACGTTAACACCCTATCTAGCGTCACCCAAGCTAAGGGAGAGACACTCAGACGTTATTTAGAAAGATTCCACACGGCATGTGTAGAGATTAGTAATCCTAACGATAACTCAATCTTGATGGCATTAACCAAAGGAATCGATCCCGATTTTGAGTTTGGAAATTGGCTAGCTGGGAAACCACCCGCATCGTTGGACCGTTTCTACTCCAAAGCCGCTCAATTCTTACGGTAAGAGGACGCGAAATAGTCTAGGAAGCAGGACGATGCGATGCCCAGAACTGAAGGAATACAAAGTAATGTGGCAGTTAAGCAGTCCGGTGAGAGTTTCGGAAAAGTTCAGTTGAATATACAAAACAAACAGACTCAGCCGCGAGGCAACAATGATAAGGATAAAAAGAGAGATCAGAACCGAGGCCCACGACGTAGGGCTCCAATGTTTGATAATTACACGCCGTTGAATACATCATTGGAGAATGTATATCTACAAACTTGCAACGCTGTGCAATATAAGAAGCCTGCTCCGAAGCAATCGTCGGAGAGGCAGATTCAAACAGGGAAGTTCTGTAGATTCCACAAGAGTTATGGCCACAATACCAATGAGTGTCGACATTTGCAAGACCTCATCGAGAAGTTGATCAAGGAAAGAAAGTTAGATCAGTTTGTGCGAGCACCGCAGCCTGGTGGTGCGGGCCCGTCGAATCAGAATCGTGCACAAAATCAGGAAAGACAAGAGGAACCCGCTCGTACGGGTGGAAGTCTAGTTATAAATACAATAAGTGGTGGTCCCCATCCAGCAGATAGAAGCTAGAGGGAAATGGAGTCATATGCCAGCTCTATCTGGCACACAGACTTCGAATGCTGCAGTAATTGTGAAGATGGAACTCCGGCTAAACAACAGAAAACAATGTCTGATGATATCATATTTAGAAGCAGAGACGCTGATAAGATCGAAGCCCCAACAATCGACCCACTGGTCATATCTTCCCAGGTAGGTCCTGCTTGGATGAAGAGGATCCTGGTTGACAGTGGGAGCTCCGTAAACATCTTCCTTAAACGAGCCTATGATTTAATGAAAATGGAAGCAAAGGACTTAAAACCTTGCCAATCTCGAGTTCACGGCTTCAATGGAAGTGCTACAATACCCACTGGAGTGGTGGAACTGCCAGTGGAGTTGGGAGTTGGAGAACGCCGGAGAGTCTGGATGTTGCAGTTTGTCGTTTTAGATATTGATTCACCTTACAATGCGTTTTTGGGCCGACCGGCCCTTGCTGAGTTCAGGGTAGCCATTGCCCCATGGTGTTTAACTCTGAAATTCCCTACTGATCATGGAATTGGAGTCATTCAAGGAGATCAGGCAGTAGGAAGAGCCTGTTATGTTGCTGAACTGCGCGAGGCGCAGATAAAGGAGAAAGGAAAGGGCGTAGAGGAATCTCTCTGCGTCCGTTTTGCTGATGATTGACAATTAGTGCCTGGGCCCCGGCCCGGGCACCACGACCAATCCCTTAAAGATCTTGACCCTAGAGACAACGAAGATAAAGACGAATCTAAAGAGAATCAAGCTTCCCCAGCCGAACTGACTGTGGACGTCCCAATCAGTGAGGATGATGATTCGAAAGTACTAAAAGTTGGATCTCAACTGGGAAGACAGACACAACAAGAATTGGTTGAATTTCTCCGGGAGAATCTCGACGTTTTCGCCTGGACACACTCTGATATGTGCGGGATCCCACCGGACATCACAAGTCACTCCCTGAATATTGATCCGCGGTATGTCCCGGTCAAACAGAAAAGGCGCGGTATGGATCCAGAGAGATCTGCCGCCCTTAAAGAGGAGATTGATAAGTTACAATCAAATGGGTTCATACGAGATGCTTTGTATCCAGAATGGGTGTCAAATCTTGTATTGGTTCGAAAACCGAACGGGAAATGGAGAACTTGCATCGACTATTCTGACTTAAACAAGGTTTGTCCGAAGGATAGTTTTCCACTTCCCCGAATTGACCAGCTCGTAGATTCAACGACTGGGCACGAATTATTATCTTTCATGGATGCTTATTCTGGCTACAATCAAATACCTATACATTTGCATGATCAAGAACATACCAGTTTTGTGACCGATCTGGGACTCTACTGCTACAGAGTCATGCCTTTTGGTCTAAAAAATGCCGGAGCAACATATCAACGCTTGGTCAACCGAATGTTTGCCAACCAGATCGGGAAGACCATGGAGGTTTATATAGATGACATGCTAGTAAAATCTCGATTCTCCACAGATCACGTCAAGGATTTAAATTCGATGTTCTGCATTCTTCGAGAATATGGAATAAAGCTCAATCTATTAAAGTGTCACTTTGGTGTCACCTCTGGAAAGTTCCTCGGATTTATCGTTAACGCTCGAGGGATAGAAGCAAATCCCGAAAAGATTTGGGCAATAAGGAACTTGCAAACTCCAAGAACCATAAAGCAAGTCCAGAGTCTCAACGGGAAAGTAGCAGCATTAAGCAGGTTCATTTCAAAATCCACCGATAAATGCATTCCTTTCTTCGATCTGATCCGGAAGGGAAAGCGAAACTTTGAATGGACAATGGAATGTGAAGACGCATTCCGATCGTTGGTTCAACATCTCTCCACACCACCGATCCTGTCAAAGCCGGTAGACCACGAACAATTGTACCTTTATCTAGCAGTATCGGAGCATGCAATCAGCGCTGCTTTGGTTCGAGAAGAAGGCCGAATACATAAACCAGTCTACTACATCAACAAACGATTGACTGGAGCTGAGAGAAATTATCCAAAACTAGAGAAGTTAGCTTATTGCCTTGTCATTGCATCAAGAAAACTCCGTCCATATTTCCAGGCACATCCTATTATTATTTACACCGACCAGCCATTACGACAGGTCCTTACGCGGCCTGAGACGTCTGGTAGGTACTCAAGTGGAACATCGAACTGAGCCAGTTTGATATTACTTACTCTCCTAGGCGAGCCATTCAAGGGCAAGTCCTAGCCGATTTCATAGCTGAATTTACCGTTCCAGAAGACTTGCCCGAAACCAGTGAATCCCCCGATTACATCTGGAAGCTGTATACTGACGGTGCATCAAACGACCGGTGTTCGGGCGCTGGTGTTGTACTTGAACTCCCGAAGGCCGATCTATATGTTATGCTTTGAAGTTTGGTTTTCGTGCAACCAATAATGAAGCTGAATATGAAGCCCTCTTAGCTGGACTAAAATTTGCCAGAGATTTGAGAATTATCGCTGTGGAAATTTATTGTGATTCACAATTAGTTGTGTGCCAAGTACGGGGAGAGTATCAAGCGAGAGATCGAAGGTTGGCTGCTTACTTGGCTCGAGTTCAGGAAGTACTGAATCAGTTTGATTATTATGCCATTTATTATATACCTCGAGAACGCAATCAAAAAGCCGATTCATTGGCGAAGTTAGCCAGCACAGGTGAAGCACAACAAATGGGACTTGTCCCCGTCGAAACTTTGTCCTCCCCAAGCATCGATCAAATAGAGACGAATTTTGTGTTTGAAACCGCTCCCAGTAAAGAATCATGGATGACTCCGTATCAAAATTACATTGAGAATGGGAGATTGCCTGAGCATAGAAATGAGAAAAGGCAAATTCTACGAAAAGCTTCACGGTTCGTCATTCAGGATGGAGTCATGTATAGAAAAGGTTATTCTGTTCCTCTCCTCCGATGTATCGTGCACGATGAAATCAAACGAGTGTTACATGATGTACACGAAGGAGAATGTGGCGATCACACCGGTGGACAAGCTCTTGCTAAGAAAATACTCCGATACTACTAGCCGACAGTGAACCGAGATGCAGCAAACTATGCCAGAAAGTGCGATAGGTGCCAGAAACACTCCCGAATTCCAAGAGCCCCACCTACCGAGATAACTCAAATGGTCAGTCCCTGGCCATTCACTATGTGGGGCATCAATATCATCGGCGCTTTACCTCTGGCAAAAGGTGGTGTGAAGTACGCCATCGTCGCCGTTGACTACTTTACAAAATGGGCTGAAGCCGAAACTCTCGCAATGATTACGACAAAGAAAGTAATAAATTTCGTAGTTCGCAATATCATCTGTCGATTTGGACTCCCGCATACCATCATCACCGATAATGGAGCCCAATTCGAAAGTGCAGAGTTCAAGAACTTCTGTCAATGTTTTCATATCCATAAAAAATTCTCGGAAGTTGCACATCCTCAGGCAAACGGTCAGGTCGAAGCTGTCAATAAAGTTATAAAATCTATCCTAAAGAAACGACTGAAAAAGGCCGGGGGCAAATGGGTTGATGAACTTCCTATGGCATTATGGGCTTATCGAACGACTCACAAGACTGCAACCGAACACACCCCGTTTTCCTTATCTTATGGCTCGGAAGCCGTTATTCCGGTCGAAACGGAAGTGTTTTCCCATCGCGTGACTTATTATGATCCGAAAACAAACGCTATATTGCTTGCTGAATCTTTGGATCTACTGGATGAGATGCGGGAAGAGGCCGATTTGAGAGCGGCCGCATATCAAAATCGAGTCACCCGGTTGTACAATGCCAAAGTTCGACCTCGGACTTTTGAACTCGGCGATCTCGTTCTCAAGAGAATCTATCCGGTTCCTTCGCACATGAAACCGAACTGGGAAGGACCATATGTGATTACACAAAGACTCGGAGATGGCACATTCAAACTATCGACCGTTGACGGTCTTAATTTGCCAAGGGCCTGGAACGGCGAGAGTCTCCGTCGCTACTACATATGACAGGCTTTATTTATTTTATTATATTTTTCCATTTAGCAGTTTACTTTTGCATTTCGAAATTAGAATTTGTAATAAGGCAACTGACTTTGTCATATTTTCTTATTTCAGCAATAAAATGCCATGTCTTTGAGCCAGAGCTGTGATTCATTGAATACGATATACGACATCACGACGCACGAAGAACTAAATTCCATCATGCAGTGGAATTTATTCAAGTAGGGAGTGGCTGTGATACGACCGGCCACTCACTAAGTGAAACCCGAGCTCGTGGACAAGCCATCACATCAAGGCAAAAAATGGGCTGATACATTACAATCCCTTACTTAACTCCGTACTCCTAGAGTGCGAGACAGAGTATAAACATTAACTTAACTCCGTTCTCCCAGAGTGCGAGACGGAGTATAAACATTACTTAACTCCGTACTCCCAGAGTGCGAGACGAAGTATAAACATTAACTTAACTCCGTTCTCCCAGAGTGAGAGACGGAGTATAAACATTACTTAACTCCGTACTCCCGGAGTGCGAGACGGAGTATAAACATTAACTTAACTCCGTTCTCCCAGAGTGCGAGACGGAGTATAAACATTACTTAACTCCGTACTCCCAGAGTGAGAGACGGAGTATAAACATCACTTAACTCCGTACTCCCAGAGTGCGAGACGGAGTATAAACATTAACTTAACTCCGTTCTCCCAGAGTGCGAGACGGAGTATAAACATTACTTAACTCCGTACTCCCAGAGTGCGAGACGGAGTATAAACATTACTTAACTCCGTACTCCCAGAGTGCGAGACAGAGTATAAACATTACTTAACTCCGTACTCCCAGAGTGCGAGACGGAGTATAAACATTAACTTAACTCCGTACTCCCAAAGTGCGAGACGGAGTATAAACATTACTTAACTCCGTACTCCCAGAGTGCGAGACGGAGTATAAACATTAACTTAACTCCGTACTCCCAGAGTGCGAGACGGAGTATAAACATTACTTAACTCCATACTCCCAGAGTGCGAGACGGAGTATAAACATTACTTAACTCCGTACTCCCAGAGTGCGAGACGGAGTATAAACATTACTTAACTCCGTTCTCCCAAAGTGCGAGACGGAGTATAAACATTAACTTAACTCCGTTCTCCCAGAGTGCGAGACGGAGTATAAACATTACTTAACTCCGTACTCCCAGAGTGCGAGACGGAGTATAAACATTAACTTAACTCCGTACTCCCAGAGTGCGAGACGGAGTATAAACATTAACTTAACTCTGTTCTACCAGAGTGCGAGACGGAGTATAAACATTACTTAACTCCGTACTCCCAGAGTGCGAGACGGAGTATAAACATTAACTTAACTCCATTCTCCCAGAGTGCGAGACGGAGTATAAACATTACTTAACTCCGTACTCCCAGAGTGCGAGACGGAGTATAAACATTACTTAACTCCGTACTCCCAGAGTGCGAGACGGAGTATAAACATTAACTTAACTCCATACTTTCAGAGTGCGAGACGGAGTATAAACATTACTTAACTCCATACTCCCAGAGTGCGAGACGGAGTATAAACATTAACTTAACTCCATACTCCCAGAATGCGAGACGGAGTATAAGCATACATCAACTCCATACTTATCCCCAAGACTGGGGGCAGAACCAAAGCAAATATTGAATTGAAGACAAAAGAGAATATGTTTTCATTTCCATTATCAACAAAAAGAATCTTTGGATCTACTGGATGAGATGCGGGAAGAGGCCGATTTGAGAGCGGCCGCATATCGAAATCGAGTCACCCGGTTGTACAATGCCAAAGTTCGACCTCGGACTTTTGAACTCGGCGATCTCGTTCTCAAGAGAATCTATCCGGTTCCTTCGCACATGAAACCGAACTGGGAAGGACCATATGTGATTACACAAAGACTCGGAGATGGCACATTCAAACTATCGACCGTTGACGGTCTTAATTTGCCAAGGGCCTGGAACGGCGAGAGTCTCCGTCGCTACTACATATGACAGGCTTTATTTATTTTATTATATTTTTCCATTTAGCAGTTTACTTTTGCATTTCGAAATTAGAATTTGTAATAAGGCAACTGACTTTGTCATATTTTCTTATTTCAGCAATAAAATGCCATGTCTTTGAGCCAGAGCTGTGATTCATTGAATACGATATACGACATCACGACGCACGAAGAACTAAATTCCATCATGCAGTGGAATTTATTCAAGTAGGGAGTGGCTGTGATATGACCGGCCACTCACTAAGTGAAACCCGAGCTCGTGGACAAGCCATCACATCAAGGCAAAAAATGGGCTGATACATTACAATCCCTTACTTAACTCCGTACTCCTAGAGTGCGAGACAGAGTATAAACATTAACTTAACTCCGTTCTCCCAGAGTGCGAGACGGAGTATAAACATTACTTAACTCCGTACTCCCAGAGTGCGAGACGAAGTATAAACATTAACTTAACTCCGTTCTCCCAGAGTGAGAGACGGAGTATAAACATTACTTAACTCCGTACTCCCGGAGTGCGAGACGGAGTATAAACATTAACTTAACTCCGTTCTCCCAGAGTGCGAGACGGAGTATAAACATTACTTAACTCCGTACTCCCAGAGTGCGAGACGGAGTATAAACATTACTTAACTCCGTACTCCCAGAGTGCGAGACGGAGTATAAACATTAACTTAACTCCGTTCTCCCAGAGTGCGAGACGGAGTATAAACATTACTTAACTCCGTACTCCCAGAGTGCGAGACGGAGTATAAACATTACTTAACTCTGTACTCCCAGAGTGCGAGACAGAGTATAAACATTACTTAACTCCGTACTCCCAGAGTGCGAGACGGAGTATAAACATTAACTTAACTCCGTACTCCCAAAGTGCGAGACGGAGTATAAACATTACTTAACTCCGTACTCCCAGAGTGCGAGACGGAGTATAAACATTAACTTAACTCCGTACTCCCAGAGTGTGAGACGGAGTATAAACATTACTTAACTCCATACTCCCAGAGTGCGAGACGGAGTATAAACATTACTTAACTCCGTACTCCCAGAGTGCGAGACGGAGTATAAACATTACTTAACTCCGTTCTTCCAGAGTGCGAGACGGAGTATAAACATTAACTTAACTCCGTTCTCCCAGAGTGCGAGACGGAGTATAAACATTACTTAACTCCGTACTCCCAGAGTGCGAGATGGAGTATAAACATTAACTTAACTCCGTACTCCCAGAGTGCGAGACGGAGTATAAACATTAACTTAACTCTCTTCTCCCAGAGTGCGAGACGGAGTATAAACATTACTTAACTCCGTACTCCCAGAGTGCGAGACGGAGTATAAACATTAACTTAACTCCATTCTCCCAGAGTGCGAGACGGAGTATAAACATTACTTAACTCCGTACTCCCAGAGTGCGAGACGGAGTATAAACATTACTTAACTCCGTACTCCCAGAGTGCGAGACGGAGTATAAACATTAACTTAACTCCATACTTTCAGAGTGCGAGACGGAGTATAAACATTACTTAACTCCATACTCCTAGAGTGCGAGACGGAGTATAAACATTAACTTAACTCCATACTCCCAGAATGCGAGACGGAGTATAAGCATACATCAACTCCATACTTATCCCCAAGACTGGGGGCAGAACCAAAGCAAATATTGAATTGAAGACAAAAGAGAATATGTTTTCATTTCCATTATCAACAAAAAGAATCTGATTACAAGCTGGTTCAAAAAATTCCTACTAGTGGGAGCCGAGTCCACATCTATACACGGCTATAGAAAAATCAAAAAGAAAAAGCAAAACACTACCCCCGAACATGACAGCGAACTAAAGGAAGCGCTCAATCTTTCTTCTTCCTCGGTTTCTTTTTCGGGGTAGTCCCGCTAGATCTGCTACCCAACTTCTTCCTTAATCTTTTGCTCTTCTCCGGTTTGCTCTCCGATTGCGACATAATGTCAACATCCTCCTCGGAGCTTGAGGCAACAGATATTCTCTTGGAGGATGGAACTGGAGGCAAAGGAGCTGTAACAGGAAGTGGGGCAGGAGCGCTTGCAATGACCACAGTGCCGCCCGGCGATATCATCATTAGTGGGGCATGGCCAGATGGATTCATGCCTGCTGTCACTGATGCCATCTCAGCATTGATGGCGGCCAAAATTTCATCCTCACGAGATGCTTGGGCCACGCTGGACGTGCTAGTGGCTGGCATAAAGGAACTAACAGCTGGAGCGACCCCGCTCATGGCAAAAGATGGATCCGCGAAAGGGTCGTTGGGTTGGCTAAGGAGTTCCTCAATCATCTGAGCATCGAAAGATAACATGCTCGCTTCTCCCTCTTTGCCAACCACAGTAGATGTCATAATGTCTTCGGTGATGATAGCCCCTTGCGCTTGATAAGAGACTTGAGATACAGGGGGCACAGAGATAGCGGCTTTGGTCACTGAAACGTGAAAAAGCGAAGATTGTTAGCAAAATGTAATGCTTCAGGTTCACCACACTAAGTGTATACGGGAAGCGTTCAAATACCTTCTTTAGCCTGACCCGAAGTGTGGGCAGGTGCAGAGACAGGGGGATCAACAGGAGACAATTGCGGCTGGTCAGGATTATAAGCGGGGACAGACTGGGGATCGACTGCGCCAGTGGCCTCATGCAATGTTGGAATTACAGCTCCAACACTTGCTTCATGATGCTCGATCCCCGAGCCCTCACCGGTCTCTATCTGTCGAACACCAAGCCTATCTTTCTCCACGGAAATCATCGCCTCGTGAAGAACCTTCCTCTCTTCCTCAGAAAGCAAGCGCATCTCAAGCTCGAAATCATCCAATGCTTCATCCGGACGCGCTGCTTTCTTCTCCGCCACCACCCTAGTCCAGGCGTTGTACAGAACCATAGAGTCATCACCAAGCCAAAATAAATTTCTATGCTCCAGCACATTAGCGTTGTATGTGACCCGGAGATCGTCAAAATCAGCTTCCATCCTGGACTGCTCAGCCATGACTTTTTCTTCGGTTTCTGCCTCCACAAACTTGTTTTTGGCCACCGCCGCAGCAAGTTCAGCTCGAAGTGATACGGCTTGGTCGCATGCCTCCTGAGCGGCGGTGTTTGCGTCATCTTTCTCTTTCACCATTTCAGCAAACTTGGCCTTAAGCTCGTTCAGCTCTTTAACGGCGGTGTCCCGCTCAGCTACGACGGTGGTATAGCGGTGGCCCATCCCTTCTACTAAGGCACAGTGTGCCTGCTGCATCCTCGCCATCTTCGCCATAGCCTCGTCATGCTTCTTAAGCGCTTGAATTTCTGAACTTCGAGACGATAGTGTCTCTGATTGAAGAACCTGAATGATGCGGTCTTTCTTGACATGATCAGCATCACGCTGCTCAATAATCTTTGCCCGGTCGAAAGCCACTTTTGAAACTTTTACAGCTGCTTCATACCACTCCTTGTATTGAGCGTTAAAGTCGCGGATATAGCTATGCGCAATATTTTTGGCATCCGGAGGAATCCTCTTGAGATGGGGAGGGAAGACATATGCATCCAGACAAATTTCTGGAAAGTCCTTTTTCATTTGAGCAAGCTGGATGGCTCCTTCACTTGTCAATTCAGCCGGAGCCTGTTCAACAATGGCAGCTGTCTGCGGTTCAACTCTTTGCCGCTGAGTTTCGGGCCTAGAAGATTGAGAAGGTTGTTGTTGCTGCAAAGACTCAGGAGGATCTATAGGGGCCCTAGGAGGCGGAGGAGAACGAGATCTCTGTCGGTACTGATGGCTCCTATCTCTGTCAGTACGATCTTGACCAGAATGGCCGCGCCAATAATCTCGGTCTCTATCATAACGTTCCTGGCTGGTGTAGCCTCGACCGTGATCCCTATCCGATTCCCTCCAGCGGGACTCATAATAAGAAGAAGATCGGCGTACATTGTGGAGCCTATCCAGAGTGGATCCACGACCTGACATCTCACCTGCGATAAGAAGGAACTGTAGTTTAGAATCCTACAAAAGCGATGTTCAATATGCGGAAATCATGAAGTGCTGTGGAAGTGTGTGTAAATGTGTAAACCCCCAGACCAACCGGAAGTGTTGACCGCACTCAAAGGGAAGGGCTCGCTCATATTTAAAACATCTTGAAATTCCTCCAACCCGGAATTGTGATGAATCGATATATAATCCGGATGTGAATATCATCAAGCCCTTTGAAAGTATCTCACGAATGAGAAGGGGCGGCCTTAGAGATTATAGCTCCAGAAGTGGGAGGAGACACATTTACAGACTTCCACCCCTTAGATTTAAGTTTTTTAGAAACGACGGTCTTGCTTTTCCGTCTTTCTCCCAATTCTTCAAAATTTCCCGAAAGATCGGCCATCGGCTCTACGTCTGTGTGAGTCCTTTCTTCATCGCTCACTTCGGTTATCACGACCCCGAGCGTTTTCTTCGCCATTTTCTTCTTCTTCTTCTTTTTCTTCTTCTTTGAGACGGGCTTTAGCATCCCTTCGGTGACTATGCTCTGATTCATTTCGATCAAGCCAAGAGTCCTTAAGTTATAATCAATCAACACCAAGTCGATGTATCTCGCATCGCTCGGGATCTCTTGAAGGCTCCGAATCATGCCCTTGTAATACCCGTTGTCGGGTCTGGAGATAATGGCTATAAGAAAAACAGGATGTCAATACCAATGCCAAAAAGCTATTAGTCAAAGAAATCGTCAACAGGTTACGACACTTACGTCTAGACAACCATCGCCTAGCAAAGCCAGGAGGACACCGGACATAAAACCATTCATTCTTGAAGTAACTAAGTCTGGTCCAGGCTCCGGTAATAACTTGACAGTTTCTCACTGCCTCCAGAAATGTAAAAGACGGACTATCGCCTCTGCTCTTGAAGTTAAATAGATATCTGATTTCCGTCGGCCTTGGAGGGCGGAAGAGGTGTTCCATAAATACAATAAACGCACTGTTTAGTAGCGCGTGCCCATTGGGATGTAATTGAGAGGGAGCGATTCCAAGAAATGATAGCATCTCCCTAATGTATTGATTAAATGGAGGGAGTGTTCCGGCCGCACAAGCATGTCGATAGAAAGCGGTATACCCTTCAGGCAGACAGTGAGGTCTGTCACTAGGTCCCGGCAATAGTACATCATCTAAAGAGATGTTATGTCTCGTACATATCCTACCCAGTAAGTTTTCGGAAATATTGGACTGAACGGAATCTATAGGGTCCTCAATAAATATAGCCTCTTGTAGCTCGTCAGGAGCTGGATCTACTACCTCCGCTGGGATGTCAGGAATTACAAGGACCGGAGGGGGAGAACTCTGAATCTCCTGCTGTTGAGAGCTCGAAGATTCCATAACTGACTACTTATCAGAAATCAGTGTTAAACAAACAATAAACCCGTGCATCCCGTAGTGTAAAGTGTGTGAAGTGCAGTGCAGCTAATACTTAGTAAATTCAGTAAAACCGAAGACAAGATGAAAACTTTGGAAATTATGAAGTTGGTTAGAGTGACCGTCATTGCTGACCGTCTTAAACCGTGTCGTCCAGAATTCATGGTGATTAGTTTGTGTTAATTTGTCAAAGTACAGTTCCATCGACGAGCTTCGAAGGATAGTCAAGTATGCAGTATAAAAGTTCAAGTCGAATGTGCAGAGATGAAGCTCGTCGGAATCATGCTATCGATCGTGTAAAAGTTTGTATCCATAAGCCTTTATTCGTATCGATCAAAGCCGGGATTTTAATTTCGAATCGATCAGAGAAGCATTGTCCTCAAATCGATCTCGGGCGAATCGATACGCTTCGCATCGATCATAACGGAGTTTCGAATCGATAAGGAACCCAGGGTTTCGTATCCATCACCAGTCTGGACTAACAATGGCTTCGAATCGATCTTAGAAATGGAACTTTGCTTTGTTAAAGATACACAGGCTTCGTATCGATCGTTGGAGCAGAAGTCTCGTATCGATCACAAGGGGCAGCTCCACGATCGATCTCAATGGATCGATATGGCATCTCGCCTTTTGTAATCGACCCGACCTCCAATCCTCCACTTCGTGCTCCCAGATCAATGCGAATGCCATGACAAAACTCCGCCGCCCAAATCGATTTCGACTCCATCTAGATCGATACGAACGCAAACGGAATCAGAAAGGGTTTCAGATCTTATAACTCCAAATACATAGTCGAATTACCTACCTAAAAGTAAAATTAGATTAAAAAAGGCTTGGATGTTGGTTCGATTCGAAGCGCACAAGAAAACGATTCGTTCTTTAAATCTTGGATCGATTCGAAGGCGCAAGAAGCTACAGTGAAAAGTAAAAAGTAAAAAATGCCGAGGTACCCGGTATTTATATGAAACCCAAAAGGCAACCGGGTCGATTCGCCTCCCGGTCTACGTGACCGCTTGCAACTAGTCGAAACCAGATCGATTCGAAGTATCCTATTCGAATCCATCGACCTTTTGTCTCCATCGAATCGAAGGAAACATCGGCAACCACCAGTTCGAGACCACTCTTCGTATCCATCGATTCGAACCCATCCAATATGCACTGAGTTCATCGATGCGAAGTATAAAATAAAGATGTCCCTAAAAACATTCAACTCCATCGATTCGAAACCATCGGCTCGAATCCATCAACACTAGATCCACAGCAACAAAGACTCATCGATACCACTCAGGATTTCGTATCCATCAAAGATTTTTGTGTCTACCAAAGTAAAGCACGCTGGTTGAACATTTGTTTAAAAGAAGATTACAACAAAAAGATTGAAAGACGACTGCCAAGCAACCAATTGAACAGAAACATTCAACATGAAAGACTTCAGCTTTTCAAAGCACGTCATGTTTACACAAGACGTACTTTGGGGGGCAAATGTTATCCCGCCTTTTGGCAAGGTCGAGATACCAAGGGACTGACTAAAGACCAGGAGTCAGTCGTCATGGATATCGATGAATTTTGTCTGAGTCCGGATCGAGCCACGATTAACAAGACATAACAAGCAAAGCCAGGAAAGCCAATGTTCCAAGTTTCAAGTCGATCCGAGGTCGTATGCTCAAGATATGATCGATGCAAGATGATGGGGAAGACCACAATTTCGTATCCATCGATGTCGTCTCCTTCGTATCCATCGACAGGGTTTATGTTCGAATCCATCCAAGGCATCGCTAGTTCGAATCCATCAGTATAACCGGAGTTTGAATCAATGGCTTTCGCATCGATCGGAAGGAAGGGAACTTCGCCTCCATCTGGTTCGTAACCATCAAACTTGGAAGTCCTTCGAATCCATGGGTAACAGTATGCTCGAATCCATCCTGCTACAACAGCTTCGTATCGATCAACCATAGCGTGTCACGATCGATACGACGAAACTCCTGTTCGAATCCATCTGGGAATGAAGCCTTCGAATCCATCGAGTCAAAGCAGCAAAGTCTCCGGGACGACTCGATCAAATAGGCAAATAAAGCGGATCAAAGCTAAAGTTTCGCTCCACGTCGTCACAAAGTCATATGCCCTGATCGATTCGAAGTGATCGATTCGATCGTATCGATTCGAACGAACCAGCTTGTCGAGAAACACCAATTCGAATCGATCATAACTCAAGATCTATAAGTCCAAATGCTATGAAATTTTCACAGAAGCTTGAGCATATGTTGAAGAATGTCCATACCAAATTTCAGCTCGATTGGACAATTCCTTGATCGATTCGAATGGATTTCGAATCGACCCCAAAGTGGGTCCGGATTTCCTGAGAGCGGGCGCGTGGGCCCCCTCACGTGCCAGAAGTGGTCTCTTGAAATTTAGGCGAAATATCAGCCTCCTACACCTATAAATAGAGCCCCTGGTCATTCAGAAAAGGGGTCGGACAATTTTAAGAGCTAAAGAGCGCCCAGACTCTGCTAGATTTACTCCAAATCACCACCGCTGCCTCATATTCAGACTTAGCTAATAAAATCAGTTGTACTACATTATAAGAAATTGTAATCTTCAAGTATCGAGCAATAAAATCATCAAACTTCATAGTGGACGTAGGCAAAACGCCGAACCACTCTAAATCGCTTGTCTTTGCATTTTACATTTCTGTTATTTGGAGTTTTTGTTAGATAATCCTCAGTTTTAATTTTCTTTCTTCACTTTTATCTCTTCAAAAACTTCTGAAGAGTGTTATGCCCATTTTCGGTACAAACAAGATGTAGCCAAAAGAAGCATCTTGAATGATGAAAGGATTCCTAGATTTAATGAATCGATCTTTGGATCTTGCAATAATCGAGAGATAACCACCTTTTGTTCTATATTTTGTTTGATTTTTTATTTTGGAATTTTTGCCCTCGTAGCCATTAAATTTCAGCTATAGTTGATGGAAAAGGAAGTGAAAACTTTTTGTCAAGAAAAATGAAATATTGAAAGAAATGAAGGGAGCTTTGTTTTAAAGAAATGATATAAAGCTTTCCTATTCCTTCCTTATAACCTTCCCATTTAGTTCTTTTTTAAATCTCAAAAAAAATTTCTCCCTCTTCTACATGCATGGCTGACCATAGAAGGTGCCACATGGGCTCTCAAAATTTTCAAAATCCCACTAGCATTAATTCCATTCAAATCCAGTTCAAATGTTCTAGCGATATCGTATATCGCGACATGTGTTTATAACTTTTATATACACACTTTATTAAATTCTAATGATAATCAAAACAAATCAAATACAATTTTAGTTCTAACATTTCAAAAACATTAATTAATTTAATTCATATATAAACATTTAGTATTTATTCTATTTAAATCCAATTTAAATATTCTACCAAAATCGTATATCAATACACATGTTTATAACTTTTATAGACACACTTTATTAAGTACTAATGACATTCAAGCAAATGAAATGAAATTTAATAACTAATATTTTATAAATATTAATTAATTTAATTAGTTTACAATGATTATAAATTAATTAAATTATGTGGTTCATTTGGAGTATTTACCATTTTGGTTGGGTGATTCAAAGGTGTAAATTTAGTCAGCGATTAATATTGAACAATTCGATTATTAATGTTCATACATCACCTTAGCTAGTAGTGCGACATTTTGGCTGAACTTATCGCTTACATATCTTTTTGGTGAATCCAATTTTACTTATTATAAGTGGTACCTGGTAGTAACGATTATTTACATCAATTCTCTTCTTCAAAATTATACCATATTAGGACTTAAAATTCCAACATCGCCTACATTCAACTTTGTAAGTCCAAACGCAAAATCCTTGCTTCAATAGCAACAAGTATTATTCATCGCATTGCTCTGGCTAGAGACTTTGACTTTGAGTTGACTATAGTTGACCGTGATACTAACCTCATACAACCGAGGTGATGAATCGTACATTGATAGTGTTTCACTTCGAATGCTTCAACTAAGATCCCACTATAGTTGTTCGACAGACCCATGCCATGATTTAACTATAATTAAAGTGGAGCGTCCATATTAAAGTTCCATAGTATTCTCAAGTCGAGAGAATTGTATAACATCGTCACTTTGATATTCTTTGTCTGACCTTAGTTAATTTAACCATCAGAAAACTCTCAAGTGAGTCATTCCATAGTTACCCAATAACTATCAGCACGTAACCCCTTGATTCCCCCAGTGGCTATGGGTAATACTCTACCCAACAATTGTAAATTATGCACTCTAATCTCAACAGATATATCGATATCCCATCTCGAAACATCTTGACTAGGAATATTTAAAACAATATTATTTTTCAGTGTGATAAAATTCTCATGATCACAACACATTGTAATTACTATCACATAACACATCATTTAAGGATTTTCTTTTTAATATACTTTAAATCAATTGCTTAATTAATTATATCACAATATAACAAGCAATAGAAAAAAGCCTTTTATCTTAAACAAGATTGGCTATCGAGTTGATATATGAATCAAATTACATAATTTCCCCTAGGGCATACCCTAGGTCTATCAATATATATAGACATACACATATATAATTACAAAGTTCATAAATTTATGTTGTTTTAAATTTAAAACATTGTTTGTGAATATTTTTTAGGTATACACATGTCTTTAATATCAATTTAATGTTTATAAAAGCAGCAATTTTGTAATTATAAATTTAATTCTAAATCTTTACCAAGTTAAAACTAGTTTTAAAATTGTTAATTCTAGAATTAGAAATATTTTAAATAGTCAAAACAATATTTTATACACACACATATGTAATTGTTATCATATGTATATTTGTAATTATTATTTTTTGTAATAAAAAAGGCTTTGGACACTAAGGCATATATAAACGGACAAATGTATCTGTTGCGGTTTAAATCCTAGCACCTATATACAATCACGTTAATCGTGTACACTTCATATTTGTTGCACGTCCCCTATACACATATAAGTCTATTTGATACACTTATAAATTAAAACTCATTTAACTTAAATTAAATAAAACTTCCTTTAATGTAACAACCCGTAATTTTAACAAATATTTTAAATTAAATTTATTTGAAACTTTGATTTTAAATCATTTAAAAATTGGAAATTTGGAATTTTATAATGTAATTTTGGGATTTGTTGTGAATTATTTTTCCAAATATAATAAAATAAAGATTTTTCTAAAATTTTAATTTTTGGTCAACTTTGGTCAAAGTTTGACTTTCAGTTGAAAATTTTTAATTTGAATTTTTAATTTTTATTCTTTTTCTTTGAAGCTGAATTTGATTCTAATATTCTCTCTGCTTTTCATTTCGTCAAATTTTGATTTATACTTTTTAAATCTGTTAAATTTCAGCGTTTTACATGCAAATATTTTTCCGTATTTTATTTTTCTATTTTCTATTTTGGTTTGGGCTTGATTTTGTTTGGGTTTTCAGCTTGTTTTGATATTGGGCTTTGCTATTGGGCTTAGGAATTCCTAATAGTCACTTGATTGCCTTTTCATTTGAAGAGATGCCTTTCCAATTGTCTTGGCCGTACAAAACTCATCCCATCTTCTCTCTTTCTCATTTTACTTCCCTGAACAAATTTTTTACAGTAAGTTCTCTTTTCCTATTCTCTTATTTTTTTGTTTCTTCCTTCCTCTTTCTTATTTCGGCCTCCACCATCATAGCCATAGCCGACCTCTCCTTGCTTCCATCACCTTGATGAACCACCACCATCTCCATAGGCCGACCACATCCTCATCTTCCCCTATGGTCGTGACTTGCCTTGACCCAAAACCCATCATCCACTTGCCAAAACCCTATAGCCGACCCTACTACATCATCTCTTCTCTTCATGTTTGCCT
This sequence comes from Allium fistulosum, assembly GCA_030737815.1. Lineage (NCBI taxonomy): Eukaryota > Viridiplantae > Streptophyta > Magnoliopsida > Asparagales > Amaryllidaceae > Allium > Allium fistulosum. Next base: position 780,149,734 of record CM060907.1, read on the forward strand.
CGGCCACCACCCTTGCCTTGTATAGCCGTGACCACCTCCATCCCTTAGCCATGAATCCATGTCCCTTGACCCATAGCACAACATGGCCGAACCCATTAGTCATAGGGCCGAACCCAAAAGCACATGCCCCTTGACCTTTTGCCTTCCAAATGGCTTTTGACTTGCCACCACTTCACCTACCCATAGCCGTGCCTATTTGCATACCTATGGCCGAGCCTTTGTAACCACTTCACCCATCATAGCCGAGCCTACCTAACCCAAACTTATCATGGTCGAGCCCACTTTCATGTTGACTAGCCTATTGCCAAAGTGGCCGAGCCCACTAGGTCATATTTGCTATCATTTTTACTTTGTTTTAATTCATATTTTATGTGTTGAATATATATTTATGTATGTTGTATTTTGTTGTTTACAAGATTTGGATTTGGGTGCTACTTCTCCTCGAATTTGATTCGTGCTTTGTCGTGCTTTTCGGAGTTTGTTCTTATGTTTTGAATTGTCATCTCTAGCCAAAGAAGGTGAGTTTATCACTCTCGACTTCGTACTTATATTCTAGTGAACCGATGGCTTGTGGATTGTAATAGTGATATGCCATGTTGATAGTAGTTTCATATATGCCTGTGATATGATATTATATGATGTTATAACATGATGCTATACCTGTTTCATCACCTGATATGATATGCTATGCTATACTGTTCATTTTATATTTGTGTTTCTCACACTGCAAGTTCCTTTACTATGGGTTGAAATGATACATACCCGAACGGACTTTAGAATAGGGAAAAATCGTTATGAGCTAAAATGATAGGCTTGAGCGATTTTTATTTGACTTGGGATTGCGGGTTTGAAATGATCAAACCCAGAATTTTTATATTTTGGATTGAAATGATATATATCTATATCACTTGACCTAGGTTAGAAAATATTATACAGACCTGTGGTTAATTTTTTTTATATATATATTTTCTGAATTTTTTTAAATATTTGGAATTTTAAATTATGAAATTTTAACTTAAAATTTGATTTAAATATATATATATATATACTGATTTTCTATAAGTTAAAATTCTATAAGTTAATAAATGGTTTGAAAATATATTTTTTAACCTAATATGAGAAAATACAGTTTTTAATTGGATATTTTTGTAATAAATTTTATTTAACTAAAATCATTGTTTAATTAATATCTAAATAATTAAGTTTGTAAAGTAAAATAGATCTTATATAAAAACTATGATAAAAATATAAGACATGATGTTTTAAATATGTTAAGGTAGAAGATATAATAGAAATTGCAGCATTTCTAAAGTGCTATGGTTTTTAAGGTTATGTTTTAAAAATGCTACTATTTCTAAAAGGGTAACAATTTCGAAATGCTGCTATATAAGGGTCACATTTTAAAAGTGTTATGGTTTCTAAAATATTACATTTTGGAAAGTGTTATGGTTTCTAAACATTACATTTTTGAAGTGTTATAACTAAGTGAATAAATTTGGAAGTGTTACAACTTTGGAAAATAAATAATATTTTTGAAAGAATAATGACATTAGATTTTAATGGTTTTGAAGTAAATATGTTTTGATTTGAAATGTTAAATATTGGAAATAAATAACCACGGGTTATAATAACGATTGGTTGTTAATGAGACCGGGATCGGATATGGGCATACTCTCTATCGATACCAAAAACCACTTTAACAACTGTGTACGCGGTGGAGATTCCAGAATGAAGTAGGATGGTGGCGACGATTCTATATGAGGTATATACGTGGACCTAACTCCCGTGAGTTAACATAAGGTGGCTAAAACAGGAGCAATCGACGGGCCAATGAGGTAGCTCCTCTTATCGGACACACTCCATCGTATACCATTCTATTACTTTGGGATTGATTGGGTGCACCCCTTGATTCGGGAGTGTGGCTCGAGGTGGGCGATTGCTGCGGCTCTGCGTTACTACCAGCCCAGAAGTGTAATTGGTATATCTACCCTGGCATTGCCTAGTTGTGCCATGTCACCTACCCTAGCGCGCCTTTTACGATTTTGTTTTGTACCATACCTATGGAGTGCCCTCTGACGACGCCCATTACGGGGGAGATTACGGTATTGTATAGACTATGGGAATATATAAAATGTGTTAAGGTGGAAAATGTAAAGACTTAACGCTATTTTGATAGTTTACTTTTCTTTAGACATTATTATAATAACGTATATTACTACATAGTAGATAGTTTAACGGATCCTTAAAGGATGGGCCATCCCAAGCATCCTTTAAGTTATTGATGCATTTCTATTGCAGTACACTTGAGTTGATTTACTTTTTATAAGTATGTATGTCCCGACTCGAGTGTTTTGTGTTTTGCTTTACGCTCGGGTCAGCCTGAGTATCACAACATTGGATTCATCTTTGGAGCTAGAGATTTGCTGGATTTATCTATCTATCTAGTTGTCTATCTATTTCTATTTCAGTTATTTTCATTCAGCCTTTGCTTATGTATTAGTGAACTTATGTATTTGGATTTGCAGTTGTATTTGCTTTCAGACTCTGGTATTATGTATTTGTTTTGAGACTATGTATTGTAGTAGCTTCATGAACTACTATGTATTTTTATTTCCACTATGAGTTATTCTGATATTCTGTGTCTATGATTCTGTGATTGATTTTATTTGCTCCAAATTTATTTACAATATATTGTTTTGAATTATTCAAGTACGACATGTGTGGTTTTATTGTCGATTTGAATGGTCCAAAATAGTGGATTGTTACATTTGGTATCAAAGCTTTGGTTTTAGGCAAACTTTAGCCTATGGAGCAAAAACTTATTAGAGATAGGGTAGAAATACCCTAGAATGAGTGAAATCAATCTTAGAATCATTTCTTTGTGAGAGAACGTATTTTTAAGTATAAAATGATTTTTAAATGATTTTAAAGGATTTTAAAGGTTTATTTTGGATTTAAACTTTTCTTGTTTTAAAATCTCATTCTCTTTACTTCATTCCTTTTGAATCCACCTTGTTTATTAGAATTCTTTGATTAGGATTTCCATTCTAGTTGAATCTCATCTTTGTCTTTCTATTTTACCTTTGTCCTAAAATTCATTCTTGATTTTTCCAGGATGAATCGTAGGAATGCCAGAGGTAGGGGTCGTGGTGTTGCCCTAGTTCCTGAGCCTGTTGCACCCATCAGGTTCACCACTCTCTGTAAGGAGTTCACTCAGCTTGGTGGTACCAAGTTTACTGGATCTGAGAGCAACATTGAGGCTCAGCAGTGGCTGAGGAGTTTGGAGAGGATTTTTACTGGTTTGGAGATCACTGATGCTCAGAAGCGTCAGTTGGCAGCTTGGCAGTTGCAGGAGGCAGCCCAGGATTGGTGGGAGTCTGTTACAGCTCAGACTGTTGAGGCAAATATTTCTTGGGAGCAGTTTAGGTATCTTCTTGAGTTGTTTTTGAGTTTGGTTCAGTTTTCTCTCTTTGGAATCTTTCTTAAGTTTGGATATCTTATTTCATGGAGGCTTTTGTGGCAAAGTGGATGCCCGAAGCCGGGAAGTCCCAGCTATACAGGGAGTTTATGGATCTTAAGCAGGGGAGCATGTCATTTTCTGAGTATGAGCGGAAGTTCAATGAACTTTCCAAGTTTGGTCCTGGCCTGATTGACACCTCTCTTAAGAAGAATGAGAAGTTTATAGCTGGAGCTTGCCCAGAGTATTATGATCGTCTCATTTCTCATGTGCATGGTACCTTCATGGAGTTGATGGACATGGCCATTAGATATGAGAACCCCACTTCTAAGGAAGCTTTTGTTCCTCGTGCTTCTCCATCTCAGCCTGGTTCTGGCAACTCTAAGAAGAGGAAGCCTAACTTTCATCAGCAGAAGCAGAATTGGCTTAAGAATCCTGGTTTAGGATCTACTCCTCGGAAGCATCCTATCGACCTATCTTCCATCACTTGCTTCAAGTGCGATCGGAAGGGTCACTATGCCAATAGTTGCCCTACTTCAGTTGGTGCTGCTGTTCCACCACCTCAGGATACCAGGAACAACCTCTGTCATGTCTATTTGCAGCCTGCCATTTCAAGAAGGATTGCCCCTTGTATTAGAAGGGCAAGACATCTGGAGTCTTTGCCATGACTTCTTCCACTCATGCTCCGCCTACTCCACCTGCTCCTAGTGATACCCAAGGTACTCTCTAGGGCACCTTTTCTCCGTTTAATTTTCCTATTCGTGTTTTATTTGATACTGGAGCTTCGCATAGTTTTATTTCTATGGATCTTTGTGATAAGTTTGAACATCTCCTTTCTCCTGAGTTTGCTTCTGTACCTTTGTGTGTTACCAATCCTATTGGGGGTCTCGCGAACCTTAGTAGGATTTGTAGAAGGGTGAAACTCTTCTATTCTGGTTATCGTTTTTCTGGTGATTTCTATGTTCTGGGTTTTGATGCTTTTGATATATTGCTTGGGGGTGATTGGCTGAAGAGGCATGAAGCCGTTATCTCTTGTAAAACCCGAACTGTTTCTCTTGTTGGTGATAAGGGTGATCCTTTGGTGATTCAGTGTTGTATGCCTCAGGATTTTGCTGGCAGTTTTATTTTCTCTCTGGATTCTTCTCCTGGTGATCTTAATTCAACCCCTATGATTAAACTCTATCCCGATGTATTTGGTGAAGTCACACTTCTTTACCTCCTGAGCGGGAAATCGATTTCTGTATTGATCTTATTCCTGGAGCTCGACCTGTAGTTCTTCCTCTCAGAAGAATGGCACCTCGCGAGAAGGTTGAGTTGAGGAAAAAAATTGAGGACTTGTTCTCCAAGGGTCTGATCAGACCTAGTCATTCCGAATGGGGAGCAACAGTGGTTTTCGTCACTAAGTCCGATGGTTCTTTGAGGATGTGTGTAGATTATAGGGAGCTGAACAAGCTCACTATGAAAAATAGATATCCTATGCCTCGTATCAATGATATGTTCGATCAGCTCTATGAAGCTACTATTTTCTCTCAGCTTGATCTTGCCACAGGTTTCCACCAGCTCAAAGTTGCCGAGGAAAGTATTCCTAAGACTGCTTTTCGTACTGAGAATGGTTTCTATGAATGGTTAGTTATGCCTTTTGGTTTGACTGATGCCCCAGCTTTCTTTGTTGATCTGATGAATCGTGTTTTTTGTGATGTTCTTAACAAGTTTGTTCTTGTCTTCGTCGATGATATTCTGGTCTTCTCTAAGACCGAGGAAGAGCATGAATCTCATTTGAGTTTTGTTCTGGGGACTCTTAAGAGTCATCAGTTGAAAGCTAAATTCTCTAAATGCCATTTTTGGAAGGATGAGGTCTGATTTCTTGGACATATTGTTTCTAGTAACGGAGTTTCTGTTGACCCAGTCAAGATCGCTACGATCAATGTAAGTCTACCTTTTCTCATCTTTCTTTTGTAATCTAATTATTCTATCTTTCTTTGTAGTTCTTATTTTTTCCCTATTCTATTTCAGGATTGGGAAATTCCTAGGACTCCATCTGATATCCGTAGTTTTCTGGGCCTTGCCGGTTATTATCGGAGATTCATTGAGAATTTTGCTCGGATTGTTGCACCTCTCACTGTTTTGACTCGAAAGAATGCTAAGTTTATATGGAATGATAAGTGTGAAGCTGCATTTAATGAGTTAAAGCGCAAGCTTACTTCCACATTAGTTCTTACCGTCCCAAATGGAAATGAGGGATTAACGATATACACTGATGCTAGTCGTGAAGGTTTAGGAGCTGTTTTGATGTAGGATGGGAAGGTCATTGCTTATGCCAGTCGTCAGTTTGTTTTGTACCATACCTATGGAGTGCCTTATGACAACGCCCATTACGGGGGAGATTACGGTACTGTATAGACTATGGGAATATATAAAATGTGTTAAGGTGGAAAATGTAAAGCCTTAACGCTATTTTGATAGTTTAGTTTACTTTAGACATTATTATAATAGCGTATATTGCTACATAGTAGATAGTTTAACGGAAAGGATGGGCCATCTCAAGCATCCTTTAATTTATTGATGCATTTCTATTGCAGTACACTTGAGTTGATTTACTCTTTATAAGTATGTATGTCCTGACTCGAGTGTTTTGTGTTTTGCTTTACGCTCGGGTCAGCCTGAGTATCACAACATTGGATTCTTCTTTGGAGCTAGAGATTTGCTAGAGATTTATCTATCTATCTAGTTGTCTATCTATTTCTATTTCACTTATTTTCATTCAGCCTTTGCTTATGTATTAGTGAACTTATGTATTTGGATTTCTAGTAGTATTTGCTTCCAGACTCTGGTATTATGTATTTGTTTTGAGACTATGTATTATAGCTTCATGAACTACTATGTATTTTTATTTTCGCTGCGAGTTATTTTGATATTTTGTGTCTGTGATTCTGTGATTGATTTTATTTGCTCCAAATTTATTTACAATCTATTGTTTTGAATTATTCAAGTCCGACATGTGTGGTTTTATTGTCGATTTGAATGGTCCAAAATAGTGGATCGTTACATTTAAACCAATTATGTAAAATATGGTGAATTGTTTATAAAAGTTGTAAGTGCTATTTCTAATTAATTGCACATTCATTACATTTATGACTTATTGAACAGTTTACATAATTAACAACTTAACTCTTCACCTGCCAAAATAATAATACAATGCAATTAATTATTACATACATATACATATAAGAGTATATTTGATATAATTTAATTTATGCAAATATTAAATGTATGAAACTCTATTATGAACAGTTTAAATAAAATGAGATTTTACTCAAAACAATATTAGATTGGACCTAATAACCCTTTAGACTTCATAGGCCCAATAGATCTAAAATAGGATTATTTTTTAAAATCTATATATTTCACCCGCTTTCGACTGACTTGGTTCCTTCAATAGTATCAGAGCACAACAGTCTGTGTAGTCTAAATTAGCATTGTTAAGGCTAACTGATTAAAGCCTGCCCATTTAGTATGGTGTTCTAGAAAGTTAGTGTCTAAGGTTGGATTTGGATAATAAGTACTCTACCTACGGGACTATTGCTCTGCCCCAAAGGATGAAGTAATCCCGAAGGTTATCCACAATATAAAGTCACAAATTAATTTTGGGCATTGGGCTAATTTTTTCGAAAATATATTTTGGAAATTTGAAAATTTATATTTTAGATTTAAAAGTTAAGTTTAACAAATAAAAGTAAAATTTGATAAAAGTTATAGAATACATTCAAAATTTTTGAATATCTTTTGAGAAATTAAATGATTAATTTTGAAAATTTTGAACTTAAAATTTAATTAATATGATTAATTAACTTAAATAATATAATTAATTAAAACTTAATTGATTAAAATAATATATTGATTGATGTCTATAACTATAATTATAGTTATTTATTTACCTTAAAATTGTTAAATGGATTGATGTGTATAACTATAATTATTATAGTTATTTATTTATCTTAAAATTGTTAAATGATAAACTAAACTAAAATTCCAAATTAATTAAAAAAATAATTAAAATTTTTAATTAAATAAAATCAATTAAAATGTATACATATGTCGATATGTACATATAGACATACTATAAATGTTATAGTTGATTAACCATCTTAAATCATTTAAAACGAGTAATATAAATTTTCAGAAATTTTGTATAAAATAAAATTAATTAATTAATATGATTGAATTAAAAAGAACTAAAATTAATTAAACAAGATTTAACTGATGAAATACATGTATATGTTATATAAGTGAATTAAATTTTAAAATGTTATAAATGAAATAAATTTATATAATATGAATGTATAAAACTCAAGTGGAATTAAAAGAAACCCGACTTAGGTTTAAGGGACGAGTACATACGTATTATATCGTAATTTCATATGTATCCGACACTTAAATCACGAGGGTATTTCATAAGAAATACATTGTTTCCTAAATCGATATCAAACAAAGTATATATATGATAAAGATTATGAATCCTTTATATATTAGTTATCCTCTACCATTTATATATTAATAGAATGCTTGCATACTCTTTAGCTGTTGAGATATCCTTAAGCTAGAGATGTTATGAGCAGTACTATTAATATATTAATTAATTGAGTTAAGATACATTCACATATTTTTTGAGCATTCCCCAAGGCACGTGCTTATACTTAGGCCATTGTGAATTGGTGGGTATGAGTGAATAATCTCTATTGATTTGTTGAGCTTTCCTGAAAGTCAATATGAAATAAGGACAATGACCATGAGTTAGGAGTTTTATACGATACAACTGATAAGGTGTTATCCATCACTTATGGGCCTATGATTTGTTGAGCTTCCTCAAAGTTAGAATTCTAAGGCAAGCAAGTCCTAATACCTTTTTGATTTCTATGTTTTCTCTTAAGATTTTGGGAAACATAAAAGTCTAATGGGAACCTTATTAGAAAAGTGAAATGATAACATTTAACCTTTCTAATATTGTAAAATTATATGTTATACATGTCGTACTAATCTGCTGCGATAAATTTATGCAACTAATATAATTGATGAAATGTTTATCAATTAAATATATAGATGAACTAAATCAAGATTGACAAAAGAAATGTGGATATGCACTTACCAATAAATGTTTTGGCATGTTGTCACCTTAAGACCTATGAAAGTGACAAATAATTCAACTACTAAATACGTTCATACCTTCGTCACTTAAGAGTTTATTTGTCTGAGACTGTGTATTATATTTTATAAGTTTTGAACTCTTAAGCAATACAATAATATGGATATTTGATCCGTATTCAATCACATATAAACATTATATAGTGAATAGTCGTGATTCGTAATGTATGAAATTTCAATGAAGTTAGTTCATTTGACATAAGCAAGTAAACTATAAGAGAGATCATGTATTCAGTACAATTGATTACAATAAAGACCTTGTTGTGTAAGATGTAGTGCTAAACCAAGAGCTTTAAGACAGACCAAGGAATTCGATCACCAAAATGTCAGTTTGGTAGTTTGCATAAGGTTTAACTTATTTGGTATCCTTAAATGTTAAATAGGATCAAATGCACTTTTGTAAAGAGTTCTTTATGGTCTTACAGATATGATTTCCTTTTGAATGGTTAGACCATTTTTGAAAGGAAAGCGATTGTATGAGAGTGGATGTAACTTAGGTACAATTGGGATGAAGAGAGTAGATGGTCACTTCTGCTTCATGAAGAGATATCAAAAATGAGAATTGTATAAATACTAAAAGATATTTAATACGGAACGAGAAATGTGATTTCTATTCGAAATGCACTTTCATATAGAAAAGTGTTTTCTATAAAAGTTATTTCTTTGATTTCAAGATACTTGATCTGAAAATCTCAACTGTAAACTAGTTGCAACGTATGAAATAAAACTCTATAATAAGTGGTTGAATGAAGCTTCATATTTCATATGCTATTGCAGTAATGATAGTAGTGGAAGCACGCATACAACATTTCTTAGTGGAAGCATTAAATTACGAAAATATTTCTTTCATAATTATGCCAAACATTATTTATGAAATAATAATCGTTTTCAGTATTGATTGAAAATAGATACAATGTTATTCTTATATTAATACTGTGAATATTCATTATAAAATAAATCTATAATAATGGTATTTACAACAAAATTGATGCATTAGAAAATACAGAAGCATCCGAAATTTTACAATCATTTTGAAATTATGGACTGAGCCGCGATTTTGAGAAATAATTCTTTAATCATATGATTATGAATCATGTGATACTGGTGAATTATATCTCAAATGATTAAGGGCAAAGAACCCATTCAGTTGGAGAGACATAAGAGTTAGTGAACTCTTAAGATTGATACAAATAGATGTATGTAATCAAAGGTCTGATGATACCAAAACGGTTCGATATACTTTGTTAAATTCACCGATGAATTATCACAAACACGAACATGTATATTTTATACTCATGCAATATGTTTATGATAAGTTTAGAGAATATAAATCAAAAGTAAATAACATGATATGAAAAAGAAAATAGAACAATTCAATTTGATCGAATAGGTGAGTGTATTGGAAAGAAATTCCAAATGTATCAAAAAATGAATAAGATTCAATCCCAAAGGTCAGTCCTCCCTATGATACATTGTAACATCCCGCCTTTTTGTACGTTTTAAGCAGACACACGTGCCAACTCAAACCATACAGAAGGGTGGATTGTTATGGGGGTAAATAAGAAAAAACAGAGAAAGAGAAAAACAAAATAGAATCTTGCAGCGGAATGACATAATATAATAATCAAATAACAGGTAATGAAGCTGTTTACAAAACATTTGATTATACTTAAACAATACAGAATCAGAGTTACATAGATAGAGAATAAATAGTCAAATGCACCGGAACGGTATGAATGCAGTGGAATAATAGAATAAGTAATAATAGTACAAATCTTTGTCTTCGTCCTTCAGAAAAAGGTCTTCAAATCCTGAAATGCTCAGGCTGACCCGAGCGAATTGAAAAGACAAAACACTCGGGTCAGAACTAAAAGATCTTATGTGAGTCAAATCAACGGTAAATAAATATGAGTGTAAACGGCGTCAGAGATGTTTACAGGGTTTGACATCTCTTATCCAGTGTCTAACGTGAGTGTAGTAACTTAAGAGATGTTCGAGATTCACATCTCCTAAGGATCCGTTAAACTATCTACTATGTAGTACAATACACTATTATAATATGACTACAGTAAGATAAACTATTAAAATAGCGTTAAAGCGTTACCCATTTACCCCTTAACACATTTTTATATATTCCCATAGTCTATATAGTACCGTAATCCCATTCGTACTGGACGTCGTCAGAGGGCACTCCATAGGTATGGTACAAAACAAACTCGTAGTGGTCTCGATAGGGTAGGTGACACGGCACAACTAGGCAATGCCAAGATAGATATACCAATTACACTTCCGGACTGGTGGTAACGCATAGCAGCTACTACCGCCCACCTCGGAACACACTCCCAAATCAAAAATTGAGGGTGGCCACCAAATCAATCGCAAAGTCAGAATATAGTATCGAAGGAATGTGCCCGATCGGAGGAATGACCTTACTTGGCCCATCAATTGCACCTGTTTCAGCCACCTTAAGCTAACTCATGGGAGTCAGGTCCACGTACATACCTCATATAGGATCGTCGCCAACCATCCTACTTCATTCTGGAATCTCCACCGCGTACACAGTTGTCAAAGTGGTTTTTGGTATTGGCAGAGAGTATGACAATATCCGATCCCGGTCTCTTTAACAACCAATCGCTTATTACACACCGGATGGTTCTTTTACATTTCCAAAATCATTTCATAATTGATATCAAAATATCATATTCAATTCAAATCATATCACTTTCGAAATCATTACTTACTTCCGAAATCATATTCACCTTTGAAATCATATCACATTTGAAATCATAGTTCGAAATTATATTTACTTTCAAAAGTCATATTTCTAAAATAGGCTAAACTCTCATTTCAAAATATCATATTAAACCAAAGATGTTATTTAATTCCCAACTTAGGTTATAACATCATTAACCATATTCACTTAAAAAATCGAGAATTTGAATATAAACCCATCCATTTTACTTAATTTGGAATTTAGAAGAAAATAGTTTTAAATAGTTATAAATAGTTAATATAGATTTGAAATAGATTAAATATAATTAAAATAGATTAAATAGCTTTAAAATAGATTAATTAGATTTGAAATAAGTTAAAATAGGTTAATTAGTTTAAATAAATTAAATGGTTTAAAATAGGTTAAAATGATTTAATATAATTAATACAGGTTAAAATATTTTAATACTTTGAAATCTTAATAATTAGAAATTTTGAAATAATATATTTTTAAAACAATTTATATTAAAACATGAATTTGGAATTTGTATCAAATTAAACTATTCATTTCATTTCAACGCATTTGGACCATTTTCAATTTCCAAGTCAACAAACCAAATTCCAAACCTTTCAATTTAACATTTCAATAAACTATTGAATTTCATATAGTTTCAATCCATGGTCAAATATCAATTTGGATTACTCCAATTTCATAATATTTCAAAGTTATTTTCAAACAACTTCAATAACTTAATTTCGATAGAATTTCATTTATACTTAAAAGTTTAACTTTAAATTTCCAATTTAATTTCTTAAAGCAATTCCTTTTAAACCAATTCACATTTCAACACAAAACTTGATTTTCCAATAATACTTCAATTTATATACATCAAATTTTTGTTTCAAGATATCATTTAATTAATTCAAAAATTAAGAAGTTCAAAATCATTAAATTTAACCAATCCGGTGTTCGTATATAATTTTCTACCTTAGGGTCAAGTGATACGGATATTTATCATTTCAATCCGCAATTTAAAATGTTACGGTTATATCATTTCAAACCGCAATCCCGAATTAATAATAAAATCCATAAATTGCTCGAGTCTATCATTTCAACCCATAGCGATTTTTCCTTAATCTATTGATCATTCGGGTATGTATCATTTCAACCCATAGTGAACTTGCAATATTATAACAATATAAAATGCAACATCCATACATCCGATATCAACAAATCAAACATCCATCACAATCATCATCCAAATCGATCAATAAATCTCAATATAGAACTGATAATCAATAACAGGTATTTAACTGGCAATTTATATTCAAAAATAAATTAAATAACGATTTAAATCAAATAAATACAAATTAACTGAGCTGATGATTTAAAATATACCAAACAGTCATAAATAAATTTTTATTTACATCATAAATTTAATTTAACAAACATAAGAAATTTTAGAAGTTGTGAGTGGGTTAAAACACCCACCTTCGAATTTAAATTAAATTTAAACCCAATTTAAACCCAAAATTTGAATGATCTCAGAATTCGTCTAAACCAGCGTCATAAGGCCCAGAATTTCGATACGATCCCAACGCAAGAAACTGCGCGTGAATCGGACCTCGTATGTGTAAGTTATGCTAATTAGAACAGTTTGAAATAAAATAAAAATAAATAATAAAAAAACGAATAGGGTTGTGCCACGTATACCTCTCTCTGGACGAACAAGCCCGCTCGAACATGTCCCATAATCGGCCGTTACCAAGCTCGTATGCCATCCCCTCGCCGCCGTAGGTCAGAGCGACGCCACCACCTGTCCGGCCACACAGGCCGACCCCACCTAGGTCGTGCGACCTTCCCCGGTTAGCCGCCGCCGCCTCCTCCGGTTAGGGTTTTCGAACCCTAACTTGCCAAATTCGACCACCACCAGTCGCCATACTTGACAAGACCACCGACGTTGAACTCCCCTCGGCGAACTCTCCACACCCCATATCCTGATTTTATCGATTGCTTCCCGAATCAAAAACGCCCAATTAGGCTTAGGGTTTCGCCGTTCGGAGCTTTGACCGAGATTTATCGTTGATTCGAGCATCAATTCCGAAAACGAACACTTGACGTAGATTCGTATTTTTGAGATCTTTGATTTATATATTTTTTCAAATTTTTTTGAGGAGTTTGAATTTTGGATTTGAATTTGATTTGCAGTTGGATCTAGAATTTGTTTGTCTACCATTGGAATGAGGAGTTGAGAAAGAATGTACGTACAGACAAAAGAGAATGAGGAGTGGTTAGGGTTTATAACGAGGTATTTATAGGCAGATTAGAAAAATAGAATGAATGGATACGATTTATTTACACGTTGAACGATAAATGACCCGAAAAGCCTGTTCTGTCTCCGGAACGAAAATGGGTAATCCCATATATCAAAATAGACGTTTTCAAATAATTTAAATTCAATGGAACAGGTTTCAGGTCCTAATTCCATCATAAGAAGAAATTATGTTAAAATCAGCTTATTTCAAATTGATTTCAATTGATTTTAATTAAATTGACTTCTAGGCGTTTCGAGCCCGTACGATCAAACGACAAGTCCGATCGCTACGAAAATTGAAATCCTAGAATAATTTATCGTTACGGATCTGATGAAACTGGTTTCGTCGAAATCCGAGTCAGTGGTCAAAATGGCTATTTTCATGTTAATTAAATAAATTAATATTAAATTAATTAAATCGCCTTTCAATTCAAACTTAATAATTTACAATTTCTGTCATTTTAGATTACTTGGACACTTACCATAATTTAAAACAAATTTGGATATCAATTCAAAGTTAATTATTTTACTAATTGCAGTGTTTAATTTCAATTGTAATTGAATTCAATTATTTATAATTTATTCCAATAAATTGACTTTATTTGATTTAAATCTTTTATATTCAATCAATTATTATTCCATAGACAAGGTTAACATTGTTTTATATTCCATTACATTAATATCTTCCAATTTTCATCTTTTATTTGTATTAATTACTATATTTCAATTATATTGGAATTTTGTCAATTTTACACATTAATTAAAATTTAAAAATCTCAATTAATTATTTCATCTTGGTTTCATTCTTTTATTACATCAATTATTTCCTTATGAATATAATTACAATTCTATACATATATTACATTCATAATCTACAGTTATTTTCTTAACTCGCATTAATGTAACATTTATTTACATTTAATTTCAATTGATTTCCAATTAAATTTTATAGACTAATTAAATAGGTAACTTATAATAATTGTTACCATCAACCTTTAATCACTCCTATAAGTTTATTACTTACAAACAAATGTTACAATTCTTATATAATACTAATTTTATTCAATCACCATTTATTATGCTATTTCATACATTAATTCAATATTTACATTTGTTTTCATATGTTCAAATTTATAACCAAGTATAACCTGTACAATATTTCATTTATTGGAATTTCATTCAAATTGTTAATAATTAGCTTTAATTAACATTGTTACATTTAATTTTAGTATTTATTTCATTATTAAATTACAGATTTTTATTTCTTTCAATATTTAATCACAGAATCTTATTAAATTAGCCATTTTAATTATCGAAAATTTACGGGTCGTTACACTCTCCTCCACTCAAAACTTTTCATCCTCGAAAAGGAAAAAGAAGGCAAAAGAAGGGAAAAGGAATTTAGTAATCAATATATCTTATTCAAAATATTAAATTTATAAACAATTAATTTACAAAAATAAGTAATTTAAATAAAATATATCAATTTATAACACTTAAATCCTTTATATTCAAGCTAACAAAACTTTAGAAAAACATTTCATAAAATTTCCTAAGTCCAAAATTTACGAAAAATTTCGGTAGAGTCTCCTTTGTACGGAGAGGTCTGGGGAAAATAATAATATCAATAATAACAATATATATCAAATAATTTCAAAATAATATATCCCAACAGCGGGAAAAACAATATAATATCGCTATATAACTCCGTAATCCGAGAACGTACCTATTTGTCGGGCAAACAACGCTTAATTACGAAACCAAAAGCAGTGGCAATTGCTTCCATTACCTGTATTTCACTTATATAATCCAAAGAGGTTATTAATTACATAAAATGAAATGTTTAAAGTTGTTTCAACCACTAACAAACAAATCAATATAAAACAACAATCACTTGTAACCACAACATACAATCATCACATGAAATCAATGAAATCAACCATCCATAGAAAACAAACAAATGGTTTGTTCGGGTTCAGAAATTTTTAACCACCTAGAATGACAAATAAACTACTAAGTATACCATATACTCTACAGTCTTAGATAAAATTCAATAGATTATTCATACATCCAAACGATTAGAAGTGTCCTATCCCAAATGTGATGACCTTGAAATCGGCCTTCGAAAATCGGCATCCGTACTCCACTTGTACTCAAAATGCCGCAGATTCAAACGCCGAATCTGGTTCACCGGAGCTTATAACACCATTAAGTATAACAACACATCGGAAGAAAGAAAACAATGATATCTCATACAACTCCAATGAATACAATATCCATAATGATATACAACAATGATATCAATATGATACAACAATATCAGAGATATGATACAATAACAGCGGAAAAATATCAGTAGAAGAGATGACTCCAAATGATCTGAAAAGAGAATGACTCCAACAACTCCAACATCAAGCTCGAACCACAAAGATAAGCAAATGCGGTCGTCCGTGAACTCTAAGAAATGAACTAGCTCCAGATAATCTACTAAACCTGGATATCTGATAAACCCAACTATAGACTGCCCGTGTGGAAAATTGTGGGCACCTAGAGTTTAGGAAGGGAACAATAAACTCCGAGTCAGTCATGGGACTGGTGTGAGCAACAAAAACAGTTTATCTTTAAACAAACACAAAAGAATTTTTAACATTGAAATCCGTAATGCTTTTCGAAAATGAAACTACCATAAGGCCTCCCGCCACACACACAATGCAATCGCAGAATTGGAGGAGATTTCTTCTTATGATAGTCAAATATGCTTAATACGAGAAAATTCTTTGATATTATTACTAGTGTATAGTGTAGAAAGCCATTTCGAAAATATAATATTAATCTTAGCCAGCATACAACCATTATTGTATGCCTACTATAGCTACCATCTAAACAGTGGTGACCACCATAAGTAAATGGCAGGTTCTACAACCAAAACCGTACAAGGTTCGTATTGTTTCTTTGGATTTCCAACAAATAGTCAGGCTAAGGAACTTCCTTACCGAAATGGAAACGCCTCTGGAAAGACGCCCCGAGAACCTAACCGGATCTCTACAAACACAAGGCCGACGCTACCTCACACTGTACAGCTGTAACTAGGTAGCTAACACACGAGCTATGCCATCCTTCTAAAATATTACATTTTTAAAAGTGTTATGGTTTCTAAATATTACATTTTTGAAGTGTTATAACTAAGTGAATAGATTAGGAAGTGTTACAACTTTGGAAAATAAATAATATTTTTGAAAGAATAATGCCATCGGATTTTTTATGGTTTTAAAATAAATACGTTTTGATTTGAAATGTTAACCATTTGAAATAAATAACCACAGGTTATAATAACGGTTGGTTGTTAAAGAGACCGGGATCAGATATTGTCATACTCTTTGCCAATACCGAAAACCACTTTAACAACTGTGTACGCGGTGGAGATTCCAGAATGAAGTAGGATGGTGGCGACGATCCTAAAGGTATATTTACGTGGACCCAACTCCCGTGAGTTGGCATGAGGTGGCTAAAACAGGAGCAATTGACAGTCTAATGAGGTAGCTCCTCTTATCGGACACACTCCATCGTATGCCATTCTATTACTTTGTGATTGATTTGGTGCGCACCTTTGATTCGAGAGTGTGGCTCGAGGTGGGCGATTGATGCGGCTTTGCATTACCACCGGCCCGAAAGTGTAATTGGTATATCTACCCTGGCATTGCCTAGTTGTGCCGTGTCACCTACCCTAGCGCGCCTTTTACGAGTTTGATTTGTGTCGTACCTATGGAGTATCCTTTGGTAGCTCCAATTTACGGGGTATTACGGTACTGTATAGACTATTGGCACTATAAATTGTGTTAAAGGGGATATGGGTAACGCCTTAACGCTATTTTTATAGTTTATCTTACTTTAGACATTATTATAATAGCGTATATTACTACATAGTAGATAGTTTAACGGATCCTTAAAGGATGGGCGATCCCAACCATCCTTTAAGTTATTGATGCATTTCTATTACAGTTCACTTGAGTTGATTTACATTTTATAAGTATGTATGTCCCGACTCGAATGTTTTGTGTTTTTCTTTACGCTCGGGTCAGCCTGAGTATCACAGCTTTGGATTCATCTTTGGAGCTAGAGATTTGCTGGAGATTTATCTATCTAGTTGTTTATCTATTTCTATTTCAGTTATTACCATTCAGCCTTTGCTTATGTATTAGTGAACTTATGTATTTGGATTTCCAGTTGTATTTGCTTTCAGACTCTGGTATTATGTATTTGTTTTGAGACTATGTATTGTAGTAGCTTCATGAACTACTATGTTATTTTTATTCCACTGCGAGTTATTCTGATATTCTGTGTCTGTGATTCTGTGATTGATTTTATTTGCTCCAAAATTTATTAACAATCTATTGTTTTGAATTAATCAAGTTCGACATGTGTGGTTTTATTGTCGATTTGAATGGTCCAAAATAGTGGGATGTTGCACTTATTACACACAAGATGGTTCTTTTACATTTCCAAAATCATTTCATAATTGATATCAAAATATCATATTCAATTCAAATCATATCACTTTCGAAATCATTACTTACTTCCGAAATCATATTCACCTTTGAAATCATATCACATTTGAAATCATAGTTCGAAATTATATTTCCTTTCAGTTTCCAAAATAGGCTAAACTCTCATTTTAAAATATCATATTAAACCAAAGATGTTATTTAATTCCCAACTTAGGTTATAACATCATTAACCATATTCACTTAAAAAATTGAGAATTGGAATATAAACCCATCCATTTTACTTAGTTTGGAATTTAGAAGAAAATAGTTATAAATAGTTATAAATAGTTAATATAGATTTAAAATAGATTAAATATAATTAAAATAGATTAAATAGCTTTAAAATAGATTAATTAGATTTAAAATAAGTTAAAACAGGTTAACTAGTTTAAATAAATTAAATGGTTTAAAATAGGTCAAAATGATTTAATATAATTAATACAGGTTAAAATAGTTTAATACTTTAAAATCTTAATAATTAGAAATTTTGAAATAATATATTTTTAAAACAGTTTATATTAAAACATGAATTTGGAATTTATATCAAATTAAACTATTCATTTCATTTCAACGCATTTGGACCATTTTCAATTTCCAAATCAACAAACCAAATTCCAAACCTTTCAATTTAACATTCAATAAACTATTGAATTTCATATCATTTCAATCCATGTTAAAATATTAATTCGGATTACTCCAATTTCAAAATATTTCAAAGTTATTTTCAAACAACTTCAATAACTTAATTTCGATAGAATTTCATTTATACTTAAAAGTTTAACTTTAAACTTCCAATTTATTTTCTTAAAGCAATTCCTTTTAAACCAATTCACATTTCAACACAAAACTTGATTTTCCAATAATACTTCAATTTATATACATCAAATTTTTATTTCAAGATATCATTTAATTAATTCAAAATTTAAGAAGTTCAAAATCAGTAAATTTAACCAGTCCGGTGTTCGTATATAATTTTCTACCTTAGGGTCAAGTGATACGGATATTTATCATTTCAATACGCAATTTAAAATGTTACGGTTATGTATATCATTTCAAACCGCAATCCCGAATTAACAATAAAATCCATAAATCGCTCGAGTCTATCATTTCAACCCATAACGATTTTTCCTTAATCTATTGATCATTCGGTTATGTATCATTTCAACCCATAGTGAACTTGCAATATTATAACAATATAAATGCAACATCCAGACATCCGATATCAACAAATCAAACATCCATCACAATCATCATCCAAATCGATCAATAAATCTCAATATAGAACTGATAATCAATAACAGGTATTTAACTGGCAATTTATATTCAAAAATAAATTAAATAACAATTTAATTCAAATAAATTCAAATTAACTGAGATGATGATTTAAAATATACCAAACTGTCATATAATTACATTATAAATTTAATTTAACAAATATAAGAAATTTTAAAAGTTATGAGTGGGTTAAAACACCCACCTTCGAATTTAAATCCAATTTAAACCCAAAATTTGAACTGTCTCAGAATTTGTCCAAACCAACGTCAAAATGCTCGGAATTTCGATACAATCCCAACGCAAGAAACTGCGCATGAATCGGACCTCGTATGCGAAAGTTATGCTTATTAGAAGAGTTTGAAATAAAAAAAATGAATAGGGTCGCGCCACGTATACCTCTCTCTGGACGAACAAGCCCACTCGAACACGCCAATAATCCGCCGTTGACCAAGCTTGTATGCCATCACCTCGCCGCCGTAGGTCAGTGCGACGCCACCACCTGCTCCGGCCACCCATGCCGACCCCCTAGGTCATGTGACCTTCCTCGGTTAGCCACCGCCGCCTCCTCCGGTTAGGGTTTTCGAACCCTAACTTGCCAAATTCGACCACCATCGGTCGCCATACTCGACAAGACCACCGACGTTGAACTCCCCTCGGTGAACTCTCCACACCCCATATCCTGATTTTTCCGATTGCTTCCCGAATCAAAAATGCCCAATTTGGCTTAGGGTTTCGCCGTTCGAAGCTTTGACCGAGATTTGCCGTTGATTGAGCATTAATTCCGAAAACGAACACTTGACGCAGATTCGTATTGATTCGAACACCGACGTTGATTCGAGCATCAGAATTTGTTTGTCTACCATTGGAATGAGGATTTGAGAAAGAATGTACATACATACAAAAGAGAATGAGGAGTGGCTAAGGTTTATAATGAGGTATTTATAGGCATATCAGAAAAATAGAATGAATGGATATGATTTATTTACACGTTGAACGATAAATGACCCGAAAAGCCCGTTCTGTCTCCGGAACGAAAATGGGTAATCCCATATATCAAAATAGATGTTTTCAAATAATTTAAATTCAATGGAACAGGTTTTAGGTTCTAATTCCATCGTATGAAGAATTTATGTTAAAATTAGCTTATTTCAAATTGATTTTAATTAAATTGACTTCTAGGCGTTTCGAGCCCGTACGATCAAACGACAAGTCCGATCGCTACGAAACTTGAAATCCTACAATAATTTACCGTTACGGATCCAATGAAACTGGTTTCGTCGAAATCCAAGTCAATGGCTAAAATGACTATTTTCACGTTAATTAAATAAATTAATATTAAATTAATTAAATCACCTTTCAATTCAAACTTAATAATTTACAATTTCTGTCATTTTAGATTACTTGGACACTTACCATAATTTAAAAAAAATTTGGATATCAATTCAAAGTTAATTATTTTACCAATTACAGTGTTTAATTTCAATTGTAATTGAATTCAATTATTTATAATTTATTCCAATAAATTGACTTTATTTGATTTAAATCTTTTATATCAATCAATTATTATTCCATAGACAAGGTTAACATTGTTTTATATTCCATTACATTAATATCTTCCAATTTTCATCTTTTATTTGTATTAATTACTATATTTCAATTATATTGGAATTATGTCAATTTTACACATTAATTAAAATTTAAAAATCTCAATTAATTATTTCATCTTGGTTTCATTCTTTTATTACATCAATTATTTCCTTATGAATATAATTACATTTCTATACATATATTACATTCATAATCTACAGTTATCATCTTAACTCGCATTAATGTAACATTTATTTACATTTAATTTCAATTGATTTCCAATTAAATTTTATAGACTAATTAAATAGGTAACTTATAATAATTGTTACCATCAACCTTTAATCACTCCTATAAGTTTATTACTTACAAACAAATGTTACAATTCTTATATAATATTGATTTTATTCAATCACCATTTATTATGCCATTTCATACATTAATTCAATATTTACATATGTTTTCATATGTTCAAATTTATAACCAAGTATAACTTTTACAATATTTCATCTATTGGAATTTCATTCAAATTGTTAATAATTAGCTTTAATTAACATTGTTACATTTCATTTTAGTATTTATTTCATTATTAAATTACAAATTTTTATTTCTTTCAATATTTAATCACAGAATCTTATTAAATTAACCATTTTAATTTTCGAAAATTTACGGGTCGTTACATACATAATAATGCATCGATAAGGTGCAGTCAGACTTTGTTAGACAAAGTATGATTGATGATGGGTGAAGTTGAGTTAACTCCTTTCTGTAAGTACATATACTTAAGAGTAAGTATATAAGGTGAAATTTAATTTCATTTAAATCAAAGTCTACAAAAACATACAAGATAAGAGTTAATGAAATAACCTCTACATATCCTAGGTTAAGGAGTTGACAGGTTATGTCAGTCGAGAGACTGCACATAATACTTGTTTATGATGGACCTCGTGTGGACTACCCCAAACAAATTTGAGACCGATTAATATTGATTGACCGATTTATGTTATGAACATAAGTTTCATAAACTTAAAAATCAAATTATTTTTATACATATATATAGAGGCAATCCATAAAATGTTTATGAATACTTATATTGTTGCACTAAGAAACAATTGCTATTTCAAGAAACACTAACTTTACGACGAAGGAATTTGTTTTAGAAATTATTAGTGGTGAAATTGATTTGGATACGATGAAAAGACAAAATCGATTACAAAGGATGAAATGAAATTGACTAAGCTTAAACGAACACAACTAATTAGAATGTCTAATAAGGACACTCGCACAATAAAGATAAACTATGATTTTCTTATCGATGTTGAGAAAAGAATTTCCTCAGTTGTCAAAAAGCCACTAAGAGTACTAACTCTACCATATGGCATGATGTGCAAATCTGGAACAGAATCCAAGTACATTATCAAAACATGATTTGGATAATTGTACTTGATTGGATATGATTCATCAGAAGCAAAAAGTGTGCTAGAAAGAGATCAATGTAGTTGGAATATGGTAAGCTACATTGATATAATAACATTGTAAATTTCGATTATTGAAATTGACGTAATAGATTCGCCATTCAACATACCTACAATAATTCATATTTTACTCAAAAAATTATCGCCCAATGTGAAATTGAGTTTATGTATGCATATGTTGAAACAAAAATATTAAATATAGATTTAGAATATTTGTACTTAATAATCAAAGTGTCTTGAAACCAGTGGGAGTGATTCTGAACTTGTAGGTTAATGAATATGATCCTAGAACTGATATGAAAGTATCGCTAAATAAGAATCAATTTTGATAAAGAAATCAAATACTTTAAATTTCAATCATAATGTAGAGGAATCGTGTGTCAATAAGAGAGTACTATAAATGTACTAAAATATTTCAAAACTATAAGCAAACAACAAATTTATGATTTTAATGATGCACTTGCTTTAAAATCTACTTTAAAATCATTGTAGTTTGGTTGTTTAATTCTCGATATTGGAATTGAAATTGACACCTTTTATGATGAGTATAAAGAAATGTTGGGATTGTCGTATAACAATATACACAAACACATATTAATTTTTTTAATATGGACCATATAAGATGGATTTCGTATGCATTGGCAATAGGAATTATCGTACATGTTGTATTATCTATAGTATCGCACTTCACTTATGTATTCGATATATAGGGAAAGTATTAAGGTCGAATTAAGATCACTAAATGACAGTTTAGAGTATTCTCGAGTATTTATGAAATACTAAAGAATTTTTTATAAAATCAATGAACTCCTTATGAAGGAGTGCACAAACGTGAACTTCCTAATGGTATTAAGTGTAATATGTCAATCCTAAATTGTGTCAATCTTAAGTTAAGAACTTTAAGTTGGAAATGTTCTAAACAATAAGTACTAGCTAATTTAACCAATGGCTAAGTATGTCACCTTGAATAGCACTGTAAGAAAAGTAGTATAAATAAATGCATAAATTATAACTAAACTAGGGGTGATTCAAAATGTGGAGAATCCCATGAAAATGTTATATTGTAACAATGTTGCAATACATCGTGAAAGAAATCAGAGCTCACTAAAAGTCAAGAAACATACTTTGAAATGTTTTATATGATAAAGGAAGTTATCTGCATCGGCGAGAGTTGATTGATAACGTAGATAACTAAAACAATTTAGAATATCCTTTCACTAAGGTACTAGCTCAATCAGTTTTGAGAAAACTGATCGGAGGAATGGGAATAAGATTATGTTGATGCCAAAAATGGATCAACACCCAAGAATGAGTTGTAGGGAACCTATGGGATCTAGATCTAGCAGATGGTATCGAAAATAAAAGAAAATAGAATAGAGAGACACAAGATTTTTATAGTGGTTCGGCAATCTTTGGCATCCTCTACTTTATAGCTTTATCGATTATGGATCTGAGAGAGTTTGTATGATGAGATTACAGAGAATTAGAGTCATAAGTACAAGAAGTTGACACGTTTTAAGGCCTAGAACCGAAAAGAATAGCAACCTTGGTGACTACTATGAGGGAGAAAGATGGTGAATGGCGATGGAGTCATAGATCCAGAGTGAAGAAGAAAGAGCAAGGAGAAGATCCTCTTTTGCTTATAGTTAGGCTAGTATTTATAGGCAAACATGTGAATGGAGTTAGAAGCCTACTTGCACTAAAGCCCAAAAGATAGCCCAAAGCTGTACAGGAGAAATCAAAACACCACGAGTTAAAATTATAGCTTGGTACCAAGCTATGGGTTCATAACTTGGTATCGAGTTATTTATGTTGGTGTAAATCCAACTTTGAACCTTGCAATGTTCTTTTATCTTCTACTTGATGTGTTTTAACCTATTTTATATCGATTTTGAGTCGATTCTAGCGATCTTCTCGATAGCACTTAGATTGTCCTGCTTTATTGGCTTTCTTCTCATCAATCTTGGAATTGGTCATCCAAACTCTAGGAAAACCACTTGATCACGAGTAGATGGAGTAAAGTATGAGTTGTTTGTAGTTTGGGATGTGAATAGGCGAAGAATTATAGGTCGGTGCCAACCTATCTTAACTTGGTGCTGAGTTATGGCCTTAGCTCTATTTTGAGTGAAACTTTTTCAGATTTCTTCTCTAGCCCCTCTAAGCGTACTTCAAAGTTTTTGAGTCGTTTCATCTTCTTCTTGTCGTTCTAACTTCGATTGATTTTTGCTTAGTTAAAAACCCGATTAATACTTACCCCCCAGAGTATGCTTTCGTTGAAAAAAAAGCATGCTCTAGATCAAGACAAGTCCTGGACTGTTATCCTGCAAATTCCAGTTGATCATTCAAGTGCTGTCTTGCTCTGCTCAAGTGTTTTGGAAATCCTATCGATAGCGTTGATCAGACGAATCGATCGGAAACCCAAATCCACATCAACAACTCAAACAACACGGCATATATTAAAACATTTATATATATTAGTTTACAAATACATTTCTTTGCTCGACGATACAGGAATGAATTTTCAAAATATGGATAGGGTTTCAAATTTGATGGACTCAGATCAAAGAGCATTTTGATTCGAAGATAAGTTCGAAACAAAGATACGATGATTAAATAACAAAGTAGGAAGATTGATAAGTTTGTATAAATCGCGGACAACCTTAATCGGGTCGACCGTGACTTCAAGAATAAGATCGATGCAGAATTTCGAGGCAAATCTACATTCGATCTCAAGAAATAGAATTCAGGTATAGCAGGAGATAGATAGCATCGTACCGAGGATACAGAAATCTCCGGTAAATCAATGTCTATTGTAAAGGAGTTTCACCCATTTACAAATCATTCGAAGTTTGGCGAGACCGCCGATTTATTATAGATATCATTTGAAGTGGAGTTATGGGATGCTCCAGCGTTGAAGGAAGACGAATAGTGAGGGACATGAATGAATTTTGAAACCGCAGGGAACGTTCCAAAATTCAAAGGATTCGAGTCAAAAGGAAGAGATTGAAACTCGAATGAGAGTGATTCTGTAAATACATTTACCCTATATGCTAAGTTTTGCCTAGAGCTACCAAAGCTCTGATACCAACTTTAACGACCCGCTATTTTGCACTATTCGCATCCGCACATGTCGGACTTGAATAATTCAAAATACCGAATTGTTAATTTAAATTTGGCAAAACTGAGCATATACAGTAAATAAAGTAATCACAGTTCACAGACACAGAGTAATAAATGCAGCGGAAGCAAAAGATAGTAGTTCATGAAGCTACTATATACATATCAGAGTTAAGTGAGGTACAACAGATGTCTCGAATACAATAATCATATACAATATCAAAATACATCACTGGAATCAACTGGATATCTGAAAGTTGGATAGATAGCTGGATCTCCAAGCGAAGCTCCAACTCCAAAGGTGAGTCTCGAATACTGGTACACTCGGTCTGACCCAAGCGTAAAGCAAAACACAAAACACTCGAGTCAGGATTAATATTCTTATATCAATAAATCCAACTCAAGTGAAATAACAATTGAAATACAAGTAACTCAAAGGATGTTTGGAATAACCATCCTTTAAGGATCCGTTAAACTATCTACTATGTAGTAGTATACGATAAATAGATAATGCCTATCAGTAATATAAGGTATCAAAATAGTGTTAAGGCGTTACCATTATCCCCCTTAACACATTTTATATAAGCGTTATAGTCTATACATCACTGTAAACTCCACCGTAAACTAGTGGGCTATCAGGGAGTACTCCATAGGTATAACACAAAACAAATCGTAGTGGTCGCGTATAAAGGGATACAAGTATGACAAGGCACATGAGGCAATACCCAAGGTAGTGAAACTACCGTTTGCCTGATCCGGACTGGTGAACAACACTCCCAAATCAAGGGTGCACCAATCGACAACAAGTAATGAGTAGTTTCGAAGAAGTGTGTTCGCTTGAGGTAGCTAGCCCCCATTTGGCCCGGCACGGCTCCTGTTTTAGTCATTTCCAATTTGACACAAGTGTCAAGGCTATCCATTATCGTTCTCTTTCTTCAGTCATCACGTACATCATTCCAACCACTTCATTCTGGATCACACTCCGCGTAAAGTTATTAAAGTGGTTTTCGGTTTAGACAGTGAGTATGTCCCTAACCAATTCCGGTCTCTTTAATAACTTTCGTAATTATTACACCGATTGGACGTTTATATATTTCAAAACCAAATCAAATTCAATTTTAATTAGAATTTGAAAACCAACATTTCATTTGTCTATCTAAATCAATTTCCATAATTTACGTTTCAAAACTTCCAAATTCATAATTTCAAAATCTTATAATTCAATTTCAATTTCTTTTAAAAAAAATTCAAATATTGATTCAAGTTCGAATATAAGTTTCATCCCGAAAACATTTAAATTAATTTAATTTAACATTCAAATCAATTTAAATTCCTTTATCGATTTCATTCAACATTCGTCAAGTAAATTTATCATTCAAAATAATTTCTATTTTATTTCCAATTCATTAAATCAATTACTTAAGTTCAACTTCATTATATCAAAACTTCAAATTTAATTAAATTAGCTTCGACAAATCAACCCTTTAAATTACAAGTCTTACATTAATTTCAAAAATCACATTTGCATTTCTTGATAAAGAAATTCAATTTCACATATTCATTTACTTAGTTACAATTTCAAAGCTCAATTAATAAAGAACTAAATTTTAGAAAGTTCAATTTTAATTATCAAAGGATTCAATTTTATTTAATTATTAAATAATTCAATCTCATTAAATTATTAAATAATTTCAAAACTTAATTCAATCATTTCTTAAATTAAACAACATTCTTTCACCAATTTCTTTATTAATATTTTGTTACAGATTATTAAATATTCACAATTAAATTTCATTAAAATTCAATTTCCAACTTCGTTTCAAAACCATATTATTTATTCAAATAAAATCTTCATTTTATTTTTAAATCAAATTATTAACCAATCGGGTTTTTATTTAATTCTCTATCCTAGGTCAAAGTTCAATTTGGGTATTTATCATTTCAACCCGATTCCATTCCAATCCAAAAATCAAAGCATAACAAAGGGAACTTGCAGTGTGATAACTGGAATGGTATCAAAGTAAATAAACAAGCAATAACAACAATCAATAACAATCCAATAATCAATTCAAATAATCCCGAAATAACTGTATTAATTCACATTGTTGTTTGTGCGAATTAATCTAATTATTTCTAGAATCTACACTATCATTTCATGTAGATTAAAGATTATATAAATACGGTTCTTCATTTGATATTTATTATCCAATTTCAAACTACATCAATTTACACAACATACATTCAATGGTTCAAGGTGGAGTTAACACTATTTTTACGTGTCAAATAATTTAACATTTCAAGCGATCATATTATACAAATTTAACTAATCAATTTAACACATATATCGAATCTAACTATCCTACGTGAATTTCAATTTCAAATTATTTATCACTTACATTATTAACAATTTAACATCCAATGTCAAAATCAATCAATCAATCATTTAATAACCAAATTGGATTATCATTTTATATATAACAGATAATGGTGTCAAATGTCACAGGTGAACTGATATAGGTAAGCATATATAACAGTGTAATTAACTAACAGCAACATATTTCAATTGTCGTTTCAATTGAAATCAAATTTAATAAATAAAAGAACATTAATCGTGAGTGATTGCTCACCTTTCGAGGCTAGGGAGCGAGAATAGACAACGAAGTTGAGTTACGCATTGCAAGCACGACTTCCGAAATAAACTAGATTGGCATGAATCGACGAGCAAAGCTGTTAAATAGGAATTGCCGAAATCAAATCAAAACATTCAACATAGCAACAAATAAAAACATGTCCTGCGTCAAAGTTTAACAATATAATTCTATGTGCTACCGAAATCGAAATGGTCTGAAATTTGGTATGAATAAAGATCAAAACTTGTATTTCAAACTGCAAAGAAAATCACTTGGTTTGGACAAGAGACGAGAAAAGTTACGATGTCACGAACATAGACTCAGGCCATGTTGCGACTGTCAAATGTTCAGGTCTGAAAACCCCTCTGGGTCTGACTTTCAGGTAAGAAACAGAGGAATGAACCACCTCGTATGAAGCTAAAAATTTATATACAGAAAGTAGAAAACTTTATCTTTTAAACAAAAAGGGAATCGGTGTATTCCGACGTAAGACGGAAGAGATAAGATGCGTCAAACATGAACTCAGGTCGTGTTTGCAACAGTGTAAAATAATTTCAAGTACAAAAGAACAGCTGCCTGGGTCTAACTTCCAGATCCTCGACCACTAATCAAACGATGTCGGATTTTGCTGAAATTTGACAGGCATAAACTAGGTAACTTCGACTCTTTTTTTAAAAATAGAATCAACCCATTCCGATAAAATATGAGTGAGATATGATATCGTGAACATGAAGTCTAACTGCTGTTTTTTTAACAAAAGCACAAATAAAATCCTTATATATGACATATGTTCAAAAACCAATATAAAAATTTCCAGAGAAGCAAAAGAGCTGTGAAATAACGGCATACTCATTCCATACTTGCTTTCAAAACTACCATTTGATTTATAACCAAAACTTATATATATATAAATCTATACAAATGTACAAATCAAAATACCATTTGAATATTAACAATAACATATTATATATACATTTAAATATGTACTGTAGGCTTATAAAATAAAATACTGTAATTTACATGAATTAACAAAATAAACTAACCTACATATCTATACAGCAACTGCTTACAACTTGTATAGCTTGTGACTTATACTATCAGACATACAACTTTATAACTTACTTATTATATAATATATAAATAAACTCACAGAGCATATGTAAACCCATATACACTTATGTATACAAACCACAGGTTTCATGAATTACATAAACTTATATATATATATAACTTACATAACATATATATTTAGACACATATTCAAAATGCTCTAATATTTTACAAAAGATCTATTTCAAATATTAACACAAAATTTATATAAATCCTTTCAACAATTCGTATATGTGTATATGTACTTTTATAATAAAATCTGCTGTAAGCTTATATACTGCACATGTATTATATACATGCCTTCATCTAATATATGTTTCAAAACAAATATAAAACAATATATATACATATACACGAAAATATGTTTACCTTCGCATGTACACAGGTATTTGAATACAATTTTTTCAACACGTAAACATGTATATAATATACAAGAGAAATACGGTGGTGGGTTCTCTGTTTGGAGATGGAAATTGGAGCACTTACGTGGGCTAGGCGGGTTGCTATGCTTAGATGTCTGCTTGAGTGGTGGCGAAGGCGGAGTTAGGTGGAAGTGGAGATAGACGAGCAACCGCTAGGCCTTGGCTTCGGGTGGATCTGTGGGTATGGCTCGGGTTTCAGTGGTATGGGATGATGTTTAGTGGATCGCGGCCAAAAAAGAAGGCGGAGAGAGGGAGGCTGAGCGGGTGACGGTGGGATGCGGTGTTTGAAGGGGAAGAAGGTGATGCGTGAGAGTGGGTTTGGGTTTTGGCCGAGAGGAAGGGCGTGAGAAGGAGGTGAGCAGAGGGAGAGAAGTGGAGACGTGAGTAAGGGGAAAAAGAATTTCACAGAAAGAAAAATCAAAAGAAAAGAGGGAAGTGGTAGCAAAGGAACAAGAACGTTAATTTACAAATATAATTTCATTCAAAGTAAAAGTGGCGAACACGAATCAGCATGCAATAAATTGGAAATAGGGAAGTGTGATAGCCACACATTGAATTCTGAAGTTAATAAAAGCAAGTGGCTGGTTGAATTTATACGGTAGGCAATTGGAAGGGTAAAGGATACAAAAGTTCGAATACGGAGCCGATACGGAGTCTTTTCGCAGATTTTATCGCACACCGAACTCCAAAGTTGACAATTGAATATACCGTATGGATTAACACGACGAAACGATCAAGACGATATACCGGTATCGGTGGAATGATTTGAATTATAAAAATTCGAATTTTCTACTAGCGGAAAATGCAGTAAAAACTCAGAAGAATAAGATCGATGGAGCTAAAGAAGTCCGAATTTGGAAAAACAAAAAATGACGTCATGCTCAAAAGATAATTTAGAATTTTTCTATATAAAAATATTTGGGTTCCAAAAACATTTTATTTTCATCGCTTTTTAACTGATTAAATTGAAGTAAATTTACGCGCGAAATAAACTTTCATATTTTCGGACGAAAATTTACTAGTTGCTATGTTTAACTAGACGCATTCCAAATGTCAAATTTATATTTTAAAATTTTATCGTTTAAAATTTCGCAAAATTTCAATTAATAACGTTATTAAAACTAGTTAAATTTACGGGTCGTTACAGATATTTCTCAAACCATAGCACCGATACGATTTTCTTGAGGTTGGCGATTGCTTGGTGAATTAATGATGGCAATGGTGATAGAGATTGGTGATTGTTATTGAAGAGAGGTGGTTGAATTCTAGGTTGCATTTGATCGATGGTGAGTCATGAGTTTTGCCCCGGTCAAGTGCATGCAGTTTTGGAGTCAAGTCTTGTTTTCTAGATTCAGCTATCTCTTTTCAAAATCTGGCTTATTCTCGATCATCGCTGGAGTTCTAGTGCGACTATCCAAGATCAGGCTTATTGGATGATTCCATCGCCATGCTTTCCTCTGTTTCCGCTCTTTTGGTGGTCCTAAAAAGAAAATCTTTCCACGTCGCTCTATACAGCGGCTCCGTTATCGATTACTCATCGATAATAGGTAAGTCTCAAGAATATAATTTCAAAGAGTACGACGCAGCTCGTTTTTCTAGCATGAGCGATCTATCTACATAGGATGGTCCGTTCGTGGTTTTTGGGACATTAGACTCACACTGCATAGATTAACACACTTCACTTTCCCCTGTCAACGCTTAGAATCCGATTGGTCAACACACATCGACACCCTTTGGATCCTGGGCATTGGACACACGGGTTTATTATTCAAAATACGACACACTTAACCATGTTGAACATCAAGTTTTATTGTTTAGAATGAATCCCCAGTCACCCAGCTTAAGTTTGGCAAAGGAACGTCCACTCCACCAGAGACTGGATCTTTTACAGCCCTGGCTTCGCCATTTATTATTATCGGGCCTGGCCATCTTAAAACTCCTAAATCCTAATGTTAAATAGTTTTGGTTGAGCCAGTAGTTGGTCAGCTGCCTTTGGGATTGAGAATCTTGAACAACCCAACGGAGCATGTGCCTTCAATCCTATTCACCAAGTTGCCCCAAACATATGTCTCCAACATGGCATCACTGAGGATGATGTCCGTCTACCGACAAGGCTTGAATTCACTCACAATCCTCCATCGGACTTCACAACTTGCTATTGGTATATGTGCTCGGGCTGTGCCGTCCTGCCATTAAATCCTTTTCTAATGATGGTGCTATAAGAACTTGGACTAGCTCCATCCAAAATCCACCTAAATGGGTATTCTCTTCTAAGTTTGCTCTATGTTCTTTTCATGAATCGGTCCAACTGACCCCCAAGGTCAACGAGCTTACATGCTTACTTTAATTCTAGAAAAGGCAAGTTTTGCCATCCTTTGTGGTAATCGAAGCTTCAAGGGTTGCAAAGTCATTGAGAAGCTCCACAATAAGCATTCTTACTTCAAGAAGAAATATTTCTTCATGCGGTGCCCGCACGGTTTCAACCGGTTTTGGCTATCCAGATGTATGCTTCTTTTCCCTTGCTTCTCTTATGATAGAATTTCTAAAATTCTAACTTAACATGCGTTTCCTCGTAGGCATCCAGGCTCGATATGATAGCGGCAAACATGAGGGAACACTTAATGCTCTGAAGGCGGTTAAATCCGAGCAGTGCACTGTTGCATTCCTTCTAACAAATGGCAATCTATGACGATGTGGTCTGCTTCGCCATGAACAATTTGTCATTGCTGAGTTTCCAACACAAAGCGGCTCTAGGGCTCATATCTATTCTTCTGTCCCTACTCTTAGCTCTGACAAGAATGTTTAAAGGGTAGTTGCGGGTCCTTCCAGCATAGTACATGCTGAAGAGCCCATGATGAGAGAGCCTGTAGGGCCTGTTGAAGCCGACATTCCAAGTGATTGAGATAAAGACGTGAGGATGCCTTCAATCCTAGAGGAAGATGAGGGATTCACAAGGAGGGAAGGAAAAGAAGTGGTCGAGGAAGAAGAGGATGTCGGTGATGGCGATAGCTACTATCGCACTAGCGAAGAAGTGGACGAATCGTTCGGTGAATCACCCAAGATGAGTCCTGATTCCCTAGCTCGCATCGTCTGGAACATATTTCCATCGAAACTTCCAAAATGGTTGGAGATCATTTGTATTGCCTTTAGTAGAGATTTCGTCCCGATCATACCCCATTGGCGACATCTTCGTTGGCTTAATTGACATTGGTGAGATCAACTTCACCGTTAGTGACATTCTATGGGATGTCGGTTTAGAATTCTCGTTTTTGCCAGTGGGCATTGTAAACTAAGGTGGAGAAAACCCACTTTAATTCCTTGCCAATACGGTTGTTAGAGTATTTAAGGGGTGATTGGCACCATACACTTCACTAGGATCACAGACACTCATTCTTGCATTGAATTTTTCTTCGAAATTCCAATATTAATGTTGTTTTCTTCCTTGTTTCAAGTTCCATGGGCTATGGTTATTATGAGAAATTCTCCGCCATGCTAGTGCACACAGAGGCCAAACTCCCGATCCTCATCCACCTTACCGCTATGAGTCCGACGAAGAGAGGCGAAGGAGGAAAGATTGCAAGTACGATGAAATTTGTAAAGCTGATAGGGATAGGGAGAAGGATATAAGGAAGAGATAAGCTGGTATCGAGCTATCTCGCGACCCTTCTAAGCGCTCAAGAGATTCCTTGAGCGTCGCTGGCTTATCTCTACTGATGTTCCACCTCATACATAGGCTCAGATTTCTTCAACTCAACAAATTACGGCCTCCTAAGCTATGACTACAACAGTCCCGTCTTCTTCCAAAGAAGTCCTTCCTCATTCATTCACTCTTCTGCCTGGTCCTCCACGCTTGCAAGCCGCATTCCCACACCTCTTTTTACATGATGTCAAATTCGACTAAGACATCTCTGATATGCCAAAAGAGGTAGTGATATAAAATCTAAAGAACGTCGAGCAGGGCATCGACAATGGGTATAAGTGGAAGAAACTTTACACCACTCTTTCCGAAGTAAACAAGATCAACTGCACCAATATTATTCAATCCTTCAAATCCGAGAGAGCTACTTTCGAGTGGATGATGAAAGAGAGAGTGGATGATTTGATTAAGGTTACCAGAGAGAGGGACCTCGCTCTGAAGCAGAAGGAGAGCATAGATAGGCTGATTGATGAGTTAAAGCTTGCCCACAGTTGCTCCGAATCGTGATGAGAAATGAGCTGAGAGTTGCTCTTGCTGAGGGTGCGAAGTTCAAGAAACAGGCCGACAAAAAGGCATAAGCACTTACTTAAAAAGATGAATTTATCCGGGCTTAGGACCAGACTATATCGGAGCAAGTTGCTGAACTTACCAAGCTTCATGAGGAGTTTCAAAAACTAGGAAATGGAAAGGAGCAGTTGTCCACCGACAAAGATGCCATCGGTTTTGACCTTGCAATTTCCAAGCAAGAGCTCAATAAGCTTCAAGATGAGGAGACCAAGATCATGACAGAGCTTAATGCTAACATGTTTACTTTTACACTAACATTGTCATGTTTAAGAATCTGAAATGGTTGGGCAATGACTATCCTAAGGTGCTTGCTGGCACTTGGAAAGAAGTGTTACGCAGAACTTCACAAGCCGGAGATAATTGCTCCGGAGAAGAACTAATGGCAGCTTACTCAATATTGAAGATATTGAAGCTCTTTCCATTGGAAAGGATATCCTAGCTAAAGAAGCTACCGATGCTGCTGTCGTCGATGTTGCTAAAGCTCTTGCTGGCCCGAGCTCTACGGGTCAGGGTGAAACATCCACTTCAAAATCTCAAGAGCCGGCGATAATCATTCCTACTTCTACGGGAGTTAGCTTTGTAAATATTCGTGTTCTTCTGGCTTCATTAATGGGTACTCCCCATGAACAATATGTTCCTCCAGTCATGGTCCAGCATGGGGAATTTGGGATTGAAGAAGGTGAATTTGTCGTATCCCAATGGGATCCTGCTATAGGTATATTTCTTGTTTCTCCAGTCTCCTAGAAGCTTCAGTTCTCACGTGAATCCATCATTAAATTTTATCGCTCTGTTTGTCAACTTATAGGTCAACCTCAATTGCCTCCTCCACCTTCAGCTACATAGGATTCAGGAATTGAAGCCATCTTTACTGCATCAATCGCTGTCTCCGTGGGACTTACCGCATCAGTCACTCCCTCAGTTTCGGCCCGGGTCCTGACTCCGAGAAGATCGTCATTTTAGAGAGCTTGGAAGATATTTCTGTCTCTCGAGAGGAGGATGTTTTCAGCACATGTGCTTTTGACCCAACTGAACATGAAACTATGGCTGAGACGTTGAAGAAGGACATAGAGAAAATTCAAGTAAAGAAGATTATTTTCTTAAACTTGGTAATGAAAGATCTATTACACTGATCAATATATTGATTCACTTTCGCCCAATATATATACTGTCCTAAATCAGTTTAGTGGATTTATTCAATGAGTTGTTACTTGGATAGAGTGAGTTTTCCATAACATGGTGTGAATTTCTTTGAGATAGGCATCATAAGAGAGTCTATCCAATAGATGATGAATTGAATCTAGATTTAGAACTTCGAAAGATGAGATAATAACCTCGTGCACGAGTATAATTATTGAAATGAGGGAGAATGTAAAGCTTAAAGCCTAGAAACTTCTCGTTCGTCCCTTCCCGGTCT
The DNA here is from genome assembly GCA_030737815.1 of Allium fistulosum. Classification (NCBI taxonomy): domain Eukaryota; kingdom Viridiplantae; phylum Streptophyta; class Magnoliopsida; order Asparagales; family Amaryllidaceae; genus Allium; species Allium fistulosum. The sequence continues at coordinate 780,185,252 of CM060907.1, forward strand.
TCATCCTGCAAACAGGGGTTAAGTTAGCTCACTTGACAGAATATCAGTTAGGTTAACTCGATCCACTTCCCCCAATTGATCGAGGTCACCTCCCAATTAATATACTGGACTTGGGATCCTAAGACCACAAAGCCTGCAACTTTGAAACTGACATGCTCCAATCAAAAAGTTCCTACTATAAAGATCAAGCCGCTGAAGCACTATGATGACCCCGTAGTTTAAGTCCGAGGAGCTCGGTTCTACTGTGGTGAAGAGTCCACTCATTCAGAGGGCAACACTCCCTTTGGTACATGACTGAAGGGAGAAAAAATCTCAAGACCTGTTCGGGTATGGCAGGCAAAGGCCGCCGAGGTAGAAAGAAGTAGAAGGCCTAACAGGATAGGACAGCCAAGTCATTTTGTTTTTGTTGTTGTTGTTGTTGTGATCGAGTTTGTATTTTTTGTCCTTTTGCTTCAAACAGGCTGAGATAGTGCAGGTACGACCTCCACTGTCTGTACATAAAAATATTATAAGTAATGACATATTAGCTTTTCCTTTGCAATCTCTCTTCTATGTATTTTTCCACGTTTTATGTACTGTGCTTGTTTATGCTTGACTGCTTGTGTATATAACATGATTGCTTATACTACAATTTCCTGTTTTATATACTTCTGTTTCTGTGCAATATGTTTATTTTCCACAACTCTGTGCATGTAAACAATATTCTTGCAATTTTTTGGTATATTCATTGCTTAGCTCTATTTTTATCTACCAAAACACTCCGTTTGGCATAACAGGTCTTGCAATTTTAGCTAACTCTATGACTATTCCTATTCGAGCTCGATCGAGTTCTTTTCGACCAAGTGTTGGTAGATGTGCCCCTATCCATAGGGTTGTATGTTAGATTTCAAGCATCGACGAGAGACTAGATGTCCCGAGGACCTCGTTCGACTGCCCCCGGTCTAGTTTTCATGGTAGTTCATATCTTTGGGAACTAATAACTTTTGCTGCTTGATTCTATGCATTATATTTTTAATGCCGTTAATTCCTCGGATGCATTATGAATTCTTCCAAGTTGACATCATAAGCCAATGTCATTCTGGATGTATGTATCATAAAGATGCATCCTTGTCATCTTTCATCATGTTAAGTTCTTCTAAATTCAAAGTTGAGATCCCCATCGTGCACTAGTTTCTATCTTCGGAAACTTATACACGAACGGCTCAACTCCATGGATTTTCATTGATGTCACCAATCTTTGGGCCCTGGTTAATTCCTTTTGGCATCACCTATCTCCAGGCGTTGTCAAGTTCCAAGAGGTTTTAGTCGACTTTTCGGTTGACTTGGCAGTTTAGAACTTGTTGACGTTGCCAGGGCAATGCCTATTTTCAGGATGTAAGTGTTGATTTGATTGTTGACCGGTTTGTTTTGGGCCTTCCCGACGTTGCTGGAGCAATTTCGTGTTTTAGAAAGTTAGGATCGATTTTCTCCATCGATTCAACGGTTTGAGTCAATTTTCCATGTCTACTCTGCAGCTTGGGCCTTTTCGATGTTGCTGGAGCAACGTTGGTTCTTAAAAGGTTACAATCAGTTTTCCCCATCGATCCAGCGGTTTGATCGATTTTCCCTGTCGAACTCAATGGTTTGGGCCTTCCCGACATTGCTGGAGCAATACCGATTCTTAAAAGGTTGGGACCGATTTGCCCCGTCGATCCGATGGTTTGAGCATTCTCGATGTTGTCAGAGCAACGTCAGTTCTTAGAAGGCAGGGATCAATTTTCCCCATCGATCCAGCGGTTTGAGTCAAATTTCCCCGTCGACTGGGCGGTTTTGACCTTCCCGATGTTGCCAAAGCAACGCCGGTTCTCAGAAGGTTAAGGTCGATTTTCACCGTTAACCTGGCAGTTTGAGTCGATTTTCCCATCGACTCGGCGATTTTGCTTATAAGAACACGGTTCCATTGGTTCAAGAAGCCAACTTTATTGATAAATAGAAGAAATGGCAAGTTTTGCCTATTTATAGTGCCCCAAGTGTCCCTAGATTGCTTATTTATGAAAATAAGGAAAACTAGATATAGTAATGTCGCAGCGAGTCGTGTTCCAAGCATGCGGGATGGGAACTCCATCTACCATAGCTAGTTTGAATGTTTCGTCTCCAAGCTTCTGGTCAATCACATATGGTCCTTCCTAGTTTGGGACATGCACTCCTATACCCGGGAAGATTCATTTCAGGACAAGATCTCCCACTTCAAAAGTACGGTTGTGAACCTTGGTATTGAAGTGGCGTGCCACTCTTTTCTGGTGAGCAGCGACCCTCGGTTCAGCTTCTTCCCGCTTCTCGTCGATTTAGTCGAGGGACTCGAGTAGCAGCTGTTTGTCTTCTGCTCTGATTGAAGTGTCTTCTGCGATGAGAAGGGACTTCCAGTTCCATTGGGATTATAACTTCAAAACCATAAATAGTGAGTGCCCAGTTGTTGATTTGTGTGTTATCCTATAAGCCCATAGTGCAAGTGAAAGCTCATGAACCCAATTCTCTATAACTCTAGTCATCTGTTTCTTTATGGTGGATTTAATGATTTTGTTCACTGCTTTAACTTGCCTGTTTGCTTATGGGTGCGCTACCATGGAAAAGCTCTTCTTGATCCGGTAATGCTTGCAAAAATTCTTGAATCCAGTTCTCTTAAATTGAGCCTCGTTGTCTATGATTAATTTCTACGGTGCTCCAAACCTGTAAATAATATTTTTTGTTACAAAATTAATTACATTTTTAGTAGTGATCGTGGCATGCAATTCTACTCCAGCCTATTTCATAAAGTAATCAACTACAACGATAACATATTTGGCTCCTCCTTTTTCTATTAGTAGTACACCGATTATATCGCTTCCCTAGATTGCAAATGGCCAAGGACCGACCATCAACATAAGTTCTGAAGATGGGGCTCTTGAAATCTTTGCTAATCTTTGGCATCGATCGCACCGTTTGTTGTAATCTGCTGCATCTCGGTTTATTGTTGGTCAGAAATATCTATAGCAGAGTGTCTTCTTTGCCAAGGTCTACTCTCCGGTGTGGTCACCACATCTGCCTTCATGAATTTCCATAAGGATCTTCCTAGCTTCATTCTTGGTTATACAACTGAGCAAGGGGAGGAGAATACTCTCCTGTATAGCACTCCATCCTGTATTATAAATCATGGTGCTTTCAAAGGAGTTTCTTTCGTCCATTTCTATCTCCAGGGAGTATTCCCTTGAGTAAGTAGTCCTTTATTGACATCATCCATGACTCTACCTCTTCTATAGTCTCCAGAACCCAATCAACATCCATTTGATTTGTGCTAGAAGCAATCAATACTTTTACTGAAACCAATCCCATTAGTTGCACTTCTCCGGATCTGGCTAACTTTGCTATAGAATCGTTCTTCATATTCTCCTCTCTGGGAATATGCGATATTGTGTAGTGTTCAATTTCGTTGAGTAACTCCCAAGCTTTCAAAAAGTAAGGGGCAAGTTTTGTACCCTTAAATTCATATTTCCTTCTAACCTGGTAGACGACTAGTTGGGAGTCGCTGTAGATATGCAAAGTTTTTATTCCTAGCTCATTCTCAACCTTCAATCCTGCTATCAATGCCTTGTATTCCATCTTGGTTTTGGTGGTAGGAAATTCCAGGTTTAATGCATAACAGATTGATCGTCCTTTAGGAGTTTCAAACATAATTCCGCTTCTGAGCAGAATTCATTTGATGCACCATCAACGAACAATTTCTAGTAAGATACCAAGACTGTTATGTCCTCCTCATAATCCCAAATACTGAACTCAACGATGAAGTCAGCCAGTACCTGTTCGTTAATTTCTCTTTGGGGATGGTAAGTTACATCATACTAGCTCTACTCGATGTTCCACTTTAGTAGCCGCCCGAATTCTCGGGTCAGCATAGTACCTACTTCAAGGGTTGATCCGTTAGCACCTTGATCGGGTGAGCCTGGAAATATGGTTGCAGTTTCCTTGTTGCTATCAGCAAGCAATATGCTAGCTTTTCTAATTTCGGGTAGTTTCGTTCAGCACCGGTGAATCACTTGCTAATGTAGTAGACGGGCCATTGGACCCTAGCTTCCTCATGCACAAGTGCTACACTTAATGCGTGGGCAGAAACCGCCTGGTAATGAATAAGTCCTCATTGTCCACCAGTTTGGATAGAACTGGTGGTGTCTCCATATGTCGCCGTAATTCTTCGAAAGTAGTTTGACAGTCCTGATTCCATTCAATGTTCTTTTTACCCTTCTTTAATGCATCAAAGAATGGTATACACTTATCCATCACTCTAGAGATGAAACGGCTCAATGCAGAAATCTTTCAATTCAGGCTTTGTAACTCCTTCTTCATGGTTGGGGTTCTAATATTTCATAAGGCATCAATCTGCTCTGGATTGGCCTCAATGACCCTTGCATTCATAATAAAACCAAAGAATTTCCTAGAGGCAACTCCAAACAAACATTTGAGCGGGTTTAATTTCATTCTATACTTCCGAAGGATCTTAAACATCTCCGAGAGATCATCTAAATGGTATTCAGACACTTGCGACTTCACTAGCATGCCGTCTATGTAAACTTCCATCATTTGTTTGATCTGGTCCTTGAACATTATATTTACCATTCTCTGGTAAGTAGCTCCGGCATTCTTTAGACCGAAGGCATTATGCGATAGCAATATAGTCCTAAGTCTGCGATGAAGCTGGTTCTCCTGATTTGGTTCATCCATCACAATTTGATTGTATCCTAAGTAGGTGTCCATTAATGAGAGCAGTTCATGCCCCATGGTCCCATTAACAAATTGGTTAATCCTGGGCAATGTAAAGCTATCCTTTAGGCAGGCTTTGTTTAAATTTGAATAATCAATACAAGTTCGCCACTTCCCATTCGATTTTCGTACCAACACGGGGTTTGACACCCACTTGGGGTATGTTGCATCATGAATAAAGCCATTGGCCAATGGCTTATCTATGTCTTCCTTTAGTGCAGTGGATCGCTACGGACCCAGGTGTGCCTCTTCTGCCTCATTAGCGTGAACTTGGGATCGATGTTAAGTGCGTGACATGCTATCTTCGGCAATATCCCGCACATATCAGAACACGTCCAAGCAAACACGTTCAGCTTGGCACGAAGAAAGTTTATCATTTCCTTTTGCATCTTCATCCCAAGCTGCGATCCTAATTTCAAGACCCGAGTTGGGTCGTGCATGTCAACAGGGACAACCACCATAATCTCCGCTGGTGCTACCCACATTTTCCATAAACTCTTCTTCCTATGGTCCATAGCCTTGCCAAAGTGATTATGGTCCCCAAGCCAGGGGCGATTCTGTAATTGCTATGCTTGCTATTCCTGAATGTGAAGAGTCTTCCCTATATTCTTTCCCTTTTTACGACGTTTATCTTCATGTAATTCAACAACATAGCATTTCCTTGCAGCACTTTGATCTCCTCTTACTACTCCTACTCCATTCTCCGTTGGGAATTTCATTGTGAGACACCATGGAGCCAAAGTGATTCTAAAGTCGATAAGAGCTAGTCCACCCAAGAAAGTGATACAAGCAGAATACTCATCAACAATCACAAAGGTCTGGATGAGAACTACCCTACGTTATCCTTCTTCGAGTTCTACAGATAGGTCGATCGTTCCAATCTACTACTTAAGTTCACCTGTAAATCCCTGGATCTTTGTTTTGCAAGCGATCACATCCTTTATGCTAATCTTCATTTGGTCGAATGTTTTTCGAAATAGGATATTGACCAAACTCCCATTGTCAACCAACATTCGATGTACAATTGCTGTTACCCGGCTACTTGGCTCGGCTATGAGACTATAGTTTTAGAGGAAATAGTTGGACATAGACGAGACTCAAGCCAAGAAAGGATTGGGGGTTGGTGTGACTTGTTTGGGTCGGCTTGTATATGTAGTTCGATAGGTGGCTTTTATGGAAAAGCATGTGTAGATCGTCCTTAGTGGTCGGCCGTGATTGGGTCGCTCTAGGTGGTTCGATGTAGATTGGATCGGCCTTAGGAGGATTAGTATATGTTGGTCGGCCTGTATATGTGGTTCGGTCATGTTGGGTCGGCACGAAGTGGTTCGGCCTAAGTAGCTCAGTGTAAATGTGGATCGACATACATGTGTGGCTCGGTACATCTGGGACGGTGAATATAGATCGCTAGTTATGGCTCAGCTTTAGTGCAACGCATGTCATTCGGCCTAGGTTCAACGAGTATCGTTAGGCTTCAGTGGTTCGGCATGTCTCGATCGGTCTAATGTGGACAACAAATGCAGCTCGGCACATATGGGTTGGCAACTTAGACCCAGGCATGGTGGCTCAACGTACTTGGGTCGGTATGCATCAGGAGAATTAAGGTGGGTCGGTCAAGTATAGGTTGGCCTTAAAACAGAACGTGTGGATCGACAGCTGGGCTCAGTCATAATAGTTCATCATATCTGGTTCGGTGCATATCAGGGAAGTTAACAGGTTATCAGGCCTGCAGTAAGGTGAGGCGGTCGGCATTTCTTCGCTTCGGGTAACACTACTATTTGCTTCGAGTCCCTTGAGAGTTTACTTCGAGTCACTAACGAGGAAACCCCGGGCCGGTAACAGGTGGGTCGGTCATGGAGGATTCGGCATACCTGGATCGGTCAACCTAACCTATCAGCTTTGGGCCGAGTTATCTTAGTCATGGGCCTGGATGGGAGAACCAGCCTATCTTCATCTATAAATAGGGGGCAGGGGTCCAGTTAAAGGGACCTTTTTTCGAAAACTCCAGGGATACTCTGCCATTTTCTGTACCCACTTCTTTTCTATTCAAACTTGCATTAAAGTTGTTTGTTTACGGATTGTATCTGTACTCAAGTGATTGGAAAAGTAATAAAGATTATTTTCAAAGTGGATGTAGGCAATTATGCTGAATCACTATAAATCTGGTGTTCTCGTTTTTGTTGTTCTTTTTGCATTCAACTGTGGTGCTTCTCTGTTTTAATTTACTTTCTTCATTAATCTCTCTACACAATTCTATTCAAGGGTGTTAGTGACCAATTTTGGCACTAACATTTTGTTGCTTTCACTAAGAAGGGTGCATTCTCATGCTATTAGGATCTACTTTGTTGCTACTGGATTGAGGAAATCCCCCGAAGGAGATCCGAGTTGATTCTCAAGAGTTCATAGATTCTATTCAGAGTTCCCATGAATAACTCTAAGATGGCAAGACCACGTACCAGATCTGCCTTCCATAACGCGGATGCTATTGAGACCGCCAACGTCCAGCAAGTGGGACCCAACAATCAGCAAGATAATGCAGGTGTAGAGCCCTTCACCATCCCAAACCAACCAGAAGCTGTCACCAGGGCAACGTTCAATGAGCTGATGAGGGAGCTCGTGGAAAGTAGGAGACAACTTAGCGAGCAGATTCAAACGAACGCCAACCTGATGACCCAGATCACTCAACCGTAGTGCCAGAACGCTAGAGGAAGCCCTGCTTCCTACTCATCATCCGACAGCTCCGCTTCATCAAATGAACACCCCAGGCTAGACTCCGTAAGATCGGAATAGCACAAACTGGTGCAACAGAGCAATTGGTGATGACTCGCCAAGGGCAAACCAACAGAAATGGTCCAGATTCCCTACTTGGAACTATGGCCCCTTATCTACACCTGGGGAGTCGCTCCTAACCTGGAGTGGGAAACTTAGGATCTGGAGCACGCTTGGGAGCTGGTCCACCACCTCGCCAGGGTCGTGGTGAAGCGGGTCCTCGGGATGCGCACTTAGATGATCGCCTGCCAAGGAGGCACCAGCCGGAACAATCGCGTAGGATGAATACCAACTTGCCACCTTCCATCCATACTCCGGATTTATCAGCCATGGTCAGAAAACTGATGATGGAGAATCAAGGCTTAACCAACGATGATTGGGGCATATCTAGGAGCCATACTCCATTTACAGATACCATCCTACAATCCGAATACCCTTGAAAATTCAGCATGCCTACTATTCCATCTTATAAAGGGAAGACCGATCCTCGACAGTACATAATGAGATACGAGTGGATGATGGACTCGGTTAGGGAAAATGATGCGACCAAATGTGGATGCTTCCCAATAACCCTATCTAGAATCGCTACCATGTGGTTCACCAGACTTCCCCCGCGATCGATCTCCAGGTTTGATGAGTTAGCGGCAAAGTTCGTGGAATAGTTCAGGATCCATGCCACTCGCCCAAAGGATGTGATGTCGTTGTCCAGTGTGATCCAGGCTCCGGGAGAGTCGTTGAAGGATTATTTGCAAAGATTCCATGTTGCTCCTACCGAAGTTAGCAATCCGAATGACCACACTATCCTTATGGCTGTAATGCGAGGAGTAGATCCGGACTCAGAGTTTGTTGACTGGCTGGCAGGCAAACCACCAACTACCCTGGAACGCTTTTATTCAAAGGCGAACCAATTCATAAGAAGGAAAGAGGCCAGGTGGTCAAGATGAAGCTGTACGCCAGGGCCCAGCAAGGAAGCAGTGCAAAGCAACATTGCGGTAAAGCAATCTGGCGAAAACTCTGGAAAGATCCAAGTAATTGTTCAAAATAAGCTGGAGCAGTCTAAAGGATCCGGAGGAGGAAATTCCGGATGAAAGAGGGAAGCAGGAAATTGAAAACCAAGAATCCCAACCTATAGCGAATATACTCCTCTGAATACATCTTTGGAGAATATTTATCTATCAACTTTTAATACATTCCAATACCGAAAGCCACGCCCAAAGGAATCCACTGAGGAACAAAACAGACTGGAAAGTATTACCGGTTTCACGAGACCTATGGGCATAATACCGAAGAGTGTAGACACCTCCATGATGCTATAGAAAAGCTGATTTTCCAGAAGAAGTTACAGCAGTTTGTTATGAATCCACAAGAAGGCGGACATGGGACATCCGACCCCAATCACGGGAAGCTTCACATCGACCTGAGGAGCCCGCTCAGACCGGGGGAAGGCTAGTCATAAACACGATAATCGGTGGACTTCATCCGACAGACAAGAGTTGGCAAGAAATGGAACGCTATGCTAGTTCCTTGAATCATGCGGGTTTTGAATGCTGCTCGAACACGGGACTCCAGCGAAACAACAGCGAATGATGATGGATGATATAGTATTCAGGAGCAGAGATGCCAATCAGGTGGAGGCACCTACCATTGACCTGATGGTTATCTCAGCTACGATTGGACCGGTGCTTGTGAGAAGGATACTGATTGATTGTGGGAGTTCTGTTAATATAATCTTCAAAAAGGCGTATGACCAAATGAAGATGGAGGCAAAGGATCTGAAACCGTCTAAAGCCAGCATTCATGGTTTTAATGGTGCGGCTACAAATGCAATAGGGTTTGTTGAATTGCCTGTTGAACTAGGAGAAGGTGAACGCAGGAGGGTACAGATCCTAACATTCATTGTTTTGGATGTTGATTCCCCGTATAATGTTTTTCTGGGCCGACCGGCCCTGGTGGAGTTTAGGGCAGCTTTGACCCCATGGTGTTTGACCTTGAAATTTCCAACGGATAGAGGGGTTGGTGTAGTGCATGGCGATCAAGCGACTGGTCGTGCTTGTTATGTGGCTGAGCTGAGAGAGGCCCAGCGAAGAGATAAGGGAAAGGGTGTGGAAAACTCTATCCGTATCCATGTTGCTGAAAATTGACAAGTAATGCCCAAGCCTTGGCTTGGGCAACACAGTCGGATCTATAAAGATATAGATCCGAGAGATGACGATGAAGAACCCAAGAAGGCCAAGGCGGCACCGGATGAACTGACGATTGACATTCCAGTCAGCCATGATGACCCGTCACGGGTGCTTAAGATTGGATCACAGCTCAACCCCTCGATGACAAAGGATCTTACAGATTTCCTCCAAGCGAATCTAGATGTTTTCGCTTGGACCCATTCTGATATGTGTGGGATTTCTCCCACCATCACTAGTCATATGTTGAACGTTGACTTGAAGTATGTGCCAGTGAAACAAAAGAGGAGAGGCATGGACCCGGGGAGGTCCGCTGCTCTCAGAGAGGAGGTGGATAAAATCAAAGCCAATGGGTTCATCCGTGACGCCCTCTATCCTAAATGGATATCTAATCCCATGCTGGTGAGGAAGGCAAACGGGAAGTGGAGGACCCGTGTTGACTACTCGGACCTGAACAAGGCGTGCCCTAAGGATAGCTTTCCTTTGCCCAGAATTGATCAGTTGGTTGACTCGACAGCAGGACACGAATTATTGTCATTTATGGATGCATATTCGGGATACAATCAGATCCCGATGCACATTTCGGATCAGGAGCATACCAATTTTATCACGGACGTTGGACTGTACTGTTATGTAGTGATGCCTTTTGGGTTGAAGAGCGCAGGGGCAACTTATCAGCGTTTGGTGAATCGGATGTTTAAAGACCAGATTGGTAGAACAATGGAAGTCTATGTGGATGATATGCCAGTGAAGTCACGACAGTCAAATTACCACATTTGAGACTTAGTAGAGATGTTTGATATACTTAGATTTTACAGAATGAAAATCAAACCACGGAAATTTTCCTTTGGTGTTGTGTCGGGAAAGTTTTTGGGTTCCATTGTCAATGCACAGGGAATCGAAGCCAACCCAGAAAAGATTCAAGCTATTCGAGACATACAAGCACCCGAAACTATAAAGCAAGCACAAAGCCTGAATGGAAAAGTCGCCGCGTTGAGTTGATTTATATCCAGAGCAACCGACAAGTGTATTCCTTTTTTTGATGTGATAAGTAAAGGGAAAAGGAGTTTTGAATGGACGCCGAACTGTGAGGATGCATTCCGAGCTCTGGTGAGACACTTGGAGAGGCCTCCAGTTCTATCAAAGCCAGTAGACCATGAGGGGTTGTATGTTTACTTGGCCGTATCCCAGCATGCCATCAGTGCAGCTCTGGTTCGTGAGGAGGACCGAATTCAAAAGCCAGTGTACTATGTTAGTAAGCATTTAACGGGGACGGAGAGAAATTATCCTAAGATTGAGAAGCTGGCCTACTGCTTGGTGATCGCATCACGCAATCTCCGTCCGTATTTCCAAGCACATACGGTCAGTATTTATACCGATCAACCTTTGCGGCAGGTGCTCCAACGACCAGAGACATCTGGAAGGCTACTCAAATGGAACATTAAACTGAGTCAGTTCGACATCACTTACCTACCGCAAAGGGCTATCCAAAGGCAAGCACTAGCAGATTTCATTGCAGAGTTCACCATATCAGACGAGCTAAGTGAAAGTGATATGGTTCCCAGTATTCGATGGAAGCTATATACCGATGGGGCATCCAACGACCATTTTTCTGGGGCTGGTGTTATTCTTGTAACTCCCGAGAACCGATCGATTTGTTATGCTTTGGAACTTGATTTCCCCACTACAAACAACGAAGCTAAGTATGAAGCGTTGATCGCTGGACTGAAGCTTACCAGAGAACTTGGAGTGAAATCGATTGAAATATTTTGTGACTCACAGTTGGTGGTGTACCAAGTACGAGGAGACTATCAAGCAAAGGTGCAAAGGCTTGCCCCATACCTCGCTCGAGTTTAAGAATTGTTGGTGGACCTCGAGTACTATGATATTTTGCACATTCCGAGTGAACAAAATGGGGAAGCCGACTCCTTGGAAAAATTTGCAAGTACTAGTGATGCTCAGCAGATGGGTTTGGTTCCCGTTGAAACTTTACTCCCCGAGTATAAACGAGATGGAGATAGATCTTGTGTCAGGAATGGAAACCGAAAGGGAGTCGTGGATGACCCCGTTCAAAGAATACTTGCTATATGGAACCTTGCCCGAAAGAAAGAGCAAGAGACGACAAGTCGTTCGCAAGGTCTCATGGTATATAATGCAGAATGGAGTAATGTATCGGAAGGGATTCTCCGTTCCCTTGCTTAGTTGCATCGCCCACGACGAGATAAAGCGGGTCTTAAGAGAAGTCCATGAAGGAGAATGTAGCGACCATACTGGGGGGCAAACACTAGCCAAAAAGATCCTCCGCTATGGATACTATTGGCCGACCGTAAATCGGGACGCCGCGGACTATGTAAGGATATGCGACAAATCTCAAAAGTACGCAAAAATCCCGAGAGCACCACCGACGAAACTCACGCAAATGGTTAGTCCATGACCGTTTGCAATATGGGGAATCGATATAATCGGCTCCTTGCCAATCTCCCAAGGTGGTGCGAAATACGCAATCGTCACGGTCGATTACTTCACCAAGTGGGAAGAAGTAGAGCCATTAGCTACGATCACCACCAAAAAGGTCATTAATTTTGTTGTGCGAAACATTATATGCCGTTTTGGCCTTCCACGGACTATCATTACTGACAACGGAACTTAATTTAAGAGTAGAGAATTCAAAGAGTTCATCCAAAAATATTGCATTGAGAAAAGGTTTGCAACAGTCTCTCACCCTAAAGCGAATGGGCAAGTTGAAGCCATAAATAAGATAACCAAGTCCATCTTGAAAAAACGTTTGGAGAAGGCTAGAGGCAAGTGGGTGGATGAGCTTCCAACAGCACTCTGGCCTACCAAACCACCCACAAATCCACGACTGGCCACACTCCTTTCGCCTTGGCATACGACAATGAAGCTGTTATACCCATGGAACTAGAAGTTCCTTCTCACCAAGTGACTCATTATGATCCTAGACCAAACCGAGATCTTTTACTGGAATCGTTAGACTTTATCGTCGAGTAGCGTGAAGAAGCTGATTTAAGGGCGGCCGCATATCGGCACCGAGTCGCCCAATATTATAATGAAAATGTTTGACCAAGAACTTTTGATGTGGGCGACCTTGTGTTGAAGCGAGTTTTTCCAGTCCCGTCACATATGAATCCCACATGGGAAGGTCCCTACCTCATCGAATGGAAGCATGGAGAAGGAACCTTCAAGCTAGCAACTGTTGATGGCGTGACGCTCCCAAGAGCATGGAATAGCAAGCATCTGCGTCGTTATTACACTTTGTTTATTTCTTTTGCATTTTAGTAGCAATTGTTTCCAGAATGTGTTTCTTTTGTTGTTCTTTGTTTCTGACATGTAATAAGACAATTTAGTTTGTCCTTATTTTCTACAATCAATAAAGGCCTGAAGCTATTTTTCTATGAACTATTAGTGTTTTGTGTTTTATAATTTCATGGCAAAATAAAATTGCATTATACTGTCTAACGTATGAACGCACACATAAAACTAAAAGTCAATCAGCTAACGATTCAAAAAATCTCTAAGTCCCCAGAGTGAGGACTTGAGTACTCTGAGTCCCCATAGTGCGGACTAGAGTATGAACGATTCAAAAATCTCTAAGTCCCCAGAGTGCTGACTTGAGTACTCTGAGTCCCCAGAGTGCGGACTAGAGTATAAACGATTCAAAAATCTCTAAGTCCCCAGAGTGCGGACTTGAGTACTCTGAGTCCCCAAAGTGCGGACTAGAGTATAAGCGATTCGAAAATCTCTAAGTCCCCAGAGTGCGGACTAGAGTATAAACGATTCAAAAATCTCTAAGTCCCCAGAGTGCGGACTTGAGTACTCTGAGTCCCCAGAGTGCGGACTAGATTATAAACGATTCAAAAATCTCTAAGTCCCTAAGTGCGGACTTGAGTACTCTGAGTCCCTAGAGTGCGGACTAGAGTATAAACGATTCAAAAATCTCTATGTCCCCAGAGTGCGGACTTGAGTACTCCGAGTCCTCAGAGTGCGGACTAGAGTATAAACGATTCAAAAATCTCTAAGTCCCCAGAGTGCGGACTAGAGTATAAATGATTCGAAAATCTCTAAGTCCCAAGAGCGCGAACTTGAGTACTCCGAGTCCCTAAAGTGCGGACTAGAGTATAAACGATTCAAAAATCTCCAAGTCTTGTGAAAGCAGAATGGAGTTCACATGACCCACAAGACTCTGAATTTCAATTACAGGTTAAATTATAAGCTAAGAAATGAGATTCTGGAAATACAAAGAAGCAAAATTTTATTTACTAATCAAAAAAGATGTTTCATTACAACTTCTCCGAAGTCCGAAGCCAAAATCTATCTACGATGACTAAAAAAAGGGGAGGAAAACTACCGCATGGTACTACGTTACTTAATTTAAGCAAAATGTAGTGAGGCAACAGTTGCTTCTTCGGTTTTCTTTCCTTTTTTTTGGCTTCTTTGAAGTTTCCTCATCCGAGCGCCTCTTTTTGGACCCTTTGCTTCCCAGCGACAATGTACTCAAGGAAGGAGGAGGAATTTCCAAAGGTGTGGTCCCACCGGAGAGAATGACCTTTAAGGGCCTATTTAGGGAATCATCGAGTTCCACCACCTGAGATTCTATCTTAACTTTGGTTTTCTTTTTCTCCTCCTCCTCGATTTGCTCTTTCATGCTGAGCTTGGAAGTATGCTCGGAAGCGCCTGTGATTTCAACCTCGTCGTGTTCATCTATAGGTGAGGGATCTTCAAGTTTATCCTCATCTAGCACCCCGATCACTTGAGCATCGGGACCAAGGGTATCTCCGGTGTGAGGTGCCTCAGCAATTTTCTCTTCTAGCTCCGTGGCGACATCGCTCCTTGGAATCGGTTCGGGTTCAGAGTGACCTATATGAGTTCATGAAAAACAAATGTTAGAACACATTCATCACTCGCCAAAAGCGATGAATTCCTGAACTCTAGAAGGCGAAGCTACATACCAGCTTCCAACTGACTTTCAGTGGTCCTCGGAGTATCACCCTTAGGGATTGGAGATAAAATGTGAATGCCAAGTCCGGGCTTCTCCGGGTCATAGCCGAAGTGCTGCTCGGAAGGCCCAAGTGATGAACTATCGGTCAATTGAATGGGAGGAGGAACTGGAGACTCAGTGCCGGATGGGCCAGCATTATCATCTTTACCCTTCGATAACAGGGAGTCTCTTCCAAAGAGGGCTCTCACCGTGGATAAGTCTGAAGGCTCATTTCCTCGGAGCACTTCCCTCGCGAGAGCCTCTTTATCTACCTCTTCGACGCCTAGCTCCACTCTCTTAGTTTTTATCAAAGTATCCCATGCTTCGACCAGTGATTCGAGATAACCATCGCCTAAGAAAGACAGGTCACGATGCATGATGACTCGTGCATTGTACTCGGCGATGAGCGGGTCGAATAAACATTTGATTTCTTCTCTGTCGGCTTTGGTAGCTACCTCGAGTTAAGAGTTGGCCTCTGTGAGTGCTATCTTCTTACCCTCTTCACAAGCTGCTTCTTTTAGTGCTTCAACCTTGGATAGCTCTTCATCAAGTTTTGTCTTTAGAAGCCGTGTTTCGATGATTTCGTCGTAGTATCTTTGTGACTCTTCCTACGCTATAATTTTCTCTTCTCTCTCTTTAGAGAGCAATTCCTCTAGTTCTTTGACCCGATGATCGAGAATGTCTTTTTCTTTTTGGATAGAATCTTTCTCCAAAGCCAGAGCGCCACTGCGGTGGACTGCCTCATTAAGTTCTTTCTTGTGAGTGGCCTCCAAGCGACTAACTGCCTCGACTGTCTCCTTAGCATTTTTCTGGGCAGTTTCGAGCTGAGATTTGTATGAGGATAGTTCCTCATCCTGACCCTTAATGATGTCTTTGTCATGAATGGCTTTGAGTTTGAGGCGATCAATCTCGTGTTGGCGTTCAATGGAAACCTCTGAAACTTTTTCTACCAAGTGTACGAATGCATCATGCTGAAAATAAACATCGTTGTTGCAAGCAATGGCGCTCTGTTTAACATGTCCGGGGATAGGATGAATCGTGGGGAGAAATTTCAATCCATCGAAACATATCTTCGGGAATGTAGCCTTGAGCTCAACTAATTTTTCCGCTGTCGACGGATTGTGTGCGAAGGCTGGAGGGGTCTGCCTAACCGGAGTCACAGATTTCTTATAAGGTTCACGGGATTGCTTAGTACTCGATGAGCCAGAATGTTGGTCGCGAGGAACTTCAGACTGGGATCCCTTCTGAGTAAACTTCTCCCTACTATGCTCCGAGTGAGGGGGAGGATCGCTTGGATATAAAGAATGGCTGTAAGTTCTCCTTCTGGAAGACGACGACTCTTTGGGACGATAATCTCTATCACCACTATCGTCCCTGTCTCGTCGTTTACCTGATCTTGAATCTCGACTAGAATGGTAGAAGATGGAGGATCTGCGAAGGCGGTCAATGCCATGTGTATGCCCTATATCACCTGCACATAAAACCAAATGAGGGCGAGTTAGTAGGAATCACACGGTGAGTGAAATTCAAGTGCATGGTGGAGTGTAAGTATTTGTGTGTGTCCTGTGCAACCCCCCGACAGACCAGTACTTTCGCTTTACTCATTGGAGTTTTCTCTCCCTAATGATGAGTCCGAGCGCCTTCGTCGCTTCTCACGGGTGAATTAAATCCTATAGCCCCGGGGTTATTGAAACCATAATTCAGTATATCGTCAGGAATGGTCAAGTCAGATAGGCCCTTTAATGAGCCTTCTAAGTTTTAGGAAGACAACTTTTTCTCAATCGGAGTTATCGTGACCTTTGATGTTCCGCCAACTTTTTTCCTTTTTAGCTTGTAAGCTAGACTCTTTTTCTTTTTTGAAGGAGGCGGTGGTTCATCGGTGCCGGGTGTATCAGCTACTGGCGCTTGGACGAAACTTACATTCTCATCAGTCACCACTGGCACATCGGTTTCTTTAATCTCGCCTTCCTCAGTAGTATCAAGGGCCCCTTCGACAGGGGGGACCAAAGGTCCAGCTTGTTCTTTGCCCGTTTCCGCAGTCGTTCTTCCTATAATGGCTCCAATTGGAAGGCTAGTCAGGCAGCCCTCTTCCAGTAATCCGAACTTTGAGAGCTGTTCGTTGGTAATTACAGATTTAATGTCCCGATCTCCCACGGGAGTAGCTCGGATGGCCTCGATGGCCTCAGAATACCCGGCGCCTTCGGGTCGTGGGTGGATATCTATAAGAGTTGAAAGAAGTTTAGAAAAGATGCACTTCGAGCCTTAAGACAAATGTTGGATAAAAATGAGACATACTCCCTTCTAGCCATCTTCTCATGAAATCGGGAGGACATCGTACGTAGAACCACTCTTGTTTATACGTAGAAAATTTACTCCACGCACCCATCAGAACTTGACATTTGGGGTGTGGCTCGAGGAAAATGTAAGATGGACTGTCGGTACATCTCTTGAAGCAGTAAATATAACGGATATCCTCGGGAGTTGGAAGTCTGAGTAAGACGCTCATGAAAAGAACGCATGTACCGTGGATAAATGCATGGCTATTAGGGTGTAGTTGTGCTGGAGAAATCCTTATATACTGCAACACTTCATGGATGAATGAATTGAAAAGTGTCACACTTCCGGCCCAGCACATAAATTTGTTGCAAGCAGTATATCCGGCTGGGGGCAGGTGAGGCCGATCTTGTGCCGAAGGAACCAGAACGTCTTCGAAAGGGATTCCATGGATAGAACATAATCGACGGAGAGAAGATTCGCCGATTTTCGAGGCTTGAGAGTCAATGGGGTCATCCAGAACGACGACCCCGTCTACAGCATTGGGAGCCGGGCCTATAACCGCGACAGGTAGGTCCAGAATGCCAGGTGTGGAGGCTGACGATGGGTTCAGAGTCCCCACTGCCTCCTTCCGAGAACTTGGCTCGGGCTTGTCAGAAATAGTAGCGGAGCTTTATTTTTTGGACATCTCCAAAGAACAATTGGTGGGAATAGATACCTGTTTAAACTATACTTGAAAGATAATAGATATCAGATATAACAACAAAATATTCCTTCTGTGTGGTGTATGGACTAGTGCTACCATTCAAGCAAGAATATAAAAGACTTAAAGTTTTCAAGGCTGGTAAAGTGTGATTGAGCTTTAAAATATCATCTTCGGAGACCGTCATCGCTGACCGTCTCCGACAACTTGTCCTATGTTCGGTAGTAGGGGTCTCGGAATCGGACATTGGCATCATATATTGAAGGCTGTTATTTGCTTTTGTTGAGTTAGATTCGTGTTTAGAATTACTTGAACTATCGAATTGTTAGTCCGAATTAAGTCCATGGGTTTATATGCTTTGATTCTTGTCATTGTCCATTGTCTTGTGCTTAAGCATGGGAAGTATGATCCTAATGTATGCCATGTTCAAGTTAAAATGGTCCTGATTACCAATGCCGACCCCAACACTCCATGCCGATCCAAACAATAAACTATCTACAGCGATCGTCCTTTAAAAACTAGATTACCGACCCACCCTCCTACGGACTACCGACCGCCTCTCTAGATCAAAACGACCGATCCACTCACTCCCTCAAAGCAACCACTCCACTCATTCTCCTATCTCACTCTCTAATCACCTAACATCCCTCTAGGTCTATACCAAACCACATTCCTAATTTCCTACCGACCCATGCTCTCCACAATACCGAACGACTCCTTCGCTCGGAATACCGACCCACTCCTCTGGACTCTGACCGACCCACAACGTCACACATAGCTACCGAACCACACTCTCGTTTCTCTCCACATGATCGACCCGCGTTTACTCTCGGATCACCGAACCCCTCCTTTTCTTTTGAATTCTTCACCAAGCGACATCTTCCTTCCTCCTCCTAAGTCTTGCTTTCAAATTATGAAAGTAACAACTACTCCTTCTAAGAGACTATTGCCATCAACCATCAAAGACGGCTGAAGCCCTAACTTAAAGTCCAGTCTTCCTCTTTGATTTATCTCTTCCTCTCTTCTCAATTATCCTTTACCTATTCCTATAACCAAAGACAAGAGGAAGCCATCCACTCGAGCATTGAAACTTCGTATGCGATTTCGAGTTTGAAAGGAAATTCATACCTATGGAGAAAACTCGAGGTTTGCAGCAGCTTCGAGATGCTAGGTTAAGGAGTTGATCGATTTCGAGAACAACTGAAATCACGAGGGGAAGGGTACAGGGTTCGATGGGAAGCAAGTTAGCAAATTTGGGAAAATAGGAAGAACGAAGGCTTGTGAAAGTGGAGTGAAACTAAGAAGGAGAGAAAGGAGCAAAGGCTGGAGCTTTTATATGATGAGGGGAGAAGATGAACAGGCTGTACCCGATGGAATCGTTCAACACGTGTTTACTGGGTCGGTGAAGCAAGTACTGATCGTGTGGGTCGGTATTGGTACACCGGCCTACCTTTTTGCCAAAGGAACCGATCGAGTGGGTCAGCCTCCATATGCCGACCCAATTTTGTTATAAAAAAAATGAAAAATAATGAATGAAATGACGATGATAATAAAAAAGTACAACGTTTGTACATGAACGTATACACACATCATGGTAATGAAAGATGAAACTATACGAAGAGACAGATGCCATCGAGTCGGTCGATAAATATTGGTTTATGAATTCTAGCTTGGTTTAACCTTCGAAAGGTTATGTACATTCATCTTTTGAAAAGTTAAAACAATATTTTGAAAATTTCTTCGAGATTGAACTAGTACGTTTGAACAACACGGAGATTCGTCAAAAAAAAGAAAAAAAACCGATGAAAAGGCGACAGTCAATAATCATTCGGAACGAGCTAGTTTTTGAAGGCGGAGATTGCTCGCTGATTCAAAGCGTGTCACGTTGATTCACATGACGCACTTTGGGATGCAAATGTTACCCGGCTACTTGGCTCGGCTATGAGACGATAGATGTAGAGGAAATAGTTGGACCTAGACGGGACTCAAGCCAAGAAAGGATTGGGGGTTGGGGTGACTTGTTTGGGTCGGCTTGTATATGTAGTTCGATAGGTGGTTGTTATGGAAAAGCATGTGTAGATCGTCCTTAGTGGGTCGGCCGTGATTGGGTCGCTCTAGGTGGTTCGGTGTAGATTGGATCGGCCTCAGGAGGATTGGTATATGTTGGTCGGCCTGTATATGTGGTTCGGCCATGTTGGGTCGGCACGAAGTGGTTTGGCCTAAGTAGCTCAGTGTAAATGTGGATCGGCATACATGTGTGGCTCGGCAAGCATGGCTCGATACATCTGGGATGGTGAATATAGATCGCTAGGTATGGCTTGGCCTTAGTGCAGTGCGTGTCGTTCGGCCTAGGTTCAACGACTATCGTTCGGCTTCAGTGGTTCGACATGTCTCGATCGGCTTTGTGGGGTCGGCATATGCCGCTCGGTACATATGGGTCGGCAACTTAGACCCATGCATGGTAGCTCAACGTACTTGGGTCAATATGCATTAGGGGAATTAAGGTGGGTCGGTCGAGTATGGGTCGGCCTTAAAACAACACGTGTGGATCGGCAGCTGGGCTCGGTCATAATGGTTCAACATATCTGGTTCGGTGCATATCAGGGAAGTTAACAGGTTATCAGGCCTGCAACAAAGTGAGGCGCTCGACATTTCTTTGCTTCAGGTCACACTACTATTTGCTTCGAGTCCCTTGAGAGTTTACTTCGAGTCACTGACGAGGAAACCCCAGGCCGACAACAGGTGGGTCGGTCATGAAGGATTCAGCATGCCTGGATTGGTCAACCTAACCTATCAGCTTTGGGCCGAGTTATCTTAGTCATGGGCCTGGACGGGAGAACCAGCCTATTTTCGTCTATAAATAGGGGGCAGGAGTCCAGTTAAAAGGACCTTTTTTCGAGAACTCCAGGGATACTCTGCCATTTTCTGCACTTGCTTCTTTTCTGTTCAAACTTGCATTCAAGTTGTTTGTTTACGGATTGTATCTATACTCAAGTGATTGGAAAAGTAATAAAGATTATATTCAAAGTGGACGTAGGCAATTATGCTGAACCATTATAAATCTGATGTTCTCGTTTTTGTTGTTCTTTTTGCATTCAACTATGTTACTTCTCTGTTTTAATTTACTTTCTTCATTAATCTCTCTACACAATTCTATTCAAGGGTGTTAGTGACCAATTTTGGTGCTAACAACTGCCGGTCTGATCCCGACCATTATCACCATTAAGTCGAGGGTCGGTGCTTCTACACCTTTAGTGTCCTGATTCCTGATCATAATATCATCTATAATAATCCTTTGTTGCTTGGTCAAAGCTCTGTCTTTGATAGCGTAGCAACGCTCCTGTGGTGCATGCTTCAAAGAACTAGCTTATCCTTCCATCTTACCCTAACTCTTCTATGTTAGGTGAGGTCCTCCAGTAATGGTGTTTATAACCAGTCTTCCATATATTCGCTTGGGCCCTTCTCCACTGGGTCCAAGCTGATTTCCTTGAGCATTTGGCCCTTAGGGTCTGGTAGTTTGCTTGGCATTTTGCAGTTTCTTCACATACTGTTGAGACCTGTTGTTCCTTATCAATTCCTCAATCAAATCCTTCAGATGTCGACATTCATTTGTGTTATGCCCGAGAGTTTCATGGAAGCGGCAATACTTCCCCGACCTTTTCCATTGCTCGGATGCATCCCTCTTGGGTGGTTTGTTATACCGCTCAATTCCATGAGTTGCAAGATAGATGTTTTCCAAACTGACATTCAACGACGTTTAGTCCTTGGGTCTAAGATTCCTTGGACACTTCTTGTCCCTGTTGTGCCTACCAACATTCTAATTCCTCTTTTTCTGATTTGCAGTTTTCCCTGCATTTCCTGTAGTAATTCCCAAACCATTTCAATCCTATTTGACCATGATGTTACTTTGAATTACTTCTTTTGACTACTCTTCGACGGTGTGAAGATCCAGGACTCGGCCTTCGAAAATCGGCATCCGTACTTCACTTGTACTCAAATGCCGTAGATTCAAACGCCGAATCTGGCTTCCCGGAGCTTATAACACCATTAAGTAGAACAACACAGCGGAAGAAAGAAATAGATGATATCATATACAACTCCAATGAATACAATATCCAGAATGATATACAACAATGATATCAATATGATACAACAATATCAGAGATAAATAATGATACAGCGGAAATAACAGAAATGATAACTCCAAATGATCCTCGAAAGAGAATGAGTCCAATAACTCCAACATCAAGCTCGAACCACATCACGTTGCACCAAGATAAGCAACGTCAGTCGTGATCTCGAAAAATTGAAATATCTCCCGATAATCTACTAAACCTGAATATCTTAGAAACCCAACTCTAGACTACCCATGTGGAAAATGATGGGCACCCAGAGTTTAGGAAGGGAACAATAAACTCCAGGTCAGTCATGGGACTGGTGTGAGTAAACAAAAAATTGTTTATCTTTAAAACAAACAACAAAAGAATTTTAACCATTGAAATCCGCAATGCTTTTTGGAAAATGAAACTACCATAAGACCTCCCGCCACACACACAATGCAAACGCAGAATTGGAGGAGATTTCTTCTTATGATAGTCAAACATGCTTACTACGCAAAAGAAAAACTCTTTTGATATTATTACTAGTGCATAGTGTAGGAAACCTTTCGAAAGTATAATATTAATCTTACCAACATACAACCATTATTGTATGCCTACTATAGTTACTAAGTTCAATAGCAGGTTACCGCCACATTCCATAGCAGGTTATACAACTAAAATCGTACATGGCACGTATTGTTTCTTTGGATTTTCCAACAAATGGTCAGGCTAAGGAACTTCCTATGCCATGTGGGAACGCCTCTGGAGGGACGCACCGAGAGACAACCTGCTCTCTGCCAACACAAGGCCGGTTACCCCCTTCCTGGGTAGTAAACCTGAGATATGCCACCCCCGATCCTTTGGGACCTTTATCCGAGGCCTCGGTCACAAAGCAACAATCACACAGAGTAAATGAGATTGGAGCAACCACATAGGTAAATATCTGGGCTCCATACCATGATACCACCTTTTTCCAGAAGGAATGGTCATACCCTAGGGGAGCTACCCCTGAAACCTCGCCGCATCTTTCCTGTTTCGACCATTTCCGGTCTGTGAGGCTCGATGAGGTCTCGTCAACAACGCTACGCTTTTTCAAAAAGCCATGCTTTGATCAACAAATGATCAGTAAATGATCATCAACACACAACAACACTCAGCATGCCACACTACCAAATTGGGAGTATATCGCTGAAAACCTTCAACTACATAACCTCTAAGCTCGTACGTCTCAGAGAAGGGTGTTAAGCTAAGAGAATAAATCTCCGCCACCAAATAGAAATGTATTTGAAAGAAATTAGCTTTATATCTCAAAGTGTAATGTTAGACATACAACCAAACCGAAGGCACTTCCGAAGAAGCCCTTGCAAATCCGGATAATTTTCTAATCACGTCCGGACTTCCCATCCCAAAGGGTGCTAAAATCTCTATATCGGAGATCAGCCGATGCAGAGACATTCGACGAGTTGTCCTTTCGTTTTCGAAAATATCCGGTCTTCACCACCGGTCTTCAAATGCTATCCATATACGTCGTATCATTATTCGGAATGGGTTATATGACACAAAGGTCCTCTCCCGGCTAAACCGAATAACGAGCGCATATTTAAAAACATATGGATATTGGGATTTCAATTAAGTCACAACTTATTACCCAAAAATTTTCTTCAAATGGTTTAAACACATTACCATTTTAATCTTTTTTAAACAAAAAGATTCAATTCACAAAGTTCACCCAGTTTCACAAAGATCTATTCATAGATTTTCAAATCAATTTCCATTTCAATTGGATTAACTCGTCCAATCTTTAAATCAAAGATTTAACTGATAGCTTTCAAAACAATTCCATTTCGATATTTATACAAAAGGTACACCTTCCCAATTTCAAAACAAAGTTCAACAATCTTCACAAAGGTTTATTCATAATTCGGAAAACCATTTTCCAATTCAAACTCGAAATTCCTTTAAATTGGAATTTCATTTCTTATATGAAAGCTTCGGTTATTTGAAAACAATAGTTTTCATTTTGGAAAATCTGATTCATTTATACGAGTTAAAGTCTTTGGGTTAAATTCAAGTACTCAAAACCATACTTTTTTTAAATGGTTTAACTTCATATAAACACATTTACAACATCTTAACCAAAATTTCCAAACATAGAATTCAATTCCAAATTTGAATTCAAATTCAAATTAAATTATTTAAGTTGGAAATTTTACAAAGTTATTCAAAATAACTTTTATCTTAAAAACTCCTTTTCAAAAGCTTTAACATTTAACCCAAATCCATTTCCAAAATCAATTGAAATTAAAATTTCAATTTCAAAAATATTAAATTTACATCGTCTGTGACTTAACCGATTTCCTCATGAAATCCATATTTGTGTGTGTAAAAGTGTAGTCCCAGGGGATTTAACACAATCGTGCAACATCATCCAGTCATCGCAGATCAAAATACAGAAATATAGTTGATAAGCGGTATAACTATAACGCTTATCATTCATTCACAGATCACAGATATATAAATTACAGATAACATATTACATTCATCCTAGATAAATAAGCTACAATACAGATCACACACAAATCAGAATACATCACATAGCATCACAGATCAGGGATATCAACAATCCAAAGCATTTCATACAATCCTAACATCCATAAGTAAGATCGATTAATCACCAGATTAATTTTAACTAGATTAACTACTTATGAATTAATTACTAATCCTGGTTAATTAAAATTAATTAATTATAAATCTTAATCATTAATTAACCTTTAATAATTTATTAATTAACCTTTAATAATTTATTAATTAACCTTTAATAATAAATTAATTAACCTTTAATTATTAATTAATCAATCTAAATTAAAAATTAAATCAACTTTTAATCATTAAATAATTAACCTTTAATTATTCAATTATCCTTTAACTAATTATCTTTAATTAATTACATTAATTAATTAACCCTTAATTAATTACCTTTTAATTAATTATCCTTAATTAATTACAATAAGTGATTATCCTTAATCACTTGATTAATCAACCCCTAATCATAAATTAATTATTCTTAATTACTTTCATTAAGTAATTATCTTTAATTAATTAATTACCCTTTAATCATTACTTAATTAATTCACTTAATCACTTTATTAATAAATTAACCTATCATCATTATTACTTTAAAATAAACAATTTTAAACATTCAATTTAAAAATTAAATCTTTGAGAAACTTGTTTAAAACCTGATTTTTTTATTATCTTTTGAAAATTTGATTATGCTTCTTATAAAACTTTAAAAGTCTGAAACAAATTTTCTTTCCATGTTTCAAAACCTGGTTATATTTAATTCTGAAAACATGTTTACATTTTAGAAATTTGAAAAACCTACTGTTTGATAAAACGAACCCGAGGCATTTCAAGCTTTTCCAAATTCAACCCCGAGTAAACAACGATTCACTCACGAGCAAACCCTCACATCCACGGCTTCGAGACAAACCATGCTCCGCTTCGAGCCAAACCCGAGGAAGATGCTTCTTCCCCAAACAACGAACTCTGACACAAGTGATATTTGTGCACGTGTACACCACATCGGAGCCACTCCGATCAACCACGATGGCACCACCAAGTTCCTCACGACCCTCACCCTTACTTCGATCACCCAGATCTTGCTTCGACCAAGCCGATCGAAATCCAACAAACTCGAACACCAGAGAACAGAACCTTAATCGATAAAATCGTCACACCCCGCCACTAAAGACCACCAGAAATCCCGACACCCTGTCCATGTACTCACCGTCGTCCTACGCTTCTATCCCACCCATCCTGACCAAGTCCGATGCACCATAGTCAGAGGAATCGACTCGAAATCAGGGACGAACCCAACAGGCTATAAAACCCTACAACCATCTCGCCGCGCCACCACGGCAGACTTGAACTCCATCGGGTATTATTCCCATGTTCTACAACCCCCAAGCTACCCTCGACAAGAACCCCGACCACCCTAGTTACGCCGACCACCAGAAAATACTCGAAACCCATATAACGTTCAACACTCGATTTCTTGTGATTTACTACCTTAAAAATAATGGTTTTGCTTTTAAAAATCCTAGATTTCGAAATCAAATTCGATTATAAAATCAACATCTGGTAATTTGATAATCCAATTCTGACACTAATTTGTTCTCCACTGATGTATTTTATTTCTAAGATATTTACAAATTATTTTCACCTAAATCAATTTTTTTTTGAAAATGATGTTACTCATCTACAAACATTTTTATTCCAGAGATCAATGCCTAAAAATCACATAAGTGGAAGATTTAATTTTTTAATCAGGTTTTTCAAACCTGTAATGTCTTATACAGAGGCATGTTTAACCTGTTCCAGACATAAACACTGATACTAAGACACATAAAAAAAATCATTTTTAACATCATGCATAATAAAATTCATATCATACTTCAAGGATTCATCTCAAACCAATGCAAGATATATCAAATTTTAAGAATTTACTCACCTAGTTTTCCAGAAGAAAGAATGAACAGAGTTTGAAATGTTGAACAGGCTTGAAACTTTGCTTGCTTTGAACTGTCTTGCTTAATTTTCTATTTTCAGATATTTGTATTGATTTGAATTCTCTTGGCTTTGAGATTTAAATTTGCTTTGATCAATACTTTAATGATTTTCTTTTGCTCTGGTCTAATTTTCCAGGCTGAAGTTGCTTTGTTGGTTTGTTTGGAAGAACTTCACTTTGATTTTGTTTTGTTTTAAGTTTTAGATGGTGCTCATTTTCAGATTTTTCTCAGTTTTGAAATGGATGATAAATAAAATGAAGATGATGGATAGAAATTGAGTTTACTGGTAATAATATTTGTACATGGTGATATACGGGTTTGTACAAATATAGGACAGAGATATTCTTGTTTTGGAGGCTGATGAGATTTATCTTGTGTACTAAAGATGATGGCATTAATTACCATTGTACAAATCTACATACTTATCTCTTTTTTTCGTATGTACATATATGAACATATATCTTCTTTTGCTTGTACATATTTGAATGCATATTGTTTCTTTTCTTTTGCAAGCCTACAAACTTGAATATAATTTCTTTGTTTGATTAAACAAGATTTCAGCTGATAAGATTTTGGGTGGTGGCTACATTAATTAACTTGTACAAATGAATATTTTTTTTTCATGTCTTCCTTTGCAAGCCATTCACCTATTTACTTATCTACATACTTATATTTATTTTTGTTTCCTTTTACAATTGTTCATATTTTTACAATGCTTCATATATGAATGTATTTTATTTTCTTCTATTTTAAACCACCAATTCTAAATTTAAATCATTTATTTACTTATTCTGATACTCGTGTCAATTGTCTATATTCATATTTATTTTTAAAACCATTTACTTGAAATTTAAATCCAAATCACAAATATACAATATTTAAATTCATATGATTTAATATATATTCTATTTGATTTGGGGAAACTCGCTTCAATTCATCGATTAATTTCACAAATTTAATTCAAAAATTAATTTAATTATCAATTTAAATTTATATAAAATCTGGGGTCGTTACAACCTTCCCCCCTTAAAAGAAATTTCGTCCCCGAAATTTTCCAGGGAGACACAAAGATAGATGAAAAATGTTTCATCAAATCAAACTGAGCATCTATTCTGCATTTGGCTTACCAAATCAGAATATCAATAACTGATATGAGAACGAATTTTAATTTTCCACAGGATACTCGGGTTATCCAGATCTACGAAATATGCAGTGGCATCGGTTAGTTCGAAGGGATAACTAACCATTCGTAGTACATATCCGGACCCAAAGAATAGATAGATATATGGATACAATTTCAAAACTTTTAGTTTAGAAACTAAAGTATATCTATCAACCATAGCAACAAAGCAACCAATTCATCCAAACAAACAATTCTGACACATTTATTTGGAGTTTATGTCCCATATTCATATATCAAATCTCCTTCCTGGAACTACCAGGAACTATCGAATAATTGAGAAAAGATGACGAATCAAAGAGATTGATAGAGAAAAGATTGTTTCCTTGTTGTTACAGGGTATTGACCATTTATAGTCGTATTCCCCTGTCCCCTATCTCATCTTCTTCTTGCACTCATACTTACTATCAGTTGATAGTAAGAGAATTTACTGAGGCATTCGAACGGATATCTTAAGGATACTCATTCTAGGGTATACTTCACCCTATCTCTAATGAGCTACTAAATGTGTTATACTCCTGAGCTAAAGTTCAACCTTAGCTCTGATACCACTGTAAAGATCCAGGACTCGGCCTTTGAAAATCGGCACCCGTACTTCACTTGTACTCAAATGCCGTAGATTCAAACGCCGAATCTGGCTTCCCGGAGCTTATAACACCATTAAGTATAACAACACAGCGGAAGAAAGAAAAAGATGATATCATATACAACTTTAATGAATACAATATCCAAAATGATATACAACAATGATATTAATATGATACAACAATATCAGAGATAAATAATGATATAGCGGAAATAACAGAAATGATAACTCCAAATGATCCTCGAAAGAGAATGAGTCCAATAACTCCAACATCAAGCTCGAACCACATCACGTTGCACCAAGATAAGCAACGTCAGTCGTGATCTCCAAAAACTGAACTAGCTCCCGATAATCTACTAAACTTGAATATCTTAGAAACCCAACTCTAGACTGCCCGTATGGAAAATGATGGGCACCCAGAGTTTAGGAAGGGAACAATAAACTCCAGGTCAGTCATGGGACTGGTGTGAGTAAACAAAAAACATTTTATCTTTAAAACAAACAACAAAAGAATTTTAACCATTGAAATCTGCAATGCTTTTTGGAAAATGAAACTACCATAAGACCTCCCGCCACACACACAATGCAAACGCAGAATTGGAGGAGATTTCTTCTTATGATAGTCAAACATGCTTACTACGCAAAAGAAAAACTCTTTTGATATTATTACTAGTGCATAGTGTAGGAAACCTTTCGAAAGTATAATATTAATCTTAGCCAACATACAACCATTATTGTATGCCTACTATAGCTACTATGTTCAATAGCAGGTTATCGCCACATTCCATAGCAGGTTATACAACTAAAACCGTACAGGGCGCATATTGTTTCTTTGGATTTTCCAACAAATGATCAGGCTAAGGAACTTCCTATGCCATGTGGGAACGCCTCTGGAGGGACGCCCCGAGAGACAACCTGCTCTCTGCCAACACAAGGCCGGTTACCCCCTTCCCGGGTAGTAAACCTGAGATATGCCACCCCCGGTCCTTTGGGACCTTTATCCGAGGCCTCGGTCACAAAGCAACAATCACACAAAGTAAATGAGATTGGAGCAACCACATAGGTAAATATCTAGGCTCCATACCATGATACCACCTTTTTCCAGAAGGAATGGTCATACCGTAGGGGAGCTACCCCAGAAACCTTGCCGCATCTTTCTTGTTTCGACCATTTCCGGTCTGTGAGGCTCGATGAGGTCTCGTCCATAAAGCTACGCTTTTTCACAAAGCCATGCTTTGATCAACAAATGATCAGTAAATGATCATCAACACACAGCAACACTCAGCATGCCACACTACCAAATTGGGAGTATATCGCTGATAACCTTCAACTACATAACCTCTGAGCTCGTACGTCTCAGAGAAGGGTGTTAAGCTAAGAGAATAAATCTCCGCCACTAAATAGAAATGTATTTGAAAGAAATCAGCTTTATATCTCAAAGTGTAATGTCAGACATACAACCATACAAGTCTGTTCCAGTTTTGAAAAAGAACCGAAGACACTTCCGAAGAAGCCCTTGCAAATCTGGATAATATTCTAATCACGTCCAGACTTCCCATCACAAAGGGTGCTAAAATCTCTATATCGAAGATCAGCCGATGCAGAGACATTCGACGAGTTGTCCTTTCGTTTTCGAAAATATCCGGTCTTCACCACCGGTCTTCAAATGCTATCCATATACGTCGTATCATTATTCGGAATGGGTTATATGACACAAAGGTCCTCTCCTGGCTAAACCGAATAACGAGCGCATATTTAAAAACATATGGATATTGGGATTTCAATTAAGTCACAACTTATTACCCAAAACTTTTCTTCAAATGGTTTAAACACATTACCATTTTAATCTTTTTAAACAAAAAGATTCAATTCACAAAGTTCACCCAATTTCACAAAGATCTATTCATAGATTTTCAAATCAATTTAAATTTCAATTGGATTAACTCGTCCAATCTTTAAATCAAAGATTTAACTGATAGCTTTCAAAACAATTCCATTTCGATATTTATACAAAAGGTACACCTTCCCAATTTCAAAACAAAGTTCAACAATCTTCACAAAGGTTTATTCATAATACGGAAAACCATTTTCCAATTCAAACTCGAAGTATCTTTAAATTGGAATTTCATTTCTTATATGAAAGCTTCGGTTATTTGAAAACAATAGTTTTCATTTCAGAAAATCTGATTCATTTATACGAGTTAAAGTCTTTGGGTTAAATTCAAGTACTCAAAACCATACTTTTTTTAAAATGGTTTAACTTCATATAAACACATTTACAACATCTTAACCAAAATTTCCAAACATAGAATTCAATTCCAAATTTGAATTCAAATTCAAATTAAATTATTTAAGTTGGAAATTTTACAAAGTTATTCAAAATAACTTTTATCTTAAAAACTCCTTTTCAAAAGCTTTAACATTTAACCCAAATCCATTTCCAAAATCAATTGAAATTAAAATTTCAATTTCAAAAATATTAAATTTACATCATCTGTGACTTAACCGATTTCCTCGTGAAATCCATATTTGTGTGTGTAAAAGTGTAGTCCCAGGGGTTTTAACACAATCGTGCAACATCATCCAGTCATCACAGATCAAAATACAGAAATATAATTGATAAGCGGTATAACTATAACGCTTATCGTTCATTCACATATCACAGATAACATATTACATTCATCCCAGATAAATAAGCTACAGTACATATCACACACAAATCAGAATACATCACATAGCATCACAGATCAGGGATATCAACAATCCAAAGCATTTCATACAATCCTAACATCCATAAGTAAGATCGATTAATCACCAGATTAATTTAAACTAGATTAATTACTTATGAATTAATTACTAATCCTGGTTAATTAACATTAATTAATTACAAATCTTAATCATTAATTAACCTTTAATAATTTATTAATTAACCTTTAATAATAAATTAATTAACCTTTAATTATTAATTAATAAATCTAAATTAAAAATTAAATCAACTTTTAATCATTAAATAATTAACCTTTAATTATTCAATTATCCTTTAACTAATTATCTTTAATTAATTACATTAATTAATTAACCCTTAATTAATTACCTTTTAATTAATTATCCTTAATTAATTACAATAAGTGATTATCCTTAATCACTTGATTAATCAACCCCTAATCATAAATTAATTATTCTTAATTACTTTCATTAAGTAATTATCTTTAATTAATTAATTACCCTTTAATCATTACTTAATTAATTCACTTAATCACTTTATTAATAAATTAACCTATCAACATTATTACTTTAAAATAAACAATTTTAAACATTCAATTTAAAAATTAAATCTTTGAGAAACTTGTTTAAAACCTGGTTTTTTTATTATCTTTTGAAAATATGATTATGCTTCTTATAAAACTTTAAAAGTCTGAAACAAATTTTCTTTCCATGTTTCAAAACCTGGTTAAATTTAATTATGAAAACATGTTTATATTTTAGAAATTTGAGAAACCTACTGTTTGATAAAACGAACCCGAGGCATTTCAATCTTTTCCAAATTCAACCCCGAGTAAACAACGATTCACTCACGAGCAAACCCTCACATCCACGACTTCGAGACAAACCATGCTCCGCTTCGAGCCAAACCCGAGGAAGATGCTTCTTCCCCAAACAACGAACTCTGACACAAGTGATATTTGTGCACGTGTACACCACATCGGAGCCACTCCGATCAACCATGATGGCACCACCAAGTTCCTCACGACCCTCACCCTTACTTCGATCACCCAGATCTTGCTTCGACCAAGCCGTTCGAAATCCAACAAACTCGAACACCAGAGAACATAACCTTGATCGATAAAATCGTCATGCCCCGCCACCAAAGACCACCAGAAATCCCGACACCCTGTCCATGTACTCACCGTCGTCCTACGTTTCTATCCCACCCATCTTGACCAAGTCCGATGCACCATAGTCAGAGGAATCGACTCGAAATCAGGGACGAACCCAACAGGCTATAAAACCCTACAACCATCTCGCCGCGCCACCACGGCAGACTTGAACTCCATCGGGTATTTTCCCCATGTTCTACAACCCCCAAGCTACCCTCGACAAGAACCCCGACCACCAGAAAATACTCGAAACCAATATAACGTTCAACACTCGATTTCTCGTGATTTACTACCTTAAAAATCATGGTTTTGCTTTTAAAAATCTTAGATTTCGAAATCAAATTCGATTATAAAATCAACATCTGGTAATTTGATAATCCAATTCTGACACTAATTTGTTCTCCACTGATGTATTTTATTTCTGAGATATTTACAAATTATTTTCACCTGAATCAATTTTTTTTTAAATGATGTTACTCATCTACAAACTTTTTTTTTCCAGAGATCAAAGCCTAAAAATCACATAAGTGGAAGATTTAAATTTTTAATCAGGTTTTTCAAACTTGTAATGTCTTATACAGAGGCATGTTTAACCTGTTCCAAACATAAACACTGATACTAAGACACATACAAAAAAATCATTTTTAACATCATGCATAACAAAATTCATATCATACTTCAAGGATTCATCTCAAACCAATGCAAGATATATCAAATTTTAAGAATTTACTCACCTAGTTTTCCAGAAGAAAGAATGAACAGAGTTTGAAATGTTGAACAGGCTTGAAACTTTGCTTGCTTTGAACTGTCTTGCTTAATTTTCTATTTTCAGATATTTGTATTGATTTGAATTCTCCTGGCTTTGAGATTTAAATTTGCTTTGATCAATACTTTGATGATTTGCTTTTGCTCTGGTCTAATTTTCCAGGCTGAAGTTGCTTTGTTGGTTTGTTTGGAAGAACTTCACTTTGATTTTGTTTTGTTGTTAAAGTTTGAAGTTTTGTTTTAAGTTTTAGATGGTGCTCATTTTCAGATTTTTCTCAGTTTTGAAATGGACGATAAATAAAATGAAGATGATGGATAGAAATTTAGTTTACTGGTAATAATATTTGTACAGGGTGATATACGGGTTTGTACAAATATAGGACAGAGATATTCTTGTTTTGGAGGCTGATGAGATTTATCTTGTGTACTAAAGATGATGGCATTAATTACCATTGTACAAATCTACATACTTATCTCTTTTTTTCGTATGTACATATATGAACATATATCTTCTTTTGCTTGTACATATTTGAATGCATATTGTTTCTTTTCTTTTGCAAGCCTACAAACTTGAATATAATTTCTTTGTTTGATTAAACAAGATTTCGGCTGATAAGATTTTGGGTAGTGGCTACATTAATTAACTTGTACAAATGAATTATTTTTTTCATGTCTTCCTTTGCAAGCCATTCACCTATTTACTTATCTACATACTTATATTTATTTTTGTTTCCTTTTACAATTGTTCATATTTTTACAATGCTTCATATATGAATGTATTTTATTTTCTTCTATTTTAAACCACCAATTCTAAATTTAAATCATTTATTTACTTATTCTGATACTCGTGCCAATTGTCTATATTCATATTTATTTTTAAAACCATTTGCTTGAAATTTAAATCCAAATCGCAGATATACAATATTTAAATTCATATGATTTAATATATATTCTATTTGATTTGGGGAAACTCGCTTCAATTCATCGATTAATTTCACAAATTTAATTCAAAAATTAATTTAATTATCAATTTAAATTTATATAAAATCAGGGGTCGTTATAGACGGGCTTGCCTTCAACCATATTTGCTTCTTCCAGCCTCAGAAACTAATTTGCCTTCCGGTGGAATTCCTCCATGGCAGTGGGTTGTTTCGTTTTTATCCACCTATCAAAATCCATGTTTGGGTGAATGCCCGAGACAAGTGCCATGAACACAAGATCTTCCTTTGGATTGCTAACTTCCATAACAGCGATGTTAAGTTGGTTCAAGAAAGCTATCAGTGACTCATCGGGTCTTTGTGACGAACCAGATAATGACATAACGTCCTTCGATCATGCCGTGTAGAGCCTGAACTACTCTAGAAACTTCTTTGCCAATTCATCAAACGTCAATATGGATTTTGGCGCAAGCTTGGTAAATCACATCGAAGCGACTCCTTCTAAGAAGATAAGGAAACACCTACAACGAACAACATCCGTAGCACTAGCCCCATCCATATGCCATTCGTATTTGAGTAAGTGTTGTCTAGGATTAGTAGTTCCACTGTAGGATGGCGTTGTTGGTATGAAAAACTTTCAAGGATATTCTTCTCTCAGAACATTTTCAGCAAATGGAGTTTAGCCTAATGAGGAACCCTAGTCTTCATCTTTCATACCTCTGCTCTCCTCCACCAACTGTTTGACTATGTCAACGATGTACTCCTCGCTGGCACGGTAATCTACAAGTCGACTGTTAGGGGCTACACCAAGTGTTTGGCTCTGCAAACAATCTCGGCTTGCCGGCTGAAGTCTAGGTTCTCTATTCTCTAGGAGAACCACTCCTGCGGAGTTCCATTGGTGTCCGGTTGGTCTTGCCATGGCAGTTTGAACTCCAGTTCCAGAGTTTTGTCCGTTAACACTAGTATTCAACCCATTATCACCATCCAGCTGCATGTCGTCATCAGAGTCAAAAACCAGCAATGCATCTCCCTCCTGAGCATCATCAAGTGGAATATTTGGGTCGGTACCGAGTTGTCTTGTCTTGGTACTGAGTTGTTTTCTTATAGAGGGAGCACTCCTACTTCCTCCCGCAATAGCTCATGCAACACCGGTAGTTACTTCCTTTTTGCTTTTTTCCTTCGATCTCTTCTGTTGAAGACGGAAACTGAAGAGTTCTCTTGTTCTATTATAGGAGAAGTTTCTCTTCTAATTCTTCTTGTCATTAGTGTTGCAAGGTTTGCAACACGTCCATCTTGTCCATGAGAGCTTTGTAGCTATCCACCATTTTTTGGTTATGTCCATGAATCATCTTATTAAGCTCTCCTCTAGGAACAACTTCTTATTGAGTAGAGGATCCTGGTATTGCATTTCCATTATTAACTTCCATTTGGTAAGTGTTTCCTTCATCATCATTACCCACCGCTCCTGTGGATCTTCCGAAGCAGATCTTCTATTTCTAGGTGCCATTGATCTTCAACAACAAGTTCTCAAACTTCTTAGAGCTAGTTTTCTGGATCTAACCTCTGGATCTTTCCAAAACAAAGTCAAGAGCTAGATCTAAGTCTGGGTTCAATGTTCTTAGTGAAAGCACCAAAATGTTGATGCCAAAAATGGATCAACACCCAAGAATGCATTG
Organism: Allium fistulosum; assembly: GCA_030737815.1. Classification (NCBI taxonomy): domain Eukaryota; kingdom Viridiplantae; phylum Streptophyta; class Magnoliopsida; order Asparagales; family Amaryllidaceae; genus Allium; species Allium fistulosum. The sequence continues at coordinate 780,220,635 of CM060907.1, forward strand.
GAGGGAACTTATGGAACCTAGATTTAGCAGATAATATTGAAAATAAAAGAAAATAGAATAAAGAAACATAGGATTTTTATAGTGGTTCGACAATCTCTGGCCTACGTCCATTCTATATCTTCATTGATTATGGATCAGAGAGAGTTTGTATGAGATTACAGAGAATTAGATTCACCAGTACAAGAAGTTGGCACATTATGAGGCCTAGAACCGCTAAAAGTAGCTACCTTGGTGACTATTGTGAGGGAGGAAGATGGTAAAGAGCAATGGAATCCCAGATCTAGAGAGAAGAAGAAAGAGCAAGGAGAAGATCCTCTTTTGATTGCAGTTAGGCTGGTATGTATAGTGAAACAGGTGCATGGAGTCAGAAGCCCGTTTGCACTGAAGCCCAAAAGATAGCCTGAAGCCGTACAAGAGAAATCAGAACACCACGAGTTAAAATGATAACTCGGTACCGACCTATGGGTCCATAACTCGGTATTAAATTATTTATGTTGGTGCAAATCCAACTTTGAACCTTGCACTATTCTTTTATCTTCCACCTGATGTGCATTAACCCATTTTCAATTGATTTTGAGTTGATTCTAGCGATCGTCTCGATAGCACTTGGATTGTCCTACTTTCTTGGCTTTCTTCTCATCAATCTTGGAATTGATCATCCAAACTCTAGGAAAACCACTTGATCACAAGTAGATGGAGTAGAGTATGAGTTGTATGAAGTTTGGGTAGTGAATAGGGGAAGAATTATAGGTCGGTGCCGACCTATCTTAACTCGGTGCCGAGTTATGGCCTTAGCTCTATTTTGTATGAAACTTTTCCAAGTTTCTTCTCTACTCTTCTAAGTGTACTTCCAAGTTTTTGAGTCATTTCATCTTCATCATGTCATTCTAACTTCTACTGATATCTACGTGGTTGAAAACCCGGTTAACAGATTCCATAATTGACCCCAAGTGCAAGTGAGAGATTGATAGAGTTGGGGGTATGCCATTAAATAATTTGTTACATATATCTGACCCTATGATCAATCTTGTTTATAATAAAGGTATTTGATTTCTATTATATAATTTGTTATATGGTGATATAATAAATTAAGTAATCAATTTAAAGTATATAAATAGAAAATCCTTAAATGATATGTTATGTGATAGTAAATACAATGTATTGTAATCATGAAAATTTATCTTATTAAATAACCTATTATTTTAAATATTCATATTCAAATTGTTTCGAGAAAGTATATCAACTCATCTGTTGAGACTAGAATACGTAGCATTCTCCAAATGTTGGGCATTATATTACTTATGGTCGTTGGGAGCACCAAGGGATATGTACTGATAGTTATTGGATAACTATGAAATGACTCACTTGAGAGTTTTCTATTGGTTAATATAACTAAGATCAAATAGAGAATTTCAAAGTGACAATATTACATAGTTCTCTCGACTTGAGAATTCTACTGAACTTCAATGTGAAACTCTACTTTGATTATAATTAAACCATGCCATGACATCCATGAAATGACTATAGTTGGGTCTGAGTCGAAGCATTGGAAGTGAAACACTATTCAATAGAAAATTTGTTTCCTTGGTTTTATGAGGTTAGTATCATGGTCAACTATAGTCAGCTCATACTCAAAGTCTCTGACAAGAGCAGTACGTTTAATGATAAATGTTGTTATTGAACAAAGCACTTTGTATTTGGACTAATCAAGTTGAATATGGAATTTTGACAGAAGCCAAATTTCATAAGTTCTAATGTGATATAGTTTGACAAAGAGAATTGGTGTAAAATAATCATTGCTAAAAGGTACCGTTTATAATAGTAAAATTGGAATTTTTTTACCAAAAATATGTACAAGTAATAAATTCAGCCAAAATGTCACAACCCTTGCTAAGGTGACGTGTGAACGTTAATACCCGAATTGTTCGATATTAATCGCCGATTGAACTTATTCCTTTGAATCGCACAACCATAATGGTGAATACTTCGAAAATCATATGTAAATTGTTGTAAATTAGTTAAATTAATTAATATTTGTGAAATGTTAATTATTAAAATTTATTTTATTTGTTTGAATGTCATTAGTATTTAATAAAGTACATATATAAAAGTTATATATGTACGTATCGATATACAATATCAATAAATATTTAAATTTGATTTAAATCAATTAATTACTAAGTGGATTTGAAAATTTTGAAGGCCTGTCTAGGGACATACTTGGCTGGCCATGCATGATAGGGGGAAGGGATTTGATTTATATTTAATAATGAATTAAAGAGGAAAGTTTTTAAGGAAGGAATTGGAAAGGTTTCGATGATACATTTAAAACAAAATTTCTTTCATTCATTCATTCTTCCCAACAATTCATTTTCTCCTTCTCTCCTCCACTCTCTCTTAATGGCCAAAAATTTCCATGGTTTTATGGATAAAAATTCCCAAAAACGAATTCAGAAAAATTAAAATATTTAAGGTAGTATTTGCTTCTAGATCCTTGCAAAATTCATAGGCCGATTCTTTCAAATCTTGGAGTTTTATTCTTCATTCAAGATGTGATTGTTGGCTTCATCTTAAGCTGATTTTCTAATTTTGTTTCATTATGTAACTCATGATGATATAGTTTAGATCCCCTATTTTACTTCTTTTTTATTATATGCTCATCTTATATATATTATTTAGATCCCAAACTTTTTAAAACAAATTTACATATGCTTGGGTTGTCCAATCTAATTTTGTTATTAATTTGGTTATTAATGGTTGAACAAAAAACCATTTTGATTTGGAAACTAATTTTAATTAATTGATATAATGTAATAACATTTCTTACACACAAACGTAAACAAGCTACATGTATTGATTAGTTGAAATCATTTTGAAAATTGAATACATGTTGTATGTCTATTGATTTTGCATGTAAATTCATTCGATTATTGTTTACATAATTCTAAAATTGTTTCAACTCAAAATTCAGAAGTGGACTTTTATGCAAAATTATAAACCTACTTTGAATCCTTTATAAGTTAAGGCTAGCTTTCTATTTGTTAACTTTAGGTTTTAAAATATATATATATATAAAACTACAAAGTTTATAAATTTATGTTGTTTTAAATTTTTAAATATGTATATAATTATTTTTCATGTATACATATATGTATTTTATTTCTATTTAAAGTTTATAAAAGTAACTCTTATGAAAAAAATTTAAATTTAATTTTAAATCTTCCAAAGTTAAAACTAGATTTAAAATTGTTAATTCTAGTATCCAAAACATTTAAAATAGTAAAAAAAACTTTAACACACACACACACACACACATATACATATATATATATAAGTGTGTGTAGTCATTATTTTATGTATATTGAAAATTGCTTTTTTATGTAATTTAAAAAGAAGTCTTTGGACAACTATGACATTTATAAAGGGACAAACATGTCCGTTATGGTGTAAATCCCAGCACCTATATACAAATACATTAACCATGTGCATTTCATATTTGTTACATATGCACTATAAACATATAAATGTATTTGATACGTTTATAAATTAAAAATCATTTAGTTTAAATTAAATTAAACTTCATTTAAACCAATTAAGTAAATTTGGTGAATTTTTTAAAAAGTAGTAAGAGCTATTTCGAATTAATTGCACATTAATTACATTTATTACCTATTGAATAATTTATATTATTGACAATTTGACTCATTACTTGCCAAGATAATAATGCAAAGCAATTAACTATCACACACATATAGATATAAGAGTATATTTGACATACATTGATTTATATAAATATCAAATTTATGAAACTCTTTTTTGGACAATTTAAATAAAAAGAGATTTTGTGTAGACAATATTAGATTAGACCTAATAACCCTTTAGACTTTATAAGCCAAATAGATCAAAAATAGGAGAATTTTTAAAATCCACCAATTTCACCCGCTTTTGATTAGCCCAGTTCCTTTATGCTATATCCAATCTCAGACAATCTAGACTTTGATATTATTTCACAAATAAAGTTTTTAACATAATAATAATTATTCAAAAATTTAAATCCACTTGGAAAAGTGTAACACCCCTAATTTTAAATAACATTATTCAGGAGATTTAATTAGATAAACTAAATAGAATAATGCAAAGATTAAAGTGGTTAAGAGATTGTGATTTGTATAATTATAAGGTAGTCGTTCCTTGAGAATGAATGAACAAATGAAAGTTTAACATGAAGTAAGTAGAGAAAATAAGATAATGGAAAAATAGGAATAGGTTATATTCTTATACCCTAAACCTTTATCCCACTTTCATTTACAACATCCACAAACTAAAAATAAACACAAAGCTTGGCTAGCCACCATTAGAAGATAACAGGGGAAGATAAACAAGATTTCAAGAAGGAAGCTTAAGCTAATCAATCAAAGAACAAATCTTAACCTCCTTAACAAACAAGCTAAAGGTGAATAATAGATTACATCTCATTTTTATAGCTTTCGGTTTCTAGATAAGACCCGTGTTTATTTTGCAAATGATTTTCCATGTTTTGATTGTTTAAATGATATATACTTGTTGATGATTTATGCTATTTTGTATAGATTTTATGATAAGGTTTAACTTGAAAAATCTATTAAATGACATCCAAATGGCTTGTGTTTTTGATATAAGGTCAGAAATAATATTTCTGAGATGGGTTTCAAGTTTCATAATTTTCTGAGTTGTTGTGGGTTTATTATGAATTTTCTAGTAAAGAAAATTGTTAAATTGGGTTTCAATTAATTTGGGCACTTATGTATAAGCTTTGGGTCAGAAATTTAAATATGTTAGAAAACATATTAAAAGTGATTTATGGGAATTTTTGGAGAATTTTCCTAATTGTTTATTAAGTATATAAAATTATTTAAGGTATGTGACTTAAATGTTTTATATGTTTATAAAAGGAGAAAGGGCAATTTGCTAAATGTTTTAAATTATTAAATACTGAATTTGGGAACACTTTTAGAAAAGATTTTGGAAAAGAAATTGGCAACCAGTTATATGATGACAAATAAGCAATTTAGTTGGAAAGATATTACTTTATAAAGTTAAAAATCAGTTTCGTAGAAGATTGTTGTTTCGCCACTTTCGGCAGCTACCTTTCGACTTCATACTACCGCCTCCATCCTAATCGAAACCAATACACATGGTATCAATGCCTTGGTACATAGTGGATTGAAGATAAGCAAAGGGTATAGAGTCAAAACGTGCTTTCGAAGGGGTTGAGGCCTTGTTTTGCTTTCAAAAGAGAGGCCGCTTTCTTTGCTTTTAAAAATGCTTTCGAAAGGGTTTTGCTATAGCTATGGACAGTGGTTGCTGCCTTTTTATTTTAAACAAGCTTTCGACAGGGTCAAAACACTTGCTTCTGCATTCTACCTTTCGACCTAGTTAAGGTCGCTATTGCCTTTAAACATTGGTTTCGAAAGGTTGCTTTCACTTTTAATAAGAAGCCACTTCTCCATACTTTCGAATGGGATGGTTTCGAAACCATATGCTTTTTTTACATAGGAATAAGGCTTTCGAAAGAGTTACTTTCGCCCTAGTTGTTTTAAGACCCTTTGTTCTATTGAAAGGTAAACCCATAGGTTTTGAAAGGGATGGTTTTAAATGGTTTCGGAGCTATGTTCCACAAACTATTACTTGAACCCAATGCTTTCGAAAGGTTTATTTTGAGTAAAGGACTTTAATGCTTTCGAAAGGTTTATTTTGAGTAAAGGACTTTAATGCTTTCGAAAGGTTTATAATGAAGGTTTCGAAGGGGAGGTTCCCCAATGTTTTCAAAAGGTACTCTAAGTATTTGAATGGAAGATTTCCTATGACGACCCACCTTTTTGGACGGTTTAAATCGACAATAAACCACACATGTCCAACTCAAACCATTCAAATGGGAGGATTGTCAATGGGGTAAATAAGAAAATAAGAGAAAAGAAGAAAAACAAAACACAGAATCTTGCGGTGGAATGACAAAATATAATAATCAAATAAATAGTTCATGAAGCTGTTTTACAATATACGTTTGATTACACAATTTTTACAACATAATCAGAGTACAATCAACAACATTCCAACAATGATGCAGCGGAATAATACAAATAATATAATATACCAAACTTCGTCTTCAACCTCCAGAAATAATGTCTTCAAACACTGAAAAGCTCAAGCTGACTCGAGCGTAATAGAAAATACAAAACACTCGAGTCAGAACTAAAAGTTCTTATGTAAGTTAAATCAACAGCAAATAAATATGAGTGTAATAGCTTCAGAGATATTTAAGGGGTTTTACATCTCATATCTAGTGTATAACGTGCATGCAATAACTTAAGAGATGTTACGGGATTTTCCATCTCCTAAGGATCTGTTAAACTATCTATATGTAGTAAGATACACTATATATGTAATGTCTATCAATAAAATAAATATTTTTCTTAGCGTTAAGGCTTTACATTAATCCCCCTTAACACATTTTTAAGCAGGTAGTCTATGCAGGTTTTGTAACATAACCAGTAACGTCGGTAGCCAGTGAGTCCTCTATAGGAACCATACTAAAACAAAATCGTAGTGGTCGTGAATAAGGATAAAGAGTATGATAAGGCACGTGAGGCAATGCCCAAGGTAGGGTACTACCAGTTCGGGTCGCAGGGTTGGTGGTAACGCATCGTAGCTATGATCGCCCACCGCGTCCAACACCCCCAAAATCAAATCAAATCAAGGTGCACTGATCAAGCCAACATCAATGTAGTAATACGAAGAGGTGTGTCCGCTAGGGGTAGCTAGCCCACTTGAACCACATATATTTCTTTTAAAAACCTTGAAAAATCATTTTCAATATATATATATATATATAGACCAACGGTGCCTGTATATAATTTTCTATCCTATGGTCAAGTGATACAGATATTTATCATTTCAATCCACAATTTAAATATATATGGGTATATATCTTTTCAACCCATAATCCCAAATTCAATTTAATGAAAATCCCTTGGGTTTATCATTTCAACCCATAACGATTTTCTCCTATTCTACCAGATCGTTCGGGTATGTATCATTTCAACCCATAGGGAATTTTATAATAACGGGAACTTGCAGAGTGAGAACAGTTATGATAATAATATAACATATCAACAATAGAGATATATCATCAATAACAAATTAAATAAAATATAAACAATAGGAATGGTGTCATATCCCACAAGTGAACAATTACAGATGATGGCATATCGTATACAACAATTATAAATTAATAGTTCAATTTAGCAGCATATTTCAATTGTCGTCTCAATTGAAATCAAATTTAATAAATATAAGAACATCAATCGTGAGTGATTGCTCACCTTTTCAAGGCTAGAGAGAATAAACAACACAACAGACTACGATTTGAATTGCGAAATTGACCCAAATCCAAATGACGATTTCCAAAGCAAAGCAAAATTGGCATGAATTCGACGACTATAGCTGATAACGGAAATTGATGAGAACAAATATATATATATAATTTAAAGTCTAATATTTACTCATATTAAAATAAATTCCTCTATACAAACCCAATATTAAATTTAAAACATATATCTATTAAAATCAAAATGTTTATAGGTATATACAAAAATCATTATTATATTTGAACCCATATGTTTAGAATACATATCTAATATATAAAATTTAAAATCAATAACTCTTATAAAAATCAAATAACATACTTTATTACTATACATATATAACTTCAGCAAATTGCACTGTCCAATCTCATTTTATATAAACTGATATAATGCTAATGTAAACTCATACAACAATTTACTTAAAATACACATATATGTACTGTTTAAAACATATTATTTATATAAACTTGCTTACATACTAACATCATATATATATATAACTAATATATAGGCAGATACATATAATTAACTTATAAACTTATATAGTTTTATACATAACAAAACATATACAAAGCATATATCAAGATGAACACAATATATATATACTAGATAACGTACACATGTATGCAAATAAAACTAAATAGATATATATATATATATATATATATAAACTAGTGTATTATGAAAGCTTTATATATATACCTCAGACATATACATATTAACATATATATTATTACAAACAACTCCGTTTTAAAAGTACAAATATAACATATATATAATTCACAATCGAAAGTTTATGTTCTAAAGTCATCATTTTCTCAAAACAATACAATAAGATTTCTGTATATTGTAATTCCTTAAACATATCAGTATTTTACAAAATCCATCTAAAACATGACAGCCATTCTGCAAGTATATTTGGAACATATATATATATATATCAACATACTATTGTTACAGGAGTATATAATATATATATATATATACTAGACCACAAAAGTATATACAGTATATAAAAAAAACAACTCGTATAAACTATTATATAACTTATATACTTATAACATCTTAACATAATTTAAAATAACCTTTTTTCTTCAACATATAATATATGGTCATAATAGGAACAACACATATGGAAAAATGACAGTAACCAATATATATCATATATAGATCTTCCTTTTGTTGTTTTTTTTCTTCCAAATATAGATATATTAGAATATACATACACACGCACCATATATATAGGTAATATGTATATGAAATGACACAACTGCTTGCTACCTGGATTGAACCGATGTCAGAGGCTTAGGCAGGGGAAGAAGCAGGTGGCGGAGGTCGGCACAGGCGGGTGGCGGTAGGCAAGGGTGGTTGATGCAAGAAGATGATGGGTGCGTGGAGAGTGGAGGAGTGACGGTGATGGAGGCGGATGACAGAGGAGAGGGGGATGAGAGAAACAAGATCTGAGAGAAAGAGGGCATTCAACACTTATCCATTTCTCAAAGCAAGTCACGCACAGCACTACTCCCGAAATCATCACTTTATATATATTTTATTTATTAATAATTTGTTTTTTTAGGAAAGATGGCCACAGATCGGCCATGAAAGAAATGAGCAAAAATAAAAAAAATAAGAATAAGGTGAGTAAATGAAGGTTGATACGTAAGGCAATGGAGAGCTTCCCAACCGTACATATATAATTTCATATTGCATTTAAAATTTCAAAACAAGATCACATTGAATCTGTGCAGTTAATGCCCCGCTATATCCCCGCTATAACTCCGATATATCTTATAGCGGATTCCTACCGCTACGATTTTTCCATATATCCCCAACATATAGCCTTTCCGCTTTAATCCCCGCTATTTCCGCTATATCCCGCTATTTCCGCTATATTTCGCTATTTCCGCTATATTTTCTATAAAAAATTGGATTGAAAAATGATATTTATACGCTATAAAAATTATGAAATTAATTAATTTCATTGAATTTTTTATATATGTTTAGAAATGATAATACTCTAATATTCTTCTAAATTAAATTAAGTTATATTACAGTTTTACGTTCATTTACAATACATTTGCACAAATTTTTATTTAAAATTATTTTTGTATTAATTATAATTCAATTGAATGTTAATTTTTCACATAATTACTATCTATATATTTGTAAAAACAACAAGTATGGGATTTATATGCTATTTTAGAGTAATTCGATATATCCCGCTATATCTTCGCTACATCCCCGCTATGACTTTTTGCACCTATACCGCATTGAATCCACCGAGCGCTTTAACTGCACAGCATTGAATTAGCAGGGAGAATTTGAACCAGCAAGTAATATGTAGAATTGGTAGAATCACTAAAGTCAAGAACGTGCATTTCAAAAAAATAAATGCTAGTTGGCCGTTTAATTCAGCCGTTGGATAGATGAATGGACGAAGGAAAGTGAAAAGGTTCAAACGTGGTACCGGAATGACTAGTCGTTACCGTAGATTTCGCAACGCGATGGATACAGAAATACAGAAATGAATATACTATGGAAATCCGCACGACGAGACGATCAAAATGGTATACAGATATCAGTGATACGACTATCCTACCAAAAGTCGATATCGGTACCGAAAATGCTGCAAATATGTCGGAATTAAGACAAACGGAGCAATAACAGTCCAAATTTGACGAAACGAAATATGACGTCTCACTCAGAAAATAATTTACAAATTTATTATATAAAAATATTTAGGTTTGGAAAATATTTTATTATCATCAACTGTTAACTGATTTAAATTTAAATAAAATTGCATAATAAAATAAACTTCCATATTATCAAGTGAAAATTTACCATTTGCTATGTTTAAATAGACGTATTCCAAATATTAAACTTTTATTCCCAAACTCAATTATTTAAAAATTCACAAAATTTAGTTAAATTACGTTATTCAAAATCGTTAAAATATCCGGGTTGTTACACTCTCCCTCACTCATTACTTTTCGTCCCCGAAAAGGAACGACGTATGAGAATAGAAACAACCAGAAAGGAACATAGATTGAAACAAAATAAAACAATTAGTTTAAAAACAATATAAATTTCAAATATAGGTTTATATTCAACTAATTGATTTCAATTTATTTTATTTAATTAATCAAATTTATTATGTTCACATTTAATTGATTTCATTTCCGTATGTTTTTATTCAATTGATTTGTTTCAAATTCATTAACATTTATTGCATAATTTTCACAACAATTTTTTTTTATTTTACTCATTTATTAAATTTATTAGATCAACCATAGTTAATTCCACCTCCACATTAAACTCCAACAATTCAAAACCATATAGATTTCAATTTTAGATAAATTAATATTCAATAATTTGGGTTCAATCCATTTTATTAAATTAATAAATAGTCATTCAATCTAAAATTTGTTTTTCTTTCATTTTATCAACATTTCTTTCAAACAAATTCATTCTTAAATTAACTCATTTATTTTATCCATTTATTTCACTTAAGTCAATTCCACTTAAAATTCAATTATAACTATTCTTCAGTTCATATTTATTTGCTTAACTAGCATTCCCCTTTATTTATTTAATTCATTTCACTTATTATATATTTTGCAATATATATTACGTGTATAAACATTCCTTATAGCCCTATATTATTCAACAAATTAATTCTCTTTTATTTATTCAATTCACTATCAAATTTATTATTTATAAATTTCCTTAACAAAATATCATTTTTGATATCCTATTACTTATATCCTAGTGTATACTATCCAATTACATTCTAATTACATTTAAACTTTTCTAGGTAAGTTATATTAATGTTTCAGAGTGTAACTAAATACTATACAAATTTTCTTTTATTTACAACATTTATATTAAGCCAAATTTTAGTTTAAACAACTTTTTACTTAAGTTTGCTTCTTGTATAACCTTTAATCATAAATTTACATTCATTTTAACTTTTTGAATATTTTAGGCAAGTTATATATATTAGAATGCAATTTAGGATTATACAAATAAGTTTATTCCAATTCAACTATTTCAAGTTGGTTTAATTTCATTTATCATTTTAGATATTCCAATTATTCAAACATTTCACTTTATTTCAATAATTGAAACTATTTCTTAATATAAAACTCAAGATTCAAATTTCTGGTTTCACATCAAACTATTTTGAAATAATTATATACATATATTTTATAATTCAAATTACACACAAGAAATTCAAATCAAATTCATTTTCCCAAAACAAAAGCGTAGCAAAGCTACTGAGGGGCCTCTCCACTTCGAGACTCGAAAATGAATGTCGATGATGCTGCAGTCATCATCGAAATTATTTTCCAATGACAAACAAAGAGAGTACTGATTTAAAACCTTTAAAATTCTTTGGAAACGATTTCTATTTAAAATACTTTCAAATAAATAATATATTCATTTTTCTAAACTTTGAAACCCAAATTTGAAAAACACTAAAAATTTAATTCTCAAATCCTTAATTTAAACTCATTTCATTTCAAGTCGGTTTATAAACCATGTTTTATAAAATTTCAACTTCTTGTAACATACAACAATAGTTAAGGGTTGACAAACAATAAATGATAATCTAGTATTATCATTTCCAATAACCAAATCTTATTAACTATCCAATTTCAGAAGATTACACTTTTATATATATAAAATATAACTATACATAAAAAATTTCATTTACAAATTTCGAAAACAATATTGTGTCAGCTTGCTCTGTTCAAGTGTTTTGGAATTCTTATCGATAATGTTAGCTAGACGAATTGATCGAAACCCAAAAATTCAAACTTAACAACTCAAACAACACATTATAAAATATTTTTATATAAATTACAAATACACTCCCTCACACGATGATTCAAGAATAAATTTTAAAACAAGGATAGATGTTCAAGGTTAGATGAACCCTAGTCAAAGAGAATTCTAACTACGAAGATAGGCTCGGAAGGGAGATAAGATAATTAAATAGCAAAAGAGAAAAGATGGATATACTAATATTAATCGCGGGTGACCTTAACCGGGTCAACCGAGACTTCAAGAATAAGATCGATGCAGGATTCTGAGGCAAATCGACATTCGATCGCAAGAGATAACAGCATCTAAACCGAGGATACAGAAATCCCTGGTGAATCAATGCCAGTTGTAAAGGTGCTTTGCCCCTTTACAAATCATTCTAAGATTAGCGGAACCGCCGATTCATTATAGATACCAACTGAAGTGGAGTTATGGGATACTCCAGAATCAAGAAAAGCACGATTTGGGAGGGAAGGATTGTTCTAAAATTCAAAGGAGATTCGAATCAAAGAGGAAGAGATTCAAGCTCGAACGAAAGTGATTTCGTAATTAAATTTACTATATATACTAAGTTTTGCCTAAACCAGAGCTCTGATACCAACTGTAACGGGACAACGCCAGTGGGGTAACGCCCACCGTAGCATACAATGGTACCTGTGTTCTGCTTTTACGGCCAGCCTCTTGACTGCACCAACCCCACGGGACATGTAGGAGTAAGAGTATTCCGCTCGCTACCAAACCCAAATGCGAGAACCCCCTATCATGCTGCACCCGCCAAGTGCATAAGCAGACACACATGTCTGACTTGAATAGCTTAAAATATCAGATCGTTAATTTATATTTGGCAAAACTCAGCATATACAGTAAATAAATCAATCACAGAATCACAGACACAGAGTATTACAATAATAAGCAGCGGAATAGAATAAACAGTAGTTCATGAAGCTACTATATAAAACATCGGAGTTAAAACAAAATACCATAGAAATCTCAAATACAGAGTAGTCTCGAATACAAACAGATGCCAAGTCTGAACAAAACAACTGGATAGCTGAAAGCTGAATAGACATAGATGGATCTCCAAGCGAAGCTCCAACTCCAAAGGTGAGTCTCAAATGCTGTGACACTCAGTCTGACCCAAGCGTAAAGCAAAAACACAAAACACTCGAGTCAGGATTAACATTCTTATATCAATAAATCCAACTCAAGTGCAATATCAAAAGAAATACAAGTAACTCAAAGGATGTTTGGGATAACCATCCTCTAAGGATCTGTGGAACTATCTACTATGTAGTAATATATGCTATTATAATATGTCTATAGTAAAGTAAACTATTAAAATAGTATTAAGGCGTTACCCATATCCCCATTAACACATTTTTATAATGCCATAGTCTATACAGATACTGTAAACTCCATCCGCAGGTACGCTATCAGGGAGCACTCCATAGGTACGACACAAAACAAACTCGTAGAAGGCGCGATAGGGCATGCGACACGGCATTCGATGCAATGCCAGGGTAGATATACCGTTTGCGTATCCGGACTGGTGGTTACGCATAGCAGCTACTACCACCCACCTTGTGACACACTCCCAAATCAAAGGGTGCACCCAATCAAATCACAAAAGCAATAGAATGGTATCGAAGAAATGTGTCTGATAGGAGGAATGACCTCACTTGGCCCGGCGTGGCTCCTGTTTTACCCGCATCAAGCTGACTCATAGGAGTCAGGGCTACGTAAATACCATACAGAATCGTCACCAAACCATCCTACTTCATTCTGGAATCTCCACAACGTACACAGTTGTTAAAGTGGTTTTCGGTATTGGCAGAGAGTATGACAATATCTGATCCCGATCTCTTTAACAACCAACCATTATTATAACACCGTGGCCATTTCATTTCAAATCATATCTCAAAAAAAAATATCATATCTATTTCAAAACCATATCAGTACGATGTCATTATTCACTTAAAATAATATTCACTTCCAAAATCATAACACTTTCCAAAATTATAACACTTCTGAAATTATAACATTTTTGAAACCATAACCCTTAGGAAATCATAACACTTGGAAATCATAACACTTGGAAACCATAACACTTTGAAATCATAACACTTTGAAATCATAATACTTTCCACTCAAACAGTTTAGATATAGAAATAGTATATGTAATAAAATAGATTATAAAATAAAATAGTTTATATAATAAAATAGTTGTATATTAACATAGTTATAAATTTAAAAATAGTTTATATTAAAATAATTAGTATATCAAAATAGTTTTATATTAAAAATAGTTTATATTAAAAATAATTCATAAAGTAAAATATTTTTATATATAAAATACTTTATATAAAATAAAAATAGTTTCCTCAAATTTCACAAATCGATTCAGATCAACTTGAGTTCTAAATTTCAATTTTATTTAATCTAAATTCACCAATTTCAATTCAGTTCAAAACCATTTAAAATTTTGATCGATTTCAAATACATATATAAACTACAATTTAAACCATTTCAATTCCAATAGATTTCAAAGCTTAAATTCATTTATATTTCAAATTCAACTTTACCATTATTTAATATTGAAAAATTCACTTAGTCAATCCAATATCATTTAAATAAAACCTTAAATTAAATTTTATATAAACCAAATATTCCCTTCAATTTATTTACTTGAAATATTTATTTAATCACTTTAAATCAAAATCAAGTTATAAATCATATCTTTAAAATCTCTAATTTAATAAGTTTTAAATCGGTTTTATTTAAGTAAAATTCAAATAAATTTCAAATAAATTTCTATTTCTCTTTCCAACTTAATTTATTAAAATTATTATAAAATCTATATTAAAAATATAATATCTTAAAATCAATATTTATTAAAACCACATATATTTCTTTTAAAAGTCTTGAAAAATCATTATATATATACCAACGGTGCCTGTATATAATTTTCTATCCTATGGTCAAGTGATACAGATATTTATCATTTCAATCCACAATTTAAATATATACGGGTATATATCTTTTCAACCCGCAATCCCAAATTCAATTCAATGAAAATCGCTTGGGTTTATCATTTCAACCCATAACGATTTTCTCCTATTCTACCAGATCGTTCGGGTATGTATCATTTCAACCCATAGGGAATTTTACACTAACAGGGAACTTCAGAGTGAGAACAGTTATGATAATAATATAACACATCAACAACAGAGATATATCATCAATAACAAATTAAATAAAATATAAACAATACGATATGGTGTCATATCCCACAGGTGAACAATTTACAGATGATGGCATATCATATACAACAATTATAAATTAACATTTCAATTTAGCAGCATATTTCAATTGTCGTTTCAATTGAAATCAATTTAATAAATATAAGAACGTCAATCGTGAGTGATTGCTCACCTTTTCAAGGCTAGAGAGAATATACAACACAACAGGCTACAATTTGAATTGCGAAATTGACCCAAATCCAAATGACGATTTCCAAAGCAAAGCAAAATTGGCACGAATTCGACGACTATAACTAATAACGGAAATTGATGAGAACAAATATATATAAAATTTAAAGTATAATATTTACTCATATTAAAATAAATTCCTCTATACAAACCCAATATTAAATTTAAAACATATATCTATTAAAATCAAAATGTTTATAGGTATATACAAAAATCATTATTATATTTGAACCCATATGTTTAGAATACATATCTAATATATAAAATTTAAAATCAATAACTCTTATAAAAATCAAATAACATACTTTATTGCTATATATATATATAACTTCAGCAAATTGCACTGTCCAATCTCATTTTATATAAACTAATATAATGCTAATGTGAACTCATACAACAATTTACTTATAAACTTATACAGTTTTATACATAACAAAACATATACAAAGCATATATCGAGATGAACACAATATATATACTAGATAACGTACACATGTATGCAAATAAAACTATATATATATATAAAAACTAGTGTATTATGAAAGCTTTATATATATAGCTTAGACATATACATATTAACATATATATTATTACAAACAACTCCATTTTAAAAGTACAAATATAACATATATATAATTCACAATCGAAAGTTTATGTTCTAAAGTCATCATTTTCTCAAAACAATACAATAACGTCTCTGTATATTGTAATTCCTTAAACACATCAGTATTTTATAAAATCCATCTAAAACATGACAGCCATTTTGCAAGTATATTTGGAACATATATATATCTACATACTATTGTTATAGGAGTATATATAAAAAATATATATATATACTAGACCACAAAAGTATATACAGTATATAAAAAAAACATCTCGTATAAACTATTATATAACTTATATACTTATAACATCTTAACATAATTTAAAATAACTTTTTCTTCTTCAGCATATAATATATGTTCATAATAGGAACAACACAGATGGAAAAATGACAGTAACCTATATATATCATATATAGATCTTCCTTTTGTTGTTTTTTTTCTTCCAAATATTGATATATCAGAATACACACACACACACACCATATATATAGGTAATATGTATATGAAATGACACAACTGCTTGCTACCTGGATTGAACCGATGTCAGAGGCTTAGGCAGTGGAAGAAGCAGGTGGCGGAGGTCGGCACAGGCAGGTGGCGGTAGGCAAGGGTGGTTGATGCGAGAAGATGATGGGTGCATGTAGAGTTTAGGAGTGATGGTGATGGAGGCGGATGACAGAGGAGAGGGGGATGAGAGAAACAAGATCTGAGAGAAAGAGGGCATTCGACACTTATCCATTTCTCAAAGCAAGTCACGCATAGCACTACTCTTGAAATCATCACTTTATATATATTTTATTTATTAATAATTTGTTTTTTTAAGGGGAGATAGCCATAGATCGGCCATGAAAGAAATGAGCAAAAATAAAAAAATAAGAATAAGGTGAGTAAATGAAGGTTGATACGTAAGGCAAGGGAGAGGTTCCCAACCGTACATATATAATTTCATATTGCATTTAAAATTTCAAAACAAGATCACATTGAATTAGCAGGGAGAATTTAAACCAGCAAGTAATATGTAGAATTGGTAGAATCATCAAAGTCAAGAACGTGCATTTCAAAAAAATAAATGCTAGTTGGCCATTTAATTCAACCGTTGGATAGGTGAATGGACGAAGGAAAGTGAAAAGGTTCAAACATGGTACCAGAATGACTAGCCGTTACCATAGATTTCGCAACGCGACGGATACAGAAATACAGAAATGAATATACTACGGAAATCCGCATGACGAGACAATCAAAACGGTATACAGATATCAGTGATACGACCATCCTATCAAAAGTCGATATCGGTATCGAAAATGCTGCAAATATGACGGAATTAAGATAAACGGAGCAATAGCAGTCCAAATTTGACGAAACGAAATATGACGTCTCACTCAGAAAATGATTTACAAATTTATTATATAAAATATTTAGGTTTGGAAAATATTTTATTATCATCAACTGTTAACTGATTTAAATTTAAATAAATTTGCACAATAAAATAAACTTCCATATTATCAAGTGAAAATTTACCATTTGCTATGTTTAAATAGACGTATTCCAAATATTAAACTTTTATTTCCAAACTCAATTATTTAAAAATTCACAAAATTCAGTTAAATTACGTTATTCAAAATCGTTAAAATATCCGGGTTGTGACATAGGTTATAATTAAATCAACGATTTAAGTATAAACATTCCAACTTTGCACAGTTTGGAACTTTTAGAAATAGCTTGAATAGGTTTAAATAGTTTTAAATAGTTTAAAGTTTAAAATAGTTTAATATAAAATGATTTGAGTATTGAAAATGGTTTATATAGTAAAATAGTTTGGATAATCTAAATAATTTAAATATTAAAAAGGATAGAATTTAACAATTTATATTAAAAAAATTTATTTTGATAATAGTATCAAATCAATCTGTTTCTTTCCATTTTAACAAATCTGAACTATGTCCAAATTTCAAATCAACAAAACTCAATTTCCAATCTTTCGATTCAATTGATTCAATTACAATTAAGTTTCAAATCAGCTTAATTTCAATTTTAATTCAAATTAACTTCATTTTTCGAAACGTTCATTTTCATATTCAAATTCGATTCAACAATTTAATTCAGTGTTTTAAAATTCCAATTTAATTCTTATTTTAAACCATTCCAATTTATATCAATTTCAAGTCCAATTTCATTTACTGATTTAAAGCACTTAAATCAAATTAAACCTCATTGTTCCTTTTTAAGATCCAAATCTTTAAAATAATTCAATTTCCAAAATTTAAGTCATATATTAATTACAACTTCACATTTCCAAACTCAATTATTTAAAACAATTTCCTTTTAACTAATTTCAATTTCAACATTTTAGAGCTTGAATTAGAAAATAATTCAATTCATATAAATCCATAATTTATTTCTTTTAAACAATGTTATTTAATCCAAATCCAA
Source organism: Allium fistulosum (assembly GCA_030737815.1). Lineage (NCBI taxonomy): Eukaryota > Viridiplantae > Streptophyta > Magnoliopsida > Asparagales > Amaryllidaceae > Allium > Allium fistulosum. Next base: position 780,239,391 of record CM060907.1, read on the forward strand.
ATTCAAGATTTTTAAAACCGTTTAATTTAACCAATCCAGTGTCCGTATATAATTTTCTACCCTATGGCCAAGTGAATAGTTATTTTAATTTTAATTTTAGGAATGGATATATATCATTTCAATCCAAATCAAAGTGTCATAAGTATACACCATTTCAACATATTTCTTAATTTATTCGAAATAGTTTAAATAATAGTTTATATTCTTTCAATTAATATACAAAGTGATAACAGGGATATATAAAAATAAATAAACATCCAATCATCCAAAATGTTAACAAATAACATCCATCATAATCCACATCCAAATCAGCCAATAATTCACAACAATTTACTGGTTATCAATATCAGGTATTTAACTAGCAATTAAATCCAATATTAATTTAAATGGCAATTTAATTCAATATAAAATTCAATTACAATTAAAATGTCAATTTAAAATACCAAACAACAACCAATAAAATTCTTATCACATCATAAATTTAATTCAACTAACATAAGAAGGTTTATTATTGCGTGAGTGGGTTAAATCACTCACCTTTGATTTATAGCCGATTTAAAATCCAATAAAAGCCCGAAATTTTAACGGTCTCCAAATTCAATCAAACTAGTTCTATGTTGTTCGGAATTCCGATACGATCCCAATGGAAGAAACCGCGTGTGAATCAGAGCTCGTATCAAAAACATATGAACGTTAGAAGATTGAAAATTTAAAATTAAATAAAATAAAAATAAAGGGGTAAAAATGTAATTAGCGTTACCATCTACTCTGTAAACCCTATCAGACATCGAGCTAGAACACCTAAATGGCCGCCACCCTTCATCGACGAACGTGCATGCCTAGGGGCCATAATACACAGATCAGTCATCACCACAGAAGTCACCACGACCTCCTACGCCTTCGGCCAGTTCCCGGCTGCCACCTGCGACCCCAAGCGTTCCGCGTTGCTGCCGTCCTCTACGCCCAGAACTGGTGATTCTGGCCATTTCTGAAAGCCTCTTGGCCGCCTCTACGCCGCAGTACTTGCCGATCGCTCCAAAGTCGAAGATCCACCATTGATCGCGAAGCCCTAGGATGGACGACCGAAATTGTTTCACTGATTTCTGGACAAACCGAACCTCCAATCGAAAAATGACTTATAGATGTAGATTACGTTTGTCGAGAGCTTCGCGATGATATATTATATGATAGGGTTTGAGGAGTTTGAATTTTTGATTTGATTTGGAATTAGGGTTTTGAAATGTCTACCATTGAGGAACAGATTATTGAATAGATAGATAGAAATTGTACGTCTAGCAAATAAAAATAAGAAGCTGCTAGGGTTTATAACAACCGATATATAAATAGATATGGATAAGAATGGATGGAACAGATCGAATCGGGTCGAAACAATAACAACGACCTGAAAAGCCTGTTTCGTTCCCGAAACGAAAATAGGTCATCCAATATATCAAAATATATGTTTTCGATATTTTTAAACTTAATGGAACTAGTTTCAAACCCTAATTCTATTGTATATAGAAGTTAGATTTTAAAATCAACTTATTTTAATTAAATTCCTTTAATTGATTTCTGCGCGTTTCGAGCTCGCACGATCAAATGATAAGTCTGATCGCTACGAAACTTGAAATCTCATAATAATTCACTATTACGGATCCGATGAAACCAGTTTCATCGAAATCCGAGATAGTGCCCATAAAGGCTATTTTTTCACGTTAATTAAATAAATTATTATTTTAAAATCAATTTAATCACTTTTATATTCAAATTTAAAAGTTAACCATTTTCATCATTCTTGATTAACTAGGAATTAATAATCTTTTTTAAAAAATTAATTTTCCATGTGAAATCCAATATTTAAATATTACATTAATTTTAACGTTAAATTACAATAGGAATAAAACCTAGTTTATTATAATTTAAACTCCAACATATCCTTTTATTTGATTTACATTCTTATTATTAAATCAACCAATACCTTATGAATTTATTTAACATAAGTTTCCACTGTATTTCACTCAACTCTACAGTTAACATCTTTTACCATAATAATTGCAATATTTCCATTATATTAATTTTATTAATTTCCAAATTAATTTCAACTGATTTAATAAGTTAGATGGTAATAAATCAATTGTTACAACTTATTAATTCATATCTATTACTTCATTGTTTACAACCAAGGGTTATAAATTACTTACCCAAAACTGATTTCCTATTCTATAATAACCAATTTCAGTTAGTTACATATAATTTTTCTTTTTCATACAACATTTATTTTAACCTTATTAACCTTTGCAATTATAATTGATTGGAATTACATTAAAACAAATGTCAATTACATTCAATCAATCTTATTAAATCATTTTTTTCCATTAATAAATCATAAATTTTTATTCCTCACAATATTAAATTCCAAAAATCATATTAAATTGAATATTTTTAATTATAAAAAATACGAGTCATTACATTTCCAATGCTTTCAAAAGGCAAGTTTAAAGAGTTTTGAAAAGAGGATGTCTAAGGTTTATAAAGCTTTCGAAGGGATACCTTTGACGCATTCGAAAGGTTATTTTAAAAGGTTTCGAAAGGTATGTTTCAGGCTTTCAGCCTAGTATTTCAAGGTATAGTAGTTAATATATTTTGAGAGGGGTACTTTCAATGGATTCGAAAGGGTTGCTTAAATTTTTTAAGCAAAGGTTTCGAATGGTTTACCTTGGCCTCATGGCCAAAGAGATTTAAGTTAAAAAGGGTTTTAACTTACTCTGGAGGAATAGATAACCCCATTGTATTTCATCAACATTGTTTTGTGCAAAGAATATATGACATGGCATAGAGATTTGAGTAAAGCAAAGAGTATATTTTCTTTGTTTAAGTATGACTTAAAGGGTTAAATCAATTCGAAAGAAATGTTTTTAAGAAAAAATTGATGGGGTAGTTTACCCTAAGTAAATGACTCGAATATTAGAATACCAGATGGGACTGGTATAGGGTCGCGCCCTATACTTTAGCTAGTAGCCCCTAGCTAATATAAGTCCAAAATTCCAGTGTGTAGGGCTTTGTCATAGGTAAGACTAAAATGATATTACATGCAGAAAGGAATATACAGAGTAAAGATAGGTTATTGGTGAGCCCGCAAAACCATTAGGATCAGTTGACCCTGAGAGAAGAAGTTAGGGACAGACCGTCCAGGAGTGTGTCTAACAGAAGTTAGATGATTTATTTTGTTTGGTAGGCCTGAGTTAGCCAAACGTTAGTAGTTAGCCAAACAAAACTATATTGTTCGGATAGATAGTCCATTGATTACCTGATTTGTATGCATATATGATATTGCTATTATTGCTTTAATCAGTTTGATTGCAGGATTTTGATTTGCAAAAGATATGTTTTAAAAGGGATATTAGTGAGGGGAAACCCGTTCCGCTAAGCAGCGTGATCTCACTTAATATCAAATAACCAAGATGTATAGTATTATTCACACCAGGCTTTATGTCCGACTCAAAGTTTATGTTTTCCCCTTAAACTCCCAGGTTCTCAAAATATGATTTGAGCAGATTAAGAGTTAAGGATTTACAAGTTTAGTAGGTTGGACGAATAAGCTACCGAAGACATGCAGGAGGCAATGGTAGCTATATTTAGGAGTTATTCAGTTTTATTTCCGCTGTGATGTATTAAGTCTGATATGTCTATTTAGTACTCCGATCATCTAAGAGGGCATCTTTATATATTGCTCTTGGCGTAATTTGTAATAATTATATTGATCAAAACCTAGGAATCATTTTAGGATTATGTAGCTGAATATGAAATATTGACTAGAAATGTAATCATAAAAATTGTATTATTCTATGTTGATTTTTATTTCATATTCATGTGATTTTGATATTATGGATGCCATTAACATTACCGTATTTTGTCACCGAAAGTTAATACTATAGATGATTGCAGCATCTGTAGCGCTTTTCTTTGGGCCTCAAGACAGGGGTGTTACAACTTGGTATCAGAGCATAGGTTTTTGAAAAACTTAAAAGAAATTTCAAAGTTAAAATTATTTTGAAAACATAATCCTAAGGAATTAGAGAAAAGATCGGGTAAGTGATAACGCTATAGTAATGTACTTGTATTTGCTATATATAAGTATACGATTTATCTCTATTCTCCCATCTCTCTTATGCTACTCTTATATATCTTACAAAGGCTCGAATGCTGATTTTATGGACGTAAGATATGGATGCTAGAAGTGGAAGAGTTAACCTTGGTGGGGGAAGCACCACAACCAATGGAAATGCCAGACCAAACACTAGGAGGAATCCAGGTCAGGCATAAGCTACTAATGTGGGTGCTGGAATGCCGCAAGTTGATATATGGACTATGTACCAGTTCTTTATCAACATGATGCAAGTGGGAGTTGCTTCTGGATTAGTTAGAGGAAATGCTGAAGGAGGAAATTAGGGAGCTCCAGTGGTCAATAACTATGCTGTACCGAGTAGAGATTATGCCTGGCTGGGAGGAAAACCGTTTATCGGGACTGAAGACGCAATTGAAGTAGAGAATTGGTTACTTCATTGCAAGAGGATCTTTGCTGCTTTGAGGCTTAATGATGAGAAAAAGAGAAGGCTTGCTTCTAGACAGTTACAAGGAGAAGCACTGTACTGGTAGAACAGTGTTACGGTCGGAGTCAATAAGGAGACTATGACTTGGGCTGAGTTCAAAAGAAGGTTTGAGGAGAGGTTTATGTCCGAGATTGCGAAGTCAACTCTGCTCAAGAAGTTTGTTGAGTTGGAGCAAGAAGACATGACAGTGCTTGAGTATGCAACCAGATTTGAGGAGCTATCGAGATACAGTTGCGCTACGGTTGATACGATTATCAAACGGAATGAGAAGTTCATCTGAGGCTTGAAGGCTGAGCTTGGTAAGGCCACAGTATCGCATATCAGAGATCTGTGCATTGTAGTTGTGGAGATGGCTTTGAAGTAGGAAGAGATGCTTGCTTTTCTTGAGGGTAACAAGGTAGGTGGAGCTCGAGGAGGACAAAGCCAGAAGATGAAGTTTTTCCATAAGAAGGGAGCTCAAAATGGTGGAGCTGCCAAGAAGGGAAAGGTGGAGGTTGTTTGCTATAAATGTGACAAGAAAGGGCATTTCGCCAATGAATGTCGCTCGGGAGAAAGAAATAATGTGATTGGGAAGAAGAATATTAGATGCATCAACTACGATCAAATTGGACATTATAAGAACCAGTGCATGGAGCCAGCCAAGGATGGGAAAGGCAAAGTGTTTGCATTGAAGCCAGCTATCTCGAGGCCAACAGCAGAGGAAAAAGGAAAAGCTATGTTGGGAGGTACGCTTTTGATTCATGGTATGTCAGTTAGAGTTCTATTTGATACTGGTGCATCGCATTCTTTTATACCTTGTTGTTTGGTAGATAAGCTTAACCTAGAACCCTAATACCTAGTTACTTCCTTAAGGGTTGCAAATCCGATAGGAGGTTATGCGACTTTTGGGATGAGATGTGACCACTTAGAGTTTGAATTGTTAGGTCATAAATTTGTTTGCAGTTTGCATGTGTTTGATTTCGTAGGGTCCATAATTATTTTGGGTATGGATTGGTTAAGTAAATACGATGCTAGGGTATTTTGCCATGATATGGAAATATCACTTAGACGCCTCGATTATAGTGACCGGATTATATACTCCATAGAAAACCCTAGTTTTGAGGTTAATGTTTGTTGGGTGTTGTGGAGGCAGAAGATGAGTTGAATCGAGTTTTCGTTGTTAAGAAATTCGCAGATATCTTTGAGCTCGTAGTAGGACTGCCACCGAAACGAGCTATTGAGTTTCGGATAGATTTGGTACCAGGGGCAGAACCAATAAGTAGACCACCAAGTAGAATGACACTTACCGAGATGAGGGAGTTAAAGGTGCAGTTGGTGGATTTGGAAGGCAAGAATTTTATCAGACCAAGCAGTTCACCTTAGGGAGCAGCCGTAGTGTTTGCTAAGAATCCAGACGGATCGTTAAGGTTATGTATCGATTATCGTAAGTTGAATGAGAAGACGATAAAGAATCGATATCTGTTACCTAGAATTGATAATTTGTTCGACTAGTTAAGTGGAGCCAAAGTATTTTCCCAGTTGGATTTAGCAACAGGGTTCCATCAGCTCAGAGTGGTAGAGGATAGTATCGATTTGACGGCATTTAGAACTAGATATCGTACGAATGGTTAGTGATGTCGTTCGGAATAACTAATGCGCCAGCATTCTTTGTAGATTTGATGAACTGAGTTTTCCGAGAACACTTGGATAGGTTCATGTTGGTTTTCATAGATGATATTTTGATATACTCTAAAGATGAAAGAAAGCATGAGGTTCATCTTAGAGTGGTGCTTGATACATTGAGGCAGCATCTACTGAAAGCGAAATTTTCGAAGTGTCACTTCTGGAAGAAGGAAGTGAAGTTTCTAGGTCATGTAGTCTGGGTTGTCTGTAGATCCGACTAAGATTGAGGCGGTGAATAATTGGAAGAAACCCGAGACAGTGACTGAGATAAAGAGTTTTCTCGGATTAGCTGGGTATTATCAGAGATTTATAAAGGATTTTTCGTGGATAGTGGCATCGATGACCAAGCTAACGCGAAAAGATGTGAAGTTTGTCTGGACTGATAAGTGTGAGGAGGCATTCCAGAAGCTGAAACACTTATTGACAAATGCACCTGTATTAGTTGTTCCAGAAGGGAATTAGGATTTAGTTGTGTATACAGATGCATGTGGAACAGGGTTAGGAGATGTGTTAATGCAAAGAGGTAAAGTGATTGCCTACGCTTCTCGACAGCTTAGGCCGCATGAGGTTAGATATCCTACTCATGATTTGGAATTAGGTGCGGTAATTTTTGCAATGAAGGTGTGGAGATATCACTTTTTGGGAGAAAGATTCGAGTTGTATACGGATCATAAGTCACCGAGGTATTTATTCTCTCGGAAGGAGTTGAATATGAGGCAGCGGAGGTGGTTAGAGTTTTTAGCCGCTTATGACTTTGGTATTGAGTACACACCAGGAAAAGGCAACAAGGTTGCTGATGCACTTAGCAGAAAACATCAAAATGCGGTATTGGCAATGATAGCTGAGTGGAAAGATTTGGAAGCATTGACTACATGCGGAGTACAATGGAGATCTAAAAGTGGTTCTAGTAAGGAAACTGCTATGTTGATATGTTTAGAAGTTCGACCAGTGATGATCGAGAGAATTGCTTCTAAGCAAGGGAAGGATCCATTATTAGCTGAATGGATCAGAAAGTTAAGGGATGGAACAGAGAGCGATGACTTAAAAGATTTCAGACTTGACCAGAATTGGTGGTTGAGGAAGAAAGGAAGATTATGTGTTCCAAATTTGGGAAACATTAGGAAGGAAGTTCATGGAGAATGCCATCGTTCAAATTTCACTATTCATCCGGGAGGAACTACGATGTATCAGGACATGAAGAGGAGTTTCTTCTAGGAAGGTATGAAGAGGGATGTAGCTTATGGGTGAAGCAGTGTTTGAACTGTCAACAGGTAAAAGCCGAAAATTAGAACCGAGCGGGTTACTTCAGCCTTTAGATGTTCCAGTTTGAAAGTGGGATTCTATCTCAATCGATTTTATAGATGGGTTGCGAGGTCAAATCGAGGAAATGAAAGTATATGGGTTATAATGGACAGATTGACCAAGAGTGCCCATTTCATTCCAGTTAAGTCAACCAGGACGACATCTGTTTTGGCAAGGTTATTCATGAAGGATATATTTAGATGTAACGCCCCACTCCGAGACCCATTCTAACAAAGAGTATTACGGAGTAATACCGTCTGTTGGAACGGAGAATAGAGTATAATGGAAGCGACAATATGTAATCAAGCTATAACTATCTACTGAATACGTCGAAATGTGGTATCGCTTTTTTTTCAAGTGGTTCGACATATCCAATAGATATTTATAACGAAATTACAATGGCTAAGGAAAATAGGTTCAGAACAAACATAATACTAAATGATAACATCATCATCACAGAACAGTCACATAACAGTCACAGAACATAGGTACAATATATCGTCAATACAGAACCAAATATCAAAAAGGTGGGTACAAAGCCACCGCTCACACATGTGAGTCAAAGATATGTACATAAGAGACTGAATAATCAGAGTATCAAAATAGTGGACAAATATAAAGAGCTATCTATCAGCATAGCAGATAATGTCCAAGCGGAAGCACAGAAAGCTAAGTCCAAAGACCTAACCTGAAACAACTCGGTCTGACCCGAGCGAAAAACACTCAGGTCAGGCTAGCCAAACAATCAGTTAATAAACTGAGATAAACACGATAGATAATGAGGTGATATATAACATAGTACTATAGACCACAAACTCTCACATAGAGAAGAAATAAACATCTAAGTAGAGATGTATAGCAAGCCTTGTATCATTGGCATAACATAGTCACAAATGTCAAAACAAAACATCTAAGTAGAGATGTATAATAAGCCTCATATCATCGGCATAACATAGTCACAAATGTCAAAACAAAACATCTAAGTAGAGATGTATAATAAGCCTCATATCATCGGCATAACGTAAGCACAAATGCCAAAACATAAACATCTAAGTAGAGATGTCAAAAACGATACATCTAAGTAGAGATGTATAACAAGCCATCTAAGTAGAGATGCCAAACACGATACATCTATGTAGAGATGTATAACGGCCATCTATGTAGAGATACCAAAAACGATACATCTAAGTAGAGATGTATAACGGCCATCTAAGTAGAGATGCCAAAACGATACCTCTAAGGGAGACAGTCCGAAGACACTATCCCAAAGGTAATAAAAGGAATGTGTCACGAACTTTTAGCAAGGAACCCGTAAAGTGTTAACGTGAGTCCCATACCCCACGTTCGCACTAAACGGTTTACTAACCAATAGTAGGCTTCCACACTCAAAGCAGTAAAAAGTTCACCTCATGTCATCGGTAAACTAGGCCGAAAGGCCAAAACGATCAATCGAATAGGTCTGGGATTAACCGGAAAGGAAATACACACGGTTCCATAGGCCGGAGTTTTTCCCAACTGTTTAAGCACCTTTCCACTTCGCTCGAAGTGCTAAAGTGTGAGTGTGGGATTTAATTATAGAAAATAATTACGGAAAACGGATTTATAATTGGTTTTAAATCACTTTAAACGGCCTTTGAAAACTCTCCTATTATGGAGTAATTAATTTAATAATTAAAATAATATTATATAATAATTTCGAAAGCCATTTCGGAGTGAAAAATCCTTTTAAAACCTTTTTATAAGGCCCGTGTACGAAATCCAGAGACAAATCTCAAAGAAATCGATAAAACCAGAAAATCACTGAAAATATTCTAAGTGTTGGAAAATAGTCCAAAACTGACGCGAACCCAAGTTTGGAAAATTATTCGGACTAGCAAACTGAATCCGAATGGCATGAAAATTGGTAAGAATATAGTCCAACATCCCTTCTCCAAACTGCAAAAAGAATCGAGCAATTCGGACTTCAAACGAAGAAACGGCGTCGTCTCAAAGTCGTACAAAAAATCACAAAACTCTACTGTGTCAAAACAGTGTAAAGGTCCCACTTCGACGACATGGTCGAAGGGTCACATGAACTCAGATCTTGATGAAAATTTACAGGAGCGTAGTAAAGTACTACTAATTTGATATTCAACTAGAATCGTTTGGTTCCGACTTAAAACGAAGAAATGACAATGTTTCAAAGTTGGTCCGACGATAACTGAAAATGATCACTATTGTAAAACAGTTTCTGGGTGCTACTTTGGCAATAGAAATGAAGTATCTAATGCACCCAGATATAAGCCAAACTTTACAAGGTTGAAGATCTCGACTTCATCTTTTTAACGAGACCAAAAACGATGAAATCCGACAAAGGACGAGCCCGGGATGGCGTCGCAAAGTCGGGGTTCTGCGCTGAAAACAACGGGAGCAACGAGACTAAGGCCTGTAGCTATGCACTAACATACCAGAGATGAAAAACCACAATTTTGGCATAGTAAAATTCCAATTCTGACAAGATGAATAAAATAAAAGTTGTACCTTAGTTTCTAAGCTTTTCGGAATGACCAAGAACGTCAAATTCCGATCGGGGATGAAAATTCCATGACTAAAACAATTCTCAGATCTAAATTCTATATCACTGTCGTTGTGCTCTCGGGAAAGTAGTAAGAATGCACAGTTTTGACCAAATTAACTTCGAAATTTCATGAAACTAAAAACATTAAAGTTTTAGCCCTAAATCTAAGCTTTCCAGAACATCCAAAATTATTAGATTTAGATAAGAAACGAGTAACTTATGGCCAAATCAATTTCAGGTTTTTATTTTATCAACCCTGTAGTTTGTTGTCAGGTCAGCGACAAACAAACGTGATTTTGACCATTAAAACTACAAAATTAGGTAAAGCTCAAAACATAAAAGTTATAGGCTACAGCATATGCTTTCCAGAACATCAAGAAAATCTTAATTCCGATTTAAGATGAATGAGATATGCCTAATTTACTAACAGCAATAAACTAATTATAATTTCAGCTAGCATATATTACCTCTTTCCCAAGCAATGAAAAGAAGATCAAAGAGTTTTACAATCTAAATGCACAAAAAAAGAGGATTACAAAATAATTTCAGAAATTAAACAATGGATTAGAGGTGGGTTTTGTGATTGCTATTACCTTCAAATGATTAGATTAAAACCCCTTTGACTTTGATGAAGATTAATGAAGCTTTGCTCTAGGTTTGGAGGCCATTATTTAGTGTTTTGCTCCAGGGTTTAAGGGGTTATGGAATGAGATGTTGGCTGAAACAAATGGGTAAAAGATGGTTTATAGGCTAATGGAAGTGGGTTAGTGGGCCTAATACCCATTAGGACTTGGAATATGTTCCATATCTCAAGTTAGCTAATTTCTCTAAGTACAAACTACACATTATTTACCCATAAAATTTTAAAATATGTTACCAAAATAATTTAGCTATAGTTATAAAATTTTACATCACAATATTTTCCAACTTACAATTTAACCCCTATTTATTCCAAAACACATTTTAGTCAAAATTGTCCAAAATCACCGTTTTGCAATTTAATTGTAAATTAAATTCCTAATTCAAATATTGCACTATTTTACACATATAAAATTTTGCAATATTATAAATTTCCATTTACCCTAATTAATTTCCATTAAATTCTCCATTTTACACTTCGGCCCAAAATATTAATTTATTCAAAATAACTAACTTTTGAACAAATTAGTCACATAAAAAAAATCATTAATAGCTCCAATTAAATTAAAATCCCAATTTTAATTTATTATTTGGTAACTGCAATCACGGGTTGTTACAGACTCCCCCCCTTAAGAAAATTGCGTCCCCGCAATTCCCTATCATGGAAGTTATCTATAACATCTAATCCTCAAAATAAATCAAACGAAGGTGAAGTAAAAACACTCACCAACAACAGATGAAGATAGAAAACCAGGATAAGTACGCTCGATAAACTCTTTGGTCTCCCAAGTGCAGTCCTTAGGATTAGACGACCATTGAATCTTCACGAGCGGGACCTCTTTGTTTCGAAGGCATCTAACCTCCGAATCAAGCACACGAAGAGGTTGCTGCTTAATAGATAAATCAGGAGAAATCTCTAAATTCGGTATAATAACTGGATCAATAACAGAATCAGGATCGTGAACACACTTGCGAAGCTGAGAAACATGGAACACGTCATGCATTCCAAAAAAATGAGCAGGTAGAGCCACACGACAAGCAACGGGGCCGATGCGTTCCGTGATAGGAAATGGTCCAACATAGCGAGGAGCCAATTTCCCTGTAGAGCTGAAACGCACAACCCCCTTCATGGGAGAAATCCGACTGAAGACAAAATCACCAATGGAGAACTCAAGAGGCTTCCTACGGTTGTCCGCGTAGGATTTCTGGCGGTCCTGTGCCTCTCTCATTCTCTGACGGATAAGAACAATCTTTTCAGAAGATTCCCGAACTGAATCTGGACCAAGAATGAGCTTCTCGCCAGATTCTAACCAACAAGTAGGAGAGCGACATGGCCTTCCGTATAGAGCCTCGAAAGGTGCCATGCCAATACTAGACTGATAGCTGTTGTTGTAGGAGAACTCTATGAGAGGTAAATGATCCTCCCAACTACCCCCGAAATCCAGAATACAACAGCGCAAAAGATCCTCCAAAACACGATTCACCCTCTCAGTCTGACCGTCATTCTGAGGGTGATAAGCAGTAGAGAGATTTAGCTTTGTGCCCAAAGCTGACTGTAGGCACTTCCAGAAGTGACTAGTGAAAATGGTGTCTTGATCACACACGATAGAGCTAAGAATGCCATGAAGTCGTACGACTTCCTTCACATAGAGCTTGGCCAACTGAGGTGCAGTCCGAGTGGACTTAATCGGAATGAAATGAGCCGATTTGGTCAAGCGATCAACAATAACCCAGATAGAAGTATGGCTTGACCTCGATCGAGGCAGACCGTTAATGAAATCCATGGATATCTGATCCCATTTCCATAATGGAATCTCTAGAGGCTGAAGAAGACCAGATGGACGCTGATGCTTGGCCTTGATCTGTTGACAAGTCATGCAACTGCTCACATAACTTGCAACATCTCTCTTCAAACCCTCCCAATAATATAGCCGGCACATATCGGCATACATCTTACTCGAACCGGGATGTATAGTGTACTTAGAGCGATGGCACTCATCCAGAATGTCACGCCTAAGTGATAAATCAGATGGTAGAACAATACGGTTCCTCCTACGAAGACACCGATGAAAATCAAGAGAATAATCCAGCAATGTCTCATCACTGGATCCCGACTCGAGAAGATGAATAAGATGCAATAAGTCTGGATCCTGCCGCTGAGCATGGGCAATGCGATCCAATAAGATAGGATGAGCTTCCAAGCTGAATAATAAGACCGGAGAATTAGAACATAGAGCTCGATCTCTAATATCACACAAAGATAGGGTCTCAAGAATATCACACTCGGCAATCATCATAGAAACTACCGTCGAGTGCTTGCGACTGAGCGCATCTGCAACACGATTACCCTTGCCAGGGGTATACTGAATATCTAAATCATATGAGGCAAGAAACTCAAGCCATCGCTGCTGCTTCATATTGAGATCCCTCTGACTGAATAGATACTTCAGTGACTTGTGATCGGTGTAAAGAATGAAGCGTTCGCCTAGTAGAAAGTGACGCCACGTCTTCAAGGCAAAGACGATAGCTGCTAACTCAAGATCATGAGTAGGATAGCGAACCTCATTCGGACGCAGTTGCCTGGAAGCATAAGCAACTACCCGATCCTTCTGCATAAGCACAGCACCGAGCCCGCTACCACAAGCATCGGTGTAAACAACAAGATCATGGTTACTCTCTGGAACCACTAGAATAGGAGCATAAGTGAGAAGTTCCTTCAGTCGCTGAAAGGAAGCTTCACACTTATCAGACCAAATAAAGCGAACACCCTTACGAGTCAGCGTCGTAAGGGGAAGTGCAACTCGAGAGAAATCCTTGATAAACCGACGGTAATAACCCGCCAGACCAAGGAAGCTGCGAATATCATGAATGTTCTCGGGCTGCTTCCAATTCTGAATAGCTTCGATCTTGGCAGGATCGATAGAAATACCCTCAGATGATACAATATGGCCCAAGAACTTGACCTTGCTCATCCAAAAATGGAACTTGGAGAGCTTGGCCTTAAGCTGATGCTGACGAAGAGTATCCAAGACGATCCGCAATTGATGAGCATGCTCTGCCTCGGATCTAGAATAAATAAGAATATCGTCGATGAAAACCAAAACGAATCTATCGATGTATTCCCGGAATACTCGATTCATAAGATCGACGAAGAAAGCCGGTGCGTTCGTCAAGTCGAATGGCATGACCAATCACTCAAAAGAACCATAACGAGTGCGGAAAGCGGTAAGAGGAATGCTATCTTCCGCAACTCGGAGCTGATGAAATCCGGTGGCAAGGTCGAGCTGGGAAAAGACCTTCGCACCGCTCAACTGATCAAACATATCGTCTATCCATGGCAATGGATAACAATTTCTGATGGTCAACTCATTAAGCTTGCGATAGTCAATGCAAAGCCTAAGAGAGCCATCGGGCTTCTTAACGAAGACCACAGCAGCACCCCATGGCGAAGAACTGGACCGAATGAACTGCTTCGCCTCAAGCTCTACTAACTGCTTCCTGAGTTCCTCATTCTCTTTAGTAGACATCCTCGTGGGAGGACGCCCAACTGGGTGGGAGCCTAGAATGAGATCGATGCGGAACTAATGGCCCGCTTTGGCGGCAGGCCTGATACTGGCTCGTATATATCGGGGAAATCCCGAACAACAGGAATACAAGATATGTCCACATCCTCATCTCGTGAATCAAGAGCAAATAAAGTAATATCAGAAATCCCAATATCCTGAAGAGCAATAGCTAACGGAGCGGACGAGTCAGGATGACGAAGAAATAATATCCGCTCCGAACAAATGATTTTGGCGTCGTACTGAGCGAGCCAATCCATGCCAAGAATCATGTCAAAGCCCAAATACTCCATAACGTGCAGATTCGCATGGAAAGAAAATCCACAAAGATCAATATCTATATCCTCACAAAGCAAGCTAAGGGTCATGGATCCGCCGATGGGATTCACAATCCTTAGTGAAGAAACCAAACAAGTAACATCCAAAGATAAAGTATCAACTAGTTCCTTTGATACGAATGAGCGAGAGGCACCCGTATCAAAGAGAACTCTACAAGATCTACCATGAAATAAAATAGAACCTTCGAGAACGGAAGGATGCGTACCTCAAGGCTGAGCTGAAGATTTAGGAGCCTTGGCAGCATTAAGCTTGCCAGATCTAGGAGGTGCAGTAGGACAAGTGGAACAATGATGACCCTCCTTCTTACAATAGCGGCAGAAAAGAGGCTTGGGACACTCTTTAAACATATGATCGGTAGATTTAGTTAAGCACGATTCAAAGATAGATAATTCATTAAGGAATATTACGAAATATAATAGATTCCTATACATATTCCTAACTTATTTGTCTAAAGGTGGATATGTTCAATTTTGGATCGTATTATAACGTATTGTACTACGTGTCTGTTCTGTGTTTGTTATGCTTAATTCTGAACCTCGACTCTGATACCAAGATGTAACGCCCCACTCCGAGACCCATTCTAACAAAGAGTATTACGGAGTAATACCGTCTGCTGGAACGGAGAATAGAGTATAATGGAAGCGACCATATGTAATCAAGCTATAACTATCTACTGAATACGTCGAAATGTGGTATCGCTTTTTTTTTTCAAGTGGTTCGACATATCCAATAGATATTTATAACGAAATTACAATGGCTAAGGAAAATAGGTTCAGAACAAACATAATACTAAATGATAACATCATCATCACAGAACAGTCACATAACAGTCACAAAACATAGGTACAATATATCGTCAATACAGATCCAAATATAAAAAAGGTGGGTACAAAGCCACCGCTCACACATGTGAGTCAAAGATATGTACATAAGAGACTGAATAATCAGAGTATCAAAATAGTGGACAAATATAAAGAGCTATCTATCAGCATAATAGATAATGTCCAAGCGGAAGCACAGAAAGCTAAGTCCAGAGACCTAACCTGAAACAACTCGGTCTGACCCGAGCGAAAAACACTCGGGTCAGGCTAGCCAAACAATCAGTTAATAAACTGAGATAAACATGATAGATAATGAGGCGATATATAACATAGTACTATAGACCACAAACTCTCACATAGAGAAGAAATAAACATCTAAGTAGAGATGTATAGCAAGCCTTGTATCATTGGCATAACATAGTCACAAATGTCAAAACAAAACATCTAAGTAGAGATGTATAATAAGCCTCATATCATCGGCATAACATAGTCACAAATGTCAAAACAAAACATCTAAGTAGAGATGTGTAATAAGCCTCATATCATCGGCATAATGTAAGCACAAATGCCAAAACATAAACATCTAAGTAGAGATGTCAAAAACGATACATCTAAGTAGAGATGTATAACAAGCCATCTAAGTAGAGATGCCAAACACGATACATCTATGTAGAGATGTATAACGACCATCTATGTAGAGATGCCAAAAACGATACATCTAAGTAGAGATGTATAACGTCCATCTAAGTTGAGATGCCAAAACGATACCTCTAAGGGAGACAGTCCGAAGACACTATCCCAAAGGTAATAAAAGGAATGTGTCATGAACTTTTAGCAAGGAACCCGTAAAGTGTTAACGTGAGTCCCATATCCCACGTTCGCACTAAACGGTTTACTAACCAATAGTAAGCTTCCACACTCAAAGCAGTAAAAAGTTCACCTCATGTCATCGGTAAACTAGGCCGAAAGGCCAAAACGATCAATCGAATAGGTCTGGGATTAACCGGAAAGGAAATACACACGGTTTCATAGGCCGGAGTTTTTCCCAACCGTTTAAGCACCTTTCCACTTTGCTCGAAGTGCTAAAGTGTGAGTGTGGGATTTAATTATAGAAAATAATTACGGAAAACAGATTTATAATTGGTTTGAAATCACTTTAAAACGGCCTTTGAAAACTCTCCTATTATGAAGTAATTAATTTAATAATTAAAATAATATTATATAATAATTTCGAAAGCCATTTCGGAGTGAAAAATCCTTTTAAAACCTTTTTATAAGGCCCGTGTACGAAATCCAGAGACAAATCTCAAAGAAATCGATAAAACCAGAAAATCACTGAAAATATTCTAAGTGTTGGAAAATAGTCCAAAACTGACGCGAATCCAAGTTCGGAAAATTATTCGGACCAGCAAACTGAATCCGAATGGCATGAAAATTGGTAGGCATATAGTCCAACATCCCTGATCCAAACTGCAAAAAGAATCGGGCAATTCCGACTTGAAACGAAGAAACGGCGTCGTCTCAAAGTCGTACAAAAAATCACAAAACTCTACTGTGTCAAAACAGTGTAAAGGTCCCACTTCGACGACATGGTCGAAGGGTCACATGAACTCAGATCTTGATGAAAATTTACAGGAGCGTAGTAAAGTACTCCTAATTTGATATGCAACAAGAATCGTTCGGTTCCGACTTAAAACGAAGAAATGACAATGTTTCAAAGTTGGTCCGACGATAACTGAAAATGATCACTATTGTAAAACAGTTTCTGGGTGCTACTTCGGCAATAGAAACGAAGTATCTAATGCACCCAGATCTAAGCCAAACTTTGCAAGGTTGAAGATCTCGACTTCATCTTTTTAACGAGACCAAAAACGATGAAATCCGACAAAGGACGAGCCCGGGATGGCGTCGCAAAGTCGGGGTTCTACGCTGAAAACAACGGGAGCAAAGAGACTAAGGCCTGTAGCTATGCACTAATAGACCAGAGATGAAAAACCACAATTTTGGCATAGTAAACTTTCAATTCTGACAAGATGAATAAAATAAAAGTTATAGCTTAGTTTTAAGCTTTCCGGAATGACCAAGAACGTCAAATTCCGATCGGGGATAAAAATTCCATGACTAAAACAATTCTTAGATCTAAATTCTATATCACTGTTGTTGTGCTCTCGGGACAGTAGTATGAATGCACAGTTTTGACCAAATTAACTTCGAAATTTCATGAAACTCAAAACATTAAAGTTTTATCCCTAAATCTAAGCTTTCTAGAACATCCAAAATTATTAGATTTGGATAAGAAACGAGTAAGTTATGGCCAAATCAATTTCAGGTTTTTATTTTATCAACCCTGTAGTTTGTTGTCAGGTCAGCGACAAACAAACGTGATTTCGACCATTCAAACTACAAAATTAGGCAAAGCTCAAAACATAAAAGTTATAGGCTACAGAATATGCTTTCTAGAACATCAAGAAAATCTTAATTTTGATTTAAGATGAATGAGATATGCCTAATTTACTAACAGCAATAAACTAATTATAATTTCAGCTAGCATATATTACCTCTTTCCCAAGCAATGAAAAGAAGATCAAAGAGTTTTACAATCTAAATGCACAAAAAAAAGAGGATTACAAAATAATTTCAGAAATTAAACAATGGATTAGAGGTGGGTTTTGTGATTGCTATTACCTTCAAATGATTAGATTAAAACCCCTTTGACTTTGATGAAGATTAATGAAGCTTTGCTCTAGGTTTGGAGGCCATTATTTAGTGTTTTGCTCTAGGGTTTAAGGGGTTATGGAATGAGATGTTGGCTGAAACAAATGGGTAAAAGATGGTTTATAGGCTAATGGAAGTGGGTTAGTGGGCCTAATACCCATTAGGACTTGGAATATGTTCCATATCTCAAGTTAGCTAATTTCTCTAAGTACAAACTACACATTATTTACCCATAAAATTTTAAAATATGTTACCAAAATAATTTAGCTATAGTTATAAAATTTTACATCACAATATTTTCCAACTTACAATTTAACCCCTATTTATTCCAAAACACATTTTAGTCAAAATTGCCCAAAATCACCGTTTTGCAATTTAATTGTAAATTAAATTCCTAATTCAAATATTGCACTATTTTACACATATAAAATTTTGCAATATTATAAATTCCCATTTACCCTAATTAATTTCCATTAAATTCTCCATTTTACACTTAGGCCCAAAATATTAATTTATTCAAAATAACTAACTTTTGAACAAATTAGTCACATAAAAAAAATCATTAATAGCTCCAATTAAATTAAAATCCCAATTTTAATTTATTATTTGGTAACCGCAATCACGGGTTGTTACATTAGACTGCATGGAATTCTTAGTAGTACAATAAGTGACAGAGATTCATTGTTCACTAGCGAGTTCTGGAAAAGTCTACAGGAGACTTTAGGTACCAAGCTCAAGATGAGTACCGCTTACCATCCGCAGACAGATGGGCAAACAGAAAGAGTTAACAAAATCTTAGAAGATTTGCTAAGAGCTTGTGTGCTAGATTTTGGGGGATCATGGGAAGACCATCTACACTTAATCGAGTTTTCATATAACAACAGTTATCAGACTAGTATAGGGATGGCACCATCTGAAGCTTTGTATGGAAGGTCATGCAAATCTCCCGTTTGTTGGTTAGAGACCGAGGATAGGTTAGTTCTTGGTCTGGATTTGGTCAGGGAATCTGCAGAAAAGATTGAATTAGTTAGAGCTAGAATGAAGGAAGCTCGGTCTAGGTAGAAGAGTTATGCTGATAAGAGACGGAAAGACTTGGAGTTCTCAGTTGGAGATCATGTTTTCCTCAAGGTATCACTGACGAAAGGTGTAATCAGATTCGAAAAGTCAGGAAATTGGCACCAAGATTCATTGAACCATTTCCTATTGTAGAAAGGATCGGGAAACTCACATATAGAGTAGAGTTACCGAACAGTATGGCAGGGTCCATAATGTTTTTCATATATCTCATCTAAGGAAGTGTATTCGAGATCCAGAAACTACTATTACACCGACCATGTTAGATGATTTATTAGTGGAACAAGATATGACTATAGTTAGAAAGCCAGTGCGTATAGTCGCAAGAGATGAGAAGAGGCCAAGGAACAAGGCAGTCAGATTAGTTAAAGTCTAGTGGTATGTTTTACCTTTATGATTGATTGTTATGAGTACACTACCGTAATTTCGAGCATGAAATTCTTTAAGGAGGGGAGTTTGTAACACCTCTAATTTTAAATAACATTATTCAGGAGATTTAACTAGATAAACTAAATAGAATAATGTAAAGATTAAAGTGATTAAGAGATTGAGATTTGTATAATTATAAGGTAGTCATGCTTTAAGAATGAATGAACAAATGAAAGTTTAACATGAAGTAAGTAGAGAAAATAAGATAAGAGCAAAATAGGAATAGGTTATACTCTTATACCCTAAACCCTTATCCCACTTTCATTTACAACATTCACAAACTAAAACTAAATACAAAGCTTGGCCGGCCACCATTAGAAGATAACAAGGGGAAGATAGGCAAAATTTCGAGAAGGAAGCTTAAGCTAATTAATCAAAGAACAAATCTCAAGCTCCTTAACAAACAAGCCATAGTTGAATAATATATTACATCTCATTTTTATAGCTTTCGGCTTCTAGATAAGACCCATGTTTGGTTTGCTTGCCATGTTTTGATGTTATAAATGATATATGCTTGTTGATGATTTATGCTATTTCGTATAGATTTTATGATAAGGTTTAACTTGAAAAACCTATTAAATGACATCCAAATGGCTTGTGTTTTTGATATAAGGTCAGAAATAATATTTTTGAGATGGGTTTTAAGTTTCATAATTTTCTGAGTTGTTGTGGATTTATTATGAATTTTCTAGTAAAGAAAATTGTTAAATTGGGTTTAAATTAATTTCGGCAATTATATATTAGCTTTGGCTCAGAAATTTAAATATGTTGGAAAACATATTAAAAGTGATTTATGGGAATTTTTGGAGAATTTTCCTAAGTGTTTATTAAGTATATAAAATTATTTAATGTATGAGACTTAAATGCTTTATATGTTTATAAAAGGAGAAGAGGCAATTTGCTAAATGTTTTAAATTATTAAATACTGAATTCGGCAGCACTTTTAGAAAAGATTTTGGAAAATAAATTGGCAACCAATCATATGATGACAAATAAGCAAGTTAGTTAGAAAGATATTACTTTATAAAGTTAAAAATCATTTTCGTAGAAGATTGTTGTTTTTCCACTTTCGGTAGCTAACTTTCGACTTCATACTACCCCTCCATCCTAATCGAAACCAGTACACATGGTATCAATGCCTTGGTACATAGTGGATTGGATATAGGCGAAGGGTATAGAGTCAAAACGTGCTTTCGAAGGGGTCGAGGCCTTGTTTTGCTTTCAAAAGAGAGGCCGCTTGCTTTGCTTTTAAAAGGATGTTTTCGAAAGGATTTTGCTATAGCTTTCGATAGTGGTTGCCGCCTTTTTGTTTTAAACAAGCTTTCGACAGGGTCAAAATACTTGCTGCTACATTTTACCTTTCGACCTAGTTAAGCCCGCTTTTGCCATTAAACATTGGTTTCGAAAGGTTGCTTTCGCTTTTGATAAGACGCCGCTTCTCCATACTTTCGAAAGGGATGGTTTCGAAACCATATTCTTTCTTTTACTTAGGAATAAGGCTTTCAAAAGAGTTGCGTTTGCCCTAGTTGTTTTAAGACCCTTTGTTCTATTGAAAGTTAAACCCATGGTTTCGAAAGGAATGGTCGTTGTAAATTGTTTCGAAGCTTTATTCCACAAATTATTACTTGAACCCAATGCTATCGAAAGGTTTATTTTGATTAAAGGACTTTAATGCTTTTGAAAGGTTTATAATGAAGGTTTCAAAGGGGAAGTTCTTCAATGTTTTCGAAAGGTACTTTAAGTATTTGAATGGAAGATTTCCAATGCTTTCGAAAGGCAAGTTTAAAGTGTTTTGAAAAGAGGAAGTCTAAGGTTTATAAAGCTTTCGAAGGGATACCTTCAACACATTCGAAAGGTTATTTTAAAAGGTTTCGAAAGGTATGTTTTGGCCTTTCGGCCTTGTGTTTCAAGGTATAGTAGTTAACATATTTTGAGAGGGGTACTTTCAACGGATTCGAAAGGGTTGTTTAAAGTTTTTAAGCAAAGGTTTCGAATGGTTTACCTTGGCCTACTGGCCTAAGAGTTTTTAAGTTAAAAAGGGTTTTAACTTACTCTGGAGGGATAGATAACCCCATTATATTTCATCAACATTGTTTTGTATGAAGAATATATAACATGGAAAAGAGATTTAAGTAAAGCTAAGAGTATATTTTCCTTGTTTAAGTATGATTTAAAGGGTTAAATCAATTTGAAAGAAATGATTTCAAGGAAAATTTGATGGGGTAGTTAACCCTAAGTAAATGACTCAAATATTAGAATACTAGACGAGACTGGTATAGGGTCGCGTCCTATACTTTAGCTAGTAGCCCCTAGCTAATATAAGTCCAAAATTCCAGTGTGTATGGCTTTGTACAGGTAAGACTAAAATGATGTTACACACATAAAGGAATATACAGAGTAAAGATAGTGAAACGACCCAATTTTTCATACCCGAAAAATCGAACCATCAGGATTAAAGAAGAAGGAGGTAGAAGAAAAGGAAACAACACATCAGAATCTTACATCACAGCGGCATAATATATAATGGTTAATAACTGATCCTTTACACAAAAGATACTATATCTGTTTTATAATTACATTATCAGAGTACAACAAAATCAGAATCAAATACTGGACAGTTATATTAACTTGTCCCACAAACAGAATACACAGTACACACAACACAGCGGAATATACATCAAGTACGAGTGATATGTCTCGCCATCCAGCTCGTCTCCTGAACTCTACAGCATCATATCCTATATCTGTAATAATCGGTCCGACCCGAGCATTATAACAAAATAACACCCGAGTCAGTCTGGAAAACCAGCGTGAGAAAACAC
Source organism: Allium fistulosum (assembly GCA_030737815.1). Lineage (NCBI taxonomy): Eukaryota > Viridiplantae > Streptophyta > Magnoliopsida > Asparagales > Amaryllidaceae > Allium > Allium fistulosum. The sequence continues at coordinate 780,261,924 of CM060907.1, forward strand.
ACTCAATTGGATTATTAAAGTTTCAAAATCCTTTGAAATCAAAAGCATCTCGTAAGACCATGCCACAAATAAACATGTCAGGTTTTTACCTTACGATAGCCAAAACATTTTTATCAAATCCGTCTGATATTATAATAGTGTCTATAGAAAGTAAAATAGAATATAGCTAAAATGCTTGCATCTCACATTTCAGCAATAGTTGGGCACAATCAAAACCGTAAAAGGCGCGTAGGGAGAATGGATTTCCAACTAATGACTAGGCACTGGGGTACCACCTGTCACAGTACCTGGTCTAGATCAGTGTACCGAGGATCCACCCTAAATCCCCTGCAACAGAAGATCGGACTACCCCTTACTGGATAGTCCGAGTAAGATCACCCTACGGTTGGGATCAGCAACTACCCACACAGCCGAAATAAAAGGAACGTCTAGACAGGGATGACCTCACCCTAATGGGCGCGACCCACTTAGCCTTGCTGCATAACCCCTGATTTTCAGTCTTTCTCGGTTGATGAGGCTCGAGGCTAAGCGTTACCTTTTTAGAACATTTCACTTAGAATGCCCATCGTCCTCCTGACGATGTTCCGAAAGCATTCATCCATACAAGTCTGTTCTGGGTTCGAACGGAACCGAAGGCACTAATCCTACTACATCCATTTTGGAATCACCCTCAGGATCAGTAGCGATTAGCCCTTGCACTTCACTGCTCCATCTTCGACTCCAAACTCGTTTTCCACACGGAAAGGTACAAACCGGATCGAAGTGGTTTTCGGAAAATAAATCCCGATCCCGGTCTCTTCGAAACAATCAGCGCATTGGCCAATATTGATAGTCGGTTATTTAACTACCAATTAACATTCACAAACATCCATCAAACAATTAATAATTTTCCAAATTATTTATTTACCTCACAAATATCTTCGCAAGATATATTTCCATTTTCAACCCTTTTGAAAACGGTTTCAAAAACCACCTTTCTCTCACATCTTAAAAATAAATCACTATTTATTTTTAAAACTAATTTACCCATTCCTTTAATAAATTCCCACCGTGAATTTATTCTTCCAAATATCCACTGATATATTACTTCACCTTTATAAACCCAGTTTATAAATTTCTTAGCCCCATCTTCCTTTAAAATTTCAATTTCCAAACGCTTAAATCAATTTTCAAATTGACTTCCAATTTACTTCACTTTGAAATAAATTCCTTTACTTACTCCATTTATCTCAAAATCCATTAACTTCAGCTTTTCTTTCTTTATTATGATTTAAAATCTTTTAAACTGAAAATATCAATTTCAGGTTTTCCAAAATCCTTCTTTATCCCTTTAAATAAATTCAAACCTTGAATTTTTAAAATAAATTCTTTTATTCCCTTAAATAATATCACTTAGGTTTAAAAATTTAATATTTCCCCTTTATTTCAAAATCTCCTTTCCCATACTCGGAACAGAATTTAAAAATCACTTTTATCCTTTCCCATTCATTCTTTAATTTATTTAAATTCTCTATAATTATTTTACTTAAAAATTCTCTTATATTTTCTTTTCAAAAATCCAATTCTATATAATTTGATAACTCGGTATACCGAAAGGTATATTCAATCAAACCATAGCATCCAATATTCTAATTATCAATATAATTCATCACAGAATATCAAATAATCATATCACAGAATTATTAGAACAAAATAAATAATTTTGAGGAATCCTGTTGGATCCCTCCAACCTGTTTCCCTGCAACCACAGAAGTTAGCACAATACCAATTCCACTTCAAGGTGGAATATCACGGTATATGGGTTTATAAAATATCATCCGCTATTATGCGGCGCATAGGGTCTCATCCGCTATATAATGCGGGAATATCAATCACTCCAATATATATATACACTACTATATATATTATCACATCCAGACTGATAATAAATTATCAATTCAAGCAAACTATCCAATAATTTAAATTTAACTACTTAAATTTAAAAGGAATTCCAAATGAGTGAGATTAACTCACCCCTTTGCTTTTTATTTGCAATCCACTTCATTATTGCCTTGGTTTCCCGATTTTGACCTTGAATAAACAATTTATAATTTTTTTTATTAATATTCAAACCAATCGAATAGTTAAATTTCCATTTGATAAATTTAATTTAAATATTTCTTAAATAAATTACATAGTAACTAAAATGATTTAACTAGGTTGATCTGGACAAATTTATCACTAAATCCATTATTTAAAATAAGTTAGTATATTAAGATATGTAAATGTATATTTATTTGTTTTTGAAAACACATACCCTTATGGAAATAGTCTGTATAGATTTCAAAAATCTATATACATATATACCTATAAAAATAATCTATATTACCATTCTAAAATTTCTATTTCCTAAATCTTAACTGTATATATCATTTTTTTTAAACTCTATCTATATATTTCTCCTTTTATCTATGTATATATATTTAAAATAAAATATGTATGTGTATTTATATATATCTATACTTATATATCTTCCTGAAAAAAATAGTAATTTTCTTTACAGTAAGAATTTTCTTTTCTTCTTTAATCTGTAAATTAAAAATAAAAACAAAGATCTGATTTTGAAATTCTTCCTCTGTATACATATGTAAATATATATAAATAAATGAAAATCCCAAAACTGCTATACCTAGAATGTTGCAGCTTCCTTCATGTCTCGGCTTTGTCAGAGCAACGCGATCGATCGCCAACTCCACCTCTATAACCATCACCGCCGAGTGCATCGATTAGCCTCATATGCTCGAGCTTGCGAAGTCGGCTTGAGAATCTCCAAACTGCAAGCTCCTAAACACCATGTGCCTCCCCTCCTGGTCGCAAGTTCGCTCGCGAATCGACGATCTCCTTCGCGAATAAAATGTCGAATCGAGCTCGGCCATGATTCCTGAAGCTCTCAATTTCCCCCCTTCTTTAAGTTTATATCGAGAAGAAAGGCTCGGCCATATAAAGATTTTAGAGAAATAAAAAGAGAAGGGAAAGAAATGCGACATTAATAAGGGAAGTTGTTGGCTTGCTTCAGAAGACCAAGGGGAAATGATTTGATTTTTTTGCGTGCCTGCCATTGTTTGCCACAGAGAAGGCAAAAAGGTATGTGGGTGAAAGAAAGCAGACTAGTGGAAGAGAATCTCGACTGAAGGAAAAAGTTGACGTGAAGGGAATTTGACTGGTTGAACAACATATTATATTTTAAATTTAAATTCAAATTGTCTCGAATCCGCAGCTTAAAAACTTGATATCCTAGTGAGGCATGCCGCTAGGCGTCTATAATTTTATACCCCTATATCGAACGCAATGGAAAAAGTTTCGAGTCCTAATTCGATCGTATGGAGAAGATAGCTTTTTGGATTGGCTATTTAATTTAAGTTCGATAAATTATTTCTAGGCGTTTATATCCCGTATGATCACACGATGACTCCGAAAGCTACAAAATTTGAAATCCGATAATAATACAATATTACGGATCCAATGGAACTAGTTTCGTCGAATTCTGAGACTATGCTCCGGAAGGTTATTTTTAAATGTCAATTTAAACGATATATTTTCAAAACTAAATAAAACACTTTTAAATTCAATTTTAAAAGTTCTATCACCTTCAGTATTATTAATATGAATTTTACAAGCCTTCAAATTATTTTTAACTAGCTTTAAACCCCAGATTCAATATTTTACCCAACTTCAAATCATTTAATTTAATGATTAAATTACCCAATAAATAGTGATATTTGAAATTCAAGTCAAAAATTAACTTTTAAATATTTAAAATCTATTAAATATTCCAATTTCAAATATCCAAAATTCCGGGTCGCCATAGATAGGTTATTAGTGAGCCCGCAAAACCATTAGGATCGGTTGACCCTGGGAGAAGTAAGTTAGGGACAGACCGTCCAGGAGTGTGTCTAACAGAAGATAGATGATTTATTTTGTCTGGTAGGCCCGAGTCAGCCAAAGGTTAATAATTAGCCAAACAAAACTATATTGTTCGAATAGATAGTCCATTGATTACCTAATTTGTATGCATATATGATATTGCTATTATTGCTTTAATCGGTTTGATTGCAGGATTTTGATTTGCAAAAGATATGTTTTAAAAGGGATATTAGTGAGGGGAAACCCATTCCACTAAGTGGCGTGGTCTCACTTAATACCAGATAACTGAGATGTATAGTATTATTCACACCAGGCTTTATGTCTGAATCGAAGTTTATGTTTTCCCTTTAAACTCCCGGGTGCTCAAAATATGATCTGAGTAGATTGAGAGTTAAGGTTTTAAAGGTTTTGTGGGTTGGACGAATAAGCTTCCGAAGACGTGGAGGAGGCAATGCTAGCTATATTTAGGAGTTATTCAATTTTATTTCCGTTGTGATGTATTAAGTCTGATATGTCTATTTAGTACTCTGATCATCCAAGGGGGCATCTTCATATGTTGCTCTTGGCATAATTTGTAATAATTATATTTGATCAAAACCTGGGAATCGTTTTGGGATTATGCATCTGAATATGAAATATTGATTGGATATGTAATTAGAAAAGTTGTTTTAATCTGTGTTGATTTTTATTTCATATTCATGTGCTTCATATATTATGGATACCATTAACATTACCATATTTTGTCACCGGAAGTTAATACTATAGACGACTGCATCATGTAGCGCTTAGCTTTGAGCCTTTGGATATGGGATGTTACAAAAAGACAAGTGTTAGTCTACCACTGTAGTTGCATTTATTAGAGATCCATCAGCAACTTGAAGCCTTATTTCACCCTTCGCTATATACCATATGCCATTTGCTCCTAAGTACCTATAACCAATTATAGATATGAGTTTCAGGTCCAATATCTAAATTCCAAGATAATTTATTGATTGCAAAATAGTTTTGAATCATAAACATACCTCGAGATGTAGAAGAAATGATTTTCTTCTTTTATTTGACCATCATTAAATAGTTCGGACAATTAAGTATGCCCCTTCTTATAACAATGGTGACATTCACCTTTGTCAGTAGGAGAATCCTTCTTACCTTACTTAGAACTCCACTTTCATTTCTTCAAACTTTTCGAAGACGTGGCTTTACCCTTTACAGTTAACATTATGTTTGTTCCTTGAACGATCGCTCAGTTGACCTCAATATATTGAGTAGCTTGACGAAGTTTTTGCTCAACCGGTTCATATTGTAGTTTGATATGAATGGATCAAATTGCAAAGTCAGCAAGCCAAGGATCAAATCCACTTGCAGCTCATCACTTATTTTACTATCTTGCTCTAAAAGTCTATCATTATAGCATTTCAAGGTCAAGAAAAAATCCTCAAAGCGGCTTCCCTTACTCATTTTTGTACTGAACAATTTCTTAGTAATCTCGTACCTTGCAGAATGAGATTACTCCCCAAACAAAGCTTGAGGCTTTCGATGATTTTACGAAAATACATATTTTTGTCTTTCCCTTGCAAAGGCTTGTCTAATGTAGATAACAAGAAAACTTAGCTACTCAAGTTTTATGAGCTTTTACTAACCTCGATGTTAGTGCCTTTAGCGAGTTTCTCTCTTAAAGGTTTAGTTATAAATGACCATAAATGTTCGTATGTAAATGTTACCTTAATTGCTATTAGCCAATCAGTATAGTTTGGTTTGGTGAGCTTATTATTTTTGAAAATAGCCTTAGGTTTGTCAACAAATCAGAATAGATTATTCACTCGTACCCACCAATTCACGACGGCTTAAGTATAATGCACGTACCTTGAGGAATAACAATAAATACGTGCATCGATCTTATCTTGTTTAGTCAATATATTGAAAGTACTACACAAAACATCCTTAGCTCAAGGAACATCAACAACTAAAGAGTATGCAAGTAAACTATTAATATACAAATAATAGAGGATAACTTATATATTAAGGATTCATAATCTTTAATACACACACACACACACGTTAAGTGATATCAATCTAGGGAATAATTTATTTCTTATAAAATACCCTCGTGATTCAAGTGACGGACACATCGAAATCACGGTATACGTACAATATATATGTACTCGTTCCTTAAACCTAAGTTGGGTTATTTATAGTTCCACTTATATTATACATTCATATTATATAAGTTTAATTTATTTATAACTGTTCATAATTTAATTATCTTATATAATATTCTTCTGTATGTTACTAATTAAATCATATCTAATTAATTTAATTAACAAATTAATTAAATTATTTTATATCCAAAATGTATTTCATTCATCGTAAAAAATTTAAGATGAATATTAACTGTAACACTTATGGTTTTATATGCATATATCATTATTTATATTTTTTAATAATTAACATTTAATCAATTCAATAATTATTTTTATTTAATTAAAAATAATTATTGATTAAAGAATTTAATAAACATGAAAATAATTATTTATAATTTACCTTAAACAATCTAAGATACACGTACACACACAAAGTCAACTATAACTTTACAAATATACATACACATACATATATCAATATGTATGTTTATTTTAATTAATTAACTTTTAATTAATCTGATTAATTAAATTATTTTAAAAATATTAATTTACATTCAAAAACAATTTTCGAAAAATATTTTATAACCTTCATAAAATTATTTTAAATTGTAAATTTAAATATATTTTTAAATTTTCAAATTGATATTTGAAACAAGCCCAAGGCCCAAATCACTTTGAGCCTTTACAATTAGGCTAACCTTTTAGACTTACTCCTTCATGAGCCAGATCAGTAGCCAATGAGCGGGGAAAACTTAATTATCTAGCCCCAAACCTAGACACTACTATTCTAAACACCCAAATTGTAACAAACCTGCTTTCTACGCCGTATAAATAAACAAATTTAATTAAAATAAAAGTGTTTGAATTCGATATTTGATAATTAATATTTTGAAAATAATTTTTTAGTTAACAAATTCTATTTTATACAAGATTTTGATTTAATAAATTGAATTAAATAATAAATTCTTTTTGAATAATTTATTGTTTTTGAGGTGTACATTAATTTGAACTGGATTGAAATATAGTTATAAATAAATATCAAGAATTTAAATTTGAATGGAAAATAATATAAAAACTAGATTGAATTAGAATTTAAACTAAATTGAAATAAGGCCTAAGCCCATTTATACATATTTTTTTCTATCCTATTCTAGAATACTCCTCCTCTGCCTCACCCTTTAAAACTCAACCTGTAACGTTTCGATTTTTCGACGCTCGAAAATCGACATTAATACATTCACTGTATCAACTGCCGAGCAACCGAATGCCGAAAAACCGAATTGTTATGGAGAAAAAGAAGAGGTAGAAGAAAACAGAAGAAAAAGAAAGAAGAAACAAAAGAAAAACACATAAACGGAACAATATCAGAATCTCACATTCGTAGCGGAACAACATATAATAGATAAATGAATAATCTTTAAATCAAAGAACTATATCATTTTATACATTACATCATCATCAGAGTTTACAACAACAATACAACACTGGACAGTTATATGAACTTGTCCATATACAGAATACACAGCGGAATAAATAATATCATATACGGGAATACATCTCGCCATCCAGCTCGCCATTGAGCTCCATAGCATCTCCTGAATCCAGAATGACCTGATGACCTGACTCTAGACTGCCTGTGTGGAAAATGATGGGCACCCAGAGTTTAGGAAGGAAACAATAAACTCCGAGTCAGTCATGGTGACTGGTGTGAGAACTAAAACAGTTATTTATCTTTTAAAACAAACAACAAAAGAATTTTTTTAACATTGAAATCCGCAATGCTTTTGGAAAATGAAACTACCATAAGACCTCCCACCACACACACAATGCAATCACAGACTTGGAGGAGATTTCTTCTTATGATAGTTAAAAATGCTTACTACGCAAAACAATTCATTTTTGATATTATTACTAGTGCATATTGTGGAAATCCTTTCGAAAATATAATATTAATCTTAGCCAGCATAGGTACCATTATATTATGCCTGCTATAGCTGCCTCCTGAGGAGACAGGTTATACAATTTCAATCGTAAAGGGTTCGTATTGTTTCTTTGGATTTTCCAACAAATGGTCAGGCTAAGGAACTTCCTATACCATGTAGGAAACGCCTCTGGCTGGACGCTCCGAGAGACAAACTGCTCTCTGCCAACAAGGCCGGGTTACCCCTGTAACTAGGTAACTACTGTATATGCCATCCCCTGGTCCTTTGGGACCTTTATCCGAGCGCTCGGTAACCACATCACACATAATAAATAAAGTGTGTCCACATGAGTAAGTATCTGGGCTCCATACCATAATACCACCCCTTTCCAGAAGGAAATGACATACCCTAAAGGGCGCGACCCTCATAACCTTGCCGCAACATTCATGTTTCGACCATTTCCGGGTTGTAAGGCCCTGACGAAGTCTCGTCCACAAAGCTACGCTTTATACAAAAGCTATTCTTTGGGTTAAAGAAATGATCAAAGTAATGATCACAAAGATAAATGATCAAACAAATGATCATATCACAAATGATCAAACAATGATCATTTCACAGCAACAATCAACATGTCACATTACCAAATTGGGAATATATCGCTGATAAATTTCAACTACATAACCTCTGAGCTCGTACGTCTTAGAGAAGGGTGTTAAGCTAAGAGAATAAATTCTCCGCCACCAACAGAAATGTATTTGAAAGAAATCAGCTTTACATCTCAAAATGTAATGTCAGACATGTAACCATACAAGTCTGTTCCGGGTTCGAACAGAACCGAAGGCACTTCCAAAAGAAGCCCTTGCAATCCTGGTATTCACAATCCCGATAAAACTTCCCATCACAAAGGAAATCTCAATACCGTAGCTAACGGTGCAGAGACAATCGATAGGTCATCCTATCGTTTTCACAAACACCCGGTCTTCACCACCGGTCTTCAATACGATCCATATCGTCGTATCACAAATTCGGAATGGGTTATATGACACAAAGGTCTTTTCCCGGCTAACCCGAATAGTGAGCGCTTATTCAAAAATAAGTGTGGCATTCAAATTCAAGCAAATCGCAACAAATACCCATTCAAGGTAATTATTGATAGTCGGTTATTTAACTATCAATAAGTCTGCACAGCATCATCAGATTCCAAATTATTTTCCAAATTATTTATCTTCCAAAAATATCTTTACAAGATATATAATTTTCCACACTTCAAAAATAAATCAATGTTTATTTTTAAACAAATTCCCCTTTCCTTTATAAATTCCATAGTGAATTTAAATTTCCAATATCCACTGATATACGATTTTCAAATCGATTTCAAATATTCAATTTCCGTTTATCTTTAAAAAGATAAAATCTCAAAACATTTCACTTCATATTGGAAAACATTTCCATACTTATTTAATAATAAGTAATTCACAAATCTATTTATTTTCAGCATTTGGAAAATATTCGATATACTTAAATCCAGTTAAGTATATATTTCATTCTTTAAGCAAATCATTCTCTTTCACAAATTTTATTTGAGTCAAAACGAATGTTACGTAAAACATCGTTACGACAACTCAAAATCACTAGTATAAGGATTCAAAATTAAGATAGATATATAAATCCCAATACTATATAAACCATTTCCTTTCGGAAACCATTTACTATAACAACAGTGTTATGGTCCACCATTTCCTTATTCCTCGAAACGTCTATTTCAACAATAAATGTTGAAATCTATGTTTTTGATACTTAACATGTTTAAAACATCTTTTTAAAACAATTACTTCATTTCGTAATATCACTTCTCCAAAACATCTTTGTTTTGTTTAATAATACATTCACTGTCCAAAATCGTGAATATAATTCATTATCCAAACTCAACATTTCTACACATTTTATTTAAAGGATTATCCACTGTCCAAAATCGTGAATATATTTCCTTTAATTAACTTCTAAAATTCACTTATCAAAATAAGTGATTTCGGATTTATAACCAACGTTTATAAATCACATTTACATTTTATAACAACTTCAACTTATAAAAATCATTTTTATTAGCAAATTCTATTTATATCCCCTTTAAGTGCCAAAATCTAATTTATAAGTAAATTACTTATAAATCTTTTATTTTACAACATCTATTCATTTTATAACTTCACATTTTATAAGTCTATAAATTTCGTTCACTTATGAAATCCATTTATACTTCCTTTTTAACACTTATAAAAACTCGTTTTATAATTCCAATATTTTAATTTATAAATATCAACTTTATAAATCTTTTATATAAATCGTTTATAATTTTTCCAAAAATCTCAATTTAAATAAACCAATTCTATAAAACGTATACTTTCAAAAATCACTTTAAAAATCCCTTAAAAATCAAAATCGTTATCTTAAACTTCAAAAATGGATCCGATGATGCAACAGCACCAAATAGTCAATCACAACATCCAAACATCATATGATAACAGAATATACAACAATATCTGTAAATAAATCACTACGGTGAGGAATCCAGTCGGATCCCTCCAACCTGTTTCCCTGCATCCACAGATGTTAGCATAATACCAATTTCACATCAATATGAAATTATCGCGGTATATGGGATTTATAAATATTATCCGCTATTATGCGGCGCAATAGGGTCTCATCCGCTATACAATGCGGGAAATCAACTCCAATATATACATATTCCAATATATATATATTGCTATATACATAAATAATACCAATTCCACTTCACAGTAGAATTATCGCGGTATATGTTTTTAATAAATAACCTCCGCTTAATATACGGCGTATAATGTCTATTTATCACAATAAATAGCAATCATCATTCAATCCACACAATCAAGCACTATCAACAATTTTAAGTCTAACTATTTAAAATTTAAATCGAAACACAACATTCGATTGAGTGAGGAGTTCTCACCTTGAATTTCCGATATCAGTTTCAGCATTTATTTCGAATAAAATTAAATGGACGTTTAATTTTACCCAAAAATTTCACTGACTCCAAACGACTCCAATCCTACTTCATAGCGTAGTGCTCGACAAAACGAAGCTAACGCAATTCGTTTCATGCAATTCCGACCTCGTATGACAAAGTTATCACATTTTAAAGTTCGTACACATTTTAATATAATCAAATTTACAATTCTATTTATAATTTTAAACCTAAATTCGATCTGGGCCCTTGATTTTCAGAGGCAAGATCCTGGCCGTGACCTTTGTCTTCTCCTCTACGTGAATATCACGTTCCTTTTCACGTACAAAGAACCCAAAGGCTGCCATCTAGGGTTCCAAACGCAACCACCATCGATCACCTAGCCTTCGATCAAACACCATCATTCGAACGGCCATTGCCTACTCCACCTTCACCCCAAATAGCACCAAGCTCGGCCCTGACCTGACCTGGGAATGCGTGCACCAACAGCAGCCGAACACGGCCACTTTCCCGACGATTGGTAGCTCCGTTTTTGATCTCCACCGTTGAGATCGTAGATCTCGACAAGCTCTCCGACTTTCGTGTTGGAAGTTTTCGCTAATTCTTCATGGATTTGGAGAGATTAAGAGAAGAAGATGGAATATTTTCGGCCATTGATTATCTCTAGTGGCGGCCTGAAGAAGATAGCTAGGGTTTCAGCCCCTTGCACGCATATATATACACATAACCCAATTATATTATTATTTAATTCATCTTAAAGCAACTTTTCAAACGATCTCCAAACAACACGTGCCGCCTGGCATTCATAAGGTTTACCCCACGTTCCGAACACAATGGAACGTGTTTCGGGAGCTAATTCGATCGTATGTGAGAGTTACGGAATTAAACGATCAAATTTAAATTAAACCGATTTAAACCGATTTTGATGCGTTTTCGCTTGCCCCGGACAAACCGTACATCTGATTGACACGAAATTTGAAACCTTACAATAATTTCACATTACGGATCCGATGAAACTAGTTTCGTCAAAATCCGAGACTGTTTGAAAAATGACTATTTTAACTCGCCAATTTAATATTAAAACAATTTCGATGCGTTTCGAGCTGCCACGGTCACTCGACAACTCCGATTGCTATGAAAATTGAAATCCGATAATAAAAAACTATTACGGATCCAATGGAACTAGTTTCGTCCAATTCTGAGACTGTTCGGAAAATGGCTAATTTCACTAGTCGATTAAATATTAAAATATTCAATTTTCACAAATTTACTTTAAATTCAATTTTAAAGTTCTATAGCATCACTATAACTTCATCATGATTTAATATAACTTTATAAATCATTTTCAATTACATTAAATCCAGATTTCAATTATTTCTGGAATTTCACCTATTAATTTATCGATTTAATTATCCAATTAAATCCAGATATTCGAAAAATAAATTATTCGACTTATTAATTTCACTTGTTAATATTTAAAATCAATTAAATATTCGAATTTCAAAATATCAGAAATTTTGGGTCGTTACACAACCCGAACCCCTCTATCAAATTTTTTCCCTAGAAGACCAAATCAAACTCACGCGAGGAAAAAAATATGACTATGCACAGCCACGATTGAGAGTGGTGCCAAGCATGACATCATGCCTCGGAGGTGGCATCCTGGCATAGCGAGCGAGGGCAAGGTGGCAGCATTTTGAGTGAGTTGGACTTGCAATCAAGATTGGGACAAGTGACGTCGGGGTGTTGCAATTTCTAGGATTGACGAGGAGCGACAACGGTTGACGTCAGCCTATGCATGGGAAGAGAAGGTGCGGAAAGGGGCTGTGCGTGCGACGTAGAGAAAGCAGTGATATTTGGCTGGTAACATTGCGATGGTGAATGGTTGTAGGCGATGGAAAAGAAAAGCACACGTCATTCTCTGGCGTTGCTTCTAGTGACATGGATTGGAGGCAGTAAAGGTTTTGCTAGGATCTCAGTGAATAAATTCTTTTTACTCACAACTATTGTCTAATACTTTGCGTTGTGTTGCTTGATTGAAATTGTTTGATTTATGTTATGACTTGGAATGGCTGATTGGTTTTGTTGGTATATTGAAAGAAATTGCTTGTTTGATGATGACTGATCATTGATATAGTTTTAACTAGCAGGAATTTTGTTTCGAACTATGATATATTTGTTGTTGCAATGATTATTGGTAGATTGTTAATTTGGATGTTTGAGTAGTAAATAGATGTTTGCAAATAATTGAAGGACGTTTGAAATTGCTTGTAAAAGTGGTAAATGAATTAGAAGACAGAAATTTTTGAATAAATATATTATTTTAAAAATATATAATGAATTTTTGGAATGATTTCGTATTTAAATTTAAGATGTTGAAAGAAATGGAAAAGTTTGAAAGAGGTATGAACTTGGAAAAATATGTAAGTGTAATAATTTTTTAAGATTCCGTGAATAGAAATTATTTGGCAAATGATGAGTTTTGGAATTTTATTAAATAAGTGAATTTTGAAGATTTATAATTTTATATATTTACCATTGATCATAGAAATATTTAAAGGGTATTTATAAACCGATATTTGAAACTATATTTTTATAGTGATGACTTAATTTTAGCTAGATTTAATAGACGGGAAGTGTATAAAATAATATTTTGAGGTAATCAAAAGTTGAATGCAATTTATTATTTATTGAATGGAAATAATCATTTATGGGATTTGTTACATATATTATTAAGTGAATTTTTGGAAGCGATATTATTGTGGTTGATATAGAATTTTAATTTGATAAATTGGTAGTTTTAAATGGATTAAGAAATACATAAAGATTTTAAATAGTGATTTTGAAATTATATATTTGCATTTGGACGTATTTTTGGATTAGAAGTGATGTACTCTTAATTGATGTTTAAAAGTAATTAGAAATTTCAAATATCTCTATAATATTTCCATAATATTATTAAAGTAGAAATTAGAAATGAGAGGATTTTGGAGGTTCTAAATTTATTGAAGGGATAGAATAAAGGGTTCTTTGAAAACAAATAAGTTGTTTTTTAATATGGGTTTCTATAATTAAATGGGAGAATTAATATTTATTATTTTAAAAGAGAAGGAAATAAATAAAAAAGATATTTTGTTGTTAAATTTAATTGTAGTATTTTTATAAAAAGAGGAGAAAAAATGAAGCGAAATGTGTTTAAATGAAACCTTCATCTCGTTAATTACTAATTACATAATATTTTGATGTTGTGTATGGATGGTTGTTGATTGGATTGCTACGAACGAGAAGAAGTTAAATCCACTCGTTGTGTTGATCTATGAAATAATGAAAATATAGAATAATGAATTGAAGTAAAAATAAGCGAGAGTGAATTAATAATCGAAATGGAAATTTATTTAAGTTGATTAATTGAGGGTGTTTTGTATATAATTGTATTTCACCGGACGGTATGGGATGTCCGTGTACAGTATATTTATTTACTCAACACTAGTATAATGTTGGGTAATTCATTGAAGATGAGTATTTAATACTTAAATATCGGTGATTTATTCCACATTATGCACGTGTATTAATCGATATTATTTGGATTTCCGACCTGACGTGTGAGGTGTATTATATTATTTCTTCACTTTGTTTTAAAGCGAGGATATGATTATATTTGCTCTCGAGTGAATCAAGGCATGCGATACGGAATATTCTAACATAAGATGTGATGAGCAGAATTTTTGCTAGCCCTATCCTAGCTTGATCGACCGCGGGGTCGCTCCCCGATGGTTGTGATGATTTGGCCCCACTGTTACATGGTCACAGTCTATTGCACTGGCCAATAGGATGAGGAGTACATAACGGGGCGAGGTGGTTGACAATAGGAAGCGAGGTATAAGGAAGTGAGGAAGTGATGTGCGTTTATTGTGCAACTAAAGACTGGTGAGGATGCTCACATAAATTTACGAGTAGGATCACCCTTTGCATTTGAGAAGTGGCGATGCTTAGATGCAGACTCTTTTTTTAGTAGTACATTAAAAGTAGCAGCAGTAGTAGTAGTAGTAGCTATAGCGCAAAAGAAGATGAAACTAAAGAATAAAATGAATAAATCAAATAAAATTAAATAAACCTGAATGAATTGGTGTGCCATTTGTGTGATGTGTGCTATGTGCGATGTATGCGATGTATGATGTGTGTGATGCATGTGATTACTACGATGTGTGTGATGTGTGCAATGTGTGTTATGTGTGATGCTTGCGATGGATGTTCGATGTGTGTGGTGTGATGTGTGTGTTGGATGCTTGATGGTAATCGTGTGATGTGTGTGATGGTGTTCAATGTCTTGTAGATGTTTTGATGTATAATTTATGCAACAATATTCGATGTGTTATGGTTGTTTTATTATTCCTTTGTTGGATTTCTTTATGATGTTATGTTTATGTTATTCCTTGAGATATTGTTTATGTACTCATCTTTGAATCTAGACATAGTCTAACTCGTTTATTATTTATATAATACTCGGGTCAATCCGAGACATTTTAGGTCCAAGGACGGTGTGACCAGATTTGCTTATTGATTTTAGTTGGAGGCTAGATAATTAGTGGTATTGTGTATTATCATATGTACTCGGGCATGTATATATTGTTGGATTATGACTATTATGACTATTAGATCTATCGTGTGTGTGTGTGTATTTGAGAATGAGTAGGAATTTGACTTATTTTTGTATCCCACTCAAACTTATGTGATGTATTATATTCGTATCACTATGTTGCTGACTCTGTGTTCTCTAAGATTTATTTTATATTGTGTATTATTCTATCCTCGAGAATTACACATGTTTATTTCTTTGTACCAATATTGTTTGCGTCGAGATGAGTGGTTTTTATATTATGAAATGTATTTGGTGTTGGTCCAAGGGAATATTCACGTGTGTATCACCCACATCGCCTCATTCTTCGTGTTACTCGACAATATTACATATTAATACCCTTGGTAATATGGGTATAGAGCTGGGGTATCGATATTAGAGCAGGTTTAGAACAATACAGAGTACAAGTGACACGAGTTTTGGCCTTAGATGAGACTTAGAGTCCCTATCCCTGTGGGTGTGTAGTTGATTATTGTTTATATTTAAGCGATAGTAGAAGTATACGATGATTACCCTAGTAATCATCTGGGGATGTATTTGTTTTTTTGTTATTATATAATATATTTCTTCTACTTTTTTCTAAATATGTCTCTGTATGAAATGCAAAGAAATTGATGGAGGTTGAAGAGGTAGGAGTAAATTGTTTAACCAGTAGTGTCGGCATTGATGAAGTGGATTAAACCTCTGTGCGACTTTAAAGTTAAAATTGCATTGTTTAGGTAGGAAAGCTATAACGGATCCTAATTCAAAACTCCTGTGGAATACTTCACAATTCCAAATTACAATGAGGTGAGATGAATAAGAAGATCCAGTAATGATCAGGGTGGTGTAGTGAAGGTATATAGATTGCTTTCCACTGAGTATCTTGATTGTTTTGATTGGATGATTGATGTTTAGAAGTCTTTGTGTGATTATATTAATCGATGATATTTGGTTTGGGGGATTCGTCTTGAGTGTGGTATTTGATAGGAGCTATCACTCAACCTACTATGACGTATGAGTTTGAATGATTTGAACCCAATGGTGTCTTCGGTCGTGAAGTTGCCGCAAGAGATAATGGGAATTATTCACATAAAATAAAACATTATAATTTTGTATAAAAAATAAAAAATGTGATTAAAATGAACATGAAGATAAAAGCTTGCTTGTTTATTTCTATGGATGGTTGATTAATGGTGTTTGGTGTTTTATAAGTCAAGTAATCTTGATTACACTCATATAGATTATTTATAAACATTTTAATACAAGTAAGCTTATGTTCGACTATTTTTTTTGTTATAATATATATATATATATATACGTGGTTGGAAAGAAGTTTTAGTAGAAGCCGACAATGTTTTTGTAAAAGATTAAGTTGTTCTATAAGTAAATATTTAAAGAAATTATTGAAGCTGATTTTTTGTTAATTTGTCCGTTGAGTGTTTAAAAATTCTGGTCGATGCGCCTGATCAACATTATCGATAGGGATTCCTAAATATTAGGGCGAGACGAATGCACATGGGGTTTTGAAAAGGGATGCATTATTTTAAAGAGAAGTAATATATTTTGAGTTATATCAAAACCAATGTTTAAAATAAAATTTCGAAGAATGGTATAAAAATTATTCTAAAGAGATTAGAATGTTATGAAGAATATTTTGAAATGAGCAAAATGTTTTAGAGAAGAAAAAAATTATTGTTTTGAAAGAAGTATATAATTTGAGGAAAAATATAAGTAATATTTTGAGAAAAATGTTTCAAAAGGGGAGATGAAATTTGAAGAAAACATTTGAGCTAAATTTAAAAAATATAGATATGAAGAAAAAATGAAAAATATACTATGATAAGAGAAATGCTATTTTGAGATGATGATTTAGTAAAGTTTGAGATATGAAAATTATATAATATTTTGATGTATAAGAAATTGTTTCGACTTGAGTGTGTGTGTGTGTGTGTACTATTACAGTAAGGTAATGAATTGTTTTGAAAAATAATAAAGATATTTTTCTATGTTTAGACATTTGATGTGATGATTGCAACTATCGAGCAGAAGTAGATATATGAAGTCAATGGTGAGGCAATGTTGATCATATGGTTAACACTACTGCCAATTGGCAAAATAAACCACTAGAAATTCATGGTGTAGAATTATCGCTAAATTTGTAAATATATTTGAATTTGAAATTAGTATGGTTATGATGTTATGTGATTATATGCTTGCTATATCGGATGATGTCTGTGATTTGGTTGCACGTTGTGAAGATGTTTGTAACGTGATGCATTGTAAAAGAATGAAATAAAATAAATATTTGGGCTTTTGGTGCTAATAAAATATATTGAAATTGATTTATGTCAAAGCAAGATCAATACTATTTCAGAAAGATTCGATGGACGTTTTGAAAAGTTGATTTTAAAGTATTTGAAAGTTTTGGAAATGGAGGTGATATATTTAGAAGTGATATAATTATTATTTAAAGAGATTTGTAAATTTAATGATAGTTTGATAAATAGTTTTGGCACTATTTTGGAAGCGAAGTTATTTTATAGTATTTTAAAATACTATGATCAATTTTAACTTTGAATCTTAAACTATTGATCCGTTTTTGACTATTTCAACTTCATTAGATAGATGTGTCATTAGAGAACACTTTTTATTTGAATTGCCATAGAAAATTTTGAGTTTAAGGTGAAACTACAAATTTAAATGTGAAGTGCTCGCTGTTTTGAAAGTGTAAAATATTCAAAATAGCACCGACTTCATTTAACCATAACTTTCAAATGGTTTATTCGATTACAACGGTTTTACCTATTCTGGAAAGCTTAAAACATAAGCAACAACTTTGGTTTTAAGTGTTTTACAAAAAAATTACGTTTTTAGGGATAAAAATGCGAGTTTAGGAAGTAGACCTGCATTTGTAACTTCATTTCAGAAATCGATACTTTTGGGAAAAATACCATAACTCGAGTTGCATTTCACATTTTTGCAATCAGGAAGTTGTTTTGGAAAGCTAATATGTTATGCAATAATCCACTCTTTGCTATTATTATTATTATTATTATCTAATTTTGTGTTTTTGATTATGTAAAGTTTGTCGAAATATGGTTAAAACTTGAACACCACTATGTTGCTTTGATATTAAATGATAGCATACTTCTTATATCTCTTCTATTGTGACTAATATCAGAACTTGAGTTGTAGACAGTTATAGAGCGTTTTTGAATTTATTGGCCATGTTGACTTGCTTTTACTCGCATAAAAGCAAAATAACTTGCTTAAACGTTAATAAAAAGGGACTTTTTACATCATATCGGAATATATTGTGATATTATCTTGTTTCCTCGTGTTTAGATATGCCCCGTGTTGGGATGTATATAAATACTAAGATATACTGTGTTTTGATGTTTCGGAATGCTCTTCGTACAAAGGGGACTCTGCCAAAATTTTTGAAAAACCCGACGCTTAGATTATTTTTACAAAATTTATCATATACGAAGAATAGAAAGTCGCTATTTGAATCTATGTAATATCATAACATGCGATAATATAAGTTGGAGTGTAAGAGTCATATAAAGGATTGAGTAGTTTAAGTTTGATAGAAGATTGTTGATATGAAGAAAGTTCAGGGTATGAATTGTATAGGACATTTCCCTAAAAGAAATTTTAAGGATGCAATTTTCTTAAGGTGGGAAGTTTGTAACAGCCCTGATTTCTATACCGTATAACTAAATATATCAAAGTGTTTAAATTCGATATTCGATTATCAATATTTTGAAAATAAATTTCTAGTTAATTAAATTCTACTTCACATAAGATTTTGATTTAATAAATTGAATTAAATTAATAAATTCTTTTTAAATAATTTATTGAATTGAATAAAATGTTTTAAATTGAATATAAAATATTTTTGAGGTGTAAATTGGTTTGAATGGATTGAAATATATTTATAAATAAATTTCAAGAATATAATTATGAATTTGAATGGAAAATAAAGTAAAAACTAGATTGAATTGGAATTCAAAATGAATTGAAATAGGGCCCAAGCCCATTTAAACTTCCTTTTTCTATCCTATTCTAGAATACTGGTCCTCTGCCTCACCCTTCAAACTCAACCCGAACACCTTTATCAAAATTCTACCCTAGAAGCCTAAATAAAACTCATGCGAGAAAAAATATGACTATGCACAGTCGCGATTGAGAGCGATGCCAGGCATGATGACCATGCCTCGAAGGCGGCATCCTAGCATGGCGAGCGAGGGCAAGGTGGCAGCATGGTAGGCGAGCTGGACTTGCGATCGAGATTGGGCCAAGAGACATCCGAGTGCCACGATTTCTAGGCCTGACGAGGAGCGACCGCAGTTGCTGTCAGCGTGTGCGTAACAAAGAGAAGGTGCGGACCGGGCTTGTGCGTGTGACGTGGAGGAAGCGATGATATTTGGCTGGTAACATCACGATGGTGAATGGTCGTAGGTGATGGAAAAGATAGGCACGTGTCATTCTCTAAGGTTGTTGCTAACGACATGGATTGGAGGTAGCAAAAGTTTCTCTAGGATTTCGGTGAGTAGATTCTTTTTACTCACAACCATTGTCCAATACTTTGCATTCTATGGCTTGATTGAAATTGTTTGATTTGTGCTATAACTTGGAATGGTTGATTTGGTTTATTAGTATATTGAATGAATTTGCTTGTTTAATGATGATTGATGGTTGATATAGTTTGAATTAATTGGAATTGTGCTGCAAATTGTGATTTATTTTTTGTTGTGAAGATTATTGGTAAATTATTGATTTGTGATGTTTGAGTAGTAAATAGATGTTTACAAATAATCGAACGACATTTGAAATTGCTTGGAAAAGAGGTAAATGAATTTAAAGACTGAAGTTTGGAATAAATAAATTATTTTCAAAATAAATAGTAAATTTTTGGAATGATTTTCGTATTTGAATTTAAGACGTTGAAAGATATGGAAAAGTTTGAAAGAGGGATGATTTGGAAAAGTTTATAAGTTGAAATTTCTTTTTAAAATTATAACACCCTGTAATTTGGCGTTAGTTATTTAATTAGTTAGTAAGTTAATTTAGCTCCAAAGATGAAATTTGTGTAAACAATGGAATTTGACAACGAAACTTGCACCATTGCATTCATGGCGAAATTCTGAGCAACTTTCATATTTGGAGTTTTGCAATCAGAGTCCAAACGAAGAAGTCTTGGATGAAAAACGAATTCGTAACTGAAATAATTCGAGTAGGAAAATTAACTTTTTATATTAATTAACTCGAACCCACAGGTCAACCCTCCACTATAATCGATCGATCGGGGGCGGTCGACCCCTAGGTAGTGGGTGGTCGACCGCTCCCTGTATGGTGGCTAAGGTTAGCCAAGGCACAACGGCCCGTATTTAATATATTTCGATCTGATGGTTGAGGTTGATTTTTGCGCGCCTATAAATTCAAGCCTAACCCTCCCTTGTCTTCTTATATTTTTTTGGAGGCATTAGCAAAGCTCTGCCATTTATCCTTCTTCACTCTA
This sequence comes from Allium fistulosum, assembly GCA_030737815.1. NCBI lineage: Eukaryota > Viridiplantae > Streptophyta > Magnoliopsida > Asparagales > Amaryllidaceae > Allium > Allium fistulosum. The sequence continues at coordinate 780,283,030 of CM060907.1, forward strand.
TTTCTAAGTTATAAAAATAAGGTATTTGTATCTATATTCATACAGATTGGAGAAGAATAGAAATCTAATAAAACAGAGAAGAGAAGAGAATCAATTATACACGTATTTGAGGTAATTTATTTATAGTTGTATATTTGTATCTATTTTCTCTCCCAATCTCAAATCTCTTCTCAGATTTGTAATTTTAATGTATGTATATACCTTTTTATACATATTTCTTTGATTAAAAAAGATTTTGATATAAATTTAAGGTTCTAGATTTGGAGATTTGGATCGCTTTTAAAAGGTGAGTAGGAAATTCTATATATTGTTTATGATTTTAAATCTATTCCATTGGCATACGTTTGATTTTTATGCCTAAATCAATTTTACTTGTGAATTGTAGGCTTAAATTAGTGTAGAAAACTATTGTCTACATATTCTTGTTTTAGATCTAATTTGAAATATATTTACACCTAGATCTGGAAATCAGTCCCAAAGATTTTAGAATTTGAATGTTGTATATTTTTATTCCAGATCTGTACTTGGGTGTATAATTGGATTTTTGGATTATTGTCCAATTTGTGTTATGTTGTAGATTTTCCATAGTTTAATTTGTGTGAAGAACATCCGTTTGATTTTTATAAATTTGTTTACTTTTCCATTTTTCATTCAAAAGGCGACGTTTGATTTAATAAGGGATATCCAAATTATCCATTCCTTGTGATTTCAATCGCACTCAATCTTTCCTCTTTGTGTTAAACTAATTTATGGAAATCATAGCAGAAAATCTTCCTAAGGAATCTAATTCCAGCAAAAGAAATATGGAAAACATATTCTAGTTACATATTTATGATTAGAATATATTTGGTTACAAATAGGTAGTTTTATTGGGCAGTTTATACATATTTATTGCGTTAATAAAGAAGAACAGCGTTTATTTGTGCGTTATTTATATGTAACGTTCGTTAGTTATTATTATATTTAGGAAGGTGAATATGTAGAATTAGGAAATGCAGTAATTCCTATTAATGGGCAATAAATTAGGTGTTGCCAATAATTAATAAGAAATAAAAGATTGTAACCCCAAATAATGGGCAATTAATGGAAAATAATGAATATGATAGATTAAGGGTTACAATTGGTTATTATGGGTATTAAAGACTGTAATGCCAATTAATGGGCAATTAATGGAAATGAATTTGGAAGTTACAATTAATAAGGACAAATGGATAAAAAGGGACTGATAAAAATGGAATAGTTATAAAAAAAGTTACTAATTTGAAATTGGTAATTATACATAAATGTCTTACGAACTGTCCATTAGGATTTTATGGACAAATTGACATCTGTGTGCATTAAAAGGAGATTTATGGGTAGATAAGTATTTAAGATAAATCTTATTGCTTTAAATAAAAAGAGAATTAGTAAGCTAAGTCCAATGTCAACCTAAGACAATATAAGTAAAGGCTTAGGATAGTTAATTGGACTTAGTGGGTTGATGATGCGAGGTCAGTAGAGTCACTCGATGGAAGACTGCCTTTCACTTAGAGGCTACCAGCAGTCGAGTGCGCTTATTACTGATGCAAGATATCACTAATCCTAGGACCCGTGACGGCGTGAGAGATTGGACCTACTTTCTTAATTTAAAAGTATTAAATGGTTCAAATTTGAAACTAAAAGCGGTGAGGGATATCTCCATAGGGATTCACTATTGGTTTGAGGTATTAAGTGGTTGTGGGGTCCCCCTCTCTCCTAAAAGGAAGTATTAAGTAACCTAGTAAGATTCCAAATAAATAAGGATGTCTCCAAAAAGGTTCACTTCAGTGTTGAGGTATTAAGTGGCTATTGCAGGACCCGCATCCCTATCGAAAGAAGTAACCTAATGAGATTCCATATTTATAATTAAGAGTGATGATGGATATTTCGAAAAGGGTTCGCTTTGGGTTTAAGGTACTAAGTGACTTATCTAGGGTTCGCCTCTCTCTTATAAAAGAAGCACTAAGTAGCCCAATGAGATTTCCAAGCAATGTCAACTAGATAGTACCGGTGAGAAGCGCCTTGGGGTTAGGTATTAAATGGCAAAGGCCTACTTTATATAGGTGTCAAATGGTCAGAGGCCTGCCTAGTCCTTGTTAATGAGGTATTAAGAGGCTTGGGTACAGTCTCTCACATTGTTAAGACTTTAATAACGATAGATGTGCTAGTAGTATGGCTATTATAAATTATAAGGCCATAGATAATGGTCAAAGGTATCTGTAGCTAGGACCAATAGACCAATAATGACAACGCTAGAAGTTCACCTTGGGAATAGGTCTTAAATGATGGAGTCTACCTCGATTGAGGTCTTAAATGGAAGAGTCTTCCTATTTCTCGTTTAAAAGTATTATGTGGTAATAGTAGAAGCCCGCTTCATGTTTAGAAGTATTAAGTGGCAGATGGATTTGGAAGTATTGGGTGGTTGATAAGGCTTCGTTGGTATTTTGTATCTTGAGAATGGATAGGTAAGTAATCGTGTGTGCAATGTAAGATTAGATTAGAATTGCCAACCTTAATAAACATAACAATTAAATGGAAACCAATCGGATAAATTTATGCTATGGACAGTTTATAGATTTTCCAATCACCAGAATGTTGTTCTGACTCCCTCCTCATTACAACCCACATGGTTGATCTAGAGGGAAAGGATACTGGAGCTGAACGTGTTTAGTTGTTAGAGAAGCCTTCTTTTCTCTCATGCTCGGTGCCGATGTGACAATCTGCTATCTGAGGAATACTATTAATTCCAAGGTAGTAGTCATAATTAGTATTCTTATCCTATCATTGTTTCCACTGTGAGTTTAGATTTTTATCAATATCTGATAGTGCTAATGCTTATTTGCAGCTATCAAATCCCCCGATTTATGCTTTGATGGACTTGGATTTCGATTTTTGTCCAAAATTAGTGTGATGACCCTGAAATCGGCCTTCGAAAATCGGCACCCGTACTTCACTTGTACTCAAAATGCCAAAGATTCAAACGCCGAATCCGGTTCACCGGAGCTTATAACACCATTAAGTATAACAACACAGTGGAAGAAAGAAAAAAATGATATCATATACAACTCCAATGAATACAATATCCAGAATGATATACAACAATGATATCAATATGATACAACAATATCAGAGATATGATACAATGCTACAGCGGAAATAACAACAAAGGAGGAGATCACTCCAAATGATCTACAAAAGAGAATGACTCCAACAACTCCAACATGAAACTCGAACCATCTTCACGATTGCACCAAGATAAGCAAGTGCAGTCATCCACTCTGATGAAGTGAACTAGCTCCAGATAATCTACTAAACTTGAATATCTAGAAAAAAACCCAACTCTAGACTGCCCGTGTGGAAAATTGTGGGCACCCAGAGTTTAGGAAGGGAACAATAAACTCTGGGTCAGTCATGGGACTGGTGTGAGCAACAAAATCAGTTTATCTTTAAACAACAACAAAAGAATTTTAAACATTGAAATCCGCAATGCTTTTGGAAAATGAAACTACCATAAGGCCTCCCGCCACACACATAATGCAAACGCAGAATTGGAGGAGATTTCTTCTTATGATAGTCAAAAATGCTACTACGCCTCTTTTGATATTATTACTAGTGCATAGTGGAAAACATTTCGAAAGTATAATATTAAACTTAGCCAGCATACAACATTTCATCGTATGCCTACTATAGCTACCATGTTCAATAACAGGTTACCGCCACATTCCATAGCAGGTTATACAACTAAAACCGTACAAGGCTCGTATTGTTTCTTTGGATTTCCAACAAATGGTCAGGCAAAGGAACTTCCTTACACCGAAATGGAAACGCCTTTGGAAAGACGCCCCGAGAGTCAACCTGCTCTCTGCAAACACAAGGCCGACGCTACCTTACGCTGTACAGCTGTAACCAGGTAGCTAACACACGAGCTATGCCATCCCCCGGTCGTTACCGACCTTTATCCGAGGATCCTCAACCACAAGCAACAACCACAAAGTATAATAAATTTGCAGCATCAACATAGGTAAAATATCTGGGCTCCATACCATGATATCACCTTTAATTCCAGAAGGAAATGACATACCCTAGGGGCGCGACCCCTAACAACCTTGCCACAACATTCCTGTTTCGACCATTACCGGGTTGTGAGGCTCGACGAAGTCTCGTCCACAAAGCGACGCTTTTTCCACAAAGCCACGCTTTTTCACAAAGTCACGCTTTTTCACAAAGCCACGCTTTTTCACAAAGCCACGCTTTTTCATAAAGCCATGCTTTGATCAACAATTGATCAACAGCACTTCGTATGCCACGTTACTAAATTGGGAGTGTATCACTAGTAACCATCAACTACATAACCTCTGAGCTCGTACGTCTCAGGGAAGGGTGTTAAGTTAAGAGAATAAATTCTCCGCCACCAACAGAAATGTATTTGATAGAAACCAGCTTTACATCTCAAAGTGTAACGTCATACACACATCCATACAAGTCCGTTCCGGGATCGAACGGAACCGAAGGCACTTCCAAAGAAGCCCTTGCAAATCCGGATAATTTCTAATCACGTCCGGACTTCCCATCACAAAGGGTGATAAAATCTCTATACCGGGGACCAGTCGATGCAGAGACATTCGACGAGTTGTCCTTTCGTTTTCGAAAATATCCGGTCTTCACCACCGGTCTTCAAATGCTATCCATATACGACGTATCATTTTTCGAAATGGGTTATATGACATAGAGGTCCTCTCCCGGCTAAACTGAAAAACGAGCGCAATGGAAAAAATCATATGGATACTGGGGTCTCAGTTAAATCATAGCTTAAAGCCCAAAACTCTTCATTCGAATTGTTAAAACAAATTACCATTTCCAATCTTTTAAACAAAAAGATTCATTTCAAAAACATTCAATGGTTTAAACAATTTCCATACTTTTAATCTTTTAAACAAATTGATTCAATTCACAAAGTTCACCCCGTTCACAAAGATTCATTCATGGATTTCAAAACAATTTCCATTTCAATTGAATTAACTCGTTAAATCTTTAAGTCAAGATTTAACTTATAGCTTTCAAAACTAGTTTCCAAAGATTCATTCTTAGCCTTTCAAAACAATTCTATTTCAAGTTGGATTAACTCATCTGGTCTTTGAATCAAAGACTCATTTCATAGCTTTCAAAACATTTCAATTCCATTTCAAACTTGAAACCTTTCAACACAATTTGGAAATCCTTTCTTAAAATGAAAGCTATTATTATTGAAAACAAGTAGTTTTCGTTTCGAAAAAATCCAGTTATATTTATGCGAGTTAAAACCCTTGAATTAAATTCAAATTCCGAAATCAATACCATTAAAATGGTTTAACCCATATATAACTTGTACAGCATCTTTAATCCCTAGTTTCAAATCATAGAATTCAATTTCAAACTTGAATTCGAATTTAAATCAAAATTTCAAGATATCCAAAATATCTTTAAAACTCCTTTCAAAAGCTTTTCATATTAAACCCCAATTTCCAATTTCAAAATCAATTGAAATTAAAATTTCAATTTCAAAAACATTGAATTTAAATCATCTGTGACTTAACTGATTTCCACGTGAAATCCATATTTGTGTGTGTAAAGGTGTAGTCCAGGGGTTTCACACACAATAGTGCAACATCATTCAATCATCACAGATCAAGATACAGAAATATAGTTGATAAGCGGTATAAATTATAACGCTTATCTTTCATTCACCGATCACAGATAAATATGTGAAAATTCAATACAGATAAATAAATCACAGTTCACAGTTCAAATCACACAATTCATATCACAGAACATCACACATCAGGGGTATCAAACAATCCAAAACATTCCATAGAATCTAACCATCCATAAGTAAGATTAATTTAATCATCTGATTTATTTAAATCAAATTAATTACTAATGAATAATTTACTCATCCTGGCTAATTAATATTAATTAATTACAAATCATTTGAATTTATTATCCTTTAATCATTTATTAATTAAAATCAATTAACCTTTAGTCATTAAATAATTAACTCTTTAATTAATCCCATTGAGTAATTATCCTTTAATTACTTTTATAAAATAATTATACTTTATCAACTACATTAAGTAATTGTACTTTGATTACTTAAACTTTAATAAATCAAAGATAAACCATTTATCTTTCTAAATTACTTAATCATCATTTACATCAAATGCTTGAAATCATTTTATTTTGAAAACAATTAGAGATTAAGTAAGATAATTTGTCTAATACAAAATTTTATAAACCAAAACAATTTTAAAACATTTGCTTTAAAACGTAAAATCCTGTTATCTTACAATAACCCAAGCAAAACTGAACTCCTCCTCGAGTAAATCCCCAAGTCTACTCGCGTTATATCTCATCTTCGAGTAAAACCCTATTCGACTCGAGCTTATTCCCGAGCAAACTATTTCTTCACCAATCCACAAAACTCACAGATACCCACCTGACATGCGTATACATGCACGGACGAGCGTCGTAGCTCCGACCATGGCCACCACCTTCCACATGTCATCCTCGACCTATACGAGCATCACGAACATCCAAAACCAAGAATCGATGACGAAATCGAATTTGAGCAAAATCGAATATCACTTGAACCAAAACCACTAACTTCTCGACACTCATTCGACCACCTCCGGTCATCAAAAAAATATGATATTCCACCCAAACCTTCGCCGACGTCAAAGCTTCAAGTTTCTAGAGTCATGCTGAACTCGATGCACCAGAGGGAGAGGAACGATCAAATTTCCCAGCTCGTCCCAAACTAGGGTTAGAAACTGAACTTGCTCGTCGCCGACACCATGTTGATCAGACAACCCTCCGGATATTTTTCCAAGCCTCTCGTTGTACCTTCCCCTATCTCCAGACCAAGCCCCGACCACCCAGAATTCCCCCATCACTAGAAATCACTCAAAATACATTTTCTGATCAACTTCAAATATCTCTCTCGATCCCAAACTATAAATTGGGATTTAACTGCTAAAATTCATTATTTTTTATTTTGATCTGGATTATATATGTAAATCAAAGAATTGTGTTACTTGAAATTTTCATGTTTATAAGTTGCCCACTGTCTTCCTGATTTCCAGAAAATTTGCAAACTTATTGTACTTAAGTATATTTTTAAATCTTAGCTTATGTTTAAACAAACATATCTTGTTTGAAATTCACAACTTATAAGAGGATGTATGAAGAAAACTTGATGTTTTTCTTTCAAGATTTTTTTTAACCTGTCAGTAAACAAAGATATGCATATGTAAATAGACATGCACACTTATATTAGCACATATATCTACAAGCATGCAGACATAATTAACAACTAACAAACATTTTTCACAACAAACTTCAAGTATCAATTCAGATATCAAAACATATAGATGGGTTCAAGTGAGTTTGCTCACCTGTACTTGGAACAGAGACAAGCTTGAAAAAAACTGGAATGTTTCGAATAGCAGAGAACAGGCTTTGCATTTGAAAAGTGAGAATGCTTTTAACTGAAACTGGAATCTATCTTTGATTCACATCTGCATTTGATGGTTGATCTTGCATCTGTTACTTGTTGTTTAATCTAGCTCTGATTTCCAGGTTTGAAATTATATGTTGTAGTTTGTTTGAAACAACAGCTTGAGTTGAATCTTGTTTAGTTGCATTTGAATGGTTTGTTTTTGTATTTCCAGTTTTCCATTTCTTTCTTTTGTTTTAAATCTGCATCTTTGAAGCTTGATGATGTTTGAGTTGATATATAAGAGAGAAGTTTACAGGGATGTATTATTTTGTACAGGTTGTATAATTTTTCTCTTGTTTGTACAACTTAAGCAGAGATTTTCTCATTACTTGGTGGCTGAATTGATTTTTAAACAATTCGAATTGACAAAAGTATTGCTAGCATTTAATGCCAAGGTACTTTATGTCTTCATGCTTATATTTTTCTTCATTTCTTTATGTTGTCTGTTTTCACACTTACGCTTGAATGTATATATTTGCTTTGTTTTGTATTTAAATGATTTGTTTACTTCAGCCTACATACTTATGTTTGAATATAGTTCTTCTTTGGGGCTGAGATAATATAGTTTTGGTGGCTGCATTTATTACTTGTACAATTACCTTTATTTTATTTGATTTGTACATAGATATTTATGTCTTCCTTCTTTTACAAGTGTACATATTAATCTTCATTTGTTTCTATGAACATATTTCTTTTATAAGCCTTCATTTCGTATGTACTTATATGATTATATACATATCTTTTCTGGCAACTCAAGATTTTATACTTTCTTTTGTCTTCAAGTCTGGTTTCATACTTGCACATATATAATGTTGTCTTTGTTTTCATGAGTACATACTTGTTTAAATTTAGCTAATGGGTCACTTTATATTACACAATTCATCTTAATTTTTTTTCAAGTGTTCATACTTAACTATGTATATATGTTTGTTTCTTTTCTTTTTGACTTGTCTTTTATAATATTACTTTATAATATAAGTTTCTATTTTAAATTTGTTGTTAGATTTTAGTTAAGTGTTAATTTTATTTTTATAGTTCATCTCTTATTTATTTATTTCTTTTTCTAACATAAACCATCAATTTCTAAATTTAAAATTACTTATTTATTTATTTTGATACTTGTGTCAAATACCTACAGTTATATTTATTTTTAAACCATTCGTCAAAGATTTAAATTCAAATCAAATATACATGTAAATATAAATTCAAGTTTACTCATATATGCCCGTATACATATATATATATACACTCACATATATATACAATATACAATATTTTTAAATTTAAATTGATTTAATATATAATTTTTTTGGTTTCGGGGAAACTCAAATCGATTTATCAATAAATTTCACAATTTTTATTCAAAAATTAATTTAATTATCAATTTAAACTTAATTAAAATCCGGGGTCGTTACAATTAGGCCCATTAAGGTACAAGTTGTTACAAAGATTTTGTAAATAGAAATTATTTGGTAAATGACGAGTTCAAGAATTTTATTATATATAAGTGAATTTTAAGGACTTATAATTTTATTTATTTACCGTTGATCATAAAAATATCTAAAGGGTATTCATGAACTGATATTTGAAATATATATTTTTATAGTGATGAGTTGATTTTAGCTAGATCCAATAGATGGGAAGTTTATAAAATAATATTTTGAAGTAATCAAAATTTGAATGCAATTTATTATTTATTGAATGAAAATCATCATTTATGGGATTTGTTACATATATTGTTAAGTGAATTTTTGGAAGCAATATTGTTTTAGATGATATAAAATATTAGTTTGATGGATTAATAGTTTTAAATGGATTTGGAAATAAATGAGGATTTTAAATAATGATTTTGAAATTATATATTTGGGTTTGGAAGTATTTTTGGATTTGAAGCAATGTACTCTTAATTAGTGTTTAAAAGTAATTGAAAAATTCAATTTTCTCTATGGTATTTCCATAATATTATTGAAGTAGAAATTAGAAATGAGAGGATTTTTGAGGTTTTAAGTTTATTAAAGCGATTGAATAAAGGGTTCATTGAAACCGAATAAGTTGTTTTAAAATATGGGTTTTTGGAATTAAATGAGTGAGTCAATATTTATTATTTTAAAAAAGAAGGAAATAAATAAAAGAGGTGTTTTATCGTTAAATTTAATTGCAGTAATTTTATAAATAGTGGAGAAAAATTAATGTAAAATGTGTTTAAATAAAACCTTCATCTCTTTAATTACTAGTTTAATAATATTTTGATGCACGTATGAATGTTTATTAATTTGAGTGCTACGAACGAGATGAAGTTAAATCCACTCGTTGTGTTGATTTATGAAATAATGAAAATATAGAATAATGAATTGAAGAAAAATTAAGCGATAGTGAATTAATAAGGGAAGTGGAAATTTATTCAATGTTGATTAATTTAGGATGTTACGTATATTATTATATTTCACCAAGTGGTATGAGACATCCGTGTGGAGTATATTTATTTATTCAACACTAGTATAATGTTGGGTAATTCATTGAAGACTGAGTATTTAATACTTGGATATCAGTGATTTATGCTATATTATACATGTATAGTAATTGATATTATTAAGATTTCTGACTTGACGTATGCGATGTATTATATTATTTCTTTAGTTTATTTTAAAGAGGGGATATGATTATCTTTTCTTTTGAGTGAATCGAGGCGTGCCATGTGGAATTTTCTAACAAAAGATGTGATAGCCAGAAGTTTTCCTAGCCCTATCCTAGCTTGATCGACCGCGGGGTCGCTCCCTGATGATTGCAATGATTTGGCCCTACCGTCACATGTCACAGTCCACTACATGGGCCAACAGGATGAGGAGTACAAAATGAGGCGAGGTGGTTGACGATGGGAAGCGAGGTATGAGGAAGCAAGGATGTGAGGATGCAATGTGCGTTTATTTTCCAGCTAAAGACTGGTGAGGACACTCACATAAATTTACGAGTAGGGTCTCCCTTTGCATTTGAGAAATGGCATGGCTTAGATGTAGACTTTGCTTTTGGCAGTACATTAAAAGTAGCAGTAGGTATGCTATGGCACTAAATAAGATGAAACTAAAGAATAAAATGAATAAATCGAATACATTTAAATAAATCTGAATGAATTGGTGTGCAATTTGTGCGATGTGTGTGATTGTGATATATGTAATAATGTGTGATGCATGTGATGTGTGCGATGGATGTTCGATGTGTGTGGTGTGATGTATGTGTTGGATGCTTGAGGTGCATTGTGTGACATGTGTGATGGTGTTCGATGTCTTATGGATATTTTGATGTATAATGTGTGCAATGATATTCGTTATGTTGTGGATGTTTTATTATTTCTTTGATGGATTTCTTTATTATGTTATGCATATGTTATTCCCTGAGATATTGTTTGTGTACTCATATTTGAATTTAGACAAAGTCTGACCCATTTATTATTTATATAATACTTGGGTCAGTCTGAGACATTTCAGGTCCAAGGATGATATGACCAGATTTTCTTATTGGGCTAGTTGGAGGCTAGATAATTAGCAGTATTTTGTATCGTCATATTAACTCGTGTATGTATATATTGTTGGATTATGACTATTGGATTTATCTTATATATATATTTGAGAATGAGTGGGAATTTGAGTTATTTTTGTATCCCACTCAGACTTATGTAATGTATTATATTTTTATCGTTGTGTTGATGATTCTGTGTTCTCTGTGATTTATCATATATTGTGATTGTTCTATCCTCGGGAACCACACGTGTTTATTGCTTGGTACCGATATTATTTATGTCGAGGTGAGTGGTTTTTATATTAAGAGATGTATTCAGTGTTGGCTCAAGGGAATATTCACGTGTGTCTCATCCACATCTCCTCGTTCTCCATTTTACTCGACGGTATTACACTGTAATACTCTTAGGTAATATGGGTGTAGAGATGAGCTGTCACACAAATGACAAGTAGTGTTTATTAATTTGCCCTTAAGTCGCTAATTTAGAACGCATGGACCATTAGAGCTCAAATACCATTGTTGAAACCTAGTTGGTCGGAATTAGGTGAAATATGTGGATTTTCAAAAAAAGAAAATCCTACTTTGGATCATATTGGGCCTATGAAATTTAAAGGGTTATAATAGATCCAATCTAATATATTTGAATAAAATCAGATTTTGTTTTTTCTGATTTAATTAGTTAATGAATTTAATTAAATGTAATTTATATAGTTTATGAGCTTACCAATATATGCTTATGTGTGTAAAACATGCACATGCAACATAATGAACGGTGTACATGGTTAAGTTTATACATAAGTAGAAACTGTGATTTATATCTATTATGTATGCTTCACACACTATGTATATGTGTGATTTGCCAAAATTAATATTTTGTTAATAAAATGAAAATAAATATATAATATGTATATAAATGTCGAAATATAATCTATAATGTATAAAATATCACTTAGAAAATATCTTTTATATTTTGAAAGAATATGATTTTCAAATTTATTTATTTTAAATAAATATTTAATTTGAACTATTAAACATATTTTAAATTGAAAATTAAATCTTAGATCCAAATTTATAGTTTATTAAAGATCGTAAATTTGAATTTATTTTAGTAATAAAATATACATAATTAGAATATAGATATATGTTGAAAATTATTATGATACTTAATTAATTAATTAATTAATATATTGTTTAAAACATTTATATATTGCTAAATATTATAATATATATATATGTGTGTGTGTGTGTGTGTGTATGTGCGTGTATGTACAAAAATTACTTCGACCAAATTTTATTTATTAATGTCCAAAAACATTTCTATTAATATACACGTACATATTGTATTAATATATAATTATATTAAAATATGAAATTAGTTTTATAATATTGTTAAATATTTAAAATTAATTATAAATATAATATGATTCATAATATTTTTTTATTAAAATCCAAAAGTATTTTATTAATATATGTTTATAGTATGTTAAACATATAATTATATTTAAATATTATATTTTAATTTTATAATATTATTAAATTTTTAAAAAAAGTATAAATATAATACGATTTATAATAAATAATCTATTTTTTGCCGAAAATAAATTTAGTCTAAATATTTTTGTGTTAGTTAATTTGAATTTAAAATATGTATATATAAAAGTGTTAGTTTATAAATATATTTATAAAGTATATTTTACAATTTAAAAATCATTTATATATAAATATAATTTGTAACCATGGCGAAATATATAATATACACATATATAAGCGGTGATAATTAACACTAACATATTATAAATATCATACACTATCATATAAATTACAATTGTAAATAAAAGATGCACCTAATGTGATATACTTATAACTCATACTTTGATCTGGATGGTCCCCATGATATCTTAGAGCCACGCTCTCTATTGCAAACAGTTAAAGTGCTAACACAAGATCTATATTGGATTATTTATTTGGAGGCCAAATTCTGAATATATAGTGGGGTCTAGAGAGAAATATCTTGCATAATTCTCTCTTACCAATTCAAACACAAAGCCACCATGCCCCTCATCTCTTGCCGCATGGAATAGGGTCCATTGTGGACCAATACACCCACTCTACCCATTAATAATTTATTCGATTTGAATCCAATTTAAATCGTCATCGATATCATATATTGATATGTATATATATAACTTTTATATATGCACCCAATAAATACTAATAGCAGCCCAAACTATTCCAGAGGCAACTCTATTTTACAAAATAAATGTCATATAATATATAAAATAATTAATATTTCATGAATATTAATTAATTTATAACTATTATAAATTAATTAAACCCAGTAGTGTTTCAGAGACCGAATAGATTTGATTGTGTAACTCGCAGGTATGAATTTAGCCAGGGATTAATATTTAAACAATTTAAATACTAATGTTCACACATCACCTTAGCTAGTGATGTGACAGTTTGACTTAATTCATCGCTTGTAAGTCTCATCACTAAAATCTAATTTTACAAATTCAAGTGGTAACTTTTAGAAACGATTATTCAAATCAATTCTCATCGTCGACACTATATCACTTTAGGACTCATGGATTTTGATTGTGGTCAAAATTACAACATCATCCACATTCAACTAGTTTAGTCCATAAACAAGGTCATTGGTTCAATAATAACATTTATTATTAACCATACTACTTTGGACAGAGATTTTGACTTTGACTCGACTACATTTAACCGTGATACTGATCTCATACAACCAAGGAGACGAATTCTCTATTGAATAGTGTTTCACTTTCCATGCTTTAATTTAGACCCAACTATAGTCACTTAATGGATGTCATGACATGATTTAACAATAATCAAAGTAGAGTGTCTATATTGAAGTTCCATAGTATTCTCAAGTCAAATGAACAATGTAACATCGTCACTTGAGATTTCCTGTTTGACCTAATTGTTATAAAGTAATGGAAAACCTTCGGATAAGTCATTCCACAGTCATCTAATAGCTATTAGTATATGACCTCTTAGTGCCCCCCAGCAGCAATGAATAATACACTGCCTATCATTTGGAGAGAGTCACGTACTCTTGTCTCATATGGATGTATTGATATAATTTCTCAAAACATCTTGACCATGAATATTTAAAATAATATGTTATTATTATTGCAATAATTTTCTCATGGTTACAACTCCTTGTAATTATCATCATATAGCATATCATTTAAGGATTTTATATTAATTATATTTAAATTAATTAGTGAGTATATATATCACAATATATTTACTAAAAATAAAGAACATTTGTTTTGAATGAGATTTCATTACAGAATTGATAATTTATAATAAATTATAGAATTTCCCCTAAGGCATACCCTTAACTCCTTCAATTATCATCATGAATTTTCACAATGTCAATAATGTTTTGACTACCTATTTGGGTGGTCAAGTGGTTAGGCGTTTAAATGAGTTACAGAATGTAACAACCTGCCTTTTGATTCCCAAAAGTCGACACTAATACATCTACGGTATTCACGTGCCGAACATCCAAGTACCAGAAAGACGCATCGTAAGAGTGAAAGAAAGAGACAAAACAAAATCTCACAAAACGTGATGAGTAACATATAATACACAAATGATCTTTACAAAAGAAAAACTGAAGTTTAATATACATACATTAATCAGAGTATAATTAACATGTCATCAGCCCTAGACAGTTATAACAGCCTGCCCTTACAACTGCTGATAAATACAACAAGAACAAAATAGCAGAAGATTAAAGAAAATATGAGAGTACGTCTTGGAGGATCCAACTCGTCCGTTGAAAGCTCCAAAGTGTCCAGCTAAATTTGGAAAATATGCTTGGGCTGACCCGGGCATTATAGGAAAACAATGCCCGGGTCAGTATGGTAAAACCAGCGTAAGAAACACAATCAAATGGATTACTTAATGCTATAAAATCTTTTGAAATAATGGTATCTCATAAGGTCATGCCACACATAAGCATGGACAGGTTTGTACCTTACGATAATCAAACCATTATTAAAATCCATCAATGTTATAATATTATCTAGGGGTTGAAAGTATAATAATCAAGCAGTTGTGATGTCTGTGAGTGTACATCACAATAATAATAGGTATACAATCAGAAACCACTAAGGCGCGTTCGCTAATTGTGTAGGATTTCATGGAGGGGCCCTTAGAACCCTTGGGGATGGTTCTCCTGCACAAGGATTAGAGATATCCTTCCAAAGCAGCATACATCCCTAGTGATGTACTATAGAAAATACATAGCTGGTCCCCATCGGTCAAGCTGAGTGCATCACTCTCGCATGCATAACAATTGTAGGTAACTCTAAGATAAAGTCGACTGCACTCTTATGGGTTAGCTAAACCCCTGGATATGCTTCTTATCTCTGCTTTTAGTCATATCCGCTAGTGAGGCTACGTCCGGCATTTCAGCACACGAGTCGCCATCTGAATAGATCTCGAAACCTCATATGGATTCCCATACCTCTACAGGTCTTGGAATCACACATGGATTCCCTTATCTTAATAGATCTTGGAATCACACATGGATTTCCACACCTCAACAGGTCTTGGAATCACATATGGATTTCTACATCTCAATAGATTACGAAACTCCTCAAAGCATAGAACACGTATATGGTTTTGGAGTGGTTATGGTTTCGAGTCATCTTATATAAGTACAAACCCCCTCCCTCGCTTACTGGGCACTCCAAAAACCAATCGATGATTTTCCAGTAAAGTCAACTACGGTTCTTTTAGAAATATACAAACAATATACAGGAACGGGGATCACCCCTAATTGTTTATGTGTACGGAAGAACGGAAACCAGGACATACGATTGTCATTCCCTTTCTTTCCATTTTTAAGAGATTAGTCCTGCGGGATCGTGATCTAGTTCTTTCGTATAGCTCAAAAAAAGAAAAATAGCGATTTCGATCAGCTAAAGGGAGTCTGCAAGACTGGTGAATCCACTAGGGAAAACCTAATTTTGGCAGTTCGCGAGCTAGTACTTTAGTTATGAGTGCCCCAGTAACACCAGGGGGAAATGTTTTTCTCGAATTCTAAGCTTTCTTCTTGGCCCCAGGGAGTTCACCAGGTATAGGCTCAGGAAGCAAGCAACAACTGCTGAGGATCCTGGAACGAAATTAGTTTTTTCAATAGGCTTTTCTTCATTTGGCTAACAATTCCCACATCTGGAAAGGGGGCGAGCGAAGGAAAGATGATCTGGTACATAAGTCTGCGAAGAAACTCGGCCAAGTGGGCATAGATTCTATCCTATAGTCATAGTCTAAGAATAACTTAACTAAGCCTGGGCAGCCCGAACATAATGACGAGAGGCGACCCCAACCCAATGGACTACTATTTGAACAAGAACTTCCAAGCAAGGTGACCGATCCTAGTATATTAATTGGGGACCGATCCAGGATACTTAACTTAGGGAGGTCCAAGTATATTAGGTATATTAATGGAGATCGCTTATGCGTAACACTAGCAAGTGAAAGTGTTAGTTCAATTTTCACAACAAATAACTTAGATTCGATTATTTGGGTATGTGAGAAAGTCAAAGTTAGTACAACGTCTTATTCAGGTTGCGGGGTAGAGCAATTTGGTAGCTCGCAAGGCTCATAACCTTAAGGTCACAGGTTCAAATCATGTCCCCATGTAAGTGGATTAAGGTGCTTGCGAACTCAAAGATAAAGAGAACCTATCATTTGTCCTAGAAGAACAGAACGAGATTTACACGTACAGTACAACATCAATGAAGATGAATGTACCATGTAACTCACGTGTTTCTTTTAGATATTTCCAGAATTATCCTTCGGTGTTAAGTATGGAAAGAGAGTTTCCATTCCACCAAAATTAAGAGGGATTACTCAGGCCAAGATTTGATAGTCGGTTATGTAACTATCAAATAAAAAAACAAACAAATCAAAGTATAATTTCATAATAAACTAAGCATGCTTAAGCCTATAAACAACCACTAAGCCTCTTTAATTAGTATTTTTATTAATTAAAACACTATGTAAATACTTGGAAATCATTTCTTTATACTTATCTCAATGGAATAAGTATATTCACAAAACACTATATTTTCAATACTTATAAATTATAACCATATACTTATCTTAATGGGATAAGTATATTCACAGAACCAAGGAAGATATCATATTTTCCAAAATTATATTGGGTTGGTCAAAACAATTGTCATTTAAAACATTGTTTACTATAAACCCAAGACACTTATTCTTCTTAAATTGAAAATATAAATTTTCTAAATCATACTTGAAAGGGGTTCCCAAATGTCTAAGGTAGATAACTTTTACAATGTATAGAAATCATAGAGTTTCAAAACTGCATCCATAGCGACTATCGCTATATAGACCATAACCCTTTAAAACTTGTTTTATAATTAAATAGCCTTTAAACCCCATTTCCTTTATTTATAAAATATCATTTGAAAATCTGTTCTATTATATCTATAAAATATGCTTTATAAATCATCTCCTTTATTATAAATATTATTGATACACACTTTTAATAAATCACTTTATTAAATTAAACTCAATTAATTAAATCATTCAATTAGCTTCATTAATTACAATGGTTAATTAACTTTAAACACATTTAATTAACTAATTAATTAACTAAAATATAATTAGTAGATTAATTAATTAATTTAATTACCATAAATAAATAATTAATTAACTTAAACACTATTAAATTAAAAAAATGGATTAACTTGAAAGACCCCATTAATAAATAATTAAAACATCTTTAAAACAATATATTCATATAATTAAAGAACTTAAAAACAACATTAATAATATAATTGAATTACTTAATCATTTGCTAATAAAATAATTAATTCTTAAACATCATTATTAAAAATACCGTTTAACTTAAAATGTTATTAATAAAATAATTACTTAACTTTTTAAAACATTCTTAATTAAAATAGTTAAGTAAGTTTCGGGAGGGGCATAGCGACCACTTTGGTACATAAACAAGCTACCATTTATTTTCATATCTCAAAGGGGTTTAGATGTCAATGTCATATTCAATATGGCCAGGCTACCCAGCTTATAGCACTCAACCATTAACAATCAATAGTTAATTCATCATTTATTCATTATTAATTAATCCATAAATTAATTAGTTGCACAAATCAACATTATACTTGGCAAGTATAGTATAGAGATTAATTCTGCTTAATAGGTGTCCACAATAATCTATCCAATTCAATTTAACTTAATTGTGTTTTTTTTGGCCAAATAGATATCACTGAGAAGGTATAATAAATTTAACGACGTTATTATTCAAAATAATGTAATTAAATTTAGTCACTAGCATTTTATCATAAATTTATACATTGCCAAATCTATCAACAAATTACACTATTAGGTTGTATTCGTCAATACGAGTACAACACAAAAATCCACGTGTAAAACGGATTTCATACGAACGAGATATGACATGTTTAAATCAACTAACTTAATAAATATTAAATAATTAAACAATTTCCTCACCCAAATATTAGGGCCCAAAGCCCATTACCCTTCCTAAACTCGAAACCCGCATAGCTCCATCTTCTCAAAATCACATGGCTGAACCCAATTTCGAACACCCTTGTACCCATTAACATGCACGGAGCTCCGGCCACGCATCACCAAATCCAAGCCTACCGACAAGTCCCACTCCTCGACCTCGACTGACTACACCTCCCCTTGCCTACTCTGGCACCCTTGGTCAAATTCTGACCGACACACCCCATTCAAATTTCGTGTTCCAGGTTTCAAAATTACCCTCCCCGCCTCGTCCGTAAATGTTGCAGCCACCCTAAACACAACCATGCTTCACCAATTTTGACCATAAGTTTCTATTCTCCAAGCTAGAGCCAACGACAATCCCTCTTCGTTAATCGTCGTTAAACCTTATCCCTAGTTTAGAACGACCATCGTCGACCACCACCGAGCAACACCAAATCTTAACCAAAAATACTACAACCCATCTTGAAGCTAATGCCACTAACGACGCTGTCTAATTCGAAGTGTTTTGAGAGAATTAAAATTTTGGATTTTAAAGGCAAACTTTATCATTTTACTGTAATCGAGCTACCTCAGCCACTATACTCGACGAAAACCCCAACGAACATTTTTATAAAATACTAGGAACAAGACTAGATAGCTTTCATGCTGGACATCAGAACTATAAATGGGTGGTTGGTGAGTTATTGATTTTTGAAAGTGGAAAAAATGGAAAATTGTTTCATTTTCACAGAATAGAAATGGAAAGAGGAAGAATAGTGTTCTTATAACTCTCTGTAAGTATATTTACAGTAGCCTAACATTAAATTTCAAACCAAATTGCAAACATCAGACTTTAAAAACACTAAATTAAATCATGGTTATCATTTAAAATCATAAATCAAACTATTAGCAAATTTGTCACAACACTTATTATTTCCAAGGTATGAAAAGTTTAGTGTTCTCACCTTCTACAAATCCAAATCCAAGCTTAAATTTTGAAGTTTTTATCTTGAGTGTTTACAAAAAATTTATTTTTATTTTTAGAAAATAGAGAAGGTGAAAAAGATGAGATTTAGAATGAAAAATGAAAATGAAATATTGGAAGCAGAAGTGAATATAAAGAAGATGAAATGAAATAAAATAAAATAAGCTATATACTAAAATGCTCGTAAATTCAAAAATTCAACTTTTCCATCTTACCTAAGTTATCAACATGTCACCTACATACCAAGCATTTGAAGACATGGTGGATATTAGAGAGGGTTTATGTACCTTTAGCTAACTTTGTGCTTAAGCTTCAATTCCATCCTTTCATTTCATTTTCAAATAAAATTAATTTATTATTATTGTTATTTTACTTATTTACACATTTAAAAATAAAAATGTTTCTTTTAAAATTTTTAAATGATATTTTTAAAATATAACCAAAGGTATTACAATCTTTTACAATTTGTTGTTCGATAAAAAGTTGAAAATCCGAAAAACATGTTTCGGTCATATTTTCAATTTTGCATCAAACTACCTATTTTAGTAAACAAAATTTGAAAATGAATTCCCAATCATTAGATAAAAATTAAAAGAGGGTTATTTAATTATTAAACCATTAATCGAATTTTAAAATAAATTAAATATATTCCCAAATCAAAGCGATAAAATTCCATATCGTTACACAGGAGGTGTAGTTCGACTCCTGGCACATACATTTATTGGCAATAAACTAACTCCCACCCTTTCACTTGCCCGAGGTCTTCTTTCTGGGTTCAATTCAAATTCCTTGACTTTACAAGTAGTTGGTTCTCTAGTTTTGAAAAATATCTTGAGTCGTTGATCCAATGATATAGGGACTATATTAATTAATTTACCGATATTAACTTAAATGTGCACAACAAAATGTTAAAACTATTTCAAATGATAAATTTATAACTTGTTTCCTTTTATGAATTTTATTCTATTTTATTAACACAGATTACTTGCTATACTCTGAAAATCCCCATACGTGGAAATAAATAGAAGCTTCAAAGTATATTTTGTCTTTTGATGATTGAAATTTTGTTTCGGTTGAAGTTTCTTTAATACTTCTGTTTACTTCCAACTTTCAAATAAAGATACAGCTCAAGACAAAAAAGTACGAACATCAAAAATTCATATGGCCAACCTCAATCATCAGGGAGAATGGCAATGATATTAACGATGAACTTACTTTAGTTATTATGGTAAGCCTGTTTTGGTCAATGTTTGTAAGTAAAAAAATGTAGCTAAAATAGTTATCAACATATTAAAACATGGATTAGTGGCTCTAAATAAGAATTAAAGATACTACGTACTTAATAAAATTCTCTTAATGGGGCCACATCTCCACTCCAAAACTAAAAAACCTCAAGTTTGATCAAGTAAAAGATGAAGATGTGGTCCTTGGACTTTGGTGAGAAATCGGAAAAGAAAATATCCTACATAATTAAAGAGACCTAAGTGATTATTCTCAAAGTTTGGTGCAGTATCAGTAAAAATAAAACCAATCAGTTAGATCTAACCATCTTCCTTGTGCATCTGGTGTTAAAACTAAAATGTAGAGCAACATTCAAAAACCAATAAAATGCATCCATTGCAATGTTTTACAGTCCTAATTTTGATGAAGAAGGGGAATATGAGGTTTTAAATAACCCAACAATGAAAAATAATGCAATGAAGTGGGAAAATTCTAAATACATCCATGTAGTGGGAAGAAGACCAAACTGCATGTATCTCAAGAGTAAGCTAAGCCGATTTGGGAACCATAATGTGATATTATTATTTCTCTCAACAAAACAGTTTTATTTTATTAAATCCAAATAAAATAGGAATTTTTAAAAGGTAACTAATGCATGTCGATGGATAATTGGAGGTAAAGCATTTATTGTTTAAAAATGGAAACCATGCCTCAATCTTGACAAAGACCCTTTGTTAATATTACACGTATGCATAAGGCTACCATACCTTACCATAACCATTTAGGATGTTGAAATAATATGTAGAATTGCTTGCATATATGGAAAATGAGTTACTTATGATACAATTGGAAAAATGAATTGTTTAATTTATGCGAGAGTATGAGTAGAGTTAAAGGTAGAGGAGTAACTTTAGCTGTTAGAATTTGGTATAAAGCTATTAGGATTTGGTATAGAGAGGAGGGTGAGAGAGAATCAACATCAAGTATAAAGGAACTACATTATATTAAGTGGATTAGATTGAAATTATTTCTATATTTATTCAATAGCCAACAAAGCCTTATATAGGCAATACATAGTAGCCACTGCACTAGCCCACCACACTAATTATTAGGAACACATATTAAACATTGTGTCGACTAACTTAAACAAAAACAACTTCCAACACCCTTTATTAAACTAGATGCGCTACCATCCTGTTTACAAAGTTGCACCATGAAACAACTGTTTCTTGGTTACTTTCTCATCTTTCATTCATGACTTTAGTTACGATTTTGATCTTCTATTTGGCTAGGCATACTCAACTGTTTTATGTTGATTAGTGCATCACTTATGAACTATTGACAAACTCTTTTAATGTCATCTTTAGAATCTCAATTCCATACTAAGGATTTGTCATACCTTAACACATATATCCGCCCTTGATATTGCTATATAGTTCATCTTCCCAATGAGCTCGAGATGCAGCTCTTCTTTCTTTACTTGTTGGATGACATAAAACCAAACCCGCTTCATTGCAGTCCTGCCTACTTCACTTGCAGGCATGCCTATCTTCTCTTAGGCATATCGTCAAATGGTTTTTAAGCACTATGTGAATTGACCATTCTCACTGTGCCATAGAATCTTCGCATTGTCGCCTCTTGATAGCACAAGTGTTTGTGCCAAAATTGGTCACAAACCCTGAATGTAATGAAAGCACTAGTGTTTACACACAAATCCTTAGTATCCAGTCACAAATCTCAAATCCAGAAGATGTAGAGAGTAAAAATGAAGAAATAACAAAATTAAAATGAAAGAAAGTAAGAGAAGACACAAGATTTATAGTGGTTCGACTATCTCCGGCCTACGTCCTCTTTGAATCGATCCTTTTATTTCCTTTATACCATGGTTACAGTTACAATCCTTTGAATATCAATAGCCAAAAATGGTAGAGTTTTTCCAAAAGAGAAGAAGATAAAGAGGAGCCAAGAAAAAAGACCCCTTTTTAGTTGCAATAATGGAGGTGCTATTTATAGGTGTGGAGCCGGAAATATCTGCCTTGAACCTTGGAATACTCTTTCTCAAGTCCAGATGGGCCCACATGATCGATCTGGAGTCATTTGGAATCGATCCTTGATCGATCCATAGTGAGTTCGTATCGATCATAAACTACTCCAATCGAGCTAAGATCGATCATGGTGAAAGATGATAGTGCAAAGTCCTTGCTCTCCAAATTTCATGAAGTTCCAATGCGTAGATTATGAGATATGATCGATCTAAGTTCGAGTTTGCAAGTGTAGGCTAATGATCTCGTATCCATCATCTCGTATCCATAGATGATGCGCTCCTTAATTCTCATATCGATCTGAGTCTTGTGTTGTGATCCATGTTTCGTGCTCCATTCCTCGACCACTTCTTTCGTATTGATCAATACGAATGATCGATACAAAATACACTTTCAAGCCTTCGAATCCATCCAGTGCCCTATCCTTCGTATCGATCCCATGCTTGCTCGATCGATACGAAATGTATCGAGACGAAGTTTGATCGATCCAAACCAAAAGTGCAGTGCATTATCCAAACCATATTCATCCTGGAGTTTCTAGATCGATACGAATTGTATCGATATGAATATCGATCGATACGAACCAAATGCCATAATGATCGATACGAAAGTATCGATGCGAAACCATTTTTCACCAATATTGATCCATCCATAACTTGAGCGTATGAACTCTGATTGACCTAAAACTCGAAACGTAGCCTCACCGGGCCTTGTTTATCATTCCCGATCGATCCCACCTTGATTGGAGCTTGGTCCATTTTTAACGGTATCGATCATAAACTTGTTTCCAATCGATCTCCAATCCTGATATCCATCATTTTTAGCCAATTTGTTGATATCCCGGCCTTGACCAAAAGACGGGGTAACATTTTCCCCCCAAAACATGCCTTGTATTAGGAAGGCGTGTTTTGAATAGCTTTAAATCCGACATCCAAAATCCATACTCCATTGATAGCCATACCATCCAATCCATAATTCAATCCATTACCAAGCAATTCCATCCAAGTCCAATAGCCAAATCCGCGACTGTTCCGAGTCGACATCCAGATCCGGGACCGCTCTGGGTCCTTAGCCAAATCCTTAGCCATTCAAAGCTGAATCAATATCCATTACACATCATGGAAGCCAGTAACCAAATCTTACGATATCTTCGGTTCATTGACGGCCTTCTCTGGACCCTTGCTAAGCTCAATCCAAACTTAACGATTGAATAGGCAGATCCTGTGGCGCTCCGGCGAAGCAACCTATCCTTTGCACTCCGGTCCTAGTAGGGGTATATAGCGATGTTCTGGTCCTCCTAGACCGATCGTAGCCTCTTCGGGCTCTTGCTGGATACCATCCTATCACTCTTCGGTGAAGGGGAAACAACGTCGAGCGAGCCGATCCTGTCGCTCTCCGGCGAAACCGCGTCACTCCCTGTAATACGGCTTAGTATCCTTGAACATTAAGCGATGCCATGGCCTAAGTCCTTGATCGATTATAGCCACTCTGGGCACTTGCCGAACCCCGATCCAATCACTCTTCGGTGAATGGGGAACAAAGTCAATTGAGTCGATCCTGTCGCTCTCCGGCGAAGCGACTCACTTCCTATACTCCGGTCCCTGCCTTTTCGGTTAGGGAAATAAAGCCATCAATTTCCAACTGGTTTCCAGTATCCATCCATTAACTCTCCTGATAGGGATTTGTTTCAAAAAATCTAGATCCATTTATTAAATCCAAATTTCAAATGTTCAATGAAAAAACAAAAAAAACGAAGTGCTTCCTCTCTGGGTAGAGCAGTCTACTATCATCTCAGAGCATGCCTGGGAATCGCTCCGGTTCCCTTACATGTGTAAGTGTCATAGCCGCTTTATTTTTGAAACAAAACCAGAAAGATTATTTGATGATCGAAGTTCAAATCCTGAACTCGTCCCTTGCCATCACGATCAGCTGTGATGAGTCACGACCCTGATTCAGGGTCATTCCTGTTTGGTGTAGGCGGTAGCTACTCATGTTCTACCGTTGTTGTCTGGTTCCTTACATACTGTGGCAATCTGCCACTCCTGATGTGTTCTTCCACCATGTCCTTCAAGTGGCGACATTCATCTGTGGTATGCCCTTCTAGCTCATGGAATAAGCAGTACCTCCCGCTCTTGCGCTCCCGCTCTTTGGGATTCCCTCTGGGTGGTTTTCGATAGGGGAGTTGCCCCCATGTTTCCAAGTAAATTCATTCCAGATTCTCCACCAAGTCTGTGTATGTGGTGAATCTGGGTTCCCGGTCTCTCCTTCGTTTGTTAGAACCATCATATCCATCATCCTACTTTCGCTTTCTATTATCCATCCCACGTCCTTCTCTAGACGTTCCTTCGCCTTGCGCGGCGTTCACCTTTTGCCTTTCGGCGCATGCATCCTCTAATCGTATAAACCTTTCCACCTCGTGATAGAACTCCTCGAGATCCTGTGGTGGATCCCGTGCCAATGAGTCTTTGAACTCAGTTCCCTCTGCAATTCCTACTATCGCCGCCATCAAAATCATTGATGGATCCGGGCGATCCACCGAAGCCATGGCTGCATTGAACCGCATTAGAAAATTCCTTATGGACTCTCCTGTCCTTTGCTTCATCGATGCCAATGTCATTACGTTCTTGGGACATGTAACATGGACCCTGAATTGTCTCATGAAACATTACACTAGTTCGCCCCATGTCCTGATCGATCCATTCTCTAGCTGCCTGAACCAGAGCGCAGCCGAATTCGTCAAGTATAAAGGGAATCATCTTGCCATAACCTCCTCAGATGCTCCCAGCACTTCCATATGCCCGATGTATTTGGTTACGTGCATAGTTGGGTCTGACTTCCCATCATAGGCCTCCAGCTTTGGTAGTTTGAATTCTGGAGGGTTCCTTGCATTTCTGATATTTGGAGTGAACGGACTTCGACTAACTTCCTCAAATCCTCCGCTCTATAGCCCTCCTCTCATAATCCTTCTTATTAATCCACCCATTCGCTCGTCTCCATCCAAGGGTGGCCTCCTATATGCGTTTCCATCCTGCCCCAATGTCCTGGAGGGTGATCTGGGTAGTACTCTTCATGTTGCTCATTTACGTTTGCATTGGCCCCAGCCTGCTGAGCTTCATTCACGGGCCTTCCAATATCTGATCCCGAGGGTCTGCCCCCAGGCCTTTGCTGATTCCCTTTACGTCCTACATTCTGGTTCTGGATCTGACCTCCAGAGATTTCTACAGCTCCAACTCCTTGTTCTACATTGCCGGCAGCTGTGGTTGCTCCATTTCCTGGGTTCTGGGTTCCAACCATGCCCATTTGCCTGAAGAGATTCTGCATCATCTATTGTTGGCTCTTCAATAATCTCTCCTGCATGGAATCCATCATTGTTCGCATCTCATCCCTTGTGATGTAGATTAATGCCTGATCTGCTTCAGCTCCAAAGGAAGCCTCTTGACTTCCCTCTTGATGGCTCCTTTTTGGTAATATCCTTCTAACTGATTGCCTAACCATGGTTCCTCCTAGATCTGATCCTTTAGCTTTCCAAATCTGAACTCCAAATCCGATATAGCGGGTGCTAATTTTCTCAGTGAACGCACCAAAGTGTTTGCGCCAAAATGGTCACAAACGCCGAATGTAAAGAAAGCACTAGTGTTTACACACAAATCCTAAGTATCCAGTCACAGATCTCAAATACAGATGATGTAGAGAGTAAAAATGAAGAAATAACAAAATTAAAATGAAAGAAAGTAAGAGAAGACATAAGATTTATAGTTGATCGGCTATCTCTGGCCTACATCCACTTTGAATTGATCCTTTTATTTCCTTTATATCATGGTTACAGTTACAATCCTTTGAATATCAACAGCCAGAAATGACAGAGTTTTTCCAAAAGAGAAGAAGATAAAGAGGAGCCGAGAAAAAAGACCCCTTTTTAGTTGCAATGGAGGTGCTATTTATAGGTGTGGAGCTGGAAATAACTGCCTTGAATCTTGGAATACTCTTTCTCAAGTCCAGATGGGCCCACATGATCGATCTGGAGTCATTTGGGATCGATCCTTGATCGATCCATAGTGAGTTCGTATCGATCATAAACTGCTCCGATCGAGCTGAGATCGATCATGTTTAAATATGATAGTGCAAAGTCCTTGCTGTCCAAATTTCAACGCGTAGATTATGAGATATGATCGATCTAAGTTCGAGTTTGCAAGTGTAGGCTGATCATCTCATATCCATCATCTGGTATCCATCATATGGTATCCATCATCTTGTATCCATCATCTCGTATCCATCATCTCGTATCCATCATTTCGTATCCATCATCTCTTATCCATAGATGATGCGCTCCTTAAATCTCGTATCGATTCGAGTCTTGTGCTGTGATCCATGTTTTCGTACCCCATTCCTTAACCGCTTCTTTCATACCGATCGATACGAATGATCGATACGAAATACACTTTCAAGCCTTCGAATCCATCCAGTGCCCTATCCTTCGTATCGATCCCATTCTTGCTCGATCGATACGAAATGTATCGAGATGAAGTTTGATCGATCCAAACCAAAAGTGCAATGCATTATCCAAACCATATCCATCCTGGAGTTGCCAGATCGATACGAATTGTATCGATACGAGACGTATCGATACGAATATCGATCGATACGAACCAAACGCCATAATGATCGATACGAAAGTATCGATATGAAACAATTTTTCACCAATATTGATCCATCCATAAATTGAGCGTATGAACTTCGATTGACCTGAAACTCGAAACGTAGCCTCACCGGGCCTTGTTTATCATTCTCGATCGATCCTACCTTGATTGGAGCTTGGTCCAATTTTGACGGTATCGATCATAAACTTGTTTCCAATCGATCACCAATCTTGATATCCATCCTTTTTAGCCAATTTGTTGATATCTCGGCCTTAACCAAAAGGCGATGTAACATTTACCCCTCAAAACATGCCTTGCAGTACGAAGGCGTGTTTTGAATAGCTTTAAATCCGACATCCAAAATCCAGACTCCGTTGATAGCCATATCATCCAATCCATAATTCAATCCATTACCAAGCAATTCCATCCAAGTGCGATAGCCAAATTCGCGACTGTTCCGAGTCGATATCCAAATCCGGGACCACTCCGGGTCCTTAGCCAAATCCTTGGCCATTCAAAGCTGAATCAATATCCATATCACATCTTGGAAGCCAATAACCGAATCCTATGATCTCTCCGGGTCATTGACGGCCTTCTCTCGACCCTTGCTAAGCTCGATCCAAACTTAACGATTGAATAGGCAGATCCTGTCACGCTCCGACGAAGCAACCTATCCCTCGCACTCCGGCCTCGGTGGGGGCATATAGCGATGTCTTGGTCCTCCTTGATTGATCGTAGCCTCTCCGGGCTCTTGCTGGATCCCATCCTATCACTCTCCGATGAAGGGAAACAACGTCGAGCGAGCCGATCCTGTCGCTCTCGGGCGAAGCCGCGTCACTCCCTGCACTCCAGCTTAGTATCCCTGAACATTAAGCAATGCCATAGCCTAAGTCCTAGACCAATTACAACCACTCTGGGCACTTGCCAAACCCCGATCCAATCACTCTCCGGTGAATGGGTAACAACGTCAAGTGAGTCGATCATGTCGCTCTCCGGCGAAGCAACTCACTTCCTGCACTCCAGTCCATACCTTTCCGGTCAGGGACATAAAGCGATCAATTTCCAACTGATTTCCAGTATCCATCCCTTAATTCTCCGGATAGGGATTTGTTTCCCAATATCTAGATCCATTTATTAAATCCAAATTCCAAATGTTCAATGAAAAAATAGAAAAACTAAGTGATGCCTCTCAGAGCAGAGCGGTCTACTACCATCTCAGAGAATGCCTGGGAATTGCTCCGGTTCCCTTACATGTGTAGGCATAGCCGCTTTATTTTAGAAACAAAACCAGAAAGATTATTTGATGACCGAAGTTCAAATCCTGAACTCGGCCCTTGCAATCACGATCAGCTGATGACGAGTCGTGACCCCGATCCAGGGTCATTCCTGTTTGGTGCAGGCAGTAGCTACTCGTGTTCTACCATTGTTGTTCGGTTCCTCACATACTGTGGCAATTTGCCACTCCTGATGTGTTCTTCCACCATGTTCTTCAAGTGGCGGCATTCATCTGTGGTATGCCCTTCTAGCTCATGGAATAGGCAGTACCTCCCGCTCCTGCACTCTCGCTCTATCGGATTCCTTCTGGGTGGTTTTCGATAGGGGAGTTGCCACCATGTTTCCAAGTAAATTCGTTCCAGATTCTCCGCCAAGTCTGTGTATGCGGTGAATTTGGGTTCCCAGTCTCTCCTTTGTTCATTAGAACCATCATATCCATCATCCTGCTTTCGCTTTCCATTATCCATCCCACGTCCTTATCTAGACGTTCCTTCGCCTTGCGCGGCGTTCACCTCCTGCCTTTTGGCGCGTGCATCCTCTTATCGTATAAACCATTTTGCCTCGTGATAGAACTCCCCAAGATCCTGTGGTGGACCCCGTGCCAATGAGTCCTTGAACTCAGTTCCCTCTGTAATTCCTGCTACCGCCGCTATCAAAATCATTGATGGATCCGGGCGATCCACCGAAGCCATGGCTACATTGAACCGCATTAGAAAATCCTTATGGACTCTCCTGTCCTTTTCTTCATCTATGCCAATGTCATTACGTTCTTGGGTCATGTAACATGGACCTTGAATTGTCTCATGAAGTGTTCCACTAATTCGCCCCATGTACTGATCGATCCATTCTCTAGCTGCCTAAACCAGAGCATAGCCAAATCCGTCAAGTATAAAGGGAAGCATCTTGCCATAACCTCCTCAGATGCCCCCAGCACTTCCATATGCCTGATGTATCTGGTTACGTGCATAGTTGGGTCCGACTTTCCATCATAGGCCTCCAGCGTTGGTAGTTTGAATTCTAGAGGGTTCCTTGCATTTCTGATATTCGGAGTGAACGAACTTCGACTAACTTCCTCCAAGCCTTCGCTCGGTAGCCCTCCTCTCATAATCCTTCTTATTAATCCAGCCATTCGCTCGTCTCCATCCGGGGGTGGCCTCCTATATGCGTTTCCATCTGCCTCCTTGTCCTGGAGGGTATTCTGGGTAGTACTCTTCATGTTGCTCATTCACGTTTGTGTTGTCCCCAACCTGCTGAGTTTCATTCACGGGCCTTCCAATATCTGATCCCGAGGGTCTGCCCCCAGGCCTTTGCTGATTCCCTTCACGTCCTCCATTCTAGTTCTGCATCTAACCTCCAGAGATTTCTAAAGCTCCAACTCCTTGTTCTACATTGCCGGCAGGTACGGTTGCTCCATTTCATGGGTTCTGGGTTCCAGCCGTGCCTATTTGCGTGAAGAGATTCTGCATCATCTCTTATTGGCTCTTCAATAATCTCTCCTGCATGGAATCCATCACTGTCCGCATCTCATCCCTTGTGATGTAGATGGATGCCTGATCTGCTCCAGCTCTAGAGTAAGCCTCTTGACTTCCCTCTTGATGGCTCCTTTCTGGTAATGTCTTTCTAACTGATTGCCTAACCATGTTTCCTCCAAGATCTGATCCTTTAGCTTTCCAAATCTAAACTCCAAATCCGATATAGTGGGTCCTAGTTTTCTCAGTGAACGCACCAAAGTGTTTGCGCCAAAAATGGTCACAAACCCCGAATGTAATGAAAGCACCAGTGTTTACACACAAATCCTTAGTATCTAGTCAGAGGTCTCAGATCCAGATGATGTAGAGAGTAAAAATGAAAAATTAAAAAATTAAAATGAAAGAAAGTAAGAGAAGACACAAGATTTATAGTGGTTCAGCTATCTCCGGCCTACGTCCATTTTGAATCGATCCTTTTATTTCCTTTATACTGTGGTTACAGTTACAATCCTTTAAATATCAATAGCCAAAAATGGCAGAGTTTTTCCAAAAGAGAGGAAGATAAAGAGGAGCCGAGAAAATAGACCCATTTTAGTTGCAATGGAGGTGTTGTTTATAGGTGTGGAGCTGGAAATAACTGCCTTGAATCTTGGAATACTCTTTCTCAAGTCCAGATGGGCCCACATGATCGATCTGGATTCATTTAGGATCGATCCTTGATCGATCCATAGTGAGTGTGTATCGATCATAAACTGGTCCGATCGAGATGAGATCGATCATGGTGAAATATGATAGTGCAAAGTCCTTGCTCTCCAAATTTCATGAAGTTCCAACACGTAGATTGTGAGATATGATCGATCTAAGTTCGAGTTTGCAAGTGTAAGCTGATCATCCGGTATCCATCATCTGGTATCCATCATCTCGTATCCATCATCTCGTATCCATAGATGATGCGCTCCTTAATTTTCGTATCGATTTGAGTCTTGTGCTGTGATTCATGTTTCGCGCTCCATTCCTTGACCGCTTCTTTCATATTGATCGATATGAATGATCAATATGAAATACACTTTCAAGCCTTTGAATCCAACCAGTTCCCTATCCTTCGTATCAATCCCATGCTTGCTCGGTCGATACGAAATGTATCGAGACGAAGTTTGATTGATCCAAACCAAAAGTGCAGTGCATTATCCAAACCATATCCATCCTGGAGTTGCCAGATCGATATGAGACGTATCAATACGAATATCGATCGTTATGAACCAAACGCCATAATAATCGATACGAAAGTATCGATACGAAACCATTTTTCACCAATATTGATCCATCCATAACTTGAGCGTATGAACTCCGATTGACCTGAAACCTGAGACGTAGCCTCACCGGGCCTTGTTTATCATTCCTGATCGATCCCATCTTGATTGGAGCTTGGTCCAATTTTGTCGGCATCGATCATTAACTTATTTCCAATTCATCTCCAATCCTGATATCCATTCTTTTTAGCCAATTTGTTGATATCCCGACCTTAACCAAAAGGCGGGGTAACAACAAGTAACGACAACTTTCATTCTAGCCATCATCATTATTCTGCAGTTGCTATTACAAACCACTTTCTGTAGCTGCTGCTACCTCTTTCCTTCTTATTGCTATTGTTGATCCAATCATATTCTACTTTGTTGCAGCCTACTTGCACATATAAGCTTATCTATATTCATATGTTGCTCGTGATACTATGAGAATGCTTCACCAACAAGCTAGAGTTGTTTTTCTTTTTCATATGCTTGTTAAACTATTCCCTAGAGTTGCAGCTCTACATAATTTTCTCCATACCAGCGAGCACACAATAAATCCTCAAGCTTCGTACTAACGTTGTTTTCTTTGTACTATGGACTGCTGCTGCTGATGTTAACTTCAACATCGCCATAATCAAGTTCTATACTGTTCACCATCCTTCATTTTACACTGCTAAACTCGTGCTTTTATAATTTAAGGTTACTATGAACAATCTGGTTGTCGCCAAGAGAATATCAAATTAGCTGCCCTTCTTTTTTTCGTCACACATCATCAATTCAATTTTTGTTTGACAAAACACTTTTAATGCTTTTATTTTGTCGATTACTATTATCCATTATCTCACATGCTTCATGTCTTCTTATAATCAACATTATCATCTCTAGCTTGCAAAAACAACTTTCTTTTCCAAATATGAACCTTGTAGTGCTGCTCCTCTATCCAGATATTATCCAAACTAAAATTTCCATTTATTTCCATTCTTTAAAGTGCTAGACCATGGCAGAACAGAGGTGTTTCAAGATCATAATATTAGCAAATTTATGGTTATTGTCATGCAAGTCCCCAAAAGCTTTCCTTATATTTTGTTTCATTTGCTGGTTCTCTCAGGACTTTCATCAAACAACACCAAGGCAACAAAGTTAGACTGCTTCTATAACTTCTTTGTATCTAGTCCCTTCCTCCATCTTAGGATCATCCCCATCTTGATAAACTAGTATGTTGATGAAAGTAAGTGCTCTCACTTTTTATTCTCTACCAGCGCTGCACCATTGATGTTCACCTTAAAAGAAGAAGAATCTACCTCGACAACCATGCTCTTATCCATTTTTTTGCCTCTTCATTTCAGAATGCAAAAACCAATCAAGTTGATTTGGGAACTTGTAAACCAAGTAAATACTCTATAAGAAAAATACTCTATAACCTCATCCCTTTATTTCATCTGAATTTATCTCTCTACATTCTCTCTGTAAAAAAGCTCTTTTTCAACCCTCTCACTACCCTAGATTTGATACCATATTAGAATTTGGTATGGAGAGGAGTGTGACATGGATTCAACAGTAAGCACGAATGAACTACATTGTATTAACAGTATTAAATATGAATTACTTTTATATTTATTCATAAGCCAACAAAACCTTATATAGGCAAATACGTAGTAGCACTGCACTAACCCACTACACTAAAAATATGGATCTTAACCAACCACTTAAACTAATTTTTAGGAACGCATATTAAACAATATGTTGACTAACTCAAACAAATACAACTTCTAACAGAAGCATGATGTAAGACAAAAGGTAGAGACATATAGTTACAACTAATTCAATATGGATATATCCTTCCAAAATATGAAATATGTAAGTGCCTTGGATAAGCATAATGTTAGATGCCCATGAAATATACCAGATGTAACATAAACAAACACAAAATATGTAAGTTTAATATGTAATGGGTTCTAATAGGAAAAACACATGCGAATGCATCATATAATAACAGTTCAAGCACTTTTAATGGAGAAGTTTCAAGCAGTCCCTTATATTCTGGACATAGTGAACCAAATACTACACTTACTTATGCCCAAACAACATATAAACATGTAGCATCTATTGTAGTGAAGTATATGTTAAAAAGTAAAATGATAGTAAGATAAGGATGACATAATAACTAATCACATGAGATAGATAGAGCATCATCCAAAGAATAATCTTGTTAGTTCTACGTCAACACAGGGATAAGAAAAAACACGTCTTTCTTAGCACAAAGATAAAGGGGCATTATTTGGAGGAACAGGACACCATCCATATAATTGCAGATAATGAAACAATGGTACTCAATCCATCACTTTCAACAGTAGAAAAGCATATTGATAAGGAGCACCATCCATTGGTAGACAATGTCAACCTCATTGAAGTTTCAAGGGATACAGAACAAGAAGAAAACATAAGAAACACACTACAAAAGGAGACTCATATAGTAAAATCCAACGCTTTCAATGGTAGTGAGGCATACAAATAAGGAACATCATCCATTGGTTCACAATGCCAACCTCATTGAAGTTTCAAGAGATATATCACAAGGAGAAAACATAAACATAAAGCTACAAAAGGATCATCACATAAAGCAAAACACCATCAACTCCATGGACTCGTCATTTGCAGCAATTGAGCCCATACTAATACCTATCAAAAACAACACACGATCTACTTTATAGTTGATATAACTGATTGCGACGAGGATAATAATATTACATCAATTTATAATGATTTTATCTCGCTGGTTCCAAAAACTGAGGCATACAACCATTATGCGTACTCTAAGGAGGAAGCAAACCCTATAGATGTGCAACAACCCATAAATTCTGCTTGGTAATAAATTATAATCAATCGCTTAATTGAAGATTTAGCGAACTAATGATTTAATAGTAATTTTTTAAAGATGAATGAATTAGGACTGAAAACTTATTCTGTTGAGTTCGTAATTGAAAGAGTTGAGGGTGTTCCCTCGGGGCAATTATGTAATTGTTACATATATCTAACTCTGTATTCAATCTTATTCTTAAAAACGGTGTTTGTTTTTCTTTTATACTACAGCCTGATATAAATAATTAAGTAAATAATTTAAGGTATATATAATTAAGAAAATCCTTAATTAAATGTTATGTGAATGCAGTTGAAAATAGTTGCAATCCACATAATGAAATGACATTTTGTATTAATTATTCCTTGTCAAGATCAAGGTTTGAGGTTTCAATCAAAACACCAAGATTCCGGTCGTCTGTTTCAGTTTCAATTGGGACCGAAATGAAACTCAGATTTAATAAAAAAGCTACCGAACTTCAAATTATACAGAAGAAACACAAAACAAGTATTAATTTGAATTTCAAATATATGAATATTAAAATATGAAATTTTAACTTAGTAAGCATATAGAATCACAAAAAATATAGATGATGTAACTAAAAAAAGCTGAAAATGAAGTAAGAATAAACAATTTTTAGTGGTATAAATATTAATAATTAATCGGTATTATTCGTTTGTGTCTGATTTTTGAATTAAAGACACATTATAAATTTTATTTCACTAAATTAAACAAATATACGTGTAACTATATGAAAAGTAATCAATGAAATCCAAAACCAAAACTGGAACCAAAATTTGCGAATTAAATAAAAATTTCTAAAATTACAAAAGATCATAACTGAGGCTAAAACCGAGATCTTCAACCTTGGTCAGGATGTTTTGAGAAAAGATATCGATACATTAGTTGAGACCAGAGTGTGTAACGCTCTCTAAACATTGGGCAATGTATTACTCATCGCTATTGGGTGTACCAAGTGGTTACGTACTTATAGTTATTAGAAAACTATGGAATGACTCATGCAAGAGATTCCTATTGATTAATAATAACTAGGTCAAATAGAAAATTTTAGGGTGACACTATTACGTAGTTCCCTCAAGTTTAGAATATTATGGAGCTTCAATGCGAATACTCCACTTTAATTATAGTTAAACTATGGCATGAAGATCCATTGAGCGACTATAGTTAGGTCTAAAGTGAAGCATTGGGAGTATTTAATAGAGAATTTTTCTCCTCAATTGTATGTGGATAGTATCATTGTCAACTGTAGTCAATTCAAAGTTAAAATCTCTAGCCAAAGTAGTACAGTTAATAATAAATGTTAATATTAAACCAAGGACTATGTTTTCGTATAAATGGAGTTGAAGTGGATAATATTGGAATTTTCACTAGTACCAAATTTCACATATCCTACAGTGATATAGTTTTGAAGAAGAGAACGTGTGCAAATTATCGTTATTAAAAGGTACCGCTTAAGAAAATATGAAATTGGAGTTTACCGAAAAATTCAATAAGTGATGAATTTGGCCAAATTATCATACCATCAGCTAAGGTGACATGTGAACGTTAATATTTGAATTTTTTAATATTAATTGCTGATTGAATTTACACCTCCGAGTCTCATAACTGTATTTGTGAATTTCTGAAAAACCACACGTTTTACTTAGTTCATAAAATGTTATAAATTAATTAATATTTATTATTGATTTATTTGATTTTTTAGGTATTGTTAGTAATTATTTAGATGTATATATAAAAAGTTATATACACACATATCAATTTGTGATGTCGGTTTATATTTAAACGGGTTTTAAATATAGTCAATTACTTAATACACTTTTAGAAATAACTATCCATGTAATGGAATGATGTGGCCTGCCATACTAGAGAGAGAGAGAGAGAGGAAGGTATATGGATGAGATTTTATCAAGAATTAAAGGGAAAGTTTTAATAAAAATAATAGAAAAGGTTTCGTTCTCCCAATTAAAACAAAATCCCCCGATTTTCTCTCATTTTTAAATTTTAGTTTCTACTTCTTCCTCTTCTTTCATGGCCACTACTTCCTCTTCATTTTCTTCCCATAGGCGAAATTTTCACCTAAATAATGTTAAATAAAATAAAATAAAGTGTTTGATTCGATTCCAGCAGGATCGGAAGGAGTCTAGGAAATAATTCATAAATCAAGTTGTCATAGGGGGTTGGATCTGCAAAGGTAAATTCATATTTATTTCATTCATTCACATATGTCACTTGACCATATTTAATGTATGTAACATATATTTTAATTTCCATTGTATATTATTAAATTTAATTTGTTGTATATATCATTTATAAATAGAATTCAAATGAAAATAAGAATGAAATTGTATATGTTTCTTTTACCATGTTTTTATATATGTAAATTAATTCTTTTTGAAACATCTTATGAATATTAATGTTTTGAAATTTAAATCATGATCTTTTGTGTTTATTTGGTCAAGGAGATAAATTTGAAATTTATCTTATTAGCTATTTTGGATTACTAGTTATAAACACACACACACACACACACATACACATACACACATATATATATGACTATGTGTGTGTAATATAGATATATATAAACGTTGATTTGTAAACAAAATAAAAATGGAACACACATGCATATCATAAAATTTTGGTATATTTATTTTCATTGTTAATCATCTCGTACAAATTATAATTTATGTAATATTAAGTATTTGTTTATAACCAATCATTTATTTTTAGCTACGATTAATTATGAAATATACAAATTA
Organism: Allium fistulosum; assembly: GCA_030737815.1. NCBI lineage: Eukaryota > Viridiplantae > Streptophyta > Magnoliopsida > Asparagales > Amaryllidaceae > Allium > Allium fistulosum. The sequence continues at coordinate 780,320,204 of CM060907.1, forward strand.
TAGTTTATTGTTTAGATTTACATATAATCTGGAGTTTGCAAGAGAGGAAGTTGGAAGGCCTTTCCATCTACCTTGAATAATATTTTAATGTTTCCTTAATTAAAGATAAATTAGAAATTTATTTCATTAATTATTTTTGGATTATTATTTACATAAATTAATTTTATGGCAATAAACACACATAATATTACATATATACATATATACATACATACATACATACACACACACACACACACACATATATATATATCCAAACTATATATATAGCACTATCAATATGTGTTTACAAAGCATATACATATTTAATAGTATATTCAAATATATGTATATACTTAGACATTTATGTTTGTCATATGCATATGAACTTGTCATATGTATATGCAAGTATAATCTGTATGTATATACAATAGATATAAGTCCACATATACATATACATGTTTATATATCATTTGTTATCATGTCATGTTATGAATATATATATGATATATCCAAAGAAACATTCAATTTAATTAATTAATATGATTAATTAATTAAAAATAGAATATTTTAAAAGAAAATATGATTTGATTTAAATAAATAGATTAGATCTAATGCTAGTTAATAAATTACATAGGTCAATTAAGATCTAAATAGGGAATTTTTCTTAAAATTGCCCATTTCACCCGCTACAAAACAGATTGAGTTCCAACGATTATGACATTTAGGTATGAAATACATATAAAGTTTGTTAAATTGGATAACATCAATAAAATGTAAAAAAAAGAGGAATAGGGAAAAGATGGTCATTTGGCCATAACCTATCTTTATAATTTTTGATGTGGATCCAACTTTCATATTGTTCATCTTCTCTTATTCCTCTTCATTTATTTCTTAAGTAAGAAAATGGCTTTCTTAACTGCAAATCCACATTACCTCTTCATATATCAAAGGAAAATGTCGAATTAAATATATAAATTCAAGTTAGAAGATTCTCTACAAATTCATACCATCAAGTTTGTATTTCGAAGAAGATAGAGGTCGAAATTCAAAAATCAAAGGAAGGCTTCAAATTAGGTTTCATTAAGCTTGGATTCCAAGGGCTTTGATGAGTGGGATCTCTTCTCTAAGCTATATAATCATTTGATTTGTTAAAATCATGGTTTGATGCTAATGTTGGTTGGCCTTGAGTAATGAACCTGATTATGGATTTTTGAGATGAGAATCACGTTGAATGAAAGTTTTAAAGTATAAACCATAAAATTTGATATGTTAAGAATTGATAGAAATTGAATGATATTTGATATGAATGTATGGTTTGATTGTTGATTGAATCATTGACAATGATATTAGGATTATATTCACTAATAGTTGAAGTTGTCAATGAATATTGGAATATGGAGATGGAGTGGTTGATCGAGTTGTTAAACTCATATGGTTAGTAAAGCATTTGAGTTCGAGGACAATTCGTCGAATTACCGTACAGTGGTATTCGTAATTATCGAAGATGTGAACTCAAGTGCGAGGTGTAGTAAGCAGGCTGTAATAACCTCCCCGAAAAAAGACCTAAATTCCAACATGGAAAATGCCCATAAAAACTTAGACCCATTCCAAAGCTGATTGTTGGTTAATACAAAGCTGTTTATCTACACATTTAGGTCTCATAGTGGAAGGATAAAATATAATAATAACAATAGTTCTCATTTTATTATATATATGAAATGTCAAAAAAACCATAACACAAAAACCAATAATAACCATTACATATCTGTGGTACATCATATTCAAAATACAACAGTTTCCAATGGGTATATTTGAAAATAACATAAATAGATAAATAGATAGACCGCCACAAGCTCTCTCCATGCCTTCACCTTCAACATTATCATCTTTCCTAACCTATGTTGTGATGAGGAGGGAGTCAGAAAACATATGTTCGGTGAATAAAAATCTCGAGACTTACTATATTAGTACTTAGGCAATATAATTTAAATAGTATGTCTTTCACATTTTATCTATATCCTAGGTCTTTCCGAATATAAGTCAATAAGGCTTTTCAAATATAAGCCTCATAACCATCTCGCTTTAACCCAATAACCCATATCTATCGTCAATAATGTCCTAGCAATGTATGAGATAGTACCCAAGTTACTTAATACCTTTTAATGGGTATGTAGGCTCTGACCATTTAATACCTCTTTTAAGGTAGGTCCCAATTGTAACGACCCAGAATTTTGAACAATTTAAATTGAAAATATTTAATTAATTTTAAATATTTGAATGATGGTTTGACTTGAATTTCAAATTATCAGAATAAATTAGCGATTTAATTTATAAAATTTAATCTATTGTAAGTTGAATAAAAATTTGAATCTTCAGTTTTAAGCCGAAGAAAAATATTTCAAAAGCTTGTAAAATTCATATTGATAATACTGAAGATAATAGAAGCTTCATAATTTAATTTCACACTATTTTGTTCAGTTTGAAATTTTATCGTTTGAATCGATATTTAAAAATAGCGTTCCGGGGCACAGTCTCGAAATTCGACGAAACCAGTTCCATTGGATCTGTAATATTGTTTTATTGTCGGATTTCAAATTTCGTATTTTTCGGAGTTGTTATGTGAGCACAAGGTAAGTAAACGCGTTGAAATTTAAATCGAATTCAATTTAAATTTAAAACTTGAAATTAGGTCAACATCAGCACGATACCCTTCCTAAAATCACGCCAAAGATCACGAGGAGAAAATCGTGTAGAGCATGCTTTGTTCAATTTTAAATATCCCTCTTCAGATTCAAATGAAAAAAAAATCGAAACAGATCTCAAAACAAAATAAAAATGGCGACATCTCTTCCCTACATTCACGTCTTACCGCAGTCCTCCTTTCCAATTTGTTTCGTTCAAATCAAATAAATGATGGCCGATCCCCAAATATACTCCTCTTCCATTCTCCTCTCAATTCAAATTCCTAAATTCATTCGACATCTAGTTTTCGCAATCGAAGAGAGGGACGCGAGTTCGAACGGAAGCACAGTGAGTTCAAACGAGAGTCGCGACTGTATGGATCGACGACAATAGCATCGATCGAGGAAGGCTTCGACGTTAGGGTGCGCACGTATGGGATTCGGTCGAGACATCAAGGGGCGGTGGCCAGTACTCTCGAGCGAGTTGCTCGCGTGGACGCGCAGATGGATGGGGTTTCGAACTCGAGTTCGCGTGCAGGGAAGTCGTGAATTCGAGCATAGGAAGGATCAAGATGAAGTGGGTCTTCGGTGATGTCGCGAGTTGGTGAAGGCCGGCGATTGGAATCACCACTTTTCGTGAGGGTAACTGTGGATCGCGATCTGGAATTTTGTGATTTTCGCGAGCGGGAGTTCGATAAGCAGTGAGGTGACTGTCTTCTTTTATTAATTTAAATTGATTTTATATAAATGTTTATATATCTGAAAAGAAAAAAAGAAAGAAAAAACAAACATAAAATGTATTTTTCAGTTTTTATATATATGAAAAAAAAAGTATTTTTACAGTGAAGCAGAAAATATATATACACCTGTTTTTAATTTAATATAGATATAGATTGGAGTTTTACAGTAAAATAAAGATAACTCTGTTTTTAATTTAATATAAATTTATACATTCACATACATATTTAAAACAGTATATATATATGTACAAAGATAAGATTTAGAAATAGAAATTTTGAATCCAGATTCATTTTATTTTACAAATATATGTATACATGCAGAAAGTAAATTTTTACAGTAAAGAAAATATATGTGCATATATTTTTAAAGTAAAGATGGTTTACTGTCTAGTTCAAGTTGTATAATTTTAATATATACAGAGAAAAATAATAGATATGCAGATTTTCAGTTCATAAATATGTACAGGAAAAAAAATTGTATACATATGTGGATGCAGGGAAACAGGTTGGAGGGATCCAACTGGATTCCTCACTAGTATTTATTTGATTACAGATATTGTGATATTTGTTGATTTTCATATCGATATATGATGTTTGTGGTCGTGATTGACCATTTGGTGTGTTGCATTATTGGAACGATTTTTGGAGTTTTTAAAATGTTAAAGGAACGATTTTTAATTTAAAAGAATTTTTAAAGTGATTTTTGAAAGTATACGTTTTATTAAATTTTGAATTGTTAAAATAAATAAACATTAAAATTTTATTGTTATAAAAGTTATATTTTTGGAAAATAGTACATAAGTATGATTTTGGAGTTATATAAGCTTTAAATAAAGTTTTGTAAATTATTAAAAGGATTGGTTTATTTAAATTAAGATTTTTGAATTATTATAAACGTTTTATATAAAAGATTTATAAAATTGATATTTATAAATTTAAAATATTGGAATTATAAAACGAGTTTTTATAAGTGTTAAAATGGAGTATAATTGGATTTCATAAGTTAATGAAATTTAAAAGTTTTACAATTTGTGAAGTTAAAAAAACGATTTTTTTTAAAAATAAATGAATTATAAGTTATTAACTTATAATATTGGACTTTTGGTATATAATTGAGTTATAATTGAATTGAATAATAAAGGAGACTTATAAATCGAAGTGTTATAAATATAAATGGAATTTATAAACATTGTTTGTAAATTCGAAATCAATTGAATTTGATAAATTAAACATAGAAGTTATTAAAGGAGATATATTCGTGATTTTGGACAGTGAATTTTCCTTTAAGTTAAATGTTGTAAATAATAAGAGTTTGGTTGGGAATTTTATTCACGATTTTGGACAGTGGATAATTCTTTAAATAAAATGTGTAGAAATGTTGAAATTGGTTAATGAAGTATATTCACGATTTTTGGACCGTGAATATATTATGAAATATTTGGATATGTTCTTGGGGAAGTGATATTTTGAAATAAAGTTAATGGTTTTAAATACGTTTTAAATAGCATTAAATATCGAATACATAGATTTCAACCTTTATTGTTGAAATAGACGTTTTCGAGGAATATAAGGAAATGGTGGACTATAACACTGTTGTTATAGTAAATGATTTCCGAAAGGAAATGTTTTATATAGTATTGGGATTTATATATCTATCTAAATTTCGAATCCCTATACTAGTGATTTTGGGTTGTCGTAACGATGTTTTACGCAACATTCGTTTTGACTCAAATAAATGTGTTTAAGGGAACGTTTTCCTTAAAGAATGAAATATATACTTAATTGTGATTTAAGTATATTGGATATTTTCAAAATGTTGAAAACAAATGGATTTGTGAATTACTTATTATTAAATAAGTATGGAAATATTTTTCCAATATGAAGCGAAATGTTTTTGAGATTTTATCTTTTAAAGATAAATTGAAAGTGAATATTTGAAATCGATTGAAAATCGTATATCAGTAGATATTTGAAATATAAATTTGCTATGGAATTTATAAAAGAAATGGAAATTCGTTTTAAAAATAAACGTTGATTTATTTTTAAACTGTGGAAATTATATATCTTGTAAAGATATTTTTGGAAAATAAATAAATTGGAAAATTATTTGGAATCTGATGGTGCTGTGCAGACCTATTGATAGTTAAATAACCGACTATCAATATTTACCTTTAAATAGGTATTTGTTGTGATTTGTTGAATTTGAATGGTGAAGTAAAAATGTATAAGAAGTATATATTGAAAATTTTGTAATGGAATTGGCAAAATGGTTTAAATGTTGTAACTGGATATTATAGCTAGTAGGATATACAGGTGTTATAATAGAATTGGAATTTTGATTTTGAAGATAAATTTAAAAGGCTCGACAAAAAGGTAAGTATTTAAATTTCAATATGAGATTTGATGATTTTCTTGTCCAGCCGCTTGGCTTTTTCTTTTCTTTTTGAAATTGGGGGCCCAATGTGGCATTCTGTAGTTGTACCGTGTTAGCCGCGCAAAGGAGACGCTGGCGAAATTTTTTGAAAATTTAGAGTGTTAGAAAATTTTGAAAGTTTAAATTTTGAATTTAAATTTAAATTTAAATTGTTAAGGAAACAATGTTGTTTGAAACTTATAATTGAAGTTGGAGAGCTAGATGAATTAATAATGAATCTCTAATAAAAGATTTGTTTTGATAAATTGATAAAACTATTTGGATTGTGAAAAATAATAAACGGGTTAAGAATCGTTTTTCCTAACTTGTAATTTCAGGACGAAATTCTTTTAAGGGGGAAAGATTGTAATGACCCAGAATTTTGAACAATTTAAATTGAAAATATTTAATTAATAAATATTTGAATGATGGATTGACTTGAATTTCAAATTATCAGAATAAATTGGCGATTTAATTTATAAAATTTAATCTATTGTAAGTTGAATAAAAATTTGAATCTTCAGTTTTAAGCTGAAGAAAAATATTTCAAAAGCTTGTAAAATTCATATTGATAATACTGAAGATAATAGAAGCTTCATAATTTAATTTCACACTATTTTGTTCAGTTTTGAAATTTTATCGTTTGAATCGATATTTAAAAATAGCATTCCGGGGCACAGTCTAGGAATTCGACGAAACCAGTTCCATTGGATCCGTAATATTGTTTTATTGTCGGATTTCAAATTTCGTATTTTTCGGAGTTGTTATGTGAGCACAAGGTAAGTAAACGCGTTGAAATTTAAATCGAATTCAATTTAAATTTAAAACTTGAAATTGGGTCAACATCAGCACGATACCCTTCCTAAAATCACGCCAAAGATCACGGGGAGAAAATCGTGTAGAGCATGCTTCGTTCAATTTTAAATATCCCTCTTCAGATTCAAATGAAAAAAAAAATCGAAATAGATCTCAAAATAAAATAAAAATGGCGACATCTCTTCCCGGCATTCACGTCTTACCGCAGTCCTCCTTTCCAATTTGTTTCGTTCAAATCAAATAAATGATGGCCGATCCCCAAATATACTCCTCTTCCATTCTCCTCTCAATTCAAATTCCTAAATTCATTCGACATCTACTTTTCGCAATCGAAGAGAGGGACGCGAGTTCGAACGGAAGCACAGTGAGTTCAAACGAGAGTCGTGACTGTATGGATCAACGGCAATAGCATCGATCGAGGAAGGCTTCGACGTTAGGGTGCGCGCACGTATGGGATTCGGTCGCGACATCAAGGGGCGGTGGCCAATACTCTCGAGTGAGTTGCTTGCGTGGACGCGCAGATGGATCGGGTTTCGAACTCGAGTTCGTGTGCAGGCAAGTCGTGAATTCGAGCATAGGAAGGATCAAGACGAAATGGGTCTTCGGTGATGTCGCGAGTTGGTGAAGGCCGGCGATTGGAATCACGACTTTTCGTGAGGGTAACTGTGGATCGCGATCTGGAATTTTGTGATTTTTGCGAGCTGGAGTTCGATAAGCAGTGAGGTGACTGTCTTCTTTTATTAATTTAAATTGATTTTATATAAATGTTTATATATCTGAAAAGAAAAAAAAGGAAAAAAACAAACATATAATGTAGTTTTCAGTTTTTATATATATGAAAAAAAAATGTATTTTTACAGTGAAGCAGAAAATATATATATACCTGTTTTTAATTTAATATAGATATAGATTGGAGTTTTACAGTAAAATAAAGATAACTCCGTTTTTAATTTAATAGAAATATATACATTCACATACATATTTAAAACAGTATATATATATGTACAAAGATAAGATTTAGAAATAGAAATTTTGAATCCAAATTCATTTTATTTTACAAATATATGTATACATGCAGAAAGTAAATTTTTACAATAAAGAAAATACATGTGCATATATTTTTAAAGTAAAGATGGTTTACTGTCTAGTTCAAATTGTATAATTTTAATATATACAGAGAAAAATAATAGATATGCAGATTTTCAGTTCATAAATATGTACAGGAAAAAAAATTGTATACAGTAAAATAAATTTGGTTGTTTTAGAAGGAAATTGATTTGAAATCAAATTTTTTAGATAAAATTAAATTTATCAAATAAAAATTGATCATTCGATTATTTCGAATATTAATGAAATCGTAAATTGTTATACAAGGTCAAATAAAGTCGAGAAAACAAACTGGAATGAAAATGGATTGCAAAATAAAAGCAAAGGTGAGATCTTCTCACTCAAAATGAAAAGTTGGATTTTGCAGTTATTGACTGATTGATTGCTGTTTGGATGTGATACTATATATATAGTAGTATATAGCAATATATATATATATTGGCATATGTATATATTGCAGTTGTTGATATTTCCCGCATTATATAGCGGACGAGACCCTATTGCACCGCATAATAGCAGATGATATTTTTATAAATCCCATATACCACGATATTCCACCTCGAAGTGGAATTGGTATTGTGCTAACATATGTGGATGCAGGGAAACAGGTTGGAGGGATCCAACCGGATTCCTCACTAGTATTTATTTGATTACAGATATTGTGATATTTGTTGATTTTCATATCGATATATGATGTTTGTGGTCGTGATTGACCATTTGGTGTGTTGCATTATTGGAACGATTTTTGGAGTTTTTAAAATGTTAAAGGAACGATTTTTAATTTAAAAGAATTTTTAAAGTGATTTTTGAAAGTATACGTTTTATTAAATTTTGAATTGTTAAAATAAATAAACATTAAAATTTTATTGTTATAAAAGTTATATTTTTGGAAAATAGTACATAAGTATGATTTTGGAGTTATATAAGCTTTAAATAAAGTTTTGTAAATTATTAAAAGGATTGGTTTATTTAAATTAAGATTTTTGAATTATTATAAACGTTTTATATAAAAGATTTATAAAATTGATATTTATAAATTTAAAATATTGGAATTATTAAACGAGTTTTTATAAGTGTTAAAATGAAGTATAATTGGATTTCATAAGTTAATGAAATTTAAAAGTTTTACAATTTGTGAAGTAAAAAAAAACGATTTTTTTTAAAAATAAATGAATTATAAGTTATTAACTTATAATATTGGACTTTTGGTATATAATTGAGTTATAATTGAATTGGATAATAAAGGAGACTTATAAATCGAAGTGTTATAAATATAAATGGAATTTATAAACATTGTTTGTAAATTCGAAATCAATTGAATTTGATAAATTAAACATAGAAGTTATTAAAGGAGATATATTCGTGATTTTGGATAGCGAATTTTCCTTTAAGTTAAATGTTGTAAATAATAAGAGTTTGGTTGGGAATTTTATTCACGATTTTGGACAGTGGATAATTCTTTAAATAAAATGTGTAGAAATGTTGAAATTGGTTAATGAAGTATATTCACGATTTTTGGACCGTGAATATATTATGAAATATTTGGATATGTTCTTGGGGAAGTGATATTTTGAAATAAAGTTAATGGTTTTAAATACGTTTTAAATAGCATTAAATATCGAATACATAGATTTCAACATTTATTGTTGAAATAGACGTTTTCGAGGAATATAAGGAAATGGTGGACTATAACACTGTTGTTATAGTAAATGATTTCCGAAAGGAAATGTTTTATATAGTATTGGGATTTATATATCTATCTAAATTTCGAATCCCTATACTAGTGATTTTGGGTTGTCGTAACGATGTTTTACGCAACATTCGTTTTGACTCAAATAAATGTGTTTAAGAGAACGTTTTCCTTAAAGAATGAAATATATACTTAATTGTGATTTAAGTATATTGGATATTTTCAAAATGTTGAAAACAAATGGATTTGTGAATTACTTATTATTAAATAAGTATGGAAATATTTTTCCAATATGAAGCGAAATGTTTTTGAGATTTTATCTTTTAAAGATAAATTGAAAGTGAATATTTGAAATCGATTGAAAATCGTATATCAATAGATATTTGAAATATAAATTTGCTATGGAATTTATAAAAGAAATGGAAATTCATTTTAAAAATAAACGTTGATTTATTTTTAAAGTGTCGAAATTATATATCTTGTAAAGATATTTTTGGAAAATAAATAATTTGGAAAATAAATAATTTGGAAAATTATTTGGAATCTGATGGTGCTGTAAAGACCTATTGATAGTTAAATAACCGACTATCAATATTTACCTTTAAATAGGTATTTGTTGTGATTTGTTGAATTTGAATGCCACACTTATTTTTTTTTAAATAAGCGTTCACTATTCGGGTTAGCCGGGAAAGGACCTTTGGGTCGTATAACCCATTCCGAATATGTGATATGTCGTTATGGATTGCGTTTGATGACCGGTGTTGAAGATCTAATATTTTTGAAAACGGAAGGATTACCGTCGAGTTACTCTACATCGGCTGATCTCCGATATAGAGGTTTTATCACCCTTAGTGACGGAAAGTCCGGACGTGATTAGAAAATTATCCGAATTTGCAAGGGCTTCGTAAGAAGTGCCTTCGGTTCTTTCCCGTTCTGCGTTTGGCAGCGTGGTCTCACATGTTGTTGTTTAATTACACCTATTGTTTTAGAGTTTTACTCACACTAGACATATTGTCTGACCCGAGTTGTTTATTTTCCCTAAACTCTTGGGTACTCATTTTTATTTGAGTAGTTTGAAAGTAGCAGGTCTTTTATGGGCTCCTTTGAAGACGGTGGCTGAGCAGGAGGCATTTATCTATTTAGTTGTCTATTTCTGCTGTTTGTTTAAATCATGTAAGTGTATTTTGTTTCAGCATGTGTAAAGGCAGGTGTTATAACTACCTAAGATGATTGTAGTACTTTTGTGTAACTTTGACAACTCCATGTTAGAGAGTAACCTTATGTACTATCTTACTATTATGATATATTTAACAGTTTCGTTACGAGATTTTATATTCTGTTCTTTTAATTTCACCCAACGACAATCCATCTTTCAGATGCTTGGGCAACGACACACGAATATTGTAGTTGTATTAAATGTCATTCTCATGGGTCAGAAAGGAGGGTCTTCACACTTGGTATCAGAGCTTTGGTTGAGCGAACACCTTAGCCTGATTTGGGGTACAAATCATTAGAGATAGGATGAGAAGAGCCCTAGAATGAGTTAATCTTGAGAGAGCGTTCTTATCACCCCTTCATAAGTCTCGTTTTATACACTTTGGCGTTGTTTCCTTAAATCATTTTGGTCCTATCTTTGTATTCTAATAATACCTGTCATTGTTTTGGTGATTGAAAATGAGTGCAAGAAGAAGAGGGAGAGGATCTGGAACCAGCACGGCTACAAATGGTAGAGCTACTAGAAATAGGCCAGTTGTAGAGCGGGTAGAAGAAGTAGTAGTACAAGTTCAACCGCCTCAGAACTTTGCTACTCTGTGCGAAAATTATACCGCTTTGGGTGGTAAACCATTCTTTCAAATTGAAGATATTCTGGGGGTTCAAACATGGCTCCGCTCTTGTGAAAGGATATTCAAGGTTCTTCGGTTGGAGGATGCAAGAAATCGATTATTGGCATCGCGATAGCTCTAATAGTCAGCAACGGATTGGTGGGATTCAGTGACAATTAATACCCTAGAGGAAGATTTTTCTTGGGCTCGATTTAAGAAATTTTTCGAAGCTCAATTTATTCCGGAAGCGGGGAGGACTCGATTGTTTAGGAATTTCATGGATTTGAAGCAAGGTGATGTGACAGTGGCGTAGTATTAACATAAATTCAATGCATTGTTTCGCTTTAGACCAGGATTAATAGACACACCGCTAAAAAAGAATGAGATGTTTACGGAAGGACTGCGGCTAGAATTTCATCGTGATATGACCAATCTTGTTAATGGTATCTTTACCAATCTTATCAGTATGGCTTTGAGGTTCGAAGCTTTGGATATTAAGCCGGGTATTCAGAAAAGCATAGTGCCTGGATTTAATTCCCAACCTTTATCAGTTATCCCAGTTGCAAATAAGCCAAATTTCAAGTGCGAGTTTAAAAGGAAGAAGTAGTGGGTATAAAAGAAACCCAGGGATGGGGCTCCAACTCAGAAGAAGGAGGCCAACATGGCCAATGTTCTTTGTTTCAAATGCAACAAGATGGACCACTTTGCAAATCAGTGTTGAAGTGTCTCTTGTTTCAACTGCGGCCAGCTGGGATACATGAAGAATGAGTGTCGCTTCCCAAAGAAGAGGTCGCAAGGACAAGCTTTTGCTATTGAGGAGATACCATCTGCTTCTATGGATCAAAAGGAAAAGCAGGTGTTGCAAGGTACATTATTTCTGATATTACTATTAGAGCGTTGTTCAATACCGTTGCATCTCATAGTTTTATTTCAGTTGATCTTGTTGATAAACTTAACCTTAAAACCCATCCTTCTAAATAATTCTCTTTGTGTGTTGAACCCAATTGGGGGTCCATCAAATCTCGACACTATGTGTCTGAGTGTGCCTATTTCTTGTTGAAACCATTTCTTTCATTTTGACTTGTTTATTCTTGGGTTCATGGGTTATCGGGTGTTCTTGGGGATTGATTGGTTATCTAAGTTTAGGGCGATCGTAGATTGTGATCGACAGATTGATAGAGTGAGTGATGCGGGAGAAGTTGGTGTAGATATAAATTGTGGGAGGCTAAATGAGTTAATGAGCAATTTTCTCTACTCGCTTGAAGTGACTAAAGAGGTGATAAAAGATATACCGATTGTTTAGGATTTCAAGGATATTTTTGATGAAGTGCAAGGTTTAGCTCCTCACCATAAAGTGGAGTTCCGTACTGATTTGATGCTAGGAACCAGACCGATTGTACAACCTCCTCGAAGGTTGGCTCCGAAAGAGAGAAAAGGAATTAGAGAAGCATACGTTTGACTTATTGCAGAAGGGTTTGATCCGGCGTAGCATATCAAGTTGGGGATCGCTAGTAGTTTTTGTTACAAAGGCGGACGCTTCTCCTAGGTTATGTGTAGACTACCGGGAGTACAAAAGGACTATCAAGAATAAGTATTCTTTACATAGGATAGACAATATGTTTGACCAGCTCCACGATGCTCGGGTGTTTTCTCAACTGAATCTTACCACTGATTTTCACCTATCAAGGGTAGAAGAGGTGAGTGTGCCCATAACAGCTTTTTGTACCCTTGATAGTTTTTGTGAATTGTTAATCATGCCGTTCGGACTGACTAACGCACTTGCTTATTTCGTAGACTTAATGAATCGAGTGTTCCGGGATTTTCTTAATAAATTTGTTCTCGTCTAAATTGATGATATTTTTGTTTATTTTAAGACAGAAGAAGAGCACAAACATCATCTCTGAGTTGTTTTAAATACTTTAATAAGTCATGTGTTGAAAGCAAAGTTTTCTAAGATCCATTTGTGAAAATATGAGGTTAGGTTTCTGGGGCACGTTGTTTCAGAAGAAGGCATATCAATAGACCGAACTAAAGTAGTTGTGGTTCAAAACTAAAAGAATCCCGAAAATACGATAGAGGTCAGAAGTTTCTTGTGATTGGCTTGTTTTTATAGAAGGTTCATCAAAGATTTCTCGAAGATTGCTTCTCATCCGACGAAGTTGATGAAGAAAGATGCTAAGTTTGTGTGGACACCTAAGTGCGATCAAGCATTTAATGAATTAAAGGAGAAATTGACCAGTGCTCCTTTTTTAACTATTCCAAATGAGAGCGAAGGGTTCGCTGTATACACGGATGCTTGCAGAACTGAATTGTGGCCAGTTCTGATGTAGAATGGGAAATTAAGTTATTGCATATGCGAGTCGACGGTTGAAACCACATGCGAAAAATTATGCTACGCACGATTTGGAGCTCTTGGGTGTTGTCTTCGCACTTAAGATATGGAGCCATTATCTTATAGGTGGAAAGTTTGAATTATTCACGGATCACAAATCTCTTAAGTATCTCTTTACCTAGAAAGATTTGAATTTAAGACAGTAGAGACGGTGGGAGTTTCTCGCTTCTTATGATTTGGAAATTCTACACACCCTTAGGAAAGCGAATGCTGTTGCAGATGCATTGGGTAGGAATGTTGCGATGGTTGCAAACTTAGAAGTCAAGCCAGTGTTGATGGAGAGGATTGCAACTAGTCAAGAAGAAGATCCTATTTTGGCTCGACTCAACAAGGATGTCCAAGAAGATATTATTTCTAGTTTTGAGATTGATCCCCGAGGAGTATTGAGAATGAACGGGCACATCTGTATTCCAAATGTTAATGGTCTTAGAAGAGAAGTGTTAGATGAATGTTACCGTTCAAAGCTATCTTTCCATCCAGGAGTGACCAAGATGTTCAATGATATGAAGAGAGTTTTCTGGTGGAAGGGATGAAACGAGATGTTTCGATCTTTGTGATTAAGTGTGAAAATTTCCAACAGGTTACGAGTGACCAACAGAAGTCAGCCAGACTGCTTCAACCACTTGAAATCCCGAATTGGAAGTGGGAGCAGATCACTATGCATTTTATTGATGGACTTCCTAGATCAAGAAGAGGGAACAAAGGTAATTGGGTTATAGTAGATCAGCTGACCAAGAGTGCTCATTTCATTCCTGTTAAGCTGACTAGGACTGCCGAGAGTCTGGCTAGTTTGTCTGTGAAGGAGATTGTAAGGCTTCATGGTACTCCTTGTAGTATTATAAGTGACCGAGACCTAATATTCACTAGCAGGTTCTAAGAGGGAATGCAAACTACCTAAGGGATCGAGCTGAGTTAGAGTACAGCTTACCATCTCCAAATAGATGGGCAGACGGAATAAGTGAACCAAATCTTGAAGGATTTGTTGCGTGCATGCATTCTCAACTTTGGAGGTTCTTGGGAAGATCATTTACCCTTGGTTGAGGTAACTTACAACAACTATCAGCCAAGTATCGACATGGCCCCTTTTGAAGCTCTTTATGGTTGCCCATGCCATTCTCCTTCGTGTTGGATTGAGTCTGGTAATGGAGTTGTTCTTGTACCTGACATGATCTTAGAAGTAAGTGAGAAGGTAGTTGACATCCAAAGGAAGATAAAGGAGGCGCAAGATCGGCAGAAGTGTTATGCGGATCGAAGGCGCAGGGATCTTGAGTTCTCAGTGAGAGATTCGGTGTTTGTGAAGGTTTCTCCGTTGAAGAGTGTTGTGAGGTTTGGTAAATCAAGGAGACTCACCCCACGATATAATGGCCCTTTTCCCATTCTAGACCAAGTTGGTAGACTTTTTTAAAAAGTGAAGTTGCCAGATAGAGTATCTGATGTGCACAATGTATTTCACATATTTTATTTACATAAGTATGTATATGACCCTTCGACGATAGTGGAACTGGCACAACAAGTTCGTTTGACAGTTCAGCCTAAACTAACTATTCTTAGGCAGCCTATTAGTATCATCACTTGAGATAAAAAGCGATTGAGGACAAAGGATGTGAATCTTGTGAAGGTTCAGTGGAGTGAAGATCCCAGAGATTGCACTTGGGAGACAGAAGATTGTATGAGGAAAGCTTATCCTGAATTGATATTAGGATAGTTTACTGTTTGTTTGTAAGTATTATGTATGCACTATTGTGATATAGTTGTTTAGTGTGTATTAATTGTATGGGTTTCCTGATATAATATGAGCCCTTTTGAGTTATTTTGAGTTATCTCCTAGAGTGTTAATTTCGGGGATGAAATTCTTTTAAGGGGGGCGAGTGTAACGACCCGTAAATTAATCAATTTAAAATATGGATATTTAATATATTTTTAAAAAATAAATTAATGGATTTTATAACTAAAATAAAACTCTTTTGAATAATAACTAGTGATGGTGAAATGGTTTTCAAACTTGTTTACAAAAACAATTAGTTCGAAGAAAAATCAAAAATGTGGCTGGAAATCGTTTTCCGAATTTTCGACTTTTCGTCGTCTAAAAGTTGTCGAAAATGTTGTGAACTCTAGTGTAAATGTAACGACCCGAAAATTCATCGCATATAAAAAATACGATTGAATTTAAAATTTTAGTTTAAATGACTAAATAATGGTTTTTAAATCAAATTTAAAAGCTCTTTTTTATTTGAATAATAATAGAAATATTGTTTTCAAACTTTGTTTACAAATATATGTATATTAAATAAGAAGTGAAAATATGGTCGAAAATCGAAATCGAAATTCATAATGATTCGACATATAGAAGTTGTAGAACATTGTGAATTCTATGTGGCATCTAAATGAACACAAACATATACCCATCCAAGAAAACTTGTGGATATGTACATGAACACTTATATATATACACATATATACTAAATATATAAACATATAAGGTATTATAAACAACTCTTCTCACTTAAGAAACCAACCTTACCGTCAAACATCACATCTATGCAAGCACATGCCTTGATTTGACATGGCCGAGCTAGGAGGTGATGGAGATGACATGGCTGAGCTTAGGTGGTGGTGGAAGGAGGTAGCCATGCATATGGTAATACTGGAAGGAGGTGGAGCATGTGATGGTGGAGTAAGAATCTAAGCTAATTATCACATATTATCACCATCAAATGTCAAATCAAAGAGGCACATGGCCTTGCCCCTACATGTGTGACCACCACCCTATCTAGGGGGGAGGTGGTCGTGCATGGTGATGGGAGAAGGAGGTGGCGTGGTGATGTATGGTGATGTAAGAAGGGGATGTTTACATTCTTCCATTTGCCTATAAATACCACTTCACTTCTTCACTTCATTCATCATCTTCTTCATTTTTCCAGATGCTTCCTCCATATTCTAATGGCTTCCATCTAAGAAAAAATATAAAGAAAATTATAGCAAATTATATCTAAATCTATACAGTGTGTATATATAGCACTTCAAAACTCACTCAAACTGTTCCTCTTTCTCTTTAAACCCATGGAAAACCAACCTAGCCGAGCCTACCACCCTCACAAACCAAGGCCGTGAACCCTTACCCCCTTCAAAAGCTAGGCGGAGCCCTGTAGGAGCTTCGGGATGAGTGTTCGTGAGCTCCGATTCGAGTTAAAAAGGATTATCCATTTTCTAGTTAATCGTTTTATCCCAAGATGAGAAAAAACTCTATTCAATATATATATATATATATATATATATATCTGTGTGTGTGTGTGTGTGATGATGTGAAATGATTGCCATGAATGCTTATTTATATGTTGTTCATCAAGTATTGATTGTTAAATATGGTTGTTTAACAAGTCATGTTAAATACATGTTAAATACACAAGAAAATCACTTTCCAAATCAAGTTATAAAAGTAAATATGGAATCATTAAACCCCTTGAAAATGATTAGAAACATTTTATAATCATTTAAACTTGTCTCGACAAGTTTTAAGTGAAAATTGAAATTTTGAGTCAAAACTGGGCGCGTCGCGTAATGGTAGTTCGCGATTTCGCGCCATAGAATTCAAATGAGTATATAAAGTGGAATATAGCTCGGAATTCTTCGTTGTAAGAATTTTTCGGACTATTATATCCATAATTTTCAATCAAAGAAAGAAAATCAAGTTTTCATCTTATAGATTTTCAAATAAGTCCAAACAAGTTTTCAAAAATATCGTAGTTTTGCAGTTTAATGGCCAAAGTTTAAAAATGATTAAAAATGGATATTTTAAATGTTTAAAATTATAAAATAAATCTTTTAAAATGTTTTAAAAGAGATTTGATTTATATATATAAATTTCCAATTGATATCAAAATTGTTTTCAATCAACATAGCTTTTAAAACACCTTTCGCAGCACTTTTTCAATAACTTTTAAAATATGATTTCAAACTTCACAATTCTTTTCCAAACTTTTATAAATGTTTTATAATAAATAAATAAGTGTTTTAAAAATGATTTAAAGGTTTTATGATTTATTTAAAAGAGTTTAAATAAATTAATTTGAAGAAAAGCTGTTGTAAGCAAATGATTTAATCTTGGCTCTAATAAGCCAACGATTACACTTTATTTTTCTATTCGTGAGATCTGGTTGAGGTGCTTAAACTAAGGAGATGTTCAGGAACAACCAGTGCCCTGGCTCACTTTGCCTCCCCTAGACGAGGGATAGATAACGTCGAAATGTCGAAAACGAGCTAAGTATAAATGATTACACTTTTAAAATTTAAACAACTTGGATCGTATAAAAATAATCTTGTTATACTTGGTGTTAAATTTCGAGGAGGGAACTCATACTATTCGTGGAATTTAAAAGGTGATTTCACCATTATTCAGCCCATAGTACCTGTTGAATACGGAAATTAAAATTGAGTAAAAGTAGTACAATTTCTATTTGACCCTATTTTACTCAATAATGTACTTTAAAATAATTTATGAAAATGATTTAGTAAATTTTCATAAGGAAGTTTAACGAATTCCCTATATACCGAGAAGAAATGGTTTTCAAAAAGATAAAAATCTCTAAAAGATATCTTTGGATAAAAAGAAAACAAATAAATGGAATATTTATTATCTACCCACTTAACATCTTTTTATCGATGATTGGTTTGTCAAAACAGGAGTCTGATTTGGGTAATCCCTATCCGAAAACAACTTTGAACCAATTTACATGTTTGAAAGTGAAGAATATATATTGAAGGCCATGATTTTAAAAGTTAGGGGATCTTCATTTCGGATGGACTGCTTGTTGATAATCTCTGGGTAGCCCTCGAGATAAATAAATAGCAATGGTCATTTCGTTCTGGAAATCTCCGAAACACACAGACTATTTGATACTAATCCTAGGGATAATTCCCGACATGATGTGGTAGGAAAGTGCCTTCGGTTTGTCCTGTTCCTGGGCAACTTGTATGGAAAAATGTATGACATTGCATGTAATGACCCAGAATTTTAGTCATTTGAATTTGGAATATTTAATAGGTTTTAAATATTGAAAAGTTAATTTTATAAGTTAAATAACTTCAATTTCAAATATAACGATTTATTTGATTTTTAAATTGTTAAATTTAATATTTGAAATTGTTTAAATAATTGAATCTTGAATTTAATATGAATGAAAATGATTTCAAAAGTTGAATTAATTTCTATTTGAACAAGAACGAAGATAGTAAACTTTTAAATTGGATTTAAAAGTGATTTAACTGATTTTGAAAATTACTCGTTTTAATTAATGTGTAAAAATAGCCCTCTGGGGCACTATCTCGGATTTTGACCAAAATAGTTTCATTGGATCCGTAATAGTGAATTATAATATGCCATCGAATTTTGTGGCGATCGGACGTATCATTTGGTTGTGCGAGTTCGAAACGCATAGAAATTAATTTAAGAAATTTAAATTAATATAATTTGATTTTGAAAGTTAACTTCTATATATAATGGAATTGGGTCCTGATATATATTCCATTGTGCTCGGGATAGGGGTATAACATATAGAACGTCAGGCAGCATGCTTCATTTGGAGTTCAAATTTTCAAGGACGAATAGTACTTTGGAAAATTTTCCATATAAAGGCCATCAACTATCTTCATTTGCAAACCCTAATCTTAAAATAAATTTTTAGCCGCCACTTAAACTCCACCATCCAACAGCTAACATCGACCGGAGCCTCTTGAGGCGAAATTGGCCTTCGACTTCAACTAGAAAAATGTAGAGCACGTCGATACGAAGCTATCCAACGGGTGGATCGTCCAAAAGTTGGTTACTCATATTAATATTGTTTAAAGTTGTTTGTTAATATTTAAATATTTAGAAGAGTTAATTATTTAAATTATTAATATGGTTTGAAATTAATAATAATGATTGTTAATAATATTTTGGTAGTTTATTGTTATTTATGTTGATGGTAAAAATTAACGATTGTTTTATTCATAATGTTTTGAATTATTTATTATTATTTTTAAGATGTTAAAAGTTAATAATTATTATTTATTTATGATGTTTATCATTAATAAACACTATTATATAATAGTGTTTTAAAGAAAGTGATTAGGACTTATTTATTATGTTTTCGAGACTCATAAATAGAGTTTTGTAAATGGACTTGGATTTTTATAAGAGGAGCTTATAAAATGGTTTGAAGATTTAAAGGAAGATTATTTACAAGGTATAGAGGTTCATAAATAGAAGGATATTTATAAATGAATTTTGGAAATGGGTTTATAGATTTATAAAAAGAGTTTATAAATAATTACATGGTTTTATAAAGGGTTTATAAATGACTTGGGAAATAGTTTATAAAGGGTTTTAGAAATTTATAATAGGGTTTATAAATGATTTCAGAATTTTATAAAAGGAGATCTTCCTTAATGTTTGGTAAATATACTTATACCGTTGAGATAAGTATAGGGATATTTTCTAAGTATTGAAAATATAAGGGTTGTGAATACATCTTTGTAAAAGTATTTTGATACAAGCATTTACGAGATGACTTTAATTAATGAAAAGATTCATTAAGAAGGCTTAGTGTTGCTTGGTGCTTAGCCAATGTGGGTTTTTTCCTATGGAATTAAATTCCTGATTAAATGTTTGTTTATTCGATGGTTAAATAACCGACTATCAAATTTGGACCCAAATGTAACTTTGAAAATATCTAGGAGAAACACGTGAGTTATGTGGCATAGTCATCTCCGATGATGTTGTACCGTGCGTGTAAATCTTATTTCGTTCTTTTAGGACAAATGATAAGGAAATCTGTCCACTAACGGTTAGGAGGTGATCTCCGATCTTATCTTTGACTGTTTATTTTCTAAAGAACCGGAGTTGAGTTTACCAGAAATTGTTGAATGTTGTTTCGAAGAGATCAAGATCAGATATATTATCAAGAAACCACTTCGATCCAACTCAAGCGTTTGAAGTAAAGACATCTTGAAGATGATGGAATTGGAGGCAGATTTCTCAAGCGTTTCGTTCAGTCCCAGAACGAAATTGTATGGATTAATGCAGGTATTGCATTGGTTGCTTGGAGGGCAATATTAGCATTCCAAGATGATTTGCTAGGTGGAAATGGTAAAAGCGTGGCCTCTTCGAGCCTCACACCAGGGAAATGAATAAAGCAGGGATATGCGGTAGGGCTAAGTGGGACGCACCCAAGTAGGGTATGATCATCCTAATCTAGAGCGATATTCATGTATGCTTCAGGATCCCATTGTGTGGTTGTTGATTGCAACCAAGGGGTGATCATATTCGGTGCTACTCGCAAAAGGGTAGTACCGGTCCTGAGTAGCAGAGGTGCAACGTGTTGTAGCCTCTCGTACATTTTATCTAGAGGTGTACGGATTCGGTGGGTAGACCCTTACCCTTTCATAGTTGGAATCCATTATCTAATATGAGCCTTCGGTTTTAGTTGTAGAACCTAGTATGATGGAATTTAATTAATATAACAATTTCGACTATGATTAATAAGTACTTGTGTATAAGACACTATTGTAATATCAGAAGATTTCATATGAAATGTTTTGGTTATCATAAGGTAAAAACCCATCCGTGTTTATGTGCGGCGTGGTCTTACGAGATACATTTGATTTTTGAAAGGTTTGATAACTTTAAAAGTTCAGTTGGGTGTGTTTTTCTCACACTGGTTTTCCAGACTGACTCGGGTGTTATTTTATTATAATGCTCGGGTCAGACCGAGAATATTTACAGATTGCTTTGGATGCATTGGAGCCCAGGAGGCGAGTTGAAGGTCTTCAAGTCGTATTAACGTATATGTTATTTTTCGCTGCTTTGTTATGGAAATTATCAGCAATTATGAGGATATGATGTTGCAACTGTCCAGACGGATGATTGTGATTGTTGTTGTACTTTGATGGATATATGTATATAACAGTTCTCTTTTGTAAAGATCATTGATATTATATTATATATTGTTTCGCTGCGATTGTGAGATTCTGTGTTATTTTAGTTTCTTTTCTCTTCTTCTTCTCTTCTCTTCCTCTTTCCTCTTTCTTTCCCTTAACTATCTATCTTTCCATTCGATTTGGGTTGGACATGTGTGGTTTATTGTCTACTTGAATTGTATGGAAAAGCGGGTTGTTACACGTGGTATCAGAGCTTAGGTTGAGCGAACACCTAGGCTTTGGTGGGAATTTACTCATTTGAGATAGGGTAAGTGAGACCCAAGGATGAGTTTGAGTGTATATATATGAGCGCATATTTTTTAGTGATTATAAGAATGTTTTATACTATGTTAATTTATCTGTTGAGTGGCTTATGAATCTGGTCGATACGTGGGATGCCACGACATCGATAGGGGTTTCTAAACGCTTAAACAAGGCAAACCAACACAGTATTGTTTTTAAAACTGGGTAAATGAAATAATTTTACCAAAATTATTTTTCATATATAAAGGAATAAATTTTTCCAGAAATTATTATAGTTATATATGGAGTGTTTGGTTGTTGGCGAATGATAATATTTGATTATTATCATTTGTTGTTGTCCTAATAAAAGTTGTCGTTATTATAATCTAAACAAGGATAAACAATTGTGAATTGAGTTATATAAGAAAATAAATTTATAAGCATTAATTATAGAGTATTGTTTATGATTAAAATAATTAACATTTGTGAAATAAATTACATAAGAAGTGATATTTTATAAATATGATTTATAAACGTGATTTATAAATGGAAAGGAAATGGGATTGCCTAAGTATATTTACAAATATGATTTGTTAATGAAAACGGGTTTAAAATAAGAAGTTTGAGAACTTAAAACCCATTGATTTGGAAATTGTTTTTCAAAGGTTTCGAAAAATAATAGTAGTATCATTTGAAAATATTTTGGTTATAAATATTTTAAAATGGATTTAACGGGAATAAAAAGCACCGAACTCACTTCAGTTGCTGGAAAATAATTCTGGTGATGACTGCAGCATCATCGGCGTTCATTTTCAAGTTTCTAAGTGAGGAATTGTGTAACATCCCCTATCTAAAGGCCCAAATCTAAGCGCTACAGATGCTGCAGTCATCTATAGTATTAGCTTCCGGTGACTAAATACGGCTATGTCAATGGTATCTATAATATCGGAAGCACTTGAATATGAAACAGTACATAGATTTCAAAACAACTTTTACTTTATTACATTTAAAACAGATGTTCCATATTCAACTTACATAATCCCAATACGTTCCTAGGCATAGATAAAATATACTTATTACGAATACACCAAGAGCGGTATATGAAGATACCCCCTTGGATAATCAGAGTCATAGAGTCATAATATACTTAGTACAAAACACAGTGGAAATACATCAAAACATAAAACAAGAACTGCAACTCCTAAATAGCTATTCGTTTGCCTCCTGCATGCCTCCGGTAGCCTTATTCGTCTTCCTACTAAGCCTGGAAAGACCTTAACCCCTCAGCCTACTCAAATTAATTTTGAACACCCGAGAGCTTTAGGGGAAAACATAAACTTCGAGTCATACATAAAGCCTGGTATGAATAATACTATACATCCCGGTTTAATATGTTAAGTGAGACCACGCCGCTTAGCGGAACAGGTTTCCCCTCACTAACATCCTTTTAAAACATATCTTTTGCAAAACCTTTTCCTGCAACCAAACTGGTTAAATACTATAAAGAATCATTATGTAAAAATACATAAATATCAGGTAATAATGAAGTATCTGTTCAAACACATAAGTTTTGTTTGGATAACTTTTAACCTTTGGCTGACTCGGGCCTACCAGACCATATAATCAAAAATTAATCTAACACCTATTAGCTATTCTTCTTCCGGACTATCTATCCTTAACTATTTGTTAAATACTTCACTTCTGGACGGTTTGTCCCTAACTTAATCATTTCCCAGGTCTTCCGGATCCTAATGGTTTTTCGGGCTCACCAATAACCTATCTGTATACAACATATATTTCTTTCGGTGTGTAATCATAATTTTAGTCTACCTGTGACCAAGCCCTACACACTGGAATTTTGGACAACAATCAACTGGGGCTAATAGCTAATGTATAGGGTGCGACCCCATACTAGTCTCATCTGGTATTCTAATATCTGAGTCATTTTCACTTAAGGATTCCCTCCCATAATTTTCCTTAAAAACATTTTCAAAGTGATTTAAAACCTTTAAATCAAACTCAAACCAGGAAAATATATAATCTTTATGCTTTACTCAAAATCACATTACCATGTTATATATATCTTCTTTACTCAAACCTTAGTTGATGGAAATATTTAAACATTTGAAAGTACCTTTTTCTAAACTTTTGAAAACATCTCTTTCAAAACCAAGTGAAAGCCTTTAATTTTCTAAGCCAAAAGGCCAAAACCTTACCTTTCAAAACCAACCATCAAACCTTTCAAAACTATTGAAATCATTCCTTTCAAAAGCAATAAAACTTTAGACATCCTACTTTATAAACAACTTAAAACATTGCCTTAGAAAAGCTTTGGAAAACCTTTCATTTAAACCTTTCGAAACCATTCAAAGCAAACCTTTCGAAACCATTGAACTCAAACCTTTCGAAACCATTGAACTCAAACCTTTCGAAACCATTGAACTCAAACCTTTCGAAACCATTGAACTAAAACCTTTCGAAATCATTGAACTAAAACCTTTCAAAAACCTTTCGAAACCAATCAGAAAACAAAAACCTTTCGAAAACTTACTGGGTTCAATTTATAACATGTGGAAGATCTTCTTTTAAAACCTTCCGACTTCATTGGAAGCAACCTTTCGACTTTGTCGAAATATCTGCTTCGAAAGCTTTAAAACGTATCATTTAAAACAATAGACCTCTGCCTTTAAAAAAATCCTTCGAAAGGTTGGGCTATACTTCCATTAGAAAAACAAGGTAAAACATCTAAGTTGAAAGCTTTCTTTCGAAAGCATGGAGAAGCGGCTGGTTTTAAAAACAAGTAAACCTTTCGTCTTTGTCGAAAGCAACAACTTTGAAAGCAACCTTTATTTTACATGTTTAACCTGGTCGAAAGCTACCAAATCGAAAGCTCTTATTCGAAAGCAAAGCAAGCGATTCTTTTGTCTTATAAAACAGACATACTCCAACCTCTTTGGAAACCAACTTTTCGACTAAGAACTCTTCGACCTTGTCCAATTCATTACGTACCAAGCAACTTGATACCATATGCATTGGTTTGACTTTGTCAAAAGCTTTGTACCTTTCGACCTTGTCGGAAGGTCTGGGTCGGAAGGTTTGATGCCTAAAATGGCTGAAACATGCTAAAAGCATGATTTTCTTGTTTTTAACTTAAAAAGGATAACTTTTCAATTAACCTGCCTTTGTTTGTCAAAATCTTATTGGTTAACAAATATTATTCAGAAAAGTGCTACCACTAACTTCAGAAATAAATAATAATTTTAATTTATAAAATGCCACTTTTTCTTAATTAAATATAAAAAACATTTAAGTCCCATACCTTAAATGATTTTATATATTCATCAAAACACTTAGGAAAAATCTGGAAAAATTCCAGAAAATTTATTTTAATATGTTTTCTAACATATAAAAATTTCAAACCCAAATAATAATTATTTTAGCCGTATATAATTTTTCCCAATAAATCATTTTCTTCACTAGAAAATTTATATAAAATCCAAATTAATTCCAAAAATTATGAAAATTGGAACCCATCTCTAAAATATCATTTCTGACCTGTATTTAAATTTTCAAGGCATTTAGATGTCGTTTAATAGGGTTTTCATGTCAAACATATCATAAAAACTAACATGAACATATATAATTCGTCAACAAGCATATATATAACCTTAATCATCAAAAACATGGCATAAACTTGCAAAATCATTTCAGATCTAATCTTAAAACCGAAAACCATAAGAAAATGGGATGTAGTAATTATTCACTTTAGCTTTGAGATTAAATGATGTGAGATTTGATGTTGAATATGTTGATTAACTTCTTCCTCTTGAATCCTAGCTTTATCTTCCTTGAGAGTAAAAATGGTGGCCGGCCTTAGATGTTTTTAGTTTGTTAAAATCAAATGAATGTAAGTTTCATTTCCTAAGGGTTTAGGGTATAAGCCTCTCCTATTTCTCATATTGCCCTTACTCATTTCCTAGCACATTAGTTTATGTTGTCTCATTTTAATTTGCACATTAACATGGCACGGCTACCCATAGTTTAATCAAATCTCAACCTATTTATCTTCACATTATTTTATTTTATTTAGCTAGCTGAATATCCTAAATAATGTTATAATAATATGAGGTGTCACAGACTCCCCACCTTAAAGAATTTCATCCTTGAAATTACTATAAGGCACACAACAAAACAATCAAAGGTAAAACATACCATCCAACAAATCAGGATAAGAGTCTTTAATCCTACTCTCAGTCTCCCAAGTACAGTCTCTAGCATCGTCACTCCACTGGACCTTTACTAATTTGACTGTCTTGTTACTTAAACTCTTTTCATCCCTAGCCACAATCTGAATCGGCTTTCTAACTATAGTCAAGTCCGGCTCTATTACTAAATCTTCTAACACTATAGGTGCTATAGTAGTCTCTGGGTCTCTAACACACTTTCTAAGATGAGAAACATGGAAAACATCATGGACTCCTGTCAAACTACTCGGTAACTCCACTTTATAAGCGAGTTTCCCGATCCTCTCAACAATACAGAAAGGTCCAACGAATCTAGGTGCTAACTTTCCTGACTTTCCGAATCTAATCACACCCTTCATCGGTGAAACCTTAATAAACACATAGTCTCCAATGGAGAATTCCAAGTCCTTCCTTCTTCTATCAGCATAACTTTTCTGCCTAGACTGAGCCTCCTTCATCCTAGCTCGGATTAACTCAATCATCTCTGTAGCTTCTTTCACTAAATCCGAAACAAGAATCAGTCTATCCCCGGTCTCCAACCAACATATGAGAGATTTGCATGGTCTTCCATACAAAGCTTCAAATGGTGCCATCCCAATACTAGTCTGATAACTATTGCTATACAAGAACTCGACTAAATGGAGATGGTCTTCCCATGATCCCTCAAAATCCAATACACAAGCTCTTAACAAATCCTCCAAGACTTTGTTAACTCTTTTCGTTTTCCCATCAGTCTATGGATGGTATGCGGTACTCATGTTGAGCTGGGCTCCTAAAGCTTCTTGTGGACTCTTCCAGATCTCACTAGTAAACAAAGAATCTCTATCACTGACAATACTACTAGGAATCCCGTGCAGTCTAACAACATTCTTCATAAATAACTTCGCCAAAATAGGTTCCATCTTAGTTGACTTTACTAGAATGAAATGGGAACTCTTAGTCAATCTATCCACTATGACCCATATGCTTTCATTTCCTCTACTAGATCTTGGCAACCCATCAATGAAATGCATTGAGATAGAATCCCACTTCCACGTCGAAACATCTAACGGTTGAAGCAATCCACTTGGCTTCTGGTGTTCAGCCTTTGCCTACTGGCAATTCAAGCACTGCTTAACACATAAACCAATGTCATGTTTCATACCTTCCCAGAAGAAACCTCTCTTCATATCCTGATACATCTTCGTTCCTCCTGGATGGATAGTGAACTTCGAACGATGACATTTATCCAAGACTTCTTTCCTCATGTTTCTTACATTCGAAACACACAACCTTCCTTTCTTTCTCAACCACCCTTTCTGGTCAAGACATAAATCCTTTAAGTCATCGCTCTTTATTCCTTCCCTTAACTTTCTGATCCGTTCAGCCAAAACTGGATCCTCCTCCTGTTTAGAAGCTATCTTCTCAATCATTACCGGTCGAACTTCTAAAAAAGACAATACG
The DNA here is from genome assembly GCA_030737815.1 of Allium fistulosum. Taxonomy (NCBI): domain Eukaryota; kingdom Viridiplantae; phylum Streptophyta; class Magnoliopsida; order Asparagales; family Amaryllidaceae; genus Allium; species Allium fistulosum. The sequence goes on from CM060907.1 coordinate 780,347,734, forward strand.
ACACTTCCTACACTAGAACCTACCTCGAATCTATACTGCATTCTACAAGCTGATAATGCTTCCAAATCTTTCCACTCAGCAATCATAGCCAATTCTGTATTTTGATGTTTCCTGCTAAGTGCATCTGCCACCTTATTCCCTTTCCTGGGTGTGTACTCATTCCAAAATCATAGGCAGCAATAAACTCCAACCATCTCTATTGTCTCATGTTCAGCTACTTCTGAGAGAACAAGTACTTCAACGACTTGTGATCCGTATAAAGCTCAAATCGCTCTCCCAAAAGGTAATGCCTCCACACCTTCAAAGCAAATATAATGACATCTAACTCCAAATCATGCGTAGGATACCTAACTTCATGTGGTCTAAGCTGTCTAGAAGCATAAGCAATCACTTTACCTCTTTGCATCAACACAGCTCCCAATCCAGTTCCACATGCATAAGTATAAACAACTAAATCTTGATTCCCCTCCGGAACCACTAACACCGGTGCATGGGTCAGCAAGTGTTTCAAGCACCGGAATTCTTCCTCACACTTATCAGTCCACACAAACTTCACATCTTTTCGCGTAAGCTTAGTCATCGGTGCAGCTATCCGCGAAAAACCTTTATAAACCTTCGATAATATCCAGCCAATCCAAGAAAACTCTTTATCTCGGTCACCGTCTTGGGTCTCTTCCAATTATTCACCACCTCAATCTTGGTCGGATCTAGAGATAACCCTTTCTCTGAGACTACATGACAAATGAATTTCACTTCCTTCTTCCAAAAATGACACTTCGAAAACTTAGCCTTCAACTGTTCCTCCCTCAAAGTCTCAAGCACAACTCTAAGATGAACTTCATGCTCCTTCTCATCCTTAGAGTATATCATAATATCGTCTATAAAGACCAACACAAATCTATCCAAGTGCTCTCGGGAAATTCGGTTCATCAGATCCACAAAGAATGCCGACGCATTAGTTAGTCTGAACGTCATAACTAGCCATTCGTACGATCCATACCTTGTCCCAAACATCGTCAAAGGAATACTATCATCTACCACTCTAAGCTGATGAAATCCAGTTGCTAAATCCAGCTGAGAGAATACCTTGGCTCTACTTAACTGATCGAACAAATCATCAATTCTCAGAAATGGATACCGGTTCTTTATCGTCTTCTCATTCAACTTACGATAATCGATACATAGCCTTAAAGATCCATCCGGCTTCTTAGCGAACACTATGGCAGCTCCCCATGGCGAACTACTTGGTCGAATAAAACTCTTGCCTTCCAAATCCACCAACTGCACCTTTAACTCTCTCATCTTAGTGGGTGTCAACTTGCTTAGCGGCCTACTCACCAGTTCTGCTCCAGGCACCAAATCAACCCAAAACTCAATGGCTCGTTTCGGTTGTAGTCCAACTACCGGCTCAAGCACATCAACAAATTCTCTAACTACAAAGACTCGATGCAACTCATCCTCCAACTACATGATACCCAATAAAGCATTCACTTCACAACTAGGGTTTTCTATGGTATAAACTATCTGATCACTACAATCCAAATGTCTAAGTGATATTTTCCTATCATGGCAAAATATCCTAGTATCATATTTACTTAACCAACACACCCCAAGGATAATCCAAAATCCCACAAAATCAAACACATGAAAACAACAATCAAAAGTATGACCTAGAAAATAAAACTCTAAATGGTCACACGTCATCCCAAGTGTCGCATACCCTTCTATCGGATTTGCAACTCTTAAGGAAGTAACTAAGTACGAGGGTTCTAGGTTAAGCTTATCTACCAAATATCAAGAAATAATAGAATGTGATACACCAGTATCAAATAGAATGCTAACAGACATACCGTGAATCTATAGCGAGCCTCCTAGAACAGCCTTCCCTTTCTCATGCACAACTGGCCTTGAAGTTGCGGGCTCCAATGCATAAACTTGCCCCCTTCCTTCTTTAGCAGGCTCCTTGCATTGGTTCTTATAATCACCGATCTGATCATAATTAAAACATCTGACATTCTTCTTTCCAGCTGCTTCTTTCCCTTTTCCTTTTCCATTTCCGGCACGACACTCGTTAGCATAGTGTCATTTCTTATTACATTTATAACAAACCACCTTAGCTTTTCCATTCTTCTGTGCTCCTCCCTTCTGAGCATTCTTCTTATGGAAAAACTCTCTTCTGGCCTTGTCCCACCTGGACCTCCTTCATTTTCTTCCTCAAACAAGCTAACACCTCTTCCTGCCTCAGCGCCATTTCTACCACTACATCACTTGGATCTCTTAATGCGGCAAGGTAGCACTTATCAACTCCGGCCTCAAGCCTCTTATAAACTTCTCATTCCTCCTGATCACCGTATCAACCAAAGCATACTGGTACCGGGCCAGCTCTTCAAATTTTCTTGCATGTTCTAGAATAGACATCTCTCCTTGCTCCAATTTAACGGACTTCCTAACCAATGCCGACTGCACCATCACCGACATAAACCTTTCATGAAACCTTCTCCTAAACTCCGCCCAAGTCATGGTTTCCTCGTCAACATCGGCTACAATAGTATTCCACCAAAATAGAGCAGCTCCTTGAAGCTGTCTCAAAGCTAATCTCCTCTTCTGCTCATATTCAATCCTAGGTCAGCAAAGATTCTCTCATAATGTAGCAGCCAATTTTCCACCTCAATCGCATCTTCAGTTCCAATGAACGGCTTCCCTCCAAGCCTGGTATAGTCTCTGCTTAAGTTAGCATAATGGTTGACTATTGTAGCTTCCTAAACTCCTCCTCCAGCAGCATCCCATCCGACAACTCCAGCTGCAATTCCGGCTTGCATCATATTTACGAAGAACTAATACATGGCTCCCATATCCACTTCGGGAACCCCAACACCAACATTTTCAGCTTGAGCTTGACCTGGGCCTCTTCTAGCATTTGGTCAGACATTTCCATTAGTGGTGGTGCTATCTCCTCCAAGATTAACTCTGCATGTTCTTCCTTCTACATCTGTATTCAATCTTCGTGAGATACAGATGAATAGCCTAACTAAGATGGGAGTCTAGAGATATAGCGTATACTTGTATATAGCAAATACAAGTACGCTACTATAGCGTTATCCCATACCCCGTTCTTAACTCTGATTACTAAGGATTATGTTTTCAAAAACCATTTTTAGTTAAAGTATTTCAAAAACCATGCTCTGATACCAAGCTGTAACATCCCCTATCTAGAGGCCCAAAATTAAGCGCTACAGATGTTGCAGTCATCTTTAGTATTAGCTTCCGGCGACTAAATACGGCTATGTTAATGGTATCTATAATATCAAAAACACTTGAATATGAAATAATACACAGATTTCAAAACAACTTTTACTTCATTACATTTAAAACAGATGTTTCATATTCAACTTGCATAATCCCAATACGTTCCAGGCATAGATAAAATATACTTATTACAAATAGGCCGATAGCAGTATCTGAATCACGTCCTTGGATGATCAGAGCCATAGAGTCATAATAGACTTAGTACAAAACATAGTGGAAATACATCAAAACATAAAACAAGAACTACAACTCCTAAATAGCTATCTGTTTACCTCCTACATGCCTCCGATAGCCTTATTCGTCATCCTACTAATACTTAAAAGACCTTAATCCCTCAACCTACTCAAATTAATTTTGAGCACCTGAGAATTTAAGGGAAAACATAAAATTCAAGTCAGACATAAAGCCTGGTATGAATAATACTATACATCCCAGTTTAATATGTTAAGTGAAACCACGTCGCTTAAAAGAACGGGTTTCCCCTCACTAACATCCTTTTAGAACATGTTTTTTGCAAAACCTTTTCCTGCAACAAAACAGGTTAAATACTATAAAACATCAAAAACATACATATATATCAGGTACTAATGAAGTATCTATTCAAACACATAAGTTTTGTTTGGATAACTTTTAACCTTTGGCTGACTCGGGCATACCAGACCATATAATCAAAATTAATCTAACATCTGTTAGCTATTCTTCTTCTGGACTATCTATCCTTAACTATCTGTTAAATACTTCACTTCTGGACGGTCTGTCCCTAACTTAATCATCTCCCAGGTCTTCCTGATCCTAATGGTTTTTCGGGCTCACAAATAACCTATCTGTATACAACATATATTCCTTTCGGTGTGTAATCATAATTTTAGTCTACCTGTGACCAAGCCCCACACATTGGAATTTTAGACAACAATTAGCTGGGGCTAATAGCTAATGTATAGGGTGCGACCCCATACTAGTCCCATCTGATATTCTAATATTTGAGTCATTTTCATTTAAGGACCCCCTCCCATAATTTTCCTTAAAATCATTTTCAAAATGATTTAAAACCTTTAAATCAAACTCAAACCAGGAAAATATATAATCTTTATGCATTACTCAAAATCACATTACCATGTTATATATATCTTCTTTACCCAAACCTTAGTTGATGGAAACATTTAAACATTTGAAAGTACCTCTTTCTAAACTTTTGAAAACATCTCTTTCAAAACCAAGTGAAAGCCTTTAATTTTCTAAGCCAAAAGTCCAAAACCTTACCTTTCGAAACCAACCATCAAACCTTTCAAAACTATTGAAATCATTCCTTTCAAAAGCAATAAAATTTAGACATCCTACTTTAAAAACAACTTAAAACATTTCCTTAGAAAACCTTTGGAAAACCTTTCATTTAAACCTTTCAAAACCATTCAAAGCAAACCTTTCGAAATCATTAAACTCAAACCTTTTGAAACCATTAAACTCAAACCTTTTGAAACCATTGAACTCAAACCTTTCGAAACCATTGAACTAAAACCTTTCGAAATAATTGAACTCAAACCTTTCGAGACCATTAAACTAAAACCATTCGAAATCATTAAACTAAAACCTTTCAAAATCATTGAACTCAAACCTTTCGAAATCATTGAACTAAAACCATTCGAAACCATTCATAAAACAAAAACCTTTCGAAAACTTACTAGGTTCAATTTATAATATGTGGAAGATCTTCTTTTAAAACCTCTCGACTTCATTGGAAGCAACCTTTCGAAAGGTTGGGCTATACTTCCATTAGAAAAACAAGGTAAAACATCTAAGTCGAAAGCTTTCTTTCGAAAGCATGAAGAAGCAGCTGGTTTTAAAAACAAGTAAACCTTTCGTCTTTGTCGAAAGCAACAACTTTAAAAGGTTGTAAAGCGGCGGTAACATTTCAACTTTATCGAAAGGTTTAAAACCTTTATTTGACATGTTTACCTGGTCGAAAGCAACCATGTCAAAAGCTCTTATTCGAAAGAAAAGCAGGCAATTCTTTTGTTTTATAAAACAAACATACTCCAACCTCTTTGGCAACCAACCTTTCGACTAAGAACCTTTCGACCTTGTCCAATTCATTACGTACCAAGTAACTTGATACCATATGCATTGGTTTGACTTTGTCGAAAGCTTTGTACCTTTCGACCTTGTCGGAAGGTCTGGGTCGGAAGGTTTGATGCTTAAAATGGCTGAAACATGCTAAAAGCATGATTTTCTTGTTTTTAACTTAAAAATGATAACTTTTCAACTAACCTGCCTTTGTTTGTCAAAATCTTATCGGTTAACAAATGTTTTTTAGAAAATTGCTGCCACTAACTTCAAAAATAAATAATAATTTTATTTTCTGAAATGCCCATTCTCCTTAGTTAAATATATAAAACATTTAAGTTCCATACCTTAAATGATTTTATATATTCATCAAAACACTTAGGAAAAATCTAGAAAAATTCCAAAAAAATTATTTTAATATGCTTTCCAACACATCAAAATTTCAAACTCAAACAATTATTATTTTAGCCGCTAATAATTTATAACCCAATAAATCATTTTCTTCACTAGAAAATTTATATAAAATCCACATTAATTCAGAAAATTATGAAAATTGGAACTCATCTCTAAAATATCATTTCTGACCTATATTTAAATTTTCAAGGCATTTGGATGTCGTTTAATAGGGTTTTCATGTCAAACATATCATAAAAACTAACATGAACATATATAATTCACCAACAAGCATATATATAACTTTAATCATAAAAAACATGGCATAAACTAGCAAAATCATTTGGAATTTAATCTTAAAACCGAAAACCATATGAATGGGATGTAGTAATTATTCACCTTAGCTTTGAGATTAAAAGATGTGAGATTTGATGTTGAATATGTTAATTAACTTCTTTCTTTTGAATCCTAGCTTTATCTTCCTTGAGAATAAAAATGGTGGCCGGCCTTAGATGTTTTTAGTTTGTTAAAATGAATTGAACGTAAGTTTCATTTCCTAAGGGTTTAGGGTATAAGCTTCTCGTATTTTCCATATTGCCCTTACTCATTTCCTAACACATTAGTTTATGTTGTCTCATTTTAATTTGCACATTAACATAACACGACTACACATAGTTTAATAAAACCTCAACCTATTTATCTTCACATTATTTTATTAATTTAGCTAAATTAATATCCTAAATAATATTATAAAAATATGGGGTGTTACAAATTGCTACCATTGAAGTTTTGTTTTGATAAAAAAAATTTGTTTTAGATTCCAGAAGTGCAATTTGATATATAAAGGAGTCATGTATATATATGATTTCAAAATGATTTGAAATAAAACCAGGTGTTTAAAATCCTGAATACTTCTATCTAAATGTTTCGAGAAACATAAGATAATAAGTTTTTGAACTTTGAAGATGGTATAGATAAGAAAATAAATTTTATAACTTATAGATTTTGAGAATTAGCAAGTTAAAAACAAATATAAAGTTTGTTGAATATAAGTGTTAAGAAAAGAAAATATGAATTTGAATTATAAAATGAAATATAACCTAAGTTAAATAAAATAAATTTTGAAATGAAATTAACTCATGTTAAGTAAGTGGGATGAAACGAGTTAAATAAATTAGAATTTGACTTTCGAAATGAAGGTGAACTTAAATTATAAAATGCAATTCAAATTGAGTTGTAAAATGAATTGAATATGGTTTAGAATGTTGTTTGATAGAAACAAATTGAACTTAAGTTATAAAGTGAAATAAACATGAGAAGTGTTGTAGAAAATGTTTATAATAAACTTAAATAATATTTTTTGAAAATGATTCCTAAATGTGTTGAGTATGGAATGAAATGTTGTTAAACATAAATTGAATTTAAGATGAAGATTAATAAGTGAATGTTAAAGAATCGAATGTGAACTTAAGTAATTGTTTCATGGAAATGGTCCATAAACGAGTTAGTATGCAAATGAATTGCTGTTAACCTTAAATTGAATTTAAGGGGAATGTAAGTAAAGTAAATGAGAATAAAATAAATGTTAACTAATTGGACGCAAATCAATTGAAAGTAAATAAAATGAATGAGAATGAAATGAATGTGAATAAAAATAATTTGGTATAGTCAAATAAACCAATTGAAATAAATACATAATTTGTACGTATATTATTTTATTCGCCTAACTGTTTGATCCAGATTCGAATATATGATTTCAAAGTGATTTACACCAATCCGAGTTATGATTTTCACTTGATTCTTGACGGTGAACCCTGGATATGGATTTTTAATTGATTCTGATATTCTCTACCTTAGTATATGGCTATGCAAGAAGAATGACAGTTTCATAATCAACGAACTGAATCCGAGTCCGCACTAGAGTGGGTGTGAACAATACTAGTTTGAAATTAAATTGTGTGATCAAGTGAGCGATCATGTATGGTTTTGCATATGGATGGTATATGTACATCGTACGGGCTTTAATAAATTTAATGTTGACATTGGAAGATGCAAATTAATATGGTTATAAATCAATTGAATGGATATAACTTGTTGGTGGTTTCTCTTGTTGCATTTGTTACATCTACATATAGTTATTGTATATTCTATATGTTATATATATTGATGTCGCTTTCTATATACTTGTTCTCATTAGTGGTTGAGTGTTTAGTAGGTGCGGATGGCGTATGCTTCGCATTTGGAGCTTGCTATCGCATTATATTGATTGTATATGCTTGCTAATATAATAAAAGGTACACATCTCGGATTACATATCGTACTTTTATATTTTTCCCTATGAGATGCCTCATCCTTAAAGATGAGATGTGTATTTGTGATTATATATATTGTAAATTTTTATGATCGAGCCACTCAAAGGAGACATTGGTGAAACTTTCCGTAAATTTAGGGCGTTATAAATTTTTTTTGAGAATTTTGGGAATTTTTTTGAAAACTTAAAATTTTGATTTTGGTTTTATAACTTGGAATGGCATTAGTTAGTAACTATGAATTGAGTTGAAAGACTTAGAAATTTGGTAATCCATTTTAACTTATTATTTTGAAGGTTAATGGGTTTGGGGTATTTTTCTTACCTTGGCAATTTCGGGGATGAAATTCTTTTGAGAGGGGGAGAATGTAATGACCCAAAATTTTAGTCATTTGAATTTGGAATATTTAATGGGTTTTAAATATTGAAAAGTTTAATTTTATAAGTTAAATAAGTTCAATTTCAAACATAACGATTTATTTGATTTTTAAATTGTTAATTTAATATTTGAAAATGCTTAAATAATTGAAACTTGAATTTAATATGAATGAAAACGATTTCAAAAGTTGAATTAATTTCTATTTTAACAAGAATGAAGATATTAAAATTTTAAATTGGATTTCAAAGTGATTTAACTGATTTTGAAAATTACTCGTTTTAATTAACGTGAAAAATATCCCTCTAGGGCACTGTCTTTAATTTCGACGAAAATAGTTTCATTGGATCCGTAACAGTGAATTATAATATGCCGTCGAATTTTGTGGCGATTAGACGTATCATTTGGTCATGTGAGTTCGAAACGCGTAGAAATTAATTTAAGAAATTTAAATTAATATAATTTGATTTTGAAAGTTAACTTCTGTATATGATGGAATTGGGTCCTGATATATATATTTCATTGTGTTTGGAATTGGGTATAGCATATAAAACGCCAGGCGGAACACTTCATTTGGAGTTCGAAATTTTCACGGATGAATAGTACTTTGGAAAAAATTTCTATATAAAGGCCATCAACTATCTTCATTTGCAAACCCTAACCCTAAAATAAATGTTTAGCCGCCATTAAAACTCCACCATCCAACAGCTAACATCGATCGGAGCCCCTAGAGGCGAAATTAGCCTTCGAGTTCAGCGAGGAAAACGTAGAGCACGTCGATACGAAGCTATCCAATGGGTGGATCGTCGAAACGTTGACTAAGGCGATGGAAATTGGCTCGCATTCGTTGAGCAGGTTGAGTGGATTATGGGTCATGATTTTTGCACATTCGTGCGCGCGGTGGAGAGCGAGGTGGTAGGCGGTTCGGCGGAGGGCGGCGGCAAGGCGGTGCTGGCGGTAGTGCAGCGTTCGTCGATTAAATAAAAAAAGAGAAACGAAAGCGCCTGGAGCTGTTTGCGCATGTAGGAGGGAAGAAAGCAAAAGGTTTAAAGTTTTAAATTAGTTAATTATGTTAATTATAATATTAATTATCTCAAATGTTCATAAATTCATAACTTTTTCGTACGAGGTCCAAATCAAGCACGACAAGTTGTGTTGTGTTTGTATTAGCGAATACTACACTATGGAGTTGGATGGATTCAGAGCTAGTGAAAATTTTGGGTTAAATTGAGTGATCGTTCAATTTTAATCCAAACCGGAGCGTTTTGACGATCTAAAAATCAAGCTGAGCTAATCTCACCTTTTTGGTCAATCAGGAAATTTATATAGTCAATAAAAATTATTTATTAGATGCATGGATATTTTATTATTGATTGTTATTGACTGTTTGGATAAATTTCTAGTTTATATTATTATTTTGGATATATTCCCACCCCTGGAGCGGATGAGACCCTATTACGTTCCCGTGTAAGAGCGGATGACCCTTTGTATACAAATCCCGTCTCGAAGCGGTTGATTTATATTTTTATGATTATATACTGTATGTGATGCAGAGGGACTGGTTGGAGGGATCCAACAGGATTGCTCACACTGTTGATTTTATTTTTCATATATATTGTGATATATGATATGTTGGATGTTATATTGGATGACACGAACATAATTTTGCTTATTAGTGCTTTAATAGCATTGGACCTTGTGGTTTGGTATTTTAAGATACCATAAGATGGGGATTAATTTAAAAAAGGGGATTTCCAAGCGATTTGAAAATATTATATGTTTAAATAATTAGTCCTGAATTATTTAAAGGAGTAATTTATTTTAAAATCAAAGGTAAGATTTTTGGATATTATAATTTAATAGTTTTATGAAATATTTAAAAAAAAAAGAGATTTTGAACCGTGAATAAAGATTTTTAAAATCTTGGAGAATATGTTAGTCTTTTGTAATAAAGGAAAATGGTTCTAAAAGGAAATAGAAATATTTTGATATAATATTTATTAATCATCTTTGTATAATTTGATATATATGTATGTATATAGGTACATATATTATAATTTATTCATAAATGTGAAATTTATAAATGGGATAATTTATAAATGTAATAATTTACAAATTGAGTGAAGATTTGTAAAATCATATTTTGTTGATAAAAGTATGAATTTATAAATGGGGCTTATAAATTAAAGGAAACTATTATCGTTTAATAAATTGGAGGAATAAATCAAATGGTGAATTTACTATAAGATACGGAATGATATTTTAAAAATAGTTGACTCTATTTTGGAAATTGAAGGCGAGGGTAAATTGGAATGTTAAATGATATTTTATAAATAGAAAGGCATTTATAAAATGAATTTATCCATATTGAAGTAACGTTAAAACGGATGGTGATTGATGTTTTAAATGAGATTAATGAATAAGTGAGATTCATAAAGGAAATAGAGTTCATAAATAAATGAGTTTTACGAAAGAAAGTTTTATAAAATGGAAAGAGATTCTTAGAATATAGTTTTATAAATATGAGAATAATTGGGTTGAAGATTTAAGTATGGATTTTTATCAATCAAGGAAATATATTATGTTCCAAAAGTTGGTTACTCATATTAATATTGTTTAAAGTTGTTTCTTAATATTTAAATATTTTGAAGGGTTAATTATTTAAATTATTAATATGGTTTGAAATTAATAATAACGATTGTTAATAATATTTTGGTAATTTATTGTTATTTATGTTGATGGTAAAAATTAATGATTGTTTTATTCATAATGTTTTGAATTCTTTATTATTATTTTTATGATGTTAAAAGTTAATAATTATTATTTATTTATGATGTTTATCATTAATAATTACTATTATATAATAGTGTTTTAAATAAAGTGATTATGACTTATTTATGATGTTTTCGAGATTCATAAATAGAGTTTTGTAAACGGACTTGGTGAAAGACTCATATCCATGGTGTTTAGATGATAACAACCATACGTAATGCTACTAATATGTTTATTGAGTAATCGAAGGTTAAGTAGTTATGTGATGGGTGATAATGTGAAAAAACAAGGAAAAAGTTGGGAGTAAACGGTGAAAAATATCAAAACAGGAATCAAGCCCAAGCAACAAAGGAAGAAATGCAGCGCCCTAACCAATAACACTACAATTGCCTTTGTTAATTATTGGTTAGCATATTTTATTTTTTGCATAAAAAGGAAAAATTATATTGCTGAAATAAGAGCAACAAGACTTGAAGCAAGGTTGCATGTAAGAATGCACATGCTCTAACCACTACACCACCACTACTTTTGATTAAGAAGGCAATTAGAAGTTTATATAGCTATGCAGAAGTAAAATGTGGGGAGGAATAAAAGTGAACAAAGGTAGGATTTGAACTCTGGCCGCATGGTAAGGATTGCACATACCAACCATTAAACCACACATGCCATTGGTTTGAAACCTACTACCAAGATCACTTAACAACGTGAAAAAGCAAAGAACTGGAAGAAAAATACAAGAAGTAGGACTCAAACCCATACCTTCTAATAAGAAGGCATGAGCCCTTACCAGTTCACCACAATCATTTTTTAAAAGAAGTAAGTATCATTTTTTATTATCCAGAGAACAAAGAAAAATAAATTGTGAAAAAGTGGTGCAGGTGGGAATCGAACCTTGGTCTCATGGGAGAGGAGCATGCGCACCAACCAACGTGCTGCATACCGCTTCTATACGAAGAATGCTACAACATTATAAGCCTGTTATAAACGAAATGATCAAGCGTCCATTCAAGCATCTGTTTCAAGTGTTGCAAAGTTCCAATGGATGCATCCCTTTTGAACTAAATTGCTGAAGAGTTGCTATTATTCAAAGGCATCTTATCACTCCTATATAAGCCTCCCACCATCCCAAAAGCATATACAATCCTATGCTCTCAAATTACTTCCATATTGCTTTGAAAAGCCATAAACTCAATATTCATTTCAGAAGCAAACTTAGACCAACGCTCTTTCACTCCATAACATTTGGATCTGGTCCTAATTCACTTCCTAGCCTCTGCACACTCATTTTGCATCATTTTTAAAGGTTATGGAGGTTGTGCTCCAGTTCGACTACTCAGTGTATTGAATACACAATATATAGTCAGGTTATTTCTTTGTAAAAGAAAAGATTGAAGTCCCGTTCGGCTGCGCGAGCAAGTGTACTAAAATCATGTTCTACTGCTCAGGTGCCTATTCCTCCGGGCAAAGTGAGCGTGTTTGTTAGTTAATTTCAGAAGGAGTCTGGGACTGGACGTAGGACTGAAGGTCCGAACCAGTATAAAAACTCTGGTGTGATTGCTTCTTGCTTTACTTTACTATTTATTCCCGCTGCTATTATATTTATATTGCTGCTGCTGTGATTACTATGCTTCAATTCCGTATCTATATATTTGGTCATCATCGATCTAGTGCATAGCGACTATTGGTCGACGCTGCATGACTAACCAGTGGTATTAGAGCTTGGAATTTTATCGATCGTCACAACATCATAGAATAATGGCTAGAAAAAGATCCAATCGAAATACAACAAGCAAAATCCCTATCAAAGCCACCAACGAGGACTACAAAACGGTACTTTCTGATTTACAAATTTCAGTAAATGATAATAATGAATTAGTTCGTATAAGCGATAAGATCTCAAAGCTTAATTTTATTATTTTAGAAAAGATGAAACCTGTCGAACTTGAAAATGAGAAATTGAAAAATGAGAAATTAAATTTAGAAAATAAACTTGGTGTTTTAAAAAATAATTTTATAACTCTTAAAGAATTTCTAGATGAACAAAACACCTTATTTGAAAATGAGAAAGAAAAATTTCCAAAAGAAAATTTTGATTTGAAAAGACGAAATGGTTTGTCACAATCCTCTTTAGATAATTCAGAATCTCAAAATTTTCTTCTAAAAAATGAGAACCGTACGTTAAAAAACGAGAATTTTGAATTAAATAAGAAGATTGATATTTTGAAAAATAGTAATATTTCTTTTGAAAATAACAATTGTAACTTTAAAACTAAATTTGAAAAATGTAAAAATGAATTAGTGAAATTTAATAAAGGTCAAAATGATTTAAACATGATTTTATCTAGTTCTAAACCTTTACATGATAAAAGTGGTTTAGGATATTGTAAAACTGATCGTAGAAATAGCACTAGATACCCTTTCATGTATAGTAAAAATGTTAGTGCTAGTACTAGATTTCGAGTAAAGTCTAATTCCAATTTTTATAGAAATTCTAGTACTGCTATGACCAATAATGTTTATAATATCTCTAGAAGTACAAAATCATTAACGGGAAATATGAATAAAAATTATCTAAGTATTTGGGTTCCTGTTAATTGGAAAAACAGAGAAAAATACATTGATGATTATTTTTATATAGTAGTTAATGTTGAAAATTATATTTTTAAAGGTTCCACTAAATCCTCTTGGATATGGTTACCTTTGACCTAACCCTGGATCCTAACGTAGGAAGTGGGTATCAAAATATAGAATTATTTTTTCGCAGGTACCTAAGAAAGATAAAAGGATGGGATGGATTTGAAATAACAAATGTTTCATACATATGATGGAGAACGAGCATCTATAGATAATGGAACTACAGTAAATTAGGTATATCTAGCTCATTTTTTATAAATAGTTTTGGGGTTGGTAATTTTATTAGAGTATCAAAAAGGAATATTTTTGAAATAAATAAATTAGATACTGTTTTTATATAATACGTTGATTTCAAAAGTGCTAGAAATTTAGTGTGAAAAATTATTTCAAGACAAATAAAATTACTTTTTAAAGGCAATAAATATTTTAAAAAAGGTAGAACCATGCTTCATATTGTTTTAAATCATTTTTTGTACCTAACATTAGCCAATATTATGTACATTTTGTTAAACTATTTTTTGAAAATTGGCTAATAATTACAGATTTTCAACCATTTTGTTGATGACGAAGGGGGAGAAAATTGGGCATGTTGATAGGGGGAGTATATAATTTAGAGGGAGCTATTTAATCTATATCTACTTATGTTTTTATCTTTTCTTGCTGATGACAAAGGAGGAGAGAAACCTATGACCGTTATTTTCTTATGATGCCCGGGTCAGCCCGAGTGTGTTTCAGATTTAGCTTTGGATGCTTTGGAGCTTTAGGAGACAAGTCGGATGCCTCCAAGACGCATTCACGTATCTTCTTATTTTCACTGCATTTTCTTATCATACTTATCTGAAATTGTAAGGACAGGCTGTTATAACTGTGCAGGGTGATGATTGTTTAGTTAACTCTGATTTGATGTATATATACATTATAGTTTTCTTTTATAAAGATCATTGTGTATATTATAGATTACTCATTACGATGTGAGATTCTGTTATGTCTTTTCTTTCCTTGTACCCTAACAATCTGCCTTTCCGGCACTAGGATGCTCGGTTCGTGAATACCATGGATGTATTAGTGTCGACTTTTGAGGGTCAAAAAGGTGGGTCATTACAATCTGGGTTATAGTGGATAGACTAACCAAGATTGCAAACTACATTCCCATTAGGTCGACCAGGACAGCACCTATATTGGATAAGTTATTTATGAGGAATTTTGTTAAACTGCATGGGATTCATAGTATTTTAGTTAGTGACAGAGGCACCCTGTTTATTAGTTAATTCTGAAAGAGTTTGCAAGAAGTGTCAGGTACCAAGCTGAAGATGAGTACCGCTTACCACCCACAGATGGATAGACGGACAAAGAGAGTCAGTAAAGTACTTAAAGATATGTTGAGAGCTTGTGTAGTAGATTTTGGTGGTCATGGGTAGACCATTTGCACCTAGTTGAGTTTTCCTATAATAATAGTTATCAGACTAGTATAGGAATGGTGCTTTTCAAAGCTTTGTATGGAAGGCCATGCAAATCACTAGCATGTTAGTTGGAGACCAGAGATAGATTGGTCCTTGGACCAGATATGGTAGGAGAAGCCACGAAGAAGATAGAGTTCATCTGAGTCAGGATGAGGGAAGCTTAGTCTAGGCCAAAAAGTTATGCAGATAAGAGGCGTAAGGATCTTGAATTCTCAGTTGGAGATCATATTTTTGTTAAAGTATCACTGATGAAGGGTGTGGTACGATTTGAAAAGTTAGGGAAACTGTCACCTAGATATGTTGGACCGTTCCCCATTATAGATAGGATCGAAAAGCTTGCATACCGGGTATAGTTACCGAGTAGTTTAGCAGAAGTTCATAATGTTTTTCATGTTTCTCATCTTAGAAAGTATATGCATAATCCAAAGACTATTATTGCTCTGACTGTATTGGAAGACTTAGTAGTATAATCAGATCTGACTTTTTTTAGGCAACCAGTTCATGTTGTAGCGAGAGATGAGAAGAAGCCAAAGAATAAGACAGTCAGATTGGTGAAAGTCCAGTGGAGTGAAAACGAGAAAGACGGTACTTGGGAAATAGTGGATAGGATTAGGGATACTTATCCTGACTTGTTACGATGGTATGTTCTATACTTGTTATACAGACTTTGTAGCTGGTAGGATATACTAGCATTGTCTATTATAGTTGTTGGCATGTTTGATATGCTTATTGTGTGGTCCTTACTGAATTTTGAGAACGAAATTCTTTAAGGAGGGAAGCCTGTAACACCTCTAATTTTAGTTTAACATCATTTAGGAGATTCAACTGAATAGATTAAATGGAATAATGTAGTGGGATGGAGGATGAGATTTGATAATTAATTGAGTCAGGCCTTAACTAATCAACTAATAAGATTATTTTAAAACTTAAATAGAGGGGAATAAATGAGAGGGGCTAATTAGGAATGGAGCCTTTTATCGCTTAAGCCCTCTCTTTCTCATTCATTCTCATTTTACACTCGCAAAACAATCAAAAGAAAATAGAGAGGCCTGCTACAATTAATGAAGAAAGAAGGGGAAACTAAAGGAATTCAAGGAAAAAAGCTTTGGTGAACTCAATCTTTATCAAATCGCAATCTTCTATCCAATCTAAGGTGAATAATAGTAACCATCTCTATTGGTTGTGCTTGAATTTGGTTGTGGTTAATCTTTTAATTGATTATGATGGTATTGCTTTGTTTTGGATGTTTAATCACTGTTTGGGTAGAATAATGATTTATGGAAATTTTATAGAATTATTAAGATACGTTTTAGTGGTTAAACCTAAGTTTTTGATCTCCAATTGATTTGATTTTCTAGTATTGTGTAAAACATTATTTTGGAGAAGGGTTTTTAATTTCATAATTTTTCAAATTAACATTAATATTTTATGAATTTCCTAAGTAGGAAATGGTGTTTATTTTGGGTTTTAATTGTCAAAAATAATTAAACAATAATTTTGGCCCCGAAATTTTTATATATGAAAGAATATGTTAATCCTGATTTTTAGTGATTTTTGGGGATTTTCCCAAGTGGTTACGATTTTCTATGAATTTATTATGTTAGAAAAGCATTTAAATTAATATTAATTAAGGGTATTAATTAATTTAGTTTGCTAACATTTTTGGGAAGGTGGAACATACTTCCAAAAAAACTGAAAAAGAGATGAAAAGTTTTTGGTGTAAACCAATCATATTTTGACAAGAGATAAGAGTAGGCAAAAGGAAATTGGTTTAAGAGGGAATAAAACAGTTTTTATAAAAATTACAAAAGTGCTATTGTTTAATTACGGTATCCATGCTTCCTCATCTGATATCCTCCTCCCCCGAAATTCATAAAGACTAATATCGGTAATAACTATCTAATAGTTATAGGCGATATCGGGCTTACAAAATGTGGCATCCTTATTTGCACCGATGTTCGACATCCAACACTGGAGGAATACGATATAGCATGATGGAAGAGGTCCAACATTAAGGATTTTGAATTTTTACCTTGTTTTCAACTGTAGAAACCTGTTGTATTAAGGGGCCCAAATCCTTTAGGGTTCGACATCCCTAAATTGTTTTATTGAAATCTCTTGTCACCTTAGTTTTTAAGAATCCACAATTTCGGCATAAAGATTTTGAAGTATTAATGTCGTAAAGACATGATTTCGATATCAAAGTATTGATGGTGTAAGAAATTGATTTCGACTTGAGTAATTGATGTCGTAGCTTGTTAGCTTCGACATCACGTGTTTTCCTTATTTTCGGCAACCAGATTATGCGGCTTTGATGCCGTAACTTTTTTATTTTGAAACTGATGCTTTGTATGCCAAGAAGCAACGTTTTCTTTTGCAAATTAAAAGTATATTTTAAAGGTAAGATAGCATATGTTTTAAGAAAGTCGAAAACCTTATGATTTCGGCAGCTTAGCCTTACCATTTATAAAATCAGAATTTTGTTTTGGAATCTCAAATAGATATTTATTTTGGTTGACACAATTGCTTAAGATACTAGTGAGGGGAATACCCATTCTGCTCTACAGCGTGGTCTCACTAGATATTTATTTTGGTTCGAGCTAGTAGGTTATTATTCACACCAGACATTTTGTCTGACTCGAAATTCTTGTTTTTCCCCTTAAACTCTCGGGTGCTCATTTGAGTAGACTGGGAATAATGGTTTTTAGGTTTCAAGGTTAGGTGAATAAGCTTCCAAAGACATGTAAGAGACAAGCTAGCTATTAGTAGGAGTTTTTATTTTTCATTGTCTTGTTTTGTGTCTAAATTGATGTAATTATAGAAGTTATAACTATTAAGTATTGGACTTTGATCAACAAAGGGGTATCTTCATATGTCGCTCTTGGAGTATTTTGTAAATATTATATTTCTCTGGAACGTGGTATTGAATGAGATTATGTAATGAATATGAAATCTTTTTTGTGAAATGAAATGCGAAAGCTTATTATTGAATTGTGTTTGAAAATTTTCCTATTCATGTTCCTATGATATTATAGATATAATTAACAAAGCCGCATTTTGTCATCGAAAATTAACACTATGGATTACTGTAGCATCCGTAGCGCTTAGTTTCGGGCCTCAAAATGGGCGATATAATAGTTTGGTATCAGAGCATAGGTTTATGTAAAAACTTAAAAGATTAAAAGTTTTTGAAAACATAATCCAAATGAATCAGAGAAAAAGATTAGGATATGGGATAACGCTATAGTAACGTAATTGTATTTGCTACATATAAGTATGTATTCTCGCCTCTCTCTTAGACCGTTCTTCTATATCTTATTAAGGCTCGTATGTAGATTACGATAAAACTTGATATGAAAGCAGGAAATGGAAGTGTGAATCTAGGTGGAGGAAGCACCACGACTAATGGAAATGCTCGACCCAATACTAGAAGGAACTGGTGTCAACCGACAAATGCTAATCAAAATGCAAATGCTAACATGAGTGTTGGAACCATACCAGTAGATATAGGGGATATGTATCAGTTCTTTGTCAACATGATGCAAGTTGGAGCTACTGTTGGTTTTGCTAGAGGGAATGCTGCTAATGCAGGAGGAGATAATCCTATGGTGCCAGTTGGCAATATCTATGCCAAGCTGAACCATGATTATACTAGTTTTGGAGGGAAGCCCTTTCTAGGAACAGAGGATGCTATTGAGTTTGAAAATTGGCTATTGCACTATGAGAGAATCTTTGCTTACTTAGATCTAAATAATGAGTAGAAGAGGAGGATGGCATCAAGGCAGTTGCAAGGAGCTGTATTGTATTGATGGAATGGTGTGACAGTAGAAGTACCAGAGGAATAATTGACTTAGGCTGAGTTTAGAAGGAAATTTAAGGAGAGGTTCTTATCTGTAGTAGCTAAGTCAACCTAGCTTAGGAATTTTGCTGATTTGGAGCAAGGAGAAATGTCGGTGCTACAGTATGCGACTATGTTTGATGAGTTGTCCAGGTACAGGTAAGCTTTTGAGTCATGGTATACCCATTAGAGTATTATTTGATACTAGTGCATCACATTATTTTATCTCTCAGTGTTTGGTAAATAAGTTAGATTTAGAACCATCATACCTTGTTACTTCCTAAAGAGTTGCGTATCTAATAGGAGGGTACGCAACTCTTGGGGTGAGATTTGATCATCTAGAATTTGAGTTGTTGCATCATACTTTTGCCTGCAGTTTGTACGCATTTGATTTTGTGGGATTTGAGATTATTTTGGGTACGGATTGGTTGAGCAAATATGATGCTAGGATATTTTTCCAGGATAGGAAAATATCATTAAGACACCCTTATAGTAGTGATTGAATTATATACTCGGTTGAGAATTCAAGTTTAGATGTTTATGCTTTATTGGGTGCAACAGAGGTGGAAGATGAGTTGAGTCGGGTTTTTGTTTTAAGAGAATTTACAGATGTTTTTGAACCAGTTACAGGATTACCACCGAGGAGAGCTATTGAGTTCAGAATTGATTTGTACCTGGAGCTGAACCCATAAGTAGACCACCTAGCAGAATGACACCTACTGTGATAAAAGATTTCAATGTGTAGTTGGTGGATTTAGAAGGAAAGAATTTTATTAGATCAAGCAGTTCGCCATAAGGAGAGGCCCGTGTTTGTGAAGAAACCAGATGGGTCGTTGAGGTTGTATATTGATTATCGTAAGCTGAATGAGAAGACGATAAAGAATAGATATCATTTTCCGAAAATCGATGATTTATTTGATTAGTTGAGTGGAGCCAAAATGTTTTCCCAGTTGGATTCAGCGACGGGGTTTCATCAACTGAGGATAGCGGAGGACAATATTCCTTTAACGACGTTTCGAACGAGGTATAGTTCATATGAGTGGTTAGTCATGCCATTCGGGTTGACTAATATGTCTACTTTCTTTTTGGGCTTGATGAACCGAATTTTCCGAGAGCACTTGGATAGCTTCGCGTTGGTGTTCATTTATGATATTTTGATATATTATAAGGGTGAAAGAGATCATGAGATTCATCTTAGAATAATGCTTGAGATGTTGAGGTAACATCAACTAAAAGCAAAGTTTTCGAAGTGTCATTTTTGGAAGAAAGAAGTGAAGTTTCTTGGTCATGTAGTTTCAGAAGAAGGGTTGGCTGTGGATCTAGCTAAGATTGAAGCTGTAAATAATTTGAAGAGACCCAAGATGGTGACTGAGATAAAGAGTTTTCTTGGATTAGCTAGCTATTATCGGAGATTCATCAAGGATTTCTCTCGGATAGCAGCACCCCTGATTAAACTAACAAGAAAGAACGTAAAGTTTATTTGGTCTAATAAATGTAAGGAAGCATTCCAGAAGCTAAAACGTTATTGACCAATGCACCCATGTTAGTTGTGCCAGATGGTAATCAGGATATGGTGGTGTATACAGATGCATGTGGAACATGATTAGAAGCTGTGTTGGTGCAAAGAGGTAGTCCACAAAATTATAGATAGATAAACTATGTGTGATGGGTAGTCCATATAGCCTGGGATAGATAATCCATATAATGTTTATATGTGAGATGGGTAGTCCACATAAATATAAGACAGTTAGTCAGATTAAATTTAGACCGATAGTCATTTAAATTTAGATGATAGTCAACTAAATTGGGATGGGTAATCCATTATATGATTTTAGGTGGGGTAAGGGAGTGTATAACACAATAAAGTAAAATTAGTCAAACTTACCCATGTTGCATGCCTACAAATGGTTATTTTGCTATGTTCTAATCATTGTGGTTGCAGATGCATGAATTTTGATTGACATAATTGGTTATGATACTAGTGAGGGGAAAACTCATTTCGCTTTTCGACGTGGTCCCACTGGATATCTATTTTGGTTCCATATGGTAGGTTATTATTCACACCAGACTTTTTGTACGACCCGAAGTTTTTGTTTTTCCCTTTAAACTCTCGGATGCTCATTTGAGTAGGCCGGGAGTAAGGATTTTCAGGTTTCCAGGGTAGATGGATAAACTTCCGGGGACATGCAAGAGGCAAGTTAGTTATTAGTAGGAGGTTTTATTTTCCGCTGTGCTATTTTGTGTCTAAATGGTCGTAATGACAAAAGTTATAACTATCAAATATTAGACCCTAATCAACCAAAGGGGGCATCTTCATATGTCGCTCTTGGAGTATTTTGTAAATATTATATTTCTCTGAATGTGGGATCGAATGGGTTTATGTAATGAATATGAAATCTTATTTGTGAAATGAAATGTGAAAGCTTGTTATTGAATTGTGTTTGAAAATTTTCATATTCATGTGCCTCTGATATTATTGACATGATTAACATAGCCGCATTTTGTCATCGGAAATTAACACTATGGATGACTACAGCATCTGCGGTGCTTAGTTTCGGGCCTCAAAATGGAGGATGTTACACAGAGTCAGACCATTGATCCATGGGCATCCTCACTTATAATACCCCTGCTTCGAGTATTATAGAAAACACTCCAAGTATCATCGATTCCTTAACACGTAAATCTGAGCCCTCCTTTGCTTCATTCAGATCTGAGCCCTTCCTTTGCTTAATCCAGTTTCCATTGTTCAAAACCCTTCATGTTCCTAATTCATGGTTCACTCCTTTGTCGAGCCGCTACCTTTGGTACCTACTCACTTCATGAGTCACAAATCGAAGATCCAAAGCTTTTATCATGCTGTTACATCACCATCCGTTACCCAAGCGAACGAGCCAACACCTCCGGGACGATCTAAAAAACATCTACTCCATTCCCTTGAAGTTCCACTTCAACATGGTCAAAATAAACAACTCTATACCGATCCATTCACTTAGCCAAATTTTGGCTAAGCCAACTTCCTTGCTTCTAGTACTTCCTTCTCAAGTGCTTTGGACCCCGACCCATTCATCAAAACAACTTGGCCCGAATCCAAAGCTTTCAACTCCAAGTTCTAGAAATAACTCAGCATAATATCCAACACTTAGCCAATTTCTACATCCTTCCATGGACAACCGCCACTACCATAATCTATCGACACATGCCAACCATCGAGCCATTCACTTCCCAAAACAACTCGGCCTCAACCCTTCAAATTGGTTCCAAGTTAAGCCTTTAAGCAATTTGGAGGTGTGATTTATTCTATAAGCTCATACCATGCTCCAAAGCCTTCTTGCCAAGTTTCGATGTAACACCCCAGAATTTATAAAACATTATTTAGGATATTTAGTTAGATAAACTAAATAAAATAATGTGTTTATTAGGGGTTGAGATTTGATTTTAATTAAGGTAGCCGTGCCTTTTAAAAGAAAACAAGGCCATGTGTAATTTGTTTTCTTTAATTTATTTTAAACCCTTCTTTAATTTGTTTTCTTCCCATAGCCGTGTGTATTATGTACACAGTCATTTCATTTCAAAATTTTCAAAATCAAGGCCGGCCACCATTAACAAGGAAAGGAGAAGAGGAAACTAAAGAAAAGCTAAAGGAAAAGCAAATTTAAATCAAACTCATTCAAATCTCAAGCTCCTTAATCTCTAAAGCAAAGGTGAATAATGTTTACATCTCTAAATTTTTATGGTTTCGGTTTTAAGGTTAAATTTGAATAATTTTGCAAAGATTTGCCATGTTTTTGAATGATAAAATGATTTTATATATATACATGTTGATGATTTATTAATGTTCATATAGATTTTATGACATGTTTTAAGATGAAAACCCTACCAAATGACATCCGTTTGCCATGCGAATTTTTATGATGATCTAAAATAATAATTTAGATATGGGTTTCAATTTTCAGATTTTTTTTGAATTTTTGTGGAATTATTATGAATTTTCTAAGGAAGAAAATTATAATTTGGATTATAAAATTATTTACGGGAAAAATAATTATTATTTGGGTACGAAAATTTTACATGTAGTAAAACACATACTAAATGATTTTCTGGAATTTTTCTAGATTTTTATAAGGTGATTTAATAATTATATAAAATTATTTAAGGTATGGACTTAAATGTTTTCATAATTATAGAGGAGAAGGGGCTTTTTATAAATTTGTATAAAATGCTAAACAAAGGAAAGTCGGCGGCAATTTTGAATATAAAATTCTGGCAACCAATCATATTTAGACAAATAAGGCGGGTTGGGTACAAAAGAACTATTTTAAAGTACAAATAAATAGGATTTTCACTATTTCAACTCTTTCGGCAAGAAACTCCGACTTTATTCCAAACCTTCTGACAAAGTCGAAAGGTATCAAACCTTTCAACTAGGTCAATAACCAATGCACATGGTATCAGGCAACTAGTACGTAGTGAATTGGAAGGAGTCGAAAGGGTTAAGGATGAAAGGTAAGAGCTTTAGAAGGAGATGAAGCTTTGTTCTGATTTTAAGGAAAACACACCTGCTAGCTTTCGACAAAGAGCTTTCGACAATGTCAAATGGTTTAAAAGAAAAGGTTTAGATGGGGTTTCTTTCTTGTTTTAAATTGAAACCTTTCGACAAAGTCGAAAGGTAAACCTTCCGACAAGGTCGGAAGTATAGTTGCCGCTTCCTACCTTTCGAATCAGTTGCTTTCGAAGGGAATCTTTTGTTTTCTAAAATTTGCCGCCTCTCCATTGCTTTCGAAGGGTTAGCTCCAACACCAACACTTCATTGTTTTCAAATGCTTTCGAAAGGTTTTGTTAAAGGTTTCGAAGCAGTTGCTTTCGACTCCAATGTTTTTCTGATCCTTTTGCTCTACTTGAAGGCATAATCCAAATGTTTTAAATCGAAACGTTTTAAAGGTTTCGAAGTAGTCAACTTCGAATGGTTTCGAAAGGTATCCACTTGTTTTAAATTGAACCCAATATTTTCGAAAGGTTTTATCAATGATTTCACAGGGGTGGTTCCCTAGGCTTTCGACAAAGTTGAAAGCAGACCTTTCGACAAGGTCGAAAAGAAACCTTCCGACATGGTCGAAAGGTTAGACCTTACGACAAGGTCGAAGGGCATGGTTTTGCAATGTTTTCGGGAGGCTAAGGTTTAAAGGATTTTAAAGTCAGATGTCATATGTTTTAAAGCTTATAGAAGGAAGGCGTTTTATTGGGTTTGAAGGAGTTACCTTCAATGATTTCGAAAGGTTTTATTAAAGGTTTCGAAGGGGTTACATGCTTTCGAAGGATTTTATTAATGTTTTCGAAGGGTTACCTTTAATATTTTCGAAAGGTTGTTAAAGGTTTTAAACAAAGGTTTTGAATATAATGATTAGGCAGATAGCCTAAGAATTTTAAGTAATAAAGGACTTTAACTTATTTTAAAAGGATAGATAATCCTTATTAAACATCATCAACATAATTTTGAGTAAAGTATATATAACATGGCAAAAATAGTTTAGAGTAAAGCTAAAGATATATTTTCCTTGTACATATATGATTTGATGGACTAAATCATTTTGAAAAGGTTTTCAGGGAAAATTTGAAGGGTAGTTAACCCAAAAGAAAAATTGGGCAGTTAGCCCATTTAAATTTCGAATAGTCAGTCCATTTTGAGGGTAGTCAGCCCAGAGGACAATTAGTCCAGATAAGGGCAGTTAGCCCAGATATAAACAGTTAGTTCATTTGTTAGCATAACGGACCTTGCTACTTTTTAAGGACAGTTAGTCCACCCTTTTTACCTATTTTATGGAAAGATAGTCCATTATTTAGCATAAAGTATATTGTTATTTTGGCATAATCAGTTTTAGGACAGTTAGTCCAGTAAAGAGCAGTTAGCTCAGATTTCGGACAGATAGTCCATTTATTTCCTGTTTTAGCATAATGGATATTGCTATATTATTATAATCAATTGATTAACCATTTTGGTTGCAGGAAAGGATTTGCAAAATATATGTTTTGAAAAGAGATATTAGTAAGGGGAAACCCGTTCCGCTAAGCAGCGTGGTCTCACTAAATATCAGTAAACAGAGATGCAACAGAAATTATTCATACCAGGCTTTATGTTTGACTCAAGGTTTTTGTTTCCCCTTAAACTCTCGGGTGCTCAAAATTTGTTTTGAGTAGGCTGTGGGTTTAAGTTTTTAGGTTTTAGCAGATTTTGGCGAATAAAGCATCCGAAGACGAGCAGGTGGCTGACGGATAGCTAAACTAGGAATTCGGTTTTAAAATTGTTACCGCCGTGTATTAAGACAGTTATGTCTATATTGTTTTGATCATCCAAGGGGGCATCATCATATGTCGCTCTTGGCGTATTGTTATAAATTATATTTGATCGTTGTCTGGGATTATGTTTGGGGAATTTTTTAACTTGGATATGATATTATTTGAAATGTATGAAATTATTGTTTTTAGAAATCTGTGATTTGTTCATATTCAAGTGCTTCTGATATTATGGATACCATTAACATTATCGTATTTCGTCACCAGAAGTTAATATTGTGGATGACTGCAGCATCCATAGCGCTTAGCTTTTGGCCTCCAGATACGGGATGTTAAATTCGACCAACTTTCCTCCAATTTGCCAAATCCACCAACCTAACTTCCTATGCATCCAAAATACTAGCAAACAACATCAAAGTACAACATATAAGCATAGAATAACATGCATATACATTCATTCATACAAGTAATACACAAGAATGTGATAAACAAACCATTTCTAATCTAAATCTACATATTACATGCACATATGAATATGAATAAGGAGGATTGCTAAATCATTTTAGAAAACCATTTCAAAGATTAACAATTTAGATCATAAGCATATGAAAGCATGTAATTAAAGTCAGAAAAGGTTTGTAGGCCAAAAATCATGTTAAAACATGCAATTCTACCATATAAACATGCATAAGATAGTGAGAAGACATAAACCACTCACCAATTACCAAAATCAACCAATTCTCACCTAGATCCAATGTGGAAAGTAGTTGAAAGCAAAGCAAATAAACCAAAACGATGATCTCCAACTTCTATATGATAATATCCTCTCTAATTAGTGAATTAGAGAGTAATTTGTGTGATTTTGGATGAAATTAGGGTTAATGGGGGTTTAGATCTGATTTAGGGAAGAGGAAAAAGTTTTAATTAGACTATACGGCCCCCTATTTATAATAATCTCGGATTAGACTAATGGAACCACTTATGGGCATAATTAATTACCCACTAATACCGGCCAGCGGCTGTTTAAACTTAAAACATGCATAACTTCCTAATCGTAAGTCTATTTTTCTATTATGACCACTCTATAGAATAGAAAACCATCATCCTGAAGCAATGGAACTAGATTGAGACCCTAATTTCATTTGAATCAAAAGTTATTTCCCAAACAAGATTTTCACGGTCAAAATGGTCACATACAAATTTGGGAATATCATAGTTATGTAAAATGTCCCTATGAGTCATATCCCCAAATTATAGAAATCATATGACCTCACTTGAATAAAATAAAAATATTTTACTATCCTTCAATACGTAAAATATGGGTCTTAACAGCACCCTTCTTGTCATGTTGGATAAATTCACTCTCCTTGTTTTGATTCGAATCATGGAGTTAATCCTTTCTTAATTGCATTGAGAAGTTCCTTGTGCTCTTCTCTATGTTTAGTTATTTGTGCCAGTTCGTTAATTCTGATTTTGATCTTGTTTCTGCCCATTCTTTCAAGTTTAGGATTTTGTTCCGACTTGTTTCCATTCTTTTATGAATGGATGTTGTTCTTATGAGGTAAAACTCATTCCATGTTTAGTGGCGTGGTCTCATAGATTATATTATGTTCATCATGTTTCTTGAGTTTTCTCACATTGGTTTTCCAGACTAGTCTGGGTATCATTTTATTATAATTCACGAGTCAGTCCTAGTTTTTCCAGGTTGTCGTTGGTGAGACATGGAGCTCTTGCAGAAGAAATGGATGTTTACCTACCACTATATTTTTATTTTTCGCCGTATTATTATGTATGCCCATCGACCATTTTAAGGTCAGGAAGTTATAACTGTCTAGGATGACGTGGTTTGTTTTAAACTCTAATATACCATGTATTTTAGAGAGAGCTTCTACCATCATCGTTCCGCTGTGAGATTCTGTTTCCCCTGTTTTTTTATTTTATCATAACAATTTTCCATTCCGGCACTGGATGCTCGGCATTTTAATATCGTGGATGTATTAAGTGTCGACTTTCGAGGGTCGAAAATGCGGAACATTACATTTGATATCAAAGTTGAAGGTTAAGCGAGAACCCTGGCTTTAGTATGGTAAGGCTCATTACAAATAGGGTAAGTGACACCCTAGAATGAGTCAACAGTATTATATATACGAGAGCATATTTGGTATTGCTATAAAAACATATTGTGTAAATTGGTCTGTTGAGTAGCTTATGGATTCTAGTCGATACGTTTGATCAACGTTATCGATAGGGATCCCTAAACGCTTGAACAAGGCAAACAGACACGCTATTTATTTTTGAAACATTGTTAAATGAAATATTTTACCTAGGATTATATATTTTGTATATAAAGGAATAATTTTCAAAATTTATATAGTTATTAGTGACGTGTTTGTTTATTAGAAAATGATAATATTTCTTTATTATCATTGTTGTTTGATTTGTAATGCTCGGGTAGTTTAGAAGCATTGACTATTGTTTGTTGATTGTTGATTTATGCTTGACCAATTTATGAGCATTTATTGTTTGATAATTGCGAGTACATTAAAACAAACTCCTTATGAATTAAGTTTCAAAGTTCGATTATAAAGTGTTCGGTGAAAATATTAAGTTAAAAGTCGTCTTTTAATAAAGTTGTTCAAAATGATCTAAATGGGTAGATAAGACATTTAGAGGATAAATATTTGTTAAAAGTTTATTATAGTAAAGAAAAGTTGTTATAATATAAGATGATTTTAATGGTACATTTTATTGAGTATGTTATATAAAATGATTTATAAGTAAAAAGGGTTTTTGAGAATTTAAAACATGGTATTACTTGAAGTGATTTCAAAAACATTTTGAGAAAAGTAATAGCAGTATTACCTAGAAGTATTTATAACTATAAATAGTTCAAAGAGAATTTTTATGAAAGATGCATTTTCTTTGGAGAGTTCGGGGAAAACGTCTCAATTAATTTTGTGATAATCTGAATAATCTTCTAGTAACGATCGAATGTTTGCTTAACGAATGTTGTAGTGCACTTAGTAAATTATTCTCTTTATCGTTGTGTGATCATAATGAGTTCGAATCCGAACGAACCCAAAGTGAGTGTTAATGAATAAATTATTAAAATTATTTTATACTAGTATGGGCCCGTGCTTCACACACAGGCTGTTTGTATTATTGTAAATGGAAAGAAAGGACATCTTCAGAATTTCAAAAGGATGCCTAGTAAATTAGTTCAATGAATTTTCATTATTAGTAGTATAGATATAGAAATACATGTAATATGATTTCAAAAAGGGTTTTGAAATAAAAACAGGTATTTAGTTCTTAAGTTTCCTTAAAGAAAATTGATTTATAATAGAAGGTATTGTTTGCACAAAAAATGGACAAACACCTCAAAGTCGTATGATTCAATAGTTCTTATGTTGTTCTTAGTGATTTTGGAGATTTATGCAGATATATGAAAAGCAGGGGCTAAATTGTAAAAAGACACGCAAATTTATAGTGGTTCAGCCAGAATGTGCCTACGTCCACTTTATATGTTATTTCTCTTCTCTTGTTTTGATTACAAGTACAAAGCTTTGATACAAGTAAAAGAATGTTGTTTGAAAGTTCTATCCGTGCTTGAGCTCTCAAAACTTGTCCCCCATTGTTGTACCCCTGCCCCTCTATTTATAGAGTGAGGCTGGGGGTAGGGGTCTTCGAAGTATATAGCTGTTGATGGGCCTGGGCTGACGTGATCTGGCCTGGTGATGTTGGTTCGGTAGTGGATGGAGAAGTGGATTGGTCCGGTAGTGGGTGGTTTGGTAGAGGTTGAACCGGTGGAGGTTGATTCGGTAGTGGATGGTTCGGCGATTGGTTGGTCCGGTAGGGATACCTTGGGTTTGGTTCGGTAGGTAGTGGAGTGGCTGGTCCGGTAAGAAAGTGGTCCGGTAGGCAATGGAGTTGGACCGGAAGCAAGTGGTCCGGTAGGCAATGGAGTTGGACCGGAAGCAAGTGGTCCGGTAGGCAATGGAGTTGGACCGGAAGCAAGTGGTCCGGTAGGAGCGTGGAGAAGCATGGTTCGATGGTTGGTGTATTTCGTCCGATGCCTCCTTTCTCACTCTGATTCGGTGGTGGTATGAACGTACCTAACACTTGCCCCCCAAAGTAGGGCATATGCTCAGTATATGTCGTGCTTTGTTTTAGTTTGGACGACCATATTCGGCCAGAGAAACGAACCAGATGGTCCGGCATATCCAACCTTCCTCTATAAGTAGGAGACACATCCCTTCGTTATTCCTTACCGAACGAAATAGCTGTGTTAGTTCCTGAACTGCCGAGTCAATTATTGTGTCGAAACAACCTTAACTGCCGGACCAGGTAAATCCTCCTCTACCGAACGAGTTTTCAAAGTTTATTCTCTTTATTTTACCGAATGATCCTAAGGGCTTTCGATGCCGAACGAACTTGATAATGAGCATGCCGAATGGGCCTTTGGGTAACGAGAATGCCGAATGGGCCTTTGAGTAATGTGAATGCCGAATGGGCTTGAGTAATGTGAATGCCGAATGGGCCTTTGTGTAATGGGAATGCCGAATGAACTTGATTTTTTCACTTTTTATATCACGAGAGAAATTCCGGGCTATATGTACTTGCTTGTTTGTATTCTCTGTTTTAACAACATGTCTTTTCGACGTTGCAGATAATGTCTCGCAAAGCAGAAACTCGATCGGATAAAAAGAAGTCCCAGGGCGAAGGAGAATCTTCCGCAGTGCCCCCTGCTCAGCCAGGACCGGAACGTCACGGATCTACCCCGAGATCACTAGTGGACGGGTACGGTCCTCAGGAGCTTCTGAACTCCCCGCCTGATTGCTTTCCCAGCTCCCTTAAGGAAGAGCAGCTTGATGTCATCTCCCGTTCTTTCGGAATTGATAGGGCGCGCATGCTGTTGCCAGGGAGAGAAGTGATGCCATATGACCCTCCCGAAGGGTACTTCGCCTACAGCAGATACCACTGTATGTGTGGTGCCATCCCGCCTCTTAATGCTTGGGTAGCCAGCTTCCTTACATATCTAAAGGTGGCCCCATTCCAGCTTCAACCCAACTCCTATGCTATATTGGTGAGCCTCTTTGTCATCTTCCAGAGGAAGTATGGGCGTGCTCCTTCCAACCGGGAGATCCGGTACTTATATAATCTGAGGGGCTATAAGAAAGGGTCCCCATACATCAGCCTGGAGTCAGCGGTAACCTTCAAGCCGGTCTTGGATCTGTATTCTAAATACAGCATGTTCAAGAAGGAGTGGTTCTTTGTCAGGGACGACTCTGTTTCTATTCGGCGTTTCACCTCTGGATGTAAGTCGATGCTTTATTTATAATTTCCACTCTGATTGCGATGCTCCTTCTCATACGTTTTCATTTTTGCTAGCGACATGTGGCTTTGCGGTTGTGGAGACTGATCGCCTGGTTCAGACGGCGGCTGAGATAGAAGCTATCCCCAGGAGAGATAGATCAGCTGCCTACCTGATCAGAAACGCGACCCTTCTGGAGTATAACTTGATCCTTCCACAGCAGTCAGTAGTCAAGCTGAGGGAAACGACGGAGGAGAGGGCGGCTGCTCAGGCTAAGGGAGGTGTCACGGTAGAGAGTGGCAAGAGGAAACCTTTCACAAAACCTCCAGCCGTCGGAGGTAAGAAACTTAAGAAGTCGGACGGTCCTTCCCCCAGCAATTGTACACTTACCCAGGGGGAGGAAGACGTAGAGGAGGAGAGAGGTGAGGGTGGAGGTGACCGGGAAGGTGGCGACGGTGGTGATGGCATCGGAGCCTTGCTTCCTGGGCAGGAAGGCGAGATTCAGGAGTGGATGGATGATGCATTCCACCAAGCTTTTGAGGGGCTGGACGGGGAACCGACTTTGACAGAGAAATCCGGGAAAGCTGACAAGGCTGGGACTGGTGCAAGCGAGCCTCCTCAGACTATTCCAGCCAAGGTGGCTCCGACGACTCAAGGTGAACTTTTGACTCCTGCGGACTCCATTTATGATAGGGACTTAGGAATATTTTATGATCCGCTCCCGTCCTGGAATGAAATCCAGGACTCATTGCAGTATCCTACTCCTCCCCAGGGTTTGTACAACCACAGATGTGTTTTCTTTCTTCTTTTATCTTTTTAATTTATCATGTTTTCTCGAATTATGGATCAATGTAAGCTTGTGACACTTGTTCTTTATATCAGGAGCAGGTAAAACGGCCAAGGCCTCAGATCTTCGGCATAGGCTTGAACAATACAAGCTCTCCAAAGCTTCCGCCAAGCCGAAGACTCCGACCCACCGTTCCGGGGATGTAGTCGACTACCGTCCTCTTCTCAGGGTTATTGAAGAGGGTATTTAGAAGAGAAAGAGGAGTCATCCCTTATCCGAACCTTCACTCGGTCCCCAGCCCCCAATTCAGCCCCTTCATGATATCACGGAGGAGGATACTGAGTTCGTACTCTCTCCGCACCTGTCTGAAAATCCTACCGTTACGCAGATTGATCATCCTGGTCTGGCTCGTAATCCATTTGCGGGTCACCCTGATCTGGATCCAGGTTCTCATGATATTACCTTTGACGAGGTTACCGGTGAGCACCTTCTTCCCCGCAATCCCATGGTACGGGTGCTTGATGAGGCTAAGTCCTTAGATCTCGATTTACTTACCACTCGGGTAATTACCATGGGAGACGAGGCCAAGGCTAATATTGATCGGGTGGCGGAGGAGACTAGGAAGCTGATGGGGCATCATGCCCGGCTGGTTAAGGCTGGAGAGGAGATCGGGAGTGCCAACATCCGACTACGATTGATGGTTTCGGATCAGGCCAAACAGCTTGCTGATCAGGCCATTCAGATTTCTCAACATGAGGCTGCCTCCGGGCGGTTGAGGAAGACTATGGAGGAGGCTAGTAAGGCGGAATTGCGGAAGATGGAGGCTGCTTGCAAGGAGCAGATAAATATGGCCATCTCGACAGTGGACGAGGTTCGGAGGGCGGATCTTGAGCAGGTAGAGGAGCTGTCGGGGAGGCTTGAAGCCGCAGAGCTTACTCAGGTCAGGCTAAAGGAGGAGATGGAGGTGATGAGGAGGTCCCTTCAGGCTGACTGCTCGCGATACCGATTGGAAAGGGATGCTGCCATTGCAAGGCTATCGGTTTTTGAGGCCCGTATGAGGGAGTTTGAGGAAAATGAGGGGATGATGGACGATATGCTGCAGGACATGTACTTTCGCACTTGGAAGCAGGGCAGCTTATCTTGGATGGACGACTACCCTCGGGTTATGGCTAGGATTTACCTCAGGGCTCTAGAGGAGGCCAAGGTTGAGGTGGATAAGGAGGGTGGAGCGGCTTTTAGGATGGATGTGGTCACTGCTCAGTTTACCAAGGAGGAGAAGACAGCGGTGAAAGAGGGGATGCAGTTGTTCGCTGTTGAGGAGGCAGGTGTGGAAGTAGGGTATGATGACCAAGACGATCAAGGGGAAGTTGCTGGTAATCTCTACTTCATTAGTTTCTTCTTTTGTTAACTCTGTTGCTTATCACTAATGATTTCTTTTTCTGACCGGACAGGTGGGCAACAGGACAAGGACAAGACTCCTACGCAGCCGGCTCCCTGATTAGACCTGGAGAATTCTTTTTGTGGATTTGACATGGCAGTATATGTTAGTCTTAAAACAGTAGAGTAACTTTTAGGTTGTAATTCTTGCTACTTGTAATAAATAGCTTTATTCTTGATGTGCAATCCTTTAACTTAAGCTGATCTTGTCGTCTTTTGAATGTTTTTGCTATTTTGACATGTTGCCTAAGAAATATAGCTATGCATATTCTTGTAATTAAATTGTGTTTGGTGTCAGGTTCTTGTTTAAAACATAATTTCATGACTTGCAGTGGGTGTTAGCATGAGGTGTGAACAAATTATAGGCATATATGAAAGAAGGAAATACCGCCCCTTATATTTTGCTTGTAGATGGCAACTTTGAATATCTTGTGTGACCGAGTAAGGGATGCGGTCCAGTATTTTGCTGTGAGTATCCGCTTCTATTAGTGAGTGTCTCCTGTTTTGTGTCCTGCACTTCAGGGATTATTACAGAGGATAGGAGAAAAGTTTCTTAAGTAAAATTGAAATATGTGAAATAGTAAAACTTCCAATCACGGAAGGCCTTCGATGTGCTTAAGTTCGTGGCAAACGGGCTTTGTAGTCACTTTCCCTAGTTGTGGGTCTTGGAGACATTTGTCACCCATCTTACGGCTCCGCGGGGAGTTAATTCTTTTTTACCACAGCCGTACTTAAGACACATCGGAGCCGAGATTGCGCACAGTAACTACCCGGGCCATTATGGCCTGTAATAGTGGGTATTATTCGATTTACTGTGGCCGGCTAGCGTGGGTGCCGATCGTCAACCGTGAACTGCCCCTGGCTGGCCACACCTTATGTTGGGGCTTATAATCGGTTCACAGTTGCCGGCGAGCCGAACGCCGTAATGAGATGCCTCGGCTATAGTCGGCCTTCTCGGTGGCTTATAATCGGCTCATTACAGTTGGCTTTAAGGGCCGTCGCGAGCAATGAGTTAACCCGCAGCAGAGGGATGTTGGAGTGAAAGTGTCTCATTGGCGAGGGCATAGATTCGCATAGTACCTGTTAGGTCTTGTCCAGATGAAGTTGTGCTGTGGAGTGCCTCGATTTGAAATGTTGTATGCACAGGATTTTGTCCGACAGAAAAGGATAAAGTTAACAAGCAGCCAAGATATAAAGGAACAAGTTAAAAAAAAGAGACAAGATTTTTTAAAGTGGTTCGGCACGAAAATGCCTACATCCACTGATTCTCTTTGTTAATTCACTTCATATGGGCAATACAAGTTAAGAAAAGTATCGACGGAGGTGTTGGATGTTCCATGCCCTCTGGAACACCTCTCCGTCCACTGTTGACAAAATATAAGCTCCGTTGTGGAGATCTTTATGGATTACATATGGTCCATCCCAGATTGGGTCTAGTGCTCCGGGGCGAGGGAAGATTCGCTTGAGGACAAGATCCCCTTCTCATAAGGTACGATGCTTGACTTTGGAGTTGTATTGTGCCGCCACTTTCTGTTTGTGGGCTGCTGCTTTAAGGATTGCATCATTTCTTCTCTCCTCAACTAGATCCAAAGACATGTGAAGGAGTTCTTCGTTCTCTTCTGGGATATAGTGGATCCTATGGTGGGAAGGCACAAAGGTTTCAACTGGGAGCATAGCCTCCGATCCGTATGCCAAAGAGAAAGGAGTGTGCCCCGTCGATGTTCTGAAAGATGTGCGATAGGCCCATAGTGCCGTAGGGAGTTCATCCACCCAAGCGCCCTTTGACTTTTCGAGCTTCTTTTTTATTAGAGTTTTCAGAATTTTGTTGACTGCTTTGACTTGTCCGTTTGCCTGGGGATACGCTACGGATGAGAAGCTTTTGTGAATTCCGTGTTCTTGGCACCAGTTGGCGAATTCCTCGCTGTCAAATTGAAGTCCATTGTCTGATATGATTTTGAGTGGGACTCCGTACCTGCACAGAACATTTTTGATCAAGAAGTTGATAACTTTTGTTGAAGATACTTTATTCAAAGGTTCCGCTTCCGTCCATTTGGTGAAATAGTCGACTGCCACTATAGCATATTTGGCCCCGCCTCGGCCCATTGGCAATTCGCCGATTAAGTCGATTCCCCATATTGCGAAGGGCCAAGGGCTGGTCATTTGAGTAATTTCAGTTGTTGGTAGCCGCGGAATCTTAGCAAACTTCTGGCATCTGTCACACTTTTTGACGAAATCTAAGGCGTCCTTGCTTAAGGTAGGCCAGAAATATCCATATCGGAGTGTCTTCTTTGCTAAAGTTTGCCCTCCGGTGTGATCTCCGCAATTTCCCTGATGGATGTTAGATAAGATTTCCTTGGCTTCCCTCCCAGCGACACACCTTAATAACGGGTTAGAGAATCCACGCCGATAGAGGAGGTCTTCTTGTATTTTGTAGCGGGATGCTTTCCTCAAGATTTTCTTGACTTCGTTACGCCCGTTGGGTAGCGTGCCGCTTTGTAGGTAGTCTCGGATGGGAGTCATCCAAGTTGCTTCTTCGGTTGTAGCTATCAGATTCACTTGCTCAAAACTTGGGGCCAGTTGCTTCGAGATGGTTACTGCCCCGAAGATGGCGATGTCTCTCACGCTTGCTTGCTTCGCCAATTCGTCGGCCTCTTGTTTATCTTCCCGAGGGATGTGTTTGACTAGGTAGTGGTCCAATCGGCTGAGAAGTAACTTGGTCTTCTTTAGATATGCTATGAGTCGTTCTTCTCGAGCTTGGAATTCTCCTAGTATCTGGTTAACAATAAGTTGAGAATCGCTATGAAGACACAAAGAATTGGCTCCGATTTCTATGGCAAGTTCTAATCCAGCTATCACCGCTTCATATTCTGCATCGTTGTTGGTGGCAGCGAACTCCAACCTTATAGCATAGTGCAGCTTATTCCCCCTGGGAGTGATTATTACCACACCTGCCCCCGAGCCTTGTTCGTTCGATGCGTCATCCACAAAGAGATTCCACTTGATGTCCTTTGCTATTTCCAATTGCTCCTTATCTTCGTTGGTAGTGAATTCTGCAATGAAATCAGCCATGGCTTGTCCCTTGATGGCGGTGCGAGGGTGATAGATGATATCATACTGACTTAGTTCAATGCACCATTTAAGTAGTCGCCCAGAAGTGTCGGGACGATGGAGTACCTGCCTCAGTGGTTGATCGGTCAGAACTTTGATGGAATGGTACTGGAAGTAGTGATGCAATTTCCGTGATGTGATTAGTAAACAGTATGCTAGCTTCTCGAGTTTAGGATATCTGACTTCTGCCCCAGTAAACCTCTTGCTGACGAAGTAAACTGGCCGCTGCATGCGGTTGTCTTCCCTTACCAAGGCAGCGCTTAGGGCGTGAGATGACACAGCAAGGTATAGGTATAATTCTTTGCCTTCGCTTGGAGTCGAGAGTACCGGTGGTTTCTGGAGGTGTTCGATTAAGTTAAGGAAAGCGGTTAAGCATTCGTCAGTCCATTCGAACTTTCCTTTGTCTTTCTTTAGAACTTCGAAAAAGGGAATGCACTTGTCTGTTGCCTTGGAGATGAATCGGCTTAGGGCGGCCACTTTTCCATTCAAACTTTGCATTTCCTTCCGAGTGGAAGGTATCTTGATATCCCTTAGCGCTCGGACTTGTTCGGGGTTTGCTTCAATCCCTCTGGCATGTACGATGAATCCTAAGAACTTTCCTGATGACACTCCGAAGGAGCACTTTAGTGGATTCAACTTCATTCCATACTGTCGAAGTACCTGGAACATCTCGCCTAGGTGGCTTACGTGATCTTTGGCTTTCCTTGACTTTACCAGCATGTCATCCACATATACTTCCATAGTTTGTCCTATTAGCCCTGCAAACATCTTGTTGACGAGGCGCTGGTAGGTGGCTCCTACATTTTTAAGTCTGAAAGGCATTACCTTATAGCAGTATAAACCCCGGTCGGTGACGAAACTAGTGTGGTCTTGGTCGGGAGCATGCATAGGAATTTGGTTATATCCTGAGTATGCGTCCATGAAGGATAGGAGCTCGTGCCCGGCTGTGCTGTCTACAAGTTGGTCGATTCGGGGAAGTGGGAAGCAATCCTTTGGGCAGGCGTCGTTTAGGTTGTAAAAGTCAATGCAGGTTCGCCACTTCCCATTAGCCTTCTTTACCACTACCGGGTTGGCGATCCATTTCGGGTAGATAGCTTCTTGTATGAAGTCAATGGCGAGTAGATTCTTTACTTCTTCATCGAGGGCTGCTGATCGTTCTGCCCCCATACTTCTCTTTCTTTGTTTTACGGGCGCCTTGGTAGGATCAATGTTTAATACGTGGCATGCTATGTCGGGGGAGATTCCGGTCATGTCAGCGTGTGACCATGCGAATACATCCAAGTTATGGCAGAGAAAATCGATGAGTTGTTCCTTCAATTCGGCTTTTAGTTGGGACCCAATTTTCAATAGTCTACTTGAGTCGCGCTTGTCCACAGATATAAACTCCATAGCCTCTGCAGGCTCGGCGGTGGCCTCCTCCTCTTTATCCCTAGGGTCTAATTCATTGAAAGGGTCGCTGGTATATCGAAGAGGAGGGGCTTTCTTTAGTTGCTATGCTTCTAGACTTTTCGTGCAGAGGGCAATCTCTACACCCTTCCCTTTATCCTTCCTGTGGTTGTTGCGAAGTTCAGTCACATAGCAGTCTCGAGCAATGTCCTGATCTCCTTCTACTTCCCCTATTCCATTGTCCGTTGGAAACTTCATCTTTAGGCACCATGGGGCTAGGACAATTTGGAAGTCAGACAAGGCTGGTCTTCCTAAGAAGGCGTTGTAGGCCGAATGGTTTTCTATTAGCACGAACGTCTGCTTCCGTACAATGGAGCGGGGATGGCTTCCAATCTCAACAAAGAGGTCCAGTTGCCCGAGGGGCATCTTAGCATCCCCAGTAAAACCGTGTAGTGGTTTATCGCAGGGAGATACATCCTTCATTGATAGCTTCATTTTGTCGAATGCGTGTTTGTACAGGATGTTTACTGAGCTTCCAGTGTCTACCAGGATTCGGTAAACTTCGGCGGGAGCGAGTCGGGCAGAGATGACCATGGGATCCATGTGAGGGTACTGCCTTCCTTCTAGGTCACGCTTACCGAATGTGATGTCATTACTTTCTTTCCGCTTCGGGTGGCGCTCTTCTATAACCGAATTGACACAGTCTTTATTGTCTCTAAGCGACTTTCCATACCTTTCCATCTCTTTCCAGCTTCTTTCCGTGATGTGCGGTCCTCCTGAGATGGTATGGACCACTATTTTCTCTTGACTAGAGCTGCTAGCGTTGCGGTTTCCTCTGCCGGTGTCCGGTGAGGGTAGCCTTGGGTTTTCATTGGCAGGAGCTGGAGTCCTGTCCTGACTTTTTACATAACGTTCCAGTTTCTTCCTTCTGATGTGTTTCTCAATCAGATCCCGGAGATGATGGCATTCATTGGTATCATGCCCATGAGATTCGTGGAAGCGGCAGAACTTTCCAGACTTCTGCGCGTTATCTGATTCCTTTTTGTATGGTGGGCGTTTGTATCTAACTTCGCCTTGGGTGGCAAGGAAGATATTTTCGAAGGTCTCGTTCAAAGGAGTGTAAGTGTCGAATCTCGGCCCAGGCCGATATAGGTGCTTTTGTCCCTTCTTGCCCCCAGCATTGTCTCTGGAATCATTTCTTCGAATGTCCCTTGCCACAGCGGGGGCGTTGCTGTGAGTTGCCTTATTTTGCTGTCCTGACTGCCCCTCAATGGCAGCATCCTCAAGCCTCGTGTATTTCCCGGCTTCATGGAAGAAATCGGGTAAAGTAGCTGGTTTTTCTTTCGTCAACCTTCTAGCAAAATTAGTGTCCGGATGCACACCACTACAGAGGGCCATTAGGATAAGCTTCTCATCGGCATCTTGGACTACGGCTGCTGCGGCATTGAATCGGGTTAGGTATTGCTGCAGTTTTTCTCCAGGTTTCTGTTTGACGCTGGATAAGGAATAAGCGTCCTTAGGTTGTTCCACATGGATGCAGAACTGACTGATAAACTTTTCTTTCAACATTTCCCACGAGCTGATGGATCCCTGGGGTAGATGACAGAACCAGGAGGTAGCGAGATCTGCTAAGAAGAGCGGAAAGCATTTGCATAGTACTCCCTCTGTTGCTCCACTCATGAGCATATGTTGCGTGTACCTCTGTAAGTGTACAACGGGGTCGGAGGTTCCTTTGTAAGGTTCCATTGTCGGCATCTTCCATTCTCGGGTGGTGATAGCAATTTCGATATTGCGGGCGAAAGGGCTAGTTACCCTAGCGCCTATCCCTCGATCTCTTTGCTCCCGTTGGACACACTCTCTGAATAAGCGTGTCATCCTTTCATCAGAATTTGGAGCAGATAGAAATGAGTTTGGTTCTGTTCTATGGGATTGATTCCGTCCAGATGACCTGTAGGGATGGTATCGTCTATCGTTCCTCATATTTTCCAGCAGCTGCCTTTGATATTCTGGGAGCATGCTAGGGTCAGCTACAGTTGGCCCTTGCCTTGATCTTCCCCTGCTGGGTTCTGATCTAAGCACTTCCTCGGGTCCAACTTCGGGCTGGACTCTAGCTCGGCCCCGTTCACCGGCGTTTCTGTGGTTAGGCAGTATGACAGGCTCAACTACAGTTGACCTCCGTCCGGTACCTCCCCCGTTGGGTTCGGTACCAAACGTTTCCTCAGGCCTAACTTCGGGCTGTGCTCGGTCTCGGCTCCTACCATGGCTACTTCCTCCGTTAGCTCCTTCGAAGAAGGAAGATCTTTGTTGTCTCTGAGATCCTCCAGACTGGGACTCGCCCCATGTTTCAGTGTTGCGGTTGGATTCTTCAGCATCCCTTAAGCGTGACATGAGATGGTCCACCAAGGCTTCCTGCTGGGACGTGAAGCGGTTAGTTACTTCAACCACAACTCTGTCCAAATCTGCCCTAGTAATTGCTGCAGGCTGTTCTGTGGCAGGAGTGGTTGGGTTAGCCTGTCCTTCATTTGTTACTGTTGCTGGAGGAGGACGATTTACTTGATTCGTGACAGCTGGATCTGGAAGACTGTTGGATGCGATGTTTTTTCCTTTGTTAACATCCTTTCTCTGTTTGGGAGGCATGTTTTCCAAGTGGTGGACGATGCTGTTAGGAAAACTTGTTAAGTGGATGAAGCTGAAGCTTCGAGCTTCTAGTTCTCAGTGAAAGCACCAAAAATGTTTGCACAAAAAATGGACAAACACCTCAAAGTCGTATGATTCAATAGTTCTTATGTTGTTCTTAGTGATTTTGGAGATTTATGCAGATATATGAAAAGCAGGGGCTAAATTGTAAAAAGACACGCAAATTTATAGTGGTTCAGCCAGAATGTGCCTACGTCCACTTTATATGTTATTTCTCTTCTCTTGTTTTGATTACAAGTACAAAGCTTTGATACAAGTAAAAGAATGTTGTTTGAAAGTTCTATCCGTGCTTGAGCTCTCAAAACTTGTCCCCCATTGTTGTACCCCTGCCCCTCTATTTATAGAGTGAGGCTGGGGGTAGGGGTCTTCGAAGTATATAGCTGTTGATGGGCCTGGGCTGACGTGATCTGGCCTGGTGATGTTGGTTCGGTAGTGGATGGAGAAGTGGATTGGTCCGGTAGTGGGTGGTTTGGTAGAGGTTGAACCGGTGGAGGTTGATTCGGTAGTGGATGGTTCGGCGATTGGTTGGTCCGGTAGGGATACCTTGGGTTTGGTTCGGCAGGTAGTGGAGTGGCTGGTCCGGTAAGCAAGTGGTCCGGTAGGCAATGGAGTTGGACCGGAAGCAAGTGGTCCGGTAGGCAATGAAGTTGGACCGGAAGCAAGTGGTCCGGTAGGCAATGGAGTTGGACCGGAAGCAAGTGGTCCGGTAGGAGCGTGGAGAAGCATGGTTCGATGGTTGGTGTATTTCGTCCGGTGCCTCCTTTCTCACTCTGATTCGGTGGTGGTATGAACGTACCTAACAGGCATTTTGATAAAAAATGTTTTGATAAATGAAAGTTTTTCCCTTGGATAGAAAAAAGATAATTTAACGCAAGTTATTTTTGGTTTAAATTGGATAAGAAGGTTTTAATAAACTTTGTTTTATTAAAACCATATTTTTATTTAAACATCTAAGTCATATGAACGATTTGATGTTATTAGGCCGATCAATAAACATTTAACCTTAGGGATGTTTAAGGAAAAGTAGACTGTGGGACTGAGTTTGGATACCAGCATCCTACTCTTCTTAGCTACTTACTGGACCAGACAGATAAAGAGGTAGAAGTGGTCGACTCAGTTTTATGACCAATATTATGTTTGGGCCTCCATCTTAAATTTTGAAAAGTAAAATGAAATTGACATTTTGTATATACTTTTAGGATGTAGGAAAGTATTATACAAAAAATAAGAGTGGAGTAAGTTTTTATTTTAATTTTTATAAAGATGTGTCTTTATAAAATGTTTATAAACTTAAGTGGAAATTTGTGAAATGATCCATAAATAATTTTAGTATTGAATGAAATACTATAAATGAAAATGAAAGTGATTTAGAAAGAGATTGGTGTAGTTAAAAAACCAATAAGAGTAAGTACCTTAGTTGTATGTAGATCATTTTATTCATAGGGTTCTTGATTGACTCGAGTACATAACTTTGGGGCGATTCACACCACTCTGAACCACTCTGAACAAGGATTTCTCACTTGATTTGGATTCTTGATATGATAATAAGGTTTTCTATCATAGTATATGGCTACGTAAGGAGAACGGAGGTTTCTACTTGTAACATCCCCTATCTAGAGGCCCAAAACTAAGCGCTACAGATGCAGCAATCATCTATAGTATTAGCTTCCGGCGACTAAATACGGCTATGTTAATGGTATCTACAATATCAGAAGCACTTGAATATGAAACAAAACGCAGATTTCAAAACAACATTTTCTTCATTATATTTAAAACAGATGTTCCATATTCTTAATACAAAATCCCAATACGTTCCCAAGCATAGATAAAATATACTTAATACAAAATACGCCAAGAGTGGTATATGAAGATACCCCCTTGGATGATCAGAGTCATATAGTCATAATAGACTTAATACAAACACAGCGGAAATACAAGAAACCATAAAACTGAAACTCCTAAATAGCTAACTGTTTGCCTCCTGCATGCCTTCGGTAGCCTTATTCGTCATCCTACTAAACCTAAAAAAGACCTTAACTCCTCAGCCTAGTCAAATTAATTTTGAGCACCCGAGAGTTTAAGGGGAAAACATAAACTTCGAGTCAGACATAAAGCTTAGTGTGAATAATACTATACATCCCGATCCTTTTAGATATCTAGTGAGACCATGCCGCCTAGCGGAACAAGTTTTCCCCTCACCAATATCCTAAAGCCTTTATAAAACCATATACTGTACTCCTGCATCCACAATTGTTAAAACATACATTTTCAAAACATTAGGATGATATGCGTACTTGAAAATAATTAGGATTTCTCCATCCCCTATTAAATTTTAATTGCCTCAAAGAGGGACTATCCTTCCCACGTTCATTTTACTTAAGCTGATGCAGACTATCCATCTCACATCACATAGTTTTCCTAGGATTACTATAATCCCTTCTTTAAACATATGGAGACTATCCAGCCCCTACATGATGTTGACTATCCATCAAACATTCTATAGTTTTCCCAGAATGACTATGAACCCTTCTTCAATCATATGGAGGCTATCCATCTCTAACTTGATGTTGACTATCCATCAAACGTCACATGAATATACTTATCTCATGCTATCCACATGATTAACTTATTTCCATTAGTATCCCAAATCTAGGTTATATCTCATTTATCCCCTGCTATCTACATGGTTGACCTATTTCCATTACTATCCCTAATAGGTTATACTTATTATAATTTTATATTGGTATCCCCCAATGATTGTCGAAACATATAAGTGTTGATCCCCAACTATTGTTGAACTCATTAAGCCCACCCCGGTATCCCTAAGGTTAAACAACATTTATTTATAAGGTTAAAAGAAAAAAATTTCCAATCCCTTCGAAAGCCTTGCTTTCGACCCTTTCAAAAGCAATAAAACTTTAGACATCCTACTTTAAAAATGCTTCAAAACATTGTTTTAGAAAACCTTTGGAAAACCTTCCATTTAAAACCTTTCGAAACCATTCAGAAAATAAATCTTTCGACCTTGTCGGAAGCTACCTTTCGACCCCTTCGAAAGCTACCTTTCGACTCCATCGAAAGCTTTGCTCTCGACCCCTTCAAAAGCTTGGCTTTTGACCCCTTCGAAACCATTCAATAAACAAACCTTTTGAAAGCATTAACCTTTTAAAACACAAACCTTTCGAAAACTTAATGGGTTCAATTTAAAACATATGGAAAATCTACTTTAAAACCTTTCGACTTTATTGGAAGCTACCTTTCGACCTTGTCGAAAGGTCAACATCTCTTTTAAAATAATAAGCTTCAGCCTTTAAAACACCTTCTTCGAAAGCTTTGGGTTATACTTCAATTATAAAACAAGGGTAAATCATCTAAGTCGAAAGCTTTGATAACTTTCAAAAGCATGGAGAAGCGGCTAGTTTTAAACACAAGTAAACCTTTTGACTTTATCGAAAGCAATGACTTTAGAAAAGCAGCAGCAACCTTTCAACTTTGTCGGAAGGTTTAAACCTTTATTTTAAATATTTTACCTGGTCAAAAGCAACCTTTCGACTAAGTACCATTCGACCTTGTCCAATTCATTACCTACCAAGCAACTTGACACCATATGCATTGGTTTGACCTTGTTGAAAGCTATAACCTTTCGACCTTGTTGAGAGGTTTGGGTTGGAAGGTTTGATGCCAACAAAAATTGCTGAAACATGCTAAAAGCATGATTTTCTTGTTTTTAACTTAAAAAGATAACTTTTCAACTAACCTGCCTTTGTTTATCAAATTCTCATTGGTTCAAATACTTTTCAGAAAAGTGCTGCCACTAATTTCAAAATTAAATAACGATTTTATTTTATAAAATTCCCCTTCTCCTTAATTAAATATATAAAACATTTAAGTCCCGTGCCTTAAATAATTTTATATATTCATCAAAACACTTAGGAAAAATCTGGAAAAATTCCAAAAAATCTATTTTAATATGTTTTCCAATATATAAAAATTTAAAATCCAAATAATTATTTATTTAGCCGTAAATAATTTATAACCCAATAAATCATTTTCTTCACTAGAAAAATAATATAAAATCCACATTAATTCAAAAAATTATGTGTTTCCTGGAGATTTGACCAGGCAACTGGGTGCTCGGCATTGGCCACTACTCGGCACGAAGGACTGATCGGCATCCAGTTCAACTCGGCGTCAGAGAGTGGCCGGCATCAGAGAGTGTCCGGCATCAGAGAGTGACCGGCATCCAGGAGTGTTCGGCGAAGCGCTTGACATCCAAGAGTACTCGGCGTAGCACTCGGCATCCCAATGGAACTCGGCGTCAACTGGCACTCGGCGACAACCAATGCTCGGCGCTAGCGTTCGGCATACAAGGATGCTCGGCATCGAGACTGCTCGGCATACAAGAGCACTCGGCATCGAGACTACTCGGCATCCCAATGGAACTCGGCATCAAGACTACTCGGCATACAAGAGCACTCGGCATCAAGGCTGCTCGGCATACAAGAGCGCTCGGCATCGAGACTGCTCGGCATACAGGAGTACTCGACAACAAGAGTACTCGGCGTCTAGCAGAGCCTTCGGCATACAGGAGTACTCGGCGTAGTACTCGGCAACAAGAGTACTCGGCGTCTAGCAGAGCGTTCGGCTTTGACTGTCTAACATCCTGCACTTCCCAAACCTCAAACCACATCGTTCGGCATTAGAGCGTTCGGCGTACCTGGTTCGGCATACAACGACCCCTGTACTGGGGCTAGAGCGTTC
The DNA here is from genome assembly GCA_030737815.1 of Allium fistulosum. Lineage (NCBI taxonomy): Eukaryota > Viridiplantae > Streptophyta > Magnoliopsida > Asparagales > Amaryllidaceae > Allium > Allium fistulosum. Next base: position 780,392,660 of record CM060907.1, read on the forward strand.
GGCTATCCGGCCCACTTGGGAAGTCCAACCCATATTTGCCTATAAATAGAGGGGCAGGGTCACAGTAAAATGGATCCTTTTTTGGAGAGAAAACACCGGGGAGACTCTGCCATTTTCAAGACTCATCTTCTCTACTCAACAACTTCACTTAAGCATTTGATTCACGAATTGTATTTGTAATCAACCATAAAGGAAATCAATAAAGTTGAACAAAGTGGACGTAGGCAATTACGCTGAACCACTATAAATTTGGTGTTCTTACTTTCTGCATTTAAATTAACATTGTCTTCTCTGTTTAATTTACTTTCATCACTTATATCTCTACACAATCTTTCTGAACGAGGTTAATGACCAATTTTGGTGCTAACACTTTGGTGCTTTCACTGAGAATCGAATTCTCAGACCTCAAGGATCTGCTTTGAAGCTACTGGATTGAACAAATCCCCCAAGGAAGATCCGACTCACTGATAGGACATCCGTTTATTCTACTCAGAGTTCATACCAATAGCTCTACAATGGCAAGACCACGTACCAGGTCAGCTTCTCATAATGCGGATGCCCACGAAACTGCTAGTGTGCAACAAGCAGGACCTAACAATCAACCAGCGATTCCGAGTGCAGGAATTGCCGCTCAAGAACAGACTCCAGTTGTCACCAGAATAGAGTTAAATGACTTGATGAGAGAACTCAGGGAAAGCAGGAGACAACTAGGAGAGCAGATGCAAGCTAACGCCAACCTGATGGCACAACTCACTCAACAGCAGCAACAGAATGCTGGGGGCAATCCCGCTCCTTACTCTTCATCTGACAGCTCAACTTCCTCTGATGAACCTCCCAGGCGCAGACGACGTAAGACTGAAGCAGCACGAGCAGAAGCTGATGTTCAGACGACTGGAGACCGTAACCAAGCAAGAGCTGGGAACTTCAGGACCGGAGTACAAATAGAGGATGGAGGTCTAGATCATCAAAACGCTAACGATGTCGGACCTCAGGACGAACGATTGGCAGGTCGCCAGGAGAGGAGGCACCTGCATGGTCAGGCACGTAGAACAGACACTAACCTTCCGCCTTCCATACAAACACCAGATCTGACAGCCATGATCAGGCAGTTGATGAAAGAAAATCAGGGGTTATCGAATGATGATTGGGGAGTGTCAAGAGGTCATACTCCGTTCACAGATGTTGTGTTGCAAGCGGCGTACCCCAAGAAGTTTAGTATGCCTACTATCCCTGCGTATGAAGGGAAGATTAACCCCAGACAGCACGTCATGAGGTATGAATGGATGATGGATTCAGCTAGAGCGAATGATGCCACCAAGTGTAGGTGCTTTCCGATCACTCTATCTGGGATCGCTACTATGTGGTTCACCCGACTTCCTCCACGATCCGTATCAAAATTCGAGGAGTTGGCAAAGAAGTTTATTGAGCAGTTCAGGATACACACTACGCGCCCAAAGGACGTGATGTCTCTGTCAAGTGTAACCTAAAATCCCGAGGAGTCGTTGAAGGAATATTTACAAAGGTTCCACATAGCAACAACTGAAGTCAGTAATCCCAATGACCATGCAATTCTGATGGCTGTAATGAGAGGTGTGGATCCAGACTTTGAGTTTGGAGACTGGCTAGCAGGAAAACCTCCGGCTACGCTAGAGCGTTTCTACTCTAAGGCACACCAGTTCATAAGAAGAGAGGAAGCTAGGTGGGTACGACGAGATAAGGTGCCAGGGCCTGTCCAGGAGTCAATAAAAAGCAACATTGCTGTGAAGCAGTCTGGAGACAGCTCGGGAAAGGTCCAACTCGGAGTATAAACATCTACTTAACTCCGTACTCCTAGAGTGCGAGACGGAGTATAAACATTAATCAACTCCGTACTCCCAGAGTGCGAGACGGAGTATAAACATTAATCAACTCCGTACTCCCAGAGTGCGAGACGGAGTATAAACATCTACTTAACTCCGTACTCCCAGAGTGCGAGACGGAGTATAAACATTAATCAACTCCGTACTCCCAGAGTGCGAGACGGAGTATAAACATTAATCAACTCCATACTCCCAGAGTGCGAGACGGAGTATAAACATCTACTTAACTCCGTACTCCCAGAGTGCGAGACGGAGTATAAACATTAATCAACTCCGTACTCCCAGAGTGCGAGACGGAGCATAAACATCTACTCAACTCCGTACTCCCAGAGTGCGAGACGGAGTATAAACATTAATCAACTCCGTACTCCCAGAGTGCGAGACGGAGTATAAACATTAATCAACTCTGTACTCCCAGAGTGCGAGACGGAGTATAAACATCTACTTAACTCCGTACTCCCAGAGTGCGAGACGGAGTATAAACATTAATCAACTCCGTACTCCCAGAGTGCGAGACAGAGTATAAACATTAATCAACTCCGTACTCCCAGAGTGCGAGACGGAGTATAAACATCTACTTAACTCTGTACTCCCAGAGTGCGAGACGGAGTATAAACGTTAATTAACTCCGTACTCCCAGAGTGCGAGACGGAGTATAAACATTAATCAACTCCGTATTCCCAGAGTGCGAGACGGAGTATAAACATCTACTCAACTCCGTACTCCCAGAGTGCGAGACGGAGTATAAACATACATCAACTCCATACTCATCCCCAGAACTGGGGGCAGAACCAAAGCAAAGCATGCTAGTTGAACATTTGTCTAAAAGAAGATTGCAACGAAACGATTAAGAGACGACTGTCAAGCAATCAACTGAACGGAAATATTCAGCATGAAAGACTGCGATTTTTCAAAGCACGTCATGTTTACACAAGACGTCCTTTGGGGGGCAAATGTTATCCCGCCTTTTGGCAAGGCCATGACACCAAGAACTTGATTAGAAACCAGTGACAGTTCGTCTTGGAGATCGGTTACACAAAGGCTCACTATGGATGTCAATGGATTTTGTCCGAGTCTGGATCGAGCCACGATTAACAAGACATAACAATCAAAGCCAGGGAAGCCAAAGTTTCAAGACGATCTGAGTTCGTATGATCAACTTATTATCGATTCGAACAACCGACCATCCATCCATCAACCTCCACATTTGACTTGGAGACCTAAACTGCTTGGAATGAATATGGCCCGATCATCCACTCCAATCGAGTCATAGAACAAAGTTCGACAAAATACAGATACCCCTCATGAAGCTCAGTGACGCCGGGATCCGTCAAAAGTGGACGTGATTTGATCATCTACACATCAAATCCTACCCTGAACACGAAAGGTTGTTCGAAAGCCCAACTTGAAGTAGCTATGGTAGACTGCGTACTCGCTAACCATCACTGTCAATATATGGACACAACTGCACCTTGGAACATATGCAACTTACTTTGTCTACTCAACAATCTATTATCCTTATTTTCTAGAAGGAGATACGGAGCAAATTGTAAGAGATTTGGCTATCTAACCCAACATGGATGTGATTCAACCATCTGTCATATACCTCCTTCCTTGACTTGATTGGAAGAGCTATAATCACCATGAAGACGAGAATCGATCGTCCATTTTTCAAATTTCGTCCCTCATCCTGGGGGGGAAGAATCTCATTCCGTGAGCAAACGTGGTTCGATTGTTCATTCGACGACATTAGCCTCGATACAGTAGATGAATACAAATTAAAGAGTGGAAATACGACTGCTCTCAACTCAAATCTCCGGATCCCCAGAGTGCGGAGTGGAGTACTCTAAGTCCCCAGAGCGTGGACTAGAGTATAAACGACTTCAAATCTCCGAATCCCCAGAGTGCGGAGCGGAGTACTCTAAGTCCCCAAAGTGCGGACTAGAGTATAAACGACTTCAAATCTCCGAATCCCCAGAGCGCGGATCGGAGTACTCTAAGTCCCCAGAGCGCGGACTAGAGTATAAACGATTCCAAATCTCCGAATCCCCAGAGCGCGGATCGGAGTACTCTCAGTCCCCAGAGCGCGGACTAGAGTATAAACAATTCCAAATCTCCGAATCCCCAGAGCACGGATCGGAGTATTCTAAGTCCCCAGAGCGTGGACTAGAGTATAAACAATTCCAAATCTCCGAATCCCCAGAGCGCGGATTGGAGTACTCTAAGTCCCCAGAGCGCGGATCGGAGTACTCTAAGTCCCCAGAGCGCGGACTAGAGTATAAACGATTCCAAATCTCCGAATCCCCAGAGCGCGGATCGGAATACTCTAAGTCCCCAGAGCGCGGACTAGAGTATAAACGATTCCAAATCTCCGAATCCCCAGAGCGCGGATCGGAGTACTCTAAGTCCCCAGAGCGCGGACTAGAGTATAAACGACTTCAAATCTCCGGATCCTCAGAGTGCGGAGCAGAGTACTCTAAATCCCCAGAGCGCGGACTAGAGTATAAACGACTTCAAATCTCCGAATCCCCAGAGTGCGGAGCGGAGTACTCTAAGTCCCCAGAGTGCAGACTAGAGTATAAACGACTTCAAATCTCCGAATCCCCAGAGTGCGGAGCGGAGTACTCTAAGTCCCCAGAGCGCGGACTAGAGTCAGCGGAAGGTCCAAGTACTCGAGAGATGTGGTACGAGAAGCACGCCATGTCTAGAAAATGTTTGAACAACACGAGAATGGACCGGGAGATAATGCAACTCATAAGAACTTGAGTTATGGCTACAATTAGTCAGCAAACTAAGGAAAGACAAGAGAATCACTCAAGCGAAAAAGAAGCTAAAAACTTTATTCAATAAGTCCAAAATGGGGATACATGATCACTCCTACAAAATTCAGACCTCTCTATACAAACTACAAGTTGTGGAAGATAAAAACAATTACAAAACTTAAGCAGGAAACTTGTTGAACAAGTGCATCAATTATTTCTTCGACTTCTTCTTCTTGTCTTCCTTTGGTGTTTCCGACGACTCCTCTCCCTCACGCTTTTTCTTGGACTTTTTGCTTGCTAGAGAAACGGAGTCAGGAGTAGGAGATGGAACATCTAGTGGTTTGGACCTGCCCGGGAGAATGATTTTCAAAGGTCTGTTCCGCGGGTCAGTGAGTTCCGGTATTTCAGACTCAACTTTGACTTTGACTTTTCTCTTCTCCTCGTCGGCAAGACGGTCCTTCATGCTCATCTCTAAAGTATGCTCAAAGGCGCCAGTGATTTCAATTTCATCGCTTCCTTCGGCAGGAGACGAAGTATCAAGTTTGTCATCATCTAGCGCCCCGATCACTTGAGCGTCTGGACCGGGAGTTACTCCTGCGTGAGCAACGTCGCTTGTTTTCTCTGCTTCCTCCTTGGCGTCATCGCTCCTCAGAGTTGGCTCGGCGTCAGAGCAACCTGCACGAAAACATAAGGAATGAGCATTAGAACGAGTAGCCACTGCTGAAAAATGACGGGATCTCTTCAATTTCTAGAGAAAGAAGAATTTCCTACCAGGGTCCGGTTGGCTATCGGTGGCACGAGGGGTTTCACCCTCCAGGATAGGTGACAGCACATGAACACCAAGCCCGGGATCTTCGGGATCATAACTAGCATGCTGCTCGAATGGATCAAGTGTTGGCCGACCGGCCGATTGAGCAGTGTAAGGAGCGGCAATGTGAGGAGTAGTAGCATCGGCCCCAGACGGGTCAGCTTCGTCATTCTTCTCTTTCGGAGGGGAAGAGCCTTTGCCATAAAGTGCCAATGCTGTGGATAAGTCCGATGGCTCATTCCCCCTTAGGAACTCCTTCACCAAGACATCCTCATCGAACTCGTTGGAGCCCGACTCGACCTTCCTGATCCTTATCAGAGTTTCCCACGCCTCAGCCAGGGATTCGAGGTAGCCGTCACCTAGAAATGTTAAGTCGCGGTGCATAAGGACGCGGGCTCCATACTCGGCGATCAACATGTCAAACATACTTTTGACCTCTTCCCTGCCGGCTTCTGCGGCCGCCTTGAGGCGAGAATCAAGCTCTTCCACAGCCATTCTCTTGCCCTCCTCACGGGCCTCGTCCTTCATTTTCTCGACCCCGGCGAGTTCGTCATCGAGCTTTGTCTTCAGGAGTCGGGTAGAAACAATCTCATCACAGTATCGCTGCGATTCTTCTTGAGCGACTACTTTGTCTTCCTTCTCCTTGGAAAGTAATTCCTTCAGCTCCTTGACTTGAGTAGCAAGTGCGTCCCTTTCCTTTTGGACAGAGTCTTTTTCTAGGGCGAGGGCACCGCTGCGCTGGACTGCTTTGTCAAGCTCTTTTTTGTGAGCCGCCTCTAAACGAGTAACTACCTCGGCAGTATTTTTGCGCTTTGTTCAGCGGCTTCTAGCTTTGACTTATAGGAAGCGAGCTCTTCGTCTTGGAGTTTGATGATTTTCTTATCGCTGTCAGCCTCCAGATTCAGACGGTCAATCTCGTGTTGATGCTCAACAGATACTTCCGAGATCTTCTCCACCAAGTGCACGAACGCGTCATGTTGAACATAGACGTCGTTGTTGCAGGCAATGGCACTTTGCTTCACGTGCCCAGGAATGTGATGGATGGATGGGAGGAATTTCAAGCCGTCAAAATAGATTTTCGGAAACTTGGCCTTAAGATCGACCATCTTTTCTGCAACAGTTGGGTCCACCGCAGGAGTAGGAGGAGGAGGCTTTGAGAATTCCGTTCTTTTACGTTGCTCTCGAACTTGCCTCGTACTCGATGAACTGGAGTGTTGTTCTCGAGCAGCATCAGACTGATAACCCTTCTGCGAAGACTTCTCTTTATCCGGCTCAGTTGGAGGAGGAAGATCGCGGGACTGGGAAGATTGAGAATGTGCTTTCTTGCGGTGAGATGACTCGCGGGGGCGATTGTCCCTATCTTCATAGTCGCCTCTGTCCCTGCGTCTGCCTGAACCAGAATCTCGTCCAGAGTGATGAAATATAGAAGAGCCCTGAAGGCGATCGAGTCCGTGAGAACGCCCCATATCACCTGCAAAGAATGGAGATAACAACGAGTTAAGGGAAATTCACGAGATAGGAAAAAAGAATTGAAGTATATTATGGAATGCGCATGTGCGTGTGTGTCCTAGTGTTCCCCCCAACGGACCCGTTCGTTTATCTTTGCTAATCGGAGTGGTATCTCCTTAGGCCGGAAGTTGAACTCCTGCATTGCCTTTCACGGGTAAAGAGAATTTGAGGGCTTCAGGATCATCAAACCCGTAATTAAGTATGTCTTCGGGAATAGAAAGGTTCGATAGACCCCTCAGAGAACTTTCCAGATGCTGCGAAGAAGCCTCTTTCTCAGGAGGGATAGGCGTAACTTTTGAGGTGCTACCAACTTTCTCCTTTTGAACTTTATATTTTAACTTCTTCTTTCCCTTCGAAGGGGAGGACGACGTCTCGATGTCGTGAACTTCGACTGCCGGATTCTGAGCGGGGCCCGCATTCTCACCCTGAGTTTCAAGGGCATCATCCTCTTTGCGCTCGCCTTCTTCGTGCGTGTCGGGAGCGCGGCGCGACGACGATCCGGCAAGTTTTTTCCCTTTACCGGACGGAGGTTTGGGAATGGTAACACCTTCTGGAAGGCTGATCCGACGACCAGGAGCTAGCAAGCCAAACCCCGACAGTGATTCATTTGAAATGATAACTCGGATGTCTCGATCCTCGGCAGGAAGAGCCCTAATGGCATCGACAGCCTCAGAATATCCTCGGCCTTCCGGGCGCGGGATGATACCTGAAAAGATGAAAGGAAGAGTTAGGAAAAGCATGACTCCGATCAAATACGAATAGTGACTCGGCAAAGAGACTTACTGCCTTCAACCTATCTCCTAGCGAAATCAGAAGGGCAGCGCACATAGAACCATTCCTGTTTGTACAGGGCGAATTTGCTACAGGCCCCTGTCAAGATCTGGCATTTGTGGTATGGCTCGAGGAACATAAAAGAAGGACTGTCTTTCCGTCTCTTGAACATGTAAATATATCTGATATCACCGGCGGTTGGAGGTCTGGAGAAGACAGCCATGAAAAGTAGATAAGTCCCATATAGAAATGCATGGTCGTTCGGGTGCAGCTGCGACGGAGCTATGTCTATATACTGAAGTACATCCCGGAGAAATAAATTGAATGGAGGCACGCTGCCCATCCAACACATGAACTTGTTGCAGGTAGTGTACCCGACTGGGGGCAAATGAGGGCGATCGTGTCTCGAAGGAACTAACACGTCGGCAGAAGGAATCCCGTGAATGGAGCATATCCGTTGCAGAGCAGCTTCGTTGATCTTCGAGGCTTGTGAATCGATCGGATTGTCTAGTAAGATTGTTGCCTCCAGAGCATCAGGTGCCAAGTTACGAGCAGGAGAAGTCGACGGATTGGAAGTATCAGCGGCTCCTTGCCTTGATGACGACCCAGGCCTGCCGGATATGGTGGCAGAGCTAGATTTTCTCGACATCCCCAATAAATAACGAACCTGGCTAAGTGCTTGAGAAAACTATACTTAAAAAACGTTGAACGTTAGAATTAGCAACACGAGTTTTCCCCCCACGTGGTGTGTGAACTAGTGCAAGCAATTGTGTACAAGCGATAAGAATCTAAAGATTTTAAAGATATAAAAATTAGCTTCGAATCGTCGCCTTCGAAGACCGTCATCGCTGACCGTCTCAAAAAGCTCGCCTTGAGGTGAGTACAGTTCCAGATGCAGGGAACATATGATTTATAAAGTGACCGACCTAAGTGTAGTCTGACATTTATACTGTTCGGCATTTGAATGTTGTTCGGCATTGAAATTGTTCGACCTAAGTTCTGTTCGGCATGTATGTGTTTGTTCGGCATTTGAATGTTGTTCGGCATTGAAATTGTTCGACCTAAGTTCTGTTCGGCATGCATGTGTTTGTTCGGCATTTGAATGTTGTTCGGCATTGAAATTGTTCGACCTAAGTTCTGTTCGGCATGTATGTGTTTGTTCGGCATTTGAATGTTTTTCGGCATTGAAATTGTTCGACCTAAGTTCTGTTCGGCATGTATGTGTTTGTTCGGCATTTGAATGTTGTTCGGCATTGAAATTGTTCGACCTAAGTTCTGTTCGGCATGCATGTGTTTGTTCGGCATTTGAATGTTGTTTGGCATTAAAATTGTTCGCCCTAAGTTCTGTTCGGCATGTATGTGTTTGTTCGGCATTTGAATGTTGTTCGGCGTTGAAATTATTCGGTCTAAGTTCTGTTCGGCAATCGTATCGTTCGGCCAAGATACTGTTCGGCATCTAAGAATGTTCGGCTTGGGTTTTGATCGGCTAAGTTATTGTTCGGCATTTTAGTAAGTGTTCGGTTTTAGTTCGTTCGGCTAAGTTGTTGTCCGGCGTTCTAGCGAGTGTTCGGCCACATTCAGACGAAATACTATTTGGCAGCCTCTATCGTTCGGCGCATGACAACATACGCCGAACCATAGCCATGCCATCCAACACCCTTACAACCTCCAACGTTTTCCTTTTCCTTCATTTTTGACTTTGGTTCGACGCGATGGAGCTAAGTACAATAGCCACATGTGCAAACACCTCGAATCCTTCCTCCTCGCCTCGCATTATCGTTCGGCAATGAGGACAACCTACTCGAAAACTTCCTACAGGACACACTTGACTCATTTGAAACTTATTCAAGTTATACGAGGAGCGGTACCTAGATTGCAGTTAGGAGCTTAGGAAGGAATGTTCAAGTTGTAAATCTGTTCGACTAGAGAAGGTTAGAAATCTTGGAAGAATGGCAGAAACGAAAAGGTAGAAGGAGAAGGGACGGGAAGGACCTGGTTATATAGAGGGAGGTAGAAGTTGAAGAGGCTATACCCGGTAGAACCGGTCAATACTGGAGTGTTCGGCATCATAGCAGAGTGACGTTCGGCACACGAGGTACGTTCGGCTTCGAACGTATTGTTCGGCATCCATACCTTGTTCGACTTGCACCTCCTTCGCTAACATTCTCGAGAAGGCACCTCCGAGGTAAATTGTACCAGATTCAAAGCGCATCACGTTCGGCCACGCGATACACTTTGGGGGGCAAGTGTTTCCTGGAGATTTGACCAGGCAACTGAGTGCTCGGCATTGGCCACTACTCGGCACGAAGGACTGATCGGCATCCAGTTCAACTCGGCGTCAGAGAGTGGCCGGCATCAGAGAGTGTCCAGCATCAGAGAGTGACCGGCATCCAGGAGTGTTCGGCGAAGCGCTTGACATCCAGGAGTACTCGGCGTAGCACTCGGCATCCCAATGGAACTCGGCGTCAACTGGCACTTGGCGACAACCAATGCTCGGCCGTAGCGTTCGGCATACAAGGATGCTCGGCATCGAGACTGCTCGGCATACAAGAGCACTCGGCATCGAGACTACTCGGCATCCCAATGGAACTCGGCATCGAGACTACTCGGCATACAAGAGCACTCGGCATCAAGGCTGCTCGGCATACAAGAGCGCTCGGCATCGAGACTGCTCGGCATACAGGAGTACTCGGCGTAGTACTCAGAAACAAGAGTACTCGGCGTCTAGCAGAGCCTTCGGCATACAGGAGTACTCGGCAACAAGAGTACTCGGTGTCTAGCAGAGCGTTCGGCTTCGACTGTCTAACATCCTGCACTTCCCAAACCTCAAACCACATCGTTCGGCATCAGAGCGTTCGGCGTACCTGGTTCGGCATACAGCGACCCCTGTACTGGGGCTAGAGCGTTCGGCTATCCGGCCCACTTGGGAAGTCCAGCCCATATTTGCCTATAAATAGAGGGGCAGGGTCACAGTGAAATGGATCCTTTTTTGGAGAGAAAACACCGGGGAGACTCTGCCATTTTCAAGACTCATCTTCTCTACTCAACAACTTCACTTAAGCATTTGATTCACGAATTGTATTTGTAATCAACCATAAAGGAAATCAATAAAGTTGAACAAAGTGGACGTAGGCAATTACGCTGAACCACTATAAATTTGGTGTTCTTACTTTCTGCATTTAAATTAACATTGTCTTCTCTGTTTAATTTACTTTCATCACTTATATCACTACACAATCTTTCTGAACGAGGTTAGTGACCAATTTTGGTGCTAACATTATGAAAATTGAAACCCATCTCTAAAATATCATTTCTGACTTATATTTAAATTTTCAATGCATTTGGATGTCATTTAATAGGGTTTTCGTATCAAACATATCATAAAAACAAATATGAACATGCATAATTCATCAACAAGCATATATATATATATATATATATATATATATATATATATAAATTTAATCATCAAAAATCATGGCATAAACTTGCAAAATTTTTTGGATCTAATCTTAAAACCGAAAACCATAAAAATGGGATGTAGTAATTATTCACCTTAGCTTTGAGACTAAAAGATGTGAGATTTGATGTTGAATTAGTTGATTAGCTTCCTTCTCTTGAATCCTAGTTTTCTCTTCCTTAAGAATAGAAATGGTTGCTGGCCTTAGATGTTTTTAGTTTACTAAAATGAAATGAACATGAGTTTCATTTCCTAAGGGTTTAGGGTATAAGCCTCTCCTATTTCCCATATTGCCCTTACTCATTTCCTAACACATTAGCTTATGTTATCTCATTTTAATTTGCACATTAACATGGCACGGCTACCCGTAGTTTAAATCAAATCTTAACCTATTAATCTTCACATTATTTTATTTTATTTAACTAATTAAATATCCTAGACAATGTTATAAAAATATGGGGTGTTACACTAATTAATGAACCTAATCAGAATCCAAACTAAGGAGGTCAAGTGACTAGTTCAGAAGTAAAGTTTATGTATCCGAATGAGTTTTCGAATCAGATATTGCATACGGATGATCCATGTACATCATACGGGCTTAAGTATATTCGTAACTCTGTTGAGTGACTTTCAATTTTGTTTGAGGGAGCTTAGATAATCTTCTAAGCAATAACCAAGGGCTGATAAGTGTAATGGTATGCTTAGGAAATTATCTATATCCTTGAACGATCGAGAAAGTTGTGAACCTAAGCAAAATTCTAAATCTAGTTTTTAGTTATTTAACATTTTAAATAATGTTAAGTGTTAGCTTATCCCTTTATGGAATTTGATTTAATTGATAATGTGATTATAGACTACAGTTTATAAAGCATGACTTTATAAGCAAAGGTTTTTTTACGTTGTTGTTTATTAGGACTTAAATCCTAGTGCTTTTGAAAAAGTGATTTTGAAAGAATTTGTGGAAGAAATAATATATTATTTTGAAAACTTTGGTGGAATATTATTATTTTAGTACATTTAAAAAACTTTCTGTAAAGTGATTTTTCAAATAATATTGTTATGATTAAAGTTGGGCGATTGGGGGTTTCTACTTCGGAGCACTCGCTAGGTATATTTGTTTACACTATTTATTATTTATGGAGGAACCGGAATACCACTAAATGCACCATGTTGTTTTGATTCTAGAGTTATACCATGCTTTGGTAGGAGGAACCCCCTCCTTCTCATGATTGATTATTGTATTTTATATATTTCTCTTTAGAGGAATTTGAAAATATATTTTGAATATAAAACCCCAGGCATTTGGTTCTAAATTTATCTTTAAAAAAAGATAGGATGCATAGTATTTTATTACAGAGTATTCTCTGTACTTTTGTTGCAGCTTTTTATAGGATTTCCACAAAGAATAATATAAGTAATCAGATTACTAAAAGCTAAGTAAGTAATTTGATTTTTTGTAGAGGTATCACATTTTCTACTCTATGCTAATTTTGAGGATGAAATTCTTTTAACGGGGAGAATGTAACTTCTTAGAAAATGTGAACACTTTATATTTAAATATAAGGATTATTTAAATAATTGAATTATGAATTTAATATTAATTAAATGGATTTAATAGCCTTATTAAAATCCTTTTAATTAATAAATAATAATGGTAAGCTCATTTTGTAAATTTGTTTACATAAACAAAATAGTTCGGAGAAAAATCGGAAATGTGATCGAAAATCATTTTTTGGATTTTCGATTTTTCATTGAACGAAAGTTGTTGAAATGTTGTTTGACACACACACAATTATTATGCACACATATTCATATAACAAATAGAAATAGTTTAACGCTAAATGGTAATTAGTGGTTAATAAAATAAAATTAATTATGTGATGTGACTTTTGCTTTCTGTTTAAGTAAAGTAAGAAGACTTTTGTACGTGGATTTAAGTGCTTTTATATGTCTTCATTATGGAAGTATTTGATAAAATGGAGTAGCACAAGGGGGTGTACTTTTGGAAGGGTGAAAAGGTAATTTGGCTAAGGAGTATGTATGGTAATTGCAAAATTTTCCACTTTTATAAAAGAGCACCCTTATGCCTTCATTTGTTTTCACATTTTCTTTTCTACTTTTGCTCTTCTTCCATTCCTTCTCTTCACAAAATTTTCTTAAATAAAACCATGTCAAAACACACTCTTTCTCCTCTAAATCATTAAATAAACTTGAAATAATATTGTCATCATCATCTCTTTCTCCAAGTTGAAGTGTTTGAATCCAAACATACCCATTATGGTTTGGTCGTGAGCTATAGAGGAGGTTCCCTGGCTTTGAGTCGAGATGCGTTAAGGAAAGTAGGTTACTTTGGTCATTTCTTGCTCAAGGAAGGAAGCTTGTGTCTTTATTTAAAGTTTAGCTTTGGAGAAGGTGGGTCAATCTCACTTCAAAGTGGTTTAAAATTGACAAAATATTGTAAAATATAAATTGTTGTTTATATTTTTTATACTTGTGTATATTACTTGTTTGGATTTGATTCCCGCTTGAAAGTGGAAGGCATAAGTAACCATTGTTTTGCAGGGGACAAAGGCAAGAGGAAGTTGAAGTGTATTCGTAGCGAATAGGTCGCTACAGAACACTTTGAAGAACTTACACATAAGTAATTTACATGAGACTTTATAGAGAGACCCTAAGGGGTTTTCCACCACTATTGATTTACTTTTATATACATCTTGCTTATATAAAATTTTGGTTGTTGGTTGATATGTTAAAGTAGCGAAAATGTTAAGTAGTGGAATAATCGTGCTTTTGCATTTTGAAATTGCATTATTGCACTTTGAAATCCCATCTCTTTAAATCTTGGGTTTTGGATTCTTATGCTTGTGTTTGCATTACTAAATATTTAGTCGTGCTTTTGCGCTTTAAAAATGTTGTTTGAACTAAGTTTTTGTGGCTCAGAAAAGGTCATAGCATTTAACTCCAAAGTGTTTAAAAGTTAGAAAGGTTTTGGTCATGGTATTGCAGTTCAAAAGACAAGTTTTAAAACAACTTTCAATTGAGTTTTGTTGATTTCAAAATCCTCTAAATTTTTGTGAATGCATAGTAGACTCGTGGTATGTTGTTCTCAAAATAAAATATAGTATTCATGCTTTACAAATTGCAGGGAAAATTCCTTTAAAATTCCAATTTGAAAAGAATCGATTTAAAGGAATTTTCCATACTCTTTTAGCAGCAGTTTTGCGACATTATTTCCAACTTTTATAAAATAGTTTTAAGCTTGATTTTTTTCTTCTTCAATCCTTTTAGTGAACTTTTCTAACAGATATTTAAATGTTTCAAATGTGGTTTGGAATTTATACAAATATTTAAAAGAAGAAATTTTTATTTCGAAATAAGGAAAGGAAATGGTTTTGAGTGTTTAATATATTTTAAACTTTAGATATTCTTTCTAAGTAATATTTGAAATGGATGTTTTAAAACTATATTCCAAGTATTTTTGAGTTTATTGAAAAATAAAAAGGAAGCATAGATTACAACACCATTGTTGTAATAATTTTTTTCGAAGAATGGAGAAAGAAGTCATGGAATATAATGTTTTGTTATGATAAATGATTTTGGAAAGTAGAAAAGAATTCATGGATCATAACACTTTTGTTATAATAAATGATTTTGTAAAGTTATTAAGAAAACCTGTTACTTGACTTGACGAATATTGATATTCTTAAATTTTTGGTGGAGTTTTGTTTTAAAGATAATAATAAGTTGATTTATAAATGATATTTTATAAATGAAAAAGTCTTTAAAAAGATTGTTTTAAAGATAGAGCTAAGTGTAATTGGTATTGGGTTTATAGTAAACAATGTTTTAATGACATTTGTTTTTAATCCTTCTTTTTGATACACTTAGAAATATAATTAGCTTTTTTAAAAAGAATATTTTAAAGAAGTGTTTTCAATGTATTTTACAAATATTTGTGATTTGAAAATCAAGCACAAGTGTGACACAAATTCGGTTTTAAAAGTTTAAATGTTTGATTCAGTTATGGAAAGGTTTTTGTCTTATCCTTAGTACCAAACATCGAGAAGGTAGATTTGTTACTAAAAAACTGGAGTGTCTAGGTAATGCCAGGAGCAACCAGTTCCCTCACTTACCTGGCTTCGTTTTTAAGCGAGGGAAAGTACGAGTTGGAAATCGAAGTTTGGTGATAGGTGTAAGAAATTTAATTTCCATAAGCGATATCACTTATATGGAAATGATTTAGGCGTATGCTTAGCACTAAACGTTGAGGAAACTCTTGCTATTCTTAAAGTTAAGAATGTATATCAAGTCTAGGTAAGAAGCAACACTGCCCGAACTTGTCCGGCTTCATTGTTTTCCCCGGGGTATTACTAGTTCGAGATCGATGAGTTGTGACAAGTATATGAGATTTTAATTTTCGTATACGATCATTTTTGTTGTTTTCGATAGTTGATTCATTGACTATTGATTTTGATGTCCTTTATGCTTCGTCGATTCAAGATGATTTGTTGCTCGTTTGGAGCATTGATATCCTTTTTTATGTTTTCATCAATCTAAGACGATTTGTAGCTCATTCTGAGAATTGGTATCCCATACTGAAAATAACTAAAACCAAAGAGCGAGTGGAAAGCGAGTGAGTGGGAAGCGAGCGAGTGGGAGGCACGCTATGTGGTCGTACCCATTTGGTATATTTACATTTATCTAAAGAAGTTTTAGTTTCATGCATGTGGTGATGTGGATATATTTAGATTCTTGAATGTTGTTCATGGGGGTCTAGCTTGGAAGTTCTCGAGAGTGATGTGTATTGGGCGTGGGCTCTCAAGTACATTTTATCTAGAGTTATACTTTCGGTGTAGGGGGACGCACCCCCTATTTATGTTAGATAAATTCATTCTCATTGTTTTGAGTTGAACCTTGGAGTTAATTCTTTCTTAATTGCATCGAGAAGTGCCTTATGCTCTTCTCTATGTTTAATTATTTGTGTCCATTCTTTAAGTTTGGATTTTGATCTTATTTGTGCCCATTTTTTCAAGTTTGGGATTTTGTTCTGACTTGTTTCCATTCTTTTATGTATGGATGTTGTCCTTGTGAGGTAAAACCCATTCTATGTTCAGCGACGTGGTCTCATAAATTATATTATGTTCATCATGTTTCTTGAGTTTTCTCACATTGGTTTCTAGACTGGTCTGGATGTTATTTTATTATAATGCTCAGCGTTGATGGGACATGGAGCTCATGGAGTAGAGCTAGATGTTCACCATCCGTAGTGTTTTTGTTTTCCACCGTATTATTATGTATACCCATGGGCAATTGTAAGGTCAGGAAGTTATAACCATCTAAGCTGATTAGGTTTGTTTTAAACTCTGATATACCATGTATCTTAGGGAGACTACTTTTACTGTCTTTGTTATGTTATATGTTATCATTCTGTTGTGAGATTTTGTTTCTCCTGTTCTTTTTATATTTTACCCTAACAATCTACCATTACAGCACTTGAATGCTCGGCATTTTAATATGTGGATGTATTAAGTGTCAACTTTCGAGGGTCGAAAAGGCGGGTCGTAACAGGGCAATTTTGGATTAACAATCCAATTTGGAATCCTGCCTTTTAGAGCTTTGATGATACAATTATATATATATATCTATGTGTGTGTGTGTGTTTATATATATATATATATATATATATCGCACGACTTTATTTTCTATAGGATATTTCCAAAATATAGACGGTAAGCTTCTATAATCAAAGGATTGAAGATCAAATCATCAAGTAATGCTGTCATTGTAAGTTTGGAGTATATGTACAATATCCTTTGATGATTACACACACTCAAGCATGATCGAAAATTATTTTCTAAAGACAAAATCCTGTTTTCAAAATTGTCGAAACTCGGACTCTGACATAACACAACATATGTCTGATATGCAAAAATAATAATTTTTATTGTACCAATATTTTGATCATAAAATTCGGACGTTTGATAAAATAAATTTTAGCCTTGAAAATTTTAGGATGATACCTTGTATAGATTCAAATGTCTAGTCCATTTATTAGATGTCTTATATGTTATATAGTTTTACTTTTCGAACTAAGTCAGACGATTGATAGGTTGAACTAGATGTTTGATGATGGCATTATATGTCTGGTTGAACCTTTTAGATGTCTGACCCTTTATAATCTTGTTTTTTTAAGCAGAACTCAAATGTCGTAATTTCTTAGCTGGATGCCTAAAACATGACTAAAATCAACATATTCCTTTCTGGAATACATTCAGACATCTGACCTTAAAATTTAGATGTCTAACCCTTTTTCAAAACTTATATATATATATATAGACATTAGACCTTTTAGCTCGGACGTTTGAGAAATAAAAATGGCTATATTTTTGAATTGACACTTATTTCTAAAAAGGAGCGTCTATCTGTATAAAGTTGTGATCTCTTGAACAACGATCATCATCTTTCGATAGATCTTTTCATCTCTATAAATATAGACCTACTCTACTATTTTCTATCATCAAATTCTTGCTCTCAAATCTCTATTCTATTTACTGCTCTCTGAATTCAAAAGCTGTCAAATTCACAATATTTTCTTCTTATAACACTGCACGTTTGATTCACAATCATTAATGGATATTATACCAAGGGTGCACTGAAGTGTGGCTTATTCATGTTATTATGAACATCAAAGTTGGTGAATAAAGATTTTTCTTTGTAGTTGGTGGATGTTATCCCGCCTTTTGGCAAGGCCGTGACACCAAGAACTTAACTGGAAACCGAGGACAGTTCGTCGCTAAGATCGGTTATAGCAGGCTCACTATGAATACCGATGAATTTTATCCAAGTTCGGATCAAGCTACAATTAACATGACACGACATGCAAAGCTATGGAAGCCAACGTTCCAAATTTCAAGTCAATCCGAGTTCATATGCTCAAGATATGATCGATGCAAGCCAAGGAAATCAATTCGTTCGTATCCATCATTTCGCTCTCTTCGCATCGATTCCGTTCGCACCCATCTGGAACTGCACTCTTCGTATCCATCAACTAAAAGGCCTTGTTCGCATCCATCAAGCTTCAACAGTTTGTATCCATCGGCTATATTGGCTCGTATCCATCAAATGGTCGTCACTTCGTATCCATAAGGTGACCACTGGTCCACATCCATGAAAGTGCACCGCACTTCGTATTGATCACATTTACCCCAGTTCGTATCCATCACCTGAAGACATATTGTATCAATACAAGGAAGCTTCAGGTGAATGATACGAATGGAACGATACGAAACGACGTCCATATATCGATACGAAATGACCATTAAGCGATCGATACGAACAGAACAATAACAATCAATACGAATAGAGCAATAACGACCAATATGAACAAGGCAGTGGTGATCGATATGAAGAAGATACACTCCTATGAAAGACTCAGTCATGCGGCATGAAAAGTGGATCGATCTGAGGAGTTAGCGCCACGTCAACTTGTGAGCACGTGCCCAAAAAGCGATACGAACAGATCGATACGAAGGGAATCGATACGAATTCAACAGCCTTTAATAAATTCAAACTTGCATCGATCATAACTCAAAATCTACAAGTCCAAATGCCACCAAATTTTCACAGGAGCTTGCGTACATCCTCAACAATGTTCATGATCGATTTCGACACGATTGGACGAAATTCCGATCGATATGAAATTCGTTCGTATCGATCACGGACCAAGTTTAAATGTCTTGGGATCGATCGTGTGGGCCCACCCCGGTGAGAGATGAGGTCTTTCGAGATCTAAATGGGATATTTGCAGCCTATGCCTATAAATAGCAGCCTAGAACCTACAGAAAAGGGACCTTTTGGCTCTTCAACGTCCAGACCCTACCGAAATCATTTTTGCACTCGAAATCACTATTGTACTCAAAATTTACTATTGTAATCCGCTGTAACCAGCAAGCAAAAGTTAATAAAGTCAATCATTTCATAGTGGACGTAGGCGACACGCCGAACCACTCTAAATCTCTACGTTCTTTTGCTGTTTTTCTTATTATTGTTTGGAGTGTTTGTTAGATAATCCTCTTTTTACATTTACTTTCTTTATTTTATCTCTTCAAACACTTCCGAAGAGTGTTGTGCCCAATTTTAGCACAAACACTTTGGTGCTTTCACTGAGAAAACCCGGTTTTTTCCTACTCGTTGGATCTACTATCGATATCGGATTGCATAAATCTAAGAAGAAGATCCAGATTCAAGTTAAAAGTTCTTCCATCCTATTCATATTTGCATCAAGTCTAGGAAAGAGCTTCGCTATCCATCATGGTTAACACAAGGACTACTTCAACTGCCGCAGATCCAGAAGGACGAGACAGGCAGAATCCTGTACAGCTACCACCTGCCGATCAGAATGCTGTCGGACCATCAGATCCGCAAGGCCCTGTCACCAGGGAGGAATTCCAAATGCTAATGCAAGAACTGACTCAGAGCCGCCAACAGCTCACCCAACAGCTCCGTGCTAATGCGGAATTGACTAACCAACTAAACCGTCAAAGACAAAGGAGATCCAGAAGGGATCGGGCTTCCTATTCATTCACCGAAAGTTCAGCCTCTTCTGACTACCATCATAGATTCACGCGCCCGCGACTGGACGGAAGTTACAGACAAGCCACTGGACATCAGCATACATTGAATCTTGGGCACCCGAGAGTTGGCCCGTCAACCAGCCATCAGACTGGACCCTCCTCCCGAGGAGGTGCTGCCTCGTATCATATTACTGACAATCGTACTACCACTGCTACCAATTTGGGAGTTGACGCTCGGAACCGAACGGATCCGACCCACCACCAACGCAACCATACTCCCGAGCCTTATGTCCCCCAAAGACATAGAACCAAGGAGGCGAGACATGGACCGTCGACAGTGACCGACCCCTCCTCGCATTGTGGAACCCGACCACACCTTGGCCCAACGTGCTCAAAATGTCCAGATGCCTGACATTCCGACGATGATCCGTCAAATGATCCGTGAAAATCAGGGTCTTGCCAATGACGACTGGGGAATCTCCCAGAGTCATACCCCTTTTACTAATGAGATACTCTATGCTGAACCACCTCCGCGATTTAGGATGCCGACTTTACCCATTTATGAAGGGAACTCTGGTTCCAATCAATACATCTTAAAGTATGAGTGGTTGATGAATGTTGCATGAGCCGATGATGCAGTTATGTGCCGAAGCTTCTCGATCTCTCTGGGGGGCATAGGTACTATGTATTTTACCCGTTTACCACCTCGTTCTATCTCTTATTTTGACCAGTTGGCAACCAAGTTTATTGAGCAGTTTCGCATGCATGTCGCAAGATCGAAAGATGTTAATACTTTGTCTAGTGTCACTCAAGCTCCTGGAGAGACACTTAGACGTTATCTGGAGAGATTTCACGCTGCATGCGCTGAAATTAGTAACCCCAATGATAATTCGATTCTGATGGCACTGACTAAGGGGATTGATCCTGATTCTGAGTTCGGTAACTGATTGGTCGGAAAACCTCTTGCGTCATTGGACTGTTTCTATTCCAAGGCAGCCCAATTCTTGAGAAGGGAGGATGTGAAACAGTCTAGGAAAAAGGATGACGCATGACCTAGTGTGGAAGGAATTCAGAGCAATGTTGCTGTTAAACAATCTGGGGAGAGTTCCGGAAAAGTACAACTGAATATACAAAATAAACAGAATCAACAGAAAGGCAATGGGGACCAAAATAGGAAACGGGATCAGAATCGTGGTCCACAACGTCGGGCTCCTATGTTTGACAATTACACTCCTTTGAATACGTCGCTGGAAAATGTGTATTTACAGACCTGCAATACTATTCAGTGAAAAAAGCCTGCTCCGAAACAGTCATCAGAAAAACAGATTTAGACAGGAAGATTTTGTAGATTCCATTAAAGCTACAGCCTTAACACGAATGAGTGCCATCACTTGCAGGATCTCATCGAAAAGTTGATACATGAGAGAAAGTTGGAACAGTTTGTACGGGCGCCGCAGTCTGGAGGTGTGGGCCCATCGAATCAGAATCATGTACCGAATCAGGCAAGATAGGAGGAACCCGCTCGTACTGGCAGGAGGTTAGTGATAAATATAGTTAGTGGTGGTCCTCATCCAGCAAACCGAAGCTGGAAGGAAATGGAGTCGTATGCCAGTTCTATTAGGTATGCGAGCTTCGAGTGTTGTAGTAGTTTGGAGAATGGGGCTCCGGCCAAGCAACAGAAGACGATGACTGATGACATCGTCTTCCGAGACAGAGATGCCGACAGGATTGAAGCCCCAACCATCGATCCACTTGTCATATCAGCTCAAGTAGGTCCTGCTTGGATGAAGAGGATCTTGGTAGACAGTGGAAGTTCTGTGAATATATTATTCAAGTGCGCCTATGACTAGATGAAAATGGAGACTAAAGATTTGAAGCCTTGTCAGTACTGTATTCATGGTTTCAACGGGAGTACGACTATACCCACTAGAGTGGTGGAATTGCCAGTGGAGTTAGGAATTGGAGAACGCCGGAGAGTCCGGATGTTACGATTCGTGGCGTTGGATATAGACTCGCCATATAATGCTTTCTTGGGCCGACCAACCCTAGCTGAGCTCAGGGCTGCTATTGCCCCATGGTGTCGGACTCTAAAGTTCCCCACCGATCATGGGGTTGGAGTCGTTTAAGGAGATCAGGCTGCTGGACGAGCCTGTTATGTTGCTGAGCTGCACGAGGCGCATCGAAAGGAGAAAGGAAAGGGCGTGGAGGAATCTCTCTGCGTCCGCTTTGTTGAAAATTGGCAATTGGTGCCTGGGCCCAGCCCAGGCACCCCAACCAATTCCAAAGATATCTTGACCCGAGAGATACCGAAAGTGAAGGTGAATGTAAAGATAGTCAAGCTTCCCCGACCGAGCTGACGATCGATGTTTCGATCGATAATAGTGACGATTCTAGAATGATAAAGATTGGATCTCAGCTAAGCCAACGGATGCAAGAGGAATTGGTTGAATTTCTCTGGGCAAACCTTGACGTGTTTGCCTGGACGCACTTTGACATGTGTGGGATTTCAACAGACATCGCGAGCCACGCATTAAAATTGACCCGCGGTATGTCCCGGTCAAACAAAAAAGGCGTGGTATGGATCTAGAGAGATTTGCCGCTCTTAAAGAAGAGGTAGAAAAGCTAAAATCGAACGGGTTTATCTGGGATGAGTTATATCCGGAATGGGTGTAAAATCTTTACTTGTCCGAAAGCCAAATGGGAAATGGAGAACATGCATCGATTACTCTGATCTGAATAAAGCTTGCCCTAAAGATAGTTTTCCACTTCCCCGAATCGACCAGCTCGTAGACTCAACAGCTGGACATGAGCTCCTATTCTTCGTGGATGCATATTCCAATTACAATCAAATACCCATGCACTTGCCCGACCAGGAACATACCGGCTTCGTAATCAATATGGGGCTTTACTGCTACAAAGTTATGCCTTTTGGACTCAAGAATACTAGGGCAACTTGTCAACGGTTAGTTAATCGAATGTTCGCTAACCAGATTGGAAAAACCATGGAGGTATACGTAGACGACATGCTAGTCAAGTCACTATTCTCCACTGATCATATCAGAGACCTGGAGTCAATGTTTAATATCCTCCGAGAACATAGAATGAAGCTTAATCCGTTGAAATGTCACTTTGGGGTCGCATCAGGAAAATTCCTTCGGTTTATCGTCAACGCTCGAGGAATTGAAGCCAATCCTCAAAAGATCTAGGCAATTAGAAATCTCGAGATTCCAAGAACTATAAAGCAAGTCCAGAGCCTCAATGGGAAAGTAGCAGCATTGAGCAGGTTCATTTCAAAATCCACTGACAAATGCATTCCCTTCTTCGATCTGATCCGAAAAGGGAAACGAAACTTTGAATGGACTACGGAATGTGAGGGCACATTCCAAGCACTAATTCAACACCTCTCCACATCGCCAATTTTGTCAAAGCCTATTGGTCATGAGAAATTGTACATTTACTTGGCGGTATCAGAAAACGCAATCGGTGCTGCCCTAATTCGGGAGGAAGACCGAATACAAAAACCGATCAACTATATTAGCAAACGACTAACCGTAGCTGAGAGAAATTATTCGAAGCTAGAGAAGTTGGCTTATTGTCTTGTTATTGCCTCAAGAAGCTCCGTCCGTATTTCCAGGCTCATCCTATCACCGTTTACATCGACCAGCCTTACGACAGGTCCTTACGCGGCCTGAGACGTCTGGTAGGTTGCTCAAATGGAACATCGAACTAAGTCAGTTTGATATTACTTACACCCCAAGGCGAGCCATTCAAGGACAAGTCCTAGCAGATTTCATAGCTGAATTTACCATCCTAGACGACTTGCCCGAAACTAGTGAATCTCCCAAGTATATCTGGAAGCTACATACTGATGGTGCATCAAATGACCGTTGCTCAAGTGCAGGGGTTGTACTTGAAACTCCTGAAGGTCGATCTATATGCTATGCTTTAAAGTTTGATTTTCGCACGACCAACAACGAAGCTGAGTATGAAGCCTTACTTGCCGGATTGAGACTTGCCAGAGATTTGAGAATCATCGCTGTCGAGATTTATTGTGATTCACAATTGGTCGTGTGTCAAGTTCGGTGGGAATACCAGGCCAAAGAGCGAAGGCTGGCTGCTTATTTAGCTCGAGTCCAGGAGATACTAAATCAGTTCGATTATTATGTCATATACTGCATACCCCGAGAGCACAATCAGCAAGCCGATTCATTAGCAAAGTTAGCCAATACAGGCGAGGCACAACAAATGGGACTCGTTCCCATAGAGACGTTAGCTTCCCCGAGCATCGATCGAATGGGGACAGATTAGGTATTTGAGGTTATTCCCGATAAGGAGTCATGGATGACTCCGTTCAGAAATTATCTGGAGCATGGAACCTTGCCAGAGCGCAGGAGTGAAAAGAGATAGATTCTTCGAAAAGCTTCGCGGTTCACTATTCAGAATGGAGTCATGTATAGAAGAGGATACTCTGTTCCTCTACTCCGATGTATCGCTCACAATGAAATCAAATGTGTATTGCATGATGTGCACGAAGGAGAATATGGCGATCACACCGGGGGGTAAGTCCTTGCCAAGAAAGTGCTTCGATATGGACACTATTGGCCGACAGTAAATCGTGATGCATCGGATTATGCCAGAAAATGCGACAGATATCAGAAGCACGCTCGAATTCCAAGAGTCCCACCTACCAAAATAACTCAGATGGTCAGTCCATGGTCGTTTGCAGTATGGGGCATTGACATTATTGGCTCTCTACCTCTAGCCAAAGGTGGTGCAAAGTAAGCCATCGTAGCAGTTGATTAGTTTACCAAGTGGGCGGAAGCTGAACCCCTTGCTACAATCACAACAAAGAAGATGATCAACTTTGTAGTGCGCAACATCATCTGCCGGTTTGGTCTCCCACATACTATCATCACTGATAGCGGGACCCAATTCGACACTGTTGAATTTAAGGATTTCTGTCAACGATTCCACATTCAAAAGAAATTCTCCGCAGTTGCACACCCTCAAGCGAATGGACAAGTCGAAGCTGTTAATAAAGTTATAAAGTCTATTCTGAAGAAACGACTGGAAAAGGCCGGGGGCAAGTGGGTCGATGAACTTCCTATGACTTTATAGGCTTACCGAACAACCCACAAGTCCGCGACCGACCACACTCCGTTTTCTCTTTCTTATGGTTCAGAAGCTGTTATTCCAGTCGAATTAGAAGTGCCTTCTTATCGTGTGACGTACTATGATCCGAAGACAAATGCTATACTACTTGTCGAATCTATAGATTTATTGGATGAGAAGCGTGAAGAGGCTGATTTGAGGGCAGCCGCATACCGAAGTCGAGTCGCCCGATTGTACAATGCCAAGGTCCAACCTCGAACCTTTGAACTCGGCGATCTCGTCCTTAAGAGAATTTACCCGGTCCCTTCACATATGAAGCCAACCTAGGAAGGGCCGTATGTTATTGAATGGAAGCTCGGAGATGGCACATTCAAATTATCGACCGTTGACGGTCTCACTCTTCCAAGAGCCTGAAACAGCGAAAGTCTTCATCGCTACTACAGATGACAGGCTCTGTTTATTTATTCAGTCCACTTTTCATTTGCAAGTTGTTTATGCATATCGAAATTTGAATTTGTAATAAGGCAACTGACTTTGCCATATTTTCTTATTTCAGCAATAAAATGCAATCTCTTCGAGCCAGAGCTGTGATTTATTGAATGCGTCATACAACTATCACTATGCACAGAGAGCTAAATTCCACCCGACAGTGGAATTTATTCAAATAGGGAGTGACAGTGATACGACCGGTTACTTGCTAAGTGAAACCCAAGCTCGGGGGCAAGTCATCACACTAAAGTCAAAAAAGGATTGATACACGACGATCCTTTAACCAACTCCAGATTCCCAGAGTGTGAACTGGAGTTTAAACTTACAATTACGGCCTCGAAGAGAGACCTAATGACTTCACCCGTATCTTGACCAAGTTTGAGGAGGATGGATTCGTCCATCTAATGACCTCGCTTGTTAACTCGAGGTGTTTGTGAACCAACCATCCATGATCTTGATAGATTCGTCATTCCCGGAGTGCGAATGAAATCCTAAAGCCTGAACAGATGTGACTGACCATCTGTCGGCCAACTCCAAGTTCCCAGAGCGCGAACTGGAGTATAAACATCAACTAATTCTGGATTCTCAGAGTGTGAACCGAAGTGTCAACATAAACACCAACCCCAAATTCCCAGAGTGCGAATTGGAGTAAAACGTTAACTCTAAATCCCCGGAGAGTGGATTAGAGTATAAACACAAACCGAATCGACCGTTCGTAAAGTGACCCTAAGTCCCCGGAGCGCGGTCAGAGTGTAAATGCAAATCAGGTGTGACTGACCACTCGCGAATCCATCTAAAGTCCCTAGAGTGTGGACATGGCTACAAACATTAAATGGGTGTGACTGACCGCCCGTGAAAATGACTTAAGTCCCCGGAGCGTGGACATATCCTTGAAACTTAAGCAGGTGTGACCAACCGTCGATATTCAAATTCAAATCCCCAGAGCGTGGATACAATCGTCAATAGATGAGCGAGTGTGATTCGACCACTCGAATTTCCTTGTCTCAGCATCAATTCAACGACTTTAAGCTCAATGTGCTAAAGGAGAAATACAGTTGCCACCTGATTTTTTTCAATTTGTCCCTGAAACTGGGGGCAAAACTTAAGTGTCAATCACTGACTGAGGCAGTGCGGCATCGGAGTCCGGCTTAACGTTCGGTTAAGACTCATAGTTGTGATTTCAGGACTTAACTAATAAACCCAGATCCAATCCAAAGGTCGAAGCTTCACAAGCGTACCGGACTGGATTTCTAATGTTGAAACACTTAAGCAAATAAGCAGAAATTGAGTTGAAGACAAAATGGAATTTTATTTCGACTATTTGTGGAAGAAAACTAAGTACAAGTTTATCCCAAAAAATCCTACTAGCAGGGGCCGAACCTACATCTATACACGGCTAACGAAAGCTAAAGAAATTCCTATCTACTAAAAAGTAAGCCGAAAAGATGTATCTATTCTTTTTTCTTTTTCGGTTTCCTCTTTGGTGTGGACCCGCTGGAGCTGTCGCTTGGTTTTCTCTTTGAGCCCTTGGCTTTCGGCAGCCGATCTCCAGTCGGGGGCATTATATTGACTTCCTCCTCCGAACTCAAGTGTATTAGAACGCTTCCTGAAGGCGGAGTCGGAGGGACAGGATCAACAGTATGAGGCGGGATAGGCACACTTGTCTCAACGACCGTTCCCCCCGGAGATATCATCCGCAAAGGGGCTGGACCGGGACCCGCCTTTCCACCTCCAAAGCCACTGCCCTGCGCGGCTGCCTCCATCTCAGCATTGATTTCAGCTATAATTTCCTCTTCATGAAGTGTTTGCGCATCGCCGGGGACTCCCGCAGTTGGGACCGCAGAACTTGTCATTGGTACGCTTCCACCCATAACGAACGGCAAATCTGCAAAGGGGTCACTATGATGACCGAGAAGTTCCTCCATCATCTGCTCATCAAAGATAAGTGTGCTTCCTTGTGCTCCATTAGTTGGTGTCGTGGTTGTTATGGTGGTCGCTTCTGTTATAATGGCCTCCTGCACATGATGTGATTCTTGAGTTGCAGGAGGCATGACCGATGTTGCTCCGATCACTGGATAAAAGTAAAGGAAGGCCCGTTAGTAATTATTTCAAGTGACGCTTCCGATTTCAGATAAGCATGGAAAATGTTCAGAGTACCTTCCTCAGTTTAGCTTGCGGGTGGCGAAATAGCTTCGGTGACTTGCTTGCGAGATGGAGACAACTGCGGTTGATCCGGGTTATAAGCAGGAACGGGCCGAGGATCAACCGCAGTTGTGGATTCAGGCTGGGTCAGCACGAGAGTTTCAGAACTTATATCATGATGCTCGATGCCAGAGCCTTCTCCAACTTCCGAATGTTGAGCACCAAACTTCTCCTTTTCATACGAGATCATTGCATTGTGGAGAACTTTCCATTCATCTTCGCTCAACATCCGGTTCTCGAGTTTGAACTCATCGATCAGTTCAGCTTGATGAGCAGCCTTTTCATCTCCTACCAATCGGCCCCAAGCATTGAACAAATGTGTTGGATAGTTATCAAGCCAGGCCAGGTTTCTGTGCTTCAAAACATTGGCATTGTAAGTAACGAGAAGATCTTCAATATCTGCCTCTAGCCTGGCTTCGGCCTTTTTAACTTCCTCCTCAACCTTGGCCTCGGGCTCCCGCACTTTAAGTACGGCCGCATCCTTTTCATCCCGGAGCACGACCACTTGCTCGCATGCCTCCTGGGCTACTTTGTTTGCATCATCCTTCTCCGTGACGATTTCGGAAATTTTGGCTTTAAGCTCATTGAGTTCTTTCAGAGCAGCGTCCCTTTCGGCTGTGACGGTGGTGTTTCGGTGGCTCATCTCTTCCACCAAGGCGAAATGTGTTTGACGCATTCTTTCCATAGATTTAGTTGCCTCATCAGCTTTTTGGGTGGCCTTTATTTCAGATTTCCAAGAGGATTCAGCTTCTTCATTAAGCACTTGGATAATACGGTCTTTTGAGCGAGGTCGGTTTCTAACTTCTCAATTATTTTCGCTCGCTTAAAAGTCACCGCCGATGCTTTATCCGCGGCTTTCATCCACTCCCTATATTGGGTATAAACATCATGGATGTAGTTGTGCATCATTTGTTCAGCTTCAGATGGGATTTTCTTTAAGTGAGGAGGGAAGATAAAGCCATCAAAGCAAATGTTCAGAAAATCTTTTCTCAACTAGGCAATTTTAATTGCTCCTTCCTCAGTAGGCTCAGTAATGGCTTGTTCGGTGACAAGGGGAGGTTCGGCCTCAGTTCTACAGCATTGTGATTCGGGCCTAGGAGCTTGAGATGATGGTTTTTGGCATAGAGGCTCTGGAGGATGTGTGCTATGAGTAGAAGGTTGTGTAGAGACTCGGGGAGGTGGAGAACGCGATCGAGATCGATATATGTAGTCTCTGTCTCTATCCCTCTCGTAACGTTCTTGACTAGAATAACCGCGATCGCGGTTTTTATCATCCTCCCTCCGGCGGGACTCATAATATGAACTCGATGACTGGCGCACTGATTGGAGACTTCCAAGCATAGAATCTCGCCTAATCATTGTATCTGTAGAATAAAAGAAAAACAGAGTTAGTGATCTCCCGAAACAGGCAACTTGAGACTGGAAACCGTGTAGTGCCGTGAAGTGTATATGTGTGTGCAACCCTCCGACCAACCAGTAATGTCGGCCACACTTGTGGGAAGAGACTCTCTTAAATCTAGAGCACTTTGAAGCACCTCCAATCCGGTGTCGTGTTGAAGTGACACATAGTCCGAAATTGGAATATCAGCAAGTCCTTCAAAAGGATTCTCTACTTGCAAGGGAGGAGCCTCCAAAATTCTAACACCAGAGACTGGCAGGGACACAATTACGGATTTCCATCTCGAAGATTTGTAACACTTGTGTGCTATTGCCTTGCCTTTTCTCCTCCCTCTGAACCCTGAAAACTGTCAGAAGGCCCGGCTGCGGGTTCATCGTTCGTGGGCGTGTATTCTTCCTCACCCTCTTCAACTATTACAACCCCGGGAGCTTTACGCTTCACCCGCTTCGTCGGGACTGCCCTAAGTGCTCCCTTTAGTCTGATACTTTGGTTTTGTTCGATTAACCCAAGAATTCTTAAGTTCCTATCGGTGAGCACCGACTCAATTTCTCTCATCTCGCCCGGTACTTCTTGAAGGACCCGTACTATTTCTTTAAAGTGTGCGCCTTCAAGTCGAGGAATTGCGGCTGTAAAAGAAAGAAAGTATTAGTCTCAATACCAGTTGCAACTATCTTGTTAACTACCAGAAAAGTCGAAGCACTTACGTATGACCAACCACCGATTGGCGAATCCTGGAGGACATCGGACATAGAACCATTTTGTCTTAAAGTAGCTGAGCCTAGTCCAAGAGCCCGTCACCACTTGACAGTTCCTAACTGCCTCCAGGAATGTGAACGAAGGACTATCCCCCCGACTCTTAACATTAAATAGATATCTGATTCCTTCGGGGGTCGGGGGGCGGAAAAGATGCTCCATGAATACAATGAATAAACTGTTCAGCAGCACGTATCCATTGGGATGTAATTGTGAGGGGGCAATTCCGAAAAAAGCCAACACTTCCCGAATATATTGATTGAATGGAGGAAGCGTCTCGGCTATACATGAATGCATGTTGAAGGCAGTAAACCCTTCCGGGGGAGCATGCGGTATATCATTCGGTCCCGGTAATAAGACGTCGTCCAACGGCAGACCATGCCTTAGGCATATCCACCCCCAACATATCTTCAGAGACGTTGGACGGCACAGAATCTTGTGGGTTCCCCATAAACCTGGCACCTGGCAGCTCGTCCGGAGCTAGATCTATAACTTCGGCCGCGATGACTGGTATCTCTATGACTAAGGAAGATGAACTCTGAAGCTCCTACTGTTGTGAGCTTGTAGACTCCATAACTAATCAACTTATCAAAAACCATCATTAGATGATAATAAGCCTGTGTGTTTCCCAGTGTGAAGTGAGTAAATGTGTTGTGAAGTGTGATGCTACATATTACTTGAGAAATTCTACAGAGTTTGAGAAAGTATTCGAACAAAGAGACTTCGAAATTAAACTGGAGTGACCATCATCGTTGACCGTCACAACAATGCCATTTAGATTTTGGAGACCAATTTGAGTTAAAATTTGTTGAAATTTCATCAAGTTGCAGTTCCATCGATGAGCTTTGAAGGGCATTCAATTATACAGTTTAAAGGTTAAGTCCAGATATGCAGGGCAGAAGCTCCTCGGGGTCGAATATTCAAGTGCATAGGAATTTCGTATTCATCGAAGTTTGGACTCGGGCCGACCACTAGGAATATAATTTGTATTAATCATGGTACGCCCCTTTGTATCGATCAACCAAAGTTATTTCATATCGATCAGTATTCCTCATTTCGTATCGATCGATATGCTCCATTTCGTATCGATTAGCAATGGATCTTTCGTATCGATCGCCAATCGAAGACTACGTATCGATCGCTCCGGATCGATACAAGTATCGATCGGAAATCTATTGATATGAATATTCACTTTCCATCGATACAAAACAGTTCTATCAACCGATACGAAGTCGTGTTCCATCTGAATCAATATGAACCCACCCTTCATCCAGCATTGATACGATAGCTCCCAGACTTCTTCTTCTCCAAATCGACCCGAGCTCCATCTCCTCCTTCCTCGACCTTGCTCTATCTCACCTCCGGCCTCTTCACAACCAGAATCAGCCGCGAGTATGGGTGGAGTGGCATTAGAACTTAAGTCTCGTCATTTTAATGTGAATTTATTAATCAATTTCCTAATCAAAGTAATTAGTTCGAAGAAATGAGGGGTTATTCGATTTGGGACGAAGGCAGTTCTCGTTTTTCTTTTGCTCTGATCGATACGAAGGTAAAAAACAGAATGAAAGCAAGTGGAATTTTTTCTAAGTCCCAAACGTATTTACATGGTCTCGTGTCCAAGAAAGAAACGATTCGTCTCCAGGTGCTAATGACCGATAGAGGCAGTTTGCACATCGTCGATACGAAACCTCATGTTCGTATCCATTTACTATCAATCTGAAGCCACAGCTATTCGTATCCGTCAATGATCCATCAATGCGAAGAAGCCTTCTCCGTGTCCTTCCGTCATCTATCTAATGCAACAACTGTTCGTATCCATTAGTTCCCATCGATACGAACACAACTGCCAAGTCATGTTTGGACTGCCCAACTCCATCGATATGAAACGCCTATTTTGTATCCATCAGCTTGAATACCCTGAGATCTCGTATCCATCGATATAGACTACATTAAAACAACAACTAAAATCGTGTTGATCGACATCGATACGAAAGCAATTTTTTGACCTTTTGCATCGATCCAGGAGAGGATCGATACAAAGGGACATTCCCAAAACAACCATCAAGCATTGTTATAAATCGAATCACATTGATTCAGGAGAGGGTCAATACGGAGTTTGATACAAAAAATACTGAAAAACTGGCAACAACTCGTGAACGTGCGAACGTTAACGGGAGTCAGGCTAACATACATTCATGTATAACGGACTAACATCCAATTTTTAAAATTCACAGGAATTGAATACTCGTCTGGTGACAATCACAACAACAAACAACAAATCACTATCAAACAACACTCAATTACAACAGTACGCAGTACAACAATTGGCAGTCAACAATTCATGATTTATGTTTCTATAGACCAATCAAAGGTCACAGCTTTCGACGAAAAGACGACAACCATTCGGACAAGTCAAATAGAAATGTTCAGAATGAACATTGCAACTTTTCAAAGCACTTCATGTTCTCACAAGACGTACTTTGGGGGGCAAAATGTTATCCCGCCTTTTGGCAAGGCCGTGACACCAAGAACTTAACTGGAAACCGAGGACAGTTCGTCCCGAAGATCGGTTATATGCAGGCTCACTATGAATATCGACAAATTTTGTCTAAGTCCAGATCAAGCTACAATTAACATGACACGACATGCAAAGCTATGGAAGCAAACGTTCCAAATTTCAAGTCAATCCGAGTTCGTATGCTCAAAATATGATCGATGCAAGCCAAGGAAATCAATTCGTTTGTATCCATCATTTCGCTCTCTTCGCATCGATTCTGTTCGCACCCATCTAGAGCTGCGCTCTTTGTATCCATCAACTGAAAGGCCTTGTTTGCATCCATCAAGCTTCAACAGTTTGTATCCATCGGCTATATTGGCTCATATACATCAAATGGTCGTCACTTCGTATCCATCAGGTGACCACTGGTCCACATCCATGAAAATGCACCGCACTTCGTATCGATAACACTTACCCCAGTTCGTATCCATCACTTGAAGACATATCGTATCGATACAAGGAAGCTTCAGGTGAACGATATGAAACGACGTCCATCTATCGATATGAAATGATCATTAAGCGATCGATACGAATAGAACAATAACAATCGATACGAACAGAGGAATAACCACCGATACGAACAAGGCAGTGGTGATCGATACGAAGAAGATACACTCCTATGAAAGACTCGATCATGCGGCATGAAAAGTGGATCGATCTGAGGAGTTAGCGCCACGTCAACTTGTGAGCATGTGCCCAAAAAGCGATACGAACAGATCGATACGAAGGGAATCGATACGAATTCAACAGCCTTTAATAAATTCAAACTTGCATCGATCATAACTCAAAATCTATAAGTCCAAATGCCACCAAATTTTTTCAGAAGCTTGCGTACATCCTCAAGAATTTTTATGATCGATTTCGCCTCGATTGGACGAAATCCCGATCGATACGAAATTCGTTCGTATCGATCACGGGCCGAGTGCAAATGTCTTGGGATCGATCGTGTGGGCCCACCCGCGTGAGAGACGAGGTCTTCCGAGATCTGAGCGAGATATTTGCAGCCTATGCTTATAAATAGCTGCCTAGAACCTACAGAAAAGGGACCTTTTGGCTCTTCAACGTCCAGACTCTGCCGAAATCATTGTTGCACTCGAAAATCACTGTTGTACTCGAAATTTACTGTTGTAATCCACTGTAACTAGCAAGAAAAAGTTAATAAAAATCAATCATTTCATAGTGGACGTAGGCGACATGCCGAACCACTCTAAATCTCTGCATTCTTTTGCTGTTTTTCTGATTATTGTTTGGAGTGTTTGTGTTGGGCGTGTTTCCACTGGACCAGGGCCACCAGACTAACACTAACGAATCAAGGCCAAGGAGGCACTGCCGGGTCAAGGCCAGGAAGGCACTACCGAATAGAGGCCAAGAAGGCACTGCCGAGTCAAGACCAGGAAGGCACTGCCGAATCAAGGTCATCCACTCACCACCGAACCACTTATTACCGGACCGGATCATCCACTCACCACCGAACCACTCATTACCGGACCGGATCATCCACTCAGCACCGAACCACTCACTGCCGGACCGGATTATCCACTCGCCACCGGACTAATCAACGCCCCACCTACTACCAGTCCAATCCACGTCTCCACCCACTACCGAACCAACATTGCCAGGCCAGATCACGTCAGCCCAGGCCCACCAGCAGCTATATACTTCCAAGACCCCTACCCCCAGCCTCACTCTATAAATAGAGGGGTAGGGGTACAACAATGGCAGACAAGTTTGAGAGCTCAAGCACGGATAGAACTTTCAAACAACTTTCATATACTTGTATCAAAGCTTTATACTTGTAATCTGAATAGTAAAGGAGAATAACATATAAAGTGGACATAGGCATATTCTGGCCGAACCACTATAAATCTGTGTCTTTTACAGTTTAGTCCCTGCTTTTTATATATTTGCACAAATCACCCAGATCACTAAAAACAACATAAAATCAACTAAATCATACGACTTGGAGGTGTTTGCCCATTTTTTGTGCAAACATTTTTGGTGCTTTCACTGAGAAGGGTGAACTCCGGACTTCAGCTTCTCCCACTTAACCTTCTTCCTAACAGCATCGCTCATTGCTTGGAAGACATGCCTCCCAAGCAGAAGAAAGATGTTAACAAAGGAAAAAACATCGCAACCAGCAGTATTCCAGATCCAGTGGTCACAGATCAAGTAAGTCATCCCATTCCAACAGCAGTACCAAATGAAGGTTAGGAAAATCCAACTACCCCTGCCACAGAACAGCCGGCAGCAATTACTAGGGCAGATCTAGACAGGGTTGTGGCTGAAGTGACTAACTGCGTCACATCCCAATAGGAAGCCTTGGTTAACCAACTCATGTCACGCTTAAGGGATGCTGAAGAGTCCAACCGCAACACTGAATCATGGGGTGAGTCCCAGTCTGGAGGATCTCAGAGGCGACAAAGATCTTCCTTCTTCGAAGAAGCCAACGACAGAGGCGGCCATGGTAGGAGCCGAGACCGAGCTCAGCCCGAAGTTGGACCTGAGGAAACGCTTGGAATCGAACCCAACGGGGGAGGTACCAGGCGGAGGTCAACTATAGCTGAGCCTGTCATGCTGCCTAACCACGAAAACACCAATGAAAGGGGCCGAGCTAGAGTCCAGCCTGAAGGTGGACCCGAGGAAGTGCTTAGAACAGAACCCAACAGGGGAAGATCAAGGCAAGGGCCAACTGTAGCTGACCCTAGCATGCTCCCAGAAGACCAAAGACAGCCACTGGAAAATATTAGGAATGATAGACGATACCATCTCTACAGGTCATCTGGACGAAATCAATCCCACAGAGCAGAACCGAACTCATTTCTATCTGCTCCAAATTCTGATGAAAGGATGGCACGCTTGTTCAGAGAGTGCGTCCAACGGGATCAAAGAGATCGAGGGATAGGCGCTAGGGTAACCAGCCCTTTCGCCCGCAATATCGAAATTGCCATCACCCCCCGAAAATGGAAAATGCCTACAATGGAACCTTACAAGGGAACCTCTGACCCCTTTGTACACTTACAGAGATACACACAGCATATGCTCATGAGCGGAGCAACAGAAGGAGTGCTGTGCAAATGCTTTCCACTATTCTTATCAGATCTAGCTACCTCCTGGTTCTGCCATCTACCCCAAGGATCCATCAGCTCATGGGAGATGTTGAAAGAAAAGTTCATCAGCCAGTTCCGCATTCATGTGGAGCAACCCAAGGACGCTTATTCCTTATCCAGTATCAAACAGAAACCTGGAGAGAAGGTGCAGCAATATCTAACCCGATTCAATGCCGCAGCGGCCGCAGTCCAAGATGCCGATGAGAAGCTTATCTTAATGGCCCTCTGTAGTGGTGTGCATCCGGATACTAAATTTGCTAGAAGATTGACAAAAGAAAAACCAGCTACTTTACCCGATTTCTTCCATGAAGCCGGGAAATATATGAGGCTTGAAGACGCTGCCACTGAGGGGCAGTCAGGGCAACAAAATAAGGCAGCTCACGGCAACACGCCCGCTGTAGCAAAGGACATTCGAAGAAATGATTCTAGAGACAATGCTGGGGGCAAGAAGGGAGAAAAGCGTCTATATCGGCCGGGACCGAGATTTGACGCTTACACCCCTTTGAATGAAACGATCGAAAACATCTTCCTCGCCACTCAAGACGAAGTTAAATATAAACGCCCCCCGCATAAGAAGGAATCAGATAACACAATTAAGTCTGGAAAATTCTGTCGCTTCCACGAATCCCATGGGCATGATACCAATGAATGCCATCATCTCCGGGACTTGATTAAAGAACACATCAGAAGAAGGAGACTAGAATGTTATGTAAAAGGTCAGAACAGGACTCCAGCTACTACCAATGAGAACCCAAGGTTACCCTCCCCAGAAATAGGCAGAGGAAATCGCAACACCAGCGGTTCCAGTCAAGAGAAGATAGTGGTCCATACCATCTCGGGAGGGCCACATATCGCCGACGGAAGCTGGGCAGAGATGGAAAGGTACGGAAAGTCACTTAGGAACGATGAAGAATGCGTTAACTCTATTATAGAAGAACGCCACCCGAAGCGGATAGAGAATGATGACATCACATTCAGTAGGCGTGACCTGGAGGGAAGGCAGTACCCTCACGCGGATCCCATGGTTATCTCTGCCCGACTCGGTCCAACCGAAGTTTTCCGAATTCTAGTAGACACTGGAAGCTCAGTGAATATCCTATTCAAGCATGCATTCGACAAAATGAAGCTGTCATTAAAGGATGTTTTCCCCTGCAATAAACCACTACACGGTTTCACTGGAAATGCGAAGATGCCCCTCGGGCGACTGGACCTCTTTGTTGAAATTGGAAGTCATCCCCGCTCCGTTGTGCGGAAACAAACATTTGTGTTGATAGAAAACCACTCGGCCTACAACGCCTTCTTAGGAAGACCTGCCTTGTCTGACTTCCAAATTGTCCTGGCCCCATGGTGCCTGAAGATGAAATTTCCAACGAACAATGGAATAGGGGAAGTAGAGGGAGACCAGGACATCGCTCAAGATTGCTATGTAACTGAACTTCGCAATAACCGCAGGAAGGATATAGGGAAGAGTGCAGAGACTGCCCTCTGCACGAAAAGTTTGGAAGCATAGTAGCTAAAGAAAGCCCCTCCTCTTCAATATACCAGTGACCCTTTCAATGAATTAGACCCCAGAGACAAAGAGGAGGAGGCCAGCGCCAAGCCTGCAGAGGCTATGGAATTTGTATCTGTGGACAAACACGACTCGAGTAGACTATTGAAAGTCGGGTCCTAACTAAAAGCAGAATTGAAGGAACAACTCATTGATTTTCTCCGCCACAACTTGGATGTATTTGCATGGTCACACGCTGACATGACTGGAATCTCCCCAGACATAGCATGCCACGTACTAAACATCGATCCTACCAAGGCGCCAGTAAAACAGAAAAAGAGAAGTATGGGGGCAGAACGATCAGCAGCCCTCGATGAAGAAGTAAAAAACCTACTTGCCAATGACTTCATACGAGAGGCCATCTACCCAGAGTGGATCGCTAATCCGGTACTAGTAAAGAAGGCTAATGGGAAGTGGCGAACATGCATTGACTTCTCCAACTTAAATGACGCCTGCCCGAAGGATTGCTTCCCACTTCCCCGAATCGATCAGCTCGTGGACAGCACGGCCGGGCACGAACTCTTATCTTTTATGGATGCATATTCAGGATATAACCTAATTTCTATGCATGCTCCCGATCAAGACCACACTAGTTTCATCACTGACCGGGGATTGTACTGCTACAAAGTAATGCCTTTTGGACTTAAAAACGCAGGAGCCACCTATCAGCGCCTCGTCAACAAGATGTTTGCGGGGCTAATAGGACAAACTATGGAAGTTTATGTGGATGACATGCTGGTAAAGTCAAGAAAAGCTGACGATCACGTAAGCCACCTGGGCGAGATGTTTCAAGTACTTCGCCAATATGGAATGAAGCTGAATCCTCTAAAGTGCTCCTTCGGAGTATCATCAGGGTAGTTCCTGGGATTCATCGTCCATGCCAGAGGAATTGAAGCAAACCCTGAACAAGTCCGAGCTCTGAAAGATATCAGGATACCTTCTACCCGAAAAGAAATGCAAAGCCTAAATGGGAAGGTGGCCACCCTGGGCAGATTCATCTCTAAAGCAACTGACAAATGCTTCCCCTTCTTCGAAGCTCTAAAGAAAGACAAAGGAAAGTTCGAATGGACTGACGAATGCTTAACAACTTTCCTTAACTTAATCGAACACCTCTAGAGACCACCAGTACTCTCAACTCCGAACAAAGACGAAGAGCTATACCTATACCTTGATGTGTCATCTCATGCTCTAAGCGCCGCCTTGGTGAGAGAAGACAAACGCACGCAGCGGCCAGTATACTTTGTGAGCAAGAGGTTTACAGGGGCGGAAGCCAGATATCCTAAACTTGAGAACCTAGCATACTGTTTACTAATCACGTCACGGAAACTGCGTCACTATTTCCAATCTCATT
Organism: Allium fistulosum; assembly: GCA_030737815.1. Taxonomy (NCBI): domain Eukaryota; kingdom Viridiplantae; phylum Streptophyta; class Magnoliopsida; order Asparagales; family Amaryllidaceae; genus Allium; species Allium fistulosum. Next base: position 780,430,921 of record CM060907.1, read on the forward strand.
CCATCAGAGTTCTGACCGATCAACCACTAAGGCAGGTACTCCATCGTCCCGACACTTCTGAGCGACTACTTAAATGGTGCATTGAACTAAGTCAATATGATATCACCTATCATCCTCGCACCGCCATCAAGGGACAAGCCATGGCCGATTTCATTGCCGAATTCACTACCAACGAAGGTAAGGAGCAATCAGAAATAGCAAAAGACATCAAGTGGAATCTCTTTGTGGATGGTGCGTCAAACGAACAAGGCTCGGGGGAAGGTGTGGTAATAATCACTCCCAGGGGAAATAAGCTACACTATGCTCTAAGGTTGGAATTCGCTGCCACCAACAACGATGCAGAGTATGAAGCAGTGATAGCTAGATTAGAACTTGCCTTAGAAATCGGAGCCAATTCTTTGTGTCTTCATAGTGATTCTCAACTTATTGTAAATCAAATACTAAGAGAATTTTAGGCTTGGGAAGAACGACTCATAGCATATCTGAAGAAGACCAAGTTGCTTCTTGATCAATTGGATCGCTATTTAATAAAACACATCCCTCGGGAAGAGAACCAAGAGGCCGACGAATTGGCGAAGCAAGCTAGCATGAGAGACGGCACTATTTCCGGAGCAGTGGCCATCTCAAAGCAACTGACCCCAAGTTTCGAGCAGGTGAATCTGATAGCTACAATCAAAGAGGAAACTTGGATGACTCCCATCCAAAAATACTTACAAGACGACACACTGCCCGACAAGCGTAGCGAAGTCAAGAAAATCTTGAGGAGAGCTTCCCGCTACACAATACAAGAAGGCACCCTTTATCGACGCGGCTTCTCTAACCCCTTATTAAGGTGTGTCGCTGAAAGGGAAGCAAAGGAAATCTTATCCAGTATCCATCAAGGAAGCTGCGGAGATCACAATGGAGGGCAGGCTCTGGCAAAGAAAATACTCCGATATGGATACTTCTGGCCCACCTTAAACAAAGACGCCTTAGATTTTGTCAAAAAATGTGACAGATGTCAGAAATTTGCGAAGATTCCACGGCTACCCACAACTGAGATTACCCAAATGACCAGCCCTTGGCCCTTTGCAGTATGGGGAATTGACCTGATTGGAGAACTGCCAATGGGCCGAGGTGGAGCCAAATATGCTATAGTGGCAGTCGACTATTTCACCAAATGGGTGGAAGCAGAACCCCTAAATAAAGTATCTTCAGCAAAAGTTATTAACTTCTTGATCAAAAATGTTCTATGCAGGTACGGGGTCCCACTTAAAATCATATCGAACAACGGACTTCAGTTTGACAGCGAGGAGTTCGCCAACTGGTGCCAAGAGCATGGAATTCACAAGAGCTTCTCATCTGTAGCTTATCCCTAGGCAAACGGACAAGTCGAAGCTGTCAACAAAATTCTCAAAACTCTAATAAAAAAGAAACTTGAAAAGTCAAAAGGCGCTTGGGTGGATGAACTTCCGACGGCACTTTGGGCCTATCGCACATCTTTCAGAACATCAACGGGGAATACTCCTTTCTCTTTGGCATACGGATCGGAGGCTATGCTCCCAGTTGAAACTATAGTGCCTTCCCACCGTAGGATCCACTATAACCCAGAAGAGAATGAGGAACTCCTTCACATGTCTTTGGATCTAATTGAGGAAAGAAGAAATGATGCAACCCTCAAAGCAGCAGCTCACAAGCAAAAAGTGGTAGCGCAATACAACTCCAAAGTCAAGCATCGTAGCTTACAAGAAGGAGATCTTGTCCTCAAGCGAATCTTCCCACGCCCCGGAGCGCTAGATCCAATCTGGGATGGGCCGTATGTAATCCATAAAGATCTCCACAACGGGGCTTATATTTTGTCAACAGTGGACGGAGAGGTGTTCCAGAGGGCATGGAACATCCAACACCTTCGTCGATACTTTTCTTAACTTGTACTGCCCATATGAAGTGAATTAACAAAGAGAATCAGTGGACGTAGGCATTTTCGTGCCGAACCACTTTAAAAACTTGTCTCTTTTTTTTACTTGTCCCTTTATACCTTGGCTACTTGTTAACTTTATCCTTTTCTGTTGAACAAAATCCTGTGCATATAGCATTTCCGTTCAAGGCACTCCACAGCGTGACTTCACCTGGACAAGACCTAACAGGTACTATGCGAATCTATGCCCTCGCCAATGAGACACGTTTGCTCCGGCATCCCTCTGCTGCGGGTTAACTCATTGCTCGCGACGGCCCTTAAAGCCAACTGTAATGAGCCGATTATAAGCCACCGAGAAGGTCGACTATAGCCGAGGCAGCTCATTACGGCGTTCGGCTCGCCGGCAGCCGTGAACCTACTTTAAGCCCCAACATAAGGTGTGGCCAGCCAAGGGTAGTTCACGGTTGACGATCGGCACCCACGCTAGCCGGCCACAGTAAATCGAATAATACCCACGATTATGGGCCATAATAGCCCGGGTAGTTACTGTGCGCGATCTCGGCTCCGATGTGTCTTAAGTACGGCTGTGGTAAAAAAAGATAAACTCCTCGTGGAGGCGTAAGATGGGTGAAAAATGTCTCCAAGACCCACAGCTAGGGAAAGTGAATGCAAAACCCGTTTGCCACGAACTTAAGCACATCGAAGGCCTTCCGTGATTGGAAGTTTTACTGTTTCTCATATTTCAATTTTATTTAAAGAACTTTCCTCCTATCCTCTATAACGATCCCTAAAGTACAGGACACAGAATAGGAAGCGCTCGCTAATGGGAATAGGAATTCGCAACTGAATGACAGGCCACTCGGCCACATGCCATACTCAGTCATATAAGACATTCAAAGCAACCGTCTACAACTAAAACATAAAGGGCGGTACTTTCTTCTTTGGTGTATAAATACATAGCTATAATTCATTCGCACATCACATTAACGTTGCAAGGTATGAAATTACATTTTAAGCCAGAACTTGACATCAAACACGATCGAATCACAGGCATATGCACAGCTATACTTCTTATGCAACACATCAAAATAATGAAAGCATTCAAATACGACAGAATCAACCTAAGTTAAAAATTACACGCCACGAATAAAGTCGTTTGTTACAAGTAACATAATTACAGCCTAAAAGTTACATTGCTGATTTGAGACTAACATAGACAGCAATGTCAAGTAAACAAAAAATATCCAGGCCAAGTCATAGAGTCGGCTGCATCGAAGCTGTACCCTTGTCCTGCTGGCCCTCCGGGATCTCTTTAACTGTGGAGTGGGAACTCTCAGCATGTTGACCAGAGGAAGTTGGTGCTCCGAAGGTCCCGCCTGTCCGATCAAGGAAAGAATTCATTAATAATAAGCAACCAAGTTACGAAAAGCTAAAAGGGAAGACTTACCAGCATCTGCTCCTTGATCATCATCCTCTAACTGCACACCTACCTCCTCAGCAGTAAGCAGCCGCATACCCTCCTTCACCGCCGCTTTCTCCTCCTTGGAGAATTGAGCCGTAACCACGTCCATTCTAAAGGCCACGCCACCCTCCTTATCTACATCGGCCTTAGCCTCCTCCAAGGCCCTGAGATAAATCCTGGCCATGACTCGGGGGTAATCATCCATCCAAGATAAGTTGCCCTGTTTCCAAGTGCGAAAGTATATATCCTGAAGCATCTCATCCATTATCCCCTCATTCTCCTCGAACTCCCTTATTCGGTCCTCAGAAGCCAACAGCTTTGCAATGGCAGCATCCCTCTCTGATTGGTATCGCGAGTAGTCGGCCTGAAAGGATTTCCTCATCGCCTCCATCTCCTCCTTCAGCTTGGTTTGAGCAAGCTCCGCGGCCTCAAGTTTCTCGGATAACTCATGTACCCGCTCGAGATCCGCTTGCCGAACCTCATCCACCGTTGCAATAGCCATATCAATCCGTTCCTTATAGACGGCCTCCATTTTCCATAACTCTGCCCTGCTGGCCTCTTCCATGGTCTTCTTTAATTGCCTAGAGGCGGCCTTATGTTGAGAGATCTGGATAGCCTGATCAGCGAGTTGTTTGGCTTGGTTGGAAACTATTAACCGCAGTCGAATGTTAGCACTGCCGATTTCTTCTCCGGCCTTGGCTAGTCGAGCATGATGCCCCATCAGCTTTTTGGTTTCCTCAGCAACCCGGTCAATGTTTGCCTTAGCTTCATCCCCCAAAGTTACAACCCGAGTGCTAAGCAAATCAAGGTCCAGGGACTTAGCTTCATCTTGTACTCTTACCATAGGATTGCGAGGGAGAAGGTGCTCACCGGTAGCCTCGTCAAAAGTAATATCATGAGAACCAGGATCCAGATCCGGATAACCCGCAAACGGGTTACGAGCCAAGCCGGGATGATCTATCGGGGTAACAGTAGGATTTTCAAATGGGTGCGGAGAAGGTATAAACTCAGTATTCTCCTCCGTGGTATCCTGAAGAGGCTGAGTTGGGGGCTGAGGACCAGGTGAAGATTCAAACAAGGAGCGAATCCTCTTCTTCTTTTGGATATCCTCTTCGATAACTCCAAGAAGAGGACGGTAGCCGACTACGTCTCCAGGGCGGTTAGTCGGAGGCTTTGGTTTAGTAGAAGCCTTGAGGAGTTTGTATTGTTCAAGACGGTGCCGAACATCTGACGTCTTGGCCTCCTTACCCGCTTCTGTGATAAAAACCCAGTGTTACAAGCATACATTGAGCTATAATTCAAGAAATACATCAAGTTAAGAAGAGTAAAAAGACGCTTTTGTTATACAAACCCTGGGGAGGAGTAGGATACTGCAATAAGTCCTGAAACTCATTCCAGGACGGGAGCAGGCCATAAAATATTCCTAAATCCTTATCATAAATGGAGTCGGCAGGAGTCAAAAATTCACCTTGAATCGTAGGAATTGCCTTAGCTGAAGCGCTCTTAGAAGAATCAGCACCGATCTCGGCCTTGTCAGCTTTCTTAGACTTCTCCACTAAAGCCGATCCTTCCTCCGACCCTTCAAAAGCTAGGCGGAAAGCATCATCTGTCCACTCCTGGATCACACCTTCTTGCTTAGAAGACAAAGCCCCAGTACCACCACTGCTCTGTCCGTCGCCACCATCATCGCTATGACCATCACCTTCTCCACCACTTCCACTCTCCGCCTCACCTCCTCCATCCTCGCCTCTTTCCTCCTCCACATCTTCCTCCTCCGGGACATCTAGACATGTGCTGGGGGAGGGTCCATCGGACTTCTTAAGTTTCTTCCCCCCGGCAATTGGATGCTTCGAGAAGGGTTTCCTTTTACTGCTCTTCGCCGTAGCCCCTCCTTTAGCTTTGGCGGCCCTCTCCTCAGTTGTGTCTCTTTGCTTGACCACAGACTGGCGTGGCAAGATTAAGTTGAGCCCCAAAAGAGTAGCATTCCTGATCAAATAAGAAGTCGCCCTTTCACATTCCGGAATGGCTTCTATTTCCGCAGCCATCTGAACCAGACGATCATTCTCTACAACCGCAAAGCCACCTGTCGCTAGCAAGAAATAAAGCACATAAGGAGGAGCATTGCAATCAGAATGGAAATTATAAATAAGATTCAACTTACAGCCAGAGGTGAAGCGGTGGAAAGAAACAGAGTCATCCTTGACAAAGAACCATTCCTTCTTGAACATGCTAAATTTTGAATATAAGTCCAGGACTGGCTTGAAAGACACGGCCGATTCTAAGCTAATATATGGAGACCCCTTCTTGTAGCCTCTCAAGTTGTACAGGTATCGGATCTCCCGGTTGGAAGGAGGACGTCCGTATCTCCTTTGGAAGATGATGAACAAACTCACCAAAATGGCATAGGAGTTGGGCTGAAGCTGGAAAGGAGCCACCTTCAAGTATGTGATGAAGCTGACTATCCAAGCGTTGATCGGAGGGATAGCACCGCACATGCAATGATACCTGCTGTAAGCAAAATATCCTTCTGGGGGGTTATACGGCATCACTCCGTTCCCCGGCAACCTCATATGCGCTCTGTCAATCCCAAAGGATCTAGATATAGAGTCAAGCTGCTCATCTTTGAGGGAGCTGGGAAAGCAGTCAGGCGGTGAGTTCAAGAGCTCTTGAGGACCGTACCCGTCTACTAACAATCTTGGGGTTGGTACATGTCGTCCTGGTTCTGCCTGAACTGGGGGCACTATGGAGGACTCTCCTTTGTCCTTGGTTTTCTTCTTGTCAGAACGAGTTTCTACTTTATGAGACATTATCTGCAACACGAGAAAACACATCGTCAGAACAAGGGATGTAGACAGACAAATTCAACACATAAAAAATGTCATTCGGTAGCCCGGGTCTTAGAGTTCATTCAGCATTCATGTTCCCTAAGTACCATTCGGTAGTCCCGGGTCGTAGAGTTCATTCGGCTTTCACGTTCCCTAAGTGATATTTGGTAGTCCGAGTCTCAGGGTTCATTCGGCTATCACACTCCCTAAAAGTCTATTCGGCAGAAGGAGAGCTCACCTGATTCGGCAGGCGTAGGCTTGGTCCGACTCTTTCGAATAGTTATAAATAACAGGAGCTTGAAGCCCATACTTATAGGCATGCAGGGGACTACCGGACCAATTGGTTCGGCACTCGGGCCGAATGGAGTGTCTAAACTGAGGAAAACAAAGCACGCCATATGCAAGCATATGCCCCACCTTGGGGGGTAAATGTTGGGCGTGTTTCCACCGGACCGGGGCCACCGGATCAACACTAACGAATCAAGGCCAAGGAGGCACTGCCGGGTCAAGGCTAGGAAGGCACTACCGAATCAAGGCCAAGAAGGCACTGCCGAGTCAAGACCAGGAAGGCACTGCCGAATCAAGGTCATCCACTCACCACCGAACCACTTATTACCGGACCGGATCATCCACTCACCACCGAACCACTCATTACCGGACTGGATCATCCACTCAGCACCGAACCACTCACTGCCGGACCGGATTATCCACTCGCCACCGGACTAATCAACGTCCCACCTACTACCAGTCCAATCCACGTCTCCACCCACTACCGAACCAACATTGCCAGGCCAGATCACGTCAGCCTAGGCCCACCAGCAGCTATATACTTCCAAGACCCCTACCCCCAGCCTCACTCTATAAATAGAGGGGTAGGGGTACAACAATGGCAGACAAGTTTGAGAGCTCAAGCACAGATAGAACTTTCAAACAACTTTCATATACTTGTATCAAAGCTTTGTACTTGTAATCTGAATAGTAAAGGAGAATAACATATAAAGTGGACGTAGGCATATTCTGGCCGAACCACTATAAATCTATGTGTCTTTTACAGTTTAGTCCCTGCTTTTTATATATTTGCACAAATCACTCAGATCACTAAAAACAACATAAAATCAACTAAATCATACGACTTGGAGGTGTTTGCCCATTTTTTGTGCAAACAGTTTGTTAGATAATCCTCTTTTTACATTTACTTTCTTCATTTTATCTCTTCAAACACTTTCGAAGAGTGTTGTGCCCAATTTTGGTACAAATAGTGGAAGTCCTGGTCGTGTGCTCAAGTGATGTTTGTAAACCTATTCCTCCGGATGTTTGGGTGAAGTGAGGATCATTGATAGTGAAAATCCAAAGTGGAGCTTAGGGATTGGATGTTGGGCTGGAGGTCCGAACCAATATAAAATTTCGACATGATTTTATAAGTTTATTTACAGTGATTATTTACTTAACTATTTAACTAAATATGTAAGTATAAGATCCAATTATAGATCCTACTCACTTTCATTTGGTATTAGAGCAAGGTCATCACTAAATTGTAACAAAGTTTGTGATTTATATAATACAGATAACACTATTGCAACATTTGCGGGAGGACAATCCATCGCACGACCACCATCGTTATTGGTTCAAACTATGCATATTGGGCTACTAGGTTAAGAATAATAATGCAAGGTGGTCGTTATGAAATATGAATATCACACAAGTCAAATATACTACACCTACTATTAAATATAGTACTTGGGTTATTCCACAAAAAACTAATGCTAAACAATGAGCCATGAATATGTTATTTTGTTTATTAGATAAAAATGAGTTTAATAGAGTTAGTGTGTGTAAAACTGCATATGAGATAGGGGTACCTTGCAATTACTTATGAATGAACAAATAGGGTAAAACAAAGAAAATTTTCCATGCTTAAGAGTCAATTCTCGAATTTTAGAATGAAACCAAATGGAACAATTGCTAATATATATTCAAGGTTTAAAGACATTACTCATGCTTAGGTGAAAACTATTTAGATTTTGATAGAGTATCTCTTTAACGAATGAGTGGGAAATAAAAGTATTAGCTATCAAAGAAGCGAATGATTTTTCAATACCCAAACCGGATGAGTGTATTGGAAATCTAATGCTCTATGAAGTAAATTTGCAAGCAAAACGGATACAAGTTCTAGAAAGAAAAATTATAGCCTTTCAAGTCGGCGATGAATTTGATGTCGAGGATGAGGATTTTGTTTTTCTTGGCAAAAATTTCAAGAAATTTCTGAGATATGGCAAGAACAAACGCTTTCGCAATAACAACAACTCATCTTCCTTAAAATGCTATGAGTTCAAGTAAACTGGTCTCATCAAGAGAGACTATCCAAATCTTCAAAAAGAAAATCCAAGTTCCAAAAACAAAAGTGACAAGAAATTTAGAAGGAACAAACAAGCTTTTCAAGCGACATGGGATGATTCGAAGTCCTTGTCATCTTCCAGAATGCGAGAGCAATACTAAGTAAGCCAACGTATGTTTTATGGCAACAACAAATGATTTAAATCCTAATATCTCTTATGATGATTTGTTTGAAATTAATCTTAAACTTCTTGAAAAATCACTTAAGAAGACAAACAAAGAAATTATAGGAAAATCAAATAGAGTAGAATTAGAAAAAGATATGCTAAAAGATGAGAAAAATATGTTAGAGAAAGAATTACAAAAGTCATAATTTTCTTGTAATAACTTGACAAGTCAAATAACAATATTGAACGGTGAACTTCTATTATATAAAATAAGAATATGAAGTTAGCTAAAGAAAATTGCGAACCGAATCCTTCTAATGATCCTCTTAATAATGAAATTAAATATATTAAAAATAACTTTGAAAAATTCTCTTCAAATGTTTCAAATTTTAGTAAAGGAAGAGATAATTTATCAAAAATTATAAAAGCTTCTTGATCATCCTTAAGTATAATTGGTTTAGGGATTAATAAAAATCAAAAAAGAAAATTTTCAAAAATTAGTCCTCTAAACACTAGATTTATAAAAGAAAATAATATAGTAAAACTTGAGATAAATACTATTAATATATGGGTACCAAAATCTAGTGATAAAGACTCAAAAAATAAATATATAAAGGAGTTTTTATCTGATGTTCATAATAACCATAATTTTATTTTCAAGGGAAATAAATCCTATTGGGTATGGTTTCCTAAGATCCAACTCTTAAGACCCTAATGTAGGAAGCGGGTACCAACTCAAATTAATATTTTTTGCAGGTACCCAACAAAAAAAGAGGTGGATTTTAGATGGTAGATGTTCAAAACACATGACAGAAAACATAAACATGCTTACTAATACCAAATACAAGGATGGAGGCATTCACCTTTGGAGATAATTCTAAAGGATATGTCGTTGGCTTCGACGACGTCTGTCAGGAGGGTATATCTAAATCTCCTTTAATTACTAATGTCCTACTAGTGGAAAATTTAAAACATAATCTTCTTAGCATTAGCCTACTTTGCGATAAGGGATTTACAATTTCTTTTAAGAAAGAAAAATGCAATATTTTTTATCAAAACAAAATTTTAATTTTTTGAAGGAATTAGAAAGAGAAATATTTATATTTTAAATATGAAGATGATAATTATATGTGTCTCTTAGCCAATGATAATGATCCATGGCTATGGCACGAGAGATTTTGTCACATAAATTTTAAATATATTAACAAATTAGCTAAAAATGAATTGGTTAAAGGATTACCAAAAATGAGCTTTAAATTTACTAATCTTTGTGATGCTTTTCCATTAGGAAAACTGGCAAAACTTCTTTTAAGTCTAAGAAAGTTATTTCTACCTTACAACCTTTAGAACTACTTCACCTATATCTTTTTGGCCTTATTCAAGTAAGATCTCTTAACCCTAACAAAAATGTATTTGTTATTGCAGATTATTTTTTTTAGATTTACACACTCTATTATTAAAACATAAAGGTGATACATTTGAGGGTTTTAAATTTTTGCAAAAATAATTTAATAGTTAAAAACCTGAAAATTAAAAATATTAGAAGTCATCATGGTGGTGAATTCAAAAATGAACTTTTTAATGATTTTTATAATAAGAAAGGAATATGTCATAATTTTTTCATTTCAAGAACACCTCAACAGACGGTTGTTGTTGAACGAAAAAATAGAACATTAAAAGAATGTGCAAGAACCTTATTAAGTAGCAGCCAACTATCGAAGAATTTTCGGACTAAAGCTATGGCTATGACTTGTTATGTTCTAAATCTTATTTCTATAAGATCATTAAGTAAACACACACCATATGAATTATTTAATGATAGAAAACCAAATGTTTCATATTTTAGAAACTTTGGTTCAAAATGTTTTATATTAAATACAAAAGATAATCTAGGAAAATTTGATTCGAAAGCCGATGAAGATACTTTTGTCGGATATTCGGAAAGGTGTAGAGCTTATAGGATATTTAATAAAAAATCAAATACCATAAAATCGACTTTGCAAATATTTTTTAATGAAAATTTTAAGACAAGTAATGATGAAGATGAAGTTGTTTCAATAAACCCACCAGCTAGTTTACAATATATCCCTCAATATGAAAATATAGATAATTCACTAAAATCTCCACCTTGTATATTAAAAGAATGTCCACTTGACAATGTAATAGGTGAAGTTAACACTAGAGTAAGAATAATAAATCAATTAAATAAAATGGGACACGTTGCTTTTATATCTAATATAGACCAAAAATATTAAAGAAGCATTTAAAGATGATTTTTGGATTTTAGCTATGCAAGAAGAATTATATCAATTTGAATGAAATGATGTTTGGGAATTGGTTCCAAGCAAAAACGATCAAACCGTAATTGGTACAAAATGGGTTTTCAAAAACAAAGTTGATGAAGATGGTAATATAGTACGGAACCAAGCAAGATTAGTAGCCCAGGGGTATAATCAAGAGGTAGGAATCAACTATAAAGAAACGTTTACCCTCGTTGCTAGACTAGAGGCTATTAGAATCTTACTTGCTTTCGCTTGTCATCGTAACTTAAAACTCTTTTAAATGGATGTTACTTAAATGGATTTATAAAAGAAAACGTATTTGTAGAACAACTGCTTCTTTTTTAACATGAAAATTTTCCAAGTCATGTTTTTAAACTTAAGAAAGCACTCTATAGTTTTAAACATGCACCACATCCTTAGTATGATCATTTGAAAAATTATCTTTTTAAATCAGATTGTAAAATTGGAAAAGTTGATTATACGTTATTTATCAAAAAGAAAGAAAACGGTAGTTTAATAGTCCAAATATATGTAAATGATATTATTTTTGGATCTACAAATAAAACCTTACGTAACGAATTTTCAAATATAATGAAATAGCAATTTGAGATGTCACATATGGACGAGTTAAATTATTTTCTTAGCTTACAAATAAAACAATTGAATAATTGAATTTTTATTTATCAAGAAAAATATTGCCACAATTTATTTGAAAGTTTGAAATGGATAATGTGTCCAGTAAGTCAACAACAACGAGTACTAGTCTTCATTTAGAAAATGATGAAAATGGTAAAGATGTAGATCAAAAATAATATCGAAGTATGATAGGATCTTTACTATATTTGACGGCTAGCAAACTAGATATTATGATGAGTGTTTCATGTTTGCAAGGTTTTAATCGTCCCAAAGAATCAAATTTGTGAGCCATGAAAAGAATTTTGCGCTACTTAACCTACCCAAGAGATTATGGACTTTTTTCCAAAATATTTCCCCTTCGAACTTGTATCACATAGTGATGCTGATTTTGGAAGATGCAAAATGGATAGAAAAAGTACAAGTGGAACATGCCACTTCATCAGTCAATCTCTTGTTTCGTGGTTTAGTAAGAAGCAAAGTTGTGTTTAACTCTCGACGTGTTAGGCGAGGTATATTTCTACCGCTCTGGCTTGTGCTTAAGTAATTTAGATGCAGTAAACATTACAAGACTTCAGTGTTAATCTAAATAATTCATCTATATATTGTCATAATACTAGCACTGTTAATCTTTCTAAAAATCCTATTAACCATTCAAGAACAAAACATATAGATATTCAGCATCATTTTATACTTAACAATGTTGAGAAAAGAATTATATCTCTAAAATTCGTAAATTCAGAAAATCAACTTACGGCAATTTTACTAAACCTCTTGCTGAAAATATAATTATTAATTTAAGAAGAGTGTTAGGAATTTGTTCACAAAATGACATTCTTTAAATTTTAGGTAAATGCTTATTTTTACCTACTTAAATAAATGTTTGGTTTCAATTAATCTCAAAGATTATAACACAAATTATTTAGATGAATAGTTTTTTAAGCTTTCGTTTCCACTTATTTATATCATGTCTTGCACTTCTTTCTAAAAACATATCAAACTACTTCCTTCTTTTCATTCTACTCAAATGGCTTTTAACCAAAGCTCATCATCATTCATTCAGATTACCTCCTCGTCGTCTTCATCTTCTAAAGAATCAAATAAATATTCACCAAGAGGAAAATGAGTCAAGGAGGAAATCATTTTTGATGGTTACTTAATAAGGAGGTATGATGAAAAATTTGAAAAGATTAAGAATACTCAACAAAAATTAAAAAGACTAAATGATGCTATTATCTCTGAACAAAGAAGAATTCGATCAGAAAAACAAAGGCAAGGCGAAAAATTAAATATCATTGAACGGATGCTTTCAGCCTTTTGTGGAAACATTCAAATAAGAAATAGCATAAGCTGTAACCACTTAGTTAACCCCAGACCCTTGGGTGTATATAATCCACAAAGATACACTTGTAATATGTTTGTTATGATATGGTGTTTTATAGTTGTGCCAAACATTGTTTGCGTTCAGTATTAATGTTGAGTAATTATTGTTTCGGTATATATTTTTACTTTCTCATAATTTTGTGTATTAGTGATAATACTAAAGAGGGAGAAAAATACGGGGCATATTGATAGAGGGAGCATTTTAAATATATAGTTGTCATTATCAAAAAGGGAGGAGAATGTTGAATCCTACCTTTTAGAGTTTTGATGATACAACTCTATATCTACACACACACACACACATAATATATATCATACAACTTTATTTTCTGTATGATATTTTCAAAATATAGACGACAAGCTTTTACAATCAAAGGATTGAAGATCAAATCATCAAGTAACATTGTCATTGTATGTCTAGAGCATATATATATATATTATATCCTTTGTCAACCACAATACAAAATTATTTTCTAAAAGGAAAAATCCTGTTTTCAAAATTGTCAAAACTCATATGTCTAACATAACACAACAAACGTCCGAGTATGCAAAAGTAATATTTTTTTACAGTACCAGATGTCTGACCTTATAAATCCAGGCGTTTGATATAGATTTTAGCCTTGAAAGTTTCGGGATGATACCTCGTATAAATTCAGATGTCTGGTCCATTTATTTACATGTCTGATATGTTATATATTTTTACTTCCTGAATTAAGTCAGACATCTGATAGATTCAACCAGATGTCTGATGAGGATATCGGATGTTTGGTTGAACCTCTTTGACGTTTGACCCTTTATAATCTTGTTTTTTTATGAACTCGGGCATCTTAATTTCTTAGCCAGACGTTTGAAATAGGACTAAAATCAATGTATTCCTTTCCGAAATACATTCAGACATATGACCTTGAAATTCAAATATCTGACCTTATTTCAAAACTTACATATAGATGAATGTTTGACCTTTTACCTCAGACGTCTAAGAAATAAAAATGATTATATTTTTGAATGGAATTTTTTTTGAAAAGGAGCATTTGTTTGTATAAAGTTGTGATCTCTTGGACGATCGTCACCTTTTGATAGATCTCTTCATCTCTATAAATATAGACCTACTCATCGAATTCTTGCTCTCAAATCTCTTTCTATTACTGCTCTCTGAATTCAAAAAAAAAATCAAATTTACAATATTTGCTTCATAATCATCGAGGGATATTATAGGAAGGGTGTACTGAAGTATGGCATATTCGTGTTATTAAGAACCCATCAAAGTCGATGAATAAATCTTTTTGCTTTGTAGTTCGTGGAAGTCCTGATTGTGTGCTCAGGCAGTGTTTGTAAGCTCATTCATTCGGGTGAAGTGAGGATTGTTGATAGTGAAAATCCTAAGTGGATCTTAGGGATTGAATGTAGGACGATAAAAACGAACCGGTATAAAATCCCGATGGGATTCTATATTTTTATTTACTTTTATTATTTACTTAACTATTTACCCATGTATACTGTTAACCTAAAAAATGGATCAACACCCTGGTTTGAGTGTGAAAGCACCAACCTTAACGGCAATCCAAAAAACAGCAACACAGATCACAAAAACAAGCAAATACAAGAAGAAAAGATAAAAGAGACACGGAATTTTTATAGTGGTTCGGCGAAATCTATGGCCTACATCCACTTTATAATTTATTTATCACTTGTAGTTTCATATTACAAGAGATTTTGAGGAGGAGAGGAGAAGTCACATTTTTTGTTTCAGTTCCTCTTTTCTTTTGCAATACTAGGTGTATTTATAGCTGTAAGCCTTCACCCAGTGCTGGTGTGGAATTGTCGTGATGCTGACTAGGCTGATATTAATTGCACCATAATCTTCTTATTAAGGTAAGGATGAAGAGAATTAAGGAATATTTGATATGGAAATGGTCGGCGTTAATTAGTAACAAATAAGCAGGTTATCATGGCATTTATTGGGCATTAAATCCGGCTTTGATGGGCAATTAATTGTTATTTATGGTGGAGATATAACTGGTTTTTATTAATTATTTAAGGTAATAAATGCAAGAAAATCAAAAAGCAAATCTTTAATTTCTTCTTCAAGGATGGTGACTAATTTGCTGGATAACATTTGCCCCCCGAAGTATGCCATGTTGGCAACGAGGTATGCTTCGCTCAAGAACTTGTGTTGGTGAAAGCAAATTTGTCGGCATCAAATTCTCATCTCTCTGGATGTTTGACAGATGTTAAGTGTCGGACCATTCCTGCACAAGGAGATATTGTTAATCATTCCTATTCAGGATCATTCATATTCAAGAGATACTTTAAAGAGCAGTTCTCAGGTCGCTTCTATAACCTTTGATTGAAAGCAAGAACGATGCTGTAAAGATTTTTGAAAGGTGTCGCCCTTAGGAACAAATCAAAGCATGGCTATGGACCATTCGGGGTCGCTCATCACATATGTAAGTCGTTCTCTAAGCACTAACCTTTAAAACCGGTTTTATGCAAGAAATCATTTTTTATGAGGTGTCGCTCCTGGGAAGGAATCAGAGCATTGGACTGCTTACATTCGGGATCGCTTACATAAGTAAATCGCATCCCAAATGCTAACCTTTAAAGCATTTTTTTATGATGCACTATTCAAATTCAGAAAGGAATCTAAATTCTAGATCTAATTTTTTTTAGTTCAGTTCAGTTGATGATAATTTCTATTTGATTAGAAGACCCTAGAGTCCGGTACTTATATGAATGAGGAGCTTTGCATGCCCCTTGTTTCTGGTCCTTACTGGTTGCCTCTAGCTATTTTCTTCATAGTAGAAGGAAGGTTTGAATGAGAGGATGCCTCCTGGTTGCCCCCTTGTTGAGTTTTTTCCATAGCACTTTTCCTCGTATGAGGCTTCTTCATCTTCTAAAAGCTAGATCTAGGAACCTGATTTCTAGATCTAAATTTTTCCTTTCAGATATGGAGTTGGATCTTCTTCCTAACATATAATAAGCTTCAGATTTGAGATTCCCTTGTTCTTCTCAGTGACAGCACCAAAATGTTATCCCAAAAAATGGATCAACACCCTGGTTTGAGTGTGAAAGCACTAGCCTTAACGGCAATCCAGAATACAGCAACACAGATCACAAAAATAATCAAATAAAAAGAAGAAAAGATAAAAGAGACATAAAATTTTTATAGTGGTTCGGCGAAATCTATGATCTACATCCACTTTATAATTTATTTATCACTTTTAGCTTCATATCACAAGAGATTTTGAGGAGGAGAGGAGAATTCACATTTTCTGTTTCAGTTCCTCATTTCTTTTGCAATACTAGGTGTATTTATAGCTGTAAGCCTTGACCCAGTGCTAGTGTAGAATTGTAGTGACGCTGACTAGGCTGATATTAATTGCACCATAATCTTCTTATTTAAAGTAAGGGTAAAGGGAACTAAGGAATATTTGATATGGAAATGGTTGGCATTAATTAGTAACAAATAAGTAGGTTATCATGGCATTTATTGGGCATTAAATCCGACTTTGATGGGTAATGAATTGGTATTCTGGTTTTTATTAATTATTTGAAGTAATAAATGCAAAGAAATCAGGAAGTAAATCTTTATTTTCTTCTTCAAGGATGGTGACTAATTTGCTGGATAACATTTATCCTAATGGCA
Source organism: Allium fistulosum (assembly GCA_030737815.1). Lineage (NCBI taxonomy): Eukaryota > Viridiplantae > Streptophyta > Magnoliopsida > Asparagales > Amaryllidaceae > Allium > Allium fistulosum. Next base: position 780,447,550 of record CM060907.1, read on the forward strand.
GCAAACTGGACCCATCATTTAAAGTAAATCTTTAATTTCTTCTTCAAGAATGGTGGACAAACCAGACACATCATTTATCCTAATGGTAGCAGTATCTGGAGTCACGAATAAGACTAATTTCAAAGCCGCATTGAAAAGGGGCCTACTGATGGATCTTGTAGAATTCTATTATGAAGTTGAGAGGTATTTGCATCAGGAAGACGTCGAAGCCGAGGATGTGGATGCTGAAATAAATGCCGTCGAAGGTGGGGCACCGTCTAGAGCTGGAATTGGAAAAGACAAAGGGAAGAGGAAAGCCGATGACAACATCAGAGACCCAAAACGACAAAGAAAAAAGCCAAGATTCTCCTCATACACTGACCTGACTGAAACCTCGGAGAGGATATACCTGGATACGAGGGGGCCGAACCTCTACCGAAGGCCATCTAGGTGGGATCCCACTGACCGAGAGGAAAGATCTGAAAAGTTTTGCATCTTCCATGAGTTGAATGGGCATGAGACGAACAAGTGTCGACACCTTCGTGATCTGATAGAAGAACTAGTCTGGAACAACCGGCTGCCACTATATGTAAGGAACAAAAATGCGGTGGAATTGCGGGGACAACTGCCATACATAGCAAATGCATAAAGAAACGCCCAGGGACAAGCGCCAAGACAAATTATCCCATGATAGGGGTAAACAGGAGTCAGATTTGATTCCATTGTTTTGTTTTATCATTTCTTTTCCTGCACTTTTCTTTTGGTATGTAGACGATAATAATCGAAAGCCGCTTACATGTGTACGGGATCTTGAACGATCCCTAGGCACGCTCTGAGTCGGATGCCTGAGAGAACTAAGGACAATAACAATCAAAGGCCGCTTACACGTGTACGGGATCCCGAATGGTCCCTAGGCACGCTTTGAGTCAGATGCCTGAGATGAACATTTAGGACTCCTGCTTGTTTAATTTTTGTTTATTTGCTTTGATTTGAATTTTAATAACTGATATTGATCACCTTAGAGTCCCACCATGGGACCGGAGTGCAAGGTGCCAGTCCCCTTGCCAAAGAGCGAGTGGATGGACTTGTACGATATTGACCGTCTTAGAGTCCCATCACAGGACCAGAGTGCAAGAAGTAAGTCCCCTCATCGGAGAGTGAGCGGATGGGCTTACTTAATCCTTCTTGACTTAACAAACAAACGATCCGGAAAGATCGCCCCCTTAACTTAAAACATAAAACGATCCAGAGAGATCGCGCATTAAACTAAACATTATAAGATCCAAAGAGATCACACATTAAACTAAACATTAAAACGATCTGGAGAGATCACGCGTTAAACTAAACATTAAACGATTCGGAGAGATCACGCATTAAACTTAAGCAGTCTAGAAAGATCGGACCTTAAAACAGATTTGGTTTTGCAAAAGAAAAGGATCCGAATGCCTTATAAATAGAACACAACGGATAAATCTTGGATGAACACAGAATGACTTTGATATATGATGTAATACAATGTGATTTTGATATATGTTGTGACATGATGTGATTTTGAGATATAATGTGATTTGATATATGATGTGATATGATGTGATTCTGATATATGATTTGATTTGGATATATGATGTAAAAACTCTGAATGAAGAACAAAAATTGATAGTGATGAAAATCCCAAATGAACGCGTGACGATTAGAGATGTGTGATGTAATTAGAGACATGTGATGTAATAACCCTAAAGGAAATCGGAATGATTGTGATGTATAGATTACACCTAGGCAGAGTCTAGAGTCTTAGGCTGTAATAGGTTTGGAACGACTTGTGATTGGCAAGAGAATCCGAAGGAACTAGACGATTCACCAAGACTAAAGCTACTGGAAAGCTCAACAACCAAAGACTCGTTTCCATGACTTGTTCTAGAGCAAAGCACACCTTTCATTCAAAAGGCGTACGTTAGGGGGGCAAATGTTATTCGGGTTTTTAACCCAACAGGATTCAGTAGAATACAGAATAATCCCCTCACATCAGAATGGCTTAGAACTTAACCAGAAAGGCTAAGGCAAGGAGTTGACCAGAGCCAAATCACATTACTAAAGCAACAACCAAATTCAACTGAACCAAGAAGCTAGCGTCAGTTCAGTCCAATCAGTAGTTGAACGCAAACAGCTAGTGAATTGCCATCAAAACGAAACAACTACGATAAACGACTGTCAAAACACCTCCAATTCCAAACTCCAGAAAAATCCTAAGTGTTTGGATCATCGGTGACCCATGCCTCTCCTCAAACCTTCAAACGAGCTAGCTAAGGGATACTACAAAAAAGGCCAAGACATTGGCTTGCAAACGAGCCAAGTCTATGGGTCAGCAGCGACCCATAGACCATGGGTCGTTAACGACCCATGTTCTTTCCTCGTTTTGCGACCAAACTCTCCCTGGGTCGTTTTCTACCTACCCGCGAGCTGATGAAGACGTAGCCTTGCCCAGAAGCTCTTCGACCCATATAAATACCATCCTACCTGCAACATAAATGGGATCTTCTTCAGATTGATTGTTGAAGCTCTGCTAGATAACATATATATACAAGTACTAAGATCCATATTAGTATAGATCCTACTCACTTTCATCCAACACCTTCTTAATCGGTTGTCCTAGATTAGACTGAGAAATGGGCCTTAGTGAGTAGATCTATATCATTATAATATATCTATTCTGTCAAACTTGCTTTATCAATTTACTTGATAAATTATATATTATGCGGTAATTATAGATAATTCTTGACCTTTCATGAGTTCTCAATTCCATTTGCAATCTTCGTTGTACTATTTAGCACTCGATGGAGGGTATCACTCTTTACCTCACTTATAAATTTGCACACACATATTTTATTGTGGTACCAATCTAGGTGATGCACTCAATCTAAAAGGGTAAAGAGGGTCAGGTACCATGAGGGTCAAGTAGCAAAATTCTATTTATCAAAACAATCATACTATACAATACCATATAATGACATCACACAATTTTATACAATGATATTACACAATGTTTCACATTACACAATGATGTTATAAAATATATATTTTTTCACAACAATATGTCTTCTTCTAAATTCATGGTTTTGAGGGATGAGGAAGAGGGTGATGTTGGTAAACAAGCTCCTTTTCTTTTTTATTAATGTCTAAGATGCAAAGATGATGCTCACTGGTCGAACCTGTTGCCTTATACAAAATTAGGGGTCCTCCAACTTCCTTTAAGGCATCAGAACACCCTAGAAACAAGTTTTAATTATGTTGATAGCTATAAACAACCGCCTTCCTCAATATACAATTTCTTTCTACACCTTGTTGAGTCAAGATTTTTATAGAGTTTTGATTTCTGACAAAGGGATAAGCCGTGATCGACAAAAAGAAGTTATTCATTGTTTTAAAGAGACACAAAGAGCTCCATACATTAGAGGTTGATTATTTGGTATGTTAGTAGTGTTATTTATGTTAAAATCTATCCTCAAATAATCTCATACCTTCAATCTTTGAATACAAATGTATATATGTATGAGTGCACATTAACTGTGCAGTCTGGGCTAAACCGGTCGACCGGTTTAAAACAAGGCGGTCGACCGTTTTTGTCCAGAATGCACAGATACCGTGCACAAGTGTACATAACGTATATATATTCAAATTCCTGTCTACCGGCCATTTTTGACCTGTCGACCGTTTTCAAACAGAAAGCAACCTTTCGTACAGACACTTCCTTTTCTTCAACGGTTGCTTCTCTTTCTCTTCACCAATGATCATGACCTTTGTTTGTATCTTTTCACAAAGGGTTACAACTGTTTATTTCTTATATAAACATCATGAAATCATTATTCCAGATAAGGATAACCAATTCTATTATTCTAATCTATATTCTATTGATCTCTGTCTTGATCTCTCAAACATTTCAATTGCTTATTGAATCATTGAAATTATTTCATATCTTTTGATTTAATAAGTAATATACTTTCTTCAATCTTCACAAACATCATTCACATACTTTGAGGATAAGATTATAGGAAGGGTGTACTACAAGTGACAAATCAGTGTTATCAAGAGCACAAGTTGTCAACGACAATTGTATTTGTTTTTGTTGAAGTCCTCAGTGTTATAAGAGGCACGAAATCCCGTTCGGCTGTTCGGGTATTGTAAACCTGTTCCTCCGGGTGAAGCGAGGTAGTTGGTTGTGAAAATCCAGATAGGAGTCTGGGACTGGACGTAGGACGGGAGGTCCGAACCAGTATAAAAATCTCTGGTGTGATTTTTCTAGTTTTTATTTACTTTGCTATTATCATCTGTTTCCGCATTTATATTTAGCTATATTCCATATTACACGATCCTTGTGTATCGCATTAACACATACACGTTACTTTCATTTGGTATCAGAGCGTACACACTTTCATTTGGTATCAGAGCACGGTCATCATATAACCGTAAAACCGTTATTTGATATATTCTTGTAATATGGCAAATAACGCAAGTACTAGCTCTAGCACTTACACGGAAGGTCAATCAACACAAAGACCTCCATTCTTTAATGGTCTCAACTATAGCTATTGGGCTACACGTATGTCATTTTTCATGCAATCAAATAGCTATGATGCTTGGAATGCTACTCAAAAAGAAATAGTAAATCCAACAACTGAATATTCAGAATGGACAACGGCTGAGAAAACAGCAGCAGCTGTAAATGCAAAGGCAATAAATATGTTGTTTTGTGCATTAGACCAAAATGAATATAACCGTGTTAGTATCTGCACTACTGCATATCAAATTTGGCAAACGCTGAAAACCACTCATGAAGGTACTAACAAGGTTAAACAAGCCAAAATAGCCATGCTGAAGAGTCAGTTTCAAAATTTCAAAATGAAACCGAATGAGACAATCAATGATATGTATTCAAGATTTCAAACTATTCATCATGCACTTATCGGATTAGGGCAAAAATATTCAGATTTTGATGTTGTTTCAACAGTCCTACATTCTCTGACTAGTGAATGGGAAGGAAAAGTATTAGCAATTGAAGAAGCTAATGACCTTTCCATCATGAAGCCAGATGAATTGATAGGAAATTTAATGTCCTATGAAGCAAATTTGCAGGCTAGAAAAGAACAGAAAGAAGAGAAGAAAAATGTAGCATTTCATGCTGAGAAAGATGAAAATGAATCAGATTCTGAAGATGAAGATTTGGCATTCATTGCAAAAGGATTCAAAAAATTCCTAAAATATCGAAAAGCCAGTCGCTACAACAAAAGGAAACCTGGATCAAGCAAACCATCTTCATCAACTATAGAATGTTTCAACTGTCACAAAAAGGGGCACATGCAGAAGGATTGTCCAGAACAGAAGAAGAAGTCAGAAAATGATAAATTCAAACATAAGAAGGACAAGTCAAAGAAACGAGCCTTCTCAGTAACATGGGATGATTCAGACTCATCCTCATCTGAAAGTGAAAGTGATCAGGAAAATGAACAAGCTAATGTTTGTTTTATGGCAACAGAAGATGAGGTCCCACTTAAGAAAAGAGGAAAATGGATATTCTGGTTGATACATTCCTATATTATTCCATTATCTATTACTCCTTTTTGTCGATGACAAAGGGGGAGAAAGAGCTAACAATTATTTGCAGGAATATATATATATATATATATATATATATATATATATAAAATACAGACAAAATCTCAGGGAGATCACATATTCAGGGGGAGATTCAGAACTTCAGATATATGTTGTCATCAATCAAAAAGGGGGAGAATGTTGAGTCAAGATTTTTATAGAGTTTTGATTTCTGACAAAGGGATAAGCCGTGATCGACAAAAAGAAGTTATTCATTGTTTTAAAGAGACACAAAGAGCTCCATACATTAGAGGTTGATTATTTGGTATGTTAGTAGTGTTATTTATGTTAAAATCTATCCTCAAATAATCTCATACCTTCAATCTTTGAATACAAATGTATATATGTATGAGTGCACATTAACTGTGCAGTCTGGGCTAAACCGGTCGACCGGTTTAAAACAAGGCGGTCGACCGTTTTTGTCCAGAATGCACAGATACCGTGCACAAGTGTACATAACGTATATATATTCAAATTCCTGTCTACCGGCCATTTTTGACCTGTCGACCGTTTTCAAACAGAAAGCAACCTTTCGTACAGACACTTCCTTTTCTTCAACGGTTGCTTCTCTTTCTCTTCACCAATGATCATGACCTTTGTTTGTATCTTTTCACAAAGGGTTACAACTGTTTATTTCTTATATAAACATCATGAAATCATTATTCCAGATAAGGATAACCAATTCTATTATTCTAATCTATATTCTATTGATCTCTGTCTTGATCTCTCAAACATTTCAATTGCTTATTGAATCATTGAAATTATTTCATATCTTTTGATTTAATAAGTAATATACTTTCTTCAATCTTCACAAACATCATTCACATACTTTGAGGATAAGATTATAGGAAGGGTGTACTACAAGTGACAAATCAGTGTTATCAAGAGCACAAGTTGTCAACGACAATTGTATTTGTTTTTGTTGAAGTCCTCAGTGTTATAAGAGGCACGAAATCCCGTTCGGCTGTTCGGGTATTGTAAACCTGTTCCTCCGGGTGAAGCGAGGTAGTTGGTTGTGAAAATCCAGATAGGAGTCTGGGACTGGACGTAAGACGGGAGGTCCGAACCAGTATAAAAATCTCTGGTGTGATTTTTCTAGTTTTTATTTACTTTGCTATTATCATCTGTTTCCGCATTTATATTTAGCTATATTCCATATTACACGATCCTTGTGTATCGCATTAACACATACACGTTACTTTCATTTGGTATCAGAGCGTACACACTTTCACACCTAAAAATGTGAAGTCAATTTTTAAGTCCAAAGCCATTATGACTTTAAAAATAATTAACAAGAGAGTCAAGTTTAGAAGCCCTAGTAGAATAAAATCACATTAATTCTAGTTGGTCTTTAAGCACTTTTATCTCATTCATCAATGTTTCTAGCGCAGAGGAGGGTCAACAGCATGCTGAATAGCTACAAGAAAGTATTTCTTGAATTTATTCTCTTTATGGTAAATAACATCGAGGGAATCAACAGAGTCAATCTGAATTGATAGTGTTTTTTTCATAAGTTTTATTGGCACTATTTAGCTGAGAAGCTTTATGGGTTAGACTGTGCTTATCATTTTCAAGTGTTTGCATCTTCAATGTAAGCTCATTCTTTTAACGTTCTAACGTCTCATCTTCCAATCTTAATTCTGAGAATGTCTCGACGAACTTCTTCTTCCAATAATCTTTTACTTTCTGAGTGCATTCTAACTTGAAGGACTTACTTAACCTTGCAAGTTCGCCCGATTTTCTTTCTTAAGATAAGTCGGATGCATCATTGCCATGCGTCGAACATCCCTGAGGCAAAGAAGAGTTACATGAAGATGCCTTCTTAGAAGACTTGGCTAGAGTAGAGTAGGCAGCCCCTTTTCAACCTCGGCCAGTATAAGTTCATATGAATGGCATTCAATCTTGTATTTCATTGTGTTAATTTCTAAATCAAAAATGTGCTTATTCAATTGAGTAATTTTTGCATCATAATCTAATTGTTGCTGTGGGTCGGAGCATGAGCTAAGCCTTTTGACCAATCCCGCAATCTCGTCGTTCTTTACTGAAATTTTCTTTTCAAGATCCTTAGTCACCTCTTGTGAAGACTTTAAAATAGATTTCACATAAACATATTTTTCATACCATTTATTAGCTTCAACATTATCAATAGATTTCAAACCAAAGAGAGAACGAGTAGATCGATCTTTCAGGTTATTGTTAGCCTAGCCTGAATATTCTCGAGGCATTAACTAAAATTGGGATCATCAAAAGATGGAGGCAATTCTTCACCCTAATTAGAAAATGAACAATGATGAATTTTTAATCAAAGAAAAAGGAGAATATGCAAGGCTCTTTGTTAGCATCAGAGGGGGGGAAATCAAAAGTATGACTTAGACCTTGAGGAGCTCCGGATCTACCTTAGTCAGAACCATAATTATCATCCCTTCTTAGCACGTTATCTTGGGCAGAGCCGCCGGTTCTATCTTCCCACTATTGTTATCATCATCGTCATTGTCGTCTCTATTATCCACTTTGCCACTTTTTGATTCATCGTCATCATCATCTGACGGGATATCGTTGAGAGCCAAAGACTTAAAACGATCAATAATAACTCCACCCGCAGGCTCAGAATAGTCCCTTGAATGCTATCCAGAAGAATATCAAACTTCCTTCTGTAATCTACTTCCGCATTACCAAATGAAGAAAAATCCAAATTTGGACATTGATCGGCTTGTCCTTGTAAATGGGGAATAAAACTACTTCCGCACACTATTCCTTCTACCGAAAGAGGATATCGCTTAAAAAGGAAGAAACCTTAGACTTTATGGCATGTAGGGTTGATTTTAATTTGCTTATGTAAAGGTCTTTCTTGTCCAGACTCTTCTCTAAAATAGGAACCCGAGCTGTAGTCGTATTAATTTCAGGGATCTCCTATTGAGCTTGAGAAAGTTTATCCTCTAAGGCTTTCGCATTCTCTTCTAAATCTTGAGATCTTTTCTTTTCTAACTCCAAAAGAATTATAGTTGCAGCCTTCTCAGAAGAAAGCAACATATTGTTGGATTGGAGATCACGAATCTCAAGAGCTGATAACTTCCCAAACAATGAGGAATTTAATTCCAATAACGACGACATGCTTTTAGAAGAAAGCAAAGATGTTTGCTGAAAATTAAACAAGTGTCGCCCAATCTGAAAAGAGCAGTGACACAAGATTAATAAAAAGAGAAGAAGTTTTTGTTATAACAAAAGAAAGAGATAAATCATACCTAAATGAGATGTTGTAAGAGGCAAACCAAGGTTTCCTTAGAAAGAGAAGAAGGAGAAGCTTCTAGAGAGCTTGACAAAGCAAAAACAGAAGAGTGGAGAATACTAGTTAATAGTTTTACAAAGTCTGCAGCGTTAGGAGATCGTGCCCCAGGATGAGGAGAAGGAACATCCTAGGAAGATGGGGAGTTGAGACCCATGGTTTGTTGTAGGGAGGCTATAGATTGTGAAGAGAATGACCAGAATTGTCAACAATCGGGTCTGAACTAGGAGAGTAGTAATAGTGTGATAGTGCTGGAAGAAGGAACTAGAGGCAGAGACGTATTAAGTTCAGCTTCCTTGGGCTTTTTGAAGGGGCCCTCTGAGGAAGCAAGCGCAGCACTGGAACTCTTCCTATTCTTTTATATAGCTTGTGTCAAAGCGTCTTTTGTGGTAGAAACAATAGATAACGAAGTATTCTTTGAGGAAGTTGACTTTTCAACATCCTTGGACAATGCAGGCAAGTCAGAAGAACCTTTGTCAGACGACAAAGCATTTATGCCAGCCAGATGTACCTCGGAAGGATATTTTTAGAATAAGAAGTGTTAAGGAAATTCAGTTCCTTTTACGTAAAAAAAGTAAGAGACAGAACCTAGAGAATATCCAGCATTGTCAATAGTTAGGCGTTGTATTGGAGAATTCATGGAAAAAGCATCAAGTTTGACTGTGGTGAGGGTTGGCGAACAATATCTCTTTTTCTTCATCATCAGGGATTCACATGTCGCAATGGTTGAACCAAGGAGTACTTTCTTAGATTTTCTTCAGTAAGAAGTTTCATTCGACTCCTTGAGAGTTCTGAGGCGTCTACAAAACGATTGACTTTAGCCAAGATCCTAGAATAGATATTCTTCGAGTTAGCAGCTAACAATCACCATCAAAGATAACTTTTTAAAAAATCAATAAGACTAATATAAGCAACAATCAAATGAAAATAATTAAAGCAAGGCGATTTACCAAGAATAGAAAATTTTCCAGTAATATCCGGAGAACAACATCTAACAAAAAAGAACCAATGGCTCCAATCTCTAGGTCTATTGATGAAATCGGAAACTATTCCTTCACCAATAGAGCTAAGATAGTAAATGGAACCTTTAGGTTGGTACTTCATCTTCTGAAGGGTGACCATAGAGCATAGGGTAGAAGAAGACAAATCTTCCAACTTAAGCTCCATGAATAGTATAAATAAAGAGTTGATATAGCTGTAGGAATTGGGATTTAATTAGTTAGGATCAATCTTAAGGCAAGACAAACACTGGATATGATTGGATTGAAAGGTAAGTAGCAAGAGTGATAGATTTGAAGAGGAGTGAAAGCAAAAAAACCCTTCTGGAGGGGTATTTATTTTTTCATTGGGACCTGGAACCCTAGTTTCAATCTCTTATATGCCAAAGTAACAGAAAATAGAGTCGACATCTTCTTGTTTTGTAAAATAAGATTGGTGAGAGGCGTAGGTCTTTTCTTCCAAAGAGCCTTTAAGCTTAGGAGATTTAGACATTCCTTTAGGAGCTTCTTTCTTATCTCCAGCCATGGTACCTACAATGGTAAATTTTTAATTATTAAAATTAAATTTCATTAACAAAAATGAAACATTTTAAGTTGTAAACTTCCAGTTCGATTAAAAATAAAATCACTTAATAAATGAGTGAGAAATGTGAATTGAAGTAAAATAGCATGAACATATATGATGCTTTAGGATACTTTCAAGGTCAAAGTTATTCTATTTATAGGCATGTTAAACTATAACAATGTAGGGAAAGCCAACATCATAGATTATCACTTTAATGTCAAACCATTACAATGCACCCATCCTTTAATTTGTGTCTACAAGTAAACATATATACATGACCACCCCCTTATACATGAGAACCATATTCATACGTTTAAGTATATAAGTAGATAAACCATGCACAAACATTTATATGAACATATTAACAATGATAAGAGAATTAAGTCTTAACATTATGTCATCAAGTGGTAAACGTTAGGCTAGAACATATGAATTTATGATAATCTACAAGTATCTAGTCATCGTATAATGGTCAACTACAAACAAAAAGGGTATATTGAATTTTTCATAAATTAACTTTCAAGTAACAGACTAGATTTGGAAGATGATTGCCAAGCAATGGGCTATTGCATAACATTTTGCTTGACCTTCGAAGAATAGGCCATCGTATAGTAAAATACTTATAAAAATCAACTATTGGATAGCTAGTCATCGTTTGATGAAGTATCATGAACCGATAATAATGAAGAAAGTTAACCTTTAAACATGAAGTCATCATGTAATGGAGGTCGCAAATCAATAAAAAAATGGTTTTTGAACCTTGACCCATCGTAGGATGATCTATCGTGTGATAACATTATTGCATGTGAATACATGAAAACCGTCGAATATAAAGTCAAGGGTGATGACTTATCATAAATTTTTAGGCCAACACGTAATGAAATATTTATAAGCATCAGCCATCAGATGGCTAGTCATCGCACAACAAAGCTTTCGTGTATTGAGTTAAAACAAAATTGCCATATATGAATTCTGAACATGGCTTTCCTATGTTAAGCCCTCAAATGATAGTTTGCCACAAGTCGGGTTTGTTAAAAGAGGAAGCGGCAAAAACTGAAATCCATAAACATACAAAAAACAATAGCATAGATAAATAAATTCAGATCAAAATAGCAATTTTGGAAGATAACGCAAAGAAAATCACTAACAACAGAATTAACAACTCAAAACCAGTCAAATTTCAAAATAAAGAGTAACCAAATTAGATTAAATCGTGACAGCAAAATGATTATCAGATGGATCAATAGAAGATAAATCATTTACCAATTGGAAATCTTAAGAGTTTGATTGGGGAAGAAGGTAAGAACAAATCAAATTTTGTAAGGCTGGTAAAAAGGGTAAAGAGGAGAAGAACTGCTACTTATAAGGAGAAAGGGGGGAATGAGAGTAACCGCCGGATCATAACTAAAGAAATATAAATGGCTAAGTTGAATAAACTTAATAATATGAAGAGTTATTTACATTAAAGTGTAAAGCAATTTTATAAAATGGGAGGGGGGAAATGTTATACCCAAATGTATCAGTCATCGTAGGTCAATAAAGGAGAAACATTGCACGAGAAGGAGCTATCATGGATCGACTTTGAGAGCCATTGCATGGTAACAATGAAAGCCTTCGTGGGTTGACAATAAAAGCCTTCATGAAATGATTCACAAGAGCCATCATATGGTGAATATGAAAATCTTTGTAGGTTGAAAATGAAAGCCATCATGGAATGATTTACAAGAGCCATCGTGTGATGACTTTGAACATGAAATGTAGAAGCCATTATGATATAACCTATGGAGCTATCGTGATATAAAGCATTTAAAGTCATCGTGAGGTATTTCATAACACTATCATTATATAAAGCATTGAGGTCATCGTGAGGTGTTTCATAAAGCTATCATGATATAAACCATTGAAATCATCGTGAGTTATTTCATAACGCCATAGTGGAATGAGGCATTAAGGTCATCGTGTGATGATTCCTAAGGTCATCGTAGGATGATGAAATAAAGCCATTGTGTGTTATTGAATCAAGCTACCGTGAGGTGACAAATCAAAGTTGTCATGTAAAGACACATCCAGTTATTAAAGACGATAAGGTTGATCTGTTGTGAGATAATGAATCAGGCCACTAAACTAAGAAAAAATATGCCACATGTCATTTCGAAAGTGTGCCATGTCAACAGATTACGATAGTCTACTTTTAACAAGGTGCCTTGTGTCAAGAATCCAACGGTTCAAGTTATCGATAAATAGACATGCACCCCCACCTAAAAAAGAGTCGATCTTCTTTTTCTCCATTTTTAATTTTTTTTCAATATTGTAAAGCGAGCTTTGAATTGGGGATTTATGGCCACTAGGAAAAATTGAATTGAAGACTTTGTAATTGAGGACTTGCACTTAGCATAATTTGCATAAGTGATTTTTTTGAACTCTTAACTTATACATGTGATTATGCCCTTTACCTTGAACATACGAATCTTGATTTTATATATACATATATGACTATGGATTGCATAATGACTATGGACTCGCTCTCTCTCGACTTGACTTGGCTCAATAGCTTAAAGTACATAAAGCCCAACTTTTACCCTAATAATATCTTATTGTTTTAACTCTTTCGCATGTCTTTAGCTTTACTTCCATATATACTCCATGAAATTTATCATAGGTTTTTGACTTTATGTACCAATATACATATATCAATATATTAGAAAATTGAATAATGAATAAAATGAAGTAGATGGATTCGATTCTGCTATTTTAGACTATGATATCTTGGTTGGTCAGTCCTAAACTCCTTTGGGGTGGGCTAGCAAGATCCATCATGATTTCAATAACCCTTATCATGCTCCCACTAAATGTGAGCATCACTGAAATGACCCTCCTATTTCCACCCTAATTTCATAAGGATTTTTTTTAGAGATGATATATAGATATATCATTCATTACAAATATATTTTCCAAGGTCATTTTCTTTCTCCAATAAACAATATATCTAGGATCAAAATAACTTACCAATATAAATATATCAGTGTATATCTAATAACATACACATACATATGAAGATGTATGTGTTCCTCTTGTTTTAAATTCAGAGTATATTCTTTATATTTTTTTTGTACAAGAACATTCTGTTTGATTTAGATTTTTAGCAATTCAGATTAACTATTGTATCCTGATTTTTGACCATAGAATCAACTGGAAACATGTACTTTAGTCTGTTATTCTAATTAAGAAATGATCAAGTAACAATCAGTGGAAAGCAAGCTTATAATATAGATGATTGTCTTAAAGTCTGGATAGTATCAAACTCAGGTTAAAAGAAAGTGGATCCTAAGTGAACACAAGCAACATCTAGGCGTAATGGAAACGCGCCTAACTTATACATGAGAGGTCACGAGTTCGAGTACTATGCTGGTCGGTTCAAACACAATTTTTGTTTTTCTTTTTATTTTTCTCCTGTATGGTTTTGAAATCTGATATCTACCTTAGTCTGCACATATATACTTAATTTCATCCTACCATCTAACATACAAAACAATATTTCTTACTTTATTATTTTTGAAACCCTTTCCTACAACTGTTCTAGGAATTTATATTTATATTTTTGCCCAAATATCAACATGTACACAGATATACATGTACATGTCAATATCTTTGCTCAGTTTCCAGAAAACTGGGTGAAACAAGTGCTAAATGTACTAAGCTTTTGAAATGCATTTCTATTTTCAAAATACAATCTGTCATGATCAACCAATACTTCATTTATTTGAAGCTGGTTAACTCATGAATCCTGTATCTGCTACACACTAGTTCAAAACAATGGAGATACCATTCATTGCATTCTGTCTGAAGCTTTTAAAAACCTTTTACTTTTCTCAATACAATTCAGAAATGAATTCAAACTTATTCACAAAGCATTTCAGTAAAAAGGAAACTAAAATCCTTATAAGTTTACTTCTAGCTAAATCCAGATTATATTCTAAAACTCAGTGCTCTGTTATGTCTCAAGATTAACTAATACATAATATAAATTATGCAAAACAGTAGCTCACCTACATATGCATATTTCTTTTCCAAGCATCATATCAATACTTTAAGATCATTTCCTTGTTTCCCACTCAGATATTTCTTTTAGATTTTAAACCTTAGTGCATAACAATATATTTAACATGATACAACTAGTCCATCTAACCATAATAGAATTCATTACATGACTGGAAATCTTAGAAACATAACATTTTTCCTGAATACATGCAGATATAATCAATTTAAGCTCTTATTGAAACTAGCTAGCATGTTCATTCACTCCTCCATAATAGCCATAACTTCATTTTTACTTAGTGCCTGGGTTACCTGAAAGAGCATAAGTGGCTGCCTCATTTTAAAATGAGACACCCCATATGCCATGAGCAAACAAGGGTCAGATCTATGATCTGGTATGAGTAACATCAATACATTCATGATATTAAGTAATAGAGAATATAAGAGCACCAATTAGTTATTTAAACAAATTCCTGCAACCAATTACTTTAATCATAGTATAATTAAGTTGATTCAGGTATGATATATTCATTTATCATTCTTACACTTGCATACATAATCATGCAAACATAATTATCTATTTGCAACAATTGCATTCACTGGAACCATCTTGGTTCCATACCATTCAACCTAAGAAATATCCATATCCCTATTTCTTCATTTACAGGTTGTATAATTCAATTTAAATCCCTGCCTCATCTGCTATTAAGGAATCACTGGGACACATTGCAATGAACTAATTCACATCATTGCACAAAGATCTCAGGGCTTAAACAAACCATGTGCCAACTTGCATACTTCAAATATGACAAGCATTCCAGCAGCTTTCTTGGCCTTCCCTTCCCTAGTTTATTTACTAGTGTATTGTCTTAAATCCTATCATCAAATATGCTAAGTGAACATGTCACTGCAAACATGGAAACATCCATAATCTTTCCTAGCATAATTCTCCTCAGAAATAAGCAGACAGTTATTTCCTAAATGGGGTCAATATGTCTTGATCTTAGTAAAATATAAGAATATTTTCAACTGTAAAAAGAGGCATGGCATGTTCTTATTATATTGATCTGCAAGCCTTTATGATTGATTCAGATTCAGGATCTGGTTCAATCATAATTTTAGCTTGTGGGTTTCTTTTTTTTTTGATTTGATTAAGGGCTCAGCACTTAGAAGATTTCTATTGCACCCTTAACATTTTTCTTCTCAAGCCTCAGCACTTATACCAAGTATAATGCAGCTCCCAATATTTTTTGTAAAGTTTCCATGCCATAGATCTGTAACAGTTGAGGGTATTCTCTATATAATTTTAAGATCCTAGACTTTAACATTTATGAGTATAAATAAAACAGTATGATACACATCCAAAGACAAATGTCTCAACCAATCAAAGATCATCAAAATCATCCATATTAAATCATATCAGATTTAAAATAAGACATCCAAAAAGCATTGATGAAATCATATACATCAAAACCAGAAATATATATAAATGGCAATAAAAGTGGCTGCCTCATCTCAGGTCTTAATGCCATGAACTCAGTGAGATTACTCACCTAAATATTTCTTCTTATTAATCCAGAAAATCCTTGTATGAGTATTTTCTCCTTCCTTCCAATATTTTTCTTCTTTTCTTATTTTTGTGCAGCTCGGGGTAAAGATAATTCTACTGGCTATAACTGCCTATTTATATGCATTTTTTCCACTAGGGTTTTGTTAAAACAGAATTCCATTTCTGTCCTGGCTAGCATCATGCATTTTCCATTCATAATACCCCGGCCATATTAACCAATTTAAAGGCTGCATTTTCTTTCTTTTGCTTTTCAGAAAATGGCCACTCACCTAGTCATGTTAAAAGTGTGACTATCCTATTTTATATTTTAATTATTTCTGAGAATCCCCTTTGCTATTTTTGCCTACACAAGCATATTGACTTGTATCACATTTCATGTTATTTTAATGTTATAATTTCACTTGCTTATATATATATACTTTTCAGTACTTAAAAATGTATATTTGTATACATATCTTATCTAGGCTTATTTTAATTCCTCTTTTAATTTCAGAAACATATGCACCTATATGTATACAAGTTTACAAATCCTTATAACACATATATATATGTATAATTTTCTTTTCTGAGTTTTAATTAAAATCTGTTTACTGATTTAAAGTAAAACTTACTTTTCTTATTTTCTAAGATGATCCATATAATTCCAGAAATCAAATATCCCTGTTGCAAAAATCATGTTTGTATTGCTTTTTAATTCTTGTTTTAAATCCAAGAAATCTGGAGTTCTTCCTTGTGCCATTTCAGTGTGCACGTGCACACATATACTTGCACACTATTTATTCCAGAAATTTCACCATATTTAAATCTAAATATTTCAAAAATTAAATCATTTTACAAAAATGATTTTTCACAAAATTTTGGGGTATTACATTCACCCCACCTTTTAGGAATTGTGTCCTCACAATTTTTCTAACATTTATAACAAGCATCATTTTCTTTTCTGAAAACTTATCAAACATATGCATAAGCAAACAAATTCAACCATATCAGCCATGCATAACAAAAAATTTCCAGAAAAAAAAATTACCTTTTAATTTGCAAAAAGCTTAGGATAATCCATTCTAATCTTATCCTCTAACTCCCATGTGCAGTCATTAGGATCACTACTCCACTGGATCTTAACTAGTTTCAAGGTTTTGCTCCTTAATTTCTTTTCTTCCTTGGCTACAATCCCTACTGGTTCTTTTTCATAAACCAAGTCAGGATTTATTTGAATTTTGGTAGGCTCTTCCAAAATATCTTCTTTATCATGTACCCATCTTCTAAGTTGGGACACATGAAAAACATTATGCATTGCTTTCATTTCCTCTGGTAGTTCTAATTTGTAAGCCAATGAACCAATTCTTTCCAGAATTTTATAGGGTCCAACATACCTTGGTGTAAGCTTACCTTGCTTGCCAAATCTCATGACTTTCTTCATAGGTGAAATCTTGATGAAAACAAAGTCTCCTACTTCATATTCCACTTGCTTTCTCTTCCTATCTGCAAATTTCTTTTGCCTATCTTGAGCTGCTGCTATTTTTTTCTTATTAACCCAATTTTCTCTGTAGTTTCTTTAACATATTCAGGTCCAAGAACAGCCCTTTCTCCAGTCTCTACCCAGCATATAGGTGATAAACATGGCTTGCCATATAAGGCTTCAAATGGTGCCATCCCTTTAGTGCTTTGGTAACTGTTATTGTAGGTGAATTCAGCTAGATGGAGGTGGTCTTCCCAGTTGCCTCCAAAGTCCAGTGTACATGCTCTCAACAAATCCTCTAAGACTTTGTTCACCACCTCAGTTTGACCATCTGATTGTGGATGGTAGGCAGTGCTTAAGCATAATTCACTCCCCATGGCCTCTTGAAAACTTTTCCAAAATCTTGAGGTGAAGATGGTATCCCTATCACTCACAATGGTTTTGGGTATGCCATGCAACCTTACTACCTCTTTCATGAATATTTGAGCCAATTTTGGAGCATTTCTTTCTGTTTTAACTGGGATAAAATGTGCTACCTTAGTTAGCCTATCCACTATTACCCATATACTTGTGTTTCCCTTCTTAGATCTAGGAAGACCATCTATGAAATCCATAGATATATCCTCCCACTTCCACTGTGGTATACTAAGGGGTTGCAATAGTCCTGATGGCCTTTGTGTCTCTGCCTTGACTTGTTGGCAAGTCATGCACCTTGCAACATATCTGGCCACATCTGACTTCATCCCCTTCCACCAAAGATTTCTTTTCAAATTTTGATACATCTTGGTGCTACCTGGGTGTATGGAGTACTTATTCCTATGGTACTCATTTAATATTTCCTCCTTCAATTCTATATTTTCTGGAACACATATCCTATTTTTATTCCTTAAATAACCATTTTTATCAACTTGATAATTTATTACTTCCTCCCCTTTTGATATGAGCATTTTCTTTTCCACCATGTTTAGGTCTTGTTCCTGCATTTTCCCAATCTTAAGAAGTAAATCTGATTGCAGAGATATCATGCTTAATTTCCCTTTACCTTCACCTTCTTCAATGGGCATCATTTGTACCTTACTGTTTTCCTCAATTTCCAAATCAGTAAGTATAGACAAATCCCTAAACTCTTTCATCATCAACATGGCTACCTTGGCATGTTGTCTACTCAAGGCATCTGCAACTTTATTTGCCTTGCCTGGTGTATATAGTATATCTAGATCATAGGCAGCTAGGAACTCTACCCATCTATGTTGCCTCATATTCAAATCTTTTTGTGAGAATAAATATTTCAGTGCCTTATGATCAGTGTACAAAATGAATTTGGCACCTAACAAATAATGTCTCCAAAGTTTCAAAGCATACACAACTGCTGCTAGTTCAAGATCATGGGTTGCATATCTGGTTTCATGTGGCTTTAATTTCCTAGATGCATAGGCTACTACCTGGTCTTGCTGCATCAACACAGCCCCTAACCCAGAGCCACTTGCATCAGTGTACACAACCAAATTTTCATTTCCTTCTGGCACTCTCAATACTGGTGCATTAATCAGGGCTTCTTTTATTTTGATAAAAGCTTGCTCACATTTTTCTGTCCATACAAAGGCTTGGTTCTTTCTAGTTAAATTGGTAAGTGGTGATGATATTTTTGAGAAATCTTTTATAAATCTCCTATAATATCCTGCCATCCCCATAAATGATCTAATCTCACTGATGGTGCTAGGCCTTTTCCATGCTTGGATTGCCACTACCTTATTAGGGTTTACTGATATTCCTTTGGCAGAGATAACATGCCCAAGAAAATGCACTTCTTCTTTCCAAAATGCACATTTTGAAAATTTTGCCTTTAAATCATTTTCCCTTAGCCTTGACAAAACTAAATGCAAATGATTTTTATGCTCTTCCACTGTCTTGGAATAAATCAAAATGTCATCAATAAAAATCAGTACAAACTTGTCTAAATAATCTCTAAATATTCTATTCATTAAATCAACAAAATATGAAGGAGCATTTGTCAAACCAAATGGCATAACCAAAAATTCATATAAGCCATATCTTGTGTTAAATGCAGTATACTTAACACTTGAGTCTTCAACCTTCATTTGATGGAATCCTGATGCTAAGTCTAGCCTAGAAAATATTTTAGCTTCACTGAGTTGGTCAAAGAGATCATCTATTCTAGGCAATGGGTATTTATTCTTGATGGTTACTTTATTTAGTTCTCTGTAATCTATGCACATTCTCAAGGTACCATCATGTTTTCTTACAAACACTACTGGAGAACCCCAGCAGGAATTGCTTGGCCTTATAAATCCCTTGCCTTCTAATTCTTCCAACTGATTTTTCAATTCTTTCAGTTCACTTGGCCCCATTCTATAAGGTTTCTTGATTATTGGACTTGCTCCTGGAATGAGATTAATTTGGAACTCAACTGGTCTATGGTGTGGAACACCCTTAACCTCCCCAAACACATCCAAGTATTCATTAACTATGGGAATTTCTTCAATGGTTAGTTCACTCAGATCTTTTTCTAAGTCAACTAAATGATACAATTTCCCTTCCTTAGCTACTTCACATAGAACTGTGATCCTCTGGCCTCTAGAATTTTGCAATGATATGGTGGATGAGTCTAAATTAATTATGGCTTTAAATTGCCTTAACCAATCTACCCCCAATATAACTCCTATATTTGGGTAATTTAAAACATATAAATTGGAAATAAAAATATTTCCTCCTATGTTTAACTCCACATCCACACAATTCATGTTCAAAACACTAGAACTCCCTAGGGGACTTTGTACAAGCAATGGGGTTTCAACCAATATGCAGTTTAATTTTAATACTTTAACTACTTCATAGGAAATCAAAGAGTGTGTTGCTCCAGTATCATATACTACTGGTATGGGTATGGCACAAATGAGTAATGTACCTTCCACTTGGCCATGATTTTCAGCATCAATTTTCACTGCAGATTTGCTTTTACCTTCCAAAGTTGCCAATTTCCCTTGCTGTTTATTCTCAGGACAGTTCCTCTTCATATGCCCCTCTTTCCCACATAGGTAGCATTTGAAGGCTCCTCCTTTTAACTCTGGGCACCTTGGTTTGATGTGTCCTTCTTTTCCACAATGATGGCAAACCAATTTCTTCTTAGTATCATTGGCTTTTGTATCTTTACTCTTCCTGTTGTCTGCCTCCTCCTTCTTTTTATCATAAGGGTGATATCTTCCCTTATCCTTCTTGTTGTTGCTCTTAAAATTCCTATATTTCTCTCTTTCTTTGTCATGTTGTTCCAGTTTCAAGGCCAGATCAATTACTTGATCAAATGTTCTATCTGCATATGGTAGCATAGCTCTGCTAAGTCCTGGGTTCAGTCCTTTTATATACCTATCATTTTTGGATGCTTCATCTGCCACTAGCATTGCTCCATAATTAGATAGCCCCTCAAACTTTTGAGTGTATTCAGTGACATTCAAAGTTCCCTGCCTAAGTTTGATAAATTCTTCAAGCAAAATGGTCTTGGCTGATGCTGGTACAAATCTTGCCTCCAACATCTCCTTGAACTGATTCCAAGTGATTTCATTTTCATTTCTTCCAGCTATGATCACCTCCCACCAGCTTAAAGCTACCCCTTTCAGTTGTCTAGAAGCTACTTGCCTCTTCCTTTGGTCATCCAACTGCATGTCATTGAAAATCCTATCAAGTGTTCTCAACCATGCTTGAATTTCCATCACACTCTCAGTCCCTTCAAAACTCTTGCCTCCCAAATTGGAATAAGTCTTCAGTAGTTTTGAAAGCTCTTCATGTGGGTTCTCAGGCCTATGCCCAATTCCATCTCTTAAAACCCTCACAAATTCTTGCATATCAAGCATTTGAGGTGCACTGGGTCCTGCATTGTGATGAGATCCTCTTCCTACCATGGTCTGCTAACTAAATTCTGGGCAAATGGTATTAGTATATTATGAGTACTTCTATAATTTCTATTTTCTTATCTAAATTATTTCATCCAAAACAAACAGACATAATATATTTCTATAATACTTAACAATCAATGCAACCAAGTGCTCTGATACCAACTGAAATGACCCTCCTATTTCCACCCTAATTTCATAAGGATTTTTTTAGAGATGATATATAGATATATCATTCATTACAAATATATTTTCCAAGGTCATTTTATTTCTCCAATAAACAATATATCCAGGATCAAAATAACTTACCAATATAAATATATCAGTGTATATCTAATAACATACACATACATATGAAGATGTATGTGTTCCTCTTGTTTTAAATTCAGAGTATATTCTTTATATTTTTTTTGTACAAGAACATTCTGTTTGATTTAGATTTTTAGCAATTCAGATTAACTATTGTATCCTGATTTTTGACCATAGAATCAACTGGAAACATGTACTTTAGTCTGTTATTCTAATTAAGAAATGATCAAGTAACAATCAGTGGAAAGCAAGCTTATAATATAGATGATTGTCTTAAAGTCTGGATAGTATCAAACTCAGGTTAAAAGAAAGTGGATCCTAAGTGAACACAAGCAACATCTAGGCGTAATGGAAACGCGCCTAACTTATACATGAGAGGTCACGAGTTCGAGTACTATGCTGGTCGGTTCAAACACAATTTTTGTTTTTCTTTTTATTTTTCTCCTGTATGGTTTTGAAATCTGATATCTACCTTAGTCTGCACATATATACTTAATTTCATCCTACCATCTAACATACAAAACAATATTTCTTACTTTATTATTTTTGAAACCCTTTCCTACAACTGTTCTAGGAATTTATATTTATATTTTTGCCCAAATATCAACATGTACACAGATATACATGTACATGTCAATATCTTTGCTCAGTTTCCAGAAAACTGGGTGAAACAAGTGCTAAATGTACTAAGCTTTTGAAATGCATTTCTATTTTCAAAATACAATCTGTCATGATCAACCAATACTTCATTTATTTGAAGCTGGTTAACTCATGAATCCTGTATCTGCTACACACTAGTTCAAAACAATGGAGATACCATTCATTGCATTCTGTCTGAAGCTTTTAAAAACCTTTTACTTTTCTCAATACAATTCAGAAATGAATTCAAACTTATTCACAAAGCATTTCAGTAAAAAGGAAACTAAAATCCTTATAAGTTTACTTCTAGCTAAATCCAGATTATATTCTAAAACTCAGTGCTCTGTTATGTCTCAAGATTAACTAATACATAATATAAATTATGCAAAACAGTAGCTCACCTACATATGCATATTTCTTTTTCAAGCATCATATCAATACTTTAAGATCATTTCCTTGTTTCCCACTCAGATATTTCTTTTAGATTTTAAACCTTAGTGCATAACAATATATTTAACATGATACAACTAGTCCATCTAACCATAATAGAATTCATTACATGACTGGAAATCTTAGAAACATAACATTTTTCCTGAATACATGCAGATATAATCAATTTAAGCTCTTATTGAAACTAGCTAGCATGTTCATTCACTCCTCCATAATAGCCATAACTTCATTTTTACTTAGTGCCTGGGTTACCTGAAAGAGCATAAGTGGCTGCCTCATTTTAAAATGAGACACCCCATATGCCATGAGCAAACAAGGGTCAGATCTATGATCTGGTATGAGTAACATCAATACATTCATGATATTAAGTAATAGAGAATATAAGAGCACCAATTAGTTATTTAAACAAATTCCTGCAACCAATTACTTTAATCATAGTATAATTAAGTTGATTCAGGTATGATATATTCATTTATCATTCTTACACTTGCATACATAATCATGCAAACATAATTATCTATTTGCAACAATTGCATTCACTGGAACCATCTTGGTTCCATACCATTCAACCTAAGAAATATCCATATCCCTATTTCTTCATTTACAGGTTGTATAATTCAATTTAAATCCCTGCCTCATCTGCTATTAAGGAATCACTGGGACACATTGCAATGAACTAATTCACATCATTGCACAAAGATCTCAGGGCTTAAACAAACCATGTGCCAACTTGCATACTTCAAATATGACAAGCATTCCAGCAGCTTTCTTGGCCTTCCCTTCCCTAGTTTATTTACTAGTGTATTGTCTTAAATTCTATCATCAAATATGCTAAGTGAACATGTCACTACAAACATGGAAACATCCATAATCTTTCCTAGCATAATTCTCCTCAGAAATAAGCAGACAGTTATTTCCTAAATGGGGTCAATATGTCTTGATCTTAGTAAAATATAAGAATATTTTCAACTGTAAAAAGAGGCATGGCATGTTCTTATTATATTGATCTGCAAGCCTTTATGATTGATTCAGATTCAGGATCTGGTTCAATCATAATTTTAGCTTGTGGGTTTCTTTTTTTTTTGATTTGATTAAGGGCTCAGCACTTAGAAGATTTCTATTGCACCCTTAACATTTTTCTTCTCAAGCCTCAGCACTTATACCAAGTATAATGCAGCTCCCAACATTTTTTGTAAAGTTTCCATGCCATAGATCTGTAACAGTTGAGGGTATTCTCTATATAATTTTAAGATCCTAGACTTTAACATTTATGAGTATAAATAAAACAGTATGATACACATCCAAAGACAAATGTCTCAACCAATCAAAGATCATCAAAATCATCCATATTAAATCATATCAGATTTAAAATAAGACATCCAAAAAGCATTGATGAAATCATATACATCAAAACCAGAAATATATATAAATGGCAATAAAAGTGGCTGCCTCATCTCAGGTCTTAATGCCATGAACTCAGTGAGATTACTCACCTAAATATTTCTTCTTATTAATCCAGAAAATCCTTGTATGAGTATTTTCTCCTTCCATCCAATATTTTTCTTCTTTTCTTATTTTTGTGCAGCTCGGGGTAAAGATAATTCTACTGGCTATAACCGCCTATTTATATGCATTTTTTCCACTAGGGTTTTGTTAAAACAGAATTCCATTTCTGTCCTGGCTAGCATCATGCATTTTCCATTCATAATACCCCAGCCATATTAACCAATTTAAAGGCTGCGTTTTCTTTCTTTTGCTTTTCAGAAAATGGCCACTCACCTAGTCATGTTAAAAGTGTGACTATCCTATTTTATATTTTAATTATTTCTGAGAATCCCCTTTGCTATTTTTGCCTACACAAGCATATTGACTTGTATCACATTTCATGTTATTTTAATGTTATAATTTCACTTGCTTATATATATATACTTTTCAGTACTTAAAAATGTATATTTGTATACATATCTTATCTAGGCTTATTTTAATTCCTCTTTTAATTTCAGAAACATATGCACCTATATGTATACAAGTTTACAAATCCTTATAACACATATATATATGTATAATTTTCTTTTCTGAGTTTTAATTAAAACCTGTTTACTGATTTAAAGTAAAACTTACTTTTCTTATTTTCTAAGATGATCCATATAATTCCAGAAATCAAATATCCCTGTTGCAAAAATCATGTTTGTATTGCTTTTTAATTCTTGTTTTAAATCCAAGAAATCTGGAGTTCTTCCTTGTGCCATTTCAGTGTGCACGTGCACACATATACTTGCACACTATTTATTCCAGAAATTTCACCATATTTAAATCTAAATATTTCAAAAATTAAATCATTTTACAAAAATGATTTTTCACAAAATTTTGGGGTATTACAATCACTATTGGTCATTCGAGACATATTTCACAAGTATAACATGCTTCATAATCATATAAAAAGGAAGACATTCTATATTAACCCCTAAATTATGAATAATTTAATTAATTAATTGAAGGACCAAGAGGGGCTAAGTAAGATAGAAAGGGATAATAAATTAATGGAAACGAGTATGTGGGCCAAAGCCCAAGTAATCGTGTGACAATAAACATGACTCTTATTTTGCATTCATTCATTCAATTCTACTAAAAATAAAATAAAAGCTCAAAACATGTGCTAATGGTGGTGGCTTAGAGAAACATGAATAAAGGGAAAATAAAGAAAATACAAGCTAAGGAAAAGGGAAGAAGATCTAAATAAGATTTCTTAAAGATTTAAGTGAATAATACTTAACCTTTTATTTAGCTCGTTTTGTTGATTGGATCATGTTATGTTGTTGGTGATCATATAGATTTACGTCAAAATGAAAACCTATTATGATATCCTAACCATTGTCCTAAAGATGGTTAGTAACTTGAGACGCTCATTGCTTAGGAATAAATTGTTACGAATTTTAAAGTAAACACCTAGAACATATATAAGAAAAATAACTTGTAATTCAAATGAAAGACAAGGATGGGATAAAGGAATTATTCATGAATTTTCTAGAATTTTATAAGACTTTCTATGCATAAAATAAGCTAGAACTAATGTAGAATTGTGCTGGTGAAAAGGGGAGATCTACGTTGAGAATTAAATGAAATGACATATTATTAAAATATTAATGTAAGGGGACAAGATCCATAAAAATAGCCGAAAAATAAACAAAGGACTTTGTAAATGTTAGAAAACTGTAAAGTAACGTATCTAATGGTGATACGTGGAAAGGTGTAACGTGCTTTGTCAGAAGTGTCAAATATTGAAGGGTTATGAGCTAAGGAGGTGGTTGCCAAACATCTTAAAGGACAACTGCGCTAAATAAAACCGCTTGGGTAGTGATTTGCCAAAGGAATCCAAAGACTTTTTGGGAAAAGTAGTTCTGCCCGCTATTTTTATAAAAGATAGAGCACCACAATTATAATGGGAATTAGACAAATTGCACCATCATACTATGCCGCAATTCGGAAAAGAAAATGCTCAATAAGTAAAGAGCATGCTGCGCACATGGGTTGAGGCAGGGTGTACTATGCCGAAGTGATGTGAGCAGAAGAGGAGAATGGAAGGGCCATTGACGTCGTGTAAGGATGCTTTCTCAAATGCACACCTGTTATACCATAATTTCTACCAAGTATATTTTACGAATACTTGAAAAGAAGGTTCCTTGGCTTGTAATTCCAAGACCCATGGTTTAGTTTCCAACAAGAGCATAAGTACGGAACTCGGCACCCGAGAGCATGTGACTCGAAAGTATGAATCAAAGCGTCAACCAAGATCAAGATCATTGTTCAGCTGAAACAAAAAGTTCAACCGAGGGCAGCAGTGGCCGAAGCTAAAAGCCTTTTAATAAATAACAACAACCAATAGCTCAGATAGCCTTAAACGGTGATCAGCGGTCAGGATAAACAAAAAGAATCAAAGAAGCTATATAGAAAAACGTCACGTCAGCAATCCACGTTAAAATGCAATCAAATAGATGATAACAAATGCCCAAATCTAAACCAAACATAGCAAGCCAGGTCATCAATCCAAAGAAAAGGCTCTCTACTAATGGCGTTACGGCATATTGGCTATAAATATGCGGCAATCCCAAGACATAAGGGATCTTCCGGCATATAAAAAGAATTAAACTATATTGTAATTTTCTATATTAGATCTCTATTCAAAAACTCATTAATGGTGAAAACGCCTAGATTCAATGTAATAAGCCTCTCGGCTATATAAGATTAACTAAATAAGGAAAGGACGGTGGACATAGGAATTTTTTGCCCGAACCCCTATAAAACTCTTGGTGTTATTTTTCCTTTCAGCACTTTACCTTCTTCTTGTTTATCATCTCAATTCTATAGTTCAACTCCCGCAATTCCAGCCTAATTGTATCACATCTTGATAATCTCATAACCAAGACCTATAACTCAACCAGCTTTCAGAGCTGTACCGTTGGACCTCGAGGTGTTGGTGTGGACAAAAGTCTACACTAACAACACCTAAAGAAACTTTAGATGAGGAGAGGCATTCAACTTTCAAAGGTTTGTAGGAGCCTGATTCTATGCAACCTTAAATAAAAAATAAAACTAATACTGCAAGGGGCTGATTCTATGTTTTAAGGGACTTCATGTAGTTTATTCTATGTAGTCTAGAATTAAATAATAACTAAATGAGACCTACGAGCGGCTGATTCATAGTAGGTCAGAAATAAATGAATAAATATTAGATAGGGGACTGTGTGTGGCTGATTCATAGTGGTCCTAGGTCTAATTAAAGATTATGAAAGAAGAAGGAAGGGAAAATCAGCGGGTGGTTATTTCATAGCAGATTTGAACTTAATAAGTTTACAAGAATGGAGTGGAGGGTGGTGTAGCATAGTAGCCCAGAGAAAAATATAAATACTACGAGGGTGGGATTCTATGAAGTACAATGTTAAATAAGTCAATAAAATAATACCGCGGGGACTGGGGTCGGTGCAGTATTAGTAAAGCAAAGAAAGAACCTAATGGTGATTGTCATGAGGAATTCCGTGCAGCATAAAATCTTTATATGGCTCATTCGGAACCAGGTAGGAACAGCGTAGAGGTGCAGTATTAATTTGTATTAATTGAAACTTGGGATTTTTCCAGAGTAAATAATCATGACCTTTGTTGCATGCATTATTATATAGGCTGTTTGTAAGTAGTAAGGGGAAACTCATTCCGTGTTATGCGGCCTGGTCTCACTATGTATTTATGTTACACCTTCAGTTAAGTATCATTCACGACAGACTTTATATTTAACATATGTTTTAATCATTGTTTTCCCCATAAACTCACGGGTACTCATTTGAGTAGGCTGAGTTCATAGGATAGGTGGGTTATTTTGAGTGTTGGCCGAAGATCGAAGGCGGTGTTGAAGGCCTGATTATTTATTAATATATGCTAATTCCACTGTTATAAGTGTTTGGGTGGCATCTCCATATCTTGATCTGACACTCTACCGTGTATTTCTATGATTATATTTTGCCCCCTGCGTGGGTACGACTTAGGGTTAATATTGAAAATGTATGCAGTAAATATTAGAACAAATTTGATGAATAAAACATTTTGTTGTTCTATTTACCTAGACTATTTTGAATAATGTCGAACTCTTGGTCGCTCAAAAATAATTAAGGTGGTGACTACAGCATCATCGACGTTCATTTTTGGATCTCATAGTGAGGGATGTTACACATTCTTCATACATGGTGTAACATATATCTCAATGATACATAGCATAATCTAAAGTTCCAAAACTAATTATACTTAATATTAGATACTTATATGTTATCTTTAGCTTAACAAACCATACATGAATACTATTAAGACATACTATCACAATTTTGTTTTTATCAAATATACATGGTATTAATATACAAAATAAACCGCGTTTACTTTCGATCAATTCGAAATTAGTCATTATTTCATAGATATTATTGGTATTCTTGAGATTATTTATTCTAACTTAGATGTGTCCATTAGTAAACGTTACATGATAAGCTCCCACTACTTCCATCACTACTACAACAACATTGATAATGCGAAGTTCTATTACATTTTACAACAACCTTTCTATCTCATATATTGTAAGTAATTTACAATCAGGATCTCATAAAAGATAATCTTTTATAAAGTTGTATTACAACTTGAAATGTATTTCATGTTCCTTCCTTAATCTTCTTCTAATATTTAGTATAATTCCAATTCCAATGTCTCTTCATGAATCTGAGGTAAAGCTCACCATCTCTTCATCAAAATAGTACCATCGTTACAAATGTCACTTTAAATTACTTGTTTCTTTCCTCAATGGTCACACCTCTAGGAGAAAACCTAATTATGTGATCATGACTTAATCATATTATCTATTGCTTTCGTTCACCCTTAACAAAAAAGGATATCGATTTTGCAATTAACCGATTGGATCAAACCGATATTTTAGTTAATTGAGCCTATCTCCAATTCTAGGTCTAGAACTATTTCTTATTCAACAAGTACAATGATACACTTAATCATATTATGTGATCTTGTACTAAGTTTAACTTGCTTTATTCAAAAGGAATCATTCGAATTCCGTACATTAGGAACTAATATTGTTTACTATACAACTATCGTATATGATCAAATATGGATCAAATATCCATTCTCTCATATTTTGTAGAGGTAATAATAATATAGATATTAAACATTATTAAGCAATTAAATCTTAAATGGACAAATATTCAAAAATATAAATGACTTTTCACTTAGTTTGTCCTCATGGGCTTTGAAATGACAACATGCCAAGAATCAGTTTAGGTGAATATACATTTCTTTGCCAATTTTAAAATTATTTCATTATGTATACTTTAATTGGTAAATTTTTATTGATTATATTAATTCATTTTTATCTTAGAAATAGATATTATAATATTACATAAATTCTTATACTTATTAGATTGGTTTATTATATTCATTCTAGTAAGGTTCCCATTAGTTTTTATATTTCTCAAAATCCTAAGAGAAATAGAGAAACCTTTTGATTTCTCTAATGGGCAATGGGACCCACTAATTGTAATGATTTCCCTTTTGACTCTTAGAAATCGACATTAATACATCCACGGTATTCACGTGCCAAATATCCAAGTGCCGAAAAGACATATTGTTTGTGGCAAAAGAATTAGAAGACAGAACAGAAACTCACATCGTGACGAGAAATATATAATATACATAAGATCTTTACAAAAATAAATAATCTTTATTATATACACAACATCAAAGTATACTAATCTATTATTAGTCTGGGAAGTTATAGCAGCATGTCCTTACAATTTCTGATAAATACATACAAAAATCAAGAACAACAAACAATGGAAGAATATAAGATACATGCATACGTCTTGGAGAATCCATCTCCTCTCCTGAAAGCTCCAAAGCATCCAACTAAATCTAGAAAACATGCTCGGGCCGACCCTGGCATTATAAAAGAATAACATCCAGATCAGTCTGGTAAATCAGTGTGAGAAAACTTGAATCAAACCATATTGATTACTATATTTGAAACCTTTTTGAAATAAAAGGTATCTCATAAGACTATGCCGCACATAAACACGGACGGGTTTTTACCTTACGGTAACCAAACCATTTTTATTATAAATCCATTGATATTATAATAATGTCTAGGGTTTAAAAAAAAATATAAAATCATAGATGAAATAGTTACATTAATTACATTCCAGCATACTAGGTTTTATAATCAAAACCGTATAGGCACGTATAAGGAAATAGATTCCAACATGGCAAGGTAAGGGACTACCTTTCGAAAAGTACACCTCTAGAAAAAGGTGCCTGAGGCTGCAACCCGTTGCACCTCTGCTACACAGAGCTGGTGTCCCTTTAACATGATAGGTTGGATTACGTCATCCCTCGACACCGTGGCTGCCTTAATTTGCCCTCGGTGCCTGCGCACATACCAAGACTGAGGAATCCGATCAAGATAGAGGATTGATACTCCTAATGGGTGATACCCACATAGCTCCGCTGCATCCCCTATTTTAGCCATTTCCGAGTTATGAGGCTTGTAAGACTACGCTTTACCTCTTCCTCTTAGCAATTCCCACTTGGAATGCTAACACTGCCCTACAGGCATCAATGGAATGCCAACATTCATCCACACAAGTTTGTTCTGGGACTGAACGAAATCGAAGGCACTACTTCTACATCCATTTTGGTTGCACTTTAATAGATTGATTCCATCATCTCGAACCTCTTCCAAAATGTAGAACGTGCATATAGTTCTGGAGTGGTTACGGTATAGAGGCATCTCATGTAAGTATACTCTTCCCGCTTATCGGTCGCCCCAAAACCAAACCGTTAATTCCAATAAACTCAACCCGGTTCTTTTAGAAATAATCAGACAATACATAAGAGCGGAGATCACCTCCTAACCAATAAGATAGCGAATTTCCTTATCATTTGTACTAGGAGAACAAAACGAGTTTTTGTACGTACATTATAGCAACAACGACAGTAACCGTACTATACAAGCCCCGTGTTTCTCCTAGATATTTCCTGAGTTATATCCTTCGGTGTTAAGTAGGGAAAGAATATTTCCCTACCACCAAAATTACGAAGGATTATTTATTTTAGGCCAAGTTGTTGATAGTCTGTTATTTAACTATCAATTAATCAAACATTTAAACCAAAATTACATTTTCCACGATAACCACTAAGCCTTTTAAATTAATCTTTCATTATTAAATCCCTTTTCAAAATATTTATTGAAATATTCATATACTTATCTCATTGGCATAAGTATATTTATAAAACATTATGAAAAATTTCTTATTTCACAATCATGTTAAAAGGATCAAAACAAATATTATTTAAAATAGAGAAAAGGATAACCCCATATACTATTCCTTTGGAGTTAAATATAGATTGAATGTTCCATACTACCATAATTAAGAAGGTCGGTTAAGGGAAATCAAATCTCAAATTCCTTTAAAATTTCTTCTATAAATCTTTTTAATAAATCTCTTTCATTTATGAAAACCTCCTTTACTAAAATTCCAAATCTATTTATAAACTTCTTTATAAATCTCCAAGTTTATTTATAAATCTCAAAAACCAATTTATAAAACTTCCTCCTGAAATCGTTTAAAAACCAAGCTTCTTTCCAAATACCAACACCTATTTCCAATATACGAACCCCTTTGATAAATCATTTTTTATAGATAAAACCCTTTTAAAATCTTTCATTTAAAAATAATCCCTTTTGTAAACAAATTCCTTATTTAATTATGATAAATAAAATCTTTAACATCATAAAAATATAACTTTAAACATTTTCAATCACATAATAATTAATTAACTCCAAACAAAATTAATATAATATAAATATAAATAATATATTATATTAAAACATTATTAATATATATATATATAAATAAATAAACTTTAAAATAATATTAAAAATAAATTTCATTAATCAATATTATAATAATAATGTATTAACTTTAAAATAATATTATTATAATAATAAATAAACTTTAAACGATATTATTATAATAATAAATTATTTAAAATAATATTATTAATTATATAACAAATAACTTTTAAATAAAATAATCGACTTTAAAGGATAAAATAGTTAACTTTAAATAATTAACTTTAAATAAATAACTTTAAAATGATAATTTAATTTTAATATAATAATTAATTTTAAAATAGTAATTAACTTTAAAAAAAATATAAATAAATTTAAATAATATTAAAGTATAAAATAACTTTAAATCATATTTGGAATATAACTTGATAATTTTAAACAATATTAATAATATATAATTAAGTTAACTTTAAAACATTGTTAATAAAATAATTATCATATAAAACACTTTCCTAAAATAATAATTGTATAAAACATTTATAATTGTTTAAAATTGAAGTTGATTTAAATCTGTAGCTTTCTAAATTTAGAAAGAGGCTTAGCGGTCACAATGGTATTAAAACAAGTCACCATTAAGTTCAATTTAACTTCCCAAGTTAATAATTGGTATTTACATAATCAACATCTATGTAAACAAATTAAACAAATAACCAAGTTAACACATCACTTATTCAAATTAGCATCAATTAACGACATATAACATTAGATATTCAAATCTATAAAATAGCGGAATGGTATTTTATTCCGCCAAACAGGTGTCCAAATTATCCCATTCAATTTACTTAAATAGTACGGTGTTCATTTGGCCAAATAGATAACCTCATTAAGTATAATTAATTTAACGACATTATTATTTAAAATAATGTAATTAAATTTAGTCCTTATTATTTAATCAATAATTTAAACATCAGCAAATCCATCAACAAGTTATACTGTAATTTTAAACTAATCAATACAAGTCCAACGCCACAATCTACAGGTTAATTGGATTTATAATGAATGAAATATGGTAGTTTATAATCTAAAACATTTTATTTAAATTAAAATAACTTAAAGAAAAAGAATTCTCACCTTCAATACACTACGGCTCAAAGCCCAAAATCCGAGCTCGTCCAAGCCTTCCTTTCACTTCCCCAAGTTCGACATCCCCAAACGAAATTCCTGAAACTCACCTGCCACGTCCAAAGCTTAACCACCCTGCCTCGACCACAGCTAGCTACTGCATCACCTCTAGGAGCTCCTCCTTCTTCAGTCTCCCCTAAGGAATCCGACCCGAACCCAAGAGCTACGGGATCATCATCTCCCCCAATTCGTTCGAATTTGCACTACCCTGGAACCTATCGTGCATGCGTATACGTGCACGTGCATGGCCATCGTCCACCGCCATCCACCTATCCAATACCACTTATAGGTCACACGTCGCCTCCATATCCTAATGACGCCTTCACTTTGAACCCAAAACCCCCATAGCAAAATATGACCCCAAAGCCGCAATTTGGTTTCGCGTTTTCGAGTGACCCAGCCTCAATCAAACACCAACCACCATCACTACACCCCACTTCAGCCATTGCCTTCAACACAATGCAACCACAACCCCCATACTTACCACTAGACCAACTACGGTCTACTATGGTGGTCCTTCTTTATCGCCATTGATCAACGTCTGAACCCATAAATTTATGCCCCCTAAACCATACTTCGAACTATATCCGACGCTACATGACATCGAAGAACAAATGGCCACGATCAACATCTCCACCTCGGCCCCAAGCTTCTCTCCGTCACCTCCTCTACCTCTCACGGCCACTAGTACGTTGGAAATTAGTGTTTGAACGAAAGTTGATCAACTCCACCTTCCTTTTGATTCATAACCCTAAAAATCGCCAAACCACCTCTAAAAATCCCCAATCGTCGATATGAACTCGTCCATACCCTCTGTTCGTCAATCTGTGTTCCTTGAAATGCGATCAATACTCGACTACTCACTGTTTTTGGCCATTTTATGACACCTCACTCGATGAAAAATCTTGAAACTAATTTTAAAATAACCTATGAATCTCTCTAGTAGCGACATATAAAAATTCATTACGGCTTGAGAGTTATTGATTTTTAAAGGTGGAGAGGAGTTTATTTCATTGTTTTTGCAAATGGACAGAGATAAAGAAGAAGCAAAAAAATGGCAGCAAATCAAAAGTGAAGAAGGACGTATATATGAGTATAAATACATGGGCAACAACACCAATAAATAAGATCCCAAATTAAATTCAATAATCAAAGGGACAATGAAGACAAAGGTTAGGGAACAATGGCAGTGGAGGCAAGGAAGACAATGGTAGGTGAAGGGGGATAAAATGTTGGCTAAGTATTGGTTTTGTTCGTTTTTTATTTGGAAAGATTTTGGTACCCCGTTACACAATCCCGCATCCGCGTACGAGCTGCAAACGATAGAAAATAAAATACGATCACGTACAGAAATGTGACGTGATCACAAAACAATAATAAAATACACCGGTTATCAAGTTCTGTTAAATTTCAAAAATACCAATGTCTAACGTAAAATGCATCAAGCGACAATTTGAAATATTTTCTAAATTAAAAATTATAGAAAAATTATATAAATTCAAATTAGTACTAAAATGATTTTCAATTTATTTTTTAAAACAAAAATCGAATATTTGAAATTAATTAAATATTCGAAAGATTAAAATGAAAATATTCAGAGTCGTTACATTATCCCCCTTTAAAAGAATTTCTTCCTCAAAATTCCAAGGACGGATAATATAACGAAATTTAGACTGAATCCCAAAATAACCATTTTAAATGACCTTCTTTTACTTGTAGAACACTTCAAAATTTTACTTCTTTTCATTTAACTGTATCATACTTTTCTAAATCTTGAGAGTATATACAAAATTTTAATTTTAATTTATTTTCGAAAATTATTTATGAAAACACAGCTTAAGTCTTAGAAAAAACCGGTATAACACCCTATTGCATCCTGAGGATATATACACTACCTGATTCCAACTTTCTATTTAGAACTCAATTTGAGAATTAAATACCCAATTTTTATTTCAATACTCTTTTTGAAATGATACTATATATTTTAATCCACAGTAAATATATATATATATATATATATCCCGAGTAACCCCAAAATTAAACCAAAGAACTAGGTACTACCAAATAGTATTATATATCCCCTACCAGGAAGGGTAATACTTAAGAGAAGTGTTTACCATCCGAACACATCTCTTGCCCAATTTTTAGTTATTTTCGAGCCACTCGAACTAGCTAACTTAAAAGATTTTTATTCTTTTTCAAATCTACTTTTGAAACAATACTATATTTGTGTATCCAAATAAATAGTTTTAATAGAAATATCAATTTGCAATTCGCTTTGGGTACGTTCAGATTCGAACTCGTTACAATGGCAAAGAGAATAATTTACTAAGTGCACTACAACGTTCGCCTAAACAAACATCTAATCGTCACTTAGAAGATTATTCCGATCATCACAAAACAAATCGGGACTCATTCCCCAAGCCAATCCAAAGAAAACACACCTTATTTCAAAACTTTCTTTTCAAAAGTGTTTATTCTTAAAAATATTTTTAAGTGAACTATTACTACCATTTCCAAAATGTTTATACTCTAAAACCCTCTCAAGTAAAACTATTATTTCTTTTCCTATAAATTATTTGAAATAATAAGATGTATATTTACTTAAAAATCACTTTTTTGAAATATTTCAATTCATAAATACCTTAAATAATTCTTCTATTATGTTTTCTCAAACCTTGAAAACCATTTTCCAAAAGTACCAGAATTTAAGTCCTCAAAAATCATTTTACTTACAAAACATATTCTTATAAACCAGATTTATAAAATCAATTTTATAAATCAATTCCAAAATATTTGTATTAATGTATTCTAATTTTAATAAAAAACTTTTATTAAAGTGAAATTTTAACCCAACGTTGTCATCGAACGCCTTATAATCAAACTATGCAACTTAATTCATAAGGTATTCATTTCAATGTTCCCGAAACTCCTATCTACCCAACCTAGGTTTCAAAAAGGAAGATTCCAGATAGATCAACAAACAATAGTCAATGCGTAGAACTGGGCGAGCATGACTAACCAAACCCTAATGATAATAATTGAATATTATCACTTCCTAATAAACAAGCATAATAAAAAATAACTATACTGGTTTTTTAAAATTATTCATTATATATAAAATATACTCCTAGGTAAAATTATTTCATTTACCCATTTTAAAACAACTCTGTGTCGATTTGGCCTTGTTCAAGTGTTTTGGAATCCCTACCGATAACGTTGGTCAGACGCCTCGATCGGAATCCAAAATTCAAACTTAATAGAACAAACAAGATGGTGTAAAACATTTTTATGAAAATAACAAATAGGCATTCTTATACACACACACACACACACTCAACTCATTCAAGCATATTACTAATCCTATCTCTAATGAGTTACTCATTCTAGGGCATTGCTAACCCCATCTATAATGAGTTTACCCCACCAAGGCCTAGGTGTTCGCTCTACCTGAGCTCAGATACCACATGCAACGATTCCCTTTTCGACTCTTAGAAATCGACACTAATACATGCATGGTATTCACATACCGAATATCCAAGTGCTGGAAAGACAGATTGTTTGTGGTTAAAGAAATAGAAGATAAAATGGAATCTCATATCATGATGAGAAATATATATTATACACATGATCTTTACAAAAAGAAATAATCTTTATTATATACACAACATCAGAGTATACTAATCCATTATCAGTTTGGACAGTTATAACAATGTGTCCTTACAATTTCTGATAAATACAGACAAAAACCAGGAAAAATAAACAAGGGAAGAATATAAGTTGCGTGCATACGTTTTGGAGAATCCAGCTCGTATCCTGAAAGCTCCAAAGCATCCAACTAAATTTGGAAAATATGCTCGGGCTGACCCGAGCATTATAAAAGAATAACGCCCAAATTAGTCTGGTAAACCAGCGTGAGAAAACTTGAATCAAACCATATTGATTACTATATTTGAAACCTTTTCAAAATAAAAGGTATCTCGTAAGACCACGGCGCACATAAACACGGACGGGTTTTACCTTACGATAACCAAACCATTTTTATTATAAATCCAGTGATACGGTAATAATGTTTAGCATTTTAAAATAAATAAAGAATCATAGCTTAAATGGTTACATTAATTACATTCCAGCATACTAGGTTTTACATTCAAAACCGTAAAGGCACGTATAAAGAAATGGAATCCAACATGGCAAGGTAAGGGACTACCTTCCAAAAAGTACACCTCTAGAAAAATGCACCTGAGGCTGCAACTCATTGCACCTCTGCTATACAGAGTCAGTTGCCCCTTTAACATGACAGGCCGGATTACATCATCCCTCGACAATGTGGCTGCCTTAATTTTCCCCTCGGTGCCTATGTGCATACCAAGTTCGAGGAAACCGATCTAGATAAAGGAATGATTCTCCTAATGGGAACTACCCACATACGTCTGCTGCATCCCCTGTTTTAGCCATTTTTGGGTTGTGAGGCTACACTTTACCTTTTCCTCTTAGTAATTCCCAATTAGAATTCTAACACTGCCCTCCAAGCATCAATGTAATACCAGTATTCATCCATACAAGTTCGTTCTGGGACTGAATGAAACTAAAGGCATTACCTCAACTACATCCATTTGGGAATCACCTTCAGGATTAGTAGCAAGGAGCCCTTGCACTTCAATAACTTGATTCCATCATCTCGAACCTCTTCCAAAATGTAGAACATGCATATGGTTTTGGAGTGGTTACGGTATAGAGGCATCTCATATAAGTACACTCTTCCTGCTTACCGGTCACTCCAAAACCAAATCGTTAATTCCGATAAACTCAACTTCGGTTCTTTTAGAAATAATCAAACAATACATAAGAGTAGAGGTAACCTCCTAATTGTTAAGATAGCGGATTTCCTTATCATTTGTCCTAGGAGAACAAAACAAGTTTGTACGTATAGTATAGCACCACTGACTGTAACTATACTATACAAGCCCTATGTTTCTCCTAGATATTTCCAAAGTTATATCCTTTGGTGTTAAGTAGGAAAAGAATATTTCCCTGCCATCAAATTTAAGAAGGATTATTTATTTTAGGCCAAGTTGTTGATAGTCGGTTATGTAACTATCAATTAATCAAACATTCAAACAGAAATTACATTTTCCATGGAAACCACTAAGCCTCTTAAATCAATCTTTCATTAATTAAATCCCTTTTCAAAATATTTATCGAAATATTCATATACTTATCTCACTGGCATAAGTATATTCATAAAACATTATGAAAGATTTCTTATTTCACAATTATATTAATAGGATCAAAACAAATGTTATTTAAAATAGAGATAGGGATAACCCTAAAAACTATTCCTTTGGTGTTAAGCATATAACAATGTTTTATACCACCATAATTGAGAAGGTCAGTTAAGAGAAATCCAATCTCAATTTCCTTTTATAAATTTCTTCAATAAATAATTTTAATAAATCTCTTTCATTTATGAAAACCTTCTTTACTAAAATTCTAAATCTATTTATAAAACTTCTTTATAAATCTCCAAGTTTTTTTATAAAACTCTTTTATAAATCTCAAAAACCCATTTATAAAACTTCCTCTCGAAATCTTTTAAAAACCAAGCTTCTTTCCTAATCCCAAAACCTCTTTCCAATTTACGAACCCCTTTGATAAATCCTTTTTATTAGATAAAACCCTTTTAAAATCTTTCATTTAAAAATAATCCCTTTTATAAAAAAAATTCTTATTTAATTATAATGAATAAAAACTTTAACATCATAAAAATATAACTTTAAACATTTTCAATCATATAATAATTAACTAACTCCAAACAATATTAATAATAATTAATTATCTTTAAAACAATATTAATATATTAATAAATTAACTTTAAAGCATTATTAATATATATAAATTAATTAACTTTAAAATCAAATTAAAAAAAATTCTTTAAATCAATATTATTATAATAATATAT
This sequence comes from Allium fistulosum, assembly GCA_030737815.1. Classification (NCBI taxonomy): domain Eukaryota; kingdom Viridiplantae; phylum Streptophyta; class Magnoliopsida; order Asparagales; family Amaryllidaceae; genus Allium; species Allium fistulosum. The sequence continues at coordinate 780,486,920 of CM060907.1, forward strand.
TAACTTCAGAACAATATTATTATAATAATAAATAAACTTTTAAACAACATTATTATATTAATAAATTTACTTTAAAAATATTATTAATAATATAACAAATAACTTTTAAATAAGATAATCAACTTTAAAAGATAAAATAATTAACTTTAAATAATTAACTTTAAAATAATAACTTTAAAATAATAATTGAACTTTAATATAAGAATTAATTTTAAAATAATAATTAACTTTAAAAAAAATTATTATAAATAACTTTAAATAATATTAATGTATAACTTTAAACCATATTTAGAATATAATTTAATAATTTTAAACAATATTAACAATGTATAATTAAGTTAACTTTAAAACATTGTTAATAAAATAATTATTATATAAAACACTTTGCTAAAATAATAATTATATAAACATTTATAATTGTTTAAAATTGAAGTTGATTTATATCCATAGCTTTCTAAATTTAGAAAGAGGCTTAGCGGTCACAATGGTACTTAAACAAGTCACCATTAAGTTCAATTTAACTTCCCAAGTTAATAACTAGTACTTACATAATAAACATCTATGTAAACAAATTCAACAATTAACAGGTTAACAAATCACTTATTCAAATTGGCATAACAATTAATGACATATAATATTAGATTCCCAAAGATATAAAATAGCAGAACGGTGTTTTATTCTGCTAATTAAATGACCAATTAATTTAATTAACGGAATAGTGTTTTATTCTGCCAAATAGGTGCCCAAATTACCTTATTTAATTTACTTTAACGGTACGGTGTTCATTTGGCGAAATAAATAACACCCATTAAGTAAATGAATTTAATTTTGTTATTATTTAAAATAACGTAACTAATTCAAACCCTATTATTTAATCAATAATTTAAACATCACTAAATCTATCAACAAGTTAGACTACAATGTTAAATTCGTCAATACGTGTCCAACGCCATAATCTGTAGGTTAACTGGATTTATAATGAATGAAATATAATAGTTTATAATCAAATTAAAATAACTTAAAGAAAAATAATTCTCACCTTCAATACACTACGGCCCAAAGCTAAAACCTTACCCCGTGCAAGCCTTCCTTCTCCTTCCCTAAGTTTGACATCCATAAACGAAATTCCTAAAACCCACCTGCCTCGTCCAAATTCTTAACCACCCTACCTCGGCCAAAACTAGCTATCGCGTCACCTCTAGGAGCTTCGCCTTCCTTAGTCTTCCCTAAGGAATCCGACTCGAACCCAAGAGCTACATAACCATTATCTCCCCCAATTCTTTCGAATTTGCACTACCCTGGAACCCATCATGCACACCTATACGTGCACGTGCATAACCATCGTCCACCGCCATCCGACTATCCAAGGTCATTTGTAGGTCACACATCACCTCCACATCCCAACGACGCCTCCACCTTGAACCCAAAACCCCGGTAGCAAAATCTGACCCTAAAGCCACAATTTGATTTCGCGTTTTCCAGTGACCCTGCCTAAATCAAACACCAATCACCATTTCTACACCCCACATCAGCCATTGCCTCCAACACCAATGCGACCCCGTCCCCCAAACCTACCTCTAGACTAACTACGGTCTACTCCGGTGGTCCTTATTTACCGCCATTGATCAACGTCCGAACCGACGAATATATGCCGCCCAAACCCTACTTCGAACTATATCTAACACTATAGGACACCAGAGAACAAATAGCCACAGTCAACATCTCCGCCTTGGCCCCAAGCTTCTCTTTGTCATCTCCTCTACCTCTCATGGCCACCGGTTCGTCGAAAATTAATTTTTAAATGAAAATTGATCAACTCCACCTTTCCGTCGATTCATAACCCTAAAAGTCGCTGAACCACCTCTATTAATCCCCAATCATCGATATGAACCCATCCATATGCTATGTTCGTCAATCGGTGTTAGTCGAAATACGACCAATACTTGACTGTTCACAATTTTTGGCAATTTTCTAACACCTTACTCGATGAAAAATCTTGAAACTATTTTTAAAATAAACTATAGATCAAAACACACAATTCTCTAGTTGATGGCATCTAAAAATTCATTACGGTTTGAGAGTTATTGATTTTTAAAGGTGGGGAGGAGTTTATTTCATTGTTTTTGCAAATGAACAGAGATAAAGAAGAAGCAGAAATAATGGCAGCAGATCAAAAATGAAGGACGTATATATGAGTATAAATACATGGGTAACCACATCAACACACAAGATCCGAAATTAAAGTTAATAATCATGGGGACAAAGAAGACCAAGGGCAGGGGAACAATGTAAGTGGAGGGAAGGAAGACAAAGGCAGGTGAAGGGGGACAAAATGTTAGCTTGAGTATTGGTTTTTTTTATTTAGAAAGATTTTGGTACCCCGCCACACAATCCCGCATCCGCGTATGAGCCGCGAACGATAGAAAATAAAATACGATCACGTATAGAAATGTGACGCGATCACAAAACAAAAATAAAATACACCGGTTATCAAGTTCTGTTAAATTTCAAAATACCAATGTTTGATGTAAAATACGTCAAGCGATAATTTTAAATTTTTTTCTAAATTAAAAATTATAGGAAAAATCTATAAATTCAAATTATAACTAAAATGATTTTCTTTTTCTTTTTGAAAAACAAATCGAATATCTGAAATAAATTAAATATTCCAAAAATCAAAACGAGAAAATTCAAGGTCGTTACACTTATCATGGGGATTTGACCTTGAGGTTGCTCAGAAAATCATAGCCCCATAAGTAGTGGATAACACTTATCGGTTATATCCTATATAACTCCTAACCTTATAGTCTTTGCCCTAATTTTAACTATGACCTTGAGTTTTCTCAATAAGGCATAAGAGATTATTCACTCTGATCTATCATTTCACGATGGCCTAAGGACAAATTATTTACACCATGAGTTTTCTCAATAAATTCAAGTAATGTCCTTACCCGTTTAGAGACATACTAAATAGTACTGCATATGATTGCATTGGCTGAGTTTGGTCAACAATCAACACATATGCAACTATCTACCTAATATGTAAATGATAGAGGGCAACATTATTTAAGAGTCACAATCTTAGTAATTTAGAATGATGTCGATTTATAAATAATATATTTTCTATGAAATACCCGCATGATACAAGTGTCAAACACATCTGATATCACAGCATACGTACACTACATATGTATTTATTTTAAAAATCTAGTTTGGGTTTATTTTCAACTACATATACATATTGCTTATGTATATACATATAAGATTAATTTATTTATAACTTCAATAATTAATTAACTCATATATTACATATATAAGTTTATATGTATTTACTTAATTAATTAAAGTATGTAATAAATTAATTAATTTAAAATTCCACAAATCTTAAATATTAATTCAAATTCAAATGAATTGCTATATAATTATAACATCTATATTTATGTGTTTATTTACTCACACACACACACGCATATATATATATATTATAACATTAATACTATATATACATAATCAATAATTTGGAGAATTTTTATTTACTTTCTTAAACAATTTAAGAAAATTATACAACTATAACACTTATAGTTGTATACATATATCGGTATATATATAATAATAATTAATTAAATAAATAATTTAATCAAATATTAACTTTCAAAAATTTATTAATAATTCTTAAAATAATTTTGAGTAAATTCTAAGTTCATATTATACATATGTATATCATAACACTTACAATATACATGTTTGTATTTAAAACGCTTTTAAATTCATAATTTTATAACATTTATAAAAGCCAATCATTTGGTCCCGGAATTTATACATATATCGGTGATATGCTCAGTTTTGTTAGAGTTATGATTGAGATTACCCCCTTGCACCTCCTTCCCTCTCGCCTATCCGTTGCCCTTTCTGGCAGTCGTGTTGGGCGTGTTGACATTGAATATCAGTGGTCTCCTCCGATCTGTACTCTCTGCCAATCATTTGGTCATAATGCTTCTGATTGTAAACATCGTCCTGTTGATGGTGTAGCCAACCCTTCGCCTCCCAAAGCTCCCATTCAGAAGCCTCCTTCCCGTATTTAGAAAGTTAAACCCTCTGCTCTGGTCCCGGAAGCTCCTCCTTCGGATATTCCACCTATCCCTCAGATTGTTCCACCCGATCAGGATGATGCTCCTGTTTTTGAAGATGTTGACTCTGTTTCCAGAGTTGTGAGTCCTATCATGCCAGCTTCTCCTACCAATCCTTATGAGCTTGTTGATTTGGACGGTGGTATTGAGTTTGGTATAGCGAATCTTTTTCCCTTATACTTTTCTTTTTTGCTATTTCTTTTTGTGCTATTTCTTTTTGTGCTATTTCTTTCTATCTACTCTATTATATAGCATCTCCCTTGTGTGGATTGTAATGTGTAGTGTGAGTTCTTGTAGTTGATGGGGTACTTTTGCCTCTCACCTGTTCTTATATGGTCATTAATATGAAGTGGACGGTCTACTTAAAAAACCGGCTAACTTTGCTAAAAAAACATTTATAAAAGCCTTATATTTAAATTGAAATTTTAAATCCAAAATATATTTTGTCATAATGAAATATCATATTTAAAAATCATCCCAAGACCCAAAACAGTTTTGGGCCTTGCACTTGGGCTAACTTTGTGGCTTTCTTCTATCCTTGGGTTAGGCCAGAGCCAGGCAGGGGAGGGTACTGGTTACTCTAACCCTTAGCCTTGAACACTTCTTTCAAGACACTTGTTAGATAGAAAAGTCCATTAGTTGGCCTAAATGTTGACTAATTTTTTATATAAACCAATTAGGCTCTGATACCAATGTTGGATCAGGTCCGTTTTGCACCTGGTTATTTGGGGTAAATAGCAAAACAATTCCTAGATGGATCTTTGTTGGGATAATATAAATAAATAATATTTTATTAAACCTTTTTTAGTGTTTCAAAACTGTTATTTTGCATCTATATTGTATTTTATGAACTTTTAACTTATGTGCATTTTGACATGTAATGATATATGCAATACAAAGCAATATATATAATTATGCTAAGAATGTGTATAAAATACATATATATACAAATGGTTATTCGTATTTATAACCAACATATGCATAAATATAGGATACTATACATATGTATATGAGGTCCTTTATATACATATCAGATGTGCGTTCATGTGTATAAATATATACATATGTTTAAATGTATTAAAATATATGTATGTATTTTATATACATACACACACGGAGATATGTATGTATGTATGTATGTAACACATACATACATACACACACACACAGATACATACATGCATACATACATACACACACACACACACACACACACACATATATATATATATAACATAAATATATGTTATAGATGACATTTTGGGCCAATTACATATACTTAAAGGTAATTTGTATCTAAAACTTTATATGTATGTATATGTGTGTGTCCTATCAGGGACCACTAACTCAGCTAGTTAGTTTTATGGCGCTTTAGACTAGCTCCAGAGGTCATGGATTCGAACCACTAAAACATCAAAATGAGTGCTCTACTTGAATAAGTACCACAGTTACTAAAAAAATATATTTATGTGTGTATAATGTATAATATATTTAATAAAAATTTCGAAATGTACATGCATACATACATATATATTCATACATAAATATACATACATACATATGTACGTACGTAGGTACATACATATATATCTTACTAAAATACATAGTATCTTTTATTTAAAATATGTTTTACTAAGTCAAATAAATATTGTATTGAAGAAAATTACATAATTTAAAATTTAAAATTATATATATATATATATCATCAAGGACCACTAGCTCAACTAGTTAGTGATATGGCGCTTTAGACCAGGTTCTAGAGATCATGAATTCGAACCACTAAAACATCAAAATCAGTGCTCTACTTGAATAAGTACCACTCTTACTATCAATACACACACATATCATATTTATAATATATTTAATAAAATTTTGAAATATAGACACTCACAAAATTACATATACTTATACATCGACATACGCACACATAGATATATATATATATACAAAATATATTTTATTTAAAATATGTTTTCTAAGTCAAACGAAAATTATACTAAATAAGATTACATAATTTAATAATTTAAATTATATGTAAAAAAATGGTTAAAAATTTATGAAATATAAATATAATATGTAAAAAGTGTATATAATTAATAATAATGTATATAGTTAACATTACTTTAATTAATATATACATACATACAAATACATATACATATACATACACACACATAATAAAGTTACTAAACTGAAAATAATTTTAAAAAAATACAAAAGGGTGGAAAATATATTTAGAATATATATTTATTTATTTAACTTAATTAAAATATAAATATATATAATTTGTAAAACCAAAAATGGATTTACTTAAATACATATAATATGTTTTACATTATGTATTATTATATTTAAATATATTTTATTATATTTGAATTAAATCTATTATGGTCGTGATCCAAAACGACTTTTTTTGTTATTAATTTAAAACCCTATTTAAATTAAGTGTATATATATAATATTAGATACTAATTAAATAAGAAAATATAAAATTATACTCATTGCCAAAATGCATAGATAAGAGTTAGGCATATTATGTGGGTCTAAATAAAAGTTACCTTTTAATCTCGCTTGTTCGTCACACGTTGATCTTATAGTCTTCAATTGGAGTCGGTATCCCACCTACTTGAGTTTGCCCCACTCACATTAGAAAACTAAATAGGGAGGCCTTTTATTTTGGAATAGTAGAGAAGAGGGTTCGGCCATAGTGGTGAAGGGAGTTAGAAAGACTTGTGTGAATAAATGAAGCGGAGACTTTTTTGGATATAAGAGTATGAGATGGATCGTTTAGCTAAAATACATCTACTTTTTACTCATTCCCCCAATCCATACCACTCCACCTCATCATATATTTCATGTTCAACCCCTACCTCAATTTCAAATTCAAATTGTTTGGCCACTATATGTATATTACATATATACACGCCTACACACACACTATTTAAATCGATATTTAAATAAATTTTATATCAAATCTTATTTAATATTAATGTGTATATGTGACGATTATATATACACCCAAATAATTACTAGGATCACCCCAAAATTTTCTAAAACCAACACTAAAATAACTAAAGGCATCCAAAGCACTAAAAGCACTCAACAATTAATATAACGGTTATATCAGTTAATTTGGTTACTTATAACACATCATAAATCAATTAAATCGAGTGATATTTCAAAGACTACGTAGATTTGGTTGTGTGACTCACATTTGTGAGTTCGATTAGCGATTAATGTCAAACACTTTGAATATTAATGTTCACACGTCACCTTTGCTGATGGTGTGACATTTGGCCAAACTTATCGCTTGTGAATTTTCAAGGTGAAATCGTGTTTTAAATTTTTTAAGCAACACCTTTATGCAATGATATATTATATGCACATTCTCTTCGTCATCACTATATCACTTTCGATATCTAGAGCTTGGTCTTGATCCAAGCTCTAACAATTTTCGTATGCAACTATATAGTCCATCTACAAAGCTCTTGGTTCAATAGTAACATTTATTATTAACCGATATGCTCTGGCTAGAAACTTTGACTTTGATTTCACCATAGGCGGCCGTGATACTACCCTCTTACAATAAAGAAGACGATTTCTTTATTGAATAATATTTTACTTCGAACGCTTTAACTCAGACCTAACTATAGTTATTTATGAACGTTATGCCATGATTCAACTGTAATCAAAGTGGTGAATTCATGTTAAAGTCCACAATATTCTCAAGTCAAAAGGGTTGTGTAAATCATCACACTAAGATTCCCTATTTGATATAATTATTATTAACCAACAGGAAACTTTTGGTTGAGTCGTTATGTAATTATCTAATAACCACAAGTACATAACCCCTTAATGCCCTAAATAACCATGAGTAATACATTATCCAATATTTGGAGAGCATTAAGTACACTGAACTCAAAGGATGCATTGATATCCTTTTTTCTCAAAACATGGAATTGTTAAAATGAAGTAACAATTAGTTTAAAATTCAAAATCATCGTTACAACATGTAGCTGCAATCATATGCTACTCTATTTAAGGATTTTCTACTTATAATTGTTTAATGATTTTACTCATTATTTTATCACACAAAACAATACACACACACACACATATATATATGTAATAGAAAACAAAAACAAGAAGCCTACTCCTACATTAGAGCACTTCACGTAGAGCCTTGCGAACCATAGCTCGAACCGAAAAAGAGTATTCAAAGGTCGATCTACTAATCCTAACGTGTACAAATTAGGCACTTTCAGCAAGGTAATTCCATAATCATAGATTTAACTATGCCATCTAAACCCTTTAATATATTTATATGTTCGGCAATGAAAAAACAAAATCATTATATATATATATCTGTGTCTGTATGTATTATTTATATACAAATAACTACTATATCTTAAATCAATATACATATATTAAACAATTATATGTATATAAATAATACATACATATATACATATACATACATACATACATGAATACATACATACATACATACACAAACACACACACACAGATATATATATATATATATATATATATATATATATAAAAGCATCAGATTTAACAGCAGAGATAAAGTATAGATAAAAAGTGGTTATGATTTAACTTTGAAATGGACATCAGATAGTGAGAATTTTGACACCTCGATCTTAATAGAGAGACGGTAAGTTCTATGTTACATTAACTGAGGATCCCATAATTTATTTCACCCACCTTCTATTTCCTCCATATTTTTTCCTTTATCGCTTTTTATTTATTCATCACTCACCTTAAGCCTCTCGCAACATCCTTTCTCTTCTCTGTAAAATCGCGATTTGGACAAATCAGAAACTACATCCTTATATTTTTCACAAATTGGGTAAGATTCTTGCACTACTTCTTTTTAAATGTTCTAATCCATGTTTTTTCTACAAGAATGGTGGAACTTTTACGTATACTTCCTATCTTCACTTATTTCCAATCAAAAAATTACTTATTACTTCAAGGTGGCACAAAGTTTGAATTGAACATATGAACGACGAAAAACTTTAGGTAAAGAGAGGTCGATCCAAAGAGCAGTACATACTCCTTTTAAGTATGTGTTGTATATAATTTTATTAGCTCAATAACTTGACTACTTAAATCACTTAATTGAGAATTGTTTTTTTCCATCTTAAAGTTAAAAAATTTTATGACCTCGATTTTATAAATGTTAATGTTTTTTATATTGTTATCTAAAGTAGATATTTCATTATATAGTCGTTTCATCATCATAATATATGTTCACATTAAGCTGTTAAAACTAAAAGTGCATTATTGCTATGATTTAATTGTGGTTGATTGATGGACGGGTGTAAAAACCCATACTTTAATGGGCCTAAATTTCAATAAAAATCGAAATCCAAGTCCATCAATGCACAGATCGTTGGATTTGGTACATGCAAATAAGCATGAGTGTTATCAGAGATTTATAGAAATCTAAATTCACAGTGGAAATTATAATAGGATAAGAATACTGATTATGACTACTACATTGGAATTAATGGTATTCTTTGGATAACAGATTGTCACATCAGCATCTTGCATGAGAGAAAAGAAGACTTCTTCAATAACTAAACACATCCAGCTCCAGTGACCTGTTCCTCTAAATCTATCATGGGGTCAGAAAAACATTCTGGTGATTGGAAAGTCTATAAAATGTCCATAACATAAATTTATACCAATTGGTTTCTATTTAATTGTCATGTCTAGTAAGGTTAGCAATATCTAACCTTGCATTGCACACACGGTTACTTACCTACCCATTCCTAAGGTACAAAATATTAATGAAGCCTTATCAACCACCCAATAATTCCATACCCATTTTCCACTTAATACTTTTTAATATGAAGCGACCTTCTACTCTAACCACATAATATTTTTAAATGAGAAATAGTCCGATTTTGCCATTTAAGATCTCAATGGAGGTAGACTCCGTCGATTAATACCTATTTCCAAGGTGGACTTCTAGCATCGTCATTATTGGTCTATTGGTTCTAACTACAGAGATCTTTAACCACTATATATGGCTTTATAATTTAAAATAGTCATATCACTAGTTCATCTATCGTTATTAAAATTTTAGCAATGTAAGAGACTGTACCCAAGCCACTTAATACCTCATTAATAAGGATTAGGCAGGCCTCTGACCATTTAATATCTATTTATAGGTAGGCCTTTGTCATTTAATAACTAACCTCAAGGCAGACTCCTCACTAGTACTATCTAGCTGACATTGCTTGGAAATCTCATTGGGCTACTTAATACTTCTTTTATAGGATAGAGGTGGACCTTACAGCCGCTTAATACCTCAAACCTGAAGCAAACCTCTCCCGAGATATCCAGTATCGCTTTTATAAATATAGAACCTTGTTAGATTACTTCTTTCCATAGGAGATGGGCCCTAAGATAGCCACTTAATTCCTCAACACTGAAGTAAACCTTTTTAGAGATATCCTTCACCTCTCCTAATTCCAAATTAGCACCATTTAATTCATTCCAATTAAGAAAGCAAGTCTAATCTCTCACGTCGTTACAGATCCAAGGATCGGTGATATTCATATCAATAGTAAATGCACCTGACTGCTGGCAGCCTCAAAGTGAAGTGCAGTCCTCCATCAAGTGACTCTACTGATCTCGCACCACTAACCTACTAAGTCCAATTAACCGTCCTAAGTCTTTACTTATTCTATCTTAGGTTGACATTGGACTTAGCTTACTAATGCCCTTTTTATTTAAGGAAATAAGATTTACCTTAAATACTTATCTACCCATAAATCCCTTTTAATGCTTATAAATGTCAAATTGTCCATAAGATCCTAACGGACATTTCCTAAGACATTGATGTATAGTTACTATTTTCAATTTAGTAACCTTTTTATTTCAATTTCATTTTTATCAGTCCCATTAATCCATTTGTCTCTGTTAATTGTAACCCTTAATTTAATACTATGCATTATTTCTCACCGATTGCCCATTAATTTTGGTTACAATCTTTTATTCCCTATTATTAATTAATAGGAATTCCTAATTTATTTCCATTAATATGAATTGCTACCTTTTCTAATTTAACAATTCACTTCCCTAAATATAATATACTAACGAAACGTTAAGCATAAATAACGCATGAATAAACGCTATTCTTCTTTATTAACGTAATAAATACATTTAAACAACCTAATAAAACTACATATTCGTAACCAAATATATTCTAGTCATAAATATGTAACTAGCATATGCTTTCCATATTTAACTTGCTGGAATTAAATTCCCTAGGAAGATTTTCCATTATGAGTTCCATAAATTGGTTCAACATAAAAAGGAAAGATTGACTCTGTTTGAAATTACAAGGAATGTAATTATTTTTAATTGGAATAGACAATGTAACTATAGAGAATCTGTACTTTACACATCTCTTCTCTTTTTGTTTGTGGGTATTCCTTGTTAAATCTAACGTCGCCCTTTTGAATGAAAAGTGGAAAGAGTAAACAAATTTATAAAAGTCAAACAGATATTCTTCCTACAAATTAAACTATGGAAAATCTACAACATAGCACAAATTGGACAATAATCCAAAAATACTATTTTACACCCAAGTACAGATTTAGAATAAAAATATACAACATTCAAATTCTAAAATCTTTGGGACTGATTTCTAGATTTAGATGTAAACATATTTCAAATTAGATCTAAAACAAGAATATGTAGGCAATAGTTTCCTACACTAATTTAAGCCTACAATTCACATATAAAATTGACTTAGGCATAAAAATCAAGCGTATGCCAATGGAATAGATTTAAAATCATAAACAATATATAAAATTTTCCACTCATTTTTTAAAAGCGATCCAAATCTCCAGATCTGAAGTAGAACCTTGGATTCATCTCCAAATCCTTTTAATCTAAGAAATATGTTTAAAAGGGGTAGATACATATATTAGACTGCATATCTGAGAAGAGATTTGGGATTGGGAGAGAAAATAGACATAAACATATATAAATTACCATTATACGCGTATAGTCGATTCTCTTCTCTTCTTTTTATTAGATCTCTATTTTCTCCAATTTATATAAATTAGATATAAATATCTTATTTTTATAATTTAAAAAGAAAGTGGAGAAGAAGTAATGGAAGAGCTTCATTGCTCTGTTCAAAAAAATACGAGAATAGAAGGAAGAGTTAGGCCTGTATTTATAGGTGCTAGAATCAACAAAAACCGATAGATCAAAATATAATAGATCCGGGCCATTGGGCCAGTGAAACCCTAGCTGCCGCATTAAGAGCGGTCGACCACCCCTACCCCCTTCAAGGGGTTGACCGCCCTAGGTCGATCGGTACACTAAGTGGGTCAACCTGTGGACCCCATTCAATTAATAAAAAAAATTAATTTCTTAGATGAATTATTTCTGTTCCCAATTCGTTTTTCGTTCGTAATTTCTTCGTTTGAACTCCGATCGCAAAACTCCAAATATGAAAGTTGCTCAGAATTTCACCACAAATTCAATGATATAAGTTTCGTGGTCAAATTCCATCGTTTGCATAAATTCCATTTTTGAAGCCTAATTAATTAACTAACTAACTGATTAAATAACTAACGCCAAATTACGGGGTGTTATATTCTTCCCCCTTAAAAATAATTTCATCCCCGGAACACCAATGACTAAGTCATGATTTTGGCTCATAATTATGCTAAACTACACAACCAATTTTGCAACCAAACATGTATAAGTGCATAATGTATTGTTGTATCACCATACAGAAAATATGTGTGCATAATAATTCTAAATCGAATCCTCCTATATGAATGCATTTTGGAAAAATATGGTGCAAACAACTAATATGTATACTGGTAGTTCTATATGTATGTAGCTTTTGAACAATCTTTTCAACCAAAAGCCCATACTCCTACAAATAGAAGTTTGAAGCAACCAATTTTTCATCCAATTCCTACCATCCAAAAATTTAACGCGTCGAAAAATTATTTCCTAAACTTTACTCTTAGACCGAAAAAAGAAATTTAGGTGGAGAATTTAACATTCTTACCACTCTATAATCATCCTATTCCCATAGTACAGCGGAAATTTTCTCACTGCCCCAGATTACTCCAAATTTTCCATGCACAAAACGCATTAGGAGGCTTATTTTCAGGCTCTAAAACGGAAATGAGTCTAAAAATAGACTCGCGTGCGTCATCGACAAGGTATGGAAATAGAAATTACAAGGCTAAAACGGCTTTTCCCTCGTTATCATTTGCATATAAGACATCGTTGATCCTAATGCACCACTAAATCTGCAAATTCTAACTCTATTTGCCTTCCCTACACTTAACATGTGGCCTTCAAAATTAAATATTTCACAAAAATCTTTTTCACTTTTCAAATTTGCACGTCATTTGAAAAAAAAAATCTCAAAAATATTTAGACACGCATTTCCTCTTGAAATCAAATTTTTGAACAAAAATTCTAAAAATAATTTAAGAGCCAAGAATAACTAAAACCTAAAAACTTTTTTTCCAAAGAGAAGCTTTTCAAAATGTTTCCTTTTTAAAATTTTGATAAATTAAACCACAATTTCAGTGTAGTCGGAAGTCGGTTATGCGCTACATGCATAAACTAAATTCTAAAATTCTACAACTAACCTTTACCCATAAACTTGTCATTTTATTTAAAAATGTCATCATGCCCAATTACCTAAAAATTTTAGCTTTTAAGAAACTTGAGCAATGACCCGTGATGCCAAAACAACTTTATCATGTCGTTCGCTAAAATTTTCTAACTATTCTAAACTTCCAGTCTTATATTGCATTTACTGTTAGTTAAGTGTTTTTTATGAGATTTCCATATTTATACTGCTTCTTCACTATGTATATATAAGAGCGGTTTGCATGTCCAGAAATAATAACACAGTAAATAAATATGAATTTATAATACCGTACGTGCCTTTTACAAGAGACAACTAACAGTTACGACCCAAACAACATAAAAGAAAAGAACAAACGTTGAAAGGGAAAATACAACAACACCATAAAGCCTAAAATAATGCTTACAAACTACGAGATGCCTTGCTCTGCTGCTGGAGCTCGATCCATTGCTGCGACACTTGAATGGTCGTAGCATGACAGTTATACACCCAATCTCGCGTTAGCGCTGGTGTTGCTAACATCTTTGGAATTGCCATCTTCCTTAGGAAGAATCTAATGATGGTAGAAGGAACCTTCTACAAAATTGCCTCTCCAAGGAGGTTCACTCGTATTACCTAAAGACGAGAGTGGATAGGTGAAAACCGAAAGTGACTCTATGGAGTGAAAATCCTTGATCAACAAATTGCATCATAAGGGTGCGGGTCCAATTGACGGCGATGCTGCCAATACTAACATTGGTGGTTTTCTGCACTACGAGATAAATTCGATCGTAACGTCCCATCTTAGAGATGATGTTATGCTGAATGATGCGCACAACCTGATGGGCAGTCAGACATGGATTATCCGTCTTCCAAACACCAACATCCTGGGAAAAGATCTACTACAAAATCTTTGAGTCGGTCACTTCAAAATCATCCAAGTCCCCGTCCTTCGTGGAGGCCTCTAAAATCTCAACGAGATCATTTTTAGTCAGCTCAATCAAGATACCCTTCACTTCCGAACGAATCGAACTGTTGCCTCCATCAAAATTTTGCTCCAATAGGACATCGAAAAGACAGATGCAGCACTAGTAACATTCCCGCTCAAAGGTCTCGAAGTAGAGGATCGGTGAAAATCCTACCGCGACAAATAGCTCTTCTACCCCAAAAGCGACGAAACCTTTTGCTCATTCCGGTCCAGCCAAGTAGCTCTTGAGGGTTGAGACCATAATGGTGCGAGGAAAAACCGGCAGTGTGGAAAGTTATTTTGGGCTAAGCAGTGGTCGAAGGGAGGAAATAGGGTTTAGGTCCGGAGTGGTGGTGGGGCGAGATCTAACGTGTAAAACCAACACAAGGGGAAGGCATGGTTGCTGCTCCTAGGGAAAAATGGCATCGCTTAAGGGAGGAACAGAAGAGAGAGGCTGATACTTGGAGGAGGAGGATGGAGATTGGGTTCGGCTTGTTGAGAAAGGAGGAACGAAAGAAAGCAACTGGGGGAATTCGGACGCGACTTTTATAGTCTCGTTCCAGGTTTAAGTTGTGCCAAAACTTGTTAACTAGTAGACCACTTTAGGTTTACCGCTAGGTGGTCAACCGCTAGACTAGCTTTAAGCAATAATTGAACCTAGACCCAATTAGGGTTCGATTAAACAATAATAATCGTTTCGCACCGTCTCCTTCGATTCAACACGATCCGAAAAATTCCCGTCCTCATCACGGCGGTGTCAAAGTCTTACTGCCTAGTCCCAAACCATGCTACAACAATTCATAATAGTCCTAACAAAATTGCTTCGATCAACAACAATCCCAAAAGCCCAAAAATATTCCAACCGCTATTTCCTGCCTACTTTGCATAGAGATATTTCTTCCAATAGCTGGTGGTACAATAGCACATCAAACAACATACCCCAATAAAAATGAATGTCATTCCTATTTTGTCTATACCTTAAAGAGAGAAGATTCTAAAAATATCGATTTTATAAACTGAAAAATCACTGAGCTAAATATATGCTCCTTTATACTCGTTTCTAAATAATAGAAACTATTTCATACCATAACTTCCCCTAAAAATCAAACTTATATATATAAATATTTTAGGGTTTCCAAAAACCTTTTTAAAAAAAACATAAATTTCCCAAATTGGAAAACTATGTCCTTGCCAAAAATCAAAATCAAGCCTTTACTGATATATACATATAAATATTTAAGGGTTTCAAAAATTAATCTTTTATAAACTAAAAATTTCTTAATACGACCAATGTAATAGTATACGTGTTTCTTCACAAATTAAAATTTCAAAACTTTCCCAAAACATGCCAAAATAAATCCTTGGAAAAAGAAATCCTTTGAAAACCCTTTTTCCAAAATCTAAGGCATTTCTAAAACATTATAAAAATTCTCTCATAGGTTTTAAATTAAGGAATTGAAATTAATTATTTAAATAAAAATTCGGTTTGCTATCAAAGAGATGATCAATGAATGCACCACAGCAAAAACTTGCCTTTAGACAATTAAGAGATACAGACTCTAATTTCCTGCCCATCTGAAATAAATGTGTGTCTCCAACTGAAACTCATCATCAAAATCCAAAATCATATGGTACCATCAAGTCGAACACCTCCTTTCTCCAGGATTCTGCCATAGCCATACTCATGCTCTTCAGCATCAATGCCTTACGCATAGCTAGCACTCCGTGGGGTACTTCAAAGTCGGCGTAAAAATATTAACTCTAAGACATTTTCAACCAATAGTTGCTTTGCCCATTCCTTCGGAGTGGAACTACAACTACTTCTATAGTCGGAATTACTAGAATCTAACGTAAAAATACAATAATACTAGATAGAAAATACGAATGCGTTCTCCGAATTTATCCTAATTCCTCTGATCTACTAACCTTAGCTTTGATACCAAATGTAACAACCCATACCTTAATGGGCCTAAATTTTGATAAAAATCGAAACCCAAGTCCATCAAAGCACAGATCGTTGGATTTGGTATCTGCAAACAAGCATGAGCATTAAGACTACTATCTTGGAATTAATGGTATTCCTTGGATAGCAGATTGTCACATCGACATCGAGCATCGGAGAAAAGAAGACTTTCCCAACAACTAAACACATCTAGCTCCAGTGACATGTTCCTCTAAATCTATCATGTGGGTTGTAATGAGGAGGGGGTCAGAACAACATTTTGGTGACTGGAAAATCTATAAACTATTTATAACATAAATTTATACCAATTGGTTTCCATTTAATTGTTATGTCTATTAAGGTTAGCAATTCCAATCTAATCTTACATTGCACACATGATTACTTTCCTACCCATTCCCAAGGTACAAAATACTAACGAAGCCTTATCAACCACCCAATACTTCCATACCCATTTGCCACTTAATACTTCTAAATATGAAGTGGGCTTCTACTATCACCACATAATCTTACCATCAGTCTTCACTTCAACCCTATCGAAACCATGAAGAATATAGAAGAGGGATTCATAAGGAATGATAGCACTGACAAAACCTTTAGAAGGAGTCGAAGGGACGCTTCAGAAAAAAATTAGAAGAGCCGAGCACTTTCGAAGAGGTCGAAAGGTGACAGAGCCACCCTTTTTGCTTCAGTAAATCCCTTCCGAAGCAATAACTTCCGCACGCCTAAAGGAGTTTCAAATGTGTTGAAGCTACCTTTCGAAGGTGACAGATGGAAGGCTTTTGCATGAGCACTAACCCTTTCGAAACATTGGTTTTGTCATCATTTACCTTCCGCAACAGAATATATAGCCAATGCTACCCCTTTGAAAGCATATATTTGCCTTTCGAATCGGTTGAAACCATCCAATTGTAAAGGAAAGTTTACTTAAGTTCAATATAGCATTCTCATATACTAGAAGATGGTGGTTTCGCATCAGTCAACATGTATGCCTTCGAAATCTACCTTCCGCGTTTAAACTTTCTGCTATTTTCCGACTCCTTTAAAGATACACCTATCGATGAAATGGTAAGCTCACATCTTTTCTTACTTGCAACAGCATAGCAACATAAAGTGGAGAGCGCATCTACCCCTCTCGATGAAGTCGAAAGCAATCAAGTTCTATTTTAAAGCAAAGTAGAAGTATGCCTAAAATTTAGCAACAACGAAAGATCATCAAGGTACTCCTTTCGACAAGGTCGAAAAGTCTGATTCGAAAGGGTTTAACCGGTGCCTATAAATAAGACCCTAGGGGTCTTGTTTAGGGGATCCAATTTTCATTCACTCCAAACTTATTCTTTCTAGAGTTTGTAAACCCTAATTCTAAAATTAGATTGGGAATTTGATTTCATTGTATCACTTAAACTATTAGCAATAAAGGAAAATATTATCATTGCAAGTTTATGGCATTCGTGGATGTGATAGCTAATTTAAGGTTCCCATGTGATTCTGACTATGATCTGCATATTTCAACATGATCGAAAGGCTAACCTTCGAGGAAGTCGAAACCTTTTAATTCAACTAGTATCCTTAGAACATTAAGTCCTAACCTCGAGTCACCTTGACCACTTCGAAAGGATCCTAAACCAATTCAGCTAGATCAAAGGTATTATAAAAAGGGATTCAGGTGTTTCGACCATGTCCAAAGGTTTTATAGAAAAGAGTTTCAATTGCCTCAACCTTCTCGAAAAGTGGACTTAATGGAGTCGAAAAGTTTTAGCTAAAGTTTTAGCTACCTCTATCAGTTCGAAAGGGGGTTTCGAAAGGTTCACTAACACTTTAAACTTTGTTTTGGGGTGTTGACAAGTTTTCTTGTTAACACATAATACTTTTAAAAGAGAAATAGGCAGACTTTGCTATTTAAGACCTCAATCGAGGTAGACTCCATCGATTAAGGCCTATTCCCAAGGTGAACTTCTAGCGTCATTATTATTGGTCTATTGGTCCTAACTACAGAGAACTTTGACCACTATATATGGTCTTATAATTTATAATGACCATACCACTAGAGCATCTATCATTATTAAAGTCTTAGCAATGTGACTGATTGTACCCAAGCCACTTAATACCTTATTAATAAGGACTAGGCAGGCCTTTGGCCATTTAACATCTATTTATAGGTAGGCCTTTGCCATTTAATACCTAACCCAAGGCAGACTCCTTACCGGTACTATCTAGCTGACATTGCTTGGAAATCTTACTGGGCTGCTTAATACTTCTTTTATAGGAAAGAGCGGACCTTACAACCGCTTAATACCTCAAAACTAAAGTGAACCTCTCCCGAGATATCCAGTATCACTCTTATAAATATGGAATCTCATTAGATTACTTCTTTCGGTAGGGAGGCGGGCCCTAAGATAGCCACTTAATACCTCGATACTGAAGTAAACATTTTTAGAGATATCCCTCACCGCTCCTAATTCCAAATTTGGATCATTTAATACTTTCCAATAAAGAAAGCTAGTCCAATCTCTCATGTCGTCAAGGGTCCTAGGATTAGTGATACCTCACATCAGCACCCGACTACTGGTAGCCTCAAAGTGAAGGTCAGTCTTCCGTCAAGTGACTCTACTGATCTCGTATCACTAACCTACCAAGTCCAATTAGCCTCCTAAGTCTTTAATTATACTGTCATAGGTTGACATTGGACTTAGCTTATTAATTCCCTTTTTATTTAAAGCAATAAGATTTATCTTAAATACTTATCTACCCATAAATCCCCATTTAATGCTCATAAATGTTAATTTGTCCATAAAATCCTAACGGACATTTCCTAAGACATTTATGTATGATAACTAATTTCAAATTAGTAATCTTTTTATATCTATTTCATTTTTATCAGTCCCAATAATCCATTTGTTGCTGTTAATTGTAACCCTTAATTTAATACTATCATTTCTCGCTAATTACCCATTAATTTAGATTACAATCTTCATTTCCATAATAGGAATACCTAATTTATTCTCCATTAATATGAATTACTACCTTTTCTAATTCTAACTATTTGCTTCCCTAAATATAATAATAACTAACGACAGTTATGCAAATAACGCACGAATAAATGTTGTTCTTCTTTATTAACGCAATAAATACGCATAAACTGCCTAATAAAACAACCTATTCATAACCAGATATATTCTAGTCATAAATATGTAATAAGAATATGCTTTTCATATTTAATTTGATGGAACTAAATTCCTTAGGAAAACTTTCCGCTATGATTTCCATAAATTGGTTTAACACAAAAGAGAAAGATTGACTATGTTTGAAATTACAAGGAATGAATATCCTTTTAAATGGAATAAAAAGTGTATACTATAGAGAATCTATGCTTTACACATGTTTTCCCTTTTTGTTTGTGGGTATTTCTTGTTAAATCAAATGTCGCCCTTTTGAATGAAAAGATAAAAAAGCAAACAAATTTATAAAAATCAAACGGATGTTCTTCCCATAAACTATACTATGGAAAATCTACAACATAGCACAAATCGGGCAATAATCCAAAAATCCTATTTTACACCTAAGTACAGATCTGGAATAAAAATATACGATATTCAAATTCTAAAACTTTGGGACTGATTTCCAGATCTAGATGTAAACATATTTCAAATTAGATCTAAAACAAGAATATGTAGGCAATAGTTCTCTACGCTAATTTAAGCCTACAATTCACAAATAAAATTGATTTAGGCATAAAAATCAAATGTATGCCAATGGAATAGATTTAAAATCATAAATAATATATAAAATTTCCCATTCACTTTTTAAAAACGATCCAAATCTAAAGTAGAACCCTTGATTCATCTCCAAATCCTTTTTAATCCAAAAAATATGTATAAAAAGGGTATATACATGTATTAGAATTACAGATCTGAGAAGGGATTTGAGATTCGGAGAGAAAATAGATACAAATATACAAATATATATAAATTACCTCAAATATGCATATAGTTGATTCTCTTCTCCTTTTTATTAGATTTCTATTCTTCTCCAATTTGTATTAATATAGATATAAATATCTTATTTTTATTATTTAGAAAGAAAGTGGAGAAGAAGAAATGGCAGAGCTTCATTGTTCTATTCAGAAAAATACGAGAAGAGAAGGAAGGGTTAGGCCTATATTTATAGGCGCTAGAATCAACTAGAACCGTTAGATCAAAATATAATAGATCCAGGCCATTGTGCTAGGGAAACCCTAACTACCACCTTAAGAGCAGTCGACCACCCCCCTCATAGGGGTCGACTACCTCTGGTCGATCGTTACACTAAGCGGGTCAACCTGTGGATCCCATTCAATTAATTAAAAACGTTAATTTCTTAAAAAAAATATTTTCGTTCCGAATTTGTTTTTCATCCGTAACTTCTTCGTTTGGACTCCGATCGCAAAACTCCATATATAAAAGTTGCTCATAATTTTTCCGCAAACGCAATGGTGCAAGTTTCGTGGTCAAATTCCATCGTTTACACAAATTCTATTTTTGAAGCCTAATTAATTAACTAACCAACTAATTAAATAACTAACGTCAAACTACGGGGTGTTACAACAGGTTAAAATTCTTTTTAATCAATGTTCCTCTACGGATTCTGTTTCTTATTTGATCAGTATTATAACAAACAAAATGTATATCTCATAGCAATGATGTGTTATGATAATTATAAAAGTAAGAAGTATATGATTCTATAAATGTTAATTTTCTATCAATTTAAATGCTCATATTTTTGTTATATGTATTATGACAGACTTAGAATTATAATTATTCTTATTTTTTGGTTACATATTTGGGATACAAATACTTGGTCATTTTCATTTGAGTTTAAGTAGGTTTGTTACATTTTTTTCTTGAATTAGATGTTTGAAAACTTTGAAGTTGGATTAAGATGTTACAACGTTTAAAAGGAATAAATGAATTTCTTTCATTACTGTTGTTAACCTGAAAAATGAATCAACACCCAAACATCAGATGAAAGCACTAATTATATTCAAAATAAAGCAAAAGCAGAAAAGTAAAAGGAGACATAAGAATTTTTATAGTGGTTCGGCAATCTCTAGCCTACGTCCACTTTAAAATTTGTTATTCGTTGTCTTCTCTCCGGATTACAATGAGTTATGTCGGATTTGACCACAATATAGTAGATCTCAGATTTATATTGAAGTTTCTAGAGTGTTTGAGAGTCACTAGTACTAGAGATTTGCAGATCTATGTCCTAGAGCAGCAAATAGTGATTTCCTAGGTGACTTAAGTGGAGGAGAGATGATATGTGAAGAATGTTAAGTCTCCAACGGCAGATGGATCGGATCCCATTTTGGTTGCAGCTAGGTTGGTATTCATAGAGAAACAGAGGTAAGGAGTCTTAAGCCCGTTTGCATTGAAGTCTAGAAGAAGGCTCGATGTCACACAAGAAAAATCAACGACCCATGACTTAAGGACATAGGTTGGTACCGAGCTATGAATGTTGTGCGAAGCCAACTTTGCCACTTTCCCAACTCATCTATCTTTTAGTTGATGTGTTCCATGCTATTTTTGTTGACTTATTGGTTGATTCTAGCAATCTTCCTTCTATCACTTTAATTTCCCTCTTTCTTGATTTTCCTTCCATCAACCTTGGAATTGTTCGTTCAGACTCTAGGAAAACCACTTGATCATGAGCTATTGGAGATGTATATGAGATGTATGGAGTTTGGAAAGTGAAACGGGACCTATGATAGCTCGGCACCAAGCTATGTACTTAGCTCCATTTTGGTTAAAACTTCTCCGAGTTATTTCTCTAGACTTTCTCAGTGTGTTTCCAAGTTCTTGAATCGTTTCATTGTTATTTGATCTTCTAAGTCCAGTTGAAATATGCTTTGCTTAAAAGCGGGTTAACACTTGCCCTCCAAAGTATGCTTTTCGAATGTAAGGTGTGCTTTGATCAAGAACAAGTTCCATCAGCAATCATTCTTTGATAGTTGAGCTCTCCGACTATTTCAATCTTGGTGAATCATCTAATTCCTTCGGTTTATCTAGCAAATCAGAGGTCATTCCAAACCTATTGCAACTAAGAACTCCAGCTCTTGCTTAAGCGTTGTTCATACATCCTTATCATTCTGATTTCATTCGGAGTTATCATATCAAATATCAAAATCGTCTCCTGTTCATTCAGAATTTATCTGTTTTACTCTAATTACAAGGCATATAAATCCTTTTATCAAATCTATTTCTATTCTAAGGTTCGATCTCTCTGGATCATTTTACATTCAATTAAATGTGCGATCTCTACGAATCGCTCATAATCCAATCTAGGATTTGATCTCTCCGGACCGTTTAACTTCCAATCTATGGTTTCATCTCTCCGGATCGTTTATTGCTCAATTTAGGGTTTTGATCTCTTCGGATCCTTGCAAAATCCTCTTGCTCTTCGGAAAAGGAACTTAACGACCAAGCAAGCCCATCTGCTCACTCACCAGTGAGGGGACTTACTTTTTGTACAAGCCCATCCACTCGCTTTTCGGCAAGGGAGCATGCACCCTGCACTCTGGTCATATCTCTTTAGATGGGACTTAAAGCGATCAATATTGTACAAGTCTGTCCACTCACTCTTTGACGAGGGGACTTGCACCTTACACTCCGGTCCCATCTCTTCGGATGGAACTTAAAGTGATCAATATCGGTCATCACATTCAATATGGATTTTTCAGAAGTCAAATATTCAAACCAAATCAAACAAGTAAAAGTCCAAATTATCCATCCTAGACATCCGACTTAAAGCATGCCTAGGGACAAATTTAGGTCTCGTGCACGTGTAAGAGGTTCGAGGTTATTATTGTCCTAAATAGTCATCCCAGATGTTCGACTCAGAGCATGTCAGAGACCAATCTAGTTCTCGTATATGTGTAAGCAAAACGAGTTTATTATCCTAATTATTCAAAGCAAGGGAGTCGAACTTGACCCCCGACCATCCTGATCATAGGATTTCGAGTCTCAAACCATATCCCTGGTTGTTCTTTGATGCGTTCGCTACAGATGGTGATTTCTCCGACCACACCATTGTAGTTCGGTTCCTCATGTATTGTAGCTGGTTTCTCCAATTTAGTTCTTCTGTTAGAATATGAAGGTGTCGGCACTCGTTCGTTTCATTTCCATCCGGCTCATGGAAGAAGCAGAATTTTTTAGATCTTTTCTCTCGATCAGTGGGCTCTCTCCAACCTGGCTTCCGATAGGGGATATGCACCCAGTGTCAAGATATATCATTTCGGGGGTCTCTGTTAGCTCAGTGTAAGAAGAGAACTTCGATTCCCTCCTTTTCCGTTTTGGTTCTCTAAAGTCATCATCTCTTCTCTTTCCTTTTTCATTTCTGTTCCCTGCTTTAGGCAGTCCTCTATCATCCGTAGTATTAATTTCAGCATCCTTAGCTACGATGTCTTCCTGATGCAAATATCTCTCAGCTTCATGGTAGAATTCTACAAGATCCGTCGGTGGATCCTTTTTCGGTGCAACTTTGAAGTTGGTCTTGCTCGCGACTCCAGATACTGCTACCATTAAGATTATAAATGGACCTGGTTTATTGAAGGTTGCAGCTGCCTCATTGAACCTTATCAAATAGCTTCTTGAGGTCTCTCCTGGCCTTTGTTTCACGTTTGATATCGTCATCACATTCTTTGATCACGAGACATGAACTCTAAACTGTCTTAAGAATTTATTCACCAAATAGGTCCACGTGCTTATGGACCCATTCTCTAGTTGTTTGGACCACCTCGCCACCAGGTCCATTTAAGTATAATGGGAAGCATCGCCTTATTACCTCCTCAAAAGCACCCAATACCTCCATGTGTTGGATGTATTTCATCAAATGAACCGTTGGATCCGACTTTCTGTCGTACATTTCCAACGTCTGAAGTTTGAAATCGGAAGGATTTCTTGCATTTTGGATATTATAAGTGAATGGAAACCTGTTCACATTCTTCAAACTCTGATCTGGGAGTCCCCTCTAACTTTTCTCCTTATCAAATCAGCAATTTGGTTTTCACCGTCCAATGATGGTCTTTGACCAAAAGCAATATTCTGCCTCCTGCTCCTATAGGGAATTCCAGAACATACTCTAGCATATATTCTCTCGTCTGCACGTTTGCGTTCCGACATGCTTCTCTGGCTTCATTCCGTCCTCCGTTCCTACGGGGAGGTTCTGACACATATTCCTTTGGGTTTTTCATATTTGCATTCTGATTTGCGTTCCTATCTCCAACATCGTTTGCTCCTGGTATTCCAGCATGTCCCAAGTTCACACCAGCATTGCCCCCAAGTATATTTTCTCTCTGTACCGAGTTGTTCTGTTTGTGGGGACATCGTTCCAGTTTTCTCCCTCCAACTTCAGTTGTTCCTACATTAGCTCCTTGTCCTTGGCTCTGGATTCCAACAACACTAGCTATTCCTTGTTGTCCTATCCTTTGGAAAAATCCTTCAAGCATTTCCTGTTGTTGAGTCATTAATCCATCTTGCATCTCCTTCATCATTTTCTCCATCTCTTCTCTGGTCACGTAGATGGATTGATAAGAATTTAAGGACATCCCTTGGCTGCCCCCATGCTCTAGTTGGCTCGCTCCAGGCTTAGATCTAGTGTTAGGTCTCTTCATCTTCTCCAAATCTCAGATCCAAACTTTAGGTTGTGAAATCTAGCTTCCTTCTTAGTGAAAACACCAAAATGTTAACTCAAAAAAATGATCAACACCAAAACATTAAATGAAAGCAATAGCTCTATTCAAAATAAAGAAAAAGTAGAAAAAGTAAAAGGAGACACAAGAATTTTTATAGTGGTTTGGAAATCATTGGCCTACGTCCACTTTATAATTTGTTTTCATTGTCTACTCTCTGGATTACAATGTGTTATATTGGATCTAACCACAATCTGGTGGACCTCAGATCTACAATGAAGTTTCTATAGTGTTTGAGAGTCACTAATACTAGATATTTGCTTATCTATGTCCTAGAGAAGCAAATAATGGTTTATTATGCGACTTTAATGGAGGAGAAGTGAGGTGTGAAGAAGGTGAAATCTCTACTGTCAGAGAGACCGGATCCCATTTTGGTTGCAGCTAGACTGGTATTTATAGAGAAACAGAGGTAAGGAGTTAGAAGCCTGCCTGTAATGAAGTCCAAAAGGAGGCCCGATGTCACACAAGAAAAATCAATGACCCACGACCTAAGGACATAGGTTGGTACCGAGCTATGAATGTGGTGCGAAGACAACTTTGCCGCTTTCCCCACTTTTCTATCTTTTAGTTGATGTGTTCTATGCTATTTTTGTTGACTTGTTGGTTGATGCTAGCAACTTCCCTCTATCACTTGAATTATCCTACTTTCTTGGCTTTCCTCTCATTAACCTTGGAATTAATCGTTCAAACTCTAGGAAAACCATTTGATCTCGAGCTATTGGAGATGTATATGAGATGTATGGAGTTTGGGAAGTGAAACGGGGAAGATTTATAGGTCGGGTGCGACCTATGATAGCAAGGCACCAAGCTATGTACTTAGCTCTATTTTGGTTTAAACTTCTCCCAGTTATTTCTCTAGTCTTCCTTATTGTGTTTCCAAGTTCGTGAATCATTTCGTTCTTGTTTTTATCTTCAAAGTCTAGTTGAAATCTGCATTGCTAAAAAGCGGGTTAACAACTACATATATTAGAATATCTCATCAACTTTGTGATATGGAAAAGTGGATCTTCTAGGTTCAGAAATAAACTCTTTTAGGTTTATCATTATTTAATTTATTTAGTAATCTATGTATTTTATTGGAATTTGATTTATATATGTCGATAATAAGTTTCTACTACCTGAATGGTGCAAATCAGAGCATGAAATTGTGATTTTCTCTTATGGCAAATATTTCTTTTTCCTTGCCAATTTTGGTACATACGGCTAAAAAAGATTAAGGATCCAAAACGATAATTAGGTTGTAGTTAGGGAACTAACAATATTTCTTATAAACAAACATAATTGACATCATTATTGTTTTTACCTTTTATTGCATTATTTTCTTCACGTACTACTTTAATACTTCTTTCTTTTTGGATGTAATATTAATTATATCACTAATAACATAAATACTTTCTATATGGCATTTTATGAAGGAGATTTTTCTATAAAATTTGTGTATTATTTCATAAATGTTAATAGTAGTGTTGATTTTACATATTATGATGTTTAATTCAGACAATTTGTATTAACATGCTATGCTTGATGATCTTTTCCGCAAACTTTGTGGATGTACCATGTGGATGCTATCCCTCAAACGTTGAGTATTTATGGGTAAGTTCACATTCTTTGGTAAGATTATTATTATCCTTATTTCAGATAATTGGATGCAATATGAATAACATATCACTGCTCTTTTCACCTTTTCTTCCTATACCTCACCATATTCTTTGAATTTATAGAAGTAAAAAAGTTAAGATAATCCAAAATCAAGTAGGACTGTTGTAACACTCCCAGTTACTTCATTATATAATTTCCAATATTTAAATTATTTATTTTTTAATTCCTAAAATTCATTTAAATTAATTAAATCTCTATTATTAACGTTAATTAATTATTACTTAAAACTGAGTTGTTATAGACTTCCCGCCTTAACAAAATTGCATCCTCACAATTTTCCATTAGAGAAAATGTATAACTAGTTAATAATCCCAAACTTAACCATATCGTTACCAATTTATATTTAAATACAAAATAATTAGACATCGAAACAAATTCACAATACGCTATCTTTACTATTTCAAGTCAATAGTTAAAGTAACTCATATTAAGTCGTTAAGTACTGAATAGAGCAATGCTAAAATCAATGATTAGACCCTTCTATTGGTGGCTTATGAAAAGAATTTATTTTAACTTTAAAATATCAAAGTACTTCATTCGTAAACCACTGTTCAAAGAATGTCAATTTTATTATGGTTTGCAACTATCATTTACTTCATATATAAACATTTACGAAAAGTGAAAACCACTTTTCATGGTTACAAAATACTTCACTTTAAATACTGTATTCCTAAATATTTTTCACAAAACATAGTTCAATATATAAATTTTATAGGTTTATTTTTAAGACAATATTAATAACATTATCAGCAAGACCTAAAAATATTATGCATTCATAAAATATCTCACATTAACACAAATCATAATACTTAATCCAAATAAAATACCTTGAATTCATGTAAATTAGATTGTTCAAAACTCGATAGATTTATTCTAAACATAAACAAATTATAATTTATTACAAACACACACGCGCACGCGCGCGCGCACGCACACACACACACACACACATATATATATATAAATATATATATATTAAGTTTTCATTCTAACTATACTTATTATACTCATATTCTAAGATTTATAAAAACTTAAATCATTCGTAATTATTTAAGAATACCATACAATTTATTTATATACAAACCCTTTTAGATTTCAAAATGTTAAACCTGTAAATTGTACATACTTACATTATTTTATCAAAGTTCTTTATATATATATATATATATATAGACACATAAATGCACCAAATATAGCTCTAAACGTATCTGTAATACTTAACACTTCAAAAGTGACAACCATACTACAACCCAAAATAAATCATCTAATAAATGCTTCAAAATTTTAAGACTTTTCGAATCATAAAAGCCTTTACAAAACTTTTTAAAATCATAGAAAAATATTTAAACTTCTCAAAACGATGTGTCCAAATGCCTCGTACAAGTGTTTAGAAATCCCTATCAACAACGTTGACCAGATGCATCGACCATAATTCTTAAACCACTCAACGGAAAAATTAACACAAATTTATTTCAATAATATCTGCAAATATTAACTTCACAAATTCTTTGATATACTTTCTTCTAAAACTATTATTAATCTATTTTAAAACATTATCTGATACCATACTAATAAGGTATACTTTTTAGAAGATTTCTAATTAAAACATTTACTTGTTTCCAAAACATTTAATAATAAGCTCTATTCATATATATATATATTGTTTCCAAAGCTTCTCCAAAACATTTACTTGTTTCCAAAATTGAGATGGAGAAGATGAAGAGCATGCTTACCTAACTTAGGAAAATCTTTGCATGATGTAATCGATTGAAGATCATTGAGGTGTAGTTGAAGAGAAATCAATCCTAGCTTGTTTTAAAGCTTGTCTTTTCTATTTTGGGTTTAAAAGTGAGTTCTTGAACACACATCTATGTCTATAGCTTTTACTATTGTTAGGTATGAATTCCTAACATCTATTTCATGTCAATTGCTTTTGAATTTAATTGGTTTGGTGAATTTTCCAATTTTGGTATTTTGAAGTCAAAATCTATGACAATCCTACTATGGATGTTTGGACATGTTGTTTGGAGTGTATTGAAGAGCCTATAGGGCTAGGTTGTCGCTTGGCATAAATACCTAGCCACCATCGCTCATTTGATTGCTTCCGAGTTGATTTGGCCATCAATGGTCTAGGCAAATTTTGCTCTGAACTTCAGCTTAGACGTCTGGGAAAACAATCAGACGTCTGAGGCAAAGGAATAAAAATTCCAGACCTACGGTTTAGACATCTGAGGTTATTCCTAGACATCTGAGCGATCTGGAAGAAATTTCCAGACCTTCAGCTCAAACGTCTGGGAAAACCACCAGACGTCTGGCGCTGTTAAATTCAGCAAATTTGCTTGTTTTTATGCAAATTTTCAATTTTTATCGATTTTTGGTGATAGATTGTTTTTACAATCGTTTCTGTGATTTGTCACTTTAAAATACAAAGGTTTCTATACTAGTAGTAAATACTTAAACTCTTTCGCAAAAATGATTTCAACATTACTTTTAATACAAAGCTCGTTTTTAAAACCGTTTTCCAATCTATTAGTATATACAAACCTTTACCTCATTCGTATGAGAAATCCAATTAAATGGCTTAGCAAAACAAGTGGTATGAAACGCTTGCGTTTATCTTGTCGGTTAATTCTTAGACCTTTCGATTGAAATCTTGTGACAATTTTCGAGTGGAAATCTACAGTCTGTTCATAAATATTTAAGTTAAGCTAGTGGTTATAGGACATGAAGCTAAACTCATTTATTTACTAGCTTAGTGTAATTTACACATTGATCAATGACGGTCATTTTGTAATTTAGATTAGCGATGTGCGATGTCTCTTAGTCTGCAAAGAGGGACTATAGCCTGTTAGGAGGAGCTTCGGTTCATAGTCCGCAATGGGGGACTATACCCTATTAGAAGGAGCTTCGGGTCATAGTCTGCAAAGGGGGACTATACCCTATTAGGAGGAGCTTCGGCTCATAGTCCGCAAAGGGGGACTATACCCTGTCAGGAGGAGCTTTGGCTCTAGTCCGCAAAGGGAGACTATACCCTGTTAGGAGGAGCTTCGGCTCATTTTATGGGTTAGCGACCCATGGGACAGCGTCCCGTTTGTGATACACGTGTTGGTGAGTTCTTATGCTCCCGTTTGTGATAGGTCTCCCCCTTTGTGTTTTCTGGATTTCTAACTATTGATTTCTGGAATTTGTGTTTCACAATTTTTTCGATTTGCATTGATATGTTTTGTCAATATTTGAGGTTTGGTGAATAAACTAAAGAATATGATATTCTTTTTGGATATTTGAGGAGATTTGAGATATTGTATGATTTTCATTGTTATCAAATATATACTTGTCATAGTATGACATTATTGTTATCATATATTTTTGTCATATCTCTTATCCCATCTCATCTTGTATGATATTTATAGCTAGACAGATCTTTTAATTATTTTTCTTCTTAAATAATACTTGGGTCAGACCGGGGTGTTTCAGATGCTTCCACTTGACTTCTTATCAAGGACCGTCATCTGACTTTTGGCTAACTACTTTAGCTTAGTAGTTTTTTTGTTTTTATACATTCGAGATAGAGACTCCTTGATGTATACATATTCTTTTGTCTAGAACTTGTACTTATTCTTTTGTGATGTAGTGGACCTTGTATGACCATTACTTTGATGTTCACTTTTATGTGTTATATTCATATCTGTTTCCGCCTTAATGATATGAATACCTATGACTGGTTTATGTTATGCTTATTTTATATTTGTTTCCGAAGGCTACATAGCCACTGTGTAGTAGCTTTTAGTTTGTATTTGATATGTCAAATTTCCTCTTATGCATGACATACTATCTGACATATCGGTACTCGCATAAAGCAATTACACAGATGGTCGCTCTTCAACAGCCTTATTCTTTGTACTAATTGGCATCATTACCCAGTAGTGTCCTTGGTTAGTGTGAGTATAGAGGTGGGGCATCACGGCTTGGTATCAGAGCCAAACTTCGGAACAATATAGAATATTATGACAAGAATCATTGTCCTAAGTCTCTCTTAGGAATCGTGCCTTAGGATTTAATTCGAGTCTTCGTACCATTCTATCCTATTTTCTTTTATGATGCCTTGTTTTACCAATCAAGTTTGTATGATATTCATTCTGATTCTTTCTTTCTTTCTTAAAGAAGAAGAGATGGTTAGACCTGGCAGTCCTAGCACTGGTCAATCCAGTGGTCCTCCTCTGGATGACATATTCATGTCTGCCCAACAACTTTTGGATCTTGTAAAGAATCAAAGGTTTATCTGTGCTTTGAATAAGAACCCTAAAAAGGTTTTACATCTAAAACTAGAAGTGCCTTTCGACCAGCTTGTAGATATAACTCTTCGACTTGAAGAGGCCGATAAAGGAAGTGATAGTGATGTTGGAGGTGCCAAGAAGGGCCTCAATAAAAACAAGAAGAGGCATATTAAGTTCAAAATCCCTAATCCCAACAAGAAAGGGAAGCAGACAACTTTGGTAGCAAAGACTCCTACCCCTAATCGTGGAGAATGCTACAATTGTGGATCTAATGACCACTATGCAAATAAGTGTCCGAAGCCCCTTACTTGTCGCTATTGCAAAAGTTCGGTTCATACTATATCTACATGTGCCAAAATTCAAAGCAAGAAAGAGGGGAAGCTGAATGTTGTGCAAGCCCCTAGTAACACTTCTCTTGGTCAAGGTATTTCTCATTCTATTCTTTATGGCTTTATTATGTTTCGTGATCATCTTTTTCGAGTTCCTTTTGATACGGGTGCGTCTCACTCTTTTATATCAAAGGAACTTGTTGATACTTTGTCTTTAAATGTTATGGGCTTGATGACTTCACTGAGAATTGCGAATTCGGTTGGTGGATCCGCAACACTCAGTTTGTTTTGTAAAGATGTCGAGATTATTTTATGTGATTATGCTTTCCGAGCTGATTTGCATGTTATGCGTTACCTAGGTTTCAGAATGATTTTGGGAATGGATTGGCTTAATCATTATGAAGCCCACATCATATGTCCTGAGAGGACTATCCATCTTCGACATCCTCAATCTGTTAAGCAGATTTCTATTGTTCTTAAAGATTCAGATTCCAATTCGGTAGCATCCTTATATTCTCTAAACCCGCATGATGACGATAATGATGATGAGGAAGATGTCATTTCCCTCATTCACGTTGTTTGTGAATTTCCCGACATCTTTGAGCCCGTTTTAGGATTACCGCCTAAGTGAGCAATTGAGTTCAGAATTAATCTAATCCCTGAAGCTCTACCTATCACTCGTCCTCCTTATCGTATGTCCAATAAGGAAAATGAGGAAATGCGTAAACAATTATCCGAATTAGAAGCAAAACAGTTTATTCGTTCTAGTTCCTCTCCTTGGGGAGCTTCAGCTATCTTTGTGAAGAAATCCGATGGTACACTTAGGCCTTGTGTTGACTACCGCAAGCTTAATGATCCCACCATCAAGAATAAATATCCCTTACCTCGGATTGATGATCTATTCGATTAACTTTGCGGTGCTAGAGTCTTTTCACAGTTGGACTTAGCAACCGGTTTTCATCGGCTTCGTATTGCAGAGGATAGCATTCCTTTAACGTCATTTCGTACTCGTTATGGATCTTATGAATGGCTTGTTATGCCATTTGGTTTAACGAATGCTCCAGCTTATTTCGTTAACCTTATGAATCGAGTTTTCAAAGACTTCCTCGATCGATTTGTTCTCATCTTTATAGATGATATTCTTGTTTATTCTAAAACCGAGGAAGAGCATGAAGAACATCTTCGAATTGTGTTGGAAATCCTTAGGAGCAATCAATTGAAAGCAAAATTTTCTAAGTGCCACTTTTGGCAATCCCGTGTGAAGTTTTTAGGACATATCATTTCTGAATCCGGAATTTTCGTGGATCCTTCAAAGATTGAGGCGATTCAAAATTGGAAGAGATCGGAGAATGTGACGGAAATTCGTAGCTTTCTTGGATTGGCGAGCTATTACCGTCGTTTCATAAAAGACTTTTCTAAAATTTTCGTACCTCTTACTAGTTTGACAAAGAAGGGAGTTAAGTACATTTGGTCAGACAAATGTGAAGCTGCTTTTCAGAAATTAAAAGAACTCCTTTCCGATGCTCCTATTCTTGTGATTCCCGAAGGGAACCAAGACCTGATTGTTTATACCGATGCTAGTCGTGTTGGTTTGGGAGTCGTTTTCATGCAAAGGGAACATGTTATTGCTTATGCTTCTAGGCAATTAAAGCCTGCCAAGACTATATATGCCACTCATGATTTAGAGCTCGCGGCCATTGTTTTCGCCCTTAGAATTTGGCATTATTATCTTTTGGGAGAGAAATTTGTTCTCTACACCGATCATAAATCTTTGAAGTATTTGTTCTCTCAAAAGGAACTTAATTTGCGGCAACAATATTGGCTTAAATTCCTTACATCTTATGATCTTGATATTTTTTATACTCCTGGAAAGGGAAATCGTGTTGTCGATGCCCTTAGTCGTAAGCAACAAGCGGTTGTTTACATGATGATATCCGAATGGAATGATCTCGAGACTTTGTCCACTTGTGAGATTCGAGATCGTGAATCTGATTCATATTCATCTCTTGTTTTATGTAGCCTTGAGGCTCATCCTTCTCTTTTAGACCGCATCCTTGAAGCTCAAAAGCAATATCCTAAATTGGCTCATCTTAGCCAAAGTTTTAGGGATAAAAATAATATTGATGGTCTGAAAGACTTTGAAATCGATGCTCGTGGAGGCATTCGAAAATTTGATAGACTTATCGTGCCAAATATTAGTGATATTCGAAAAGACATTTTAGAAGATTCTCATTGTTCTAAATTTACCATTCATCCCGGTAGTAGTAAAATGTACAAGGACATGAAGCGACTTTATTATTGTGATGGAATGAAATATGATATTGCTAACTTTATTAAGAGTTGCAGGACTTGCCAACTCATAAAGGTCGAGCATCAAAGGCCCAGTGGGTTATTGCAACCTTTGGACATTCTAGTTTGGAAGTGGGATCAAGTCTCCATGGACTTTATTGACGGTCTTCCCCGTTCTCGTTCGGGTCATGATAGTCTATGGGTGATTGTAGATAGACTTACAAAATCCGTCCATTTTATTCCCGTTCGGTCCAATCAGATCGTACCTCTTTTGGCCAAACTCTATGTTAAAGAAATTGTTAAATTGCATGGAGTTCCTACTTCTATTGTTAGAGATCGAGATCCATTATTTATTAGTGGATTTTGGAAGGGTCTTTAGAAAGCTTTGGGAACGAAGTTTAATTTTAGCACCGCTTATCATCCTCAGTCCGATGGGCAAATTGAACGTGTGAATCAAACTCTTGAAGATCTCCTTCGTGCATGTGTTCTTGATTTTGGTGGAAGTTGGGAAGATGATATTTCTCTTGTTGAGTTTTCTTATAATAATAGCTTCCAGTATAGTATTGGTATGGCACCTTTCGAGGCACTCTACAGAAGGTCATGCCGATCTCCTTCGTGTTGGCTTGAAGCCGGCGAGAAGCTGGTTTTAGGTCTAGATTTTATTCGTGATGCCACAGAAAAGATTGACCTTATTCATCATAGGATGAAAGAAGCTCAAAGTAGACAAAAATCCTATGCCGATAACCGAAGAAGGAATTTAGAATTTTCTGTGGGAGATTTGGTATTCATTCGTGTTTCACCTATGAAGGGTGTTGTGCGTTTCAATCGATCGGGAAAATTAGCACCTCGATATGTTGGTCCATTTCCCATCACCGAATGCATTGGTTCCGTGGCTTACCGCCTTTCATTACCGGCTCAATCTTCTATTATTCATGATGTATTCCACGTTTCTCAACTACGGAAATTCCTTAGAGATTTTGATTCTATTCTTGAGCCGGGTGTTATTGAAGAAATTGAAGTTTCAGCTAATTTGACTTATGAGCAACATCCTATTCGTATCATTGCTATGGAGGTTAAACGCCTTCGTAATAAAGATGTTCCGCTTGTGAACGTTCAATGGTCCGCTAATCCTAAGGATATTTCTTGGGAATCCAGAGAATTCAACGAGCGAACACATCCGGACTTACTCTCTCGTGTTCCTTAAGGTGAACTTCTCGCTTCAAAATTTTCTTTTGTGTTGTTATGCCTTAGAGTGGTTGTTACTCTTTATTTTCTTCTTAAGTATTGCGAGGACACAATTTCTTTAAGGAGGAGAGTCTGTATCAACCCGCAATTTTACGATTATATATTTAAATGTTTTATTTAAATATTGCATCGTTAGTTGGATTAAAGTCCAAAATGTGACTTTTTGTAAACAGTCGAATCCGGACTCGAGACCACTTTCATTGAGTTCAAAACGACGTTTACAACTTGTTAAGTATAAACATTGATATGTTTGGAGTTTATTAGGATTTTGGTATTTTTATTTGGGCTTTGGATTGTGTTCTAGCCCACTAACCCAACAAGATAACCCAAACTCCTCTACCAAATACCCTAACTCCTCTCCTCTTCATTCATTCTACTCATAATAATTCCTAACACTCAAGCTAAAGGAAAAATGGGGGAAAGAGGGCAGATTTGAATTTTCTGATCTCGAGACTTTGTCACTTGTGAGATTCGAGATCGTGAATCCGATTCATGTTCATCTCTTGTTTTATGTAGCCTTGAGGCTCATCCTTCTCTTTTAGACTGCATCCTTGAAGCCCAAAAGAAAGATCCTGAATTGGCTCATCTTAGCCAAAGTTGTAGGGATAAAAATAATATTGATGGTCTGAAAGACTTTGAAATCGATGCTCGTGGAGGCATTCGAAAATTTGATAGACTTATCGTGCCAAATATTAGTGGTCTTCGTAAAGACATTTTAGAAGATTCTCATTGTTCTAAATTTAACATTCATCCCGGTAGGAGTAAAATGTACGCGGACATGAAGCGACTTTATTATATGGATGGAATGAAATCCGATATTGCTAACTTTATTAAGCGTTGCAGGACATGCCAACTCACAAAGGCCGAGCATCAAAGGCCCAGTGGGTTATTGAAACCTTTGGACATTCCAGTTTAGAAGTGGGATCAAGTCTCCAAGGACTTTATTGACGGTCTTCCCCGTTCTCGTTCGGGTCATGACAGTCTATGGGTGATTGTAGATAGACTTACAAAATCCACCCATTTTATTCCCGTTCGGTCCAATCGGACCGTACCTCTTTTGGCCAAACTCTATGTTAAAGAAATTGTTAAATTGCATGGAGTTCCTACTTCTATTGTTAGCGATCGAGATCCATTATTTACTAGTGGATTTTGGAAGGGTCTTCAAAAAGCTTTGGGAACGAAGCTTAATTTTAGCACCGCTTATCATCCTCAGTCTGCTGGACAAACTGAGCGTGTGAATCAAACTCTTGAAGATCTCCTTCGTGCATGTGTTCTTGATTTTGGTGGAAGTTGGGAAGATCGTATTTCTCTTGTTGATTTTTCTTATAATAATAGCTTCCAGTCTAGTATTGGTATGGCACCTTTCGAGGCACTCTACGGAAGGCCATGCCGATCTCCTTCGTGTTGGCTTGAAGCCGGTGAGAAGCCGGTTTTAGGTCCAGTTTTTATTCGTGATGCCACAGAAAAGATTGACTTTATTCGTCATAGGATGAAAGAAGCTCAAAGTAGACAAAAATCCTATGTCGATAACCGAAGAAGGAATTTAGAATTTTCTGTGGGAGATTTGGTATTCATTCGTGTTTCACCTATGAAGGGTGTTGTGTGTTTCAATCGATTGAGAAAATTAGCACCTCGATATGTTGGTTCATTTCCCATCACCAAACACAATGGTTCTGTGGCTTACCGCCTTTTATTACCAGCTTAATTTTCTACTATTCATGATGTATTCCACGTTTCTCAACTATGGAAATGCCTTAGAGATTTTGATTCTATTCTTGAGCCGGGTGTTATTGAAGAGATTAAAGTTTCACCTAATTTGACTTATGAGCAACATCCTATTCGTATCATTGCTACGGAGGTTAAATGCCTTCGTAATAAAGATGTTCCACTTGTGAAACTTCAATGGTCCGTTAATTTTAAGGATTGTTCTTGGGAATCCAGAGAATTCATCGAGCGAACACATCCGGACTTACTCTCTCGTGCTCCTTAAGGTGAACTTCTCACTTCAAAATTTTCTTTTGTATTGTTATGCTTTAGAGTGGTTGTTACTCTTTATTTTCTTCTTAAGTATTGCGAGGACAAAATTTCATTAAGGAGGGGAGTCTGTAACAACCCGCAATTTTATGATTATATATTTAAATGTTTTATTTAAATATAGCATCGTTAGTTGAATTAAAGTCCGAAATGTGACTTTTTGTAAACAGTCGAATCCGGACTCGAGACCACTTTCATTGAGTTCAAAACGACGTTTACAACTGGTTTAAGTATAAACATTGATATGTTTGGAGTTGATTAGTATTTTGGTATTTTTATTTGGGCTTTGGGTTGTGTTCTAGCCTACTAACCCAACAAGATAACCCAAACTCCTCTACCAAATACCCTAACTCCTCTCCTCTTCATTCATTCTACTCATAATAATTCCTAACACTCAAGCTAAAGGAAAAATGGGGGAAAGAGGGGAGATTAGAAATTCCTAAGCCTTAGTTTTCTTAGGAAATTCAAATTCAAGTTCTAAAATCATGGAGAAGCTTAGGTAAGCATGCTCTTCATCTTCTCCATCTCAATTCCTCTTCAATTCTTGATTTTTCCTATAACCTAACTTAGGAAAATCTTTGCATGAAGTAATAGGTTGAAGATCTTTGAGGTGTAGTTGAAGAGAAATCAATCCTAGCTTGTTTTAGAGCTTGTCTTTTCTATTTTGGGTTTAAAGGTGAGTTCTTGAACTCACATCTATGTCTATAGCTTTTATTGTTGTTAGGTATGAATTTCTAACATCTATTTCATGTTCAATTGCTTTTGAATTGAATTGGTTTGGTGAATTTTCCAATTTTGGTATTTTGAAGTCAAAATCTATGAAAATCCTACTATGAATATTTGAACATGTTGTTTGGAGTGTATTGAAGAGCCTATATGGCTGGGTTGTCGCTTGGCATAAATCCCTATCCACCATCGCTCATTCGATCGCTTCCGAGTTGATTTGGCCATCAATGGTCTAGGCAAATTTTGCCCGAAGCTTCAGCTCAGACGTTTGGGAAAACACTCAGACGTCTGAGACAAAGGAATAAAAATTCCAAACCTACGGCTTGGACATTCGAGGTTATTCCCAAACATCTGAGCGATCTGGAAGAAATTTCCAAACCTTCAGCTCAGACGTCTGGGAAAACCACCATACGTCGGGCGCTGTTAAATTCAGCCAATTTGCCCGTTTTTATGCAAATTTCCAATTTTATCGATTTTTGTTGATCCGGTTAGTTGTTGTCATTTATTATCGACTTTGATGACTACTTTTCTGAATTTTTAGGAATATCCATTTGATGGATTTGATATCGATTTTCATGGTTTTAATTCACGTCGTCGAATGTGAATTTTTGTTGATAGATTGTTTTTACAATCGTTTCTGTGATTTGTCACTTTAAAATACAAAAGTTTCTATACTAGTAGTAAATACTCAAACTCTTTCACAAAATTGATTTCAACATTACTTTTAATACAAAGCTCGTTTTTAAAACCGTTTTCCAAACTATTAGCATATACAAACCTTTACCTCATTCGTATGAGAAATCCAATTAAACGACTTAGCAAAACAAGTGGTATGGAACGCTTGCGTTTATTTCATCGGTTAATTCTTAGACCTGTTCGATTGAAATCTTGTAACAATTTTCGAGTGGAAATCTACAATCGGTTCGTAAATATTTAATTTAAGCTAGTGGTTATGGGACATGAAGCTAAACTCATTTATTTACTACTTAGTGTAATTTACGCTTATTGATCAATGATGGTCATTCTGTAATTTAGATTAGCGATGTGCGAT
This sequence comes from Allium fistulosum, assembly GCA_030737815.1. NCBI lineage: Eukaryota > Viridiplantae > Streptophyta > Magnoliopsida > Asparagales > Amaryllidaceae > Allium > Allium fistulosum. The sequence goes on from CM060907.1 coordinate 780,525,958, forward strand.
GTCTCATAGTCCGCAAAGGGGGACTATACCCTGTTAGGAGGAGCTTCAGCTCATAGTTTGCAAAGGGGGACTATACCTTGTTAGAAGGAGCTTCGGCTCATAGTCCGCAAAGGGGGACTATACCCTGTTAGGAGGAGCTTTGGCTCATAGTCCGCAAAGGGGGACTATACCCTGTTAGGAGGAGCTTCGGCTCATTTTATGGGTTAGCGACCCATGGGACAACGTCCCATTTGTGATACACGTGTTGGTGAGTTCTCATGCTCCCGTTTGTGATAGGCCTCCCCCTTTGTGTTTTCTGAATTTCTAATTATTGATTTCTGGAATTCGTGTTTCACTAATTTTTGCGATTTGCATTGATATGTTTTGTCAATATTTGAGGTTTGGTGAATAAGCTAAAGAATATGATATTCTTTTTGGATATTTGAGATATTGTATGATTTTCATTGTTATCAAATATATACTTGTCACAATATGACATTATTGTTATCATATATTTTTGTCATATCTCTTATCCCATCTCATCTTGTATGATATTTATAGCTAGACTGATCCGTTTATTATTTTTCTTCTTAAATAATACTCGGGTCAGACCGGGGTGTTTCAGGTGCTTTCACTTGACTTCTTATCAAGGACCGTCATCTGACTTTTGGCTAACTACTTTAGCTTAGTAGTTTTTTGTTGTTGTTATACATTCAAGATAGAGACTCCTTGATGTATACATATTCTTTTGTCTAGCACTTCTACTTATTCTTTTGTGATGTAGTGGATCTTGTATGACATTACTTCGATGTTCACTTTTATGTGTTATATTCATATCTGTTTCCGTCTTAGTGATATGAATATCTGTGACTGATTTATGTTATGCTTATTTTATATTTGTTTCCGAAGGCCACATAGCCATTGTGTAGTAGCTTTGAGTTTGTATTTGATATGTAAGATTTCCTCTAATGCATGACATACTATTTGACATATCGGTACTCGCACAAAGCAATTATACAGATGGTCGCTCCTCAATAGCCTTATTCTTCATAATAATTGACGACATTACCCAGTAGTGTCCTTGGTTAGTGTGAGTATAGAGGTGGGGCGTCACACCATACACATTTATTCATATCACGTAAAGATCAAAAATTAAATTCACTCCACAACTACGATAAATGCCGACGAATATTCAACCAAACAATAATCAAAAATTAAATTCACTCCACAACTACGATAAATGACTCTTTTATGCTTTCACCTGGTTTTGATCGTAGCATCAAAGACGCTTGTGTGTACTTCAAGCATTTAAAGAATGGTAGATTGGTGTACCTACTCTTGTACGTGGATGATATATTGATTGCTTCCAATGATAAGGCTGAAATCGATAGTTTGAAGCTAAAGCTAAAAGCGGAATTCAAAATGAAAGACCTTGGAGAAGCAAAGAAAATTTTGGGTATGGAAATCTAAAGGGATGGAAAGCTAGGACTTTTGAGATTCACTCAAAAGGAGTACATTCGAAAGGTGCTTGCTCGGTTTAGCATGGAAGGAGCAAAGGCAATCAGCACACTCATGCCTTTGCACATACAGCTTTCTAGTAAAGGCTCTCCGATCTTGGAAAAGAACAAGGCTTATATGATGAAGGTCCCATATTCAAGTGCAGTTGGCAACTTGATGTATGCCATGGTCTGCACTAGGCCTGACATTGCACAGGAGGTTGGATCAGTGAGTAGGTTCATGGCGAATCTACGAAAGACGCATTGGGAAGCAGTGAAGTGTATCTTCAGATACCTTAGAGGAACTCCAAACCATGGACTTGTCTTTGGCGGTAGAGGAAGAGATTTCAGCTTGGTTGGATTTTGCGGTTCCGACTATGCCGGTGATAGAGGTCGAAGGAAGTCAACCTTCAGATATGTGTTCACCATTGGTGGGACAGTGATCAGTTGGAGAGCGAGGTTGCAAATGATTGTGGCTTTTTCTACTACAGAGGCAGAGCTTATAGCTGCGGTTGAAGCAACTAAGGAGGCGCATTACTTGAGGCGATTGTTGTGTGTTTTGGGCTTTGCATACGAAGGAGTGGATGTGTACTGTGACAGTCAGAGTGCAATTCACTTAGCTGAAAATTTGGCGTTCAGCTCGAGGACGAATCATATTGAGGTGAGAGAGTCGTTTCTTGTCTCGATGAGTGAAGAGAAGCTAGTTCGTCTTTAGAAAGTTCACACAAAGGAGAATGCAACAGACATGTTTACCAAGCCGTTGTCTGTTGCTAAGTTCGAGCATTGCTTGGACTTGATTTGCTTAATGAAGTGCTAGATACCACGGGGTGGCACGAGGGGAGAGTTGAGATGGTTCATGAAGACGTTTGTTTTTATGGTGGAGATTGATAGGTTCTACACGGACTGGGTACTTCAAACACTTCGTTGATGGACGGTGCCCTTGCCGGAGTTCGTTAGCAAAGTGTAATGGGTGATGGCATTGCAGAAACTCATTGGGTAAGTATCCATCGCTTAAACCATGAAGGTGTAGATGGAGTTGGAAGGCTTGTATGGAATTCGGTATCAAGGTGGAGATTGTTAGAAATTGCTACCTCAATTCCAAGACGTAGCAACAGCAAGGAGCAGGCGAAACCCTAGAGAGCGGAAGTTGAAATCACTGAACGAAGGAAGATGCTAGGACTTGAAGCGGTAGCATGATTTGGAGCGGTGATGTGGAGAAAGGGAGAAGTCTGGAGCGGTGGAAAGAATGTCGAACCAAAATTATCGTTCGGTTTTTTGGAGTGGTGGAAGCTCGTTCAGACTTGAAGTGGAAGATGTTTTGGAGCGGCGAAGATGAAGACGGGACCAAAATTATTGTTCGGTATTTTGGTGATGCCGATCGAAAAATCTCGTTTGGCATTTGAGCATGCCGGTCCAGATTAGGCTTTGCCGAACCAGTTTGCCGCTCCAGATGTTTGGTTCGGTATTTTGGAGATGCCGGTCCAAATTTGTCGCTCGGCGCTTTGCCGAACCAAATACCAAGTGATGCATGCCGAACCAGGACTGCCGAAACAAATTGTGCTGGACCAGATGCATGCCGAACCAAACCCCAAGGCTGCTATATAGCAGCTACCCCTCCTCATTTTTTCACTCTATAAATATGGGAGCTTCTAGACAACAATGACAGTCGAAATTGAGTGCTAATTTTAGCCAATTCAAAACTATTTTAGAGAGCTGAAACTCTGCAGAATTTTGTCTGTATTGTAAAATTTTCTTATGTATAGCCTCCAAAAGTGAATCAATTTTGTTACACTAATCTTTCAGTGGTTAATAAAATATTCTCTCCCCAAGTGGACGTACACTGTCTCACGGTAGTGGAACCACTATAAATACTCATGTTATTTATTTTTCTGCATTGCATTGATCTGCGATTGTCTGTTATGATGTTTATCTCTGTTTGTATCGTCTCACTACAGTCACAATCCAATTGTTTCCGCCGCGTTGGATTTTTATTCTCTTAGACTGATAATTTGATTCCACTATAATTTTGATCTGCGTATTCTCGTCTTTTAGAATTGTCCAACATAAAAACCATGCTAACGAAAATCATAGCCTCATAATGAAATATCTACGACCGACGTCATAATATTTTTTTTACTATAGCAAAATAACCGGGTACCCTTGAAATCGCAACAAACTCAGATATAATATCTGAACCATTAGATATACTTTCTACGGTTCAGATCTTCCACACTTAACGGGTCTATATTTTTCCATTCTCTATAAATGCAGGCTACCAGCAGTCGAATTTATCACTGAAAAATCGAAGGGAAAAAAAAGAGTGCAATAAAAATGAAATTCTCCAGCATTATAACCTTCTTCCTTTTCGTCAACTTCTTCAATTTCATCCATGCATCTCCTTCAAACATTTCCGCTGTTCTTGCCTTCGGTGACTCAACTTTAGATTCTGGAAACAATAACTTTTTACTCACTTTTGTGCGAGCTGATCATCCTCCATATGGTCGTGATTTTCCGAATCATGTTCCGACTGGTCGCTTCTCCAATGGCAGACTGATCACTGACTTTTTAGTTTCCAATCTAAATTTAAAGAATTTCCTTCCTCCTTCGTCCGATCCTAATCTGTCGACTGAGGATTTGTTGACAGGTACATTAAACTTTACACATATTACAGAAAAAAAGAAGCTTTTTTTCCAAACTTTGTTACGCAGATATTGTTTTCTTCAAAAAGGAGTTTTTGAGGAAGTATGTGTTACTTTGATGGACAGGTGTCAGTTTTGCATCAGCTGGATCAGGACTGGATGACATGACTGCGACATCATACATGGTGGCGACAATGGGGATGCAAGTGAACATGTTTGAGCAATATTTACAAAAGTTGAGGGGTAGAGTGGGAATTGAGAGAGTGGAGGAGGTGGTGAGGGATGCTTTGTTTGTTATTGGTGCAGGAAGTAACGATATGATGATGAATTACTATCAAATGCCCGCTAGAAAAATGATCTATAGCCTGGAAAGTTATCATGACTTTTTGTTGCAGAGGATGCAGAATTTTGTTCAGGTATATTTGTTACATGAATTATAACCTTTTTTTTCTCTTATGAACATACATGCATTGTGCAAGTAAGTTTGTTTTGTTACTAATTAATATCCCCAATAGATGTATATGTACATAACATATGACTAGCTACCAAAGTAAAAAAGGAATTTTTTTTGTAAAAGGTTTCACTTTTACAGTTTGTCACTAATCTATAAAGTTGCAATTACTATGAATACTACTGGTTGTAGCGTTGATAATATACAATGGAACTATATATACTTATCAAGTTTTTGTCATGTATTTTGATTGTTAAACACTTAACCAGTGTCTAGTTATATATAAGTGATGTACTTAATTAGTTTGGAATTTATTCATTCTTTTATGAAATATTTGCTAATGTAAATAAATGTTATATTACATCAAAGATCAATTTTTACCGCAAATACAAAAAAAATAGCATGTGAAAATTTACAAGTGATGATCAGCAATAAGACACTCACAGTTTACACATTAAAGTATAGAAAGGCATATAATCAAGCCCTAGTGTACTGACTGCAAATAAAGACTGATAGTTAGCAAGTTAAGATCTAGAATAAGTGACTTGCTATTTACTTATACAAATACCAAAAGGCTTTAGACATCAGGCCCATGCTGATGCCCATGGGGTATGTACATAGAATAACGTATATATATTTTGGGGCCTGCTTTAATATTTCAACATTTTAAGAGTGTGAGATAAAAATCACCTTTTTTTATCTTATATGCGTCAGTATCGTTCATTGTTAAAATAGAACTCATCATTTAATTTGTTCATATGCAGAATCTATACAGACTGGGTGGTAGAAAATTCACAATCTCAGGAATGCCACCATTAGGATGCCTTCCTTTTCAGATAACATCAACCGCAATGCAACCAGGGCCTACACATCAGAGTCCATTCACTGTACGCAGATGCGTGGATCAACCTAGCATCGATGCAGTAAACTATAACACTAAGCTTCAGTCCTTACTACAAACCATGCAGTCTTCACTACCAGGCAGCAAGTTCGCCTATGTTGACATATACAATCCCATGCTGGACATGATTCAAAATCCTGTTACCTATGGTAAGCTCATTGTATATTTTTCTTCGTCATCTAACTATTCATTGTTTAATTATAGAATATTGTATTAAGATAGTTCTTTGTTGAATATGAAGGTTTTGTTGAGACTGCACGAGGATGCTGTGGAACAGGAACAATGGAGATGGGGCCACTGTGCACAGCTCCACTCCCTACATGCACTGATCCATCAGAGTTTTTGTTTTGGGACTCGGTTCATCCTTCTGAAGCTGCTTATAGAGCTCTTTCTGGCCAGTTCATGACTACTGTGCTTCCCCAAATCACCGGTTAATCATTCCGTTTAGCTTTTATTTTATTATTAAATTTTTTTGGCGTTACGGTTTTAGGATTTTGGACAAGTTTTGCTTTTATGGTTTTACCTTTGGGTATGGTTTTGTTTATATGCTTAGATTTTGTATTGTTAGCGTTTTAGTAGACCTATACATATTCTTTTTTAGTTATGCACAATAATTAGGGTTGTTTTTATGATTTCTTTATAATACCGAACTTCAGTTTTTATTTTCTTTTGACATTTCTGCATAGAATTAACCATATTATATTCTATCATTTTGCAATTTTCAATCAATAATGTTGAAACTAATGGTTTATGATATGGAGAAATCCGAAATTAATGTAGCCAGAAAAAGCATTAAGCAGATTATTCTTTTCTTGCCATTGCCCAGCTTGACATTGAATTATAATTGAAACCAGTATAAGCATTTGGTGATATGATCAAATTCAATAATTGTGGGTAGATACTCCAGAAAAGGTAAAGAAAATAAATCACAGTTCATTGTCTTTGAATTTTGACGCTTGGAATGCTATCTTGTTGTATACTCGCATAACTAAACTTTTGGTTAAGTATACTAACAAAACTCTAATTTTCATCCGAATTTTTTAATAATTTTATAAGAGGATTGGCTGACTTAAAATATTAAATGAAGTTTATTTTCGATTTTAATTAATTAAAATAACAAGTTTTAAGATAGCAAAAACAAAATTTGACATGACGGTGGGGATTTAATTGGGCGAACAAATCCAGTAGAAGAGAGTCTTGACTGGTTATACCTAACAGATTTTCTGAAAGCAGGTTTAGCTTTCAACATTTGAGTTAGCTACATCCACATTACATTAAACTATCTGGAACTTCAATATGTATCCACACCGATCAATCAATCAGAGAGTGCAAAGTTATAAACAAAACCTCATTTTTCTGAATAAGAATGCATCTGTATATTATCTACGGACTATATTGCTGGTACATTATATACTGTGGCAGCAAGATATATCTAATTCTAATGTATCAGACCATTAACACAGATACGATCATCCTAACAGTCATCAATCTATCATTCTTCAGTATCATACTTAAAACTTACAAACGCAAAGGTAGTCAATTACTAATTTATATTTAATATATGCGCTTTTATTTATAATAATGTATGACACACATGATGTAGAGTGATGCAACAGAAAGTGAAAAACTAGAAAGGTATTTACGTAACTCTGGCGATGTTTGAAACAACGAACATCAAATGAATCCTATATTACCGATTCCCTTTATTAATAAAGTAGAAATTTTGACCTTCATATGTGCAGTGTGAGTCCTGATTTTATTTCGCTTTTCTTATTTGCAGTCTACACTGATTTAGTCAGCATATTTTTTTAGTTAGAACATAGAAATAATTTCTACCATTTCATGTATTTTGTAGCTAGCTTAATTTATTTTCTCCCCATGTAAACGATATTTAAATATATTTTTAGTTATCAAAATCTTTTCTATTAAGTAGTTGAATAAACTAAGTCACAAATATGAAAATATCAGTCGTTTGACAATTGATCATATTAATCATCTCTGGAAGGGTATTTATGTTGAGACCCTACTGTTCCTACATTTGTAATTACTTGTATAACCTTTCAAATGCATAAACCTAGGACCATGATCAGAAATAATGAAAAAGTTCTTTTTTCTTCAAGTATAAGACTTAGCTAATATTTGTTGATCAAATATAAATACTAACTATTACTTGAGATAAGATCTCTGGTCCCTCTTTTCATACCCACATTTTCCCTATTAAATCACACTCATTGAAACCCATAGATCACATAAAATAATTATGATACAAAAATCAATGGTTGATAGATGAGTGGGCACATGAGACAGTAGATATGAGGTCTTATATACTTTGGCATGTGATGTGTGACACGTGCGTGTATATATATTGGAATAATAAATAAATTTAAACAAACAAATTTGATTTTTTTCATAAGTATTACAGAAAAAAAAATTTGCATTGCAAAGCACAATGAGGTCCCTTTGTGGTCATCCGATAAAATTGGTATGATACTGAGAAGGCCGGTATAACTCGTGTCTGCACACATCGAGTAATGACCCAAATTTTAAAAAAGTAGAATAAGTATAGTTTTGAATAAATATTTTCAGAAAAAAGAATTTTGAATAAATAATGAAAAAAATGATTATTTAAGGGTATTGCTATTTGCATTATCAATTTGTCTCTGGTGTTGGAATTCCTTTTTAGATGGTGAATGAGATATCTCTTCATGCGGATTTTCAAATTTGAACGATGAAGAGACGCGATGTTTTAAACAGCAACGGTTCTGAAGCGTTGCAACTGAACGGACGCGACTGTTGCAAACAGCAACGGTTCTGAAGTGTTGCAACTGAACGGATGCGACTGTTGCAAACAGCAACAGTTCTGAAGCGTTGCAACTGAACAGACGCGACTGTTGCAAACAGCAACGGTTCTGGAGTGTTGCAACTGAACGGACGCAACTGTTGCAAACAGCAACAGTTCTGAAGCGTTGCAAATGAAAGGAAGTGACTGTTGCGAACAGTAACGCTTTTTTGACGTTGCAAATGAAGAGGTGCGACTTTTCTCAACGGATGCAGCCATTGGGAATTCGGCTATAAATAAGGAGGAAACCTGATCACTTTCCTCACTCAATTTTTTTTCAAACCGAATTATCTCTTCTATCTCTTCATCTCTTAAATCATATTCAGTCCTATCACACAGAAGATCATACACATCACAATCTCGTGCAGATTACGTCTGTTGTATCTTGGGAGAATTTTGAAATAAAATTCTTAAGGAAATCGTTACGACGAGCCTCAGACAAAATCGGGTTAGAACTGTTATTCTACATTCTATCCTTTAATTTTGTTATACTATTTATTCAAAATAGTATAATGTTGTTGTTGTAGTTTATTTACAACATTCATATTGTTATTATAATTAATACAGAATTCCAGTGTAGTGGAAATCTGAGTTATAAACTTGTGCGACGAGTTTATATTTGATTATTCTCTGTTTTGGTATACTAGACGTATAACATCTTAAGAATTTTATTTCAATCACTAAAACAGAGATGGCAACAATTGAACTATCAACAAAAGCTGAGGTAGAAAATCAGTTAAATAAAAAGATCAAGATATTGAGATCTGATCGAGGTGGAGAATATGAATCACCATTTGAACAGTTCTGTGCCGAAAATGGTATAATTCATCAAACAACAGCTCCATATTCACCACAACAAAATGGTGTAGCCGAGAGGAAGAAAAGAACGTTAAAAGACATGATTAATGTCATGCTTTTAACCTCTGGTCTACCGACGAACTTGTGGGGGGAAGCCTTAAATATGTCTAATCACATATTAAACAAAATTCCATATGAGATCTGGAAAGGACACAAACCAAGTTTTAAATACCTCAAAGTGTGGGGGTGCTTGGCAAAAGTTCCAGTTCCGCCTTCCAAGAAAGTCAAACTTGGACCAAAAACAGTAGATTATTACTATTTAGGGCCAGCCCAAAATAGTAGTGCCTACAGATTTTTGGTATTCAAGTCTGATATAACTGATATTCATGTAAATACAATCATGGAATCTAGAGATGCCTCATTCTTTGAAGACGTGTTTTCGCACAAAAGGAATGAAGGGAATAATGTCCCTAAAAGGACAAGAGAAGAATCAAGCAATTCACATGAAGATGAAACTCATCATGAGATTGAGGAAGTTGAACCAAGAAGAAGCGTAAGGGCTAGGACTTCCAAGACATTTGGTTCAGATTTTTTCACATATGTGTTAGAACATGAACCTCAAACGTACAAGGAAGCAATGTCATCTTCTGAATCTTCATGTTGGAAAGAAGCAATCCAAAGTGAGATTGATTCAATTCTAAGTAATAAAACTTGGGAAATTGTTGATATTCCACCAGGAATAAAACCTATTGGCTGCAAATGGATTTTCAAGAAGAAAATGAAAGCAGATGGCTCTATCGACAAGTATAAAGCCAGATTAGTAGCCAAAGGATATCGTCAAAAAGAAGGAGTAAACTTCTTTGATACATATTCGCCAGTAACACGAATAACCTCTATAAGAATGCTAATAGCAATTGCATCAATTTATGGTCTAGAAATTCATCAAATGGATGTAAAGACGGCATTCATAAATGGAGATCTCGATGAGGAGATCTACATGGAGCAACCTGAAGGTTTTATTTCCAAAGGAAATGGAAATAAAGTCCGTAGATTAGTAAAATCATTATACGGACTAAAACAAGCCCCAAAACAATGACACGCAAAATTTGATAGTGTCATGATGAGAAATGGTTTTCGTATAAATGAATGCGATAAGTGTGTTTATTATAAACAAATTGGATAATCATATGTGATGATTTGTTTATATGTAGACGATATGTTAATATTTGGTCCAAATACTCAGGTAATAGAGACCATAAAGAAGATGTTAACTAGTAATTTCGATATTGAAAGATTTAGGAGTTGCAGACGTTATTTTGGGAATCAAAATAATAAAAACTCCTAATGGAATTGAATTGTCTCAATCACACTATGTAGACAAAGTGATTGAAAAATTCCAAAACTATGGAATTAAAGGAGTGAGAACACCTTTTAATCCATCAGAAGTACTGCATAAAAACACTAATGAAAGTATAATGCAACTGGAATACTCTCGTGTAATAGGATGTCTCATGTATCTCATGAATTGCACAAGACCAGATATAGCTTATGCAGTAAGTCGACTGAGCAGGTATACAAGCAATCCAGGAAAGGAACACTGGAAAGCACTAATGAGAGTGCTTGGATATTTAAAAAATACCGCTAACTATTCCTTACATTATGGAAAATATCCTGCCGTCTTAGAAGGATATAGTGATGCAAATTGGATTGCTGATTCAGAGGAATCAAAATCAACAAGTGGTTATGTCTTTACCTTAGCAGGGGCAGCAGTGTCATGGAAATCTACTAAACAAACATGCATAGCTCGATCCACTATGGAATCAGAGTTCATCGCTTTAGATAAAGCAGGCGAAGAAGCAGAATGGCTTCGTCACTTTTTAGAAGATATTCCATTTTTGGCCTAAACCTGTACCGGCCATATGCATACACTGTGATAACCAAGCCGCGCTAAGCAGAGCGCACAACTTTGTGTATAATGGAAAGTCACGACATATTCGTCGACGCCATAACACAGTTAGGCAGTTACTCTCAAATGGAACTATTTCCATAGATTATGTGAGAACAAATGATAACCTAGCGGATCCATTTACTAAAGGTTTATCAAGAGAGAAAATTGACTGCGCATCGAGGGGAATGAGTTTAAAAGCCTAAACCACCAAGAGTTATCTTATACGGAAACCTATCCTAGCGACTGGAGATCCCACGGACTAGGATCAATAGGCAAACCAGTTCTGAATAACTCAAGACGTAATGCATTTGCGTGGACATAGTCCAACTCCATTCCTATGGTGCACAATATAAATGCATGCCTACAGAAGTATTTAAAGGTTAAAACTATGTTTTTTAATGATGACCATATCTTGGAAATAACAAGTGGGGTATATGTAGGATACTCTTAATGGTTGCGATCACCTATGTTAGTGTGAGCTGGGTCGGCTCTATGAGAATATTAAAAGGCTTTTATTCTCTAAAAACACTCGCAGAACCAAAAAATTGTTCAGGACCAAAATGAACATAACCAAGAGATTGGATGTGAAGGGAAATAATGCTTTGTAAAGCTTATTGTCTGGTTATACAATAACGGCTGACGGTTCAAGATGAAATAATTCACCGATTAGCCAAGTATATCCGATAAGTTTTAACTAGGGAAAGTTCAAAGTGAAATATCTACTTATCCTCGATATAGCATTATTTTCATATGAACTGTGTGATATTACACTTTGTGTGGGGGAGAGATATATCATCATTCATGTGGGGGATTGTTGGAATTCCTTTTTAGATGGTGAATGAGATATCTCTTCATGCGGATTTTCAAATTTGAACGATGAAGAGACGCGATGTTTTAAACAGCAACGGTTCTGAAGCGTTGCAACTGAACGGACGCGACTGTTGCAAACAGCAACGGTTCTGAAGTGTTGCAACTGAACGGATGCGACTGTTGCAAACAGCAACAGTTCTGAAGCGTTGCAACTGAACAGACGCGACTGTTGCAAACAGCAACGGTTCTGGAGTGTTGCAACTGAACGGACGCAACTGTTGCAAACAGCAACAGTTCTGAAGCGTTGCAAATGAAAGGAAGTGACTGTTGCGAACAGTAACGCTTTTTTGACGTTGCAAATGAAGAGGTGCGACTTTTCTCAACGGATGCAGCCATTGGGAATTCGGCTATAAATAAGGAGGAAACCTGATCACTTTCCTCACTCAATTTTTTTTCAAACCGAATTATCTCTTCTATCTCTTCATCTCTTAAATCATATTCAGTCCTATCACACAGAAGATCATACACATCACAATCTCGTGCAGATTACGTCTGTTGTATCTTGGGAGAATTTTGAAATAAAATTCTTAAGGAAATCGTTACGACGAGCCTCAGACAAAATCGGGTTAGAACTGTTATTCTACATTCTATCCTTTAATTTTGTTATACTATTTATTCAAAATAGTATAATGTTGTTGTTGTAGTTTATTTACAACATTCATATTGTTATTATAATTAATACAGAATTCCAGTGTAGTGGAAATCTGAGTTATAAACTTGTGCGACGAGTTTATATTTGATTATTCTCTGTTTTGGTATACTAGACGTATAACATCTGGCACCTACAATATTATAAAATCATGCTAGACCTGAAATTCTTCTTGCCGTATTATATATATTGTAATTTTTCAATAGTAAAATATTTTGTTTCTCAAAATTGCCCATTAGTTTATTCTGTATATTTTATTTTCTAGGATACAAACCTAATTTGTAATCAATCTCCCTACAGTCCAAACAAAAAATTTTAGAGCTAATTTTTGAAGAAAATGTATGAGATTGATCTAGCTTTTACGGTTTTAATCTAAAATTTGGACATGAGATTCGGATGGATGATGGTAGCATGTCAATCAAGATTTATGGTTTTGAGGATAAAAAATAAACGAATTAGAAGAACTGTATAGTAGGATGGATACAAGCAATTTTCATAATGGTATTAGATCCAAAAGATTAAAATGATGTTTGGTCAAAAATCAGTGGATTGTTCTTTAGCTAAAATACAAACAATTCAATTGTGGCATTATTAGTTGTTTGCCCATAGACAGATTGATATTGCATATAATAACGGGCTAATTTAATAAAAATAAGTAATGTATAAAATTACATTTATTTTTAGTTGGAAATTTTTATATATTTATGGGCTATAAAGTCTAACCTTTGTGCTGAAAAAAAATCATGTGTCATGCACAAATCAATAAATAATACAAAGGGAATTTTGGAAAGTTCAAGGTTGAAAAATAATTTTTTGTGACTGTACAACAACTGTTATTAAAGGCTATGCTTAAGCACATGAAATGCTTGTGCATAAAAATATATTTTATAAAGAAATGAATTTACATCAAATTCTAGTTTTGCATGTAGTTTTTAAAAAGAGGGTTACTGCAAAATAAATAAGAAAATATGTAGAATTTTGAATTTAAAACTAGACCGTGAAAACTGAATATTCTAATGGTATATGATGATATTATAAATACAATAAATATAAATTATTAAAGTGGATAAATTGAGAGAGAAAAAATACATAGTTTTCCCTGTGATAGGGATTCTTTAGGTTCAACCATATTTACAAATTAAAATTTTCAACTATGAAGTATGAACATTTTATTTTCATAACCGGAATTTGAAACCGATATCATATTTGTATATAAATGACAATTCAGAAAGTATGCAGTCGGATAAAATAATTACTTACAACTACTATTTAAGATTAATTTAGTCAATAGCTACATTTTAAGAGAAATCAACAGCTGCATTTATCTTTCTGAAGAATCAAATATTGTTGGTGATACCGTAGATATCAAAAAAAAAAAAAGTAATAGTAAAAAAAAAAAGAAGAAGAAGAAGAAGAAAGAAAAAAACCACATATCATAATTGTCATAATTGATAAAATCATTCAATGTACAAGCCTGCACGTGTATATAATTATATACACAACTATCAATCATGTAGAAGTGCAATAATAAGAGAAGGAGCTATATGGGTGTAAATCAAAACGTTGTAATAATTGATAAAAAAGCTAATAATTTCTTGTTCATATTGATCATGAGGTTGTATAAAAGCAATCAGCTGAAGGAATACTAGAACTAATTAGTGTTTCAGAAGTTATTTATTACCCGTGGCCAATGTAAACACCAGACGTATGCCCTTTTGATATGGTAGTTTCAAGTAAATTAAGAAAATACATCCAGGTAAAACTTGAGTTCCAGTGAAATCATAATCTAATCCTAAACATAATGAATAATAGCTAAGTAACCTAAACTTCTGTGGAGTAATATTAGCAGATGTTAAAATAAATCATAATATAGATTTATTCTTTTGAATAAAAATGATAAGGGTTCTTTCAGTCGGTTTGCCCTGCGAAGAATATTTGCAAAATAATATATCATGTGTTTCACTCCATATGCAACGTGACTAAAATAGAGATTTAATTTACTCGTATAGGTTACTTTTTGAATTTGAATAAAATAATATGCTTGAAGGATAGGATACACATAATTAGTTCGGTAAGCTACATAGTGATCATCTGTACTTTTAACACAAATTATATGTCAGTTTATAGGTGCGGAAACTCTACTTGGCAAATCATAACTAGTATGTATGTTCTTAACCGCACGGTGCCACATCATCCAAAATACTATGATCACTTAATTGACACAAATACATAACATGCTAAGATGTGATGTAAAGTATTAGTCCTGGGTCGGAAAAGTATATAAGTTCACATATATATACACATACATACATGCATAGATATATATATGTATATATGTGTGCGCGCTTACTTCACATTTGCTAATTGATTTTGTGAAAGACCAAGTATTTCTTGCGTCTGTCCATGGATATTCGAAAATTCCAATATCCGTCCACATCCTTATCCGAAAAACGGATAAATATTCGATATTCAAAAAACAGAATGTGGATACAAATGCATCAACTTCTAAAAACTATCCTTGTACTTTTGTCAAGATTATAACTTATATTATGTGTATTTTAGCATAATAAAGATATGTATTATTATTTTATTAAGTTAACAGTTTATGTTGGATTCGTTTAATGCATATTAACTATTCTATTTGTTTTTCTTGATTTATTTATTGTTAGTGGATAAATAATTATTCAATATACGTTCGTATCGGCGGATGCATATGTCCGAAAATAATGTCGGATGAGGATGGGGATGCGGATAAGACATTATCTGTATCTGAAAGTATCCGTTGACAAAGTCTAGTAGTTATAGTAGTAATTAAATATAATCATATAATTTTATGAAATATCAATAAAAGTTGGAAGCAATTTAATGAAGAAACTTAATGGTCAAAAGTAGTTAGCTGTAACGCAAATAGTCACATATGTGTACCTAATTATATGCACACTGTTTCACAAGAAAGAAATTGAAGTATCAACCAAAACTGTTGAAGGTAAATTATATGCATAATGATCAGGTAAAATATTGATATAGTAAAATTGTCTAGTAAAATATTATTATAGTATAAAGAATTTAATTCGAAAAAAGTAAGTACTTTTTTAATGTTAAGTTTAATATATACATGCATGTATTACTTTGATTGTCGCAAAAGAAGCAGAATATCTGAATGTAAAATAAGTCATGCATATACTCATTGCACTAAATGAAAAAATATGAACTGAAATAGGTGGATAGTTACCCAGCCAGTTAGGAAATATTAATGAAAATCCTAAATAAAAGAATGTTTCTTTGTGTACTCAAAATATGATGTTCAAATTCAATAATGTGATAATGCACAGGAAAGATAACTAATAATGGAACAAGAAGAATAAAAGGATAGGATCAAATAGATCTCTATGCATCAAGTTGCCTCTGCACACATCTGAACAGAGAAACTAACAAACAATGGATACCTATTGAAAAGCTTACAGTTAGAATGAGTCGGTTACAATAAATATAATAAATCATGAAATTCTCAACATAATGCATCAATTTGTGACTGTTATTTGTTAGGCAAACAAATAAATAAATCAATAGACTATAATTAGGACCGAGAATCTAGTCAATATTCTACCTAACCTTTTAACATTAATTGAAGACATGCATTTAGTCATACAAGAAGAAAAAAACCTACATCCACTGCAGATTGGCAGTCAAATGTCATGTGCATTCAGGAATTTAATCTTTTCTACAAATTAAATCATGTGGCTTTCTAAGTGTAGAAGCTAGAAAAAACACGATAGTTATTTAATTTATGTTCTATCAAGTATGTATGTAATTAACAACAACAACAACAATAATATATAACAGTAAGTACATGTAAAATAAATAGAAACTAGTTGTAATGTTGGATATGAATACCTCAATTATGTTTTGGCAAGTACTAACAAGATCTCACCACATTAAACTCATATGGTGAGATCAAGAGTACTTGCCACTCTTTCATTATGTTTTCCACTTTCACCTTCTTCTTGTGAACCCTTTTTGACTAGTAAATGCCTTGAATTTGAAAATAATGATAGCGATAAGGTACTATCAACCTCTTCTTCTTCTTTTTCTTTCAAATCAATTTCTACTTTTGCCTTCTTTGATCCAACATTGAGTGATAGGTCCAAATCCAAATCGGGGTCATTGTTTTTTCTTCTTGTTGTGCAAGGACTTCCTTCTCTTTGTATCGCATTAGACGACGTCTTTCGAAGCCATATGAAGTCTTCAGATTGTTGATTTATATTGGAACTAGTACTAGCTCTATTATCGTTGATTGTCATGGATGCACAATTAATTGATCTTCCAAATATCATTTCTGCAGCAGAATCATAAACTCTTGCTCCGATAGTAGCACTATTACTTCTATTAAGGCATCTATTGTGCACCCAGTATCCATGACTGCTCCAAGAGGATGCACCATATCTAGTTGGCCAAACATCCAAATCATATAATCGTTCATTGATTATGAGATGTAATTATCAATTATATATACTTAAGAATTAACTATATAAGAACCTTGAAGTGGCAAAGGGTCTTCCATGTGGCATTGGAAAGTGGCTTAGATTGCTAATATACTGCTCTTTTCCTTGGATCTCATTTGCTTGTTCACCGATAACTGAATTAAGCATATAATACGTTACTATATATCCAATTTTACTGCAATATTACTTGATATAGAAAATTATACAATTATACAAGTACCTTGACCAGAATCATCAATCTTTTTACTTCTATACATCTATCGGTTAAGCAAAAAAGAATGAGAAAGGAAGTCAGTTAACCAATTAGGCAACATAGTTAACTATATATTGTAGAGACATATGCTAATTAGTAATTACCTGTAAGTGACTCTTGACATGAGCAATACTAAGTCCTTTAACATTCATCATCTGTAAAACAAGCTTTGGAGTTGCTCCTGCAATCAAATTATGATAAGTCCACAAAATATTATACAGAAAAATATTTTTTATATATTCAAAAGTAATGAAGAAGAAGCGAGTCCATATTCTAAAATTTGAAGTTTGACTCACTTTCTTGACCACCAAGTCTCTCAACTGCATGTACAAAGCAAAGATGAAGATCCGGAGTCCACCTTAGCCTAGGAGTCTTTGATCGGTTATACTGACGAACAGATCCTCCTGAATTCCCTCTTGATCTTTCACTTTCTTCAACTGTGCTTGTACTCGAGCTTCCTCCATTTATGTTTCTAGGGTTTCTTTCTTGATTATGACCACCTAATTCTTCTTCATCTTCTTCGTTTTTCCGGGAACGATTATTGATAGAATTTTCAGAACTTCTATTAGTACTACTCATGGCTGGTATAGAAAATGAGAAAGAAGAGAAAGTTGTAATATTGATAGATTTATAATTGATAGCTAGCTAGCCTTCATGTATCTTCTTGGATTTTATAACTTCTTCATAACAAATAATTCTTTTGTGATGTAATAACTCTTGGATTGATTACGAAAGAAGGTTCAACAAGCATCGAAAAGGCACGGATACCGAATGATGATGAGTTCATCAAAGGAGAGAGCCATCTTTTTTTGCTTAGATGGATGGTGGGAAAGGAACAAGATGGAAGATATAATACCAAAACTAATTTGAACCCTAGTCAATAATCCTAAGACTACTAAATAGACAAGTTCCCCCTTCTCATTCTCTCTTTCTCCCTTATCACTTTCTATCTTATATATGTAATAATTAATTAATAATGCATTATGTTTGTATGTGTTCATGAATGAGTCATGCTTGCATGTACTGTATAATATGTATGTAATTGTTGCATAATTTTTTTCCCTATTCCCTTGATTAGTTCAGTGCTGTTGAAATATGCCGCGAGAAAAATGGTGATGTTATTTCCTATAAAAGTCCCCCTAATAATAAATTTTTTCCCAAATCAATACCTATAAAATAGAAAGAAAGACTTGTGTTTTTTTTCCCCTAAAACAGCCTAAATTTGTGTGTGGTCATTTTTTTTAAAAATCATGGTAAACAAATAACTCAAATAATGTCCATATTTTTCTTCAGATTTGCATATAACTAATGTGTGTGTTTACATATACATACATACATACATACATACATATATGTATGTATGTATATGTATGTATGTAGTGCAGGGTTCATTACTGTTTTGGTAAAGATTTTCTTGCTTTTCAAAAAAGATCACGATCAGAGATGGAAAAAACGAAGAGAAAAAGCAATTTCATACAAAGTGTACACATATCGTGCACTGCTGACTGATTCGTGGCAAGTTTGAACCTAGAAACTATATATTCACGGCATTCATTAGAAAATGTAAATGTATATACACGCACAAATGTGCCACATCAAAGTATAGCATAAGGACAAGGTATAATTAATTAGAAGACCCAAAATATTATAGCGGTGGAATATATTTCATTAGAATGCATGGAAGCATAAAATCGTTGCTTGCTAGCTGTCGGTGATACCGACCAATACATATGTATGCAGAAGTAATTTAATTAACAAATAAATACAGAGACATATATTTTGAAAAGGAGGGAATCACGGATATGTTCATGTTTGACAACTAAAATATGAAGGACCAGTCTAATATCCACCCGTGTGTGAAATTTGATACTGATCAATGTAATTAATTCTTGTGTATTAAAAAGGTTATTGTTAGTTGGTAGTTTAACGGGTTGTGGTAACTGGTAAGTCAATTCATTCCCAACCATTCTCATTTAATTTGTGGGGTTTAGGCATTCTTTTTGGGCTTAAACGGAATAAATATATATCTTTATATATATTTTATTAATAGTTGGCTTGGAAGTGCAATTTTTTGGTCCGACCGTGAATTCCTCATAATACCCTTCATTCATATATAATTCAAGTATTATCTGTATTATTCTCTTTACAACCACCTAAAACAAAAAATAATTTCTGCTATTTCTAACATATTATTTCTAAGCCAGATTGGAACAATTCAAACTAAGTTAAAACTTGAATATTTCAATGAATATATTTCTAGATTTGCGTGTTCGCTGAAATGAGAATAGATTAAATATGCACATCAGATAATAAAAAATTCTTCTGGATAATTCAACACATCCTTAATAATTTTTAATAGTAGTTGTAATAGATTTGCTGTCACGCATTTTTGGTATCAACGTGAATTACCAAAAAAGTCATTCTATATATTATCAAATCTTAATCACTTAAAAATAGGATCTAATATTAAACTTCTTTTACAAATTCAAACGCCCCTAAAAGTGGGATCTAACAATTAAACATGTTTTACAAATTCAGAACGCTTCTAAAAATAGGATCTAAAATTAAATTTCCTTCACAAATTCAAAATACTTCTTTACAAATATACAATTCTTAATATCACTTGAAAATAAATTAAATTATTATTTTTGACTAATTTAACCATATACAATTTATAAGGAAAACAATTCACGCGCGAAGCGCTTGCCGTAACACACGTATAAATAAAAAAAATAAGAACATATTTTGACGGAAAGAAAAAACACCTAAAAGAGCAAAAAGTGGAAGTATTGGTCTAAAAATTGGCCAAACACTATGTAGAGTTAACCATATGTTATACTAGTGGATTAAACGCTGAAAACGATTATGAATTCAATCTACATGATCTGTAGAACAAAAACAAATAGTAAACCACACATAATTTATAGTGGTTTGGGTATGCCTACGGCCACTTTACAGGATTTTTATAGCCGTTTATGTTTGTATTACAAGGGTTATATAAACTCATTCGCAAGTACAATGATCACTAAAAGATTTTATAGTGTTTCCCTCTCTTTAGAATTTTTTTTCCATTTTTCTTATGACGTTTAATTGGTGCCTCTAAATGCCTTCAAATCGCTTGAAATACTTTAGATATTTGCTGGAGAATAATCACGTCCATATCATGGAATTCAAGTTAAAGAACAGATCAACAAAGACTCAGCTCGTATATAGGTGTTTATATGGACCGATACTGATCTATTTGTATCGATTCCACTCGATCCAACTTCTCATCTACTTCGTAGACTTTTGACATCTACATGGCTAACTTACTTGGCTTCTTATTTGATTGATTCCTTCCATTCTTCACTTTCCACATATCAAGGTCTACAGATCCATTGCATGGATCAATATCGATCAAGCTTATGGATAAATATTGGCCAATCTGTTAGGATTTTAATATACTTTAGGATAGATTAATCATGAAACCCTAGATCTGAATAGGTGATCCGGATTGATTTAATTGAGAAGAAAACAAAGGAAGATGAATAAATTAGCGAAAGTCATATCAGAATCCATAGTTGCTTATTAATAGAGAAGAAAAATTGGTTTGATCTTCCAAATTGATACAAACCCTACATCTGAATTATTTCCATAGAAAAGGTTAGGAGAATAACTATAGCTTGTGTAATTTGGGGATCATAACCCCTTATTTATAATGTTGGCATTTTCTAATTTGGCCCTTCAACAAATTTGGATTGCCCTGGTATCGACATATGTCAGAAACCAAGTTCATTCTTGATTCTAACGTTCAATATCTTGGGATCTAGAAATCTAAAGAAAATGAAATTTGGAGGTCAAGTAGCTAACATCATGGGGAATCGCCCAGAGGGATCGCACTCCATTTGGACACTAAAATAGGGATCGGTATCGATCCCTATTGTGGGCCCGAATGGGCCTGGAAATTTTTGGGTGGCCTCGTGTTGGTCTTCCGAACCCTTTGTCAAAATTTCTATCCGATCCGTGCACATCTTCCCCTATAAATACAGCAGGCATGGCGTCAGAAAAGGGATCTTCTTTCTACTTCTCTTTATCTTCAACATAGGCTACACTCTTTCAATTTGATTCTTGGATTTCGGATTGTAACTGTAAACAAACTTCAATATAATAAAAAAGATTATTCTGGAGTGGGCGTAGGCCGGAGTTAGCCGAACCACTATAAATCTGCGTCTCTATTTACTTGCTTTCTGATTGTTTTAATTTTATTCTTCATTTATTTCTCTTTATATTTCTGTGATTGGATTGGATATTGGTGCTTTCTTACAACTGGGTGTTGGTGGCCAATTTTGACGCCAACATTTTAGTGCTTCACTGAAAAGACTTGCACCTGCAGATTTGGAAGCTATGATCTTAGATTTGGAGGCTTGGATACTTGGATCTAGAAAGCAATGACTAGGCAATCAACAAGGAGAGGGCTACCGGAAAGGAGCCACCGTGTGGGGAGTTAGGAGGCTTCCTCGGGAGCTGGAGCTAATCAAGCATCTATCTACGTCGCCAGGGATGAAATGGAAATGATGATGGATTCTATGCAGGAGAGGATGCTGAAAAGGCAAGTGGAGAGGATGTAGGATTTACCCTCAACAGATTAGATAAGCTGGAGCATAGAATCAAGGAGTTGAAGCACCAGATCATTGGAAATCAGAACTGGGAACATGAACATGGAGCCAATAGACAAAGGAATTGAACAGAGCAGCCGGGGGCAGTCCTCTGCCAACCTAGAGGGATTAGCACCGATCCCTATAGAGGGATCAGTATCGATCTCCAAAGGCTAGGGGCCATGCCCCCGGGTCTAATTGATTGTGATGCTGGAGGATCTGCGATCGATCCCATAGAGCTTGGTGCGAATCGGAATTTGGATGCTCGTCCGGAGGAATACGTTCCAGAATTCTCTCGTAAACTCAGGGGCAGCTTAGACATGATGATAGAAGACTACTATTGGAAGACAATGACAGGTTTGCAGAGATGATAAGGCGAGCTATGCGTAGAGGATTGGTGAACAGGGATCTGGAGAACATAAATAGAAGTCCATTCGCTCCTAATATCAGGAATGCTAGGAATTCACCAGAATTCAAACTACTAACACTGGAAGCTTATGACGGGAAGTCGGATCCAACTATGCATATGATGAGATATATACGGCACATGGAAGTACTGGGGGCATCGGAAGAAGTCTTGGCACGGTGCTTTCCCTTGTACTTAACGGATGTAGTTGCGCTATGGTTCAGACAATTGGAGAGAGGTTCTATTAGCACATGGATGGAATTGGTCGAAAGATTCATGAAGCAGTTTCGGGTTCACATTATGAGACCCAAGAATGTGATGAAATTGACATCAGTAAAGCAGTGTGCAGGAGAATCACTCAAGAATTTCTTAACCAGATTCAATGTGGTAGTTGTTTCGGTGGATCGACTAGATCCATCGATGGTTTTGATGGCGGTAGTGTCAGGAGTTGCAGATAATTCAGATTTTAAGATATCACTGATATGGGATCCACTGATGGATCTCGGGGAATTCTATTATGAAGCAGAGAGGTTTCTACGACAAGAAGATGTGAAATCTGATTAAAAGGAAATGGAAGTTAATACGGTACGGAGTGGAGAACCGCTCGGTGAAAGCTCAGGAAAAGACAAGGGTAAACGAACATGGATAATAGCTTCGATGGATCGAAACAACAGAGGTGGGAATCCAAATTTTCTTCTTACTAGAAATTGAATGAAACCCTAGAACGGATATATCTGGATACTCGAGAGTGCCTTCCATATCGGAGGTCGGCAAGGAGGGAACCCTCCGAACGCGAACGAACATCAGGAAAGCGCTACCTATTCCATGAGCTGGATAGGCATAATACAAATGACTTCGGGCATTTGAAGGACATCATTGAGGAACATGTGAGGAATGGTGAGTTACAACAATACGTAAGGACTCGGGGTGCGCGGTGGAACGTGAGCAGCCACCGTTCACCTCGAATGAAAATGGCACTCGATTAAGGCATCATCATCAACTTGTCATCAATTGATCGGGATGGCATGGAATAAGTAGCAAACTCCATAGTAGGATGGTTAAGTCACTTACACATGTACCGGATCGAGGACAGTCCCTAGGCATGCTCTGAGATGATGATAAACCGTAGTGCTCAGGTTTGTGAAATTAGTTTTTCGTTTTCTTATCTTTTCTGCTGGTTTGCTTCGAACTCTGGTTTATTGGTTATATGGACTCTTATTTTATGGACTTGGGAATGCTTAAATTTGGATCAATGTAATGGATAACACAGGTCGTCAGGTATGGACTATGCCTGGCAAGGGGTATGTTACTTCGCCTGAATGCGATGGATTGACCTACTCAGGTCGTCGAGTATGGATTGTGCTCGGCAAGGATCCGGAGGGATCAAGGTCGTCGGGTATGGACTATGCCTAGCAAGGGGTAGGTCGCTTCGCCCGAACGCGGTGGATCGACCTACTCAGGTCGTCGAGTATGGATTATGCTCGGTAAGGATCCGGAGAGATCAAGGTCGTTGGGTATGGACTATGCCTGGCAAGGGGTTGGTCGCTTCGCTTGAACACAATGGATCGGCCTGCTCAGGTCGTCGAGTACAATTTATGCTCAGCAAGGATCTAGCGAGATCATGGATTTGTATATCAGCTTCGAACAGTTATGGATTTGGATATGGGCCTGGAGCAGTTTTGGATTTGGCTAACGACACGGTGACGCCGAGCATTTGGATAAAACGATCATGAGAGATAGCAGATTTGGAATGGGATATTGACTCAGAATGGTTATGGACTTCACTAACGATTCGAAATGATCATGGATTTGGACTGGCAACGGATTGGATAATATGGCTATCAATGGATTATGGACTTCGGTTTTTGGATTTATGGCAATTCAAAACACGCCTTCCTAATGCAAGGCATGTTTTGGAGGGAAAAGTTTTAACCCACCTTTTGGAAAGGTAGTAAACAAGCAGATTTAACCCAACGGACTTTACGATTATCGAGGCGATGAGTCCAGAGCGATGATTGTAGGACCCAGAAATCAACTACAGATAGTTGTACCAAGCCGAGATTGAATGAAATTTATAGATACGCAAGGCAGAATGCTCAAAGTATGGAATATGGCTCAGTGGATGGAAGGGATCGACATAGGTTGGCTCATTGAGAGGGATCAGCATACCTCATGAAGAAGGGATCGACATGGTTAGATAGACGAGGGATCGACATGGTTGGATAGGCGAGGGGTCAGCATGGTCGAAGCAAGAAAGGGATCGGTGTGGATAAAAGTAGATAGATCGGCATGGCTTGGTAGTACCATAGGGATCGGTATGGATGGATAGACGAGGGGTCGGCATGGTCGAAGCAAGAAAGGGATCGGCATAGATAAAATTAGATGGATCGGCATGGCTTGGTAGTACCGTAAGGATCAGTATGGATGGATAGGCAAGGGGTCGGCATGGTCGAAGTAAGAAAGGGATCGGCGTAGATGAATGCAGATGGATCGGTATGGTTGGATAGACAAGGGATCGGCATAGCCTATGAAAGATGGATCGGTGTAGCATATGAAGGAAAGGATCTGCATAGCATATAGATGGATGGATTAGCATACGTGAGTCCACCAAGGAGGGATCTGCATATGTCAGAAACCAAGTTCATTCTTGATTCTTACGTTCAATATCTTAGGATCTAGAAGTCCAAAGCAAATGAAATTTGGAGGGCAAGTAGCTAACATAATGGGGAATCACCCAAAGGGATCGCACCCTATTTGAACACTAAAATAGGGATCAGTATCGATCCCTATTATGGGCCCCAATGGGCCTGGAAATTTTTGGGTGGCCTTGTCTTGGTCTCCCGAACCATCTGTCAAAATTTCAGCCCGATCCGTGCATATCTTCTCCTATAAATACATAGGGCATAGCATCAGAAAAGGGATCTTCTTTCTACTTCTCTTTATCTTCAACCTAAGCTACACTCTGTCAATTTGATTCTTGGATTTCGGATTATAACTGTAAACAAACTTCAGTATAATAAAAAGGATTATTCTAGAGTGGGCGTAGGCCAGAGTTAGCCGAATCACTATAAATCTGCGTCTCTATATACTTACTTTCTGATTGTTTTAATTTTGTTCTTCATTTATTTCTCTTCATATTTCTGTGATTGGATTGGATATTGGTGCTTTCTTACAACTGGGTGTTGGTGGCCAATTTTGACGCCAATAGTGTATAACTTTATGAGCTTCAAAATTTGCTATTTATAACATAAGGTGTTTCCGAAATAATCTCGTCCATTAACTATGCTGGTAAAGGACCAAAGCGGCTTTTGTTACTTTTAGCATAACTAAACCCATTAATGGTTACATATACCAACATAATCAAACGACATAGATCAATCATGGATGTGTAGCATGAAAATTACATGAGATGTGATCTATACATGACTATTTCGAACCGGTACTTCTTTAGTGAGAACAAAACGTTCAATATTTGAACAACCTAGAGTGCAAACAAAACTTTATTACTTTATTTCTGATCAAAAAAAGAACTTGATATATATCTATAACCGAATCATAGAGCAATGTTTCATTTGATAGTACCAAATACAAACTCACCCTGAACCAAAATATTTTTACATAAAAGTTACACCAATTGAGCAAGATGCTGATGAAAGACCTTGCATGATAATCTTTTTGTAAGCGGATCTGCCACAATGGAGTTTGTCACAATATGCACTATGAATTACAATCTATTTTGCACTCTGCCTTTATTAGAAAATAATATGTTGTTTATTGTCACAAAATTACTTTAATGGTCTTTTAATTTCTTTATTCAATACCATAACTTTGTGACAAAATTTTAGAATTATTTTCCTTCGTTGGATGCCCCATAACAGAAAATAGTAAAGAAGGCTATAAGTGTCTGTATGACAACTTTCCTTATATAGCTTCATCCAAAAAAATAACAATAATAATATTATTCTGAAGTGGATATTTTGTACCCTTGGCATCCAAAATATTTAGATTGTAATGCTTTATGATCTCCAACCAAAACATCTTGCCAGAGAAAAGAAGTGAAATTGCAAAAACAACATTACTTATTGATAATAAGGAAAATACTCCTCAACCTCTTGAAGATAATATTGGAAAGATTGTCAACATAGAAGATTCATTTACTGTGCAAGAATCTGCATCTGAAAAAGTTTCTCAAGAAGGCAAAAAAGATCAAACAAAGGTTGGAAACGAGGTTGTAGTTTCTTTTAAATCATCAGAAATAACAGAGAAAATCAATGAAAGCCTTATTGTACCTTAAATATTAAATACAGAAGACTCGGTTATCCAAGCAAAAGACATAAAAATTCAAACAATAGAAGATTCCTCTATTGCAGAAGCTATGAGTTTGGATGATGGTTCTTTCATTAATAATATCTTAAGTAAGGAGCCATCAGAGAATCACATCAGTTACTTAGCTACACATACTCCACACTTACCAAAAACCCAGCTTCTGATTTCAATATTCAAAAAGCTATCAGTTTAGTTTCAACTTCTGCTTCAACCTCAAGGAAAAGTAGAAAAGACAAAATAGAAAAAAGAAAAGGCAGAATGAAAAGCATAAAAGAGATTGTAGATAATAAAAGCTTTGAAGAAACAGAAGACAGTGATTTTAAAAGGAAATATATCATCAAAAATTCCAAATGGGAAGATCAGCTGAAAACATTAAACAAAACATCATACAAAAAGAAAGGAAGGGGGATAGAGACTTTTGAAGAAGAGGGCAGTCACAATGCATATGTTGTTGCTGTTAATAGTATGCTTTTATTTTAATTTTCTGTTATTTATATGATGATTATTTCTTGGAATGTTAGAGGTCTCAATTCTCCTGTAAGAAGATTAGACTTGTCTAATCTTCTTTTGTCGACAAATCCTAGCATTGTTGGTTTATTAGAACATAAATTAGATAATTCTAAAATTATTGATTATCAATTAAAAAATTTAAATAACTGGAATATTATAAATAATAATCAAATGGGGGGTATGGTAGAATCATGGTCATTTGGGACCCAAAAATTTGGGATATTTATCAACATTTTGTAAATTTTCAATTTATTCACTGTAAATGCACTAATAAAGGTGGTTTTCAACTTGAAATTACTTTTGTTTATGTTTCTAACAGTGAAACTGAAAGAGTTTCTCTCTGGAATAATCTTGAAATAATTAACTCTAACATGAGTCATCCATGGATTGTTATGGGTGATTTTAACACTGTCATGCATGGTTTTGAAAAGGGGGGGGGGAATTCCCATCTCCTTCAAAAACTTAGAAAGATTCAATAATTTTTTCCTCAAAATTGGTTTATATGAACCAACAATTTTTGGAAATAGATATACTTGGATATCTGGTATATTCAGAAATATTCATTGCAAATTAGACAGAATTCTAATTAACCAAAAATTTACAAATTATTTTAAGGATTTCAAATGTCTTACCCTTCCTCAAGCTACTAGTGATCATAGTCCTATTAAAATTTATCTTAATCAAAACAATAATATTAAAAAGAATATTCCTTTTATATTTGTGAATGGTTGGGTTTATGAGGACAGTTGTAGAGATATTGTCAATAATTGCTTTTCTACAAAGGTTTTGGGCACTGCCCAATACAAATTTAGTAAACTGCTTCAAATTACAAAAGGTAAATTGAAAATTTGGAATAAAAGAAGAACAAATAAGGATATTAAAACCCTTAGGGATGAATGTGAACTAAGGCAGAATGATCTAGATGACGATTGCTCAGACAGTGATAAAATCAACAATTTTTTCTTAGCCCAAAATAATCTGGCCAAATCCCTCCATGTGCAGTCTATTAATTTAAGGCAAAAAGCTAAAATAAACTGGTTAAATCATGGGGATGAAGCTAGTAAATTTTTTATGCTAAAATGTCTAGTAGAATATACAGAAATGATATTGGTAAAATCATTGATGTCAAAGATGATGTTATCAATAATATGTCTTGTATAGTGAAAGAAGCTATTAACTATTTTACTGGTCTTTATAATACTGATCTTTCTTCTAATGTTTTTCCAAATATTGAGCCTAAATTCAAATTAAATGACAGTAGCTAAGATATTCTTTTGGCTATAATAAGAATTGAGGAAATTAAAAACATAATTTTTAACTCAAACAATGATAAAAGCCCTGGCCCTGATGGCTTTGGGGCCAAATTTTATAAAACTCATTGGGATGAGATCAAAATTATGTTGTTTGATTCTATTTCTGAATTTTTTAGGACTGGGAAACTTTTAAAAAATCTAAATCATACCTTCATTACTTTGGTTCCAAAAATTCCCATTCCCAATAGTTTAGAAGATTATAGGCTAATTGCCTGCTGTAACTTCATATACAAAATTATTTCTAGTATTCTATGTAACAAGATAAAAATATTTTAAAAATATTTAATTTCCGAAAACTAGAACGCATTCATACCTGGCAGACTTATTGTTGAAAACACATTATTAGCACATGAATTAATTAGGAATTTTAATCATAATAATAAAAATCTCATGTGTGTGAAAATAGATTTACAAAAAGCTTTTGATAAAATCAATAGACATTTTATAATATATATGATGAAACAAATGGGCTTTTGTAACGAATTTTGTGCACTTATTCATGAATGTATTAACAAAGTGTCCTACTCAATTTTGGTTAATAGTTCTCCTTATGGTTTCATACATAGCAATAAAGGAATTAGGCAAGGAGATCCACTGTCTCCCTACCTATTTACTATTGCTATGGAATATCTCTCTATTCTTATAGAAATTGAACTAATAATAGGAAACATAAAACCCATTAATAAAACCAAACCATACATTACACATTTGCTATACGCTGATGATCTGCTTATTTTTTTAAATGCACACTCAAAGTGCAAAGTCTATAGCAAATATTTTTGTCAAATTAGAAGAACATGCTGATCTGAATGTTAATGACTTCAAAAGAAAAATATATTTTAGTAAAGGTTGTACTAGAAAATTGGACATTTTAAGCATTTTGAAATTTAAAGAGGGTAATCTCCCAGTCAAATATCTGGGATTACCTCTTAGTGCTAATCAAGTCAATGATAGAGACTGCGTAAGATTATTGGACATAATTCAGACTAGATTCGAAGGATGGGCTAACAAATTTCTGCCAACAGCTGGTAGAATCGAACTTACTCACACTGTCATCATTGCAATCATCATGTATTGGATTCAAGCCCACAATATCCTAGTAAAAGCAATTCACAAAATTGAAATAATTTGTGCAAATTTCATTTGGAATGGAAAGCATCACAAAATTGCTTGGGACAAAGTTTGTAAATCAAAGAAATCTGGAGGCTTAGGCCTTAGGATATCAATGACTTGAGGGAAGTGTGTAAACTCAAACTATTCTGGAAATTTGTTAATGGTAATTCACTTTGGGAAAAATGGATGAAAGCAAAGTATCTCAAAAACAAGAATTTTTGGACCACTGGTATTGAAAATCACCACTCTTTTGTTTGGAAAAACATTCTTAACAGCAGGGATACTGGTATTAAACTTTTGGAAAGAAAATTTAAAAATGGGAATCATACTAGTCTATGGTTTGACCCCTGGATTCATGGTAAAAATTTAGTTAGTCTTGTAGGATGGAATAGCTTATATGTATTTGGAGAAGCCACTGGAAAAGTTAGTACCATCATTCAAAATAGTAGGTGGAATGCATTGGCACATCCAGCTACATCTATTTTTAATTCTGCCATTCAACATATCATTATTGACCCAAACCTCTAAAAAGATAAATAGGAATGGAAATTATCTACGAAAGGTATTTTCTCCTTTATAAAAACTTTAGAGTATATAAAAGGCAATGAAACAGAAGTGGATTGGCACAATGTTATATGGAATAAATCAAATTGCCCAAAAATGTCCCATTGTGCTTACTTTGCAATTATTAATAGACTTCCCACTAGAGATAGGTGCCTGAAGTGGAATAAAAAAGGGGAAAGAATATGTCTTCTTTGCAGAAATGAGACAGAGAGTATCAATCATTTATTTTTTGATTGTATTTATTCAAAACACATTTGATACATTGCCAAAATAAAGCTCAAAATCAATCAAAATCAGGTTGTACAAAGCATCAGAGAAAGCATCAAATATATTCAGCAAAACTTCAAGGAAAAATCCAAGGATTTCAAAAAAGCAAGTATAATGCTCACTGTATCCATCTTTCATATTTGGAAAGAAAGAAATCTAAGGCTGCACTCTCAAAAAGAAACAGAAAGCATTCAACTTTGGAAGAAAATTGAATTAGACAGCCAAATTCTGCTCAATAAACATAGAAATCAAAGCACACATTCAGATAATTCAAACCAACACTACTGGTGCATGGAAAAATATGAAGAGAGTTTAGAATCTTTCTTACAGAGTGGGAAAATCATTAATGGTTCTCCCAACATGGGACATCTTCATCATAATGAAAGTTATTGGATGGAAAAGCCTATGAATAATAATGGATCCACCCTTAAACCACTCAATACTGGAAGGGGCCGCTTCTACCATCGCAATAGGAATAATTCTTGTAACATAAAGGGAAGTTATCTTAAAGTTAATACATTTTTTCCTAAAGATAATAAGTATATTAGCTCTAACGAATTATTTTGTTTACCTGATAGGGGCAAAAGCTACTGCGCTCACAATATTGAGGATTCGGTGGACAATCATCTGTACATGGACAAATACTGGCAATTGGTCATCAATAATCAGATAACTGATGAGAATTATCATAGAAGTAACATCAATAATCGGATCTATCACTCATCTGTTTGGGAGAAAGGGGAAAGCAGCTACAACTATTGTAACTTGCAAAAGGCGACGTCTTTATTCAACTCCGAAAGCAGCTACAACAATTGTAACTTGCAAAAGGGGCCATTTTTATTCAACTCTGAAGCTCAAAGGATGCATCAATACATGGATCAGAGCCATTCAGAGGATACTGGCCTAAGATTTGATGCTGTCAACAGAACAAAACGCTACGGTGAAAAAGCTACTGATTTTGCTAGTTCTGTTAAGGATTCCTCTACTTCTCAACTAGATGAAGCTCTGATACACAAAGTGACTAACTTCATGGAAACTGAAACAAAAACAGCTACAAAGAGCTATTTTTGCTCAGATCCAAGGGAAATAGATCAGAGTAACATCGGCATAAAGGAGTGGATGCCTTCTTGAAGTCCCTCTGTTTATTATGTTGTATTTTGAGGGTTTGTTTCCGCCATTACGTATTTCTTTTGAGACAAGAGAGTAGTGTAGGCGAATGTAACCCTAATAGAGTTAGGGTTAGTTGTTTATCGTGTTTGTATGAGGCGGTTGGTTTGTTCTCGGGTATTTACCCGATGTATTATTCTATATGGGCTTGGGCCTTTTTACAAAGTTTCAAAAAAAACACCTTAAAGGAGCACACTTTATTTCTAATTAATCAAAATTTCTAACATAACCAAAATACCTTATATATATGTTCAAATTACTTAATCAAAAGTTAATTAAGGTAACATAATCATAGAACCGAATTTATATTTCTTATATAAATGGTTCTAAATTATATATATCTATCGATACCATTAATAAACATTAATGAAGACTGTACATATCAGATCTAAAGTATTTCTCACATTAAAATTCACAACTTATTTATAAAATATACAGTAATAAATATGAGGATTCTTTAATCAAATTTAGTTGTTT
Source organism: Allium fistulosum (assembly GCA_030737815.1). Lineage (NCBI taxonomy): Eukaryota > Viridiplantae > Streptophyta > Magnoliopsida > Asparagales > Amaryllidaceae > Allium > Allium fistulosum. Next base: position 780,558,060 of record CM060907.1, read on the forward strand.
TCAAAATTTAGAGGAATTTAGATTATTTTTCATAATTTAATGTTTTCAAAATTCTAACTTGTTTCATAAATAAAAAACAGATCATTTAGATCTATTTATCTTTCTACACTTAAATAGTTTCATAAATTAGGATTTTAATTTACAATATAAAAAAATAATACGAAACCAAATCCGAAATCATCACAAAAAAAAATCTTGATACACAGATCAAGCAGATCTAAAACTCGAGTAAGAAATTACATGAATTCAATGACTTCTAAATGAAGTTCAATTCAGAACTTACTTATAATAAAAAAACATAAAAATTTCCCAATGAAATCAATGAAGAATGGCTCTGATAGCACTTGTTAGAATTTTAATATACTTTATGATTGATTAATCATGAAACCCTAGATCTGAATAGGTGACACATATTGATTTATGAGAAGAAATCAGAGCAAGATGAATAAATTAGCGAAAGCCATACCTGAATCCATAGTTGCTGATTGATAGAGAAGAAGAATTGGTTTGATCTTCCAAATTGACACAAACCCTAGATCTGAATTATTTCCATAAAAGAGATTAGAAGAGTAACGAGGGCTTATGTAATTTGGGGACAATAACCTCTTATTTATAATGTTGGCATTTTCTAATTTGGCCCTTCAACAAATTAGAATTGCCCCGGTATCTACACATTAATACCATGACAATTATATCCTTAAGCCTTTTGTCTTTAATTCGTAATTTGATCACTTTAATTAGTCTTTACACCAAACTAACATAACACATTATATTTTACATATGTGACCCACATGTTGGAATTTTCCAACACAATCATATCAACTTATACCGATCGATGTTATTTTCTACTATTTCCCTATCAATTTGCTACTTTCCTTCGAAATCTTTCTCTTGCTATTTATTGTACTTGATAATCCTTGAATTCTTTATTCATTCCTTCGTCTTTCAAGAGCTCAACATAATTAAATCTTTGAGTGCAAAAAATTGTTATTAACACTTGCTCTCTAAATTACACTTTTGTGAATGCAAAGTGTGCTTTGTTTTAAGATGAACACCCGAGGCTCGTGTCGATGATATGCATTCATTCCCTAAGCCATTTATGCAAAGAGTCGTATCTTTTAGAGAATAAGAGTCGCTTCAGTTCCAAACAATCATTGAGTTTCTCTTAGTACATGGTATATATATACCGTACTCCGATAGTTTGAAAGTTTCATCTTCTTTGAAAAATCCTTTTTCACTAGAAGTTGCATATTTTACTAAACAACACATATTCCATAAGCCAATTGATGAGTCACCAATGCAAACTAGTTTGAAAAAAGCACGATTTTAGCTCAGAGTTTGCAAGGGTACGGTACCAATTCATAGGGGACCAATAGTCAGTTGGTCCTACTTCATCAATGTACATATGTAGTTAAGCGCTTGGCGTTTCTATAATGGTAGAGATGCAAAAATTATAGCAGGGATAAAATGGGATATAGCAAACAATAGCAGAGGTGCAAAAAAGCTTCATTGGATATAAAACCAAATATTTAAAGTTAATTTATTCTCATTCTCACATCATTTCTGTAGAAAAAAGAAATATTGGTTAATCTTATATAACAAAACTAAAGATATGCAGATTATATTTGATGACTGTAATATATTTCTAACTTATATTGAGCACTTATGCCTTAAAATTAGATCTTTACCCTAACTTTGTTGATTTAGTTTAAAAAAGAACAAATCAAAATAACATTTGTATATCATTGTTGCTAAAGCGGATGCTAAAAAGCCTAGATATAGCGGATATAACAGAAAATAGTGGGGCTTAAAGCAGTCTACTATTTAATAAAGCTAAATTGATATAGCGCAGCGGTTGAAGAGCGTTATGCGCTATAGTGATGATTTTGCAGAGCTTTAACGGGGCTTTAATTGGACAGACCTGTACTTAGCCGCTTCTCCTTTTCAAAAGGTTTGTAACAACATGTCATTCGCAACACCCACAATCCATGCATAAAAGCAATCACATTCCATAAGTACACGGACGATGTTTCGTTAAGGGTAATATTTAAAGACAAATAAGACATAGCATATCTATCTCACAATCTATGTATATACTAAATATCAAAGCAGAAGGAATAAATATAATATCAACATAAACGTATAATAAACTAAGTGCATATCATATAATAGAGATATAAGATTCAATACCGTAACACATCGTGCAAATGATATACCAAATCTCATATACAACATATCTAAAAATGAGTATAGCCTAACATGTCAATATCTAAAAAATAATGGATAAATATAATCATAGCGGTAGTAACTATGGCTCTATAACTTGTGGCTAACTAGCATAATCTCCATCTCTAAGTCAATCTACTTAAAGAATAGATAATTAAAAATACAACAAAGAGAGAGTTAGACATAAAGTCCAGTGAAAAGAAAATAACACTAATTTGCATGATACCAATGCACTACTATATCACGTACAATTCCAGATGGTAATACACGAGTTAATGAAATCATATCAGTAACACTACATATTTTGGAGGGCTAGAATATGAGATTAAATTAAAAATAAGAAATTATTAAATGATAAATAAGAGAATTTAATTAAAGAAATTACTCAAGGGGAATTTGATTAATTAAGCGTGGGACACTTAAATAATTAATTGAGTGAACCAAGAGTAATTAGTAAAATTAAATTCGACCATAACTATTAAAAGATTAAAATGGAATGTTTTAATGGAGGGGTTTTTATTAAAGAAAAATAATTGATAAGATTAGGTAATGAGGGATTTTAGCCAAGCACAGATTATTAACTCTTATACCCTTATTCATATCATTCTCTTCATTTCTATTCATGCTTATAAAAATATAAAAAACAAAAAGGAGGCTGACTGTTAAGAAGAGAAAGAGAAGAAGAAAATAAAACAAAGAAAGTATTCAAGCTTTCTTAAAGAAAAAATGGATTTTAATGTAAGCTTTTCACTTTAGGTAAGTAATACTTAACCAATTTTCAAGTTCAAACATGATTAGGTTTGGATTCCACTTTTTCATTCTTTCATATACTAGGGGATTTCACTTGGAAAAGAAAATGTTCCATACTAACGGATTGGGGTCCATAACCATGGGTTCTAATGCACGAGATCTTGTGTTTTTGATGTTTTGAACGTTGATAATCATGTTTTAATGATAATAGCGATAGACTTAAGGGTATGTCTAGGGACAATTCTGTAATTTATTGTAAATTATTGACTTTGTAATTAAATCTCGTTTGGAATAAAGGGTGTTATTTTTTCTATTATATACTTTTTCTAATGTGTTATGTTGATTAATTATTTTATTTAAGCATATTTAATAGAAAATATATAAATGGTGTGTTTTGTGATGGTAATTACAATATGTTGTAATCATGAGCAATTTATCACAATAGTAGACACATCGTTTTAAATATCCATTGTCAAGATGTATCAAAACCATATATCTATACATCTTCTGAGACAAGAATATGTAACGTTCTTTAAATGTTGGATAGTGTATTACTCATGACTACTGGGGGGACTAGGGGAATACAATTGGTAGTTATTGGATAACTATGAAATGACTCATTCGATAGTATTGTGCCGGTTACTATAACTAAGGTCAAACCAAAAATATCAAAGTGACAATATTACACAATTTCCTCTACTTGAGAATATAGTCGAACTTCAATGTGGAAACTTCGCTTTGATTATAGTTAAATCGTGACACAACGTCCTTCGAACGACTATAGTTGGGTTGAGTTGAAGTATTGAAGGTGAAGCACTATTCAATAGAGAATTCATCTCTCCAGTTATATGAGGTTAGTATCACGGTCAACTGAAGTCAGCTCAAAGTCGAAGTCTTTAGCCAAAGCAGTTCAGTTAATAATTATAACACCCCATAAAAATTAACATTAATTAATAAACAATTAATAAGGATCCAAAATTGAATTTGGGCAAATGTTAGATTTGGCCACAAAACTTGCACCATTTTATTTATGGTGATTGTCTAAGCAACTTGCATATTTGGTGTTTTGCGATCAGACCTAAAAAGAAGAAGTTATTAGAGTTTGAAGTATTTGGAACGAAAACAATTAAAAAAAATATGAAATAAATATTGTTAAATGCGGACCCCACCGGTCAAACCTTCTCCTTTGGTTGGTTGACCGCATACAGGGGAGCGGTGGATCGATCTTGAAGTGCCAGCTAGGGTTTGAGCTTTGGCCAAATGGTCCAGATTTAATTATTATAATCTAACGGTTACGATTGATTCGAGTGTCTATAAATACAGACCTAATCCCTCACTTCTCTTCTCATATTTTCTGATCAAAGCAGCGGAGCTCTACCATTTTCCATACTCCACTATTTCTATTAATTATAAAATATCATATATATATATAATCGCAGAAGGGCATAAAATGAAAGAGAAGAAGAGAAGAAGCGAATTAGTACCGCGGAAAAAGGGTAAATTTCATTATTATAAATCTATATTCCCCTTAACCCCAAATCTATACTCAGATCTATAATTCTAATAGTATTTATGTACTTTGTTATACATATTCTTTTGGATTGGAAAGGAAAAGGAGTCAAGTAAAGGGATGAATTTGGATTTGGAAGATTTTAAAAGCTAGAAAGATGAGTGGGAAATTATATAATTTATTTATAACATTGAATTTTATCTCATTGAATATTATTTAATTATTATGGCTATATAAGCTCTGATGAGTTGTAGGCTTGAAATAAACGTGTAGGAATATCACCTACATATTCTATAAATAGTTAATTTGAATAATTTACATCCTAATTTGAAAATTTGGAAATCAATCCCTAAATTTGTTAATGTTGAATGTTGATAAAGTTGTAAAGTTTATTACAAATTTGTAGTCGGTTGTAAAATGTTAGTATTAGTTTAAATATTCCTAATTTGACTTGGAATATGAATTTCTATGTTTTAATCTATTGCGAGTGGGGTATAATTTAATTGTATCTATTTTCGTATAATTTCCATCAATTATCTAACTCCACAGATGTATAAAAATTGCGACGTTTGAAATAATAAGGAATATAACCATAAAGGAAAGAGATGTGCAAAGCACAGGTATTCTTCTTCGTAGTTTGCACTGTTTATTTCAAAAAAAGAAAACAAAGATAATTCTTTGTAATTTCAACGAAGCAAAAGTCTCATTTTGGGTAATTTATGGAAAATTGAAGCAGTAATCCATTTTGGTAAGGATAACTCTAATAAATTAAAATGTGGAAATTAATATTCTGAAATTCTAAAGCGTAGGAATTAATTCGTTAGGAATAGGAATAGATACACACACATACACACGTATGACTACACCTACTAATTAAAAATATGAATATATATAGCATAATATATGTTGATATTCATATTAGTCATAATTAGGACGTCTAATTATAAATAGCATAATAAATTATAGGATTAAGAGGAGTAGATGGAAAAAAGATAATAACTCCAAAATTAATAAGGCAATATATGTGCAGTTAAAAGGGAGTTAAAGAATTAAGTAAGGAAATAAACGTGATTAGTGGGACTGGTTAAAGGATTTAATATCGTATTTATAGGGAAATGAAATATGCAAAATATGTTGAATTAGAATGAAAAATAGTTTATTATTAGTGATTGTCCAATTAGAATAATAATGACCATTTATTACGTACAATTGACGTTTATGGAGTATAGTGAATAAGTGTATAAGATGGGAATTAAATGCTAGAAGGCAGTATAATTTTTATAGCGAAAAATTATACAGCCTTAATTATACATTTAGAGCAAGCGTGAATTAGTGGGCCTAGCCAAACATTTATGCTTAGGATGATTTGATTTAGTGGGTTGGGATGCAAGGTTGGTAGAGTTACACAACAGAAGTCTACCCTTCACCTAGAGGTTACCAGCAGTTGTGTATACTTACTACTGATGTGAGACATCTTCAACCGCAGGACCCTTGGGAAAGGGATATGCATTGCGGATATGTAGGAGAAAATATATCAAGGGTTCGCCTTGGATTTGAAATATTAAATAGCCCAGTAGTTATAAGGAAATGGGGTATGCTTCATTTCTAATAAGAGGTATTAAGTAGCTGAAAGTGACATTTTCCTTGACTTACACTAGATTACTATAAATGAAATTTCAGCCGTGGAAGGTCGTCGGGCTATGTTAGTATTATTGTTGGTACGGTATTTAGTAGTAGGGCCGACATTTAGGCTATGACCACTAGTAGTCCCGAGCAGTCGGTAGCAAAGACTTGAGTTATGCCCTAACGGATTTCTTCCTACTAGAATAGAATTCGTGATAGAGTTAGGGGTATGCCCTAGGGGCAATTATGTAATTTGTTACATATATCTAACTCGTGACCAATCTTGTTTGAAATAAAAGGTATTTTCTTCGTATTATATACTTGATATAATGTGATTATATTAATTAATTAACTTAATTAAAAGTATATTTAATAGAAAAATCCATAAATGGTATATTTTCTGATAGTAGTTACAAAGTGTTGTAACCATGAGTAATTTATCACAACGAAACAAATATACTATTTTAAATGTTCCTAGTAAAGATGCATTGAGACTGGATATCGATGTATCCATTGAGATTGGAGTACATAACGCTCTCCAAATGTTTGTAGTGTATTACTCATGACTGCTGGGGGCACCTAGGGATTACGTACTAATAGTTATTGGATAACCATAGAACGACTCACTCGATAGTTTTTTGTTGGTTAATATAACTAGGTCAAACAGAAAATATCGATGTGACTGATTTACACAATTCTCTCGATTTGAGAATACTGTGGATCTTCAATATGAAATCTCCGCTTTGATTATAGCCAAATCATGGCATGGCGTCCATCGAGTGACTATAGTTGGATCGAGTGGAAGTATTGGAAGTGAAGCACTATTCAAGAGAGGATTCGTCTCCTCAGTTATATGCGGTTAGTATCACAGTCAACTCAAGTTAACTCAAAGTCAAAGCCTCTGTCCAGAGCATTTCGGTTAATAATAGTTGTTATTATTGAACCAAGGACTTTGTATTTGGACTATAAAATTGAATGTGGATGAGGTTGGAATTTTGACCATTACCAAATTCTATAAGTCCAAAGTGATATAGTTTTGACGAAGAGAATTGGTGTAAACAAATATCACAACCAGGTAACGCTTATTAAACTAAAATTGGATTTTACCGAAAATAAGTAAGCGATAAATTTAGTCATAATGTCACACCACCTACTAAGTGACGTGTGAACGTTAACATTAGAATAGTTCGATGTTAATCGCTGACCAAATTTACACCCAAGAGTTACACAGCTGAAATGATGAATACGCTTAAGACCGAATGATTTAATTAGTTTATAATCGTTATAAATTAATTAATATTTATGGAATATTAATTATAAAATTTGAATATGATTTGATAAATAAATAATGTTATATATATTTATAACAGTTATAAATATATCGATCGATATACAATATCGACAAGCGATTAAATTAGATTTAATTGCATAGTATTTTGGCTTGGGATTTGATGGGTTTAAGGCCCATCATTAGGGCTGCAAAATTTCGGTTTTGGAAAGGTCTAGGGATGGCTAAAACATAGGGAATTGGCTTGGAGATAATGGGTTGAGATCAAGTGAGAATGGGTAAAAAGGTTTTTCTCGTTTCTCTCTAATACAACCCTATATATATGTATGTATGTATGTATGTATGTATCTCTAAAAATAAAAAAATGATCCTTTTGGCCGCCATTACCTTCTACATTACTGGTTAAAACATAGCTCTCAATCCACTCCAAATTTCTCAAATATATTTTAAATTAAAATAATACTATTCGATAGTTAGAGGTCGGTGATTCCGGACTTGCAATCTGACGAATCAAGAACAGTAAAAGGAAGAGAAGTTATTGCTTCAACGTGGATACAAAGGCATCATTAAATTGGTAATTCTAATTCATATTACAGTAATTAAATTATATTATATGATCCTATAATGAGCAATTTCATATCTGTTTAAATATATTGCTACTATATGTTTAGTTATGTGAGATTTTGTAAGTAGATGTACAATTTGGTTATGTGCATAATTTGTTTATTATACTATTTGATTTATGTATAGACAAATGTTGTTTACTGTACAAAATCAATTTTTGTCATTAATAATTGTTATATATATATTTATTAATAAATTCATATATATATATATATTAGTGTATAGTTTTCTCTCATAATAGAATATATGCATATATAAGATATATATATGATTTAAAAAATTTAGTACACTTATTTATATATAATATGAATTTACAAATTCGAAAATTAATTATCTTACATATATTCGTATTTTTAAATTAACATTTATTGAATTTTGAATTGTTTATTATATATAAAATAATTATTACATTAAAAATTCAATTTTATATTTTTTTAAAATATTATATCATTCCAGAAACGTATAGAAAAAATTTAAATTTTTTTCAATAAAGTATATTATTTTGGAAAAATTGTTTATGATTTATTAAAAATAATTATTTAATTCAAAAAAATTTCAAAATTTTTCGTAACCTTTCATTCATGATCTTAGAATTTTTGAAAATTTAAAATTTGAATTTTTAATTATATATTATTTTATATTAAATAATTATTGCCAAAATCAATGTATTTATTTTTAAAAACTTTGAAAAATATCCATATTTTTTCTAAGCTCTATTTTATGATCCAGATTTTCAAAAATTGTAAAATTTGAGTTTTCATCAATAAATTATTTTATGTTAATTATTTATGGATGAATACATTATTTTATTCATAATATATATATATATATATATAAATTAAAATACTAAAATTATTATGTTTGCAAAACTAAGTTAATTTTGAATTATAAATAATTTTTAATAATTGTTCTCTCTCTTTCTATATATATATATATATATATTTATCTATATATAAATGTTTTATGTTCATATATTATATATTATATATTATATATACATGTGTGTGTGTTTTGTAACACATATACATGTACTGTTTGTACCAAAAATGGGCACAACACTCTTCGGGAGTTGTTTGAAGAGATAAAATGAAGATTATAAATGTAAAACAAAGATTATCTAACAAAAACTCCAACAAACAGGAATGTAAAATGCACAGACAAGCAGTTTAGAGTGGTTCGGCGTATAGCCTACGTCCACTATGAAGTTTTGATGATTTTATTGATTCTCTTTCAATGATTACAAGCGTTTACAGCAATGAACAGCGGATTATAGTTTAGAATTCGAAATTGACAGCAAAAGTAGGATGCAAATCTCAATCCGGCAGAGTCTGGACGCTTCAGAGAAAAAAAAAAGATCCCATTTCTGTTGATTCTGGGGCTCTATTTATAGGCGTAGGAGGCTCAGAATTCGCTCAAACTCCGGGAGACTTGGTCTGGCACGTGAGGGGGCCCACGCGACCGTTTCCAGAAAGTTTGGAGTCAATCTGCGATCGACACGAAGTCATTTCGTATCGATCGAGATTACCTCCAATTGAGCTCAAATTTGGTGGAGATGTTCTTTGGTATGTGTGCAACCTTCAGTTAAAATTTCATGGTATTTGGATCAGTGGATTGAGAGATATCGTCGATACGAGATGATGTTCTTTGCTAGGCTGTCTGGTTCGAATCCATCTCTCCGGGCTGTGGGCTTCGAAACGATGGTGTCACGCGCCTCTGTGAAGACGTGGAACGCGCGCTTCGCCTCGATCCGGTCTTCACTCCGAATCGACCGCGTCGACTCTATACATCTCGGCGCATTCGCATCAAGGGATGACGTGGTGCGCGCGCTTCGCCTCGATCCGATATTTGCTCCGTGTTGACTGCTTCGACTCCATGTATTTCGCCTCGTTTCCTTCGAGAGATGACACGTTATCCAAGCTGGTTGACCTGATGGATTCGAGTAGGACTTCATCCATGAATACGAAGCAAACATTGACTGATGGATACGAAGTAGGCATTGAATGATGGATACGAAGCAAGCACTGGTCGATGGATACGAAGTAGACATTAAGCGATCGTTACGAACCAGGTGGCTTATTGATGGATACGAGCAAGTCTTTCCGGCTGAGGGTTCTATCGATACGAGGCTTATAACTGTGTGGACTTAATTATCCTGATTGACATGCGATCGATGGATGCGAAATCATCCATAGCGATGGATACGAAATCTGGGCCGGGCTGACTGATATGAAATCCATCGAGTCGAATTCGATGGATTCGAAGCATGCTTAGCTTCGATCGATACGAACTGTTGCTTCCTGATGGATACGAAAAGATGCTCTCCCCCTTGCCTTGCATCCATCATAACTCGAGCATATGAACTCGGATCGATCTGAAACTTGGAGCGTTGGTTTGCGTTATTCTCCCGATCATGTCTCATCGATTGGGACTTGATCCAGACTCGGTCAAAATTCGACGATATCCATGACAAACGACATTTGGAATCCAACTCCTTGGTGTCCTGGTCTTGCCAAAAGGCGGGATAACATTTGCCCCCCAAAGTACGTCTTGTGAAAACATGACGTGCTTTGAAAAGCTGTAGGTCTTCTTTGAATAATTTTGAAAGTCGTACCCCTTGGCCATTCTTTTGTATCGGTCCTCTCATGAATCGATGCTAAAAGTCAAAAAGCCTTTCTTCGTATCGATGTGGGTTGACTTGATGGATACGAAAATGATCATTCGTATCGATGGTCACAAATCGCGGTGAATTCTGATTTGAATTGGTGATATCTGGTGGATACGAAATGGATGTTCGTATCGATAGATTCTGATGGATACGCAAGTGACGCTCGTATTAACAGGTCTGCTCTGTTTCGAAACGATGGCTCATAATTTGGATGTTTCGAAACGATGGTGTCTGGTGAACGTTTCGCCTCTATGAATGCACAGCTTGATGGATGCGAGGAGAGCGTTTGCATCTACCCAACGTATTCACGTGGCCTCCCTGTGCGCTTCGAACCGATAAAGTCTGGTGGGTTCGAAACGAGCCTTCGTTTCGATGCGCCGTCTGACTGGTTGCGACCGGTCAGATTGACTGGGAGTCGAATCGACTCGGTTCCATTCTAGGCTTCATATAAATACCTGGGACTTCGTCACTTCTCACTTTTTTACCTTCTATTTTTTACTGCTGTTCTCCGTTCCTCTTTTATCTCCGTATCGATAGACCGAGAGGAAGTATTGTTCACTTTCGAATCGACCCAAACCTTCGATCCTTCGAGACTTAACTTCTAAAATCAGGTGATTAGCAGATAAGATTATGGTAATAACGATAAAATTCAAGACTCCAATCATCCTCCTTGCTTCTATGGCCGAATTCGATGAATTCGAGATCTGGACGAGAGAAAACGAGATCTGGGATGGAGCGTGGCCATGGAGTTAAAACCCTTTGGGGAAGAAGGAGACAAGGAGGAAAACATCTCAAATCCACTTCGTATCGTCCCGGACTGGGAGTATTCGTATCGATCAGACTGTATATGCTCGCATCGATAGGGAGACGAGGGCGGCGGTTGATATGAAGCCACTGCCTTCAGATCGATGCGAAATCGGTGTTCTCGATCGACACGACATGTATCGAGCCGAACTTGATCGACACGAAGCATTCTCACTTCAGCCTAATCGATACGAAGCATTCCCACTTCAGCCTGATCGATACGAAGCATTCCCACTCCAGCCTGATCGATACGAAGTATTCCTTCGTCAGGGCGATCGATGCGAAAGTATCGATTCGAACGTTGCCATGTCGAAATACGTGATTCCCCTGTCTCGATAAGGGAGTGAGGTGCGGTGATCGATTCGAAATTAAATCTTTGACAAACATATGGAGTTTCTGAAAACCCGACCACTTGACTCCGACGAGCTTCTGCCTTGCATAATTGAACTCGATCATATCATTGCATACTTGACTGCCTCTTGAAGCTCGTTGATGGAACTGCTATTTATCAAAAACAAGAGTATAAGCAAACTTTAACTTGAATCGATCACCGTCATCTGGATGGCGCGGTCATGACGGTCAGCGATGACGGTCATGCCTGTCTGACTTGCAGAATTTCGTCGCTTGCATGTTTTCTTTAACTTTGCAGAATTTGCTCAAGTCACGCACAACACTTGCACTACACAACACATTCACGCACTTTACACTGGGGAATGCACGGGCTTTTTGTCATCTAATGATGGTTTCTCGTGAGTTTGCTAGTGATGGAACCGTCAAGTTCGCAGCAGCAAGAAACTCAGAACCCCATCCTTCCCAGACTTGAGATTCCGGTCATCGAGACCGAAGCTATCGGTCCAGCTCCGGATGAGTTGCCCGATGCGTCCTTCATTAACAGTCCACCTGATTCTGTCCCGTCCAATAATTCTGAAGACATGCTAGGGAGAATATGCTTAAGGCATGGCCTATCTTTGGATGAGGTACTATTGCCTGGACCGGACGACAGGCCACATAATCCCCCGGAGGGGTATACTGCTTTTAATCGACATGCGTGCGCAGCCGGCACATTTCCTCCGTTCAATGATTACATAAGAGAAGTGTTGGCTTATCTGGACATCGCTCCGTCTCAATTGCATCCAAACGGATATGCCTCACTCAACAGCTTGTTCATTGTATTCATGGAGTACCTCCATCGTCCTCCCCGTATGACCGACATAAGATACTTGTTTAATTTCAAGAGTCGGACTGACAGCCCATCTTATACGTTCTTGGAGTCTGTAAGGAACTGCCAAGTTGTCGTGGGGTCGTGGACTAGGCTAAGCTATTTTAAGTCGGAGTGGTTCTATGTCCGATGTCCTCCGGGGTTTGCCAGAAGATGGCTGTTCAGACGTGAGTATTGTCTTTTTTTTTTCAAGTAATTGACAGGGAAATTTTCGGAGTGAAATTAAACTTACGTCTTCTTCTCTTTCTCTTTCAGCTATCATCCAGCGGCCTGAGGGTGGCTACTATAAAGAGATAGTTCGGGTCCTCCAAGAGATTCCTAGCGAAGAAAGGAATATTGAACTGTTATTGACAGATCGGAATCTCAGAGTCCTTGGGCTGATCGGCCGGAGGCAGAGCATAAGACTCGATGGTGCATTAAAGACCGTCTCCAGGAAAAAGGTCAAGCGGATGAAGCCCAGGGTTGTGATAATCGAGGAACCCGATTCCGAGAAAACTCATACTGACGAGGAACCGTTGGTCGGACCTGCTAATGCAACCCCGGAGTCCGATGCAAAGAGGAAAGGCAAAGCAGTGGCCTCGAAACAGCCTAAGTCTAGGAGGCGGAAGTCTGTGGTTTTGCACCGTCCTTTGCCAGGAGTTAAGATTACGGAGGCATCCTCCCTGCAAGCTGAAGATCAACTCGAAGGGCCTGCTGACCCTCCAATCCCAGACATCGAGCCGGAGCAACACGATGTTGGGTCGGGTGGACCGCGACATATCGTTGATGTTAGCGAGTCTGAGCTTGCCAGTGCGATTGACACTTCTGGTTGGTCCGGGGGGTTACACATTCACACACTCTTCACGGCACAACACACTTTCCTAACCAGAAACAACACATCGCGAACGGTTACTGATTCTTTGTGGTTTTCTTTTCAGGTACGATGTCTGGGCAAGGTTCTGTGCTTGGTAGTTTGCGCAATAAGCGCCGTTATCATGAGCCACGCAGGAGAGAGGGCGAGAGGGATTATGACACGGGACACTCTGGTCAGGAGAAGTCTGACAGAGATAGGGGATATGTTCGCCGATCCCGATCTCGCTCTCCTCCCTCCAGGACCTCTGCACCTCCTACGGCCGCAGTTACTCGTCCTCCCGAAACTTCACGGCCTAGGCCGCCTTCTCAAGCTTTGAGGTCCGATCCACCGCGCAGGACCGAAATAGCCACCTCTTCGGCTACTGTGCCGGTCCCGACCGAGGCGTCTAGCGAAGGAGCGCTTAAATTGGCACAGATGAGGAAGGAATTTCCTGACATCTGTTTTGATGGGTATGTCTTCCCTCCGCACCTGAAGAGAATCCCGCCAACCGCGGAAACCACTATCCATGATTATGTTGCGGACATCTTTTTCCAGTATAGGGAGTGGGGACGGGCCGCGAGGAAGGCGTCTAAAGTGGCATTCGAGCGGGGCGTCACCATCGAGAAGCTCGAGAAGGAGCTGGGTTGCAACGACCAAATCATAAAAGCGCTCAACTCGGAGGCTGAGTCTTCCCGTAAGTCTGAAATGGAGGCTTTAAAGAAAGTTGATGAAGTGAACGCTGTCATGGCCAGGATGAAGCAAGAGCACTATACTGCCATCGAGGACATGGGTCACAGGAACACTTCCATTACCGCCGAGAGGGATGCCGCTCTGAAGGAGCTTAATGAGCTGAAATCAAAGTTTTCAGAGATGGCGAAGGAAAAAGACGCAGCTAATGTCTCTGCGCAGGAGGCCTGTGACCAGGCAGTGACACTCCGAAAGGAGAAGGAAGCGGCTATACAACAAGCCCATGAAGCTGAGGCTGGGGTTGACGAGAAGGTACGGCAGGCGGAGGCCAGGATTGAGGCCGAGGTGGAGGAGCTACTCGTCACTTATAACGCCAATGTGCTAAGGCACCGAGACTTGACATGGCTTGACGATTACCCTACACATCTCTATAACGCCTGGAACCTACTGGTTGATGAGGAGAGATCTGGGCACCCTGATGAAGCCCTTGATGAGTTCGAGCTGGAGAACCGCATCCTTAATGATGACGAAAAGAAGGTTCTTCATGACTCCATGATTTCCCATGACAAGGTGAGGCTTGGTGCCCAGATCCAGGAAGTCGGAGAGAGCTCTGGTGCAGAACACCATGTTACGAGTTCTGAGATAGTCGTGTCATCTCAGTCTGAGCCAACTCCGATGATCTACTCCCAGCCTATCCCGACGTATGACCCAGATCAACCGCATTTATCTCATATTAAGGAACATCCTTCTGAAGTAGTTCAGACGACCTCGAGCCAAACCGAGGAAGGTACTTTGAACTAACTTCTAGTATATTTGGATTGAAGAACCCGTGTTGAAATGTTGCTAATGACATGCCTTTTCCTTTGATCAGTGACAGGAGTTGTACCAGCCGCGCCTCTTACCATCCAAGAATCAGGTCAAGCACCAGGAGCCATCATCTCTGAGGCGACCTCCGTCGCGGCACTGGCACCAGTTGGAGTGACGCAGGGGAGCTCACTTTCTTTCGACGAGCAGATGATAAACGAGCTCCTTGGCCGTCAAAGTGATCCTTTTGCGGACTTGCCATTTGGCTTGGGTGGATTCACGGCTACTTCTGACACCTTGTCCCAGACTACTACGGCCCCTAGCGAGGCCAGGGCACGGCGGGAAGCGGCGATGTTGGCCGAAATTAATGCCGAGATGGCGGCCGCGGCGCATGGTGGTGAAGTAGATGGCGGAGCAGCAGCACAGTGCCCTACTCCTCTTATGACTGTGTCTCCTGGGGGCACACTTACTGATACTAATGTGCCAGTCCCTCCTCCAGCTGCCGAGTCTGTTCCTCCCACTCCTCCTTCGGGAAGTATCCCTATAGAGTCCAGCTCAGACGAGGGTGTTGACATTATGCCTCCACCCGAAGGGAGCTTGCCTAAGGAGAAAGGCTCTAAGCGAAAGGGTACTGGTGGCTCCAGTAGCTCCTCGAGGAAGAAGAAGCTGATGAAACAGAAGGATTAGACACTCTTTTCATAGGCAGTTAGGGACTTTTGTTATTTTTTCTGCTTTTCCCTTTTGTAGGCCGTGTTTAGATGCAGGTTCGGCCCCTGCTAGTAGGAATATTTTGGAAAAAACTCATGTATGAACCATTGTTCTTGAGTTAGTTGGAATAAAATTTTGTTTTCTAGCTTCAGCTTGTGTTCCTTTCTATGCTTGAATATTGCAATGTTCGGACTTTGGTCCAGTGTACTTGCATTATCTGATTGCTTCAAGAATAGCTCATTTTACTTGCTAAGTACGGAAATCTCGGACTTGAGTTGTGATAGGGGATCGCATCGGAGCTGAGCATCGCATAGTTTCGGGTAATGACTAACATTCGCCTCTGCCCCCAGTTCCGGGGTCAAGTTGTGATGATCAGCTTGTGATGACACCAAGCGAGGACTGAGTGGTCGAACTACGCTCGTTCTCTTATGAATCGTTCCATCCACACTCCGGGGATAAGCGTCATCTCGTAAGCGGTTGTTCGCACTTTGGGAACATGGAGTTGACTGTTTATACTCCGCTTCGCACTCTGGGAATGCGGAGTTGAATGTTCATACTCCGCTTCGCACTCTGGGAATGCGGAGTTGAATGTTTATACTCCGCTTCGCATTCTGGGAACATGGAGTCGAATGTTTATACTCCGCTTCGCACTCTGGGAACATGGAGTTTAACGTTTATACTCCGCTTCGCACTCTGGGAATGCGGAGTTGAACGTTTATACTCCGCTTCGCACTCTGGGAATGCGGAGCTGAATGTTTATACTCCACTTCGCACTCTGGGAATATGGAGTTTAATGTTTATACTCCGCTTCGCACTCTGGGAATACGGAGTTGAATGTTTATACTCCCTTCGCACTCTGGGAATATGGAGTTTAATGTTTATACTCCGCTTCGCACTCTGGGAATACGGAGTTGAATGTTTATACTCCACTTCTCACTCTGGGAATATGGAGTTTAATGTTTATACTCCGCTTCGCACTCTGGGAATACGGAGTTGAATGTTTATACTCCACTTCGCACTCTGGGAATATGGAGTTTAATGTAGGATTGTCGTGTGTCAACCCTATTAATATCGGTGTCATGGCCCGTCCCCGAGCTCGGGTTTCACCTAGTGAGTGGCCGGTCGTATCACAACCACTCTCCATTTGAATAAGTCCCATTGCATGAGGGGATTTAGCTCTTCGTGCATCGTGATGTTGTATATCGTACATAATGAATCACAGCTCTGGCTCGAAGAAGTGGCATTTTATTGCTGAAATAAGAAAATGCGGCAAAGTCAGTTGCCTTATTACAAAATTCAAATTTCGAAATGCAGAAACAAACTGCTAAATAGAATGAAATAAATAAATCCTGTCATATGTAGTAGCGGCGGAGACTTTCGCTGTTCCAAGCCCTTGGTAAATCGAGACCGTCAACAGTTGACAGCTTGAATGTACCATCTCCGAGCTTTCGTGTAATTACATACGGTCCTCCCCAGTTCGGTTTCATGTGAGAAGGAACTGGGTAGATTCTCTTGAGAACGAGGTCGCCGAGTTCAAAGGTTCGAGGTCGAACTCTGGTGTTGTACAATCGGGCGACCCGGCTCCGATGTGCGGCTGCTCTCAAATCAGCCTCTTCCCGTTTTTCATCCAATAGATCCAAAGACTCGGCTAGGAGTATAGCGTTTGTTTTTGGATCATAATAAGTCACGCGATGAGAGAGCACTTCTGTCTCGACCGGAATAACGGCCTCTGAGCCATAAGATAGGGAAAACGGAGTGTGTCCGATCGCGGTTTTGTGGGTCGTTCGATAGGCCCATAACGCCATAGGAAGTTCATCGACCCACTTGCCCCCAGCCTTCTCCAATCGTTTCTTCAGGATCGATTTTATAACTTTGTTGACAGCTTCAACCTGTCCATTCGCTTGGGGGTGTGCGACAGCCGAGAACTTTTTGCGGATATGAAACCGTTGACAGAAATTCTTGAATTCCGCACTCTCGAATTGGGCTCCGTTATCAGTGATGATAGTATGCGGGAGTCCAAATCGACAGATGATGTTGCAAACCACGAAATTTATCACCTTCTTTGTCGTAATGGTTGCTAGGGCTTCGGCCTCAGCCCACTTTGTGAAGTAATCAACTGCGACGATGGCGTATTTCGCACCGCCTTTTGCTAAAGGTAAAGCGCCGATGATGTCAATGCCCCACATTGCGAATGTCCAGGGACTGACCATTTGGGTTATTTCAGTTGGCGGAGCTCTCGGAATTCGGGCATGTATCTGGCATTTATCGCACTTCCGGGCATAGTTTGCCGCATCTCGGTTCACTGTCGGCCAGTAGTACCCATATCGGAGTATCTTTTTAGCGAGAGCTTGCCCGCCGGTATGATCGCCGCACTCTCCTTCGTGCACGTCATGTAGCACTCGTTTGATTTCCTCGTGGGCGATACATCTGAGGAGAGGAATGGAATAACCTCTCCTGTACATGACTCCGTTTTGGATGACGAACCGCGAGGCTTTTCGCTGAATTTGTCTCTTCTCATTTCTAGGTTCAGGCAGCACCCCATTCTCAATGTAATTCCGATACGGAGTCATCCAAGATTCTCTACTGGGAGCGGTTTCAAATACAGAGTTCATTTCTATCCGATCGATGCTCGGAGTGGCCAAAGTTTCAACGGGGACAAGTCCCATTTGTTGCGCTTCACCTGTGCTGGCTAACTTCGCCAGTGAATCGGCTTTCTGATTGCGCTCCCGAGGCACATAATAGATGGCATAATAATCAAACTGGTTTAGGATTTCCTGAACTCGTGCCAAGTAAGCGGCCAGTCTTCGGTCTCTTGCCTGGTATTCTCCTCGCACCTGGCATACCACTAACTGCGAATCGCAATAAATTTCTACAGCGATAATTCTCAAATCTCTGGCAAGTCTTAGGCCGGTTAGGAGGGCTTCATATTCGGCTTCATTATTAGTTGCACGAAAGTCGAATTTAAGAGCATAACATATGGATCGGCCCTCGGGAGTCTCAAGTACAACCCCAGCGCCCGAACACCGGTCATTTGACGCACCATCAGTATACAGCTTCCAGATGTATTCGGGAGATTCACTGGTTTCGGGTATGTCTTCTGGAACGGTGAATTCGGCTATGAAATCAGCCAGGACTTGTCCTTGAATGGCCCTCCGCGGAGCGTATGCGATGTCAAATTGACTTAGCTCAATGTTCCACTTGAGTAACCTACCGGATGTCTCAGGCCGCGTAAGGACCTGTCGTAACGGCTGGTCGGTGTACACAGTAAGCGGATGAGCTTGGAAGTAAGGACGGAGCTTCCTTGAGGCAATGACCAAACAATAAGCCAGTTTCTCCAGCCTCGGATAATTTCTTTCAGCTCCTGTTAGTCGCTTACTAACATAGTAGACCGGGTTTTGCACTTTGTTTTCTTCCCGGACTAGAGCAGCACTGATCGCATGTTCTGATACTACCAGGTAGAGATATAGTTGCTCGTGGTCAACCGGTTTTGACAAGATCGGAGGTGTGGAGAGATGTTGAACTAATGATCGGAACGCGCCTTCACACTCCGTGGTCCATTCAAAGTTTCGTTTGCCCTTCCGGATCAGGTCGAAGAAAGGAACGCATTTATCGGTGGACTTTGAAATGAATCTGCTCAATGCTGCGACCTTCCTGTTAAGACTCTGGACTTGTTTTATAGTTCTAGGGGTTTGCAAATTTCTAATAGCCCAGATCTTCTCCGGATTCGCCTCTATTCCTCGAGCGTTGACAATGAACCCAAGGAATTTTCCGGATGCAACGCCAAAGTGACATTTGAGTGGGTTGAGCTTCATTCCGTACTCCCGGAGGATGCTGAACATTGAATTCAAATCTCTGACGTGATCGGTGGAGAATCGGGACTTCACCAGCATGTCATCCACGTAGACCTCCATGGTCTTCCCAATTTGATCAGTGAACATTCGGTTGACCAGGCATTGGTATGTTGCTCCAGCGTTCTTTAGACCAAACGGCATGACTTTGTAACAATAGAGTCCCAAGTCGGTCACGAAGCTGGTATGTTCCTGATCAGGTAAATGCATGGGTATCTGATTGTAGCCGGAGTAAGCGTCCATAAAGGATAGTAGTTCGTGCCCGGCCGTCGAATCTACGAGTTGATCGATTCGTGGAAGTGGGAAGCTATCTTTCGGACAGGCCTTGTTTAGGTCAGAGTAATCAACACAGGTTCTCCACTTCCCGTTTGGTTTCCGAACTAGTACGGGGTTGGACACCCACTCTGGATACAAGGCGTCTCGAATGAACCCATTCGATTGTAGTTTATCAACTTCCTCCTTAAGGGCGGCAGATCTCTCTGGATCCATACCGCGCCTTTTCTGTTTCACTGGGACATGTCGCGGATCTATATTCAGGGAGTGACTTGCAATGCTCGGCGAGATCCCGCACATGTCAGAGTGTGTCCAGGCGAAGACGTCGAGATTCGCCCGAAGAAATTCGACCAACTCCTGCTGTGTCTGCTTGTTTAGTTGGGACCCAACTTTCAGCATCTTTGAATCATCATCCTCACTGATTGGGACGTCCACAGTCAGTTCGGCTGGAGAAGCTTGACTCTCCGTTGATTCGTCTTTATCCTCGTTGTCCCTGGGGTCCAGGTCTTTCAGGAATTGGTCGTGGTGCCCGGGCCGAGGCCCAGGCATCAATTGTCAATTATCGATAGAACGGACGCAGAGAGATTCCTCTACGCCCTTCCCCTTCTCTTTACGTTGCGCCCCGCGCAGCTCAGCAACATAACAGGCCCTTCCTGAGGCCTGATCTCCTTGAACAACTCCAATCCCATGATCAGTGGGAAATTTCAGAGTCAAACACCATGGGGCGATCGCCGCCCTGAACTCGGCTAAAGCTGGTCGACCCAGAAACGCATTGTATGGCGAATCGATTTCTAGTACAACAAATTGTAACATTCGGACCCTCCGGCGTTCTCCAACGCCTAACTCGACTGGGAGTTCAGTTATTCCGATGGGTATCGTGGCACTTCCGTTGAAACCATGGATTCTGGATAAACAGGGTTTCAAATCCTTTGTCTCCATCTTCATTAGATCATAAGCCCGTTTAAGCAAGATGTTCACAGAGCTCCCACTGTCAACCAGGATCCTCTTCATCCAAGCAGGACCTACCTGGGCAGATATGACTAGTGGGTCGATAGTAGGGGCTTCGACTTTATCGGCGTCTCGGCTCCTGAACACGATATCATCAGACATTATCTTTTGTTGCTTTGTCGGGGTTCCATCCTCGCAATTACTATAACATTCGAAGTCCGCATGCCTGATAGAACTGGCATACGACTCCATTTCCCCCCAGCTTCTGTCTGCCGGATGGGGACCACCACTTATTGTGTTGATAACTAATCTCCCGCCCGCACGAGCGGGTTCCTCCTCTCTCTCCTGATTTTGTGAACGATTTTGATTCGAGGGGCCCGCTCCGCCAGGCTGCGGCGCCCGTACAAACTGATCTAGCTTCCTCTCTCTAATCAGCTTCTCGATGAGGTCCTGTAAGTGCCGACACTCATTGGTATTGTGTCCATAGCTCTCATGGAACCTACAGAATTTCCCTGTCTGAATCTGTCTCTCCGATGAGGGCTTCGGAGCAGGCTTCTTATACTGTACAGTGCTACAAGTCTGTAAGTATACGTTTTCCAATGACGCGTTTAGCGGTGTATAACTGTCAAACATCTGAGCTCTACGTCGTGGACCTCGGTTCTCATCTCTCTTCTTATTCTGGCCATTGTTTCCTCTCTGCTGGGTTTGCTTGTTTTGTATATTCAGCTGAACTTTCCCGGAACTCTCGCCGGACTGTTTAACTGCCACATTGCTCTGTATTCCCTCAATGCTGGGCCTCGCATCGTCCTGCTTCCTAGACTGTTTTGCATCCTCCTGCCACAGGAATTGAGCGGCCTTGGAGTAAAAACGGTCCAACGATGCGGGCGGTTTTCCAGCTAGCCAGTTTCCGAATTCAGAATCAGGATCAATCCCCTTGGTCAGAGCCATTAGGATTGAATTATCGTTGGGATTGGTGATCTCGACGCATGCTGCGTGGAACCTCTCCAAGTAACGTCTGAGGGTTTCTCCAGGAGCTTGAGTGACGCTGGACAAGGTGTTGACGTCTTTTGGCCTAGCAACATGCATCCGGAATTGTTCCACAAACCTCTTGGCCAATTGATCGAACGAAGAAACTGATCTAGGTGGTAGGCGGGTAAACCACATTGTTGCGATTCCCCCCAGAGAGATGGGGAAACTCCGACACTTCACTGCATCATCGGCCCTTGCAGCGCTCATCGACCATTCATACTTCAGAATATGCTGGTTGGGGTCACTATTCCCTTCATACATCGGGAGAGTCGGCATTCTGAATCGCCTAGGGGGTTCGGCATGTAACACTTCGTCTGTGAAAGGGGTATGACTACGGGAAATCCCCCAGTCATCATTAGTGAGCCCCTGACTCTCGCGGATCATTTGGCGTATCATGGATGATATATCCGAAACGGGCAGATTCGGAGCGTGATGAGCTAAGGCGTGGTCGGGTTCCACGGTGCGAGTAGGGATCGGGCGCTGTCGACGATCCGTATCTCGCCTCCTTGGCTCAACGTCTTCTGGGACATAAGGTTCAGGAGTATGTCCTCGCTGTTGATTGATCGGCTCTGATTGATTTCGGGTATCGACCCTTGTCTCTGCTGCCGCGGTTGTGGCGCGGTTATCCGTGGTGTACTGTGGGGCAGTACCTCCTCGCGTTGAGGGACCCGTCTGGAAGCTGGTCGACGGTCCTACCCTCAGTTGCCCAACAGTTAAGGCGGGCTGATATTCAGCAGCTTGAGCACGACTTCCCTCTAGCCGAGGACGGGTAGTTCGGTGGTGATAATCGGATGAAGCTGAGCTTTCGGTAGACGCTCTGGAGACATCATCTCTCCTGGACCTTCTGTGCCCCCGGTGGTTTAGCTGGTTGGTCAGCTCGATATTGGCGCGTAACTATTCTGCCAACTGCTGACGGCTTTGGGTCAGCTCCTGGAGCAATACGTGAAACTCCTGTCGGGTGACTAGCCCCGTTGAGTCTGAATGGGTGGCATTGTCTTGATTGGAAGAAGGCGGCTGTGCGGGATTTTGCCTGTCTCTGCCTTCTTGCTCTGCAGCGGTGGCGCCAGTTCTTGTGCTGACCATTGTCGGTGGTGGAGTCCTTTCCTAGATTTTGAGCAAATCTGAATAGAATGGAAGGATTCCGGACTGAATATCTGGATCTTCCTCTTGGATTTGTGCAATCCGGTATCGACGGCAGATCCAACGAGCAGGAGAAAAAGCTGGTTTTCTCGGTGAAAGCACCAAAGTGTTTGTACCAAAAATGGGCACAACACTCTTCGGGAGTTGTTTGAAGAGATAAAATGAAGATTATAAATGTAAAACAGAGATTATCTAACAAAAACTCCAACAAACAGGAATGTAAAATGCACAGACAAGCAGTTTAGAGTGGTTCGGCGTATAGCCTACGTCCACTATGAAGTTTTGATGATTTTATTGATTCTCTTTCAATGATTACAAGCTTTTACAGCAATGAACAGCGGATTATAGTTTAGAATTCGAAATTGACAGCAAAAGTAGGATGCAAATCTCAATCCGGCAGAGTCTGGATGCTTCAGAGAAAAAAAAAGATCCCATTTCTGTTGATTCTGGGGCTCTATTTATAGGCGTAGGAGGCTCAGAATTCGCTCAAACTCCGGGAGACTTGGTCTGGCACGTGAGGGGGCCCACGCAACCGTTTCCAGAAAGTTTGGAGTCAATCTGCGATCGACACGAAGTCATTTCGTATCGATCGAGATTACCTCCAATTAAGCTCAAATTTGGTGGAGATGTTCTTTGGTATGTGTGCAACCTTCAGTTAAAATTTCATGGTATTTGGATCAGTGGATTGAGAGATATCGTCGATACGAGATGATGTTCTTTGCTAGGCTGTCTGGTTCGAATCCATCTCTCCGGGCTGTGGGCTTCGAAACGATGGTGTCACGCGCCTCTGTGAAGACGTGGAACGTGCGCTTCGCCTCGATCTGGTCTTCACTCCGAATCGACCGCGTCGACTCCATACATCTCGGCGCATTCGCATCAAGGGATGACGTGGTGCGCGCGCTTCGCCTCGATCCGATATTTGCTCCGTGTTGACTGCTTCGACTCCATGTATTTCGCCTCGTTTCCTTCGAGAGATGACACGTTATCCAAGCTGGTTGACTTTATGGATTCGAGTAGGACTTCATCCATGAATACGAAGCAAACATTGACTGATGGATACGAAGTAGGCATTGAATGATGGATACGAAGCAAGCACTGGTCGATGGATACGAAGTAGACATTAAGCGATCGTTACGAACCAGGTGGCTTATTGATGGATACGAGCAAGTCTTTCCGGCTGAGGGTTCTATCGATACGAGGCTTATAACTGTGTGGACTTAATTATCCTGATTGACATGCGATCGATGGATGCGAAATCATCCATAGCGATGGATACGAAATCTGGGTCGGGCTGACTGATATGAAATCCATCGAGTCGAATTCGATGGATTCGAAGCATGCTTAGCTTCGATCGATACGAACTGTTGCTTCTTGATGGATACGAAAAGATGCTCTCCCCCTTGCCTTGCATCCATCATAACTCGAGCATATGAACTCGGATCGATCTGAAACTTGGAGCGTTGGTTTGCGTTATTCTCCCAATCATGTCTCATCGATTGGGACTTGATCCGGACTCGGTCAAAATTCGACGATATCCATGACAAACGACATTTGGAATCCAACTCCTTGGTGTCCTGGTCTTGCCAAAAGGCGGGATAACATGTACATATTTGAACAACATACATGACATACAAAATGAGCTAATATGTCTGTTGCGATGTAAATCCCAACATCTACATATGGGCATATTATACCTTTCACGGATTATTATGTTACACATGCACTAACACATAAATGTATATGATACATTTATGTATAAACTAAATCAAATAAAATTAATTTCATATCTTAATATATTTGAATTTAAATAAAATAAATGATTTTATTTAAATGAAATTTAAAAATGTTCTAATTCAGTTAGACTTCATAGGTCCAATAAAGATCTAATAGGGTAAATTTTTTGAATTCATCCATAACTTCCGCTGCAGGCTGGTCCAGTTCCAACAATTCGCACAAATCTTGAAGTTAGTTAATTAGTTTTATCTGTCGGAGGTGGGCTAGTTAACCCTTAGATGAGTTAAGTATACGATAATTATAGTATAAAGCCATATCTAGGTGTTATCGGTCTCTATAGTTAGGACCGATTGACTATTGTTTACGTTGTGGAGGGCCCGCTTTGGGGTTGAGGTATTAAATGGCCGTTGGATAAGCCTCTACCCTATTTAAGAAGTATTAAGTGGTCGGAGTTTTTGGATAGTATACGTTTAGATATATATGTATATAGACATATACGTATAGTTATACCTCGAGTAGAGGTTAGGCATATCGTATATGCATATAGGATTTAATGAATTAGCCGTAAATAATAGACATAACACTTAAATAGGAATCAATCGACATAAATTAATGGAATGAATAAAGATGTAATCCAGTCACCAAAACATTGTTCTGAACCCCTCCTCACTATAACCCATATGATAGATTTAGAGGGACAAGCTACTAGTTCAAGCTGGGAACGGTTGCTGGAAAAGTCTTCTTATTTGTGCTCGACACTAATAAGGCAACTAGATATTCAAGGAACCATATTGATTCCAAGGTAGTAACCTTAGTCGGTATATATGTTCTAGTATATTTTTCTATTCTACTGTGAGTTTATATTGATCGTACTCTGATATACTTGTGTTTAATACCAAAACCCACAATCTGTGCCCTAATGGATTTGGGTTTCGATTTAGTCGAAATTCAGGCCCATTAAGATACAACTTGTTATAATAATAATTGCTTTATTGAACCAAGGAATTTATGTTTGGACTATAGAAGTTGAATGTGGACAATATTGGAATTTTTAACATTACCAAATTCCATAAGCCCTAATGTGATATAGCTTTGACAAAGATAATTGGTGTAAATAATTGCCACCACTGGAGACCACTTAAAATAAGTAAAATTAGATTTTACCAAAACTATGAAAGCAATAAATTTGGCCATAATGTCACAGCACTAGCAAAGGTGATGTGTGAACATTAATATTCGAATTGTCTTATATTAATTGTTGATTGAATTTACACCTAAGAGTCACACAACCGAAATGTTGAATACTCTGACTACCACCTGATTTAACTAAATTATAATTTTTATAATTGATTAAATTTATTAATAATTATGAAATATTAATTATAAAATTTTATTTGTTTTGTGTTGATTATTATTGAAAATAGTGTGTACATAAAAGTTGTATACACACGTATCGATATACGATATTGATGTACGTTTAAATTTGATTCAAAAATGAATTATCCAATTGGGCTTGAATTGTAATGGAGGCCCTATGGGGACATGTATATCCCATTATAGAGTGCAGTGAGGATGGGTGATTTTAGTGGGGTTTGAATCAGCAGAAGAAATAGTGGATCCGGATCCACAATTGGCTCCTTCTTTTCTCTCCTATTTAAAATCCTTCAACCCCTCACTTTAGTACTCTTTCTTTTGCCTCTCCCTCTTATCATTTTTGGCCGCAAGCTCCCTATAGCCTACTACATCATTTCAAGCTTCAAAATGCAAATTCAAATAAAATAGTGCATATATGCGTAGATCTTTCAGTCAGGTAGCGCTTTCTGGAAGAGATTGGATTCAGATCCAAAAGGAGACGTATAGATTCAGCATTTAAAGGTATAATCTTTAGGCTATAATAAATGTAACACCCTTATTTACATTTTTTTATATTTTTCCATTATTATGGTTCATATGTAGTTGGATCAAATGCATTTATCACGAATTCTGATATATGTGTTGTCAATTTGGAATATACATACATACATACATACATACATACACACACACACACACACATATATATATATATCTGTGTGTGTTTTTATATATTTAGTTATTATAAATTAAAAAAATTCTATACACACCTGAACATTCTCTCAGCCATGTGTTCTCAAAATAAAAAAGAATTTTTAAACAAAAATTGATTTTTAAATCAAATAAAACCATTATATATTATAAGAAAATTTATAGTTGAATTATAAACATTAATTGTTCTTCCAAAATAATTTTTTTAATATGTATATACATTTGTTTTATTCGAATTATAAATAGATGTATTTTATTTTAAATATAATACATATGTTAACCTTAATATATTATAAATATAAATGTGTGTGTGTGTATATTAATATGCATAAAATCATATACATTATAAAGTAATTTTTATAAAGAAATATATTTTTATCGATTTTTGTACGAAAATTGTTAATCCAAAAAATAAATAAATCCAAATGGATTTAATAAAAAAATTGATTTTTTCAAAATACAAATATGGTTGAAAAATATAAACGTGCATAATAATTTTACTACATTTTCATTATAAGTTTCCTTTATTATAAATGATTTACATACACGCACACATATATATATTTGGTTAAAATAAAAAATATTTTATTTCTGTGTGTGTGTGTGTGTATTAAATATAATTCTTTACAAAATCAAATTTTTAAATTTGAAACTAAAAGAAATTTTAATATCTAGATCTAGATTTGGAATTTGAATTTTGAATTCAGAATTATCTATTTATATTTATAAATATGATTTTATGTATCACATATGTATATGTGCATGTGTGTATCTAAATAATACTACAATTACAGTATTACATACATATATATATATATATATAAACATATATATATATATATTACACTAATATGAATATGATTTTATGTCACATTAACTTACATGCATACATAAATATAGTAGACAACACATATGTATATAAAGGGGATAACGTGTCCGTTGCGGTGTAAATCCCAACACTTAGATACGGGCATGTTAAACCATGCACATTGTATATGTTGCACTGCACGAACACGTATATGTGTATATGATACACATGTACATATATTATATAATATAAATAAACTTTATTAACAAATTAAATAAAATAATGATTTTATTTATAATTAATTTAGATCAAATCTATATCAATTAGACTTCATAGGCCCAGTAAGATTCAAATGGTATTTTTTTGTTGAAATTCACACATTTAACCCGTTGAGTGCTAGATTGGATCCAGCAACTATATCGGAGCCCAATATCATATGTGGTCTAAATTATTCATGTTAGGACCAACTAGTTAAGCTTACCCATTTAGTAGCGTGTCTAGAAAAGTAGTGCCTAGGCGAGATTTGGGTAATTAAGTACACTGCCCTATCTGGCTACTGACTTGGTCCGAAAGGTGAAGTTGAGCCCAAAAGTTATTCCTAGTAGAAAATGCTCAATTTGAATATGTGCCTTGGGCTAATTTTCAAAATTGTTTTGAAATTAAAAATAAAATTTTAAATTCAAATTTTAGATTTAAAATAAGAAGTGTATTATAAATGTCGTAATATGATTTTCAAAATTGTTTCAAAAATTTGCAAATAAATTTCAAAATTTTAGATAATTATTAATTATATTAATAAATTAATTAAATGGTTAATTAATTAAAATATATTTATACATAGCATATATAATGATATATGTTGCATTACCTTGAATTGTTTAAGGCAATGTAAGTATATAAATGAAATTTTCGAAATTAAATAATTTTTCAAAATTGTTTAATTAAACAAATTAATTAAACATTAATTAATAATGAAAAATACATATGTATAAAGATATATGTGTATAACTATAAATGTTATAGTATACATATTCGATATAAAATGTTTAATTGAATAATATAAAATTATTTAAAATGTTAATTAATCAACTAAGATTTAATTAATAATATTAGTATAATGTTATACATAAGACTATTTTATAAGTTTATTAAATTATAAAAGTTATATAATAATTAAAACTTATGTAATATGAATGTATAATAAAAGGCGAAATAATAAGAAACCTTATATAGACTTACGGGATAAATACACGTGTATAGTACATATACCTTGATTTCTGATATGTCCGACACTTGAATCATGAGGGTTTTTCATAAGAAATACATTATTTCATAAGTCGATATCACTTAATTAAATATGATAAAAATTATGAATCTTTAATATAAAGTTGTCCTCTACCATTTATATATTAACAGATTACTTACATACTCCTTAGTTGTTGATATTCTTCAAGCTAAGGATGCTATGTGTAGTACTATTAATATATAGAATGGAAAAGGTAAGATATATGTATGTATTTGTTGATATTCCTCAAGATACGTTCGTTTATACTTAGGCCGTCGTGAAATGGTGGGTACGAGTGAATAATCTCTTTCGATTTGTTGACATTCTTCAAGGTCGAAATGAGATTAGGACAAGGAACCATGGGTTAAGAGTTATATATGATACAACCGATAATGTTTTATCCATTGTTTGTGAGAGCATGATTTGTTCACATTCTCCAAGGTCGGAATCCCAAGGCAAACGAGTCCTAATACCCACTAGTGAAGTCGAAAGACATCTATATTTTGTCTTAGGGTTTGTAGAAACATAAAAGACTTGTGGGAGCTTATTAGTAAAAGGAAATGTAATGTTTAACCTTACTAATATTATAAGAACGTTTACTAAGAATAATGTCCTAATCTACTAAATTAAAATTTGCAGAAAATGTCTACACCTAAGTTGTTTTCTGAAAATGATAGACTCACAGGACCTAACTTCTTAGATTGGTAAAGGAAATAAAGATAGCATTGACATACGAACATTTATGATTGTCGATAACTAAACCTCCAAGGGTCAACCCCGTTGATGATGCGGATCCTGAACTCAGATTATTCTATAACAAATGGGTTTCGGACCTATGGATCGCCCCAGTTAACGTGTTGTCTATGTTAGACAAACCATTGTAGAGATAGCACGAAGACATGAATGTCTGTTAGATCTTTGACAGCCTCAAAGCTTTGTTTGGGAAACAATCCCATTCCGTAAGGTTCGAACTTATGAAGAAACTGTTTAATACAAAGATGGCAAAGAGCAAGAAAGTGGACGGTCACGTCCTAATGATGAAAGGCCATATTGATAGACTTTCTCAGTTGGACATTGCAATAGGCAATGAGCTGCAAATAGATCCGATCTTAGGGTCACTTACTCTTTAGTTTGAGTCGTTCATAATTATAATACGAACCAGTTGAACATAAGCCTCATGGAGCTGCTCAATATGTTGAGGTCGGAAGAGTCTTCATCCTATGATCAAAATGCAGTGCTTGTAGTTAAGGGGAATGCATCATCTTTAAAAGGTTTGAAGAAGCATAAAAGGGTTAATCAGAAAAACAAGAAGACTGCTCCAGTTGATAGGGGTGAATGTGAATGCCATTACTATCACAGGGAGGATCGTTGGAAACGGAATTGTCCAAAGTACTTAAAGATTGTCAAAGAGAAGAAACAGAATAGTTCTGCTGCTTTTACAGGTATATTAATGATTAAAATTGTTTTTCAATCAATAAATTATCTAGGGTTTTTGTTACTGGATCTGGAACTCACATCTGTAATTTGTTATAGGGTCTTAGGAATAGATGTCATGTGGCAAAGGGAGAGATGAGGCTTTAAGTTTCCAATGAATCTCTAGTAGCTGATAGATCTCTAGTAGATACAATAGCAGCCAGAGATTTTCATTTAAGTATGCTAAATGTATTAGTTTTGACATTAATAATTTCTAGTAAAAAGATTTATTTTAGTATTATTTATATGTCTAGATGATGTGAGACTAATTATATATTTCTCTGTACTAATAATGTTATGAACATTATGTTAGATGGTAATAAAGTCTACGATGGTATTTTAGATAATGGCATTTATGTAATCAATACTAATTATGTCTGTGATGTAAGTTATTCTTCGAATAATGATATAAATAAAAATTATCTTTAGTATTGTAGGCTAGGTCATATAAGTGAGAAACGACTACACAAATTGCAAATTGAGGGTTTCCTACTATCATTTGATGCGTATGAGTCGTGTCTCAAAGGTAAAATGACCAGGCACCCCTTTAGTGGGAGCAATGAAAGAGTTAACGAACTCTTGGGTCTCGTACATAGTGGTGCATGTGACCCGATGCCTATAGTTACTAAAGATAATTTTTCTTATTTTGTAACCTTTACGGATGATTTCTTAAGACTAGGATATGTGAATCTTATGAAGAACAAATCCGATGTCTATGAGAAATTTATTAAATATAAAAACGAGGTTGAAAATCAGACAAACCAAAAGATTAAAATACTCTGATCCAATCATGGATGTGAGTACACTTGACGAGAGCTCCTACAGTACTTAAAAAATAATAGGATTATCTCTTAGGTTACTCCACCTTATACTCCATAATACAACGGTATTTCAGAATGATAGAACCAAACCTTATTAGATATGGTTCGTTCCATGATGAGTAAAGCTTAGTTGTCTCTGTCTTATTAAGGATATGTGCTGGAAACTGCAACTCCTTTATTGCATTTGATACTCACAGAATATGTCCCTAAGATGCCATATGTGACGTGGCACGAAAAGAAACCCCATTTAAATTATCTAAAGGGGTGGGGTTGTCCAGCCTACGTTAAGAATGTCAGTCCCAAAATACTTGAGGCAGGATCAGCCTTGTATAAGATTATAGGATACAAGAACTCTAGGGGAACATTTTCTCCAACACCAAGGAGCAAAAGGTTTTAGTTTCCACACATGTTATCATTTTAAAAAATGAATTTCTATCAAAAGAAATTAACAACGAAGGTATAGAATTAGATGAGATCCAAGAAATTAATATGGAAGCTGAACCAATGGGAGAACCAAATTCACTCGTATACAAAACACACAACCTATTAGAGGTCTGGTAGGGAATCTCATGCACTAGAAAAATACTATGGTGTTCTCATGGATGGCGAGAAAGAAGATTGTGTCTTAGATGACAATACTCCTCTATCATTCTAACAAGCATTACAGAGTATATGAAATCCAGAATGATCCCATGTATGAAAATAAAGTATGGAGACCCATCAACTACAAATGGATTTTTAAGAAAAAGCTAAACGTAGATAAACAAGTGGAAACTTATAAATCAAGGCTAGTTGCGAAAGGATTTCATCAAATTTAAGGTGTTGATTATGACATAACTTTTTCTGCATGTACCAATGCTTAAGTCCGTTCAGATAATGCTAGCTATTGCTGCATTCTACGACTATGATATATAGCAAACAAACATAAAGATGACATTTCTAAATGGTGATTTAGAAGTAACCAGCTATATGTCACACTGCCTGAGGGTTTTGAGGTCAGTGGGAGTGAGGAAAAGGCTTGCAAGTTGTTAATATCCATTTATGGACTTAAACAAGCTTTAAGGAGTTAGAAAAAATGTTTTGATAAAGTAATAAAATAGTCTGGTTTTTATCATAACACAAAGGAAGCATGCGTATACAAAAAGAACAAGGAAATGCTATCGAGTTCTTAGATTTATACGTTGATGATCTTCTGTTGATTGGCAATGACATTTCATTATTGCAATTGGAGAAGCAACATATATAATAGGTATAAAGATCTATAGAGATAGATCTAAAAGGCTGTTGGGATTATCCTAATTTTTGTACCTTATACCATACTAAAACGGTCCAATATGGAGAATTCCAAGTGCTAAAATGTTCTGAAGCAATCTAAAATCATTATTTCTAAGAAAGATGCTCCTCAAACTGATGAAGAGAAAGAGCGTATAAAGAGGATACCATATTCTTTGGCAATTAGTTCCATAGTGTATACTATGATATGTACTAGATTTGCTATGTCATACGCATTAGGATGCGTAAGCCGATACTAGTTAGTCTAGGAGAAAAACATTGGATAACTGTAAAATGTATACCAAAGTATTTAAGAAATACTGATGATTTATTTCTAATATACGGGGATGGAGACCTCCTTATGAAGAGGATACGGACTCTACCTTTCAAAGTGATGTCGATTATAGTATGTTAGTGTCGGGTTACGTCTTTACTATAAACGGTAGGGCTGTTAGTTAGAAAATTTTCAAACAAGAAACAACAGCTGATTCCACGATGGAAGTCGAGTACATCACCCTCAATGAAGTAGTTAAGGAAGCAGTCTAGATGCATAAGTTTTTAAGTGAGGTAGGAGCGATTCTTGACATGAAGAATCTAGTGGCATTGTTTTATGACAACAATGTGGCGATATAGATCGCAAAGGAGCCTAGAGCACATAAGAAATCAAGACACATTCTTTGAAAATTCCACCTAATTGGAGAATTCATCAAGAAGAAAAAAGTCATGATACAAAGAGTAGATACTAAGGAAAACATCACTGATCCATTCGCAAAAGGACTACCTCGGTCGGTTCTTGTCAAGCTTATCGAAGGGATGATATTGAGATTCCATAAATAGCCACAAGTACAAGTAGGGGATTGATAGAGTTAAAGGTATGCCCTATGGGCACTTCTATAATATCGTGTAAGTTGTTGACTCTGTAATTAAATCTTATACGAAATAAAACATGTTTTTCTTACTATTATATTCTTGTTATAATGTGTTATATAATTTTTGAGAGAAATGTGTGATCCTCTACATTAGAGGAGAGCACACATGTACATATATATATCACGAAAAGTAAAGGAGCTGCCAACTAGCCTGGCAAGTAGCTAAAACCCCCCTATACAGAAAGAAAAAAATAAAACCCTCCCAAAAGCCTAAGAAACTAAAGGCTCTCCCTAACCAAACAACTCTATCAAGAAAGTAAAGCCTAAAACGTCTCCAAAAGAAAAGCTGCCATCCATAACAACTTCCACTACCTCAACCTCAACAACCATACCTGAAAAAAACCTCAAAATAACAAACAGCAACTGCTTAAGCCATGTACAGTCTCCAAAACCACAAACACCAAATAATATCCCAAAAAATCATCAATCCTCTTGCATATGATTTAGAAGTTTTAAGCTTTAAACGAGGACTTCTCCTAATATTAACTGATGAATAACTCTTACTATTTCTTTTACCAGATTTGAATGCATGAGTTGAATCACAAACATTAATAGGAGAGCATGGTAGTTTACCTATAGATGTAAGACAACAATACATTTCAAATCTGAAGCCCCTAGTATGATAATACACAGACTGCTTAGAATCAACTTTTCCGATCAAAGATTCAGATATGCTCAACCTCACTTTCTCACTCACTACCTTATCAGAAATATCAACAACAAACTGAACTACCCCTTTTATATCAAGAATTAAAGGAATGCCATCAATAAATTGCTTATTCTCACTGTCAGTACACTCAGGTATTACCATCACATTCTCTATCACAAGATTATTAGAAGCAACATCATTTTCAGTCCCATTCATAAATGCCAATTATGTTTCACACTGTGTTGCATTTATTTCAAGTGCACACTGTGTATGTACACATAGCTCCTCTTCTGTAATAACAAAACCATCATGAGCATTATCAACATCACCATTAAAAGTCTCTACTACAACATCACCATGATCATCCACTACAGCTCCATGATAAGTCAGACCATCCTTAAAAACAACATCTGCAATCTCACAGTTTTTATCACTGTCTATCACCACCTTACTGTTAGCATCAGACATCTGTGCACTCAACTTGGTCACTATATCGAACAAATCCATCCCATATACACGATCCATAAATGATATATTTTTACCAGAATTGTTCTTGTGAAGATCATCAACTTCACAACAAACAACAACTATCCTTATATTACGCGTAATATCAAAGTAATCAGTAATATCACCCTCTCTATTATCAGTTATTTGCCCCACCAATCCTCCCACATAGTTATCATCACATTGAAAAGCATCACACCTATCCAAGCTTAAAATCCTGCTCTCATACCTTTTGTTTATAACAGCATCTTTGTGCTTATCTACTAAAACCACTGCCTCATGAGAATCAGCAACATATCTAATACAATCCTCCAAGTAGTCTAATGGGTTAGACCAAATCTTTGAGCAATGATCATTGTGATTTAAACCAACTTCCACTAGCCTTTTACCACTCATAGAAATCTCAAACTGATTATCAGAAAAAATATTGTAACCTCTAATATCTTCACTGTTTCCATTATTTAAGGGAACCGAAGAAGAAGGAACACCATAATCTAAAATCTGAGATTGCACATTCACTCCTTCAATTAATTCAAACAACGTATCCATATTATCCAAAGATTTAAGACTATCAAAGCGATTAGCAGTAACAAGATCAAAATCCACAACTTCACAAGATTTCGATTTGAAATCTTTATTTTGAACAAAAGTACCAGATTCACTTTTATCATCCAAATCATACAAAACAGTTTTCGTATCAAAATTTCCTTTGACAAAGCTTACAGATAATGAAACATTATTACTCAACACATCAGGATCACAAAGAATTAGATCGTAGGAATTAGGAACATCCCTTTGAATCGAAGCAGAGATAACAGAAACATCAAGAATTCCACCGAGATTGTTCGAGCTACAATTATTCATCATTGAAACCATACCATCTGATGAATTAGCAGATTTCTCAAAATATTCAACAGGAAAACCAAACTTCTTACTATAGTTTCTGCCTATATTAACCTCATTAACCGCATCAAAATGTTTGAGCGAATCTTCCAAGAAACCAATTCCTTCTTCCCTCTGAAACCATAGATGATCAAGAAGAATTCTCTTAAGCTTCACAATTTTTAAAACAAACAGAAATCCATGTTCTGTTATAGAAGAAATTTTCTCCCTATCAGAGATAGAAGAAGAATTCAATAGCACTCAATCTTCTAGTGTCCGAAATTACCACACTTAAAACATCTAATCCGAACTCTACAACCTTTAGCTATATGGCTAAAATCTCCACATCGATAGCAGATTCTTCTCCCTCTTCTAGAATCAACCCAATTCTTGGTTATTGAATTCTGAAATAAAGGCTTTGCAGCATGATTCTTAGTATTCAATACCGCCTAAGCAGGAAAGGAATCTCGATCAAAATAAGAATTAGCGTTAGGAAATACATGAATAAAAGAAGGCAAGAAAGAAGATGTTGGATGCGAGAACGAAAAAGCAGAAGATGCCATTTTTACATTTCCCAATACTTGTTTACCTTTTTTCTATCTTGTTATAATGTGTTACATTAATTAATTATTTAATTTAAATATATTTACTAGAAAATCCACAAATGGTGTGTTTTGTGATAATAATTACAATGTGTTGTAATCATGAGAAATTTATCACGATATAATAAACACGTTGTTTTAAATATTCCTAATCAAGATGTTTTAAGACTGGATATCTATACATCCGTTGAGACTAGAGTACGTACCGCTCTCTAAATATTAGACAGTGTATTGCTTATGGCTACTTGAGGCACCAAGGGGTTACATAGGAATAGTTACTGGATAAATATAGAATGACTCATTCGATAGTTTTCTGTTAGATAATATAACTATGGTCAAGTAGAAAATACCAATGTGATGATATACACAATTCTCTTGACCTAAGAATACAGTTGAGCATCAATGTCGAAACTTTGGTTTAATTATAGTTAAATCACGGCACGACATTGATTCGAACGACCATAGTTGTGTCGAGTTGAAGCATTGGAAGTGAAACATATTTTAATAGAGAATTCATCTCCTCGGTAATATGAGGTTAGTATCACAGTCAACTCAAAGTCAAAGTCTCTAGCTAGAGCAGTTTGTTAAACAATAATTGTTTTTATTAAACCAATGACTTTATGTTTGGACTATACAAGTTGAATATGGACACTATTGGAATTTTGAGCAATACCAAATTCCATAAGTCCTAATGTGATATAGTTTTAATAGAGAGAATTAGTGTAAATAATTGTCACTACCGAGGACCACCTAAAATAAATAAAATTGGATTTTACTGAAACTATGTAAGCAATAAATTTAGCCATGATGTCAAACCACTAGCGAAGGTGATGTGCGAACGTTAATATTCGAATTGTTCAATATTAATTGCTAACCAAATTACACCTAAGTGTCACACAACCAAAATGTTAATACTCCTTCTTTTTCCTCCCTCTCTTGTCATTTCTGGCCGCATGCTCCTTATAGCCTCTATAACATCCCATAAAATCAACCATAAATAAATAAATTGAATAAATTAATTTAAATAAGATAGGGTTAAAAATGGGAATTTTGTAAAAATCAGAATTTGACCACGAAAGTTATGTCGTTGCGTTTGTGGTAGTTTTCTGATCAATTTTCATATATAATATGTTGAAAGCGGAGCTCAAACGAGGAAGTTACGGACGTTTGAAGTTTTAGATTCAAATTAACTTATATCAAATTCAAATAAATAATTAATTCCAAAATTTTGATATTTAAAAATTAACTATAATCATATTTGGGGTTAAGTAAATTTTAAAATTAACGTTAATGTTAAATAGTAATCAAGGAAGAAAATAAATTAACAATGACAAAAATATTAACGTTCCCAGAATAAGGGCCGGTCGATCCCTGACCCTCGAGTGGTCAACCGCTAGCGGTTGATCGGTGGGAAGCGACGGTCGTTCGGTGCTGTTAATGGTGGCTAGGGTTTTGTGTGTTTAACATACCAGATTTTATTATTTTTAACCGACCATATTTCACCGGTTCAGGTGCGTTCCAACCTCTTTAAATAAGAACCTAGTCCCTTCACTTTTATTCACAAATTATTTTAGGAACTTAGCGAAGCTCTGTCAGTTCGTCTCTTCTAAGATTCAAAAAAACTTCTTTAGGGTTTCGAGTAAGAAATCATATATGTTTATTTTTGTTTATTGTTTATTTTCTAAACCTCTTCTCCTCCAAACCTCTAATCTTCTGAATCTAACATATACACAAATCCCTTATTGTATATATAACAAAAGCAGAGTTCTGAAATGGATTATTGAAGGCGTGTCAAATCCTAAAGGGGGCAAAGCTAAGGACCTACAGTGAGTGAAAATCTTTGTTTTTCTATTTTATTAATTGAATAGTGTAGTTTGGATTTGATATATGCCTTAGGGAATTTTGGTTTATGAAAACATCATATTAAAAATCTCCAAAATTCCCGCAAAGCGAAATGTCAATTCTTAGGTTGGAATTTTAATTGTTTTGATGGAATTTGTATGAATTTTGAAATTTAAGTGTTTCCTTCTATTCCACTTTTTATTCTTTTGCTTGAGATCTGATTAAGAGATTTAATTAAGAAATGGTGTGTAAAGTACGAATTCTTATTCGTAGTTTACACCGCATATTTCTACAAATTGAATAGAATCGCCCTTGTTTAATTTCATGTAAAAGAAGTTGAATAAAGCATAAAATGAATTAAATTATAAGTTTATGTTATTAATTTATTCTATTATTTTAATATAAAATAAGTTGGATTTGGATTCTGTATACAAGTCTATTGATTTGATTTTGAATATTGGATTTATGATATATATATGTTATTGTGAAAATGAGGCCTGTATAATTTTGGATGATTTGACATTTGAACGTTAGTTTAGGTCATAATCTTTGCATGCATAGAAGTTAATAAGTGCATATGTGAATATGTATAAACTAGCCTAAATAACGTACAATTGAAATGTATTAGTTGTGTAGTTCATTAGGGTAATAATTATCATTAAATCCCCTTTAGGAAAGTAATTAATTGTTAATTCAAAATAAGAAGGAATTCTTACAAGGCCTAAATAATGAATATGGTGAGATATGTGATAATATATTTTGAGAGTGTTATAAATTATGACCAAGTTATAAGGATGTGAGGTCGGCCAAAAGCACACAGAAGTCTGCCCTGCTAATTTGGCTACCAACAGTGTGACTTTGGGGCTGATTTGAGACATCACCTATAATAAGTAACTACGGATGACACAAGGTTAGTCCTAATTTTGTAGAGTAAGTCTGTTAAGCTAATCTGGCTACTAGTACATATGAATAGTCGGACTAATGTGAGACATCTCCTTGGGGTATGGGTCGTAATACGAAGGACCCGCTTTGGGGATTGAAGGTATTAA
The DNA here is from genome assembly GCA_030737815.1 of Allium fistulosum. Lineage (NCBI taxonomy): Eukaryota > Viridiplantae > Streptophyta > Magnoliopsida > Asparagales > Amaryllidaceae > Allium > Allium fistulosum. Next base: position 780,596,952 of record CM060907.1, read on the forward strand.
CTGGTTGTTTGAGGGCCCGCCTCCTTCCCATGTATGAAGTATTAAGTGGTTGGGATTGGGTTAAGGCATAGTTAAGGATATCTCGAAAAGGGCTGCTTCAATGGGAAGTAGTAAGTATCCGAATTTGTAACGACCCTAGATTTTTATTTAAATTTAATTAATAATTTATTGAAATTTTGAATTAAAATTGTATAATTTATTATAAATGGAAGCGAGTTTCCCCGAGATCAAATAAAAATGGGTTAAATCATTTAAAGTTAAATATTGTATATATATGTACATATGTGAATGTGTGTATATTTAAGTATATATGAGAAAATTTGAAATTTTATATATTGAATTTAAGTTTAAAATCTAAAATAAATGGTTTAAAAATAATTATAAAATATATAGATATTTGACACAAGTAAAAAAAGTAAGTAAAACAAATAATTTAAATTTGAATCTGATGGGTTATAATTGGAATATAAATAAATAGAAGATAAGTTATAAAATATAAAGTAATTCATTTAATAAAATTTTAACAGCATAATAATTATAGGGATTTATTTGAATTAAAAAGCAAAGACAAAATAAAAGATAAAGATATTATTCAAGTAGAAAGTATTAAGCAAATTCTAACAACAAGGTAAAATAGAAATTTAATTTTATTGTAAAGTAATGTTGTAAAGGAAAAGAAGGAAATATATATAGGCTTGCTTAAGAAGACAATATCATACATCTATATACATGACAAATAGTATAAGGTCGTAAACAAAGATATTCAATTATACAATGAGAATTTATGAAGCCACCAAGTACCATCATCTCAGCCGAGTAAAGTAAGCAAGGCAAGTAAATAAAAATGTTAGTTTATGAAACAAGGATAAGATAAGCATGTAGATAAATATCTTGGCATTGAAGGCTTTCAAATTCACCCATACGTAGAGTACAAAGCTTATAAAAGAAGACAGCAAACCTATATAGAAATGTACAAACAAATTTGATAAGTGCGAAATTGTACAAAGGCAATTAATGCCATGTATCTTCAGCCACCAAAGCAAGATGTACATCAGCCGAAATCTTGTTTATCAAACAAAGAAAAATGAGAAAAATCTCTGATGTGCATTATACAAACCAATAAAAATATACCTTACCTTGTACAAATATCATCATCAACCTGTATACTTTATTCCATATATCAACTGTTCTCAATTCAGTTCGTTCATTTCAAACTGAGATAATATCACGTGTAAACAAATAAACATCTCAAATAAAAGCATCAAAGCAATCGAAGAAAACAAGAGAATCAAAGAAAGGTTTCAGCTTACAATTTTCAAAACCTGGTTCAACAATGAAGCTCTGTTCTCCTCCCTGTAAAGGTGAGCAAACTTCAAATTTTCTTTAGGAAAAAAAAACAGTTTTCTTTGAATCCTATGTTTGGGAATCTGTGAATTGTCTTGATAAGATGGCTTGTTGTTATTGATAAGTGTCTGTATGTATAGATCTACATATAAACTATGTTAGTATGCCTGAATAGGTTGTGAGCACAGGCAAAGATATCCCTCTGTTCTTAATCTACAGAGTTTTAAACCTGTTTTACAAAGAAAAATCCATATCTCTTAAACCAATCAATACCAAATATAAATCTCAAAATGAAAAGTGATTATAATGTTGTGATATAAATTTTAAAAATAATCATAAGTATGGTTATGGGATAAATGTTTTGGGAATAGAATATACAGTGAAAATTCAAGGATTACCCAAATTTCGAATTTCGTAAATTCTAGATTGGATTGCACCACCTAAAACTATTTTAAAAATGATGATTTTTAAAACAAAAATTTGAATTTTTAGTTGCGTATTAGGGTGGCATTTGCGACGTGAATAGATAATGGGTTCTATCGATTTTCCGATGATCGGCTAAATTTCAAAAGTCGAATTTTGGCATGGAGATACTAGGGTAATCATAGATTGTTGGAAATCCAAAGAAACAATACGAGACTTGTACGGTTTTAGTTGTATTACCTGCTATGGAATGTGGCAGTAACCTGCTATTGAACATAGTAGCTATAGTAGGCATACGATACTGGTCGTATGTTGGCTAAGATTAATATTATACTTTCGAAAATGTTTTCTGCACTATGCACTAATAATAATATCAAGATGATTTTGCGTAGTAAGCATGTTTGACTATCATAAGAAGAAATCTCCTCCAATTCTGCGTTTGCATTGTGTGTGTGGCGGGAGGTCTTATGGTAGTTTCATTTTCCAAAAGCATTGCGGATTTCTATGTTTAAAATTCTTTTGCTGTTGTTTAAAGATAAACTGTTTTTGTTGCTCACACCAGTCCCATGACTGATCCGGAGTTTATTGTTCCCTTCCTAAACTCTGGGTGCTCATAATTTTCCACACGAGCAGTCTAGAGTTTGGGTTTCTTTTCAGATATTCAGGTTTAGTAGATTATCTGGAGCTAGTTCATTCATCGGAGTTGCTTATATTGGAGTTGTGGATTCATTCTTGTCTGAAGATCATTTTGGAGTTATCACTTCTATTGATATTGTTCCGCTGCTGTTGTTATTTTTTTTTTCCGCTGCTATTTCTTGTATCATATCTCTGATGTATATTGATATTCGTTGTATCACTCTGTTGTATCAGATATTGTATATCAATGTATTATTCTTTTCTTCCGCTGTGTTATTTACTTAATGTTGTTATAGCTCCGGCGAATCGGATTTGAACGGTCGAATCTGCGGCATTCTAGTACAATGTGAAGTATGGATGTTGATTTTCGAGCGGGCAAAACCCGATACGTTACATGTGGTATCAGAGCTAAGGTTGAACTTTAGCTCAGGAGTATAACACGTTAAGTAGCTCATTAGAGATAGAGTGAAGTAAACTCTAGAATGAGTAATTCTCAGATATCCGTTTGAATGCCTCAGTAAATTCTCTTGCTATCCACTGATAGTGAGTATGAGTGCAAGAAGAGGATGAGATAGGGGACAGGGGAATACGACTGTAAATGGTCAATACTCTGTAACAACGAGGAAGCGATCTTTTCTCTATCGATCTCTTTTGTTCGTCATCTTTTTCTCAATTCTTCGATAATTTCTGGTAGATCCAGAAAAGAGATTTGATATATTAAAATGGGACATAAACTCCAGATAGGCCAGACTTGTTTGTATGGATGAATTGATTGCATTGGTTGCTTTGATTGTTATGGTTGATAGGTATACTTTAGTTTCTAAACTGAGAGTTTTGAAATGGTATCCATATATCTATCTATTTTTTGGGTCCCAGTATATTCTACGAATGGTTAGTTATCCTTTCAAACTGACCGATGCCACTGCATATTTCGTAGATCTGGATAACCCGAGTATCTTGTGAAGTGTTAAATAGATTCGTTCTTGTATCTGTTATTGATATTCTGATTTGGTGAGCCAAATGCAGAATAAATGTTCAGTTTGAGTTGATGAAATATTCTTCATCTATCCTTTTGTCTCCTTGGTAATTTCGAGGACGAAATTATTTTAAGGGGGGAAGTTTGTAACGACCCTAGATTTTTATTTAAATTTAATTAATAATTTATTGAAATTTTGAATTAAAATTGTATAATTTATTATAAATGGAAGCGAGTTTCCCCGAGATCAAATAAAAATGGGTTAAATCATTTAAAGTTAAATATTGTATATATATGTACATATGTGAATGTGTGTATATTTAAGTATATATGAGAAAATTTGAAATTTTATATATTGAATTTAAGTTTAAAATCTAAAATAAATGGTTTAAAAATAATTATAAAATATATAGATATTTGACACAAGTAAAAAAAGTAAGTAAAACAAATAATTTAAATTTGAATCTGATGGGTTATAATTGGAATATAAATAAATAGAAGATAAGTTATAAAATATAAAGTAATTCATTTAATAAAATTTAAAAGCATAATAATTATAGGGATTTATTTGAATTAAAAAGCAAAGACAAAATAAAAGATAAAGATATTATTCAAGTAGAAAGTATTAAGCAAATTCTAACAACAAGGTAAAATAGAAATTTAATTTTATTGTAAAGTAATGTTGTAAAGGAAAAGAAGGAAATATATATAGGCTTGCTTAAGAAGACAATATCATACATCTATATACATGACAAATAGTATAAGGTCGTAAACAAAGATATTCAATTATACAATGAGAATTTATGAAGCCACCAAGTACCATCATCTCAGCCGAGTAAAGTAAGCAAGGCAAGTAAATAAAAATGTTAGTTTATGAAACAAGGATAAGATAAGCATGTAGATAAATATCTTGGCATTGAAGGCTTTCAAATTCACCCATACGTAGAGTACAAAGCTTATAAAAGAAGACAGCAAACCTATATAGAAATGTACAAACAAATTTGATAAGTGCGAAATTGTACAAAGGCAATTAATGCCATGTATCTTCAGCCACCAAAGCAAGATGTACATCAGCCGAAATCTTGTTTATCAAACAAAGAAAAATGAGAAAAATCTCTGATGTGCATTATACAAACCAATAAAAATATACCTTATCTTGTACAAATATCATCATCAACCTGTATACTTTATTCCATATATCAACTGTTCTCAATTCAGTTCATTCATTTCAAACTGAGATAATATCACGTGTAAACAAATAAACATCTCAAATAAAAGCATCAAAGCAATCGAAGAAAACAAGAGAATCAAAGAAAGGTTTCAGCTTACAATTTTCAAAACCTGGTTCAACAATGAAGCTCTGTTCTCCTCCCTGTAAAGGTGAGCAAACTTCAAATTTTCTTTAGGAAAAAAAAACAGTTTTCTTTGAATCCTATGTTTGGGAATCTGTGAATTGTCTTAATAAGATGGCTTGTTGTTATTGATAAGTGTCTGTATGTATAGATCTACATATAAACTATGTTAGTATGCCTGAATAGGTTGTGAGCACAGGCAAAGATATCCCTCTGTTCTTAATCTACAGAGTTTTAAACCTGTTTTACAAAGAAAAATCCATATCTCTTAAACCAATCAATACCAAATATAAATCTCAAAATGAAAAGTGATTATAATGTTGTGATATAAATTTTAAAAATAATCATAAGTATGGTTATGGGATAAATGTTTTGGGAATAGAATATACAGTGAAAATTCAAGGATTACCCAAATTTCGAATTTCGTAAATTCTAGATTGGATTGCACCACCTAAAACTATTTTAAAAATGATGATTTTTAAAACAAAAATTTGAATTTTTAGTTGCGTATTAGGGTGGCATTTGCGACGTGAATAGATAATGGGTTCTATCGATTTTCCGATGATCGGCTAAATTTCAAAAGTCGAATTTTGGCATGGAGATACTAGGGTAATCATAGATTGTTGGAAATCCAAAGAAACAATACGAGACTTGTACAGTTTTAGTTGTATTACCTGCTATGGAATGTGGCGGTAACCTGCTATTGAACATAGTAGCTATAGTAGGCATACGATACTGGTCGTATGTTGGCTAAGATTAATATTATACTTTCGAAAATGTTTTCTGCACTATGCACTAATAATAATATCAAGATGATTTTGCGTAGTAAGCATGTTTGACTATCATAAGAAGAAATCTCCTCCAATTCTGCGTTTGCATTGTGTGTGTGATGGGAGGTCTTATGGTAGTTTCATTTTCCAAAAGCATTGCGGATTTCTATGTTTAAAATTCTTTTGCTGTTGTTTAAAGATAAACTGTTTTTGTTGCTCACACCAGTCCCATGACTGATCCGGAGTTTATTGTTCCCTTCCTAAACTCTGGGTGCTCATAATTTTCCACACGAGCAGTCTAGAGTTGGGTTTCTTTTCAGATATTCAGGTTTAGTAGATTATCTGGAGCTAGTTCATTCATCGGAGTTGCTTATCTTGGAGTTGTGGATTCATTCTTGTCTGAAGATCATTTTGGAGTTATCACTTCTATTGATATTGTTCCGCTGCTGTTGTTATTTTTTTTTTCCGCTGCTATTTCTTGTATCATATCTCTGATGTATATTGATATTCGTTGTATCACTCTGTTGTATCAGATATTGTATATCAATGTATTATTCTTTTCTTCCGCTGTGTTATTTACTTAATGTTATTATAGCTCCGGTGAATCGGATTTGAACGGTCGAATCTGCGGCATTCTAGTACAATGTGAAGTACGGATGTTGATTTTCGAGCGGGCAAAACCCGATACGTTACACCGAAGAGATTTCTGTGCAATATCAATTAGATAGTCACCTGTGATGAGTCCGCCTTAGGAGTAGGTATTAAATGATAGGGGTCTACCTCAATTAAGGTCTTAAATGGCCAGAGTGTGCCTATTTTTTATTTAAAAGGTATTAAGTGGCTTGGGTGCTATCTCTCGCATTGGTAGGCATTAATACCGATGGTTATGGGTCATTGGTTATGGAATTGGATAAGCCTTAGGGCTTATAATTGGAAAGACTTTGAATATAGTTTAAATGCGTAAGACATATCCTTATTTAAACTATATTGCCCAAGTACTTATATAGAAAGGTTCAAGATTTCTATTTATCGAACATTATTGTTTTATTATTATTACGACACTGGTTAAGGAAGGAGACGATGATTCAAATGGAGATGACGATGAGAGAGCTTGTGGCAGTAGTCTATTTATGCTATTTTCTGATGTACCCATTTAAAGATGATAATGTATTTTTGAACATGATGAATCTTGGCTATGCAACGGTTATTATTAACATTGTATTATGGTTTATTGACATTTGAGATTTTAAATAAAATGGGTATTGTTTATGTTATTATATTTTAACCTTTTGATGTGAGTTCTGAATGAGTAGATAAATAGCTCTATATTGTTCTTTTTACCAACCAATAGCCAGCTTTGGAATGGATCTAAGTTTCAATGGGCCTTTTCTAGGTCAGAATGTAGGCCTATTCCAAGGCAGGTTGTTATAACCTACCTCCATCATTTCAAGCTTTAAAACACAAACTCAAATAAAATTATATAAAGGTGCGAAAATCTTTCATTCGGGTAGCGCTTTATGGTAGAAATTGGATTCAGATCCAAAAGGAGTCATACCGATTCATCATTCAAGGTGTAATCTTTAGACTATAGTAAAGGTAACACCCTTATTTACATTATATATATACATATATCCATTATTATGATTTATATGTAGTTAAATCGAATACATTCATCACGAATCCTTATATAGGCATGCTGTCAAAATACACACACGCACACTCATATCTATTATTATTATAATTACTACTTTTGTATATACATGTTACACCCATTTTCTCCTACAATATGTACAACGTAGGTCTTACATTGCAACCACATGAGAAACTATGCATGTCAGATGAAATTGTGATAATGGGAGGTGCAAACAAAAGGACGAGGTAGCACAAGCAAACGAATGCAAGTCTAAACCAAAAGAAAATATAACCAAGGTGTCAACAAACAACAGCGCATACTCCTCTTACAAAGAACCACACTGCAATTTTGAAATTAAACCCATATTCTTCAAAGAACTTCACCGCACTCCAAAAACAATAGCTCATACGCCTTATAAGAGCACTTTGGACTCTCTACATTGACTTTACACATGGACTGTGCTCATAAAAGCACCTTGGACTCTCCATATGGACTCTACACATGGGCTACGCTCATAAAAGCACTATGGACTCTACACATGAATTGCGCTCATAAGAGCACCTTGGACTTTCCACATATACTCTACACATGTACTACTCTTATAAGAGCATCTTGGACTCTACACATGGACTGCACCCATATTTCAGAATGGACTATGGCACCAACTTCTCCAAAGGTCGCATCCTCATCTTAAGAGGAGCAATCTCATAAGCTCAACTTAGGAACTACGCCGCAATTTTCATAAGCCATCAGTTAGCATGAGACGACTGCCAAATCTCCTTCAGAAGGATAGATCGGATCTGCCCAAGGCATGTCGAGCAATAAGAGCGCATCCAACAAGCTGAACCCAAGAGACAGTCCGAAAAACACCTCAAGAATTCAAATCTCCCACCTAAGGATTCAAATTTCAAAATTTCCGCCATAGACCCAAATTCTCCTGCCTAATTACAACCACCAAATTCTCTTAGCTACCTGACAATCCGAAGGAAAATCGGCTAAAGGAGGGATGAATGGCAAATGGATTAATAAGGCAATGGAGAAGAATGGGCTAGAAAAGGATATTGATGATCCATGTGACTCCATATTACTATAAACAGAAAATACTGTAGCATAGAAACGGACTTTCAAATGAATTCCCTGAAAATGTACTTTATATTCTTGTACTCTTTCTACCATTAAAAGCCTTGTACAAGGAAGAAGAAAGATAATAAAGTATTTAACCCGTGGACATAACATTTTTTGAAATTCGAACCATGTAAATTTATATGTCCTTTACTTTACTGCATCTGTTACTTTTTGTTTTTAACTTTTATTTCGTAAGTTTGGCACTAAAACCAGTCTAGGCATTTTAAAAAACAGTTAAAGTGTTTCTTCATACTTATGTAAGCACACCGTAGTATAATTACTATGTTAAAGGCAAATTTAATATTTCTTAAATTTTTTGATTCATAGATAATAGGCTAGCTGAAAATATAATCACCTTACCAGAAATTTGGTGTTGTGAGATGAAAATTCTTGCTAATATTTTAGCTCTAGAAGAAGGGCCTCCTTCTAGCAAACTTGATTGAAGTCATAACATAACCCACTCCCTATTAGTTCTAAGGAACCGTGAACAATTCTAACCAGAAATTCCTCTACTCCCCCTACATAAGAACCTGAGCACTTAGCCGCAAAACTAAACAAACCCTTAGCCACCTCATCAACAATAAACTATCCATCCAAAAATAGCCTCAGACTCCATCTTTGATGCACTCAACACTTTCATTATTCAAATCAACGAAAGGATGGATGGTATCAAGAAGTTGGCAACTCGAAATCAGAACAGATCTTCAAACTCCTATAGATCCACTGCCCACCGTTAACTTTCTTTTATTGCATAGAAAGTGCGAGTAGGATAAAAAATGGCATTCTCATCAATGAGAATGGTGGTGCCGAAGTACTCGGCTTGGGGACAAAAAAGAGCAAAGCACCAATAAACCCGAATGTCAAAAGAAAACCTACAAATATCAACCCACTACTGTTGAAGAAAAACAAGAACCAGGCTGCACGGGAGAATGAGGCCAGCTCAGCCTATAAAGGTTCCTCATCATGCGTCAGGGAGAAAGACAAGGAGATAAGAGAACTGAAGGGTTGCATGGAAAACTTGGCAAGAATGTGTGAACAAGGCAATAAGGAAGTGGAAAGGAAAAGTGCTCACCTCCATTCAACGAAGCTATTATTGAAATAGATTTCCCAGATAGCTTCTGGGCTCCAACCTTTGAAAAGTATAATAGGTTAACAAATCCACTTGATCACTTATGCACGTTTGAGTACTATATGGACACCCTAAAAGTTGAAAGTTTGGCCTGCTGCAGATTGTTCCTAGTATACCTTAGAGGGAAACATCTATACGATTTAGAAGATATGCCCCAGGAGAAATCCATTCTTAGGCCTAGTTATTTGTAGATTTCCATAGACAGTTTTACACCGGTTGCGAAAGCTCCCCAGATCCCTATACCTTATCCTCGATTAAACAAAAAGAAAATAAAAGCTTGTAAAGTTTCATTAAGCGCTTCAAAGAAGAGGTAATAAGGATTGGTGTTACAAGTGAAGAAGCACTTCTGATGGCAACACACTCTCGAATAAGAAGAAATACTGACATGTGGGACAAAAATAGTAGAAAGCCATGCAAAAGCATGAAGGTTTTTTATTAGAGGGTCAGTGGTTAAATACAGACTGAAGAGGCCAAAGCTTCAGCAAGTGCCCTAGTTGAAAGGACAGTTCAGACCTTAAGGAAAGAAAACGAGGGGTAGAAAATATAACAACCTACGGACGAAGAGACCAAGCATATTTAAGTTTACAGTCAAAACTCCGCTCACTGATTCACCAAGCCAGATTTATGAGGTAACAAGGACCGAGTTAACTTATAATGTACCTAATAAGTGGAAGAATGAAGAGTCCAACAAAGGAGGCACATATTGCAGTTTCAACGAAGTTAATGGGCATCATACCAACAATTGCCATCACCTAAAAAATTAAATAGAAAGCTGATCCAAAAGGGATATTTGGGAACATATGTGAAGGATGATTCCATTGCCCCAACGCAAAACCAGACCCTTGACCCGAATTGACAAGAAACCCAACCAATCTTACCGCATCCATCCACGGAGGACCTCATCCAGGAGGACAGAGTAAAAAGACGTAAGAGAGGTATATACAAGAGGCCCATACAGAACATTGAACTATATATCACATCAAGCAAAGAGCAGTTCCAGATATTATGTTTACCTCTTCAGATTCAGCTAGGGTGATATTCTCGCATCAAGACCCTCTCATAGTACCGTGCAGATCTCAAACTTCATAATGCAAAAAGTCTTTATAGATTTAGACAGTTCTATGAATGTTATCTTCAAGGCAGCTTTTAATAAAATAGAGTTTCTGAGAGAAATTTTGAAATCAAACCCTGAGCCGATCTATAGTTTTAATAACACAATGACAATCTCAAAGGGTATAGCATAACTACTCATGAAAATTGGAACTTCACCTCTTCACAAGTCCTTTTATGCAAACTTTTTGATCAACGACCAATAGTCTCCATACAATGCTTTATTAGGGAGACCTACGCTAATAGAGCTGGGTGCAGTCATCTCGCAAAAGGATTTGCTCATGAAATTCCCCACCACGGTAGGAATAGGGAGTGTAAAGGGAGAATAATTATTAAATAGAGAACTTTATAATGTAACTATGAATTCTAGAAATAAAATTATTTAGAACTATAATGTTGTGTCTTTTGAGTTAAATGATAGCAAAAGAAAAAATGAAAAGCCAGTTAAAATAACTGAACTGAAATTAAGTTCCAAGGAAGGTGTTAAAACATGTCATTTTACGAACATAGTACATATAACAAATTCTAAGCAGACCTATTTGCACATGATTGAAATAGATGAGAATAACTCGATGTATGCACAGTTTCAATCATGCAATCCCTCAGCATGAAGTACTAAAACTCACCCGAAGAAGATGACGCTAAGAGAGAAATAGATCCTAGGTTGGAGATGAAGAGCAAGGAGCTTGCACCGTTGGACGATTTGGAAGAAATAGAGCCAGATCCATCTAACTCCTTAAAGACTATAAAAATAAAAAAGAATCTGACAAATGATCTGCATAAAAAATTGGTTGATTTTCTAAAGAAATCCAAAGATGCATTTTCTTAGACACATCCGGACATAACAGGAATTGATGCTGCAATCATATGTCATACTCTCAATATTGAACCTGATGTGCATCCTATGAGACAGAAGAGACGTATACTAGACCAAGAGAGGTATAATGCGCTCCATGAAGAAATCAAGAAGCTAAAAGAAAATGGGTTCATTCATGAGGTATATTATCCAAGGTGGATAGCGAATCCAGTTTTCCTAAAGAAACCAAACGGAAAGTGGAGGACCTGTATAGATTTCACAAACCTTAACAAAGCTTGCCCAAAGGATAACTTCTCATTGCCTAGGATAGATTAATTAGTGGTTGCAACAAGCAGGCATGAATTGTTGACCTTATTGATGCTTACTCAAGTTATAATAAAATAGCAATGTTCGAACCAAATCAGAAGAACATGATCTTCATAACTGACAAAGGGCTTTACTATTATAAAGTGATGTCGTTCGGTCTTAAAATTGTAGGAGGAACGTATCAAATGCTATTCATCATGATGTTTAAAGATCAAATAGGTAAGAATGTTGAATTCTGTCTGGATGACATGCTAGTGAATTATAAAGCTGCATCAGATCATGTGAAGGACTTGGAAGAAACTTTTGGGACTTTAAGGTTATATGGAATGAAACTTGGCTTGTAAAAATATACATTTGCAATACAGTTAGGAAAGTTCCCAGCATGCATAGTAAGCACTAGGGGGTAGAGGCCAACCTAAAAAAGATTGATGCAATAAAAAGATGAAAGTACCAAAGAAGCCTAAGGATGTGATGAGTATGAATGGAAAGGTAGCTACCCGGAGCAGGTTCATTTCCAAAGCCACAGAAAAATGCATCATGTTTATTGACCAGATCAAGAAGGGCAGGAACTTCGAGTGGACCGAGGAATGCAAAGAGGCCTTCAAAGTATTGAAATCCCATCTGGCCAACCCTCTAATAAATTCTAAACTAATCCTAGATGGAGACCTCTACATATACCTAACGATTACCGATCAAGAAATGAGCGCAAAAATTTTAAGAGAAGAGGAAGACATTCAACATCCAATATATTTTACAAGCAAGCACCATAGCAGACCAAAGTTGAGATGCACACTAATCGAAAAGCTAGCGTGCAACTTGCTCCTAATGATAAAAAAGCTTCAGCCATACTTTCAATTACATCCTATAAAGGAGTTAACAGACAAGCCTTTGAAGAAAATACTGCAAAGACCAGAGATGTCAGGACGTCTTCTAAAGTGGGACATCGAACTGAGCCAATATAATATCACATATTTTCCTTGTAAGGCAATTAATGTGCAAGTGTTAGTAGACTTCATTGCAGAATGCACCCTGTAGGAGGAACAACCAAGCGCAAGAAAGAAGATGTCCTGTAAAGCTGGCAATTATATGTCGATGGCGCATCCAACGAACAGAGGGCGGGAATAAGTTATATACTTTTTACCTGGATAAGAAAAGGCTCCATGGAGCAGTCTAACTTTAATTTAAAGTAACTAATAACATGGTAGAATACGAAGGATTGGTCATAGGCCTAAAAATGGCATAGGTAATGAAGGTAACCCATCTAAAAATTTATAGTGATTCTCGGCTTGTAGTTAATAAAGAGCAAGGGAACTATCAAGCAAAAGAGCAAACTTTGGCCAAATATGTGGAACCATTTAAAGGGTTACTCTCTCAGTTTGAGCAGTTCGACATTGAAAAAATCCCAAGGAATGAAAATTCTCCCATAGATACCTTAGCCAAGCTAGCAAGCACTAAGGTTGTGCATGAAATAATGGCAATTCCATTAGGGCATTTAATGGAACCAAAAGTTTCCAAAGCCCTACAGGTTCTATTGCTGACCAGGTCACAACGGGCCCAAGGCCAAAGAGAGGATGAGCAAGAAATGTGAAATAAGACCAAAGGGGATTTCACTCTGTCAACTACAAGTCAGGAAGAAGTAAAGTCCTAGATGACCCCTATCAAGTGTTTTATTGTTAGAAGGGATCTTTCCAACGAACAAAATTGAGACTAGGAAGATAAGATATCAAGCCCCTACTATACATTCTTTGATGGAATAATTTACAAAAGAGGATACTCCACCCCTTATTTAAGAGGGGCATTTCACCAGAAGGACAAACTTTGCTGTCCAATTAGTTTCTAGGACACACATTCAAAGAAATTACTTTCAAGGCCAAAGTCAGCAGAATAATTACTTTCAAGGACAAAGTCGGTAGTCCAATTACTTTCAAGGACATAATTTCATAGGCTTTTAGGCCCTAGAAACTAATTATTTTGCATTTTGTCCTTGAAAGTAATTATTTCAGTTGTGTGTCCTAGAAACTAATTCCACCTATTAAAGAGGCCCTTGTGGCTAATTTCCACTATTTAAGATGTGTAATCGAAGAGGAGGGAGTCGAAATTATGAGAGAGGTTCATGAGGGATACTGCGGAGATCACTCAGGAGGGAAAAGCTAGCAAAGAAGGTCTTAAGGGAAGAATATTTTTGGCCAACAACATTGACAGATTCGCAAGAGTTTGTACGAAGGTGTGATAGGTGTCAAAGATTTGCAAGCATCCTAAGACTTACTTCTCATAAGTTAACTCCAATGGTTACCCGTGGCCATTTAATGTATAGGGAATCAATCTAATATGACCTCTCCCCATGTCCAAAGGAGGGACGAAGTATGCAGTTGTAGCGGTGGATTTCACCAAGTGGGTAGAAGCCGAGCCCTTTGCAACATTCACAGCAAAGAATGTGGTCACCTTTGTAGTTTGAGATATTATCACCATATTAGGAATTCCTTATAAAATAGTGTCAAACAATAGGACACGATTCAAGAGTGAGGAATTCACATATTTGTGCGAATGGAATGGAATCATAAAATGTTTTTCCTCTATAGCTCATCCTTAGGCTAATGAGAAAGTTGAAGCCGCCAACAAAACAATAAAGAAACTATTAAAGAAAAAGCTAGATAAAGCTAAAGGCAGATAGTAGAAGAGCTACTTCCGGCTTTGTGGGCATATAGGACACCAACAAGATACCCTACAGGACACACCCCATTCTCTCTCACATATGGATATGAGGCCATGCTTCCAGTCGAAGTAGACATACCTTGATATCAATAGCTATCATATGCAGTATGTGCTTGAAGGAAGCTACTTCAGACCATATTCAAGAAAGAAGGGATGAAGCTGCAGTTAAATCTGCTGTCTATAAACAACAAATTACGTAAACATATAATTCACGTATTAAGGAAGAAAGTGCTGTAAGGGAGACCTAGAATTGAGAAAAGTAATGACCAATGCAAAGGATCCGACAGAGGAGGTGCTAGGTCCAAATTGGGAAGGAGCACTGGTTATCGCAAAAGCATGTCAAATGGAGCATATCATCTCTCCAGACCTGATGGAAATTTGGTTTCAAGAACCTAGAACTCTAAGCACCTCAAACCATATTATATTTAAAATACTTTTCCCTTTTTAAACCTTTTTAGTATGTAAAAGATCAGTATTGATTAGTTTGAGCAATAAAAGTGTTAATTGGATGTAGGGAGAATAGACGGTCCGAACTAGTATAAAAATCTATTCGTAAAATTTTCTTTTCATGTACTTGCAAATTATATAAGCTTTGGCTCCGAAGCTTGGCCTGTCAGCCACATACTATGCTGGAAGTAGGGTTATTAGACGACCTGGACCAGTAATCAAAAGAAACGCGCATGATAAAAATAGAGTTATAAATGTGAGATCTGACTTCTCAGTCAAAACACAACTAGTCTACACCGTTAACGTAGCAGACCATGCCAAGCACATAACATGTATAAAAAAAGAATGGATAGAAGAAAGGGCAAAGTGCATAGAAGAAAGGAGCTGGACAAAGCAATCCATCACAAAAAAGACAACAACAACGCAAAGCTCGCCAAGTAAACACAGAAGTCATTAACTACACTAATTTCCATTTACTCTTTTATGCACCATACACATATATAATACATTGAGGGTGTAAGATATTAATGCTTGGGCTTAATCCTAAAGAAACTACATTCATCTGATCAATAACTATTATAATACGAATTAAACTATGAATTTGAGTTCGATTCAGAGGAATCACTAACAATAATTCTCCTATTATGGAGACGCCTTTAAGCCCGGGCTTATCTTCGAACAGTAAGCACATGATGTAGGGCAAAATCTCTTCTAGGGATAGACGATTGGTGAGATCTATCAGGCCAAAAATAACTGCTGACGAGTGATGGTGAGCGCTACCAAAAGTGGTACGGGGATTGTAATTGGCCCCATCCTAGTGATTGTTGACATCACGACTGCTAACCACATGGTCGGTTCGATTATAGAGAAAGCTCAAGTCTAAGGTCGGCGTAAAGTGTGTGAAAATGTTAATCACACATTTTAGAGAAATCTCTATCACGATATGCATAACCCTTTCATCTTTGAGCTTCCCTATCAAATCAGACTACTTAGACACTGATGAAGCTAGATGGGAGGAAGATGTAGCCAAAGTCTATGTGATAGTATCTGAACGTAATATCTGCTCTTCAGGATAATTAAACCTCTCAATCATAGTGCATTGCACGCGCTCAAAATTGTCCAAGACCTATGCTTTTATCCTTTTGGTTTTCTTTGAAAATGAGCCACTAGTCAAGTCTTTCAATCATTTTTCATACACAACCTTCAGTTCATCAACTTTATTCTGATAATACGTCGTAACTTGATTCTTCCATTGAGAAGCCTCATCCTCATCCATATTCGAAGGAGGAGTAGGAGCAGCTTGGGAATGAGGCCCTATAGGATCGTCCTCCTTAGATGGTTGGATGGCGACTTATTTAGACAATTCATCATTTTCTTTTTAAAAGTTTTTGATCTCATCTTTATTAATGACCTTGTAACAGCTCTCTACATCTTTTAACAAGTTTTCCAATTCAGCAATGCAACCTTGAGAAAGCTTAAGCTTCTTTACTATAACTTCTATCAACAAGTGTTGCTTGGTAATACAATTATATTAGCGAATGTTAGCCTGTTTGGATACTTTAACTTGACGAGTTTGCTCCTAATATTCTAAATGCGGTTCTTCCTGCACCTTATTAATAGCTTGATTCTTTTCTTTAATAAGATCCACATTAGCAGCTTCAAGTAACTTAAAACGGGTTTCGAGGTCATCATTAATGTTCGAAGAAATCTGCTCCTTTAGATAAGAATCGCTAAAAACACGAGGAGGATGACAGCCTTCGTGAAAATCTAACTGAGCAACATCAGTTGAGAAGTCAAGAATAGCCTATGAATAGAAAGTAAGCAGTAGAGAATTAATGAACTGATAAACATGAAAATGAAGACACATGCATATAACACATGAAAATACTTTATTCAATAAGAGGTCGAAAATACATAAAAATACACTACTCTAACTCCTCACGACCAATCCTATTTGTAAACTGGGTCAAGTGAGGATGCCCTAGCGGCAGTGGCTCAACCCTTAGCATGGACCACCATCAACACAATACCAACTTGCAAAGTGTATCCCTTTCTTGAATCAACTTAGCAATCCAGAACACCGAAGCTCGGGACTCTCTCCTCGGCCTAGTAGTGGATTTTTCAAGCTCAGCTTCTTTCCTCCAAATGAAATCCAACCTCTCTGTTAACCTCTCTAAAGCTCGTTTTTCCATTTTCTTAATATATTCCATCGAATCTAAAACAATTTACTCCCTCATGAGGCTCAAAAAAAGGGGTCTTATCAACATTCATCCCTTCCTGGAAAAAAAAAGAATTAAATGCAAAACCATAACTAATAAAGAAGACCAAAACAAATTAAAACAAGGCATGCAGTATACAATTAAAATGAATAAGCACGGCAGGTCATAGTTAGAGATAAGCACAAATACCAAATTAACAATCAACTAACCAAATCCACAAGATAACATGTACAACCACACTATATACATAGACTACTCAAAAAGAAGCCATTAAAATGTCAAAAACAAGGGTTTGGGCATTTACTTTATCGATGTTGAGGGCACAAGCGTCAAGGCCGGTATCAACATGGGACACATCGCGTGAAACCTCATCCACATATGAGTTTTTGGAGGAGCTTATGACTACAACAAGGAACTGGCTTTGTTTTAATCCCCGAACCAAAGATAGCAACAGTTCACTTGTGCTTTCTTCGCAATTGCTTTGTTAGTCAAGAACCCAAAGTCTACCTTAGCCTTAGGATTATCCGAGCGGTCATTGAAAAACTGCCTTTTGACTTTGATGGACTGGGCCAAAATATCCTTTAATTGTTTCTCTCTTTCCTCGGACTCAGTCAGTGACTTGTTGGTATTGACCAGGTCTTCCCCGAGTTTCGTTGAAGCATCTTCAGCTTTTCTCAAGCGAGATTCAAAATCAGCGTATTTTTCTTTAAGCTTGCCCAGCTCCTTCTTATAAGTCTCAGCCTCGACCTCGGAGCTGGTCAGGGCCGACTCAATAGTTTTTGTGTGTCGCTGCATCTCCATAACTAAAGCATCACCATACACAAACAAATAGACGACCTAAATAAACTATAAACATTAAAAATAAAAATACATTTGAGGGAATTTTCAGTCACTATGTAAAACATGCTCTTATGAAAGCTTCATAAAAGCTCGGCAGGAGAGGCCTCAGGGGCAGGCTAGGTAGCTGAGGAAATGGGGCTGAATCAAAGATGGATATTTCTTCAAGCATCAACCATCCCGTTTGTTCAGCAAAATTAGATATAGCCCGTCCCACGGGGAGATGTATAACTTAAGGAGAAGTGGAGTTGATTGGCAGTACCTCCAGGGAAGGTCAGTTTTAGAAGGGGAAGAAGGTGGAAGATTAGAACTCCCTGCTATAACCTCAACTTTATTATGATCTTTAGGGGCAAAGAGTTGCCTTTTGTGGCTAGTTGCAGACTTAGATTTGAAAGCGTCAACAAACTCCGACATTGTACATAAAAAGGAGAGGGAAAAGGAAGGTCAGTGCATAAAACACCCTACGTCAACAAGAAGAAAGTAAATACCGATAATAAAAAGACAAATGGGGCATACCATAACATGAAAGTGTATTTGTAAAAAGTGTTAAACATACCAACTCGAGTAGGGTTAGTTGGTTCATAAATAAACGTTGGGGAAGAGAAACGATGTTAGAAGGTCAGGAAGTCGTATTTACGCAGCAAGGCCTTCGTAAAAATATTAGAACATTTACGATCCTCCCTGCTCAAACCAAAAATCCTCATCCTGCGTATTTCGAATGAGTCTTGCTCTGCCCCGGAGATGTGATAGGGACGTTTAGCTAAGAAGAATAGGAAGGTGGCTGAAAATCAGAGCTACATAAAATAATAATAATACACCAGTTCAAGAACAAAAGAGCAAGACCAATGCCAGGACACGGAAAGGATGAAACAAAATTGTCATGATTAGTGACGTAGAAGAATTGATCAGCCCATTTTAGAGTCTTGCAAGGAGATATAGAGAAAATGGACTTCAGGGCCAGAACATAATAGAACAGTCTACATCCAAACGTAGTTTTTTCCTTAATTGAATATAAGAATAACAACTCTCGACAAGCAGGCATGGTCAAGTGTTTGACATATGAGATAATAGTTGTCGTGAGTAGATGGTAAGAAACTGGGGATAATTGAATTGGCGATAAATTAACATATGCCAACCATTCCCTTATAACAGGATGGGGTGGGAGATAGACACCATTGCAAATCTACTCCATTGTAATAGATATAAAACCCTCTAGGGCATTTGAACGTGACCAAGAGGAGTTGGGACTCTAATTGTATAATCACGCAGTCTGAATTGGTCAAGGGTCCATTATGCCCGAATTCTTTCATGAATCGCTGATGATAGATCAAGAAAAGAGACTGGACGTCATCCCAAAATAGATGGAAGGTCATCAAAAGCCATTGGTAAATAAATAGAGAAAAAGGAAAAAGATAAAAAACGATGGGAAGACAAGATAAAATAATGCATCAAGGGTGAAAAAGAGCATTAGATATCAATAGAAGACTAACAAATAAAATAAATAAACTAATCCCTATTGTCACCAATCAATCAAATCAACTTAAAAAGAAGTTATCGAAACCATGAATCAAAGAGATAACACATACACACATTTCCACGAATACGCTTAGGTCATTGATGAATTGCATGATGAAAAAGAGAAACGATGATAAGAAAAGAGATGGCGGAGAAAATTGTAAACACAATGGAACATGCAACAATGTGAATAAAAAAGGGTAAGAAAACTTTCAACTTACAAGTTATGGGAAGATGATTGAGCAAAGAAGAACAATTTGGGAATAAAGAAATGACAGAAGAAGAATTCTCTCTAAGTTTCTAAAATGAGCAAAAAGATCGAATAGGAGAAAGGGAGGATTTTTTATAAAATATAGCTAAGGAAATCTTGGCCGTATTTTCCAAATGACACAAAGCCAATAGCCATTTAATTGCTATAATTACAAATGCACACACCCAAAAAAACAAGAAAGTTTTCCTGAAAAGGCGATTCGTAACGGGTACAAAAGTAGCCAATTAACATAGGACATATGCAAAGAAACATTAAACGTGAACTGAATGATAAAACAAAAAGAAAATGAGTACAAATACTGCAAGTCCATGCTAACATGTATTAGTGCAGAATTAGAGGGCAAATATTATACCAATTTTCTCCTACAACTTGTACAGCGTAGGTCTTACATTGCAAACACATGAAGAAACTGCACATGTCAGATGAAATTGTGATAATAGGAGATGCGAACAAAAGGACGAGGCTGCACAGGAAAATGACTGGAAGTCTAAACCAAAAGAAAATATTACCAAGGCGTCTACAAATAGCAGCGCATACTCCTCCTTCAAAGAACTATGCTGCATTTCTGAAACTAAACCCATATTCTTCGAAGAAGCTACACCGCAGGCCAAGAACAATAGATTATACACCCAATAAGAACACCTTGCACTCACCACATGGACTCTACACATGCACTACGCTCATAATAACACCTTGGGCTCTCCATATAGACTCTACACATGGACTGTGCTCATAAAAGTATCTTCGACTCTACACGTGACCTGCGCTCATATTTCGAAAGGGACAATGGCACCAACTTCTCTAAAGGCCTCATCCTTATCTTAGGAAGAGCAACTCGTAGGCTTAAGATAGGAACTATGCTACAATTTTCGCAAGCCATCAGTTAGCATGACACGACTACCAAATCTCCTTCAAAAGGAAAAATTGGATCAGCCGAGGGCGCATCGAGCAAAAGACATGCATTCAATAAGCTGAACTCAAGGGATGGTCTGGAAAATGCATCAAGAATTCAAATCTCCTGCTTAAGGATTCAAATTTCAAATCTCCCCACACAAACTCAAATTCTCCTGCCTAATTACAATCGCCAAATTCTCTTAGCCACCTTAGCTTTAACATCCCCCGATTTGGAGGCCCAAAACTAACGGCTACGGATGCTACAATCATCCATAGTTATTAATTCTCGGCGACCAAATACGGCATTGATGTCATCAATACCATCGAAAGGCATCTAATCACAGAAGGGTTTCGACTTGGTCGAAACTACCCCTTCCGAAAGCATCACTTTAAAAACTTAGTAAATTCTTCGGAAGCTACTTACTTTAAAAACTAAGGCGGTAGTTCTCCTTTGAAAGCTTCTTTTGAAATACCCTTTCTCAACCCTTTGGTTTCGACTGCTTCGAAACCCTTTAGTAAACAGGCAAGCGCTTTTCTTTTAAAAACAAAACAAAACAAAGGAACCAACCCCTTCGGAAGCTACATTTCGACACCCTACCTTCCGCCTTTCTCCAATCCACTATGTACCAGCTAAATGATACCATGTCTATTGGTTTACTGGTTTCGACCTAGAAGGTTTCGACTAGGTTGGAGGCGGAAGCTCCGGGTCGAAAGCTCCTTCCAAAGGAGGCGGAACCTACTTTTATGAGTAAAAGGCTATTTTTACCAAATAAAGTAAACTTTTTTTTAACAAACTTGCCCACATGTAAACACCTGATTGGTTACATAAACTTTCAAATTATTTTACTAATATTTGCCGCAATTTTCTCAGATCTAAATCCAATTAACATTTAACAAATAAGCCTTTCCCATTGAGAAAACAATTAAATCATTTAGGTCCTCCTTTCAAAATAATTTAATTTCCATACTAATTCCCTTAGTAAAAATCCCTAAAAGTTATAGAAATTCACTTTAATCATGTTGCCTAACATATCAAAATTTCGGACCCAAATTCTTAATATAATTTCCGAAATAAATTTATAAACTCAAATAACCATATTTTCCTTTGAAAATTCATAACTAATTCTCCACGGCTTGGAAAATTATAAAAATTGAAACCCAACTCCAAAATCATATTTCCCATAACATATAATTTTTCCAGGGCATTTAAAAAGCATTTAACCTCGGTTTTTCCCTAAATCCGTGCATATCTCCCTTGAAACAATCTTGTTTAATCTAAACAAATTATAAATTAAGCATATCATCATCCAATATATCATAAAAACGAATTTACCCTTAAATCCGAAAACATATGATTATAGAACCAAAAATAAAGATGTAGTGATTATTATTCAACTTAGATTGGATAAGGAAATTGGAGATTGATTTCTTCTAACTTGAATCCTAAGCTTTACTTGAATTTCTCTTCTCTTCTTTCTTCCTAATGGTCGGCCTTGATATTTGCTTTCTTACGTTTAGTTTGCTTATAACAAAATGAACGTGTATGGCTAAGGGAAAATAGTATAAGGGTGGAAACATGGGTGACAATTTACTCTCATGCCCTTATGTTAATTAGCTAACACTTAACCATTTTAATCTCATTCAATTTAAATAGCACGGCCACTAAATTAATTAACCAACCTCAATCTCCATATCACTCTACATTATTCTATTTAATTTATTCTAATTCAATCTCCTGAATAATGTTATCAAAAATTAGGGGTGTTACATTAGCAATCCAAAGGAAAATTGCCTAAAGGAGGGATGAATGACATGTGGACTAATTAGACGACGTAGAAGTAAATGTTGGAAAAGGAAATTGGCGATCTATGCGACTCGATAATACAATAAATAGAAAAGTACTATAGCATAGAAAGGGACTTTTTGATGGATTCTCTGAAGATGTACCTTATATTCTTGTACTCTTTCTGCCATTATAATCTTTGCACGAGAAAGAAGAAAGGCCATAAAGGATTTGACCCATGGGCGTAGAATTTTTTAAAATCTAAACCACGTAAATTTATATGTCCTTTACTTTATTTGTTACTTTCTATTTTTTAGTAGGTTATGTTTAACTTTTATTTTGCTAAGTTTGGCACTAAGCTAACCTAGGCATTTTAAAAAATAGTTAAAGTGTTTCTTCATAATTGTGTAAGCACACCGCAGCATAATTACCACATTAAAGGAAAATGTAATATTGCCTAAATTTGTTGATTCATAACTAATAGGGTAATCGAAAATATAATCACCCTATTAGAAATCCGATGTTGCGAGACGAAAAATCTCATTGGCAATACACATGAACTTGCTCTCGGCCATAGGTTTATAAATAAAAAGTCAAATTTAAAATGATTCAAAAAGAATTTTTGAAATAAAATTGATATTTAAATTAAATAAAACTAATATATATATATATATATTATATGAAAATTTGTAGTTAAATTACAAACATAAATTGTCATTTTGAAATATATTTTTTAATACATGCGCGTGCACACACATACACATACATACATATACATATATATGTGCATGTGTTCGATTTATAAATAGATGTATTTTATTTTAAATATAATACATTATATTAATTTCAATATATTATAAATATAAATGTGTGTGTGTATAAATATATTAATATGCATAAAATCATATACATTGTAAAGTAATTTTTTATTAAAAGAAATATTTTCATGAATTTCCATGCAGAAATTATTTAATAAAAAAACTAAATAAATCCAAATGGAATTAATAAAAAGAAACTTGATTTTTTCAAAAATACTAATATGGGCCAAAAAATATAAAAATGCACATATAATTTTATAACATATTTAATTATATAACTTTATTATTTTAAATGATTTTAAAATATTAATATATATATATAAATAAATTATTTTATTCCTAAATATATATATATATATGAATATATTTTCTATATAATTCTTTACAAAATCAAAATTTTAAATGAAAAAGATATTTTAATATCTTGATCTAGATTTGGAATTTGAAATTTGAATTTGAATTCAAAATTATATATATTTATATTTATAACTATTATTTTGTATATCACATATGTATATGTGTGTATATATATAAATAATTCTACTTTTACAATATTATATATATATATGTAAATGTTACACTAATATGATATAATTTAATGTCACATTAACTTATATATATTGTTATCCGGCCTTTTGGCCTGGCTACATCTGGACCAATCAGATAAGACAGACTCAATTGTCATCAAGGTTGATGTATTAGATTAACGATGATGAAGTCCAAAGATTGGACAAGTATGACCTGAAGCAATAGCAACATAGAAGAAAATTGTGAACTCAGTAAAACACTCAAAGCATGAAAGCTCACCATTCCCTGAAGATGGATCAGGTACGCACCATATTCAATACTATAGATCGTATCGTATCGATTTCATAGCTCAATTCAACGATGATCGATCGATATCTCAAGTTCTACAAGTCCAACACACTTGAAACTTTCAAAGCGTCAATATATTGGAGAGAGGAGTCCTTATAAATGATCACATTCCAAGATGAGTGAAAGTGAATGATCGACATACATCATTCATGAACGATCGTACTATTTTAGCATGAACGATCCAACCCAATGAAGATTGATCGATATCTCACCAACCACGACTCAGAATGACACTAAAATTTGGGCGCATACATTAGAGATATGGAGAAGCCACCATGAATGATCACACCCTCATAAGAGCAACCATGAATGATCAACACCGATCGCTTCAAACAATAAATGGGAACTTGTGATCGTTCTGGTGGTCCCTTATGGATCTGGAGAGTCTTATGCCGAATTTCCAGTGAGTTATTTCGCCATTTTCAACTATAAATATAGACTTCTTTCTTCATTTAAAGAATCTTTACGCTGCTTATTGTTCTGAACTCCATTGTAATCAAGGGAAATTATCAACAATTCATTGTAGTCAAGTTTACAAGTGATCAATAAAGTTTATTCTTTAAAGTAGACGTAGGCACGCAATGCCGAACCACTATAAATCATTGTGTTTCTGTTACTGCTCAGTTCTTATTGCTTATTTACTTATCCTCTCTGTTTAATTTTGATTATTCTTCATTTATTTCTCTACTATTCTATTCTTGAGTGTTTTTGCCCACTTTTAGTGCACACATTTTGGTGCTTTCACTGAGAATGCTTGATTTTCGGTTTATTTGGATCCCTTTGTTGCTACCGGATTGCATAAATCCCCCGAAGGAGATCCATAATTATCTTCAAGAAGCTTGCTTGTTTTATTCAGATTTGTAAAAGTCTAAGTAAATCTATCAATAATGGCTAGGAACACCGGATCTAATTCTAAGAATGCATAAGGAAACGAGAATGCTAACATCCAACAAGGAGGCTCGAGCAATCAACTAATGGATGTGAATGCTACCAATGTAGTTGATATCTAGAATCTAGTTGGTTCCATTACAAGAGCCGAATTCAAGAATCTGATGAGAGAGCTAGTGGATAGCCATCGAGAATTTAATCAACAAATTCAAGTCAATATTGATCTAATGAACCAACTCAGTCAGCAACAATATGGGAAAACAAGGAGGGACCCTACCCCTTACTCTGCATCAGGAGAGTTCTAGTTCATCGAATGATTATCACAGACGCAAACGCCGTAGAACGGATGAATACCACGCTGAAGCATCAACCCACCTTCACCGATCGTTCTGGATAGAGCGACAACGATCGATGTTGATCCATCTAAAACGATCGGTGCCGATCCATCTAAAATGATCGGTGCCGATCCATCTAAAACAATCGGTGCCGATAATTCTCTGAATGGACGATGCCAACCAGTGATAGCAGGGTTACATACCGATGATGCTATGATCAATCTAGATGTTGGAGTTCAAGCAAATGCTGACCAGTTACTTCCCTGAAATGATGATGAAGTGAATGTACGTGATATACATCAAGAGGATGTTGAACCAAGAAGGTGTGGAACGACCTGTAGACATTGACCAGACAATCCATGTGAGGTGGAACACGACCACCGCTTGGCTTTGACTATCTAACGCCGAACTTATCGATTATGGTTAGACAGTTCGTGAGAGAGAGCTAAGGCTTGACCAATGAGACTGGGGAATCTTGAGAAGCCATACCTCATTCATTGAAAATATCTGACATGTAGAATATCCAAGGAGGTTCAATATGCCATCGATGCCTGCCTATGATGGAAAGACTGACCCCAGGCAGCACATCATGTGATATGAATGACTGATGGATTCTGCACGAGCAGATGATGCAACCAAGTGTAGATGTTTTCCTATTACTCTTTCTGGAATAACAATGATATGGTTTACAAGGTTATCCCCATGGTCAATCTCTAGATTTGACGATTTAGCAATGAAGTTTGTGGAGCAGTTCCGTATGCATGCAACTCGCCCCAAAGATGTAATGTCCCTATCCTGCATGATCCAGTCTCTGGAAGAATCGCTGAAAGATTACTTTAAGAGATTCCATACAGCCGTCATGGAAATTAGTAATCCAAATGACCATTCAATATTGATGGCGGTAACAAGGGGAATTGACCTAGATTCCGATTTTGGCGACTAGTTAGCTGGCAAAATACCCAGAACGTTGGAGCGTTTCTATGCAAAGGCGACTCAGTATTTGAGGAAAGAAGAAGCCAAATGCACTAGGAAGAAGAATGGTGTCGAACCAAGTGGAGAGGGAGTACAGGTAACATTGCAGTGAAGCAGTGTGGTAATAGTTCTAGTGAATGTCCAAAATAAACCGAATCAGCAAAAGAAAGGTTGGGATGGGATCCGAGAACGAAAGAGGGATTCTAGAAGAGGAAAGCCTAGGATTCTTATGTACGATACCTACACGCCATTTAATACATCTCTAGAGAATGTCTATTTATCGACATGCAATACCATGCAATACAAGAAGCTGCCTCCGAAAGAATCAACGGAGAAGTAAAAACAATCTAGAAAGTATTTTTGGTTTCACGAATGTTATGGTCGTAACACAAATGAGTGTAGGAATCTCCAGTATATTATCAAGAAAATGATTCGAGAAAGAAAGTTACCGTAGTATATTAAAGCCCCACAGGATGGCGGACAAGGGACATCCGACCCCAACCGAGGATAAGCACCGCACATGGCTGAGGAGCCTGTGTGGACTGGTGGAAGATTAGTAATCAATACAATAGTCGAAGGACCGCATCCAGCTGATAAGTGTTAGCATGAGATGGACGACTACACTACCGCGATCAAGCATGTGAATTTTGAATGTTTTTTTAGTATGGAAGATGGAGCTCCAACAAAACAGCAACGTACAATGACAGATGATATTGTGTTCAAATACAGAGATGCAGACAAGGTCAAGGCACCGATGATTGACCCAATGGTCATTTCGGCCATTATTGGCCCCGCTGTAGTGAGGAGGATTTTGGTTGATTGTGGAAGCTCCGTAAATATAATTTTCAAAAACTCTTATGATCAGGTGAGGATGGAAGTCAAGGACTTGAAACCGTCTAAACCCACATTCATGGCTTTAACAGTGCTGGGACTGAAGTTGTTGGTTATGTTGAATTGCTTGTGGAGTTAGGAGAAGGTGACCGTAGGAGAGTGCAGATTTTTCCATTTGTTGTTTTGGATATTGACTCTCCATACAATGCCTTTTTGGGCCGACCGGCCCTAGTTGATTTTCGGGCAGCTCTTGCCCTACGGCGTTTGACTTTGAAGTTTTCGACAGATAATGGTGTTGGAGTAGTTCATGGTGATTAGGCGACCGGATGTGCCTGCTATGTAGCTGAATTGAGGGATGCTCAACAGAAGGAGAAAGGTAAGGGTGTGGACAAGTATCTCGGCATCCAAGCCACTGAAAATTGACAACTAGCACCTGAACCTTGGCTTAGGTGCCACAGTAGGTTCTATAGAGACATAGGTACGAGGGATGACAAGGAGGAGCCTAAAGAGACTAAAACTGCACCAGTAGAGCTGACGATTGACATCACGGTCAGCCATGACGACCGTCACAGGTCCTAAAGGTCGGATCACAGCTCAGCCCCTGATGATGAAATAACTTGATGGTTTTCTCCGAGCGAATCTCAACGTTTCGCTTGGACTCACTCTGACATGTGTAGGATCTCGCCTACCATTGCGAGCCATGCATTGAATATCGACCTAAGGCACGTCCGGTGAAACAAAAAAGGCATGGCATGGGTCCAGAGAGATCTACCACTCTTAAAGAGGACGTGGATAGGCTCAATGACAATGGGTTTATTCATGACGCCCTCTACCCTAAATTGGTATCTAATCATGTAATTGTGAGAAAAGCAAATGGGAAATGGCGGACATTCGTTGATTACTTGGACTTGAACAAGACGTGCCCGGAAGGTAGTTTTCCCTTCCAAGGATCGATCAGTTGGTAGACTCAACTATAGGGCACGAATTAATATCTTTCATGGATGCGTACTATGGATATAACCAAATCCTAATGCACATTCCCGATCAAGAGCACACCAGCTTCATTACCGACGTTGGATTATATTGTTATGTGGTGATGCCATTTGGATTAAAGAATGCTGGAGCGACATATCAACGTCTGGTCAACAGAATGTTTAAAGGTCAGATCGAAAAGACAATGGAGGTGTACGTGGATGATATGTTTGTGAAGTCACGATGATCTAGCGACCACATTAGAGACTTGGCAGAAATGTTTGATATCCTTCGATATTACAAAATGAAGATCAATCCTATGAAATGTTCTTTTGGCGTTGCATTAGGAAAGTTCTTGGATTTCATCGTTAATGCCCGCAAAATCGAATCTAATCCCAAGAAGATCCAAGCTATTCGCAATGTCCAAGCGCCAAAGACTGTCAAACAAGTACAGAGCCTGAATGGGAAGGTTGTCGCCCTGAGTCGATTTATTTCCAAAGCTACTGATAAATGCATTCCTTTCTTTGACTTGATTAGAAGAGGGAAAAGGAATTATGAATGGACACAGGATTGTAAAGACGCATTCCAAGCTTTGGTGAACAACTTATAGAGACCTTCCATCTTGTCAAAGCCGGTAGATCATGAAGACTTGTATATCTACTTGGTCGTGTCAGTACATGTTATAAGTGACGCATTGCTTCGCGAAGAGAATCGAATCCAGAGACCGGTTTATTATGTTAGCAAGCGATTAACAAGAGCTGAAAGGAACTATTCAGAGATTAAGAAATTGGCATACTTCTTGTTGATTGCTTCATGAAAGCTCCACCCCTATTTTCAGGCTCATCCTATCTATCAACGTTTACACCGACCAGCCATTACGACAGGTCCTACAGTGACCTGAGACTTCTGGAAGGTTACTCAAGTGAAATATCAAACTGAGCCAATTCGACATCACTTATCTTCTTCGGAGGGCTATCTAGGGACATGTACTGATGGACTTTATAGCAGAATTCACTACACAGGATGATTTCCTAAAGAGCAGTGGAACCTCTACCACACGTTGGAAGTTGTATATGGATTTGGCATCCAATGATTGTTGTTCTGGAGCTGGAATTATGCTAGTAATCCAGAAAATCAGTCAATTTGCTATGATTTAAAGCTTGATTTTCCTGCAACAAACAATGAAGCTGAGTATGAAGCTCTGATTGCAGGACTTAAATTCACCAGATAACTGGGGATAAAATCTCTTGAAATCTTTTGCGACACACAATTGGTATTATACGAAGTCA
The DNA here is from genome assembly GCA_030737815.1 of Allium fistulosum. Taxonomy (NCBI): domain Eukaryota; kingdom Viridiplantae; phylum Streptophyta; class Magnoliopsida; order Asparagales; family Amaryllidaceae; genus Allium; species Allium fistulosum. Next base: position 780,626,232 of record CM060907.1, read on the forward strand.
GGGGAGATTACCAGGCTAAAGGACAATGACTCACCCCGTACCTTACTCGAGTCCAAGAGCTGTTGACTGACTTTGAATACTATGATATTACACACATTCCCTAAGATCAAAACAAAGAGGCCAACTCATTGGCAAAGTTTGCTAGCACTGGGGATGCACAACAAATGGGCTTGGTCCTAGTCGAAGTATTAAATGTTTCGAGCATAAACATGACGGAAATCGACCTGGTACTAGAGACGAAGCCCGAGAAGGAGTCGTGGATGACTCCAATTAAAGACTATTTGCTACATGGAGTTCTTCTGGAATGGAGGGATGAAAAATGTCAAGTCCTTCGCAAAGCTTCATGATATATCATTCAGGAAGGAGTTATGTATAGAAAGGGTTTTCTATCCCCCTGCTTCGGTGTATCACTCATGATGAAATAAAATGAGTCCTAAAGGAAGTTCATGAAGGGGGATGTGGCGATCACATTGGGGGCAAACCCTAGCAAAGAAAATACTCCGTTACGGGTATTATTGGCCTACTGTCAACAGAGATGCTGCTGATTATGCAAGGTGATGCGACAAGTACCAGATGTATGCAAAAGTTCCAAGAGTTCGCCAATGGAAATCACACAAATGGTCAGCCCATGGCCGTTTGCCATATGGGGCATAGATATTATCGGTTCCTTACCGATCTCTAAAGGTAGTGCGTAGTACGCCACCATCGCAGTTGATTACTTCACCAAACTGGCCAAAGCAGAACCTTTAGCCACGATCACGATAAGGAAATTAATCAATTTCATCGTTTGGAACATTATCTATCGTTTTGGCCTTACACGAACTATTGTGATTGATAATGGGACTCAATTCAACAGTGTTGAATTCAAAGACTTCTACCGTCGGCATCATATTGGAAAGAGATTTGCAGCAGTTTCTCACCCTCAATCAAATGGAAAAGTTGAAGCTATGAACAAAATCATAAAGTCCATTCTGAAGAAGTGTTTGGAAAAGGCTAGAGTCAAGTGGGTGAATGAACTCCCGACAGCACTATGGGCAAATAAGACCACCTACAAGTCCGCGACTGTCCGTAGTCCATTTGCCCTTGCTTATGGCTTCGAAGCCGTTATTCCTGTTGAACTCGAAGTTCCTTCAAATCAAGTGACCTACTACAATCCCAGAATGAATAGAGATCTCCCCTTGGAGTCTCCAGACTTTGTAGACGAGAAGCGCAAAGAAGCTGATTTGAGGGCAGCTGTGCACCGACACCGGGTCGCCCGATACTACAGCACTAAAGTACGACCTAAAACCTTTGAAATCGGCGATCTCGTCTTAAAACAGGTTTTTCTTACCCCATCCCATATGAATCCTACTTGGGAAGGACCATATGTCATTGAACAGAGACTTGGAGAGGGAACTTTCAAGCTAGCGATTGTTAAGGGCATCACACTACTAAGGGCATGGAATAACGAGCATTTACGACGCTATTTCACTTAATTTATTTATTTTTCATTCATTTGTATTTAATTTTAGGATTTTCTTTAGCATTTTATTTTCATATATGTAATATGATAAATTATGCCATTTCTTTCCATTTGGTAAATAAAGTTTTGAATTTTGCTTCATATCTGTGATCTACCATTGCATTGCTATTAGCTTCGACATACGACCAACTAAATCCCACCATATAATGAACTCGACATGACTTGATAGTGATCATGGTTCGACCGATCACTTGTTGAATAGAACCCCATACTTAGGGGCAAGATGATTGACAAAGGGAAATTGAATTCAATAGTTTTCCAAACAACTCCAAACTCCCAAAGTGCGAATTGGATTACAAGCATTAACGGGTTCGAACGATCACCCATTTAATAATTCTTGTCCATAGAGCATGGATATGAGTATAAACGAATAAATAAGTGCGATTTGACCACTTACTATAACCAACTCAGACCCGAATTCGACTGAATGAGAACGAAGTTAGTGGAGATGGAACTCGACTGTCCACTAATTAATTCTGCCAAACTAAGACAGGGGGAAGAAACATAATTTCTTAACTACTGAGCTCGACATCATAACATTAAGGCTCGATCCTAACATTTGAATACGACTTAGGGTTACGACCTTAGGGAGGCCATGAGATTGATGAATCGAATCAATATCCAACCTAACGAGAAACGAATTACAAGTACATCAAATGGAAAATGTAATAGCTCATTCACTTAAGCAAATACACATAAGAGTTCTACAGATGCAAGAGAACTTTTATTCACTTTAAACTTGTAAGTTGCAGTACAAGTTTATCCAAAAAATGAGAATTATAAGTGGGGGCTGTACCCACACAAACACGGCCAACAAAAGAGAAAGAGTAGCAGCATAAGCTATCTACACATCAAGCCGACCCGACGGCTACTTCTTAGACTTCTTGTCCATCCTCGGTTCTTAGGGGTTGATCCACTCGAACTATCACCTGACCCTCTCTTCGGTCCCTTACCACCTCTACCTCTTTTCGGAGAGAGATCGCTAGATATGAGGATCAAGGCAGTGTCAACCTTAGAAATAGAAGGGATCTCATCCTCGAGAATCAACCCGCACTACGCCATAAATGGCCTTCTGCAACACAAAAAAAATGTTGGGTCAGGCCCAAAAAATATTGCCATAGGTCTATGGCAACACTTTTCGGGTGATGCAATTTTTGTCGTTGCCTTAGACCTCAAAGGCAACATTTTGACTATCTAAGGCAACATAAGTAATATTGTTGCAATAGAACCCTATTTGTGTCTATAGCAACACCCATAGGTATCTGTAGCAACATTCCAAAATGTTGCTATAGATATTAACTTTCTAAATTTGTGGGGCCCACAATGTATAGCATATTTGATTTTTTAATAAAAATAAATATTTATTTAATAAAATGCTATTGCACAGAATTTGATATTTAAACAGTAATGTATTTAAATAAATATTTTATTTCAACATTTTAAATAGTACAAATTCCTGACTCCACTATTTTACAATTCAATGATATATAACACTGATATTCACATATACAGATATTCCTCACTACATCACTCAGTTCACTCATTACATATGCAGTTTCAATTTATACAGACACCGACACTGACAAATATATGACGAGCTGAGTGCTGAGCCGAAGGCAAGCCGAGTAGCGGGTCCGGACGCAGCGCCGGCAGAGGTCCGGGGCCTCGCAGTCCCGGCGGGGATCGAACAAGTGGGCACCACCCGATTCATCCGATTTCGGAAGATCGAGCCTTCTTTGAAACGACGTAAAATGATGCACAAATGAAGACTGAACTTAGCAAACCCGCAAACCCCATCCTCAGCAACTTCATCACCCATCGGAACTACTGCCCATCTACCACTTACCTGAAATACGATTGCCTGAAACACTGACCATCTACCAAACACTGACCACACTCCCAACCTCTTTCACAAAACATCCACTCACTGCCTCATCAAATTACATCATCAACAACACCGCCTCGAAGCAGCATCGGCATACCATCCTCCATCATCGACAATCACCACCTCATCCAAACCACAGTTCAATCATCCAAACTTCCTACTAGACAGCAACTCCTTCTACTTGAACACTACCAAACTTCAACCTCTACACTGCCACCATCCACTCCCCAAAATGCTGCAACTTACATCCCCTACAGCCCTTAACCTATGCCAAAACACTCACCAAACCTCATTACCAACCCGCTGCCACTGCCAACTAAAATCTCACAGTTCCAAATCTTCACCCAAACCCACACATACTTCTAAACTACAAGCCTCCATCCTCTAATTGCCTCACCAACAAACTATTTCAGTTGCCAAATTCGACTTCAGGTTGCCAAATCGCCTAATCGCCTAATCACCTAATCACAATCGCTGGTTACCCATTCCGACAACCCAAACTTTCACACTACAACTTCGCAACAAAATCAACAAACCCAAATCCGAACCCCGAACCACCTCCAAAGCACAACTAAAATCGCCTGCAAACTGCCGTATCTACTCTATACACAAATCGACAAATCCTCACTCAAATTCCTATCTCAGCAAACCCGAATCTCCTTTATACACAAACGCAACCTCTGGCAACAGTAGTCTCGCTCACCTCAGTAGACGACAGACATTTCCAGATCTCGGCAACAAAGCAAACGACGCTCGACATGTAGGCAAACAGCAGCGAAATTGGGGGTGAGAACGAAATGGGAACGAAGCTTGTCTGAGATCACTACCAAGCTTTGAAAAAAGGACGAGATTTTGTTTTTGGAAGAAAAAAAAGGAACGAAAATATGATTTGAAAATTAGGGATTTGGAAATTGAGGGTGAGAACGAAATGATATGAAAAGTAAAGCAGGAAACGAAAATTTAGGGCAAATTGTAGCGGTGATCCATTTTAACAATCAGATTAAATGTAGACCGTTGGATCGTATTCACGCGGATTGCTAATTTTATTAATCTTTTAATTTGAATACATCTATAGCAACACTATATAAAAATGTTGCATCGTGTTACACTTGTTTAGCTAGAGCAACACATTTTTATGGCTAAGGTAACACCATAAATACAACGTTGTAGTAGGACCAAAATTTTATATCTATCGCAACATTTTAGCTGGCAACACCTTGCAAAAATGTTGCAAAAGGTCATCTATGGCGTAGTGCCGCTTGGAGGAATGACTTGAAGTAAGATGGGATCTGGATCATTAGGGTCCGCGTCAACTGGCTCAGCCTTAGCCTTTTTCTTCAATGGCTCTTCCTTCTCAATGCACTCCTTTAGACTGAGCTTGTCAGTGGGATCAGTGGTACTCGTTATCACGACGTCATCATCAACCGGATTTTATGGCACAAATCACTACTTTCCCTCAACAATGTGTCCACCATGTGCTCATCAAATATGAAAGCCTCCTCTTCTGGAACGTCTTGAGTCATATTGTAACTATTACAGACTCCGTTGCAGGCACTTGAGGCTCCAACTGGGATTCTTGAGGAGGAGGAACTGTAGCTGGAGAACCTAAAGCTAAGGAAACATAGCCAAAAAGATTAGAAATATCAATTGGTGACACCTTAACTTTCTGAAAGACGAGAGATGTCAATGAGATACCTTCTTCGGTTTGGCTTCTGAGATGAGTTGGAGTACCTTCATAACTTCGTTCTGAAATTGGAAAAAGCTTATTGTGAATTTTATATTGAGGCTTGTCCAAGTTGTATCCTGGAACACTGGAAAAACCCATGGTAGTGCTAAGAATACCCTAAGACAGTAGGGGCAGATTAGTTGCAACATCGGGTGGCCTAGACCTGGAACCTTCACCCGCTTCATGTTGAGATGCCTTGGCTGGCTTTTGCTGAAATACAAGTTGGGCATCATGTAAAATTTTGGGTTCATCGCCCAGTAAGATCTCGCGTTCAAACCTCATCAGTTCAATCTCCTCTATATTGAGCGCCTTCTTCTCTTCAGCAACAAGAAATTCCCAGGCATGCAAAAGCTGATAGGGATAGTCATCTCGAAGCCATTCCTGGTTTCTATACTTAAGAACATTGGCGTTGTAAAGAACATGTAGCGGGCCAAGCTCATTCATCACTTCCTCTCTAGTTGTCTCCTTAGTAGCATCCACTTTATGCCGAACGAAAGCATCAACATCTTTAGATTTCTCAATAGCCACATCCCTTTCGAGCCTGACATTCACTAGTTCCTCGTAGGCGTCCTAGCTAATCTTTTTGCCTCATCTTTCTCCTTAGTTTCATGTTCAATTTTAGCTTCAAGTTCGACTATCTTCTTTTGGGTTGTGTCCATTGCAAGTAAAAGCTGATGATTTCTGTGGTGCAGCACCACGACCTCATTCATATGTCTCTTCTTCTCATTCTCTAAAGCCTTGATAGTGGTCTCATTTTTTCTCTCGGCCTCTACCAGTAAGTTCCTCAAAGTTGCTATCTTGTTTGTTAGAGTGTCGATGATCCTCTTATCTTAGGCCTCTTAGTGCTTTAGTTTTTCAATCTCTACCACTCATTCGAAGGATACTTTGGACATTTTATCTACAGCTTTCATCCACTCATTATACTACCTGTGGATATCAGTGACACAATCCATAGTCATTTTTTGAACTTTTTGGGGGACCATTTTTAAATTAGAAGGGAAGAAAAATCCATCAAATCACAAGTTCGGAAACTGTTCCCTGAGCTGGGCCATGCGAGTGGCTAGTTTGATTTCATGCTCCTCGGTAGTTGTTGCAATGTAAAAACTTTCCATGCCCGACTAGTGGGTAGCAACATGCTCGCTATGATGACGGCGATCACTAAGTCGTTGAGAATGAGAAGGGACTAAGGGCTATGGAGGAACTGGAACAGAAGAAGGACCACGAGAAGAATCAATAGGTGGGTCTCTATAATCAATTTTCTTTTTAGAACCCTTCGGAGGAGGGGATCTAGATTTTGACTGATGCTTATCATGGGCAGACCTATCTCTGTCACCTCTATCCTGACGATCTTGTTCCCGACTAGAGCGATAGCTTGGATCATATTCACGACCACCGCCTTGATGATACGGGCCTGAATGTGAGCTCGAAGTTTAGCGGGATAAGTCCTGGAGAGACTGGAACACAATCCTCTTCTTCACCATGGTTCCTAAAAGGAGAACAAGGAGCGAATCAACTTTAAATATTGAAGGGCACAAGATTAACGCAGTGCAATATCGTGAAGTGCAAATGTGTGCAAGTGTCCTTGTGTTCCCCCCGACGGACCAGATGTTGGAGCTTTTCTCGCAAGAGTAAACTCTCCTTTAGTAGTAGATGGAATTTCTACACCAGTTATGGTAGGAGAGTCCGACCCACCTATTAACCCGCCTTTTGGAAAGGCAACATACAAGCAGATTTAACCCAATCGACTGCACGGGACATAGCATAGTTGGTGAACAAACAACGCGAAATACTTGGAGTATGGATTTTGGAGAAAATGGGATGCTTGGAGTCTGCTCCGAATCACCTTCATGTTTGCTTTGGGTTTTCAGGTAGCTTACTTCGGGTCAAAGAAAGTGTTCGCTTCAGGTCGGTAACATGTTTAGTTCGAGTCGATAGAAGGATTACTTCGAGTCAAAGAGGCAACTTCTACGGGTCAGAGCAATGGGTTAATCGATATCCATATGATTCACATCAGTTCATATCCATCAAACCCCGCCTACCACTTCGTATCGATCCTCATCCAATTTGTATCCATAAGCCCACATACATCAACTCGTATCCATTCTTCAAGACCTTCAAGTTTATACCCATGCAATAGCGACATACTTCATATCGATCACTCACTTAATCGATACGAAGAGAATAGCAAGGCATTGATATGAAACCAAATAAGAAGCATCGATATGCGAAGAAGCGAGATGAGGATCGATACGAAGAGCTTGGTGGCCGATGGATACGAAGAAGGAAAAGTTAAGTAAACGAAACGGTCGCTCGGCATGAAATATGGATCTTCCCTGAAACATTGCTCCACGTCACCACTGAACATCTGATCGATACGTAGAGCATCGTCATGAAGAACGATCGATACGAAAGTATCGATACATGCACCCCAGCCAACCTATAATACCAATCTTGGATCGATCATAACTCGAGATCCATAAGTCCAAATGCTACCAAATTTTCGTCATAGCTTGCATACCATAGAAGAACGTTCATGATCGATCTCAACCTAAATGGACATCATGTTGATCGATACGAACAAGATAGGGATCGATCCCAATCGATCCCAAATGACCCCTGATCGATCATGTGGGCCCACCCATGTGTGAGAAGGAGTATTCCAAGTTTAAAGGCAGATATTTCAGACCTACACCTATAAATAACACTTCAATGCCAACAAAAAAGGGACTTTTGGACCCTACTACGTTGTTACTCTGTCGGATCTTCATTGTAACTCGAGTGTTAGAGTTACTTATTGTTGTAATTAGTTAACAATCAGCAATAAACATCAAATCATTCAAAGTGGACGTAGGCTACAACGCCGAACCACTATAAACCCTATCTTTTTACTGCTTTCCTTTTAAATTTTGAGTGTTCTTCATATTTACGTCCTCTACATTTTGTCTATCGGTGATATGAGATTGTGAATTAGTGCTTTCATCTGCAATTGGGTGTTTGTGACCAATTTTGGCGCAAACACCACCGATGCTCATATCATTAAAGTGAAAAGTTTCAACGTCATGTGGAATTGGAAATTTAGATAATGAGCCAAGCGGTTCACATAAATGCTTAGACGGTTGAGAAGCGGACTCATCTAAAATAACTTGAGTAGCAGATGGCTTGGGCTGATTGGAGAGACGACTCTTAGGAAATTGATAGACGAGTTTCTTTTTCTTTCCTTTCTCGAGAGCCGAGGGCTTTGAGGTCTGCGAGGATCCGACCATGACCCTAAGACTAGACCCTTCGTTATCATGGCCAGGCTTGTCACCTTCAGCTTTTTTAGCGTCTATATCGGTGACCTCCTGAGCTCCCACGACTAGGGGCACGACAGGATCAACTCTGTTGCCCCTTTAACCAACTGCGGCCCGCTGTCTTACCACTGCAACTCGATCAGTATTCAGTAGCCCTATGTTTTGGCCTTCTTCCATCAGAAAAAAGGTGATGAGACATTCATCAGTAAGGAGGCACTCAATATCTCTATCTTCAGGCGACACATCCTTAAGAGTCGAGATTGCCTTCTCAAGGTGTTTACCTTCGGGCCGCAAGATGGTTCCTATAAAATATCAGAAAAACTGCTTAGTCTAGGATACAACTTGGATCTAAGCATATCAATTAAAGTGAAGAGTGACATTTACGTCTTTCCAACCACCGTCGAGCAAAGCTAGGCAGACATCGCACGAAGAACCATTCGCTTTTGAAAGCGCTTAATTTATTCCAAGTACATGCTAAGATTTGACACTTCTTAACTAACTCCAGAAACATAAACGAGAGACTCCCTGTCCATTACTTGAAGGTGAATATGAATCAAATGTCCTCGGTAGTTGGAGGGCGATATAAGAACTCCATAAACACCATGTAAATATAGTTGATCAGGGCATAGCCATTTGGATGCAGTTGTGCCGGGCTCTCCTCAAGTAATGTAGAACCTTGTGGATATATGAGTTCAACGGCGGAACGCATCCAGCCCGGCACATAAATTTGTTGCATGATGTAAACCCCTCCAAAAGCCTGTGAGCTCTATCGTCCTGTGATGGGACTACTACATCGTCAAATGAAACCCCGTGTCTCTTACAGATTCGGTGAAGAGCGGCTTCACTAATCTTCGAGGCCACCGAATTCAGAGGATCTTCTAAGAAGATTGCCCAAGTGTCAGGACAGGATCGATGATTTCTGTTGGAAGAGTAGGAACGACGGAGAATAAATCAAAAGGTGGACTAGAGCTTTTTGGTTTCTCGGATTGATGACTAAGGGACAGACTGTCTGTTTCAGTAGCAGAACTCGACTCAGCACCGGAATTGCTATGCTGAGAAGATGGTTCAACGGACATAGCTACAAGACGTTCTGAATGTTTGGAATCCATCGCTATTGAACTTAGTAAAAAACATTGTTAGATAAAGTAACCGATACCCCCCAGTGCAGAATGAGTGCTAGTGTTGTGTGGTGAAGTGCCATGCAATACGGTGATAAATTATATAGAATTAAAGGTGGAAAAGATGATGAGACTTTGAAGTTTGACCTGAGTGACCGTCATTGCTGACCGTCTCAATCGGTTCCCTACATTGTTAGGGAATGATTCAACCTAAGCCTCAAGATCAATTATCAGTAGGTTGAAGATTGATTTTTATGTTTATAGGCAGATGAGCTTCAAAATAATTGTCCAAGGCATTTGTCCATGTCATAGTTCGAATGTCATGTATGTCACAATATGCAGTTCAAATCATATGCAAGTCATATGTGTTTACTCAAGTGTTCAAGGCCGAAGCTCATCTCAAAGTCCAAGTTTATACGATTAGATTCCATTCTAAAGTTCATTACTGACAACCGATCGTTTGATCAAAGAATAGCTGATCGTTCCAGAATGATCATTCATATATGATCGTTCCATAACGATCGTTCATAGTCAAGCCAGGTGCCACACCATTCCTCTAACCGATCGTTCACTCCCTTCCACCATCTGATCATTCACTATATTCCGCCATCCGATCGTTCACTTCAATTCTCCATCCGATCATTCCAGAATGATCGTGTAATATCCAAATCGTCACCATATGATCGATCACATGCTACATTATCCATAACCGATCGTTCCAGTACCGATCGTCCCAAACTTATCTTCAATTCCCATCGCTAAAACATTCTTCAGTTCCATTGTTTTACGATCATTTGAAAAACGATCGGTTGAATCGATGAAGCATCGTTCCATACCAAGGCCACTTTTCCATCCAAGAACGATCGACCAAACACTTCTTCCCAACAACTCAACCCCTTCACCATCTCCAAAACGATCGATACGAAGCAAACGATCATTGTAACGCCTCATTTCCTCCAACCTTCTTCAAATCTATCAACTCCATCATCCTTATCGAACACCGCGAGATCGACAAAACCCGAAATCTTGCTATCAAATCCAAATACAAATCAAAATCAACCTACCTATATTAAGATTCGAAGAATGGAGCCAGTTTGATTTCAATTTTACATGAGATTTGAGGAGATGGAGGTTATAATAACAAGCACGGTAAAGGGGATGATTGACTGAAATTTAATGGTGGAGGAGCGGTCTTTGTTTCCAGAATTCGGATCGTGATTGGAACGATGAAGAATAAACGGGGAGTAATTTTTTCTATTTTTTGGCTCATGAAAATGATGGGGAATGAGTGAAGTAAATGGGTGCGGCGCAGTCAAGACTATTTATATAGGGTATCTTTAAGCCAAGATGTTATCATGATCGTTCTAGTGCAATTGTTCTGGCCATTCTATACCGATCGTTCGATAACGATCGTCTCGTATCGATCATCACTAGATTTAGAACAATTGTTCTATAATAGTTCATTTACTGATTTTGAACAATCCAATAATTTGCCTTAGTAGTGAACGATCAGATGTGATCGTTTCCAAAAAAGGGAGAGAAACAACGATCGTAAATAAACAATCCGTATTTGATGGATCCAAAACTATCTATCAATTTATTCAATGACAAACGATAGGGTGTGATCATTACAAAAAAAGAGCTTGCAACAACCTGTGAACGTGCAATTGTAATCAGGGGTCAGGTATAAACACCTATACATGCTAGTATACGTTCCAAAATTCAATATTTGAAATCGACAGAAATTGAATTCTCACCTGAAGTCAATCGGAGAAGAGTCTAAGCTAAATTGCTAGAGCGTAATAATCACTGCAAAAGAAACAAGATAATCATCGACAAGTCGTAATAAAGTATTTATACTATTGGAAATCACCTAATAGTCATGACAAACCGAAGGAGATGCGACTCTCAATAAAAAGCAACTCAACGAAAGGATGGCAACTGTTCAACAAACTTGATAGAATACTTTCCGACGATAGAAATTTGAAATGATTCAAAGCACGTCATGTTCAAACAAGACGTACTTTAGGGGGCAAATGTATTCCGGCCTTTTGGCTTGGCTATATCTGGACCAATCGAATGAGACAGACTCAGTTGTCTTCAGGATCGATGTATCAGATTAGCGATCATGAAGTTCAGAGATCGGACAAGTATAATGACCTAAAGCAATAGCAAGGCAGAAGCAAAAGTTGAACTTGGTAAAACACTCAAAGCATGAAAGCTCACCATTCCCTGAAGATGGATCAGGTACGAACCATATTCAATACTATGGATCGTATTATATCGATTTTATAGCTCAACTCAACGATGATCGATCGATATCTGAAGATAAACAAGTCCAACACACTTGAAACTTTCAAAGCATCAATATATTGGAGAGTGGAGTCCCTATGAATGATCGGATGCCAAAATGAGTGAAAGTGAACGATCGGTATACATCGTTCACGAACGATCGTACTATTTCAGCATAAACGATCCAACCCCATGAAGATTGGTCGATATCTCATGAACCACAACTCAGAATGACACCAAACTTTGGGAGCATACATTAGAGATATGGAGAAGCTATTAGGAATGACCGTACCCTCATCAGAGCAACCATGAACGATCAACATCGATCGTTCCAAACAATGAATTGGAACTTGCGATCGTTTTGGTAAGCTCCTACGGATCTGGAGAATCTTCTGTCGAATTTCCAGCGAGTTATTTCTCCATCTTCACCTATAAATATAGACTTTTTTCTTCATTTAAAGGATCTTTACTTTGCTTATTATTTTGAACTCCAATGTAATCAAGGGCAATTATCAACAATTCATTGTAGTCAAGTTTACAAGTGATTAATAAAGTTTATTCTTCAAAGTGGACATAGGCATGCAACGCGGAACCACTATAAATCCTTGTGTTTCTATTACTATTCAGTTCTAATTACTTATTTACTTATCCTCTCTGTTTAATTTTGATTATTCTTCATTTATTTCTCTACTATTCTATTCTTGAGTGTTTGCGCCCACTTTTAGTGCATATATATATATATATCTGTGTGTGTGTAATTTTTGAAATGTTATATATATTGCAATGGCGACTACCTCTAACCCTAATAGCGACATATCTCAACAAGCCAATGGAATCAGTCAACCTAATCAACTTGAAACTAACAAAGATGATGAAGATTGGTAGGAGGTAAAGAGAAAGGGGAAGTAAGGTGGTGGCGAGGCGAGGGTTTAGGTGTAGCAAATCGAGCTATGCTGATGCGGTAAAATCGCAAGTATTTTCCAAAGATGGGGCAAAAAGTTGGGTTAAAGCAACTGAATGTACGATGCAAACTAATGAGAATATAAAATATTTTGAAAAAGTGTTAAACGAAGAAGGAGACTTTGCAAGAATAGATGAGGAGATTATGCAGAAGTAGGCAGCATATGGAGTAATTCCATTTATATCTATCTTGTTGGAAAAAGACCTTATTATATACATTTTAATGCTTACATCAAGAGATCGAGAGTGGAAACCTAAGGGGGGGTTGGGAAATTTATGCTAGGGAAAATAGTTACTATCTAGTTAAGTCTGAATTAGAAAAGGATTGTTAGAAAGCTATAAACAATGGTCCTCGATTTATGAACAATAAATTACTGTTCATAAAGAGATGGGAAGCAAATTTAAGACCAGAATGAGACATGTTGGAAACACATCCAATATGGATTGGATTGATAAATCTTGATTTGGCATTGTGGAGTGCAAGGGCATATGCAAACTTGCTAGTTTAATTGCAGACCATTAAAGCTGGATGATGATACGATATACACAAAGAAATTGAGATTCACAAGATTTTTGGTAGAGGTTACAGCTAAATCTAATCTCTCTACTAAAATCAGGACCAAAGATAATAGCGGATGAGAATACCAACAGGTAGTGGAGTATGAGTTTGTTACCCTAAAAAGTAACAAATGCAATTGCTTTAGTCATAATGAATTTCAATGTTCAAGGAAAATAACACATGAATTAAGAGCAAAAAATGATCCAGCTTCTACTTCGAGCATTCACATACATGAAAATATGGATAGTAGAGATGACGTGAGGACCAAGAGTTTGGACACTATTCTTGTACATCCTAGTCAAAAACCATCATCTGATAATATAAACAAAATCACAGCTAACCCTACCCTACTTAATATTACAAAGCATGTCATTGTTTCAGATAGTTAAAATATAATTGATAGCCCAACATGTTTGGATAGTTCCCTTGATAATCTGAACCAACAGGAGGGAAGGACCAAGAAATGGATCCCCCCAAATGGAGGTGTTGAAACCAAACCAACAACAAGAGATACCATCCCTAAAGAACAGAATAAGAAGGTGCAGGAGGAAACATCTGAGAAAGTCCAGACTTAAGAGGTACCTAAAATAATAGAAGATCTTAAAATATTAAATATCTAATTATATTCCAATGAGGAAACAACAGAATGAATTTGGAGATTTTTAAAGCATTGGAAAGAAATGCAGGACTTAAAGTCAATGGATAAAAAACCAAATGCTATTTAAATGAACACTGGAAAAGCAAAGATTTGGCCCATCAGATTCTAAACATTACCAAAGGTCAATTGCCACTTAAATACTTAGGAGTTCCTTTATCCTTAAACATAATAATAGATAGAGAACATGTAGAACCAATAACAAAAATCAGAAATGAATTATAGAATTAGAGCATAAATCTGATGTCATTTGCTAGTAGGGTGGAATTGGTGCACACTGTTATCACATCCATGCTAAGATTTTGGCTACAAACATTTAAAGTCCAAAATGCTTCGATTGAGAAAATAGAAAGTGTATATGCAAATTTTATTTGGAAAGGGGGAATGCATAAAATATCAAAAAAAATTATGCAGGCCAAAATTTTAAGGTAGAGTGGGTCTAAAAAATCTAAGAGACCTAAAACAAAACCTATTCTACCAAACTTGCTTAGAAAATTTTGACAAAGGCCTTTGGGTAGAATGGATGAAAAGTATATATCTCATGGATAATTTTTGGTTGTTAAAGGAAGATAACAATTCCTCAGGTAATTGGAAAGCTATTTTAAGGGTCAAAAGTGAACTACAATGTTTAGTGGAAAGGATAATAGCTAATGGGAAAAATATAAGTTTCTGGTATGATCCTTGGTTAAACAATCATTCAATAATAGATAAACTTGGCGGGGATTGTTTCGGTGCATATGATAGGTCGGATTTTTAAGTTGGAAGGATTATTCAGAATAACAACCAAAATTTTAATAAAGCTACCATGTTATGCTATTAAGGCATGCAATTCAAAATATTCCAATTTTTTTGAATCTACACAATGATACTTGGATCTGGAAACTACTAGAAATGATTTCTGTAACATCCGACCTTTTTTTATGCTTAAGCAGACACACATGCCAACTTAAACCATACAGAAGGGTGGATTGTTATGGGGTAAATAAGAAAAAGTGGAGAAATAAAAGAACAAAATAGAATCTTGCAGCGGAACGATAAAATATAATAATCAAATAACAGTTCATGAAGCTGTTTTACAAAACATTTGATTATACTTATACAATACATATCAGAGTTACACATACCAGAGAATGATAATTATGCAGCGGAATACAATGATGTAGTGGAATATAATAAATAATAGTAATAAAATCTTCGTCTTCGTCCTCCAGAAATAGAGCCTTCAAATCCTGAAATGCTCAGGCTGACCCGAGCGAATTGAAATGACAAAACACTCGAGTCAGAACTAAAAGATCTTATGTAAGTTAAATCAATGAAATAAATATGAGTGTAAACGGCGTTAGAGATGTTTACGGGGTTTGACATCTCCTATCCAGTGTCTAACGTGAGCGTAGTAACTTAAGAAATGTTCGGGATTCACATCTCTTAAGGATCCGTTAAACTATCTACTATGTAGTAATATTCGCTATATACAGTAGTGTCTAATAAGTAAAGTATAATCATATAGAAAATAGCGTTAAGGGGATGGAGAACATTAACGCGGTCAGATCTTAAAATCATAATCGTAGTAAAGCTCGATATGGTAGGTGTCACGGCACACAAGGCAATGCCAGGGTAGATATACCAATTACGCACACGGACTGATGGAGCGGATAGCAGCCACTACCGTCCACCTCGAACAACACTCCCAAATCAGAGGATGGCCATCTAGTCAAATCACAAGTAAGAGTATAATATCGAAGAAATGTGTCCGAGAAGAGGTGCTACCTCACTGGTCCGAGATCGCTCCTGTTTTAGCCACCTTATGCCAACTCACGGGAGTTGGGTCCACGTAACATACCTTAAGAACGTCGCCACCATCCTACTTCATTCTGGAATCTCCACTGCGTACACGGTTGTCAAAGTGGTTTTCGGTATCGACAGAGAGTATGTCCATATCCGATCCCGGTCTCTTTAACAACCAATCGTTATTATAACACCGTGGTCATTTAAAAAAAAATATATACTTTTAAAAACACAATCATTGCCCTTTCAAAACATATTCTTTATTTCAAAATAGTATATACATCAAAAACCAAAATATTATTGCCATTTCAAACCATATCATTTACTTCAAAATAGTATATACTTTAAAACCAAATTATTATTGCTATTTCAAAACATATCATTTACTTCAAAATAGTATATACTTAAAAACCAAATTCAATAATATATCATTTAAATAAAATCCAAATTTTCAATCACTATTCTTACTTTTAATTATAAAACTTGAAATATTCTTTAAACCCATCTTAAGCCCAAATCACATAATATAGTCATATTCTTAAACTCAAAATTTCAATCGGTTTCAAATCAATATATTTAAAGATAATTCTTAAATAAATTCTATTTCAAATAAATTCATTTTCAAACCATATTACTTTCAAAGTTATAACAATTTCGAAAACAAATACTTTGAAAAACAATAATACCTTAATTTCAATAAAACATTTCAATTTTGATATATTTCAAATCTTTAAATATTCCAAAATTCCCAACCAAATATGATAATCTTATATATACCTTAATTCAATTTACTATTATTTAGTTTAGAAATATTTATTTAATAAATTCAATATCACTTAAATAAAGCTCAAACTTGAAATATTCGTAAATCAAACTTAAAACATCATCAAGTCATACATAGCTTAAATTTTAGAATTTAACCATATATAAAATAATATTTATATAATATCAAAATTTAATATTTATTAAACCATATATTTCTTTCCAAACCATAGAAAATCCCTTAAAATATTTTACATATAGACCACGGTGCCTGTATATAATTTTCTATCCTATGGTCAAGTGATACGGATATTTATCATTTCAATCCGCAATTTAAAATAAAATTTCGGTTATATATCATTTCAAACCGCAATCCCGAATAAAATAAAAATGCATAATAACTTGCAGTTTATACAATATAAAATATAGCATCCATTCATCCAAATATAAATAAACAACCATTTATTACAATCATCATCCAATTTAAACAAAACATCAATATAAAGCATATAAAATATAACAGGCATCAACAAATAGTTTATATTCAATAAAATTTAATAACTGTTCAACTGGCAGTTTATATGCAATAATAAATAAATTTAACTCGCAAAATTTATACAATAATAAAATTAAATAACAATTAAATTTAACTAAATGTTATCTAACTGAGATGATGATTAAATATATGCCCAAACAATCATAGAAAATTTTAAATCACATCAAAATTTAATTTAACAAACATAAGAAATCTTAGAAGTTGTGAGTGGGTTAAAACACTCACCTTTTGAATTTAAATTGAATTTAAATTCAATTTAAACCCAAAAATTTGACCGTCTCAGAATTCATCCAAACTAGCGTCAAAGTGTCCGGAATTTCGATACGATCCTAACAAAAGAAACTGCGTCCAAATCCAAGTCCGTATGCAAAAGTTATGAAAATTTGAAGATTGGAAAATTCTGGTGCTGAGTCGACTTCGAGTTCAACCCGGTCCGCCGCCTCAAATACCCGGTGCTTGCTTGGAGTTTTTGCGAAAACGACCCGATGACCCGAGTAGTTTTCTTCCCGACTCGAAGTAGCTCCAGGGTTTTTCCCCTTGAAACCCCAAGCGCGACCCAAAGCACGTAAATCTCAAAAAAAAAAAAAAATTTGAAATTAGATTTTGGAATTTGGGAATTAGGTTTTGTCTGCCATTGGAATGAGGAGCTAAGAAGAAGATGAATTGTATGTACAGACAAATGAAGATTAGGGAGGCTAGGGTTTATAACAGGAAATATATAGGCAGGGTTGACGTTTGAATGGATGGATAAGATAGATTTACGCGCTAACGCCAAAGTGGTCCAAAAAGCCCGTTCTATCTCCGAAACGGAATTGGATAAACCCATATATCAAAATAGGTGTTTTAAAATATTTTAAACGCAATGGAAAAGGTTTCAAGTCCAAATTCCATCGTATGAAGAAGTTATGCTAAAATCAAAAATTTCACATTGATTTCAATTAATTACAATTGCATTTATTTCAAGGCGTTTCGAGTCCGTACGATCAAATGACAAATCCGATTGTTACGAAACTTGAAACACTATTATAATTTACCGTTATGGATCTGATGAAACTTATTTCATCGAAATCCGAGTCAGTGGCCAAAATGACTATTTTTCCATCAATTATATAAATAAATAAATAAATAATTAATAAAATCCAACTTTTAATTTAAATCTTAAAATTTACCAATTTTAACCCTTTTATATTTCTCAGTAAATTACAATGTTTTAACCAAATTAAAAGTAAATTTAAAAATTGATAAATTTATCAATTTCAATGTTTATCTCAAATTCATTGAATTTAGAAATTGTAAATTAAATTTTCAAAATTTCATTTAATTACCTTTCATTCTATTATTCAGTCTATTATTATCAAAAAGATCCAATTTACATTGGCTCACTATTGTTTACATTTATTTTCTTCGATTTCCTCTATACTTCCTTCAACGTTAACATTTAACTGTTATATTTCATTTATTCACAATAATTTCAAAGAAAGTAATTAAATTTTCCAATTAAATAAATAAATATAGCTTCCTATTCTATAGATTAGCCAACTGTCATAATCTAAATAGGGTTAGTATTAATTTCATTTTATAAAATTTACTAATTAATTTGTAATTCTTTAAATAAATTCCCGCCTCAGTTTAAAGTAGCTTAATTCTCTCATTAAAGAATTTATTTCGATTTCTTAAAATAAACCCTCATTATAAATTGAATCCCATTTTATCCTAATAAGTTTCAAATTAAATGGATAAGTTCCAAATTCAACCTTTATCTTACACTTAAGTTTAGGTAAAATCAATTTATAACATATTTCCCTTTTAGTTATTACTTTACCTGCTTCTAGTATTAATTTCTCAATTAATCCACATTATTAAAGTAACGCTTTTAATAAATATGACCCTATGATTACTCAACATTTAATTAACGTTATTTCATTTCCCATTAGTGTAACCTTCATTTATTTTATTATCACTTATTACAAATTCTAATTCCATTAACAAATAAGCAGGTAATTTAAAATATATGTTACAAATTTTGAATTAGTCACTATTCATTATTATTGACTTTAATTTAGCATCACTTACCTTGCATTAACGTTGTTACTTAACAATCCCTACCCAATTGCAATTTTATATTCAAATGAATACATTTACTCTTTCCGTTATGGCATTAATTATCAATAAGGCACATCTAATTATCATTATTGATTTTACACAATTTCCATTAACTGTACATTCAATTACTATTCAATGTATATTTATTCATTAATCAATTCGATATATACGTTTGTTTCCTTCTATTTGATTTATAACCTAGTGTACATTTACCTAAATTCTATTTCAATTACATTCATTAATGGGTGTTGCATGGAAATCTAATTTGTTAGCTTATATCACATTATTACCATTAATTACAATTGGTTTACCAATTTTTATTCAATACCATAAATAAATAACATATTATTCAATACTTACTCTTGTTTCTCATATTCTATTTAAAAATCAAATCATAACATTTACATTATTTTATTGAATTGGAATTTCATTTTAAATATTATTTTTTTAGTTAACTTTTAATTACAATTGCTACATCTAATTCCTAACATTCACTTTACTATAAATTATGGAAATTATGACAAACTTAATTAACGAAATTCACGGGTCGTTGCAATTTCACCATCAAAATAGCATAGGAAAATCAAAGGTAAAAGGCGTAGGAAATTGAATGGGCATAATTCATATAGGACATAGCTAATATTCCTAAAAAGGGCGCAGTCCACATATAAGGCTTTATCGTACCGATTGCCAACTAAAGATAGACTTGAAACGTGGAGAATCATACAAACAACAACATGTATCCTTTGCAATTGAAGTGAGGAAACACACAATCATCTATTCTTTGCATGCAATTTCATGTCTAATATATGGAACATAATTAAAAAAACTGAACTATGGTAATCAATATAGGGATATTTGAGAAGAAGTGTTATACCTGAATGGACGATCGAAACTCAAAAGCCCGATGTCCAAAATTGCATCCATTGTTTAACAACTACAATTTGGCACATGTGGAAGGAGAGGAACTATCGAATTTTTCAAGGATTTAGCCGAAATAAAGAAGTAGTAAGTGCCAGATTGTTAGTGTTATTCAAATTGCAACGAAGAGAATTAGCAGGAGATTACTTACAGAGTTACCAGTTTCTGAAGAAGAGGCACTAATGAAGCTGGGACTAGTAGCAGCAGATAGTGAGAAACAGCTGGAGGAACTGGAGTAGTCATGAATGTGTTTGGAAAAGGAAAGACGGAAGTAGATATAAAAGTAGATGTAAAGATACAAATTTCAGAAGTAAAATTTTAGTTTTTGGTTAGAGGTTTCTTTTGTATAGGTCGAGTCGGTCTCGAATTTAGGTTCACTTGATCCGATAAGTAATAAAGTATTTACTTATTTTCAATATGTATATATATATAAATATATAATAGCACATATGTATATGGAGGGGCTAACATGTTCATGTGGTGTAAATCTATCGCTTAGATATGGGCATGTTAAATCATGCACATTGTATATATTGCACGTGCACGTACACGTACATGTGTATATGATACATATGTGTGTATATATATATATTATAGTATAAATATATATCAATCTAAACTTTTATTAACAAATAAAATAAAATAATTATTTTATTTATAATTAATTTAGATCAGATCTAAATTAATTTAGACTTCATAGACCCAATAAGATCCAAAAGTTATTTTTCTAAATTCACCAATTTAACTCGTTGTGTGTTGGCCTAGATCCAACAAATAGAACGAACTCGTATATCTTTGGGTAGTAAATGTCATTGTTAGAGACATGTTTAAGAGTAAAACGTGAAAGAATCAACTCCAAATAAATTGAAATTTTAATATGATGTTATTACATTAAAACAGAGATTGTTTTTAGTTTTTATAATTATCGAATAAGAAAATAATTTATCATGATATGTCTAAGTTGAAAATATTTAGTTTTGGACGTAAATTAGTATTTAAAAATATTAATATTTAATATTTTATTTTGAAATTTTTACTATAGGTAAAAGAACGTTTTTTGAAATTTTGTGAATTTTTGGGATTTTTCCATGAATTTTTAAATTAATTTGAATTAAATGGTAAGGTAGAAAATATCCTTAATTAATGATATAATTAGAGAAAGTAATTAATTAAGGCATAATTAGTGGAACAAATTTGGCTACATAAGAGATTTCTATCACAAAATAAAAGCATCGAATGAAAATTAACAACGGTAAAGAATTAGTCAGAAAGTAGTTACTTTATTAGAGAAAATATCAGTTTACTTAAATATACACTACGCCATAAATGGCCTACTGCAACACAAAAAAAATGTTGGCTCAGGCCCGAAAAATGTTGCCATAGGTCTATGGCAACACTTTTAGGGTGATGCAATTTTTGCCGTTGCCTTAGACCTCAAAGGCAACATTTTGACTATCTAAGGCAACATAAGTAATATTGTTGCAATAGAACCCTATTTGGGTCTATGGCAACACCCATAGGTATCTGTAGCAACATTCCAAAATGTTGCTGTAGATATGAACTTTTTGAATTTGTGGGGCCCACAATATAGAGCATATTTGATTTTTTAATAAAAATAAATATTTATTTAATAAAATGCTATTGCACAGAATTTGATATTTAAACAGTAATTTATTTAAATAAATATTTTATTTCAACATTTGAAATAGTACAAATTCCTGACTCCACTATTTTACAATTCAATGATATATAACACTGATATTCACATATACAGATATTCCTCACTACATCACTCAGTTCACTCATTACATATGCAGTTTCAATTTATACAAACACCGACACTGACAAATATATGCCGAGCCGAAGGCGAGCCGAGTGCCGAGCCGAAGGCGAGCCGAGAAGCGGGTCCGGGCGCAGCGCCGGCGGGGGTCCGGGGCACCGCAGTCCCGGCGGGGATCGCCCGATTCATCCGATTTCGAAAGATCGAGCCTTCTTTGAAACCTGTCTTCAAGCTCATGCACATTTGATTTGACTCTGTCTTCAAGCTTATATCCAGCTGTCCAGTCTTTAATACCTGTCACATATAATTCAAAAGCAGTAATCTGGAAAATAATATTTAACTCGAACAGAAAATGAAAATATTTTTGTTATATTATTTGCCTCAGGTATTTGGGTTGTTTCTTTTCATAAGTGCATAAGCCAAACATGAATGCAACACATGGATACAAGGCAGTATGGAAGACAGCAAGCAATAGTTCAAGCAAAAATGCACAAAGGAGAAGCCAAGTGCACAAAGTAGTACTCAACACAGCAAGCAACATAACATGACCAAGAAATGCATGTACATGGATGAACATACATGCATCATAAGGCTTGGTACAAGAAACTACTCAAGTGCAACTACTCAAGTGCAAGTTCATACTCAAGTGCAGCCAGATATGTAGACAAGCCAAAAAAACGGACACGGCACAAGGTCAAACCCGAGTCATCGACTGGATTCAACTCAGGGCCAAGCAACCAACAAAACAAACAAGAACCAGGTTCAGCAAAATATAGACAAGCCAGTGCAAGAAACACAGCAGTACACATAGGCAGCCCATCAAGCAAAAACAGTGAATGCATCAGGCATGTACAAGAGAAACCTAGGCAGTAACATGATATACAGAGGACTTGGAGCATCAGTTCATGTTAAAGAACAAGGTTAGCATGGTACCAGTTCAGTCCAGACCAAGCAAAACCAACAAAGCTCAACACACATATGTTTGTATTCATCATTGCAATCCAACATACCAGATTTCTCAAAGTCCAACAGAAAGATTAAACACGAGATTATAGGAAATAAAGCCTATAAATAAATCCCAATTCATCATCGGCAAAAGCGTGCGAGTGTAACCAAAATCAAGAATATTCAAGTAAACCAAAAGGCAGAAAACATACCAAATAATATCACATCGCACCCGACGACGAAGTCAAAGCAATTCGAGCAATCAATCAAGGAGAACGAAGGAGCAAGCTACCAAGAACGTTTCTCACACTAGATTCGATCAATCAGAGCATCAAAGCAACTGGAATCGCGTGCCCTAGTTTTCACCGAAACCAATTCGACTACCCCCTGCCACTCTGACATCAGGCCCCAACCACGAAATTGCGACCAAATCAGCAACTCCTTGAACCATCGCAATCCCACAGCCTTACCTCGAATCACCAGAATCGCCAAAAACCTGAACAAAATCGCAAATCCGGAAGTAGTGAGGAAAACTGACGCGAGGCGAAAGAAAATAACGGAAATTGATATGGCCGACAAGGGATAAAATCAAAGCCAGTTATTCTCCAGATCGAAGAAACAAGGAGGAGCGGCGTCATTTTTTTTAAAGTCGGAGGAATAAAAATTAGGGATTGGAAAATTGGGGGTGAGAAACGAAAGCGGATGAGTGAAAAGTAAAGCGGGAAATGGAAATTGGTAAGGTGTGGATCGATGGTGTGAATCGACGGTTGAGATTTTGTTTTAAATGGTGGTGTGGATCGCTGAGGTGTAATTTTTTTTTTAATTTTTTAATCTGATAACATCTATGGCAACACTATATAAAAATGTTGCATCATGTTACACTTGTTTAGCTAGAGCAACACATTTCTATGGCTAAGGTAACACCAAAAATACAACGTTGCAGTAGGACCAAAATTCTATAGCTATCGCAACATTTTAGCTGGCAACACCTTGCAAAAATGTTGCAGAAGGTCATTTATGGCGTAGTGATAGATTCGCCATTTTACAACATGTGATAGCCTACGTTACACGTGTGATAAATTTAAATTTAGGCTAACGAAAGCCTTAAAATTGAAAATGCCATAACCCTTAAGTTAAACCTGCAATAACACCAAAGTTAGACATGCGATAGCTTAAAACCATGATAGCACTTTAGACATGCGATAGCACTTTAGATATGCGATAACTGGACATGTGATAACTATTAAGTTAGATATGCGATAGCCATGAGTTGGATATACGATATCTATTTGAATTAAACATGTGATAGCTTATGAAATTAAAAATGAGATAGCAATGGAGTATACCTCTAACATCCCCTATCTTGAGGCCCAAAGTTAAGCGCTACGGATGCTACAGTCATCTATACTATTCACTTTCAGTGACAAAATACAGTAATTTTATTGGTATCCATAATATCAGAAGCACATGAATATGAAATAAAATCAACACAGATATCAAAACAACTTTTTTGATTATATTTCAAATCCATATTTCACACTCGGGTACATAATCACAAAACGACTCCTAGGTTTTGATCAAATATAATTATTAAAAATTATGCCAAGAGCGATACATGAAGATGCTCCCTTGTATGACCAGAGTACTAAATAGACATATCAGTCTTAAATGCATCATAGCGGAAACAATACTAAATAGCTCCAAGATAACTAGCTTTGCCTCCTGCCCGTCTTCGGAAGCTTATTCATCCAACCTACTAAACCTGAAAATCCTTAACTCTCAATCTACTTAAATCAAATTTTGAGCACCCGAGAGTTTAAGGGGAAAACATAAACTTCGAGTCGAACATAAAGCCTGGTGTAAATAATACTATTAAATCATGATTTACTGATATTAAGTGAGACAACGTCGCTTAGCGGAACGGGTTTCCCCTCACTAATATCCTTTTAAAAAGCATACCTTCTACAAATCAAAAACCTGCAATCAAGCTGATTATAATCACAATAGCAATAATAGATATGCATATAAATCAGGCAATCAATGGACTATCTGTCCAAACAATATAGTTTTATCAGACTGATTATTAACCACTGGTTGACTCGGGCCTACCAGACGTAAACAATAAACCAACTTCTATTAGACACATTATTAGACGATCCGTCCTTAACTTACTTTTCCAAGGGTCAACTGAAACTAACGGTTTTGCGGGCACACCAATAACCTACCTCTACTTTGTGTATTCCTTTCTGTGTGTAACATAATTTTAGTCTTACTGTGACAAAGCCCTACACACTGGAATTTTGGACTTATATTAGCTAGGGCCTACTAGCTAAAGTATAGGGCGCGACCCTACACTAGTCCCATTTGATCTTCTAATATCTGAAACATTTACTTAGGGTTAACTACCCCATTCAATTTTCCCTGAAAACATTTCTTTCAAAATGATTTAACCCTTTTTAAATCATACCTGAACAAGGAAAATTTTGTTCTTTACTTTACTCAAAATACTTATGCCAAGATATATGCTTTGCACAAAACAAAGTTGATGAAATCTAAATCAAGGGGGTTTTCTATCCCATCAAAATAGGTTAATACTCCTTTCTAACTTAGACTACTTTAGGCCTTAAATCCAAAGCAATACTTTCGAAACCCTTGTTTAAAACCTTAAACAATCCCTTTTGAATTTATTGAAAGTGCCCCTTTCAAATAAGATACTACTTTAACCTTGAAAACATTAGGCCGAAAGGCCAAAACATACCTTTCGAATGTCTTGAAAATTGACCTTTCGAAATCATCACTTACACCTTAAACATCCTCTTTCGAAACCATTAATTTTTTTTTCAAAAGCTTTGGAAATATTCCTTTCAAAACACTTAAAACAAACCTTTTGGTACACTAAATATACCTTTCGAAAACATTGGGGGCTTCCCCTTCGAAACGCTCATAACATACCTTTCGAAAGTATTAGGTTTGAGTAAAGGTTTGTAGAAACGTTGCTTCAAAACCATTTAAAACTATTCCTTTCATAACCATTGGTATAAACCTTTAATATAACTAAAGAGTCATAAAGAATTGAGGTGAAAGCAATTAATTTCGAAAGCTTTAATCCTAAGTAAAGAAAGAGGATAGTTTTGAAACCTTCCCTTTCGAAACTATTGCCTCCGAAACAATTTAAAACAGCTATACAACCCTTTCGAAAGCTTTGAGAAGGCGTCTTCTAAGTAAAAAGGCGAAAGCACACTTTCGAATACGTTGTTTTTAGGCTATAAGGAAAAGCGGCCTTAACTAGTTCGAGAGGTATGAATGCAGCAGCATGGGTTTTGAATAGGCTCAAAGCGGCTATCCTTTTGAAATCTTTTTTTAAAACTAAAGGTGATAATTCTTTCGAAAGCTCGTTTCTAAGAAACAAAGGCAAGCGGTAACTAGTTCGAAAGCTTCCTTTTAAAAACAAAAACAAGTTAAAAGCAACCCCTTCAAAAGCGTTGCCTTCGACACCACCATCCCTTCCGCCTTTCTCCAGTGCGCTATGTATCAATTGCTTAATACCATGAGCATTGGTTTCAAGTGAGTTTGTTAACAGAAGTATGGCGATGAAAGCTAGCAAATGGAAGTGGGGAAGTGGTAAATCCAAACAAAACTGATTTTATGCCTTTCAAAGTAATTTCTTCAGTTAACCTGCCTAATTTGTCAAAATGTAATTGGTTGCCATTTCCTTATCAAAATCCTTTTCTAAAAGACCGTCGAACTCAAAATTATCAATTAAAAACATTTTAACAAATAAGCCCTTCTCCTTGATAAAACATATAAAACATTTAAGTCCCTTAACTTAAATAATTTTATAACCATAGTAAAATACTTAGGAAAATTCCCCAAAAATCACCATAATTCACTTTTAATATGTTTTCTAATATATTTAAATCTCAGATCCAAAATCAACATATAATTGTTTTAAATAATTTAAACACAATATTAGCTATTTTCTTTCATAGAAAATTCATAATAAATCCACAATAACATAGAAAATTATGAAACTTGAAACCTACTTATAAAATAATGTTTTTGACCATATATCAAAACACAAATCATTTGGATGTCATTTAATAGGTTTTCCAATCTAAACTTATCATAAAATCTATATGAAACAATATAAATCATCAACAAGCATATATATATATATATATATTTAAACAAACATAACATGGCATATTATTTGCAAAATAGTTCGAATCTAACCTTGAAACCAAATCATTACAAAAAGTGAGATGTAAATCAAATTATTCACCTTGGCTTGGTGTTAAGCAGGTTGAGGTTTTCCCTTTGATTAATTTCTTCAAGCTTTCTACTTGATTCCTAACTTATCTTCTTTTGATTCTTCTAAATGGTGGCCGACCAAACTCTTAGGGGTTTTAGTTTTGTTTGGGAATGTTAAAATGAACAAGGATTGAAGGACATACGGGTTTAGGGTATAAGAACATAGGTTATTCCTATTTTGTTCTTCCCATATTCCTCCTACTTACTTATTTTTATTCTCTTTTGCTTACGCATTCATTAAAGCATGACCCTTTATTAATTAACAAATATCAATCCCTTAACCATCTACTTTATTTAATTTAATTGGTCTAGTTAAATGTCCCAAATAATGTTTAGTCAAAATTTGGGTCATTATAGACTTCCCTCCTTAAAGAATTTCATCCTCGAAATTACGATAAGGTACTCACAACAATCAAACATAATGGTAAAACATACCATAAAACAAATCAGGATGAATTTCTCTAATCTTGCTCTCGGTTTCCCAAGTACAGTCTCTCTCGTCGTCACTCCACTGGATTTTGACTAATTTGACTGTCTTGTTCCTTAGTCTCTTCTCATCCCTTGCAACTATACGAACTGGTTTTCTAACTATATCTGGTTCCACTACTAGATCATCTAACATAGTCGGTGTAATAGTAGTCTCTGGATCTCGAATACACTTCCTTAGATGAGAAATATGAAGAATATTGTGGATTCCTGCAAAACTATTCGGTAACTCTACTCTGTAAGCGAGTTTTCCAATCCTTTCTATAATGGGAAATGGTCCAACGAATCCTGGTGTTGATTTTCCTGATTTTTCAAATCTGATTACACCTTTCATCAGTGACACCTTGACCAAAACATGATCTCCAACTAAGAACTCTAAGTCTTTCCGTCTCCTGTCAGCATAACTCTTCTGCCTAGACTGAGCTTCCTTCATCCTAGCTCGAATTAACTCAATCTTTTCTGTAGCTTCTCCAACCAAATCTGAATCAAGAACTAACCTATCCCCAGTCTTTAACCAACAGACGAGAGATTTGCATGGCCTTCCATACAAAGCTTCAAATGGTGCCATCCCTATACTAGTCTGATAACTGTTGTTATATGAAAACTCGACTAAGTGTAGATGGTCTTCCCATGATCCTCTGAAATCTAGCGCACAAGCTCTTAAAAAATCTTCTAAGACTTTGTTAACTCTTTCCGTTTGCCAATCTATCTACGAATGGTAAGCGGTACTCATCTTGAGCTTGGTACTTAAAGTCTCCTGTAGACTCTTCCAGAACTCGCTAGTAAATAAGGAATCTCTATCACTTACAATACTACTAGGAATTCCATGTAGTCCAACTATATTCCTTATGAATAACTTAGCTAAATTCGGTGTTGTCTTGGTCGACTTAACTGGAATGAAATGGGCAATCTTGGTCAATCTATCTACTATAACCCATATACGCTCATTCCCTCAAATCAACCTTGGCAACCCATCTATGAAATCCATTGGAATAGAATCCAATTTCCAGACTGGAACATCCAAAGGCTAAAGTAACCCATTCGGTTTCTGATGTTTGGCTTTTACCAGTTGACAATTCAAACACTGCCTCACCTATAAGCCTACATCTCTCTTCATACCTTCCCAGAAGAAACACTTTTCATATCCCGGTACATCTTAGTTCCTCCCAGATGAATAGTGAACATTGAAGTATTCTCCAAGAACTTTCTTCCTAATGTTCCCCACATTCGGAACACATAGTCTTCCTTTCTTCCTCAACCAACCATTCTGGTCAAGACTGAAATCTTTCAATTCATTGCTCCCTGTTCCATTCCTTAACTTTTTGATCCATTCAGCTAGTAATGGATCCTCTCCTTGCTTAGAAGCAATCCTTTCGATCATCACTGATCAAACTTCTAAACATGACAACATTGCAGTTTCTTAACTAAAACTACTCTTAGATCGCCATTGTATTCCGCATGTAGTCAATGCTTCTAAATCTTTCAACTCAGCTATCATTTCCAATACTGCATTCTGATATTTTTTACTAAGTGCATCTGCAACCTTATTCCCTTTTCCTGGTGTGTATTCAATACAAAAGTCATTAGCAGCTAAAAACTCTAACTACCTCTGCTGTCTCATATTCAACTCCTTATGAGAGAATAAATATCTCAGTGACTTATGATCCATATAAAACTCGAACCTTTCTTCCAAAAGGTAATGTCTCCATACCTTCAATGCGAAAAGTATTGCAGCTAATTCCAAATCATGAGTTGGATATCTAACTTCATGCGGTCTGAGTTGTCGAGAAGCATAGGCAATCACTTTACCTCTTTGCATTAACATAGCTCCTAATCCTGTTCCACATGCGTCCGTCCCTTAAGTCTTGATTCCCCTTAGGAACAACTAACATAGGTGCATTAGTTAATAAGTGTTTCAGTTTCTAGAATGCCTCCTCACACTTATCAGTCTAGACAAACTTTACATCTTTCCGAGTTAGCTTAGTCATCAGTGCCGCTATCCACGAAAAATCCTTAATGAATCTCCGATAATAACTAGCTAATCCAAGAAAACTTTTTATCTCAGTCATTATCTTGGGTCTCTTCCAACTATTCACTGCCTCGATCTTAGCCGGATCTACTGACAACCCTTTCTTTGAGACTAAATGACCAAGAAAATTTACTTCTTTTTCCAGAAATGACACTTCGGAAATTTCGCTTTCAGTTGATGCTACCTCAACGTCTCAAACACCACTCTAAGATGAACTTCATGCTCTTTTTCATCCTTAGAGTATATCAGAATATCGTCTATGAATACTAACACGAATCTGTCTAAATACTCCCAGAAGAATCTATTCATCGGGTCCACGAAGAGTGCTGGCACATTAGTTAGTCCGAACGGCATAACTAACCATTCGTACGATCCATATCTGGTCCTAAACGCCGTCAAAGGAATACTATCCTATGCTACTCTAAGCTGATGGAATCCTATTGTCAAAACCAACTGGGAAAACACTTTCGCTCCACTCAACTGATCGAACAAATCGTCGATTCTAGGTAACGGATATCGGTTTTTTATCATCTTCTCATTCAGCTTATGATAATCGATACACAACCTCACTGATCCGTTAGGTTTCTTTGTAAACACTACGGCTGCCCCCAAGTTACGAACTACTTGGTCTGATAAAGTTCTTACCTTCTAAATCCACCAACTGCACCTTCAACTCCTTCATCTCAGTTGGTGTCATTCTACTTGGCGGTCTACTCATCGGTTTAGCTCCTGGTACTAAATCTATCTGAAACTCAATGGCTCCTTTCGGCGGTAGTCCTACCACGGGCTCAAAGACATCTGTGAATTCTCTAACCATGAAAACTCGGTTTAACTCATCTTCTTCGTTCATAACACCCAACAAAGCATTAACCTCAAAACTAGGGTTTTCTATGGAGTATATAATCCAATCACTGCAACTAGGGTGATATCCTAGCATGGCAAAATATCCTAGCATCGTATTTACTTAACTAATCCATACCCAAAATAACTCTGAACCATACGACATCGAACACATGCAAACTACAAGCAAATACATGACCTAACAATTCAAACTCTAAGTGGTCACATCTCAAGTTGCATACCCTCCTATCGGATTCGCAACCCTTAAGGAAGTAACTAGGTATGAGGGTTCTAGGTTAAGCTTATCTACCAAAAAATGGGATATAGAAGAATGCGATGCACCAGTGTCAAATAGAACTCTAACTGACATACCATGAATCAAAAGCCTACCTCCCAATACAGCTTTTCCTTTCTCCTCTGCTGTTGGTCTTGAGGTAGCTGGTTTCAATGCAAACACTTTGCCCTTTCCATCCTTGGCTGGTTCCTTGCATTGGTTCTTATAACGTCCAATCTGATCACAGTTGAAGCATTTGATATTCTTCTTCTCGATCACCTTCTTTCCATCCCCTGAGCGACATTCATTAGCGAAATGCCATTTCTTATCACACTTGTAGCAGATAACTTTTGTATTTCCTTTCTTAGCAGCTCTACTCTTTTGAGCTCCCTTCTTATGGAAAGACTTCCTCTTCTGGTTCTGCCCACCTTGAGTTTCCACTACTCTACTATTAAAGAAAGCAAGCATCACCTTATTCCTCAAAGCCATCTCAACAATTATATCGCATGGATCCCTAATATGTGGTAAAGTTGCTTTACCAAGCTCAGGTTTCAATCCGCGGATGAACATCTCATTCCTTTTGATAATGGTATCAACCGTAGCATAACCATATCTTGATAGCTCCTCAAATATGGTAGCATACTCTAGCACTATCATGTCTCCCTTCACCAACACAACAAACTTCTTGAGCAGAGTCGACTTGGCAATCTCCGACATAATTCTTTCCTAAAACCTCCTTCTAAATTCCACCCAAGTCATGGTCTCTTCATTAACTCCCATTGTAACACTGTTATGCCAGTACAGTGCTGCTCCTTGTACTGCCTAGAAGTGAGCCTCTTCTTCTGCACATCATTAAGCCCTAAATCGGCAAAAATCCTTTCGCAATAAAGCAACCAATTCTCTACTTCAATTGCGTCCTTAGTCACAATAAACGGTTTTCCTCCAAGCCTAGCATAATCTCTGCTTAGTACTACATAATTATTGACCACTGGAGCTTCCTGATTTCCCCCAACTGATCTCGCAGCAGCTCCAGCTTGCATCATGCCGACGAAGAATTGATACATAGCTCCCATATCAACTTGCGACACTCCAGGACCCACATTAGCACTCTGTACCGGACCTGGATTCCTTCTAGTGTTTGGTCTGGCATTGCCATTGGTTGTGGTGCTTCCTCCACCAATATTAACTCTTCCACTCCTAGCGTCCATATCTTATTTTCTTAAAATCTGTATTTGAGTCTTTGTACGATACAGAAGAATAGTCTAAGAGAGATGGAAGAATAGAGATAAAGCGTATACTTATATATAGGAAATACAAGTACGTTACTATAGCGTTATCCCATACCCTAATATTTTCTCTAATTCCTTTGGATTATGTTTCCAAAATCATTTTAAGTTTAAAATTTCTTTTAAGTTTTCATAAAACTATGCTCTGGTACCAAGTTGTAACATCCCCTATCTTGAGGCCCAACGCTAAGCGCACAGATGCTGCAATCATCCATAATATTAACTTCCAGTGACAAAGTACGATAATGTTAATGATATCCATAATATCATAAGGACATGAATAAAAAATAAAATCAGCACGGATTTCAGAACAACTTTTCTGATTATATTTCAAATCCATATTTCACATTCGGTTACATAATCCCAAAACGATTCCCAGATTTTGATCAAATATAATTATTACAAATTACGCCAAGAGCGACATATGAAGATGCCCCCTTGGATGACCAGAGTACTAAATAGACATATCAGTCATAATACATCACAGCGGAACAATACTAAATAGCTCCGAGATAACTAGCTTTGCCTCCTGCCCGTCTTTGGAAGCTTATTAATCCAAACTACTAAACCTGAAAATGCTTAACTCTCAATCTACTTGAATCAAATTTTGAGCACCCGAGAGTTTAACGGGAAAACATAAACTTCAAGTCAAACACAAATCCTAGTGTAAATAATACTATTACATCTCGATTTACTAATATTAAGTGAGACCACGTCGCTTAGCGGAATGAGTTTCCCCTCACTAATATCTTTTGCAAATCAAAAACTTGCAATCAAGCTGATTATAATCATAATAGCAATAACATATATGCATACAAATCAGGCAATCAGGGGACTGTCTGTCCAAACAATATAGTTTTATCAGGCTGACTATTAACCACTGGCTAACTCGGGCCGACCAAACGTAAATAATAAACCAACTTTTGTTAGACACAATACTGGACGATCTGTCCTTAACTTACTTTTCTAAGGGTCAACTGAACCTAATGGTTTTGCGGGCTCACCAATAACCTACCTCTACTTTGTATATTCCTTTCGGTGTGTAACATCATTTTAGTCTTACCAGTGACCAAGCCCTACACACTGGAATTTTGGACTCATATTAGTTAGGGGCTACTAGCTAAAGTATAAGGGGGACCCTACACCAGTCCCATCTGGTCTTCTAATATCTGAATCATTTACTTAGGGTTAACTACCCCATTCAATTTTCCTTGAAAAAATTTCTTTCAAAATGATTTAACCCTTTTAAATCATACCTAAACAAGGAAAATTTTGTTCTTCACTTTACTCAAAATACTTATTCCATGATATACGCTTACACAAAACAAAGTTGATGAAATCTAAATCAAGGGGGTTTTCTATCCCATCAAAATAGGTTAATACTCCTTTCCAACTTAGAAAACTTTAGGCCTTAAAGCCCAAGCAATACTTTCAAAACCCTTGTTTAAAACCTTAAATAATCTGTTTCAAATTTATAGAAAGTACCCCTTTCAAATAAGATGCTACTTTAACCTTGAAAACATTAGACCGAAAGGCCAAAACATACCTTTCGATTGTCTTGAAAATTGATCTTTTGAAATCATCACTTACATCTTAGGCATTCTCTTTCGAAACCATAAAACTTTTCTTTTGAAAGCTTTGGAAATCTTCCTTTCAAAACACTTAAACAAACCTTTCGGTACACTAAATATACCTTTCGAAAACATTGGGGGCTTCCCTTCGAAACGCTCATAACTTACCTTTCGAAAGCATTGGGTTCAAGTAAAGTTTTGTGTAAACATTGCTTCGAAACCATTTACAACTATTCCTTTCGAAACCATTGGGTTAAACCTTTAATATAACTAAAGGGTCATAAAGAATTGAGGTGAAAG
Source organism: Allium fistulosum (assembly GCA_030737815.1). NCBI lineage: Eukaryota > Viridiplantae > Streptophyta > Magnoliopsida > Asparagales > Amaryllidaceae > Allium > Allium fistulosum. The sequence goes on from CM060907.1 coordinate 780,660,188, forward strand.
CAATTACTTTCGAAAGCTTTAATCCTAAGTAAAAGAAAGAGGATAGTTTCGAAAACTTCCCTTTCGAAACCATTGCCTTCGAAACCATTTAAAATAGCTACATAACCCTTTCAAAAGCTTTGAGAAGGCGGCTTCCAAGTAAAAAGGCGAAAGCACCCTTTCGAATATGTTGTTTTAAAGCTATAAGGAAATGCAGCCTTAACTAGTTCAAGAGGTATGAATGCGGCAGAATGGATTTCGAATAAGCTTAAAGCGGCTATCCTTTCGAAAGCTTCTTTTAAGACTAAAGGCCACACTCTTTTGAAAGCTCTTTTCTAAAAACAAAGGCAAGCGGCAACTAGTTCGAAAGCTTCCTTTAAAATAAAATCAAGTTAAAAGCCCCTTCGAAAGCGTTGCCTTCGACACCACCATCCCTTCCGCCTTTCTCTAGTGCGCTACGTATCAATTGCTTAATACCATGAGCATTGGTTTTGAGTGAGTTTGTTAACAGAAGTATGGTGACGAAAGCTAGCAAATGGAAGTGGTGAAGTGGTAAATCCAAGAAAAACTGATATATGCCTTTCAAAGTAATTTATTTTCACCTAACCTGCCTAATTTGTAAAAATGTAACTGGTTGCCATTTCTTCATCAAAATCCTTTTCTAAAAGGCCTTCGAACTCAAAATTATCAATTAAAAACATTTTAACAAATAAGTCCTTCTCCATGATAAAACATACAAAACATTCATGTCCCTTAACTTAAATAATTTTATAACCATAGTAAAATACTTAGGAAAATTCCCCAAATATCACCATAATTCATTTTTAATATGTGTTCTAATATATTTAAATCTTAGACCCGAAATCAACATATAATTTGTTTAAATAATTTAAACCCAATATTAGCTATTTCCTTTCATAGGAAATTCATAATAAATCCATAATAACTTAGAAAACTATGAAACTTGAAAGCCACTTATAAAATAATGTTTTTGACCATATATCAGAAATACAAATCATTTGGATGTCATTTAATTGATTTTCCAATCTAGACTTATAATAAAATCTATATGAAACAATATAAATCATCAACAAGCATATATACCTATTTAAACAAACATAAGATGGCATATTATTTGCAAAATAGGTCGGATCCAACCTTAAAACCGAAATCATTATAAAAAGTGGGATGTAAATCAAATTATTCACCTTGGCTTGGTGTTAAGAAGGTTGCGATTTGCCCTTTGATTAATTTCTTCAAGCTTTCTACTTGATTCCTAGCTTATCTTCTTTTGATTCTTCTTAATGGTGGCCAACCGAAATCTTAGGGGTTTTAGTTTTGTTTGGGAATGTTAAAATGAATAAGGATTGGAGGATAGAAGGGTTTAGGGTATAAGAACATAAGCTATTCTTATTTTGCCCTGCCAAATTCCTCCTACTTACTTATTTTTATTATCTTTTGCTTACACATTCATTAAGGCAGGTCCTCTTATTAATTAACAAATCTCAATCCCTTAACCATCTACTTTATTTCATTTAATTTATCTAATTAAATGTCCTAAATAATGTTAGTCAAAATTAGGTTCATTACAATACCTGCGATAGCTAATGAATTTAAGCATGCGATAGCTATTGTTTCCTGGGGATTTGACCAGGCAACTAGTACTCGGCATCAGAGAGTGTCCGGCATCCAGGAATGTTCGGCGAAGCAACCATCATCCATGTGTACTCGGCGTAGTACTCGGCGTCCTTAGTATCCGGTGTCCAGGAGTGTTCGGCATAATACTCAGCAGTGTTCGGCATCGAGACTACTCGGCGTAGTACTCGGCAGCAAGGGTACTCGGCACCAAGTAGTGTTCGGCATCAGCTGGCGCTCGGCGTACCACAGTACTCGGCATCAAGGCTGTTCGGCATCAAGACTGCTCGGCGTACCACAGTACTCGGCATCAAGGCTGTTCGGCATCAAGACTGCTCGGCATGCAAGACTGCTCGGCATACCAGAGTACTCGGCATCAAGGCTGCTCGGCATACTAGACTGGTCGGCATACCAGAGTACTCGGCATCAAGGCTGTTCGGCATCAGGGCTGTTCGGCATACAAGGTCGCTTGGAATCAAGGCTGCTCGGCATACAAGAGTACTCGGCATCCTATGGTGTTCGGCGTAACACTCGTCATCCAGGAGACGTTCAACACAACTAACCAGCACACCGTTCGGCATAGAAGGAATGGTTCGGCGGAACTCGTTCGGCGAACCTTGCTCGGCATACGGCGACCACAGTACTCGGGCTGGAACGTTCGGCAATCAGCCCACTTGGGAAGTCCAGCCCATCTTTGCCTATAAATAGAGGGGCAGGGTCACAGTGAAATGGATCCTTTTTTGGGAGAGCAAATACGGGGAGACTCTGCCATTTTCAAGACTCATCTTCTCTACTCAAACACCTTCATTCAAGCATTTGATTCACGAATTGTATTTGTAATCAATCAATCATAAAGGAAATCAATAAAGTTGAGCAAAGTGGACGTAGGCAATTACGCCGAACCACTATAAATTTGGTGTTCTTACTTTCTGCACTTGAATTAAGGTTGTCTTCTCTGTTTAATTGCTTTCATCACTTATATCTCTACACAATCTTTCTGAACGAGGTTAGTGACCAATTTTGGTGCTAACACTTTGGTGCTTTCACTGAGAATTGAATTCTCAGACCTCAAGGATCTGCTTTGAAGCTACTGGATTGAATAAATCCCCCAAAGAAGATCCGACTCACTGATAGGACATCCGTTGATTCTACTCAGAGTTCATACCAATAACTCTACAATGGCAAGACCACGTACCAGGTCAGCTTCCCTTAATGCGGATGCCCGAGAGACTGCTAGCGTGCAACAAGCAGGACCTAGCAATCAACCAGCAATCCCGAGTGCAGGGATTGCCGCTCAAGAACAGACTCCAGTTGTCACCAGAGTGGAGTTCAACGACTTGATGAGAGAACTTAGGGAAAGCAGGAGACAACTGGGAGAACAGATGCAAGCTAATGCCAACCTGATGGCACAACTCACTCAACAGCAGCAACAGGATGCTGGGGGCAATCAAGCTGCTTATTCCTCTTCTGATAGCTCAACTTCTTCTGATGAGCCCCCCAGGCGCAGACGCCGTAAGACTGAAACCGCAAGGGCAGATGCTGCTGTTCGAACAGCAGGAGACCGCGACCAAGCCAGAACTGGAAACTTCCGAACAACCGGAGTACAGGTGGAGGAGGGAGCTCCAGATCATCAAGATGTTAACAATGTTGAACCTCATGACGCACGATTGGCAGATCGCCAGGAAAGGAGGCATCAGCATGGACAGGCACGTAGAACTGACTCCAACCTCCCAGCTTCCATACAGACACCTGATCTGACAGCCATGATCAGGCAACTGATGAAAGAAAATCAGGGCTTATCAAATGACGATTGGGGAGTGTCAAGAAGCCATACTCCGTTCACGGATGTTGTGCTGCAAGCTTCCTACCCCAAGAAGTTTAGCATGCCAACCATTCCTGCGTACGAAGGGAAGACTGACCCCAGACAACATGTAATGAGGTATGAATGGATGATGGATTCAGCCAGAGCAAATGATGCCACCAAGTGTAGGTGCTTTCCGATTACTCTATCTGGGATCGCTACTATGTGGTTCACCCGACTTCCTCCGCGATCCGTATCAAATTTCGAGGAGTTGGCAAAGAAGTTTATTGAGCAGTTCAGGATACACACTACACGCCCGAAGGACGTGATGTCTTTGTCAAGTGTAATCCAAAATCCCGGAGAGTCGCTGAAGGAGTATTTACAGAGATTCCACGTTGCGGCAACTGAAGTCAGTAATCCCAACGACCATGCAATTCTAATGGCTGTAATGAGAGGTGTAGATCCGGATTCTGAATTCGGAGATTGGCTGGCAGGAAAACCTCCGACTACGCTAGAGCGTTTTTACTCCAAGGCACACCAGTTCATAAGAAGAGAGGAAGCTAGGTGGGTACGACGAGACAAGGCACCGGGACCTGCCCAAGAGTCAATCAAGAGCAACGTTGCTGTGAAGCAATCTGGAGACAATTCAGGGAAAGTCCAAGCCAACGTCCAGAATAAGCCTGTGCAGCCCAAAGAGTCCGGAGGAAGGAGTCAAGGAAAGAGGAAAGAAGCGGGCAAGTGGAAGTCGAGAATTCCGAGCTACAACGAGTACACTCCGCTAAACGCCCCACTTGAGAACATTTACCTATCCACATGCAATACTTTTCAGTATAGAAAACCACGTCCGAAAGAATCGACTGAAGAACAGAAACGGACTGGGAAGTATTGCCGCTTCCATGAGACCTATGGACACAACACGGAAGAATGCAGACACCTACATGACGCTATCGAGAAATTGATCAGACAAAAGAAGTTGCAAGAATTTGTGAAGGATCCGCAGGAAGGAGGACAGGGAACGTCCGACCCAGGTCGTGCACCAGCTCCACGTCATCCAGAGGAACCTGCCCGAACTGTTGGGAGACTGGTTATAAATACAATTATCGGCGGACCTCATCCCGCAGATAAGAACTGGCAAGAGATGGAGCGATATGCGAGCTCCTTGAAGCATGCGGATTTCGAGTGCTGTTCAAACGTAGAGGACGGGGCCCCTGCTAAGCAGCAGCGCGTGATGACAGACGATATTGTGTTCAGAAACAGAGACGCTGATCAGATAGAGGCTCCGACCATCGATCCCATGGTCATATCTGCAACAATCGGACCAGCGTATGTAAAAAGAATCTTGATTGATTGTGGAAGTTCAGTCAACATCATCTTCAAGAAGGCATATGATCAGATGAAGCTAGAGACAAAAGACTTGAAACCATCCAAAGCTCGTATCCACGGTTTTAACGGCGCTGCGACTGATGCAGTGGGATATGTCGAGTTACCAGTTGAACTGGGACAAGGCGAGCGTCGGAGGGTACGAATTCTACCCTTTGTAGTTTTGGATGTGGACTCTCCATACAATGTTTTCTTGGGTCGGCCGGCCCTGGCTGAATTTAGGGCGGCACTAGCCCCGTGGTGCTTGACTTTGAAGTTCCCAACTGACAAAGGAGTAGGCATTGTTCACGGAGACCAAGCAGCTGGTCGTTCTTGTTATGTGGCCGAGCTCCGTGAAGCTCACCGGAGGGAAAAAGGAAAGGGTACGGACAATCCTGTCCGCATCCTCAACGCGAATAATTGACAAGTAGTGCCCGAGCCCTGGCTCGGGCATAATTCTCGGATCTACGGAGATATAGATCCGAGAGACGACGATGAGAAACCCAGGGAAGAGAAGGCGGCACCGGCTGAATTAACAATCGACATTTCAGTTAGCCGTGACGACCCTTCGCGAATACTGAAAATCGGGTCACAGTTAAGCCCCGCAATGACAGAAGACCTTAGCGACTTCCTCCGAGCAAACCTCGATGTTTTCGCCTGGACGCATTCTGATATGTGTGGGATTTCTCCCGCCATCACAAGTCATATGTTGAACATAGACCCGAAATACGTCCCAGTCAAGCAAAAGAGGAGAGGAATGGATCCAGAGAGATCCGCCGCTCTTGGAGAGGAGGTGGACAAACTCAAAGCAAATGGGTTCGTCCGCGACGCCCTCTACCCAGAGTGGGTCTCCAACCCTGTGCTAGTAAAAAAGGCAAATGGGAAATGGAGGACTTGCGTAGACTATTCCGACTTGAACAAAGCATGCCCTAAGGACAGTTTCCCGTTGCCTAGGATCGATCAGTTGGTCGATTCCACAGCAGGACACGAATTATTGTCATTCATGGATGCGTACTCAGGGTACAACCAAATCCCAATGCATATTCCGGACCAAGAACACACCAGCTTCGTTACAAATGTCGGGCTGTATTGCTATGTAGTGATGCCCTTTGGATTAAAGAACGCTGGAGCAACTTACCAACGTCTGGTGAATCGAATGTTCAAGGACCAACTGGGCAAAACCATGGAAGTCTATGTGGATGACATGCTCGTGAAGTCACGGCAGTCAAACGACCACATCCAAGACTTAGCTGAAATGTTTAACATACTCAGGTCCTATGGAATGAAGATCAACCCGCTGAAGTGTTCTTTCGGCGTTGCATCAGGGAAGTTTTTAGGATTCATCGTCAACGCTAGGGGAATCGAAGCCAACCCAGAAAAGATCCAAGCCATTCGAGACGTACAAGCACCCAGGACTATAAAGCAAGTACAGAGCCTGAACGGGAAAGTGGCTGCGCTAAGTCGGTTTATATCCAAGGCAACTGACAAGTGCATCCCATTCTTCGACATAATAAAGAAAGGAAAGAGGAATTTTGAATGGACGTCTAGCTGCGAGGAAGCTTTCCAGAACCTGGTAAGGCATCTAGAGAGCCCGCCGATGCTATCTAAACCCGTTGACCATGAGATGCTGTACGTTTACTTGGCTATATCCCCTCATGCGATAAGCGCAGCTTTGGTCCGTGAGGAGGATCGAGTCCAGAAGCCGGTATATTATGTTAGCAAGCGTTTAACGGGGGCGGAGAAGAATTACCCTAAAATTGAGAAATTGGCTTATTGCTTGGTGATTGCGTCACGCAAGCTACGCCCATACTTTCAAGCGCATTCAATCGGCGTTTATACCGATCAACCCCTGAGGCAGGTACTTCAGCGACCAGAAACTTCTGGAAGATTGCTAAAATGGAACATCGAGTTGAGCCAATTCGATATTGCGTACTTACCACGGAGAGCTATCCGAGGGCAAGCGTTAGCAGACTTCATCGCTGAATTTACCATGCCCATCAAACCGGACGATCACGACATCATTTCCCCCATACGATGGAAGTTATACACTGACGGTGCATCAAATGACCGTTGCTCCGGCGCGGGCGTAGTTCTCATAACTCCGGAAAACCGATCAATCTGTTATGCCCTGAAGCTCGATTTTCCAGCTACGAACAACGAAGCTGAATATGAAGCATTGATCGCTGGCCTGAAGCTTATCAAAGAACTCGGAATCAAATCGATCGAAATCTTTTGTGACTCGCAGTTAGTGGTATACCAAGTGCGAGGAGACTACCAAGCGAAAGGACGAAAGCTTGCTCCGTACCTCGTTCAGGTCCAGGAACTACTATCAAATCTTGAGCGTTATGACATTTCGCACGTCCCGCGAGAACAAAACAAAGAAGCCGACTTGTTGGCTAAGTTCGCAAGTACCGACGACGTTCAGCAAATGGGATTATATCCCGTGGAAGTCTTGCATGCCCCGAGTACGGGCGAGATGAAAATCGATCTTGTGTTGGAAACAGAGATCGAGAGGGACTCGTGGATAACCCCATTCAAACTGTACCTGACAACTGGGGCTTTACCAGAAAGAAGAAGCGAAAGACGACAGGTCCTTCGAAAGGCTGCGCGGTACGTAATGCAGGACGGATCCATGTACCGGAAAGGATTCTCAATCCCATTACTACGATGCATCGCTCATGATGAAACAAAGCGAGTCTTGAGGGAAGTCCACGAAGGGGAATGCGGCGACCATACTGGGGGGCAAACGCTAGCAAAGAAGATCCTCCGCTATGGGTATTACTGGCCTACCGTAAACCGGGACGCCGCGGACTACGCAAGAAAATGCGACAAGTGTCAGAGATATGCAAAAATCCCGAGGGCTCCGTCAACGGAACTCACACAAATGATCAGCCCTTGGCCATTCGCGATCTGGGGAATCGACATAATCGGCTCTTTGCCTCTATCCAAAGGTGGTGCGAAATACGCAATAGTAGCGGTCGACTATTTCACGAAATGGGCTGAGGCAGAACCTTTGGCCACTATCACCTCTAAGAAAGTCATTAATTTCGTTGTACGAAACATCATATGCCGCTTTGGTCTTCCACGCACCATCATTACAGATAACGGAACGCAATTCGAAAGTAGAGAGTTCAAAGAGTTCTGTCTAAAGTACGGCATCGAGAAAAAGTTCGCTGCCGTTGCACACCCAAAAGCTAACGGACAAGTCGAGGCCGTTAACAAGATAATCAAGTCCATACTAAAGAAGCGTCTGGAGAAGGTTGGAGGCAAGTGGGTAGATGAACTCCCGACGGCATTATGGGCATATAGGACTACCCACAAGTCCGCGACCGGCCACACTCCGTTCGCCTTGGCATACGGTTCTGAAGCCGTGATACCCGTGGAACTTGAAGTTCCATCGCACCGAGTGACATACTATGACCCCAAGACGAACCAAAACCTCTTGCTGGAATCACTGGACTGCGTCGACGAAAAGCGCGAAGAAGCTGAGTTAAGGGCGGCGGCGCACAGACATCGAGTCAAGCGCTACTACGACGGCAGAGTCCGCCCAAGGATCTTTGATGTGGGTGATCTCGTTCTGAAACGAGTCTTCCCAGTACCATCACGCATGAATCCCAGCTGGGAAGGTCCATATGCCATTGAACGGAAGCTTGGAGAAGGAACATTCAAGCTAGCGACCGTTGATGGCACGACACTCCCCCGAGCATGGAACAGTGAACATTTGCGGCACTATTACATTTAGCATGTTTCCCTTTCTTGTTATAGACATTATTGTTTTCTGCATGTTTCCATTCAATAATGACTTAGTTTCCTTTTGAAGTTGTAATCGAACAGTTTAGTTGATTTTCATTAATAAAGGCTTGAAGCCACATTTTCTATGAAGTTTCTGTATCTCTCAATCGAGTGATAAATTACATTATTCTGTGCGGCGTACAGACTCATACAAACGATTTCCAATCTCCGAATCCCCAGAGTGCGGAGCGGAGTACTCTAAGTCCCCAGAGCGCGGACTAGAGTATAAACGATTTCCAATCTCCGAATCCCCAGAGTGCGGAGCGGAGTACTCTAAGTCCCCGGAGCGCGGACTAGAGTATAAACGATTTACAATCTCCGAATCCCCAGAGTGCGGAGCGGAGTACTCTAAGTCCCCAGAGCGCGGACTAGAGTATAAACGATTTACAATCTCCGAATCCCCAGAGTGCGGAGCGGAGTACTCTAAGTCCCCAGAGCGCGGACTAGAGTATAAACGATTTCCAATCTCCGAATCCCCAGAGTGCGGAGCGGAGTACTCTAAGTCCCCAGAGCGCGGACTAGAGTATAAACGATTTCCAATCTCCGAATCCCCAGAGTGCGGAGCGGAGTACTCTAAGTCCCCAGAGCGCGGACTAGAGTATAAACGATTTCCAATCTCCGAATCCCCAGAGTGCGGAGCGGAGTACTCTAAGTCCCCAGAGCGCGGACTAGAGTATAAACGATTTACAATCTCCGAATCCCCAGAGTGCGGAGCGGAGTACTCTAAGTCCCCAGAGCGCGGACTAGAGTATAAACGATTTCCAATCTCCGAATCCCCAGAGTGCGGAGCGGAGTACTCTAAGTCCCCAGAGCGCGGACTAGAGTATAAACGATTTACAATCTCCGAATCCCCAGAGTGCGGAGCGGAGTACTCTAAGTCCCCAGAGCGCGGACTAGAGTATAAACGATTTACAATCTCCGAATCCCCAGAGTGCGGAGCGGAGTACTCTAAGTCCCCAGAGCGCGGACTAGAGTATAAACGATTTCCAATCTCCGAGTCCCCGGAATACGGGGCGGAGTACTCTAAGCCCACGGAGCGCGGACTAGAGTATGAACAGTCTTAAGTCTCCATGTCCCCGGAGCACAGTGTCAGCAAACCAAATAAAGACAAGAGAATCATCCAAACAAGAAGAAACTGAAATTTTATTCGATAAAGTCCAAAATAGGGATACAAGATCACTCCTACAAAATTCGGGTCTGTACAAACTACAAGTTATGAAAGGTAGAAACTATTACGAACTTAAGCAAAAGACTTGTTGAACAAGTACATCGATCATTTCTTCGACTTCTTTTTCTTGTCCGCCTTCGGTGTCTCCGACGACTCCTCTCCCTCACGTTTCTTCTTGGACTTTTTGCTTGCTAGAGAGACGGAGTCGGGAGTAGGAGACGGAACATCTAATGGTTTGGACCTGCCCGGGAGAATGATTTTCAAAGGTCTATTCCGCGGGTCAGTAAGTTCCAGGACTTCGGATTCAACCTTGACTTTGACCTTTCTCTTCTCCTCGTCGGCAAGACGATCCTTCATGCTCATCTCTGAAGTATGCTCAGAGGCGCCAGTGATTTTAACTTCGTCGCTTCCTTCGGCCGGAGACGAGGTGTCAAGTTTGTCATCATTGAGCGCCCCGATCACTTGAGCGTCTGGGCCGGGAGTCACCTCTGCGTGAGCAGCGTCGCTTGTTTTCCCCGCTTCCTCCTTGGCGTCGTCGCTCCTCGGAGTTGGCTCAGTGTCAGAACAACCTGTGAGAAATATAAGAAGTGGGCATTAGAACAAATAACCACTGTTGAAAAATGACGGGATCACTTCGATTTCTAGAGAAAGAAGAATATCCTACCAGGATCAGGTTGACTGTCGGTGGCGCGCGGGGTTTCACCCTCCAGGATAGGTGACAGCACATGAACGCCAAGCCCGGGATCTTCGGGATCATAACTGGCGTGTTGCTCGAATGGATCAAGCGTCGACCGACCGGCCGATTGGGCAGCATAAGGAGCGGCAATGTGAGGAGTAGTAGTGTCGGCCTCTGACGGGCCAGCCTCGTTGTTCTTCTCTTTCGAAGGGGAAGAGCCTTTGCCATAGAGAGCCAATGCTACGGATAAATCCGATGGCTCATTCCCCCTCAGGAACTCCTTCACCAGTGCATCCTCGTCAATTTCTTCGGAGCCTGATTCAACTTTCTTGATCTTTATCAGAGTCTCCCATGCCTCAGCCAGGGATTCATGGTAGCCGTCGCCCAAGAATGTTAGGTCGCGATGCATAAGGACGCGGGCTCCGTACTCGGCAATCAACGGGTCAAACATACTTTTGACCTCTTCCCTGCCAGCCTCTGCGGCCGCCTCAAGGCGAGAATCAAGCTCCTCCTCAGCCATTCTTTTACCCTCCTCACGGGCTTCATCCTTCATTCTCTCGACCCCGGCAAGTTCACCGTCGAGCTTTGCCTTGAGGAGCCGGGTAGCAACAATCTCATCGCAATACCGCTGTGATTCTTCCTGAGCGGCTATTTTGTCTTCTTTCTCCTTGGAGAGTTGTTCTTTCAGTTCTTTGACTTGAATAGCGAGCGCGTCCCTTTCTTTTTGAACAGAGTCTTTTTCTAGGGCAAGGGCGCCGCTGCGCTGGACTGCTTCATCAAGCTCCTTTTTGTGAGCCACCTCTAAGCGAGTAACTGCCTCGGCAGTATCTTTTGCGCCTTGTTCAGCGGCTTCTAGCTTTAACTTATAAGAGGCGAGTTCTTCGTCTTGGAGTTTAATGATTTTCTTGTCGCTGTCAGCCTCCAGATTCAGACGGTCAATCTCGTGTTGACGCTCAACAGATACTTCTGAGATCTTCTCCACCAAGTGCACGAATGCGTCATGTTGAACATAGACGTCATTGTTGCAGGCAATCGCACTTTGCTTCACGTGCCCAGGAATGTGATGGATGGCCGGGAGGAATTTCAAACCGTCAAAACAAATCTTCGGAAACTTGGCCTTAAGGTCGACCATCTTTTCCGCAACGGTTGGGTCCACGGCAGGAGCAGGAGGAGGAGGCTTAGGGAATTCCGTTCTCTTACGCGGCTCTCGAACTTGCCTCGTACTCGATGAACTGGAATGTTGTTCTCGAGCGGCATCAGACTGATAACCCTTCTGCAGAGACTTCTCTTTATCCGGCTCAGTTGTAGGAGGAAGGTCACGGGACTGAGAAGATTGATAGTGCGCTTTCTTGCGATGAGACGACTCACGCGGACGACTGTCCCTATCCTCATAATCACCTCGGTCCCGGCGTCTGCCTGAACCGGAATCCCGACCGGAGTGATGAAATATTGAAGACCCCTGAAGGCGATCAAGTCCGTGGGAGCGGCCCATATCACCTGCAAAGAAGGAAGATAACAACGAATTAAGGAGAATTCACGAATTAAAAAGACTTGAAGTATGTTATGGAATGCGCATGTGCGTGTGTGTCCTAAGTGTTCCCCCCGACGGACCCGTTCGTTTATCTTTGCTAATCGGAGTATCATCTCTGTGAGCCGGGAGTTGAACTCCTACGTTGCCTCTAGCGGGCGAGGAGAATTTGAGAGCTTCAGGATCATCGAACCCGTAATTAAGTATGTCTTCGGGAATGGAGAGGTTCGAGAGACCCCTCAGAGAACTCTCCAGATGCTGTGAAGAAGCCTCTTTCTCAAGAGGGATAGGCGTAGATTTTGAGGTGTCGCCAATTTTCTCTTTCTGAACCGAATATTTCAGCTTTTTCTTTCCCTTCGAAGGGGAGGATGACGTCTCAATATCCTGAACTTCGATTGCCGGATTCCAAGCAGGACCCACGTCCTCGCCCTGAGTGTCGGGTGCATCACCCTCTCTACGCTCGCCTTCTTCGTGCGCGACGGAAGCGCGACGCGACGACGGGCCGGCAAGTTTTTTCCCTTTACCGGATGGAGGTTTGGGAATTGTAACGCCTTCTGGAAGGCTGACCCGACGATCAGGAGCTAGCAAGCCGAACCCCGACAGCGATTCGTTTGAAATGATAGCTCGAATATCTCGGTCCTCGGCCGGGAGAGCTCTAATCGCGTCAACAGCATCAGAATATCCTCGGCCTTCCGGACGCGGGTTAATACCTGAAAAGATGAGATGAGGAGTTAGGAAAAAAGAACATGACTCCCATTAAGTACAAGTAACGGTTCAGCAGAGAGACTTACTGCCTTCAACCCATCTCCTAGCGAAACCAGACGGGCATCGCACATAGAACCATTCCTGTTTGTACAGGGCGAACTTGCTACAGGCCCCCGTCAAGATCTGGCACTTGTGATACGGCTCGAGGAAGATGAAGGAGGGGCTATCTTTCCGTCTCTTGAACATGTAAATGTATCGAATATCACCGGGGGTTGGAGGTCTGGAGAAGACAGCCATGAAGAGTAAATAAGTCCCGTACAGGAACGCATGACCATTCGGGTGCAGCTGCGACGGAGCGATATCTATATACTGCAGCACATCCCGGAGAAATAGGTTAAACGGAGGCACGCTGCCCATCCAGCACATGAACTTGTTGCAGGCCGTGTACCCGACCGGGGGCAAGTGAGGGCGGTCGTGTCTCGAAGGAACTAACACGTCAGTGAAGGGAATTCCGTGAATGGAACATATCCGTCGCAGAGCGGCCTCGTTGATCCTCGAGGCTTGAGAATCGACCGGATTGTCCAATAAGATGGTTGACTCTAGAGCATCGGGCGCCAGATTATGAGCGGGAGAGATTGACGGATTGGAAGCATCTGCGGCTCCTTGCTTTGCTGACGGCCCAGGCCTGTCAGATACGGTGGCAGAACTAGATTTTCCTGACATCCCGAATAAATAGTGAACCTGGCTAAATGCTTGAGAAAGCTATACTTGAAAAACGTTGAGCGTTAGAATCAGCATCACGAATTTTCCCCCCACGTGGTGTGTGAACTAGTGCAGGCAATTGTGTAAAGACAACAATAAAGATATAATAATTAGCTTCGGATCATCGCCTTCGAAGACCGTCATCGCTGACCGTCTCAAAAGCCCGCCTTGAGGTGGTTACAGTTTCAGGTTCAAAAGACATATGATTTCTAGAGTGAACGGCCCAAGTGTAGTTTAACATTTATACTGATCGACATTTTAGTAATATTCATCGTCCTAAGTAAAGTGTTCGACAATTGTATTGTTCGGCATGTAAGGTGTTCGGCAATTACATTGTTCGGCATGAAAAGTGGTCGGCAATTGTATTGTTCGGCATATAAGGTGTTTGGCAATTACATTGTTCGGCATGAAAGGTGTTCGGCAATTGTATTGTTCGGCATATAACATTGTTCGGCATGTTAAGTGTGCGCCAATTGTATTGTTCGGCATATAACGTGTTCGGCAGTTATATTGTTCGGCATGAAAATTGTTCGGCAATTGTATTGTTCGGCATATAACATTGTTCGGCATGTTAAGTGTGCGCCAATTGTATTGTTCGGCATATAACGTGTTCGGCAATTATATCGTTCGGCATGTCAAGTGTTCGGCAATTGCATTGTTCGGCATGTGAAATGTTCGGCGTTTAGGCATTGTTTGGCTTTGTTTCGTTCGGCTCAATTATAGGTCGACCTGTTGGTGGGCGTTCGGCCTAGCCTTGCCCGGCTGAAGTACCGTTCGGCAACTGACCGTCGCACCGACCGGCACATGACCACATGCGCCGGAGCAGCGAACGGCGCCATTAACCTCTCCAACACCTCTCATTCTTTTTCTTCCCCTTTGACCTCGATCCAACACGAGGAGACTAAGGCAATACAGACAAGATACCAAAAACCTCTACACGACTTCGTTCGAACATCTCGTTTGAGTTTACGATGAAAAATACCTAAGTGTGCAGATCGAAGATTGGGACGAAGAAGTTAAGTCTCGAATTCGGACGATTGAACAAGATTGTGAGAACGGAGGAAATAAGAAGTAAAAGGAGAAAAGGAAGAGAAGGGACTGGTTTTATAGAGGGGAATGGAGGAAGTCGAAGGGGCTATATCCGGTAGAACCGGTCAATACCAGAGTGCTCGGCATTAAGGTGGAGTGACGTTCGGCACGCTAAGAACGTTCGGCTCAGAACGTGTCGTTCGGCATCCCAAGCTTGTTCGTCTCGCACCTCCCTTTGCTAGCATTCTCGAGAGGGTACCTCCGAGGTAGATTGTACCAGATTCAAAGCGCATCACGTTCGGCCACGCAATACACTTTGGGGGGCAAGTGTTTCCTGGGGATTTGACCAGGCAACTAGTACTCGGCATCAGAGAGTGTCCGGCATCCAGGAATGTTCGGCGAAGCAACCATCATCCATGTGTACTCGGCGTAGTACTCGGCGTCCTTAGTATCCGGTGTCCAGGAGTGTTCGGCATAATACTCAGCAGTGTTCGGCATCGAGACTACTCGGCGTAGTACTCGGCAGCAAGGGTACTCGGCACCAAGTAGTGTTCGGCATCAGCTGGCGCTCGGCGTACCACAGTACTCGGCATCAAGGCTGTTCGGCATCAAGACTGCTCGGCGTACCACAGTACTCGGCATCAAGGCTGTTCGGCATCAAGACTGCTCGGCATGCAAGACTGCTCGGCATACCAGAGTACTCGGCATCAAGGCTGCTCGGCATACTAGACTGGTCGGCATACCAGAGTACTCGGCATCAAGGCTGTTCGGCATCAGGGCTGTTCGGCATACAAGGTCGCTTGGAATCAAGGCTGCTCGGCATACAAGAGTACTCGGCATCCTATGGTGTTCGGCGTAACACTCGTCATCCAGGAGACGTTCAACACAACTAACCAGCACACCGTTCGGCATAGAAGGAATGGTTCGGCGGAACTCGTTCGGCGAACCTTGCTCGGCATACGGCGACCACAGTACTCGGGCTGGAACGTTCGGCAATCAGCCCACTTGGGAAGTCCAGCCCATCTTTGCCTATAAATAGAGGGGCAGGGTCACAGTGAAATGGATCCTTTTTTGGGAGAGCAAATACGGGGAGACTCTGCCATTTTCAAGACTCATCTTCTCTACTCAAACACCTTCATTCAAGCATTTGATTCACGAATTGTATTTGTAATCAATCAATCATAAAGGAAATCAATAAAGTTGAGCAAAGTGGACGTAGGCAATTACGCCGAACCACTATAAATTTGGTGTTCTTACTTTCTGCACTTGAATTAAGGTTGTCTTCTCTGTTTAATTGCTTTCATCACTTATATCTCTACACAATCTTTCTGAACGAGGTTAGTGACCAATTTTGGTGCTAACAGCTATGTACTAGATATGCGATAGATAATGAAATTAAAGATGCGGTAGCTATGTAGTTGAATTTTATTGTAAGACCTTGGAAGTGTAAATAAATAAAATTTATTATAAAATGTTAAAACTAACATTAAAAATGGATGGTGGTGTAATGCTAATGCAACCGATAATGTTAAAAATGTAACAATAAGACGAACATGTGGTGTAAGGCCTAAGAGGCAACTTATAACGTTGAACACAACGTTATTTTATAAAAGCGGTGATGTAAGGCGTAGTTGGTAATCAAATGTCTGAACACGATAATATATTCAGAAGTGATTGTATACGACCTAAGTAGCAACCAAATGTCTAAACATGACAAATTTGGAAGAGATGATGTAAGGCCTAAGTGGAAGCCAAACGTCTAAACATGACATTATAACCATTTGTGTAAGGCCTAAGTGGAAACCAAATGTTTAAACACGACATTATGTTCTACAATGATGGTGTAAGGCCTAAGTAGAAACCAAATGTTTAAACACGACATTATGTTCTACAATGATGGTGTAAGGCCTAAGTGGAAACAACATGTCGAAACATGACATTAGTTAAGTGAGATGGTGTAAGAATTCTAAGACAACACATCATGTTAAAACTCAACATTACTATGAACGATAAGATAAGGCATGAGTGAGAACCTAGGAATGATGATAATACAACATAGTCCATGATATGATGCTACGAATAATGCATCCTTTTGGTTCAAATGGTGATTATGATTATGATTCATGCTATTTTGTTCATTATACATGATATAAAAGAAATGATGAAGATTGAATTAGTGAGTGGAAAACCCGTTCCACTAGGCAACGTTGTAACGTCCCACATTTGCAGGCCCAAAATTAACCGCTATAGATGCTACAGTCATCTATAGTTATTATTTTCGATGACCAAATGCAGTAATGTTAGATACATTGATATACCAGAAAAACATGGATATGAAAAAAATTTAAACTCAATTTTAAAACAAATTTCTCATTCCATTTCAAATCGCATTTTAGATTCATTACATAATCCCAATTCGTAAACCACGTTCTAAGAAATATAATTATTACAAATTACACTAAGAGAGACATATAAAGATGCCCCCTTGGTTGATCAAGTCTAAATATAGGCACTAAACAACTTTGCCATTACATCCAATTACGCAGCGGAATCAAATAGAAAGAACTCCTAATAGCTAGCTTGCCTGAAAACCTTAACTCTCAAACTACTCAAAATCAATTGAGCACCCGAAAGTTTAAGAGGAAAACATAAACTTCAAGTCGAACAAAAAGTCTGGTGTGAATAATAACCTACCATCTCAAACCATATAGATATCTAGTGAGACCACGCCGCTTAGCGGAACGGGTTTCACCTCACTAATATCTTAACTCAATTTATAATAACCATATATTGTGCACCTGCATCTGCAATGGTTAAGACATAACATAATCGAATGTATCATGATGATATGCAAACATGCAATATGCTTTGGGCTTCCCATCCCCATTCCTCTGACTATCTGTCTCAAGTTAGTTTCTAGGGTCACTATTAACCTATTAGTTTTCATGGGCTGACTAATAACCTATTCAATTTTTTATGGATTTCATATCCACTTTCATAGTTTTCATGGGATCACTATTAACCTATTGGTTTCTACCAATACTATTATCCAATCATAGTTTTCATGAGATCACTATGAACCTATTAGTTTGGAAATAGTTTTCATGGGATCACTAAGAACCTATTGGCCCCGACCAATAACAATTTCCATCGCATAGTTTTTATGGGCTTACTAAGTACCTGTCTAAACCAATAATCCTTTGATCAGTCTTGCGCATCCTATATTCTAGTCTTTCTAACCTCCTGGATGCAATTCTACTCATACATGAGTTAAATTCAATATACATTCACTACAGGTTCAACCTAGCCTGTTATTCTGCCCTTAACACTCCAAAATACAGTTATAAGTTAATAATGAAGTGAATACAAACATACATGATAACTGATCGAATAACAAAACAACATAAACATTCATGGTTAAATTCCTCATAATCATTTTTCTAATGAAATATTGTTAATAACCTTAACACGCTATCTTTAGCAAGGAAAGCTTTCTTTAAAATTTCGAAGTTAAATGCCATTTCAAAACTTTTTTACATTTCCAGGGGTTTTATTTAAAAATGAGATTGGGTTCTCAATTTGAAAACCAAGGCTTTCGACTATATCCTTTGGATCATTGTGACATCATAAGTTACTCTCTGTCACTCTCCCTTTCGACTTCATAGAGCAACCAAGCCCTCCGTCCCCTTCCATTTAATTAATGGTTTTGAAATGAGTGGCTATGCCCCTTTTGGCACTCTACTCTAGCGACAGTACCTTTCAAATTCATTACTTAAAATTTTGGGCATCCTCTTTCAAAACCATGAAATATATCTTTCGAACACTTGGAAACATTCCTTTCGAAACACTTAAAAACATACCTTTCGAAAGCATTGAGGTTCAAGTTAGAATTTATGGAAGCATAGCTTAGAAACCAATGAAAAGTATCACTTTCGAAACCATTTATTGAAAACAAAACAAACTTCAATCATGCCCAAAAGGTATTGGAATGGCACCCACCCTTTCGCAAGTATAAGTTGAAAGAAAAGCAGCTTCATTTGTTGCGAAAGGGTATCAATTCGAAACCCTACCCTCTGAACTCATTGATTTAAATAGTTATAAAAGCTGCTTCTAACTAAGGTAGAAGTATTAGTGCGGCAGCATGGGTATCGAAGGGGTTCAAAAGTGGCAACCCTTTCAAAAGCTTACTTTTAGAACAAGGGCGGGTCAATGGGTTCGAAAGCAAATAAAAGCGGCTTCAACCCTTTCGCAAGTATGCCTTTGACACCATTCTTTCCTTCCGCCTTTCTCCAATACACTACGCACCAAATGCTTGATACGATGTGCATTGGTTTCGAATGGACGTGAAAGGTTACAATTGGGAGTACGGTGGTGAAAGCAAGCATGGTAAGTGGCAAAGTTGTAATTCGCTGTAAAACTGATTTTATGCTTTTTAAGGTAATTTCTTTTTTCCTAACCCCTTATTTTTTCAATTTTCTATTGGATAACAAAACCTTTATAAAATTCTTTTCAAAATTTGTTGCCGCATGTAATTCCCAATGCTCCAATATTTAATTAAGAATTATTAACTACCCCTTTGTATTTAATTAATCATTAAATATTAGTCTTTCTAATTAAATCCAAACATACCCAAATCTCTTGAGAAAAATCTCAGAAATTCACAAAAATCCAAAATGATAATATCTTTATCATATAAAATTTTCAGCCTGAAAATAATTAATTAATTCCTTAAATTAATTAAAACCCGAAATATCACTTCTTTAACTCAAAAATTCATAATAAATTATCCATACCTTGGAATATTATGAAAATTTAAATCCATCTCCAAAACAATGTTTTACATAACATGTTTAGTAATCATGGCATTTGGAAATCATTTTGCACGATTTTATCCTTAAAACCGAACTATATTATTCCACAAAATCCTTGTTTAAATTATAACATGGCATTTAAATCAAAACATATCATCGTTCATCCAATCATACTGATTTAAACCTCTAACCCGGATTAAAACATTCAAGATGACTTATATGAGACGGTTTATATAATTATCCACCTTGTTTGAAAAGGAACTTGAGATTTGTTCTTGCTTTAATCTTCCTATCTTGAATCTTAGCCTCTAAATGGATTTTATGCTCCTCTTCTTCTTAGGGTTATGGATGACCTTAAACTCTCTTTGTTTATGTTTTTGCTTTATGAAAATGTGAATGAGAATGTGGTAAGGTTTTTAGGGGTTATGGTATGCGGCTATTCCCATATTGCCCTAGCCTTATTCTCTTAGGTTTTTTAAGTCGTAACCCTTTTTCATTAATTAATTTAGTTAAGGCACGACCTTAATTGGTTTTCAAATCTCAATTCCATTGTCACTCTAGTCTCTACATTATTCTATTTAATTTATCTAATCAAATCTCCTGAATAATGCTACTTAAAATTAGGGGTGTTACAGATGTGGTCTCACTATGTTTTGTATTAGGATAAAGTATTACTCATACCGAGCTTTATGTTTGATCGTGTTTTTGTTATTTTTCTCTCATAAACTCAAGGGTACACATTTAAGCAGGCCGAATTTATAGGTTTAGATAGGTAAGCTTAAGGACAAACAAAAGACTTCGAAGATTAAGCGGGAGGCTTAGCAGATAATAAAGTTTGTTTTAATTTCTACTGTTAGAAAACCAGATTATATATAACCGGTTGAATGTTTATGTCGGCATCCTCATATGTCGGCCACGACACTATTATCTATATTTTTATTGATTCCTATGTAGGCATGAATTGGGAAATGAAAAATATAAACATAATTTTATGTAATGAAAATTATTTAGCTACTATGTTTACTTAGTATTGTTGAAAAAAATGATCTCATTTTGTTGCTTGAAAATAATGCCGGTAATGTACAGCACCACCATCATTCATTTTTAGGTCTCGAAATGGAGGATGTTACAACTTGGTATTATAGCTTATGTTAGAGGATTTTTAAGTAAACAGAGCTAAGCAAAAATCTAGTAAGAACCTGATAATAGAAACCGAACACCATGGGGAAGGAAATACGCTCTATATATATCCCTCTACTATTTTTTTCACTCTCTTACTTCCATTTCTTACGAGAACTTGCTTGCGTAGAAAGTAAAAATGGAGACAAGAAGCAGACGATTGACGTGAGGAGGTGGTAGGGCATGCGTTAGTAAGGAAACTACAAGTATGCAGACCAACGGTTAAGGAAAGGAGCAGACCAGAACAAAACCACAAATGTGAACATTCAGATGCTGGCTCTTGTAGTTGGAAATATGGATGCAAACTCACTTTTTTAGGTTTTTATAGCAAACTTAGTGCAAAGCTCAATAGCAAGTGCCACCGCAAGCTTTAAATGTGCTGGGAGTCTGGTGAGGCTGTTAGGGATAATTTTTCCAAGATGAATCAAGATTTTCGAAGTCTTGGATGAGAAAATTTTCATGCGATGAAATAGGCATTGGAGGCAAGTGATTGATTGTGAATGTGTGACCAAATTTGTGGAGATTTAGGATTTACTATTGCCAAAAGGTGAGGTTGGTAATTTGATAGTTGAAGGGTTTAACAAGTATTTGGTGGGATATTATGATGGTTGAAGTTCATGAGCAAGAAATTAATTGGGAAAGGTTGAAGGAGATGTTTGAGGAGAAATTCATTCTGGGATCAGAGTTAACATTGATGTTCTCAGGATTTGTTTGGCTATGGGAGTATGACCATGCTAGAGTATTTATAGAAGTTTAATGTTTTGTCCAAGTATGGGACCGATCTGACCAAGACACCAAAGAAGAAGGTCAAGAAGTTTATCTTGGGATTAAGGCTAGGGCTAAGTGATAGGACAATGTCTCATCTGGCACTTTCATCTAATGAGATAATGTACATAAGGAGGAAGAATGTGTGACTGACTACCAAAGAGGATAAGAAGAAAAAGTTCACTCCATACTATATGGATAAAAGCAGAAGGGAAAAGCCCAAGAAAGGAGAGCACATAAAGATGTTTCTAAGGCCCCTTACTATAACTATGGGCAGAAGGGGTATTATGCATCTAAGTGCTTGAAACAAATCAGGTAGACAAGGTCAACTGCCAAAACTATGATAAGCCATGACATAAGAAGTAGCATTGATCTTATCTAAAACCGGCAAAGGTGTTTTCTATGGAGTGACCAACAGCGGGACCATCTGTTGAGGAAAAAGAAAAGGGTATGGTGCTTGGAGGTACGATTTTGATTTTCAGTATTTCAGTTTGAGTTTTATTTGATACTAAGGAAATAGACGGTAAGACCCATATTTTACGTATCGGTAGATCATAAATATTATTATTTAATTCACTTCAGGTGGAATGACATTATAATTTTGGGAAATGTCTACTAGAGACATTTTCCGTCTTTAGAATTTTTATCAAACAGTTTTGTATCACCCCATATTTTTTAGTAACATTATTTAAGATATTTAATTAGTTATATTAAGTAAAATAATGTAAGTTGATTAGGGGATTGAGATTTGTGATTAATAAGGGGTAGCCATGCCATGTTAATGTGTAAATCAAAACGAGATAACATGAAATAAAATAGACAAAGGATATAAGTAAAGGAAAAAGGGGCTTCCTAATACCCAAAGCCCTTAGTCGTGTATCATCACTTTCATTTCATTTACAAAAATCAAAACTAAGTAGAGGCCGACCACCATTTTCAATAGCAAGAGAAAGAAAGATAAAGGGGAAGCTTAACCAACATCAAATTTATTTCAAATCTCAAACTCTTTAATCTCAAGCTAAGGGAATAACGACTACATCTCATTTTCTTATAGTTTTTGGTTTTAAGGTTAATCCGAACTTATTTTGCATTATTATGCCATATTTTGAATGATTAAATGTTTATATATGCTTGTTGATGATTTAGGCTTGTTCATATAGATTTTATGATATGTTTTAATGTAAAAACCCTATTAAATGACATCCAAATGCCTTGCAATATTAGATATAGACCAGAAATGATATTTTAGATATGGCTTTCAATTTTCATAATTTTCTGAATTAATGTGGATTTTATATTAATTTTCTAGTGAAGAAAATGATTATTTGGGTTTTAATTATTTACAGCTAAATAATTAATTATTTGGGTATGAAATTAATATATGTTAGGAAATATTTTAAATTAGATTTTCTGAAATTTTTGTAGAATTTTCCTAAGTGATTTCATAGATATATAAAATTATTTAAGGTATGGGACTTAGATGTTTTATATATTTATAGAAGGAGAAGGGGTATTTTGTAAATAAAATAGATTGTTTACTTCTGAAATAATTGGCAGCACTTTTAGAAAAGAAAATTTGCAACCAATAAGATTTTGACAAACAAGGCAGGTTAGTTGAAAAATGTTTCTCTTTTAAGTTAAAAACAAAATTCACTTGTTTTTAGCATGTTCCGCCATTTTCGGTACCAGGGGTTTCGACCTAGACGTTTCGCCGCTATTGCTTTCGAAACCAATGCGCATGGTATTAATACAGTTGGTACGTAGCGAACTGGATAGAGGCGGAAGGTATAGGATCGAAACGTCGGGTTCTGAAGGGGTCAAAGCATGCCGTTATTTTAAAATGAAGTAGCGCCTGCTTTGCTTTTGAAGAGTTAGCTTTGGGCTAGGTTGGCTTCCGACCTGGTCAAGGGATTTCAAAGGAATGGTTTCGAATGGGTTGCGCTCTTTTGTTTTACTAGCTGCCGCTTTTCCTACCTTTCGAAGTCAATGGTTTCGGAAGGTATACTTTGTTTTTTAAACTTGGCCACTTCTCCAATGCTTTCGGAAGGGTGGTTTCGACACCATCACTTCTTTGCTTTGGAATGCTTTCGAAAGATAGGCTTTCGACTTAAATGGTTTTAATGACCCTTTTGCTCTGATTGAAGTATAACCCAAATGGTTTTGAAGGAGATGGTTTTAATTGATTTCGAAAGGTGTTTTCCACATGTTTTAAATTGAACTCAAATGCTTTCGAAAGGTTTGTTGTTTACAAAGGTTTGATGCTTTCGAAAGGTTTTAAATGATGGTTTCGAAGCGATGTTTCCCCAATGCTTTCGAAAGGTTTAAAGAAAGGTTTATAAGGGGTGGTTCCCCAATGGTTTCGAAAGGTTGAAAGGAAAGGATTTCCAAAGGTTTCGAAAGGAAATGTTTAAAGGTTTTAAAAGAAAGATGTCTATGGTTTTACAGCTTTCAAAAGAAAGGTTTTTCAAGGGTTTCGAGAGGTTTTGAGAGTGGTTTCAAAAGGAAGGTTTTGGCCTTTCGACCTATGTGAAATAAAGGGTTTTACTTGGTTTCGAAAGATGTGCTTTCAATAGTTTAGAAAGGGGTACTTTCGATGAATTCGAAAGGGGTACTTTCAAAGGTTTAAATGTTTTCATCAACTAAGGTTTGAGTAAAGTATATATATATATATATATATAACATGGCAAGGTGATTTTGAGTAAAGCATAGAGTATATGTATTTTCCTTTTGTGAGTTAGAATTAAAGGTTTTAAATCAGTTTGTAAA
Source organism: Allium fistulosum (assembly GCA_030737815.1). NCBI lineage: Eukaryota > Viridiplantae > Streptophyta > Magnoliopsida > Asparagales > Amaryllidaceae > Allium > Allium fistulosum. The sequence goes on from CM060907.1 coordinate 780,684,143, forward strand.
GGTTTTCAAGGAAAATTTATGGGAAGGTTTTCCTAAGTAAAATGACTTAGATATTAGAATACCAGATGGGACTAGTATAGGGTCGCACCCTATACATTAGCTATTTGTCCCAGCTAATTTTGTCCAAAATTCCAGTGTGTAGGACTTTGTCACAGGTAAGACTAAAATAATGATTACACACAGATGGGGATATATGTTTGTATATAGATAGGTTATTAGTGAGCTCGCAAAACCACTAGGATAAGGTGACCATGGGAGATGTTAAGTTAGGGGTAGACCATCCAAAAAAGAAGTATTTAACAGATAGTTAAGGACAGACCATCCAGAAGAGGTGTGTCTAACAGATGTTAGATTATTTTGATTATATTTTCTGGTAGGCCCGAGTCAGCCAAAGGTTAGTAGTTAGCCAAACAAAACTATAATGTTCGAACAGATAGTTCATTTGTTACCTGATATTTATGTTTACATAATAATGCTTTACAGTTTTAACCAGTTTTGGTTGCAGGATTATGATTTGCAAAAGATATGTTTTAAAAGGATATTAATGAGGGGAAACCCGTTCCGCTAAGCTGCATGGTCTCACTTAATATCAAATAACCGAGATGTATAGTATTATTCACACCAGGCTTTATGTCTGACTCGAAGTTTTTGTTTTCCCCTTAAACTCTCGGGTGCTCAAAATTGATTTGAGTAGGCTGAGTGTTGAGGATCTACAGGTTTTAGTAGGTTGACGAATAAAGCTTCCAGAGATGAGCAGGTGGCTAACGGATAGCTATTTAGGAGTTGTTGTTTTGTTTTTTTATTCCGCTGTGTTGTATCTAAGACAGTAATGTCTATATTGTACTCTGGTCAACCAAGGGGGCATCATCATATGTCGCTCTTGGCGTATTTATGTAATAATTATATTTTATCCGAACCTAGGGAACGATTATGGGATTATGTAATTTGAATGTGAAACATATGTTTTGAAATGTAACTAGTAAAAATGTTGTTTTTTGGAATCTGTGATTTTTTTTCATATTCAAATGCTTCTGATATTATGGATACTATTAACATAGCCGTATTTAGTTGCTAGAAGTTAATACTATGGATGACTACAACATCTGTAGCTTTTAGCTTTGGGCCTCTAGATAGGGGATGTTACAACTTGGTATCAAAGCATAAGTTTATGGAAAATTTTAAACTAAAATGATTTTTGGAAAACATAATCCTTAGGAATTAGAGTAAGATCGGGTTATGGGATAATGCTATAGTAACGTACTTGTATTTGCTATATATAAGTATACGCTATATCTTCATTCTCCTATCTCTCTTAGGTTATTCTTCTGTATCTCACGAGGCTTGAATACAGATATGGATGCTAGAAGTGGAAGAGTGAATCTTGGAGGAAGCACCACCATAAATGGAAATGCCAGACCGAATACCAGGAGAAACCAAGGTCAGGCACAAGTAAGGAATGTTGGTGCTGGAGTCCTACAAGTAGATATGGGAGCCATGTATCAGTTTTTCGTGAACATGATGCAAGCTGGGATTGTTGCTGGAGTTGTAGGAGGGAATGCAGGAGTAGGAGTTCAGGAAGCTCCAGTTGCCAATGACTATGCTAAGTTGAGTGGATATTATGCTAAACTTGAAGGGAATCCATTCATTGGAACTGAGGATGCTATCGAGGTAGAAAACTGGTTGCTACACTGTGAAAGAATTTTTATTGACTTAGGGCTCAATAATGAGCAGAAGAGGAGACTTGCTTCGAGACAGCTTCAAGGAGTGGCTTTATTTCGGTGGAATAGAGTAACGGCTGGTGTGGATGAATAGACAATGACATGGGCAGAGTTTAAGCGGAGGTTCCAGGAGAGGTTCATGTCGGTGACGGCGTAGTCTGTTTTGATCCAAAAGTTTGTTGAGTTAGAGCAAGGAGAAATGTATGTTTTGGAATATGCTAGCAAGTTTGAAGAATTGGCTAGGTATGGTTATGCCACTATTGATACGGTGATGGAGAGGAATGAGAAGTTTATCAGGGGGTTGAAGCCTGAGTTGGCCAAGGCTACCTTACCGCATATCAGAGATCCATGTGATCTGGTAGTGGAGACGACATTAAGACATGAAGAGATGCTTGCTTGTTTGGAGAAGAAGAAAAAGAAGGAGGTCCAGGTTGGGCAAGGTCAGAAGAGGAAGTTCATTCACAAGAAGGGTGCTCAGAAGGGTGGAGCAGCGAAGAAATGGAAGTCTGAAGTGGTTTGTTTTAAGTGCGACAAGAAGGGGCATTTTGTTAATGAGTGTCGTATTGGAAAGGCTAAGAAGTGATCGGGAAGAAGAATATCAGGTGCTTCAATTGCGATCAGATTGGCCACTATAAGAATCAATGCAAAGAGTCCGCTAAGGATGGGAAGGGCAAGGTGTATGCATTGGAGCCTGCTACTTCGAAGCCAACAGTGCAGGAGAAAGTAAAGACAGTTTTGGGAGGTACGCTTCAGATTCATGGTATGTCTGTTAGCGTTCTGTTTGATACTCGTGCATTGCATTCTTTCATATCTCGATGTTTGGTAGATAAGCTTAACCTAGAACCCTCATATTTAGTTACCTCCTTAAGGGTTGCAAATTCGATAGAAGGGTATGCAACACTTGGGATGAAGTGTGACCACTTAGAGTTTGATTTGTTAGGGCATACCTTTGTTTGATGTTTGCATGTATTTGACTTTGTATGGTTCAGAATTATATTAGGTATGGATTGGTTAAGTAAGTATGATGCTAGGATATTTTGCCATGATAGGAAAATATCACTTAGACACCCTGACTGTAGTGATCAGATAGTTTATACCGTAGAAAACCCTGGTTGTGAGGTGAATGCTTCGTTGGGTGTTGTGGAGTTCGAAGACGAGTTGAATCGAGTTTTCATAGTTAGAGAATTCGTAGATGTCTTCGAACCGGTAGTAGGATTGCCATCGAAACGAGCCATTGAGTTTCGGATAGATTTGGTGCCTGGTGCATAACCGGTAAGTAGACCACCAAGCCGGAAGACACCCATAGAGATAAGGGAGTTGAAGGTGCAGTTGTTAGATCTGGAAAGTAAGAGTTTTATTAGACCGAGTAGTTCATCTTGGGGAGCAGCTGCAGTGTTTTCTAAGAAGTCGGATGGATTGTTGGGGCTATGTGTCGATTATCGTAAGTTGAATGAGAGGATAATAAAGAATTGATATCCATTGCCCAGAATTGACGATTTGTTCGATCAGTTGAGTGGAGCCAAGGTATTTTCTCAGTTGGATTTGGCGACAGGTTTTCATCAGCTTAGGGTGGCAGAGGATAGTATACCTTTGGCAGCGTTTAGGACCCGATATGGATCGTACGAATGGTTAGTTATGCCATTCGGACTAACTAATGAACCGACATTCTTTGTGGATTTGATAAACCGAATTTTCAGAGAGCACTTGGATAGATTTGTGTTGGTGTTCATAGATGATATTTTGATATACTCTAAGGATGAGAAAGAGCATGAAGTTCGTCTTAGAGTGGTTCTTGAGACTTTGAGAAAACATCAACTGAAGGCGAAGTTTTTGAAGTGCCATTTCTAGAAGTAGGAGGTGGAGTTTCTTGGTCATGTAGTTTCAGAAAGAGGATTGGCAGTAGATCCAACTAAGATCGAATCAGTGAATAGTTGGAAGAGACCAGAAACAGTGACCGAGATGAGAAGTTTTCTCGGATTGGTTGGATATTATCGGAGGTTCATAGAGGATTTTTTGTGGATAGCAGCGTCGATGACCAAGCTAACGCAAAAGGATGTGAAGTTTGTGTGGACCGATAAGTGTGAGGAAGCATTCCAGAGCTTGAAACACTTATTGACACATGCACCTATATTAGTTGTCCCAGAAGGAAATAAGGATTTGGTAGTTTATACAGATGCGTGTGGTACTGGACTAGGAGCTATACGAATGTAGAGAGGTAAAGTGATTGCCTATGCTTCTAGACAGCTTAGACCGCATGAGGTTAGATACCCGACTCATGACTTGGAGTTAGCTGCAGTGATTTTTGCTTTGAAGGTGTGAAGACATTACCTTCTGGGAGAGAGATTTGATCTTTATACGGATCATAAGTCGTTGAAGTATTTGTTCTCTCAGAAGGAGCTGAACATGAGACAGCAGAGGTGGCTAGAATTCTTAGCCGCTTATGACTTTGGAATTGAATACACACCAGGGAAAGGCAACAAGGTTTTGGATGCGCTTAGTAGGAAGCATCAGAATGCAGTGTTGGCTATGATAGCAAAATGGAAAGAGTTGGAAGTGTTGTCGACTTACAGAGTGCAGTAGAGATCCGAGGCTTGGTCTAGTGAGGAATCTGCTATGTTATCTTATTTAGAAGTCCGACCGGTATTAATTGAAAAGATTGCTTCTAAATAGGAAGAGGATCCAATGTTAGCTAAAAGGATCAGGAAGTTAAGGGATGGAACAGAGAGCAATGACTTGAAGGATTTCAGTCGTGACCAAAGTGGATGGTTGAGAAAGAAGGGAAGATTATGTGTCTCAGATGTGGGAGACATAAGGAAGGAAATTTTGGAGGAATGCCATCGTTCGAAGTTCATTATTCATCCAGGAGGAACGAAGATGTATCAGGATATAAAGAGAAGTTTCTTTTGGGAAGGAATGAAGAGGGATGTAGCTTATGGGTGAAACAGTGTTTAAACTATCAGCAGGTTAAAGCCGAGCATCAGAAGCCAAGTGGGTTGCTTCAGCCATTGAATATTCTGGTATGGAAGTGGGATCCTATTTCTATGGATTTCATAGACGGGCTGTGGAGATCTAATAGAGGAAATGAAAGTATATGGGTCATAGTGGACAGATTGACCAAGAGTTCCCATTTCATTCCTGTTAAGTCAAATAGGACAACACTTGTATTGGCTAAGTTATTTACGAAGAATGTGGTTAGACTGCATGGAATTCATAGTAGTATTGTTAGTGATAGAGATTCCTTATTCACTAGCGAGTTTTGGAAGAGTCTACAGGAAAGTTTAGGAGCCAAGCTCAAGATGAGTACCGCTTACCATCTGCAGACAGATGGGCAAACAGAAAAAGTTAACAAGATCTTGGAAGACTTGTTCAGAGCTTGTGTATTAGAATTCAGGGGATCGTGGGAAGACCATCTACACCTAGTCCAGTTTTCGTATAACAATAGCCCTCAGACTAGTATAGGGATGACACCATTTGAAGCTTTGTATGGAAGACCACGCAAATCTCCTACATGTCGGTTAGAGACCGGAGATAGATTAGTCTTTGGTCCCGATTTGGTAAGAGAAGTTGCAGAGAAGATTGAGCTGATAAGGGTGAGAATGAAAGAAGCTCATCCTAGGCAGAAAAGCTATGCAGATAGAAGATGGAAAGATTAAGAGTTTTCTGTTGGAGATCATGATTTCATCAAAGTATCGTCGATGAAAGGTGTTATCAGGTTCGGGAAGACAGGGAAGTTAGCGTCGAGATTTGTAGGACCGTTTCCTATTTTATAGAGGATCAGGAAACTCCCGTGCAGAGTAGAGTTATTGAGTAGTTTGGCAGGAGTACACGATGTTTTCCATGTATCTCATCTGAGGAAGTGTTTTAGGGATCCAGACACTACTATAGCACCGACTTTGTTAGAGGATTTAGTAGTGGAACCGGACATGTCTATAGTTAGGAAGCCTGTCCGAATAGTCGCGAGAGATGAATAGAAGTTGAGGAACAAGATAGTTAGAGTAGTGAAGGTCCAGTGGAGTGATGATGATAGAGACTATATTTGGGAGACTGAGAGCAGGATTAGAGACGCTTATCCTGATTTGTTTGAAGGTATGTTTTACCCTTGATTGTTTTGATGTGTACCTTATCGTAATTTCAGGAACGAAATTCTTTAAGGAGGGGAGATTGTAACACCCTATATTTTTAGTAACATTATTTAGGATATTTGATTAGTTAAATAAAATAAAATAATGTAAGTTGATTAGGGGATTGAGATTTGTGATTAAAGGGGTAGTCGTGCCATGTTAATGTATAAATCAAAACGAGATAACATGAAATAAAATAGACAAAGGATATAAGTAAAGGCAAAATAGGAAAAAGGGGGTTCCTAATACCCAAAGCCCTTAGTCGTGTATCATCACTTTCATTTCATTTACAAAATCAAAACTAAGTAGAGGTCGGCCACCATTTTGAAGAGCAAGAGAAAGAAAGATAAAGGGGAAGCTTAACCAACATCAAATTTATTTCAAATCTCAAACTCTTTAATCTCAAGCTAAGGGAATAATGACTACATCTCATTTTCTTATGGTTTTCGGTTTTAAGGCTAATCCGAACTTATTTTGCATGATTATGCCATGTTTTGAATGATTAAATGTTTATATATGTTTGTTGATGATTTAGGCTTGTTCATATAGATTTTATGATATGTTTTAATGTAAAAACCTTATTAAATGACATCCAAATGCCTTGCGATTTTAGATTTAGACCATAAATGATATTTTAGAGATGAGTTTCAATTTTCATAATTTTCTTAATTAATGTGGAATTTATATTAATTTTCTAGTGGAGAAAATGATTATTTGGGTTTTAAATTATATACGGCTAAATAATTAATTATTTGGGTCTAAAATTAATATATGTTAGAAAACATATTAAATTCGATTTTCTGAAATTTTTGTAGAATTTTCCTAAGTGTTTTCATAGATATATAAAATTATTTAAGGTATGGGACTTAGATGTTTTATATATTTATAAAAGGAGAAAGAGTATTTTGTAAATAAAATAGATTGTTTATTGCTGAAATAATTGGCAGCACTTTTAGAAAAGAAAATTTGCAACCAATAAAATTTTGACAAATAAGGCAGGCATGTTGAAAAGTGTTTCTCTTTTAAGTTAAAAATAAAATTTACTTGTTTTTAGCATGTTCCACCATTTTCGGTACCAGGGGTTCCGACCTAGACGTTTCTCCACTATTGCTTTCGAAACCAATGCATATGGTATCAATACATTTGGTATGTAGCGAATTGGATTGAGGCGGAAGGTATAGGATCGAAACGTAGGGTTCCGAAATGGTCAAAGCATGCCTTTGTTTTAAAATGAAGTAGCGCCTGCTTTGCTTTTGAAGAGTTAGCTTTCGACTGGGTTGGCTTCAAACCTGGTCAAATGATTTCAAAGGAATGGTTTCGTATGGGTTGCGCTCTTTTGTTTTAAGAAATGCTTTCGAAGGGGTTGAAACCTCTAGCTGCCGCTTTTCCTACCTTTCGAAGTCAATGGTTTCAGAAGGTATACTTTGCCACTTTTCCAATGCTTTCGAAAGGGTGGTTTCGAAACCATCACTTCTTTACTTAGGAATGCTTTCGAAAGATAGGCTTTCGACTTAAATGGTTTTAATGACCCTTTTGCTCTGATTGAAGTATAACCCAAATGGTTTCGAAGGAGATGGTTTTAATTGGTTTCGAAAGGTGTTTTCCACATGTTTTAAATTAAACCCAAATGCTTTCGAAAGGTTTGATGTTTACAAAGGTTTGATGCTTTCGAAAGGTTTTAAATGATGGTTTCGAAGGGGTGTTTCCCCAATGCTTTCGAAAGATTTCTAAGGGGTGGTTCCCCAATGGTTTCAAAAGGTTGAAAGGAAAGGTTTTCCAAAGGTTTCGAAAGGAAATGTTTAAAGGTTTTAAAAGAAAGATGTCTAAGGTTTTAAAGCTTTTGAAAGGAAGGTTTTTCAAGTGTTTCGAGAGGTTTTGAGAGTGGTTTCAAAAGGAAGGTTTTGGCCTTTCGACCTAGGTGAAATAAAGGGTTTTACTTGGTTTCGAAAGAGGTGCTTTCAATGGTTTAGAAAGGGGTACTTTCAATGGATTCAGAAGGGGTACTTTCAAAGGTTTAAATGTTTTCATCAACTAAGGTTTGAGTAAAGTATATATATATATAACATGGTAAGGTGATTTTTAGTAAAGCATAGAGTATATGTATTTTCCTTAGGTGAGTTAGATTTAAAGGTCTTAAATCGGTTTGAAAAGGTTTTCAACGAAAATTTATGGGAAGGTTTCCCTAAGTAAAATGGCTCAGATATTAGAATACCAGGTGGAACTGGTATAGGGTCGCGCCCTATACATTTGCTATTAGCCCCAGCTAATTGTCCAAAATTCCAGTGTGTAGGGCTTTGTCAAAGGTAAGACTAGAATTATGATTACACACGGAAGGGGATATATGTTTGTATACATATAGGTTATTAGTGAGCCCGCAAAACCATTAGGATCAGGTGACCCTGGGAGATGTTAAGTTATGGACGGACCGTCCAGAAGAGAAGTATTTAACAGATAGTTAATGATAGACCGTCTAGAAGAGGTGTGTCTAACAGATGTTAGATTATTTTGATTATATTGTCTGGTAGGCCCGAGTCAGCCAAAGGTTAGTAGTTAGCCAAACAAAACTATAGTGTTCGAACATATAGTTCATTTGTTACCTGATATGCATGTTTACATAATAATGCTTTACAGTTTTAACCAGTTTTGGTTGCAGGGTTATGATTTGCAAAAAATATGTTTTAAATGGATATTAGTGGGGGTAACCCGTTTCGCTAAGCAGCATGGTCACTTAATATCAAATAACCGAGATGTATAGTATTATTCACACCAGGCTTTATGTTTGACTCGAAGTTTATGTTTTCCCCTTAAACTCTTGGGTGCTCAAAATTGGTTTGAGTAGGCTGAGGGTTGAGGATCTAAAGGTTTTAGTAGGTTGATGAATAAAGATTCCGAAGATGAGCAGGTGGCTGACGGATACCTATTTAGGAGTTGCTGTTTTGTTTTGTTTTATTCCGATGTGTTGTATCTAAGACAGATGTCTATATAGTACTCTAGTTAACCAAAGGGGCATCATCATATGTCGCTCTTGGCGTATTTATGTAATAATTATATTTTATCTGAACCTAGGAAACGATTATGGGATTATGTAATTTGAATGTGAAACATATGTTTTGAAATGTAACTAGTAAAAAGGTTGTTTTTTGGAATCAGTGATTTTGTTACATATTCAAATGCTTCTAATATTATGGATACGATTAACATAGCCGCATTTAGTCATTGGAAGTTAATACTATGGATAACTGCAGCATCTGTAGCGCTTAGCTTTGGGCCTCTAGATAGGGGATGTTACAAGTTTTGACCTTGAAATTCTTATTAGCCCTATAACTTTTGATAGAAGCTGAATTAGGGTCTAAAACCGCTTCCATTAGATCGAGATAATGGTTTATTTTTCCATAGAGTGGTCATAGTAGGAAAATGGACTTATCAGTTAGGAAATATGACCGTTTTAAGTTTGAACAGTTGCTGGCAAAATTAGTTGGTAATTAGTTATGCCCAACCTTAAGCCCACTAACTCATTTTGGGATTTGTACCTAATAGGGGATGATGGGACGTATTTGATCACTTTTCCCACTTCCCAAAGCAAGTCTAACCTCTATTGACACATTTTCTATTGAAAAGCTCCTTTTTCTATACTTTAATCAGCATAAATCATCATTTACGAATAATTAGCAAGGGGAAAATCTTAGATCCACTATTTTGCTGCCTTGGGATTTGTGATTTGGTTGTTCACTATGGATTTGGGGATAAAGTTTAGTAATTTTGGTTATGCATCTTTCACTATTCTATAGTAGTAGGTATATTTAAAAATGACGTTTTAAGATGATTTTGATATTGAACTGTTTTCAAACTTTAATGACATGCTTAAGATAAGTACGTATTTTAAATCGTTTTACACCATCCTATAAATCATGTTGTCGTTTTAGCATGAAACTAGGTCTAGGAAATTATGTGCTCATAAATTATGTTTGGATGAGTTGGATGTGTTACTTGAATGCTGATGAGTGAGGTTACCCTTGTATGGATTGTTTTGATATGTTTGTTAGTGATTTTAGATAGCTAGGTAAGTGTTATGTCGATCGGTGCTAACAACATCAAAGCTGTTGAAATTGAATGATTTTTGAATATGATGGGCTAGAGGTTTTTAGAAGTATACCTTGAAAAATTTTGGTGGTTTGGATTTGATTTAGGTGGTCAAATTCATGTCGGCGGAGAACTAGAATTTATGTTGGTGTGGCTTAATTCATGTCGATGGTGTGGCTCAATGCATTTTGGATGGGAGAACCGACTCAGTACCGAGAAGGAGGACTCGACACTAATAAGATTTAGCCTTGGAAAAATGGACCAAGGACTTCAGGGAGGAAAAAGGAGGACTATGGGCAAATAAAGGAAGGAAGTATTTAGGGTATGAAGTACTTAGCCAATTTGGCTAAGTAACTCATATCGGCATCGACATGTGCAATTTATATCGGCACCGGCATGAGCAATTTATTTTGGCACTGATATGAATGGGTGTTAGCCAATTTTGGCCAAAGTCCTAAAGTATGTTAAGGGGTTATAGAGGTCATGCTGGAGGTGTTCGTTTGTTCGACATTCGGTTGTGACATGGTAGTGCGATGAAGGATGATGTTCGATGAATGAAGCAATGTTGGAATGTTTCTATTATGTGTTGATTCTATGACCGATGTGGATGTATAAAAGTGTTTCGAAGATGGCGACTTGATCGACGGGGTCGTGATGATGATTATCCACCAGGGCGGGTTCAAGGAAGGGTACTCCTAGATAGAATGTTGAAGGGTTCTATTGTGGAAAGAAAGGAACTTTGAAGGGTTATGTGTTGATGAATGGAAAGTAGATGGAGCAAAGAAGGGATCAGATACACGTGTTAGTGGATCATTTACCCTTAGAGTGTTTTCCAATGCACTCGTAAGTAAGGTATTGTGAGGATGCTCATTGGGTACTTAGAAGGCTATGTCAGATCATTCAAGGGATCCGCATACATTGGATCAAGTAAAGGGTCTAGTGTCAGCTATGGGCTTGTGTTCGGGTACATAGGAAACCTGGATTTTATCATTAATCCCTAGTAGAGGAATGGTCATATAAGTTATCATATATCTTGGGCACATTGATTGGCAATGAGGATTGTTTGTTGGATGCTATGTTTGCTTTAGTTGCTATACTTGTTGTTTGTCATCCTAGGATATCATATGATGTAGGTATCTAGGAGACCAATGCCTAGAAACCCAATAATATACTAAGATGTTTGTATACTTTATGAGGATGATAGTAGATTAGCATATTATAGCTGTTATATGCTAACTCTTTGGATGCAGGGACAGGTCAGGTATGAATCTTATACCTTTGTTCCTTACTATATCAACTTGTATAGTATTTTAAGATTTACTTATCACTCACACTAGATTATTTTTTGACTCAAGGTTTTATGCTCTGCTTCTTATTATCTTGGGTACTCTTAAGTGAGTAGACTAGATAGTAGGTTTGGGTGGTACACGGTGTTGTATGGAGGATAAGAAGGAGACGGTGCTTTCTTGTATTATATTTTGGTTTACTATTGTCTATGCCACCATGCGATACTGCAGAATCTAGACTGTGTTAACTATTTTATTAGAGAGGTTTATTTTGAGTTTATTTCTAGTTGTATAAACTCTACTACTATACTGTATTACTCTGTGAACCTATGCAGTTTGATATCTTGGTTCACATGGTTATTACTATCTCTCCTGGTTTATATATGTGAGGATTATTATATTTTATTCGATGCACTATGAGATATATTATAGGTTCTGTGATGTTTTTTCTACTTTAACCTCGACAATCATCCGATGTCGATCGGGCACCGTGTCGCACACTATTCAGGTATATTAGGTGTCGGAGGAGTAAAGTGGTCATTACATTTGGTATTAAAGCTTAGGTTACGTAGTTAACCTGAGTTGATACCGTAATCCAATAGAGATTAGGTCGAGTTATCACCCTAGACTGGATCGAGAGTGTGTGCGTGTGTGTACGAGAGAGAGAGAATACTTGTTATTATATTTGATTTTCAACACTATATAATAGTATATATAGAGTATATAATTCACATTGCATACAGGAGTACCATTGATATAGTTTTCTTAACGAGAGACCAATCATTCTTGTCATAGATCAAGAATGAGCCAACATACAAGAAATGCTACGAGAAACTCCATCTTCAGAGTCGAGGAAAGAGAGGGCTCGAGGGCTGCTAACCTTGACTTGCATGAAATGTTCAATGCGATGACGGCGAACATGATGCAAAATGCCGAAGTTGTTGTTCTGAATGTTGTTGTTGTTGGTGGTGGTGCTCAAGTGTGGATACCCAAGGTCGGTTTCACAAAGCTGAATAAGGAATTTTCAAGTCTTGGTGGAAAACCATTTAAGGGAATGGAATCGGCTATGGAAGTGTAGGTTTAGTTGACTCCTACGAGAGAATTTTTGATGATTTGGAGTTGGATGATGCTATGAGAAGGAAGTTGGCTTCTCGACATATCCAAAGTAGAGCTATGAATTGGTGGAACGCTATTAAAGTTGCTACCCCCGAGGGTCAGTTCACCAGGACCATTTCAAAACTAGATTCGAAGAGAAGTGTATATCGACTGCCCAAAAGTCGGTGTTGTTTAGAAAATTTGCAGAGCTGAAGCAGGGGGTCATGTTCTCTTTGAGTATGAGGCAGAATTTGATGGTTTATCGAAGTATGGGTTGTCTACATCGATGCTCCATCAAATAAGAACGAAAAGCATATTATGGGGTTGGATGATTACTTAAGGAAGAAGCTTGTGGGTTACATTGATGACCCATTTGAGAAAGTAGTTGAGAAAGCCCTTTAGCTTGAGAGTTTGTACCCTAAACCCAAGTCCATTGTTGTTATTAAGGAAGAGCCAAAGCCACAACAAGGTGGTGGAGGGAAAAAGAAATGGAATGGGAAGAGGAAGCTGCCCTAGGGAAAGGATGCTCAAAAGAAGGCATAGTGGAATCATGTGTGCTATAGTTGTGGTGATCGAGGCTATTTGGTAGGCATTGCAGGGCCGAAGGGAAGACATGCTATAACTATAGTAAGACATGACATCTGCAGAAGAATTGCTCGATACTAGTGAACATAGGAAAGTGGTGAAGGCTTATGCTTTGGATGTTGTCTCAACTACGTCGAGTGCTCCCTCGGTGAAAGAGAAAGAGAAGGGTGTCACCGTTCAAGGTATGCTTTCTATTTTAGGTGTTCTACTATGTGTTTTATTTGATACCATGGCTTTAAATTTCTTTATATCCAGTGACCTAGTGGATAGACTAGAATTGGAATCCAAAATTGTTGACCAACCTTTAGTAGCGACGAACCCTATTGGACGACCCACTAGTCTTAGTATGGTTTGTCATGGTTTAGTCTTATTTATCCATGGATAATCTTTTGTTTGTTATTATTTTTTGGGGTTTCGTTGGGTTTGATATTATCTTGGGGATGGACTGGCTAAGGAAGTATGTGGTAGTGATGTATTGCGAGAAGCTATAAGTGACAATTGAGGCCGAGGAATAGCGGAAAGTAGATATTGGTTGCCTACTAGAGGATGAGGTTAAGCTTTCTATATTATCTAAAGGTCCTATAAGATGAGTGAAAATCTATGCATATCGTTAGAGAGTATCCGGATGTATTTGAGGAGATGATCGGATTACCACCACATCGAAGATTGAGTTTCACGTTGACTTAGAGAAAGATGCCAGATCGATAGTCGTGCCTTTGAAGCGTATGGGACACAGAGAGCGGAAGGAGTTAGAGGTGCAAGTGAATGACTTGTTGAGGTGACGGTTCATTTATAGGAGTATATATGAGTGGAGCGCACCCATAGCATTCGCCACTAAGGTGGATGGAACTCTGAGGTTGTGTGTTGATTACCATGAGCTGAATAAGGTGACGAGGAAGAACAATTACCCACTCTTGCATATTGATGACTTATTTAATTATCTCCATGGTGTAAAGATGTTCTCTCGGTTGGATTTGACGATAGGATTTCACCGGTTGAGAGTAGGAAAGGAGAGTGTGTTGATAAATGGATTTCGTACATCGCTTAGCTTCTTTGAGTGGTTGGTTATACCTTTCGGGCTAACCAATGCTTCAGCATACTTTGTTAATCTCATGAATTGTGTCATCAAGGATCGGCTAAACAAGTTCGTGCTTGCGTTCGTGGATGATATTCTGGTCTATTCTAGGATAGAGGAGGAACACAATATACATTTGAGGATTGTGCTTGAAGTATTGAGAAATCACAGGTTGAAAGCGTAATTTTTGAAGTGTCGCTTCTAAAGGAGGGATGTTAGATTCTTAGTTCATGTCGTCTCTGAGTAGGGTATGCAGTAGATCCTTTTAAGGTGGCAATAGTTCAAGACTAGAACTAATCCAAAAATGCTACCGATGTGAGAAGTTTTGTTAGACTGGCTTGATATAGACATTTTATAAAAGACTTCTCAAAGGTAGCAGCACCATTAACTAATTTGACGAAGAAGAATCAGACTTTTATGTAGGATATGAAGTATGAGCATGCATTCATGAGTCCGAAGGAGTGGTTGATAAGTGCGCCAGTATTGACCATTCCGAGTGGGAATAAGGAGATGGCGGTATACACATATGCTTATGGTACCAAATTGGGTGTGGAACTAATGCAAGGAGGTGAGGTTATCGCCTACACCAGTTGACAACTACAGTCGTATGAGAGGAAGTACCTAACCCATTATTTGGAACTAGCTACAATAGTATTTTCCTTGAAGATTCGAGGCATTATCCACTAGGAAAAAGGTTCGAGTTATTCCCGGACCACAAATCCTTAAAATACCTTTTCCCCTAGAAAGATACCAACCTTCGTCAAAAGCGATGATTGGAGTTTCTAGCCTCTTACGACTTTAGCATTTATTATACGCCTAGAAAGGGTAATGTGGCAGTCAATGCTCTAAGTAGAAGACATGCCAGTTTGGGAGCGATGTTCCTAGAGTGGAAGTAGTTGGAGTATATTGTTGGTTATGATTTCAGACCTTATTGTGAGTTGGAACCAGAGATGTTGAAGAGTTTGACCATCAGACCGACTTTGATCTAGAGGATAGAAACTAGTGAGAAGCGAGATGCTAGACCAGTAGAGATTGTAACAAGGATAGAAGAACGAGTGGAGTTTGATGAGATGAGGTAGTGTGGACTTGATTAAGATGGTTGGCTATATAAGGATAAGAGATTGTTTGTTTTCGATGTTAATGGATTGCGAGATGAGGTGGTATGAGAGTGCCATCATTATATATTGACTAAACATTCCGGCGATAATAAGATGTACCATGATATGAATAAGATGTACTACTGGGAGGGGATGAAGAAGGATGGGACATTCATCTCGAAGTGTATGAACTTCCAGTTGGTAAAGGCAAAGCAAAAGAAGTCGAGTGGGTTCATGCAACCACTGGAATTTCCTTAGTGAAAATGGGAACAAGTTTCGATGGACTGTGTTGATGAATTGCTAAGGACCAGAGGAGGGTACGATAAAATCTGGATCATAGTCGATAGACTATTGAAGAGTGCTTGATTCATACCCGTTAATTCTAATAGAATGACATCCAAATTGCTCAAGTTGTATGTGAAATGGTGGTAAGATTCCATGTTGTGCCGAAAAGCATTGTGAGTGACCGAGACCCTTTATTCACTAGTGGATCTTGGAAGTGATTGCAAGAGGCATGGGGGATATCTCAGTACAGTTTATCACCCACAAACTGATGGGTAAACCGAGAAGGTGAATCTTATATAGAGGATCTCTTATAAGCTTTCATACTCAATTTCAGTGGCTTGTGGGATAAATATCTGCGGTTGGTAGAGTTCGCATACAACAACCATTATTAGTTTAGTATCGGTATGGCACCATTCAAGGCATTGTATGGCCAACCATGTAACACTCCTTCATGTTGGTGGGAAGCAGGCGAGAAACTGATATTTGGGCCAAAGATGATAAGAGAGACCTCAGAAAAGATTGAAGTTATTCGACAACGAATAAAGGCTACCCATGATAGGCATAAGAGCAACACTAATAAGAGCCATAGAGATCTGGAGTTCTCTGTTGGCGATATGGTGTTATTGAAGATTTCTCTATTGAAGAGTGTTGTGCGGTAGTAAGGGGAAGTTGGCGCTGAGATTCATCGGTCCTTTTCTGATAGTAGAGAGGACTGGAAACCTAACATATAGGGTCGACTTACCTCAGAAGATGGGGGCATGCACAGCGTATTCCACATCTCTCACTTGCGAAAGTTTGTGTATGACTCAGACATCGCGATTGACCGGATCAACTCGATATCGAGATAGAACTATAAGCTTTAAGACCTCATAGGCAGGTTCGTACCGTCGAACGTGATACAAAGCATCTTAGGGGGAAGATAGTGGAGTTAGTGAATGTTCAATAGGGTGAAAGTAATGGCAATTGCACATAGGAAACCGGGGATATTATGATGGCTTCATATCCAGAGCTCTTTGCATGCTAAGGCCTGCTATTTATCATATTTACATTCACTTTTGATATCATATAAAATAGTTTAGTATCTCACAGGCTATAATATGTTCACTTATATTATTGATAGCATGATTGCCTGATTAAGATGTTTTATGATTGCTTATGATTGTTAGGTAAGTAGGGTAATTATGGTTGGCTATTCCATGTTTTGTTTGGGGATTTCGAGGGTGAAATTCCTAAAGAGAGGAGAGTGTAACGATCCGTATTTTATGTATTAGACGATCGTAAAATATTATTATTTAATTTATTTGAGGTCATATGATTCTATATTTTTGGGAAATAACTACTAAGGATATTTTTTATCTTTAGAGTTTCTAGCAAACAGTTTTGACCAACCTTAAGCCCATTAACTCATTTCAGGATTTGTGCCTAGTAGGGGATGATGGGATAGATCTAATCTCTTTTCCCACTTCCCAAAGCAAGTCTAAACCTCCATTAACACTTTTGCTATCCAAAAGCTCCTCTTTTCTATACTTTAACTACCTTAAATCGTCATTAGAAAGTAATTAGCAAGGAAAAATCTTAGATCCACTATTTTGATGCCTTAAATCATCATTTAAATTGTTTTATACCCTCCTATAAATCATGTTGTCATTTTAGCATGAGACTAGATCTAGGAAATTATGTGTTCATAAATCATGTTCGGATGAATTTGATGTGTTACTTGAATGCTTATGAATGTTGTTTACCCTTGTATGGATTGTTTTGTTATGTTTATTAGTGATTTTAGATAGCTAAGAAAGTGCTACATCGATCGGTGCAAATGGCATCAGAGTTGTCAAAATTGGATGGATTTTGGATATGATGGGATAGAGGTTTTCAGGAGTATGCCCTAAAAATTTCAGGCGGTTTAGAGAGCATTTGGGTGGTCAAATTCATGTCAGTAGAGGCTAGAATTCATGTCCATGGTGGCTCAATTCATGTTAGTAGTGTGAATTTTGGCTAGCTACTTAGGGATTGGGGCCATAAAACTTTAAGGAAAGCACGAGTTGAAGTAGGATTCAGAGTTTTGGGGACTTAGCAGCATTTTAGAGAGGAGAATCAACTTGATATCTAGAAGGACTCGACACCTATATAATTTAGTTTAGGGGAAAATGGAGCAAGGACATCAGGGAGGAAGAAGAAGGACAACAGGCAAACAAAGGAAGCAAGTAGTCGGGGTATGAAGTACTTAGCTAATTAGGATAAGTAATTCACGTCGGCACCGACATGAGCAATTCCTGTCGGTACCGACATGAATAGGTGTTGGCCAATTTTGGCCAAACTCTTTGAGTATGTTGGGGTCCTAGAGGTCATGCTGGAGGTGTTTGTTCGTTTGAGGTTTTATTGTGACATGGCATCCCGATCAAGGATGACGATCAATTGATGAAGAAGTGTTGGAATGGTTCGATGTGATGACTTTGAAACATTGATGTGTTGATTCCATGACCAACGTGGAGGTCTAGAAGTGTTCTAAAGATGGTGACTCAATCGATGGAGTCGTGACGATGATCATCCACCAGGGCTAGTTCGAGAAAGGGAACTCATGGACAAAACGTTGAAGGTTACTATCGTAGAAAGAAAGGAACATTGAAGAGTTCTGTGACGATGAATGGAAACTAGATGGAGCAAAGAAGGGCTAAAATATGCATGCTAAGGGATTATTAATACTTAGAGTGTTTTCCAATGTACTCGTAAGCGGGGGGTATTGTGAGGACGCTCATCGGGTACTTCGATAGCTACGTCGGATTATTGAAGGGATCCGCAGCCCTGGATCGAGGTAGGGATCTAGTGTCAACTATGGGGTGGTTGTTAATACCTTATAAATTTATTTTGACGATAACAACCATATAAATATAGATACTAATGTTTTGTCAAGTTGTGTAGTATATTGCAGATATTACATAGGTATAAAATGATTAAACTTAAAGACTGATTAGTATAAAGACCAAGAATGAAGATTTAGATATGATGATAAAGACTCATAAGTCTAGAGACGGAAGACTTGAAGAGTTGATGACTTTAGTATGAGTCATTAGAACAAATAGTTAAAGTCCTTAATAGCAGATTATGATCGTTATCACAAAATTTCTGATCTACGATATTTTAATCAAAGCAAATTATTTTAAATTAAAAATATGTTTCTACAAATATTCTATAAATGTTTTATGTATTCAAAGTATTTAACAATTATGTTTGAATTTTTTTACAGAAATATAGAAGTTTGAAAACATTTGAGAAGAAAAATCATTTTTCAAAATTTACAAGGGTATGTCGACATACCCCTCCTAGATATGTCGACATAGTGACCTTTGGTTGCTTTTTTAATTTTTGAAAAGAAGTGCCTTTTCGATGCACTTCTTCATGAATGGATAATTCTGTTCATTCACTATATAAAGAGGAGTGCAAAAGAATCTTTTAATTAATTTTCTCACTCTCTTCTTACTCCTTACTCTCTTGTTTTATTTCTTGAAAATTACTTTCTATATTCTTCAAAATCTATATAGAATCAATCCATACTCTACTAGATTGATTCTCTACAAACTATCTACTAGTTTGGAAGCATTCTCTTTACAAACACAAAGATCAAACCGCTATCAGAAAGGCTATAGGATATCTTGTATCCCAAGTACAACGGTTTCTATTTGAAATTAACAACACTACTCTTATTTGTTTGGGTATGCTCAGTTGCCCGTCTAAATTTAGTGGGTAATCTTATTGCCTAGAAAATCAAGAGAGTTTATCGTGATCGTGAGACAGGAGGGTGTATCTCGTAGCCTTGAAATCGAGACTGTATTCTGCTTTGCTTGCTAGTTGGTTAAAATAGGCGATTGAAAAGAAATGTGTACAGGAAATTGTACGGGACTGGGTGTAGGAGAAATCCAAACCAATATAAAACTCCTAGTATCATCTCTCTAACTCATTACTTTACTTTCGCTTCATTTATTTATATATGTGATTGCCTATTAGTGTGTGTGAGTGTATGTGTGTGTGATTGATTAACTGTGTTTGGTTCAAATCTTGAAATAAGTTAAAATGTTCCATAAAAGTTACAAAACACTATTCACCCCTTCTTTGGTGTTAAATTAACTTTAAGATTGATTCACATTAGTACTACATCGTTTCTCACATTTGGTATCAAAGCATTAGGTTCTCAAAAACTCATAATTTGATTTTTTTTGAAAAGTATAAATGGATAGTAACACTAGTAGTTCACTTTTTGACACTTACGTAGAAAAAAAAGTTATGAAATCTATATGTTACTACCAAATAGATTAGAAAATAATTATTCTGAAAAGTCATTTGATGTTTTGGAAAGGTATAATGTGAAATTGCAAAAACAAGTATGCTATATGGCTTAGGGAGAATAGACACTTGATATTCATACATCACAAATCAAGAAGGATAATGGATACTAGATAATGGATGCTCAAGGCACCTGACTGGAAATCCGGAGATCTTAAAGGATATAGTTTACAAAGATGGAGGATCAGTTAATTTCCAAGACAACTCAAAAGGATATGTGATTGGCACCGATAATATCGGTAACTCTAAAACTAATGTTATTTCTAATGTTTTGCTAGTTAGGAATTTGAACATAATCTGCTTAGTATTGGTCAATTATGTGATAAAGAATTTTAAATTAAGTTTGAAAAAGATATTTGCTACACTGAGGATAGTGAGTCTAAAATTACCTTTGAAGCTGTTAGGAAATGTAGTATTTACATCTTAAGTATGAAAGTGTCTAATGACAATCTTTGTCTTTTGGTTGAATCTAGTGACCCTTGGATTTGGCACAAAAGATTTGTTCATTTAATTTTTAAACACTTATCTAAAGTTGTTGGATATGAACTTGTTGGGGGACTTCTTAAAATGAGTTTTAATGTCAACAACTTATGTGATGCTTTCCAACTAGGAAAACTTCATAAAAAATCTTTTAAATCAAAGGATATAATTTCAAATTCTCAACCCTTAGAACTTCTTCACTTAGATCTTTTCGAACCATCAGAAATACAATCAATAATTCATAATAGATATGTTTTCATAATAATAGATGACTTTAAAGATATACTTGGACAATATTTCTAAAACATAAAAGTGAAGCATTTAAAATGTTTAAAATTTTTGCTAAAAAATTGAAAAGATGTAGATAAAAAACTATATAGAGGTATTATAAAATCTTTACTTTATATAACTGCCAGTAGACTTGATATATTGCATAGTGTATGTTTATATGCAAGATATAAATCTTAACCTAAGGAAGCTCATCTAAAAGCCGTAAAAGGTATTCAAAGATATGTAAAAAACACACTAGATTATGGACTCTTCTACTCAAAAGAAGACTCCTTTAACTTAATATCATATATGACGCTAACTATGTTGGATGCAAATCAGACCGAAAAAGTACAAATGGAACTTGTCACTTTTAGGACACTCTCTTGTTTCCTTGTTTAGCAAAAAGAAAAATTCTGAATCTCTATCAACAACAGAGGCAAAATATATCTAGCTGCATTAGCTTGTTCACAGGTTATCTATATGCAACAAACTTTAAAAGATTTTGGTTTAAATTTTAATCAGTCGCTAATATACAGTGATAATACTACTGCAATAAATATGTCTAAAAACCAAAAACATCATGCTAGGACAAAGCATATAGATATAAGACATCATTTTCAAAGAGACAACGTAAATAAAGGTGTAATTTCACTCGAATTTGTAAATACTAAAAATCAAATAATCGATATCCTAACAAAACCATTAACACAAACTACCTTCATTAAACTAAGAAGAGAGCAAAGAATATGCTCTTTCACATAAATCTAAGTATAATAGTTTTTATTAATTAAAAAATACATTTTTAGCTGTATGTGTCACCATATGCTACCTATATATATCGACATACCTGCCAGTTTTCAAAAAAATGCTTTTCCCTCTTTAATTCAAAATTCAAAATCTATTTATATAACCACAAAATTTCAAATTTACACTCATTTTTCTGTCTTCTTCTTCCTGGAAACTAAAAATAAAAAATAAAATCATGGATCCTTTAAACTCCAAAAGGCCAAGAAAGGAATCTACCCTAAACTTCAATGTCTCTAGTCTAGGACCATTTCAAAACACTACCCTAGCCAAAGTCACTAAAATTGAAGAAGACTTGAAGCATGTCCTTAACATACTTTTCGAAATTAAGGCTGTTCAAATTCATCTCTTGAAAAAGCAAGAGAAACAAGGCAAAATTCTCCAAAACCTTCAAAAGCGTCTCTTAGATAACGAGGCTAATCCAATAGTGATTGAGGAAGATACCCCCAATCTTGTCATTCATAATCCAACGGATGATGAGGAAAAGGAGGAAGAGGAGGAAGACGATGAAATAGAAGTGGACGAGGTCAAGTGTGTAGGAGAATTTATATTTGACTATAATGGAGCTCTCGTGGAACAAAAATGAAATTTTTCCTCTACTATCCCAATTGTTCTATCCATAAGTCTCTAATAATCAAAAAGAAACATTAAATTGTATGTAGTTTATTTGGTTTGTTTGTTTATGTATATAGTTAAGTTTATCTTAATTTGGATTGTATAGTTTGAATTTGTTTATTAGGGATTGTTGAAATGTGTAAAAGTTTGATTTATTAAAAAAATTGTTTTGTTTTATTTAAATGTCTTCAAGATTTAGTATTTACATATTGATTTTGACTCCATAATTCATAAGTATATCACATATAAGGGGAGCATTATTTTGCACCCAATTTTGATGACTACAAAAGAGGAGAAAAATATGAAATATAGCACATGCACATATTAATGGGGAGTTATTTAACTCAGGGGGAGTTATACTATATTTTGTTATACTATATTTTATATACAGGAATATTTATATTTGTCATTATCAAAAAGAGGGAGATTGTTAATACCTCATATATTGATTTTGATGACAACAACCATATAAATATAGATACTAATGTTTTGTAAAGTTGTATAGTATATATTGTAGAATATTACACAGGTACAGAATGATTAAACTTGAAAACTAATCGGTATAGAGACTAAGAATGAAGATTTAAAGATGATGATCAAGACTTATGAGTTTAGAGATAGAAGACTTGAAGAGTTAAAGACTTTAATATGAGTCATTAGAACAAATTGTTAAAGTTTCTGATAGCAGTTTCTGATTTTTATCACAAATTTTTTATCTTTGATATTTTAATCAAAATAGATTATTTTAAAGTCAAAATATATTTTGCCAAATATTCTATAAAAGTTTTATGTATTCAAAATATTTAAAATTATGTTTAAAGTTATTTTACAAAAATATAGAAGTTTGGAAACATTTTAAAAGAAAATTCTTTTTTCAAAATTGACAAGGGTATGTCGATATACCCCTCCAAGATATTCGACATAGTGACCGTTGGTTGCTTTTTTAATTTTTGAAAAGAAGTGTCTTTTCGATGCACCTTTATACGAATGGATACTTCTATTGATTCATTATATAAAGAGGAGCATGTTTGCACCAAAAGTTGGCACAAACACCCAATAGATTGAGAGTAGAGAAACAAAGTGAAGAATTAAACTTAAAACTGAGAGCAAACAAGCTGAAACAAGAACAAGCAAATTTATAGTAGTTCGGCGTTGATTGCCTACATTTGCTTGAAGGAATTTATTTTTTAATTGCTTGCTTTTTTGTTACAAAGGGATCGGATCTTAATAGATCCTTGATTACAATAGAATTGAAGTAAAATAGCAGCGTAAAGGTCCCTTAAAGGAATAATGAACTCTATATTATAGTTGTAAATGACCGAATATCTTTATGGAATTTCGCCAATAGAATCTCATGATGTAGATGAGGTCACCCAAAAAGTTTTGTGGCCCAACTCCCAAAGATGGGCGATCAAGGCTGATCAATCCATATAGCCACGTGGCTTCACACAATCCCTCCTATGGGTCCCTCTCTATGCTAGCTTCGTGATTCCAAAGTTGTTTTGCATAGTCGCTTACATGTTTTTTTGGAGATATCGATCGATTTCCTTTGAGTTGAACCGCTGGTTTAAGTTGTTCATAGCCAAAGTGATCTGATCCAATTCCCAACCTAGGGGAAGAGATAGGCACCGATCCCCTGCCTAAGGGAGGCATGAATCCATACTTAGAAAATTCCAGAGAGTTTCTCTTTTGGTCTCGCTTGATCGTTGGTTCATACCATTGTCTATGCATGATCTCCAGACTCCATGATCATTCCTCCGAGCTACTTGCCTTGTCTATCGTCGAGTCTAATTTATCCAATCAGTCTGAATATAACTGGGTCAAAAGGCTGGATATCAGTTGCCACCCCCCAATGTACGTCTTGTTTCAAACATGACGTGCTTTGAATCGAAACAAGTTACAGCCCATTTAGTTTCTTGAACAGTCGTTATCCTTCCTTTGAGTTGTCTCTCCAAAGAGTCGTATCTCTCTCTGTTCGCTATGATGGCTGGTCAATATCCGTCGGTATAAAACCAAGATGTAATCCTCAGTCTTTATTTACGCTTGGTTCCATTAGGCTAGTTAATCAAGTTAGTAGGCCTCAGTTATTTGAACTGGTCTTCTCTCTTGGGAGTTCTTAGGTAATAATTCAATTTCTGTTGGGTCAAAAAATCAAATGCTGAGTATGTACACGTGCACATTCATTCATGTACACATTTTTTTCATAGGCTCCTGGACACATTCGTATGCTTGTTCGTGGTCGCCGATTCCACATAGTTCAAGTGAAATTGCATTGAGATTTCCATTTTTTTCTTTTTTTGCATAGGGTAGCGTTCAGTATTAATCCCTATGGGAGGTTTTGGTATTGATCCCTTTCCCTACATACATACTTATTCGCTTCTACATGAGAAAAGGCAAGCCGCATATACTGGTATATTCTTGAGTATATAACCCGTTAATCTACCCAATTCCTCTTTCACTTTCATTACCTTCGCTGCCGAACCCTTTGTTTCAGTTCCACCATTAGAATTCTCAAATTCGAGAAATCCATTCAATTGCACCAAATTCAATCATTGATCAGCTCATTCATCCTCTCTAACACCATCTTAAACCACATCCATCCACTTCGATTGATTTGAAGATGGTTAAATTCGAGCCTTAGATCGTATCCACCATTAAATGCTTGAGCTTCAATCCACTTAAGCCAGTCATATACGTGTTGAAGGTAAGTACTTAAGTAGATGGCGATTTTGATTATAGTGAAGGCGAGGTCGAATTAGGCAATGGAATTCATGTTGATGGTTGTGAACCTAGGGTTCATTGCTGGATTAGAGAGAAGGAAGTGGAATTGCGGGTTAAGGACGGGGTCGTTTGCTGGCATAGAGGGATCGGTGTTGTTGTGATGTATGGGATCAGTACTAATGTACATAAGATGAAGTTAAATGGTGAAGTATAAGGGATCGACGTGGTAGGGATTGGTTTAGGAATGTTGGAGTTGATTGAGTTGAGTCTGAATATACTTAAGTGGGTTCACCTAGACAATGGGATCGGTACCGACCCTCCTAGGCAGGACTTAGGAAATTTTGGCTTGACATGAACACACTTGTACTTGAATACTTGCATACTTGACCATATGAACTTGAATTTAGATACTTTGTCATTTTGAAAAAAAAAGGCATGTGACTTTGAATTTGATTGGACTTTGCATATGAAATGAACCAAAATACTTGGATTCGTGAATTGAAACTTGAACTTGCTAATGAATACATGTGCCCATACAGACTTGAATGCTCATATGAACATGAATGCAAATATCATACTTCAATATGCTGATGACTGATCCTGGAGCTTAAATAAAATCCACAACCATCGATGTGAAAGCCGGTTGGGACGGTCAGCGATGACGGTCACTCTGGTCGAATTCCAAAGTCTCTTCATTACTGTTGCTTTATTCCGAAATACATATCATTGCACTACGCAACACTAGTTTACATTTTACATAGGAGGGACATGTTTTTTCATCTAACAATGACTATCTACTGAGTTTGATAGCTATGGGTTCCAAACGCTTGGATCATTTGGCTGCTATGGCTACTGAGCAACGCTACATAGGATGGATCCTATGATAAATCAAGCTCTACAACGGTCTTTGCTCTCCATTCTCCGGATCAACAATCAGAACAACCTGAATGTTAGCTTCGAGTTGCTAAAATTCCTCTAAATCCAAAAGCAGAAAATAAGCCAGCCCCTAGTGCTTTGGAAGATGCCATCTTTTTAGAGAATCTGGAAGATTTGTGGTTTCGAGAATCGACGAGGCTTCTCTTCGCAGATTAAGCACGGAATCCCGTATGAGGATGTACGAACCCCATCTCATAACGATAGAGCTCACTTGCCTCCAGAAGGGCACACTGCCTATAACAAGTATATGTGTTGTGCAGGATGCGTTCTGCCTTTTAATCCATTCATCTGAAAGATGCTGTGTTATTTGAGATTGGCTCTGGTCCAATTGCATCCAAATGGCTATGCATTTCTGCATTTCATATATATGATATTTCTCAAGTTCCTGTATCGTGAACTGACCCTAGAGGACATTAGATTCATTTACAATTTTAAGCAACGAAAGGGAGCCTCTCGTACACTTTTCTTGATTCAATTAGTAACTGCCAGGTCATAACTGGTGCTTGGAATAAGCTGAGTGCTTTTAAAAACAAATGATTTTATGTGCATTGCCCACCTGCTTTCACATGACGATGGGTGGAAGCACGTAAGTGTCATTTTGAACTTAATCTTGGGTGCTTTTATCTAAGTCGTACCTCGAACTAAGCAGTTCTTTGAATCTTGTAGGTAACTATCCATGACCCAGTGGTAAAAAGTATTCATAGGTGATTTCAAAGCTCAAGAATATACTGTGGAAGATAGAGATGTTAAGTCCCTTATTACCAACGAGCGCCTTTCTGCTTTCAGCTTGCTAGAAGAGGGTCGTAGCATCGGGTTATCAAGGAACGCAGAGGAGGAATTGGTAAGAGGAGGAGGCACTGCTTGGTAGGGAGGTGGAGATGTTAATCCTGTTGTGCCCCGGTTGAGGAGGCTCAGGATGATACCGAAGAAGGCAAAAAAAGGAGCAATGCTAATGAGCCTAGTCAAGACGACGCAGGTTCAAGCCACGAGCCTATAATCGGGTCCTCTCAAGACACATGGCTCTTTGCTTCAAAGAAGAGAGAAGGGAAGAAACTCATCTACAAGCTTTGCAAAGATCAAATTTCCAAGCAACCCAAGCCAACCACTGTTGTTGTTGATCAATCCACTTCCTTGCCTTCAGAAGATATATCCGAGGGATTGGTGAACATCCCAATACCGGGGGATGTCCGGAGTTATGATTTCGCCAATAGAGCCTTGAGGGGTTTGATTCTCTTATCCAAATTGGTACGAACATTCCTCCCAGTAGAATGAGAGAGGTCACTCCGGCTAGCAAAGCTCCAGCACCGGTCCATCGGGGGACACTAGGAACTCACATCCACGCGCACTGCACCGCATGACACCTATTCATCTTTGATTCTAATGATGCTGATACATCATTATTTTGTTTGCAGGTTCCATGGGGCGCTCTCGTAACTTCGATCGCTTAAAGAAGTTATTGCGCTCCTGGCCTTCTTATTTCGAACCCAGTCGAGGTCCAGACTCTAGCCGACAATCTGGTCAAGAGAGGGTAGGTCGTGACAGAGGGGATGGTCGCGATAGGAGCTACAAGTCCAAGGACTCGTCGTCTAGACACAAGTCGAAGTCTCGTCTTCTCATCACAAGGATGTCGATCCACATCCTGTAGTGGCAAGTCGTTTTCTCATGCACCCACTTCGGCTACAGTACCCGAGAAACATTCGGGTTCTTCCGACACCAGGCGATCCTCTGAACACCGGTCTGGCACAGGAAGCCTTGTTACATATTTCATAGGCATGGAAAATAGACCCTTGTAGCTTCAACTGCTCTAGTTAATCCTCCAACAGTGCTTGATGCTACTACTGTTAAAAGGATGGTCGCACTTAAGGCCACATTCCCAAAGATATGCTTCGATGAGTTCAAATTCGTTCCTGCTATGCACCTGATTCCTTCAGAGGTCAAGGACATGGCACTTTCTTATGTTAATGATGTCTATGACTAGCATATCACAATTCTACATGTGGCTGAGCAAATCTCTGAAGCGTCGATGAAAAGGAAACATGAGATCTATTGCTTAACTCTCGAGGCCGTTCACGATAAAAACACCATTAAACACCTGGACAGGGATGTTAAGGGGTTGAACACAAAGCAGGTTGACGCCGAGCAGAGAGCCAGCAAGTCTATTGAATTAGCTGAGTGTATAATGGAAGAGAACCAAATTGAACTGGATGCTTCCGTTCGTCGTAGCGGTACTTTAGCTCTCGAGAAGGATCCTTTGCAAAAAGACAAGGATGATTTGAAAAAACAATGCTTTGGCTCTCCGTATTCAACAGCTCGAGGACGAGCTTTAATGGGAAAAGAAGGAAAAGATTGAAGCTCAACAAAAGTCTCAAGAATATTGCGAGAAAATCGCTGAGCTAGCATGACTAAGGAGGAGGCTGAGAAACAACTAAAGAAAATAGAGACCCTCAAAGAATAGGCTAAGGAGACGATAAGACAGAGATAAAGGATGATTTTTATCCCTTGTTGATATATTACAATGCAAGTGTCATCCTTAACCGCAATCTCTGATTCCTTGGAAAGGGATAGCCTAAGTCCTTAGTCGAGGCTTCGGACTATATCGTGGAGCTAAAGAAGAAACCTCTTGGTGGCACTAAGGTTGATGAGGAGCAGCTTATGTGCGAAACCTTGCGCGATTGCGATGAAGAACCTAATAAACTCAAGACTGCTCGGTTTAGTCTATTTCGTGACCCAGCGACCACCGAGCAGGAGAAAGAAAGCAGTGAAGTCTCTGGGTCTGGCTCTCAAGACCCTCTAACAAGTCAGGCAACTGATGCCTCGGCTTCTTATGCCCCTAAAAAGGATACGGGCTACAATACGGATCAGCCTGATATGCACAAGTCTTTTAAGCTATCCTCGATTCTTGAAGGCGACACTCTGGTTTAAATCGAAGGTCAATTCGATGAAGGTATATCTCTTACCTCCCCGATGTTCAAAAAGGTTTACATCTCGTACACGAAAGTCACGGGCTTACCTATTGAACCTTATAAAATTGCAAGCCTGTCCACATCCGTCCGTGCTTCTGGTTGTGATGTTGTCTTGGGATGGTAGGCACTGACCACGGAGTAGACAGTGGTCGTTACTGCATAGACAATCCCGATCGTCCAATCCACTGAGACTCCCGGCGCGGACGCTGAAGTCATAGAGGCTTTAAATGAACAAAATACCGACAATCAGTAAGCCCAAGATGAAATAAAAGATGTCGTGGTGACTCATGCCTCTGAGCACACGGATGAGTTCAGCTTGAAAGAGCGCATCGCAAAGGAGGAGCTGGATAAGAAGATCAAGATGGAGCATGCCGAGGTGGATGTCAATCCACTCCAAACCATAATGCCTGGCGGTATCATCCCTGAGGAGGTCGACATTTCCGTTTCCTAGAGTGATACTGCTTCCATTTCTATTTCTAAAAACATTTCGCCCAAGGATCGCAAGAGTAGAGTAAAATCAAAGAGGAGGAGTAAGGGCGATAGCTCCAATGAATCTACCCCGAAGAAGTCGAAGAAGGACAAGAAATAGCCATTGAATTTGCTTGGGTAATAGATAGCTAGGTAGCTAGTTTTTGGTTGGCCGTGATTGTGCGGGTATGGCCCCACTTTTGGTTTCTAGTTTCTGAAATAAACTTGCACTTAACTTTCCAAGTTTCAGCATGTGAATAAAAACTTCTTTGTTTCATTTTAAATTTTGTGTGAATTCATTTAAATGTTCAAACTATTATGTTTTTCGTTCAACGTACTTGTAATCGCTCGTCGTTCAAGTTGCAATATCTTTCGATTGCCTGTTACTTCGAGTGCGATCTGATATGTCTATCTTAAGGCCTCCTTTTAGTCATGGCCTTAAGTCGCATTAAGCACTAGGCACGAGCCATGGTGTTACGCTGTCATATTCAGTGGTTAAGTGATTATACTCTTGCTTCTAGTCTCAGGCTGGCGGAGCTAGTTCATGCACAGTCGGATCCCATCCATTACGAGTATATACTCCTCCTGTCGGGTTCAGTTAAAGCTAGCAAATGAATGGTCAAATCGCATTCATTCGTTTATTTATACTTTTATCTATACTTTGGGAGTTAGAGTTAGCCGACGGGTGGTTAATCACACCCCTTTAATGTTTATACTCTGGTCCACACTCTAGGGACTGGAGTTATTCTGGTAAATGGTCGAATCACATTTTCCTCGATTAATTCTTTTGCCCCTAAGTTAGGGGCAAAAGTCAAAGAGTGGTCGGTCGTATCACGTTCACCTTTACCTATATTCCTCCCATCGAATTGTGGGAAAGAGTTAGTTAACGGATGGTCAAGTCACATCCGTTCTATGTTTTATACTCAGCCTGTCGGATCGTAGGTGAGAATCATCAGATAAATGGTAGAGCCACGTTAATTTTGGTCGATTCAATCATGGACCAGAGAGCTTGGTTGACACCAAACTCTGAGAACACATTCGTCTATATTAGGCTTACGTAGATGTAAGTTGGTCGCATATCACAACTATTATACTATGCACAAATAATTCACAGATATGGAAAAACTTCAAATATTATTGCAAGCTGAAAGAGAAAATGATAGAGTCTGTCTTATTACATGGCTTTGAGCTAAAATGGAAAAGAAAATTTTGAATGAAATACGACTGAATGAAACAAAATTAAGTGAAATAGGGCCATATGTGCTCGCTATTCCATGCCTTAGGGTGTGCATGTCATCGATAGTCATTAGTTTGAAAGTTCCATCTCCAAGTTTCTGATTGATGACATACAGTCCTTTCCATCTCGGACCCATGTTAGCAAAGCTGGGAAACATCCATTTCAGAACAAGATCGCCAATTCCAAAGGTCCTAGCTCGGACTTTAATGTTGCAGTATCGGGCGACTCGGTGTCGATGTGCAGCTACCCTCAAGTCGTCTTCTTCGCGCTTCTCATTGACCATATCTAGAGATTCCAAAAGGAGATATATGTTTGTTCTAGGGTTACAGTAAGTCATCGATGAGAAGGGACTTCAAGTTCTACGGAAACCATGGCTTCAGAGCCGTAAGCAAGGGCGAATGGAGTGTGACCAATCGTGGACTTGTGGGTGGTTCTGTGTGCCAATATTGCTAACAGGAGTTCATCAACCCACTTGCCTCTTTCCTTTTCCAAATGCTTCTTCAAAATGGACTTTATGATTTTATTAATAGCTTCGACTTATCCATTAGCTTGAGGGTGAGCAATTGCCGTAAATCTTTTCTCAGTACGATGCTGGCGGCAGAAGTCTTTAATCAGCACTGTCGAATTGGGTCCCGTTGTTAGTTATGATTGTTTGGGGAAGACCAAAATGACGGATGATATTTTATACAACAAAATCGATTACTTTCTTTTTAATTGATTGTGGCCAAAGGTTCAACTTCAGCTCATTAAGTAAAGTAATCGACTGCTACAATGGCATATTTCGTGCCACCTACAGAAATCGATAGGTAGCCGATGATGTAAATACCCCATGTAGCAAATGGCCATGGACTGACCATTTGAGTAATCTCCATCGACGGGGCTTCCGGAATCTTTGTGTATCTCTAGCATTTGTCGCATCATCTACCATAATCAGTTGTGTCTCGATTGACAATTGGCCAGCAATACCCATAACGAAGTATCTTCTTTGCTAAGGTTTGCCCTCTGGTGTGATCGCCACATTCTCCTTCATGCACTTCTCTTAATACTTGTTTGACTTCATCATTGGCGATACACCGAAGCAGGGGGGTGGAAAAACTCTTTATGTACATGATCCTTTCTTGAAGGATGTACCGTGAAGCTTTACGAAGGACTTGTCATTTTTCATTCCTTCGTTCGGGAAGGATTCCCCTTTGCAAATAATCTTTTATCGGAGTCATCCACGGCTCCTTCCCGATCTCCATCTCTAAAACCTAACCAATCTCCATATGATCAATGCTCGATGCATTAAGTATGTCAACCGGGACCAAGCCCATAAGCAGTGCACCCTCAAAACCGGCCAGTTTGGCCAATGAGTTGGCTTTCTTATTTTTTTCTCCAGGGATATGTGTAATGGTGTAATGCTCAAAATCGGCTAGGGGGCTCTTGGACCCAGTTAAGGTAAGGAGCAAGTCACGCTTCCTTGGCCTAATATTCTCCCCTGACTTGGCACACTACTAACTGGGAATCACATAAAAATTGTAAAGTTTTTACTCCTAGCTCTTTAGCAAGTTTGAGCCCGGTGATCAAGGCTTCATATTCGACTTCGTTATTCGTTGCAGGAAATTCGAGTTTTAGGGCATAGCAGATCGAGCGTTCCTTAGGAGTCACTAGCACGACTCCGGTGCCAGGACACCGATCGTTAGATGTTGTATCCGTGTACATCTTTCATTGGATGGTAGGTTCTCCACTGCTCTCAAGAGAGTCATCTTGTGCAGTGAATTCAGCTATGAAGTCTGCCAATGCTTGTCCCTGGATAACTCTCTGAAGAAGATAAGTGATATCAAACTGGCTTAGTTTGATTTTCAATTTTAGTAACCTTCTAGACATCTTAGGTCGTTGTAGGACCTGTCGTAACGGCTGCTTGGTTAAGACATTGATGAGGTGAGCATGAAAACAAGGGCGGAGCTTCCTTAATGTAATCAATAGGCAGTATGCGAGCTTCTCCAGTTTCAGATAGTTTTTTTAGCATATGTCAACCGCTTACTAACATAATATACTAGCCTCTGGATCTGATTCTGTTCCCGCAGCAGTGCGGCACTTATGGCATGTACCGACACCGCTAAATAGATATATAAGTCTTTATGATATAGTGGCTTAAACAAGATGAAGGGTCTCTCTAAGTGATGTACTAGATCTTGGAATGCATCAATACAATCCAACATCCATGCAAAGTTCCTCTTCCCTTTTCTGATCAAGTCGAAGAAGGTAATGCACTTATCGGTGGCTCTAGAGATGAATCCACTCAGGGCGGTGACCTTCCTGTTTAAGCTTTACACCTGCTTAATCATCTTCGGTACTCGGATATCTCTTATCGCCCGAATCTTCTTGGGATTGGCTTCAATTCCACGAGAGTTAACGCTGTAAGAGCATTTCAAGGGGTTGAGTTTCATTTCATATTTTCAGAGAACACTATACATCTTCGCCAAATCATCGATGTGGTCATTTGACCGTCGTGATTTCATGAGCATATCATCGACATATACTTCCATAAGTCGTCTGATCCGATCTCTAAACATCTAGTTGACTAGTCTCTGATAAGTAGCTTTAGCGTTTTGTAGTCCAAATGGCATCACAGTGTAGCAGTATAGTCCCAGGTCGGTAATAAAGCTAGTGTCTTCCTGGTCTAGGACGTGCATCGGGATATGATTGTACCCAGATTACATGTCCATAAATAAAAGCAGTTCATGTCCAACAGTCAAGTCTACCAGCTAGTCGATCCTTGGAAATGGAAAGCTGTCCTTCAGAAATGCTTTATTTAGGTATGAGTAATCGACGCATGTCCTCCACTTTCCATTAGCCTTTCATACGAGTACAGGATTAGATACCCATTTTGGGTAGAGGGTGTCGTGGATAAATCCACTATTTTTTAGTTTATCCACCTCCTCCTTAAGCGCATCAGATCTTTTTGGATCCATGGTGCGTCGTTTCTGTTTCACCGGGACATGCCTCGGGTCGATATTCAATGCATGGCTCATGATGTTGGGGAGATCCCACATATGTCAGAATGGATCCAAGAAAACACATAAAGATTCACCCAAAGAAAGCCAGATAATTCCTTCATCATCATTGCGTTGAGCTATGATCTGATCTTCATGACCTACGATGGGTCATCATGGCTGACCGTGATGTCGATCGTCAGCTCAACGGGTGTAGTCTTGTGTTCTTTAGGCTCCTCTTCCTCATCTGTCGGATCTATATCTTTATAGAACCGACCGTGGTGCCCAAGCCAAGGCTCGGACGTTGATTGCCAGGCTTCATTAGTTTTGGTGCAAAGAGGCTTCTCCACATCTTTTCCTTTTTCCTTTCGCTGAGCATCCCTCGACTCAGCAACATAGCAGGCACAGCCGATTGCCTGGTCTCCATGTATAATTCCCACGCCATTCTCTGTTAGGAATTTGAGTCTAAAGAATCAAGGGGTGATAGCTACCCTAAATTCAGCAAGGGCCGGTCGGCCTAAGAAAGTATTGTATGGAGAGTTCATATCCATCAAAACAAACAGCGGTACCGACACTCTCCTACAGTTGTCATCTCCCAACTCTACCGGTAGCTTGACGTAGCCTATCGCTTCAGTAGCAATACTGTTAAAGCCATGAATACAAGCTTTGCACGGCTTTAAATATTTGGCCTCCAGTACCATCTGGTCTTAGGACTTCTTAAAAAGGATATTGACTAAACTTCAGCAGTCAATCGAAATCTTTCTCACCAAGGTGGGGCTAATCATGGTCGAGATCACCATTAGGTCTATTATAAGAGCCTCTACCCTATCCACATATCCACTCCAAAATACGATATCGTTAGTCATAGTTCTTTGTTGCTTTGCCGAAGCACCATCCTCTGCATTCGAGCAGCATTCCACATCAACATGTCTTATAGCGTTCAATGCTCCATCTTGTTCCAGATTTCATCGACTGGATGTGGTCCTCCAACAATAGTGTTAATGACTAACCTTCATTCCACTTGTCTACGTTTCCCAGCACTAGGTGGGTTGGTCCTCTATTGGGGTCAGATGTCCCCTGCCCGCCATCCTATGGGGCTTTGATGAATTGTTGCAACTTTCTTTCATGAATCAACTTTTCAATGACATCACGAAGGTGGCGGCACTCGTTTGTGATATGACCATAACTTTCATGGAATCTACAGTACTTTCCTATCTGTTTTTACTTCTCTGTCGGTTCTTTCGTAGGTGGTTTTTGTATTGCATAGTATTACAAGTCGGTAGATAGATGTTCTCTAATGACGTGTTTAACGGTGTATAGGTGTCAAATGTTGGGATCCTTAACTTCCTTCTCATAGAATCCCATCTTCGATCGCGATTTCTATCACTGCCCCTCTTCTACTCATTTTCTTTTTTTTGAACATTAACTTCAAATTTCCCAGAACTCTCTTCGGACTGTTTCACTGCCATGTTACTTTGTACTCCCTCGGCACTATAGTATGCAATATCTCTCTTCTTGGTCCACTTCTCCTCCTCCTTCCTCGGGTACAGAGATGCTTTTGGATAAAAATGGTCCAATATAGAAGGAGGTTTTCCTGCCAACCAATCGCCAAAATCAAAATTAGGGTCAACACCTTAGTCAATGCCATCAATATTATATCATCTTTTTGATTATGACTTCTGTAACAGCCGTATTGAACCTTTCCAGATAATCTTTCAGTGACTCCCTCGGGGCCAGGATCAAGTTGGAGAAGGACATGACATCTTTGGGGCGAGTCGCGTGCATGCGTAACTGCTTCACAAACTTCCTTGCTAACTCATCAGACGAAGATATTGACCGCGGTGGTAGCTTGGTGAACCACATGATCGCAACTTCTTCCAGAAAATGGGTAAACACCTGCACTTGACCGCATCCGTAGCTTGTGCAGACTCCATGTGCCATTCGTAGTTCACGAGATGCTGCCTAGGTCAGTTTATCCCACATAAGCAGGCATCATAGGCATATTAAACCTCCATGGATACTCTACGTGTAGGATGTTGTTAGTGAATGGAGTATGACTTATGGAGAGTCCCTAATTATCATTGGTTAGGCCTTGACTTCCTTTAACAAGCTATCTCACCATAGCCGTTAGGTCTGGCGTTTGGAGAACTGGTGCCTGGTGGTAGTTGTGTTCTACCTCATATAATTGACCCGATCCATGCATTCAGGCACACCATGTTGCCACGGCTAAGCATGCTCCTCATGTACCTCCTAAGCAGTAATCTTATCATCATCACCCAGTTGTGGTTCAATCATATTCGTCTTAGCTCTAGAGCCTTGGTCGATCGCGGCACGTTCGGAGTTGGCTCCTCCACTAGCATGAAGGTTCCTCCTAGGTTGGAGGGTTCGGTGCCGACCTGAGTAGTTTGGTGATTGTCGATTATATAGTTCTCCTTCGATGTTCCAGCATCATACGCATCTGCCCTGCGCCATGAGCTCCTATGATAGTCGTCGGATGAAGAGGAGTTCTCTGATCCTGAGTACGGAGTAAGCTCCCTCCTTGTCTTCCTACGTTGGTCTTTCAACTGGTTCATTAGGTGATATTGCCTGGATATGCTGATTGAGCTGCTGATAGGTATCTGACAGTTCCTTCATTAGGACTTTAAAGTTGGCATTGGTGATGTAATCGGCTGGATTTAGGGCATCGGTAGCCGCCAGTTGCACATTTTGTTCAACTTGTTGAATGCTGGTATCTTCATTACCTTCAGCGGGATGGGAAGTAGTGGACTTGTTTCCTCTGGCCATGGCTAATTGCTTCCTTCTAGATCTTTAAATCTGAGTAGAAATGGAAAATTGTCGGCAAAAATATGGATTTATCTCATGGATATGGGAATCAACAAGTTGATGATGAGATCCAATCAAGCTGAGAATCCTTTCTTGATGAAAGCACCAAAATGTTTGCACCAAAAGTTGGCATAAACACACAATAGATTGAAAGTAGAGAAACAAAGTGAAGAATTAAACTTAAAACCGAGAGTAAACAAGCAAAAATAAGAAAAAATAAATTTATAGTGGTTTGGCGTTGATTGCCTACGTACACTGGAAGGAATTTCTTTTTTAATTACTTGCTTTTCTAGTTACAGAGGGGGTTTGATCATAGTAGATCCTTGATTACAACAGAGTTGAAATAAAATAGCAACGTAAAGATCCCTTAAATGAATAATGAACTCTATATTTATAGGGGTAGACGATCGAATATCTTCCTGGAATTATGCCGATAGAATCTCACGGTGTAAACGAGGTCACCCAAAAAGTTTCGTGGCCCAACTCCCAAAGATGGGTGATCGAGGCTGATCTGTCCAAATGGCCACGTAGCGTCACGCGATCCCTCCTATGGGTCCTCCTCCATGCTATCTTCGTGTTTCCAAAGTTGTTTTGCATAGTCTCCTACCTAATTTTTTAGAGATATAGATCGATTTCCGTTGATCTAAACTGCTGGTTTAAGTTGTTCATAGCCAAAGTGATCCAATATGTTCCCTACCTAGAGGAAGGGATAGGTACCAATCCCCAACCCAGGGGAGGCACTAATCCATACTTATAACATTCCAGAGAGTTTATCTCTTGGTCTCGCTTGATTGTTGCTTCATAGCATTGTCTGTGCATGATCTCTGGACTCCGTGATCATTCCTCTGGGCTACTTTCCTTGTCTACCGTCCAGTCTAACTTGTCCAGTCAGTTTGGATATACCTATGTGAAAAGGCCGGATAACAGAGCGCAAACGAATTTCTTAATTAATTTTCTCACTTTCTTCTTACTACTTACTCTCTTATTCTATTTCTTGAAAAGTACTTTATATATTCTTCAAAATCTATGTAGAATCAGTCGATACTCTATTAGATTGATTCTCTTCAAAATATCTACTATTTTGGAAGCATTCTCTTTACAAACTCAAATATCAAACCGTTTTCAGAAAGGCAATAGGATATCTT
The DNA here is from genome assembly GCA_030737815.1 of Allium fistulosum. NCBI lineage: Eukaryota > Viridiplantae > Streptophyta > Magnoliopsida > Asparagales > Amaryllidaceae > Allium > Allium fistulosum. The sequence continues at coordinate 780,721,260 of CM060907.1, forward strand.
GTATCCCAAGTACAACTGTTTGTATTTGGAAATCAACAACTCTAGTCTTATTTATTTGGGTGTGCTTGTTGCCCATTCAAATCAAGTGAGTGTGCTTAGTAGCCTATCTAAATCTAGTGGGTGATCTTGTTGCCCGAAAGATCAACAGTGTTTTTTCTACACTTGTGAGATAGGAGAGTTTATCTCGTAGCCTTGAAATCGAGACTATATTTTGGTTTGCTTGCTATTGGTTATAGTAGGCGATTGAAAAGGAATATGTACAAGAAATTGTACGGAATTGGATGTAGAAGAAATCTAAATCAGTATAAAACTCCTAGTGTCTTCTCTCTAACTCATTGCTTTACTTTTATTGCATTTATTTATAACTGTGATTGCCTTTTAGTGTGTGTGTGTGTGTGTGTGTGTGTGTATGATTGTTTATGTTTGATTCAAATCTTCAAATAAGTTAAAAAATTCTATAAAGTTATAAAACTCTGTTCACCTCCTCTCTAGTGTTAAAGTAGCCTTAAAAACCATTCACATTAGTACTAAACCATTTCCCACAATGGTGTTCGAGTACATAGAAAACCATATTTTCCATTAATCCCTTGTAGAGGAATGGTCATACGAGTTATCATATATCTTGAGTGCCAATGAGGATTGTTTGACAGGTATTATATTTGCTATGGTTGCTATACCTGTTGTTTGCCGCTCTAGGGATGTGACATAATGTAGGTATCTAGGAGACCAATGCCCAGACACCCAGTAGTATACTAGGATGTTTGTATACTTTATGACGATGATAATAGAGTAGCATATTATATTTATTATATGCTAACTCTTTAGATGCAGGGCATGTCTGGTGTGAATCTTATACCTTTATTCCTTACTATATTGGATTATATAGTATTCTAAGATTTGCTTATCGCTCATAGCAAATTATTGTATGACTCGAGGTTTTATGCTTTGTTTTTGTTTATCTCAGGTACTCTTAAGTGAGTAGACTAGATAACAGGTTTAGGTGGTACCCGGTGCTGTGTAGAGGACGAGAAGGAGACGGTACTTTCTCGTATTATATTTGAGTTTACTATTTCTTATTCTACCGTGCGACACTGTGGAGCCTAGACAATGTTAGATATTTTATTAGAAACTATTAACGAAGCCTACGTCCACTTTATAACTTTTGTTATTTACTGACTGCTGTTACAAGTTGAATCTAATTACAATTTGATCGGATCTTGTAAGTTAGATCAAGTCACCAGTGTTAGAGTTTATTGGAGAATCATGGTGAACCCATTGGATGACTTTTGTATGGAAGGAGAAGAGTGAAGAATAGTTTCTACAGAGTTTCAGCAACTAGTCCAGAAGATCCCCTTTATGTTGCAGGTAGGATTGTATTTATTGGGGCTGGAGAGCACTTGGACCAAAGTCGCTTTGCCATAGACTTACATTTGAAGGTACGAAGATGCTCCAAAAGTTTCGCGGCGAACTGACCCAATATGATGGATCGCTAGTGATCCACGAAGTTAGCACATTTTTAGCTCATTTCAATTGGATCGTGTTCCTTGGCTTGTGTAAATGCTCTCCATATAATTTCATGACTAGATGCTTTGTTTTGATGATGATTCATGTACTAATTGCATTGAACTGTTGCTGGAATCAGATGAATGCCCCTTCTCGAGCTAGCTTGCTTGGAACATCGTGAAACTTCGCAGGCATGCCTAGAAAAGATAATGCTTCATGATGCCAGAAGAATGGATGACCCACGAGCAATGCTTATGGATCGCTGGCAATCCATCACCTTAAGCAAATTTTGCCTTTTCCTTTTGTGTCTTTCTTGGTTCCTTCATCCGATCCTTCTGGTTGATTCTTGAGTCGTTTCGACCTGACAGAAATGTTCTAACTTCCATTGAATTCTACTGGATTAAAAACCTAGATAACATTTGCCCCCTAGAGTATGCTTTCATTGGAAACAAGGCATGCTCTAGAAGTTATCGCTTTTGAGTTTTCGTTTAGTGAGGTTCAACTGATCGTGTTGGGGCCATCATGTGAATTTTGCTTTGGTTATTCAACCGTCTGTTGAATTCCTGTGGGAATCGTTATAGCTCATATCAATAAATCAATTTCGATCCCACAACTTTCACGATGTTTGCAAATAACATGTGGATCATGCTTGGCAAATTTGTAGGAGATTGATTGCAATTTGATGGATCGCTAGCGATCCATAGCCCATAAATCGCTAGCGATCCAAAGACTTAGCAATTTTTTTGTTTAATCTCCTATTTATTTTCCCATTCGAGCCGAGCCTTCCTTCTACCTTATTTTCTTTTGCAAACCGAGCTTCCTGCCTTACGACCCGATCCAGAGCATTCAAATCCTAAATTTTCTCTTGCCATCACCGCCGCTGATCTCCACTGCCGGAACCACTTTCCATTGACCATACTTGACCTCATCGTTGCCTTAACCTATCCCCTAGTTCCCATTGCTTCGTCTTTTGGATCGCCGTCGACCTTACCCACTTGGATCGCCACAAATCTTTCCTGCCTTAGGTCGCCAACGACCTAAATTCAATCGTGTTCACCTTTTAATTTTTGACTAGAGGTGGGTAATGCATATTTTGGCATTTGTTTAGCAATTCGACGATGAGGTTGCATGGGTAGTGATCATTATGGAGAATTCGAGTTGATTGCGATTTTGTGGAAGAAAATAGTAAATCGGGTCTTGAGTTCTTCATGGAACGAAATCCAGGCTTTGCCCTGGTGGTTGACATGTTTTGTTATCTTCATCCACAAAATCGAAATTAACTTGCACCGAGTTACATTGTTAATCCAGCATGACATCTTGCGGATTGGTTCTGGTTTTTCTGGGAGGTGATGATAGCTTAGGGTAGCGTCTTGTGTGCAACTTATGCTATTATCACCTTCCAGAGAGCTGAGATCAACTTATGCTGAGAATTCTCTACTTGATTGGGATCCATTAATCTATAGTTGCTCACTTCATATTGGTCCTGTTATTGCACAATCAGTGTACCTAAATAGGAAGAGCTTCCCGCGTCGCTTCGGACAGCGGATCCGTTATCGATCGTTGATCGATAACGGGTAAGTGTAGGAGAATTAACTTTAATGAATGATACGAGAAGCTATTTTCTTTCCTCACTACGAGTGAACTATCTACACAGGATAGAGCGTTTGTAGTGTTCAAGACACCGAGCCTATCCCACATAGATAACACACCGCACTTGACCCAATCAACATTTGGAACCCGATGTGTTAGCATAAATCGGTATTTCTTCGGAGTTCAAGTGTCGTAGGGAGACTTTTAGTTAAAAATAGAATTACCTGACCACATTAGGTAGAAGTTCTATTGTATAGAATAAAGCACCCGTCATTCTGTTGTAAGTCCAATGGAGGAAGTCCAGCACTTTCAGAAGCTGAATCATCATCAGTTACGCCTTCTCAAATAGTTTCAATAGCGCTTACTTCTTTAATACCACGAGCTGAATACAGTCAATTGATTTCGGTTGGTCCAGTTATAGACTGGACTCCTCTAAATTTTAGAGTTCTACTCATCCTCCGGAGAGAGCACCTCAGTAATCTCTGCTAAAGTTCTGCATAACATTTGGCATTCCGGACGCTGATGTGCGCATTCCGTCAAAGAATAAGTTTGCACATATGCCGCCTTTAGGGTATACTGCTTGCCACCGGTATATGTGCTTAAATGGAGAAGTGCCCCATTTCAACTACTTCTTGAGAGAAACTCTTCTGAACTTGGGAATTGCTCCATTTCAGATTCATCCTAATGGGTACGCGATCTTGACTTCTCTTTATGTCTTGTTTATGCGGACATTTAATCGTGCTCCGAGTTTCGATGAGTTGAGATATTTTCTGTCTTTCAAGAAGAGAGACGAATCTTCATCCCTCGTGGTCATCGAGCCTTAAAGAAGCCGTAAGATCATGCTACAACTTCAAAGTAACCTGTTGCAATTCAAGACCCAGTATTTCTTTGTTAGGTGTCTTGAGGGATTTAATCATCTTTGGACGATGGGGGATGAGTCTTCTCTTTTACTCATTGAGATTTAATACGTCGCTATGGAATTTTTGATAGATTGAATACTTCTTGTAGTTATTCCGAGGCCAAAAAAAGATCCATCACTCGATCCAATTTTCCATACTCCGAAGGCCATGGACGCTAAAGAGAGATCGATCAAGTTTTTTCTAACGGACGAGAATTTGCTTCTGTATGGGCTGTTGCATCCCGAGAGGTCTGCCATGGCTGTTGAAGTTCTGTCTCTTTCCCGTTCCATAGTTCAAACACGTTCCACTTCTTCATCACCCGGCTCCGAAGGGGCGATCTCCCAAAAGGAGAAGGTCCGTCTGGTGGGTCAACCGAAGAAATTCATGAAGAAGTGGCATTACGACTGAAGCTAGCTGGCCGCCTAGGATGTCCCCAATTCTAGAGGAGGAGGAAGAAGAATTCAAGCAATGTGAGGGCAAGGCTACGGTGACAACAAAAAAGGAGGAAGAATTCGATGCAAGTTCTGGCGATGGAAACTTCGAATCGTGTGATGAAATTCGAGGAATGAGTCTCATTCTCCCGGATTCGCCTCCCCAAGAGATTCGTGATAAAGATGCTCCCCCAACGACCGAGCGACTTCATGATCCCCACTTAAGGAAACCGGTATTGACTTTGGTGGTTTGAGCAACATTTATGAAGATATCAATGAGCTCATGGGAGAAGAGTTTGAGTTCGAGGGATCGTCTCCTCGTCCCGGTAATATTGTGTCTAGAATCAGCCCGATTCCTACCGTGGCGACTTCCCGATCTGGTTTGTGACATCCTTTTAGACCACTTATGACATGTTACACATTTCACTAGGGTCTCGTTCACTTATACATGCATTATTTAGGTTCATTTCTTATCGCTAAGCTCTTTATTTATTTTTTATATCAGGTACTCTGAAAGGCCGTGGACTTTTTGAGGACCTTAAGCAATTCATTATTTCGCAACGCTAGTCAAGACAGTCTTCAAGCCACCATTAGCCTCGTGAAATCGAGGAAGAGTGGAGAAGGAGGAAAGATTTGGAAGCCGAAGAACGTCGTCAGGACGACAAAGAACAGGGTAGGGTTTACAAGAGTGGTTATGAGAAGAGAAAAACTCCTGACGACCGAGAAGAGCCACTTAAGAAGCCGAAGGTAGATCGCGGTTCTTATCCCTTCGAGCACCAAGCATTTGCCATGGTCCCAATTTCTGTCGGAATTGAAGTTCTAGCTTCCACTGTTCAAGTTTTGCCTTCATCCCAAGCTTCGTCGACACACGTAGTGCCTGCTTTTGGTTCTTTACGTCCTCGTAGGAGGTCAGCTTATATTCTTTCGTCCGATCCCCCTGACTCGAAGCCGCACTTCCCGGGTGGTTTCTAAAGGGAGTTAAATTTGATCGTGATTTGTGCCCAATCTGTAAATATTCCTATATTCCCCATCTCCAGATGATTCAAAGCGATTTGGATCAAGCTGAAGGATGGGAAAAGTTATGCAAGCAGCCGGCGGACACAAACCGCAACAATTATCAAGAGATCCTTTCCTTTGAATTAGAAAAGGACAATTATGAGAGGGTGTTAGCAGACCGTGATGCCAGGATCGAGCAATTAACAAAGGAGAGGGACGCTGCACTCTGAGATAGTAAGAGCAACGCCAGCTTGCTGAAGGAACTGAAAGGGGCCCATACAAAAATAGAGATCGTATTCTGAGATGAAATCAAGAAGGCCCACATGGATGAGCTTAAGCTAAAAGAGGAGCTTGAAGCCCATGACGTGATCATTGAAGCTCAGAAGAAAACTATCGCTGATCATAATGAAGTCGTTGAACCCTATAAAAAAGACAATTGTTGATTACGCGGGAATGGTGGAATACCGTGACGACTGTTTCTGATCAGACTCAAATGATTGCTTCGCTCTAGGAAAGAGTTGCGTAGCTTAATGCCGAGAAGACCCGAGTTGAAATTGAGAAGGCCGCCGTGACAGCGGACTACTTAGAGTTGCATGATACTTTTAAAAAGAAGGTAGAGAAGGTGGATGACACCATCTTAATTTTCTATGTTAACTCCTTTCTACATCAGGGGAGCCTCAACTATCTGGGCCCCAAATTCCCACGTACTCTCGCTGTGGTTTGGGAAGAAGTTCTGATCCATTTCCAAGAGAACGAGGATGTATACATTGAGAAAGAGTTGGAGGACGCCTATCTCAATGAAGAGTCGAAGAAAGCTTTGATAGAGGGTCGGGAGATCATTCGAATTGAAAGGGAACATGAGGCCGCTGATGCTGCTGTGACTGCAACTGCTAAAACGCTACCAGAGCCTTCCATTTCCGGGCATGGCGAATCATCAAAACAACCTCGTGATCAGTTACGAGCTCAGCCGGTACTGCCTTGTTGTCTGCCCTTCCAGCAACTGTCTTAGAAGCCTCGGGTGGTCCTGGAACTTCTCCAAAGATCGTACAACCATCCATAGAAGGGAAGGTGGGGAGTATGAGGCCGAAATTGTTGGTCATTCTTCTGATGCACGTAACCTTCTTATTTCCCCAGAGTTTGGGAATTTTAAGCTCACGCCGGAAGAACAAGATGAACTGAATGCTTTCATTTTTGATCTTATAGGTCCATCTTCTTTACGTACCGTCTGACGATTTTTTCAGTCTTTGGGCTTGCTGCTATTTCTACTGCCTCGACGCTTGTTTCTATAGCCGCTTCAATTGTTGCACCTGTGTCTGGCTCGCAACCAGGACCGGAATCTGACAAGATTGCTGCAAAAAATTTGGGAATAATTGATGAAAACTAAAAATTTGGGAAAAAAGAGAATTTTTTCCTGCTCCTACTATAAAGGATTTCTTAAAAGATTTGATTAACAAATAGAAATTCAACAAAGATTTTGGTAAAAAGGTATTTTTTTTGAATGAATTAAATTAGTTCTTTCTACAAAATTTCCAATGAGATATACGATTACTATCTTGACATAGCTCAGCATTATGACATGTGATGGCTTGACATTCAATAGCTTTGAATTTTAAAACCCCCGATAGCTTGTAAAAGATTTGAGGTGCGATATTATCATATTTTAGACCTTTGATAGTTTTGCACTTTCGACATGCAATAGCTTGACACTCGATAGCTTTGCAGTGTTGGTGTGCGATAGCGATATATTTCTTGACATGCAATAGTTATTTATTTTGACATGTAATAGCTATTTATTTTTGACATGCGGTAGTTATTCCTTTAACATTTGATAGCCATGTCTTTTTGACATTCGATGGCTATGTTTTCTTGACACTCGGTAGCTACGTTTTTTTGGTCTTCGGTAACTATATTGTTAAACCTTCGATAGCTATATGTTTTAAACTATGCGATAGCACTAGATTTTGAAGTGCGACAAGACATATTTTTGGCATGCGATAGCATGAAGTTTTGAACTGCGATATCAAATTATTTTGACATGCAATAGCATGGAGTTTTAAAGTGTAATAACCATATTTTGAAATGCTATAGCATATATTTTTGAGGTGCGATAACACAAAGTTTTGAGAAGGGCGATTGCCTATTTTGATACACGTAATATCTTTTAATTATGTAATGGGCCAAATTTCTTATAACTAAATAAGGTTTTGTTGAATTATTTATTCAAATATCAAAGGTCTTAAACAAAGAAAATATGTTTTAGCCCGTTATGGAATAAAAGTATTTCTTTGGACAAGTAATTTGTGTATAAAATGGCTATCATTTGAACATATGTTTATGATGAATATGAATTTTATGTTCAACTTTGTAACTTGATCGGTTGATATTGCATATGTTAATTGTTGGCATACTCACTTATATGTTATCACCCAACATTTATGATCTTAAGGATTGAGAAATGATAGCCGATTAGGGTTGTTCCAATAGTGGTATGTTAACTCCTAAGTGAGTAGAATTGCATCTCGAGACCGGGGGTATCAAATTGTATTAGGATTCCCTGAACTGATCAGAAGACATGACTGGTTGATATTTTAAAACTAGATTTAAGTGTGGAAACTGGTTAGAATCCCCTTTACACTCTAGCCATTAAGCCCCAGACTAGTCAAGTCCAAGATTCCAATGCATTGGCTTTTACTGATATTGAGGCTAAAACTTTAGTTACGCATTCGAATCAACTCATAGCAGTTACACTCACTATTACTTCTCTTCTACTAAGAATAAAAGACCATTGTTATTTTACTTCGGTAGAGACCAGAAGATCATTTTGATTGCTTTCATCTGTCATGTAAGTAGCTTGGTACTCTTATGGGAACGGAAGACAGTTGATTATCCGGTGAAGACTTTTGCCTTAGTCAAACTGATATATTTTTAGGTTGCCTATGAAAACTAATAGGTTCATAGTGAAAAACTATGTTGATATATGAACTTATGAGATGTGCAATTATGGAAATGTATGACCCTTAGACCCTTAAATACTAGACCGTTCATTTTTACTCGTCGTGGATGATAATGTTTAGGTTGTGTTCTAGCCATTGTGGTTACATTGCAAATGATATGTTTTGCATGACCATGATAATAGTGAGAAGAAACCTGCTCCATGCTTCAGCGGTATGGTCTCTCTATATATTTATTTTGGCTTAAAACAGACTAATATTATTCACACTGGACTTTCCACCTGACCCAAAGTTTTAGATTTCCCCTTAAATTCTCGAGCACTCATTTGAGTACGTTGAGGGCACTGTTTTCCATGTTTAGACGAATAAAGCTTCTGGACACATGCAGGACGCAAGCTAATATTAGAAGTATTTCCGATGTGCAATTTAACTGCTTTATTGCTGTTTTATCGTATGTATACGAGTTTTATAACCATCAAGTAATTAAAACACTGTTCATCTAAGGACATCTTCATATGTCACTCTTGGAATTATATTTGTATTTATTATATTTTATCTAAACAATTTAATCATGAGGTTTATATTTTATCTAAACAATTTAATCGTGGGGTTCTGTAATTGGCTGTAATGAATTTAAATTTTAATGAATGAAAATGTTTTGTTAAAATTTATAAATTCATGTGCTTTTGATGTTATGATACAATAACTGATATCATTATTGTCGCTAAAAATAATACTAAGGATGACTACAGTATCACTAGTGTTTATTCTCGAGCCTCAAAATAGAGGATGTTACAATTGTCGAGTGCATCACCGTGTGCTCGATTCCATATGGACCATTATGGCCCCTGCCCGAGCGGTCACGACTAGCATCATGATGCCTAGGTCTTCCTGGCTCTGTGGAGTCCATTAATTTAGCCTTCTATGATGTCGGTCGCAAATGCGTCCACAAGATTTGCTTCTCTTATGTACATTTCTATCAGACTCACAGCATGACCATCTCCCTCGCCAACATCATTGCTAACATTGTTCCTTCTCCTTGATGGATCAACGGATCTATCCTAAAGCTTGTGCTACTTTCCCAGTTCAGTGGTAGTGACTCCCTACCTCATTTTCATCTTCATCTCCAGCTCTATCTCTATCTCTTTCTGCTTTGCGCCCTCCAACGGAATTTCCGGTGTTCGATCAAGTTGGAGATTCTCTCCTATCTCCATGATCTCTTGGTTGAGAACCATCTTCTTGAAGATGTTGCCTTATTGATGCAAATTGTTTAGCTAACCTGTCCATGATAGTCCATTACGTCGCTTCCATCTTTTGACGGTCATCATTCCATCCAACTTCTTTCTATTACCAAGATCTAATGAAGGTTGAGTAGTCTCATCACTTCTACCATCGTTCCCAACATTTCCTCCATTAGATTTCTCAATGACTAGCCTTCCTTGACTCTTCTTCGGTCCCATCTTCCTAGATCCCTTTGGAGAGTATATCCAAAATGCTGCTACCAATAGAGATTTGTCACTGAGTTTGTTTCTCCGTGAAATCACCAAAAATATTAGTCAAAAAATTGGTCCAACGCCTTCAAAGTCATAGATTTCGAAGAGAAATTGACCTTATGTCGCAGAATCGTCTGTAAGGATAGTAAATCGATATAATAAATATAAAAGGTGAGAAAGTGAGGAATACAATTTTTATAATGGTTCGGAAAATCTTTGACCTACATCCGCTTTATCGATACTTTATTGATAGATTCGCACTAGATTCATTGCTTTTACAAGGGTGATTCAAGGTTCAATCTCAGAAATGCACTGCGTAGAGTTTCCCCTAGCGTAAATCGACCAAGTTCAAAACTCTGCATTTTGTTGGAGAACCTCCTATCTAAAGTTTTATTAGGCCGCATCTGGTTTTAGATTTGTTTGATCGCAATATAATTCATCAATCAATCAGAATCATAGTCGAAAAGAAATCATGAAAGAACTAGCCAAACCTCATTACCTCGATGGGTCGTTTCAGTCGATTTAACTTTTTTTCTATACTCCTGAGTATATATGATTCGCTCCTTGATCTAATCTTTCTTTGACGCTTTTAAGTTTTCTTCTTCTAGTATTCATTAAGAAAATTAACTTCATGGAGGGAATCCGTGGATCTACACTGATATATGGACTTGGTCAAAATTTCATATTTTCCTTTATTCATTGATATCATCGTCATGGCTAAATGTTGGAGGGCCAAACGATTTTTCTGAATCGATATCAATTCATACATGGATCAATAGCAATCCATTGGTTTAGACAATTGTGCCTCCATTTCTTGTTATGCTCTTCGTATCAAATCGTCTTTGAATTTGATATTCAATTCTTTATCATTTCTTATTCATTCAAATCCTTTAAAATATGTATATATCCGTAATGTGTTTTGAAACATAACTTGATTTAGTATATGTTTTGACAAGTGGCTGAGTAGACAAAAAATACTGGTGTATACAGTATAGCAGCACTGCAAGTGCTAGCTACTCGGAAAGAATATTGACATAGTTTTGAAACATTTGGAGCAAATACATATAACAAGTCAAGTTATTCATATGTCAATTTGGTCCAAATCAAGCCTAAAACCTGTCCCATCTCACCTAATTTATCAACAAATTCTAATTACTCTTCACAAGTTCACATGTTTTTCAACTTTCTATATCAAGAATTGCCTGGACGGACCAACCAGAATGGAATTTAATTAAGCACTCGAGTCATTCTTCAATAAACTAAGAGTCATTCTTCAATAAACTAACTATTTGCTAGTTTATATGGTTATCTAGCTACTTATTAAAATATCAATCATGTCTTGTATATACATGAAATATTATTATACGGACCACCAACGTATGCACCCAAATATGTGTACGTATCCAGTATCCATTTGCGATGTCAGTTAAAAGTCACAGTCTTTGCAATAATATATAGAACACAAACGTTTTGGTTTTATTTTTGACTTAGTTTGTAAACTAGTTAGCCATACTTTGTGCATTAACAAAACGATTTATTGATTTAGCCTTGATTATACCTTCTCGTTCTCATCTTAGTGCAATTTTAGTGGACATTTGAGATATGTTTCAATAATTTTATTGTAAGCAAAAATTTCATTACATGTTTTTGTAATTTGAAATGTAAATAAATATCAAGGGATAACTAATACTATATAGGGTGCAGTACAGCACTTGGTTGATGACGAGATTCAAAAATTTAAGAATAGTCCATTTCAAATTGTTCTGATGCAGCATAACAAAGAATTAGTAGGTAGCACATGGCATCTTCTTGGAACATAATAAAGAATTTGTTGCCTAACTAACTTCTAAGATTATTTCAGGTCAAAAAAGATAGATAAAAATAAAAATAAAAACCATCTTTAAGAGTTCGGTAGAACATGTTTTAACAGTAAAAGATTGAATTTAATAACTTGAAATATCTTTTTCTGTGGTTAATTTTGGGATGTGTAAAACTTCACCTTTTGATATCTATTTTCGGGTCACTTTTGATGTGTATGATTGGGGTTTGAAGTGGAATACAATGTACCTTTTTCTGTAGTTATTTCAACTAAAGGCCGAAATTATTTGAAATAAGAAAATAGCATATAAAGAGCACTTTACTTATCATTGTTCATAAAAGTGTTTCTCCATCACATCTTTTCAAATTGACCATAAAAGGCAATCATAATTGATCAACAAAACATTCAGAAACTAGGTCAAATTATTCTTCTAAACCGAATTATGTGAAATAATTGTGGCAGAGCTATGCATATTAGCAATGACGTGGTACAATCAGGAATGTTATAATATACTTGAGTTCTTATATATCACTTTCTCATGAATTCATTGGCATAGTTTTCTTTTGAGTCTGCATCGTAAAAACCCAGTACTACATTTTATTCTATATCCTAAACATGTGTTGCTATCAACTTTTTATTTTATCATTATCTTGAGATCTGATGGAATCTTTCTAGTTCATTGTTCAAATATACAATTACAACTTCTACTTAATCTTTCTTTTTGCCATGCATATTTTATTCCAATAAGCAGTTTACGATAACATATATTTACATAAACTCTGTCAACTGAGAATGTTGATAAGTTTGACAAGTTAATTAAAGGCCACAAACTTCTTTAGATATATGACTGTTTTCAACAAATTTAAACTAATGCCAGGCCCTAGTTGAACAGAAGGAGCTTAAAGAACATTCTTTAGCCATCTGTCCAATAAAATAGGTATGTTAAGTAGAAAAAATGCTAGAATACAAAAACTAAAATAAAAATCCAAAAAAGAAAGGTTGTTCAACAGAAAAGGTTTAGTTAAGACTCTGCTTCCCAAAAGGTACATTTTATAGTTTAATGGCCAGCCTGATACTGAACTACTCTAAATAGAGAGTACTTTCCCATAATTATTTATTGTATCACAATGCAAACATGTATATACTAATCCCATGCTACAACCTGCCCTTTCAGAGTTATTTTATATGTTAATTTTGACTTATGTGCAAGTATTTTAAATGTTAACAAAGATGCTTAGACTTGGATTAGTGTGAAACATATATAGTATATTAATACACACATCCATCATCTTGTAAGTAACTTATACAAATGTTCACAAAATAATGTGCATACTTGACCTCTTATGCACTCAATATATACATACGAAAACCTGGGCAAGAAATCCAGTAAAGTAAATGATTTTGCTTCTTGTGTGCGTATGATTTTGATTATCCACCCGCTTCTTATTGGTGAGCATTAAGTTAAGAACTATTGATTGAATTTCAATCAAAAATGTTCTTGTCAGTAGGAATTGCATATATATTGAAGGTATATGTTGACCCACAAAGTGACAGTCTGTCTATTTTATAAACGCTGATAATGATATGAGGCTCCGTAGTCTAGTAGACATTGAATTAACAGGAAACAAAATCGAACAAGTTTAGGAGAAAATAAATGAAATGTGGTTATGGCAGGGAACAAGATAGTAAATTGATAAATTTAACAGTTAATAACGTATTATGTTGATTAGACATAACCTGGTAATGAATGTTGAGTGTTTCTAATTGATCCTCCAGATCAAAATCCTCTACTATCCCGTGTCCCATGATCACAATCCTTCATTTCAAGTGGATTGATTTATCATCTAATTAAATGGAATTAAAGGTATTTATTGTAAGTGGACAATAAACACACAGGGTTTCCGGATATGTGATCTCATTTAAAAAAATTAATAACAGGTAAAAATGTAATACTTCAAAGAAGAATGCTAAGCTTACTATTCTCAAAGGAGAGTATGTATCTGCTCCACGATCGGTGGAAAATAGACAATTACGAATAATATGTAATAACGATTGATGGATCCGCAATCTCTACCAATCACGTGTTAAGTACAATCACACTCTTCTTAGCATTCCTAACTTCAAAATTATCTTGATATTACTATCAAATTTTAAGGCGAACCATTGTGCACTATTCAACTATTCAACTGTTGTACTAATGAATACAAACCATTAGCACAACACTATCTGTTCCACTGATTAAATCAATCTAACTTAAAATGAATGGCTGTGAGTGGTACATGTGGCTGAGGAGAAAGGAACTGTTCTCTTAATTTCCCGCCTGTAAACGGTCTTTTTCTTTTAATGTATATTTATTACAAATTGGGCTAATTAAACAAGCCCAGCACAGTCACCCGATCGATTGCAGCACATCCCGCCAAATAATTATTTTTTTTTTTAATTTTTTTGAAAAAAGGTCAAACTTTATTGATAATATGAAAATATTACAAGCACTATATACAAAAGAATAAAAGCCAACATGGCCCAATAACGGATAAAATGAATACCCACAAACAATGCCCTAAACACATTGCGATAACCTAGCAGCTTTGACTTATCATGGCGGCTCATTTTCTCTTCCAGGCAAGTTTTCCTCTCTGTCAACATTAGAGCTAACGCTATCAGTGCGTCTGGACAATCTAGGACTCACAGCTTCACCATCTTCTCTATCAATCATGTATCTCGAGGATGACGCAGGGTTTGGAAAATTAGGGTTCAAGGGCAAGGTAATGTTATTATCAACACGCAGAGGTAAAATCTCCCATCTTTCTAAGATTTCATCATCACTGTGAACAGAATGATTGTAAAACTTGGATCTGTTAATTATGAGGTCACGAACATTAGATTTTATGATCTTGCACACTGTGATTTTGTCTAGTTTTCCATTGTTAAAAATGATGGAGTTTCTACTTTTCCAAATGGTCCAAATAGACGAACTATGCGCAGCTGTTATGATGTCCTTCTTGACATTGTTAGTTGCAAACCTCTGACTTATGTATGCAATGGCATCTATGATAGAAGTTTGAAGGTTTCTGTGTGTTATAGGGTCACCCATCATGATTCTAATCTAACACCACACATGCTTTGAAAAAGGACAGTTAAAAAATAAATGATTGCAAGTTTCTACTTCTCTTCTACACAGAACACAAATATCATCTTCAGTCACTCCTTCCCTTTTTAATTTTTCCTTTGTTGGAAGGAAATTGAAAATAGCCCTGTATAAACATACATTCATCTTAGGGATTGATATGTTATTCCATATGATATTGTAGTCGCTGATTTCCTGTAGCTTGGTTCTTAATTCATTCCATACAGCATGGAAAGAAAAAAGGCCTTTTTTACTGTTTTTGCAAAACCAGTAGTCTGCATTTTTGTCAGAATGAATGAGAACTTGCTTTATTTCCTCACTTATATTACCAAGATATGAGATGATTTCAGGCCTCCAAATGCTACCAGATATAATTTGCTCTACCTTGTGTTTATGACCTCTTGAGTAGGTTAAAGTTTCTTGTCTCAGCTTCTCCAATAAAGTTGAACCATTAATCCATGGTATGAACCATAAACTAGTCGATTTACCATCCACAATTCTTCTGTCAATTTGTTTTTGTGCATCTTTTCTATGATATAGCATTTTTTTCCAAGTGCATGAGTAATTGTTATTATAATTTGATTCCCACAGTGTCTCATTGTTCGCATATTTCACATTCAGCCACTTAGCACTGTAAGTAGAATTGTTAAGAGTCTCCCAAATTCTTTTAATGCAGAAAGTAGTGTTTATATTAGACAATTTTTTCAGCCCCATTCCACCTTCAGATTTAACACTTGTAACTGTTTCCCATGGAACTCTACTTTTTTTACCCTTCCAGATAAATTTTTTGCATAACTGATTGATTTTTTGAATAGTTAAACTAGGGAGCATAAAACACTGCATCCAAAAACTGACCATAGGGTAAACTACAGCCTTAATCAATTCTATTCTTCCTGAAACTGTAAGAAATTTGCACTCCCAATCTTGCATTTTCTTTATCACTTTGTCAATCAGTTGCCTACAATTGGAATGTTTGATATATGTCACAGATAGTGGTAACCCAAGATATCTAACCGGTAATTCTCCTTCCTGAATGTCTAGGATGTTAAGCATTAGATCCTTGTTGTTGCAAAACTTATTGAAAAATACTTGGGTCTTGAGATTATTCATTTCCAATCCAGTTACTCTATGAAATTTCTTGAAACAATTTTTAACTGCTTTAGCTCCAATATCAGTTGCATTTATAAAAATTAGCAGATCATCAGCATAGATTAGATGTGTTATGTTAGAATTGTTCTTGATGACTGATTCCACTTTTCCTTTAATAGCTTTGGCATCCATTAACAAAGTGAAATATTCCATGCATAAAGTAAAAAGATAAGGGGATAGTGGATCACCTTGCCTTAAGCCATTGGTGCCACTGAAATATCCTTTATGATAACCTTCAATAGAAAAAGAAAAGCTAGGAGTACTAATCATTTCTTGAATAATTTTTATCCATTTTTCTGGAAAATCCATGCTTCTCGTCATGTGTAGAATGAAATGTCTGTTTACTGAATCATAAGCCTTCTTGAGGTCTACCTTTATGCACATTTTGTTGCTACCATGTTTGTTAAAATTTCTGATATGCTCATGTGCAATTATTATGCCATCTTTAATCTATCTATTTGGTAAGTAGGCTGTTTGATTATCAGATATCAATTCTCCAAGCACAAATTTCATTCTTTCACATAACAATTTAGACAAGATTTTGTACAACATGGAACAACATGCTATGGGCCTGAAATCTACAACAGATTCAAGGATTTTAACCTTAGGAATTAAGGAGATAATGGTGTGGTTAATTTCTCTTACAATTCTGCCATTGTCAAATGAAGTCTGCATAGCCTCCAAAAGTGGTTTTTTTAATTCATTCCAATGTCTTTTATAGAAATTTGCATTAAAACCATCATAGCCTGGAGCAGTATCATTATGCACACTGAAAATAGCTCTTTTCAATTCTTGCTCATCAAAAGCAGCAGCAAGAAAAGTTTTTCCCCAATCATTTAGTTTTCTTTTTGGGATGATGTTAGGAAATTGCTTCATCAAGTTGCCTCTATTGTATATGTTGGTAAAAAAATTGATAGCCTCTTCTTCCATCTCCTTTTGAGATTTGAACACATCTCCATTTCTTTTTAACATGTTGTGGCAGCTATTAACAAATCTTCTATTTGATTGTTTTGCATAGAAAAATTTAGAACAGCTATCATCCCATTTGATCCATTGGCATTTTGTTTTTTGTTTGTTATCAATGGCTAATAGCTCCAAACTCTTAGCCAACTCCACTTGAGCATCATGCAACTTTTGAGCATTAAAGGGGTTATGATCTGATTCTAATATCTGTAAAGCAGTGTTGACCTCTTGTTTGCACTTTAACACCTGTGACTGTAAATCATTTTTTCCCCTGCACCACTTTTTAATTTCTTTTTTGATGTTTTTCTACATCTGGATAAGGTTGAATAACTGATTACGTTCAGGGAAAACAAAACACTTTTCAACTGATTCCTTGTACCCCTCACACATAACCCAGTGATTCATGAATTTAAAGGGTTTTGGACCTTCATATGATTGAATGCAATTAAAGTTGAACATAATAGGTACATGGTCACTAGTTGATAATTCTAAATATTTAGCATGAGATCTTTTGAACATGTTAATCCATTCAATATTGCAAAAAAGTCTATCAATCTTAGTAGCAATATTTTTGGTAGGCCCTGATCTCCATGAAAAATTATCCCCTGAAATAGAAATCTCTTTAACCCCGGCAGAGTTAACAAAGTTGTTGAGTTCCTGGATGTTTTTGGTCGTCAAATTATTACCTCCTATTTTCTCTTTCAAAAACCTGACACAGTTAAAATCCCCTATGATGCACCAAGGAGTGATAAAAGTATTAGCTTCTATTACCAGTTGTTTCCATAAACTTTTCCTTTCAGATTCAAGGTTTAGAGCATAAATGACAGTTATAATGCATTGGGCTCCTGCATTGTTATTTAGCATACAAGTAATGTGTTGTTTGCTCATAGAAATAACATAACTGTTCCAAATGTCTGAATTGATCATAATGAGGATTCTGCACTTGTGGTGATATTCAATGTTATTTATGCAAGACCAATTACTTCCCCAAGATTCCATATGTTGCTGAAGTTTATTGATTCTCAACTTATTTTCAACTAAGCAAACAATAGAAGGTTTTTGGGAAAAAACAAGGTTTTTTACCTCTAAAACATGTGCTGCCTTGTTGAGGCCTCGCACATTCCAACATAAGATAGACATTATTTGGATGAACTTACTTGACTCCGGGTCCTGATGGGAGTCACACCTTCATGCATCAATTTGTTCCTTTTCTTATCTATAATATTTTTACCTTTCATATCTGCAATTGCCTTTTCAAATTCAGGGTTTGTGGATGTGAGGTTTTTTGGCAAATTGTTGGGAGGATTGTCAGTTGAAGGGTATATGGGAATGATACATGATTGAGATAGAGAAGATTCATCCACAGTTGAGCCTGTCATGTCTTTCTGCACCTGAAAAGAATTAAGCACTTCAGTTGTTAGATCATAAACTTGAGAATTTAAATTATTTAAGACAGGTTTACTATGATTTGACAACTCCCTGCTGTAATTTTCCTCCGATGATGATAAAGTGACTGAGGCTTTTGTCAATGATGTCTGAATAGAAGGATCCAGAGTGGTTGTAGATCCTTCTACAATGTTTTGGATATGAGATGTAATAGGAAGTTGAGTAGAGGATCCCTTTGCAATTGTGGCAGTCATGCTGATTTGAGGATCAGATACTACAGTTTTATCTATGACAGCTGATGGCGAGGCCACAATTGCAACTGCAGGCGCCTTCAAAGACTTCTGAAACTTGTCAGCATTCAAAACATTCATATCTGATGGAGGAACATCAGTACCATTATTAGAGTTGTTTGTAGTATGAACATGATCCTTATCAATTGTAACCACTTCCGGAGGCAAGAGTCCCGCTACAGCTGAAGACGAGGGAGCTAAAGCAACTGCCGGTTCCATTAAGGATTTCTGAGCAGAATCAACAAATACAGCACTCATATCTGAAGTAGAAACTTCTTTACTATGGTTAGAATTATTTGTGTTATGATTCCTGATAGTTTTATCAACTGTTGTATGAACACGGACATTTGACTTATCAAGTGTAGAAACATCTGCATTGTTATACACAACACCTTCTGAATTGATAAAAAGAGTCTGATTAGTCAAATTGTCCTCTGAAATAATACCCAAGCTATTAGTTTCAGAATTAGTAGATGTAGAATTTTTTACCCATTGCTGTGTGAATGATATAGGGCACTCTTTATCCACATGACCAAAACAAACACAGTTATGACAAACAGGAGGAATAAACTCGTATTCAACCTTTTGCATAACAAAATCACCATTAGGTAGTTTAATTTGCACTTCATCTTCAAATTTAAATGACGAATCCACCTCAATAAGCATTCTAGCAAAAGCTATTATGCTCCTATTTTTTGTATGTTCATCCATTGCAATAGGTCTCCCAATGGTGCTAGCAATTTTACACAACGAAATGTGATTCCAGTATGCAAAATTGAGATTAGGAAATTTCACCCAAATAGGAATGGATAGTAATAGATCTTTCTCATATTTAATATTACTACTCCACTTCTTCATAATTATGAACTTACCATCCATCATCCACGGTCCACCTTCTAATATTTTGTTACAATCTTCTTCTAAATCAAATTGTACCAAATAGAAACCGTTGTCTCTCGCAAAAACTTCAAATTTACCTTTCGGAAGCCACATTCTCTTGATATATGCTTTGAAAAACATGTAATAAGGTCTTTTTCCTACCAAATAGATCAGAATCGAATTAGACCACATCTTCTCTGCAGAAAGCAGCTCCTCCTCTTCAATTATTGCAGTTTTCCTAGCATTAACAATTTCAGGATCAAAGAATTGCAAGTTTTCATTTTGCTTCTTTTCCTTTACCAAATCACACCAACTTTTAGGTGTGGCCTTAGAATTGACAGCAAAAACAGCCGAAGAACTGAAACTCTTCTTAGAAATAAACGCATCACGTGATCTAGCAGGTTGAGACCCAGATCCAGCTGAGAGATTCGAAGATCTATTGATCAGGTGAGAAGAATGGGGATCTACCTTGTGTGCTTTCACTGCTGCGTCAGAAGCCATCAGTCTCTTCCTCCGATCCATCACCTTAGTCCAGCCCTCCTCATCTGCATCCTCCCCACCAAGATCAGAAACACCGGCTGATTTAGATTGAGACGCCATGAAAATTTATTGACGTTTAATTTTTCCGCCAAATAATTATATTGCAACTCAAAAAGAAAACATAAGGCTTCAATAAATTCTAATAGAGTTTAAAACTAAGGTTTCCTTTATACACAATGTAAACAGTTTTTTATGCCAAGGATCTATTAACAATCTCCCAACAGTCTCATAGTTATCAGCATGAAGATAGATGGAGGAAAGAAAACGGAATACATATGTGAAACCCATATATCAGGCATGTTTATGAAATGTTCGTGTGCTTGTGTGATCGGAAAACACGATGGTGTAATTTTGGTGTTGATGAAAGATGTTGCTCCAAAACAAATTACTGCATCTTGTTCCTTAAATATGTGTTCTCACCAGTGTTGAATTGAATAAGTGAAAGCTCCTAAGTCTGTAACTTCATCTTCAAAATGCAATAGGTTTCGAAAAAAATCTGTATACTTGACTATGTTCTCATTAACGAAAGCGATTTACGCTATTCTGTGAAATTATTTTGATAAAAGAACTAGCGTAATTGTAGTGCTTCAAAACCCGCAATTTAATTTTAAAAAGGCCCTAGTCTACTTGCGCCTATGATTCTCCTTCCCACCCTCAAACACCTATCGCTCCTTCTTTCGTATCCCGCTATTTTACCATTTTGCCTTCTTTTCTTTTTCTTTTTTTTTCCGTTTGCCACCAAACTCAACAGGAGTTGGGTCATAAGAGCACCCATGCCCGAGGTGGGCCTGGATATCAGAAAACACCACACTGACAACAGACTTGAGTTTCGCTTACACTCTCGCTTGACCACAACTTTATTTTTCAAACGAAAATACCCTTGCCGGCAGCTGGCGGGATTGCTATTACCACAAATATAATGTAGTGTTTGGTTTGTTATTTTTAGTTTTGAGTTGTTGTCCATACAAAAATGCACACGACACGTTTATAATGTCGAAAACGACTAATTTAAAAAACGAAGTTAACATACAAAATAGAAAACAATTTTTTTTTTATTTTCCGCGCTTTGAGAAATAACACAAGCACGTGAAACAATTCATTCTTCCATCGTCCCTCAATCACATTCGTCCTTCCATCCGTCTTTCTTTCATCCTCTCCGTCGTCCCTCATTCTTCTCATATTTGAAATACATATTAAAAACCGAAAACATAAAATTCGTTCTTAAACCAAACATTATATAAGTCTTTTATTTTGAAAGGGAAGAGCGTGAAAAGGAGAATCTTGGAAGCAATCAGAATTGGCACAAATAAAATTATGAATAACCAGTAAAGTTGTACGAAGAAAACAGAAAGCTATAGAAAAAATAGTTTTGCACTTCTTTTTTCCGATAATGAAGCTTATACAAATGGTGTGTATTTTGTTAAGCTAAAGATTATTTTGAAAGGGGTGTTCTGAAAAAGGTAAGTTAACGAAAGAGGAATGAGTTTTTTAGTTACGAAAGAGACATTTGAAATGATATTTTCATGAGAGTCGTGTTGTAATGATTATTGTTAATTGTAATTAATTTTTAGTTATTTAGTATAAACATAAGTATGATAAACAATAATAAAGATTAAATAGTTCATAATAACAGATACATAAGAACGGATACAGAAACACATAATTGAAAATGCAATTTTAGTCGATACAATGTAGACTAATAAATATAAATATAATAAAGACAATATTTCAACGAAGTCCTGCGGCAACTAGTTCATTCCTTATGTTATCTCAAATCAACGCCATAATATTTCTTATAATTCTTTGAACTAGTTCATTCTGGCTCTCATTAGTAGCTTGAAGTATGTAGCATACTTCAAGGTATTTGTTCGAAATAAAATTAGGATTATCGTCAAATGGCATAAAGTTGGAGTCTCCACCGTTGTACTTTCGTATGAAGTTCTGAATAGTCATTGTAGCAACAACTACTTTTACTTGAATCAAAAATTGGAAAGTCGGCATATTATTTAAGATGACAACTTTTCTCTTCCATACTCCAAATGATCTTTCAATTACTACGTAAACTTGAATGGTAGAAATTGATAATCTCATTTGATGGTTTTGGTAGATTTTGAGTTTCATGAAAATTAAGAATATGGTATTTTCCATTTCGATAATGGGGTATGTAACCTTCTATAAGGCAATACCCTGGGTCAACTAAATAGTACAAACTTGCGATGGTGAATGTGGAAAATTTAAGTTCCTATTGTTTATTATCGAATTTAAAAACTGTACTGTTATGTGATGTTGTTTTTTCCAACCACCCATTACATATGTAAATGCCATGCCAAATGATCAAACTGTCACAACATTTTATATCGCATATCCTTTTGGACCAATAAATGGTTGAACGCTATCGTTGGGCATGTGTGGACCTGTGTGTGTACCTTTTATAACTCCAATACAACTTTTAAAAAGCGGATAATATCGGTTTAGGTTTCTAGTTTGATTCTGTATAGTGTTTAATTGTTAATCGTCGAGTTTAATAATATCCTTTGACAATAATAGCACAATGTTTAGAACAACATGAAAATAAACATAAATAGTTCTACCTGATCTTTGAAACTTTACTGTCACCTGACGCATTGGAAGAGCTAAAGCTATGATGTATAGAATTATTGCTACCATTTTTCTAATGTGGATTTCTTTTATAGCCGTTAGATAGTAAGCTTGCAAGCAGTCACACAATGCAATAAAGCAAAGTCCTTTTATCTTAAAGTTCCTTACAACGTTCTTGGCGCCGAGACACAATATCAAAAACCCAATGCATTCTAGTAGAAGTGTGCACTGGAATATTTTCACACTTTAGTCCATAGAGAAATTCCTGTATGGTCAGTAATGTAATTAAGTCAATCAATGGATACCCAAAAACTTTGAAATCCGTCTACTTTCATATCTAAAAGGCAGATAAATATGCAATATCTGAAAAAATGGATGTAGATGCAAACAAGAAGGCATTAGCGCCCAAAAATTACCTGTTTGGTTTTTGCTAAGATTATAGTTATATTATGTGTATTTTAGTATAATTATGGATATGTATTTATTATTCT
The DNA here is from genome assembly GCA_030737815.1 of Allium fistulosum. Lineage (NCBI taxonomy): Eukaryota > Viridiplantae > Streptophyta > Magnoliopsida > Asparagales > Amaryllidaceae > Allium > Allium fistulosum. Next base: position 780,744,365 of record CM060907.1, read on the forward strand.
ATTAAATTACTAGTTTATATTATATGCATTTAATGCGTATTAACTACTTGAAACTATTCATTATCATCATATTTGTTTATTTTTCACACTTTTATCATCAATAGGATCGAAAAATAGTTATGTTAAACCAAAGTTTTCTATTTATGTTTCTTGATTTACTAATTTTTAGTGAATAGGATAATTATTCACTATCCATCTACATCTGCGGGATGTAGATATCCGATATTCGAAAATGATTCCGGATGCGGATGTGGATATGACACTATTTACATTCGAAAGTACCCATTGACAGGCCTAAATGATCTTCATTGCCAAAATCAATGGCATATATTGTTTGGAAAGAAGACAATGAAGTGGTGTGAGTGTGAAGAAGAAGACAATGAAGTGGTGTGGAGAGGAGAATGGTTAGGAGGTTTTAAAGTGGGTAATTAGTCATTCGCGTCTGACGCTTTCGACGCTAATGGTTCAACCACCAATGCCAATTGAACTAGGCCGGGGGAGCTATTACCCCGTTCAATCGTCGGACACATCGGACGCTAATGACCTATTTCCCACTTCAGCCGGGTAACTTTCACTATGAGCGCACCCATAAATGTTAAGATGTGTGGTCAAACGTGCACAGGAATAAAGAGTTCAAGTAGGATTGTTATATATGAAAATACATGTTCAACTGGTCGATGCTTAAGGGAACTGATCGACTAATTTCAGTTCACAGGTTATACATTATATATACTGATCTACTAAAGTTGGTTTTTTTGCTTTAGTGGAATTTTGACATAGTCCAAGTACTTATATTATTTATTAGTTTGGTTTTTTTTGATTTGATTTTAAAAAAAAAGAAGAAGAAGAAATAGGAAAAGATAGTGACGCGTTCATGGGGTATTATATTAGTAATCTGTATAAAAATAGGTTTTTTACTAAAAATATAGGATTTTTTGGCATCTAAATAAGCTTTTTATCTGAGGAAGGATTTATGCATAGATGAACAAACGAAAAACTATAACTATTGGTAATCTATGTTGTTTCATCAACATTCTTGTATCCTTACAAGCCATGTTTGGATAGAAACCATATAAGAAAATTTATGAAAATTATTATTGTTCTTCTACAACCTCACGTTAAGCTTGTTGCTTTACTTGTAATAACCCGCCTTCCAAAGCACCTGTAATTCGCGCATATAAGCAACCAGATCCATAAATATCATAGAGAGTGTACCATTAAGGATGCAGTATAAAACAACAACGACACATATCATATCTATCATCATGCTAAATCACACAACAAAATGAATAAAACATAATATCCAAATAAACAAGTAAAAGACTATTACGTTTAATTTAAGAGACATAATATTCAGCGTTATAATCCAATGTGTAAATGGTATGTCAAATACCATATACAACATACTCAAAATGAATATACAGTCTACATGTCAATATCCCACAGATACAATATATATATAATCATAGCGATAAATTAACAATGACTCTATGGCTCGCCTTCAACTAGCAGAAATCTCATCACTAATAAAAGAATAAATAGATAACAAAAGAGATAGTAAAGAGAGGATCAGATATAAAGTTTGATGAAAAAAATATCACTAATCAGCATGATTACCAATATGATACTATATCGTGAATAATACCAAACAGTAATACTCATGGTAATCCAACCACAACGCAACCTGCATCTTCATTTATATCCAATAAGTTAGCACATTTCTACAATAGTTGTAACACCCTATATTTTGAAGTGTGATAATATTAGAAAACTAGTTGAACAACTAATTAATTAAAATACATCATAGAACAATAACTAAGTAAGAAAATTTTATTGATAATGTAACGACTCGTAATTTTCGATAATTAAAAGTATTAAATTAAATAAGATTTTAAAATTTAATATTGTAAGAAATTAAAATTATGATTTATTAATGAGAAAAATAATTAGAATATGATTTAATAATGTTGTTTGAATGTTATTGACAATTATTTTAAAGTAATTTCAATCAATTGAAATAATTGTAAAGTTAATTTGGTTATAATTTGTAAATAAGGAATAAAATAATTGTTAGAATCAATTGTTAAAATTTAATGTAATTAAATATTGCTGTTAATATGATTTAAGATGATAACTTTAGAATAAGAATGTAATAAAATGTAAACTAGTGTCAAATGAATTCATATGGTATTGGATGATTGAATAATAAGAGTGAAATCAAAATAAAAGAATTTATTGGAATTTAAATTATAATAAAATAGGTTTTATTCCTATTGTAATTTAACGTTAAAATTTATGTAATATTTAAATATTGGATTTAACATGGAAAGTGTATTGTAAAATATTATTAATTTCTGTGTAATCAGAAATGATGAAATTTGTTAACTATTTAATTTGAATTTAAAGTGATTAAATTAATTTAATAATAATTTATTTAATTTAATTAACGTGAAAATTAGCCATTTTGGCCACTGTCCAGGATTTTGACGAAATCGGTTTCATCGGATCTGTAACAGTGAATTATTGTAGGATTTCAAATTTCGTAGCGATCAGACTTATCATTTGATCGTGCGGACTCGAAACGGATAGAAATCAATTTAATGAATTTAATTAAAATAAGCTGATTTTAAAAGCTAACTTCTGTATACAATGGAATTTGGGTTTGAAACTAGCTCCATTGAGTTTAAAAATATCGAAAACCTATATTTCGATATATTGGATGACCCATTTTCGTTTCGGAAATGAAACGGGCTTTTCGGGTCGTTGTTATCGTTTCGACCAATTCAATCTGTACCATTCGTTCTTATCTATTTTTATCCATATAAATAGATTTCTTTTCTGAAACCCTTGCAGCCTTTCATTTTATTTATGTACATACTGTCATCTTCAATCTATCTACTTCTTCCTCATTCCCAATGGCTGCAAATCTGAAACCCTAATTTCAAATTCAAATTCAAATAGAAATTCAAACTCCTCAAACCATAACAAATTATATATTGTTGGAAAACTCTCGACGACCGTAATCTACTGCTGCAATTCATTTTTCGATTTGATGCATTATTTGGCCAGAAATCATTGATTTAGTCTCGGTCGTCGAAACTAGGGTTTTCTTTTCGACGGTGGATCTTCGTCGATAGGGCTATCAGGGGTGACTAGTGGGTAGAGGATGTCGAGCAGCACGCATCCATGTGGTTAGTTGGTCGAGTTTGTCAATGAGATCGCCGGAATTGGCCATTGTCTTCGATCAACGGCGGCCTTGGAGGTGTCGTACATGGCCGCGAGTTGGCCTATGGGGCGGCCTGAGGTGGGTGAGCAGCGGTGACTTCAGATCTAGCCATCGATGGTCGGAGCGGCGGCAGTTCGAGGGTGAAGGTGGCGACTTCGTGGGTTTGAACGTGGTCGCGATTCGCTGTAGCGTACGCGTTAGGGTGAGAAGGTATAATTACTTTTATGCCCCTGTATGTTTTATTTTATTTTAATTTAAAATTTTCAAACTTCTAACCATCACTGTGCAGTTAAAGCGCTTGGCAGATTTAGTGCGGTGGAGGTGCAAAAAGTCATAGCGGAGATATAGCGAGGATATAGCGGGATATAGCGGATGATTCTAAAATAACATATAAAACTCGTACGTTATGTTTTTACAAATATATAAATGGTAATTAAATGAATAATTATCATTCAATTGAATTATAATTAATACATAAATAATTTTAAGTAAAAACATGTCTGTAAATAAACGTAAAACTGTTATATGGCATAATTAAATTTAGTAGAATATTAGAGTATTTTCATTTTTGAAAATATATTAAAAATTCAATTAAATATATAAATTTCATAATTTTTATAATGTATGAATGTCATTTTTAAATTCATTTCTTTTAGAGAAGATATAACGGAAGAGGAATATAGCGGGAATAACGGGATATAGCGGAAATAGCTAGGCTTAAAGCGAAAAGGCTATATTTTGGGCTATATAGAAATATCGTAGCGGTAGAAATCCGCTATGAGATATTGCAAGGTTATAGCCGGGTAATAGCGGGGCATTAACTGTACAGAACCATCATAACTTTCTCATAGGAACTCGAATTTGGATGCGGTTTACTCCGTTGAGATCGTATCGAAATTCCAGACATTATGGAACTGGTTTGGTTGCATTCTGAGACTGTTAGAATTTTGGGCCTTATTTGGATTTTAAATCGATTTGAAATCAAATGTGAGTGTTTTAACCCACTCACAAATACTAAACTATCTTATGTTGGTTAAATTAAATTTATGGTGTGATTAGAAATTAATTGATTGCCGTTTGGTATATTTAAATTATCATTTAAATTTAATTTGAATTTAATTGTCATTTGAATTAATATTGGAATTTATTTGTTAGTTAAATACCTGATAATGATAACAGTTAATCGTTGTGATTTATTGGTTAATTTAAATGATGATTGTGATGGATGCTTAATTGTGGACATTCTAGATGATTTGATGTTATGTTTATTTTATATGTTGTATCACACTGCAAGTCCCCTGAGTTATTGTTAGGAAATCACTATGGGTTGAAATGATACATACTCGAACGATCTTATAGATTAGGAAAAAAACATTATGGGTTGAAATGATAAACCCGAGCAATTTTATGGATTTGCAAATTGTGATTCGGGATACAGGTTGAAATGATATATATCCAAAAATTAAAATTATTGCGGGTTGAAATGATATATATCCGTATCACTTGACTATAGGGTAGGAAATTATATTCGGATACCGGATTGATTAAATTAAATGATTTTAAATCCTCAATTTTTGAATCCAGTTAAATCATATTATTAAATAAAATTTGATTTATATGAACCGAATTATTTTCAAATCCAAGCTTTAAATTGTTGAAATTAAAATTGGTTTAAATGAATTGTTTAAAGAATTTAAATTGGAATCTTAAAGTTGAATTTTGAAATATAAATGAAATTTATCAAAATTGAGTTATTGTTAATGTTTGAATATTTAAACTTTGAAATCTATTGAATTTGAAGTGGTTTAAATTTGTAATTCAAACATGGATTTGAAATCGATATAAAATTGAAATGGTTTTTAATGAGAATTTGAATTGAAACCTTTAGCCTTTTTAATTGAAATAGTTGAACTAGAATTGATTTAAATTGGTTTTTGGAACCAAAGTTGATTTGAATTGATTTGTGAAATTGGAAGAAACAATTCTAATTTGAAACTATTTTCGATATAAACTCTTTTAATATACAAACTCTTTTAACATATAAACTATTTTTCTCATATAAACCATTTTAATATATTAATAATTTTTAATACATTAACTATTTTTAATATATAACCTATTTTAATATATATAAAATATTTCCAATATATAAACTATTTTAATATATAACCTATTTTAATATATAAACTATTTCCAATATTTAAACTATTTTAATCTAATAAAAACTATTTTAATATATATTATTTTAAATTTATATACAACTTTTAATATATATATATTAATATCTATACTGTTTTTAATGTCTAACTTTTCCAATATATGTAAACTACCTTCAATATTCAAACTGTTTAAAGTTGGAACTGTTATGATTTAGATTTAATTGATTTAAATGTGAATATCTTGATATGATGGTTTATCCTATTTTGTGGTAATGATTTCGAAAGTGAATATGATTTTGAAAGTAAATATGATTTCGAAAGTGATATGATTTTGAACTGAATATGATATTTTGATATCAATTATGAATCGGTTTTGAAAATGTAAAAGAACCAACCGGTGTGAAATAAGCATTTGGTTGTTAAACAGACCGGGATCAAATATTGTCATACTCTCTGCCAATACCAAAAACCACTTTAAAAACTGTGCACGTGGTGGAGAATCCAAAACAAAGTAAGATGGTTTGGCGAACGCTACTGTATGAGGTATGAACAAAGCCCTGACCCCCTCGGATCAGCTTGATATGACTAAAACAGGAGATATACCTAGGCCAAATGAGGTCGCTCTTCCGATCGGACATGCTTCTTCGATACCATATATGTTACTTTATGATTGATTTTGTGGCCACCTTCGATTTGACTATGGGAGTGTGTTCCGAGGTGGGCGGTAGTAGCTGCTATGCGTTACCACCAGCCCGGCTCTGCAAAACGATAGTATCCTACTATGTACATTGCCTCGTGTGCCTTGTCAAATGCCTTATCGAGCCCACTACGAGTTTGGTTTGTGTCTTACACTATGGAGTGCCCTCTGATAGCCCTCCAGTTTACGGAGGAATTACAGTATTATATAGACTATGGCATTTACAAAAATGTGTTAAGGGGGATATGAGTAACGCCTTAACGCTATTTTAATACTTTACCTTACTATAGACATATTATAATAGCGTATTGTATTACATATGTAGATAGTTTAATGGATCCTTATGAGATGGAATCCCGAACATATCTTAAGTTATTACACGCACATTAGACACTGGATAGGAGATGTAAAATCCCGTAAACATCTCTAAAGCCGTTACACTCATATTTACTTATTTTGATTTAACTTGCATAAGATCTTTTAGTTCTGACTTGAGTGTTTTGTCTTTTCATTACGCTCGAGTCAGCCTGAGCTTTTCAGTGTTGAAGACTCTATTTCTAGAGGACAAGATGGAGATTTGTATACTATTTTATATATATATATATATATATATTCCACTGCATCATGTTTTTTCGGTGCATTATTTATTTATTCCTGTTGTATGTATAACTCTAATTGTATTATAAAAGTTTAATCAAATGTTATTTGTAAAACAGCTTCATAAACTGTTTATTTGATTATTATATTTTGTCATTCCGCTGTGAGATTCTGTGTTTTGTTTTTCTTTTCGTTTCTTTTATTGTCTTATTTACCCCATTAACAATCATCCCTTTTAAATGGTTTGAGTTGACATGTGTGGTTTATTATCGATTTAAACCGCTAAAAAAGGTGGGTCGTTATAGATAAGAACGAGGAGTGAATTTAAGATTAAAAGTTAGAGGAATTAATAAGAATAAGCTAGAATGGGACTTTAGCCCAAGCCTAAATTGCTAACCCCATAACACTTACAACCTTTCATTCATTCTCTCCCTCACTCGAAAACAAACTAAAAGAAAGTAAACCCAAGGAGGTCGGTCACATTTTAAGTGGAGGAAGAAGAAAATCAAGTAAAAATAAAAAGCTTTCATCACTAAGAAAGAATGAAGACTTTTTGATCAACTTTTACCAATCTTAGATGAGTAACACTTTCTCTAAAACTTCCAAATCCATTTGGGTTAGTATGATATGTGTTTAGATGCTTTGAATGATAATGAAAAAATTTAAGAATGATGGACAAATATTTGTCAATTTCTGGAACTAATTGGATTTATTATGCATTTCAAAATTGATATGAGTTATTTAACAAAAGGAAGAATTAATTACTAATGGAAATTTTAAATAATTAAGTAGTAAAGTAATAAACAATTCTTGAAAAGAAAACTGCATATGCTCATGTTGACCAATGATAATTCGACATATAACAGGATTTAGTTTGAAGTAATTACTTTGAATTGTAATAAAATAGTTTTTCATTTAATTACAAGATTTCCATATCAACATGTGATAGCTCTAAAATTGTTAATATGTGATAGCTTATATAAGCATTGACACTGCACAGATCTAAAATCGTTAACATGCGATAGCTTTAAATTGTAGACTTGTGATAGCTTTGAAAATCTAGATATGTTATAGCTTTGGAACATCAACCTACAATAGCTTCTGATGTCAACTTGTTATAGCCATATTTGATCAACATGCAACAACTTAAATTGTTAACATGTGATAGCTGAAGTGTCAATATGATAGCTTAGCTTGTTAACATGTGATAGCTTAAATTGTCAACATGTGATAGCTTTAATTGTTAAAATGCAATATCCCTAAACTATCAACATGTGATAGCCCTAAATGGTTAACATGCGATAGCTCTGAAGTGCCAACATACGATAGCTTAAATTGTTAATAGGCCAACCCAACCAATTTGGTTGTCCCAACCCAATTTTAAAAATAAATTAAGGAAAAATGCACAAAGACAAAAATCTAGAGAAAGCATGGTTCGAACTCCGGTTGCTTTATGTCTAAGGCATACAACAAATCACTCCGCCAAGAAACTTCCTTAAAATATGTACCCGTTCATTCTATTTGTAAACAACTCCTTCATGAAGTTTGACATTTTGTTGCCCCTTCCGACATGTTGTTCCAGGTGGTCATCTTGGCAACCTTGCCCTAGGGCCAAGCCTGATTACCAACATGCAATAGGTTTACAAAATCAATGTGCAAAACATTAAAATGTTAATACTCGATGGCTTTTGGCATGCAATAGGTACATGAATGTGATAAGTCCTTGACACTCAATGACTTATGGCATGCGATAGGCTTTGGAATGCAATAACACTTCATTAACATGCAATCTGTGCAGTTAAAGCACTTAGCGGTGGATGTGCAAAAAATTATAGCAGGGATATAGTGGAAAATAATGGAGGTGCAAAAAACTTCATTAGATATAAAACCAAATATTTAAAGTTAATTTATTCTCATTCTCACATCATTTGTGTATGAAAAGGAAATATTGTGTATTCTAATATAACAAAACCGAAGAATGTCATGATTTATGCAGATGGGATTTGGCGATTACAATAGAATTCTAACTTATATTAAGCACTTACGCCTTAACATTAGGTCTTTGCTCTAACTTTGTTGATTTAGTGTAAAAGAGAATTAGTCAAATCAACCTTTGTATATTAATGTTGTTAAGCGGGTGCTAAAAAGTCTTGATTTAGCTGGTGTAGCAGAAAATAGCGGGTCTTAAAGCGGATCTGCTGTTTAATAGTGCTAAATTAAAATAGCGTAGCGGCCTACGAGCACTATATGCTATAGCAAGAATTTTGCGGGGCTTTAACATGGCTTTAACTACATGGCATGCGATAGCCATGTAACGTCAACATGTGATAGTTAATGATGCAAAAAATTTCTAAGTAAATAAATGAACTATAAGTAGCACTTTGGAAGCCATCTTTCAAAGTGATGGCTGTGAATTTTATAGAGATGAAATGGCTATAGAGGTTAATAACTTAAATGAAATAACTTATTTAGAAGTAGAAAAGTGAGACCAAGCTAAGAAAGCTATGAGATGATAAGTGGTATTATTTGAAAAAATAAATGAAGGTATAAGGCATTAGTGCAACCATACATATGAACACGACATTAGATTTGATAATTTCGATGGAAGGCCTTAACGACAAACATATGTTTGTTCACGATAATATATAAGAACGAGGGTATAAGGCTTTTTGCAGCATTCAAATGTCTATTCACAATAATAAATGAGAATGAAAGTATATGGCATTCGTGGCAACCTTATTATCTATTCATGATAAAAATGAGAAACTACGAATAAGGCTTGTGTGACAATTTAAAATGAACTGACTATATAAACTAGTCGTAACATGTTATGAAAGTAAAACTCACTCTTATGTTGAAATTAATAACTTGTGTTTGACTATGGCAGGGCAGTTAAAGCCTCTCTAATGCCCTACAAAATCTTCGCTATAGCCTTTTCAATTTGTTGAAACTCACACTTATGTTGAAGGTAAAACTCTCCTTTTTCAATTTAGTGCTATTAAATAGTAAATCCGCTTTAATCCCCACTATTTTCTAATACAAAGGTTAAATTAAGGTCTTTTAGTGCCCACTTTTGCAACTTTAATATAAAAGTCTTGATTTGAATAGTTCTCTTTTAAACTAAATCAACAAAGTTATGGTAAAAACCTAATTTTAAAGCGTAACTGCTCAATATAAGTTAAAAACATATTGTACTCACTAAATCTGGATTACATAAATCATGATATTCTTCTGCTGTGTTATACAAGAGTAGAAAATATTTCTCTTCCTATACGAATGTGTGAGAATGATAATAAATTAAATTTAGATATTTAGTTTTATATCTAATGAAGCTTTATGCACTTCCGTTATTTTCCGCTATATCCCTGCTATAACGTTTTGCACATCCACCATTATAGAACTATTAGCTCCATGACATGAAGTTTATTGCATAGCACGATATAATTGATGTTGATTAGAATAGTTAGGGGAATACCCATTTTGTGCTTCAATGCAGGGTGGACTCACTATATTATTGTGACTCGAAAATAATTATGGTCATGACTTGCTATAAGGCAAAGAGAAGACCGTTGTTAGTTGAGAGAATTAGGCGATTGGGGACGAGAGTGGATGTTGTGGATCTGGAAGGATACGAGATACACTCGAAAGGATGGCTTATAACGAAAGGAAGACAGTGTGTTCCGAATGTGGAAAACCTTCGAAAGAAGGACTTGAAAGAAAGTCATGGGCCTAAGTTTACTATTCATCCCAGGAGCACAAATATGTATCGTAACATGAAGAGAGTATTCTTTTGGAAAGAGATGAAGAAGCATGTCGATGAACATATGAAGAGATGATTCACATGTTTGCAAGTAAAGGTTGAACATTATAAGCCGAGTAGACTACTTCAACCTTTGGTGGTACCAACTTAGAAGTGGGAAATAGTGTCCATGGATTTTATTGATGGGTTACCCAGGTAAAAAATGGAAAACTAAAGCATTTGCGTGATACTCGACAGATTGACCAGGAGCATGCGTTTTATCTTGGTAAAGTCGACAAGAACGACAGATAATTTCACAAAATTATACATGAGGAATGTTGTGAGACTACATGAGATTTTGAGCAATATCTTTAGTGACATGGATCCATTATTCATCAATGTGTTCTAGAGAAGTTTGCAGAATGCAATAAATATGAAATTGAGTATGAGCACGACTTTCCATCCACAAACATATGGTCAAACAGTAAGGGTAAACTAGGTGCTCGAAGATTTACTAAGGGCATATACTTTGGATTTCAGAGCATCTTTAAAAGATCATTTGCATCTAGTGGAGTTTGCATATAATAATAGTTATTGGTCGATTATCGAGATGGCCACATTTGAGGTGCTTTATGGTAGACCATGTAAGTTACATGTTTGTTGATTGAACATGAGAGATAGACTTACTATCCATAGACAAATGGTCAAACAGTAAGGGTGAAGCGGGTGCACGAAGATTTACCGAGGGCATATGTTTTGGATTTTGGAGCATCTGTGAAAGATCATTTTCATATAATAATATTTATCAATCGATTATCGAGATGGCCCTATTTGAGGTGCTTTATGGTAGACTATGTAAGCTACATGTTCGTTGATTGAACATGGGAGATATACTCATGTTAGGATTCAATGTGGTAAGGGATGCTACTGAGAAGGTAGATTTGATTTGCATTAGAATGAAAGTGGCGCGATCGAGGTAGAAGAGCTATGTCGCTAAGAGGAGAAAGAAATTAGAGTTGCGGTAGGCCATCATGTATTCATAAAATTTCATAGATGCGAGGTGTGATGCACTTTGGGAAGGTGGAGAATTGGTACCTAGATATGTAGGAATTTTTCTGTGATAGAGAGGATTGTGAACTCATTTATCGAGTCGAGTTACCAAGTACTTTACCGGGTGTGCATGATGTTTTTCACATATCACATTTGAGGAAATGTGTACACGTCCCAAATTCGGTGGTGGACCAAGAGTAGTTGATGACTTATCAGTAGAGCTAGACCTAACTTATGCTAAACGATCGAAGGGGATAGTAAATCATGATACGAAAGATTTGAGGAACACAATTATTAAACTTGTTCGTGTCCAATGGAGTAACTATGTTGATGACTGTACCTAGAAGGTAGATGATAGGATTGAATTTAACGTGTATGATTTGTTTTAACGTGTATAATTAGACATGTATGTTCTGATGTATACTAGTAATGACACTAGTATGATTTTTTGATATGATATAATTATGTGTTAGTAGTGACACTAAAACATTGCGATTGATGATTGATAATTTACATCAGTAAAGAACTAGTGTAATTGTTGTTCTTGTACGTATATTGTTTGAATGACAATGTTCATCATCTTGCCTTGTTTGAATTTTGAGGTTGAAATTCTTATAAGAAGGGGAGAGCGTAACACCCATATTTTGGAGTACCATAATATAAGGAATTAATTAAACAAATAATTAATCAAGTAAATTAAGAGATACCGATTAAGTAAGAAGAGGAATGAATTTAAGTAAAAGAGTTAGGGGAATTAATAAGAATAGTAGAATGGATTTTATCCCAAAGTCCAAATTACTAACTCCATAACTCTCCCATTCTTCACTCATTCTTCTTATAATAAAAAACTAACCAAAAAAGAAAATTTAGGTCAGCCATAACATCAAGAGGAAGAGGAAGAAAATTCAAGCAAAAGAAAGAGCTTTCGTCACTAAGAACAAGAGTACACTTCTGAATCAAATTTAAACCTAACTTAGGTGAGTAATTCAAAACCTTCCAAACCCATATAGGTTAGGATTGTATGCTTTGTAATGTTTTGAATGATAATGAACAAGTTAACGAAAGCTAGACAATATTTGCTCATGTTTGGGAAATTTAATGATGATTGTTTTTGGTATGTGTAAGGTAAAATGTGAATCAAACCATGTCTAAACCCCTTTAAATTTTATACGATGTGTGGAATAGTAATTTATAAATGGGTTTTTTATTTCATAATTTTTTGAAAATTTTGGGATTATTAAGAATTTTCTAAGTTGATAAAATGCTTGATTTTGAAAATTTGATTATTTAGAATATTAAAATAATTATTTTGACCTAAATTTTTATATAAGGTAAAATGTGATGATTTTGATATTTAGTGAATTTTTGGTATTTTTTCCCTGCATTTTTTAATTTGTATGAATTATTTAGCAAATGAAAGAGTTAATTGTTAATGGATAATTAATCAATAAATTAGTAAATAATTATTAACTTTTGAAAAAAAACTACATCAGATCATGTTAACCAACGAAAATTTGACACCTACACTAAAACAAATACACTCTATTACAACATCAAAAAACGTTGTAATATGAGTTTTGCAATGTTTTTGCAAACATAACATTATGCCAAGTTGTAATGGGGTTAGCGTTTTTTACAACGTTTTTATTAAATTGCAAAAAACGTTGTAATAAAACTTATTATAACTATTTTTAGATGCTGCGGTATACTTTTTCACAAGATATTCTAAAGGTAGCGATATACTTAACAACATTTTTAAACGTTGCAATATACTTTTTTACAATATTTTTAAAATGTTGTATATTTTTTACTTTTAAAAAAATAAAGATACATGGCATTTTAGATTATTATTACCGTAAATATAGTAATTTAGAAGTTTGAATACATAAAATTTCAACAATACAAACTATAAGCAACACAAATCCAAATTGCTTCCATTCAAAATAAGTCAACAATTACTAACGCAAACAATATATAAACAACTTAACTTATAAGATTTTTTACCCAGATAACCTTAGAAGTATATATTTGTAAAATGCGAGTCCAAATTTTGTTACACGAATATTGTTGCACATGACACACATTATACCGGTGATAATGATCAACTGCAATGTCTGCATTGCTGATGTCCAAAATTCTCCCTGGCCAAAATCAAACATTTTTTAATCGATCTGACAATTTAATATTTAATTTAATTCAATTGTTTGATAGATTAATATTCAGAATATGGTAACATAAAGCAAAAACATACATGGTTTGATACTTCATCAATTTAAAAGAGTTATTTGCGTTCTCTTCTCGTCTTCTGAAAAAGTAGCTGTTAGTAAGCATTGTAATAGGTACAGACTCTACAAAAAAGTAGTTATTTGATAAATAAAATAGTACATGTATAATAAGAAAAGGGTAAATAAATTAGATGTGTTTATCATCTTCCTCGTATAAAGTCAATCAAGTCACAAACCCAACATTGCAAACACACAGTCAGGGAGTATTCCAATTTACCGTTTCACACTTGAAACAATAAAAGGATCAGGCCTACAATTAATTTCTTTGTAACTTTGCTAATGTATTCAACATCACTTGAAATTAAAAGCAAACCATACGTAAAGCTTCTTTTATCTGAAATTCCCCTTTTATTCTGCACATATCTATCTTCCTTAAACAATCCAACAATGGCTTATATAGAAGAAAGTAAACCATGCGTTATTTGTATATTATCATGCAGGCATGCAATGTGCAATCCATTCACATCCGACTTAAACAGTACCAGTTAACAATAAGCTTCAAATTGTAAGACATACTCCTGAAAAGAAATGCATTGTGAGACATATTCTTGATAAGAAATTGGCAGCATCCTGAGTAATTTGTATGAATAGACCATGGCATTGTGTAACATACTCTGGATAAGAAATTCGTATATACCACCGACATATGAGATAAAGTAATTTCTTAATACTGGAAGTAGGAAGGTAACAATAAGAGATACGCCTAAAAAGGTGCTTCTCGAGACTACCACAAGCCATCTACTCATAAGTTCAACCAAATTTTTGTATCTTCGGAACAATTATTAATTTGAATACCCTGAAATAAAAGACTAGAACTATGTTGTTCGAAAATGAAAAGCCGGACTAGTGTGTCACTCCTGTGACATATGAGAGGCATTTTGCTTTGAAATGTCGCTCAGCTAAAGAAAAGCATAAGTGCTTCAATTGCGATCGGCTCGATCACTTGAAGAAGGACTATTCTACATTTTCGAAGGGTGTGTAAGTGATGACGACTTGTGCCTCTTAGACATTTCAGGGTCTTAGGGGACTTACGACTCAGGAGAATCGAAAGAAGCTTATGAAGTGAGTTATTCTCTATTTTTAGGAACTCACTTCTATTCCTCCCGACACTTAAGCAGTATAGTTTATCTATTGCTAGTTACTCGGTAAATAGGCTAAACTTGACACCTTTCGTAGTTGGTAAATTCTTTGGTAGAGATAAACCTTGTATGAGACAACTTAGTTGCAAAACTGAGATTGAGCGACCGAAGTATGACCATTCGAACATAATGCACGAGCTTTCAAGTTGAGTGGATTGGTCGATGAAGTTTGACTTGGATTTATATCCAGGTAGGGTTTGGTAGATGCCCAGTATTTAGTAAAGACCTCGCCTCACAACCATAGTCGAACGCCGTGTATCAGATGAACCCCTAGCAGCTAACCTCGCCTCCTATCGTCGATCCTAGCTCGAGGTAGAGCCCTCCCAAGTTGTGAACTTCACGAGCACGCCAACGCCACAGCATCATGTTGGACCTCAATCTTTGCTAGGTGAAGCTAGCCCTAGCTGAGGTGGTCTTTTAATCTTCAGGCGCCGCCGCCTGTAACGTCATGTAGGAGGAGATCGGAGACAAACTTTCCTGGGCTGCTGGTTGGAAGGGTTATGGCATGGAATTGAGGAAGAGAGAAAATATTACTTTATGGAAATCAAATTAAAGAATATTGTATAGAATCAATTTTCTCTCCACTTTTTCGACTCCCACACGCTTTAGCTAGCTCGAATCGAGACGATTCTCGAACCATGCGACTCTACACATTTTTTCGATGTATAAAAATACGGGTTGTTACATTCTTCCTCCTTTAAAAGAAATTCATACTCAAAATTCCAAGGCAAAATGTAACTTTACCCAGAATGCCATAACAACCGAACACCAACAAATCCTTAACTATCATTAACTAGTACATACCCATGCAACGTATAATAACTCATCACAAGTAGGTCATCTACAATTACACCTTGGCACTAGTCTACACAAAAACACACACGGAAATACACATCTCTACTAACATGATGCGTTCCACCAATCGAGCATCTACAATACTCGAAATCTAAACCAAACGCCTAATTTCACACACGTTTCCAAGGAAATGAAAATGGAAAACGAAGTGCAAACTAGCCATTCAAAAGAGAAGTTAACTAGCTATACAACATCTGACAACCTTCTCGTTAACTTTTCATTCAAATTCGATTCAGGTTATGAAAAATTTCGGTAGTATCTCCTTTGCACGGCTCAATCCGAAAAAATCCCAACCAGTCTCAACCATAACAAATATACATCCCATATCCGGGGAGCCCATATCTGGGACACATACATGCAATATATATGTGTGTATATATATATGATATACCTTATAGAGTGTGCATGACACATAGCAAACACACCCGTTAAGCATAAAAACGTACCTCTTTCATTAGCAAGCATATATCACTTATTCGCTAACATAAGCCGATAAACAATCCAAACAGCTAACAGTTGTCTCCATGTACCTACTCACGTACTCAACAAAGAGGATTAAATATAATTGCAACATAAATCATGAATTTGAGCATGTCGAATCAACAAATGCATACATACCAACATGGTAACTCAATCACGAATAACATTCAAACATGCAACTCAACACATGCTTTAACTTGCATTTCAAAAATGAATGCAACTAGCATAAAATTTAAATACGTATAGTCTTAGCATAGCAACTGATACTATCACAACTATATATATCTATCAATTGGAGAGTACGCTCAAATAAGTTGATATCTAAATATACCATTGACTCTGAGTCACCTCAAAAGGCAATAGACTCACTTAGATCACATCTTGAACCCTACAATGGTCATGGATGTCCTGATCTATTTTAGATAGCTATCTCTCTTCAAATCTTACTATAATTTGTGTAATTATACTATACAAGTAATCAATCACACAAGACAAGAAAAAATAAAACAATAACAAACAATAACAAACAACAATCAGATAATAAGCAATAATAACCAGCATCTCTATTATCAAACATGCAAGCAAGCAATCCACAAAAATCAACAATCAATAAAATCAGCCAACAACAAATTTAAGTAATATTAAATAGTAGCAAGCAAACATAAGCAGCAGCAAACAACAGCAAGCAACCAACAATCGTTCAAGACAATTAAATATTTAAAAGGAGTCTATATCAACATGCACAATAACCATCAAGAGTCAAACAGACATGTTAAACCATAAACTAAAATGATTCCATTCAACATTCAAAATGAATAGATGTCTAAGTAGTGTAACTTCTTTCGTGAATATAACACACGAATAACTACTACACCTATCAGCTATAAATATAACACCACAACTCGATAACGATCATTGGTAACTAGATCACAATCTACGACATTTCTTTTCTTTAATTTATTTAGCTTGTCCAAATATATTTCTTGAATATCAAACTCTACTAAATATGTTTCCTTGAGCCTACATTGAGTATACATAGACTACGTATAATTGTATACACATTCTTTAATAAAATCCATTCTATACCATTATACTAACTAATCTTCCTGTTCACGACGTTAAGAATTTTCTATAAATCCTAACATCTAATTCAGCTAAATTCTTCTTACTTGAGAATTTAATTCAACAATCGAATTATTTATTTATTTACTCAAATCATAAATTCTTCGTATTATTTTATAGATTTCCCAAACTTATTTTATAAAATAATATGTTAACCCAAAAAATGGATCAACGCCCTGTATTAAGTGTGAAAGCACCAGCCATGTTCTTTCAGAGCAATAATATAGAAAACAAATGTAAAAAGAGCAATAATAATAATACAAGAAGATTTTTATAGTGGTTTGGCTGTTAATGAAGCCTATGTCCACTTTATAACTTTCTATTAACTAACTATGTTACAAGTTGAATCGGATTATAATATGATTGAATCTTCTAAGTTAGATCAAGTCACAAGTACCAGAGTTCATTGGAGAATCACAGTGAACCCTTAGATAACTATTGTGTGGGAGGAGAAAAGTGAAGAATAAACTCTATAGGTTCCAACAGCCAGTCCCTAAGCTCCTGTTCATGTTGCAAGTAGGACTGTATTTATAGGGGTTGGAGAGCTATTGGGCTAGGCCGCTTTGCCAGAAGCCTACACTTGATGATACGAAGACGCTCTAAAAATCTCATAACGATCCGACTTAACCTGATGGATCGCTAGCGATCCATGTACTTAGGGTATTTTCAGATCGTTTCATTTGGGTTTCTTTTCTTGCTTTATGTAGTTGCCCTCCATGTAATTTGGTAGCTAGTTGCCTTATTTTGATGGTGATTCATGTACAGGTTGGATTGAACTATGATTGGAATCAGATGAATGTTCACTTCTCAAACTAGCTTGCTTGGAATACCATGAAACTTGGCAGACATCCCTAGAAAAGATATTAGTTCGTGATGCAAGAAGTTTGGACGATTCATGAGCAGTGCTTACGGATCGCTAGCGATCCATAGGTGACGGATCGCTAGCGCCCCTTAGCCTATTTTTGCATTTTTCCTCCTGGGCCTTTCTTAACTTCTTCTTCTGGTCCTTTTGCTTGATCCTTGAGTTGTTTTGACTTGGCGTTGATTTTCTAACTCCTATTGAATTCTGTTGGGTTAAAAACCTAGTTAACATTTGCCTTCCAGAATATGCCTTTGTTGGAAGCAAGGTGTGCTCTGGAAGTAACTGCTTTTGAGTTCCCATTTTTGTTGATTGTGTTGAGGCTATCATGCGAATTTGGCTTTGGCTATTCAGCTGTCTATTGAGTTTTCGATGTGAATCATTGTTGCTCGTAATAATAAATCAATTTCGATCCCACAACTTTGTAGATGCTTGCAAACAAAACTTAGATCATGATTGGAAAGTTTGGAGAATATTGATTGCAACTCGATGGATCGCTAGTTATCCATAACCTATGGATCCATAGACTTAGTCGATTTTTTTTCACTCAATCTCTTATTTAACTTCATCTGAGCCGATCCTTCATTATTTCACTCTCTTCTTGCGAACCGAGCTACTTTCCTTGCGAACCCGCGACTAAACCCTAAGTTTGTCCTTACCAGTGCCATCGTTGATCTCCATCACGGAAGCTCTCTACTGCCGACCTCGCTTAACTTCGCCGTCACCTCGAGCCAATCCATTGCGCTTGAAACGTTGCCTGCTTGAATCGCCACCTATCTTGCCCAACTTGGATCGCCAATGACTTGAAATTTACTACATTTTCCTTCTGATTTAAGGTTAGTGATATGGATTTTGGCGTATTATTAGTAATTGGTGATGAAGTTTTGTTGGTGACAGATGTAGTGGAAAATTCGACCAATTGTGACTTTGTGGAAGAAGATAATAAATTCAAGTCTTGAATTCTTCACAAAACGAAGCCAGGGTTTCGCCTCTATGCTTGACAAGTTTTGTTTTTTCTAGGAGGTGATAATAGCATAGGGTAGCGTCTTGTATGCAGCTCATGTTGTTATCACTTTTTAGAGAACTAAAATCGACTTATGATGAGAATTCTCTAGTCGATTTGGACCCATTGATATATAGTTTCTCACCTTGAATTGGTCCAGTTATTGCACAGTCGATGTACTTGGAATAGGAAGGGCTTTCCGTGTCACTTTGAACAGTGGATCCATTATCGATCGTTGATCGATAATGGGTAAGGGTAGGAGGTATAACTTTAATGAACGATACAAATTTTTTTCCCTTTTTCCACATCGAGTGAACTATCTACACATTATAGAGTGTTCGTAGTGTTCAAGACACCGAGCCCATCCCACATAGATAACACACTCCACTTGCCCCATTTAACGCTTGAAATCCGACGAGTTGGCACAAGCCAACATGTTTTTGGAATTCAAGTGTTAAGCATAGAGGAATTTTTAGTTATGAATAGAATCACTTTACCGCGTTGGATACAAGTTCTATTATATAAAATGAAGCACCTATCATCCTGACATAAATCCAGTGGAGGAAGCCTGACACTCTCGGAAGCTGAATCGACACTAGTTATGCCTTCGCAAACGGTTCCAGCAGCGTTTACTTCTTCAGCACCACCCGCTGAATATGGCTAACTAGTACCGGTTGTAGATCGAACTCCTCTGAACTTTAGAGTTTTATTCAACCCTCCGGAGAGAGCTTCCACTGTAATTTCTGCTAAAGTCCCGCACAACATTTGTTTATAGCATGTCATCCCAGATGATGACATACGCCTTCCATTGAAAAACGAGTTTGCACACATGCCACCTTCGGGGTACAACGCCTACCATCGGTACATGTGCTTGAATGGTGCAGTGCCTCCCTTCATTCATTTCTTGAGAGGGACTCTTCTGAATTTGGGAATAGCTCCATTTTAGATTCTTCCTAATGGATACGCAATTTTGACTTGTCTTCACGTTTTGTTTATGCGGACATTCAACCGTTCCCCGTGCTTTGATGAGTTGAGATATTTCCTCTCATTCAAGAAGAGAGACGAATGTCCATTTCTTGTGATTATCGAGGCTCAAAGAAACTACAAAATCGTGTTGCAGCTTCAAAGTAACTTGTCCCAGTTCAAGACCCAATATTTTTTTGTTAGGTGTCCTGAGGGATTTAATCGTCATTGAATGACAAGGGGTAAGTCTTCTCTTTTACACGTTGAGATTTAATACGATGGTGCATGATTTTAATAGACTGAATACCCTTTACAGTTATTTCAAGGCCAAATAAAGATCCATCACTTGATCCCATCTTCCATACTCT
Source organism: Allium fistulosum (assembly GCA_030737815.1). Taxonomy (NCBI): domain Eukaryota; kingdom Viridiplantae; phylum Streptophyta; class Magnoliopsida; order Asparagales; family Amaryllidaceae; genus Allium; species Allium fistulosum. The sequence goes on from CM060907.1 coordinate 780,764,907, forward strand.
AAAGGCCATAAATGCTAGAGAGAGATCGGTCAAATCTCTGCTAACACATGAGAATTTGCATCAGTATGGATTGTTGCATCCTAGGAGATCTGCTGTCGCTGTTGAAGTTTCGTCCCCTACCCATTTCAGGATTCAAACATGCTCCACTTCTTCATCGCACGATTCCAAAGAGGGTGGTCTACCAGAAGAAGAAGGTCCGTCCGGTGGATCAAATGAAGAAATTCATGAAGAAAAAGGCGTTACGACCGAAGCCAGTTTCCCGATTAGGATGCCCTCGATCCCCGAGGAAAGGGAAGAGAAGTTCAAGCGGCGAGAAGGCAAGGTCACGGTGATCATGAAAAAGGAGGAGGGTGAAATTGAGAGCCGAAGTAGCTTTGATTCCTCTTCTAATGATGAGTAATTTGATGCAAGTTCCAGTGAGGGAAACTTCAAATCATGCGACGAAACTCTGGTAATGAGTCATATTCTCCCAGATTCACCTCCCTAAGAGATTATTGCTAAAGATGCTTCCTCGGCAGCCAAAATACTTCATGGTTTTTTGCATAAGGAAACTGACATCAACTTCGGAACTTGATCAACGTTTATGTGGACATCAATGAACACATGGGAAATGATTTCGAGTCCGAGGGATTGTCTTCTCACCCTGGTCATGATGTGTCTAGAGTTAGCTTGACTCCTACTGTAGTTGCTACCTAATTTGGTTTGTGAAGTCATTTTAGGCCGCCTACGGCGCGTTACACATTTCATTAGGGTCACATACACTCATATATGCATTATTTGAGCTTATTTTCTGTCGCTAAAGTTCATCATTTTTATATTAGGTACTATGGGAGGTCGTGGGCTTTATGAAGACCTTGAACAATTTACAGAAGCACAACGCGGGTCACGAAGGACTTCAAGTCGCCATCAGCCTTGTGAAACTGAGAAAGAATGGAGAAGGAGAAAAGATTGGGAAGCAAAAGTTCATCGTCGAGATGACAGGGACCGAGATAGAGGTTATAGAGGTGGCTATGAGAAAAGGAAGATTCCTGATGATCGAGAAGAGCCATCCAAAAAGTCAAAGGTAGATCGTGGTTCTCTTCGTTCCGAGCACCAAGCATTTTCCCCGACTCCAATCTCTATTGGAATTGAAGCTCCGACTTCTATTGTTCAAGTTGCTCCATCAATCAAATCTCCATCAACCCATGGAGTGCGTGCTTCTGGTTCTTCACACTCCCTCAGGAGGCTGGATTATATTCTCCCATTTTGTCCACCTAAGCTTGAAGTCATGCTCCCCAGATGGTTTCTGAAGGGAGTTAAATTCGATCATGACCTATGTCTGATTCGTAAGGATTCTTATATTCCCTATCTCTAGGCGATCTAGAGCGACTCGGATCAAGCTGAAGGATGGGAGAAATTATGTAAGCAGCTGGCAGACACAAACCGTAACAACTATCAAGAGATACTTTCTTTCGAGTTGAAAAATATGATTACGAGAGGATGTTGACGGAACATGATGCAAGAATTAATCAATTGAAAAAGGAGAGGGATGCAGCCATTTGATAGAGTAAGAGCAACACTGGTTTGCTGAAGGAACTGAAAGAGGATCATGTAAAAATTGGGATCATATTCAGAGATAAAATCAAGAAAGCCCATGCTGATGAGGTCAAGCTTAAAAAGGAGCTTGAAACTCGAGAAGATATCATCGAAGCTCAGAAGAAAACTATTACTGGTCATGATGAAACCGTCGAACCTCATAAAAAGAGAATTGTTGATTATGCAGGAATGGTGGAATCCTAAGATAAGACCATCTCTGACCAGGCCCAAGTGATTGCTTCACTTTAGGAAAGAGTTGTGCAACTCGACGTTGAAAAGACCAAAGTTGTGTTGAGAAGGCCATCCCGACGGATGATTACTTGGAGTTGCAGGATACATTCGAAAGGAAGATGGAGAAGATGGATGACACCATCTTGAATTTCTACGTCAACTCTGTATTGCATCAGGGCAGGTATATTATCTGGGTTTCAAATTCCCACGTACTCTTCTTGTGGTTTAGGAAGAAATATAGTCTGTTTCCGAGAAGATGGAGATGCGTATACTGAACAAGAGTTGGAGGATGCCTACCTTAATGAAGAATCAAAGAAGGCCTTAGTAGAGGGCCGATATATTATTCGGGTGGAAAGACTGCGAGAAGCCGCCGATGCTGCTGCAATTACAGCTTCTAAAGCGCTATCAGAGCCATTCAGTTCTAGGCCTGATGAATCATCCAAGCAGCCTCATGATCAAACAAGGATCATTCCAGCTTCGGCCGATGTCACTTTGTTGTCTTCCCCCTTTAGCAGGTATCTCTGAAGCCTTGGGTGGTCCCGAACTTCGCTCAAGATCATGCAACTATTTATAGATGGAAACAGTGGAGAGTATGAGGTTGAGAGTCATGGTCACACTTCTGATGCAGGTAACTTCCTTGTTTCTCCTGAGTTTGAGGATTTCAGCTTACCCAGCCAGAACAAGATGAATTGAATTCTTTCCATTTTGATCTTATAGGTCCGTCTTCTTTGCTTGTCGAACTGCCAATTTCTTCAGTCCCGGGGCCTACTGCCATTTCAACTACTTCAATGCCTATTTCTGTGGCTGTTTTGGTTATTACGCCGGTGTCTGGCTCGCAACTAGGACCGAAGTCTGAGAAGATCGCTACGTTGCACGGCCTGGATGACCCTTTTGTATCACTGGAGGGAAATTTAGCAGCAACCGACACTCGAGAGAAGATAGACCAAGCTAGCCAGCTAAGTAAAACTTAACAGCATATGGTGCCAGTTAAGAGAGAAAAGATTGAGGATAGAAAGTCTTTGAGGAGCTGTCGTAAGTCCCGGAAGTGCAAGACCAAGGATGAGTCTTTCGAGGGGGACGAAGAACAAGGAGGAGACATAGGCACAGAGCCTATAATTGACATCTTTGGCAGTGATACAACTCCTGGTAGGGATGTTGAGAGGAAGAAGAAACTTTTGACCAAAGGTGGGAAGGGAAGTGGTGGCTAGAAACACTGACAAGCTCGAGTGACAGTGAAGCTGGATATTGGAACATTCTGATTTGTTTGACATGTATTTTGTACAAGTGCAGAGTCTGCACTTATTACTTTTATTATTGTAGCATCTATACTTTTCTTTTTGTTGGCCGATATTGTGTGGGTACGGCCCCTACATTTTGACTTTGTACAGAAAATGTTATAAGTAATGAAAAGATTAATGTTTTTACTGTCATCTCTTATGTGTTCTTCCTTATTTATCATGCACTTAGCTTACTTTTATACTACTTATGTGTGTACATGGCACGATTGCTTGTTCTGCAATTTCTATACTTCACATTGTCGTGCCATGTTTCGTGGTATACAATGCCTTTATTTTCGTGATTTCACGCATTAGTTTTATAACTAGATCTGCTGTGACCGCCAAAATCTTTGTTTGGAGAAATAGGACCGTGGAGTAGTTTTCCTTTCAACTAAATGTCAGTATGTGTGTTCCCTCTAGTTTACAGGGTTGTTTTTTCCGAACACTTGATAAATGACCGGTTGATCCAAACGATTCCTCGGATGTCTGTAGCCGAATCTCCTTTGTGGTTCCTATCTTTGGGAACTTGTGACTCGAGTGCCTTGACTCTAGAGATTTTTTCGGTCAATGATCGGAATTTTTGTCGATTTCTAGTTGTGCGATATTGCTGGATCCATGTCAATTATTTTTGATAGTGGGAGTGGATCCTTGTTAGTCCTACAATATACGAGTTTCCTGGTGCTGTTAGGAAATACTAGTACTTACAAGATCTTAATGGTTTGCTGATGGTGCCGGAGCAACATCAAGTAGTGCTTGCGTGGCTTTTAAGAGTGCGCGACTTACGAAATGCACGGCTTCTTGAGAGTGCGCGGCTTACAAAATGCGTGGCTTCTTAAGAGTGCGCGGCTTAAAAAATGCATGGCTTTTAATAGCATGCGTGGATTTTTGAGAGTGCGCGGCTTACGAAATGCACAGTTTTTTGAGAGTACGTGGCTTACGAAATGTGCGGCTTTTAATTTCGAGTCGATTTACTTTCCTCAACTTGGTGAGTAGGCGGGGCGTACTTGGGTGTGGTTTCACTTCCCCAAGAAGCTAATGAATGATTTTTAAGTCGGTTTACTTTCGTCGACCCGGCGAGTAAGCAGAGCATACTTGGGCGTGGTTCCACTTTCCCAAGCAGCTAATGAATGATTTTTGAGTCGGTTTACTTTCTCTTACCCGACGAGTAATTTATATGAACATGGATTTATTGGTTTAAGAAACTAAAGGGATTTCATCAATAAAATGGAAAGTAGAACAAATTATTTACAATGCCCCCAGTATTTTCGGGCGGCTTATTTGCGAAAATAGGAAATAAAAAGCCAAATGAAGTAATGCCGAAGCGAGTCATTGTTCCAAGCATGGGGAATCTGAATTCTATTGACTGTGGTTAGCTTGAAAGTGCCATCTCTGAGCTTTTGCCCGATTGAGTAAGGCCTTTTCCAATTTGGTCCGAATGTTCCTATAGCCAGATAGATCCATTTCAGGACGAGATCTCCCACTTCGAAAGTACGGTTGCGGATTTTGGAGTTGAAGTGCCATGTTACCCTTTTCTGGTGAGCCATGATTCTTAGCTCGACTTCCTCCCATTTCTCGTCAATCAGATCTAGTGACTCAAGCAGGAGTTGCTCATTCTCTTTTTGATTGAAGTGTCATTCCGATGAGAGGGGACTTCCAATTGAACCGGGGTCTTAGCTTCGGATCCATATGCTAGGGCAAAAGGTGAATGTCCAGTTGCTGACTTGTGCGTCATTCGGTAAGTCCATAGTGCAAGTGGGAGCTCATCAACCCAGTTTCCTTTGGCTTTCAACTGCCTGATGGTGAAATTGATGATTTTGTTTACCGCCTTCACTTGCCCGTTTGCTTGAGGGTGTGCCACTGTGGAGAAACTCTTTTTGGTGTGGAAACGCTTACAAAAGTCCTTGAATTCAGTGCTTTCGAATTGAGTACCATTATCTGTGATGATTATCTATAGCACTCTAAACCTACAAATAATATTTTTAGTGACAAAGATAATCACTTTCATAGTGGTAATAGTAGCCAGTGGTTATGCTTTGGCCCATTTTGTGAAGTAATCAAAAGGAACGATAGCATATTTGGCTCCCCTTTAGCAATTGGGAGCACATCGATTAGGTCAATTCCCAAACCGCAAACAGCCATGGGCCAACCATTGGCGTAAGTTCTGTGGATGAAGTTCTCTGTATTTTGGTGAACTTTTGGCATTGCACACATCGTCTGGCATAGTCTGTTGCATCACGGTTGATGGATGGCCAGAAGTAACCGTATCAGAAGTTCTTTTTCGCTAGAGTCTGCCCTGCAATGTGGCTTCCACAATCACCTTCATGGACTTCCCTGAGGATCTTTTTGGCTTCGCTGTTGGTTACACATCTAAGTAGGGGAGTAGAGAATCCCCTACTGTAAAGAATTCCATCCTGCAAGATGAACCGTGGTTCCTTCCGGAGCAGCTTCTTTCGCTCTTTCTGATCCATAGGGAGTGCACCTTCGATCGAGTAATCTTTGATCGGCGTCATCCATGATTGTTCTTCCTCTACGGTTTCATAATCCAATCGATATCCATATCATCAATGTTGGGTGATGTAAGCATTTCGACTAAAGCCAGTCCCATTGACTGAGCATCTACGGAACTGGCTAGTTTGGCTAGGTGATCTGCTTGCATATGTTGTTCCCTCGGAATGTGACTTAAAGTGTAGTGCTCAATGTCCTGCGGCAATTCCCATGCTTTAGACAAGTAGAGGGCGAGGTTTCCCCTTTACTGGTACTCTCCTTTCACTTGAAAGGTGATTAGTTGAGAATCGATGTAGATACGCATAGCTTTTATTCCTAATTCTTTAATGATTTTTAAACCTGCTATCAAAGCCTTGTGTTCTGCTTCATTGTTAGTGGCAGGAAATTCCAGTCTCAGAGCGTAGCAAACTGATCGTCCTTCGGGGGTTTGGAATACCACCCTTGCATTTGAGTAGAATTCATTTGACGCACCATCAACAAACAACTTCCATTGTGGCACCATGTCTGAAATGCTTTCCTCTTCACTATCCTACTCGGTAAATTTGGCGAGAAATCTGCCAGAGCTTGTCTGTTGATAGCTCTTCATGGTGTTAAGTTATTTTGCATTGGCCTAACTCGATATTCCATTTCAGAAGTCGACCGGATGTCTCTGGGCGATACAACACCTGTTTCAGAGGTTGATCTGTCAACGCCTTGATGGGATGAGCCTGGAAGTACGGTCGTAGCTTCCTTGACGCAATCAGCAGGCAATAGGCGTGTTTTTCCAATTTTGGGAAATTCTTTTCAGCTCCGGTGAATCGCTTGCTGATATAATAGACGGGTCGTTGGACGCTAGCCTCTTCGCGTACCAACGCTGCACTTAGAGCATGAGTCGACACAGTGAGGTAAACGAACCCCGTTTATCGGCTTAGATAAGACCGACGGGGTTTCCATATGATAAAGTAATTCTTCAAAGTCTGTCTGGCAGGCTTCATTCCATTCAAAATTCTTGTTTCTCTTGTTTAATGCATCGAAGAATGGTATGCATTTGTCAGTCGCTTAGGAGATGAATAGGCTCAGTCCTACGATCTTTCCATTTAGACTTAGCAATTCCCTTTTGGTCGTGTGGGATTTGACGTCCTTGAGGCGATAATCTGTTTCGAATTAGCTTCAATGCCCCTTGCATTCACAATGAAACCAAGGAATTTTCTAGAAGCGACGCCAAAGGAGCATTTCAACAGGTTGAGCTTCATTCCATATTTTCATAATATCTCGAACATTTCTGTTAGGTTGTCTAAGTGATTCTCTAATACACGTGATTTGATAAGCATGTCGTCCACGTATACTTCCATCATTTTCCCAATCCGATCTTTGAACATTGTGTTTACCATTCGTTGGTAAGTTGCCTCTACGTTCTTTAGTCCAAAGGGCATGACTCAATAACAGTATAATCAAAGTTCGATAACGAAACTAGTATTCTCTTGGTCGGATTCATGCATTATAATTTGCTTGTATCCCGAGTAGGCATCCATAAACGATGGTAGCGCATGGCTCGTCGTAGCGTCAACAAGCTGATCGACCTTGGGCAATGGGAGGCTATCCTTCAGGCAGGCTTTGTTCAAGTTCGAGTAATCAATGCAAGTCCGCCACTTCCTATTGAACTTCTTTATTAAAACCAGATTTGATACCCACATGGGGTAGGTTCCATCGCAGATGAAGCCGTGTTCCAACAGCTTATCCACTTAATCTTTTAGTGCAGTAGACCATTCCGGTCCTAGGGTGCGCTTCTTCTACCTCACTGAAGTGTACTGGGGATCAATATTAAGTGCGTGACATGCTATCTTTGGCGATATCCCATACATATCGGAATGCGTCCAAGCGAACACGTCCAGATTGGCGTGAAGAAACTTGACTAATCCTTGTCGTGTCTTGGTTCCAAGATGTTGTGTAGTTAATGCCCCGCTATAATCCTGCTATATCTCATAGCGGATTCCTACCGGTACGATTTTTCCATATAGCCCCAAATATAGCCTTTCCATTTTAAGCCCCGCTATTTCCGCTATATCTCGTTATTCCCGCTATATTCCGCTATTTCTGCTATATCTTCTTTAAAAGAAATTGATTGAAAAATGACATTTATACATTATAAAAATTATGGAATTAATTTATTTAATTGAATTTTTAATATATTTTAAGAAATGAAGATACTCTAATATTCTACTAAATTCAATTATGTTATATAATAGTTTTACGTTTATTTACAGTATATTCGCACATGTTTTTATTTAAAATTATTTATGTATTAATTATAATTCAATTGAATGTTAATTTTTCATTAAATTACCGTTTATATATTTGTAAAAACATTAAGTATGAGTTTTATATGCAATTTTAGAGTCATCCGCTATATCCCGCTATATACTCGTTGTATCCCCGCTATGACTTTTTGCACCTCCACCGCATTGAATCTGTCGAGTGCTTTAACTGCATAGCGAAGATGTGATCCTATTTTTAGTACTCGTGTCGGATCATCCATGTCTACAGGGACTAGCACCGTAATCTCTATCGGTACTGCCCGTTCCTGCCCTGAACTCTTCTTTCTAGGGTCCATAGCCTTATCGAATCGGCTGTGGTCCCTAAGCCAGGGGCGGTTCTGTAGTTGCTATGTTGATGGTTCACGAATGTGGAGAGTTCTCTCCACATTCTTCCCCTTCTCTTTCTTTCTTGTTTCATGCAATTCAGCGACGTAGCATTCCCTTACGACGCTCCGGCCTCCCTTTATCATCTCAACCCCGTTTTCCATAGGGAATTTCATGGTGAGTAGGAATGGCAATGGGGCGGGTTGGGGCGGGTTTCTTGTGCCCCAGGCCCGCCCCGGGGTTTTTAGACCCCGCCCCAGACCCGCCCCGTAGACCCGGTGCGGGTCCAGAATTTTGCCCCAACCCGAGACCCGTACGGGTCAGGGTAGACCCGCCCCGCCCCGAGACCCGGTGAAGGTTTTTGTATTGATTCAAAATTGTGTACTAATGTACATGTATTTATATTTGTTGTCACTAAATGATACATTAAATACGAATAACAATGTGTTTACAATTATAAAGGAAGATAATAAAAATGGGTGTACAAAATAATTCAAAAAAATATGCATATGTTATTTTATAAATATCAATGATGCAGCTTAATACTATAAACTTTTTATAGCTTATTGATTGGAACATTATATTATCCATGTCATAATCAAACATACATAGATATATATATATATATATATAAAGATTAACAAATCATCGTTATAATACTAAAGCAATTTCATGAGATCTTAGAAGTGCGGGTCGGGTTGGGGCGGGTCAGCCAAGCCCCGACCCGACCCTAGACCCGGAGCTCTCAAGAACGGGTCACGGGTCTACCCGCCCCGATGACCCAATGGGGCGGGTCTGGGCGGGCCAAAACAGGGGCGGGTCAACCGGGTTTGGACCCTAGACCCGCCCCATTGCCATCCCTAATGGTGAGACGCTATTGTGCCAGGATAATTCGAAAATTAGTGAGGACCACACACCGATCTCCCGTTTTGAGTTCAACAGGTTGTAGTGGATGTTCGATGAATCCTTGGATCTTGGTTCGGTACGCAGAGACATCCTTTATGTTAAGATTCACTAGGTCAAATGTATGTCGAAATAGAATGTTTACTGATCCTCCGGTATCGACCAACACTCGTCACACGATAGCAGGCGCGATTCCTATTTTCACCACCATTGGATATAAAGTTGCAGCTTCTATTCCTTCACTATCTCGGTTTCGAAACACGATGTCATCATTGAGAATCCTATGCTGTTTAATCCTCTGCTGTTAAGCCAGGGTCCCGTCTTCGATTGCAAGGTAAGTTTCCTTTAGAGAATGTTTGAGTGAAATAGCATATCTTTCCATCTCCCCCTAACTTTTTTGTGCCGGACGAGGACCTCCTGAAATGGTGTTGATGACAAGCCTCCTTTCAGCTCGCTTGGATCCCTTTCCACTAGATCTAGATTGCTTTCCTTGGGTGTTAGGAGCATGAGGTCCGGTTGGCTGATCGAGATTTCCGGGCATCTTCACATACTGTTGGAGCTTGTTTTCTATAATCAGTTCTTCGATCATGTTCTTCAAATGTCGAAACTCGTTCGTGTTATGGCCGTGGGTTTCGTGGAAGGGGCAGAACTTCCCCGACTTCCTTTGTTGTTTAGACTCTTCTTTTTTAGGCAGCTTCGGGTACTCTTCTGTTCCCTGAGTTGCTAGGTAAATATTCTCTAAGCCATTGTTTAACGGAGTGTATTCTCCGTGTTTCAGACCTCTGAGTTTTTTTCCGCCTCCGTTGCCCTTGTCGGTGTTCTGAAGCTGGTTCTTCTTTTTGTGGTCCCCATCTTTCCCAATAGTGACTTCAAAATTCTTGCCATTTTGATTGACCGCCACATTATTCTGAATCAATTCATTTGGTCGCATATTGGTATTTTTACCCTCTACCATACTTGCCGCTTCCAATCTTAAGTACTGACTAGCCTTTTGATTAAATTCTTCTATGGTGGTTGGTTGCTTCATTTTAATCCATCTCCTAAAATTTGTCTTTGGATGGATCAAGCGGACTAAGGCCATGAAAATCATACCCTCATTTGGATTGCTCACTTCAGTAACGGATGCGTTAAAGCGGTTCATAAATGATTTTAATGATTCATTAGGTCCTTAAAATTAATCGGACAGAGACATCATGTCCTTTGGCTGAGCCGCATGCAGTTTAAATTGTTCCAAGAACCTTCGAGCTAGCTCATCAAAGGTTGAGATAAATTGCGGAGGGAGCCCGGTAAACCATATGGAGGTGACTCCTTCTAAATAGATGGGGAACATCTACAACGAACCACATCTGTTGTCCTTGCACCATCCATATTCCAAATGTACTTGTACAAGTGCTACTGAGGGTCAGTAGTTCCATTGTAAGAGGGCATAGCTAGTGGCATGGTGAATTTCTTAGGGTATTCTACCCTCAGGATATTATCGGTGAAGGGAGTTTAGCTCAAAGCGGAACCCCAATCATCGTCCTTTCTACCCTTGCTTTCTTCCATCGAGCATCTGACTATGTCTGAAATGTATGCCTCAATTGTCCATCCATCCGCAGGTTGGCTGTCAGAAGCTGCACCAAGTGTTTGTCCTTGCAAACGGTCTTGGTTGGCTGGCTGAAGTCTAGGCTCTCCAGTCTTTGGGTGAGCAACTCTTGTAGAGGTCCGTTGGCAGGTGGTTGGTCTTGTGGGTTGAGTTTGATCATTTAAGTTCAATTCACCTTTAAGTCGCTCTTCTTCCTCAGAATCAGTATCTTCCACTAGTACGTCCTCTTGTGGATTTTTCACTTCTAAGTTCAGATTTGCAGCAGGTGCTTTTGCAATAGGTGGAGTATTAACATTTTCTTTCGTCGTGATCTTGGAACTCCGCCCACTACTTCCTTTTGCTTTTCTCTTCCGTTTCTTTTGTTTAAGCCTGAAACAGAAGAATGCTCTTGCTCCGTAGCAGCCACGGTTTTAGGCACCGTTCTAGGAGCAGTTAGTGATTGGAGCGCTAAGAGAGCATCTATCTTATCCATAATAGCTTTTTGACTGTTTGCCATTTTCTGGTTTCATCAACCATCTTGTTCAATTCTCCCATAGTCACAACTTCATGCTACGCGGAGGATCCTGGAACCTGACTTCAAAGTTAACTCCTAACAGCAGGCTGTTGGGGTTGTTGACTTCAATTTGCTGAGGGTTTGTTTCTTCTCCAGCAATGGTTGCTCCTATGGATCTTCCAGAGGTAGTTCTCTTTCTTCCTGGTACCATTGATTCTCAGCAGCAAATCTTCTATGTAGAGATCGAGGATTTAACTTTTGAACCTATCTGATCCAAAGTAAATAGCTAGATCTAAGCCTGAATTGGATTCTCAATGAAAGCACCAAAATGTTAACCCAAAAAATTGATCAACACCTTGGAATGAATGTGAAAGCACCAGCCCTGTTCTTACAGAACAATAATATAGAAAAAAAGTAAAAAGAGCGGAAATATTGAAAAGACAAGAAATATTTTATAGTGGTTCGGTTGTTAATGAACCCTACGTCCACTTTATAACTTTCTATTAACTGACTGCTGTTACAAATTGAATTGGATTACAATATGATTGAATCTTCTAAGTTCGATTGAGTCACAAGTACCAAAGTTCACTAGAGAATCACAGTGAACCCCTAGATGACTATTGTGTGGAAGGAGAAGAGTGAAGAATAAATTCTGCAGAGTTCCAGCAGCCAGTCCCTAAGCTCCTGTTTATGTTGCAAGTAGGACTGTATTTGTAGGGGTTGGAGAGCTATTGGGCTATGCCGCTTTGCCAGAAGCTTACACTTGATGATACGAAGATGCTCTAAAAATCTCATAACGATCCGACTTAACCTGATGGATCGCTAGCAATCCATAGGGCATGGATTGCTAGCGATCCATGTACTTAGGGTATTTTCGGATCGTTTCATTTAGGTTTCTTTCCTTGCTTTTTGTAGTTGTGCTCCATGTAATTTGGTAACTAGTTGCCTTGTTTTGATAGTGATTCATGTACAGGTTGGATTGAACTATGATTGGAATCAGATGAATGTTCATTTCTCAAACTAGCTTGCTTGGAATACCATGAAATTTGGCAGACATATCTAGAAAAGATATTGGTGCATGATGCAAGAAGTTTGGACGATCCATGAGCAATCCTTATGGATCACTAGCGATCCATGGGTGATGGATTGCTAGCGATCCATCCCCTTTGCCTATTTTTGCATTTTTCCTTCTTGGTCTTTCTTAACTTCTTTTTTTGGTCCTTTTGATTGATTCTTGAGTTGCTTTGACTTGACATAGATGTTCTAACTCCTATTGAATTATGTGGGTTAAAAACCTGGTTAACATAATACCTTTGCCTATTAATCATATTATAGCTTAATTTCACTTGATTATTCTATTAAAATTAAGTTTAGCTATCAATAAGGCCTCAAAATGTTATATAGCTCATATATATAATTTCTATATATGTATACACATACATTTAATATCATTTCTTAGGATCTAGATTTAATAAATTACGTTATACCAATATTATGGATTTTACATCTTATCAAACCTTATCAAGTAACAAATTACTTCTTTTGTAATTTCTAACTTCTGATTGGTGATAAAATATATATAATAATATTTCTATCACCAATATAACTCCTGATTAGGGTTCTGATTAATTTATAATCATGCTAGCAATTAGTATCAACTTTATCTAATTCTATTAACTACGAATAGAATTCACTATTTACATATACCGGATATTAATCAATTATCCTGAATATTAGCATTAAAACATACAATGATATTTAGTATCTACATATGTGGGATATTAATCAATTATCCCGACTATTAGCAATAAAATATATAATGATATTTCTGTCGCTAATATAACTCCAAATTAGGCTTTAATTAATTTATATTTACTGTAAATTAATACTATAGCCATTTAGCTCTATTTGAGACGAATATAACACAATATAAAAATACGAGATATTGATCAATTAGCCCAGATATTTACTGAAATAAATCCAATAAAATGGGGAAACAATTTCATATATGTATATATTTTCTACCACTACCGGGTAACATTTTCAATATATAAAATTATGGGAATTTGTACTAAGAAATAAATTCAGAGTTATAATTCCGCTCACCTTAGCCATATTTTTCAATTGTCCAGAATACAACCAAAGCTGTTCCATTGCATAGGTGATGTCTCCACGAGTCTAATAAATCTACTAAAAGATAATGGAATTTGTGATGTAATGGTGGAAACGAAATTGAAATTCGGTAAATCTACTGAAAGATATCACATTTTTAATATTACAATTTAACTTCACATAAATGCCTTTGCGAAAGAGCATTAAATATGACAAATAATTCCTAGGATGTAATTTGTATTTCAAAGTATGGAGGGATGTGAGCCTAATTTTATTTAAAAAGGGGGGTGTGAGCCAAAAGTTCCCTAATAATTAAGAGGGGTTCACGAGAAGCTACTCTTTGTACAACTCATTATCTTTGTAAAACCCAACTCCATTTTAAATAATAAGTAAAATAAATAGCAGGATGAATTAAGAATTGTAAATGGGAAGTAGAATGGCATCAATTTTAAATTTACGTACCTTCACAAGAATAACCAATAAGTTCAAACAAATTTGGGTGACTGATACCATTGCCTCGCTTAAACCTAGATCCGAATCAACTATTAAATTTATGAATTAGATAAATAGCAATTTGAGTTTAGGGAGAAGTCAATGTAAAATGAATTGGAGAAATTTTGGTTTGGTGCCAAAAATTTTGGTTTGAGGAGCCAAAAGAAAACTTGTATATGTCAAAAGAAAGAGTTAAAATTTATTTTGATGCATACGAGTATTATTAAATTTAATTTATAAAATTTTTAAGTGTTAAATTTTTTGAAATATTAAATATAATCATTAATTATAACTATTAAATATTAAATACAAAATAATAAATATTACTTCTTAATTATTAAATATTACTCTTTAATTATTAATTATTAACTATTAGATATTAATATTAATTATTAATTATTTAATATAATTATTTATTGTTTATTATAATATATAAATATTACTTGTTATTTATTAATTTTTAATTATTAAGTTTTACTAATTACTACTTAATTATAATTGAACATTAATTATTAAATGTTAATTATTATGTGTATAATATTAATTATTAGTTATTATATATTTAATATTAATTATTAATTATTAAAAGTGAATTATTAAAAATTAATTATTTAATAGTTATTGTTAATTATTAAAAATTAATTATTAAATATTAATTATTATTATTATTTATTAATCATTAATTATTATAATATTCTCAAATTACTAATTATAATAATTATTATGTATATATTATTAATTATAATTATTATATACTTAACATTAATTATTAAATGTTAATTACTAAAGGTTAATTAATAATTATTTAATAGTAATTATTTAGCAGTAATTATTAATTATTAAAAAATTACTATTAAATATTAATATTACCTATTATTTATTATCTATTAATTATTATAATATTTTCAAATTAATATTAATAATAATTGCTAATTATTATAATATTTTCGACAAATTGTAAACATATTAAAAAATTAAGACTAATTTAACATTATTCTAATTTAACATCATTTACAATTTATGAGTAAACCAACTTCTATAGGAGGTTGTTATTGATTAATCTTCACTATGTTTTTCAGGATAAACTTCTAAAAAAGGTTGTTAACAACATTTAGAAAAAAGTTTTTGAATAATACTAACTACAACTTACATGAAAAAAAGTTGTAAAAAACCCCTATTTTGCAACGTTTCTTATTCAACCGTACTAAAAAGCCACCTTTTTACAACTATTTGTCGGTTGTTTGCTTCAATTTGCAATATAAATTAATGTCAAAAATATTCTATTGGTAAATTGATGCAATTTACAACTGTTTAGTGGTGGATATAATAAGTGGACGGTGATAATGTAGAAGAACTTAAAATGGTAAAAACTTAAAATTATCCTTTGCAAATCACTCGAAAATCTATCGTAAATTTAACGACGGAAAATTCTACTGCTTCGATCTGCCGCTATTCTCAGCTTTTCTAGTAGTGTTTAGGCTTTGGTCCAACTGCAAGATTTGGACTTGGACCATAGCTTTCAAATTGTGATTGGATTGACGCCAATTAATATACTCTGCCCTAGTAGAACTGGAAGATCAGCTCTCCCCTTGCCCAATTAATATACTGGACTTTCCGAATGTAAATTATTTAAGCAAGTATTAAATATTTGCTATTAGTTATAGATTATAAATTATAAACTATTACTATATTTTTAGCAATACTAAACATATTTAAAAAATTAACATAAACTTATGAGTAAAACTATTTCTAAAAAAATTTGCAATTAACTAAAATCTAGTTGTAAAAACCACCTTTTTTACAACCTTTTAAAACTGTTGTTAAAAGAGTACTATGACAACGTTTAAAAAACATTGTAAAAAATAGTTTTTCACAACGTTTTTGGAGAAAACATTGTAAAAAAATGTTTTTTAGAAAACCTTGCAAAAGGTGTTTTTTACAACATTTTAAATAAAAATGTTGTAATAAGCTGTATTTGTTACAGTGATAACAAAGTTTGATGTAAAGTGGTTACTTTTGAAGGCAAGAAAACAGTTTTCACTTTAATTACCAGACCGCTATCTTAACATGTGATAACTTTGTAAACTTTAGCACTCGATAGCCTCAAAAATGTTGGTATGTGATAGCTTGAAATTCAACTTGCGATAGATTTGGAACATCAACCTGCAATAGCTCAAACAGTTAACATACAATAGCTTATATTGTTGACTTGCAATACTCAAATAGTTAACATGTGATAGTCTAAATAGTTAACATGTGATAGCTTAGATGGCCAATTTGCAATAGCTTTGATAGCTCAAACAGTAACATGCGATAGCTTAAGTAGGTAAAATGCGATAGCTATAATGTTCAACATGCTATAGCTTGAAACATCAACCCGCGATAGTTTTGGTTGTTAACATGTGGCAACTAAAATATTTAACATGCGATAGCCTTGAGGATGTTAGCACTCGATTGCACTAAAGATGTTAACCTGCGATAACTTACAATACTCAATAACTTTGGCATGCGATAGGTGTATGCATGCGATAGCTCTTTGAAATGTGATAGCTTTGGCATGCGATAGGTGTAAGCATGGCACTCTTTGAAGTGCGATAGTTTTGGCATGTGATAGGTGTAAGCATGTGATAGCTATTTGAAGCATGATAGTTTAGGCATGCGATGGTGTAAGCATGCGATGGCTCTTTGAAGCGCGATAGCTTTTGGCATGCGGTAGGGTTAAGCATAAGAGAGCTTATGACATGCGATAGGTTATAACATGTGATATTAGTGAAACGTTCAACTTGTAATAGATATGGGAATGTTAGCATATGATAGCTAAAAATGATAAGAAATTCTAAGTGATTAAATGAATTATTGTTGCATATGGAAGCCATCTCCCAAATTGATGGTTGAAAATTTAATAGAGATGAATGGCCATAAAGAATAATTGGTTAACATGACATAACTTATTTAGAGAACGAAAATTGAGACTCGGCTTAAGTAAGCTATGTAATGAAAAGTTGAATCATTAGGGGAAGGTCTCAGTGGCAACTGTTTGTCTAAACACGACATTATATTTGATGATTGGTCGTATAAGGCATGTATGACAACTGTTTGTCTAAACATAAAAATACATGAGAACGATTTTGTAAGGCTTTTGTAGCAACAAATTATCCATTTATGACAGTAGTTGAGAACAATTGAGCAAGGCTTTTATAGATTCCAGCTATCTTTTGACGACAATATACAAGAACAATGGAGTAAGGCTTTTATAGCATCCAATTGTCTATTCACGACAAAATATGAGAATGAGGGTATATTGCTTTTGTATCATCCCGATGTCTATTCATGACAATAAATAAGAATGATAGTATGTGGCTTTAGGTGGCAACCTAACTATATTTTCATGATAAAAATAAGAAACTAAGAATAAGGCATGTGTGGCGATATAAATTAAATTAACTATACAAACTAGGCGGCATATGTGTGAAGGAATGTCTCACACTTACGATGAAATTGATGACTTATGTTTGATCATGCTTCTTTGTTATTTACATAGTATTATGTGCTTGATGATTGATTTAGACAGTGAGGTGAAACTCATTCCGTGCTTTAACGACATAATCTCACATCTACTTATTGGATTAGGATAAAGTATTACTTATATCAAGCTTTATGTTTGACACGTGTTTGTATTGTTTTCCATAAACTCACAGATTCTTCCTTCAAGTAGGTTGTTATGGTATTGATAGATAACTTTTGGTAAAGACGGAAAAAAGACTGCGATGAAGAAGCAGGAGACTTATTTTGCAAATAAAAGTTATTTTGAAATTAAGTTATTTTGAAATTTCCACTGTGTAAAACCAGAGTTCTAACTGGTTGATTGTTCATGTTGACATCTTCGTATGTCGGGCATGAAACTATATTTATTTCTTATTATATTTAACCTTACATGGGAACGAGATGGGTTGATGAAGATGAAATGACTTATGTAAAACATTTTGATATAATAAAATTAGTTAGCTGCTATGTTCACTTAATTCTGTGAAAAAATATATGTACTAATCTCACTTTATCGCTTGAAAATAATTCTGGTGACCACTATAGCATCATCGGTGTTCATTTTCGAATCTCGAAGTGAGGGATGTTACACTCATCGAGGCGAACAATTTGATATATATATTCGATGGGGTTTGAGCACTTTGAATTTTATAATAAATTGGAATTAAAGAAAATTGTTCGCGATTAAAACAAGATCAAGAAGAATTTTGGGCTTAGAAAGGAGGAACTAATTTGATTGCAGCTATGGTTAGGGTAAGCTCATATTCATAGAGAATATTCAGTTACTTTGGGTCTAAAGTGATTCTGGACTCAATAATGCTCATTTTAGCCAACATATCGAGACCCTTAAATATCATATATCAAAATTTGTTTCTCTCACATTCCAAACGTAATGGAAATATCAAAATTTCCAAAAACACAACTCTTCTTAAAATTATCATTTATTGTCAATTTAATTTAAACGGGTATTTATAATTAACTAATAATTAATGTGTCAAATTTAAGAGTCATTGCATGGTTAATGTGTCAAATAGTAGAAAGTAATTCAATCTCGTTTATCTTACGTAAAATAGAGTTTAAGAAATATATATCCACTTTATTGATCAATAGTGAAATCAGTATTACTATATAGAGTTTAAGAGGTTTGACTGAAGATATGCCGAAGTAAACACCTTAAATATGACAGTTATATACAGAAATACACATCCATTAATGGGCTGATTGGTTGGCTTTTTTCCCTCTATGTGTGATTTTTCCCGTTTAAAAAATTAATTGCATGCTAATGCATATGAAACTTGATTTATGTGAGACTAAGCTCCACACTGAAGAAACCCACCTGGAAATCCAAAAGGATCGCCATGTATTCGATTGATTCATTTCAAATTTTTTATGAATTGCACTATAAAATGCTTTTAAGTAAATTGGTAGATCTCAAAAATGGTTTTTACATGTAAAATTAAAAATTGTCTTTTTCTTGTTTTCCAACTTTTGCGAAATATAAAAGTTATCTTTTTTTCTCCACTTCTTTGTTTGAATGATTGAAAATTTTCAACTTTCTCATTCTCTATTCTATAATTTGATATACATAATAAAAAAATTTGTGGTATTTGACATACATATTAAAACCTCAAAAAAAATAAACAGCTTTAATATCTTAAAAATCTTCCATGAATAACTTATTTCACCCAACGTTACTTTAATATCTTAAAAACCTTATATAAACAACTTCATTCACCTAGCTACACTCTTTATCTTTGCAACGTTGATCCTAACTAAGACAATATCTGCTCTTTTTGAATGCTAAGATTCATAAAAAATGTTGAGCACAAGCCGACGATCGAACATTATTCTCTCCCTATTGCACAATAGTTTTCGTGTTTCATCTAGCGAAACCTTTGATGTATCTATATCTGTTAGCAAACAATGATTTTCGGCTGAGTAGTGTACTTGGTCGTTGTCTTGAAGATGTTTTGGTGTTATGTTCAAAGGAGAAAAGCAGTCTAACTAACGCCGCCACTTCTAGGATAAAACAGTCTCTTCTTTCTGATTTGGTATCGATTCGCTTGCATACACGAACCGACTCAGTTGCACTCAAAAAACGACTACTCGCCTTATGATTTAAGAAGATAGCTTCATGGAGAAGAAGATAGGTTTTGTAGAGGTAAAAAAATGTTGCTCTACTTTAGTCTCGTCTAAAAACTAATTAAATAGACGAAATACCAAATCGAATGTGTTACTGAATAGTGGGGTGATGTTGGCACAAAATTCGGATCTAAAATTTTACCATTTCAAATATAATAACGGTAAAAAAATGCAGAACAAATTTCGTCCAAAAATATAAGTGCTACACCACAACATGCTCGAGCCTGGGTCTGGTCGGGTCGAGTCAGTCGGTTAGTGCGCGCACGTGATGGTCATGCATCCGCTCACTCCTCAACACAAAAGCAACATTTGGGTGCCTAAAGGGTCCGATTTAGGAGCTAAGAAACTCATATATATTATGAGTATCTTCCAATAATCCATATGTTGTGGGACTCGAGCAATAAATGCACTATTCCAAGATCTTTAATTTTTAAACAATTCATAAACCTATTTTTTTCAAAACAACTTCCAACAATCCTCCACTTGAATTTTTAAAAATATTTTTCGACCAGTTTTTGAAAACATAAGATTATGCATAAACAAAGGTGTCTTTCGACTTGAACCTTTGCATAGTGGATAAGATTCAGTTTTTACTAGAGTGACACGTAGTCTTGAACAATATTCCTGACATCAAACCACATATAATCTTTCTAGAGTGCAATCAAATAAGCCCGTGTATTTATGGCCATGCACGTCTATCCCAGTTTAGTGAATGCTATTAGAATTTTTCCCAAAATTCCACAGAAACGGCCACATTTCCACATCCACAAAGGTGAGTCTATCAAGAGTACTCCTGAAGGTAGTTACTCTACTCTGTATAGTGTAAAGATCTCATTAAGAGTTTCTATTAACTCATCCTCTAATCACTTCAAGAATACATGCTTCTAAATATATAAAAATAGCATGTTCAACTTATATCACTTCATAACTTGTTCTTACCTATTAAACCTAGTTCTTGGGATCTCCAGTCATTGGGTCGGGTTACCATTGTACATGCCTCAATAATCTAAGTGCAATAGTCTCATTCTTTTAGAGGTTCAAAGGACATTCTCTCTGGCTAGTCCTTTCGTCAAAGGATCGGTCAAATTCCCATCACTGTGTATGTGATCCACTCTAACTGCTCCTGAAGAGAGTAGCTCTCTAACGGTGCTATGCTTACGACGTATTTGTCATCTCTTACCGTTGTAATAACGGTTCTGTACTTTTGCGATAGCCGCGGTACTATCACAATGGATCAACATAGCTGGTATCAGTTTTTCCCATAAAGGAATCTTAGCTAGCAGATTTATTAAGTAATTTGCTTCTTCACTAGCTGCGGCTAGTGCTATCATCTCAGACTCCGTAGTGGACTGAGCCAAAATATTCTGTTTCTTAGATTTTCAAGAAACAACTCCACTAGCAATGCTAAAGATATAGCCACTGGTTGCTTTCGAATCAGCAAATAAAGTATTCCAGTCTGCATCAATGTACCCTTCAAGGATAGCTGGAAACTTTTCATAATGTAACCAAAGGTTCATAGTTTGTTTTAAGTATCTCATAACCCTTTCGAAAGCATGCCAGTGCTCTATACTTGGTCTACTAGTAAACCTACATGATAATCTCATGACATAGGTAATGTCAGGTCTAGTACAATCAATGGCATACCGAAGGTTGTTAATAATGCTTGGATAATCAGACTGTCTTACACCTTTACCGGTGTTCTTAAATAGTTTTACACTAGGATCATATGGTGTACATGCAGATTTACAGTCAAAGTAATTGTATTTTCTCAATGTAATGAGATTGATCCAAAAAATTCCTTTTTTGACCTAGTAATCTTAATTCCAAGGATTACACTCGCTTTGCCTAGATCTTTCATATCAAAGTTGGCGCTTAACAAAGATTTAAGAGTATTTATGGTAAAATGTTTAACCCAAAAATAAGTAGATCATCTACATACAGACATATGATAGTTCAAATGTCGTTCTCGGTTTTATAATAAATACATTTGTCACTTTCATTAACTTTGAAACCATGTGAGATTATTAAATTATCAAATTTCTCATGTCATTGCTTAGATGCTTGTTTATCATATAATGATTTATCTAACTTGCAAACTTTATGTTCTTGACCATGAATTACAAAGCCTTCAGGCTGGTCCATATAAATTTCCTCTTCTAATTCACCATTTAAAAAAGCAGTTTTAACATCCATTTGGTGTATTATCAAGTTATGAATAGATGCAAGTGAAATTACTACTCGAATGGATGTAATTTTAGTTACAAGTGAAAAAGTGTCAAAAAAGTCCACATTTTCTCTTTGCCTAAACCTTTTAGCTACCAAATGGGCTTTATATTTATCAATTGTGTCATCAAGTTTTAATTTCTTTTTAATTACCCATTTACAGCCTATAGACTTACAACTAGGTGGCAAATCTACTAAGTGTCAAGTCTTATTGGATTCCAAAGAATCCATCTCATCATTTATAACCTCTTGCCAAAAATCGGCATCTAGTGAAGGTAAGGCTTCTTGGATGTTTTAGGGATCCTCCACTATAGTAAAAGCACAAAAATATAAACCAAAATCTTTTGCAATTCTTGCTCTTTTACTTCTTCTAGGTTCATTTTCAAAAAATTCATTACGTTCTGTTCTTATAGGTATAGTGCTACTAGATGTACCCCACTATTCCTCAATTTAAAGGAAAATCTCAATTCATAAAAATCAACATCATAAGATTCTATTATATGTGCACTCAGGTCATAAAATATATGTGCTTTGCTATTAATAGCATAGCCAATAAATACACATTTGTATGCTCTACTTGCCAATTTTATTCTCGCAGGGTCAGGTATACGAACATATGCTAAACATCCCCAAGTTCTAAAATAAGACACATTTGGTTTATAATTTCTTAAGATTTCAAAAGGTGAAAATTTTCTTTTTGACTTAGGGATCCTATTCAAAACATAACACACGGTCAATAACCTCCCTCCCCCCCCCCCCCCAAAGTGATGATGCACCAAAATTAAGTAAAACAGCAACTACTAATTCAGTTAATGTTCTATTTTTCCTTTCAGCTTTACCATTCATTTCAAGTGAATATGGTGTAGTTCTTTCATGTATTATTCCATGTGAGTTGTAAAATTCAATAAACAAACTTGATTCATATTCGGTTCCTCTATCACTATGCAATCTTTTAACATTCTTATTAGACTGGTTTTCAATTTCAGTTATGAAAGATTTAAACATCTCAAATGCATCACTTTTATTTTTCATAAGGTATACATAAGTAAAATCATAGTAATCATCAATGAAAGTGATAAAGTAGCGGTGTCCACTTCTAGTCAGAGTGTCATCAAGCTCGCATATATCATAATGAATCAGGTCTAAGGGTTCTGATTCTCTAATTACAGATTTATGTGGCGTTTTTGTTATTTTTGTTTAACTACAAAAATCACATTTTTCAAAATCATTTAGCGACACATTAGGGATTATACCTAAGATATTCATGTTCTTTATTATTTGTTTATTTACATGACATAGTTTAGAGTGCCAAATATAAAAATCACACAATATATAAGTAGAAGCAGATATTTTATTACATTCAATATTTAGTTTAAACATGCCATCTTTTGCATAACCTCTACCCACAAACATACCATTCATAGTGATGGTGTACATAACAGCCCCAATAGTCTGTATAAAGTATGCCCTATTAAGAAGATAACCCAAAATAAGATTCTTTCTCATCTGTGGAGTGTGCATGACGTCTTTCAGAATGACGATCTTTCCAAAGGTAAACTTCAGCTCTACGCTTCCAATCCCAGCAACAATAGTGCTGTGAGAGTCTCCCAACAACACTTTCTTATCCTCAGTCCCCGTGTATGTTTTGAACATAGCACGGTCATAGCATACAT
Source organism: Allium fistulosum (assembly GCA_030737815.1). Taxonomy (NCBI): domain Eukaryota; kingdom Viridiplantae; phylum Streptophyta; class Magnoliopsida; order Asparagales; family Amaryllidaceae; genus Allium; species Allium fistulosum. The sequence continues at coordinate 780,788,279 of CM060907.1, forward strand.
GATGTGTAGCACCAGTATCTACCCACCAACCCTCTGATCCCCCAACAAGGTGAATCTCATTAGAAATCATAAGCGTAAGAGGCTCCTCGGTCAGGTAAGCATGTGGTGCAGAGCTTGGCTGGTTCCGACACTTACGTGCTATATAACCTGGTTTTCCACAGTTGTAAAAAAGAAACAACAGTCCGGAGTCATTCTTTTGTGGTGGTTTCTACTGACCTTTTTGGTTTCCTTGCGAGTTCAAATTCTGTTTGTTGTGGTTCTAACTAAGCTTGCGGTTCTGATTTTTAAAGCTTTGGGATTCGGTTTCAAAACTGCAGCTTTGTTAGTGTTGCTTGAAACAGCAAGCACTTCTTCCTTCATATCCTGTTTACGAGATTTCACCACAATATGGAGACGAGTTATCAGACTTTCTAATGAAAATTCCTTAGTTTTATGTCTAAACTTATTCTTAAAATCCTTCCAACTGGGAGGCAATTTATCAATCAAAACCGCTACTTGAAACTGCTCATCCAAACTCGTACCTTCGGAGATGATCTCATGAGCTATTTTTTGAAGCTCATGAGACTACATCTCTACTGACCTGTCATCCGTCATCTAATACTTGAGGTAGCGGCTGACGGTATACTTATTTGCTTCTGTCTCCTCGATGTCGTACTTTTCTACAGCGCTTCCCAAATCTTCCTTGCTGTTTTGTCTGAATTGTAGTAGTCATACAGTTCGTCATTGAGTCCATTGAGGATGACGTTCTTGCATAAATAATCCTGCTCTGTCCAGATCTGCAACTCTTTTGATTTCTCTCAGGCTCGCATTTGATCTGCGTCCGCTTCATCAGCTCTGTCTGGCAGCTGCGGTTTGTCTATTGTCAGCACAGTGACCACCTTCCGCACGGTGAGAAAGAACTCCATATTTTGGCGCCAACTTTTGAAATGCAGGCCTTCAAATCTAAATGGAGCAGCGGGCACCATCGAGACCTGGAACATCGACGTCGGGGCTGAATCGTCCGAAGTTGCAGCAGAAGTCATTGCTCGGGGGAACGTCTTAAAATTGTTGGAAAACAATGATCTTCAGCTGAGTCGTGCACTTGGTCACTGCCTTGATGACGTTTAGGCGTTCTGCTCAAGGATGTGAAGCTGTCTAACCAACGTCGTTGCCTTCAGGATAAAACAACATCTTCTTTCTGATTTGGTATCGATTAGCTTGCACGTATGAAACCGACTCAGTTGCACTCAAAAAACGACTACTCGCCTTATGATTTTAAGATGATAGTTTCGTGGAGAAGAAGATAGGTTTTGTAGAGGGAAAAAAATTGTCGCTCTACTTTGGTCTCGTCTAAAAACTAATTAAATAGGCGGAATACCAAATCAAACGTGTTACTGAATAGTGGGGTGATGTTGGCTCAAAATTCGAATCTGAAATTTTACCGTTTCAAATAAAATAACGGTCAGAAAATGCAGAACAAATTTCGTCCAAAAATATAAGTGCTACACCACAACAAGCCTAAGCACGGCCCAGGTCGGGTCGGGTCGGTTAGTCGGAGTGCGCGTGTGTTGGTCATGCATGCGCTCCTTTCTCAACACAAAAGCAATATTTGGGTGCCTAAAGGGTCCAATTTAGAAGCTAAAAAACTCATATATATATATATATATATATATATATATATATATATATATATATCTATCTTTTAATAATCCGTATAGTGTGAGAGTCAAGCAATAAATGCACTTATTACAAGATCTTTAATTTTAAACAATTCATAAACTTATGTTTTTTTAGAACAATTTACAACAATATCAACTCAAAGTCATTATATGCTTGAATAGTCCAGCAATTCTAGGACATATATAAGACATAACATAACATTCCAGTAATTCTAGGACATATATCTAGAATCTAACATATCATATATCAAAATTTATTTCTCACATTCCGTACACAAGGAAAATATTAAAATTTATTTAAAGACAACTCTGCTCAAAATTATCTTCTATTATCAATTTAATTTAAACAGGTATTTATAATTAATTAATAATTAATGTGTCAAATTTTCAAGTCGTTACACGGTTCATGTGGTTTTTCCTCATCTAGGGTATTTTCTATTTGTCAAAATTTTCCAACGCCTCTTGGTGCACGAATATCGGCAAACATAGGTATAACTCCGAAAAATATAATATAGAAAAATATTAGTTATTGCAGTAAATTTGCACTTGTTTTATTGATGCAACTTTAAGTAGATGGAGTACTTGAACACGACATTTTTATTTATTTTACTAATGAAAATAGTTGAAAGTAATTCATTTACCTTATCGAAGATAGAGTTTAAGAATGTTCATCCACTCTATTGATCAATAATGAAATCAATATATACTATATAGAGTTTAGAGGTCCGATTGAAGATACGTTGAAGTAAACAGCTCAAATATGACTGTTATATACAGAAATACACATTCATTAATGGGTTGATTGGTTGGCTTTTTTTTTCCTCTATTTGTAATTGTTCCGGTTCAAAAAATTTAGCCTCCGTTTGGTTTTGTTTTGGGTTTTGGGTTTTGTATTTTCAACTTTCACTACGATATACTAAAAACAAGAAAAAAGATTTATAATTCTTAGTCATTCCGACGACCAATGGGGAAGAAAGAAGATGGATGATTCTCCGTGCTTTTGTTATCTCTCAAAATACGAAAAACAAAATAAACTTGTTTTCTATTTTAATTGTTAATTTATTTTTAAAAATTGTTTGTTTTCCAACAATACATACGACGTGCACATATTTGTTTAGATGAAAACATAAAACTAAAAACAATACTAAAAACAATAAACCAAACATGGTCTTAATTTGCACATTTATACATGTGCAACTTGATTTATGAGAAACTAACCTCCTCAGTAGAATATCCAAAAGGATCGCCATTTTATTTGATTGATTCACTTCGCACTTTTTTATTATATGCACCTGTAAAACACTTCTTTTATTCTCTTTTTCTTCCATCTATTCAACTCTAGCATGATAAGCCCAAAATAAAATATGTTAAATTTATTAATTTTTAAAAATTTAGGTAGTGTTTTATTTGAAAAGAGTTTTGTGTTGTATATTTTCAACGTGTACTTTGAAATGGACGAAAGAGTAGAAAAGGAAGTAAATTTGTAGATCTCAAAAATGGTTTTAACAGTTTTCTTGTTTTATGACGTTGGGAAATATAAAAACTCACTTTCTTTTTTCCTTCGATTCTTTGTTGGAATTATTGAAAATTTTCAATTTTCAATTTTTCGTTCTCTTTCGCCTTCGTTTCATTTCAAATACATATTGAAAACTCAAAAAATCCAAACACCGCTTTAACATCTTAAAAACCTTTCATAAACAACTTCATTCACCCAGCTACACTTTCTGCCTTTGCAATGTGGATCCTAACTAAGACAACATCTGCTCTTTTTCAATGCTAAGATTCATAAAAAATGTTGAGCACCAGCCTACAGTCGAACATTGTTCTCTCCCCAATATCGCACAATAGTTTTCATGTTTCATCTTGCGAAACCTTTGACGTATCTATATCAACTCAAAGTCATTATATGCTTAAACATTCCAGCAATTCTGGGACATATCAGACATAACATAGCCAAGTTACCTACGCTTGCTATTAGATAACAAGGCGAAAAGTGAAGTTATCAAATTTTGTAGGAAGGAGGACTTTCTTTATTATGTACCTCGTACACAGTCACGCTGTCTCCGTAAATTTTTTCATGAATGGAGAGGCTAATATAAATGCTTTTATTTTATTTGTCTCCCACTGATGAGGACAGGCTAGCATAATCAATGCGTACGTCCCCAGAAACGTCTCTGTGAACAAATTTACAGATGTTTTTTTCCACTATTTTGCAGTATATACCATAGTTATTGAATGAACTTATGAGAACGAAATATGAATGGAAAAAGTACATCTAAGCCTTACATTCTCATGAATTGATTTTGGCCAAAAATAGCTTTAAAATCCTCACATGCATTGCCTGTCCAGCATCTATAGAAGTCACTCGCTAATTTACTTTCTATCTTTACTAGACTAGATCATGCATGTATCCTACATTTCCATTCAATGCCGTTCTTTCCATTTCCCTCCTCTCTTTAATCACAGGCTCCCAACTCTTGATCTGAACAATGGAAGCGGTGCCAAAAAACAAAGTATTGCATTTAGATGTACCGCTAATGTCAACTAGACGTTCCATAAGCATCGATCAATGCAATACTTGCAACTCAAACCACAATTCTGATACAACTAATACAAGTCCAACCATAGCCTTTTCATGGGAAAGAGCCCCAGGGGTGCCCAAACACTTCTTAATAGACAATTCTGTCACTCTTAAACCGCCACCCGACACATGCAGAAGTTTATCGCTGTTGGATGAAGGACGAAGCTTTATTATGGATCGTTTTTTGCCTGCAGCCAATGCATTAGCCGAGTCGTCTGTTTCTGCTAAGTTACCACCACTGTATCTGGAAAAAAGAAGAAGAAAACAGCTAACGATGCTTCAAATGCGGGAGATTCAAGATGGGTGTTGTAATCATTCAAGTGTTAAAGGTGACACTCAGCGTTTTGAATTACCAACCAAGGCTTGCGGGTTTGTGTTGTTGGTGCCATGCAGTAGTAGCGGGAATAAGGCTATTATTTGTGGGCTGAAAAGCCCGATAAGGAAGCAAAGTACTTTGAAAGTTAGTGGGTTGAGAGACCCGATAATGAAGGAAGAATGTGATGATGGTGTGAGTAGCAAAGCATGGAGATCACCAGGGTGGGGATTGCCATTTTTGGATGCGGGTAAATTATTGAGGAGAAAAGAGAATAGAGTAGAAAGAGGAAGAAGAACTCTGCCGAGGCTTGAAACTCCTACTGAGCCATGGTTAGGAAATGCTTTGAACTCTGTTAATAGAAGACCGCATTAGTCGGATCCGATGTATATACTTATGAACTTGCATAAAAAGTCTCAAATGATTTGTGTAGGTGTTTTAAAATTTTAATTTTTCATTAAAAAATTCTACCATCGATGAAGTTGCTATTCAACCAAATTTTCTTTCAATTTGTTATTTTAATACATATAAAACTTCACTTCTTCTCTCCGTTTTATCCAACAATTGTTTTATTATTGTTTTTTTTTTTTTAATATGATACAAAGCTGCAGTTGCTTCTCTCCATTTTACCCGACAAATTTTTTTTTTCTCATTTTTTCTTTAACACCAAATAAAGAGTACAAAAGTTACATATGCAAATGAGTTACACCTGAAAAATACACCTATATCGAAAATGAGCTAACAAATAACTTTAGTACTATAGCCACATCATCACTTCTCAAAAACATATTTCTAAAAACAACCATGTTTTTAATTTTAAACAAACTATAAATATTTATAGTTTCTTTAACTGCAAATATTTGCACATCAACCGCAAATATTTGCAAATTTGTTAAAAGGATTAGAAACATTTAAATTTTTTTGATCATAATTGATAGAGTTAAGTATGTGTCTTAGGGTTAATTATATAATTTGATTATACAACTTAACACTTAAGTAGAGTCTTGTTTAAAATGAAGTATGTTTCTGATTTTACTTTTTTATTATATGTATTGTTATATTTGATATAAGTAATGCTTTACATACATTATACGTGTGTGTGTATGTATATGCATATGTATGTATGTGTAAATAGAAAATCTTTATGAGAAATATTTTATCAATTGCAACTGTGAATGTGTTGAATAACTATGAGTTTCAAATCGACTGTTTATTCTTAATTATATATCACCGGTGAAGTTGTATCAAGAAAATAATATCGATACATCTGATTAGACTACTGTACGTAATGTTATTCATACGATAGACGGTGAATTACACATGATCATTGGGGAAATCAAGAGATTACATATTTGTGGTTGTTTGGAACAACCATAGAACGACTTAACGAGAGCCTTGTATAGTATGTCAAAATAGAATATGTCATGAAACACCATGTAATAGTCTTCAGACTTGAGAGTACTGCGGACCTTAAGTAACTAGACTGTACTTTGATTATGGTTAATTACATGACATCACGATCATGTTACGACCACGGTTGGGTATGCCACTACTAGAAATGACCAAAATAGCATTGGATATTTTCAACGTCCGCCGACGACTCCATCATAACTCTTTCGACGGCTAGCTATTTTAAGTATTTTAATTTATCACATTATTATAAATTATTAATTATAGAAATTTGAAATTTATTTAAAAATACTAATTTGATTTCTAAAAATTAAAAAAGATATTTCTATTCAATTCTTCAATTTTATGATGGTTTGTGATTGATTAAACAGGAAAATAGTGTGAAGGGACACTATTTCCACATATTTTAGCCACTAGAACACCGCTCTTTTTTTTCTGCGGAAGGACAAATTTTTTTTATACATTTTGTTTCTAAACCAGATATTACGTCTCCAAGACATCGCGCACAATTTGAATCTTCACCTTGCTTTTGTTAATGTCAAATTTAATTTCTCTCTTTAGATTTTCACTCTTAGCTCCAAATTCAATTCGATTTTGAAATTCGAATGCGATCCTTAACTCAATTTTGATATTCATCTCGAGATAAATGAAATTCAACTAGGAAGCATCTTCAAAATTCAAATCGATTTTGATATTCATCTCGAGTTCAAGCAAATTCAACTCGATTTTAGCTCGTCTCTTCAAAATTCAATTCCAGGCATCTTCAACTGGATTTTGAAATTGGATCGATTTCTGATTTTGTTTTTTAATTTGGTGTTCTTCTATTTATCAATAAGCCATTATTAATTTTTTTGTATTTATATTTAACTGATTTAGGGTTGTCTCAATATTTGATCTATGGATAATGTTGGCAGTAGCTGCAGGTTTGGTTTTCATGTTATTTTGTAGTATCAGATTTATTTTGGTTTCCTACTATTTTCTGCTATAATGTAGTGTCATACTTTTCTTATTTTCTTCATTGCAGTGGTGATAATAGCATTTTTGTTGTTTTTATATTTGATGATAATACTTTCAGTACTCGGCTATCGGTGATTATTCTTTTTATGATGTGAAGAATGAAATTTGTTGCAATTGGTCTCAACTAACTCCTATGTCCATTGAGGTTTCATATATTCTTGAGAATAAAATTATTGTGGTCGATACTGATTCAGATATTCAGAGCATACTTTGCCATCAATTATATAAGAAGAGCTCATTTTTTGCATTCACTGTTAATGTTAAGAATTCTTTGATTGAGATTGATGTTGATCATCCTATTTAGGTTGCTTCTAATCTTCACATTATTTCTTCATGTAGTACTCCTTTGTCTTCAGATGTTGTTAGAAGTAAAGGTTATTTAAAAGAAATGTTGAAAATAGGATCAAAGTTATGTATTTCAGAGTTCGTTGGATTTTGTTTAGGAGGTGCTGAAGATTTTAGAGAATTTTTGATGGCATATCAAATTCAAAAAATATATGAGTTGGTGTTTTTGAAAAATTCTCCTAATAGGATCGCTTTTATTTGTTCTTCAGCCAAGGATGGTTGTCCTTTTAAGGTGCATGCTTCTTGTGGTATTGATCAGTTAAGTCATTTTTTTATTAGATCTTTGGTTATTGAACATTCTTGTGGAGCCAATCTTAGAGACGTGAATAATCCACATATTTCTAGTAGATTTGTGAAATCATTGATCATATATGAAACTCGTGATTGTCCTAGTAAAAAGCTAAAAACATAATTGATGATTTTAGAAGAGGATGCAATTTTAATTTGACTTATTATTATGCTTATTATGGAAAACAACTTGCTTTGATGGAGACATGGTAATGATGTTTTGTCTTATAATGATCTAAATTGGTATTTGAAGGCATTGAAGAATAGTAATCTAGATAGTTATGTTGATATGGATGTTGATACCTCTAGTAATCAGTTTGAGAGGGTTTTTATTGGATTTGGTGCTTGCATACTTGGTTTTAAACATTGTAGAGCTTTGATACTTTTGGATGCTACTCATTTAAGGGGACGTCCAGGTGTGTTGATGGGCGCTACAGCAAAAAATGGTAATCAAAGTATGTTTACTTTTTTTCTTAAAAGTTCTAATGTGCATTATCAGTTTTCCTTATGATATTCTTATGCAATTTTTATCATGTACAATGCTTTATCAGTTTTTACATTTACTGTGTAGTATCAATTTATCTAATGTGCAGTATAAGTTTTCTAACGTGTCAGTTCAAATTTGATGTTGGTAGTTTTTGCATAAGGACTTTGGGCGGCCAATAGTTTCTATTGTGGTTATCATAAGTATAAAAATCGATTGGTGAAGAAAAGATGAATGTGCCGGTTCAGATTTGTAAGAAATGTTGTAACACTGCAGATTTATAAGATATTATGTAGTATAAGTTTTCCTAATGTGCAGTATCATCTTTTGCTAGTACATTGTAGTATCAGTTTTCTATAATACATTATCATCCTTTACTACTACTATGCAGTATTAATTTTCTACTGCGCATTATCATTTTTTGATATGCGGCTATTATTCAAATTTTATGATGCACAGTATCATCATTTACTGCTACTCTGCAGTATCAGTTGTTATGATATGCAGTATCAGTTCTCTACAATGCATTATGAGCTTTTACTACTACTGTGCAGTATCATTAAATTGTTTTGTAATATATAAATATTTTTCATAGTTTTTTTCCATTAGCTATGCGTATTGTCTCTCATAAAACGACGATAATTGAAAATGGTTTTTGATGAATTTAAAGAAAATGTTTCAAAAAGATTGTGAATTGGTTTTTATGTCGATCATCATCAAGGGTTAATTTTGGGGGTTAGTAATGTTTTTCCTTCGGCATTTCATATTTATTGTTACCAATATATGGAACAAAATCTTCTTACAACGGTAAAGGCGAAAAATGCTAATGTGTCTATTGTTGATTTGTTTAAAAAGTGTTCTAGAGCTTCTACTGTGTATGATTTTGAATAAGCTATTTATAAGTTTTGTGAACATAGTGGTAGTGCTACTTTAAAATTTTTGAAGGATAAGTCTTATGATAGATGGACTGACTTGTTTTTTCCGAGAAAACATTATGGCGAGTATAGTTCTAATGTAGCTGAAAGCTTTAATAGTTGGATTTTGGATGAATGAGCCTTGTCTATTACTGCTTGTTTAGATGGTATTCGTGTTAAGGTTATGGAACAAATGGCTAGAAGTAAGGAGGAGAGTCGTTTGTCGAATTCAGCCCTTTGTCCTTCTATTGAGGCTCGTTTAGGTGAATTGATCGAAGAAGGTTTTCGATGGGATGTTTTTAAGTCTTCGGATTTAGTTGTTAAAGTTAAGTCATCTAAATCTCATCATGTTGATCTCAAACGACGGATTTGTAGTTGCAACCAATGGAAGATAATGGGATTCCCTTGCGCGCATGCTATAAAGTGTATGAATAGGAGTATTGTCCGTTTATGATTTTGTTAAGTATTATTTTAATGTTGATGCTTACCGTTCTTCATATGCTTATGCAATGAATCTCATTCCTTGATAAGCCTATTGTTGATTCTAACGATGAAGATGTTATCAAGCCTCCTAAAGCAAAACGTGGTGCTGGAAGACCTTCTATCAAGCGGAAAGATGGATTCTCATATTTTCGAAATAAGCAAAAAGGTGCGGTGTTTGCAAGCAATATATATGGTCATAATAAATGCAATTGTCAGGCTTCTAAGAAGACCTGAGTTGTTTTTTTAATGTTTTGTTGGAATTATTATTTGGTTATAGGACTTCTTTATTTTGGCTTTTTGTATTTCAAATATTAAACCATGATACGACACTTTTTTGAGTGGGTTTATCAATGTTCTATTTGATTAGGTGTATGTATTTGTGACATTGTCTAGTATATTTTCATGTTTTTTTGTGATTGAATTTGTTATTTTATGCATGTTTATTTTTATATTGTGTGTTATCTAGCTAGTTCCTTTTTTGTGTATTTATGAGACAGTGAATCTAAGCCTGTGTTTGTGATATTGTTTGTATATTGTGATGTTTCATATTTATATCAGTTAGTAGTTTGTTTTGCAAAATAGGTTGCATCAAATTTTTGATGTTATGATACTGCTTAGTATCATTTATGGAAGTATTTATTTACAGATTTTGTTGTATCGTTGTTTAGTAGCTGCTTACTTCTATGTAGTAGTTTATCATTACAATATAATGTGTATCCCCTTTTTATAGTAGCATTTTATTATTATGATACTGTGTAGTATCATTTTTATTTTAAAGACTACTAATACTGTTTAATATCATTATAAGTGACTCTTTTGTTGAATAGAAGTTTATGTTTTTGTCCAGTGAAAAAAATTTCAATCTTATCCCACATTATAAGTAGATGACTTATTTTATGATACTGTGTACTATATTGTAATAACAAAAAACTGTTTTCTTTCAGCATCTCCCAGAGAAAGCATCATGTTGAAGAAACTAAAGGAAATACCCTTTTGCAAATGATGTTGGATCTCTGCTTATGTTGTTGCTCAAAGCAGAGACTAAGTGTTATTGTGGCTTTTTATGGATTGGTGTTTATGATGTTAATATATGATTGGGAGGAATGAAACTTTTTTGTGGCTTATGTGGTTACGTAATGTGGCAGTAGATACATCATTGATTCACTGATATTATCTTCATGTTGATGATACGAAATCGATTCATAATGTAACTTAAAAAGAATTAAGCTGAAAAGACATCAAACTGAACTCAAAGAGGGATACTATAAACTTCGGGATACATCAAACTGAAATAAAAGAAAATGATAGTAGCATATTAAGTATCAAACTAAAATCAATATGATAAACATGCTACTATCATATTAATAAAACTGCTACTATCAATATGCTTTCTCTGGGAGATCAAATCAAAGAGACAAAGGTTTGAAAAATTAATAAAGAAGTACTTAGTGAACAGGATTGGTATACAATTACAAATCATTTAATAATCAACACATTCAATTTGGAACAATACTAAGGTTTTTAGAACAAATTCTTCAGCCATCCAATATCATTCAACATGAACATTCTAAATTCTTCAGCATGATACCATCCAGTATCAACCACTCGTCATTAACCATTCAGTATCATTCAACATGAACATTCATAAATTCTTTAGCAATGTCATTTTATTTGTAAACTATAATAATCAACAACACATCAACCTAAAATTCATAAATTCATCAGCCATAAATTATCAACCACTCTTTATATGTCTTTATTATCATGTTCTTGACTTGAGGAGTAAGTTTCCAAGCTCAAATTCTAGCCTTAATCAGTGAGTACACTAAGAGCTATTCTGGCTCTTGATTCTTTCATATTTTTACTTTGGAATTTCAGTGGAATCTTGTTGGTTCTGTTGAATTCTGATATAAACTTTATAACATATATTCCACAATCAACCCTGTTTGAAATTTAACATTTTTGTTAGTAGCAGTTTTATGATAATATATGTAAGACTCTGTTTGTGATACTTTGATAATAGCAGTTTTACCGATATGACAGTAGCAGTTTTATCATATTGATGATATAAACCCAATAACATATATATACCACTATCAACCCTGGTTTAAATTTAACATTTTGTAAGTCATAGTGTTATCATATTAAATGTAAGACTTTGTTTATGATACTGTGATAGTTTTATTAATATGATAGTAGTAGTTTTATCATATTGATGTTATAAATCCAATAATGTATATATATCAATTCAGCTTTGTTTGAAATTTAACATTTTTGTTGGTAGTAATTTTAGAAAAATACCAGTAACAGTTACTCAATATAGCATGCGGTATCAGTTTTAGCAAACCTACTAGTAGAAGTTTTAGAAAACATAGCAGTACTACTTACTAAATATAATATGTAGTATCAGTTTTAGCAAACATACCAGTAACAGTTACTAAATATAGTCTGAAGTGTCAGTTTTAGCAAATATACTTATAAATTACATATATAAAAGAATATCTTACGTCTATAGAGGTTGTTGAGCACAATCTGGTTGATTAATACTATTTGTTTTCAATTTTTTATCCTTGATGTTATGCTTTTCCCACACCCTTTGTGGTATTTTTTCAACCCTTTTTCTCTGCAAGAATTATAGTAGTGTTCATTGTAAATGTAGCTATTTGTTAGTAAAATATTTTATGTTTACTAAAAATTACTGGATAAATGGTAGCTTTAAAGCTTGAGTTGTTTGTCTCATTAGACCTTCTTGGTCTATTCAAGTCACAGTGATGCCATTCCATATTTGGATAGGATAGTATCACTGAAGTCCATGTTAAATTTTGGTGATACAAAATCACACATAGAGGGAAAGAAATATGCAAAAGAAAGAAAGAGAAGATTTTGTTTCCTCTGATTAAATAAGCGTATTTAAGTATGTTTATTTCTTTCTCTAATTGGCTAATCAAATTATTTTTTGCCTCTAATGTTAACTTGGGCATTAAGTAAATTGATTATATAAATAGAGACTAGAGGAGAGGATAAACATATGGTGGAAAATCTATTTGATAATTTTCTCTTCTTCATTTTTGTTCTTCTTCTCCAACAATTTAGCCATATAGATATTTGCTCCCTTTCTCAATTTGGTTATTGATTCAATGGTATTTTGTTTATTTTAGCTTTGTTCTATTAATTGTAAACAAAAAAAAATTGGTGAATCAATAAAGTGGGTGGTTGGGTGGAATATCTTGTCTTATTGCTTTTAATTTCAATTCCGTCTTATTTTTAATCCAAGTTATCTCTTTGTGATTTGGATGACAAAGATCCGTTGATATAAGCTTCCGCAAAGCGCTACCATTTTTTGCACAACAGTTTGGTATCGGAGCCAGGTCATCGCAAAGCTTAGAGTAATTTTGGATTGAAAAATTATTAATGTCGGATATGATTTCATTTTCGAAGATGGCTATTTTGGATGGGAAAAATTGGGGTATTTGGAAGCCTAAAATGGAGGATGTTCTGTACCTCAATGATCTTCATGATCCAATTGATGGAGATGGAAAGAAGCCCTCTGATGTAGATGAGGGAAAATGGAAGAAGATGGATAAGAAGGCGATTGCTTTGATTCGCCAGTATCTTGATGATTCAGTTTTCCATCATGTGGCTAGTTGTGAATCCACGAAGGCTTTGTGGGACAAGTTGGTATCTTTGTATGAGTCAAAGAGTGCTACTAGTAAGGCTTTTCTGGTTCGAAAGTTGGTACAACTGAGATTAGATGAAGAGAAGTCTGTTGTAGAGCATTTGAATGAATTTCAGGATGTAATAAATCAATTGGCAAATATGAAGGTCAATTTTGATGATGAGTTACAAGATCTTTTATTGATGAGTTCGCTTTCAGAAAGTTGGGAAACTTTGGTTGTTTCATTGAGTAATTCCAATGCTAATGGAACTATCTCTTTGGAAACTGTTCGAAGTAGTCTTTTGAATGAGGAGCTTAGAAGAAAAGGGTCAGGTATGAAATCAATTCAAAGTGAGGCTATGGTGGCAAGGGACTCGAAGAAAGATACAATTTGGAAGAAGAAGGATGCTAATGGTAAAGGTGTTATCACTTGTCATTATTGTAATAAGAAAGGTCACATACGTAGCAAGTGTTATGCTTATAAAAGAGATCAGAAAAAGGCTACGCATGGTGATACTAGTAGTGATGCACATGCAGGTTTTGCTGAAGGTACCGATAGTGATGCTTCTTATGATGTCCTCTTTAGTGAAAATAAGCCTTGGAAGATGGATTCGGGAGCTAGTTTTCACATATGTAGAGATGTGAATTATTTTTCTTCTTATGAGAAGAGTGTCGGCATGATTAGGACAGCCAATGGAGAAGAGCTACCGATTTGTGGTATTGGATCTATCCGGTTTCGTATGCATGATGGTGTGGTTAGAGAAGTCTCTGGAGTCAGACATGTACCCACTTCTTCGCATAATCTTATTTCTCTCGGTCAGTTGGATCGCCGTGGTTGCACTTATGAGACTCAAGGTGGAGTTTTGAGAGTGAAGAAAGGTGGTCGTGTAAGGATGAGAGGAGTATTGGAAGAAGGAAACCTTTATAGCTTGGTTGGTTCTGTAGTCGACTATGGAAAGCGAGTGACGGTTGAAGAACCTAGTCCACAGCAAGGTGGAGAGGTTAATGTGGTCACTGCTTATGATTCTAGCATTGAGAATCATATTTTAGATAGGGGTCTTCATGTTGATGATGCTCGGGGGATCGATAGTGATCAGGTAATGAGCTCAGATCGAGTGATAGACGGGTGTCGAGTTGCAAAATCCACAAAGACAAGACGGAGATCTTTGTGGTATTACAAACGTTTTTGAGACTGGATTTGTGTGGTGCACCTCATGTGGGAGATGCATCACTTACGGACGGTGGTAGAGGTTTGTAATTTGGTATGATTGAGATATAGGGAGTTGTGATAGATCTAGATATGGCATGTTTGATATGTTGGAGATATGTGATTTTGCATCAAGGTGGAGTGTTAAATTTTGGTGATACAAAATCACACATAGAGGGAAAGAAATATGCAAAAGAAAGAAAGAGAAGATTTTGTTTCCTCTGATTAAATAAGCGTATTTAAGTATGTTTATTTCTTTCTCTAATTTTCTAATCAAATTATTTTTTGCCTCTAATGTTAACTTGGGCATTAAGTAAATTGATTATATAAATAGAGACTAGAGGAGAGGATAAACATATGGTGGAAAATCTATTTGATAATTTTCTCTTCTTCATTTTTGTTCTTCTTCTCCAACAATTTAGCCATATAGATATTTGCTCCCTTTCTCAATTTGGTTATTGATTCAATGGTATTTTGTTTATTTTAGCTTTGTTCTATTAACTGGAAACAAAAAAAAAATTGGTGAATCAATAAAGTGGGTGGTTGGGTGGAATATCTTGTCTTATTGCTTTTAATTTCAATTCCGTCTTATTTTTAATCCAAGTTATCTCTTTGTGATTTGGATGACAAAGATCCGTTGATATAAGCTTCCGCAAAGCGCTACCATTTTTTGCACAACAGTCCAGTGGTTGTGCAGTGAAGGGGAAAAAATATTGTCTCTGCATATTGATCAATTGAATTTTTTTAAGGAAATGAATCTACCAAGTGATTGGCAACATACTCTGTATTTGTGCAAATAGATTTCTATCCAAAACAAATTAAAATATTGGTTAGTTTCAAATAATTTTGTAAATGTAATTATCAAACTATTTATATATTTTATTTACCATCATTAATGTGCTCATTGCGTAGTTGTTTTTATACGATTTAGCCTTGTGCATACACCAGTCAATGATCTTGAAGAAAAACTTTAGTATTAGGCATAGTTGTTAATAACAAAAATCTTGCTGAAGTTAAATTCTAGAACCGACTTAATAAACAACAACGATACTATACAGTGTCATATTTGTGTGAGTTTAGTAAAATGAAATATTTAAAATGCTAATGCATTATTTCAATGCTACGTACTGAATAAATTAAGTAAACAAAATTCATATTTAGTGTATGTTTTACTAATACAAATCTTGCTAAAGTATTTTTACAATGCTACTGCATGGTAGCATTTTTATTGTAGTTTTAAATGAGCCAGCCTTTCTAATTTTTAATTATCAGCAACAAATTTTTTTAAAAAAACCTAGCCATCCGTAATACTGCTTTCCAGCAAATTTTGAGCATGCATTTTGTTGTCAAGCAACCTCCTACCGAATACATTGTTCCTTTGTCATCCCAAGCTATTTCGTTCCTTGTATTTAATATATTTGATATAATATTAGTGATTTTATTGAGTAAAATGTAATAAAAAATTTATACATTAAATTGTTGTCATCGCTCAAAACAAAGAAGTTTATATCGTATTATATTCTTCTTCACTTAGATATTTCATTGTATATTTGAACTTTGCCATCATGGACTTTGATGTTGGAAGAAGCATGGTTATTGGTGAGGTTGAATCTGTTTTATCTTTGAATTTTTTATTTTTTGGTACTTTTATTACAACAAATTCCAAATTTCTTCTTCTGCTTTGAACCCTTTTTCATTTTCTGCGTTCGTTTTATTTTCATCTTTTTCTGGTATTGTTTTCTTCTTCTTCTATTTTGTTTTTGCTACTAGCTTCTGCTAAGTTTTTTTATCATAGTTGAATTCATTGTCAATTTTACGCTTTCTTTGTTTTTCTTTCAATCTTTAAACATAAGAAGGAGGGTTTTTAGATTCCTTGTCATTCTCGGTTTTTTTTCTTTTCTTTATCTTCCTCATCCTCTTTTTTTGTCGCTTCATTGCCTTCTTTTTTTCCTTGAAATTCATCAGAATCATAAAGCTTGATGGATGGTGGTGTTATTTCCAAAGTTTGCTCTTTATGCTCTACAATAGCCAATCTTTCCTCATTTTCAACATCTTTTTCACTTGACTTATTCTACTTCTCCTTGGTATCACTCTTGTGCTCATATTCAGTCTCTCGTTAGTACCAGTCTTGTCCGTAGTATCAATCTTTTATTCAGATTCAGTATTAGCCTTTTTTTCATTTTTTTCACTGTCTATTTCTTCACGATCATTTTCTACTTCATTGTCATTTTTTCTAAAGCAGTCTTCTCCTGATCTTTGTTTTGAATGTCAATTGTTTCACCATCGTTTTCTACTACATGTCAATATTTTTGCAGCAACCTGCTCCTCATCTTGGTTTTCTAAATCAGTCTCTCCTATCTCGTTATCTATGTTTTCTTGATCACTTTCAGTGTTTTTCAAGTCACCCCAAAATCTTCAGTTTGAACTTTTTCTCCCTCTCCAAAATCTTGGTTTTTTGCAGCGGTTATTTCCGTGTAAACCCAAGCATCTCTCATTTTCTTCTGTAAAGCTGTCAACTCCTTTTCAGTTTGAATCTAAATTTTCTTTTCTTTTTGTAGATCGAAAACTGCGTTACTTGGTTTCTTCTCTACATCAGCGATGTTGTTTTAAAATTCGAATCTCGATTTCATAAGTATCAATGAGTCCTCCTCCTCATGTTTTCTTTCCTTGATTTTTTCAACTTGGATATTTTTGAAGTGGTTTTTTTGGACATTTTGTTGATAGTAGCTTTTTTCCGTGTGGCTGAATGCTTTGAAATGCTCCTACCTATTGTCAATTGGTTGAAGGAAATGTCATATTTCATATAAATTATATAACATAATATCATTTTTTAACTACAAAACTGATATTGTGTAGTATCATAATTTTTTATTATACTATGTAGTATCAGAAAAAAAAATTATAATACTAGGCGGTATCATAAATATTTTTTATGATACTACGTGGTTACATTTTATAACTATTTTATACTAGTATACCCAGTAATACTGCTACTATGTGGTTTAATTTGTGAATATGCATAATTTAAAAGAGGGCAAGCATACTCAATATTACTACTATTGTTCTATACTGTATATTCGATATTACTGCCACTGTTTGATACTAGTATACTAAATAATGTAAAACTAGGCAATGTATAATTTTAAAATATTACTGCTACTGTTGTTAAATTTGGATGATTCAAATATTTTCCAAAGAAAAAAATAATTTAGGTAATTAATCGTATGAATCAATTAGATTACAGGTGGAAATAAAAAGAGGAAAGTTATGTGTGATTGCTTTTGGAGAAAGGAAACTAATTAATTAACTAATCAAATAATTAGTCAAAAAATTTGTTATATAAAGAAAGAAAAGATTGCTGATGGAGATTGATTCAAGCAAGGAAAATTATAGAAACCAAGATCACCATTATCCATTTGCATAGAAATCAAATCATGGATATTTGGAAAGATTTCAAGATAATTGGACAATTAATTTTCTTAATCTCCAAGTAACTCCTTCATCAAGTCTATTTAAATGAAGGAAGTTCATCTTCATGTGAGTGTGTGAGAGAGCATCCACAATTTTCCTCTTCTTCAGTAGACCCTAATTTCTGTAGTCAAATCAAATTAGGGGTTTTGAGCGCAAACAAGTCTTTGGAGAAATTGATTATTCAATTTGTAATTATATGTTAGTCTCTTCATTTTACTACCTATAATTTTGTAATCTCTCTCTCTTTTGTACTCTCTTTCTTCAGTAAAATAAAGAATAGATGTTGGGTCCATGGACGTAGGCAATCTGGCTGAACCACGTTAAATCTTTGTGTTTTCTACTCTTCTGTTTTTCTTTGTTTGGTGATTATTTTTCATTGAATTGGTGGTTGATAATTAATCGACAAGCTAGATCCTTCTTTTGGTTGCTTCTGCGACTTAGTATTCTGCTTTAGTTTTGGAGTTAGTGCAAATTAATTAAAATTTTGTATGAGATTGGTATCGGAGTTAGTTGTCTTGTTCTAGATTAGTTATCAATAGGAAATTCTTTTAGTAGTGGTATGAAAAATTATGGCGTCACCAGATTTGTTAGAAAAGGAGTTTTTGAGACATGGAAGGTGAAGACTAATGACAGTGTTCAGCAACAACTTCGTTCATTTAGAGGAAGAGATAAAATCTAGAAGCACCTTGGAGGTAGAAGAGATATGCATAGGTCTCACTTCAAGGGTCCTAGAAGGGGTGCTTGCTATTATTGTAAGAAAAATAGGCATTTCATACAAGATTGTCCAGCACTTAGAAAGAAGAGAGAGAAGGAGAAAGCTTCAATTATGGCAGCA
Source organism: Allium fistulosum (assembly GCA_030737815.1). Lineage (NCBI taxonomy): Eukaryota > Viridiplantae > Streptophyta > Magnoliopsida > Asparagales > Amaryllidaceae > Allium > Allium fistulosum. The sequence continues at coordinate 780,806,940 of CM060907.1, forward strand.
GTTAGATTGGATGTAGATAGAAGCGATAATGATACATCATTATTTTCAGCCAGTATTTCACTTTGAGAGAGTACAAGTTGGGTAATTGATTTTGGAGCCCCATGTCATATGACGCCAGATATGAGCTGTTTTGTCAGTTACAAGAAGATTGATGGCGGAGCAGTTCATATGGAGAATGCCACATCTGTCATGTTGTGGGCATCGAAAGTGTGGGGTTTAAGATTCTTGATGGTGTTATTAGGACTATCATGGATGTTAGACATGTTCCAATGGTGCATATAAGTGTGTTGTCAGTTGGAGCTTTGAGTAAACTTGGTATAAGGATAATAATAGATGGAGAGAATTTAAGAGTGGCGAAGGGTTCCTTGGTAGTGATGAAAGGGGTGCGAGTTGATGATATATATGTGCTTCATGGAGAGACAGTCTTAGGAGAGTCAGTAGTTTCTACTGATTCTAGTATTCCAGATTCTACTCATTTATGGTATCTTTGTTTAGGTCATGTTGATGAGGAGAGCCTTGAAGTATTAAAGAAGCGAGGGTTGATTGATGGTGTTTGTCAGTCGAAGCCTAGCTCTTGTGGAGATTGTCCTTTTAGAAAGAAGAAGCATGTCACATTTGATGTTGGGAGATCTAGAGCTATAGAGTTTCTAGAGTATGTTCATTCTTATATGCGGGGACCCACCCCAGTAGCATCTTTTGGTGGAGCCAGTTACTTCGTCTTATTTGTGGATGATTTCTCACGTAAGGTCTAGGTCTATTTCTTAAAGGCCAAAGATGAAATATTTGCCCAGTTTTGTAAGTAGAAGATCTCGGTAGAGAAGCAGTCGAGGAAGCGTTTGAAGGTTCTCAAAGTTGGAAATAGTAGTGAATTTATGTCACAATAATTCACTAACTATTGTGTGTCCGAGCACGTAGATAAAGATTTTTCTATTTCTGTTGAGTCACATTGTTATGGAATGGCAGAGAGCATGTGTCGTATATTATAGGAGAGGGCTATGAGCTTGAGAACGACTGCTTGTCTAGAAGAGGGATTTTGGGCAGAAGGGATATCTATGGCAGTATTTCTCATAAACCATACACCTTCTATTACCATAGATTTGAAGATCCCAGAAGAGATATGGAAAAGAGAGCATGTTGATTATTCATTCCTTAAAGTGTTTGGTTGTTCAGCTTATTTAGAAGACGGGAGACATGATAAGTTGAAGCCTAGGGAAAGCAAGCACATTTTGTTAGGCTAAAGAGAAGGAGTGAAGATGTATAGGTTGTGGTGTAAAACAACTAGGAGAATTGTGACTAGCAGGCATGCAATATTTGATGAGAAGTCTTTGTTGAAGGTGGAGCTCTATTAAGTGATGACATTGAGAGGACAGAAAATTGCCAAACACATTTGGAGTCATCAGATTGTTTTCATATTCGAAGAGATATCGGTATTTCTGATGATACAATGGTTGATGAGAAGATTACAGAGGTTCAGTTTCTTGGAGCTCAGTTGCAAGAAAGGCCTTTTGGTTCAGTTGGCCATATTTGTAAGCATATTTGTAGCGATGATTCTTCATCTTATGCTTTGAATGTTGCAGAGCTTGGTGCTTAGTCTATTGGTGTTGACTTAGGAAAGTCTAGCAAAAGTCTTGTAGAGGAGATTGGAGTAGATAAGGTTGAGTATGTCCTCACACAATTTGGAATGGAGAAGGTGAATCACGCTGTTAAATCTCCATTGGTCTCTTGAAGTTTAATATCTACATGTTCATCTCCTACATCAGATATATTGAAGAATTTTGGTATTTTCTCGTATGCATTTTGTTTGTTGATGTGTATGATATCTTTCTTATGCTTGGGAAAGATTTGGAAGCTCCCTTTGGGCAATAATGCCCAAACTAGTTCATATTGAGCTTGATGGCGTAGACCCAACAATTTCTTGAGATGTGGTGTTGAAGAGAGATTGTTATATTTGAATCAAGGTGGAGTGTTAAATTTGGACGATTCAAATATTTGCCAAAGAAGAAAAGAATTTAGCTAATTGATCGTATGAATCAATTAGATTATAGGTTAAAAAGAGGAAAGTTCTGTGTGATTGCTTTTAGAGAAAGGAAACTAATTAATTAGCTAATCAACTAATTAGTCAAAGAATTTGTTATATGAAGAAAGAAAATATTGCTGATGGAGATTGATTCAAGCAAGGAAAATCATAGAAACTAAGATCACTGTTATCCATTTGCATAGAAATCAAATCATGGATATTTGGAAAGGTTTCAGGATAATTGGACAATTAATTTTCTTAATCTCTAAGTAACTCCTTCATCAAGTCTATTTAAATGAAGAAAGCTCATCTTCATGTGAGTGTTTGAGAGAGCATCCACAATTATCCTTTTCTTCAGTAAATCCTAATTTCTGTAGTCAAATCAAATTAGGGGTTTTGAGCGCAAACAAGTCTTTGGAGAAATTGATTATTCAATTTGTAATTATAGGTTAGTCTCTTCACTTTACTACCTATAATTTTGTAATCTCTCTCTCTTTTGTACTCTCTTTCTTCAGTAAAATAAAGAATAGCTGTTGGGTCCATGGACGTAGGAAATCTGGCTGAACCACGTTAAATCTTTGTGTTTTCTACTCTTCTGTTTTTCTTTGTTTGGTGATTATTTTTCATTGAATTGGTGGTTGATAATTAATCGAAAAGCTAGATCCTTCTTTTGGTTGCTTCTACGACTTAGTATTCTGCTTTAGTTTTGGAGTTAGTGCAAATTAATTAAAATTTTGTATGAGATTGGTATCAGAGCTAGTTGTCATGTTCTAGATTAGTTATCAATAGGAAATTCTTTTATTAGTGGTATGAAAAATTATGGCGTCGCCAGATTTGTTAGAAAAGGAGTTTTTGAGACATAGAAGGTGAAGACTAATGACAGTGTTCAGCAACAACTTCGTTCATTTAGAGGAAGAGATAAAATCCAGAAGCACCTTGGAGGTAGAAGAGATATGCATAGGTCTCACTTCAAGGGTCCTAGAAGGGGTGCTTGCTATTATTGTAAGAAGAATGGGCATTTCATACGAGATTGTCCAGCACTTAGACAGAAGAGAGAGAAGGAGAAAGCTTCAATTATGGCAGCAGTTAGATCGGATGCAGATACAAGTGATAATGATACATCATTATTTTCAGCCAGTATTTCACTTTTAGAGAGTACAAGTTGGGTAATTGATTTTGGAGCCCCTTGTCATATGACGCCAAATATGAGCTGTTTTGTCAATTACAAGGAGATTGATGGCGGAGCAGTTCATATGGAGAATGCCACATCTTTCATGTTGTGGGCATCGAAAGTGTGGTGTTTGAGATGCTTGATGGTGTTATTAGGACTATCATGGATGTTAGACATGTTCCAATGGTGCATATAAGTGTGTTGTCAGTTGGAGCTTTGAGTAAACTTGGTATAAAGATAATAATAGATGGAGAGAATTTAAGAGTGGCGAAGGGTTCCTTGGTAGTGATGAAAGGGGTGCGAGTTGATGATATATATGTGCTTCATGGAGAGACGGTCTTAGGATGGTCAGTAGTTTCTACTGGTTCTAGTATTCCAGATTCTACTCAGTTATGGCATCTTCGTTTAGGTCATGTTGATGAGGAGAGTCTTGAAGTATTAAAGAAGCGAGGGTTGATTGATGGTGTTTGTCAGTCGAAGCCTAGCTCTTGTGGAGATTGTCCTTTTAGAAAGAAGAAGCATGTCACATTTGATGTTGGGGGATCTAGAGCTACAGAGTTTCTAGAGTATGTTCATTCTTATATGCGGGGACCCACCCCAGTAGCATCTTTTGGTGGAGCCAGTTACTTCGTCTTATTTGTGGATGATTTCTCACGTAAGGTCTGGGTCTATTTCTTAAAGGCCAAAGATGAAATATTTGTCCAGTTTTGTAAGTAGAAGATCTCGGTAGAGAAGCAGTCGAGGAAGCGTTTGAAGGTTCTCAAAGTTGGAAATAGTAGTGAATTTATGTCACAAGAATTCACTAACTATTGTGTGTCCGAGCACGTAGATAAAGATTTTTCTATTTCTGTTGAGTCACATTGTTATGGAATGGAGAGAGCATGTGTCGTATATTATAGGAGAGAGTTATGAGCTTGAGAACGACTGCTTTTCTAGAAGAGGGATTTTGGGCAGAAGCGATATCTATGGCAGTATTTCTCATAAACCATACACCTTCTATTACCATAGGTTTGAATATCCCAGAAGAGATATGGAAAAGAGAGCCTATTGATTATTCATTCCTTAAAGTGTTTGGTTGTTCAGCTTATTTAGAAGACGGGAGACATGATAAGTTGAAGCCTAGGGAAAGCAAGCACATTTTGTTAGGCTAAAGAGAAGGAGTGAAGAGGTATAGGTTGTGGTGTAAAACAACTAGGAGAACTGTGACTAGCAGGCATGCAATATTTGATGAGAAGTCTTTGTTGAAGGTGGAGCTCTATTAAGTGATGACATTGAGAGGACAGAAAATTGCCAAACACATTTGGAGTCATTAGATTGTTTTCATATTCGAAGAGATATCGGTATTTCTGATGATACAATGGTTGATGAGAAGATTACAGAGGTTCAGACTCTTGGAGCTCAGTTGCAGGAAAGGCCTTTTGGTTCAGTTGGCCATATTTGTAAGCATATTTGTAGCGATGATTCTTCATCTTATGCTTTGAATGTTGCAGAGCTTGGTGCTTAGTCTATTGGTGTTGACTTAGGAAAGTCTAGCAAAACTCTTGTGGAGGAGATTGGAGTAGATAAGGTTGAGTATGTCCTCACTCAATTTGGAATGGAGAAGGTGAATCATGCTGTTAAATCTCCATTGGTCTCTTGAAGTTTAATATCTACATGTTCATCTCCTACATCGGATATATTGAAGAATTTTGGTATTTTCTCGTATGCATTTTGTTTGTTGATGTATATGCTATCTTTCTTATGCTTGGGAAAGATTTGGAAGCTCCCTTTGGGCAATAATGCCCAAACTAGTTCATATTGAGCTTGATGGCGTAGACCCAACAATTTGTTGAGATGTGGTGTTGAAGAGAGATTGTTATATTTGAATCAAGGTGGAGTGTTAAATTTGGATGATTCAAATATTTGCCAAAGAAGAAAAGAATTTAGCTAATTGATCGTATGAATCAATTAGATTATAGGTGGAAATAAAAAGAGGAAAGTTCTGTGTGATTGCTTTTAGAGAAAGGAAACTAATTAATTAGCTAATCAACTAATTAGTCAAAGAATTTGTTACATGAAGAAAGAAAATATTGCTGATGGAGATTGATTCAAGTAAGGAAAATCATAGAAACCAAGATCACCGTTATCCATTTGCATAGAAATCAAATCATGGATATTTGGAAAGATTTCAGGATAATTGGACAATTAATTTTCTTAATCTCCAAGTAACTCCTTCATTAAGTCTATTTAAATGAAGGAAGTTCATCTTCATGTGAGTGTGTGAGAGAGCATCCACAATTATCCTCTTCTTCAGTAAACCCTAATTTCTGTAGTTAAATCAAATTAGGGGTTTTGAGCGCAAACAAGTCTTTGGAGAAATTGATTATTCAATTTGTAATTATAGGTTAGTCTCTTCACTTTACTACCTATAATTTTGTAATCTCTCTCTCTTTTGTACTCTCTTTCTTCAGTAAAATAAAGAATAGCTGTTGGGTCCATGGACGTAGGAAATCTGGCTGAACCACGTTAAATCTTTGTGTTTTCTACTCTTCTGTTTTTCTTTGTTTGGTGATTATTTTTCATTGAATTGGTGGTTGATAATTAATCGAAAAGCTAGATCCTTCTTTTGGTTGCTTCTGCGACTTAGTATTCTGCTTTAGTTTTGGAGTTAATGCAAATTAATTAAAATTTTGTATGAGATTGGTATCAGAGCTAGTTGTCTTGTTCTAGATTAGTTATCAATAGCAAATTCTTTTAGTAGTGGTATGAAAAATTATGGCGTCACCAGATTTGTTTGAAAAGGAGTTTTTGAGACATGGAAGGTGAAGACTAATGATAGTGTTCAGCAACAACTTCGTTCATTTAGAGGAAGAGATAAAATCCAGAAGCACCTTGGAGGTAGAAGAGATATGCATAGGTCTTACTTCAAGGGTCCTAGAAGGGGTACTTGCTATTATTGTAAGAAGAATGGGCATTTCATACGAGATTGTCCAGCACTTAGAAAGAAGAGAGAGAAGGAGAAAGCTTCAATTATGGCAGCAGTTAGATCGGATGCAGATAGAAGTGATAATGATACATCATTATTTTCAGCCAGTATTTCACTTTTAGAGAGTACAAGTTGGGTAATTGATTTTGGAGCCCCTAGTCATATGACGCCAGATATGAGCTGTTTTGTCAATTACAAGGAGATTGATGGCGGAGCAGTTCATATGGAGAATGCCACATCTGTCATGTTGTGGGCATCGAAAGTGTGGGGTTTAAGATGCTTGATGGTGTTATTAGGACTATCATGGATGTTAGACATGTTCCAATGGTGCATATAAGTGTGTTGTCAGTTGGAGCTTTGAGTAAACTTGGTATAAGGATAATAATAGATGGAGAGAATTTAAGAGTGGCGAAGGGTTCCTTGGTAGTGATGAAAGGGGTGCGAGTTGATGATATATATGTGCTTCATGGAGAGACAGTCTTAGGAGAGTCAGTAGTTTCTACTGATTCTAGTATTCCAGATTCTACTCAGTTATGGCATCTTCGTTTAGGTCATGTTGATGAGGAGAGTCTTGGAGTATTAAAGAAGCGGGGGTTGATTGATGGTGTTTGTCAGTCGAAGCCTAGCTCTTGTGGAGATTGTCCTTTTAGAAAGAAGAAGCATGTCACATTTGATGTTGGGAGATCTAGAGCTACAGAGTTTCTAGAGTATGTTCATTCTTATATGCGGGGACCCACCCCAGTAGCATCTTTTGGTGGAGCCAGTTACTTCGTCTTATTTGTGGATGATTTCTCACGTAAGGTCTGGGTCTATTTCTTAAAGGCCAAAGATGAAATATTTGCCCAGTTTTGTAAGTAGAAGATCTCGGTTGAGAAGCAGTCGAGGAAGCGTTTGAAGGTTCTCAAAGTTGGAAATAGTAGTGAATTTATATCACAAGAATTCACTAACTATTGTGTGTCCGAGCACGTAGATAAAGATTTTTCTATTTCTGTTGAGTCACATTGTTATGGAATGGCAGAGAGCATGTGTCGTATATTATAGGAGAGGGCTATGAGCTTGAGAACGACTGCTTGTCTAGAAGAGTGATTTTGGGCAGATGCGATATCTATGGCAGTATTTCTCATACACCATACACCTTCTATTACCATAGGTTTGAATATCCCAGAAGAGATATGGAAAAGAGAGCCTATTGATTATTCATTCCTTAAAGTGTTTGGTTGTTCAGCTTATTTAGAAGACGGGAGACATGATAAGTTGAAGCCTAGGGAAAGCAAGCACATTTTGTTAGGCTAAAGAGAAGGAGTGAAGAGGTATAGGTTGTGGTGTAAAACAACTAGGATAACTGTGACTAGCAGGCATGCAATATTAGATGAGAAGTCTTTGTTGAAGGTGGAGCTCTATTAAGTGATGACATTGAGAGGACAGAAAATTGCCAAACACATTTGGAGTCATCAGATTGTTTTCATATTCGGAGAGATATCGGTATTTCTGATGATACAATAGTTGATGAGAAGATTACAGAGGTTCAGACTCTTGGAGCTCAGTTGCAGGAAAGGCCTTTTGGTTCAGTTGGCCATATTTGTAAGCATATTTGTAGCGATGATTCTTCATCTTATGCTTTGAATGTTGCAGAGCTTGGTGCTTAGTCTATTGGTGTTGACTTAGGAAAGTCTAGCAAAACTCTTGTGGAGGAGATTGGAGTAGATAAGGTTGAGTATGTCCTCACTCAATTTGGAATGGAGAAGGTGAATCACGCTGTTAAATCTCCATTGGTCTCTTGAAGTTTAATATCTACATGTTCATCTCCTACATCGAATATATTGAAGAATTTTGGTATTTTCTCGTATGCATTTTGTTTGTTGATGTGTATGCTATCTTTCTTATGCTTGGGAAAGATTTGGAAGCTCCCTTTGGGCAATAATGCCCAAACTAGTTCATATTGAGCTTGATGGCGTAGACCCAACAATTTGTTGAGATGTGGTGTTGAAGAGAGATTGTTATATTTGAATCAAGGTGGAGTGTTAAATTTGGATGATTTAAATATTTGCCAAAGAAGAAAAGAATTTAGCTAATTGATCGTATGAATCAATTAGATTATAGGTGGAAATAAAAAGAGGAAAGTTCTGTGTGATTGCTTTTAGAGAAAGGAAACTAATTAATTAGCTAATCAATTAATTAGTCAAAGAATTTGTTATATGAAGAAAAAAAAGATTGCTGATGGAGATTGATTCAAGCAAGGAAAATCATAGAAACCTAGATCACCGTTATCCATTTGCATAGAAATCAAATCATGGATATTTGGAAAGATTTCAGGATAATTGGACAACTAATTTTCTTAATTTCTAAGTAACTCCTTCCTCAAGTCTATTTAAATGAAGGAAGTTCATCTTCATGTGAGTGTGTGAGAGAGCATCCACCATTATCCTCTTCTTCAGTAAACCCTAATTTCTGTAGTCAAATCAAATTAAAGGTTTTGAGCGCAAACAAGTCTTTGGAGAAATTGATTATTCAATTTGTAATTATAGGTTAGTCTCTTCACTTTACTACCTATAATTTTGTAATCTTTCTCTTTTTTTTACTCTCTTTCTTCAGTAAAATAAAGAATAATTGTTGGATCCGTGGACGAAGGCAATCCGGCCGAATCACGTTAAATCTTTGTGTTTTCTACTCTTCTGTTTTTCTTTGTTTGGTGATTATTTTTCATTGAATTGGTGGTTGATAGTTAATCGACAAGCTAAATCCTTCTTTTGGTTACTTCTACGACTTAGTATTCCGCTACAGTTTTGGAGTTAGTGCAAATTAATTAAAACTTTGCACAACAACTGTACCTCATCTTTTTATCAATAAAATCCTTCACAACAATGTCCTCCAATTTCCGTAGGTCACACTTTGCTAACCTGGGCAATGTGATATCATATCCATTTTTTGGTAGGAATAAATACTTCAACTTCTCACATATGCATAGGTTGTCAACAGATGTGGATAGTGCAATATCCGCATCTGCATTCAAAATCATTTCGAATATCGGATATCTGCATCCGCGGATACGGACGTATCGAATAATTATCATATCCGCTAATGACCAGTAAATAGTTTAACATAAATATTTTTCAATCTCATTGATTATAAAAGTATTAAAAATTAACAAATATGATGATAATAAATAGTTTCAAGCAGTCAATAAGCATTAAGTGCATATAATATAAACTACTTACTTAACAAAATAATAAATGAATATCATTCACTACACCAAAATGCACATAATTTGAACTATAATTTTGACAAAAACTGGATGGATAATTTTCGGATGCAGATGTCTTCATATCCACATCCACATCCGTTTTTCTAGATATCGGATATTTATTCGCTTTTTGAATGTGGATGCGGATGGATTTCGGATTTTTCGAGTATCCATTGACTGCCCTACATTTGCAGTACTGTAAAAAGAGTTTAATTTAATAAGAAATATATAGTTAAACAAGTCACAAATGCAATACTGCAATATTGTAAACTGAATTGTGCTACACAGTATCAATTTAAGTAGAGATATATTACATTAACATTGCATTATGATAGAAAACTTACTAGTGGAAGCATCAAGTAGCCTAACATGTTTCTAGGCTTGTGTATGAACTTTTTTATGAACTGTTGAATATGCTAGTATATGATTTTTGTTTGATGATAATAAACATATATATATATTCAATTAAATGTATTTGTTATTGTACTATTTTATTTTCACATAATTAAATAAATATTTGCTGAATAAAATAAATAACACAGAAATATGCAATGACAAATATGGGTTGCAATGAAGCAATAAATCATTAACACTCGAATCAAGTCGAGCATAAGAAAATTGGAAAATGAGCTTAAAAATATTAAGAAAAATAAAAGTTCTAACTGCAAAAGGTGTTTGGACCATGAAAAAGAATTTTCCCATTTTCATGAAAACTTTCAAAAGTTAGAAAACGAAATTTTAATGCGGGAGAAAAACAAAACTGAGTTGATTTGTAAAAACAACATTTTTGCAAAAAGAGTTGGATAGTTTTAAGAAGTCAGAAAGATCTAAATGTACTATTTTTGAAAAGGAATTAAATAAAGTCAACAAAAATTTCAAAACCCTTGAAAAAGAAAACGTGATTTTGAGCAAATCGGAAATTATTTGTTTTTATTTTATTTTTTTAATAAAAACATCCAAAGTATTCACTCTCATTTAAAAGTCCTCACGGTTATGCATGGGTGAATTACTTGGAAATTTTGATTATGTGCTTTCATGCTCATTTAAAAATCCTCACGGTTATGCATGTATGGAACGCATATCAAAATTGATTATTAAATAGACAAGTTGATTCTAATCCCATTTAAAAGTCCTCACTGTTATGCGTGGTTAGAAGATGCTTGAAATTCATTTTATTTTAAATTTGGGAATACTACTAATCTCATTTAAAAGTCCTAACGGTTATGCATGGTTAGTAGATATTCAAATTCCTGATATAAATATACCACAAATAGACACAGCTATATGGTTTTACATCATCCCTATCATTCTAAAGTGGAATATGCGCCTAACAGAGTATTTATGATTTTTGTTTGATTTTTTATTGAAATTTAATATTTATACTCAATTGAGTATTAATGTGTATTAATGTCTATCACTTTATCTCTGTTTTTTCTAACACTATTACTCTTTTGCTAATAACAAAAGGGTGAGAGAAAAGTTAAGACTTTGGCAAATAAAGGTCAAATATTTTATTTTGTATTTTCTATTTGCATCTAAGTTCATTTGCATATTTTTATGCATATATGAAGGGGGAGCTTTGTTGTAGAAAGGGAGCATTCAAATAGAGGAAGCAAATTGAATGATCAAATACATTAATAAATTAAAAATCTTAAATATATGTTTGTTATCATCAAAAGAGGGAGATTGTTGAATATGCTAGTATATGATTTTTGTTTGATGATAATAAACATATATATATTCAATTAAATGTATTTGTTATTGTACTATTTTATTTTCACATAATTAAATAAATATTTGCTGAATAAAATAAATAACACAGAAATATGCAGTGAAAAATATGGGTTGCAGTGAAGCATTAAATCATTAACACTCAAATCAAGTCAAGCATAAGCAAATTGGAAAATGAGCTTAAAAATATTAAGAAAAATAAAAGTTCTAACTGCAAAAGGTGTTTTGACCATGAAAAAGAATTTGCCCGTTTTCATGAAAACTTTTAAAAGTTAGAAAACGAAATTTTAATGCGGGAGAAAAACAAAACTGAGTAGATTTGTAAAAACAACATTTTGCAAAAAGAGTTGGATAGTTTTAAGAAGTCAGAAAGCTCTAAATGTGCGATTTTTGAAAAGGAATTAAATGAAGTCAACGAAAATTTCAAAACCCTTGAAAAAGAAAATGTGATTTTGAGCAAATTTGAAATTATTCAATTAAATCATGAGTTTGAAAAGGAGATTGAAAAAATTAAGGATTTTGAAAAAAATTGAATTTAAAACACTCCAACTCTTTGAAACCGAGATGCTAGAAATTGAGACTAAAATTAGAGAGCTTAAAAATGAAAATATAGACTTGAAAATGAAGATTTTTGAAAAGAGAGATGGTACCATTAGTTGTTGTTCAAAGCTAATAAATGAAAATAAACTTTTAAAATCCAAAGTTAATAAACTTGAGTTGGTTACTCGAAAAATTTACACTAGAGATAAATCATTTAATATGCTCTTTGAAAATCAACTCTTCGAGAATAAAAGGAAAGAATTTGGATTTGCAAAAGTGTCAAAATATGAACAAACGACTAATAATACTGTTAAGGGGAAAAGAGTGATACCCAAATGCGTAAAGTGTGGAAAAACTTGACACAGTCACAATATTTGCTGGTATAGACCCAATCACACAAAAACCATACCAATTTGGGTTCCAAAAGGCACAAATATAAAATCCATTAAAGTCAAACAAATCTGGGTGCCAAAAGGAACAATTATAAATTATTTTGGGTCTCCGCAAACTTACCTTTCAAAATCCGTTGCCACTAACAACCATAGACCTATAAAAACAAATAGGTCACAAAAATCTTTTCCCATGTAGGTATGGTGGCAGGCAAAGGAACAAAAATAGTGTTACCTGGATTCTAGCTGTTCCAGGCACACGACGGGCAACAAATCAAAGTTCCTTAGCCTAGTATAAAGGTGACAGAATCACAAAGGGCAACAACAAAAAATTATCGACAAAGGTAAAATAGGTAAAGGTACATCTATCTTGAACGATATATTAAATGTGAAAATCTGCATCATAATCTAATTTAATTCAGCCAGTTATGTGATAAGGAGATGAATGTTGATTTTGATTTTGAATTATGCAAAATTGTTGGTCAATTATATTTTTATGCCAAGAACACTATAAGTACCTCTTGAGTCTTTAAACTGGTTCATATAGATTTGTTTGGACTAATGATGGTGTCTTATTGGTTGATGATTATTCTAAATACCCGTGGATATATTTGTTGCACACTTCACGGTTTGGTCTTTGATATCCATCCAATAACTTTGAGATAAAACGGAATTCAAATGTAGATTACACTGGTAGCCAAGTTGATAGAAAAATTACTAGTGGAAAGTGTTTTATGTTGAGACATCCATAATTTGCATCACATTTTCAATGAAAATATCCGCATATTTTTCATTTTAGATGATTTTCAAATTTGCAGACATTTTTTAAAACCCCTTTCAGAAAATAGTTTTTGTTGACTTCGATTCAGATTAGTCATTTTTAGAAAATTTGATTTTATAATTATTTTTGGATTTGATTTTAAATGACTACATTAACTAATCTGACTTCCTACTGATTATCGAAAAGATAAATAGTGATTGAAAAAGTGATGAGTGTGATATTAATCATATATTATGACTTGAGACAGTAAATTTCTTTAAAAATTTAAACAAGGTTTATAATAACTTTTGATGGGTAAAAATTCCACGACCACCTCTATTTCTATCATATTTCTATCGACCATCACTTATCAAAAAAATCCAATATAGTATGTCAATATGTGGTATTTTAAACGGGAAATGATTCGTTTTTCATTTTATTTTATTTTTCAGCAATACAAAAGCATCACAAAATTGTCGAGTACAAGTTCTCATGCAACGAGAATCCAAAACTAGACCATGCTAACAAGTGCACATCTGTGAACACATGAGAACAGACTTGATAGTGGAGTCATGAAACAATGTCAACCAGAATAAAATGTACAAACTAACTGATCACAAAACTTCAGACTGTAAACAACACATGTACACATGAACTAACAGACCATCACGACTATAACTGAATGCACACAGTAATGCAACATGAAGATGAAGTCAGTGGATGTATACATATGAATTTAACATACATACAGTCACAAGTTAAGGAAGCACCACAACTAGATCAGTTTCCAAAAATCAAGACAAAGTGCAGGTCGAACGAGTACAAGTAGTTGACAGTGCACATAAATGCACAAGAACAAAAATGTAATGGTGATGCAACATTGATACCAGAGACTACAAAACCGCAACATGTAGTTTCAATAATAAATTGATCAGGAGCAACAAAGAAACTTTACAAGACCGAACCAGACACAATGCAACAGAGGTGGCAACATGCACATGACTCAAGACTGCAAATACCAACACAATGCATATATGTATATGTTAGCATATATGCTATGCACATGAATAAAATTGCCAAGACCAGATTCAAGTATACATGAAGAACAGCAAACAACAATGTCTGGATTAAATACATATGGACATGTACTCAATGCAACCCAGAGCTCAATGCAACCAAATATCAATAGCATCAGGGCAGTGCAGCAGTGATGACACAAGTGCACCACAACAGGTAGTACACATGAAAACAGGTGAATGCAACACTTCAACCAAGACACAGTAAAACAAGATTCCAGTTACATCACAACATACATATACACACATGCATATGTATGTATGTACATATATGGTGATACAACAAGTTCAAATGGGCAGTGCAACCAAGCAGCAATCCTCGAAGCAACAACTTAGTGAAAACACAAAGACACACTTGAATATCAATATACATATCTACATGAACACACAAGTATACATATTCATATGCAACCAGAATATAAGATACAAATGCAAACTCAAGTGAAGTCAAAGCAAGCATACATATATACATGTGTAGTGAAAACCAGAGAATGTATTAGCGGTCAACATAAATTCAAAATGCAAAAACTGTGGTGAATAAGGTACAGTTTGAACAAGTCCAGATAATATCGAACAAGTCAGTGCCAAAACCAAAACATCACAAATTCAAAGTGGCCAAAGTCAATTTGCAGTTACAAAAATCAGGGTAGCCGTGTTTCAAACAAAGTCAATGATCATGCCAAAAATCAAAGCCGTGATGACCGAGAAAAAATCGAACAAGCCAAAATCGAAGCCGTGATAATCAAGTAAAGAATTATTTGAAATAGAACCGGTTAGGAACAATCACAAGCAACCAATCAAAATCGAACGACACGAGCACAAGGTCAAACCCGAGGCAAAGCTAGGTTCAACTCAGGTGCAATTCCAAAAACCAAGATGAAGTTCAAGTGAAAACAAAATGAAAAGTGACATGCACAAGTAAAGCATCGAAACAAGACCAGTAAACAGGGAATCGACCCCTATAAAAACTCAAGTCAGTGCACATCAACTCAATGCAAACAAAGCAATATCAAGATAATAGTGGTACATACATATATATGTATATAGTTCAGAACTGCTCCAGACTAACAAACACATTTGAACCAGACATAGTGCAAAGGTGATGAACAACACACAAATGGAAGCAGTTCAATATGGAAGTGAAGCCACCAGACTATATGAAGTCTAACAATGACCAAAGGCAACTCAAACTGCACCAGATCAGTCAACATGAAGATACAAATGCACATGAATCAAAAGAAGGGAACAAATATGCTCAGCTCTAACAAGGACTAAATGAATACACACATATATACATACATAAATGTATGTATGTATACAAATGGAAATGACCAGAATTCAAAAAAGTAGCAGACTACATGAATAACACATCAAGCATCACAACATACACATATACATGTGTAAACACACACATATATATGTGCAGTGGAAACCAAACTTCAATACAACATGAAATGATTAAGTGACAGTATGTGACAGCAAGTATGATTCAAAGTAAAGCAACCACACTCCAAGAAGCACTAATGCATATAGACCAGAGACCACCAGTGTATTAATGAACACAAACAACTGAATACAACTCTGAGATGCAAGTAAGAGCATCCAGACTCTTACAAAGACAAAACTAAGTACACATGAACTACACATGATACATGACTCGAGAACAAGACCATGTCAGCACGCAATATCAACCAGACCAGATCAACACACCAGTTCCACATGTGACAACAGAATCAATGCATACCAGGGCAGTGAACAAAACAAAAGACGCAACAGCTCAACATGAATAGACTCAAAGCGCACAATGCAGTTTTCATGAAGCCACGAATGAACAATTCAGAGAGTCAAGCACTTCTCAAAGTCAAATGGCAACAAGTCATAAGAGAAACAAATTCAAAATCAAAGTGCCGAAGTCACAGAGAAAAATCCAAATGGCCGAGCATAGAAAATTGAATAATTCAAAGCCGTGATGACCAAGGAATCGAACAAGCCAAAATCATAGCCGTGATAATCAAGCAAAAGTATATACGAAATTGAACCAGTCAGGATGAATCACCATCGGTTGAGCAAAATCGAACGGCAGAGCAAAAAGTAATAGACGAATTCAAAAATATATTCGAACGTAAATTTAGGGTTTTCATCCCTATATAACCCATATCATCATTGGCAACTAAAATCAATCGAGTTCAAGCAAATTAACCAGAAAAGCAAAAAGGAAATCACATACCAAGTCAAATCGAACTCGACGAATTGAAGCAGCCATTCGCAAATCAGAGAGACGATTGATCGTCAAAGCAATCACGAGAATATCAATTCAATCGATCAACAATTAATAGGCATGCTCAAATTCGCAAAGCCCTAAATCTGAAAGAGGAACGAAAGAAGAAACGAGGCAGCCATTTTTTCTACGCAAGGATTCAAGGCCGAAGACATAAGAAAAGAAAAGGGGGGATTCCTTTTAATTTGGGCCTGTCTTGTTATATTGGGCTGTTTTTTTAATTTTAGGGTTTCTATTTTTATCTAGTTATTTTTTTTTGCATTTCTTTTAAAATTTTGTAAATTCTAGTCGTGTGACTAGGGGATGAACTACGGTGGTGTAGTTTGAGAATTCGCAACTCAGTGGCTGAGTTGTGGTAGGGTTTTGAGCGTAGAGTTAGGTTAGTCGATAGCGGGTGTCGCAAGTTTACGTGTGTAAGCGTCTGACTACTTAATTTCTAGTAGAAACCTTGGGGGCAGCACGTAGGCAGGGTTTTGTCGAAGCTGGGTAAATCTGTGTTGTTCTATTTCTGCTATTATCTGTGCTGCTATTATTCTGCTATATCTGTGTTGCAATTATTTTATATATTTCCGCATTAAATTTTTATAATATTAGTATCACCCTATTCACCCCCCCTCTAGGATGAAATCAATCCTACATGAACTTGTTAAAACCATTCTATTGTCAGCGGCCATGAAGCTGAGTTCATTTTTTCTATGTCGAAAAGAACTGGTAGTATCCCCATCTTATCTTTTTCTGATTGTTTGAAAAGAAAAAAGTCAATAGCATTTCCATAATCAGAAGAATTGGTAAATCTTCAATGTTTTCTTTAGACTTTCTTGTCATTTTCTCTTTAATTTTGTCTTCAACATTAATCCTTTTGATGTATTAAATGTCGGGAAAATTTCTTCTAACAAAATTTTTGCACTCTGGAGGAATTGTATTTGTATTCATTGTTGCTATTGGTTCTATATTACTTCGTACAAGTGGAAAACCAAAAAGAAAACTTATATCTTCTGCTATTATCTTAGTTTTTGCTTGTCCTAGCAAAAATGCTTCTTCTTCTATTGAATATGATACCATAAGAGCATCCAGGTTGCTTTGTGTTTACTTCAATTCTTTTGCTTTTATTTTGTTAGCATAGAAAACGTGGAAGAAATTATAGAATGGTGTAGCTGTCATGAAGTTAATTCCCACTTTATTCATTCCTTTGTTTTGCTTGACAAGTTTACTCATTTGGTATGTGGCATTAAGCCCACATCTATAAGCTGCACTTCCTGAATTTTTATCTTGGTTTGCTTCTTCTTGGTTTGAAGTTTCATACAAAAAATATTTGTTAATAATTTTTCAACTACTCTACTCTATAGTACTGCTACTAGTATATTCAATAGTACTGCTACTATATAGTGTCATTTCCAGTATATCCTGTGATGCATTAATTGAGATTCAAACTTATACTGCTACTACACAGTGTCAAATTGTTATTAAGCAATGTGCTGATTTGTATCAATCATTTGTATTTAACATTGAGTGAAACAAACTTTCTCTTTATACAACGCATATTATTGAACTACATAGTATCAATTTACAAATGTAATTCCAAAAGTTTTATAGAACATTTACATAGAAATAATTTATTCATTGCTAATATGCAGTGTCGTTTTATTTTTAAACTATAATATGGAGAATGATATCGGATAGTATCTTTTTACATGTAATTTCAACAAATTCTAAATAAAGCCTTTACCTTTTCTTCCACAACCTCTAATCCATCGGTTATCCCCTCTGCTTCGTTCAGCTGATCTGCCTCTTCATTTTCTTTTGCAGCATGCTATTAAAAACTATACAAAACATCAATCAACATAAAAATCATTTTAAACCTAAAATGGATACTACATGGTGTCACAATTACCACAGTTTCTTATGATATTGATAGTGTGTATTTACAAAAGTGATTCATAGAAATTGATACTATATTACTGCAAAACTAACACTAATCCATTGATACAATATAACTACAAACAAATTGCTAATATATTTAACATATGTAATGTAAACAAAGTGCTAACTGAAGTTAAACACATACTACTACTATGTAGTATCAAATTGTTTGTATACAAAATGTCAAAAACTGTTATTATCTAATATAATTATCGGAAATGTCCTTTTATATAAACATAATAACAAATAATTTTTTATAAGATTCATGACAAACTCTCTCTTCATACAATGCATGTAACTATACTACATAGTACCTGTAACATCCCCCTACTTGGAGGCCCAAAACTAACGGCTACGGATGCTGCAGTCATCCATAGTTATTAATTCTCAGCGACCAAATAGGACGGTGTTAGATTCATTGATACACAAAAACACATGAATATGGAAAAAATTTAAAACATCAAACAAAATCACATTCCATGTCAAATCATTTCCAATTCATTACATAATCCCACAATCGCAAATCACGTTCAGAGAAAATATATTTATTACAACATACGCCAAGAGCGACATATGAAGATGCCCCCTTGGATGATCAGAGTATATATAAGCAATTTAACAATTTTTCCATTACAAAAAACACAGCGGGATCAAAGAAAAGAGAACTCTAAATAGCTATCATGCCTTCTACATGTCTCCGGAAGCTTATTCGTCTAAAGAGGTACCTAAAAAACCTCAACTCTCAAATTACTCAAAGTCAATTAAGTACCCGAGAGTTTAAGGGGAAAACAAAACTTCAAATCAGACATGAAGTCTGGTATGAATAATAATCTATCATCTCAAATCATTTAAATATCTAGTGAGACCAGCGCTAAGCGGAACCTTGCTTTCGACCTCACCGGATACCCTCCTTCGAAAGCATAAATATATTTTCAAAGCATTAGGCCTCTGCCTTTTGAACTCTTTAAAACTTTCTTTCGAAACCTTCGAATGTATTAAAGCATTAGCATTTAATAATTTAGAAGCATAGCTTCGAAACTAATTGAAAGTACCCCCTTCAAAACCATTGGAAGTAACCCTTCCAAAATCATTGAAAGTCCCTCTTTCAAAACCATTGAAAGTAACCCTTCCGAAACCATTGAAAGTCCCGCTTTCGAAACCATTGGGTTTATACTTAAAATATTATTTGGGTCAATGTGAATATAGACGAAAGTATCTCTTTCGAAACCATAATTTATCATATAATAATATTAGAGAAAACATGATGGCATCGGCACCATCTCTTTCAAAAGCTTTAAACCATTTAAACAAAACATTGAAGGATACCGTCGAAACCCCTTTCGAAGCTATTGCCTTCGAAACCCTTGGACCATTTCGAATGCATTTAGGAAGAGGCCTAAAACATCGTTAAAAACAAACACACCCTTTCGAAAGCATTGATGACTTCAATACCATCGAAAGGCTAAAGAACGGCAGCAGGGCTTCGACTAGGTCGGAACTCCTTCTTTCCAAAAGCATTATTTCATAAGCAAGGAACCCATTCGAAAGAAAA
Source organism: Allium fistulosum (assembly GCA_030737815.1). NCBI lineage: Eukaryota > Viridiplantae > Streptophyta > Magnoliopsida > Asparagales > Amaryllidaceae > Allium > Allium fistulosum. The sequence goes on from CM060907.1 coordinate 780,826,580, forward strand.
CATAAGTTGATGGCAACCCCTTCGAAAGCTTTTAAAAACCTCGTTCGAAAACATTTGCTTCGACTCCTTCGAAGGCTAGAATAAAACAAAGGCAGGCGCTTCTCTTTTTAAACAGACCAAAGTACCAACCCCTTCGAAAGCCATGCTTTCGACACCTAACCTTCCGCCTTTCTCCAATCCACTGCATACCATCTTTGTGATACCTTGTGTATTAGTTTCGAGTTAGTAGGTTTCGACTAGGTTGAAGGCGGAAGCTCTGAGTCGAAAGGTACTTCTAAAGAAGGCGGAACCTACTTTTCTAGGTAAACCTGTTTTAATACTAATTAAAGCAAACCTTTTTCTAACTAACCTACCATGTGTAAACAAAAGATTGGTTGCCCTAAATTTTCAAATTCTTTATTAAAATAACTGCCGCTAATTTCAGATCTAAACCATGGTTAAGTTAATCAAATAAGCCCTTCCATTAAGCAAAACCAATATTGCAAAGAAGTCCCTCTTCTAAAATAATTTAATTTTCATAGCAAATCACTTTGGAAAAATCCCCAAAAATTTTAGAAATTCACTTTAATCATGTTAACTAACATATCAAAATTCTAAATATATTTTTCGAAATAAATTTATAAACCCAAATAACCATATTTTCCTTTGAAAATTCATAACAATCTTTCCATAGCTTGGAAAATTATCAAAATTAATACCCAACTCCAAAATCATATTTTATACAACATAAAAATTTTCCATGGTGTTTAAACATCAATATAAATTGGTTTTTCCCTAAAACCGTGTATATTCCCATTTAAACAATTTTGTTTAAATTAAAAAAATAATATTTAAGCATATCATCATCCAATTCATCGTAAAAACGAATTTACCCTTGAATCTGAAAACATGTGATTACAAAACAAAATAGAGATGGAATTATTATTCACCTTAATTAAGATAAGGAGATTGGATTAAGATTGATTTCACTAAGCTTGAATCTCTAGCTTTGATTTAATTTATCTTCTCTTAATGGCCGGCTCCTCTTTAAGTTTTTGTTTACGTTTTCAAAATGACGTGAATGGGAATGAAATGGTAGGAACGAGAATATATAAGGGTTAAGGGTTATGTGTGACAATACCCAATATAGCCTTATGTAGATTAATTAGCTTATAAACCATTCTTAAGCGCATTTAATTATTTTATTAAGCACAGCCTTAATTAGATTTGTTCAAATCTCAACTCCCTTATCACTTAACATTTACATTATTCTATTTAATTTATCTAATTAAATCTCTTGGATAATGTTATTAAAAATTAGGGATGTTATAGGCTCCCCTCCTTAAAGAATTTCGTCCTCGAAATTCAGTAAGGACTAAATACTAAACATAGCAATCATCTGTAATGACTCCTAACAACCATACCAATCTACCTGACTAGCTAATATCTGTATAAATCTAATATAGACATACCCTCAAAGCAGATCAGGATAAGTATCTCGAATCCTGTCTTTTGTCTCCCAAGTACAGTCCTTCTCGTTATCGCTTCATTGAACTTTCACATACTTAACTGTCTTGTTCCTCAACCTTTTCTCATCTCTCGCTACAACCCAAAATGGTTGTCTAACAAAAGTCAAATTAGGCTCTACTACTAGATCTTCCAATCCTGTCGAAGGAATAGTAGCCTCTTGATCATGCACATACTTGCGAAGATGAGACACATGAAATACATTATGGACACCTGCCATACTGCTCGGCAACTCTACTCTATATGCGAGTTTTCCAATCCTTTCTATAATCTAGAATGGATCAACATATCTCGGTGCTAGTTTCCCTGACTTCCCAAACCGTACCACACCCTTCATCGATGATACCTTAATTAAAACCCTATCTCCAACTGAGGACTCTAGGTCTTTACGCCTTTTATCTGCATAACTCTTATCCCTGGATTGTGCTTCCTTCATCCTTTCTCGGATCAACTCAATCTTCTCTGTCGCCTCCCTAACCAAATCTGGACCTAAGATTAATCTGTCTCCAGTCTCCAACCAACATACTGGTGATTTGCATGGACTTCCATACAAAACTTCAAAAGGCGCCATTCCTATACTAGTCTGGTAACTATTATTATAGGAAAACTCAACCAAATGTAGGTGATCCTCCCAAGATCCACCAAAGTCCAACACACAAACTCTCAACAAATCCTCGAGTACCTTATTGACTCTCTCTGTCTGCCCATCCGTCTGAGGGTGATATGCAGTTGTCATCTTCAGCTTAGTGCCTAACACATCCTGTAGACTCTTCCAGAATTCGCTAGTGAATAATGCATCTCTGTCATTGACTATGCTCCTAGGAATCCCATGAAGTCTAACTATGTTTTTCATGAACAACTTTGCCAAATCAGGTGTCGTCCTGGTCGACTTTACTGGAATGAAATGGGCACTCTTGGTCAACCTGTCCACAATGACCCATATACTCACATTTCCTCTACTTGACCTTGGCAACCCATCTATAAAATCCATGGATACGGAATCCCATTTCCAAACTGGAATCTCTAGAGGCTGAAGTAACCCACTTGGCTTCTGATGTTCGGCTTTCACTTGTTGACAGTTTACACATTGCCTAACCCACAAGCCAACATCCCTCTTCATGCCTTCCCAATAGAAGCTTCTCTTCATATTTTGATACATCTTGGTCCCTCCAGGATGAATCGTAAACTTGGATCGATGACATTCCCTAAGAACTTCTTTCCTCAAGTTCTCAACATCTGGAACACATAATCGCCCCTTCTTTCTCAAGCATCCTTTCTGGTCAAGATGAAAATCTTTCAAATCATCGATCCCAGTTCTAACCTCAAGCCTTCTGATCTTCTCGGCTAATAATGGATCCTTCTTCTCCTTAGAAGCGATTCTCTCGATCAACACTGGTCGAACTTCTAAACAGGACAACATGGTAGTACCCTGACTAGAACTAGCAGTCGATCTTAACTACACACCACAACTGGCCAAAGCTTCTAGATCCTTCCATTCTGCCAACATAGCCAACACCACATTCTAATGTCTTATGCTAAGAGCATCCGCTACTTTATTACCTTTCCCTGGTGTATACTCTATACCAAAATCATAAGCAGCCAAAAACTCCAGCCACCTCTACTGTCTCATATTCAACTCCTTCTGAGAGAATAAATATCTTAAATACTTATGATCGCTATACAACTCAAATCTCTCCCTCAAGAGATAATGCCTCCAAATCTTTAAGGCAAAAATTACTGCAACCAACTCTAAGTCATGAGTGGGATATCTTACTTCGTGCAGTTTAAGCTGCCTAGATGCGTAGGTAATAAATTTACCCTTCTACATCAATAGTGCTCCCAATCCAGTCCCACATGCATCAGTGTATACTACCAACCCTTGGTTTCCATCAGGCTCTACCAGCATTGGTGCATTGGTCAACAAATGCTTTAACTTAAGGAACCCTTCCTCGCATTTGTTGCACCAAACAAACTTCATGTCTTTCCTGATCAACTTAGTCAAAGGTGCTGCTATCCACGAGAAATCCTTAATGAATATTCTATAATAGCTAGCAAGTCCAAGAAAACTCCTGATCTCGGTCACCGTCTATGGTCTCTTTCAATTGTTCATAGCTTTGATCTTATCTGGATCGACTGACAACCCTTTCTCTGAAACCACGTGACCAAGGAACTTAACATCTTTCTTCCAAGAATGACACTTGGAAAACTTTGCCTTTAGCTGATTCTGCCTCAGTGTCTCAAGCACAACTCTAAGATGATCTTCATGCTCCCTCTCATCCTTAGAGTATGCCAAAATGTCATCTATGAAGACCAACACGAATCGGTCCAAATACTATTGGAAGACACGGTTCATCAAATCTGCGAAGAAAGCAGGTGCATTCGTCAACCCGAATGGCATTACTAACCACTCGTACGAACCATATCTAGTTCGAAGTGTTGTTAAAGGAACGATATCCTCTGCCACTCTTAACTAATGGAAGCCTGTCGCTAAATCCAACTGGGAAAACACTCTAGCTCCACTCAACTGATCAAATAGAACATCAATTCTCGGCAAAGGATACTTATTCTTTATCGTCCTTTCGTTCAACTTACGATAGTCGATACACATCCTCAATGACCCATCCGATTTCTTTACGAATACCATGGCCGCTTCCCAACGCAAACTACTTGGTCTAATAAAATTCCTTCGTTCAAAATCCACTAGCTGCACCTTTAATTCCTTCATCTCTGTTAGTGTCATCCTGCTACGTGGTCTACTTATAGGTTCAGCTCCTGGCACAAGATCTATCTAAAACTCAACAGCTCATTTTGGTAGTAGTCCTATGACTGGCTCATAGACATCTGCAAACTCTCTTGCTATTCGAACCTGACTTAGATCTTCTCCCATGTCCATTTCACTTAACAAAGCACAACTATCCGGTCAGAATTCTCTACTGAGAATATAATATGACTATTAGGGTGTCTTAGTGATATCTTCCCGTCCAAGCAAAATATCCTGACCTCATACCTTCTCAACCAATCCATATCCAAAATGATTACGAAATCTATGAAATCAAAAACATACAGACTACATGCAAACATATGACTTAACAAGTCAAGTTCTAACTGGTCACATCACATCCCCAGAGTTGCATACCCTCCTATTGAATTCACAACCCTTAAGGAAGTAACAAGGTATGTAGGTTCTAAGCATAACCTTCCATCACGGTCTTTCCTTTATCAGCTGCAGTAGACTTAGCTGATGATCCAACAGCAAAGACCTTTCCTTTGTCCGCCCCGATTGGCTCTAGACATTGGTTCTTGTAATGCCCAACTTGATCACAGTTAAAGCACTTCACATTCTTCTTGTCTGCAGCCTTCTTCCCTTTGCCTGACCAGCACTCATGAGCATAATGACCCTTCTTGTCACACTTGAAGCACACCAAATCAGCCTCTGCCTTCTTGGCAGCATCCCCTTTCTGGGCTCCCTTCTTCTTAAAGAATTTCCTCTTCTTTCCCTGAGGACCCCGGGATTCTACTGGCTTCTCTCTAGCACAACCAGCCAACATCTCCTCATGGCGAATGGAAATCTCCACCACCACATTACAAGGTTCTCGGATACGTGTCATGGTCATTCTAGCAAGCTCAGGTCTCGGTCCTCAAATGAACCTCACATTCCTTCTGATGTCAGTGTCTATAGTGGCATAACCATATCGAGACAGCTCATCAAACTTAGCAGCGTACTAGATTACTGACATCTCTCCTTGAACTATATCCATGAACTTCCTCATCAATGCTGACTTAGCAACCTTAGATAGAAACCTTGCTCAAACCTCCTTATGAAATCAGTCCATGTCAGCTCTTTCTCCGGAACTCCAGTAGTCACACTATTCCAACAGTGAAGCGCTGCCCCTTGCAATTGCCTGGAGGTCAGCCTCCTCTTTTGCCCATTATCCAATCCTAGATCTGTAAAGATCCTCACATAATGAAATAGCCAATTCTCAACTTCAACAGCATCCTTCGTTCCAACAAACGGCTTTCCACCCAGACTGGTGCAGTCTCTGCCCAACTTAGCATAGTTATTCCCAACTGGAGCCTCATGATTAGCTCCTCCAACATTACCAGCAACCCCAGCTTGCAAAAGATTGGTTAACACCTGATACACCATCCCCGCATCTACTGGTGTATTTTCAGGACCAACATTGGCCTTAGCATTTTGGTTAGCATTAGCTGGTCGACCTTGGTTCCTCCTAATATTAGGTCGAGCATTTCCGTTGGTTGTGGTGCTTCCTCCACCTAGATTTCCTCTTATGTTTCCTGGTTTTATATCTTCTTTCTCATAAATCTTCATACAAGCCTTAGCAAGATACAGAAGGACGGTCTAAGAGAGAGGGGAACACGTACTTTTATATATATATATATATCAAATACAAGTACGTTACTATAGCAACAACCCAAACCCCGATCATATTTCTATTTCATTAGATTATGTTTCAAAAAGCATTTAGGTTTAACTTTTCTTTTAAGTTTTCATAAACCTATGCTCTGATAACAACTTGTAACATCCCCCTACTTGGAGGCCCAAAACTAATGGCTACGGATGCTACAGTCATCCATAGTTATTAATTCTCGACGATCAAATATGGCGGTGTTAGATTCATTGATACACAGAAACACATAAATATGGAAAATAAATTAAAACATCAAACATAATCACATTCCATGTCAAATCATTTCCATTTCATTACATAATCCCACAATCACAAATCATGTTCAGAGAAAATATATTATTACAACATACGCCAAGAGCGATATATGAAGATGTACCCTCGGATGATTAGAGTATATATAGGCAATTTAACAACTTTGCCATTACAAACAACACAGCGGAATCAAATAAAAGAGAACTCTAAATAGCTATCATGCCTTCTGCACGTCTCTAGAAGCTTATTCGTCTAAAGAGGTACCTAAAAAACCTCAACTCTCAAACTACTCAAAATCAATTAAGTACTAGAGAGCTTAAGGGGAAAATATAAACTTCGAGTCATACATAAAGCCTGGTATAAATAATAATCTACCATCTCAAATCATTTAGATATCTAGTGAGAGCACGCCGCTTAGCGGAACGGGTTTTCCCCTCACTAGTATCCTAAAACCTTTATAAAACCATATACTGTGCTCCTGCATCCACAATGGTTAAAACATAGTCATTTCAAAATGTTATGATGATATGCAAACAAGTTAAAACATTCTGGATTTCCCATCCTCTGTTTAATTGACTCCCTGTCATATTTATAGTTTCTAGGGTCACTATTAATCTATTTGTTTTCATGGATTTACTAATAACCTTTATATAATATATGGACTCCCTGTCTGATTTCATAGTTTTCATGGGTGCACTATGAACCTATTGGCCCCTGCCAATTAACTCAATTAATTCATGGGTTCCCCTGAACCTATTGTTGAGCCCAATAACTTCTCTATTTTCCTAGTTTTCATGGGTTGACTAGGAACCTATTGACAACTGTCAATAACTTAATCCAAATATAGTTTTCATGGGCGCACTACAAACCAATTGGCCCCTGCAAACCACTCTTTATAACATAGTTTTCATGGGATTACTATGAAACTATTGGTGTTATCCCGCCTTTTGGCAAGGCCGTGACACCAAGGAATTGACTAGTAAACCAATGATGATCCATCCTAGAGATCAGTTATACACAGGCTCACTATGGATATCGATGAATTTTGTCCGAGTCTGGATCGAGCTAAAATTGGTATGACATGACAAGCTAAGCTATGAGAGTCAATGTTCTAAATCTCAAGTCAATCCGAGTTCGTATGCTCAAGTTATGAACGATACAAAATTGGATGAAAACCAACCACCGGTCGAATCGCTCAGTTCGACTCGCTTCGCAACCATCAGAAGTGACCACTTCGACTCGCTTCGCAAACATCAGAAGTAACCACTTCGACTTGCTCAGCTCACATCCCTCAATTTCCTTCTTCGACTCGCTCCATTCGAATCCATCTGGGAAGCCTACTTTGACTCGCTCCGTTCAAATCCATCTGGGAAGCCTACTTTGACTCGCTCCGTTCGAATTCATCTAGGAAGCCTACTTCGACTCGCTCCCTTCGACTCGCTTAGCTCGCATCCCTCAGAAAAGCCTTCTTCGACTCGCTCCGCTTCCAGCCACAATTCGACTCGATCATTCAACTTCGCATCCATCCAGAGACTTCTACTTCGTATCCATCAATGCGAAGCAAGGCACAGCAGTCAATACGAATAAGCGCCACGTCACCGAGTCAAACAGAACCGAGTCAAACAAAGAGCGAGTCGAAACAAGAGCGAGTCGAACGAAACAGCCAACCGAGAATCTCATTTTGTATCGATCATATCTCCTAATCTACAAGTCCAAATGCTATGAAATTTTCACAGAAGACTACGTGCATACTAAAGAATGTCCATGCCAAATTTCGACTCCATTGGATGAAATCTTGATCGATATGAAATCTGTTCATATCGATCACGGATCGGACCGAAACTTCACGGGCTTGGGCGCGCGGGCCTGGTCACGTGCCAGAGAGGGTCTCCCGAGATCTGAGCAAAATACCAGCCTCCTACACCTATAAATAGACCTCCAAAGCCAACAAAAAAGGGGTTCTTCTTCCTCTTTGAGATCTCCAACGCCCAGACTCCGCCAGATCCAGATCTGAACTCCATTGCTGCTGCTACCAACGAATTTCACTGCTGCAAATCATTGTCATTCGCTGTAATTGGCTGAAATCAATTGTAAACATCAAAGAAAGATCAATAAAGCAAACTACTTCATAGTGGACGTAGGCAATACGTCGAACCACTCTAAATTTCTGTGTCTCCTTGCATTTTAATTATTTTCATCTCTGAGATTTGGAGTTTTTGTTAGATAATTCCTCTTTTTCCATTTAATTTCTTCACTTTATCTCTTCAAAGACTTCCGAAGAGTGTTATGCAATTTTGGTACAAACACTTTGGTGCTTTCACTAAGAGAAACCCAATTTTTCTCCTGCTCTTTGGATCTCCTATCTATATCGGATTGCATAAATCCTAGAAGAAGATCCAGATCTAGAACTTTGAAGCCCTTCCATTCTATTCAGATCTGCATCAGATCTAGGAAAGGACTTCATCAGTTCATTATGGTGAGCACACGTACCACTTCTACAGCTGCTAATCAAGGAGGAGGGGACCGACAAAATCCCGTGCAATTGCCTCCATCAAATCAGGATGTCGTTGGACCATCGGATCCAACTGGTCCGGTTACCAGACAAGAGTTCCATACGTTGCTTCAAGAGTTGACCTTGAGTCGACAATAGCTAACTGAAAAACTGTGCGCCAACACAGAGTTATCCAACCAGCTAAATCGCCAAAGGCGAAGAAGATCCAAAAGAGACCAAGGTTCCTATTCTTCCACAAAGAGTTCAGCCTCCTCTGATGGCCAAACCAGATCCACACGCCCACGGCTAGGTGTAAGCTACACCCAAGCCACGGGACACCAACCTGCTTCGAATCTTGGGCAACCTAGAACTGGACCATCCGCTAGTCTCCATATAGAACCTTCATCACGAGGAGGTGCTACTCCTTACCATGTCATCGGCAACATTGCTACTACCACCACTGCTGAACGAGGGGGTGATGCTAGAAACTAAGCTGATCCTCAATGTAACCAACGAGAGCAGACTCATGAGCCTTATGTCCCTGAGGATGTTGAACCAAGGAGGCAAGGCACGGACCGTCGACCGTGTCCAGTCCAGACTCGCGCTATGGAACCCGACCATACCTTGGCTTAGCATGCTCCTAGTACCAGGATGCCAGATATACCAGCGATGATTCGTCAAATGATCCGTGAAAGTCAGGGTCTCAGTAATGACGACTAGGGAATCTCCCGGAGTCATACCCCTTTCACCGATGATGTATTATATGCTGAACCACCTCGGCACTTCAGGATGCCAGCTTTGCCAGTTTATGAAGGAAGTTCTAATCCCAATCAACACGTCTTGAAATACGAATGGCTGATGAATGCTGCGAGAGCAGATGACGCAGTAAAGTGCCGTAGTTTCCCCATTTCCCTAGGGGGCATCGCTACCATGTGGTTTACTCGTTTGCCGCCATGATCCATTTCCAGTTTTGATCAGATGGCCACCAAGTTTGTTGAACAATTCCGTATGCATGTGGCGAGGCCTAAAGATGTTAACACTTTGTCTAGTGTTACACAAGCTCCCGGAGAAACACTTAGGCGTTACTTGGAGCGATTCCATGCTGCGTGTGCAGAAATAAGCAATCCCAATGATAACTCTATCCTAATGGCATTGACTAAGGGGATTGATGCTGATTCCGAGTTCGGAAATTGGTTAGTTGGAAAACCACCTGCGTCATTGGACCGTTTCTATTCCAAGGCAGCCTAATTCTTGAGAAGGGAGGATGCGAAACAGTCTAGGAAGCAGGATGACGTAGGGCCCAACATCGAAGGAGTCCAGAGTAACATCACTGTTAAACAATCCGGAGATAGTTCTGGAAAAGTTCAGTTGACATCCAAAATAAACATAATCAGCAGAGGGACAATGGAAATCAAAATAAAAAAAGCGATCAGAATCGTGGTCCACGGCGTAGAGCTTCCATGTACGATAATTACACTCCATTGAACACGTCATTGGAAAATGTGTATTTGCAAACCTGCAATACCATGCAATACACGAAACCTGCCCCGAAACCACCAACTGAAAGACAAATCCAAAAAGAAAAATTTTGTAGATTCCATGAGAGTTATGGCCACAACACCAATGAGTGTCGTCACTTACAAGACCTCATTGAAAAACTGATATGTGAACGGAAGTTGGATCAGTATGTGTGGGCGCCGCAGTCTGGTGGTGTGGGCCCATCGATCAGAATCGTGCGCCGAATCAGGAAAGACAGGAGGAACCTGCTCGTACAGGCGGGAGGTTGGTTATCAATACAATAAGTGGTGGTCCTCACCCAGCAGATCGAAGCTGGAAGGAAATGGAGTCGTATGCCAGTTCTATCAAGCATGCGGACTTCGAGTGTTGTAGTAGTTTTGATGAAGGGGCTCCGGCCAAGCAACAGAAAACGATGACAGATGACATCGTGTTCAGGAATAGAGACGCTGATAAAGTCGAAGCCCCCACTATCAACCCACTGTTCATCTCAGCACAAGTAGGTCCCACTTGGATGAAGAGGATCTTAGTTGACAGTGGAAGCTCTGTGAATATTTTGTTCAAGTGAGCTTATGATCAAATGAAAATGGAAGCCACGAACTTGAAGCCTTGTCAATCTCGAGTCCATGGTTTCAACGGAAGTGCTACTATACCCACTGGAATGGTGGAACTGCCAGTAGAGTTGGGAGTTAGAGAGCATCGAAGAGTACGGATGTTGCAGTTCATTGTTTTGGACATAGACTCCCCTAACAATGCTTTCTTGGGCCGATCGGCCCTCGCTGAATTCAGGGCAGCCAATGCCCCGTGGTGTTTGACTTTAAAGTTTCCCACTGATCATGCAATAGGAATCATTCAGGGAAATCAGGTTGCTGCCAGGGCCTGCTATGTTGCTGAGCTGCAGGAGGCGCGGCGAAAGGAGAAAGGAAAGGGCATGGAGGAATCTCTCTGCGTTCGTTTTGCCGATAATTGAAAATTAACGCCCGGGCCCAGGCCCGGGCACCCCAGCCAATTCCTCAAGGATCTTGACTCGAGAGAAACTGAAGATAAAGGAGAATCTAAAGAAAGTCAAGCATCCCCGGCCGAACTGACGATTGATTCCCAGTTGACAATAACGATGATTCGAAAATGATAAAGATTGGATCTCAGCTAAGCCAGTAAACTCAAGAGGAATTAGTTGAATTTCTACGGGCAAATCTTGACGTATTTGCATGGACACATTCCGATATGTGTGGGATCTCGCCGGGCATCGCGAGCCACACCCTGAACATCAACCTGCGGCATGTCCCGGTCAAACAGAAAAGGCGTGGTATGGATCCAGAGAGATCTGCCGCCCTTAAAGAAGAAGTAGAAAAGCTTAAAGCGAACGGGTTCATTCGGGATGCCCTTTATCCTGAATGGGTGTCAAATCCCGTGCTCGTCCGAAAGCCGAACGGAAAGTGGAGAACGTGTGTCGATTACTCCGATCTGAATAAAGCATGTACCAAAGACAGTTTCCCACTTCCCAGAATTGATCAGCTAGTAGATTCGACAGCTGGGCATGAACTCTTATCCTTCATGGACGCGTATTCTGGCTACAATCAAATACCGATGCATTTACCCGATAAAGAACATACCAGCTTCATAACCAATCTGGGACTTTACTGTTACAAGGTTATGTCATTCGGACTCAAGAACGCCGGGGCTACTTATCAACGATTGGTCAATCGGATGTTTGCCAATCAAATCGGGAAAACAATGGAAGTATATGTAGACGACATGCTTGTGAAGTCATGACTCTCCACCAACCATGTTAAAGACCTGGAAACTATGTTCAAAATACTTCGGGAATACAAGATGAAGCTAAATCCACTGAAATGTCACTTTGGAGTTGCATCCGGATAATTCCTTGGGCTCATCGTCAACACCCGAGGGATCAAAGCTAATCCTGAAAAAATCTGGGCTATCAGAAATCTTGAAACTCCAAAGACTATAAAGCAAGTCCAAAGTCTCAATGGAAAAGTAGCAGCATTGAGCAGGTTCATTTCAAAGTCCACTGACAAATGCATTCCCTTCTTCGATCTGATCCAAAAAGGAAAACACAACTTTGAATGGACCACGGAGTGCGAGGGCGCTTTCCAAGCACTAGTTCAACGTCTATCCACACCGCCAATGCTGTCAAATCCTATTGATCATGAGAAGTTGTATACATACTTGGCGATATCAGAAAACGCTATCAGCGCTGCCTTGGTTCGAGAAGAAGACGGGATACAGAAGCCAGTGTACTACGTCAGCAAACGATTGACCGGGGCTGAAAGGAACTATCCGAAGCTAGAAAAGTTGGCTTACTGCATGGTAACTGCATCAAGAAAACTTCGACCTTATTTCCAGGCACATCCCATTATTGTTTACACCGACCAGCCATTACGACAGGTCCTTTCGCAGCCTGAGACGTCTGGTAGGTTACTCAAGTGGAACATCGAACTGAGTCAGTTTGATATTACTTACACTCCAAGATGGGAAATCCAAGGGCAAGTCCTAGCTGATTTTATAGCTGAGTTTACCATTCCAGAGGACTTGCCCGAAACCAGTAAATCCCCCGAATACGTCTGGAAGCTTTATACCGACGGTGCTTCTAACGATCGGTGTTCGGGCGCTGGTGTTGTACTTGAAACTCCCGAAGGCCGATCCATATGCTATGCTTTGAAGTTCGATTTTCATGCGACTAATAACGAAGCCGAATATGAAGCCCTCATAGCCAGACTAAAACTTGCCAGAGACCTAAAAATTGTCGCTGTGGAAATTTATTGCGACTCGCAACTAGTCGTGTGTCAAGTACGGGGAGAATATCAAGGAAGAGATCAAAGGCTGGCTGCTTACTTAGCTCGAGTTCAGGAAGTACTGAATCAGTTCGATTATTACGCCATCTATTGTATACCTCGGGAGCGCAACCAAAAGGCCGATTCATTGGCAAAGCTAGCTAGCACAGGTGAAGCTCAGCCAATGGGACTCATTCCCGTAGAAACGCTATCTTCCCCAAGCATAGACTGGACAGAAGTAAACTGGATCTGTGAAACCGTTCCCGAAAAGGATTCATGGATGACCCCACTCAGAAATTACATTGAGCACGGAAACCTACCGGAACGCAGGAGCAAAAAGAGACAAGTCCTTCGGAAGGCCTCACGATTCACCATCCAGAATGGATTCATGTACAGAAGGGGGTACTCAGTCCCTCTACTCTGATGTATCGCTTACGATGAAATTAAACAAGTATTGCACGATGTGCGCAGGGGGGGGGAATGTGGCGATCACACCGGGGGGCAAGCACTGGCCAAGAAAATACTTCGCTACGGGTATTACTGGCCGACCGTGAATCACGATGCGTCAGAATATGCAAAGAAATGTGATAGGTGCCAGAAATATGCCTGAATTCCTAGAGCTCCTCCTACCGAGATAACGCAAATGGTCAGCCATGGCCATTCGCAATGTGGGGCATCGACATCATCGGTGCTCTACCTCTGGCAAAAGTGGTGCGAAGTACGCCATCGTCGCAGTTGATTACTTTACAAAGTGGGCTAAAGCCGAAGCTCTTGCTACCATTACAACGAAGAAAGTAATCAACTTTGTGGTTTGTAACATCATCTGTCGATTCGGTCTCCCACACACCATTATTACGGACAACGGAACCTAATTCGACAGTGCTGAATTTAAAGATTTCTGCAAACGATTTCACATCCAAAAGAAATTCTCTGCAGTTGCACACCCTCAGGCAAATGGACAGGTCGAAGCAGTTAATAAAGTTATAAAATCCATCTTGAAAAAACGACTAGAAAAGGTCGGGGGCAAGTGGGTCGATGAACTTCCTATGGCTCTATGGGCTTAGCGAACAACCCACAAGACCGCGACCGGCCACACTCCATTCTCTCTCTCTCTTACGGTTCAGAAGCCGTTATTCCAGTTGAACTAGAAGTACCTTCTCATCGTGTGACATACTATGATCCGAAGACAAATGCTATATTACTTGTTGAATCTCTCGATTTACTAGATGAGAAGCGTGAAGAAGCTGATTTGAGGGCAGCTGCGCATCGAAGTCGAGTCGCCCGATTGTACAACGCCAAGGTCCGTCCACGAACCTTCGAACTAGGCGATCTCGTCTTAAAAAGAATCTATCCAGTTCCTTCGCATATGAAGCCAACATGGGAAGGACCGTATGTTATTGAACGAAGGCTCGGAGATGGCACATTCAAGTTATCGACCGTCGACGGTCTTACTCTACCAAGAGCTTGGAATAGCGAGAGCCTTCGCCGCTATTATACACGACAGGCTATCTTTATCCATTTAGTTTACTTTCCTTTTTTGCAATTTGTTTCTGCATTTCGAAATTAGAACTTGTAATAAGGCAACTGACTTTGCCATACTTTCTTATTTCAGCAATAAAATGCAATCTCTTCGAGCCATAGCGGTGATTTACTTGAAATGCTTCATATGACCATCACTATGCACGGAGAGCTAAGTTTCACCATAAGGTGGAATTTATTCAAATAGAGAGTGACTGCGATGCAACAGATCACTCGCTAAGTGAAACCCGAGCTCGGGGACAAGACATCACATCAAAGTCAAAAAAGGATTGATACACGACAATCCACCATCAACTCCGAGTTCCCAGAGTACGAACTGGAGTATAAACATCAACTCCGAACTCCCAGAGTGCGAGTCGGAGTATAAACATCAACTCCATATTCCCAGAGTGCGAAGCGGAGTATAAACATCAACTCCGAACTCCCAGAGCGCGAGTCGGAGTATAAACATCAACTTCGAGTTCCCAGAGTGCGAACCAGAGTATAAACATCAACTCCGAACTCCCAGAGTACAAGTCGGAGTATAAACATCAACTCCGAGTTCCCAGAGTGCGAACCAGAGTATAAACATCAACTCCGAACTCCCAGAGCGTGAGTCGGAGTATAAACATCAACTTCGTATTCCCAAAGTGCGAAGCGGAGTATAAACATCAACTACGAGTTCCCAGAGTGCGAACCGGAGTATAAACATCAACTCCGTATTCCCAGAGTGCGAAGCGGGGTATAAACATCAACTCTGAACTCCCAGAGCGCGAGTCGGAGTATAAACATCAACTCCGAGTTCCCAGAGTGCGAACCGGAGTATAAGCATCGACTCCAAATTCCTAGAGCGTGAATTGGAGTATAAATGACAACTCTGAACTCCCAGAGTGCAAGTCGGAGCATAGACATCGACTTCGGGTTCCCAGAGCGTGAAACGGAGTGTAGACACCAACTTCAAGTTCCCGAAGCATGAATCGAAGTATAGATATCAACTCCAAACTCCCAGAGCGCGAGTTGGAGTACAAACATCAATTCCAAGTCCCCCAGATCGCAGGCATATGATTAAAACTTAAGCCGGCGTGACCAACCGCCGATAAATAAATGGGACTCCCGGAGTGTGGATATGATCATCGACAATCAAACAAGCATGGATGCATTACTCAATCTCCGCTTGCCTCAGACATCCGTTCAGTGGCACTAGACTCAACATGTTATAAGTGAGAAACGATCGTCGATTGATGATCTACAACTCACCCCCAAGACTGGGGGGCAGGACTTAAGCATCGACCATTGACTGAAGCGATGCGATGTAAAAATTCAACTTGCTCCCCAGTCGCAAACCATGTCCACAGTACCCGAACTCAGAAAGCAAAAACAAACTTCATTCGGAAGCTGGAACTTCACAAGTGCATTTCAGATATTGAAACGCTTAGGCAAATACACAATGGCAGAAAAGAAGTCAAAAAAGAGAAGTTTCATTTCTATTGTTTATAAAAGAAGTTTGTGTACAAGTTTGTTCCAAAAATTCCTACTAGTAGGGGCCGAACCCGCATCTATACACGGCTAACAAAATGAAAGTCAAAATTACATCAACAAAGCATGTCTAATCTTTCTTCTTCCGCGGCTTCCTTTTCGGTACAGGCCCACTGGAGCCACCACTATCCTTCCTCTTCAAGCCTATGCCTATCGGTGGACGGACTCCGGGAGGGGGCATAATTTCAATGTCTTCCTCCGAACTCGGATGAACGGGGATGCTTCTCGCCGGAGGACTCGGAGGGATAGGATCAAACGTGGAAGATGGAATAGCCGCACTAGTGTCGGAGAATGTACCGCCGGGCGATATCATTCTAAGTGGAGCTGGACCAAGTGCCGCCGTCCCACCTCCGAAACAGCCACCATGTGTTGCGGCATCCATTTCAGCAGCAATTTGTGCCAAGATTTCCTCTTCAGCAGCCGACCGAGCCTCGCTGGGAGCGTCAGTAGTCGGCATCGAAAAGCTTGTGGCAGGAACGCCTCCGCCCATGACGAATGGTAGATCAGCCAAAGGGTCGCCATGAGGCGAAAGAGCTCCTCCATTAGTTGCTCGTCAAAAACAAGTGTGCCTCCCTGAATATCATCAAGAGGCGCTGCAGTAGTCATGGTGTGATCGCTTCAGTGACAATAGCCCCGTGTGTCTGATGTGATTCTTGAGTAATATGAGGCCCGACATGTGCAGCATCGATCACTGGACAAAGAATAAGAGAACTGTTAGAACTTAACTCGATCAAAGATTTCGACTTAAGAAAGATATGTAGAATGTTCAGAGTACCTTCCTCAGTTTGACTCGTATGCGACAGAGCGACATCAATAACTTGCGCTGCAGCCGGTGACATCTGCGGCCGATCTGGATTATAAGCAGGAACAGCCTGGGGATCGACCTTAGATGAGGATTCGGGCTGGGTTGATGCTGGAACTTCAAGACTCGCTTCATGGTGGTCAACCCCTGAACCCTCTCCCACTTCAAAACGTTGGGCGCCAAGTCTTTCCTTCTCATGCAGAATCATTGACTCGTGAAGAATCTTCTTTTCATCTTCAGTCAATGCGATTCTCGAGTTCAAATTCATCCACAGACTCGCCCTGATGTGCCTCCTTCTCTTCCTCAACCAGTCGGCCCCAAGCGTTGTAAAGATGCATCGAAAAATCATCGAGCCAGGCTAGACCCTTGTGCCTCAGCACGTTAGCATTGTAAACAACGAGAAGGTCTTTGATGTCAGCCTCTAGCCTGGACTCGGCCAACTTCACTTTCTCCTCGACCTATGTCTCCACCTTGTGGGCTTTAGCCACAGCCGCATCCCGTTCACCCCTGAGCAGAATAGCTTGTTCGCATGCCTCCTGAGCTGCGTTGTT
The DNA here is from genome assembly GCA_030737815.1 of Allium fistulosum. Taxonomy (NCBI): domain Eukaryota; kingdom Viridiplantae; phylum Streptophyta; class Magnoliopsida; order Asparagales; family Amaryllidaceae; genus Allium; species Allium fistulosum. The sequence goes on from CM060907.1 coordinate 780,843,976, forward strand.
CGCATCATCTTTTTCCTTGGCCATGTCGGCGAATTTGGCCTTGAGCTCATTGAGTTCCTTAACCGCCGCATCCCGTTCGGCGATGACTTTAGTGTTCCGGTGGCCCATCTCCTCCACCAGGGCAACATGTGTCTGCCCCAACCTCTCCATTGCCGCCTTTGCTTCGTTAGCTTTTTTGGTGGCCTCAATCTCCGATTTTCGAGAAGACTCGGCCTCAGCAGTAAGCACCTGTATGATCCGGTTCCTTTGAGCGAGTTCGGTCTCCAGTTTCTCAAGCGCTTTAGCTCGCTCAAAGGCAACCTTAGAAGCTTTCTCCACGGCCTTTACCCACTCCCTGTGCTGGGTGTAGATGTCATGAACGTAATCATGCATCGTGCCATCCACCCCTGACGGAACTCTTTTTAAATGTGGTGGGAAGACATAGCCATTGAAGCAGATATTCGGAAAATCCTTCCTCATCTGAGCTAATTTAAGGGCCCCTTCTCCTGTGGGCTCAGCTGGGGCCTGCTCTATAATCATGGAGGTCGTAGTCTCAATTCTCTGAAGATGAGTCTCGGACCTAGAAGCATGAGAAGATAGCCTGTGACGAGGAGGCTCTAGTGGATTTGAAGTTTGAACAGGAGGTGGAGATGGAAGTCTAGGAGGAGGAGAGCGTGATCTAGACCGATGTCTATATTCCCTGTCCCTGTCATGCCCATGCCTATCTTGATTAGAGTACTTGCGATCGCAATCTCTATCGGAGTCCCTCCTGCGGGAGTTGTAATAAGAAGAAGCCTTTCGGGCCGAGCGAAGATTCCCGAGCATCGATCCTTTCCCTGACATAGTACCTGAAAATGAGAAGCGAAAAAAGAGTTAGTGACTCCTTAAGTTGGTCGATTTACAGTCATGAATCATGCAGTGTAGTGAAGTGTATGCAGGTGCAACCCTCCGACCAACCGGAAATGTCGGCCGCACTCATAGCAAGCGACCCGCTCGGGTCAAGAGCACTATCAAGCTCCTCCATCCCGGCGTCGTGTTGAGATGACATAAAATCCAGAATCGGAACATCGGCAAGCCCTTCAAAAAGATTCTCTACCGGCGGAGGAGGAGCCTCCGAAATTCTAATCCCTGGGACGGGCAAGGACACGACCACGGATTTAAACCTCTCAGATTTAGAGCGCTTGTGAGCAACAGTTTTGCCTTTTCTTTTTCCTCCTGAATCCTGGACGTCGGAAGAAGGCCCAGCTTGAAGCTCGGTATCGGTAGACGTCCTCTCCGGATCGACTTCTTCGGTTATCACGACTGCGGGTGCTTTGCGCTTCACCCGTTTCTTCGAGACCACTTTAAGTGTCCCTTCCAGCCGTATGCACTACCTCCGTTCTATCAGTCCGACAGTCCTTAAATTCCTGTCGGTCAGAACCAAGTCGATATGCCTCTCTTCTCCCGGAAACGCTTGAAGAATCCGAACTAGCTCTCTGAAGTATGCACCGTCAGGTCGAGAGATTGCGGCTATAAAAAAGGAGAAGTATGTCAGTTTTGAAGTCAGTTGATAATATCTCAATGATTAAAGAGAAAAATGGCAACGCTTACGTCTGTCCAACCACCGACTAGCAAATCCAGGGGGGCACCGAACGTAGAACCATTCAGTTTTATAATAACTTAGCCTTCCCCAGGAGCCCAGTACAATGTGACAGTTTCTGACCGCTTCCAAGAAGGTAAAAGAAAGGCTGTCTCCACGGCTCTTGACGTTAAATAAATATCTGATTTCGATCGGCTTCGGCGGTCGAAAGAGGATCTCCATGAACAGAATGAAGGTGCTGTTCAACAAAGCATACCCGTTGGTATGTAGCTGGGATGGAACTATTCCAAGAAATGATAACATCTCCCTTATATATTGATTAAAGGGAGGAAGTGTCCCCGCTGTGCAAACGTGACGGTTGAAAGCAGTAAACCCCTCCGGGGGATCATGTGGCCTGTCATTTGGCCCAGGTAGTAACACGTCGTCAAGCGACAGATCGTGCCTTAAACAAATCTGTCCTAGCATATCTTCGGAGATACCCGACGGTATAGAATCTTGTGGATTACAAATAAACCGAGCCCCTAGATGCTCGTCCGGAGCTGGCTCTATAACTTCAGCTTCAATAACCGGTATCTCGATGGTTGGGGGAATAGAACTCTGGAGTTCCTACTGCTGTGAACTTGAGGGTTCCATGAATAACTAGCTTACGAAAAATCACTGTTAAACAGACAATAACACTCGTGAATCCCCCAGTGTAGAGTGTGTGAGTGTGATGTGCAGTGCAGTATTGTATATCACTTGAGAGGATCTACAGGATAGAAGAAAAAAAACATGAAAACGACGAGACTTCGGAATTCAGTCGGAGGGACCGTCATCGCTGACCGTCACAACCATGCCATCCAGTTATTAGCTATCTGCCCAGGTTAAGTGTGTTATCATTTTGATAAGTTCCAGTTTCATCGACAAGCTTCGAAAGGCAACCAGATATGCGGTGAAACGATTGTCCAGTTATGCAAGTCTGAAGCTCGTCGGAGTTAGGTGTTCAAATGCACTAGAGTTTTCGGTATCGTCGAAATTAGATTCATTTTCAATCATCAAAAGTTCAAGTTCGAGTCGATCACTCAGGTCCAAGTTCAAGTCGCTCGCTAAGGTTCGAGTTCGAATCGATCGCTCAGGGACACGTTCGTATCGGTCCCAGGGTTGCACAGTTCGACTCGCTTCGAAGCATCTGCTTCGACTCGATCCAGGGCTGCCGCTTCGACTCGATCCAAAGCCTCACGCTTCTACTTGATCCAGGGTTGCCGCTTCGACTCGATCCAAAGCCACATGATTCGACTCGATCAAAGGCCGCCGCTTCGACTCGATCCAAAGCCATCCACTTCGACTCGATCGAAGACCATCAGTTCGAATCGATCAGACATAACCCCTTCGTATCAATCTACATATTCAAAGCATTCGATTCGATGCAAAGCTCCACCATCGATCGATACGAAGGCCTCTGTCTCATCATCTCGAAACCCCTACTCCAGATTGACACAAAGCTGAGGCCAAGGAATTTTCGATCGATCGCGACTCTAGTTGATTTGGTGTTAAAAATCAAGTCTCATCGTTTACGCGTTGGATTCGCTTAGTGGTTTACCTAAATCTATCAGTTAGTTCGAGTAATTGAAGGTATGAATCGGTTCGAAGGCAAGAATATTTCCTTCTTTGTTTTCTCGAGTCTCAGAGCGATACGAAAGCGAGGCAGGAAAACGGAAAGTGAAAAGTGGAAAAATGGCTAAGTACGGAGTATTTATATGGACTCGAAAGCAAAAGGAAGAAACGATTCGCATCCCGGTGGATTCGAACACGCTTTTCGACTCCGTCTCCAGGCGTCGATGCAAAGCTCCTCTTCGTATCGCTCATCTTCGACTCCATCTCCGATGCAGCAATACAAGCAATCATTTCGACTATGTCTCCTGCGCATTTCGACTCCATCTCCTGCGCATTTCGACTCCGTCTCCTGTGCGTTTCGACTCCGTCTCCTGTGCGTTTCGACTCCGACTCCTATGCAGTTCGAACCCAAGACCGAGTCAAACAAGTAGTTCGAATCCATCATCGAGTCGAACAAGCACTTCATATCCATCGAATCATGCGTCCATCGATACGAAATCTTTGTTCGTATCAATAGTTGCCAACTCCTTCCCTAGAAAATCGAGTCGAACAAGCATTTCGAATCCATCATGGAAGTCTACTTCGACTCGCTCCACTTCGACTTACTCAGTTTGCATCCATCAGGGAAGTTTACTTCGACACGCTCCACTTCGACTCGCTCGGCTCGCATCCAGCAGGAATGCCTACTTCGACTCGTTCAGTTTGAATCCATCGAATCACGGCTTCCAGAGGCCAACTCCAATAGTTCGAAATATTCAATTCACATCCCTAAATTCAATAAAAATCATCTTCAATGTTTCAACCCTTCACATCGATTCAGGAGAGGATCGTTACGAAGGAACATTCAAAAGCAACCATCGAGCGTTGTTGCAACGAATTTCACGTCGGTTTAGGAGAGGACTGATATGGAATTCAATATAAAATAAACTGACAACCACTCATGAACGTACAAACGTCAACGAGAGTCAGGTTAATATATAGGCATGGTAGAGCAGTTGACAGTCAACAGTTTACATTTTCGAGAAAAACAGTCAAAGGTTACAGCTTTCATCGGAAAGACGATAACTATTCAAAATGAAGACTGCAGCACTTCAAAGTACATCATGTTTCCACAAGACGTACTTTGGGGGGCAAATGTTATCCCGCCTTTTGGCAAGGCCGTGACACCAAGGAATTGACTAGTAAACCAATGACGATCCATCCTAAAGATCAGTTATACACATGCTCACTATGGATATCGATGAATTTTGTTCGAGTCCGGATCGAGCTAAAATTGGTATGACATGACAAGCTAAGCTATGAGAGTCAATGTTCCAAATCTCAAGTTAATCTGAGTTTGTATGCTCAAGTTATGAAAATTGGATGAAAACCAACCACCAGTCGAATCGCTCAGTTCGACTCGCTTCGCAACCATCAGAAGTGACCACTTCGACTCGCTTCGCAAACATCAGAAGTGACCACTTCGACTCGCTCAGCTCACATCCTCAGATGCCTTCTTCGACTCGCTCCATTCGAATCCATCTGTACTTCGACTCGCTCCGTTCGAATCCATCTGGGAAGCCTACTTCGACTCGCTCCGTTCGAATTCATCCGGGAAGCCTACTTCGACTCGCTCCCTTCGACTCGCTCAGCTCGCATCCCTCAGAAAAGCCTTCTTCGACTCGCTCCGCTTCCAGCCACATTCGACTCGATCATTCAACTCACATCCATCCAGAGACTTCTACTTTGTATCCATCAATGCGAAGCAAGGCACAACAGTCAATACGAATAAGCGCCACGTCACCGAGTCAAACAGAACCGAGTCGAACAAAGAGCAAGTCGAAACAAGAGCGAGTCGAACGAAACAACCAACCGAGAATCTAATTTCGTATCGATCATATCTCCTAATCTACAAGTCCAAATGCTATGAAATTTTCACAAAAGACTACGCGCATGCTAAAGAATGTCCACGCCAAATTTCTACTCCATTGGATGAAATCCTGATCGATACGAAAACTGTTCGTATCGATCACGGATCGGACCGAAACTTCACGGGCTTGGGCGCGCGGGCCTGGTCACGTGCCAGAGAGGGTCTCCCGAGATCTGAGCGAAATACCAGCCTCCTACACCTATAAATAGACCCCCAAAGCCAACAAAAAAGGGGTTCTTCTTCCTCTTTGAGATCTCCAATGCCCAGACTCCGCCAGATCCAGATCTGAACTCCATTGCCACTGCTACCAACGAATTTCACTGCTGCAAATCATTATCATTCGCTGTAATTGGCTGAAATCAATTGTAAACATCAAAGAAAGATCAATAAAGCAAACTACTTCATAGTGGACGTAGGCAATACGCCGAACCACTCTAAATTTCTCTGTCTCCTTGCATTTTAATTATTTTCATCTCTGAGATTTGGAGTTTTTGTTAGATAATTCCTCTTTTTTCATTTAATTTCTTCACTTTATCTCTTCGAAGACTTCCGAAGAGTGTTGTGCCCTATTTTGGTACAAACAATTGGTAACTCCAATAACATCCTAATCATAGTTTTCATGGGTGCACTATGAACCTGTCTCCTTGACAACTTCCATATTAGGCATCCTATATTCTGGTCTCCCTGACCTCTTGGATGCAATTCTACTCATCCATGAATTTAATCAATTTATATTCACTACTGGATCTACCTAGTTGGTTCTTCTGCCCTTTTTCCCCAAAATGTAGTTATGAGTCTGTTATAATGTGAATATATATTTATATTTGAAGAAGCAAACATAATTACAAACCAATACCACTCCGGTGGGTTTGATGTCCTTGAAATACTTTTCATATAAAACATGGTTAATCCCTTTAACCTATAATTTTATCAAGGAAAGCTTCTTTTTAAAATCCTTTCAAAATTCCTTTAGTTTAGCCATGGGTTTTTCCTTTAAAAATGAGTTTGGGTTACAAAATCTTTTAAAACCTTTGAAACCTTGCTTTCGACCTTACTGGATACCCTCCTTCGAAAGCATAAAAATATATTTTCAAAGCATTAGGCCTTTGCCTTTCGAACTCTTTAAAACTTTCTTTCGAAACCTTTCGAATGAATTAAAGCATTAGCATTTTATCATTTAGATGCATAGCTTTGAAACCAATTGAAAGTACCCCTTTTGAAACCATTGAAAGTAACCCTTCCGAAATCATTGAAGGTCTCCCTTTCGAAACCATTAGAAGTAACACTTCTGAAACTGTGGTGACCCTCACTCTATAACACATAGTTTTTTTTTGTTTTTTTATTTTTTTATATACAACTTTCAAGAGGCATTCACCACTAAACCCCAAATTCTTTTATATTTGAATATTTATATAATTTCCAAATATTTTTCCCAAGACACTGGTTTTACCAATATAATCATATCAGTGTACAAACAAACTAAGTCAATTGTATATTTGATGATATACAATTGTTTCTTTATTATTATTATATATTTTTTTTTTATCAGAGGGAATTTAAATCAGAATGAAATTAAAGTACCATACAAGCTATTGACATAGCCACTTATTTCTTTTCTAAGTCTTGTTCTACTGCCATAGGTGCACTTTGACAAATACTAACACTTATATATATATATATATCTTGCCTAGATAATTATATTTAACTCTAAAATAACATTTACTTGATCTCATGATAGTTATCAAGGTTGATAATAATTAATAACAATAAGTTGGATCTGCTAAAATCGATAAATCTTGGAAATTTACTCGAAAATAGACAAATTAGGCAAAATCAGCAATTCAGACGTCTAAATTTTTATGACAGACGTCTAAATTGGATCTTAGACGTCTAAATTTTTATGACAGACGTCTCAGAGTGTCTAAAATTGAAACAGAGAGTAGAAAACATTTTGAACTAAGTTCAGACGTCTAAATTTTTATTAACAGACGTCTATATTCAATCTCAGACGTCTAAATTATTATGACAGACGTCTCAGAGTGTCTAGATTTTAAACAGAGAGTAGAAAACATTTTGAACTAAGTTCAGACGTCTAAATTTTTATTAACAGACGTCTATATTCAATCTCAGACGTCTAAATTATTATGACAGACGTCTCAGAGTGTCTAGATTTTAAACAGAGAGTAGAAAACATTTTGAACTAAGTTCAGACGTCTAAATTTTTATTAACAGACGTCTATATTCAATCTCAGACGTCTAAATTATTATGACAGACGTCTCAGAGTGTCTAGATTTTAAACAGAGAGTAGAAAACATTTTGAACTAAGTTCAGACGTCTAAATTTTTATTAACAGACGTCTATATTCAATCTCAAACGTCTAAATTATTATGACAGACGTCTAATTTGATCTTAGACGTCTAAAATTGTTGATAAGTTTTCTCAGATTGAATACTCAATTACTTATAAGTTTCCAGAACTCGTGCATATGCAAGTATCACTTACCTGCCGTGCACTAATTCATCTCACTTGAATATTCTACTAAATTCTTGAGTGTTCATTAAAAATCAATCCCCTTAGCTCATTAATTTCCATAAGGCAAAACATAAGCAATGAAAATCAGAGTTCCAATATATATGTATCCATACCAAATGTATATGACATGTCTAACCCCTTATTTTCTCCAAATCAGACATTCATAAAATAAATTTAGTAGTTATCAAAAACATCATCAATGATCGCTCATAACAGGTTTTGATTAAGTACATATCTTCAACTCAAAATACTTAAAAGTTTCCTAAAAGTAACTTCAATTGCAGAAAATAAAATGTGCCTAGTGATTTCATTACAATGCATCTGCAAATTTTAAAAAAAACAAGTCTCTCTCTTATTTATACTAGCAGCCAATGCCTTCTCTACTCATCAAGCCAACTTCAATTTCCTGCAAGCAAATCATTTAGCTGCCCCAAAGAATTTTTGAGACACCCAGATGATTGCAAGGGCAACCAAAAGGGTCAGTTTTCACTGGTATGAGCATTTATCAATTTTGTATACATATTCATAATTTTAAAACATAATCTTGCAGTGCCTTCCTAATTTAACAGATGTTTATACTTAGCATGTTTTGGTTCATACAAGGTAATACAAAAACACATTCATCTATTCAAACAAATACACAACAAACAGTAAAGATAAACATATGTATAATTCTTGATTTATTCTCCCCAAATCTAGATAAATAAACCCAAGTTTCATACTCCAAATTTTCACCCAGCAACTAATCAATGAACAAGTTTAACTTGATTAATTTAACACCATATCTGGATATTTATAACCCAGATTTTTAAACCCCTGTCCCCATTTATTTTATGGTCTTTAACTCCTTGTCAAATGAACACTATGTATGCATTGTGAAGGAAACTCCCAGGTTGTTTAAATTATTCCAACACACAAAGGCCTCAGGGTGCAGTTGCACCATGCATATACTTGCTTCCACCTGAAGTAAGCAGATCATTGACTAACTCCCAAGTGACCAATTTAGTTTTTAGTTTTTTTTTTCTTTCATTCATATTTCAGAAAGATATGACTGCTTGTATATTTTTCTGATTCAACCCCATGTTCCCCTGTTTAATCTATATCCATGTTTAATGATAATAAGATAGAACAAGAATGCTCCAATCATGTTAACACCAAAAGCCCACTTACAGATTAATACTCCAAACAAAAACAAAAATGCACAAACAAACATCCATATTACCCATAACAAATCAATTCAGAGATTTAAATGTCTCATAATATTTTAGGCTGCCTGCAATAGGACTTAATGCCATTGCATACAAAGGATAAATACTCACATAATGTTTTTCCTTTTACTGCCTTAATCTTTTGAACAGCAAATCCCCCAAAGCCCCAAGCTAGTGTTTCTTCCTTGTTTATTTTATTTTGTTTTTGATCCCGAGAGAGTGATGGTTTTGGCCATGTGCAGTTATTTATAAATCCATTCTAGGGTTTAAGAAAATGGGTAATTCTCCTAATACCCTCAGTTGTTCATGTATACATCTCATTCCTGTGTGGTCCTAAATGGGAAATGCACATATCAGGTTACTTTAATTGGTTATTTTGGGAGTTGAACATTTTAAACACTGCATGCTATTTTCATGTTTCTATTTTGTTCATGCCATATGCATGTGATCCTTTATTCATTTCTTTTTATAAGTTTAAGGAATCTGAAAATCTCCTTTGTATTTTCTACCTTTATATAAAACAGAAAACACCCCATTTGCATATATTTACATAATTCTTTGGACATAAAGCTATACTTATTTTTGAGTTCCAATTCCTTTCTTAATTACCTTAATTCCTTGCATTTTATCAAACAGAAGCTCCCATGCAATTTTATTTATTGCCAAATTCTTTTCTGTTTTAAATGCAATATATATACTTATATATATATATATCTCAGAATTTTCTAATATAAATATATATATATATATATCATTTTATTTTATTTTATTTTAGGGTCATTACATACCCTCCCCCTTAAAGGAATTATGTCCCCATAATTTCACCTATTTTCTCCAATTAAAAGCACTAATCCATAGCCTGTTTTAACTCCATAACCCCATACTCATATTTTATGGAAACAAACAATATATAAATACATTTAGAAAAATTATCTTAGGCTGCTTAAACATACCTCTCCACCAGTAAACAAATTGGGGTATTTAGCCCTCATTTTGTCTTCAACCTCCCATGTACAATCATTAGTGTCCAAGCTCCATTGGATTTTCACCAGTTTGATCACCTTGTTCCTCAACTTTTTCTCTTCCTTGGCAACTATCCCTATTGGTTCATTTGTATAAACCAGATTTTTCTGGACTTGAACTTGAGTTGGTGACTCCAGAATTGCTCCTTCATCATGCACCCATTTTCTCAATTGAGAAACATGAAATACAGGATGCACACCACTCAACTCCTCAGGTAACTTAAGTCTGTAGGTCATAGCACCAATTCTCTGCATAATTTCATATGGTCCTACAAATCTTGGTGATAACTTACCAGATTTTCCAAACCTGAACACTTTCTTCATTGGTGATACCTTCAGAAAAACATGCTCTCCTACTTCAAACTCCATTGGCCTTCTCTTTCTATCAGCATAAGACTTTTGTCTTGATTGTGCTGCCTTCATTCTATGCCTAATCAATTCTATCATGTTGGTGGTTTCTTTAACATGATCTGGCCCCAATATTACACCCTCTCCTGCTTCCAACCAACAGGCAGGAGACATACAGGGCCTCCCATACAAGGCTTCAAAGGGAGCCATTCCTATTGTTGATTGATAGCTATTGTTGTAAGTGAATTCTGCCAAGTGGATATGATCCTCCCAATTACCCCCAAAATCAAGCACACATGCTCTAAGTAAACTTCCAATATTTTATTCACTATCTCTGTTTGCCCATCACTTTGAGGATGGTAGGCAGTGCTTAAACAAAGTTGTGTTCCCATTGCTTCTTGGAAACTTTCCCAAAATCTTGAGGTGAACAAAGTGTCTCTATCACTTACAATAGTCTTGGGTATGCCATGTAGCCTCACCACTTCTTTAATGAACAATTGTGCAAGCTTAGATGCATTCCTATCTGACCTGACAGGGATAAAGTGAGCTGATTTGGTTAGTCTATCAACAATTACCCATATACTATCATTGCCTTTCTTAGTTCTAGGTAAACCATCCACAAAATCCATGGAAATGCTTTCCCACTTCCACTGAGGTACCTCCAAAGGTTGCAACATGCCAGAGGGCTTTTGGTGGTCTGCTTTAATTTGTTGGCATGTGGAACACTTTTCCACATATCTTGCCACTGCTTGCTTCATTCCTGGCCACCAGTAGCCTCTTTTTAAATCATGATACATCTTAGTACCACCAGGGTGTATGGTGTACCTGGTCTTGTGATGCTCATTCATGATTTCTTCCTTCAATTCTGCAATGTTTGGCACACAAAGTTTATCATTTTTCCTCAAATAACCTTGGGAATCTATTTTAAAATTCTCTGACTCAAGGTTATTCAATAACATTTCTTTCTTCTCCTTTAGACTTTGATCTTGATCTTGCATGCTACCAACTTTCTCCACCAGATTAGACTTCACTGTGATTATCCCCAGCGTACCATACTCCACCATATCACCATGTTCTTTAAAATTCACTGCATCCTTGCTATATATATCTGCCTCCCCAAGTACTGCAAGATTTTTAAACTCATCAATCATCAAACTGGCTAATCTAACATGATTTCTGCTCAAAGCATCTGCTACTCTATTAGCTTTTCCAGGAGTGTACAATATATCTAAATCATATGCAGCTAGAAACTCCAACCACCTTGCTTGCCTCATATTTAAATCTTTTTGAGAAAATAAATATTTCAATGCTTGATGATCTGTGAATAATTCAAATTTTGCCCCAAGCAAATAATGCCTCCATAGTTTTAGTGCAAACACTATTGCAGCTAATTCTAGATCATGAGTTGCATATTTGGTTTCGTTGGGTTTAAGCTGTCTTGATGCATATGCCACTACCTTGCCATGTTGCATAAGCACTGCACCTAACCCAGATCCTCTAGCATCAGTGTATACAACCATTCCTTCATTTGCTTCTGGGATTTGTAGGACAGGAGCTTCCACCAATGCTTGCTTCAATTTCTCAAAAGCTTGTTCACACTGCTCAGTCCACACATATGGTTGGTTCTTCTTGGTTAGCTTGGTCATTGGTGCGGCTATTCTTGAAAAATCCTTGATGAACCTCCTGTAATACCCTGCCAAACCTAAGAATGACCTCACCTCAGTCACTGTTTTGGGTCTACTCCATGTTTGAACTGCAATGACCTTGCTTGGATCTACACTTACTCCCTGCTGTGACACTATGTGTCCTAAGAACTTTACTTCATGTTGCCAAAATGCACACTTTGAATACTTGGCTTTTAATTCATGTTCTCTAAGTCTGGATAATACTAAATGTAGGTGCATGGCATGATCATTTTCTGTCTTTGAATAAATTAGTATGTCATCTATAAATACCAAGACAAACTTATCCAAAAAGTCTCTAAAAATTCTATTCATCAAGTCTACAAAATAGGAGGGAGCATTGGTCAAGCCAAATGGCATTACTAGAAATTCATAAAGGCCATACCTTGTATTGAAGGCTGTGTACTCAATGCTTTCCTCTGCAACTTTCATTTGGTGAAATCCAGAGGCTAAGTCTAGTCTTGAAAATATTTTAGCCCCATGCAATTGATCAAATAGATCATCTATTCTAGGCAGTGGGTACTTATTTTTGATAGTTACCTTGTTTAAATCCCTGTAGTCTACACACAACCTCATTGTTCCATCATGCTTCTTAACAAAAAGCACTGGGGAACCCCAACTGGAACTGCTTGATCTTATGAATCCTTTCTCTTCTAATTCTTCTAGTTGATGTTTTAATTCTACCAATTCTTTTGGACCCATTCTATAAGGCTTCTTAATGATTGGATTTGTTCCTGGGATTAATTTTATTTTAAATTCAACTGGTCTGTTTTGAGGAATTCCCTTTACTTCTCCAAACACATCTATATATTCATTTACTATTGGGATTTCCTCTACCTTTAATTCCTTTTGAACTTCATTAATACTCCATATTTTATTAAAACATGTATTCTTTGCTATTTCACTTAAGATGGTAATTCTTTTGCCTTCATTTGTTTCCAAAGAAATAGTAAGGTTTTCTAAATTTAAAATTGCTTTATTTCTCATTAACCAATCTACCCCCAAAATAATCCCAATACCAGGATGATTTAAGGTATATAGATCTGAATTAAATTCATAACCCCCTATAATTAATTTCAGATCCATGCACTTCATCCCCAACATGCAATGACTCCCTATGGGACTGTGTACAATTAAGGGTTGATCAATAGAAACACAAGCAAGTGTTAACTTCTTTACAATTTCCAAAGATATTAGTGAATGTGAGGCACCAGTGTCATATATTACTGATATTGGTTGGGTATGAATAAAAATTATACCTTCAAGTTGCCCAACATTCCCAGTGTTACTTGCTGCCAAAGCTCCTACCCTTGCTGTTCCTCTATTAATTTCTGGGCAATCCTTCTTGAGATGACCCGTCTTTCCACAATTATAACAGCCTCCTCTAGGTATCCTAGGGTCAGGGCATTGGTTACTATAATGTCCAGCTTTTCCACAATTAAAACAATGAGTGAATTTCTTGTTTTCAAGTGCTGTTGCTCCTTCCTCTTTCTTAACTCCTTTACTTGCATTTCTCTTGTCATAAGGTTGCACTTTGTTCTGGCCACCCTTCTTCTTATTGAGCTTCATATTCCTGAATTTCTCTCTTGCAGTGTCATGTTGCTCAAATGAGAGAGTTAGATCAATTACTTGATCAAAGGTTTTGTCTTTGTATGGCAACATTGCCCTTGACAGACTAGGGTTCAAGCCTTGAATGTACCTTGCATTCTTTGCTTCTGCATTCCCTATTAACACCAGTCCATACTTGGATAGTGCTTCAAATTTCTTAGTGTATTCATTCACACTCATACTTCCTTGCCTTAATCTAATAAAGTCTTCTAGCAATGTGGCCTTGGCAGATGCTGGGACAAATCTGGCCTCAAGCATGTCCTTAAAATTATTCCAAGTGATAGTATCCTCTTGTCTTCCTGCTGTCACAACTTCCCACCAATCTAGTGCAACCCCCTTCAATTTCCTTGAAGCTATCTGTCTCTTCCTTTGGTCATTGATTTGCATATCTGTGAAGACCCTCTCCATAGTTCTTATCCAAGTTTGAACTCCTATAGCTCCTTCAGTACCTTCAAAATCCTTTCCTCCCAAAGTGGTACATGTCTTAAGCAGTTTGGAGAGTTCCTCATGAGGATTGTCTTGCCTTGGTGCCATTCCATCCCTTAAAGCTCTCACAAAATCCTCCATGCTCATCACAGGTGGCTCTCGTGATGATCCTGCACCTGTATGGTTCCTTGGTCCTACCATAATGCTATAAATATGATTTTTATGTTAGTTTAATTACCCTTATCAGTTTTTGGTGTCTTTACTTGATTCATTTTTATTTCTGTGCACACTGTGCATGTATCACATATACACATTTATATATATATATATATATTTTATTCAGTCATAAAACAAAAGCATTCAACATCAATAATTCAAACAATGCATTCAAACATCCATATGCATACAACAACATTTACTATGTTATTTAAAACATAGCTTTGATACCAAAACTGTGGTGACCCTCACTCTATAACACATAGTTTTTTTTTTGTTTTTTTATTTTTTTATATAAAACTTTCAAGAGGCATTCACCACTAAACCCCAAATTCTTTTATATTTGAATATTTATATAATTTCCAAATATTTTTCCCAAGACCCTGGTTTTACCAATATAATCATATCAGTGTACAAACAAACTAAGTCAATTGTATATTTGATGATATACAATTGTTTCTTTATTATTATTATATATATATATTTTTTTATCAGAGGGAATTTAAATCAGAATGAAATTAAAGTACCATACAAGCTATTGACATAGCCACTTATTTCTTTTCTAAGTCTTGTTCTACTGCCATAGGTGCACTTTGACAAATACTAACACTTATATATATATCTTGCCTAGATAATTCTATTTAACTCTAAAATAACATTTACTTGATCTCATGATAGTTATCAAGGTTGATAATAATTAATAACAATAAGTTGGATCTGCTAAAATCGATAAATCTTGGAAATTTACTCGAAAATAGACAAATTAGGCAAAATCAGCAATTCAGACGTCTAAATTTTTATGACAGACGTCTAAATTGGATCTTAGACGTCTAAATTTTTATGACAGACGTCTCAGAGTGTCTAAAATTGAAACAGAGAGTAGAAAACATTTTGAACTAAGTTCAGACGTCTAAATTTTTATTAACAGACGTCTATATTCAATCTCAGACGTCTAAATTATTATGACAGACGTCTCAGAGTGTCTAGATTTTAAACAGAGAGTAGAAAACATTTTGAACTAAGTTCAGACGTCTAAATTTTTATTAACAGACGTCTATATTCAATCTCAGACGTCTAAATTATTATGACAGACGTCTCAGAGTGTCTAGATTTTAAACAGAGAGTAGAAAACATTTTGAACTAAGTTCAGACGTCTAAATTTTTATTAACAGACGTCTATATTCAATCTCAGACGTCTAAATTATTATGACAGACGTCTCAGAGTGTAGATTTTAAACAGAGAGTAGAAAACATTTTGAACTAAGTTCAGACGTCTAAATTTTTATTAACAGACGTCTATATTCAATCTCAGACGTCTAAATTATTATGACAGACGTCTAATTTGATCTTAGACGTCTAAAATTGTTGATAAGTTTTCTCAGATTGAATACTCAATTACTTATAAGTTTCCAGAACTCGTGCATATGCAAGTATCACTTACCTGCCATGCACTAATTCATCTCACTTGAATATTCTACTAAATTCTTGAGTGTTCATTAAAAATCAATCCCCTTAGCTCATTAATTTCCATAAGGCAAAACATAAGCAATGAAAATCAGAGTTCCAATATATATGTATCCATACCAAATGTATATGACATGTCTAACCCCTTATTTTCTCCAAATCAGACATTCATAAAATAAATTTAGTAGTTATCAAAAACATCATCAATGATCGCTCATAACAGGTTTTGATTAAGTACATATCTTCAACTCAAAATACTTAAAAGTTTCCTAAAAGTAACTTCAATTGCAGAAAATAAAATGTGCCTAGTGATTTCATTACAATGCATCTGCAAATTTTAAAAAAAACAAGTCTCTCTCTTATTTATACTAGCAGCCAATGCCTTCTCTACTCATCAAGCCAACTTCAATTTCCTGCAAGCAAATCATTTAGCTGCCCCAAAGAATTTTTGAGACACCCAGATGATTGCAAGGGCAACCAAAAGGGTCGGTTTTCACTGGTATGAGCATTTATCAATTTTGTATACATATTCATAATTTTAAAACATAATCTTGCAGTGCCTTCCTAATTTAACAGATGTTTATACTTAGCATGTTTTGGTTCATACAAGGTAATACAAAAACACATTCATCTATTCAAACAAATACACAGCAAACAGTAAAGATAAACATATGTATAATTCTTGATTTATTCTCCCCAAATCTAGATAAATAAACCCAAGTTTCATACTCCAAATTTTCACCCAGCAACTAATCAATGAACAAGTTTAACTTGATTAATTTAACACCATATCTGGATATTTATAACCTAGATTTTTAAACCCCTGTCCCCATTTATTTTATGGTCTTTAACTCCTTGTCAAATGAACACTATGTATGCATTGTGAAGGAAACTCCCAGGTTGTTTAAATTATTCCAACACACAAAGGCCTCAGGGTGCAGTTGCACCATGCATATACTTGCTTCCACCTAAAGTAAGCAGATCATTGACTAACTCCCAAGTGACCAATTTAGTTTTTAGTTTTTTTTTTCTTTCATTCATATTTCAGAAAGATATGACTGCTTGTATATTTTTCTGATTCAACCCCATGTTCCCCTGTTTAATCTATATCCATGTTTAATGATAATAAGATAGAACAAGAATGCTCCAATCATGTTAACACCAAAAGCCCACTTACAGATTAATACTCCAAACAAAAACAAAAATGCACAAACAAACATCCATATTACCCATAACAAATCAATTTAGAGATTTAAATGTCTCATAATATTTTAGGCTGCCTGCAATAGGACTTAATGCCATTGCATACAAAGGATAAATACTCACATAATGTTTTTCCTTTTACTGCCTTAATCTTTTGAACAGCAAATCCCCCAAAGCCCCAAGCTAGTGTTTCTTCCTTGTTTATTTTATTTTGTTTTTGATCCCGAGAGAGTGATGGTTTTGGCCATGTGCAGTTATTTATAAATCCATTCTAGGGTTTAAGAAAATGGGTAATTCTCCTAATACCCTCAGTTGTTCATGTATACATCTCATTCCTGTGTGGTCCTAAATGGGAAATGCACATATCAGGTTACTTTAATTGGTTATTTTGGGAGTTGAACATTTTAAACACTGCATGCTATTTTCATGTTTCTATTTTGTTCATGCCATATGCATGTGATCCTTTATTCATTTCTTTTTATAAGTTTAAGGAATCTGAAAATCTCCTTTGTATTTTCTACCTTTATATAAAACAGAAAACACCCCATTTGCATATATTTACATAATTCTTTGGACATAAAGCTATACTTATTTTTGAGTTCCAATTCCTTTCTTAATTACCTTAATTCCTTGCATTTTATCAAACAGAAGCTCCCATGCAATTTTATTTATTGCCAAATTCTTTTCTGTTTTAAATGCAATATATATACTTATATATATATATCTCAGAATTTTCTAATATAAATATATATATATATATCATTTTATTTTATTTTATTTTAGGGTCATTACAGAAACCAATGAAAGTCCCCTTTCGAAACCATTGGGTTTATACTTAAAATATTATTTGGGTCAAAGTAAATATAGACGAAAGTTTCTCTTTCGATACCATCCTTTATCATATAATAATATTGGGGAAAACATGAGGGCATTGGCACCATCTCTTTCGAAAGCTTTAAACGATTTAAACAAAACATTGAAGGATACCGTCGAAACCCCTTTCAAAGCTATTGCCTTCGAAACCTTTGGACCTTTATGAAAGCATTTAGGAAGAGGCTTAAAACATCTTTAAAAACAAGCACTGCCTTTCGAAAGCATTGATGACTTCAATACCATCGAAAGGCTAAAGAACGACAGTAGAGCTTCGACTAGGTCGGAACCCCTTCTTTCCAAAAGCATTCTTTCATAAGTAAGGAACCCATTCGGAAGCACACATAAGTTGATGGCAACCCCTTCGAAAGCTTTTAAAAAACTCTTTCGAAATCATATGCTTCGACTCCTTCGAAGGCTAGAATAAAACAAAGGCAGGCGCTTCTCTTTTTAAAACAACCAAGGTACCGACCCCTTCGAAAGCCATGCTTTCGACACCTAACCTTCCGCCTTTCTCCAATCCACTGCGTACCATCTTTGTGATACCTTGTGTATTGGTTTCAGCTTAGTAGGTTTCGACTGGGTTGAAGGCGGAAGCCTTGAGTCGAAAAGTACTTCTAAAGAAGGCGGAACCTACTTTTCTGGGTAAACCTATTTTAATACTAATTAAGCAAACCCTTTTCTAACTAACATGCCACGTGTAAACATAAGATTGGTTGCTTTAACTTTTCAAATTCTTTACTAAATAACTGCCGCTAATTTCAGATCTAAACCATGGTTAAGTTAATTAAATAAGCCCTTCCATTAAGCAAAACCAATATTGCAAAGAAGTCCCTCTACTAAAATAATTTAATTTGCATAGCTAATCACTTTGGAAAAATCCCAAAAAATTCCAGAAATTCACTTTAATCATGTTATCTAACATATCAAAATTCCAAACCTAAATTCTTAATATATTTTTCGAAATAAATTTATAAACCCAAATAACCATATTTTCCTTTGAAAATTCATAACAATCTTTCCATAGCTTGGAAAATTATCAAAATTAAAACCCAACTCCAAAATCATGTTTTATACAATATAAAGTTTTTCCATAGCATTTAAACTTCAATATAAATCGGTTTTTCCCTAAAACCGTGTATATTCCCATTTAAACAATCTTGTTTAAATTAAACAAATTAATATTCAAGCATATCATCATCCAATTCATCATATTGGCAAACTCCGAAAACATAAATGTACCCTTAAATCCGAAAACATATTATTACAAAATAAAATAGAGATGGAATTATTATTCATCTTGATTAACATAAGGAGATTGGATTGAGATTAATTTCCCCTAAGCTTGAATCTCTAGATTTTGATTTAATTTCTCTTCTCTTAATGATCGGCTCCTCTTTAAGTTTTTTTTTTGCATTTTCAAAACGACGTGAATGGGAATGAAATGGTAGGAATGATAATATATAAGGGTTAAGGGTTATGTGCGGCAAATACCCAATATACCCTTATGTAGATTAATTAGCTTATAACCCATTCTTAAGCCTATTTAATTATTTTATTAAGTACAGCCTTAATTAGATTTGTTCAAATCTCAACCCCCTTATCACTTAACATTTACATTATTCTATTTAATTTATCTAATTAAATCTCCTGAATAATATTATTAAAAATTAAGGGTGTTATAGTATCATTTTACAAACTCCCTCTACTTTCTAAATTAATACCAAATAACTGTAAAATTGATACTAAGCAATTGGTAATATATAACTGTAAACTGATAGTAAGAAATTGATACAATATAGTTTTAAACAATGTACCAACACTTACTACTACTATACAGTGTCATTTTCAGTATATTCTATAATGCATTAATTGTGATTCAAACTTATATTGCTACTATACAGTATCAAATTATTATTATTAAGTAATGTGCTGATTTGTATTTACCATTTATATTTAACATTGAGTGAAACAAATTTCCTCTTCATACAACACATATAATTGTACTGTGTGGAATCAGTTCATGAATCTAATTCCAAAAGTCTTATAAAACTATTGCCTTGAACCTATTAATTCATTGCTACTATGTAATTTCATTTTATTTGTAAACTATAATATGGAGAACGATATTGGATGGTATCTGTTTGTATGTATTTTTAACGAATTGTTAAATTAAGTCCTTACCTCTTCTTATGCAAGATTTAAGCCATCGTTTTCCCCATCTGATTGGTATTGCTGATTTTTGTTCTCATTTGCTTTTTCACCTCACTTTTAAAAATCATACGAAGCATTAGTCAACAAAAAAAATCATCTTAAAAGTACAATAGATACTACATGGCATCATAATTATTACAATTTTTTTATGCAATTGATACTGTGTAATTGCAGAAGTGATTCATAGAAATTGATACTATATTACTGTAAAACTGATACTAATACATTGATACAATATAACCATAAACTGTGAGTCAGCGGAAGATCTATAACTCTTGAATAACACTTGATCTTGAGAGATATGAGAGAAATCAGAGAGCATATGAAAAAGAATCAAACTAGTAATGATTGAATTTGATTCTGGTTGAATTTCGGTAGAATTTCGATAGAAATTGTTTTGGAATTTAAGAGAATGAAAAGAGGAGAGAAAAATAAGAAAGTAGTTGATCAAAATTTGTTTGGAAGTCTGGTATATATAGGGAAACAACGGTAATATCCATTCGCGAAGAGAAACGACGAAAGGACACTTTCATTCAAAATTTGAATTTTGAATTTTACAGCTAGTATGTCGACATATGGGATTTGGATATGTCGACATATCCTTCATAAAATTGAAAAATACTTTATAAAAATTATTTTGAAAATCTGTTTCTTTGTAAAATAATTTGATACTTTGTAAAATGATTTAATATAGTTTGTGCAGATTTTAATCAAAATATAACTTAATAAAACTTTATAAAATAATTTTGAAAGATTTAATAAGAATATTCAATATAATATACATAAAATCAATATAGTTATAAATTATTAAAGTATAAACAAAAATTCAATATACATAAACTTTAAAACCACTAAAATAATATCTTAATAAGTATAAGAGATTTGAAAATCATTTTGGCAAATATTTTGAAAAGATTATTTTAAAAATAAAATATTTGAAAAAAAATTAAAAAAATTAGAGATGATGAGAGAGATCAGGAAAGTTATCAAGGTTTTAACATTAATTCTATGAGTCTATAACTTATTTAGAATATCTTGAAATCTTGAACTCTTCAATACTCATGAGCCTTCATTCTTGAACTCTTGAAACTTTATATCAACATCTTGAATCTACTCTTGATATCAGCATATTGATACTGTACAGTCTTCTTGATCAATACTTATCTAATATCATGCACTATATATATATATCTTGATAAAACATTAGTATCTATATTTTATATAATTTCCTATGGTTGTTAGCATCAAAACCAATAACTAAGCTACTAACAATCTCCCCCTATTTTAACGATGACAACTCTGTATATAAAATATATTATAAGTCTCTCTGAGTTAACAAACCCCTGCTCGATCTATGCCTAGATTTTATATATTTCTCCTTGTGACGATCTGCCTTTCTTCCACCCAAAGAAGACACTTAATACATCCCCGGTATTCATATGCCGATCATCTAAGTTTCTGAAAGACAGGTAGTAGGGTAAAGAAAATAAAAGACAAAGGAAACAAATACAAATTTTTCTCACAAACGACAGAGTTACATATACATCATCACAAAATAGGACATACGGTTGCTCCAAAATGTTACATCAAAGTTACAATAAGTACTATTCCCAATAAGGACAGCTATATCAGCATAAATTACTAATACATAATGTACAGTCATAGTGGAAATAAACCTAATTACTTGATACAGTGAAAGCTTTAGCACCATACTGCTTCCCAAAATGCTCTAAAGAAACCTGACTACTCATAAAATTTTGAGTACCCAAGAGTTTAAGGGAAAGAAATAAAACTTTGGGCCAGACATGGGTCTGGTGTGAGTAAAGGATAAGTTTTACTTTACAAAAACCTTCAAATCAAAGGTATCTCGTAAGACCACGTCGTACATAAACACGGACGGGTTTTTACCTTATGATAACCAAAACATTTTTATATAAAACCTTTTGATATTATTATAATGTCTAGGTTTAAAATAAATATGGAATCATAGCCAAAATTGTTACATTATTAAATTCCAGCATAATAAATATACAACCAAGTCTGAAGGCTCGTATTGGAAAATGGATTCCAACAGCGACAAGGTAAGGGACTACCTTTCGTATAGTACACCTCTAGATAAAATGTACCTGAGGTCAGCCCTAAACTTGGCATACCCTTGCTAACACAGAACTGGCCTACCCCTGAACTTGGATAGTACTGAATATGATCACCCCTTGGTTGCAATCAACAACCATAAAGGGATCTCAAAATATACATAAACCGAAGATATCACTCTAGATTTGAAGATGATCATACCCCAAAGGGCGTGACCCACATAGCCCTGCTGCATCTACCCTGTTTTAGCCACCTCCGGGTGGTATGGCTTAAGGCTACGCATTTACCTTTTCTCCTAGCCGACCATCTTGGAATTCTACCATTGCGCTCTAGGCATCCAATGCAATGATAGCATTCATCCATACAAGTTGTTCCGGGATCGAACAAACATTCGACATTTACTATCTTCCATTTTTGAGTCACCCTTAGGAAGTGTAGTACAACTCCATAGCATACTTCATAACGACCCATCGTGAATGTTATTAGTTTGGAGTGGGTTGAATAAATCATACTTATCCGAAACCGGTATCTCCAAACTAAGTGGTAATTTCCGGCTAACTCAGTTCCAGTTCTTTTGGAAGTATATAACCAGTATTCGAGTCCTCGTCGGGGAACTCGAATATATACAACATACTTACTGAGTTAAAATAGGTCAAGTTATAAATAGCGGACAATCCACTACTTAGGATAATTATACAGAGTTCGCATATGGATAACCTTATACTTAATTTAAACATGACCCATTGATAGGAATTAAGCCTCCTATATCTATCACGTTTTCGATATTTCAACCTTACTCTATCCCTCGCCTAGATATAAATTCTAGATATCACAAATAGAGGATCGGCCTACCCATCGGCTTTTAGTGCTAACTATGGTATGGCTTACATTCCGTAAATATGTCACCACATTAGCATTGGTTTCATATTTGTTTGAGGTTACTTAAGGGTAATCGACAAAGAAATCCCTTGATTTAAACAATTTTGAAAAAGAAAGACAGTCTTAAAACAAAAACGATATTTTTGAAACAAAACGATTTTTAAATTAAAACCCTTATTTATTAATAAAATTAAACCTTTATTAAATAATAATTAAATCTTAATCAAGTCCTAATTAATATCTTAATTAAATATAATTACTATTAAATCTCCTTTTTTAATAATTAATCTTTAATAAATAATTAAAAATAATCAACCCTTCATTATTATTAAACAATAATTAACTTTAATTAATTAACTAATTAAAAGTAACTTCATTGATTAACACTTAAGTATTAATTACTTTTATTAACTAATGATTAAATACTAATTTCTAATTAAATAAATAAATAATCATTTGTTAAATTAATAATTAAATAAATAATAATTACCTTTTTAATTATTTAATATAAGTTTTAAAACATTTTTCAAAAATATTTCTTAGTGAAAACATTTTTAGATTTCGAAAGAGTTCATTTTCATGAACTGCACTTATAGCGACTATCGTTATACGACCCGAAATTTCCAAAGTTGAAATTTGTTTTCTAAGTCTTATCTAAAACTTTAAATTTTGGAAACATTACTACTTTGTAAACATAAAGATGTGTTTTTGAAAACTAAACAAGCTTTAAACTTAAATATATTTTAAATCTAAGATCAAAGTTCAAACCTTTCAAAAAGAGATTTCATAAGTCGCTTAAGTTAGCAAAAGTGCTAACTTTATTAGCATGAACAACATATACCAAGATGATAACCAATATCACAACCACATCACAACAACATAATTCCAAACACAAGTAAGATCATACCTTACTAATTTGCTACATTTAACTTCCGATTTTAAGTTTATACAACACCACATACAAGCATACTTGTACACAACCAAATCAACACCCTTTCTAAGTATACTTATACATAACCAATTCAACATCATAACTACTCAAACAAGCAAAATATTTAACTAACAAATATAAATCATTTATAAAGTTACTAACTTTAAATAAAAGAGCGAGCTTTACTCACTGAAAGTGGTCTAAACTAATGCAACTTCCTCTAGAATTTACACACGGCTTAGATCTTTGGGTTTGCTTTTGGAAAAATGAAGTCTTATGGGCTTAAGGCTGGAAAAGTGGTTTGGCCTAGGGGGTATTATGCTCTGGCCTTGATTGAATAAGGTGGATGTGGACTTGTCTTATAAGGAGAAGTGATGAATTGGAAGAAAGAAGCTTAAAACAAGGTTTTAGATTTATAAAAGTGAATGTAAACTAGATTTTTAAACTTGAGAATCTAATTTGGATACCATGGAAGTATACATGAAAGCTTTTGGAGGAAATTTATAAAATAGAAATGAATGCAAAGTTGTGGAAATGTTAGGAAAACGCTTTATATACTAAGTGCATAAATCAAATTACTAAACTAGCCTTAGGGTACATATCCTCCACTAAAACTTTGCCACCCCACCACCCTTGTCTACATCCCTCTTCCCCGTGTTTTCTCCTTATCCCCCTTCATTTTTCTAAGCCAATACGCTAAATGTTTTTGAGAGAAATGACCTTTTATGCCTTCTTTTCCACTTTATTTTTGAATTTACAATATATGTCACATCATATTTTATTATATTTCTTAAGTAAATATGTATATATAATTTAAAATGTATTCTAACTTATGTTGAATGTATGAATATGTTAATTCAAATGTGCACAACATTTTTCGACAACTTTTAGACAGTGAAAGGTCGAAAATTCAAAAAATGATTTTCGGTCACATTTTCTTTTTTGTTTTGAACTAATTATTTTTGTAAACAAATTTTTAAAACTATTTTACTATCATTGGTTATTATTTCAAAGGATTTATTCAAGTTATAAAATCCATTAATTTATTATTTAAAATATATTTAAATATCAAAATATAAAGTGATTAAATCTTGGGTCGTTACGCTCTCCCCCCTTAAAAGAATTTCGTCTTGAAATTAGCAGACAAGTAGATAACTCAAAATAACACAAAAAGGGCATATATTATGTATCATAAAACATATACAACAAACATACACTAAGCATCCATAGCAAAACAATGCATACGCTATATATATGACAAACATTGACTATCCTAACATCAATTCTGGATAGGCTTGCCTCATGTGGTCCACCGTCTCCCAGGTACAATCTCGATGATCCTCACTCTACTGAATCTTTACTAATTTCACCACCTTATTGCGCAACCTTTTCTCATCCTGATATATAATATGAACTGAATGTCTAATCACCGTCAAGTTCAGTTCTATCTCCAAATCATCTTGAATCGACGATTCTACAATCAACGAAGGGTCATGAACAAATTTTCTCAAACGGGATACATGGGAAACATTATGGACCCCAACAACCTTTCTGGTAATTCAACCTTGTAGGCAATCAGTCCAATCCTTTCAATAATCTTAAAAGGTCTAATATACATGGGTGTCCACTTCCCAGCCCTTCTGAATCGAACAACTCCTCTAATTGGGGAAATCTTCACTAATACAGAGTCTTTGACTTCAAATTCCAAATTTCTTCTCCTTTTATTGGTATAAATATTTTGTCGATCCTGGGCTTCCTTCATTATTCTCTTTATCACCGCAACCTTTTTAGCAACTTCCTGGATCATATCTGGTCCAAGTACTAGCCGATCTCCAGTCTCAACCCAACATGTTAGTGACTTGCATGGATGTCCATAGAGAGCTTCGTAGGGCGCCATGCCGATGCTTGCCTGATTACTATTATTGTAGGAGAACTTTACTAAGTGGAGATGATCTTCCCATGATCCTTCAAAATCCAGAATACATGCCCTTAGAAGATCTTCTATAATTCGATTCACCCATTCCGTTTGTCCATCTGTTTGGGGGTGATATATTGTGTTCAAGCTTAGCTTTTTTTCCTAAAGCTACTTGTAACACCTCCTAAAACTGACTAGTGAAGATGGGATCGTGATCACTAATAATACTCATTGGGACTCCATGTAGTCGAACAATCTCCTTCATAAAAAATTTCGCCAAAGAAGGTGTAGTTCTTGTCAGCTTTACCGGAATAAAATGGGCACTCTTCGTTAGCCGATCCATGATAACGCACGCACATTCATACCCTTTTTTGGTTCCGGGTAAACCATTGATAAAATCCATCGGTGTCATCTCCCGTTTCCAATTTGGAATTTCCAAGGGTTGAAGTAAACCAGCCATCTTCTGGTAATCACATTTTATCTGTTGACAGTTCAAACATCTACTACCAAAGATTGAGACATCCTTCTTCATTTCGGGCCACCAAAATACTCGTTTCATATCTTTATACATATTAGAAACACCTTGATGGATAGTCAATTTGGATCTATGACATTCCGATAAAACCTCTTGTCTAAGGCCATTGATATTAAGGACACAGATCCTCCCCTTAAAACGCAGCATACCTCGATTATCTACCTCAAAACCTGCACATTGACCCTCCTCAACATCCTTGATTATCTTTATTAAACACTCGTCCTCCCTTTGCTTGGTAGCAATCTTTTCCAAAAGAGTTGGTCTAACTTCCAAGAGAGCCAACACTGCATTCCTACTAAGAGCGTCTGCCAAAACTTATGTATAGAGAATATCCAAGTTGTAGGCTGCCAGGAACTCCAACCATCGCTACTGCCTTAGGTTCAGATCCATCTGAGTGAAAAGGAACTTCACGGACTTCTGATCCATGAAGAACTCGAACTTTTCACCTATTTAAAGAAGGAAATTACTAACTAGATCCCTAAAGATAAGAAATAAACAAAAGAGGAAAGAAGAATTCTTACGCAGCAAGTAATGCCTTCACATCTTCAACTCAAACACTACCGCTAATAGTTTAAGTCATGCGTTGCATAATTCTTCTCGTAAGGCTTTAACCGTCTACTTTCATAGGCTATAATATTTCCTTGTTGCATCAACACTGCACCCAAACTAACTCTACATGCGTCCGTATAAACAGTTAACCCTTCTCCTCCATCAATAATTGACAAAGCAGGGGCATTGGTCAACCTTTCATTTAACTCGAGAAATGCATTCTCACACTTTGGAGTCCATTCAAATTTTGCATCCTTCTTTTTTAGCTTGGTTAGGTGAGGGCGATCTTGGAGTAATCCTTTACGAACTTTCTATAATAATCTACCATCCCTAAAAAGCTTCTCACTTCTGTGGGAGTTCGGGGTCTTTTTAATTCTTGTACAGCAGCTTACTTCTAATTGCCAAAAGTGGCACTTAGAAAACTTAGCTTTAAGAATGTTAATACATTTCCAACACCACTTCCAAATGGTGTTTGTGCACTTCCTTGGTCTTTGAGTAGATAAGAATGTCATCGATGAAAACCAACACGAACTTATTCATCATCCCTAAAAACTCATAAGATCAACGAAAAATGCAGGTGAATTGGTCAGTCCAAAAGGCATAACGAACCACTCATAGAGTAAGTCCGGTCCTCTGAAAGCAGTTAAGGATATACTATCCTCCACTACCCTTAATTGATGGAAACCCATAGCAAGGTCCATTTGGGAGAACACTCTAGCCCCATGAAGTTGGTCAAATATATCATCTATTCGGGGTAACGAGTAATTATTTCGAATGGTCTGCTTGTTTAATTCCCTATAATCCACGCACAATCTTAATGAACCATTGAACTTATATACAAAAACTACTGCTGATCTCCAACTTGAATGGCTCGGCCTAATCAATCCTCTTCTCAACAAATCATCAGTTTGATCCTTTAACTCCCATTTCTCTCCCAGGGCCATCTTACGCAGGGGTTGAATAACAGGTCTTGCACCGGGAACTAGATCAATACTAAATCCAATTTTCCAATAGTGAGGCAAACTGCTAATCGGCTCAAAAATATCAGGGAAATCTTTAATAGCTTCTATCGATCTTAACTCTTCCTGGGAAGATTCTAAGGCATACATGAAACTACGAAATAATTTTCTAGCTCATCACAAGGCACCACCGCTAAACTTCCTAGTTTGGTTACCAAAGATATTGTTCTTCTAACACAATCCATAATGGCTCTATTCTCTGCTAGCCAATCCATACCAAGTAAAATATCAAATCCCTTAAAATCTAGAACAAACAAGTCACATGAAAAGTAGTGGGTAAGGTAAGCTCACACATCTTTACAAACCATATATAAATTAGTTACACATCCTTTGGGGTTTGACACACAGAGAGGTTTTTCTATGATTTTTGGGGAAAATTGGAATTTTCTAACAAAATCAAGAGAAATAAAACTGTGGAAAGCCCCGATATCAAATAAAACTCTAACAGAAACTTCATTAATAATTAAAGTACCTTCCAAGACTCCCTTCCCTTTCACAGCTCCCAAAGTTGAGGGTTCGTCCTTGATTGCATAAACATTGGCCACTTGTCCTTTCTTTAACAGTGGGAAGTCCTTAACCATGTGCCCCGGCTATTGTCAATTACAACAAAGCGTCTTCTGAACCATCGGAGAGATAGGTCCCGCCTACCGACAAACTTTAGAAGTATGACCCTTCTGTTTGCAGTTAAAACATTCAATGTCTTTGAAACGGTTTCCTTAGTCTCCTCTTGCAAGTTTTCCTTTCCCTGCTTCTTCTTCCAGTTTGGATTGAACTTCCTTTTATGTGGGTTAATTTTACCTCCACTGAGTGCTGTTGTTGCTGCTGGATTTTTCTTCAAAAGCACTTCATACCTTAAGGCCATATCAACTAAATCCATAAATGATTCCTTCACATGAGCCGTCATCTTTTCATGGAACACTTCTCTCATACCCAATACGAACATCTCGCTTTTCTTTAATAGTGTATCAATAAGTCCAGGGACGAAACGAGATAATTCATTAAACTTTGACTCGTATTTAGCTACTGACATGTCTTCCTGCTTGAGATCCATGAAACTTCTATATAATCGAGTTCTACCCGTTGTCGGCATGAATTGGTCTTCGAATACTTCTTTGAATCTAACCCATGAGAACTCATCTTCTGGAATATTTGTGGTGACAGAATCCGACCATGCAGCGGCACCCTCTTGCAATTGCCATGATGTCAAGAACCATTTCTGATCATTAGAAATGTCCAAACCTTTGAAAATATTCTCACATGAATGTAACCAAGCTTGTACTTCAATGATGGATTTGGTATCCTTGAAAGGTTTCCCTCCTAGGTTTGTGAAGTCCTTGCACACAGTTGCGAAGTTTACTCAAGGTTGTACTGGAGCTACGGCCATAACAGCCATTCCACCTCTTCTAACATTTGGGGTTCTTCCATTGGTGCTTGTTGTGTTACTGTTTCCCCTTCCTCATCCCTTTCTCGTACTCATTCTTACTACCTAGATAAAGTAAGATATCTTTAGAATACATGGACGAGGTTATCTTAGGAAAAAGAGCATAAAACCAAACATAAAAATGCTGATCAGAACAACACATAAACACACTCTCAAATATTGAACTCATTCTAGGGTACTACTAACCCTATCCCTAACAAGCTGACCCCAATCAAGGCCTAGGTGTTCGCTCAACCTAGCTATGATACCAAGTGTGACGATCGTCCTTTCTTACACCTAAAGACGACACTTAATACATCCTCGGTATTCATGTGTTGATTATCTAAGTGTCTGAAAGACCGGTCATGGGGTAAAGAAAATAAAAGACAAAGGAAACAAATACAAATTGTTCTAACGAATGACAGAGTTACATATACATTATCACAGAATGGTATATACGGTTACTCCCAAATGTTACATCAAAGTTACAACAAGTACTATTCCCAAAAAGGACAGCTATATCATCCTACCTAAATTACTAATACATAATGTATAGTCACAGCGGAAATAAACATAACTACTAGATACATTGAAAGCTTCAGCTCCATACTGCTTCACAAAATGCTCCAAAGAAACTTGACTACTTGACTACTCATAAAAATTTGAGTACCCAAGAGTTTAGGGGAAAGAAATAAAACTCCGAGTCAAACATGGGTCTGGTGTGAGTAAAGCATAAGTCTAACTTTACAAAAACCTTCAAATCTAAGGTATCTCGTAAGACCACGTTGCACATAAACACGGACGGGTTTATAACCTATGATAACCAAAACATTTTTATATAAAACCTTTGGATATTATCATAATGTTTAGGTTTAAAATAAATATAGAATCATAGCCGAAATTGTTACATTATTAAATTCCAGCATAATGGGTATATAATCCGGTCCAAAGGCTCATATTGGAAAATGGATCCCAATAGTGACAAGTAAGGGACTACCTTCAGTATAGTACACCTCTAAATAAAATGTACCTGGGGTCGGACCCTGAACTTGGCCTACCCCTACTAATACAGAACCGGCCTACCTCTGAACTTGGATAGTATCAAATATGATCACCCCTTGGTTGCAATCAACAACCATAAAAGGATCCTGAAGCATACATAAACCAAAGATATTGCTCTAGATTTAGCGATGATCATACCCTAATAGGCGCGACCGACATAGCCCTGCTATATCTACCCTGTTTTAGCCACCTTCAGGTTGTGAGGCTTAAGGCTACACATTTACCATTTCTCCTAACATACCATCTTGGAATGCTAACATTGTGCTCTAGGCATCCAATGTAATGATAACATTCATCCATACAAGTTGTTTCGGGATCGAACAAACATTCGACATTTACTATCTTCCATTTTAGCTCAAGAAGGATAGTACAGCTCCATAGCATACTTCATAACGATCCATCATGAACGTTATTATTTTGGAGTGGTTCGAATAAATCATACTTATTCGAAACCGGTGTCTCCAAACTAAGCGGTAATTTTTAGCTAACTCGGTTCTGGTTTTTTTGGAAGTGTACAACCAGTATTCGAGTCCTTATCGGCGATCTCGAATATACACAACATACTTCCTGAGTTAAAATAGGTCAAGTGATAAATAGCGGACAATTTGCTACATAGGGTAATTATATAAAATTCGCATATGGATAACCATATACTTAATTTAAACATGACCCATTGATAGCAATTAACCCTCCCATATCTACAACTTTTCTGATATTTCGATCTTACTCTATCCCTCACCTAAAAATAAATTCTAGATCTCCCAAATAGAGGATCAGCCTACTCATCGGCTTTTAGTGCTTACTATAGGATGACTTTCTTCCCATAAATGTATCAGCATATTAGCATTGGTTTCATATTTAATTGAGGTTACTTAAGGGTAATCGACAAAGAAATCCCTTGATTTAAATAATTTTGAAAAAGAAAGACAGTCTTAAAACAAAACCGATATTTTTGAAACAAAATGATTTTTAAATTAAAACCCTTATTTATTAATTAAATTAAACCTTTATTTAATAACAATTAAAACTTAATCAAGTCCTAATTAACGTCTTAATTAAATTTAATAAATCAGTAATTAATTAATAATTAATTAAATCCCTTTTTATAAATAATGAATTAATAATTAATCTTTAATAAATAATTAAAAATAATTAACCCTTGATTATTATTAAATAATAATTAACTTTAGTTAATTAACTAATTAAAATTAATTCATTGATTAACACTTAAGTATTAATTACTTTTATTAACTAATGATTAAGTACTAATTACTTAGTTAATTAATTAATCATTTGTTAAATAAATAATTAATTAAAGAATAATTATCTTTTTAATTATTTAATATAAGTTTTAAAACATTTTCCAAAAAGATTTCTAAGTGAAAGCATTTTTAGATTTCGAAAAAAGTTCGTTTTCACGAATTGCACTTATAGCGGCTATCGCCATACGACCTGAAACTTCCAAACTTGAAATTTGTTTTCTAAGTCTTCTTTGAAATTTTAACTTTTGGAAATATTACTACTTTATAAACATAAAGATGTCTTTGAAAACTAAACAACTTTTAAACTTAAATATATTTTTAAATTTAAGACCAAAATTCAAACCTTTCAAAAAGGGATTTCATAAGTCGCTTAAGTTAGCAAAATTGCTAACTTTATTAGCATGAACAACATATACCAAGATCATAACCAATATCACAACCACATCACAACAACATAATTCCAAACATGAGCAAGAACATACCTTACTAATTTACTAAACTTAACTTTCAATTTCAAGTTTATACAACACCACATGCAAGCATACTTATATACAACCAAATCAACACCATTTCCAAGTATACTTATACATAACCAATTCAACATCATAACTACTCAACCAAGCATCATATTTAATTAACAAATATACAACATTTATAATGTTACTAACTTTGAATAGAAGGGCAAGCTTTACTCACCGAAAGTGGACTAAACTAAAGCAACATCCTCTAGGATTTGTATACGACTTAGATCTTTGGGTTTGCTCTTGGAAAAATGAAATCTTGTGAGCTTAAGGGTGGAAAATTGGCTTGGCCTAGGGGCTATTATGCTCGGCCTTGATTGAATACGATGTACATGGACTTGTCTTATAAGGAGAAGTGATGAATTGGAAGAAAGAAGTTTAAAACAAGGTTTTAGATTTATAAAAGTGAATGAAAACTAGATTTTTAAAGTTGAGAATCTAATTTGGAGGCATGGTAGTATACATAAAAGCTTTAGGAGGAAACTTATAAAATAGAAATGAATGCAAAGTGATGGCAATGTTAGAAAAATGCTTTATATACTAAGTGCATAAATCAAATTACTAAACTAGCCTTAGGGTACATACCCTCCACTAAAACTTTGCAGCCTCACCACCCTTGTCTCCTTCCCTCCCCACATTTTCCCCTTGTCCCCTTTCAATTTTCTAAGACAACATGATTTAACACCTTAGTACTAAATGTTTTTGAGAGAAATGACCTTCTATGCCTTCTTTTCCACTTTATTTTTGAATTTACATAATATGTCACATCATATTTTATTATATTTCTTAAGTAAATATGTATATATAATTTAAAATATATTCTAACCTATTTTTAATGCGTGAATATGTTAATTCAAATGTACACAACGTTTTCCGATAATTTTAGACATCGAAAAGCCGAAAATTCGAAAAATGTCATACCACCTGCTAAGTGACATGTGAACGTTAGTATTCAAATAGTTTGACATTAATCGTTGATCAAATTTACACCTAAAGAGTCACACAACCAAAACGTCGACTACTCCTTAGACCAAATGATTTAATTAACTTGTAATTGTTATAACTAATTAAATAAATATTTATGAAATATTAATTATAAAATTTTATGTTGATTTGATAAATGATAGTAATAAATATGTTTATAACAGTTATAAATATATTAATCTGTATATGATATCGATACACGTTTAAATTGGATTTAAAAGTGAATAATATTATTCACGCTGAAATTGGATTTAAAGCCCATATGTGCGAGAGAATTTTCGACCATGAATGGACCAGGTAGGGGTGGCCATGTGGTGGATAATAGGCTAGGGTTTTGATTGGATTAGAGGAAAAGAATGGGTAAGAGAGAAATGTGGATCTTGATCCTAGCTTATCTCTCCAGTCTCTCCTTTATAAATTTATCACGGCCCTTATTCTTTTGCTAATTTTTAAAGCCCCTATCTACCTCTCTTCTGGCTATAATACATCCTCACCCCCCTCCTATATTTCTACGTTTAAATCAAATTAAAACGATTTTTATTCGATAGCTGGTGGTCATCAGTTTATAAGTTAGCACCTTACTAAATAGGAACCTTGTTCAAGTGGTCAGTCTATTTGTTTCAACGTGCACTAACTGGCTTTGGAGATAAGGTAATTTTTCGATATACAACTATAAATATTAATGTTTAGATAATTTATATATCATATATTGTTTTGTTAGTTGGATGACAATTCTAGTATATCGATATATCATCACAATTAGAATGGTTGTTTTTCATATGCTTATATAATTTAAAAAAAAACATATACATGCCTTGATACTCACAGCTCAAGATTAAAACAATTATTATTTTTTATTTAAATTAAGTTAATATACATTATCTAAATAACCTAAACTTTATAATTTCAATACTAAACATTACACTATACAAAATATGTTTTAAAAATTACATATAAATGGTTTTATACCTAAAATATTTTTCGGCATAAAAATATAAAATTTTAACATATATATAAATATTATTTAATTCAAATAACTTAAATAAACCTATAAAATAAATAAATATATCATAAAATATAATTTAAATTTTATAAGATCATTTTCACACCTGATAAACTTTCGGCTATAACACACACACACACACACACACACACATATATATATATATATATTAAATATTAATATAAATGCCAAAATTAAAATTAAAATTTACAACTGATATTATATTATAAAATATATACTAAAATATTCAAATGCTAAAATATCATCTAGCTTTTTTTATAAAATATTAAAACACAAAATTATAATTTCAAAAACATAATTTTTATAGATAATATTATTGTTTATTTTCGATCAGAAATTTAAATTAAGTAATTAAAAAATATTTGCAGTGAGTATTATTAGGTAAGTGTGTGTGTGTTGTATATATTTCATTCGCATATATTTATACATATGCGTTTATTTATTATTAAACTTTTTATAAGAATATATATATATATATATTATATGTATATAAAAATTTCATTTTGTTTTCAGTTTTACAAAAAAAAATTATAATATATTTTAACTATTTTTCATATACATAGTTATATTTTTTTTTAAATTCCATATATATATAATTATTCAAAATAATATACATACATATACGTATACATACACACACACACACACAGATATATATATATATATATATAATATATAATATTTTGTATACATAAGTTAAAGCATATAAGCATACATTTGGATGATATATTTGTATACTATATGAGCTACTATGTCTCTTGTGGTGTAAATCCTAAAACTTATACAAAACATGTTAAACCTTGCACGTATTGCTACGTGACACATGAACACACATATATATGTATATATGATACATGTGTGTATATATTATAATATTGATTACATAATATAAAACCCTATTATAAATATAAATAAAATAATGTTTTATTTAAAAGAAAAATAGAAATGTTCTAAATAAATTAGACTTCATAGGCCCAATAAAGATTCAAAATGCTAAAAAAAATTGAAATTCACTCATTTCTTTCGCTGCGGGCTGATCCAGTTCCAACACACCTTTCTACTTGGGTCACTCCATGGAAAAACTCGAAGCCACCCCATAGAAAACCCAAAGCAACTACATCCCTAGCCTTGAGCCGCTCCAACACCCCACTTCCCATTCCTTGTCCGGGTACTGGACCGAAGAAAGGCCACCCCTGTCTCGAAGCAAGAACCAAAGTACTACACACTACCTCCTGAACAGGAACTTCTGATAGCCCCTAACCAGAGTGCCACCGGACATCATTTGTTATATGGTCCTCCCAATGCCGACTCGACGTGAAGCCCGTGCAAGGATTCCTGATCGGCCATCGAAGAAATGCTATCGAACATAAATGATGTAGTTTCTCCAAACTCCAATTTTGCATTGATTTCACTACACACTCCATTCTTTGGTACGTGTGTCTTCTGTATGCATCAATACCACTCTTATCATCATAAAGCCTATCGGTCGAAGTCCGGTTCTACAATCCTAACCTCTAGTTCGCTTTAATGAGCGTTTTCAACTATTCAAGCTTACACAACAAACATCACACACATATCAATCAATATTCAAACATGCAAAACATACAACAAATCATGGACATCATAATATAACATATCTACTACATTGCCTAACAATCACACATCCAAATAACATGATTAGAACACCAAAAATTACTTTATTCATGTTTTCACTGCAAGTTGGGTTTTAAAAAGGCATTAAAACATAATTTTGATATTAAAAACGAGTCAACAACATGCTAAAACCTATGAATACATATATAGTAAGGTGTGAGATGATAAATCACTAGCCAAACATGTAAAAATCCAAGTTTTGTACACAAATCGAAGTGAATCCAAGAATGAACAGCCAAGCCCCAATTTCTCTTCTTCGAAAATCTAGATTTGAAGATCTCTATCTAATCTTCTTGCTAATTGTAACGACCCGGTATTTCGAACCATTCGCATCCGCACATATCGGACTTGAATTGCTCAAAACAACAGATTGTTAATTTTATATTTGGCAAAACTCAGCATATACGGTAAATAAATCAATCATAAAATCACAGACACAGAGTATTACAACAATAAGCAGTGGAAAGAGATAAATAGTAGTTCATGAAGCTACTATATAAAACATCAGAGTTTAAAGTAACATACAACAGAATATCTCAAATACAGAGTAGTCTCGAATACAAACAGATGCCAAGTCTGAACAAAACAATTGGATAGCTGAAAGCTGAATAGATATAGATGGATCTTAAAGCAAAGCTCCACAAGTGAGTCTCAAATGCTGTGACACTCAGTCTGACCCGAGCGTAAAGAAAAACACAAAACACTCGAGTTAGGATTAACATTCTTATACCAATAAATTCAACTCAAGTGAAATATCAACTGAAATACAAGTAACTTAAAGGATGTTTGGGATTCCCATCCTCTAAGGATCCGTGGAACTATCTACTATGTAATAATACACGCTATTATAATATGTCTATAGTAAAGTAAAATATTAAAATAGCGTTAAGGCGTTACCAATACCCCCCTTAACACATTTTTATAATGTCGTAGTCTATACAGATACTGTAAACTCCACCGCAGGTGGGCTATCAGGGAGCACTCCATAGGTACGACACAAAACAAACTCGTAGAAGGCGCGATATGGCATGTGACACGGCACTCGAGGCAATGCCAGGGTAGATATACCATTTGCACTCCCCGACTGGTGGTAATGCATAGCAACTACTACTGCCCACCTCGTGACGCACTCCCAAATCAAAGGGTGCACCCAATCAATCACAAAAGCAATAGAATCGTATCGAAGAAATGTGTCCGATAGGAGGAATGACCTCACTTGGCCTGGTATAGCTCCTGTTTAAGCCACATCAAGCTGACTCACGGGAGTCAGGGCTACGTAAATACCATATAGAATCTCCACCAAACCATCCTACTTCATTCTTGAATCTCCACCACGTACACAGTTGTTAAAGTGGTTTTCGAAATTGGCAGAGAGTATGACAATATCCGATCCCGGTCTCTTTGACAACCAATCATTATTATAAAACCGTGGTCATTTCAAAATATCATACTTCAAAACCAAAATATCATATCCATTTCAAAACCATATCAAATCTGATATCATTATTCCCTTAAAATATATTCATTTCAAAATCATAGTACTTTCCAAAATTATAACTCTTTCGAAATTATAAAAACTTCGAAACCATAACACTTTGGAAATCATAACACTTTGGAAATCATAATACCTTCTACTTAAACAGTTTAGATATAGAAAATAATACATATAATAAAATAGTTTATAAAATAAATAGTTTATAAAATAAAATGGTTTATATAATAAAATAATTAGTATATATAAAAATAGTTTATATTAAAATAATTTATAAAGTAAAACATTTATATATATATATTAAAATACTTATATAATAAAACAGTTTCCCAATTTTCACATATCAATTCAAATCAACTCAAATTCCAAAATCCCATTTAAATCAAATCTCAGTTCTTCCATTTCAATTCGATTCAAATCTCAATAAACCATTTATATCAATTTCAAATATAGATTTGAACTACGAAAATACCATTTAGATTTCAATAGATTTTAAGGTTTAAATATTCAAACATTTTCAAAACTAAATTTGATAAATTCGTTTATATCTCAATTTAACTTCATTATTATTTGTTTTGAAATATTCACTTGATAAAATCCAATATCATTTAAATAAACCTCAAATTACAAATAAACTAAATCTCAAATTCAATGGGTTCCAAATCGATTTTTTTTATTGAATAAAAATTCTTAAACAAATACAAATACAAATTTCAAATCAACTTCAAATTTATCTTTCCAACCTGAATTTATGAATTTATTATAAAATCTATTTAAAATAAAATTTTAAATAAATACTTAAACATATTATATATTAATTAAATCAAAATTTTATTATATTAAATCTTATCATTAAATTTATATTATATTAAAACTTATTTTTATATATTTTTTAAAATAGTAAAATTATAGGTAAATTTCAAAATTTATAATTTCAAAACTAACTTATATATTTAAATTTCCCAAAACATATAAATTTAAAAAAAATCAAGAATTTTAAACATATATAAAATAACATTTATATATATATTATTTTAAAATCAATATTTATATAAAC
This sequence comes from Allium fistulosum, assembly GCA_030737815.1. NCBI lineage: Eukaryota > Viridiplantae > Streptophyta > Magnoliopsida > Asparagales > Amaryllidaceae > Allium > Allium fistulosum. The sequence continues at coordinate 780,882,227 of CM060907.1, forward strand.
CATATATATTTCCTTTTCAAAACTATGGAAATCATTTCAAAAAATATATATAGACCAACGGTGTCGCTATATAGTTTTCTATCCTATGGTCAAGTGATACGGATATTTATCATTTCAATCCGCAATTTAATTATCTACGGGTATATATCTTTTCAACCCGCAATTCCAAATTCAATGTCAATGAAAATCGCTTGGGTTTATCATTTCAACCCATAACGATTTTCTTCTATTCTCCAAGATCGTTCGAGTATGTATCATTTCAACCCATAAGGAATTCTATACTAATTGGGAACTTACAGAGTGAGAACATATATGATAATAATATAATAATTAGCAACAGGCATATATCATCAATAACATATAAAATATAAATAACAGATCATGGTGTCAGATGTCGTAGGTGAACAGTTACAGATAATGGCATATATATACAGCAGTTAAATAACTAGCAACAACATATTTCAATTGTCATTTCAAATGAAATCAAATTCAATAAATATAAGAATGTTAATCGTGAGTGATTGCTCACCTTTCGAGGCTAGAGAGAGAACAGAATGAGATGAGTTACGAATCCAAGCATGAATTCCAAAGCAAAGCAAGATTGGCACGAATTCGATGAACAGATCTGATAAATAGGAATCGATGAAAACAAGATATATTACATATATATAAATTTCTAAAATCAATTTAAACATATAGTTAAAATAAAATAATATATATATAATTATTCTCAAATCTATATTAAATTTAAATACATATAAAAAATCTCTATATATGTTTGCAACCAAGCCCATATATACTTATATACATATTGTATTTAAAATCACTATTTATTATAAGAATTAATATGATTTCCAATATTATCATATACATAAACTAACATATTATTAAAACTAACCTACATATAAAGCCTTGAAAAATATATTTTCAATACAACATATCTTATGTAAACCATATATATTTACTTTGAAATCAACAATACACATATATAAAATTAATATAAAAGCTGATATATAACTTACCTATAGATAAACCAATATATTAACATATATACAACTCGTATCGAAGTAAATATATTTCTAATGTTTATCAAATTGCATATTAACATTAAAATATTAACATACAAATAAAACATATTATACATATACCTTAAACACACATATATATAAACCTTTGCTTTCAACCATACAAACAGAAAAGGCAAAACAAATATGTGTATATATATAAGCAATGTATATACATCATATTTTAAAACCATACTTAACACAATTTTTTACAACACATAACTAACTTATATATGCAAACAACAAATCACATATGACTTACAAACTTAAAATATATCAACTGACATATTAACTAACAGACTATGCAGACTAACATATATAATTCACAGCATATGTAAACCAACATATTATTGTATATACTACTAATACATATATAAACAACACTATATTGAATTAATGCAAACATATACATATTATTTCTATAACAGATAACATATGCGTACAATAACATATTAATAGACAAAGCAGGCATATACAAATTCCAAAATCAACTACATATATATATATATATACACACATAAGTATATATACCTTAACAAAGAAGAGGAGGAGGGGAATGGTTGATGTGGGGTGACTGGACTTAGGCAGAGCTCGGCATGGGCTGCTCACGGTTGTCGAGTGGGACGATTGCATACGGTGGTGGAGAAGGAAAGCAGGCTTCGGCGCTGCTATTTTGGGTTGCTTGGCAGCATGGCTCGGAAAAGGTGGCAGTTCGATCAGTTCTGGGTCATGCCAAGCGGGTTGGCTATCATGCAGCAAGGTGGAGGGGTAGGGGAGGAAGTGTGCGCGTGAGGTTGGTGAGGACGAGCTGTCGAAGGAAGGAGGGAGAGGCTTGAGTGCTTGGGTTCGGTCTGTGGTGGAATGAAGGCCGAAGGAGATGAGGGGGAGGGAGGAGCTGCTAGCTAAGGGTCGGAGGTGGTAGAGTGATGGAGAATTTGGGATGCGTGCTCTGGTATGGTGGGGAGAGAGAGGAATAGCAGTTAAGGGGAAGGTTGGGAAAGACAGCAGGCTATGGTGAGGAGGGAGAACGAAGGCCAAAACAAATGAAGAGCAATTCTTTATATATATTTTTTGGAACAGAATTGAGAAAAAATGAGAGGAGAGGAAATGGCAATGGAACCGAGCAGCAAGCAGAAGAATAAATATAAAGGGAAAGAAATGGCAACGGTCACACAATGATTCAGCTAAAAATTTTAAAACAATTTATTATTGGGGCCAACGTTGCACGGTTTCAAATTTGAAAAGCAGGGAAATCCCAACAGTCACAAATTTCGGTACCGATACGACGCATAGTTTTATCGTTTCCGTCGCGTATCGGACCTAAAAATACAGAAATAAATATACTACGGAGATCAACACGACGAGACGAACAGAATGGTACACAGATATCAACGATACGACCATCCTATCAAAAGTCGATATTTGGTACCGAAAATGCTGCTAAAACGCCGAAAATAAGATAAACGGAGCAATAGCAGTCCAAATTTGACAAAACAAAATATGATGTCTCACTCAGAAGATGATTTATAAATTTATTATACAAAAATATTCAGGTAAGGAAAACTTTTTTTTATCATCAAGTATTAACTGATTTAAATTTAAATAAAATTACATAAGAAAATAAACTTCCATATTATCTAATGAAAATTTACCATTTACTATATTTAAATAGACGTATTCCAAATATCAAATTTTATTTCAAAATTCAATTATTTAAAATTTCACAAAATTTCAGTTAATTACGTTATTAAAACCGTTAAATTTACGGGTCATTACACTCTCCCCCACTCAAAACTTTCATTCCCAAAAAGGAAGGTGGTAGGAGAATGGATACAACCATAAAGAAAAATATATTTGAGATACAAAATAAAACAGTTAATTTAATACCATATAAATTTCAATTTAAACAAATTAATATTTAACAATTTGGTTTAATCCATTTTTTCAACTAATAAATAGTCATTCCATTTAAAATTGATTTTCTTTCATTTTATCAACAATTCTTTCAAACCAATTCATTTTTAAATTAACTCATTTATTTTATCCATTTATCTTCAGCTAAGTTGATTCCACAAAATTTCAAGTTCACTATTCTTAAGTTCATATTTATCTGCTTAAATAGTCTTCCTTTTTATTTATTTAATTTATTTCACTTAACATATTTTGCAACATATATCACGTGTATACATTTATAACCATATATTATTCAACAAATAAATTTTCCTTTTTATCATTCAATTTATTATCCAACTTATTATCAGTAAATTCCCTTAACAAAATATCATAGTTTATGTTATCTAATTACATTCTAATTACATTTAAACTTTCCAAATAAGTTATATTAATGTTTCTGAGTGTAATTAAACACTATACAAATTTTTTTTATTTACAACATTTATATTAAGCCAGATTTTGGTTTGAACAATTTACTACTTAAGTTTTCTTCTTGTACAACCCTTTATTATACCCTAACATTATAACTTTTTGAATTTTTTAGGCAAGTTATATATATTAGAATACAATTTAGTATTATACAAATAATTTTTTTTATTCAAATTGGACTATTTCAAGTTGGTTAAATTTCATTTATCATTTTAGATATTCCATTTATTCAAAAATTGCACTTTATTTCAATAATTGAAACCATTTCTTAACATAAAACTTAAGATTCAAAAATTTTCCGGTTTCTCTTCCAACTACTTTGGAATAATTATATATATATATTTTATAAATCAACTCATATTCAAGAAATTCAAATCAAATTCTTTTTCCAAATAAAAAGTGTAGCAAAGCTACCAAGTGGTCTCTCCACTCTAAAACTCGAAAATGAATGTCGATGATGATGCAGTCATTATCGAAGTTATTTTCCAGTGACAAACGAAGAGAGTACTGATTTTCTTCATTTAAAATTCCTTGAAAACAATTCCCACTCGAAAATACTTTCAAATAATATATTTTTCAAACATTGAAAACCAAATTTAGAAAAGTACCGGAAATTAAATTCTTAAATCCTTTGATTTAAGTTTTTCCATTTTCAATTTATAAATCAAATTTATAAACCAATTTATCAAATTCATCTCCTTATAACAATAATAGTTAATGGTTTAGAAATGTTGACAAAACAATAAATGATAATCTAGTATTATCATTTCTAACAACCAATTCATTTAACTATCCGCTTTCAGAAAATTATACTTTCATATATATATCTAAAATATAACCATACATAAAATTATTTCATTTACTAATTTTGAAAACAATATTGTATCAGTTTGCTCTGTTCAAGTGTTTTGGAATTCCTATCGATAGTGTTGGCCAAACAAAACGATCGAAGTCCAAAATTCAAACTTAACAACTCAAACAACACAATATAAAACATTTTTATTTTAATTACAAATACACTCCCTTACTTGATGATTCAAAGATGGATTTTAAAATAAGGATAAAGATTTCAATTCAGAGGGACCAATAAATGAGAATTCTAACTAACGAGATAGACTTGAAAGGAAGATAACGTAACTAAACTACAAAAAGGAAGATAAATAGACTTATATTGATCGCGGGCGACCTCAAACGGGTCAACTAAGACTTCAAGAATAAGATCGATGTGGAAATTAAATTTCCCGCTTGAGAGGGAGAAGAATGACTTCACCAAAACATCGGTATAATCCCTGATTATCGGGGTGGATTCAAGATTACAAGGGAATTACCCTAACCGTCTACTAGAGACAATTCGGGCTTTACAAGGAATAACAGCATCATAAATCGAGGATACAGAAATCTCCGGTGAATCAATGCTCGTTGTAAATTAGTTTCACCCCTTTACAAATCATATTAAGGTTGGTGGAATAGAAATGGAGCTATGGGATGCTCCAGTATCAAGAAGAACACGAACAGGAAAGGAAAAGAATGGATTTTAGAACAAGGTAGGGTTTCAAAGTTCGAAAGAAATCCGAATCAAAGAGGAAGAAATTCAAGCTCGAACGAAGGTGATTCTGTAATTAAATTTACTCTATATGCTAAGTTTTGCCTAAACCAGAGCTCTGATACCAACTGTAACGACCTGGTATTTCGAACCATTCGCACCCGCACATGTCGGACTTGAATTGCTCAAAACAACAGATTGTTAATTTTATATTTGGCAAAACTCAGCATATACGATAAAAAAATCAATCACAGACACAGAGTATTACAACAATAAGCAGCGGAAATAGATAAATAGTAGTTCATGAAGCAACTATATAAAACATCAGAGTTTAAAGTAAAATACAATAGAATATCTCAAATACAGAGTAGTCTCGAATACAAACAGATGCCAAGTCTAAACAAAACAACTGGATAGCTAAAAGCTGAATAGATATAGGTGGATCTTCAAGCAAAGCTCCAAAGCTCCACAGGTGAGTCTCAAATGTTGTGACACTCAATCTGACCCAAGCGTAAAGCAAAACACAAAACACTCGAGTCGGGATTAACATTCTTATACCAATAAATTCAACTCAAGTGAAATACAAGTAACTTAAATGATGTTTGGGATTCCCATCCTCTAAGGATCCATGGAACTATCTACTATGTAGTAATATACGCTATTATAATATGTCTATAGTAAAGTAAAATATTAAAATAGCGTCAAGGCGTTACCCATATCCCCCTTAACACATTTTTATAATGTCGTAGTCTATACAGATACTGTAAACTCCACCCGCAGGTGGGCTATCAGGGAGCACACCATAGGTACGACACAAAACAAACTCGTAGAAGGCACGATAGGCATGTGACACGGCACTCAAGGCAATGCCAGGGTAGATATACCATTTGCACTCCCGGACTGGTGGTAACGCATAGCAGCTACTACCGCCCACCTCGTGACACACTCCCAATCAAAGGGTGCACCCAATCAATCACAAAAGCAATAGAATGGTATCGAAGAAATGTGTCCGATAGGAAGAATGACCTCACTTGGCCCGGTATAGCTCCTGTTTTAGCCACATCAAGCTGATTCATGGGAGTTAGGGCTACGTAAATACCATATAGAATCGCCACCAAACCATCCTACTTCATTCTGGAATCTCCACCACGTACACAGTTGTTAAAGTGGTTTTCGATATTGGCAGAGAGTATGACAATATCTGATCTCGGTATCTTTAACAACCAATCATTATTATAACACCGTGGTCATGTCAAAATATCATACTTCAAAACCAAAATATCATATCCATTTCAAAACCATATCAAATCTGATATCATTATTCCCTTAAAATATATTCATTTCAAAATCATAGTACTTTCCAAAATTATAACTCTTTCGAAATTATAAAAACTTCGAAACCATAACACTTTGGAAATCATGACACTTTGGAAATCATAATACTTTCTACTTAAACAGTTTAGATATAGAAAATAATACATATAATAAAATAGTTTATAAAATAAATAGTTTATAAAATAAATAGTTTATAAAATAAATAGTTTATATAATAAAATGGTTTATATAATAAAATAATTAGTATATATAAAAATAGTTTATATTAAAATAAGTGGAAATTAGCCACAAGGGCCTCTTTAGCAAGTGGAATTAGTTTCTATGACACACAACTGAAATAATTACTTTCAAGGACAAAACGTAAAATAATTAGTTTCTAAGGCCTAAAAAGCTATGAAATTATGTCCTTGAAAGTAATTGGACTGCTGACTTTGTCCTTGAAAGTAATTATTCTGCTGATTTTGGCCTTGAAAGTAATTTCTTTGAATGTGGGTCCTAGAAACTAATTGGACTGCAAAGTTTGTCCTTCTGGTGAAATGCCCCTTAAAATAATTTATAAAGTAAAACATTTTTATACATATTAAAATACTTATATAATAAAACAGTTTCCCAATTTTCACATATCAATTCAAATCAACTCAAATTCCAAAATCCCATTTAAATCAAATCTCAGTTCTTTCATTTCAATTCGATTCATATCTCAATAAACCATTTATATCAATTTCAAATATAGATTTGAAGTACGAAAATACCATTTCGATTTCAATAGATTTTAAGGTTTGAATATTCAAACATTTTCAAAACTAAATTTGATAAATTCGTTTATATCTCAATTTAACTTCATTATTATTTAGTTTTGAAATATTCACTTAATAAAATCCAATATAATTTAAATAAATCTCAAATTCAATAGGTTCCAAATCGATTTTTTTATTGAATAAAAATTCTTAAACAAATACAAATACAAATTTCAAATCAACTTCAAATTTATCTTTCCAACCTCAATTTATGAATTTATTATAAAATCTATATAAAATAAAATTTTAAATAAATACTTAAACTTATTATATATTAATTAAATCAAACTTTTATTAAATTAAATCTTATCATTAAATTTGTATTATATTAAAACTTATTTTTATATATTTTTTTAAAATAGTAAAATTATAGGTAAAATCTCAAAATTTATAATTTCAAAACTAACTTATATATTTAAATTTCCTAAAACATATAAATTTAAAAAAATCAAGAATTTTAAACATATATAAAATAACATTTATATATATATATTATTTTAAAATCAATATTTATATAAAACCATATATATTTCCTTTTCAAAACTATGAAAATTATTTCAAAAAATATATATAGACCAACGGTGTCTATATATAGTTTTCTATCCTATGGTCAAGTGATACAGATTTTTATCATTTTAATCCGCAATTTAATTATCTATGGGTATATATCTTTTCAACCCGCAATCCCCAATTCAATGTCAATGAAAATCGCTTGGGTTTATCATTTCAACCCATAACGATTTTCTCATATTCTACAAGATCGTTCGGGTATGTATCATTTCAACCCATAGGGAATTCTATACTAACTGGGAACTTGCAGAGTGAGAACATATATGATAACACTAGTACAAAAAGTGCATATTGCTTCGTCTCAGTTGCATCGGTTGAAGTAAAAACTGATGCAAATAGAACTATTTGCATCAGTTCTATCTTAATAACCGATGCAATTGGTACGTGAAAAGCAATAGGTAATAAAAAATCAAATTTGCATCGGTTATTAAGATAGAACTGATGCAAATAGTTTTAGTTGCATCGGTTTTAAAATCAACCGATGCAACTACATGTTGATGGCAAAGGTATGAAATTTAGGTGGGAAATAATGAAAAATTGGCTCCAAAGCTACTACTTTGGACAAACGTACTTCTTCCTCCTCAATAACCCACTCCGAAAAAAAATTCTTCTCCTCATTGTTTAAACAAAGGACGGTAACTAAAAGAGAGGGTTAACAAATTCTGGAAATCTAAACAAAGCAAGAAACTGGTAAATCTCAAATTGCAAATTCATTCAAACCTAAAGCTATTGGAGCCATCACAGTTTAGAGTAGTGATGTGGCGGAGGTTGAGCTGCGTGGTCGAAGGTGTGGGCGTTGGTGGTGGTTGCATTCAGGTGATGGCGGGCTAGGCTAGGCGTCCGTTGGTGATGCAATTATTTAGCGCTGCTATTTAATTAAGGATTTAAGGTGAGTAATTTCTCACAAATCTATCTCTAAATTTGTGAATTTGGTTTCTAGGTGAATTGTTACTGTAATTGCTTGGACTTGATTGTTAAATTGTGTGTGTTGTTTGAAGATTTTGTAGCATTGAATTGAATGCGTCCTTGCCCTTACTTTGAAATTGATACACATTTTCTTATTAGCTTTGGTTCACTGCATGCTAAAAAGAAATGTCCCTGTAACTTTAAGATGCTTAGCCTCTAAGAAGCTATACATTCTGTTATGTAAGAAATGTATCTGAATTGTAGTGGGAATCTTAATCGATGCTTGCTTAAAAAAAGCGTGATAATCTAACAGTGTATAATATTATGTCAAAATTTTATGCTGTATAATTTTTCCTAAAATATAATTGTTATTAAGTAAGAGTAAATGTAATCATGGAGTATAATATTCTTTTTGTTTGCAGGAACATACTGCTGCTTCTAAATTGCAGTAGGAGGTTTCTAAGATCACTTCCACTTAAAATGAACGGTACTTATTCTCATATTCTGATATTCTCAAATGTTAAAAAAATGTTTCAAACACCATCTTAAAATGTATGTTACTTAAATTTAAACGGAAGTGAGACTAACAATTAATTAAATTTCACAAAATAAAATATAAAATGGTAAATTTAATGTTCGGTTGTTTTGATATTTTGTTACTCTTAAACTTGCAATACAACTAGCATGGTATACTGCACTTCTCATGGCCTGTAGGCCCTTTTTTCATAAAATTATTACAAAAAGCGTATGCTCAATCTTAACGTTCCACCTCTTTGCAGCATGCATGGCTCCATCTTCACATTTCGCAGATTGATCCCCCACTAAAATACCACGCTCATTGAGACACTGATCAAAATATTTAGACCCAATTTGATTTGCCCTTTTTAGTTTTATGTTTGCATAAAAAAACGTACCCACGATGCATGTATTTTAAAAAACAATTTATTTAGAAAATGGACATAACATATAAAATAGAAAACAATTTATCTTATTTTTTCGTGTTTTGATAAATAACAAAAAAATGAAAAACAATCCATCTCCTCCGCCGTCCATTCATACCCGGTCGTTCCTCCATCGTCGCTGCAATAGTCTAAAACTTTATATTTCTTTTTCGTTATGCTCGTAATGAAAAAAGAAAAACATAAAATAAAACCAAAACAGGCCCTATTTTCTATTTTCAGCAATCTACTACAAGTATCATGGCCTAACACATAGCCTAAGCATAAGTCCATCATCGTTGAATTCCTGTGTATCATTGTGCATATATTCTCGGTGTACATTAACATGTTCAAAATCCTCAACCATATTAGTTAACCAGAACTGCACACATGCTCGTTACATCATACATTTCCTTGTATTAGATTGCAAGAGACAATATGCATGTCCATATCACCTTATTTACAAATGACTTTACTGTGTACTTTCAAATTGTTGTCCCTACCGGCTTCTTTTATATTTATTATACATTTGTTGCTTATATTAATATATGTTGCCACGTAGTTGTCTATGTACCCATCCCATGAATTATTAAACTTTGTTTTTTTGGCTATCATGTAATTCCTTGGCTTTCAGATTGCAGTGAATATTGCGTGGTTGATCTCAATAGTTCGTTGTTCGCACTCATAATAATCCGAGAACATTGGGGTTGGTCAGTTCGAGGAGGAGATTGTGGAGGAGGTTGAGGTATTTGTAAAGATGGATCCTAGTTTTTCATGATTTTATTAAACTCATTGATGTCACTTGCCTGTTTTTTTGATTTAATCATCAAATTTTTAACTAAATTATAATTGCTCATGCATACCATGATTTTAACATTTTTGCTTCCATTAAAAAAGATATGATTTTTACTTTCAGTCCAAAAGCACCCACTATCTGTTCCATGTTTATTGCACTTTAACAAGTATGGGATGTCCCTTTAACAAGTATGTTGAAGGTCTTATTGGTTAGGATGTCAACAGAATGCTTGCAATATCCAGAATGGTCAGTTCAATACCAAAATTTTCTCCACTTTTTGTTAAAGCGTATACGTAATCATATTTGGAACTAAAAGGAATCTGTGTTGAAAAGTATCTATAGAAATGGACATTACAAACATGCATACAACAGTTGAAATGTAGTAAAAACTAAAAAAAATTAAAAATTAACAAGGTTAACGGTGAAAAGGGTGAAAAAGATCATGTTTAAGTCTAAATTATATAATGCTTGACAAATATAAATTCGTATTACACAATGTTTATCTGCAGAACAACAGAGCATCAAAATTAGATATCATACATTCGTATTACACAATGTTTATCTACAGAACAATAGATTATTATTTTTATTCAAAAGTAACTACACTAAAAACTTACAAAATTTTAATAACATAAGTAATGAAAACAATTAGTTCAACTAGCATTTAACCCTTTTATTATTGGTACACCTGATCAATATGGACACCCCCGTTGTAGTTGATTCTTAATTACAAAATGTTTCATTTACTAAAGCAAACACCTGATTAGAACAACATTTACAAATACATAATATATTCATATGTATTCTGCTGTAGGATACTGTAAGGTAAATTGTATTTTTTAATTACTATCCATTTCAAAAAATTTAATGCCAAGTTAAAGTAAAATTAAACTTAAGAATGGTGGTCAAGTATTTGTTAACTTTCAAATATAAAAAAGGAACCACCCTACTCTTTAAGAGCATCCTAGTAGGGTATTTTACGAGTATTAATAATACTCCTGAAGATATTCCAATAGTGTTATCATTGGCTATTACCCCAAATATATTTTTACTTGATACCAGTTAACTTGAAAGAAAACTTATTCGTTCAGAACATCGAGTGGGTCGTTGCGTTTTACTACTACTGTTTTTCTCTCCCTTAGGAAATTCACTTCACTTCTATCATTTACACAAAATTTCTACCATTTTATTGTTCATATATTTTATAAATTTTATACCATACAAGTTTCTGTGCTGGCACATAAAAGCAAACTAAACCAATACCTTCTCAGTACACCAAAATGCACAGCGCTTAAAGTTGCGTTCATAGTCACTGAACTGCATAGTTCAAACAGCGCGTCGAACGTATTTAACAGGGGCGACGGTCTTCCTAACCAGTTCAATGAGCGCAGGAAAATTAAGCCAGTTGAGCTTGACGCGTCGAACGGACCGGATGCGTCAAGCTCAAACTGTCCACCTTTATATAAATTAACTAAAATTGTTTTTTAACCACATTTCACTTGGCTGTATATTATATCATATATTTCAAAAACATAAAGGAAGGTGGTGATTCAGAATTTAAAGATCTTAAATAGTCGATTGTGATATATGAATTTTTGAATAGAAAAAACATAGAAATAGGTAATTCACACTTCAACTTATACAAGAATGTGTTGGGTTGGTGATATTTTTTTCGAACGTTGAAGGCATTGTTAAAGATACTTCTGAATGAATTGTGTTTTACATCATTGTGTGAGCAACTGCAATCTTACATATTTAGAATTTAGTATTTTTAGATTACTACATCTGCTCCATTTGTCTTTGTTGTAGACTTGATGCATTTACTATTGGATTGTCTATTCATGTGAGATTTCTTAATTACAAACTAATTAGCATTAGAAACATTTAATCACCATTAGATAAAATTATCACAATACAATCACAAAAAATCATTTCATTTTCGTTTCTCCTCTCATAGCAAGAAAACAATTAAAAAACGGATTTACAAGCTCTTGTTCTGTATTCTTCTCTGTCCGATTTCATATTTGCATGGAGTGTTTCATCCGTATCATAACTAACAACCTTCAAAATTTATAGGTACAGCTGCTTTGGGTAAATTTGGTTATCGATGGCCTACCTTCAACAGCTATTGGACTCAACAAACAGGACACAAATGTAATGATGGCTAAGTGTGAGAAATATTGTAGAAATGAGAATTGATTTGTAATTTGGCAGCAGTTTTTGGATGTAGGATTGGAGAGGGGTGGTGGAGTGTTGAAGGAGAGAGGTGGGATTGGCGCTTGTTCAGGTGGGTGAAGTGACAGTACCGAAGTGCTGCAGTTTGCTGATGCTGAAGCAGAGAGCAGAGAATGTGGTGGTTGGTTATTATTATAGATGAGGCTGATGGAAAATGGGTTTGCTGTTATGGTTGTTGTTTTATATTGACTGCAGAGGTGGTTTGGGCAGTGGGTAGTTCAGGCAATGGTGATTGGGGGTGGAGTTAAGGCAGTACAAGGCAATGGGTGGATGCAATGATGAACTGGCAACAGAGGAGCAGTTTGTTTCAGGTTGATTTGTGGTGATGGGTTTGGGTTGTCGGAGGTTGATTGAGGTTGCCAACTGGAGATGTTGTTTGTTTTGCAGAGGTTTGGTTATTGATGGTGGATAGAGAAGGGTGACGGTTTGGTTTAGTGGTGTTGCAGTGGTGTGCACTGATGTGCACTAGATATTTGCACAGGTAGATGAAGTATTGACAGTGTAAATGAAGTTTAATATGATATTGCGGAGATGTATACAGATATTTGCAGAGTAGATGTGAAGTTTGTGAAGTCTGCACGTGGTTGATTGTTCAGGTTGCTTGCTGGTGGTTTGTGGAGGGAAGATGGATGGTAGTGCACCTAGTGGTACAACAGTTGTTTGGGAAGGCTGATGTATGTATGCAGTTTGAAGTTGTTGGTTAGAGGTGTGAAGTAGGCAATGATGAGGAAGTAAGGAGCTGTGGCAGTGGTGATTGTTATTTGATGTAACTAGATGGTTGCACAGTTTGATGTATCCACACTTATTTTGTATAGATTATTAACACTGTAATTGATATATGCTTATTTTGGTATTATGTTATTCAGTTTGTATTTTCCATCAAATTTAATTTTGAATGATTGTAATATTGCATGCAATAATTGTTTGTTATAATCAATAATATATATATTGTCTATCTGAGTACTGTAATAATGATTTCTGAGAATGGCTTTTTTGCATCAGGTATAAATAGCTGATGCAATAGAGGGATTAGTTTGCATCGGTTGTTATAAAAAACCGATGCAACATGGGGGCTGTGTCCAAGCAACCAACCATGATATTTTGCATCAGTTGTTAGTAACAACCGATGCAAAAAAGACCTTTTTGCATCGGTTTCAGAACTGATGCAAAAGTGTTAAGCCTGTTGCATCGGTTGCATATGCATCGGTTGTTGAACTGATGCAAAAGGGGGGTAAACAACCGATGCAAATGGCCTGTTTTGTAGTAGTGTAATAATATAATAATCAACAACATGCATATATCATCAATAACTGATAAAATATAAATAACAGATCATGGTGTCAGATGTCGCAGGTGAACAGTTACAGATAATGGCATATATATATAGCAGTTAAATAACTAGCAACAGCATATTTCAATTGTCGTTTCAAATGAAATCAAATTTAATAAATATAAGAACGTTAATCGTGAGTGATTGCTCACCTTTCGAGGCTAGAGAGAGAACAGAACGAGATGAGTTATGAATCCAAGCACGAAATTCCAAAGCAAAGCAAGATTGGCACGAATTCGATGAACAGAGCTGATAAATAAGAATGGATGAGAACAAGATATATTACATATATATAAATTTCTAAAATCAATTTAAACATATAGTTAAAATAAAATAATATATATATATATATATAATTATTCTCAAATCTATATTAAATTTAAATACATATAAAAAAGTCTCTATATGTGTTTGAAACGAAGCCCATATATACTTATATACATACTGTATTTAAAATCACGATTTATTATAAGAATTAATATGAATTCCAATATTATAATATACATAAACTAACATATTATTAAAACTAACCTACATATAAAGCCTTGAAAATATATTTTCAATACAACAGATCTTATGTAAACCATATATATACTTTGAAATCAACAATACACATATATAAAATTAATATAAAAGCTGATATATAACTTACCTATAGATAAACCAATATATAAACATATATACAACTCGTATCGAAGTAAATATATTTCCAATGTTTATCAAATTGCATATTAACATACAAATAAAACATATTATGCCTATACCTTAAACACACACACACACACATATATATAAACCTTTGCTTTCAACCATACAAACAAAAAAGGCAAAACAAATATATGTATATATATATTTAAGCAATGTATATACATCATATTTTAAAACCATACTTAACACAATATTTTACAACACATAACTAACTTATAAATGCAGACAACAAATCACATATGACTTACAAACTTAAAATATATAAACTGACATATTAACTAACAGACTATGCAGACTAACATATATAATTCACAGCATATGTAAACCAACATATTATTGTATATAATACCAATACATAAATAAACAACACATATATTAAATTAACGCAAACATATACATATTATATCTATAACATATAACATATGCGTACAATAACATATTATTAATCAAAGCAGGCATATACATATTCCAAAATCAAATACATATATATATACATAAGTATATATACCTTAACAAAGAAGAGGAGGA
This sequence comes from Allium fistulosum, assembly GCA_030737815.1. Lineage (NCBI taxonomy): Eukaryota > Viridiplantae > Streptophyta > Magnoliopsida > Asparagales > Amaryllidaceae > Allium > Allium fistulosum. The sequence goes on from CM060907.1 coordinate 780,897,359, forward strand.
GGGGAATGGTTGATGTGGGGTGACTGGACTCAGGCAAAGCTCGGCATGGGCTGCGCACGGTTGTCGAGTGGGACGGTTGCATACGGTGGTGGAAAAGGAAAGTAGGCTTCGGCGCTGCGATGGTGGGTTGCTAGGCAGCATGGCTCGGAAAAGGTGGCAGTTCGATTAGTTCTGGGTCATGCCAAGCGGGCTGGCTGTCATGTGGCAAGGTGGAGGGGTAGGGGAGGAAGTGTGCGCGTGAGGCTGGTGAGGGCGAGCTGTCGAAGGAAGGAGGGAGAGGCTTGAGTGCTTGGGTTCAGTCTGTGGTGGGATGAAGGCCGAAGGAGATGAGGGGGAGGGAGGAGCTACTAGCTAAGGATCAGAGGTGGTTGAGTGATGGAGAATTTGGGATGCGTGCTCTGGTATGGTGGGGAGAGAGAGGAATAGTGGTTAAGGGGAAGGTTGGGAAAGACAGCAGGTTATGGTGAGGAGGGAGAACGAAGGCCAAAATAAATGAAGAGCAACTGTTTATATATATTGGAACAAAATTGAGAAACAAAAGAGAGGAGAGGAAATGGCAATGTAACCGAGCAGCAAGCAGAAGAATAAATATAAAGGGAAAGAAATGGCAATGGTCACACAATGATTCTGCTGAAAAATTTAAAGCAATTTATTATTGGGGCCAATGTTGCATGGTTTCAAATTTGAAAGGCAGGGAAATCCCAACAGTCACAAATTTCGGTACCGATACTACGCACAGTTTTATCGTTTCCATCGCGTACTAGACCTCAAAATACAGAAATAAATATACTGCGGAGATCGGCACGATGAGACGAACAGAATGGTATACAGATATCAGCGATACGACCATCCTATCAAAAGTCGATATTCGGTACCGAAAATGCTGCTAAAACGCCGAAAATAAGATAAACGGAGCAATATCAGTCCAAATTTGACAAAACAAAATATGACGTCTCACTCAGAAGATGATTTACAAATTTATTATATAAATATATTCAGGTTTGGAAAAGATTTTATTATCGTCAAGTATTAACTGATTTAAATTTAAATAAAATCACACAAGAAAATAAACTTCCATATTATCTAATGAAAATTTACCATTTACTATGTTCAAATAGACGTATTTCAAATATTAAATTTTATTTCAAAATTCAATTATTTAAAATTTCACAAAATTTCAGTTAATTACGTTATTAAAACCGTTAAAATTTATGGGTCGTTACACTAATATACTCTTAATTTATGATTTAGACTTAATTTGAAGGAGAAAGGCTTTGGTGAAGAAAAGGTTAATGGAGGCTTAGATCTATTTGGAAGATGGAAAATATGATTTAGGTAAGGTTATTTCGACCTCTAATTCCCAATCTCACTAAACCCATTAAGCTACTTCAAAAACTAGCAAACTTCAAATAGTCATATCTCCTAGATAGAAAGTCCAAATCGCTATTGTGAACACTTTAGGAAAGGGAAAGAATCACATCTTCCAATGGAAGTGGTCTCGGGCGGCTTCTATCAAAAGTTATCGTCGTTTCAAGTTTTCATGGGTAAAATCGTCCGATAAAATTTTCAGGGATAAAAAATGTCACTACTCAACATTCTTAAAGTTATAGTGCTATACGACCCAATATGAATTTAAAAAGAATATTTTATGAAATTTCGATGAGGAAAATATGGTTCGTTACACTAGGCCGGATGTAAGGTGATGGGGGGCTGCTTGAGATCAGTCGTGGCCGACTATATTGAAGCCAGGCCAAGGACGGGACATGCTTGAGCCAGCCTTGCCAAGTATGTTGATTACCTAAGGTAGCCTAGAGTGGTATCGGCTGGTGATTGAAGCGATGCTGAGGTAGACGGACCGACTTTGGGTTTGGATGGAAGCAGATCGGCATGAAGGAGTTGATCGTCATCGAACCGGGCTGGAATGGACCGGGAATGGTCGGACTAGTCGTCTTTCATGAGCAGTTTGTGAAGACTGTTTAGAGATAGGGCAGTCAGACCTCATCTTGATGCTTTGCTAAGTAGAATGGTTGGTTTGGAACCAACTTGAGTGTGGACTGGCCTATGAGGGTCGGTCGTAGAATAGATGGGTCGACTAATTGGACCGGACTGTCTTAATCGGTCTGCTAATCACTTACGAGAAAATTTAAGCAAAAACTCTCATTATTTCATTTATTTATACTGCTTCTAGGGGCCTAAATATAATTTGAAATTATTAGTTATTAGTTTCAAATTCTTTTTCGAGAATGGACATGACAAAATAGATGATGTATGCTTTCCTCTCACTATCACATAAAACGCAATTAGTGTAAGAGCAGTTCCCCACTTGCTTATTCTATCCCTTTCCGTTAATCTGTTACGATAGTAAATTTGTACACAAAGACAGTTTAACTCACGATTAATAGTTGAACTCTGTTTGTTGGATATTGGATTAAATACGTATACGTGATAAAAAAATTAGTGTTAAAATCTTCCTTTTAATTCATAATCTTTTCAAAAAATGGTACACACAAAATTTACAATCAAATTGGAAAATGGTGAAATCTATTACACAAACCACAATACTTGAACAAAGCCCGGAAAAAATAAATAAATGGTAAAGATATAAAGTCCATACAACAAAACATGTACCATGAACAATAAGTAATCAAGTTTGGCTCAAACATGAATTAATAGTAAGGGAACTGTACCCGATTTAAATAATAACCAGAACAAATATGAATCTGGGTTCACATAGTCAAGCTAGACCACTACTCGAATTATATGGCTTATTTGTATCTATACCATCAATTGGTTAATGAAAACAACAATAATTATGGAGCGATGTTCCCACGTAAACTTTGCTATTATACATGAAAGAATTCGAATATAACAACATGTTCATTTTCACAATTTTATAACCGTAGGTACCAATAAAACATGATTTAGTTTAACTGAAGGAAAAAAATATTACATTACACATACAATTCTTTTTACTAAAAATAATTAGGATTAACTTGTAATTCTTCTTAATTACATTGTTACATCTTTTCTCACACCCATCAAATTAGAATCTTAAAAGGTAAATAATACAGGAGATTAGTCAAATTATTAGATTTTAATTTGGTTAGGATGAAAAAACCCTAAAAGAAATGGTAAGCATCTTTACAACATGATCCTTTCCAATTTTAAACTATTTAAGTTTTTACCGATAGATAGTAGCTCGAAAATGGAGAAAAAAAAATTGAAATAAATAAATTTATAATTTTTGTTTTCGATTTGTTTTGCCATACATATTTTAGAATTTTATGTCAATGTGAAATTTGGGTTATTTTGTAAAAAAAAAAAACTGCGGTACATAAGTAGTTTAGGTCTTTTTGGGCGTACGGTGAAAATTTTGCCTAAGATCATTTTGCAAACATTTTACATATTTGTCCCGTACAATAATACTTTTGTAAGTAGAGCACTCTACTCACCGTTTTCTTCGAGCGGTTCCCGTTTCAAATTTCACTTTCCTTGTTCTTCACCTCTCTCTCATGGCAGCAACAAGCAATTACAAAGAAGACTTCTTCTCATCTCTAGTTTCAGGCATCAAATCCTATAATGGCAACGACCCTCTTCGACCGTGGTTACAGTATTTCCCAAAAACCCTTTAATATTCCGATTAATCCTTTTTATACTAATTCTGCGTTATTCAATTTGCAGAGGAATTAAAAAGATGAAGCAAAGTTTACCTTCTCATGCACTAAAAGAGAAGCTTCCTCGATTTCTACAGAAATGTGTTGAGACGTTTGAGGCCGATCGAAGATATAAAAATGATTCGAGATATATTCGTGTTTGGCTTCAGTTGGTAAGAACATGTAATAAATTTTCAAGAGTCCTATCTTAGATTCTTTTGTTTTGTGGTTTATTGGTTGTGCAATTAATTAGCTTAGAATTTGAGAAGGGATTGCAAAATTTTCTTGTGTTATTTGATTCTAATTGGTTAGGATTGATTAGAGATTTATATGCTAATGCAACATATATGTATTCATAAGTAGTAGGGAATTGGTTTGCTGGGTTTTTGATGGTTTAAAGTGTACTGGGTGCAAAAGCTGATGCACTTGTACTAGGACGCAAAGATTCTTGTGACCTAAAGAAAATATTTCTAGCCCAATATGTAGCTTTGTCATGTTTCATTTGGTGCCATTGATCTTAGAAGTATTCTGTTACTGTAGTATGTAGTGGTGGGCAGTTTACTTTGTGGTATATAACTTTTAGGTGATAAGAGACATAATTCATTCTTGTGATAGCGTATTGCATAAGTAAATGTAACTTTGTGATGATTTAGGAGTAATGTGGTGTCAAATAACAACAAACACTGGATTTACTTCACGCAATCATTTCTGCTGCCACTTGTTTGTCTTGTCCATAAGTTATTCCATACAAATTCAACAATGCATTCATGTTTACCTAAATTTATGTAAAGTCTCCTCTTGAAGCATTTTGGAGGTTGCGAGAGTCATAAACGATGAAGGACATTGCTGGATATTCACATTTTAGCTTAGAGAGAATCAGTTTTCATTTCATATACTTTAACAATTAGTGATAACTACACCTCTTTAGGCTATCATTAGTTTCAAAGATTAATAAAAGGATATTCAGTATATTTAACAACAAATAATGCTTGTATCTTTGTGTTATTGGTACTAAAACAAATCATACACTGAAAATAATAATATGATTTATGCTGTTCGTCAGCTGCAAACAACCTTGTTTCTATTACATGAGTGTTACAAGATGAATTCTGAAGAGCGTGTGTAAAATTAATGATATACGTAGCAAGATGTTTTCTAAGCAGTAGGCAAAGTATATAAACTATGATACACGTTAGGGACTGTCATCAAAAAAATTGTCGACGTATGTATGGATACACAAAATCTAGAAATTTTAACGATGAACTATAAGTATTAGAAAAAATTTAGATTAAGTAATCGGGTTTCGTGTTTATGTCTTTTTGATTCTTGGTGGAATAATTACTTAAATTATTTTTCCCTGATAATGTATAGATGGATTATGTGGATGATGCAAAGGCGATTCTTAGAAAAATGGAGAAGAACCACATTGGATCAAAACGAGCTGCATTTTATACAGCATACGCTTTATATTATGAGAAGCATAAAAAGTTTCAGGAAGCGGAGAAAATGTTCTGTTTGGGGGTTCAGAAGTACGACATTTTTATCTTTTCAACAGACATGTTGATTTGAATCTACTTTAGCATTAATTGAATCTTAAAGTACATATTTAAATGAAAGAGAGCTATCTGTTTCTCATTATATCATTGAATATTTCAGAATCCACTTTCACCGTATGCTCCTAAAGTTTTCCATTATGGAAAAACTGCTAGTTCTGTATATTAGCCATACTATATTAGTTTTTATTTATATGTCATATAACACACACACGCACACATGTATAACTGTTGTCCTTTTGTTGCACACTCATGCATCCGATGTATAATATAAATGTGTATGTATATTGTAGCTTGTGCTCTTTTTCTTTCCGTTAAAATTAGAGGACTATGTTCACTGAGTTGACAATAGCCTTGCAGAGCCTGCAGATGAATTACAAAAGTCATATGATCAGTTCCTTCATCGGAAGAAGCTACATGAAGAACGTAAAACTAAAGTATTAAATTTGTACCTAATTTTTCTTAATGGTATTTTTTGAATGCTGCAATCTATGTACATGCTTACATAAACATTTTGGTGCAGAAATTAACGCAGTTGGAGAAAAAGATGGTATCAGGCAGTAGAAGACTTGAAAATGGTTTGCCAAGTTTGATTATCATTTTGTTGATTTACCATTTTTCAGCTTTGAGAATCATAAGTGTTCATTCATGTCTGTACTTATATGTGCATCTATTTAATTGCAACATCATATGATACATGTTTCCTTTTTTCCCCTAAAGTTCCAGTAAGAAACCTAGATAGGATCTGAAAACCCTAACTATAACCTGATAAGAAAAAGTATTTATATGGTACTCGATTTTAGGTTCAGAAAATATTACATGTGCATTTATGGATTACATGTGCATGTACAAATTTGATTTCTTTTGTAAATATAGGCTATGTTTTAAGTTTCAGTAAATTACACGTGCACATATGCTTCATTTAACAAATAAAACAAGGAATAAATTTCACGATTGTACAGGGGAGACTTCTAAGGTTTTCTACATACCCACATTCAGTTCCGAAGATCAATCAAACACCGACACCAAACTAAACGATTCAAGATACAACTCCAAAGAAATACCAGCTACAGACGATACTATTGCTGTAAAAAGATTCGTAGGCAAAGCGATAACAGAAAAAACAGAAGCAGAAGATGCTTTACACCACGGGTTAGTTGATCCCACCATCAATATGAAAGAAGCCATGAATGCTATCAGCGACATGTTTAAAGAGCCCTTAGACCTTGAAACAATAGCCAGAAGAAAGTCACGTCAGAGCAAACCAAAAGAAAATCAGAAGGACATCATTCTAAATGTGTACATCGATAGTCCAGTTCCACAGAAGAATCAAAATGAAGCCATGGCAGAAAAACCTTCATTTGGTGCATTCAAGATATGGACAGATGAAGATGATAATGGGGATGATACTAGCAATGACGTGAATACAGAAAAGGCTGAGGATAAAAATAGTGATGATACAGTTATAAGAAATTTTATGGGATCAACCGATGAAGATGATAGCTGTGTCGAGAATGCATGTCATAATGGTTTAGTTGATCCAACTGTTAATATGAAGGAAGCCATGGATGATATAAATGGTATGTTTGGTGAGCCGGGGAATTTGATGAGGACCAGGAGAGGCAAAGAGCAAGAAGGTTTACCAGTGAAAAAGAAAGCAGAGAATCAAGGATTTTGTATATTAGCAGATGATGATTTTGAAGATGATTCAAGCGGAAATGCTTCAGTAAGCGTGTCTCCAAAGAAATTAGGTGGAGGCTGTGATTTGTTTGAACCGACTATATGTACAAGGGAGGCTATGGCTGATATCAATGAAATGTTTGGAAAATCATTGGATTTTTGAGGAAGTGATTGTGATTTGTTGCAGACTGCATGTGTTATTTTGCATCAGATAAGAAACTGAATGTATTTGGTTTGATTATTTGGTTACAGTGTTGTGTAACTGTACTGTAATTTTTTAACAAAGCCAGCGAGCTTTTTGGTGTTGTTATTTGTGTTGCTTATGATTTGTTAACTCGCATTGCGAGTACTTGTAAGAAATGCTGGGCTATGTTGCAGGGTAAGGTATGCATAATACAAAAGTTACGAAAGAGGAAAAAAATTAGACATGACCAGACTGACTGGAAACTTTTCTCTTTGACGTATTTCACAACAGCCTTTGGTGATCAATACGCTGAAGCATTATTAGCTCAGTAGAAACGTATATGTATATTTTGCAGCAGAAGCACGAATACGTTGGACCATATATAACACTCAGCATTTCTATTTACACCATATATTAGATTATTTAACCATTCCATGCATATTTACTGCGTGATATGTAGCCTAGTTGAATGATGTTGTTGCAATGAATTTTATGTAAAGTTGGCCCATCAGCATGATATTCTTTCTTACATATTAATTAGTGTATAGTCCGTGCGTTGCATACGTTAGCGTTGTAAAATATAATATTTAAATGTTGGGTTAAAATTAAAACTTTGTCGTGTAATGCACGATAAATTCAGTGAAACAGGTGAAATATACATTAAAGTTATTATTATTGTTTGCGAGTATAAAAGCACGTCTAGGTGGACCTGCAACTAATCACAATGTGCATATGTGAACTCATCAATGCACTTTGTAGCATTTTTCGAAGCATGTACAAAATTTTGGTTACAAATATAGTAAACGCTTCCTTAATGAATATGTACCCAAATTCATAATTAATTAAATATATTATATTCAATAATTTATTGGCGGTTGGAAATAGGAAGAATTATGGATATGAAATCTCCATAAAATTACTGTCGTGCAGTTAGCAAAAATTAATACCGATGCTAAAAGCGTTTTCATTGTTTTTACATAAGACAATTTCTTTCTATACGTAATCTCAATTTAATATGTCCTTCGGCTATACCCTACACAATTGAATCACAGACTTGACCAAACGTGGGCTGAACAATTAGAGGATAGAATGCGACCTTGACCCAGTCACAAACCCCAACCCATTATATGCTATACAGGCCCGGCCCTTCCCCAAAGCGGTAGAAGCGGTCGCTTAGGGCCCCAAAAAAATTAGGGCACCGAAAAAAAAACGCGAATGAAAAAAAAATTAAATCGCGATGCACAAGCGACAGGCGACTGACAAGGCAAGGCGGCAGCGACTACTCCCTCTCAGCATCATCTCCTTCAAGGCTCCAAATCAATCGAGATGACAACAGAAGGACCTAGGGCACAAAATCAGCATAAGTTACTCTGTTAGTCACTCTAACCTTCCTTACTTTTATGAAAAACAAATGTCAATTTTTTCTTATGGTCACGCGTGCACCAATACTTGTCAAAATTGGCTTTCATGAAGCTACCGAGTGTTCGAAAACTTTTTTTTCCTTTTCTTCTCTTGGGAATGAATGTCTATTGGGTTGAACTTGAACTTGCTATGTGATGACTAACCTGCAGTTTGCTGATTTTCGATGAAAAGGGTCGAAGTTTCCTTTGTATGCGTTTGTGATGTTTTAGGGAATTTCACATCATCACAGGTCACTGCAGTATTTCAATTTTCATTTTGCTCATATCAATTTGCTTTATATGTGGGAGTACTGGCATATCCTATTGTACACTTGGTTCTCTTTGTTAGGACATTATGACATTGGTTTGCATTGAGGTATACTTTTCCGCGTGCAAAAAAAAGAAAAAAAAAGAAGTTTGAGAAAGGCTATTTGATACTTTCGGTCAACAAAATTTCAAAAAACATGAGGTTGCTGCTACTGCAATATGCACTATCACCTAAATATCCTTGCATATAATTTGAATTCTTCTCAGAAAATTTCAAAATCATTTGCATTTATTTTTATTTAAGGGATTTATAATTGCACTAAATAATAACTCAAGCTTTAACGAATCTTCCTATCTAAACATTTAGTTCTCTTTCAATAGTTTCTTTCTTCCAAGCTTCCCTTTTTGAGACAGTGTCTTCAACTTTTATTTGATTTTTAAACACAGTAGAGTATGTAAGAATTGAGAAATATAGTAATATCTATCGCTAAAGTAAGGGTATAGAAGAAATTTTATTATGTAAAAAGAATTTTTTGCTTTAAATTATCAATGGAATTCTTTTTAAATTATAACTAGTAGATTATACATTCATAATTTAAAATGTTTTTGTTATTTTAATAATTATTAATTTACAATATCGTTTAATATTTTATAGTGTTTAGAAACTTGAATTATTAGTACGAATGAAGTTATTTCTTTTTTTCGTCTTCTAGTTACTTTTAAACAATATAGATTATTTTGATGATTTAATTAATGATAGTACATTAGTTTTTGTACAATGGCATTTTTTTCGCTTTTGGCTTTAGGTACCAAAACTCCTTGGACCGGCCCTGATGCTATATGGTCAATTTGTTGGCAAACATGCTGTTTTTATCTAGCACATAAATACATATTCAATATTATCACTGTCATTACAAAGCTGCCTAGTTGGAAAGCGATTTTGATAAATGCAAAAAAATTCACCGGACATGTGTTAAAAGTCAAAACCAATCATTGTTGTGTTTGTCGCTTATTTTTCTACTCAGAGCAACATAGGTCCTACAAACATTATCACGTGTTAAATATAAAAAGAAAAAAGATGACAAAAATGTATCAGTGATGGATATGGGGGGAGTAGGAAAATTCGAGGTTTAGATCCCACAGTTTGTTATCTCAGACCGCTTAGATTTCTCATCATGGTACGTTAATCACATCATAATTCTCATATGCTAAACTAACTATTAGCATATCGACCGAGTCAATGGGTAGTCATTCACCTTGCATTTAACTTATCCTTCATAAAGTAACGGTTATAAAAAGTTTTCCATTTTACCTCTGTAGCACCGATGTCACTTCCTTTGTCATCTGAATGCTCACTTCCAGCATATATATCATCACTACCGAACTCAATTCCAACATCATTGCTAACATCAACATACAGAAAAAATTTGTAATTCTAAGTAATATGAATACATCAACTGATTGAGCATAAAAATATCTTCTACTGAATTCATTTTAGAGAAAAATGGAGTGAAAAGGTGAATATGAGATTTTTTTTGGGTTTATCGGTGAAAATGACGATTATAAAGGGGTAAGATAAAAATTTTGCTTTGCACCGAATAAAGGCTGAATTTATTGAATATGACAGTGATATTAGATATTATCACTGTCACTCCATTTCGTAGTAAATTTGTTTTAATTTGCTTTACATATTATAGTCAATCATCAATGCATTTCCATTTAAAAAACATTAAAGAGTATGGTATGATTGAAAGTATAGGGGCATAAGTTATTTGTTATGTTAAATAAATGAACATGGTTACGAAAATTTATGTCCTGTAAATGCCTAAAGCTTATCCATGTTTTCTACTGCATTCACGTTGAACAATAACAAAGTACAACCATAATTAAATACAAATTTGCTAGAAAATTAAATAAGCGGCAACAGAAGTATGGCTCATACCAAACAATTCTCTGAATGGAAGAATCAAGGGATAGAAATGCACATCTCAAAACTGATATGCGAACAACAACCAGACTAAATCGTACACGATAAGAACATATGGACTTTTAACATTGATTATAGATGCCAACCATCAATGAATATTTAACATTTAACTTTGAATTACTGTAGGATGTGAAATATCAATTTAATGGGTAAGGGTAAACCATATCTTGGGATGAAGTTATCTCTATTGTAGAAAATGTAAAGTACTACAATTTAATTAGTCCCACATCGGCTAAAATATAATAATTCTTATTGAATATAAGCTAAGAGGCAAAAGGATAAATTGTTCTAATAACATCTAGCAATGTTGAGATTGTGCCTTAAAATTTAATTTAGCCTATGAGCGATTTGACGCAAATTGCAATTGCTCAAATAATTTTAATTGCTACAACTACATTGTAAATTCACAGCCCACCCAACCAAGGGTCCAAATATTGCCATGCTTATATTTATAGAGATGTAAAGGGTATTTTGAGAAACTCAGAAAGACACGATTGAATTATATTCATGGAATTCTCATTATTAGTAGTAGAGATGTATAATTTATATTTTAAAGCTTATGTATATTTATAATTGAGTAGAAAACAATTTTATCATTTTTGCTAATATGAATAAGGTATGTTAAAACTGGCATATTTTAATGATTAATTAGATGCATTAACACATATTATTTAACTAATTCTTTTTAATGTGTTAAATTTAAAATTACGTAATTAGTTTAAAGGGGCATTTCACCAGAAGGACAAACTTTACAGTCCAATTAATTTCTAGGACACGCATTTGAAATAATTACTTTCAAGGCCAAAGTCAGCAGAATAATTACTTTCAAGGACAAAGTCAGCTATCCAATTACTTTCAAGGACATAATTTCATAGGTTTTTAGGCCCTAGAAACTAATTATTTTGCGTATTGTCTTTAAAAGTAATTATTTTAGTCGTGAGTCCTAGAAATTAATTTCACTTGCTAAAGAGGCCCTTGTGGCTAATTCCCACTAGTTTAAATATCTAGACTTAAAGGTAAATATTAGAAAAGAAACGAGAAGGATTTTGTATAAATTTTAACGTGGAGTTATTTAAAGTTAAAAACAAAATTTTGTAATGCACCATATCATGAAATTTTGAGATAAACGATTATAATTATTTTATAGATTAACTTTATCATTATTCTATGCACATAATTTAATGTATGTGATCTATATATATCTTTATAGTTGAATGGAAAAAATAATTTTACTATATTTGTGTGTATGTGTGGATGTGTGTGTATAATTTAAATCGGAATGTGTGGCTGAAATCAGAAGGGAATATGGGTGTAGCAAAAATGAGATATAGCCAATCATTGGCCGTATGTGTTTATATATATATATATGTGTGTGTGTGTGTGTGTGAGAGAGAGAGAGATTTATTGAAAGCATAGACACTATTTACTGAGATTATTTAAATAGTTTAAATTTGAGATTTCGTAAGTAATTTAAATACATGGATTTGAATATAAAATATTAGGAAAGAACTGAAGGGAGGTGTCAATAATTGTAGAAATGTTAAAATGTAGGTGCTAGCGTCAAAAATGACCGCCAACACCCAAACAAAGTGAAAGCATCACAAATCCAATAACCAATTCCAAACAGAGTGAAGTAGATGATAAAATATGAAGAATAGAAAATTCAAACAGTAAGGAATGAACACAAGAGGCTGTATAGTGGTTCGACTGACTCTGGCCTGCGTCCACTCCAAAAATTTTCCTCTTATTCATACCGCTAATTACATTTACAATGATTTGAATCCGAGTAATAAAAATGACAGAATGTAGTCAAAAGAGAAGAAGATCCCCAAATGAGCGTCATGCCGCTATATTTATAAGGGGAGACGGACAAATATGCAGCTGAAAATTTGCATGCAGAACCTCCAAACCAGGCCAACCCCGCTTCCCGAAAATAGGCCGCATTGGGCCTACTTTGGTGGATCAGTGTCGATCCTTATAGGGGACCAGTGCCGATCCCCTAATGTGGAGGAGTGAGGCCCGACGATTGGTCATGGGAGTCCTTCATGACATCCTCTTCCCGTTTCCTGAGTTAGTTGCGTAGTTCCCTAAGTGTTTTTTGGAGTAGCCGATTGATCTTTGATGAGTTGATCTACTGAGTTGAGTGTCCATATCCATAGTGATCCGATCTGATCCTCTACCTAGGGAAACTAATCCGATCTGATCTCCTGCCTAGGGGAAGTGTCAATCCATACTTAACCAATTCTGAGATGACATTCGTCTGAATCTGCTTGATTATCTTCCATAACCTTGTTTATAACTGATTTTCGATCCTGATAATCATCTCTTCGGGCTTCCTGCCTTGATAATCACAAAATATGTTTTGCCAAATCCATGGTATCATGGCCTTGCCAAAAGGCGGAATAACATTTGCCTTCCAAAACATACCTTGTAATAGGAAAGTGTGGTTTGAATTGCCATAAGTCCGAAGTCCGAAATCCACCGATAATCGAATATTCCAATCCAAAATCCATTCCTTTGCTAAACCGAATCCACTATCTCGTCGGATCATTATCTCAAATCCTCGATCTCTCCGGATCGTTATCCAAATCTGTGACCTTTCTGGGTCAATATCCAAATTCATAATCATTTGAAATCTTGGAAGTTAGTAAGCCAATCCGTGATCTCTCTAGATCATTATCCAAGTTCATGGTCTTTCCAGACTCTTGCTAAGCCCGATCCACTTGCTCTTCGACGAGGGGACTTAACGACGAGTGAGTTGATCATGTCGCTCTCCAACGAAGCGACTCCCTCCCTATACTCCAGCCCTTTTATGGGGCATATAACAATGTCTTGATCCTCCAGGACCGATCACAGCCTCCCCGAACTCTTGCTGGACCACATTCTGTCACTCTCCAGTAAAGGGGGGACAACAACAAGTAAGCCAATTCTGTCGCTCTCCGACGAAGCAACATCACTTCCTGCACTCTGGTTCAGTGTCCTTGAACGTACCATGATGCCTTGGCCTTCCTAGGCAGATCATGGTCTCTCTGGACCCTTGCTGGGCCCCATCCAGTCACTGTCCGACGAAAGGGGGAACATCAATAAGTAAGTCGATCCTCTCGCTCTCCTGCGAAGCAACTCACTTCTTACACTCCGGTCATCGACTCTCCGATCAGGAACATAACGCGATCAATTCCGTACCGACTTCCTTTCTCCGGTCTCGACTCTCTGGTCAAGGGCTTAATCCATGACTTACGAATCCATTTATTAATTTATTAAATTTAAGTTCTTACAACTAAAAAATAAGAAAAACCAAATATTGCCTCTCCGAGGAAGACGGTTTATCGTCATCTCAGAGCATGCCTAGGGACCGACCTTGATCTCGTACAAGTGTAAGTGACTTAGCAGTTTTATTGTGGAGTTTATTATATATTTAGTTCATGCCATTTCGATCGACAGATGACGATCTGTGACCTTGATCCAAGGCCATTTCCATCGGATGTAGACGGTGTCCGCTCCTGTTCCACTACCACAGCCTGAGTCCTCACGTACTGTGGCAGCCTACCATCCCTTACATGTTCCTCAACCATATCCTGTAACTGCCTGCATTCATCCGTAGTATGCCCATCCAGTTCGTGGAATAGGAAATACTTTTCAGACCTACGTTCCCACTCCATAGGATCCCTCCTTTGCGGTTTTTGATAGGGGAGTTGTCCCCTTGTGTTTAGATAAATTAGTTTCAAGCTTTCCGTCAAATCCAAATAAGTGGAGAACTTCGGTTCATGTTCTTTCCTTTGCCTTTTTGATTAATCATACCCATCGTCCAGCTTCCCTTTTCTCTTATCCTTCTTGGACCCTTCTCCGGATAGTCCTTCACCTCGCACAACATTTACTTCTTATTTTTTGATTCGAGCGTCCTCATGCCGTAGGTACCTCTCAGCTTCGTGGAAAAATTCCTCGAGATCTACTAATGTATCCTGCTCCAATGAAATCTTAAAATATGTATCGTTGACAATCCCAGATACCGCCGCCATTAAGATCATCAATGGATCTGGCCGATCCACCAAAGCAACTGCTGCATTAAACCGCGTCAAGAAACTTCTTAAGGACTCTCCATGTTTCAGTTGAACCATTCTCTAGTTCCCTAAACCAGAGCGCACCTAACTTCGTCAAATAAAGTGGAAAATACCTTGCCATGACTTCCTCCGATGCCCCGAGTACTTACATATGCCGGATATACCTCATCAAGTGTACTGTAGGGTCCAACCGTCCATCGTACACCTCCGGTGTTGGTAATTTAAACTCCAGTGGGTTTTTAGCTTACCTGATAATCGGCGTGAATGAGCTTCATTTGACGTCTTCCAGACTCCTATTGGGTAATCTATCTCTCATTATCCATCGTATCAGCTCAGCCATCCTTTCATTCTCATCCATTGGCGGCCTCCAATCCATATCGTGAGTCAGAGGAATAGGGATTTAAGGCTAAATTAACGCTAGAGAGGGGGGTGAATAGTGTTTAATGGATTATATGAATATTTTTCAAATTCTTTAAGGTTCTACTTGGAATGATGTAATTAGCAATCACAGAATCAAAGTGCAGATAAAAGTAAATGTAGTAAATGTAAAAAGGAAAGAACACACTAGGATTTTATACTGGTTCGGAGTTACCCTGCATCCAGTCCCGCACATTTCCTTATACGGATTTCTTTTTAACTAGTAAATGCAAATACAATCTCGATTTCAAGGCTACTAGACACACCCTCCAAAATCCCGACCTTTGGGTAGAATCACTTGATTTCTAGGCTACAAGCACACCCAATTGATTTTACGGGCTACAATCACACCCACAAGTATAACAGTATGATTTGGTAGATTTTTACAGAGTCAAATCTTCGATTTTGATTGTAATTGATCATATAACTCTTGAATAACACTTTGATCTTCGTTTGATTGAGAGAGATGAGAGAAATCATAGAGTAGATGAAGGAGAATCAAACTAGTGATAATTGAATTTGACTCTGGTTGAATTTTGTCAGAGTTTGGGTATATTTTGATTTAGAAAATGAGAGAGTGTAAAGAGGAAAGATGAATAAGAAAGTAGATGTTAAAAATTCGTTTGGAAGTCTGATATATATAGAGAAACAACGGTCATGTTTATTCGCGAAGAGATACGACGAAAAGATATTTCCATTCAAATTTGAATTTTGAAAATTATAGCCACTATGTCAGCATACATAGATAAAGTATGTTGACATACTTTTCACAAAATTGAAAAGCAGTTTAGAAATATTATTTTGAAAATCCGTTGCTTGGTAAAATAATGTGATACTTTGTAGAATCATCTAAATATAGTTTATACACATTTAATCATAATATAACTTAATATAACTTTATAAAATAATTTTAAAAGATCTAGTAAGAGTATTCAATGTAATGTAAATAATATATATAAAATCAATATAGTTATAAATTATAAGTAAATATCTAAAATCAAAATATAAATATAAAAAATAAACATAAGGAAGATATAAACTGAAATACTAAAAAATATAATAGACTAAAAAATACTTAAAAACTCGATATAATATCTTTATAGACATAAAAGGTTAAGAAATTATTTTGAGTAATATTTTGAATAGATGTTTGGAAAGGTTATTTTGAAAACCATGATATTTGAAAAATATTTAAAATTTATTTGAAATAGAGAGAAAGAGAGATCAAGAAAGTGCTTTAGAGTTTTAACAAAAAAAATTATGACTCTATAACTTATCTTATCTGAAATATCTTGAAATCTTGAAATCTTCAATACTCATGAGTCTTCAATTATCATCATCTTGAATCTACTCTTGATGCTGTACGGTCATCTTAATCAACACCTGTCTAATATCCTGCACTATATACTATATATATCTTGATAAAACATTAGTATTTATATTTTTTATAATGTCCTATAGTTGTTATTATCAAAATCAAAACCTAAGGTACTAATAATCTCCACGTTTTTGATGATGACAACACTCTGTATATAAAATATAATATAACTCTCGTTGTGTTACAAAACTCTCCCTTAATCTATGCTTAGATTTTATATATTTCTCCTCCTTTGTCACCAACAAAAATAACCACCTAAAGCTATAACTCTAACACTAACTCTTACTCTAATTCTAACTCAAACTCCCCCTAAATAAAATACTAATTGATATATATAAGAATTATATATAATGATGATGAGAATGATTGTATAAAAATAATAAGTGATATGTAAAATTAGATAATCATGAAATAATCATAATCAACCTAAATATTCATTAATCATAATCAATCTAAATATTCATCCAATCCAACAAAGTTAATGTCACACACCATTCAAACAAATCCACACAAATCAAACAAATCAAATCCAAACCAAATCTAGTATTATTATTTATATTATTTATATACAATCAAACCTATTTAAACTAGATATTTCGAGGAACTTCAACCTATCCATCAGCGCCAAAGATTGGATCCGCTTTGATAGCATCTCAATATTCATCATCTTTGTTGATGGTACACTCTAGATTGGTGGTTGGTTCTTCTTTGTTCAACGCGGAAATCATCCACCGAATCGTGTCGAAATGCTTTCTTGCTTCTTGACCATTTGTATTTGACTGATCAATTCTAATTGCCTCTGGTTTCTTAGGATGAAATAAAGAATGTTCTTGAATGATTCAAGAGTTTGTTCGAGGTTTTCGATTAGTTTTTGGATAGGATAAGCCATTAATTTTTATTAGAGTTTAGGAATGAAAAAGAGTGAAGGTAAAAACTGAAAATAATGATTTTCTAGAGTGAATAGGTATATATAGGGGTAAAAAGTGGCTTGAAATGAATTAGTGTTTAATCATTATTTTTTTTAATTTAGATTTTTTTAGAAAATTGGCCGTTATTTGTCGACATTGCATATATCGACATATGCAATATATTTTTCAAAACTACTTTATTTTATAATTCTATTGTTTTGGTCTATACTATTATATTTGTATGACTTTTCAAAGATAATTGACAATGTATAACAGCAAGAAATAGAATGTTCATTGATAATAAGAATGCGTACAAGGAATAAAAGAAAGATACATGAGATTCAACATAAACTTAAAACTAGAAAATCCAAATAAAAAGATAGCTTAAACAAACAACTAGAAAGATGTAGACGAAGATGAAGAAGAACCACTAAGTTTGCAGATGATCTTTCCAAAGAATTTATCATTTTTGTTGGAAATTGAGTTAAATCTCTTTGAGAATGATTTCTTAAGCTATCTTTGATTGTGAATGATCTTCTCTTTATTTTTGAGAAGGTCTTTGTTGGACGAACTATGTGGCATATTGATACTTTCCAATGAAGTATCCTCCTCCTATTCTTGTTCTTTTTTTCGACTTCCATTTCCTCTCCTTCTTCTTCCTCTTCCTCCTCTTCTCTTATTTCTTGCTCCTCTTCCCAAGCCAACCTTTCTTTCTTTTCCACCAACGTTTCATAAGGCTTGAAAAAGGATGAAATATGCATAAGTGAAATGTTGGCCTTATCAAATTTTTTCGAGTAATTATTTACTCTCCTTTAAGGTCAGCACCAAAATAATTGAAAACATGAGTAAGATACACACCATGAAATAGTGTATTTTCATGTTAGAAAGATTTTTAGGAAAAAGTTTTGTTGAATCGATGGAAATTTTTATTGATTAAAAAACCGTCGAAAAATAAATATCGTTTTCAAACCGCAAGCGCACGGCGTACAATCGTAGAACGTATGCGAGTACAGGTCAATCCACAAGGAAAGAATCAAATTCCAATATTACTCAATCAAATTAGCCCAAAGCTTTGAAGTGGTTTCAAACTAAGAAAAATTGCAGAAAAAACTAGAGCAAAAGTGAATAAAAGTATGAGATTAAGGAGCAATTTAGAGGCAAATTCACTTCCAATCATTCATATAAATCAACACAAAATTCATTTATAATCTCCCATTAAAATATTAAGTAGAGATGATAGATGTATTTATTATAAGTATGATTTATTTGTGCTATTAATTAGCACAACTTAAACCATCAAACTCTAACACACCATTCAAGCTCACTTATCACTCATGAAAATGACATGAAATTAAAAATAAAATTTATTTTAAGCATGATCTATTTACTATGAATTAGTAACATAGACCATCGAATTTTGATTCTAGTTTGACTTTCATTATTAAAATCACATAGGCAAATGATCAAATAGTTTATGTTATATTGGATTAATTATAGCCTTTTTGAGATGTCAACATAAACTATCAAATTCACTAAAAGAAAAACATAAACCACCGTCTTTCATAATTTCCATTAAGCACAAAAGAGAGATCACAAATAAAATCATTATGTTAATTTTATATGTTTCATGAGAGCTTCATTACCCCTAAACTAAAGAGTTTTAGCCACTCATATTTGAATACATCTTAACATAAAATGATTTCAACATAAAAAAACAAGAAAAATGAGAGCTAATTAAAAGAAAAGAGTGCTAACTACTTGCATGCATTAAAACTAAACTAATTACAAAAATTAAATTTATGCTACTAACATGAAATAAGAGAGCATAAAGTAAATAAGAGAGCATAAAAAAATAGCAATAAAAGAAAGCATAAAAACTGCATGAAAGTAAGAACAAGGCTAAGAAGCCATTAAAGATATATTTTATTTATCATAAATTTAGTGCTACAACTTGCATAAAAAAAGATAATTACATGAAACATAAGGGGTATTTATACATGCTTAAAACCCTAATTCATATTTTAGGGGACTACCAAAAATGCCTTGAGATAGTGTAACCTCCAAGTAATCATTAGGGAATTAATTAGTCTCCACTAACATGCTTTTAAGCCTCCATTAACATGTGCATATGCTTTCAATTATGGACCATTAGTTAGTGGGTATGTGGGCTTCTCCATGTTGCATGAATTCTTTTATTTCTTTTCTTCCTTAGCTTTCAACATATGTGCATGCATACATCCATTAAACCTCTTTATATTTGCACTTCATCCCCTATAAATAAAAATAAAAATGTGCAAATAAATTTTATTAAAATTAAATTATACATAAAATTATCATTTTACCCTCCAAATGAAGATGAATAAATGATGAGTTGAAAACAATTTAAGTTTTGGTTTAAACATGTAAAATACCCTAATATGCTCATTTATTTAAATAAAAGTAGATTGAATATGGAAGTAAAAATATACACTTTTACATGCACGTCAAATACCCCCACACTTATCTTTTTATTCGTCCTCGAATAAACTAAAACTAGGATAAATCTATTTTTCATAGAAAACACGATTGCGTTGAGTGTATGCAATAAACCGTTAAACCTCTAGGTGTCCGTAACAGGACGGGTGTTGTCTCGTGAGGGTTTTCAGTGGATACTACCCACAAAATCCAAATGCGATATGCAAATTATAATGCGGCTACATGATGCAAGTTTTCGGAAATATTTACAGATGAAGAATTTACTTTTAAATTGACAAAAGTAAGTTAAATATATGTTTTGGTTATTATCAAGAAATTTTAGTCCTTTTTACTCATTAAAACTTCTAACAAAATTTAAGTTATCATCACAGTTAGATTCTACTTTGGCTAGTCGTTTCGGTTGAAAACATAGTGCAACTATGAAATGAATCCTTAGTTGATTATCAAAGTTTTGCAAAGTGGCATTTTTTTTAATTACAAGTCAAATCAAATAAGTGAAGATAGTGCTTGGGTTTTAATTGCTTGCTCTCTCTATTTTGAAAAATATTGACATTATTATTATTTACACACCTAACTCAGATAAATCGAGGCCAGATATACCGATCATGCGCTGCCTTTCGGGCTTACGTGATAAGAGTATAGAGCATGGCGAGTGTACACACTTGCGTATGAAAACATGACTCTAGGTGTTTATTATTATTATTTTAATTTTATTTACATACACCTAACTCAGATAAACTAAGGCCCGATATACCAATCATGCACTGCCTTTTAGGCTTACGTGAGAAGGAAACAGAGCGTGGCGAGTGTACACACTTATGTGTGAACACATGACTCTAGGTGTTTCTTATTTTTATGATATATATATATATATATATATCGAGAAGAGAGAGTTATGCAAAATCATCTTAGTACCACTTAACTTAGAAGATCAAAAATGTTATTGTCTTTACTTTAAATTAACCACTCTTTTAAACAAAGATTACAATTAGGATATACTTCATAATTATCACCTATGAACCTTCCTACATACTACTTAAACCATAGTTAATTATAATTAAACTTTTACTTTTATTTTTGTTGAGACAAGTAAATTTTCAAAAATTTCAATTTAATAACCAAGAACATATACTTATCCTATAGCGTTTCTTCAAAAGTAAATCAATATGCTAGAAAGAATTTTTGTTTGGGATTTTTTTTGTTTTGGAAAGAAAATGCAAAAAATAAACCATGAAAAATCAAAATAAACATGAGACTCCTCTCACACTTGATTTTGACTATGTCCCCAAAGTCAATACTTGATATAATGAGTGTAACGGAGAAAAAATATACATATTTATAAGAGAGGGATAAAATATCTTACTAAACGTAGTGTGGCTCCTGAAGAATCATGAGCTCCTCCTCTTGATCACTTTCCAACTCCAAATAAGGTTTTAACCGATGACCATTAACTTTAAGAATCGACCCATCCCTAGGGTTTTCTATTTCTATGGCACCGTGTGGAAAAATAGTACGCACCATGTATGGTCCTGTCCATCTTGATTTTAATTTCCCAAGGAACAAATGAAATCGAGAGTCATACAAAAGAACTTTTTGATTTGGCGAAAATGTTTTCCTTAGGATTGACTTGTCATGAAAAAAACTTTTGTTCTTTCTTTGTAAATTTTATCGTTTTTATACGCGTCATTCCTAATCTCCTTTAATTCATAGATTTGCAATTTCCTATTTTCGCTAGCATTTTCAAGATCAAAATTTATGTTTTTAATGGCCCACAAAGCTTTATGTTCAATTTCAACAGGTAAGTGACACACTTTACCATATACTAGCCTAAAAGGAGACATCCCAAGATTGGTTTTATACGCAGTTCTATAAGCGCAAAGTGCATCTATCAATTTTTGTGACCAATCTTTTCAATTTTTATTTATAGTTTTCTCCAAAATTTGCTTGATTTGGCGATTTGAAACTTCAACTTGACCACAGGTTTGAGGATGATAAGAAGTGGATAACTTGTGGTTATCGAGTATTTCTTCATTAGAGTTTCAAATGATCGATTATAGAGATAGGTTCCATTATTGTGCGAGGTATTCCAAACCTCGAAAAAATGTTTTCTTTTATGAATTTCATAACAACTTTGTGGTTATTTGTTTTACAAGGAATGGCTTCAATCCATTTAGAGACGTAATCAACAGCAAGAAGAATGTATAGATTTCTGAAATAGTTGGGAAACGGTCCCATAAAGCCAATACCCTAAACGTCAAAGATTTCAATCGTAAGAATAGGGTTCAAAGGCATCATGTTTTGTCCAGAGATTTTTTCTAGCATTTGGCAGCGATCGCAAGATTTACAAAACTCAAATTTATCTTTAAAAAGCGCAGGCCAATAAAAATCACATTAAAGCACCTTTTCCGCTATTTTCTTCGGACCGAAATGACCACCACAAGCTTGGTCATGACAAATTGAAAGAACACTCTTGATTTCACAATCCGGAATGCAACGTCGAATGATTTGGTCAGAACAGTACTTAAACAAGTATGGATCTTCCCAATAGAAGTACTTGACTCGGGAAAGAAACTTATATTTATCTTATTTCGACCAAAATGAAGGAGTTTCCTTAGTGACTAAATAGTTCACTATATCAGCATACCATGGATCAATGGAAACAGAAAGGAGTTGTTCATCAAGAAAGTTCTCGTTAATCGGTAAAGAAGGTGGTGTGTTTGGAAGACGACAGATGATCAGCAATGACGTTGTCAGATCCTTTTTTGTCTTTGATCGTAAGGTCAAATTCTTAGAGTAAAAGGATCCAATAGATCAAACGAGACTTAGCATCTTTTTTAGCGAAAAAATACCTAAGAGTAGAGTGGCCAGCGTAAACCGTAATGTGTGAGCCAATCAAATAAGGTCGGAACTTTTCGGGCGCAAAGACAATCGCTAGAAGCTCTTTTTCAGTGGTCGTGTAAATGAGTTGAGCATCGTTTAGAGTAATACTAGCGTAGTAGATGACATAAAGAATTTTGTTGATTCCTTGTCCTAAGACAGGACCAACTGCAAAGTTAGAAGCGTCAAACATTATTTGAAAGGAAAATCCCAATTGGATGAGCAAATGATGGGAGCGAAAATGAGTTCATTTTTGAGACGTTCGAAGTAGAAACACAATCAGAATTAAAGTCAAATGGAACGTCTTTTCTAAGAAGAGTCGTCAAAGGTCTAGCAATTTTACTAAAGTCCTTCACAAAACATCGATAAAAATCAGGTGCCCAAGAAATGAACGAATATCCTTGACAGGTTTGGGAATGTGTAGATTCGCAATTACGTCAACTTTCGCTCTATCTACCTCAATGCCTTTGTTTGAAATGACATGTCCAAGGACAATGTCATGTTTGACCATGAAATGACATTTTTTTCCAATTTAACGTTAAGTGTTTGTCCTTGCATTGATTCAGAACCAACTCAAGATGGTGTAAGCACTCGAAAAAAGAGTTTCCAAAGATGGAAAAAGCATCCATAAATACTTCCAGAAAGCGTTCGATCATGTCGGAAAAGATGCTAACCATGCATCTTTGGAAAGTAGCAGGAGCGTTGCAAAGGCCAAAAGGCATACGTCGATATGCAAAGGTGCCAAAGGGACACGTGAAAGTCGTTTTCTCTTGATCTTTGAGAGCGATCAGAATTTGGTTATAACCGGAATAACCATCAAGAAAGCAATAGAATTCATGGTCGGCTAATCGTTCAAGCATTTGGTCGATGAAGGAAGAGGAAAGTGATCCTTACGTGTTGCAGCATTTAATTTTCGATAATCAATACAAACACGCCAACCCTTTTGAGTACAAGTTGGAATGAGTTCGTTAGCATCGTTCTTGATAACGGTAAGTCCAGATTTTTTGGCACAACGTGAATTGGGCTAACCCACGAACTATCAGAGATAGGATATATGGTTCTGTTATCGAGGAGTTTAAGAATTTCATAACGAACTGCATCCTTCATTTTTGGGTTAAGCCTTCGTTGCGTGTCACGAACAGGCTTGGCTTCGTCAACTAAATGGATACGATGTTGAACAAGAGCGGGACTAATTCCCTTTATATCGGTGATCGACCATCCAATTGCCTCTTTGTTTTTTGACAGAATTGAAAGAAAGGAAGATTCTTGATCAAGATAAAGATTTGAAGAGATTATAACATGAAATGTTTCATTGTCACCTAAGTATGTGTACTTAAGGTGATCAGGAAGAGGTTTGAGTTCCAACCTAGGGGTTTGCTCAATCAAAGAATTCAATTGAAGGTCTGACTCAACCATGAGGGGTTCAAATGGAAGCACATTCTCAATCTTGTTAGGCGCGTCTTGAAACAGTTGTTCATATTCGGTTTCGCGTTTGTTGTTAAGGTCCACTGTTTCATTGTCAAAATTTTCTTGAATGGAGCTAACTTCCAATGTTTGGTAAATTGGTTCGTTCGATTGATTTTCGAGATTAAAGAGTTAAGACCCAAAGTCATGTTTCCAAAAGAAATTTTCATCGAACCATTTCGACAATTGATTAGGGCATTTTAAGTGGCTAAAAAAGGTCATCCTAAAATCAATGGAATTTGACTCATCGGATTGTTCACGGGTTGTGTCTCTAAAACAATGAAATTGACGAGGAATATAAATCGACCAATTTTAATGAGTACGTCCTCGATTTCTCCCATGGTTTTCTTTACCGAACGATCGACAAATTGAAGAGTTACTTTTGCCGGTTTTAGTTCACCAGAGCCAAGTTATTGGTAAACTGAATAAGGAATCAAATTGACACTCGCACCCAAGTTTAGTAAGCACTTATTAATCGTCTAGTCTTCTATTGTACACGAATTTGTCGGACATCCAGGATCTTTGTATTCTACGAGGATTGATTGAGACAAGACTTCGCTAAGGCCGACAGCTAAGAAAACTTTCTTGGGTACATGAGTGTGTCGTTTTTGAGTACACAAGTCCTTTAGAAACTTAGCGTAAGTCGGGACTTGTTGAACAATATCAAGAAGAGGAATGTTAACTTTGACTTGTTTAAAAATTTCCAACATCTTTTTCATTTGATCGGAATGTTTCTTGGGTCAAAGGCGATGTGGAAATGGAACTCGATACTCAGTAGTTCGGTTTACTTGAGTAGAAGAAGAATTTGGATTGGGATTTGATTCGATGTTTGGCTTGATGTTTTGCTCAGAATCGCTTGTCGTTTTTGAAGTGTCAAGAGGAGCTTTTGTTAAATCGTTTGGATTAACAACTTGGTTATCGATTTGTTTATCGGAACGCAAAGTCATGATAGCATTCATTTGGTTCACATTGCTATCTTATACAACATGAGCTTGATTCGAATTCGTGTTTTGATTTCTGGAATTTGGAATTGGCTGACTTGGGAATGTGTCTCATTCACGTTTACGCACAGAAGTGGCCGATTCACTCATTTGCATTTCAAGTTCAGCAATCGATTGACTTGCATTCTTCATGTACGAGGTTAAAAAATTTTACAAGTTGTTGTTTGGTTGGAGGTTTTGAGTGGTTGCTTTAGCCAAAGTTTCAAGACTTTTCTCAAGTGAAGTCAATCATTTATCGTCTTGGGAAGCATAAGATTGTTGCAGTTGATTTTGAGACGGACCCGTAAAATTTTATTGAAAGTGGTTAGGCTGAAAGGGAGGATTTGAAGCATTATTTGGAAATGCTTGAAAATTGGGACGAACAAAATTCATGTTAGAATTATTTTGGTTCCATGCAAAATGAGTACGTTGGAGAAAATGGGTCATTCCTAACCTTATTAAAAGCATTGAGTTGTTCTATCGAATTAGGACACTGATCGGCTATGTGGTTCAAATTGTTGCATTTATTATACATTGGTTGGGAAGCTTTGTTCATTTGGTTGGATGAGAAAACGTTGTCGAATTTATTGATCATTGCATCGATTTTAGCTTCCAAAGCCAACGATGATCCTATCGAGTGTGCGCTCGATCGTGAATAAATGGATTTTCGTTAGAACGTTCCCATTTGGATGTCTTTTTGGCCAAGTTTTTAAGAAATTGCCAAGCATCGTCGTGATAGTGGGCTTGAAAATTGCCTTGGCACATCGATTCAAGCATGGTTCATGAGCTATTTTCAAGTCCATCGTATAAGATTTGGCAAAGAGTCCATTTTTTGAAATTATGGTGTGGACATTTTATCAAAAGCTCTTTAAATCTTTCAAAATATTTTCCGAAAGGTTCATCGCCGAATTGATGAAAATTGGCACTTTTGTTTCGGATTTTAGTTGTTTTTTCCAAGGGGTAGAACTTTTTTAAGAAGACTTTAACGAATTCGTCCCAAGTTTTGGTCGAGTTCGAAGGTAAGTTGTACAACCATTTTTCAACATAATCGGTAAGGGCGAATGCAATTAACCGAAGTTTGATTCTGTCATCACATAATTGTTGGAGTTTAATGGTTGCACATACTTGTTCTAATTTTGTTAAGAAAATATATGGGTCATTGTGTTCAAAGTTTCCAAATTTCGGAAGCATGGCAATGTGATTTGAATGAATTTCGAAGTGATTACCTGTTGGGGCAGGTAATGTGATACAAGAAGGAATAGAAACTCTATCGGGAAAGGTTATATCCATGAGAGTTCGCGGAGAGTTTTCGTTCGCCATCATTAGAGGATTGTTCGTTCGAGTTAAACGATTTGTTGTTGTGTCATGAGTCCACGTACTCATGCACAAGTGAAAAGATCAAGGGTAGAAAAAGTGAGAATCAAGTTTAAGAGAATGAAACAAGGTTTAGAAAATGAAATGAAAAATTGTTTTTTTAAAGGAAAAATATTTACCAAAAAGAATTTACTTTTCAAAAGGGAGATTTGAATTTTGTTTTGTTATATTGGATTTATAAAAAAATTCTTTTTTTTAGTTTTTTAAAAGATTTTTTTTGTTTTTGTAAAAAAAACTATCTTAAGTAAAATGATTATTTTTGGATTTTGTTTGATTTTTTTTCGAAGGAAAAGATTTGAATTTTTGTAAACTAAAAAACTAAGTTGAGTAAAATGTACTTTTTTTAAAACATTTGGATTTTTTTCTTTTCTTTATCTATGCATGAACTAATGCAACTAAATGAATGCAAGAACTTAATTACAAATTTTCTACCCTTAGTAACTCCTAACCCAAAATTGTATAATCACACTTTGTTTTAATTCAACAAAATAGTTCTTAACTAGGTAACAGACGGGAGTTATCGGTGCACCACGAAACACTGTAGCAATTCAGCCAAAGGTTTAAGTACCTTCAGAGAAACAATCATTATAATATTTATGAATCACCGTAATATTTATATATGATTATTTCTCTACCGTAGCCTAGACACCAAGAAATTAGTTTGTCGAAAGAAGACAACTTGTCAAGATACGATTAAGCCATAGATGAGCTCGTGACACCCTTAAGTCAAAAGTCTAACTGTTATTATTAGTCAATTTCTATGATGAATGCAATTTGTAGGCCAAGGAATGGGTAATGAACTCCCCCACCTTATGTGAAGTTGGGTATTACCCTTAGAAAATAAAAAAAGATGAAATAAATGCAAAACAGAAATTAAACGTGATTTAACAATGCAACTACGAATGAGATTTGATTTTGTTTTTGGATTTTTAAAATGCAAGCAACTAACAATGCAAAAAAAATGAAAACAATATATAAGAGCACGATACCAGAGCGTGCAGAATTATGAGCAGTTTTATTTTAAAAGCAGCAATTTTTTTATATATAGCAAGCAGAGCACTTCTTCTCCTTCTGGTTTTCTTCTTTTGCAACCTGAAAAAGTGTTGAACAACAAATAATTTTTTTTCTTTTAGGAAGAAATAAAAGAAAACTTTATTTTTAAACAACAAAAGCAAAAAATAAATAAACAAAGTAATATACAAAAAAAACAACATAAAGTAAAAGCAGCCCAAAACAAACCCACTACCCAAAAGCCAAAACGACTTCAAGCCCAATAGGCACCCAAATTACAAGCTCACTGCCTTTTTTTTTCCTGTTAAAATGCGAACACAATGTAAATATAAAATAAATAAATAAACTAAAACACAATAAAATGTGAAATCAAAGAGAAGGGTGCAGATGGAGAGTTGAGGCGTTGATTCGATTGAGGGGATTGAGGCGATTTAAGTTTGGATTTGGGAAGGAAACTATGATTTGAAGAAATGGTTGTCGCAGTCACGATGTTGGAGGTGAATGGAAGGTGGTTGAAGGTTTGTACGACAGTGTTTTCCAGTTGATGAGGTTGCGGGATTTGGGTACTGTGATTTTGATGAGGGAGGTGCTGCGGAGGAGTTGGTTGTGGAGTTTGACGTTGCTGTTTGTAACGACCTAGAATTTCAGTCATTCGAATTTGGAATGTTTAATTGATTTTAAATATCGAAAATTTAATTTTAAAAGTTAAATAACTTTTAATATAACGATTTATTTGACAATTAAATTGTTAGATTTAATTTTTGGAATTGTTTAAATAATTGAATCTTGAATTTAATGTGAATGGAAATATTTAGAAAGTTGATTTAGATTCTATTTGAATAAGAATGAAGATAGTAAACTTTTAATTTGGATTTAAAAGTGATTAAATTGATTTTGGAGATTACTCGTTTTAATTTATGTGTAAAATAGCTTTTTGGGGCACTGTCTCAGGTTTCAACGAAACCAGTTTCATCGGATCCGTAATAGTGAATTATTATATGCTGTCGAACTTCGTAACGATCGGACGTATGGTTTGGTCGTGCGAGTTTGAAACGCATAGAATTTAATTAAAGAACTTTAAATTTAAATAATTTGATTTTGAAAAGCTAACTTTTCAATATGATGGGATTCGCTCCCGATGTATATTCCATTGTGTTCGGAATAGGGTATAACATATAGAACCCTTGGCAGCACGCTTCGTTTGGAGTTCAAAATTTTCACGGATGAATAGTGCCATGAAAATTTCCTTTATAAAGCCATCAACTTCCTTCATTTGCAAACCCTAAACCTAATTTCCTTCAGCCGCCATTAAAAAATATAACCATCCAACGGCCTTAGTTAATCGGAGCCTCTAGAGTCTAGACTAGCCTTCGACGTAACTAAGGAAACATAGAGAGTGATGATACGAGCTTGTTCAACGGTTGGATCGTCGATCAACGAAGCAAGGCGAAAGTTGGAGGCCTCCGTTCGTGGCAGTTTTTTTGGGTTTCTCAGTTTGTGTTCACGTGCGCATGTGGCATGGAGAAGGCCGAGGCGGCAGGAGCGGCGGTCGCGAGCGCGAGGGTGGGTGGCGACGTTCGCAGGCGATCGAAGTTTAAAAAAAATAAACGAAGGCCCGAGTGCCTGTAACGAGCAGGAGGGAAGAAGATTAGATAAGGTTAAGGTTTAAACTTATTTAATTAAGTTAATTAATTTTTAATTATCTCCTATGTTAATAAATTCGTAAATTTATCGTATGAGGTCGGTTTCAAGCGCGACAAGTTGCATTGCATTCATATTAGCGAGCATTACGCTATGGAGTTGGATTGGACGAATGCAGAGCTAATAATAATTTTGGGTTAAATTAAAAGACCGTTCAATTTTAATCCAAACCGGAGCGCTTTGACGATTTCTGGAATTGTGAGTTAACTCACCTCTCTAGTCTGTTTACATTTTTTATATAAGCAGAAATAATTTTATTTATGTTGTTTGTTGCTTGTTTGGATGATATACTATATTTATTAGTTGGTTTGGATATATTCTCGCCTATTGGAGCGGATGGGACATTATTACGTTCCCGTGTAAGAGCGGATGACCCTTTGTATACGAATCCTACCTCGAAGCGGTTGATTTTTATATTATTTGATTATATGATGTTTGTGATGCAGGGAGACAGGTTGGAGGGATCCAATAGGATTCCTCACGCTGTTGATTTTATTTTTATATTATTTGATTATATGTTGTTTGTGATGCAGGGGAACAGGTTGGAGGGATCCAACATGATTCCTCACAATTGTTGATTTACTTTTCATATACTTTGACATATGATGTTTCGGATGCTATATTTGATGATATGGTTTTGTTTTGCTTATTTAGTGCTATGGTAGCACTGGGCCATATTTTTAGTATTTTGGAATACTATTAAATAGTGATTTTGAATTGAAATGATTTTCAAAGTGTTTTTGAAAGTATATATGCTTTAATAATTTTTGAATTATTAAAAGGAATGGATCTGTTTTTAAACAAATAAAAAGTATGATTTTTGATGTTATGAAAGTATAGTTTTATGAAATATTTTTAAATATAGATTTTTGAATATTTTATATAAAGGATTTTTAAAATTGATATTTTATAAAGAAATAGATGTATAATCGGAATTTATAGTTATTTTGTAAATGGTTTTGAAATTGATTTGGTAAATGGATTTATAAATGAATTTTATAAGTAAATTAGATTTACAAAGAGATAGATTTATATATAGATTTTGATGCTAAAACGAGTTTTTATAAAAAGAACGATTTTAAACAGAATTTTATAAATAAAGGGATTTTATAAAATAGAAGTTTTATAAAATCGAAAGGGGATTTATAAACATAGTTTTATAAATATGAAATGATTTATGTTGAGATTTGAATATGGATTTGTTATATAAAGAAAATATATTTAAGTTTTTAAATGTTAAGTAATCCTTTTAAAGGAAAATTGTGGAAGTAATGTTTTCGGTGAAGTTAATGGCTTTAAAAAGTAATTTATCTTTTTAAAAGTAATGTTTAGAAGTAAAAATTTCAAATGAATTTTAAATGGTTTTGTAAAATGTTTTGAAACGTGGTATGCATCGAAAACATAGATTTCAACATTTATTGTTGTAATAGACGTTTTTGGGAAAAACGGAAGGCTTGGACTATAACACTGTTATTATAGTAAATGATTTCCGAAAGGAAATGTTTTATATTGATATGGGATTATATATATATATAATTAATCAAATCCCATACTAATGTTTTTAGGTTGTCGTAATGATGTTTTACGCAACATTCGTTTTGACCCGATAAATTGTATTTTGACCTTCCATTGTGAAATACACGAATCGGTTCTTATGATCGTACTAAAGGCTTGGTGGTGTAGTAGCATTACTTCCTATACTTAATACCCATCCGGAGCCGTATGAACTCTGGAGTTGTACGGTTATAGAAATCTATTTGGCGTGTCTCCAAATGGTAGTGTTATTGAATATACCGCTAATATAAGTATATGGAAATGTTTTCCAAATATCGATAATTTGAAATGGTTTGAGGATATATCTTTTTA
The DNA here is from genome assembly GCA_030737815.1 of Allium fistulosum. Lineage (NCBI taxonomy): Eukaryota > Viridiplantae > Streptophyta > Magnoliopsida > Asparagales > Amaryllidaceae > Allium > Allium fistulosum. The sequence goes on from CM060907.1 coordinate 780,928,592, forward strand.
AAAGATAATTTGAAGTAAATATTTGGAAATTGATATAATTAATGAGAAATTAATTAAATGGGTCTAGTGACTGCTTATGTGCTAGATATTGTTTGTTGCTTTGATAGTTAAATAACCGACTAACAAATTTGGCCTCTTTATCATTGTTGGTCCGGAGAGACCGGGGTCGGATTTATCTGAGAACCACTTCATACCAATGTATGCGTTCGAAATTGCATGTTTATGATGATGATTATTGAAGTCTGGGGATCTTCAGAACGTAGGGATTGCTGTCACGAGTCCCAGAGGTTTACCCTATATTATATTTATACGGTAGTGGTGTCTGCATTCTAAAATCTTCGTTGTATTGAAGACCAAAGATCTTCATAGCGAAAGGACTGCTTGTTGACATTCTCTGGGTCGCTCCTAATATAGAGATATTTATAGCAGTGTCCATTCGCTCTAAAAATCTTTGGGTTGCAAGGACTACTCGCTACTAACGGTAGTAGGAGGAGTGCTTTCGGTTTCGTTCAGTCCCAAAACAAACTTGTATGGACAAGTGTCTGATGGTGCATTTTTGGTCATATTAATTGATCTATATAAGGATATCATCTGCTTGGTGGCGGAGAAGGCAACTTCTCTTAGCTTAACACCCTTCTTTGAGACGTACGAGCTCAAAGATTATACGTTTTTAGGAATCAGTGTATGATTCTGAAATGGCAGTGTGGCATTCAAAGTGGAACATGTTATGATTGGAGCGTGGCTTTGTGGAGCGTAGCCTTGCGAGCCTCACAACTCGGAGATAATATGGGATACTATGTGGTTTGATGGATATGTTTCAGGCTATTAGTTATGAGGAATGAAAGACATTTATTGCCTTATTATGATTGGACAAGTATTGGAGGCTGACGAAGATCGTGTGAAGCCAACGTGTAATACTCTGTTCCATAGTATTGTAACAGCGTAGTTCGGAGGCTGACGGAGATCGTGTAAAGCCATGTAGAAACTATATGTTATACTGAGTGATCTTTCCCCTAGTTTCCTATCATGTTGGAAATCCATTCTCCACTACGTGCCTACCATTTTGTTTGTAGAGCCTAACATATTCTGGAATTTAATAATGATAATAATTTCAGCTATTTGAATTATTATTTGTATACTAGACACTAGTATAATATAACTGGATTTGATATGAAATGTTTTGGTTATCATAAGGTAAAAACCCGTTCGTGTTTACATGCAACGTGGTCTTACGAGATACCTTTGTTTTTGGTAAAGAAAGGTTTTATAACTTTAAAATAAATTTGAGATGTGTTTTCTCACGCTGGTTTACCAGACTAATCCGGGCATTCTTCCTTTCAATGCTCGCGTCAAACCGAGCATATTTACATATTCAGATTTGGATGTTTTGGAGCTTCAGCAGACGAGCTAGAGGTCTTCAGGTCTATTCCACGTATATATTTATTTTCCGCTGCATTGTTGTTTAAATTATCAGCATTTGTGAAGACAGGTTATTATAACTGTCCAGACTGATGATTGTGATTTGATTGTTGTACTCTGATGGATGTATATATATTAAAGATCACAGTTTCTCTTTTGTAAAGCTCATTGATATTATATTATATGTTGTTCCACTACGATTGTAAAATTCCATGCTTGTTTTAGTTCTCTTTCTCTTCCTTCTTCTTCTTCTTTTTTCTCTACTTTCTATTCTCTTCTCTCTTCTTTCTCGCTTCTCTTATTTCTTTCTTTCTTTCTTTCTTTCCCGTGACTATCGGTTTTTCGGTACTTTAATTTCCGACATGTGAATACCGAGGATGTATTAGTGTCGATTTTCCAGGGTCGAAATCCCAATCATTACATTTGGTATCAAAGCCTAGTTTGTGCGAACATCTAGGCTTTGATGGGTACTCATTATAGATAGGGTCAGTAGCACCCTAGGATGAGTTGAGTGTATATATATGAGCACGTATTTGTTAATGATATATACAAATAATTTTGGTTTTGAAATTGGGTAAATGAAATAATTTTACCCAAATTATATTTTATATATAAAAGAACAATTTTTTAGAAACTATTACAATTATACATGGTTTGTTGGTTGTTAATGAATAATTATATGTGATTTTTATCATTTGTTATTTGTTGTTGTGTTTAAATAAAAGCTGTTATTATTATAAATGTAAGCAAAGATGAACAATTATGAATTGGTCTTATATAAGAAAAGTTAAAAAAGTGAAATTACATAAGTATAATTTATAAATGTGAATAAACTTAAGAAAATATTCATGAAAATTTGAAGTAAATAAGTTGTATAACTTATAAATTTGAGGAATAATAAGTTAAAATCAAAATTTTAATTTGTTTAATACGAATGTTAAGAAAGGTAAATTTGAAATTGAGTTTTGAGATGAAATTTAACTTAAAGTTAAGTTAAATAAAAGGAATTTTGAAATGAAATTTGACTTAAGCAAAGTTAAATGAAAATGAAATTGAATTTGATTTGTAATAAATTAATGCAATGGATATGAACTTAAGTTATAAAATGCAATTCAATTTGAGTTGTAAAATAAATTTAATATGGAATGTAATGTTGTTAAACATAAATAGAATTTAAGTGAAATAATTAAATGAATTAATATAACGAATGAATTGATTTGAACTAATGAAATAAATTAATGAATGGTGAATATAAATGTAAATGAAATTGAAAGTTAATGAATTAAAGGATAATAATTGAATGTAAGTCAATTGATATAATTGGAATGTAAATTATTGGAATGTAAATTAATGGAATGTAAATCAATTGAACATAAGTAAAATTTAGTGTAAATGAATTGGATGTAAATGAAAGTATAAATTAAAAGTTGACATTGAAAATGCAAATCAAAATGGTTATGAATTAATTAAGTGGATATCATTTGTTTGATGATTTCTTTCGTTACATGTGTTTCATTTGCATATAGTTAGTGTAGTAGTCATGTCATATACTAATATTACTTTCTATATATTTGTTCTCATTGGTTGTTGAGTATTTAGTAGGTGCGGATGGCGTATGCTTCGCATTTGAAGCTCGCTTTCGCATTATATTGATTGTATATGCTTGCTGATAAATATAAAAGGTACATATCTCGGATTACATATCGTCTTTTACACTTTTTCCCTACGGAATGCCTCATCCTCGAAGATGAGATGTATATTTGTGATTATATATATATATATATATATATTGAATATTTTTTCGATCGAGCCACGCAAAGGTGACGCTGGCAAAATTTCCTGAAAATTTAAGGCTTTAGAAAATTTTTGAGAATTTTGGAAAAATCTTTGATAAATAATATTTGATTTTTGGTTTTATAACTTGAAATGATATTAGTTGATTTTTGGAATAGTATTAATTAATAACTATGAATGAATTTGAAGACTTAGAAAAAGTTCTATAATAAGTTTTAACTAATTGATTTCGAAAGTTAAAAGGTAAATGAATTTGGTAATCCATTCCAACTAATTGTTTTTGAAAAGTTAATGGGTTTGTGACATTTTCCTTGCCTGGTAATTTCGAGGACCAAATTCTTTTAAGGAGGGAGTCTGTAACGACCTAGAATTTCAATCGCTCGAATTTAGAATATTTAATTGATTTTAAATATTGAAAAGTTAATTTTATAAGTTAAATAACTTAAATTTCGAATATAACGATTTATTAGATAATTAAATTGTTAAATTTAATTTTTGGAATTGTTTAAATAATTGAATATTGAATTTAATGTGAATGAAAATGATTTAGAAAGTTGATTTAAAAAATATTGGAATAAGGATAAAATAGTAAACTTTTAATTTTGGATTTAAAAGTGATTAAATTGATTTTGAAAATTACTCGTTTTAATTTACGTGTAAAAATAGCTTTTTGGGGAACTGTCTCGGATTTCGACGAAACCAGTTTCATCGGATCCGTAATAGTGAATTATTATATGCTGTCGAATTTCGTGACGATCGAACGTACCGTTTGGTCGTGTGAGTTCGAAACGCGTAGAATTTAATTAAAGGAATTTATATTTAAATAATTTGATTTTGAAAAGCTAACTTCTGAATATGATGGAATTGGCTTTCGATATGTATTCAATTGTGTTCGGAATAGGGGTATAAACATAGAACGCCACGCGGCACGTTTCGTTTGGAATTCGAAATTTTCACGGATGAATAGTGCCGCTAAAATTTCCTATATAAAGCCCTCAACTTCCTTCATTTGCAAACCCTAAACCTAATTTCCTTCAGCCGCCATTTAAAAATATAACCATCCAACGGCCGTAGTTAATCGGAGCCTCTAGAGTCTAAATTAGCCTTCGACTTCAACTATGGAAACATAGAGAGCGGCGATACGAGTTTGTTCAACAATTGGATCGTCAATCGACGAAGCGAGGCGGCAGCTGGAGGCCTTCGTTCATAGAAAATATTTTGGGTTTTTCGGTTTGCATTCGTGCACGCGCGTGGCATGGAGGAGCGCGAAGCGGTAGGAGCGGCGGTCGCGAGCGCAGAGGTGGGTGGCGGCGTTCGTTCCCAGGCGATCGAAGCTTTTTTTAAATAAGCAAGGCACAAGTGCCTGTAACGGGCAGGAGGGAAGCATATGAGATAAGGTTAAGGTTTAAATTTATTTAATTAAGTAAGATACACACCATGAAATAGTGTATTTTCATGTTAGAAAGATTTTTAGGAAAAAGTTTTGTTGAATCAATGGAAATTTTTATTTATTAAAAAACCGTCGAAAAATAAATATCGTTTTCAAACCGCAAGCGCACGGCATACAATCGTAGTACGTATGCGAGTACGGTTCGATCCACAAAAAAGAATTAAATTCCAATATTACTCAATCAAATTAGCCCAAAGCTTTGAAGTGGTTTTAAACTAAGAAAAATTGCAGAAAAAACTAGAGCAAAAGTGAATAAGAGTATGAGATTAAGGAGCAATTTAGAGGCAAATCCACTTCCAATCATTCATATAAATAAACACAAAATTCATTTATAATCTCCCATTAAAATATTAAGTAGAGATGATAGATGTGTTTATTATAAGTATGATTTATTTGTGCTATTAATTAGCACAACTTAAACCATCAAACTCTAACACACCATTCAAACTCACTTATCAGCACTCATGAAAATGACATGAAATTAAAAACAAAATCTATTTTAAGCATGATCTATTTACTATGAATTAGTAACATAGACCATCGAATTTTGATTCTATTTTGACTTTCATTATTAAAATCACATAGGCAAATGATCAAATAGTTTATGTTATATTGGATTAATTATAGTCTATTTGAGATGTCAACATAGACTATCAAATTCACAAAAAGAAAAACATAAACTACCATCATTCATAATTTCCATTAAGCACAAAAGAGAGATCACAAATGAAATCATTATGTTGATTTAATATGTTTCATGAGAGCTTCATTACCCCTAACTTGAAGGGGTTTAGCTACTCATATTTAAATACATCTTAACATAAAATAATTTCAACATAAAAAAAACAAGAAAAATGAGAGCTAATTAAAAGAAAAGAGAACTAACTACTTGCATGCATTAAAACTAAACTAATTGCAAGAATTAAACCTATGCTACTAACATGAAATAAGAGAGCATAAAGTAAATAAGAGAGCATAAAAAAATAGCAATAAAAGAAAGCATAAAAATTGCATGAAAGTAAGAACAAGGCTAAGAAGTCATTAAAGAGATATTTTATTTATCATAAATTTTGTGCTACAACTTGCATACAAAAAAGGAAGATGATTACATGCAACATAAGGGGTATCTATACATGCTTAAAACCTAATTCATATTTTAGGGGACTACCAAAAATGCCCTTGAGATAGTGTAACCTTTAAGCAATCATTATGGAATAAATTAGTCCCCACTAACATGCCTTTATGCCTCCATTAACATGTGCATGTGCTTTTAATTATGGACCATTAGTTAGTGTGTATGTGGGCTCCTCCATGTTGCATGAATTCTTTTATTTCCTTTCTTCCTTAGCTTTCAACATATGTGCATGCATACATCCATGAAACTTCTTCATATTTGCACTCCATTTCCTACAAATAAAAATTAAATTGTGCAAATAAATTTTCTCAAAAATAAATCATACACAAAATTACCATTTTACCTGTAACGACCCAGGATTTTGAACAATTTAAATTGAAAATATTTAATTTATTTTAAATATTTGAATGATGGTTTGACTTGAATTTCAAATTATTAGAATAAATTGATGATTAAATTTTAAAATTTAATCTATTGAATGTTGAATAAAAATTTGAATCTCCAATTTTAAGCTGAAGAAAAATATTTCATAAGCTTTTAAAATTCATATTGATAATACTGAAGATAATAGAAGCTTCAGAATTGAATTTGAAAGTGATTTGTTCAGTTTTGAAATTATATCATTTGAACCGATATTTAAAAATAGCGTTCCGAGGCACAGTCTCGGAATTCGACGAAACTAGTTTCATTGGGTCCGTAATATTGAATTATTATCGGATTTCAAATTTCGTATTTTTGGGAGTTGTTATGTGAGCACACGGTAAGTAAATGCGTTGAAATTTAAATCGAATTAAATTTAAATTGGAAATTGGTCTACATCAGTACTTTACCTTCCCCATCAAAACACTATAGCTAGGTAATGCAAGCACGACTATTCTCTGCAAAAAATCACGTAATCCTGTCTTCCCCCACTCTTTTTAAATCATCACGCAAAACAGTTTTAAAAAACGAAGAAAAAAATGGCCAAAGCCTCGTTAAAAAAATTCAAAAATAAATTTCTCCTTCACGAAATATATGGCCGAGCCCTCCATTTACAGTCGAAGAAAATCGCAATTCCTTTCCTCTCTAATTCATTTTGAATTCACATTATAAAAAAAATGAAAATCGCGATTTGCTATTCGTGGATAAAGGCGATGAGGCGATTGAAGGCATCACGCGAGGACATCACGTTATCATCATCGAATCCAAACTCAAGGGAAGGCGAGCCGCGATTTTTGGAAGCTAGGGTTTGCCGTTCTAAGGGATGCGCGTGCGAGCGTGTGAGTGTTGGGGGAGTGGCGGCGACTAGTCGCGATGTGGGTAGGCGACGACGAAGGCGGCAGATCTGGAGTCGCGATGTCGAGCAGGGGATGCTCGCGCGAGGTGCCGATCGAGGCTTTGGGTTCGCGTGGAGGCAGAGCGGGCTCGAGTGGCTGGCGACGTGAGATTTTCTCATGCCTGGGGCTTGCGATTTGCTGCAGGTATTTTCAAATTCATTTTTGCTAAATTATAAATGTTTATATATTACAGTAAGTCATTGTAACTAAGAAAAAAATATTAATAATATAATATGCAGTTTTCAGTTTTAATAAGCATGCAGAAGAAAATATATATAGATAAGGTTTTAAATTTTAACAATAAAGGAAATACAGTTTTTCCAAATTTATAAGTAATTACAGAAAGATAAAACAATAAAATATAAATGCATAAATTTTATACTGTTACATCATGTTTAAATTATATATATATATTTATATAAGTATAGATAGGCAGATAACAATAATAATATATATGATTTACGTATGCAGCAGTTTAAATGTTTTGAATTGTAAAGACAGTTTAAAATTTTAATTATTTGTTTAATTGAATCTAGAGTATCGTTGCTATTAAAAATACATTATTAAAGAAAATTTAGTTTTAATTTAAATTTTTGTTAGATAAATTTATTAAAAGAAATTGGGTCAAAATAAAATCACTGGTGAATCTAAATTATCAAATGAAAATTTATTTTTCGATCTGTTCAAATATTAATGAATTGTATAAATTATTTATATAAGGTCAAACCGGGAAAACCAAATCCGGATTAAAGTGAATGGCAAACGGAAATAAAAGCTAAGGTGAGATTTTCTCACTCGAAGTAAAATTTAATATTACAGTTATATACTGATTGATTGCTATTTGGATGTGATATAGTATATATAGTAGTATATAGCAATATATATATTGGCATATGTATATATTGCAGTTGTTGATTTCCCGCAATTATATAGCGGATGAGACCCTATTGCACCGTTAGTAAGCGGATGATATTTTTATAAATCCCATATACCGCGATATTCCACCTCGAAGTGGAATGGGTATTGTGCTAACGTCTGTGGATGCAGGAAAGCAGGTCAGAGGGATCCAACTGGATTCCTCACCAGTATTTATTTGATTACAGATATTGTGATATTTGTTGATTATCATATCGATATATGATGTTGGATGTTGTGATTGACTAATTGGTGTGTTACATCATCAGATCCATTTTTGAAGTTTAAAAATAACGATGTTGATTTTAAAAGAGATTTTTAAAGTGATTTTTGAAAGTATACGTTTTATTTAATTTTTGAATTGATTTATCTTAAATAAATAAACGTTCAAATTTTAAAGTTATAAAAATTATGATTTTTGTGAAATATAACCGAAAGGTGATTTTTGAAATAAATAGTCAAGTAATTTATAAAATGGTTTGAATTGGGGTTTTTGAATTATTAAAAACGATGTATATAAAAGATGTACAAAATTGATATTTATAAATTTAAATATTGGGATTATAAAACGAGTTTTTATAAGTGTTAGAATGAAGTATAAATTGATTTCATAAGTGAACGAAATTTTATATTTAAAATTTGTGAAGTTTTAAAGGAACGATTTTGTAAATAAATAAATTATAAGTATTTAACTTATAATATGGACCTTTGGTATATATATTGAGTTATAAATTGAATTGGTCAATAAAGGAGATATATCCGCGATTTTGGACAGTGGATAATTTTCCAAATAAAAAAGTGTAGAAATGTTGAATTTGGATAACGAGGTATATTCACGATTTTGGACAGTGAATATATTATTAAATAAAATGGATCTGTTTTGGGAAAGTGATATTGGAATAGAATGAAAACGATTTAAAGATGTTTTAAAATGTATTAACTATCGAAACCATAGATTTCAACATTCATTGTTGAAATAGACGTTTTCGAGGAAGAAGGAAATGGCGGACTATAACACTGTTGTTATAGTAAATGGTTTCCGAAAGGAAATGTTTTATATAGTATTGGGATTTATATATCTATCTAAATTTCGAATCCCTATACTAGTGATTTTGAGTCGTCGTAACGATGTTTTACGTAACATTCGTTTTGACTCAAATAGATGTTGTTATAGTAAATGATTTCCTTAAAGAATGAAATATATACTTAATATTGATTTAAGTATATCGAATATTTTCAAATGTTGAAAATAAATAGATTTGTGAATTACTTATTATTAAATAAGTATGGAAATGTTTTTCCAATATGAAATGAAACGTTTTTGAAAATTTATCTTTGTAAAGATAAATCAAAAGTGAATATTTGAAATCGATTTGAAAATCGTATATCAGTAGATATTTGAAAATATAAATTCACTATGGAATTTATAAAAGAAATGGAAATTCGTTTTAAATAAATATTGATTTATTTTTGAAGTGTGAAAATTATATATCTAGTAGAGATATTTTGGAAAATAAATAATTTGGAAAAATTATTTGGAATCTGATGATGTTGCGCATCTTTATTGATAGTTAAATAACCGACTATCAATAATTACCTTGAATGGGTATTTGTTGTGATTTGCTTGAATTTGAATGCCACACTTATTTTTGAATAAGCGCTCACTATTCGGGTTAACCGGGAAAGGACCTTTGGGTCGTATAACCCATTCCGAATATGTGATACGTCGTAATGGATTGCATTTGATGACCGGTGTTGAAGACCGGATATTTTTGAAAACGGAAGGATTACCGTCGAGTTACTCTACATCGGCTAATCTCCGATATAGAGGTTTTATCACCCTTAGTGACGGGAAGTCCGGACATGATTAGAAAATTATCCGGATTTGCAAGGGCTTTGTGAGAAGTGCCTTCGGTTCTGTTCGATCCCGGAACAGACTTGTATGGATTGTATGTCTGACATTACAAATTGAGATATAAAGCTGATTTCTTTCAAATACATATCTGTTGGTGGCGGAGAATTTATTCTCTTAGCTTAATACCCTTCTCTGAGACGTACGAGCTCAGAGGTTATGTAGTTGAAATTTACCAGCGATATATTCCCAATTTGGTAATGTGGCATGCTGAGTGTTGCTGTGAAATGATCATTGTTTGATCATTTGTGATATGATCTTTTGTTTGATCATTTATCTTTCTGATCATTACTTTGATCATTTGTTTGACCCGAAGCATGGCTTTGTGAAAAGCGTAGCTTTGTGGACGAGACTTCGTCGGACCTCACACCCCGGAAATGGTCAAAACAGGAAGGATGCGGCAAGGTTCTAGGGAGTAGCGCCCCTTAGTGTATGTCATTCCTTCTGGATAGAGGTGGTATCATGGTATGGAGCCCAGATATTTAACCTATGTTGTTACTGCAAATTTATTATGTGGTTGTTGGAAATCGAGGATCCTCGGGAAGATCGGTTATGATCGGGGGATGGCATACGCGTGTCAGTAGTTACCTATTTTTGCAGAGGTAACCCGGCCTTGTGTTGGCAGAGATCTAATCGTAATGTTAGGTTATTTCTCGGGACGTCTTTCCAGAGGCGTTTCCATGTGGCAATGGGAAGTTCCTTGGCCTGACCATTTGTTGGAAATCCAAAGAAACAATACATGACTTGTACGGTTTTAGTTGTAGAACCTATCATTCACTTATGGTGGCGCCCCACTGTTTGGATGGTAGCTATAGTAGGCATAAGTGCGAAATGCCTATGCTGGCTAAGATTTATATTATACTTTCGAAAAGTTTTCTACACTATGCACTAATAATAATATCAAAAATGATTTGATTTTGCATATCAAGCATCTTTGACTATCATAAGGAGAAATCTCCTCCGATTCTGCGTTTGCATTGTGTGTGTGTGCGGGAGGCCTTATGGTAGTTTCATTTTTCCAAAAGCATTTCGAATAAATTTTATTTTCTTTGTGAAAAATAACTGTTTTACGATCTCACACCAGTCACCATGACTGACTCGGAGTTTATTGTTTCCCTTCTAAACTCTGGGTGCCTATTATTTTCCACACAGGCAGCCTAGAGTTATGTTATCAGGATATTCTGGATATTCTGGAGCTTTGGAAGCAAGCTGGATGGTGAAACGTATCATCCATACTTGTTTATTTATTCCGCTGTGTATTCTGTATGAGGACAAGTTTATATAACTGTCCATTGTTGTATTGAGTTGTATATTGACTCTGATTGATGTATGTATAAACTGATATAGTTCTTTGTTTTAAAAGACTAGTGATTATCTATTATATATTGTTCCGCTGCGAATGTGAGATTCTGATATTGTTCTGTTTCTGATGTTGTTCTGTTGTTCTTCTTTCTTTTTCTTCTATCTTTTCTTCTACCTCTTCTTTTAAACCCTAAGAATTCGGTTTTCCGGCATTCGTTTGATCGGCAGTTGATACAGTGGACGTATCGATGTTGATTTTCGGAAGTCGAAGAATCGGGTCCTTACAACCCCCAAATGAAGATGAATAAATGATGATTTGAAAATAATTTAAGTTTTGGTTTAAACATATAAAATACCCTAGTATGCTCATTTATTTAAATAAAAGAAGATCAAATACGGGAGTAGAAATATTCACTTTTACATGCACATCAAGTTCATCCAAAATGACTTGAGACCAATTTATGTCGTATTGACCATAAATGGCGAAAAGAGCTTTGAAATTTTTTGTGTCAGATTATTATAATTACTCTTTCTAGGAGTGATACTTTGTTGCAAAAGAAGGCTTAAAATTCTTGCTTTTGGATGCAAGTTTTTGTTTTTAAATTCAGAATCATCATCATTTTTGAAAATGTCATGGATTACTTCACAATTTTGAAAATCAATTTGAAAAGTTGAAAGGTACATTCCACTAGATTTGCACCAAGAACATGACCTAAAAGTTCATAATTTAAAATAATTTGTGTCCCCTTGACACTGCTCCAAACTTCTCATTCTCTTCCATCATAAAACTTTCCTTTTAAATTTCATAAAACATTTTCACCAATTTTGGATGACAAATAAAAATAATTTGAGAAGCATCGATTAAACCCAAGAATTTCATTTTGCAAACAAAGATTATAAAGATCATAAGTAGGAAAATCTTCAAAAATAGCAAATCTTTAGGTAAAAACTTTTCCGAAAGATATATACTCAATATAGGTTTGCATAACTTCTTGATCATTAAAAATATATTCTTTTATCTTCTTAGAAAGCCTCATGGTTGCCTTAGTATTGCTTAAGGAGGATGCCATTGAAGAGTAGTTTGAAGAGATAAGAGAGTTTATGATTTTTGAATTTGAAAATGAAAGTGAAAAATGAATGGATTGAGATAGAGTAAATAAATAAAGAACCAAAAGACATGTTTTCCGATCAAGAGACATCTTTTTAGAACATAGGAGTTGGTGAAAAGGTGGAGAAAAATTCAAATTTTGAAATTGAAATTCAAAATCTACCTACATATGTCGACATATGCATGTGGGTTATGTCGACATATAGGTCGAAATTTTCAAAAAAAAGGTTCAATAAATAATTCCTATTTATCTATACTTATAATTATCTTATACTTATTATTTAATATTTACACTAAAAAAATTAAAATATGTATTATATTATTTTTATTTAATATTTTATTAAAATATATATGTATTATTTAAAATATATGCATATATTATTCAACCAATATGATTATTAATCTATAGGTTATTCCTAACAACTGATAAAGAAACCAAAAAAACTCGTTCAAGAATTAAAATTTTGATATATTAAAAGTGTACCTTTTTCTGATCCATTTCACCATTTTTTCTGAATTATGTATTACTGTGAAGCACATGTTAGCAATTTCTGTATCTGATTCGTTATCACTTAATGATGTGTCTGAATCGTCTAATGTTGCAGTATAAGATTTTCTCCATTTTTTGGATGAATCGGTGTTTGGTGTAGTTTTCAGTTTATTGGGTTGTGGACAGTCTCGTTTTAAATAGCCTGGTTCATCGTAGTTATAACATCTAATGCTATTTCCGCTTCCTAGATTTTTTTTGTCATTTCTTTAGAAATTTCTAAAAGTCCTTGACATGAAACCAATTTCTTCATTGTCATCGCTGTTCGAATCCAGATTATCCGCCATTGCATTAAAAGCTATAGATTTCTTCTCTATTACTTTGCTTTCTCTCCTGCCCTGCACTTGTGCTTCAAAAGACATTAAATTGCCAATTAACTCTTCAATTTTTAGAGTGCTAATGTCATTAGCCTCTTCGATTGTAAGAGTCCTTTGATCTCATTCAGGAGTAAGTGAACTGAGGATTTTTCTAACTTGATCCTCCTTAAAAAACTTTTACCTAGTGCAATAAGTGAGTGTACTATATTTTGAAATATACTATACATATCATATGTGGACTCATTTTGAACAATTCAAACTGGTTTGTTAACATGGAAATTTTGGTCTGTTTAACTTTACTTGTGCCTTCATGTGGAACTTGCAAAGTTCTCCGAATTTCAAATACAGACTTACATATAGATACTCTATTAAATTCATTTCTATCTAGTGAATAAAATAATATATTCATAGCCTTAGAGTTACTTTGTGCACTGCTTTTTGGTCAGCAGTCCACTGTGCAAAATTAGTCTTGAGTTCAGTGTACTCAGTTTGTATGATATTCCAAGTGTCAAAACTAATTGACTGTAAATAAATTTTCATTCTACATGACCAATATGTGTAATTACTACCATTAAAAAATGGAGGTTTAGCAGTAGATTGTCTTTTGACAAATGAGTTACTAACAAGTGTATTGACAGTGTTCTAACAGTACTAATATTACCAGTGTTGGCAGCCATTTAAACTTTTTCAAAAATAAGATGATGAATACTTTGAAAACTAATGCTCTAATACCAAATGTGAGTCAGTGGAATAGGGATGTTAAGGCTAAATTAACACTAGAGGAGGGTGAATAGAGTTTAATGGATTATATGAATATTTTTCAATTTTTAAGATTCTACTTGTAATGATGTTATTAACAATCACAGAAACAATCATAGAATCAAAGTGCAGATAAAAGTAAATTAAGTAAAAGTAAAAAGGAAAGAACACACCAAGATTTTATACTGGTTTGGAGTTAACCTACATCCACTCCTGCACAATTTCTTGTATGGATTTCTTTCAATTAGTAAATGCAAATACAATCTCGATTTCAAGACTATGAGACGCACCCTCCAGAATCCCGACCTCTGGGTAGGGTCACTCGATTATTGGGCTACAAGCACACCCAATTGATTTATCGGCTACAATCACACCCACAAGTATAGCAGTATGATTTGATGGAGTTTTACATACTCAGATCTTCGATCTTGATTGTAATTGATTCTATAACTCTTGAATAGCACTTTGATCTTGGTTTGAATGAGAGAGATAAGAGAAATCAGAGAGTAAATAAAGGAGAATCAAACTAGTGATAATTGAATTTGATTCTGGTTGAATCCGGTAGAGTTTGGGTATATTTTTTTTAGAAAATGAGAGAGTGGAAATGTGAGAGAAGAATAAGAAAGTAGATGTTAAAAATTTATTTGGAATCTGGTATATATAGGGAAACAATGGTCATGTCCATTCACGAAGAGATACGACGAAAGGACACTTCCATTCAAATTTGAATTTTGAAAATTACGGCCACTATGTCGACATACATAGGCAGAGTATGTCAACATACTCTTCACAAAATTGAAAAAAAAATTAGAAATATTATTTTTAAAATCCCTTGCTTTGTAAAATAATTTGATACTCTGTAGAATCATTTAAATATGGTATATACACATTTTAATCAAAATATAACTTAATAAAACTTTATTAAATAGTTTTGAAAGATTTAATTAGAGTATTCAATGTAAGTAAATATCTAAAATCAAAATATAAATATCAAAAATAAACACAAGGAAGATATAAACTAAAATACAAAAATTATAATAGATTAAAAAATACTTAAAAACTTAATATAATATCTTTGTAGATATAAAAGGTTAAGAAATTATTTTTAGAAATATTTTGAATAGATGTTTGAAAAGATTATTTTGAAAACCAGGATATTTGAAAAATATTTAAAACTTATTTGAAATAGAGAGAAGAGAGATCAAGAAAGTGCTATCGGGGTTTTTAAAAAATTCTACGACTCTATAACTTATTTGGAATATCTTTAAATCTTGAACACTTCAATACTCATGCGTCTTCAATTATCATCATCTTGAATCTACTCTTGATACTGTACAGTCTTCTTAACCAACACCTGATTAATATACTGTATATATCTTGATAAAACATTAGTATCTATATTTTGTTTGATGTCATGTAGTTGTTATCATCAAAACCAAAGCGTAAGATACTAACACATATTACCAGCCTGCCCCCAACTCCGTGAGGGTATCTCGAAACGTACTTTTCCGGACATGCATCCACAATGCGATCCACATCAAACTGCACAGCACCGACCACTTATCTACCAACATCCGATCCAGCTTGACCCAGAGGTGTGCCCCCAAGCTTAGGGGATCGGTGTTGATCCCTCTAGTGGATCGGTGTCGATCCCTTTTGCTTGCCTAGGGTTCGCCGCCGACTGCTCCATTCCATTCTCCTGCCTGTTGGCTCCTTTTCAATGCTCTTGATTCTAGTTTTCTACAACTCCTGCTACTCCAACTCCTTGATCCAGATTGACAGTAGCTCCTGCTCTAGCCCGTCTGATTTGCCTGAGGAAATTCTACATCATCACCTCTTGTCTCTTCATCATTCACTCCTGCATCACCTCTATCATAATCTCCATCTCGTTCCTAGTGATGTAGACATAGGGTTGATTATCTCTAGCTCCTAAGGATGCCTCCTGACTCCCTCCATAGTGACTCCTATCTGCCAATGGTCTCCTTGCTGATTGCCTAGCTAGAAACTTCCAAGATCCAAGTATCTAAGCTTCTAAATTCGCGGGTGCAAGTCCTTCTCGGTGAAAGCATCAAAATGTTAGCGTCCAAAATGGCCGCTAACACCCAAACAAAGTGAAAGCACCACAAATCCAATAACCGATTCCAAAAAGAATAAAGCAGAGAATAAAATATGAAGAACAAAAAATTCAAACAGTAAGAAATGAATGCAAGAGTTTTATAGTGGTTCGGCTGACTCCGGCCTACGTCCACTCTAAAGATTTTCCTTTTATTTATATTGCTGATTATAGTTACAATGATTTGAATTCGTGTAATAAAAATGGTAGAATGTAGCCAAGAGAGAGAAGGTCCTTAAATGAGTTCTATTCCCACTGTATTTATAGGGGAAGATAGACAAATATCCAGTTGAAAATCCGCATGCAAAACCTTCAGACCAGACTGACCCCACTCCCCGAAAATGGATTGCATTGGGCCCATTTGGGAGGGGGGTCGCTGCCGATCCCCTAATGTGGGGGAGTGAGGCCTAACGATCAGTCATAGGAGTCCCCTATGACATCCTCTTCCTGTTTCCTGAGTTGTTTACGTAGTTCCCTAAGTGTGCTCTGGAGTAACTGATCAATCTTTGATGAGTCGATCTGCTAAGTTGAGTGTCTGTATCTATAGTAATCTGATCTGATCCCCTAGCTAGAGGAAGCAATCCAATCTGATCCTCTGCCCAGGGGAAGTGCCAATCCATACTTAACCAGTTATGAGATGTCATTAGTCTGAATCACCTTGACTATCATTCATAACCTTTCTTATAACTAATCTTTGATCTTGATAATCATCTCTTTGGGGTTCCTGCCTTGATGCTCACGAAATCCATTTTGCCAAATCCATGGTATCATGGCCTTTTCAAAAGGCGGGATAACATTTTTTGGTGTTTTCATTGAGAAGGACTTAAACACGCAGATTTGGAAGTTAGGATCTTGGATTTGGAAGCTTGGATACTTCGATCTAGGAAGCAATGTCTAGGAAATCAACAAGGAGACCATTGGTAGATAGGAGTCAACATGGAGGGAGTCAGGAGGCATCCTCAGAAGCTGGAGCTTATCAACCCTCTATCTACATCACTTGGAACGAGATAGAGATTATGATGGAGACGATGCAGGTGCGGATTATGAAGAGACAAGAGTAGATGATGTAGAATATCCTCAAGCAAATCAGACAGGCTGGAGCAGGAGCTACTAGCAATATGGATCAAGGAGTTGGAGTAGTAGGAGTTGTAGAAAGCCAAGAATCAGGAGCATGAAAATGGAGCTAACAGGCAGGAGAATGGAACAGAGCAACCGGGGGTGAACCCCTGGCAAGCAAGAGGGATCGACACCGATCCCCTAGGCTTGGAGGACACACCCCCGAGTCAGGCTGGATCGGACATCGGTAGGCTAGTGGTCGGTACTGTGCAGTTTGATGCAGATCGGAATGCGAATGCATGCCTAGAGGAGTATGTTCTGGAATACCCTTGGGAAGTTGGAGGGCAGGCTGGTAATGTAGATTGGAGGCCACCAATGGATGAAAATGAAAGGATAGCTGAGCTAATACAAAGGATAATGAGAGGTGGATTGCCCAACAGGAGTCTGGAAGATGTCAATCGGAGTCCATTCACTCCAAATATTAGGCAAGCTAGAAATCCACTGGTGTTCAAATTACCAACACTGGAGGTGTATGATGGACGGTCGGACCCTATAGTACACTTGATGAGGTATATCTAGCATATAGAAGTACTGGGGGCATCGGAGGAAGTCATGGCAAGATGTTTTCCACTTTATTTGACGAAGTTAACTGCGCTCTAGTTTAGGGAGCTGGAGAGTGTTTCAATTAGAACATGGAACAAGTTGGTAGATCAGTTCATGAGGCAGTTTAGGGTTCACATTTGAGACCCAAGAGCATAGTATCATTGGAAACACCCAAACAAAGTGAAAGCACCACAAAGCCAATAACCAATTCCAAATAGAGTGAAGTAAAGAATAAAATATGTAGAACAGAAAATTCAAATAGTAAGAAATGAACACAAGAGATTTTATAATGGTTCGGCTGACTCCGGCCTACGTCTACTCCAAAGATGTCAATAGAGATAAATGAATAAAAAATTAAATTTGTTAATATTATTTTGTAATTAATATTTATGCATATAATTTATGTTATTTGACTGATGTATTTATATATCTGAATGAATTTTTTATACCATTTTTATTAATATGAATATTATATAAATATTGAAATATTCATAATTTATAATTTGTTAGATAAATCAATAAATAATAGATTATAAAATTTGTTTAAATCATTTAAGATAACATAATCAATTCTAATATATGGAGTTAAATGTAAAATATCAGAAGGAAACTGAAAGTGATTTTGTAAATGATTATAGATATTTTAAAATGAAGGTATCTGATGTAAAGAAACATTATATATATATATATATATTTGAAAGGCAAGCGGGGTTAAAACTGGTCCGCTACTGGATTTATTAGAAACAAAAATAGTTACAAAACATGAAACAAACAAACAACACAAACCCAGAACAAAGAAAGGGAAAAAACAAAGATAAGACAACAAACAGAAAGAACACGAAAACAAAAACAAAAGGGCAAGGAGGCTGGCAGCAATATCAGAAACCAATACTAATCTCAATCACCAAGGAGAGGAAGAATTGAAAGCATTATTCCTTCTAAGGGTATCTGCAACATGTTTAATAAAATTCAGAGCTCTGCTGAATAAATGATCATCGATAGCTTCTTTTTGGGTAAACACCCTGGCATTTCTTTCATTCCAGAAAACAACTAGAACTTTCTTAAGGATAAGAAGAATGGTTTGATTCTCTTTAGTCTTCCAACTTGTTGCATATATGATGTAATTATTGTAGTGCACTATATGATGTAATTATTTTGACAAATGAATCATAAATTGAATTTTTTATTATTGTTTATGTGTATACTCTATCTTATGTAACTTATAAATCTTTATTTTAACGAAAAGGTAAATTTACCCTTTTTTAATATAAGTATAGTATACATATTGAAGTTAACGTATTTTCATAATTTTGTAGACAAATTAAAGAATATTAGTTAATTGGATTTAACTAATTATTTTAAATTAAAATTGCATATTTAATTTAAATATATGGACTGGAACGAGAAATATTAGGAGAAAAGTGAGGTGAGTTATATGATAATTTTAGATGTTGATATTTGAAGTTAAAAGTAGAATTTAACAATGCAACATATGATAAATTTATTGGAATAAATGAACAACAACTTAAATTTGTTATTATTCACTACTAGAAAATTAACATTATATCTACGAAGTGTTATAGACGACTTTTCGACCACATGAGGCGGTATCGTCGGTAGGTCGCATCGTCAGTAAAGGTCAAAAGTATATGTCGTCGGTAAGTCATCAAAATTTTTGATGACATGCCGACGACAATCTGTAAACAAAACAAAAAATATTACAGTGTCATAATGGCCGTTATGTTAAACCTAGACCAGCCCGTAGTAGGTAATTGGATAAATTTCAATTTTTTAATCTTTTTGGATCTCTATGGGCCTATGGGGTCTAAATTTATTTAGAACTTTTCTAAATTTTCTTTTTAAATAAAATCAATGTTTTATTTACTTCATCAATAATGTTTTATTTTGTATGGTTTATATTATATAGTAGATATGTGTATCATATACACATATGTGTGTACGTGCAACATAATAAAGTGTACATGATTTAACGTGCCCTTATATAGATGCTGGGATTTATATTGCAACGGACATGTTAGCCCCTCTTATATACATATGTATTGTCTATATATATATATATATCTGTGTGTGTGTATTACTTAAACAATATAATATATATATATATATGTAACTATATATATATATATTATAAAATAAGGTCATTTTCAAAAAAAAATTATAAAATAAGGTTTAAATAATACACTTATATATATGTATGTACATATAGAATATGATTAGATTGCAAAATGTTTTGAATGTTAGTACGCAAAATAGATTTTAAAAAATGTATGGAATTATGTGTGTGTGTGTGTGTAATTCGAAAGTATTTTTTTAAATCAAGTTTAAAGACAACATATATTATATATACATATAAATATACACTTATAAATGTTTTATAATATAAATAATATAATTATTATATACATACATGATATAACTCTCGACCAGAAATAATATTATTTTTTCATGGTTTATATTTTTAACAATTAAAATATATTTTTTATTCCATAGGGAAACATGCTTTTAAAATATTTTTTAATTTTTAAAAGCAAAAAAATATCATTATAATTTTGCATTAAATTTTCTACATATATTTTACATAATTTATAAATATATATGTAATTATTATTTACATTATTAGTTTTAAATTAAATTAAATAATTATACCAATATGTGTGTGTGTGTGTGCACGCGCGTGTGAGAATTAGATAAAAAAATTCGAAAACATGTATATATAAAATAAATAATTTCGAAATATAAATCATGCATAACATATTATTATTTTTTTAGACTTAAATTTAATTAAAATGAAAAAATATTAATTTATTTAATTTTAAATTTCTTTATAACAAGGCCATGAGCTATATGTATTTATACGCATACAAAATATATTTAATACATATACACACATATACAACCATCTAATGTGATAACATATAAATATACAGATTCGTCATAATTAGTTACTATCTAACTGACATATGATATAATTGTTGTATTAAACATTTATATGAATTTAAATGATATATAGTACCTTTAACCAATGCCTACAATTCACACTATTGAAACGATGAACAAAGCATGTTGAATCAAATTTCAAGTCCAGAAGTTGCTGGCTTCCGAACAACTTTACTGACGATCGAATTGACTTTTAATTTGATATTTTGATGTTTAAATCTTGGGGCTTTAGAGGGTGTGATGTAACAATACCGTTTTCTACATCGTAAATTAAATAAATTTAATTTAAAATGAAAAAAATTGAATTCGGTATTTGATAATTAATATTTTAGAAACCAATTTTAGTTAACTAAATTCTATTTAATATAAGGCTTAGATATAGTAAATTGAAATAAATTAATAAATTCTTTTCAAATAATATATTAAAATTGAATAAATTGTTTTCATTGAAAATAAAATACTTTTATAAGTGTAAAGTTAATTTAAATCAAATTGAAATTTATTTACAAGTAAATTAAAAAGAGTTGTGAAAAGTAAAGAAAAGGAAAAGAATTAAAGCTAGCCCAAAAATTAAAACAGGCACAAATCAATTTTAGCCCAAACTCATACCCCTCTTTCTAGCATTCTCTAGATCCTGTCCTTTCCTTTTCTATCCCAAGCCCAAGATTCGAACTAAGGGAAGTTAAATTGTTAAAATGAAATGGAAAAAAATAAAATAAACGAATGAATCGCGCTCGAGGCGCTCATTATCGGCAACTCAAGGGGGTCGCGATAGACCTGGGTCGCATGCGATGACAAAGAAGGTATGATGAACTGGTATTGTGCAATGGTAGAATTGGGGCGTGCGGCTACCTGGTGGTGAGCGCAATGAAGGAGGAGCTCGTGAATTGAGGTGTCGATGTGGATGCATGCTAAGGATTCGTGAATTTGTTGTTGCTAAGGTGACTAGAGGAGGCAGCGAGCAAGTGTGCTGGTGACGCGGTAATGTAGGTGGGTTTAGGAAGTGGTGAAAGAGATGTAGGAGGTATTGTTCGTGTGGATTTGGCGGTATCAGGATGGCAGTGACTTTGGCTGGGTCAAGTAGGGACCTAGAGGGCTTGGTAGTGGACATATGAGGAGGCAAGCAACATGTGCTATCGCATTTTGGATTGGTGATAGTGATAATTGAGGAGTGGATATTGTGTGGATGCTGGAGCATGATGAAGAATGCTATGGAAGCGAAGAACAATGTTAGCGTGATGAAGACAGTGGCGAAAGCAAAGAACAATGTTGTAGTTGACGATTTGGTTGAACGAGCATCGCTTCGACGAGTTTTCTCGCTAACAACTATATTTATTTCATTACTTGCTATATATATGTCCTGATAATTGATTGTATTGCTTGGTTGAATTTTTTGGGATATTGGTTGAATTGGTTGTTTGTGATGTTGGATATGATATTGGATTGATTGTAGCGATGTTAGATATAATTTTGGATTTGATGGTAGAATTGCGCATATGTTGGATCATCAAAATGCAAAGGAGATGTTGTCCGATTGCATTTTGATGTGAAGCTATTTTTATATGTGTGTGTTCATTTTACGGATGATCAAAATTCGATGTAATTCGATTCGGTTCAAATGATAAAATTTACATTGATGATTGTATGTTGATTTTGGGGTCCACGATTTCTATTTTAGACGATTTGTTGATTTTTTCATTTCTAAAATATTTTTGAAAGATTCCAAAAATTATTTATGGGTTTTTAAAATAATATAAGTTGTTGAGAAATAAAATGAGTTGTTAGAAATTGTTATAGAGATAAAAGTTGTTTAAAAATGAAGATGGAGATTTTCGAAAGTAACTAAGTATATGGAATTAGTTTACTTTATAATTTTGTATAAATGAAAGGTTTTAATAATATTTTCGAAAAGGAATTTATTTGCATCATGTATGTTTAAATAAATAGGATTTAAGAGATATTTTTTAAAAGATATTTTTAAGTATATGAGCCAATTTTGAAATATGGTTGAATGGTTTTAAGAGTATTATAACATAAATCCCTTTTTATATAAATATTTTGGTGGTTCGAAATTGATCTATTGATATTATGAAAAATTCCATATGATAAGAAGATTTTGAATTATATTCTATGGTTTAAAATAAATATAATTTATTTTATAACTTATAAATTTATTTCGAAATAATGTTTTATTATAGAAGATTATGAAATGGATTTGAAGCGATATTTGTTGATTTTCTATATGAGCTATTAGAGATTTTGAATATATAGTTAAGGTTTTAAATTATAAATTATGGTTTAAAATGAAAAGAATTATTTTGGAGATTTATAAATTTGCTTTAAATTATTATTTAGTTATAAAAAATTATGAAACAGTTTATATTATTATTTTTTATATGTAATGTGATTTTGGAAGTTTTGGAAAGTTTATATATATTTATAGGTTTGAAATGAAATGAAATTAATTTAGATATTAGAGAAATTATTTATAAATCGTATTAATGTATAAAAATTACAAAAATGACTAATATGAATAATATTTAGTTTCTTAAACTATTTTGAGTTTTCAAAGGAAAGAAATGAGTTTTCAATGTTATTGGTAGAAAAATTAAATTATTCTTTAAAGTTGAGAAATCAGTAATTTATTGAATAGAAGGTTTTATATTTGGTTATAATTGGTTATTCGGTTTAGTCTTAGAATATATTTATAATCCATTTCTAAAGTTTTGAATTTTGTTATATCAAAGTTATATGTTGCGATTGATTTGTTAAATATTTATTTATTTGTTCTATATATGTGTGTGTATTTTTTATTATTCTATTTTATCTTACTTTTCTTATTTCTACTTCCTTATATATTAAATTGGATCATATGAAGGATTCACCATTGATGTTGATTTGATTATTGATTTGGAATGATACGTTGATGACATTTTTTTATGATTTTGTGTTGATTCCAACTCTGTGTGACGAGGAACTAGAATAAACGGAGTTATAATACTGTATGGTATGAGACAATCGGTAATATTTCTCCAGTTATTCTTTGGACTCGTTATATAGAATATCGAAGGAGCGAGTGTGATATGAGCACTAAATGAACCGACTAGTAACACGCGGCAGTATGGGACACCATAGTGTTATTTATTCGGTTGTCCTTTGCTCGTCAATGACACCTATACAAGGATTTATTATGTATGATGGGCTCGCTGTGGTGAGACACATATTTAGTCATGTGTCAGCATATATCGTGCAGTGTGTCAACATGAGTACGTAGCTGTGTGTCGGCTATTATATTATATACATTCAGTATTTATCTATTCATTGCCTGACTTCCTTCCTATCGCGGTAGTTGAAACAGATTGGCTAGTATCCATCCTAACGGCCTAATCATGGTGGTCATGCCCCGAATTTGTGATACCATAGCCATGTGTCGGCAATCTATATAGTCGTGTGTCGGCAACATATATAGCCGTATGTCGGCAATGTATAACCCATATGTGTCATCTAGGCCAGTAGCTTGCTACCATTTGGGGCGTATGTAGGGTCGTGACCAATGCATAGCATAGTCATACAGTTTGTTTATGACATACAATGGATATGAGTCATGACGTCCATTGAGGTAACTAAGACTATATGAGCCGTGTTGATGGAATATGTGTGTCGTGTTCACCAATTACGTGTGTAGTCTCCTAGAGTAAGTGTGTCTGTCAATCTCCTACCAGGTTCTGGTGTGTGTGATATAGACATATACTTATATATATATATATATATATATGTGTGTGTGTGTGTGTGTGTATGAGACGATGAACTATGATCATACCTGTAACGACCCGAATTCCAGTGGGTCCGGATTTTTCGCAAAAATGCTAAAACCCAAGCCCACTGAAACCCGAGTTGGGAATCTGGTATCCTGCAAATAGGCAAAGATAAATATATCAGAGCTCAATTATCTATCTCACAGCGGAATTGATTAAAATATAATAGTAAGTAAATACTCACCCAAATAATGACACTTCCCTAGCAAGTGTCACATAGTTGAGAAGTCTCTGCCATCTACCTAACCTGTAGGATGTTATGAGGAGGGGGTCAGAACAAAAGTTCTGGTAAATGGATAAGTTATATACTTCTAGGGTTAATTCTACATATATCAATTTATTTCCATTTACTCTTATATTAGGATCATTAGGTTACAATATTATAACCTCTATTCGTGAACCGTGCCCATCTACTCCATAGTAGATAAAAACATAATAACTAATATATACGTATATGTAGCTATATGCCCAATGACCATATTGGTCCTAGGTACCACCCATGGTACCTTCCCTATCCTCCTCGAAAAGGACTCCATCATCTAGCTTCGAGAGCGTTTCGTGACTACATCTGTAAAGGACCGCTTCGTAAGGCCTACAATACAGATGCTCCACTACATACTATGAAAACGTAAATCGCGTTGCACTAGCCCATACCAGTGCTCGAACATCCACGATGTACCACCCAATGCGTACATTAAGGACTACATAATCGTTCTGTCTACTATCTAAATCCCACCAACAAGGTCTACCTTGTAAGGAACTCAGTCGGGGATTTTCTATATCTATAAAGGACCGCTTCGTTAGGCCTATAATACAGATATTCTAGTTGGTCTATTCCTTTCTCATCGTGGTTGTGGCCCTATGCAGCCACCCCTCAACTAATCGAAAGACTTCTAAAGAGTTAAGTGGCCATGCCCTACTGCAAACAATCTAACATCCAATTGGCGGTGCCCCCATCCAATGTCTCGATAGTGAAAGAATCATTGGCATGTTGGTTTAACTCTAGTCTTTCCCGAAATCGCTCTTGGTCTTGTTGTTCGCCGATATCCGCATGCGACTATCCTTAACCTTACTTGCAAGTACTGGACATACGAATACCCTTCTCCAAACACCAAGCCCTTCTGACTGCCAACAAAGGTCCGCTTCATTAGGCCTACAATGCAAATGCAATCAAGGCATACTCTTTTGATGGAACACCTACAGACCTGCCTATGGGGATGCAGCTTCGTTAGGCCTACCTAGAGGGCCATCCTAGAGTATCCCTACGCCCCGTTGATGTCTTGTACTTCTTTAAAGCCCAAAATACTAAGTTGGATGTGCTTCTCCATTGCTGAAATCCGTGATGAATTGCTTCATTAGGCGCTTCATCCTTTGGGCTGCTCCAAACGCAATTCGGTTCTTTTATTAGACCCTAAGTCTAATCTTTTAATTTGCGTTTAGTTTGCTTTCTTATTCTGTTGGCTACTTATTTTAATTAATTAGCGTATTCTATCCTTCATCTCACTTCTAACTATTGTGAGATAACCATATGTCTAATAGGGAATGCTGTTAGTATGAGCCACATTCACAATCTTGCTTATTTAACTTCATATATAAATCCCTAAGTTCAATAAGATAAGTTTCTTTTATTATTTCGGTGTAATTTGCTTATCAACTTAGTATAAGTTATTTAAATAAGCTTCTATCAATATTCTCTACTATCATTGCTTACCAATTTATTATAAGTCTCACGATAAGCCTTTCCGTTCTTATTTCATAAGTACAACCTATGTTATAATTCTACTTGTAATTGTTACTTTTTCTTCATTTATAGTCCGTTATATAATTACAAGCGTTTCTTGTCTGCTCTAGTCTGCCTTCTTTTATTATGATATAGAATTTTCTTTAATTCTCTATTATTACATAATTCACTTATCATAATAGTTGCCTAGTTAAAAAGACTATGCAGTAAATGCAGACTTAGGCTCCTTAATTTTTTTATAGCCTCAAATTCTTAAATTAATAATTTTCTTGTTTCAAATCGTACTTTACTTTATTGTCTGCTAATTTAGGAAGCAATTCTATTTTATTTGGTTGGTTATGAAAACTATATAATCCATTTCCATATCTTAATATTGGATAATACTATAAACAATAATCCGTAACTGCAAGATATCTCTTTTACTATTTTGGAGTAGTGTAAAATACAACGGTTTCTCTATTCTACACTAACTCCCCCTTTTTATTTCTTTTATTATGGCAGTTACGTTTATCAGTATCTTTCAAATATTAAGTTATGGAAATGTATCATATTTTCTAAACCAACCAATTAACCTAATAATTACTCCCAAATTAATTTTTCCCATTTTAATGCAATTTATTATAGTAATTCTATTATTTTACATCTAATTTCCTTCATTTCAGTTTTCTTAATTATATAATCCATATTCGCGTTTAATCTATTCTAATCTATACGTGAAGAAAAAAGGAGGGGATAAAAGAAAACCGACGCTTGCATGAAAATCCAAAACGTAGAAAAGATGTAAATAAGACATAGAAAATAGTGTATAAATACTGATACTGTAAATAAACTGCAAGTTTTCTTATAATTTATCCTAATTTAATTAATATGATTAATTACTGAATAAAATTTTCTAAACGGGAATCTAACGATAATATATCGTAAACTTAAAAGATATATAAATAAATCCACTCACCTGTCGTCCTTAGCTTCGCTTGTGCTCCGCCTGTCTCCACAGTTCTTCTGGATCCCCTTTCTTCCAAGGTGTACAATATTTTAATTTAGAAGATCTTCTCTCTAGAAATTATTTTCTTTTTAGGGTTCAGCCTCTGGCAATGAACCCATGGAAGAAAATCTAATTGCGAGAAGATAGCTAGGCCTAGGGTCCTATTTATATTGGAGCTTGGGGATCTCAGACCGTCGAATTCTTGAATTGAATCTTGAGCCAACATGTCACAGGGTCGTTCGGAGCCATAGGATTGAAGAACGTATGGCTCAGATCGCGCAAAAATGAGAAAAAGCGTCACTGTACATACCTGGATGAAAATTCGTCCAGGTTGTATGTGGGTCGACCGGGCGGTCGACCGCCCTTAGCCAGCGGTCGACCGTTGCGCCCATTAGGTCGACCTTCTGGTCGACCCATATCTGTGTTATATTTTTTTTCGGTTCGGTTACTTATTTTGTTTTGTTCTTAACTTCTTCATATTGGTTCGGTTTAAGACAAGTTATATATGGAAACTGATCAAAAAATCGCTCTGGACGCAATGGTACAAGTTCCGGAGCCATATTTCAATAATTCCAAAATTATTTATTTTCATTACTTATCGTTATACGTTACATTTTAATTATATAAAAATGCGGGGTGTTATATTCTCCCACCCTTAGGAAATTTCGTCCTCGAAATTCGATAAGGGTAAAAATTTATGTAATCTCTTGCATTAATTATATCCATTTTGTGTACATCCAATTTTGCAACCATCCATGCTTTTGTGCAAAAGTGTTTTTCAAGTCAAAGTATATGCATGTACATAAATCTCTAAGCGGTACCTCCTATATGAATGCTTTTTATTTTAAAAGTTTACTTTTAAAATATGATGCACACAACCTAAATATACTTGCAATTTCTATATGAATGCAGCTTTCCGAAAAATTAAAATATTTTTCACCCAATTTTTCTCACACTCCTATTAAATAGGGGTGTAGTTCAACCAATTTTTCGTCTAAATCCTAACACACAACTTTTAATATTCGAATTTCAGAAAAATATAATTTTCTGAATTCGAGTTCTTATGTTAGAAAGAAGATAGAAAATGGTGAAACTTTATTTTTCTCCGATTTTCTTTTTCATACATCTTTCCCCATACTTTGAATTTTGGGTTGCTATCCTATAAAAATGCCTTTTTATTTTTCCAAGCATGGTTTACATAAGAAAATAGCTTTTTAAATCTTTAGTTGACGTTTCCGTCGCCTCTTTAATTTGCTGTTTTTCCTTTTTGTTATTCTTATAACGTTCTTATATCCTTATTCTCCACTTATGAATATCACAAAAATAAAGAGAAGAAGCATCAATACTGATATACTACCATAGAATTTTAAATGCATACTTATGAGTACAATTTTATAACTAAAAAGTGAAAACAAACCCTACTACAGTACGATACTAGATAGATGACATATGTAGGCTAACATAGCCATCATCTCGAGCTAGGAGGCCTATGCCCCTGTCCGCCCTGACACAGGAAGGCTCTCATAAAGGAATCCAAACAGCTAAGGCGCTCCTCCTGCCGCCTAGTGCTCGCCTCAACCTCACGCTGAGACCTAGCTAACTCATCCTGTCTCCTAATCACCTCCTGTTGTCCCTGAAGAATCTCTGCATGCTCCCTAGCGAGCCACTCTTGCCTCTTGGCAAGGGTCCTAAACCGATCCTCGTAGCTCATCGGTGGACGGGGCTGAGAGGGTCATGCTCCCTCTCCCCAAGATCTATATCAATGTCCATATCCCCACGTACTCCGCGTCGTAGGCTCTGATGGCTAAACGGGCCATGGTGACTCGGTATGTCCTATGCCACCTCCAAACGGTGGCGCGGGAAAGTGTTGATGCTCATGAGAGTACTGAGGTGCCTGCCAATGTGGTGAGGGCTGTGGTGATGGCTGCTGCTCATGCTCCTGCTCCTTCCATGGAGCCTGAATCTGGGCCAATCCTATATGCATCCTCCTTAGAGTGGATGAATCTATCATGGGGTGTGCCTGCTCACTGTAAGTCTCTCTCTCTATCTCAACCCTGGCCCACCTGAAGACCCATGTCCAAAGGTGACAGTAAATCATAGTAGATCTATGAAGTCCGGTCGCTGTCATATATTGGGCCATGATCGTCCTAGCCCAGTTCACCTGCAATCCTCCAAATATGGCGTAGGCGGCCCGCCTCACAATAGGGTATATCTGGTCAAAACTCCCCGTCTTGGGAAAAAGTTTATGCTGCAGAATGCGAATAACTAACCTAGCTAACGGGGTCAAGTTCCCAGCGCTCCAGTCAGGGTGTTGGGGGTCTAAAAGAATCTGCTGCAAAACGGCCATGTCTGTCATCTCAATCTGCCCTACCTCTAAGCCATACCCTATGATATCCAAAATACTAGCCAACTGAGACTCGGTGAAAACTATTCTGACTCCCTTGACCTCCGACTGGAAGGCCAACTCCTCATCCTCATCGCTAGTATGTAAGTTAGCATCAAAAAGACGTACTAACATGGGATACGCTCGCTGCTCGAACGTCTCATGGCTAAGAATCTGTCGCAGCCCTATGTCCAAGAAGAGCTGCTCTAAATGTGTGTCCGTAAAATCAGTAAACTTCACCACCCTCCTTTGCAGAAACTGGTACGCGGCTGTATCGGAGTAAGACTGCACTATCTGCCTATCACTATGACACCAAGTTATCTCCTATGGTGTGAGGTGGGGAAAGAGCTGAACTAGAGAGGGTCTTGGAGGCATGCTGAAAAACTCTCAATATGTGGAAACGGAGTATGGATCCGAGTAGATCTCGCGACGCTCTTTGATTTGGCACTAACGGCGAGTTAAACGGTGGAGTTTGGGAGGAATTTGGATGGTGTGAAGGGAGGATTCTGGGTGCGACTGCTGTCTTCGGAGAGGAAGCAAAAATGATGAAGAGAGGCCAAAGCATGTGTTTATACACGTGCAGTTTGCACTAAGGCGGTCGACCCGCCTTAGCTATAAGTCGACCGCATGGTCGACCGTGGTTGACCGGCCGGTCAACCGCATGGTCGACCCGGTCGGCCTGTGTTATATATTTTTATTTTTTTCATCTTCAAGTTGTCGCATCGCCCGCCTCCCTTGAAATAATCGAAGCCTAAGCAAATTCTACCTACTAGCGGGCTGTCCGAGTCGCGGTTACGACTTAGGCTAAATATCCCTGTCGACTCTCCACCCTCCAAGTGGAGTCTTGACGTGTTCTATACTTCAACTGAACCTATATTAATATCCATAAGCTTGCTCCAACCATTTAAATCGTCTAACCCATAAAAATTCGTTTTCAAAATAGCTTTAATTTCTTTACAGCCTGAAAAATATTTTTACGTACTTATAAACCTTTTCGTACTTGAATAAGGATTTCAAAAATACATTTCTACTTGGCTAAGACAGATGTCGCATAAAACATCGTCGCTACAGCCCAAAATACTAGTTTTCAATTAAACTTAATAATACCTATATTTTTCTAAACTGTATATTCCTCTATTTTCAAATTCAAAAATGCTTTAAAGTTGTTTCCCTCCAACTTCCTATATTTAAACTAATACAATTATAAAGTTGTAAACTTTTAAAGTTAAAACTTGAAAATCTTCCAAAACTTTTCAAATTCTTAAGAGTTTAATTGCTGGGCTAGACTAAAAAGTGTTTTTTTTAATTTGCTTTCACCTTTTCAAATATCCTTTACTGAATCCAAAAATCCTTACCATATGAGGTCTTTTAGCTTTTGGAATTTCCTCGTTCCAAGTTTTGATATACAGAATTGTTTTCCAAACTTTCTCCAACTATTAGTTTACTCAAAAGAATGGACTTCTCTTTGGGGTTTTAAGAGTGTGTGTGTGTGTGTGTATAATATTTATATTAAAAATACAAATACGTTCACTCACTATCTACCTAGGAATCTAAACATAGGCTCTGATACCAAATGTAATGACCCGAACTCTAGTGGGTCCGGATTTTTCGTAAAAATGCTAAAACCCAAGCCCACTGAAACCCGAGTTGGGAATCTGGTATCTTGCAAATAGGCAAAGATAAATATATCAGAGCTCAATTATCTATCTCACAGCGGAATTGATTAAAATATAATAGTAAGTAAATACTCACCCAAATAATGACACTTCCCTAGCAAGTGTCACATAGCTGAGAAGTCTCTACCATCTACCTAACCTGTAGGATGTTACGAGGAGGAGGTTAGAACAAAAGTTCTGGTAAATGGATAAGTTATATACTTCTAGGCTTAATTCTATATATATCATTTTATTTCCATTTACTCTTATATTAGATTCATTAGGTTACAATATTCTCACCTCTATTCGTGAACCGTGCCCATCTACTCCATAGTAGATATAAACCTAATAACTAATATATACATATATGTAGCTATATGCCCAATGACCATATTGGTCCTAGGTACCACCCATGGTACCTTCTGTATCCTCCTCGAAAAGGACTCCATCATCTAGCTTCGAGAGCGTTCTGTAACTACATCTGTAAAGGACCGCTTCGTAAGGCCTACAATACAGATGCTCCACTACATACTATGAAAACATAAATCGCGTCCGCACTAGCCTATACCAGTGCTCGGACATCCACAATGTACCACCCAGTGCGTACATTAAGGACTATGTAATCGTTCTATCTACTACCTGAATCCCGCCAACAAGGTCCACCCTGTAGGGAACTCAGTCGGGGATTTCCTATATCTGTAAAGAACCGCTTCGTTTGGCCTACAATACAGATATTCTAGTTGGTCTGTCCCTTTCTCATCGTGGCTATGGCCCCACGCAACCACCCCTCAACTAATCGAAAGACTTCTAAAGAGTTAAGTGGCCATGCCCTACCGCAAACAATCTAACATCCAATTGGCGGTGCCCCCATCAAATGTTTCGATAGTGAAAGAATCATTGGCATGTTGGTTTAACTATAGTCTTTCCCGAAATCGCTCTTGGTCTTGCTGTTGGCCGATATCTGCATGCAACTATCCTTAACCTTACTTGCAAGTACTGGACATACGAATACCCTTCTCCAAACACCAAGCCCTTCTGACTGCCTATAAAGGTCCGCTTCGGTAGGCCTACAATGCAAATGCAGTCAAGGCATACTCTTTTGATGGAACACCTACAAACCTGCCTCTGGGGATGCAGCTTCGTTAGGCCTACCTAGAGGGCCATCCTAGAGTATCCTCACGTCTCGTTGAAGTCTTGTACTTCTTTAAAGCCCAATGTACTAAGTTGGACGTGCTTCTCCATTGCTGAAATCCGTGATGAACTGCTTCGTTAGGCGCTTCATCCTTTGGTCTGCTCCAAACGCATTTCGATTCTTTTATTAGACCCTAAGTCTAATCTTTTAATTTGTGTTTAGTTTGCTTTCTTATAATGTTGGCTACTTATTTTAATTAATTAGCGTATTATTGCCCTCGATTCACTTCTAACTGTTGTGAGATAACCATATGGCTAATAAGGAATGTTGTTAGTATGAGCCACATTCACTATCTTACTTAGTTAACTTAATATATAAATCCCTAGGTTCAATAA
Source organism: Allium fistulosum (assembly GCA_030737815.1). NCBI lineage: Eukaryota > Viridiplantae > Streptophyta > Magnoliopsida > Asparagales > Amaryllidaceae > Allium > Allium fistulosum. The sequence goes on from CM060907.1 coordinate 780,961,402, forward strand.
GATAAGCCTCTTTTATTATTTCTGTGTTATTTGCTTATCAACTTAGTATAAGTTGTTTAAATAAGCTTCTATCATTATTCTCTACTATCATTGCTTACCAATTTATTATAAGTCTCACGATAAATCTTTACATTCTTATTTCATAATTGTAATCTATGTTATAATTCTACTTGTAATTGTTGCTTTTTCTTCTTTTATAGTCCGTTATATAATTACAAGCGTTTCTTGTCTACTCTAGTCTGCCTTCTTTTATTACGATATTGAATTTTCTTTAATTCTCTAATATTACATAATTCACTTATTATAATAGTTTCCTAGTTAAATAGCCTGCGCAGTAAATGCAGACTTAGGCTCCTTAATTTTTTTATAGCCTCAAATTCTTAAATTAATAATTTTCTTATTTCAAATCATACTTTACTTTATTGTCCGCTATTTTAGGAAGCAATTCTATTTTATTTGGTTGGTTATGAAAACTATATAATCCATTTCCATATCTTAATATTGGATAATACTATAAACAATAATCTGTAACTGCAAGATATCTCTTTTACTATTTTGAAGTAGTGTAAAATACAGCGGTTTCTCTATTCTACACTAACTCCCCCTTTTTATTTCTTTTATTCTGGCAGTTACGTTTATCGTTATCTTTTAGATATTAAGTTATGAAAATGTATCCTATTTTCTAAACCAACCAATTAAACATGATACATTTTGCATATGGATTAGAATATATTAAACGCGAATATGGATTATATAATTAAGAAAACTGAAATGAAGGAAATTAGATGTAAAATAATAGAATTACTGTAATAAATTGCATTAAAACGGGAAAAATTAATTTGGGAGTAATTATTAAAGTAATATTTATGTTTAATTATATGATCCAAATTCTTAAAGTAATATTTTACACAAACAAGCAAATGATTTGGTAAAAATATGAATTTGACTGTTTAAAGTGGTTGGAAATTATTTTAGTAGTTTGTTTTGTGTTAATTTTTCCATCGATTACTTTAAGAATTTTGGTTGATGCGGGTGCACACGTAGTCGATAGGGATTCCTAAACACTTAAATGAGGCACATCTGACATGATATTTTGGAATGTAAGAAATATTTTTCTTAGAATTGTATATCATTTTCCAAAGTAATATATTATTTAGGTAATGAAAATATATTATTTCTCCAGATTTGAATATATTTTGAACAACGTATGAAGCTATTAGATATTTGTGAAGATGAGATCATTGATGAAGCAATGTTGATATGAAATCCTAGACAAGTCAATATTGCAGCCAATTGGCGAAACAAACGCTAAAATTTATGGCACGACAACATTGGCTATTTTAATACGAAATTGATTTTTATATTATTGTATATAAATATTAACATTTGTTTAAGATAGTATTAAAATAACTTTTCCAATTCAATATATTTGTAGATAAATATATTTTTTTGAGTTGAAGACGGATTTTGTGTTGAGGAAAAAAATGGACTTGTATATATGTGTGTGTGTGTGTATACATGTGTGTGTGTGTGTATACATATATATTGTATGTATATGTAGTGATTTAAATCGAAAAGCTTGTGTTTAAATTACTAGAATGAGAAAACATAAATTTAGCTACAACTATACGGTGATATGAGATATGAATATAAAGTGGTGAATATAACTTGTTTTAATGATGTTTTTTATGATGATTGTGCGTATATTTGGCCACTAAATACTCTTTTGATTTTGTTATTGTTTCGTGAAGCTGTCACTTGCTGATTTGAATTTATTTACACCTCCAAATAATTAATGAATGGATAATATGAGTAATTATCTTGATATAATCCAAGTTTCAAGATAAGAATGCAAGTATCAAATGTATTGGATTGCATGAATGAATAAAGAAATATGGATTCAATTTGTTGCGACAACGTTGGATTTGCTTTGTTGTTATACCCATGGTTCATGCTTTAATAAAATTTGTTTGATTTTAGAAAAGTAATGAATATATGTGAGTGTGTGTGCGCAGCTGTGTATGTATGTGTGTGCTGCTATGTGTGCGCACTTGCATTACAAAAAGGAAAAACTGGCATATGCACTTGCGTAGTGTTCTTTTGGCCATAACTTTCAAACGATTTAACCAATTTTGATGTATTTGCCCATTTTGGAAAGCTAGGAAGCTAAGCAACAACATTTATTTTAAGTGTTTCGCAATATTCTGATATTTTTTTGACTAAAAATGTAATTTTCAATGGTGGGCCTGCACACATTGAAAATTTACTATGTCTATGTTAGAAAATCCTTGATAAGCTGAGTTGTAATCTATATATTTGTAATCCAAAAGATGTTTTGAAAAGCTAACACACTATCTAACAATATAATTTTAGAAACCATAACTTGATTTAGTGGTTTTGCCATCTGAAAATTTGTCAGAAAGTGATTAAACATGGAAGTTGCATCTCTTTTACATCACATAAATGCGTACTTAATATATCTCTTTATATGAAACTAATATTTAAAGTTGAGTTGAGATAGGTATCGAAGATGCTTCTTTGGATTACTAGTTGGTGTTATTGCTCGCTTTTGTTCACGTAAAAGCGAAATAGCTCGCTTAAATGCTAATTGAAAGGTACATTTTATGGTATATCGATATATTATAATATTATCTTGCTTCCCCGTGTTTCGGGATGTCCCATGTTGGGATGTATATGTATTTTTTGATTATATATGTTTTGATTTTCAGATAACTCTCCGTACAAAGGAGACTCTGTCAAAACTTTCCCAAAAATCCGACACTTAGAAAATTTTAAAAAATTTATCGCATATGGAAATAGAATATCATTAATTGAATCTATTTAAAATAATAGCATACAATAAGATGTTTTTATAATGTGAGAGCCACATAGAGGATTGTGTAGCTTTTAGCAATTAGTGGAATACGAAGAAAGTCGGGGTATGAGTTGTGCATGATGTTTCCCATATAACAAATTGTGAGGATGCAATTTTCGTAAGGGGGAAGTCTGTAACAACCCTGCTTTCTACGTTGTAAAATAAATAAATTTAATTTAAAATAGAAACAATTCCAAATTTGATATTTAATAATTAATATTTCAAAAAAAAATTTAGTTAACTAAATTCTATTTGATATAAGATTTTGTTTTAATAAATTCTTTTCAAACAACATACTGAAATTCAATAAATTGTTTTAATTGAAAATAAAATAATTTTATAAGTGTAAAATCAATTTAAATTAAATAGAAATTTATTTACAAGTAAATAAAAAGGAATTGTGAAAAGTAGAGAAAAGGAAGATAATTAAAGCTAGCCTAAAACTTAAAACAGGCCTAAATCAATTTCAGCCCAAACCCATACCCTTTTCTCTAGCATTCTCTAGATCTCATACTTCCCTTTTCTATATCAAGCCCAAAAATCAAATTCAAGGAAATTAAAACGAAAAGAAAAAGCAATAATAAACGAATGAATCGTGCTCGAGGCGCTCGTCGTCGACAACTCAAGGGGGTCGCGACCGACATGGGTAGCATGCGATGACGAAGAAGGGATGATGACCTGGTATTATGCGATGGAAGAATTGGGGCGTGCAGCTAGCTGGTGCCGAGCGCAGTGAGAGAGGAGGTCATGAATTAGGGTGTCGACAATACTGTAGGCTAGGGATTCGCGAATTCATTACCACTAAGGTGACTATGGGAGGCAGCAAGCAGGTGGGCTGGTGACACAGTAACATATGTGGGTTTGGGCATTGGTGAAAGAGATGTAGGCGGTGTTGTTCGTATGGGCTTGGTGGTATCAGGCTGGCGGTGACTTTGGTTGGGTCGAGCAGGGACCTAGAGGGCTTGGTGGTGGACGTGTGAGGAGGCAGGCAACATGGGCTGTCGTGGTTTGGATTGGTAATAGCGATGACTGTGGAGTGGCTATTGTATGGGTGCTAAAGCGTGACGAGGACAGTTGCGAAAGTAAAGAACAATGATGTTTCCCTTACAAGAAATTGTGAGGACGCAATTTTCGTAAGGGGGAAAGTCTGTAACAACCCTGCTTTCTACGCCATAAATTAAATAAATTTAATTTAAAATAAAAATATTCAAATTTGATATTTGATAATTAATATTTTGAAAACAAATTTTAGTTAGCTAAATTCTATTTAATATAAGATTTTGATTAAATAAATTGAAATAATTAATAAATTATTTTTGAATAATATATTGAAATTGAATAAACTGTTTTAATTGGAAATACAATACTTTTATAAGTGTAAAATTAATTTAAATCAAATTGAAATTTATTTAAAAGTAATTAAAAGAAGTTGTGAAAAGTAAAGAAAAGGAAAAGAATTAAAGCTAGACCAAAAATTAAAGCAGGCCCAAATCAATTTTAGCCCAAACCCATACCCCTCTTTCTAGCATTATCTAGATCTCATTCTTCCCTTTTCTATCCCAACCCAAAAAATGAATTCAAGGAAATTAAAGTGAAAAGAAAAAAATAAACGAATGAACCCTGCTCGAGGTTCTCGTCGTCGGCAATTCAACGGAGTCGTTATCGACCTGGGTCGCACGCGATGATGAAGAAAGGATGACGACCTGGTATTGTGCGGTGGGAGAATTGGGGCATGCAGCTACCTGGTGGCGAGCATGATAGGAGAGGAGGTCGCGAACTGGGGTGTCGACGCGACTGCATACTAGGGATTCGCGAATTCGTTGCTGCTAAGGTGACTAGGTAGATAGCGAGTAGGTAGGTCGGTGATGCAGTAACATAGGTGGGTTTAGGCAGTGGTTAAAGAGATGTAGGAGGTGTTGTTTGTGTGGCTTGGCGGTATCAGGATGGTGGTGACTTTAGCTGGGTCGAGTAGCGACCTAGAGGGCTTGCTGGTGGATGTATGAGGAGGTAGGCAACATGTGTTGTCGCGGTTTGGATTGGTGATACAAATGATTAAGGAGTGGCTGTTGTGTGGGTGCTAGAGCATAATGAAGACGGTCGGAAAAATGAAGAACAATGTTGTAGTTGACAATTTGGTTGAACGAGCATCGCTTCGGTGAGTTTTACCACTCACTACTATATCTATTTCATTGCCTGCTCTATATATACATATATCTCGATAGTTGATTATATTGCTTGGTCGAATTGTTTGAGATATTGGTTGAATTGGTTGTTTGTGATATTAGATTTATCATAGTGATGTTAGATATGATTTTGGATGCGATGGTGGAATTATGTGTATGTTGGATCATTAAAATGCAAAAGAGATGTTGTCCGATTGCATTTTGATGTGAAGCTTTTTTATATTTGTGTGTTCATTTTACGAATGACCGAAATTCGATGTATTTCGATTCGATTTAAATGATAAAATTTATATTGACCATTGTATGTTGATTTTGGAGGATTTTACTCTATGAATTCTATGTTAAACGATTTATTGATTTTCTCATTTCTGAAATATTTTTGAAAGCTTTGAGAAATTATTTATAGGATTTTAAAATTTGATTGAAGTATATTTATAAATAAATATAAGTTGTTAAGAAATAAAATGAGTTGTTGGAAATTGTTTTAGAAATAAAAGTTGTTTAAAATAAAAAAGGAGATTTTCAAAAGTAATTAAGTATATGGAATTAGTTTATTTTATGACTTTGTATTAATGAAAGGTTTTAATAATATTTTCAAAAAGGAATTTATTTTGTATCGTGTATGTTTACATAAATAGGATTTAAGAGATATTTTTGAAAAGGGGTTTTTGAGTATATGATCGTATTTTAAGGATAAACCAATGCTGAAATATGGTTAAATGGTTTTAAGAGTATTATATTACAAATCCCTTTTCGTATATATATACTTTGGTGGTTCAAAATTGATCTATTGATATTATGAAAAATTCCATATGATAAGAAGATTTTGAATTATATTTTATGGTTTGAAGTAAATATATTCTGTAACTTATAAATTTATTTTGAAATAATGTTAATTGTAGAAGATTATGAAATGGATTTGAAGCAATATTTGTTGATTTTCCATATGAGCTGTTAGAAATTTTGAATATATAATAAAGGTTTAGAATTATAAATTATGGTCTAAAATGAAAAGAATTATTTTGGAAATTCATAAATTTATTTTAAAGTGTTATTCAGTGATAGGAAATTATGAAATAGTTTCTATAATTCTTTTTGATGTGTAAAGTTATTTTGGAAGTTTTGGAAAATCTATATATTTATGGGTTTTAAATGAAAATAAATTGATTTAGATATTAAATCAATTATTTGAAAACTATATTTATGTGTATAAAATTATAAAAATGATTATTATGAATAATATTTACTTCCTTAAACTATTTTGAGTTTTCAAAGAAAAGGAAAGAGTTTTTAATATTATTGGTAAAATATATAATTGCTCCTTAAAGTTGAGAAATCGGTAATTTATTGAATACAAGGTTTTATATTTGGTTTTAATTGGTTATTCAATTTAATCTTATAATATATTTATAATCCAATTCTAAAGTTTTGGATTTTGTTATATCAAAGTTATATGTTGCGATTGATTTATTATTGAATGTTGATTTATTTGTTCTATATGTGTGTGTGTGTGTGTTTTTTTATTGTTATATTTTACCTTACTTTTCTAATTTCTACTTCCTTATTATTAAATTGGATCATATAAAGGATTCATCGTTCATGTTGATTTGTTTAATGATTCGGAATGATACATTGATGACATTCTTTTATGATTTTGTGACGATTCCAATTCTGTATGAGGAGGAACTAGAATAAACAGAGTTATAATACTGTCTGGTATGAGATTTTTAAAATATTTTTCTGGATATTCTTTTGACTCGTTATATAAAATATCGAAGGAGCGAGTGTGATATGCGAGCACTGAATAAATGGACTAGTAACATGCAATGGTATGGGATGCCATAGTGTTATTTATTCGGTTATCCTTTGCTCGTCAATGACACTCATACGAGGATTTATTATGTATGATGGGATACCATTCGAGGCGGGTGTAGGGTTGTGACCAATGCATAGCATAGTCGTGCAGTGTGTTTATGACATACAATGGATATGAGTCATGATGTTCGTCGTGGTAACTAAGACTATAGGAGCCGTGCTGGTGTAATACGCGTGTCGTGTTCGCCGATTACGTGTGTAGTATCCTGGAGAAAGTGTGTCTATCAATCTCCCATCTCGTTCTAGTGTGTATGATATAGACATATACTTATAAATATATTTGAGACAATGAGCTACGATTATACCTATAACAGTGTACAAAGTATGATCAATCCCTGTATCTTTCTCAAATGTGCATCACCGAATATTTTTCTCATTGGCATATGTCGCCAAATATTATTTATTGACTTGTGTTGATTATTTATCTTTTCTTTTTTCTATTTATCTTTCTTAGACCTGTATCATTGGTTATTCCTTATAGGCGCGTGTCACCAATTATATCCTTCGCTAGTCTGTGTCGCCACTTCTGTGATATTGTTTATGGATAATTATATAAGTTGATATTGAGGATATTTTATTTATGGAGATTGAGTGATATATTTGGGAAACTACGAGTCAACCTGATTATACATGGTGATATCTCTTTATTGATGATTTCAGGATTTAGATGATGATTTCATGATACAGATGATTTTGATTATGATTCACGACTTCTGTGATGAGTTTCTATATGGGTGATGACATTTTATACTCGGTTTTACAGTGTTCTACGTATATGATATTTGTAATTGGTTAAGATAACACTATCATATTTATGCCTAGTATATATAGAGTTCTATATGTTTAGTAACCTTGGATTTAGATATAGTCTAACCTGTTTATTATTTATAAATCCTCGGGTCGGCTCGAGACATTTTAGGTACAGGGACTATGAGACCAGTTTGAGTTTTTGGGCATAGATGTAACGACCTGTAATTTTATCACTCTGATTTGTGAATATTTAATTTATTTTAAATATTCAATTAATGGTTTAATAATTAAATAATCTTTATTTAATTTATAACTAATGATAGGAAATTCATTTGTAAATTTGGTTTACAGAAACAGGTAGTTCGATGAAAAACTGAAAATGTAACCGAAAATCATTTTTCGAATTTTTGATTTTTCATCTTCTAAAAGTTGTCAAGAACGTAATATATATAATAACACTTATATGGTTTAAACACTTCATTTTTAAATATATAAATAATAATAATAATAATAAGCATTATTAAATAAAAAATATATTTAATTTGAAAATGTAAATGATGGATTTGATAATGAAATAATTCGTTAAGTAAGGAAGTAAACAAAGGTACATAAAAACACACTATTATCCAACTAGGATGTTTTGGTACTTTGATATGATGATGTGTGTAAGAGGAGGTGGAGCTTGCGTGTTCAACAAGGAAGGGAGGATGGAGTGATAATGTGGCACAATATGTGTGGAGGTTAAGTGAATAAAGGGCAAAATGGTAATTCTCTCACTTCATTTTATATAAAAGCTATTTCTTTTTTATAATTTTCATTTCCATTTTACTTCTTCATTTCAAATTGTATTTCCTCTTTCCAAAGCTCAATTCTTCATTTTAATGGCTTCCAAACTTTTCAAAATTCAAAAATCAAATCTTTTTTCATTGAAGTCCTTAAAACGAGCTAAATTTACCTCTTTCCTTTCCCACACCTTTTCTCTTCCAAAATCAAGCCTAAGCACTTAAGCCCAAGGCCGAGCCCCCCTAAGCTTATGGTTGATCCATATTTTCCTCCCTAAGGCAAAAAGATCAAGTTTTTAAAATGGGTACCCAAAGTTCAAGTGTTGGTGAAGAGTTTGTAGTAGATCTAATTTGATTCGGTTGATTTTTGGTGAGTAAAGATCACATTTTTAAGAGATTTTAAAACTTATATTATTGCTAATAAATTGTGTTGATTATGGTTGAAAATATAATGTGTTTTGTGCTATATATATGTGAGATTATATGTAATGTTTGGGTGTGGGCTTGGAAATATAGTTTAGATGTTAAGTGATGATTGAAAGTAATAATTTTTACTTTGTGTGTGATGTTTGGCTTGTGCATAAGAGCTTATGTGTTAGTTATTGTATGCTAAAATGGAAGTTAGCGCTTGAAATTGCTTTATGTGTGACATAGAAAATCCCTTGGGTTTAAATTTGTTTTGCTTAGTTTGTTTTGTAAAAAAAGGTTTTATTAAGCTTCTAACTTTACTTTTTAATTTACAAATCCCTTATACAATGTTTGTAAAGTAATTCAAAATACAAAAGAGAAGGGTTGAAGGCTATTTGCTATATAAAAACTACTTTTATGGTTATGGCATCCATAGCGAAAATCTCTATGGACGTATTTCACAAATAGAAATTTTCATGTAAACTAAAATGGGATTTTCACTTAGTTATTTTTGAGTAGTGATTAAAACTATATTATAAGTATTAAAATGTTTTAATTACTATTTAATTAATTTATGTAATTAAGGAGTTAATGATTATTTAATTAATTAATTAAGTAAAGGTAATTAGTACTTAAGTATTAATTAAGTAAGATAATTAAAATTAATTAATTAAGCAGAGGTAAATTAGTTATTAATTAAGTAAGGGTTAATTATTTGATTTATTATTATTTAAGTAAGGTTTAGTTATTAATTAAGTGAGGTTTAATTAATTAATTAATATTTAATCAGGCAGGGTTAATTATTTAATTAATTACTTATTAAAGTTAAGGTTTAATTTAGATTTAATTATTATAAATAAAGGTTTAAACTTATTTTAAATTAATTAAATAAAGGTTTTTATTTTTAATTACTTTATTTTCAAGGATCGGTTTGTTTAAAAAGCAGATTTCTTTTACAAAAAATAGTTTAGATAAAAAGGATTCTCTTTGTCTGTGCCATTAAGCAGCCAAACAAATATGAATAAATTATTGATGACTTCTATTTAGCAGAATAAATCCCCGTTCTGCTATAATTAAATGGAATAGATTTTTGATGACATTTGTTTTAGTAGAATAAACCCCGTTCTGCTATTATATTAATTTGAACATTTACTCATAGGCCATTTAATTAACATGTGGATTAATTAATATTGGATAAGTGATGGATTAGCTAGTGATTGTTAATTGATTTTATTTACACATATGTTTACTTATGTAAATACCAGTTATGTGACTTGAGAAGTCAAATTGAATAAAATGGTAACTTGATTTAGTACCATTGTGGTCACTAAGACTCTTCCCGAATTTGTAAAGTTATAGATTTAAATTAGCTTCAATTCTATATCAATTTGATGTTAAGTGTTTATAAATGATGTTTTAAATTAAGTTAGTCAATTATTTATTTATTGAGGTTTAAAGCTAATTAATTATTTAATTATGATGTTTAAAGGAAATCAATTAATTTAATAAAGGTATTTATAAATGATAATTTGTTTATAAAAGAGATTTTACTTAATTAAAGGATTTAATTTAAAAAAGACATTTTCAGATGATATTTGGTAAATGATATTTTATAAAGGATTTTTTGTAAACGAAGGTTTATAAAAGAGTTCTATAAATAGAAAAGGGATTTGATAAATCATTTTAGAGATTCATAGAAGAAGTTTTGTAAATTAACTTGGGGATTTATAAAAGTATTTGTAAATATGAAGTGAGCTTATAGAAAGGAAATTTTATAAAGGAATGAGATTTTTTTTAACAACTAATCCTTCTTATTTATGGTGGTATGGAAACATTCTTTCCATACTTAACCGAAGGATAGTGGTTTGGTTTATAGTAAATAATGTTTTAAATGATATTTGTTTTGGCCCATTTAAATATAAATGTGAAAAAGAGGAAATATTCCTTAAGTTTTGTAAATATACTTCTACCATTGAGATAAGTATATGGATATATTTTCTAAGGATTGAAAGTATAATGTTTTGTAATATACTTATACCGGTGAGATAAGTATATGAATGTTTTTTCCAAGTATTGAAAGGAGTATAAGGGATCTGTGAAAAATATCTTTTGTGAAGGTATTTTGATTCAAACAATTTTAAAGAGATTTAATTAATAGAAGATTAATAAATAGAGGATTAGTGGATCCCACATGGAACTAAATCTATGTTTGATTGTTTGTTTATTTGATAGTAAAATAACCAACAAATTTTTAATTTTGGAAATATTTAAGAGAAAAACACGAGAATTATATGGTACAGTTATCCTCGGGGATGCTATATTGTACATATAAACTTATGTGTTCTTCTAGAACAAATGATAAGGAGATCCATCCACTTAAATAGTTAGGGAGTCATCCCCGCTCTTATGCATTGTTTGTTTATTTCTAAAAGAACCGGAGTTGAGTTTACCAAAAACTATTGAATATTGGTTCGAAGTGACTGGGATCGGATAAGTATGAATTATTCAAAAACCACTTCGAACTAGCTCAAGCATTCGAATTGAAGACATCTTGAAGATGATGAGATTGAAGACGAATCTCTTTGATGTGCAAGGGATACTTGCTACTAATCCTAAGGGTGATTCCAAAATAGATGTAGCAGAAGTAGTGCCTTCGGTTTGTTCATATCTCGAATAATTTATATGGACGAATGCTGGCATTGTATTGTCGCATGGAGGGCAGTGTTAACATTCCAAGTGGGATTTTCTAAAAGGATAAAAGCGTAGCCTCAAGCCTCATCAACCGAGAATGACTAAAACATGGGATATACAGCAGGGCTATGTGGATCGCACCTATTACGGTATGTCATCACCCTTCTAGACATGCGCGCGCGCATGCATACACATATTTATTGGTTTGGTTGTGCATGAGAGCTCTTGGGAAATGGTTGCAAAGCAACCGTGCTGATGGCATATTCGATATTATCTACTAAGGGGTAGGTCGGTTCTGTGTAGTAGGGGTGCAAGATGTTCTGGTTGACCTTGGTACATTTTTCTAGAGGTGTACTATGACCGGCGATACCCAAGTAGCCTTGTCATTAATGAAATCTATGCTCCAATAAATGCCTTTCGACTTAGTTGTATAACTATTATGCTGGAATTTAATTAATGTAATAATTTTGACTAGCTATGATTCATAATTTACTTTAAACCCTATACATTATTATAATATTACTGGATTTACTATAAAAAATTTGGTTATCATAAGGTGAAAACACATCCATGTTTATGTGCGGCATGATCTTACGAGATACCTTTATTTTGAAAGGTTTTTATGACATTGAGAATCCATTTGATTGTGTTTCACACGCTGGTTTTACCTGACTGATTTAGGCGTTATTTTCCTTACAATGCTCAGGTCAGCCCAAGCATATTTTCCAGATTTAGCTAGACACTTTAGGGCTTCAGGAAAGGAACTGGATTCTCCAAGGCGTATTCATGTATTTTATCTTCTGTTGTTTTGTTCTTTTTGTATTTATCAGAAATTGTAAGGACATGTTGTTATAATTATCCAGGGGATAATGATAGGATAATTGTACTCTGGTTGATGTATGTATATAAAAGTTTTCTTTTTGTAAAGTCCATTGATATATTATAGATTACTTGTCACGTTGTGAGATTATGTTCTATCTTTTCTTTCTTTCACCCCAACGATCTATCTTTCCGGGATTCTATTCTATCTTTTCTTTTCTTTCACCCCAACGATCTGTCTTTCTGGCACTTTGATGTTCGGTATGTGAATACCGTGGATGTATTAGTGTCGACTTCTGAGGATCAAAAAGTGGATTGTTACAATAGAGGAGACTAAATATTTTGTATTATAGATTAATATCACATATTGTATAGTCTCTTATGTGTATATCACTGTGATGTGTATTGGACATATTTTGTATATTGGATATTATATATTATCGCTGCCATTGACTATGTAATCTCTGATGTTTACTGTATATTGTGTATTGTTCTATTCTGGAGGCACACGTGTTTATTGCTTTGTGTCGATACTGTGTGCATTTTGTGGTTAGTTATATTTGATGTTTAAATATGTGCTAGTGTTAGCCCAAGGGAATATTCATGTTTGTACCTCATATCACATTATTCTCTGTATTATCCGACATTATCATTATGTAATACTTTTGGATAATATGGTTATAGAGGTATGGTGTTAGAGTGAGGCCGGTTGGATAGTGCTGCAAGAATAGAGTGTAAAAATATTTTTTAAGTGAGAATGGGATGGCTTATATAAAGGAAAGATAAGAGAGCAAAAATGGATCAAGATCCTCTCTTTTCTCTTACCCGTTCCTTCCTTTTTAACTATGCAAAACCTCTCCTTGAAGTCGTCATGTGGCCGGCTCTATGCTGCCCTATAGCCGCCTAAACCATGCCCTAATTGGGCCACAAAATTGTTTCAAACTCGAACAATATTTGTTTGATTTAAATCTAATTTAAAACCATATCGATATCATATATCGATAGTTCCAGTAAACTCAACCCCGGTTCTTTAGGAAATAAACAGTCAAAGATAAGAGCGGAGATCACCTCCTAACCGTTAGTGGATGGATTTCCTTATCATTTACCCTAGGAGAACGAAACGAGATACAACATCATCGGAGATGACTGTGCCATATAACTCACGTGTTTCTCCTAGATATTTCCAAAGTTACGTTTTGGGTCCATATTTGATAGTCGGTTATTTAACTATCCACAAACACACATCCAAATTAGGGATTTAATTCCATATGGAAAATCTACATTGGTTAAGCACATAAGCAACCACTAGCCTCCTTAACTAATCTTTTCATTAATTAAAATCATATTGTAAATACTTGTATCAAAATATTTTTACAAAGATATATCCACAAATCCCTCTATTTTCAATACTTGGAAAACATCCATATACTTATCTCAACAGTATAAGTATATTCACAAATGGAGGAAGATTTTCCTTTTACACAATTCTAGAACCATTTATAAATTTGGTTAAATCTCTAAAACCCATTTATAATCCATCCGTTTATTCCTGAAATCATTTATAAAACTCCCTTTTTATACATTCTTAAAATCATTTATAAACCCTTTATAAATCCATAAGACCATTTATAAAACTCCCTTTATAAATCTATAAACTTATTTCTAAAATTCTTTTATAAATATCTGAACCCAATTATAAAACTCTTTTTTAGTTTTAACTAACCTTCTTTTAAATTTCCAAACCATGTCATAAAACTCCTCTTATAAAACCCTAATCCGTTATTAAAGCTATATTTATAAATCTCGATAACATTTATAAATAAATTCTACCCATTTACTTTAAAATGATATTATATAATAATAATTATTATTAACAATACACACTATGAATAAATAGTAATTATTAACCTCAAAACATCTTAAAATAATAATTAATAATTTCAAAACATTATTAATATAACAATAACAATTAATCTTTACTATTATTATAAATAGTAATAACAAATTTCAAAAACATTATTAATAAACCATTATTATTAATTTTAAACCATATTGATTATTTAAATAATTTATTTTTTCCAAAATATTAAAATATTGATAAATTACCTTTAAACATTATTAAATGTAAATAAATAACTTTTAAAACAATATTAAATATAAATAAATAACTTTTAAACATTTTTAAATATAAATATACCACTTTAAAACATTTTAAAAAATAGTTAAATCACTTAAATCATTATTAAATAATTAATTCAACACATTTCTAAATGATTTAGAAATGATAATTTAAAAGGTTGGATTTGAAATCATTCTCCAAAACACAACCATTTCAAAAACCAAACGATAATTTATAGTATTTTTCAAAATACTAAATTTAGGCTAGCAATCACCTGAGCACTTAACGAATATTGACATTGATTTTCTATCACTGTAGGTTTTCAGCTTTTGAACATATAACAATGTCATAACCAATCGTGTCAAACAATCAGGTTTGACATTCGATAATCACATAACGGGTGTTATTGGAAATAAATCAATGATGGCGAGGAAACCTGTTGGATCCCTCCAACCTGTCCCTCTTCGTCACAATTCATATATATATATATATATATATATATATATCAACACACGTATATATAAATAAAATTTAACAGTGGCGAGGAATCTAGTTGGATCCCTCCAACCCGTTCCCCTGCATCACAAACAGTATATAATTATATAATATGGGTCATCCGCTACTATGCGGGTATATATAAAATGTCATCCACTCTAGGGGCAGGAATAAATCCAAACCAACCGATAAAGCAATAAATCATCCACATAACTCTCCGAAATTTATGTTCTCCCCAAGGCGTTCGGTTTGAATTAATATCAAACAGGCGTTCAATTTTAACCTAAATTCTTACTAGCTCCAAATCCATCCAATCCAACTCTATATCCTAGTATTCGCCGATATGATCATAACGCAACTCGTCGCGTTCAATTTGGACCTCGTATGAATTAGATATGAATTACTGAACATTTGATATTATTTAAATTATAATTAACTTTAATTAATTACTTTTAAACTTTAATTACCTTCCCTTTAAAATCCAGGCCGCTAAAACGAACCCATCATCGATTGCGATTATCGTTCACCGCCGCCACGTCGCTCAACTGGACGCCACCGCCTTCACGCTGTCGCCTCACCTAGCCCAGCTGCGCCTCCCAACACCAATGTCGTCTTGTTTAACGTCATTGTTCGCTATAATTTGGAAAAGAATGTCGCGTTGTTCATCTCCAAATTGTTGTCGATGTTGGCCTAAGACTCAAAACAAAATAATATAAAAGTTGATGCACCGATTTTGATGCCTTGTCCCCATGTAGTATATATTCTCTTTTTGTCGTAACATTCGTCGAATCTGTATGTTGTAGTGATAGCTTTGTGTCCTAAATCAAAACCAAGTCTCAACATTCTCCCCCTTTTTGATTGATGACAACCTGTAAATAGATTTAGATTTTGACTGTATATATAATATAAATACTTACTCCCCTTGAATCTTTGACGATCTATTTTCCTGTATTCTCAATCTTAGTGATAATATTTCTCCCCCTTTGTCATCGACAAAAAGGGAATAAAAAGCATGAATAATAGTATGATGTATTCATAGATATTCAAAAAGAAGCGAACATTCATACAGTTCAATATCACAAACAAGATTTTTGAAATAATACGAAAACATTGGCTATTTAGTACAAGCCATGTTTTAATGTTTTGAAATGAAAGACAAATGTTTGTAGATCATAAAGGCAAATACTAAGATAAGCAACAACTTACTCTATTATACGCTTACCCCTTAATCTGTGCTTGCATCGTTTATTCTTGCAAATAGTGTTAGAGCAATATCTTTCTCCCCCTTTGTCATTGACAAAAAGAAGAGTTTATATGATGACATAAATTATATTCTACATAAGTGTTAACATAATAAAATAACTACTACTTATAATGTACGGTATCAAAAAATTTAACATTTAAAGCATGTGATACCCGAGGTTCTTATAATTTCCTAATTTTTAGGAAACCATACCCATTTGGGTGTGGTTGAACCTTTAAAAATATAATTTTCATTATTAACTACCATATCAAAATAATCATTAATGTATTTTTCTCTATTTTTCCAATTAACAGGAACCCAAATACTTTGATAATTTTTTTTTCATATTTCCCGTCAATGATTTTGTACTTCTAGAGAAATTATAAACATTATTGGTCATAATAGTATTTGAATTTCTATTAAAATTGGATTTACGCTTTACTCGAAATTTAGTAGTAGCACTAACATTTTTACTATACATGAAAGCGTATCTAGTGCTATTTCTACGATTAGTTTTATTATATCCTAAACCACTTTTATCATGTAAAGGTTTAGAACTAGATAAAATCATGTTTAAATCATTTTGACCTTTATTAAATTTTATGACTTCAGTGTTAAGTTTATCAAATTTAGCGTTAAAGTCACAATTATTATTTCAAAAGAAATATTACTAGTGTTCAATA
Source organism: Allium fistulosum (assembly GCA_030737815.1). NCBI lineage: Eukaryota > Viridiplantae > Streptophyta > Magnoliopsida > Asparagales > Amaryllidaceae > Allium > Allium fistulosum. The sequence continues at coordinate 780,978,325 of CM060907.1, forward strand.
TATCGATTTTCTTATTTAATTCAGAATTCTCGTTTTTTAACGTACAGTTCTCATTTTTGAGAAGGAAATTTTGAGATTCTGAATTATCTAAAGAGGATTGTAATAAATCATTTTGTCTTTTCAAATCAAAAATTTCTTTTGAAAATTTTTCTCTCTCTTTTTCAAATATGGTGTTTTGTTCATCTAGAAAATCTTTAAAGGTTATAAAATTATTCTTTAAATCACCAAGTTGATTTTCTAAATTTAACTTCTCGTTTTTCAATTTCTCATTTTCAAGTTCAACATATTTCATATTTTCTAAAATAATAAAATTAAGCTTTGAAATCTTATTGCTTATACTAACTAATTCATTATTATCTTTTACTGAATTTGAAAATCAGAAAGTACCTTTTTGTAGTCCTCACTGGTGGCTTTGACAGGGATTTTGCTTGTTGTATTTCGACTAGATCGTTTTCTGGCCATTATTCTATGATGTTGTGACGATCGATAGAATTCTAGGCTCTGATACCAAATGAAAGTGTGCTATGGATCGTGTAATATGGATATACGATAATACAGGATATAGTGATGATAGCTATACAGTAAATAGTGCGGAATATAAGAGCAGTATAATAAAAATGACACCAGAGATATTTATACTGGTTCGGAGCACCATCCTACGTCCAGTCCCAGACTCCTTCTGGAATTTCACTAAAATAATAACCCTCACTTAACCCGGAGGAACAGGTCTATACAACCCTTGAGCAGCCGAACAAGGACCTGAGCAGCGGAACAGGATTTTGCCTCAGCAGCCGAAGAGAACTTCACACGCCTGAGCAGCAGAACAGGACTTCAACAAATACAAAAGATTGTTTTGACTTTGTGTGTTCTAATAACACGGATTTGTCACTTGTAGTACACCCTTCCTATAATCTTCTCCTCGAGTATAAATATATATATATATATATATATGAAGTTTATGAAGAATAGAAAGGTATAAAATTGCTTTAATGCAGAATATTTGAAAGTATAGTTGCAAGTAGATTCCAAAGTGTTAGATAAGAAAGAAAAGAAAATTCGATTGTTTGGAATCAAGTTAGAGTATGTATTTATAGATGTTAAAAAGCAGCGACTGTTGATGAAGAGTTTCGATTGAAGTGTTGCGTCCAAATCTTTTCGTAGAGGTTCATAACTCTTCACAAATAGTCGTATCTTTTCAGAAAATAGTTGTTGTAGAAATTTAGTCGACTGAGCCTCTGGGTCAGTCGAATAAATATTCAAACGAATTTAAATATATATATTATTATACTTGTGCACCTGTGCATGCTGCACAAAATTTTTTGGGTCAGTCGACTGAGCCTCTAATTTCTGTGCAATTTGCACAGTTTACACAGGTATAATACTATATATATATATTATATAATGATTCTAACTTTAAAAACTTTTATAATATATATATATAACGAGGAGAGATCTTAACAATATTGGCCTAAGACTCAAAACAAAATAATATAAAAGTTGATGCACCGATTTTGATGTCTTGTCTCCATGTAGTATATATTCTCTTTTTGTCGTAACATTCGTTGAATTTGTATGTTGTAGTGATAGCTTTGTGTCATAAATCAAAACCAAGTCTCAACAATTTTGACGCTAACATTTTGGTGCTTTCATTGAGAGGGACTTGCACCCGAGGATATAGAAACTAGGATCTTAGAATTGGAAGCTTGAATACTTGGATCTAGGAAGCAATGACTAGGCAATCAACAAGGAGAGTGTTACTGGAAAGGAGCCACCATGGAGGGAGTTAGGAGGCTTCCTCGGGAGCTGAAGCTAATCAAGCATCTATCTACATCACCAGGGATGAAATGGAAACTATGACGGATGCTATGTAGGAGAGGATGTTGAAAAGACAGGAGGAGATGATGCAGAATTTTCTCCAACAGATTGGACAAGCTGGAGCACAGAATCAAGGAGTTGAAGCAGCAGGAATCGCTGGAAATCAGAACCGGAAACAAGAAGATGGAGCCAATAGACAAAGGAATAGAACAGAGCAATGGGGGCAGTCCCCTGCCATCCTAGAGGGATCGGCATTGATCCCTCCAGAGGGATTGGTACCGATCCCCAAAGACATGTGGGCATGCCCTCGGGTCTGGTTAGTCGTGATGCTGGAGGACCTGCGGTCGATCCCGTGGAGCTTGGTGCGAATCAGAATTTGGATGCTCGTCCAAAGGAATACGTTCTAGAATTCCCTCGTAGACTCGGGGTAGTTTGGACATGATGATAGGAGACTACCACATGAAGACAATGACAGGTTTGCAGAGATAATCAGGCGAGCTATGCATGGAGGATTACCGAACAAGGATCTGGAGGATGTAAATAGAAGTCCATTGCTCATAATATCAGGAATGCTAGGAATCCACCAGAATTCAAACTACCAACACTAGAAGCTTATGACGGGTAGTCGGATCCAACAATGCATATGATGAGGTATACACGGCACATAGATGTGCTGGGGGCTTCGGAAAAAGTCCTGACACGATGCTTCCCTCTGTACTTAACAGATGTAGCTGCGTTATGGTTAAGACAGTTGGAGAGAGGTTATATTAGGACATGAACAGAATTGGTCGAAAGATTTATGAATTAGTTTCGGGTTCACATTATGAGACCCAAGAATGTGATGACGTTGACATCAGTAAAGCAGTGGGCATGGGAATCACTCAAGAATTTCTTAACCGGGTTCAATGCGGCAGTTATTTTGGTGGATCGACCGGATCCATCGATGGTTATGATGGGCAGTGTCAGGAGTTGTAGATAATTCAGATTTTAAGATATCACTGATACGGGATCCACCGATGGATCTCGGGGAATTCTACCTGAGGCAGAGAGGTTTCTTCGACAAGAAGATGCGAAAGCTGATAAAAAGGTAATATAAGTTAATACGGTACGGGGTGGAGAACCGCCTGATGAAAGCTCAGGAAAGGACAAGGGTAAACGGAACATGGATAATAGCTTCGATGGATCGAAGCGACGGAGGGGGGAACCTAAATTCTCTTCTTACTCGGAATTGAGTGAAACCCTAAAACGGATATATCTGGATACTTGAGGGCTCCTTCCATATCGGAGGCCGGCAAGGAGAGAACCCTCCGATCATGAACGAATATCAAGAAAGAACTGCCTATTCCATGAACTGGATAGGCACAATACAAATGACTATAGGTATTTGAAGGATATCATTGAGGAACATGTAAGGAATGGTCAGTTACAACAATATGTAAGGACTCGGGCTGCTACGGTGGAACAGGAGCAGCCACCGTCCACCTCGAATGAAAATGGCACTAGATCAAGGCATCATCATCAACTTGTCATCAATTGATCGGGATGGCATTGAATAAGTAGCAAACTCCATAGTACGACGGCTAAGTCACTTACACATGTATGAGATCGAGGACGGTCCCTATGCAAGCTCTAAGATGATGATAAACCATAATGCTGGGGTTTATGGAATTTATTTTTTTCCTTTCTTCTTGTTTGCTTCGAACTCTTGTTTTTCTAGTTTAGTTTGAACTCTGGTTTATTGGTTGTACGAACACTTATTTTATGAACGTAGGAATGCTTAAATTTGGATCGGTGTAATGGATAACACAGGTCGTTAGGTATGGATTATGCCTGGCAAGGAGTAGGTTGCTTCACTCGAACTTGATGGATCGAGCTACTCAGGACGTTGAGTATGGATTGTGCTCGGCAAGGATCCGGAGAGGTCAAGGTCGTCAGGTATGGACTATGCCTGGCAAGGGGTAGGTGGCTTCACTCAAAAGCAATGAATCGACCTGCTAAGGTCATCGAGTATGGATTATACTTGAGAAGGATCCGGCGAGATCGAGGATTTGGACTAGGACAACAACCCAGAGAGGTTATGGATTTGTGTATCAGCTTCGAACAGCTATGGATTTGGATATAGGCTCGGAGCGGTTTGGGATTTGGCTAATGACCCGGTGACGTCGAGGGTTTGGATAAAACAATCTGGAGAGATCGCGGATTCGGAATAGGATATTGACTCGAATGGTCATGGATTTCACTAACGATCCGGAGAGGTCTAGGATTTGGATTGGCAATGGATTAGATAATATGGCTATCGATGGATTATGGAATTTGGATTTTGGATTTATGGTAATTCAAAACACGCCTTGCTATCACAAGGCATGTTTTTGGGGGCAAAGTGTTAATTAGCCTTTTGGCAAGGTAGTACAGAGGCGGATTTAACCCAACGGACATCGTGATCATCAAGGCGAGAAGCCCGAAGATACGGTTACCAAGCTCGGAGATTGGTTATAAACGAGACTATGGACGATGGTCAAGCGGATTCGGATCGGATCCCTAATTTTTGTCCCAATCAAGGTGCAATTGGTATGAAGCGATTAGGGAGGCCTCGTAAGGGTACATTTCAAATTTCAAGTCGATCGTAGTTTGTATGCTAGAGTTATGGGCAAAAGAAGAAGGATCGGATCATAATCAGCTCAACAGCACAACTCAACGATGATTGCTCCATAACTCAACAACCACAAGGCAGAATGAAGTGAAACTTTGGAAACAAGATGAGGGGACTCTAGGAAATCTACCATAGAGATAGCATGACGTTTGGAGAAGTTGGAGGGATCGGCATCTATCCCTTAATAGGGATCGGTACCTATCCCTCTTAGGGATCGGCTAAACCCAACTTCATAACAAAGATCGATCAATATCTCAACATTTACACATCCAATTGACATGAAACTTGAAGGACAGGATAATTAGAACATGTGGAACACCCCACAGGGATCACATAGCATTTGGAGCAAGTTAGATGGATCAGTACCTATCCCTCCATAGGGATCGGCTATAATCAACCTTAGCATCATATTGCAACTAATATCGGTCAATAACTTGAGTTCTACTAATCCGATTGGAATGAAACTTGGAGGATATACATAATATTAAATGGAGAAGCTCCCCTAGGGATTGCATGTCATTTGGAGGAGATTAGATAAATCGTTAGCTATCCCTCTAGAGGGATCGGCAGGAATTAGAATTCAAATAATACTACTTCACGGAAAATGCAAAATCTCACAAACCGTACGTCGGAATTGCATGAAATTTGGGGAGCAAGTAGCTAACACCATAGGAAACCACCCAGAGAGATCGCATCCCATTTATACACTAAAATAGTGATCGGTACTGATCCCTATTGTGGGTCCTGATGGGATTGGAAATTTTTGAGTGGCCTCGTCTTGGTCTCTCGAACCTTCTGTCAAAATTTCAGCTTGAGCCGTGCACGTCATCCACTATAAATACAGAAGGCATGGCGTCAGAAAAGGAATCTTCTTTCTACTTCTCTTCATCTTCAACCTAGGCTACACTCTATTACTTTTATTCTTAGATTTCGGATTGTAACTGTAAACAAACTTCAATATAATAAAAAGGATTATTCGGGAGTGGATGTAGGCCAGAGTTAGCCAAACCACTATAAATCTTGTTTCCTTTTACTTGCTTTCTAATTGTTTTCATTTTGTTCTTCATTTATTTCTCTTCATATTTCTATGATTAGATTGGATATTGGAGCTTTCGCATAATTGGGTGTTGATGGCCAATTTTAACGCCAACAGATCCAATGAAATTAGTTTCATCCAAATCCGAGACAGTGTCCTGGAAGGCTATTTTCACACCTTAATTAAAATGAGTTATTATTATTAAAACTAAATAAATTGCTTTTAAATCTAAATTTTAAAAGTTTACTAGTATCATTCTTATTCAAATTAAATCCCAGATTCAATTATTTGAAATTTATGCTATTTGACTCATAAAATAATATTTCAATATTTAAAATTAAATAAATAGTCCAAATTCAAATGATTAAAATTCTAGGTCGTTACACCTTCATAAGGAGGTCTCCATTCCCATATATGAGGAATAAGTCCTCAGTATTTCTTAAATACTTTAGTATGCATTTTACAACCACCCAATGCTTTTTCTCTAAGATTAGACCGGTATTGGCATACACATCCCGATGTGTTTGCCACTTCCGATTTTGTACATAGCATAGTGTACATTTTGGATCATATGGCTGAAGCATAGGAGATCCTCTTCATATGCTCTTTCTCCTCATCGGTATGAGGAACATTCTTCTTAGAAAGGACAATTTTGGATTGCGTTGGAACATTTTCATGCTTGGAATTCTCCATATTGAACATTTTCAGTATGGTGTCTATGTACAGGGATTAAGACATCCCAATAGCCTTATAGATCTATCTCCATAGATCTTTATACCCTGTATGTAGAAAACTTCTCCCAAATCCTTCATGGAGTTCTTGGAAAGCCAAGCTTTCACCGATTGCAACAACGAAGTGTCATTGCTAATCAACAGAAGATCATCAGCATATAGCACTAAGAATACGATTGCGTTTCCATGTGCCTTTGTGGATATGCATGCTACCTTTATGTTATGATAGAAACCAAATTGTTTGATTACGTTATCAAAACACTTGTTTCAACTCCTTTAAGCTTGTTTGAGTCCATAAATATACTTTAACAATTTGCAAGCGTTACATTACTCCCATTAACCACAAAAACCCTCGAACTATGACATATAGATGGTCTCTTCTAAATCACCATTTAGAAACACCATCTTTACATTAATTTACCATATTTCGTAGTCATAGAATGCATCAATAGTTGGCATAATGTGGATGGACTTGAGCATGACTACGGGTGAAAAGGTTTAATCATAATCAACACACTGAATTTGAAAAAATCCTTTCGCAACAAGCCTAGTATTATAAGTCTCTACTTCCCCATCTGCATTTACCTTTTTCTTAAAAATCCATTTTCAAACGATGGGTTTTATCCCTTCAAGTACATCCGACAAAGTCCGTACTTCTTTTTGTATATGGAATGCATCTCGGATTTCATCACTCCAAGCCAGAGTGCGTAGTCTTTACTCTGTAGTGCTTGTTGAAAAGACAGAGGAGTGTCATCATTTAAGACACGGTCTTTCTTTTTGCCATCCATGAGAAAACTATAGTATCTCTCTGGTGCTCGAGATTCCCTACTAGACTTGGTCGGTTGCGTGTTTTTGTATATGGGTGAACTCGATTCTCCCACTAGTTGGAATTTTGTGTTAACTTCTTCGATCTCATCCAAGTCTACAACCTCGTTGTTAATTTCCTTTGACAAAAATTCCTTTTCCAAAAAGTCAAGGCATCAAGAAACAATAACCTTTTGTTCCTCGGCATTGTAGAATATATATCCCATTGAGTTTATGGGATATCCTATAAATTTACACAGTACTGATCTTGTCTCTAGTTTATTCGGACTAACGTTCTTAACGTAGGCCAGATAACCCCACACCTTCAAATACTTGAGTTGAGATTTCTTACCACAACACATCTTATATGGTGTTTTAGGTATAGATTTAGTGGACAACAAGTTGAACATATGCGCTGTGATTTCCAGTGCATATCCCTAATAGGACAGAGATAACTCAGCTTAACTCATCATGGAACGAAGCATATCTAATAAGGTTCGGTTACTTCACTCTGACACACCATTGTGTTATGGAGTATAGGGTGGAGTAACCTAAGAGATAATCCAATTATATTTTAAGTACCATTAGAGTTCATGTCTAACATACTCACCTCCTCAATCGGATCGAAGAATTTTTATTTTTCGTTTGATATTCAACTTTATTCTTATACTCAACAAATTTCTTACAAACATCGGATTAGTTCTTCATAAGATACACATATCTAGTCTCGAGAAATTATCAATGAAGGTAACAAAGTAAGAACTATCATCTTTAGTAATTACAGGCATCGGGACACATACATCACTGTGTACTAACCCTAAGATTTGCTCAACTCTTCCATTGCTTCCACTAAAAGGGTCCTTGGTCACTTTACCTTTAAGACACGTCTCACACGTGTCAAATGATTCAGAATCAAGTGATGGGAGAAAACCTTCAATTTTCCGTTTGTGCGGTCATTTCTCACTAATGTGACCTAGTATATAATACGAAAGATAAATATCATTTATATTGTTAGAAGAACTACTCGCTGAACAAACATAATTTATATTGATGACATAAATGCCATTTTCAAGAACAACATCGTGAACTTTTTATCCATTTAAACTAATGTTCACAACATTATTCGTACAGTGAAATACATATCCAATCTAGACAATCTAAAAACAGACACAATTCCACAAATAATATCTTTTAGAAAATAGCAATTATTTAATATAAATAGAACACCACTAGGTAAACATAAATGATAGTCTCCTACTGCCATTGCATCTACGATAGATCCATCAGCAACTTGGAGCATCATCTCTCCTTTTGCCATGCGGTGCCAGTTCCTAAGCCTATGTAATGAATTACATATATGAGTTCCAGATCCAATATCTAAAACCCTGGATATTTTATTGATTGCAAACCAATTTCGAATCATAAATGTACCTGACAGAGCTGCAAAACTATTCTGCTTTCTTTCTTTAACAATCTTTAGGTACTCAGGATGGTTCCTTTTCCAATGGCCTTTCTTATGGCAATGTTCACATTCACCATTGTCATTGTTTTTTGTACTCTTGTTTTTCTTCTCTTCTTAGTCTTCTTACCTTCTCTTTTTTACTTCTTTGAACTCTTCAAAGATGACGCCACATCCTTAACAGCAAGCACGTCCCCTTGATCCTTTGATTGTGACTTGGTCGCCTTACATATTGAGGAGCTTCACGAGGTTCACATTTAGTTGGTTTATATTATAATTCAGTATGAACGGTTCATACAGAGGGGTAAGTGAGCCAAGGATCAATTCTAGTTGCAACTCATTGCTTATCATCATGTCCAATTGTAAAAGCCTATCAATATAGCCCTTCATTATTAGGACATAATCCTCCGCCTTTTGTCCCTTTTGCATTTTTATGTTGAATAATTTCTTAGTAATCCCATACATCACGGAACGAGATTGCTCAACAAATAGTGCATTCAAACTATCGAATATCTGATGGACAAGCATGGTTTCGTGCTGCCTTTGCAACGGTTTGTCTAATGTAGATGGCATGAAAACCTAGATGATTTCAAGATCAAGAACCCACTTATTATAAGCAACATGCTATTCAGGGATAGCGTCATCAGCGGGTCTAGTCATAGGAGTACAAGTAACTAACGACCAAAGATGCATGTATGTCAATGATATCTATATAGCTCGTGGCCAATTAACATAGTTGTTTAGTCTAGTTAGTTTTTAGTTTTCACTAAATAGTCTTGGAGTTGACGTTTTGTACAAGTTTTAATTGGTAAATTATTAGGAGAGTATCATAGCAAATGTTCTTATAATATTAGTAAGGTTAAACTTTATGTTTCATTTTACTAATAAGCTCCCACTAGTCTTTTATATTTTGTTAAACCCTAAGTTGAAACATGGATGTCTTTCGACTTCACTAGTATGTATTAGGACTCTTCTATCTTGGAATTTTGATCTTGAGTTTTCTCAATAAGTCATAACTCCATAGACGATGGATAACTCCTTATCGGTTATTATATACAACTCCTAACCAATGATTCATTGTCCTAATTTCACTTTGACCTTGAGTTTGCTTACCAAATTGAATGATATTATTTACTCGTACCTACCATTTCACGATGGCCTAAGTAAAGTATATGTAATTTGAGTTTGCTCAACAAATACATAAGGTATCTTACCTCATTTATTCAATATGTTAATAATACTACACATAATATCCCTAGCTTGAGTTTATTCAATAATTAAAAAGTATGCAAGTAATTTATTAATATATATATATATGGTAGAAAATAACATTATAATAAAGATTCATAATCTTCAATATATCATATTGAATGATATTACTTATGGAATAATGTATTTCTTATGAAACACTATCGTGATTTAAGTGTCGGACATATTGGGAAGCACGGTATATGTTCATTTACGTATCTATTTATTCCTTAAGTCTATTTAGGGTTCTTTAATGTTCCACCTTCAGTATATACATTCATATTATATAAGTTTCATTATTATATAAATTTTATAATTTAATCGGCTTATAAAATAATCTTATACATAACATTATATTAATTAAATCATATTTATTAACTTTAACTAGTTAGCTCTTTAATTAATTGTATATTATTTGATTTTAACACATTATATTGAATATTTATATATTATAACCTGTATAGTAACACATATATATCATATATATATATATATATATATATATATACGTGTGTATGTGTGTGTGTATATTTTAAATTATAAATTAACTTTTAGTTAATTTATTTAATTAAACCATTTTAATTAAATTTTGTTAATTTCGAAAATTATATTATATGTATACATGTATGCTTATATTGTCTTGAACATTTCAAGATATCATAATATATATCGCTATATATTATACATCCATATATAAATATTATTTAATTTAATTAATTAATTTAATTAGTTTATTTCTTTTATTAATCTTATTAATAAAATTAATTTAGAAATTAACTTATATTTAATTTCAAACACTCTAAAAATTTTCATTATATTATAACTTTTATAATATATATGTCTTATTTTAAATTTAACTTTTAAATTTAAAATCTATTTGTTTAATTTCAAAACAATTTTGAAATTATCCCAATAACCAATTCAAATTGGGCCTTTTCTATTAGAGGAAACTTTTAGGCTCATATATCTATTTGGACCAGCCTAATAGCTAGGTAGAGCAGAGTACTTGATTACCAAAACTCAATCCTTCAACACTACCTTCCTAGGCGTCCTACTATCTGGATTGTAAGCGTAATTAGTTACCCCTAACATGAGTAATTTAGACTGCATAAACAATTGAGCTCCGATATGATCGTTGAATCTGGGCTAGCCCACAAGGGGGTAATTCGGTAAATTTCAAATATCTCTTTACCTTTTTGGATCTTTGTTGGGCCTATGTATTCTAAATTAATTTAGAACTTTTCTAAATTTTCTTTTTAAATAAAATCAATATTTTATTTAATTCATAAATAATGTTTTATTTCGTATAGTTTATATTATATAGTATATATGTGTATCATATACACATATGTGTGTACGTGTATGTGCAACATAATAAAGTGTACATGCTTTAACATGCCCGCATATAGATGTTGGGATTTACGACACAACAGACATGTTAGCTCCTCTTGTATATATATATATATATATATGGTGGAAATTAGCCACAAGGGCCTCTTTAGCTAGTGCAATTAGTTTCTAGGACGCACAACTGAAATAATTACTTTTAAGGACAAAATGCAAAATAATTAGTTTCTAAGGCCTAAAAACCTATGAAATTATGTCCTTGAAAGTAATTGGACTACTGACTTTGTCCTTAAAAGTAATTATTCTATTGACTTTGGCCTTGAAATTAATTTCTATGGATGTGTGTCCTAAAAACTAATTGGACTGCAAAGTTTGTCCTTCTAATGAAATGCCCCTATATATATGTGTGTGTGTGTGTTGTCTAAATATAAATATATGTGTGTGTATATAAATAATGTAATATATATATTATAAAATAAGATTTAAATAACACACTTATATATAAATATGTATGTATGTATAAAAATAATTAAATTGCAAAACGTTTTGAATATTAATGTACAAAAAAAAGATTTGAATAAATGTATGAAATTATATATGTGTATATTCATATATATATTCAAAAATTTATATATATATATATATATATATATATAATTCGAAGGTATTTTTTCAATCAAGTTTAAAGACAATATCATATATATATAGACACACACACACACACACATAAACATGTACTAATAAATATTTTTATAAAATAAATAGTAATAATAAAATTATTATATACATCCATAATATAACTCTTGGCAAGAAATATTATTATTATTTTTTATGGTTTATATTTTTAACAATTAAAATTTAATTTTTATTCCATACAAAAAGGTACTTTTAAAATATTTTATAATTTCCAAATGGAAAAAAATGTTATTATAATTGTCTATCAAAATTTTGTACTTATATTTTACATAATTTATAAATTTACATGTATTTATCATTTACATTATTAGTTTTAAATTAAATTGAATAATAATACATATATATATATATGAATTAAATAAAAATATTCGAAAACATGTATATATAAATAAATAATTTTAAAATATAAATCACACACAACATATTTGTAACAACCCTGGCTTTGCGATTACCTGTTAATAACAATAATAATAAATTATGATGACATTGTAATTTATTAATCAAGAGATAAATATAATCTAGGATAGATAATTTAAATGAATTATCCAAGTAAAATCAAAAAATTATGGGTTTGGAATTTACTCGAGGAAATTAGACTTAAATTATGAGTTGGGTTGAATTTTGAAGTAAAATAAAATGATGGGAAATTTATTAAAATTGTTTATTTTTAATAAACAATGAGTTTTGGAGGATAAAATGGAATTTAAGATTTGTTTGGCTGGGAATTAAGTTAAATAAGTGTGAAAAATAGAAATATGATAATTTGGGGATTTATTGAATTAATTAAGTGGGATAAAATAATTTAAATCAACATTAATTTGTTGAAATAAATGTAAAATGATGAAAATAAAGTTTTAAAAAGCTTTATTGTGTTAGCTTGGTGAAAATGAGAATTTTATAGTTTTAATTTGGTAAAATGCAATAATTTTGCAAATTATTGCCAAATGTGATTTTTATCAATTTTAAATGAAGTGTTTAAATTTATTATGATCTATTTTATAATAAAAATATGGAAGTTTGTTTTAAAATAATATTTGGATGAAAAATGATGTAAATATGGTTTGTTGTATTTAATTATACAAGGAAATAATTTTTATGTAATTTTGGTGTTAAAAATAGTATTTTATGTAATTAAAAGTGTAAATGTTAGTATTTATGAAAAAATAAGAATTTAATGATGAAAATAAATTTTACTGGCTAAAATAATCTTTTATTAGGTTGTGAAAACATTTTTGGTTAACATATACACTTGTTGTAAAAATTTATTTGGGTAAAAATAGTGTATATATGTAGAAATAAGGTGAAAGAGAATAAAAATATGAAATAACTTAACTAAATTTTCACTAAGTATGGTAATGGGCTAATGGGTAAGGGGTTTGAAGTCCAAAATCCAAATTCTGGAATGCTCAGGAGAAATTTGTACGTACTGTTTCTTTTTCCTTACTTCATCTCTTTCTCAAAACAAAAACAGAAGAAAAGGAAACTATGGCTACTTCTTATCTCTTCAAAACTTGCATCTAGATCTAGTGAATTAAAAGTGAAATCAAGAAAGAAATTAGCAAATTAGAGGTAAATACAGGTAATCCAAAACCAAAATCTCAATATCATTTTATCAATTCATTGTTCGAAGAAGATATGTCTGTAACTTCTTCTTCCTATCAGCATGTTTTGTTCTCTAGTTTTAACAGGTCATTGAAGGTTCTTTTGCACCAAAAGCTAGCGTCTTGCCTTATAAATCACTGTAAATCCTTGCTAAGGTGATTTAGATCTCACAATTATAACTCTGAACAAGTTTTATGAAGAAATTAGTTGATTTGAGCTTTTACTGTAAACGATTTCCTGTAGTTGAAAATTTTCAGTGAAATATGTTTCTGGTTGCTACTTTGGGTGTTCATAACTTTCTGTTTTGCCATGAAATCATGTCGGATCTTCTCCAGATTGATGTTTGAATGTTTTAATTTGTGTATGCAAAAATTTATTGTCAAAATCATCTTGTAGATGGCTGAAAACATCACTCAAAATCAAGTCGAGAAGAGTAGAAAACGACCTGGAATAATCACGTAATACAGGTCGACCATTCAACATCATGGGTCGACTTATAAGTCGACCCAAACATTGCCTAGGTCGACCCTAGGGTAGACCTAAGCATTGTAGTGGTCGACCTATAGGTCGACCTGGGTGTCGACCTGTACACTTATTATTTTGTTGCCTTTTCCTTGTTGTTATGCACTGCTTTGCTTCTTGTTCCAGCGATTTTTCCAGCATGTTCTTGTGTTATTTTGAGATGTTTTTGAAGGCTCTAACCTATCAATAGGTAAGCCAATAATTTTAGTTGATCCGTACTCTGGATTGATGAGTTTTCAAGACGATTTCATGTGTTGATTTTCAACGTTTTCTATGTTTTCTTTTTTTTTTTAAATGAGTTTTCTAAAATAATTTTTGAAATAATTTTTATAATCGAAATGGCTTTGAAATAAATATTTTACAATATGATTAAATTATTATTAAATTATTTTTAAAGCTATTAAAAATATGTTTATTTTATATAATAAAGAGAATTTTAAAGGAAATGTTTTCCAAACGATTTCAAAAATTGTTTTAAAGCAAGTTTTCACCAAATAAGTTATTTTCTATATAAAATACATATTTTGCACTCTTCGAACGTATGAAAAAGAGAATTAAACGATTTGGTAAAATATGTGGTATGAGCACATATGTTACTCTTTCGGTTAATTCCGAACTCGTTCGTTTGAAGCTATGAACCTTTGAGTTGATATTTGTGATTATCATTCTATGGCGTGTTCTGAGATTTGTGAATTCCTATTTTTAGGAATTATTGGAGATTGCCAATCTTTGGCGAACATTGAGGTTTGAGATCTCCTATTTTAGGAGTTATGGTCGATGAAAACCATTATGATGTCTTTTGTACTTGCCGATGATATGAGGCGAGTTATGAGCTTTCTAAGATTTGGATTTGAATGATTTTGTTTTATGATGTGGCATTGGCTAACAGTTAGTAGATCGTTAAGTGAGAACGTGTGGTATAGGATGCACTGTTAACACTTTTCGGGTTCCTATCTGAGAGCTTGTGACACATCCATGAGTTATGCCAGTACTATAGACCTTCGGGTCATCACGAGGATTATGTGACTTCGGTCACCACGAGTCATGTGACTTCGATCACCACGAGTTATATGTGACTTCGGTCACAACGAGTTATGTGACTTCGGTCACAACGAGTTATGTGACTTCGGTCACCACGAGTATGACCTTCGGGTCCACGAGATAGGTACCTAATATATATAGTACTGGACACGAGTTTAGCACGTGCAACATTGCTTCGGCATGCAATCGGGGATTTGGATCCAATCTGGGGTATTTTCTGAGTTTTGAGTTTTATATAGGATTTCACCATTTTCGAGATGATTGTTTTATTTATTTATAGCCTAGAGCTATATGAGATTTTATTTATATATGGTGATTTTATTTATGAGGTTTTGAACTCTTAATTGAGTTCCACGAGGTTGAGATTTTCTGAGTTTTGAACTCTTTATTGAGTTCCACGAATATTGAGATTTTTTGAGTTTTGAATTCTTAACTGAGTTCCACGAGCTATGAGATTTTTGAAGATTTCTATGGTTTCCTCTTGAGATTTTATGTGATTTTATCAGAATTTTATATTTGGAATAGCTTTTAAGAAGGAAATGTTCATATTGAATTGATGTTATTCATGAGTTAACCCTTGAGATATATCTGTGTTTTCATCACTTTGAAATTGTGTAAATCCGAGTTTATTCCATTCCTATTTTATTAAAGGAATGTTTCCCTTATGAGACTTATATCCTATTTATCATTGCTAATCATCTTGTTCAAGTTAAACTGGCCCGTGTATTCATTACTCGGGTCAGACCGAGTTGTAGGTTAGATTATTTAGCTTCTGCTTAGCTGTTCTCTATGGATCCTCTTATCGACCTTTTGGATTTTCTACTTAGTATTGTGTAGTTCATCTTGTAGTGTGATAACTTGACTTGGTTATGTATATTCTTTTATGGGGATTTGATGTATATATATTGTGGTTGTATAACCACATACGACTCTTTGTATTGTATTTGATGTATATGTATATATATGACCGTGTTTGTTGTTCTGTGATCTGTGTTCATTATTTATATTGTGTTTTGTTCTGAATCGATCCTGTAGCCAACATGGTATTGTATTAGATAAGAATTAAGTATGTCGAACCACTTAAGATGAAAATGTAAAATGAAAAAAAAATGATCACATTATCGACATACTTAGTGCTTATTTAATACAAGACTATGGATGGTCGCTCCTAACCAGCCATATTCTCCGCTTTAGCAGACAATATTACTCAGTAATACTCTTTGTTAATGTGGGTCTCGGGGTGGGGCTACACAACTTGGTATCAGAGCTGAATTCAGAACAAAATGTAATAAACACAGAACAGTATACATATTACTATACACCAAGTATGATACGAGTGATAACATCGTCCCTAATCGAAGTTATTTCTAATCGTGCCTTAACCTTTTCGAGTCTTTTAGGGTAGATATAAGTTTGGAATACGTCTAGGAATGTATTTTTAATTCCGTAGTATTCCATAATTAAATTGATGATATCTTATCCTATGAGTAATCTTAATCGTGATTGTTCTATTCGAGTCCTCTTCGATACGGGTGCTTGACAGTCATCCATATTAGAGGAATTTGTTGATGCCATTGGATGTTCTTATCTTATTAATTTTTTTGAGGATTGCGAATCCTATTGGGGGATCCGCAATATTTGGCTTGTTGAGTGAGAATATTGAGGTTGTTCTTTGCAGTTTTTTCTTTTCATGCAAACCTGCACGTTATTCATTATCTTGGGTTTGATGTGAAATTGGAATGGATTGGCTTGCATGTTATCAAGCCGAATTCTATGTTTTGGAAAGGATCCCATATCTTAGGTATCCTAATTCGGCTGATCTGTTGTCTCTTATTCTTTGGAATGTTGATGGAGATTCCGAAGTATCTTTAATTACTCTTGAGTCTTGAGATAATGATGATGTATCTTGAATTCCTGTTGTTTGTGATTCTGTTGATATATGTGAGTCTGTTTTGGGTTTTTCACCCAATCGGGCAATTGAATTTCGTTTTTACCTCATTTCTGGTTATTAGCCTGTTAGTCGTCCTTCCACGAGGATATCTGCTAAGGAAATGAGGAACTCTAAAAGTAATTGCTAAATCTTGAAGCTAAGCAATTCATTCAGTCCAGTTTTCACCGTGGGGTGCCACGATCATCTTTGTTAAGAAATCAAATGGTATTCTGAGGCTTTGCATCCATTTACGCAAGCTTAACAAGTTAACCATTAGAATAAATATCCATTGCCTAAGATCGATGACATGTCTGATCAATTGAGTGGTGCAGGTATCCTTCCTCAGCTTGGCCATGCATCGATTTTCATCAGCCATGAGTTGCGGAGGATAGCGTTCCTCTTACCGCATTCCGCACTCGTTATGAGTCTTATGAGTGGCTCGTTATACCGTTCGGTTTAACGAACACTCCAGCTTATTTCGTCAATCTTATGAATTGAGTATTCTAGGAATATCTCGATGAGTTCGTCCTTATGTTCATTGATGATGAGTGAATACAATAAATTAAATTGTAAATCTTTCTGATAGAAGAAATACTGATGAGTATAATTGGATTATTTTATTGAGACAAGCAAAGAATGTTTTGTGAAATTATATAAGAGGCATATATATCTTAGAAAATGATTTCGTGTTGGATTGTCCATCGAGTGCTTTAATAATTCTGGTCTATGCGCCTGATCAACGTTATCGATAGGAATTTCCTAAATGCAATGATGAGATAGTCAGACACGGTAAATTGAGTAGTAATAAATAAAAGTTTGGATATAAACTAAATTGGGTTTGAGTATTAATTTAAGATGTCCAGTGCAGCCATTAAACCATAGAGATTGTCAGATGAGTGGTGAGGCATTTTTGATCGTTTGGTCAATTCTGCAGCCAATTAGTGAGGTTATTCATTATAATTAATGACGAGGCAATGCCAT
Organism: Allium fistulosum; assembly: GCA_030737815.1. Lineage (NCBI taxonomy): Eukaryota > Viridiplantae > Streptophyta > Magnoliopsida > Asparagales > Amaryllidaceae > Allium > Allium fistulosum. The sequence continues at coordinate 780,996,187 of CM060907.1, forward strand.
TAAATTATTTTAAACTTGTGCAATTGAATATGATTAAGCTTGTAATTGGTTAGTTAAATATAACCTATAGGAATTTTAATAAGGATAGCACATGATAATTTGAGTAAATAAAATAAATAATTCTAATCAAAGAGATACCTTTATTAGAAGAAAATATTATGTGATGCTTTGATTAATAAAATGATGTATTCAAGATAATAAAATATTTTGGATAGAGATTAAAAATACCAATTGAATATTTTAGTGCAAAGTTATAAAGGAAGAATGTAAAGATTTGTTTTAAAAATTGGTTGTTTGAATAATTATAGATTGTAAGACTTAAAAACTCCATTTTAGAGGAAAATAAAGTAATGCTAATTTAAACTTTTAACATAAATTTATGAGCAAAGTTTTTGTTTAAAACTTGTTGGTATGAAATTGGAAAAATTCTTTTGAAATTAAAATTGAGTTAATTATCAACCTTAGTTAATTTCATGTTGATAATAAGATGGAACTTAATTTTGTAACAAGAGAAAATATGAGTTTAAATGGTTAATTTATTATAAAATGTTATATTATGAAAGGTAAGGTATAATAAATGAAAAAAGGTCATAAGATTCAATCATTTTAAATTGTGAGAGCAATTTTAAAATTTAATATGTAAATCTAAAATTTATTTTGGATCAATATTTGTCTCTTATAAATGGAAGGGATTAATTATCTCTTTCAAATTGAGTCTTTAAAATAAATTGTTGGAGAACTTGTTGTGTAAAGAAATGAAAGTATTTCTAATTTATGAATTGTTTCTTTTGAAAAGATAATTACATGAAGCTAGTTATAACTTTGATTGACATAGCTATCCGAGTAAGGTGATTATGGAATAATAAATGATTTAGTATAAAAGCTTGTTTTGAAAAGGTAGTTGGGATTGGAAAGGTTTGAGAAATTCAAATTTTAAATTGATTTTAAAAGCTGAAATTTTATTTGAAAAGGAGTTGTACTAAAATAGTAATAACTTGAGATTCATAACTCCAAATGAGTTCGATCTTTTTGTAAATGAAAGAGTTTTCAGTAAGATATAAATTCTTTGGAAGATTTTGCATTTATTTCAGTTTAAAATGGGTTTGAAAGTGGATGGACATTTTTGTCCTATTATAAAATTTATAAGATTTAAGCTGAGAGTAAATTTAGCATAACTTTCAAGCTGTAAATCTGATTTTGAAGATCTTTATATTTCTGGAAAGCTTAGGCTTTGTAGAACAACTTTCATTTTATAATAATTCTCAGATTTTAAGGTTTGCTAGGTCAAATCTTAAGGTCTTTACAGCAGGTCTGGAAAAAAAAATTGATGATGAAATGTTTCCCTTAATAGTAAAATGTAATACTTCTTATTTGTGTAAATCTTATATGATTATTGGTGAGGAAAATATATATTATAAATCTAAGTATATTTATGGAAGAACTTGAGAATAGATAACCCAAATTTTATTTACTCTAAATAAAGAGTAATAAGCTTGAATTAAAATTTAAATAAGAAGTTTTGAAAATATTTAAGAGTTTAAAATTGAGAATTTGTTTATGACAATAATGGATTTGAAAACTCTATGAATGTTTGTTAGTAAAAGAAAATATATAAAATCCTTTCTTATGTATAACTTGCCTTTGAGCGATTAATTTACGACTTGCATTTAGGCGGTCGTAGGAGTTTGGTGGTATCGGGAGAGATCACCTACCTCTTGTTGAGTTTTCTTTCCATAGTGATTGTCAATCTTATACCGATATGACTCTTCCGTGGTGTTATACGGAAGTTCATGACGATGATTATTTAGTTGATTAGAATCTAGGATAAAATTGTGTTAAATCCCGACTCTATTCGAGAAGCATCTGAGAAATCAATCTCACTCGATTGATCTTTTGTAATATCCTGTCTGTGTTCTTGTTTCGAATGTGGGACGCCTTCGAAATCATAATGTTCTGGTCATGAGAGATTCAATGGTTCGTTAATCCCAACAACTACACTTGAGAAACCATTGAATTTCTCGAGCAATCTTATCATTATTATGAGGAGGGCAAGTATTTTAAACTCGAGCTATCTATTTCCCTTTGCTTGATGAAATAAAATCCTGTGAATACAGCTCTTCTCTAGAAATTTCGAGGACGCAATTTTTATAAGGGGGGAGTTTGTGACAACCCTGGTTTTGCGGTTACCTGTTAATAACAATAATAATAAATTATGATGAGATCATAATTTATTAATCAAGAGATAAATATAATCTGGGATAGATAATTTAAAGGGGCATTTCACTATAAGGACAAACTTTGCAGTCCAATTAGTTTCTAGGACACACATCCATAGAAATTAATTTCAAGGCCAAAATCGGCAGAATAATTACTTTTAAGGACAAAGTCAACAGTTCAATTACTTTCAAGGACATAATTTCATAGATTTTTAGGCCTTAGAAACTAATTATTTTGCATTTTGTCCTTAAAACTAAGTATTTCAGTTGTGCGTCCTAGAAACTAATTGCACTAGCTAAATAGGCCCTTGTGACTAATTTCCACTAATTTAAATGAATTATCTAGGTAAAATCAGAAATGTGGATTTGGAATTTACTCGAGGAAAATATACTTAAATTATGAGTTGGGTTGAATTTTAAAGTAAAATAAAATGATGGGAAATTTATTTAAAAAAATATTTTTAATAAACAATGAGTTTTGGAGGATAAAATGGAATTTAAGATTTGTTTGGTTGGGAATTAAGTTAAATAAGTGTGAACAATAGAAATATGATAATTTGGGGATTTATTGAATTAATTAAGTGGGATAAATAATTTAAATCAACACTAATTTGTTGAAATAAATGTAAAATGATGAAAATAAAGTTTTAAAAAGCTTTATTGTGTTAGTTTGGTGAAAATGAGAATTTTATAGTTCTAATTTGGTAAAATGCAATAATTTTGCAACTTATTGCCAAATGTGATTTTTATCAATTTTAAATGAAGTGTTTAAATTTATTATGATGTATTTTGTAATAAAAAAGTGGAATTTTGTTTTAAAATAATATTTGGATGAAAAATGATGTAAATATGGTTTGTTGTATTTAATTATACAAGGAAATAATTTTTATGTAATTTTTGGTGTTAAAAATAGTATTTTATGTAATTAAAAGTGTAAATGTTAGTATTTATGTAAAAATAATAATTTAATGATGAAAATAAATTTTTATGGCTAAAATAATCTTTTATTAGGTTTTGAAAACATTTTTGGTTAACATATACACTTGTTGTAAAATTTTATTTGGGTAAAAATAGTGTATATATGTAGAAATAAGGTGAAAAGAGTAAAAATATGAAATAACTTAACTAAATTTTCACTAAGGTAATGGGCTAATGGTAAGGGGTTTGAAGTCCAAAATCCAAATTCTGGAATGCTCAGGAGAAATTTGTACGTACTGTTTCTTTTTCCTTACTTCATCTCTTTCTCAAAACAAAAACTGAAGAGAAAGAAACTATGGCTACTTCTTATCTCTTCAAAACTTGCATCTAGATCTAGTGAATTAAAAGTGAAATCAAGAAAGAAATTAGCAAATTAGAGATAAATACAGGTAATCCAAAACCAAAATCTCAAAATCATTTTATCAATTCTTTGTTTGAAGAAGATATGTCTGTAACTTCTTCTTCCTGTCTGCATGTTTTGTTCTCTAGTTTTAACAGGTCATTGAAGGTTCTTTTGCACCAAAAGCTAGCATCTTGCCTCATAAATCGCTGTAAATCCTTGCTAAGGTGAGTTAATCCCACAATTCTAACTCTGAACAAGTTTTATGAAGAAATTAGTTGATTTAAGCTTTACTGTAAATGATTTCCTGTAGTTGAAAATTTTCAGTGAAATCTGTTTCTGGTTGCTAATTTGGGTGTTCATAACTTTCTGTTTTTGCCATGGAATCATGCCGGATCTTCTCTGGATTGATGTTTGAATGTTGTAGTTTGTGTATGCAAAAATTCATTATCAAATTCATCTTGTAGATAGCTGAAAACACCACTCAAAATCAAGTCGAGAAGAATAGAAAACGACTTGGAATAATCACGTAATACAGGTCGACCATTCAACATCATGGGTCGACCTATAAGTCGACCCAGACATTACTTAGGTCGACCCTAGGGTCGACCTAAGTCTTGTAGTGGTTGACCTATAGGTCGACCTGGGTGTCGACCTGTACACTTATTAATGAAGGTGATAATAATACAAAAAAAATTCATAATACGGCAAAGGTAGAAAACGTAGCAACTCGATTAATTCTATTTTTGTGAATAATGTAGAATTGGTGAATCAAAGGGATATTAATATGGCTTTTACTGATTATTATAGAGATATATTTGGTACTAAGAATAAACATAAAATTAATGTTAGATGGAATGATATTTATCCTATTGATTCTAGAATTGACCTTTCTAAGTTTGATAATCCTTTTTCTGAAGAGGAAATTTTGAAAGCTATTAATGGCATGCCTAGTGATAAAGCCCCGGGCCCAGATGGGTTCCTTATTTTATTTTTCAAATTATTTTGGGATGCTTTAAAATTTAATTTAATTAGCATGTTTAATGAATTTTATAATGGTGTTTTACAATTAGGAAGATTTAATTTTGCAAATGTAATTTTATTACATAAAAAATCGGTGCTAATAATTTAAAAGACTTTAGACCTATTTCTTTAATTAACTGCTCTGTTAAAATTATTTCAAAAGTTTTAGCTAATAGACTTAACACAAGAATGCATGATCTAATTGATCGTTCACAATTTGCTTTCATAAAGGGTAGAAATATCACTGATGGAGTGGCTGCTGTTCAAGAATACACTAATCATTGTTGTAAACATAATATTACATATGCTTTGCTAAAACTAGACTTTGTGAAAGCTTTAGATTTGATGGATTGGGATTTCTATTTGATATGTTATTAGCTAGAGGTTTTTAGTCGTAAATGGATTGGTTAGATTTTTACTTTGCTTAAAACTGGTAAATCTAGTATAACAGTTAATGGTATTTTAGGGAACAAAATTCAAACTAAACGAGTTTTAAGGCAGGGTGATCCTTTATTGCCTCTTTTGTTTAACTTAGCCGCAAATGTTTTTGCTATGATAATTAAAAAAGCGGTAGGTAATGGTTCTTTGGGGAGTGTTGGTAGTGAAATCTCTCACAGTGATCTCTCTACTCTTCAATTTGTGGATGATACCTTGCTATTTACCTCCCATTTGCCTAATCATGTCATATTTGCCTAATCATGTCATTACTCTTAAGTTTATTTTATACAGCTTTGAACTTCTTTCAGGGTTAAAAATTAATTTTGATAAAAGTTCCGTTTTAGTATTAAATGACGTTGATAAGGTTGAAGGTTTAGTTGCTAATACGCGTAATTGTAAAACTATGACTTTCCTTTTTGACTATCTTGGGTTTTTGATTAAACCAACTAAACTTAAGCATGATGAATGGTTAATTATAATAGATAAGCTTAAAAATAGAATTTCTAATTGGAATGTGAGGTTTTTATCAAGAGCGGGTAGATTAGTTCTTATCAACTCTGTTTTATCAGCTCTCCCGATCTATTGGATGTCTATGCATTTTTTTCCAGATTGGGTGATTGATAAAATTGTTAAAATAAGATGGGACTTCTTATGGAGTGGTGATAATTCTAATAGTAGTCTTAAATATTTAGTCAATTGGGAAACGGTTTGCAAATTAAAAAAGGAAGGTGGTTTAGGAGTTATTAATTTACGTAACATGAATTTATCTTTATTAGGGAAGTGCTTATGGAAATTTAAGGATATAAATGATAATTCTATTTGGAAAGAAACTATTTCTAAGCATTATTATAATGGTAGTAATAATTTATACCAAATTACACCTACAATAATAAATAAGTTGTCTAATTTTTGGAAATAAATTTTAAAATGTCATGAGATTTTTAACCTTGGTACTAATACAATTGTTCGTTTAGGAAATAATACTTCTTTTTGGCATGACCGTTGGATTTCTGTTATTCCTCTTAGGATAGAATTTAAAGAGCTTTACGAAATTTGTAACTTTAACAATGCTCTAATTCTAGATGTTTTTTCTCCAGATAATGACCCCCTTGGAATTTTAGTTTTAATAGAATTTTGGAAGGTACAACTCTTAGGCAACTTTCTTTGCTTTATGCTAGATTGATTTTATATAATATTGATAATGAAAATGATAACATTAGCTGGGAATGGGATAAGAGTAAGGAATTTACTTCTAATTCTTTTTATAAATTTCTGAATTTCTCGGGAGTAGCTAATAACTCTTTTAAATTTATTTGGAAAACAAATGCTTCTCCTAAATCTAAAATTCATATGTGGTTAATCATGCATGGTAAACTAAATACTATAGAATTTTTAAAAAGGAAAAATATGCAACTTAACAATAAATGTTCTTTTTGTACTCAGTATCATGAAGATATTAAACATGTATATTATGATTGCATGGATACTTACTGCATTCTGATTAATACTCTCAAAACCTTTAACTTTAATTTTACAACTAAAGTTACTAATTGTGATTACTATTGGAATAATTTAAGATTTAAGTTTAAAAGGAAAAATAGATTTCTACTTGATACTTTATTCATTATAATTTGTTGGTATATTTGGTTTGAGAGAAACCAGAGACTTTTTAATAATAATATTAGTCATTTTAATAAATTGGTTTTTATAATATCATCATTTTGTTTTAATTGGATCTCAAATCCTAATTATAGATTAGCTAAAAATAATCATTTCAAATAATATCCTAATAAGGTTAGTAATATGATGAACGTATTTTTCTGCATTTTTAACCATTTGTTTCATATATTTTTATTTTAATAAAGCGGTATTATACGGGTATTTTATTGTGGTTTTGCAGATTATAGATTCCGAAGTGCAACGTTGAAATTAATCGGTTGTGCTGTCCATTGGTTCAAATGACACGCAGAAAAGAGTGCAACAATTTTGAGCACCAAATAAATCAAAGCAATGTCACATTTCAATTTATGTGTAATGAGTCAGTTCACGTTTTCACTTTAGCATATGGGTGCAAGCAACGTGGGAAACAAATCATATATATCTCAAATTACTCCCATTTACAATTCAATAAAGCAAGTCACGTATTCAACTCAAAGCATGGACCAAATATAATTAATTCAAGCAAATGTGGACCAACCAATGTACAACATATATTTTCTTCAATCAATGACGTGGCAAAGCATGCACATGCTTTGATTTAGTAAATATTGGCTGCATTTTCTCATCTTTGAACCATTCAAACAAGGCTACGTGTTCAAATATTGCAATGGACCAGTTCTTCCAGAAGGTCCCCTATGAAAGTGGCAAGTATAATTCATTCAGGACCCTATATATACCGGAGGGATACAACACTTTAGGAATCATCTCATACCCATCACTCTTCTTCTAGTTTAGTTTTATTTTCAGTAGGGTTTTTATTTTCGAACAGAATACATAGGATTGTTAATTAGATTTAGCAATTTATTTATTCTTGTTCTTAGTTATTTTCTGCACTCTTTCCAGTTAATTAATAAATTCAGTTCATTTTATTTCAGTTGTTTGCTCTGTTATTTTCTTTTAAGCACTTTTAGTTTCTGCTCTGATTTCTACAATTTTATATTTTTGACTGCAATTTTGATTAGATTTGAAATCGATTCGGAATATATTATTGTTTTTATTTCCTGTTCAAGAACCACCATCAAATTTATTTAACACGCCTAAGATTTAAATATGGATTTCAAATATTTTAAAATACAATTTCCAGTGTTCGACCTGCATACTACACGCCTGTGCGCTTGCAGAATTAATTAAAATTTGTGCTTTTCTAACCAATAGAAAAGTCGCAACAAGTTTTTGGCGCCGTTGCCGGGGAATTGCTATTTTGAAATTTTCGAATTTTCTATTTTTCTAAGTCTATTCGTGTTAATTTATTTTTATTTTATTTTTTTGCATTATTTTTCAAAAAAAAATTTTTTTTTTGTTTTTCAGTTCCTTTCACCAAAGTAGCATTTTACTTAAAAAAAATCGTTTTTTTTTGTTCGGTGCATATTTTCGCTGTTCTTTTCGTTCGCTGTTTCATTTACCTTTGACGTTTTCTTTTGCTTGTCAGTCAGTTGCACTTCATTTAGTTGGGTTCTATTTCACATAAGTAGCTCACGTCAGTTTGATTTTAGCATATCACGTTATATTTTGCACTTACACTTTTCCGTTCGTTTTGCACGTTCACTGTGCTTCCAAATTTTCTATCACTTGTTGCTGCCATTATTCTCATGTATCCATTTAGTTCTATTGCCAGTCCATCACGTATCACAAATTACATTTTTACGTAACCATCTCAATGCTACATATTTCAAACATTAGCTTAGTTTTCATACTTGCATTAGTCTTTTGCTTGCATTAGTCTGTTGCTTGCATTAATTCAGCACTTATTCACGTTTCATTCTCATATTCACGTAACCATATTTGTTGAATGTTCACGTTTCTATTCTAACCATTCACACATATTACTTGCTGCTTGCATTATTTTCACGTAATCATTTTAGTGTCTACATTCATTTTACATTCGTTTGCATTCATTTTACATTCGTTCTTTTCATCATCGTTTTAATTTTATATCATGTTTCCAACCATTTTCATATAACATTTTTCACCTAACCAGTTTCATGTTCTTACATTTTCAAAACCACAATCAGCATATTTTCATGTTCATTTAGTTTCTATTTAGCACAAGCATTCACGCACGTTCATTTAGTTTCTTTAGTTTCAGCATATGTTAGTTTGCATATGCTAGTTGTCCACTTCATGCTCTAAAACTTACATAAGTTGCACACGTTAGTTTTCATTAAAAAAATAAAAATAAAAAAAAAAGACTTTTTTTTTCTTCACTGCATTCATCCACATCATTTGCTGGACGTTGTATTTTTTGTTAGCGGTACTCGCTACACGTTTTGTTCATTTTCTCACTTGCTACACACTTTGCTAGTAGTGCTTCGATTGCATCAACAGCACATGATTGTAGTTTCATTTTTTTAGGTTGTCAGCCCTTGGAGGTCTGAACTTGTAGCAACAACATACCAACTCAATTAGCTCCAATTCGGTAAATCTCAACCATTCAACAACAAGCATCTAGGGATTGAGCAATTACAAACAGTGGAGTTTGAATCACTAGCACTACTCAGTTGCACTGGACAGACTGCCATATCCCTCTGTAAGCAATTTTCGACTCTACAAGTGCCTAACTAAAAACTGTTTAAATTTACTTTTGGCTATTACACCTTGATTTGTTTATGCGCGTTTGGGCAAGAAATAATTTAAACCGTTTAGAAAGCCAAAATATCTCATTAAACAAATCAATGGAAATTTCAAATCAAACAAATATGAGCAATCACGGTTCACATCACAGTTCACCAAAATCGTCGCCTAAATCACATGTTGGAAATAATGAATTTCATGAGAACCGACCATTATCCCTTAGAGACCGATGCTATCCAACTAGGACCATTCGACCTTCGGTTATTTCATTTCCACCTGCTGAAAGAAATAATTTTGAGCTAAAACATTCTTTTATCCAAGGGGTACCAAAATTCACTGGGTCTGAAAATGCATATGAATTTCTTAGTGAATTTGAGTTATACGCTTCCACAACTAAAATGCAACAACTTTCTAGTGAATCCATCAAGTTAATACTTATTCCATTCGCGCTTCTAGAAAGTGCGAAAAGATGACTTAATTCTCTTCCTAAAAATTCAATTAAAAGTTGGGATAATTTCATTACTATATTCTTGAAAAAGTTTTTTCCTTTCCACAAAACTCTTAAAATTCGAACTGAAATCAATCAATTCTCTCAGAATGAAGGAGAAACTTTTTCAAAATATTTTGAAAGGTTCAATCAACTGTTATATAGTTGCCCACATCATGCAATCCCTAAACATGTTTTGTGCCAAATAGTTTATGAATGGCTTAACTATCAAACAAGATCCCAACTCGAATCAATGTGCGGAGGAGAATTCATGGCAAAAACAGACAAGGAAGCTTGGGAATTTTTAGAAGAGTATTCGGAAAAGGATATGCAATGGGAAACAATTTGTGTTCCAATTCGTACTCCAAACATAGGAATACATGCCATTGACCCATCACATCTTCCTATAGAAGCCCAAACTCCTCAAGAAGGAGAAGGACTACCCCATTACTACACACAAGGCCAAATCAATGCTATAGCTCAAAATAGTCCTTATTCATCCACATACAATCCTAACTGGAAGCTCCATCCCAATTTTTCGTGGTCAAATCCTAACAATGCGGCTAATCCATCACATATGTATCTGATGATACCAAATCCGAATTATCGAGCCCCAGCTGCCAATGCTCAAAATTCTCAACCTACTCCTCAAACAAAACATTCGAATCAACCATACAGGCATCCTAATTTTAATCCATCAGCCCAACCTTCTCAGCCTTCGCAAGAAATTGCTCGATTGGAAAAACAACTCTCTAAACAAAATGAACAAATCACTAACCAAGATGCAAGAATTGAGCAAATCACCAAACAAAATGAACAAATGTTGATAATGATGAAGGATCTCATGAAAATCAATGAGAAAGGTAAATTGCCTAGTCAAACCGAGGTGAATCCAAAGTATAACTCTCGAGGAGTAAATCTATGTGAGGATGAAAATGTAAATCCAATTAATGCTGTCACCACATTAAGGTCTGGAAAGAAGGTAGACAACCACGTCGGCAACCCCGACATCCTTCTTAAGTCTTCCCATGTTCAAAATTCTAAAACTCAGTCGACACCCACTGTTGTCGAGCCAATCGACTCTCATTCTTCATCCAAGGTTGGCAATCCCGACCACTCTTCACCTTCTGATGTTGGCAACCCCAACATTCGAGCTCCCTTATCTTCACCCTTTAATATCACACCTTCTTCTTCGAATGAAAAAACTACCGAACGAGTCTATAAACCCATAGCTCCATTTCCTCATAGACTCAACAAAAAGAAGATGCCCGCTAATTTTGACCAAATTCTTGAAATCTTCCAACAAGTTCGAATCAATATTCCACTTCTTGATACCATCGAGCAAATTCCTCAATATGCCAAATGTCTGAAAGAGCTATGTACTCAAAAACGTGCCACTAACGTTCCTATGACTGCATTTCTAACTGCAAACACGAGTTCTGTTCTTTCAAATCCCTCTCCAATCAAGTATAAGGACCCCCGTTGTCCTACAATCGGTTGTAAAATCGGTAACACTCACATTAGTCATGCCTTACTCGATCTTGGAGCGAGTGTAAATCTTTTACCTTATACTGTGTACTGTCAACTTGGACTAGGGGAATTGAAGCCTACAAACATCACAATTCAACTAGCTGATCGATCTGTCAAAAAACCATTGGGCACAGTTGAAGATGTTTTGATACAAATTGAGCAATTATATTTCCCAATCGATTTCATAGTCCTAGAGACTGCAACTGTCTCAAATCCTAACGGTCAGATACCTTTGATATTAGGTCGTCCATTTTTAGCAACATCAAATGCTATCATAAATTGTAGGAACGGTCAACTCCGACTTTCCTTTGGGCACCTAACCATTGAAATAAATATATTCAATCTTAACAGACAACCAAGGGATCTTGAAATGGAAGAAGTTGACATGATCCAATCAATTGTGGAAAATGATTTTAGTGATACTACGGAGTCTCTTAACATGTGCCTAGATCATTTTAATTCCAATTTAAATGAAGATGAATACATTTATGAATTAAATGATATGCTCTGCTCTTCTCATAATTCACTAGAATTCAATCAGGTGATGTCTACTGAAGCCTCAAAAGAAGTACGCCCTAAATTAGACCTCAAACCTCTTCCAAACGATCTTAAGTACGCATACTTAGATTCTTCGGAAAATTTCCCTGTAATATTGGCCTTCGATCTCATTAAGGACCAAGAAGAACAACTTTTGAAAATTTTAAGGGAAAATAAAGAGGCATTAGGATGGGTAATCACTGACATTAAGGGAATTAGTCCATCAATCATCGAACATCGAATACATTTAGTCGACGAGGCTAAACCCACTCGCGAAGCTCAAAGGTGATTAAACCCTAATATGAGAGAAGTGGTAAAGGAAGAAATTATCAAATGTTTAGACAATAACATTATCTACCCTATCTCTGACAGTACCTGGGTAAGTCCGGTACAAGTTGTACCAAAGAAGTCTGGAATCACTGTGACCACAAATGAGAAGAACGAACTTGTTCCGACAAAAGTCAAAACAAAATGGCGCGTTTGCATTGACTATCGAAAACTCAATGCAGCTACAAGAAAAGATCATTTTCCCCTCCCTTTCATTGATCAAATGCTCGAACACTTAGCCGGTCATGAATATTATTGTTTTCTTGATGGTTACTCTGGCTATAATCAAATCCCCATTGCGCTAGAGGACCAACACAAAACGACGTTCACCTGCCCCTTTGGAACTTTTGCTTATCTTCGCATGCCCTTCGGTCTTTGTAATGCTCCCGCAACCTTTCAGAGATGTATGATGAGTATATTTTCTGATATGGTGGAGGATTTCTTAGAAATATTCATGGACGATTTTTCAATCTATGGATCATCTTTTGATCAATGCCTCCTTCGTTTAGAACGTGTCTTAAAGCGATGTAAGGAGAAATCTCTTATGCTTAATTGGGAAAAATATCATTTTATGGTTAAGCGAGGAATAGTCTTAGGTCATGTTGTCTCTAAAAGTGGCCTAGAAGTTGACAAATCTAAAGTTAATCTTATTATTGACCTTCCTCCTCCAAGGTCCGTCAAGGACATTCGCTCATTTCTCGACCATGCAGGATTTTATAGGAGGTTCATTAAAGATTTTTCAAAAATTTCAAAACCTCTTTCGAATCTTCTGGCTAAAGATGTTAAATTTGAATTTTCCAATGAATGTAAAACGTCTTTTGAAACCCTTAAATCAATCTTGACCACTGCACCTATCATCCAACCTCCAAATTGGACTTTGCCTTTCGAATTAATGTGTGACGCTTCTGATTATGCCATTGGAGCCATCTTAGGTCAACAAATCAATAAACTTCCTCGAGTCATCTATTATGCTAGCAAAACTATTAACGAAGCTCAATTGAATTACTCAACCACAGAAAAAGAGTTTTTAGCAGTTATCTTTGCCCTCGATAAGTTTAGATCATATATTGTAGGTTCTAAGGTCATAGTTTACACCGATCATGCCGCATTGCGGTATTTACTCACGAAAAAGGATGCCAAACCCCTCTTAATCCGTTGGATTCTCCTTCTTCAAGAGTTTAACCTAGAAATACGGGATAAAAAGGGTTCTGAAAATGTCGTAGCTGATCATCTTTCTCGTATTGTTCATGAAAACATCGATAACTCTCAAATCAATGATCATTTTCCCGATGAAAAAATTCTTTCCCTCTCTAGTGCACCATGGTACGCGGACATTGTAAATTATCTTGTCACAAATGAAACACCTTCCCATTGGTCAAAACAAGATAAACAAAAATTTCTCTCCAATGTTCGAAACTTTTACTGGGACGATCCTTATCTCTTCAAATATTGCACCGATCAAATCATACGTAGATGTGTCACCGAAAATGTATTCCATAGCATCCTCTCTTTTTCACATAATCAAGCATGTGGAGGACATTTTGGAGCAAAGAAAACTGCTGCCAAGGTGTTACAGTGCGGTTTTTATTGGCCTTCTCTTTTTCGTGATGCCCACGAATTTTGCTCCAAATGCGCTAGATGTCAACAAACAGGTCGTATTTCCAAACGTAACATGATGGCCCTAAACCCAATCCTTGTCATCGAAATTTTTGATGTTTGGGGCATCGATTTCATGGGTCCTTTTCCTAATTGTTTTGGAAATCTCTACATCCTACTTGCAGTAGATTACATGTCTAAATGGGTTTAGGCCATTCCCACCAGAACGAATGACAATAAAGTTGTTGTCAAATTTTTGAAAGAAAACATATTTTCCCGTTTTGGCACACCTCGAGCCATTATAAGTGATAACGGTTCTCATTTTTGTAATCGTGCTTTTGAATCTCTTCTTAAGAAATACTCTATCACTCATAAACTATCTACTCCATATCATCCACAGACTAACGGTCAAGTCGAGATTTCTAATAGACAAATTAAACAAATTTTTGAAAAGACAGTTAACTCCAACAGAAAAGATTGGTCATCTAAATTGATAGATGCCCTTTGGGCATTTCGTACAGCTTATAAAACCAATCTAGGAATGTCACCATGCCGATTAGTCTATGGAAAAGCATGCCATTTACCCGTTGAGCTCGAGCACCGCGCACTTTGGGCAATCAAATACCTTAATTTTGACATAGAAAAGCCAGATCGCATCGTAAATTACAATTGTCAGAATTAGAAGAACTAAGAAATGAAGCGTATGAGAATGCAAAGATTTATAAAGAGAAAACTAAATTTTATCATAATAAATCCATACTTCGTAAGACATTCGAAGTAGGTCATAAAGTTCTCTTATATAATTCCAGACTTCATTTATTTCCGGAAAAATTTAGATCTCGATGGACAGGTCCATATATTGTGAAAACAATGTACCCTTATGGTGCAGTTGAAATTGAAAATCCTAGGGACGGTTCCATTTCAAAGGTCAATGGACCACGCTTGAAGCCATTTCTAGAGTTTGAACAACACGAGGACGACGAGTTCGTGGATCTCCACGAACCTAGCTATTTGGCATAAGCCACTCACTATCTTGTACATATCAGGTTGTATTTTTTTTATTTTTTTCTATTTTGCATTTGCATTCCATTTGACAGTTGGGACACTGTCTCATTCCAGTGTGGGGGGGACACATATCTCATTCTATTTGTTCATATTTCACAGTGTGGCATCACTTTTAAAATAAATCATCTCATTATTTGTTTTCAAATTTGTTTTCAATTTTTTTCCATTATTTTCAAGACTTTGATTTATTTTTAATTAGTCAAGACAAAGTAAGTAAACAGTTGAAGTCAATTGATGAATTTTTTTGTGAATCACTAATTTCAAAGGTTAAATATAATGAAAAGTTGAATTACAAGCGATAATAGTGAGGTTGGTATATAGGGGGATTCGTAGGTGATGGTTATGAAATCCTTTCTAAACTGTAGTCTTTGTTTAAAAAATGGCATATTTAAAGTACATGCGTTGACATTTCAAATCATTGAAGTTAAGTGGTGCTAAGTTGATTTGCATAACTCTCTTTAGTTATTTTAAAAAAAATTAATAAGAAACACCTAGAGTCAATAGGTGTGCACACTTATGAAAGGGTGAACACTCGCCACGCTCTGTACTCTTCTCACATAAGCCCGCAAGGCAGTGCATAGATGGTTTATCTGGCCTCAGCATTCTGAGTTAGGTATATAAAGAAATTAAATAAATAATCACCTAAGGATTACCGACCTTTTCTGACATAGTCAGCGTCGGTTTTCACAATCCGCCAAGCTCTGTCCCAACTCTCACGTAAGCCTGCGAGGCAGTGCATGGGTGGTATACCTTGGTCCAAAAGTTAGGTATATATAAAAAAAATAAAAAAAATGAAGAGAGAGTAAGCTATTGAAACCCAAACACTTCTTTACTTTATTGATTTGGCTTGTTATACAAATGGAAATGAAAAATACCATTTTGAAAAACTGTGATTAACAATAAAGAATTTATTTCATGGCTGCACTATGTTATCGACCGAAACAACTGGCCAAACTAGAATCTAATGTATGAAAACTTGAGTTATATTGAAATTTGTGATTAGTGAGGAACCAAAAAAAATTTCTTGAAGTTGACTCAAACCGATATACATTATTTTGTTGTTATGAAGTAAATCGAGTCCCCATTTGTTTAAAATTTTGCATTCATGTAGTACATTAGAATCATCACATACTGCATTTGGATTTTGTGGGAAGTATATGCTGAAAACCCTCACGAGACACCACTCGTCCTACTAGGGACACCTAGAGGTTTATCGGCTTGTTGCATACGCTCAATGCAATCGTGTTTCCTACGAAAAAGGATTTAGTTAGTTTTTATTTTCTTGCTTATTCGAGGACGAATAAAGTTCTAGTGTGGGGGTATTTGATGAACGTATTTTTCTGCATTTTTAAATGTTTGTTTCATATATTTTTATTTTAATAAAGCGGTATTATACGGGTATTTTATTGTGGTTTTGCAGATTATAAATTCCGAAGTGCAACGTTGAAATTAATCGGTTGTGCCGTCTATTGGTTCAAATGACACGTAGAAAAGAGTGCAAAAATTTTGAGCACCAAATAAATCAAAGCAATGTCACACTTCAATTTATGCGTAATGAGTCAGTTCACGTTTTCACTTTAGCATATGGGTGCAAGCAACGTGGGAAACAAATCATATATATCTCAAATTACTCCCATTTACAATTCCATAAAGCAAGTCACGTATTCAACTCAAAGCATGGACCAAATATAATTAATTCAAGCAAATGTGGACCAACCAATGTACAACATATATTTTCTTCAATCAATGACGTGGCAAAGCATGCACATGCTTTGATTTAGTAAATATTGGCTGCATTTTCTCATCTTTGAACCATTCAAACAAGGCTACGTGTTCAAATATTGCAATGGACCAGTTCTTCCAGAAGGTCCCCTATGAAAGTGGCAAGTATAATTCATTCAGGAGCCTATATATACCAGAGGGATACAACACTTTAGGAATCATCTCTTACCCATCACTCTTCTTCTAGTTTAGTTTTATTTTCAGTAGTGTTTTTATTTCCGGATAGAATACGTAGGATTGTTAATTAGATTTAGCAATTTATTTATTCTTGTTCTTAGTTATTTTCTGCACTCTTTCCAGTTAGTTAATAAATTCAGTTCATTTTATTTCAGTTGTTTGCTCTGTTATTTTCTTTTAAGCACTTTTAGTTTCTGCTCTGATTTCTACAATTTTATATTTTTGACTGCAATTTTGATTAGATTCGAAATCGATTCGGAATATATTATTGTTTTTATTTCCTGTTCAAGAACCACCATCGAATTTGTTTAACACGCCTAAGATTTAAATATGGATTTCAAATATTTTAAAACATAATTCCCAGTGTTCGACCTGCATACTACATGCTTGTGCGCTTGCAGAATTAATTAAAATTTGTGCTTTTCTAACCAATAGAAAAGTCGCAACATAATAGTATTAAGATTTTTAAACATAATAATAATATTTTTAACATTAATAATTATAACATTAACATTTTTTCTTATTTGAACGATGTTTTTACTGATTATCATAATGTCCTTTTGATTAAAGGAACATAAGGGTAATTTTTAATTTTTTTAATTTATAGGAATTTAACTTTTTATTTTGTTAATCTTTTGTATATCATTAGTGTTGGTTAATATGATGCATTATGAGTTTGGATTCCTTTTAAGTATGCTTCTTATTTTGTTGCTTTTCCGTCTTATAATTTAAATATAGTATTACTACTTTTACTTCATTAATACATATATATGTATATAAATTTCATTTATATATATATATATTACTCTTATGATTTTATTTAGTCCCATTTGCAGATTCAGGTTTAGGCCAGAAATGGTACTAGATTACTATTTGCAGGTTCTCAGGATTGCTGTTGATAGGATTTTAGTGAGACGTTCATTCTGGACCTTCCGCTTTTGCAGTGAGGAGTTATTCTGTGTCTACAGTGTGGCGCTCTTCATTCAGGATCATACGCATTTGCAATGAGGTGTTCTTTCCAGTACTTCCACATTGAAAGAGTGGCGTACTACATTCTAGACCATTCCCATTTACAGTGACGCGTACATTCTGGATTTTCCGTGTTTACATAGAGGCGTTTTCTCTCTCAGCTGGAGCTGTCTTCAGATTTCATCCACACTGAGTTTCTTCATGGTTTTGGGTACTTCTAACACCTCATTATGGGCGGTGGCCTTGCCGAAGCTCGATAATGAGGTGTAATGGACGGTGGCCTTGCTGGAGCTCGATAATGAGGTGTGATGGGCGGTGGCCTTGCCAGAGCTCGATAATGAGGTGTAATGGGCGGTGGCCTTGCTAGAGCTCATTCTAGATGTACTTGAGTCCTTTACTTTTTTTTTGTATTTTGATTAGCCACCTGCCAAGCATGTTGGCAGCACCTTTGTTTCAGTGTTATACACACACACATGTGTGTTCTCCTCTAATTTAAAGGACCACACATTTCTCTCAAAACAGTCGTGGTTTGGTAGTTCGAAAACCAAAGCGAAATTTTTTTAAAATGATATTTTTAGTTCTTTAAAAATATGGATTAAATTATATAAATATTTTAAAATGTTTTAAGAGAGATTTGAGTTATAAAAATAGATTTCTAAATGATAGAAAAGTTGTTTTGATCAAATAAGCTTTGAAAACACTATTCACGGCACTTTTTGCAACAGTTTTAATAACTTTTGAAATATGGCTTTAAACTAAAGTATTCTTTCCCAAATATTTTAAAAATGTTTTCAAATAAATAATTAAGTATTTTAAAGATGATTTGGAAGTTTATAATTTAATTTAAAAAAAGTTAAATAAATGATTTAAAAGAAAAGCTGTTATAATCAAGTGATTTAATCTTGGCTCTAAAAGCCGATGAGTAGACTGGATTTTTCCATTCATGAGATCCGGATGTAAGGTGCTTAAACTAAGGAGATATTTAGGAGCAACCAATGCCCTGGCTCACCGGGCCTCCTTCCCGACGAGGAATAGATAAGGTAGAAATGTCGGAAATGAGACAAGTATAAAAGGTTTAATTTTTTTATAATTAATGAATTGCAACTTGGATTGAATAGAAATATTCTTCTTATACTTGGTGTTAAATTCCAAGGAGGGAACTTGTACTAGTCATATGAATTTAAAAGGTGATTCCACCATTATTCGATGGATAGTACAAGTTGAATACAGAAACTAGTATCGAGTAAAATGAGTATAATTTCTATGGATCCATTTTACTTGAATACTGATTAATTTGGATTTACTATCTTAGATAACGTTGTTTCAACCTATTAAAAAGACATGTGTTTGAAATAAGAAATCTTTGTTAAAGATTTAAATAAACAATTTGGAAATATTTTCCTAAGTAAAGGATGAAATGATTTGGAATTATTCTAAGATTTTAAAAGGTTTTAAGCAACCAAAGGATTTGATAAGAGAGGTTTAATGGTCCCGTATATACTGAAAAGAAATGGTTTTAAAAGATATATATCTCTAAGAAGATATTTTGGATAAAAGGATACAAACTAATGGAATATTAATTACCTATTTAACATCTTTTTATCGATAATTGGTTTGGAGGAACCAGGGTCGGATTTAGGCGATTCCTATCCAAAAACCACTTCGAACCAATTTACGACTTTGAAAGTGAAGACATGTTAAAGACAACGAAGTTGAAGGTGGCGATCTTCATAACGGAAGATTGCTTATTGATAATTTCGGAGTAGCTCCCTAGATAAATAGATAGCAATAGTCCCTTCGTTCTGGGATCTTCGTATGCAAGGACTACTTGCTACTAATTCTAGGGGTGATGCCCAACAGGATGTGGTGGGATAGTGCCTTTGGTTTGTCCTATTCCTGGACAACTTGTATGGATGAACGTCTGACATTGCATTTCTATGATCATAATGCATTGATCTTTACAAACGTACATCTGTTTGGTGGTGTAGGAGGTAACCCCATTTATACTTAACACCCTTCTCTGAGACGTAAGAGCTCAGAGGTTGTACTTTTGTTGAAATCAATAGTGTGTTGTTGGAAATGGAAATGTGGCATTTTAAGCGAAAACGTTCTAAGAAAGGTAAACGTTACCTCAAGCCTCACACCCGGGGTATTGTGAAACAGGGGTCGCTTTAAGGCTAAGTGGTTCGCAACCATTAGGGTATGAAATCACCTTTCTAGATTTATTTATTTCTATCCACTACAACGTGGGGTTTAAATTTTGTGGTGTATGCTATGAGACATCTCGGAGAGGTCGGGAATGGCGGGGTGATATCATATTTGATACCATCTGTTGATCTCGGGTAGGCCGGTCTTAATTTGCAGAGGACCATCTGTTGGTGGCCTCATTACATTCCTCTAGAAATGTACTATACGAGAGGTAGTCCCTTATCTCGTTATTCATTGGAAATCCATTCTCCAATAAGTGCCTTCGGACTTAGTTGTAAACCTATTATGCCGTCAAATTTAACCAATGTGACAATTTCGGCTATATTGAATATGTTTATTTGAAAGGTTTTCAAAGAATGTCATTAAAAATAATATCACTGGATTTTATGTAGAAATGATTTGGTTATCATAAGGTAAAAACTCATTCCGTGTTTATATGTGGCGTGGTCTTATGAGATACCCTTTGTTTTTAAATACTCGTATTTTGAGTTTCTCACACCAGTCCCATAACTGATCCGGAGTTTGTTTTCTTTCCCTTAAACTCTGAATACCTTATTTTTACGGGCAGCCTAGTAGTCAAGTTTAGTTAGGAGCATTTTGAAAGACCTCGGAGCATGGAGCTAGAAGATTCTTCTGAAGATTGTTATCCATTTCCACCACACTTATGTACTATTGTATTCCGCATTTATAAGGATAGAGATTTATAACTGACCGTATTGATGTTAAGTTAAATTCTGATAAATGTATTTAAAATTTTCCGCTGTAAAGATTATATATTGAAATAATATATGTTATCACATTCGTGTAAGATTCTGTTCTATGTCTTTGTTTTCTTTCCCCCATAACTATCCACCTTTTTGTTCAACTTGCATTGGACATGTATGGTTTATCGTTAACTTAAAATGTACGGAATTGTGGTTCATTACAGTAGTGTACGAAACTTCAATGAAAGTAGTTTATTTGAAATAAGCAAGTAAACCATAATGTGAGATCATGTATTCAATATGATTGATTGCAATAGGTATCTTGTTGGGTTAGACGTGGCACCAGACTAAGAACTACAAGATGTACTAAGGAATTCGATTATTGAAATGTAAGTTTGATTAGTTTATGTAAATTGCAACATTTGATACCCTTAAATGTTAAATATGATTAGATGCACTTTTGTAAAGAGTTCGTTATGGCTTTATAGTAAGGGTTTTCTTTTGAATGGTTCGACTATTTTGGAAGGAAAGCGAATGCAAGAGAGTAGTTGTTACTTACGCAGAATTGGGATGAAGAGAGTGAATGGTCACTTTTCCTTCATAAAGAGGCATTGGAAATGAGAATTGTATAAAATGTTAAAAGGCATTTAATATGGAATGAGTCCAAATGTATTTACATATAAAAAATTATTTTCTATGAAAGTCATTTCTTTGAATTCAAGATATTTGATATGATATTATTGAATACAAACTAGTTATAACATGGAATGAAAACCCATATCAAGTGGTTAAATGCGCTTTCTTATTTCATATGCTACTATAGTAATGGGGGAAACAGTGGGAGCATACCATATAACACTTAGCGGACGCATCAAGTTACGAAAAAATTATTTTCGTAAATATACCAAATATTATTTATTAATAATAGTTGTTTTTAGTACTGAGTGAAAATAAATATATGTTTATTTTAAATATGAATATTCATGTTAAAAAAATATAATACTGTTATTTTCAACAAAAGTGATGCATTAGATAATACAAAAGTATTTGAAATTTTTACAATTATTTTAGAATTATGGACTATGCCATATCTCTGAGAAATAATTCCATAATCAAATAATTATGAATCATAAGATACTAGTGAATTATATCTTGAATGATTAAGGGCGAAGCACCCCTTTAGTGGAAGCGACGAAAGAGTTGTTGAAATCTTCAAATAGATACATACAGATGTATGCAGTCCAAGATCTAATAATGCTAAAATGTATTCACTTACTTCATTAAATTCACTGATTAATTATCCCAAACACGAACATATGTATTCGATACACATGGAGTATGTCTATGATAAGTTCATAGAATACAAAATGGAAGTAAATAACATGACATGCAACAGAAATAAAACGATTAAATTTGATCGAATAGGTGAGTGTATTGGAAAGAGTTCCAAATGTACCTAAAAGTGAATAAGATTCGATCTCAAAAGTCATTCCTCCTTATGATATATAATGATGTATCGATAAGAAGTAATCAGATTTTGATGAACAAAGCACGATTAATGATTAGTTAAGTTAAGTTAACTTATTTCTTTAAGGTCGCGCACTTAAGAGCAAGTACATAATGTAAAAATTAATTTCATCTAAAGCATAGTTTATGAGATTATATAAGATAAGGGTTGATAATAAATGCTACATATCCCGGGTCAAAAAGTTAGCAGGTCGCGTGAGTCGAGAGATCGAACGTAATACTTATCCATAGGGGATCTTATGTGGAGCACCCCAACCAAATTTTGGATCGATCAACATTGATTGATCGATTTATGTACTTAAAAACCAAATCAGTTTGATACATACATATATACATAGGCAATTCATAAAACATTAATGAATACCTTTTATGAATACCTATTCTATTGCATTGAGAAACAATTGTTATTTTAAAAAACAACAACTTCGTGACGAAGGAATTTCTTTTAGAAATTATTGGTAATAAAATGGATTTAGGTAGATCTAAAGATAAAACTAATTACAAAGAATGAAATGAAATTGACTAAGCTTAAATGGACACAAATAGTTAGAACATCTAATAAGAACTCTCGCACATTAAGGAGAAACTATAATTTTCTTAACGATGTCGAGAAAAGATTTTCATATATTGTCAATAAGCTATTAAGAATACTAACTCTACCATAAAGCATGATGCAAAAATCGAGAATGGATTCCAAGTATATTATCAAAATATGATTTTGATAATTGTACTCAAAGGGATATGATCCACCGACCATAAAAATATCTCCTAAAATAGGGCCGATGCAGTTGGAATAGAGTAATCTACGTTGGTAGAATGACATCATAAATTTGAATCGTCGAAATTAACATAGCAAATTCATTATTCAATATACTTAAGTTGATTCGAATTTTAATTACAAAATTATCGCTTGATATGATTTTGAGTTTGGTATATATATATTGAAATAAAAATTCTAAATAATGATTTAGAATATGTTGTTTGTGCTTAATAACCAAACCATGTCGAAGTCAGTGCGAGCGATTCTAAGTTTGTGGGTTATTGGATATGATCCAAGGAATGATACAAAAGTATTATTCGATAAGCATTAGGGTGAAAAAAGTATTTTGATAAAGAAATCAAATCATTTGATTTTCTATCAAAATGCAGAGGAAGCATGTGTCTGCAAAAATGAATTTTAATAGGTGCTAAAATATTTTTAAAACCATAAATAAATAACAAACTTATGATTGCTAAAGATATATTCATGTTAAAACCATTTCAATTTAGTTGTTTAATTCTCGGTATATGATTTGAAAAGACATATTTTATAATTAGTATAACAGGATGTTCGAAATGACTCAAAAATGATATATACAAACAATGTATTAAATTGTTTATCGTACATGCTATATTATCTACAATATCACACTTCACTTTGGTATTTGATACACAGAGCAAGTATAATTTGAATTAAGGTTGCTATATGAAAATGGAAAGTGTTCTCGATTATTTATGAAATACTAGAGAATTATTTATAGAAACAACGAACTCATTATGAAAGAGTGCGTGGACTAGAACTTCGTAAGTGATATCGAGTATAGTGTGTCAATCCTAAGTTCATGATCAATATTAAGTTAAAAATTTAGGTTGGAAATGGTCCAAATGATAAGTAGTGGCTGATTTAGCTAAATCCTAAGTACACTGACTTTAATAGTGCTGCAACAATTGAAGTATAAACAAATAAAAGCAAAATTTTGCAACCGAGCTAGAGGTGATTCCAAATGTTGAGAATTACATAACGTTACAATGTCATGGTACATATCATGAAAGAACCTAGAGCTCACTAGAAGTTGAGAAGTATATTCCAAAAAGTTCCACATGATAAAGGTGGTTTAACAACATCGAGGAGAGTTAACTGATAAAGTAGATAACTAAAACAAAATAGCATACATTCACTATGGGACTGACTCGATTAGTATTTAATAAAACTGATCGAATGAGTTGGAATAGATTACATAATTGAACCTACGTACAAGTGGGAGATTGATAGAGTTAGGGGTATACACTGTTGATTCATGAGTTTTGATTCATGACACAAGCTTCAGAGATCATACGACGAATTACAAAGAGAATACTATATGAAAGCGACAAAAAGGAGAATAACCGTATATTGAACACTACAAAGGAGACAAGACTACAATCCAGATATTAGTATGAATATTTTATTTTATTGAGTCTTAGAAATTTGTTAAAATCATTCCTCAAGTAGTCACACACACACAAAACAATTTATATTAAAATGTGTACACTGTGCAAATAACACCAGGTCGGCCGACCGACCAGGATCCTCGGTCGACCGACCCTGTGTCATGTGCACAGCTACACTCTGTTTTGAACGATTTTTAAATTCAGCTGACCGGCCAGAATTTTCAGTCGACCGACCAGAGAATAACGGCTAGTTTACTGAAGAGATGCGATCATTTCATGAAGAGGAATATCCTCTGTTTCAAGAGATATGGACACAACTATTGACTGAAACTCTTCATGAAAGATTATAACTCTTCTACAACTATATAAACATATTCAATTCACTTCTACAATGACCGATTCTTGTTTATATTTCTGAAATCTAATCTCTATTCATTTCTGCAAATAAAAGTTTTCATTCTTAATTAATATCACTAGAATCCTTGTTTTAATTCATATATACTTCGATTCTACGTGATTATCTTCCTTCTAAATCTTCACACATATACATACTCTTGAGGATTTGATTATAGGAAAATTGTACTATCAAAAGACTATCAGTGTTATTTAGAACACATTCGTCAACAAACATTTTGTATTAAGTTGAAGTCCTCTTCGGTTGTTGAGGCGGAAAAATTCCTGTTCGGCTGCTCAGGTGTCGTATACCTATTCCTCCGGGTTAAGTGAGGGGTTTAGTTTAAATCCAGAGGGTATTCTGGGACAGGACGTAGAACGGGAAGTTCGAACCAGTATAAAAATTCCTGGTGTGCTTACTTTAATTTTTGCTTTACCGTTATTACTAGTTTCCGCATTTATATACCATATTACACGATCCTTAGTACTACACGTACACTTTCATTTGGTATCAGAGCCTGGTATTCTATCAATCGTCACAACATCATAGAATAATGGCCAGAAAAAGATCCGGTCGAAATACAGCAAGCAAAAAGCCTGAAACTATCAGAGCAACAACCAATGAGGACTGTAAAAAGGTACATTCTGATTTACAAATTTCAGTAAGTGGTAATAATGAATTAATTAGTTTATGCGAAAAAATCTCAAAGCACAATTTTCTTATTTTAGAAAAGATGAAATCAATCAAACTTGAAAATGAGAAATTGAAAAATGAGAAATTAGATTTAGAAAATCAACATGGTGTTTTGAAAAATAATTTTGAGGCTCTTAAAGATTTTCTAGATAAACAAAACACCATATTTGAAAACAAGAGAGAAAAATTTTCAAAAGAAAATTTTGATTTGAAAAGACAAAATGATTTATTACAATCCTCTTTAGATAATTTAGAATCTCAAAATTTCCTTCTCAAAAATGAGAACGGTACGTTAAAAATGAGAATTCTAAATTAAATGAGAAAATTGATATTTTAAATAATAGTAATATTTCTTTTGAAAATAATAAGTGTGACTTTAAAGCTAAATTTGATAAACTTAACACTGAAGTCGCAAAATTTAATAAAGGTCAAAATGATTTAAACATGATTTTATCTAGTTCTAGACCTTTACATAATAAAAATAGTTTAGGGTATAATCATAGAAATAGCACTAGGTACACTTTTATATATAATAAAAATGTTAGTGCTACTACTAAATTTCGAGTAAAGTCGAAATCAAATTTTCATCGAAATTCAAAAACTGCTATGACCAATAATGTTTATAATTTCTCTAGAAGTACAAAATCATTAACGGGAAATATGAATAAAAATTATCTAAGTATTTGGGTTCCTGTTAATAGGAAAAATAGAGAAAAATGCATTAATAATTATTTTGATATGGTAGTTAATAATGAAAATTATATTTATAAAGGTACAACCACACCCAAATGGGTATGGTTCCCTAAAAATTAGGAAATTATAAGAACCTTGGGTATCGCATGCTTTAAATGTTCATTGTTTTCTGATACCTTACAAGTAGTAATTATTTTGTTCTATATTGTTAACACTTATAACAAATATAATATTCGTTATCATATAAACTCTCCTTTTCGTCAATGACAAAGGGGAGAAAGATATTGCTCTAACACAATTTTCAGAAATAAACAATGCAAGCACAGATTAAGGGGGAGAAAAGTAAGTATTACCTTAAAACTCTTATTTGTGATGATGCAATGTATGAATGCTTGTTTCTTTTATTGCTATGTTTTGAATATCTATACATGCATCATATTGTTTTACAACTTGCTATTTCATAATTTCAAATATTCTATTTCTTTTACATATTACATCTAGTAAGTATTCCTTTTTGTCGATGACAAAGGGGGGGAAATATATGAAAGCTAACATATTTTTTGCAAAAAAGTCGCCATATATTCAGGGGGAGAATTATAATATAGATAAATTCTACTTCGTCACATAAGTATTGTCATCAATCAAAAAGGGGGAGAATGTTGATTCATGAGTTTTGATTCATGACACAAGCTTCAGAGATCATACGACGAATTACAAAGAGAATACTATACGAAAGCGACAAAAAGGAGAATAACCGTATATTGAACACTACAAAGGAGACAAGACTACAATCCAGATATTAGTATGAATATTTTATTTTATTGAGTCTTAGAAATTTGTTAAAATCATTCCTCAAGTAGTCACACACACACAAAACAATTTATATTAAAATGTGTACATTGTGCAAATAACACCAGGTCGGCCGACCGACCAGGAGCTCGGTCGACCGACCCTATGTCATGTGCACAGCTACACTCTGTTTTGAACGATTTTTAAATTCAGCTGACCGGCCAGAATTTTCAGTCGACCGACCAGAGAATAACGGCTAGTTTACTGAAGAGATGCGATCATTTCATGAAGAGGAATGTCCTCTGTTTCAAGAGATATGGACACAACTATTGACTGAAACTCTTCATGAAAGATTATAACTCTTCTACAACTATATAAACATATTCAATTCACTTCTACAATGACCGATTCTTGTTTATATTTCTGAAATCTAATCTCTATTCATTTCTGCAAATAAAAGTTTTCATTCTTAATTAATATCACTAGAATCCTTGTTTTAATTCATATATACTTCGATTCTACGTGATTATCTTCCTTCTAAATATTCACACACATACATACTCTTGAGGATTTGATTATAGGAAAATTGTACTATCAAAAGACTATCGGTGTTATTTAGAACACATTCGTCAACAAACATTTTGTATTAAGTTGAAGTCCTCTTCGGCTGTTGAGGCGGAAAAATTCCTGTTCGGCTGCTCAGGTGTCGTATACCTATTCCTCCGGGTTAAGTGAGGGGTTTAGTTTAAATCCAGAGGGTATTCTGGGACTAGACGTAGAACGGGAAGTTCGAACCAGTATAAAAATTCCTGGTGTGCTTACTTTAATTTTTACTTTACT
This sequence comes from Allium fistulosum, assembly GCA_030737815.1. NCBI lineage: Eukaryota > Viridiplantae > Streptophyta > Magnoliopsida > Asparagales > Amaryllidaceae > Allium > Allium fistulosum. The sequence continues at coordinate 781,023,980 of CM060907.1, forward strand.
GTTATTACCAGTTTCCGCATTTATATACCATATTACACGATCCTTAGTACTACACGTACACTTTCATACACTAGGGGCAATTATGTAATTTTTTACACATATCTAACCAATCTTGCTCATAATAAAGGTGTTTATTTTCTATAATATACTTTGTTATATTGTGACATAATTAATTAAGTAATTAATTTAAAGTATATTAAATAGAAAATTCTTAAAATATATTTTATGTGATAATAATTACAATATGTTGCAATCATGAGAATTTTTTTACTTTAAATAACATATTATTTTAAATATTCTCAATCAAGATGTTTTGAGATAGGATACTGATACCTCCGTTGAGACTAGATTATATAAAGCTCTTCAAATGTTGGACAGTGTATTACTCATGGTTGGTGGGGGCACCAAAGAGTTACATACTGATAGTTATTGAATAACCATGGAATGACCCACTCGAGAGTTTTCTGTTGGTTAATATAACCAAGGTCAAATTGAGAATCTCAACGTGGCGTTGTTACACAGTCCCCTTGATTTGAGAATACTATAAAACCTTAATATGTATACTCCACTTTGATTATAGTTAATCATGGTATGGTCGAGCGACTATAGTTGAGTTTGAGTTGAAGAATTTGAAGTGAAATACTATTCAAATTATAAGGGATTTGTATCACGGTAAACTGTAGCCAACTCAAAGTTCAAGTTTATGGCCAGAGCAGTAAAATTAATAATAATTGTTATTATTGAACCAAGAGTTTTGATTTTGGACTAATTAAGTTGAATATGTATGATATTGGGGCTTTGACCACAACCAAATTCCACAAGTCGTTAAGTGACATAGTTTTGACGAAGGGAATTTGAGTAAATAATCATTACTACTGTGTACCGCTTATAATACTAAAATTATATTTTATCGAAAAGACATGTAAGAGATCAATTCAGCCAGAAAGTTACATCATTGGCTAAGGTGGTGTGTGAACATTAATATTCGAATTGTTTGGTATTAGCTGATGATTAAATTTACACATTTGGGTCGCACAACCATAATTATGAAAGCTATGAAAAATCACATGACTTAATTAATTTATAATCATTGTAAATTAATTAAATTAATTAATATTTATGAAATATTAATCATTAAATTTTATTTGATTTATTTTAATGCTATCAGTATTTAATAAAGTGTGTGTATAAAAGTTATATATGCACGAATGGATATACAATATCGATAATATTTAAACCTGATTTAAATCAATTAATTACTAAGTGGGCTTGGAAATTTTGAAGGACCATCTAGGCATATATCTTGGCTAGCCATACATGATAACGGGGAGGGGATTTGATTGAGATTTAATGAGGAATTAAACAAGGAAGGTTTTAAGGAAATAATTGGAAATGTTTCAACGATTCCTTTATAAAATTTCTTTCTTTCATTCATTTTCCTGACAATTCATTTTCTCCTACTATCCCCTCTCTCAATAACGGTCGAAAATTCCATGGCCTTCTCGGAATAAAATTTCTAAAACAATCGAATTAAACCAAAAATATCCAAGATGGTGTTTGCCTCTAAATCCTTGCTAAATCCATAGGTGGATTCAATCAAATCTAGAGATTTTATTCTTCATTCATGGTGTGATTTTTGACTTCATCTTAAGGTAGTGTAATACATTATGTTTATACAGTTTAGATCCTCATATCCTACTTCTCTTTTGATTATATATTCATCTTGTATGTATAGTATAGATCCCAAACATTATACAACGAATTCATATATGCCTAGGTTGTCCGATCTAATTTTGTTATTGATTTGGATATTAAAGTTTAAAAGAACATTTTGATTTGAAACTAATTTTAATTAATTAATATAATTATTAACTTCTTATATACACAAACATAAGTAAGCTGCATGTGTTGATTACTTGAAACCATTTTGAGAATTGAAAGCAAGTTTTATATGTTTATTTGTTTTGTATGTAAATTCATTTTGTTATTGTTTACATATTTCAAAAGTTGTTTTAATTCAAAATTCATAAGTGGACTTTTATGCAAAATCATAAACCTATTTTGAATCCTTCATAACTTAAAGCTTGCTTTCTCTTTGATAACTTTAACTTTTAAACATATAAAACTACATATTGTATAAACTCATGTTGTTTTAAATCTAAAACATTATTTGCAATTATTTATACATGTGTATGTATATGTATGTTATTTCAATTTAAAGTTTACAAAAGGAACTTGTGTGTAAAATCATAAATTTAAATTTAAACCCTTCATATGGTAAAAGTAGATTTAAATTTGTTAGTTTTAGAATTCAATTATTTATACATGTGTACGTATATGTAAGACTTAAAAACTCCATTTTAGAGGAAAATAAAGTAATGCTAATTTAAACTTTTAACATAAATTTATGAGCAAAGTTTTTGTTTAAAACTTTAATGGTATTAAAACTTGTTGGTATGAAATTGGAAAAATTCTTTTGAAATTAAAATTGAGTTAATTATCAACCTTAGTTAATTTCATGTTGATAATAAGATGGAACTTAATTTTGTAACAAGAGAAAATATGAGTTTAAATGGTTCATTTATTATAAAATGTTATATTATGAAAGGTAAGGTATAATAAATGAAAAAAGGTCATAAGATTCAATCATTTTAAATTGTGAGAGCAATTTTAAAATTTAATATGTAAATCTAAAATTTATTTTGGATCAATATTTGTCTCTTATAAATGGAAGGGATTAATTATCTCTTTCAAATTGAGTCTTTAAAATAAATTGTTGGAGAACTTGATGTGTAAAGAAATGAAAGTATTTCTAATTTATGAATTGTTTCTTTTGAAAAGATAATTACATGAAGCTAGTTATAATTTTGATTGACATAACTATCCGAGTAAGGTGATTATGGAATAATAAATGATTTAGTATAAAAGCTTGTTTTGAAAAGGTAGTTGGGATTGGAAAGGTTTGAGAAATTCAAATTTTAAATTGATTTTAAAAGCTGAAATTTTATTTGAAAAGGAGTTGTACTAAAATTGTAACGACTCGGATTTTTCGCGCTCGAAAATCAACATCCGTACTTCACATCGTACTCGAATGCCGCAGATTCGACCGTTCAAATCCGATTCGCCGGAGCTATAACAACATTAAGTAAACAACACAGCGGAAAAGAAAAAGAATATAGATATACAACATCTGATACAATATCCAGATACAATGATGATACAATGAATATCTATATACATTAGAGATATGATACAACAAATAGCAGCGGAAAGAAAATAGATAACACCAACAGCAGATAGAATGTCTCCAATAGAATGCTCCAAGATAAGCAACGTCAGTCCATGAACTCCAAGAACTGAACTAGCTCCAGATAATCTACTCAACCTGAATATCTGAAAAACCCAACTCTAGACTGCCCGTGTGGAAAATAATGGGCACCCAGAGTTTAGGAAGGGAACAATAAACTCCGGATCAGTCATGGGACTGGTGTGAGCAACAAAAACAGTTTATCTTTAAACAAACCCAAAAGAAGTTTAACATTGAAATCCGCAATGCTTTTCGAAAATGAAACTACCATAAGACCTCCCACCACACACATAATGCAATCGCAGAATTGGAGGAGATTTCTTCTTATGATAGTCAAAAATGCTTACTACGCAAAATCATTCGATATTATTATCATTAGTGCATAGTGTCAAAAACCATTTCGAAAATATAATATCAATCTTAGCCAGCATACAACATTTCATCGTATGCCTACTATAGCTACTACGTTCAATAGCAGGTTACCGCCACATTCCATAGCAGGTAATACAACTAAAACCGTACAGGGTTCGTATTGTTTCTTTGGATTTCCAACAAATGATCAGGCTAAGGAACTTCCTTACCGAAATAGAAACGCCTCTGGAAAGACGCCCCGGATCCTAACCGGATCTCTGCAAACAAAAGGCCGACGCTACCTCACGCTCTAACCGAGCTGTAACTAGGTAACTAACACACGAGTCATGTCATCCCCCGGTCGTTACCGACCTTTATCCGAGGGCCCTCGATCACAAAGCAACAACCACAAAGTATAATAACTGTGCAGCATCCACATAGGTAAAATATCTGGGCTCCATACCATGATATCACCTTTTATCCAGAAGGAAATGACATACCCTAGGGGCGCTACCCCTACAAACCTTTGCCGCAACATTCCTGTTTCGACCATTACCGGGTTGTGAGGCTCGACGAAGTCTCGTCCACAAAACTACGCTTTTTCACAAAGCCACGCTTTTTCACAAAGCCACGCTTTTTCACAAAGCAACGCATCATCAGCACTTCGTATGCCACATTACCAAATTGGGAATGTATCACTAGTAACCATCAACTACATAACCTCTGAGCTCGTACGTCTCAGAGAAGGGTGTTAAGCTAAGAGAATAAATTCTCCGCCACCAACAGAAATGTATTTGATAGAAACCAGCTTTACATCTCAAAGTGTAACGTCAGACACACATCCATACAAGTCTGTTCCGGGTTCGAACAGAACCGAAGGCACTTCCAAAGAAGCCCTTGCAAATCCGGGTATTCACAATCTCGATCGGACTTCCCATCACTTAGGGAATCTCTATACCGGCGCGACTCAGTGCAGAGACAATCGATAGGTCATCCTATCGTTCTCGCAAATACCCGGTCTTCACCACCGGTCTTCAAATGCTATCCATATACGACGTATCCTTATTCGGAATGGGTTATACGACACAAAGGTCCTCTCCCGGCTAAATCGAATAACTAGCGCAATTAAAAATCATATGGATACTGGGGTCTCAGTTAAATCACAGCTTAAAGCCCAAAACTTTTCATTCGAATGGTTAAAACAACTTACCATTTCCAATCTTTTAAACAAAAAGATTCATTTCAAAAACCTTCAATGGTTTAAACAAATTCCACACTTTTAATCTTTTAAACAAAAGATTTAATTCACAAAGTTAACCCCATTCACAAAGATCCATTCATAGATTTTCAAATCGATTTCCATTTCAATCTGATTAACTCGTTAAATCTTTAAATCAAGATTTAACTTATAGCTTTCAAAACTAGTTTCCAAGATTCATTCATAGCCTTTCAAAACAATTCTATTTCAAGTTAAATTAACTCATTCGGTCTTTGAATCAAAGACTCATTTCATAGTTTCAAAACATTTCAATTCTATTTCAAACTTGAAACCGTTCAACACAATTGGGAAATCCTTTCTTAAAATGAAAGCTATTATTATTTGAAAACAAGTCGTTTTCGTTTTGGAAAAATCCAGTTATATTTACACGAGTTAAAACCCTTGAATTAAGATTCAAATTCCCAAATCAATATCTTTAAAATGGTTTAACCCATATATAATTTGTACAGCATCTTTAATCCCTCGTTTCAAATCATAGAATTCAATTTCAAACTTGAATTAAAATTTAAATCAAATTATTTAAATTTTCAAAACTCGATCAAGTTATTCGAAATAACTTTTATCTTTGAAATTCTATTTCAAAAGCTTTTCACTTTAAACCCAAATTTCCAATTTCAAAATCAATTGAAATTAAAATTTCAATTTCAAAACATTAAATTTACATCATCTGCGATTTAACCGATTTCCACGTGAAATCCATATTTGTGTGTGTAAGAGTGTAGTCCAGGGGTTTCACACAATAGTGCACAACATCAATCATCACAGATATATCGATAAGCGGTATAATATATAACGCTTTCTTCATTCACAGATTCATAGATAAAATAAATTTATCAGTCACAAAGATTCATTATTACAATTCGATGTGGGTTTCGGATATCCAACTGGAATCCGACTCCCTATCGCATCGAAATTCAAGTGTCGTTTACGGAGGTTTCATATTCACATAGTAATATATCACAGAAACAAAAATCACAACATAAATCAGGATATATCACAAAGCATCATATATCAGGGATATCAAGCAATTCAATCATCCAATGGAATCCAAACATTCATAAGTAAGATCAATTTAACCAGCTGATAAATTTTTAAACCAGATTAATTACTTATGAATAAATTACTAATCCTGGTTAATTAATTATTAATTGCAAACCATTTCTATTAATTAACCTTAATTAATAAATCAATCCACCTTCAATATGTTTGGAAACATCTATTTCACTTCCCTTTGAAATTTCGTTTTAAATTTCAAGCTTAAACGGACACTGATTTAACTTTAAATCACTTTATAAAACTAACTTTTAAAACCTTTAAATTTGCAAATTAAAGCCATTCTTTGTTATGAAGGGGGCTTTAAATCAAATTCCCTTAAGTTTAAAATATTTAAATTTATAAACTTCCTCTTTATTTCAAAAATCTGGAATTTAAACATTTATTTAGCCTCAGTTTAACCCTGGTTTTAATTTAAAAACGACAATTTAAAATCTGTAAAACTGGTACAGGTTAAAACCTTGAAAACTAAAACTACCCGAGACAACTAAAACTTGCTTCGCGTCCAAACTTAACTACTCCGAGTAAAACATGATAAATACTCGAGAAAACTGGAGTCTCCCTCCACACTGCTTCTATATTTCACCAGAAATCACAAAGTGCATGGTGCACATGCACCGTGGCTTCCGCCTGCTCCGACCAACGTTGCAACGTCGACCAAGTCGATCCCCACCAGCACAACCATTCCCAATCACCAGAACTCCGATGCTCACGAAAAATCGAATTCGAGCTCGAAACCTGGAACAAAAAAAACTGACTTAACCATCCCAAACCTGGAAAATGTCTCGAACTCGCCGCCTCTACCACCGGAGATCGCGAAACTTTGGCCGTCACCTCGTCACTTCAACCTCTACCCTCCCCTGCGATGCCACGCAGCTCGATCCACTAGAGATAGAGAAAACACCTCACCTCTGACCTCAACTTAAAACGATAGCTAAACCCTATAATTGCTTCGAGACAACAACACCCTCATCAGAAAAATTGTTTAACATTTTTCCCGATATGATTGATTACCAGACTTGCTCCATACAGAGTTTCAACATCGAATAAATTTTCGATCACAGGAAATTGGATGAAATCCACTTTCAGTTCATCTACACATTGCTCATGATATACTCAATGAAAAATTGCAATTTTTGTTTTAAAAATCATATTTTTACATGATGTTTCAGATACTAACCCTGAAACAATAATTTATGAAATTTAAATTTCCACTTATTTATAGACTTGATCAGTTATTGGATTTCCAGGGTCATTTGAGTATCTCCTTAACTTAAGTCTAAACTTTAACTAAGGTTGAAAATGAATCAAACAAGGTACTCAAGTTTAACAAAGACCAAAATCAATGGTTTTGGAATTTAGATCCAAACAAGAACCAAAACTGGAAACAGAGAGGCTACATATATCTAAATGCATGCATACATCATACTTCAGCAGTCCAACAATATAAATACACAAATATACTTCATAATACGATATTGAACACAGCAATGACATACATCTCAAAATTATACTTAAAACTTTAAAGGTGAAGTTACTCACTAGCATCAAGAAAAATCAAAACAGATTAGGCTTTTTAAAATATAGGAGTTGCTCACAGTGTTTTGAAGAAGAACAGAGTTCATCATTTATGTTGAACAGGCTTTGAAATTTACAATCTGAAGTCTTTTCTTGATTCTTTGATTCACCTCTCTGGTTTGAGTTGTATGATGGTTTAAATTGAAATTTTGTTTTAGTTTAAAGATGATGTTAACTTCAGTTTTACTTGGCTTTGAATAAACCAAATGAAATGGAGATAAGTAGATATATGAGAAAAGAAGTGTACAGGCTGATATAAAAGAAAGCTTATAGGGAATAGATTTGTACTACTTTTGATCAGTGATATTTTTCGTTTGGGGGCTATGCAGATGTTTGTTGGTGGCTGATAAGTATAATATTGTGTACTTAAGATCTTGCTTTTATTTGTGTTGTACTTTGTTTATGTTTTCTTTTCTTGGTATTGACTTCGGTTGATACCTTCTCTTGTATGCTAGAGGTGATTTGTTGTTGATGGCTAAAGATATTTGTCTTATTTTATTTGCTAGGCTGGTAGTAGTTTCCAGGTTAATAGCTTGCTTTCACTCCTCTTTTCAATTATATATGTTTATATGTATTGTTTAGTTCATGCGTTGTATTCTATTTTTCTTGTTTCTGGGATGGTACAAATTTGTTAAACTTGTTAAATATTTTACTTAATGTTCTTTATTCACCTGTTTTGATTACATGGTTTGAACTTGTGAAATCTTCATTTATAGTTATACTTGTAGTGTATTTTGTTTGGTCATATACTTTGAAATTTAAATGAGGTTCTTTTATTATTATATTGTTAGATTTTTATTATTTTGTTGTTATATATTTATCTCTATATTTATTTTTAAAACCATTTATTTTAACTTTAAACTCAAATTCAGTATATATACAATATATTAAAGTTACAAAAATGATTTATACCAAACTTAGTTTAATTCGGGGAGACTCGCATCTCTTCAATCCATTTATCGTTTTATTTCACAAATATTAATTCAAAAATTAATAAATTATCATTTTAAATATTTATAAAATTCGGGGTCGTTACAAACTTCCCCCCTTAAAAGAATTTCGTCCTCGAAATTTGCCAAGAAGACACAAAGATAGATGAAGAATGTTTCATCGAATCAAACTGAACATTTATTCTGCATTTGGCTTACCAAATCAGAATATCAATAACAGATACAAGAACGAATCTGTTTTAACACTTCACAAGATACTCGGGTTATCCAGATCTACGAAATATGCAGTGGCATCGGTCAGTTCAAAAGAATAACTAACCATTCATAGAATATATCCGGACCCAAAGAATAGATAGATAGATGAATACGATTTCAAAACTTTTAGTTTAGAAACTAAATTATACCTATCAACTATAGCAACCAAAGAAAACAATTCATCCAAACAAACAATTTTGGCTCAGTTGGAGTTTATGTCCCATACAAATATATCAGATCTTCTTTCTGGATCTACCAGAAACTATCGAAGAATTGAGAAAAGATGCTGAAACAAAGAGATTGATAGAGAAAAGATTGTTTCCTCTGTTGTTATAGGAGATTGACCATTTACAGTCGTATTCCCCTGTCCCCTATCTCATCCTCTTCTCGCACTCATACTCACTATCAATAGATAGCAAGAGAATTTACTGAGGCATTCAGACGGATATCTGAGAATTACTCATTCTAGAGTTTACTTCACCCTATCTCTAATGAGCTACTTAATGTGTTATACTCCTGAGCTAAAGTTCAACCTTAGCTCTGATACCAAATGTAACGACTCGGATTTTTCGCGCTCGAAAATCAACATTTGTACTTCACATCGTACTCGAATGCCGCAGATTCGACCGTTCAAATCCGATTCGCCGGAGCTATAACAACATTAAGTAAACAACACAGCGGAAAAGAAAAAGAATATAGATATACAACATCTGATACAATATCCAGATACAATGATGATACAATGAATATCTATATACATCAGAGATATGATACAACAAATAGCAGCGGAAAGAAAATAGATAACACCAACAGCAGATAGAATGTCTCCAATAGAATGCTCCAAGATAAGCAACGTCAGTCCATGAACTCCAAGAACTGAACTAGCTCCAGATAATCTACTCAACCTGAATATCTGAAAAACCCAACTCTAGACTGCCCGTGTGGAAAATAATGGGCACCCAGAGTTTAGGAAGGGAACAATAAACTCCGGATCAGTCATGGGACTGGTGTGAGCAACAAAAACAGTTTATCTTTAAACAAACCCAAAAGAAGTTTAACATTGAAATCCGCAATGCTTTTCGAAAATGAAACTACCATAAGACCTCCCACCACACACACAATGCAATCGCAGAATTGGAGGAGATTTCTTCTTATGATAGTCAAAAATGCTTACTATGCAAAATCATTCGATATTATTATCATTAGTGCATAGTGTCAAAAACCATTTCGAAAATATAATATCAATCTTAGCCAGCATACAACATTTCATCGTATGCCTACTATAGCTACTACGTTCAATAGCAGGTTACCGCCACATTCCATAGCAGGTAATACAACTAAAACCGTACAGGGTTCGTATTGTTTCTTTGGATTTCCAACAAATGATCAGGCTAAGGAACTTCCTTACCGAAATAGAAACGCCTCTGGAAAGACGCCCCGGATCCTAACCGGATCTCTGCAAACAAAAGGCCGACGCTACCTCACGCTCTAACCGAGCTGTAACTAGGTAACTAACACACGAGTCATGTCATCCCCCGGTCGTTACCGACCTTTATCCGAGGGCCCTCGATCACAAAGCAACAACCACAAAGTATAATAACTGTGCAGCATCCACATAGGTAAAATATCTGGGCTCCATACCATGATATCACCTTTTATCCAGAAGGAAATGACATACCCTAGGGGCGCTACCCCTACAAACCTTTGCCGCAACATTCCTGTTTCGACCATTACCGGGTTGTGAGGCTCGATGAAGTCTCGTCCACAAAACTACGCTTTTTCACAAAGCCACGCTTTTTCACAAAGCCACGCTTTTTCACAAAGCAACGCATCATCAGCACTTCGTATGCCACATTACCAAATTGGGAATGTATCACTAGTAACCATCAACTACATAACCTCTGAGCTCGTACGTCTCAGAGAAGGGTGTTAAGCTAAGAGAATAAATTCTCCGCCACCAACAGAAATGTATTTGATAGAAACCAGCTTTACATCTCAAAGTGTAACGTCAGACACACATCCATACAAGTCTGTTCCGGGTTCGAACAGAACCGAAGGCACTTCCAAAGAAGCCCTTGCAAATCCGGGTATTCACAATCTCGATCGGACTTCCCATCACTTAGGGAATCTCTATACCGGCACGACTCAGTGCAGAGACAATCGATAGGTCATCCTATCGTTCTCGCAAATACTCGGTCTTCACCACCGGTCTTCAAATGCTATCCATATACGACGTATCCTTATTCGGAATGGGTTATACGACACAAAGGTCCTCTCCTGGCTAAACCGAATAACTAGCGCAATTAAAAATCATATGGATATTGGGGTCTCAGTTAAATCACAGCTTAAAGCCCAAAACTTTTCATTCGAATGGTTAAAACAACTTACCATTTCCAATCTTTTAAACAAAAAGATTCATTTCAAAAACCTTCAATGGTTTAAACAAATTCCACACTTTTAATCTTTTAAACAAAAGATTTAATTCACAAAGTTTACCCCATTCACAAAGATCCATTCATAGATTTTCAAATCGATTTCCATTTCAATCTGATTAACTCGTTAAATCTTTAAATCAAGATTTAACTTATAGCTTTCAAAACTAGTTTCCAAGATTCATTCATAGCCTTTCAAAACAATTCTATTTCAAGTTAAATTAACTCATTCGGTCTTTGAATCAAAGACTCATTTCATAGTTTCAAAACATTTCAATTCTATTTCAAACTTGAAACCGTTCAACACAATTGGGAAATCCTTTCTTAAAATGAAAGCTATTATTATTTGAAAACAAGTCGTTTTCGTTTTGGAAAAATCCAGTTATATTTACACGAGTTAAAACCCTTGAATTAAGATTCAAATTCCCAAATCAATATCTTTAAAATGGTTTAACCCATATATAATTTGTACAGCATCTTTAATCCCTCGTTTCAAATCATAGAATTCAATTTCAAACTTGAATTAAAATTTAAATCAAATTATTTAAATTTTCAAAACTCGATCAAGTTATTCGAAATAACTTTTATCTTTGAAATTCTATTTCAAAAGCTTTTCACTTTAAACCCAAATTTCCAATTTCAAAATCAATTGAAATTAAAATTTCAATTTCAAAACATTAAATTTACATCATCTGCGATTTAACCGATTTCCACGTGAAATCCATATTTGTGTGTGTAAGAGTGTAGTCCAGGGGTTTCACACAATAGTGCACAACATCAATCATCACAGATATATCGATAAGCGGTATAATATATAACGCTTTCTTCATTCACAGATTCATAGATAAAATAAATTTATCAGTCACAAAGATTCATTATTACAATTCGATGTGGGTTTCGGATATCCAACTGGAATCCGACTCCCTGTCGCATCGAAATTCAAGTGTCGTTTACGGAGGTTTCATATTCACATAGTAATATATCACAGAAACAAAAATCACAACATAAATCAGGATATATCACAAAGCATCATATATCAGGGATATCAAGCAATACAATCATCCAATGGAATCCAAACATTCATAAGTAAGATCAATTTAACCAGCTGATAAATTTTTAAACCAGATTAATTACTTATGAATAAATTACTAATCCTGGTTAATTAATTATTAATTGCAAACCATTTCTATTAATTAACCTTAATTAATAAATCAATCCACCTTCAATATGTTTGGAAACATCTATTTCACTTCCCTTTGAAATTTCGTTTTAAATTTCAAGCTTAAACGGACACTGATTTAACTTTAAATCACTTTATAAAACTAACTTTTAAAACCTTTAAATTTGCAAATTAAAGCCATTCTTTGTTATGAAGGGGGCTTTAAATCAAATTCCCTTAAGTTTAAAATATTTAAATTTATAAACTTCCTCTTTATTTCAAAAATCTGGAATTTAAACATTTATTTAGCCTCAGTTTAACCCTGGTTTTAATTTAAAAACGACAATTTAAAATCTGTAAAACTGGTACAGGTTAAAACCTTGAAAACTAAAACTACCCGAGACAACTAAAACTTGCTTCGCGTCCAAACTTAACTACTCCGAGTAAAACATGATAAATACTCGAGAAAACTGGAGTCTCCCTCCACACTGCTTCTATATTTCACCAGAAATCACAAAGTGCACGGTGCACATGCACCGTGGCTTCCGCCTGCTCCGACCAACGTTGCAACGTCGACTAAGTCGATCCCCACCAGCACAACCATTCCCAATCACCAGAACTCCGATGCTCACGAAAAATCGAATTCGAGCTCGAAACCTGGAACAAAAAAAACTGACTTAACCATCCCAAACCTGGAAAATGTCTCGAACTCGCCGCCTCTACTACCGGAGATCGCGAAACTTTGGCCGTCACCTCGTCACTTCAACCTCTACCCTCCCCTACGATGCCACGCACCTCGATCCACTAGAGATAGAGAAAACACCTCACCTCTGACCTCAACTTAAAACGATAGCTAAACCCTATAATTGCTTCGAGACAACAACACCCTCATCAGAAAAATTGTTTAACATTTTTCCCGATATGATTGATTACCAGACTTGCTCCATACAGAGTTTCAACATCGAATAAATTTTCGATCACAGGAAATTGGATGAAATCCACTTTCAGTTCATCTACACACTGCTCATGATATACTCAATGAAAAATTGCAATTTTTGTTTTAAAAATCATATTTTTACATGATGTTTCAGATACTAACCCTGAAACAATAATTTATGAAATTTAAATTTCCACTTATTTCTATACTTGATCAGTTATTGGATTTCCAGGGTCATTTGAGTATCTCCTTAACTTAAGTCTAAACTTTAACTAAGGTTGAAAATGAATCAAACAAGGTACTCAAGTTTAAAAAAGACCAAAATCAATGGTTTTGGAATTTAGATCAAAACAAGAACCAAAACTGGAAACAGAGAGGCTACATATATCTAAATGCATGCATACATCATACTTCAGCAGTCCAACAATATAAATACACAAATATACTTCATAATACGATATTGAACACAGCAATGACATACATCTCAAAATTATACTTAAAACTTTAAGGGTGAAGTTACTCACTAGCATCAAGAAAAATCAAAACAGATTAGGCTTTTTAAAATATAGGAGTTGCTCACAGTGTTTTGAAGAAGAACAGAGTTCATCATTTATGTTGAACAGGCTTTGAAATTTACAATCTGAAGTCTTTTCTTGATTCTTTGATTCACCTCTCTGGTTTGAGTTGTATGATGGTTTAAATTGAAATTTTGTTTTAGTTTAAAGATGATGTTAACTTCAGTTTTACTTGGCTTTGAATAAACCAAATGAAATGGAGATAAGTAGATATATGAGAAAAGAAGTGTACAGGCTGATATAAAAGAAAGCTTATAGGGAATAGATTTGTACTACTTTTGATCAGTGATATTTTTCGTTTGGGGGCTATGCAGATGTTTGTTGGTGGCTGATAAGTATAATATTGTGTACTTAAGATCTTGCTTTTATTTGTGTTGTACTTTGTTTATGTTTTCTTTTCTTGGTATTGACTTCGGTTGATACCTTCTCTTGTATGCTAGAGGTGATTTGTTGTTGATGGCTAAAGATATTTGTCTTATTTTATTTGTTAGGCTGGTAGTAGTTTCCAGGTTAATAGCTTGCTTTCACTCCTCTTTTCAATTATATATGTTTATATGTATTGTTTAGTTCATGCGTTGTATTCTATTTTTCTTGTTTCTGGGATGGTACAAATTTGTTAAACTTGTTAAATATTTTACTTAATGTTCTTTATTCACCTGTTTTGATTACATGGTTTGAACTTGTGAAATCTTCATTTATAGTTATACTTGTAGTGTATTTTGTTTGGTCATATACTTTGAAATTTAAATGAGGTTCTTTTATTATTATATTGTTAGATTTTTATTATTTTGTTGTTATATATTTATCTCTATATTTATTTTTAAAACCATTTATTTTAACTTTAAACTCAAATTCAGTATATATACAATATATTAAAGTTACAAAAATGATTTATACCAAACTTAGTTTAATTCGGGGAGACTCGCATCTCTTCAATCCATTTATCGTTTTATTTCACAAATATTAATTCAAAAATTAATAAATTATCATTTTAAATATTTATAAAATTCGGGGTCGTTACAAAAATAGTGATAACTTGAGATTCATAACTCCAAATGAGTTCGATCTTTTTGTAAATGAAAGAGTTTTCAGTAATCTATAAATTTTCTCTTAACCACTTTGGAAGATTTTGCGTTTATTTCAGTTTAAAATGGGTTTGAAAGTGGATGGACATTTTTGTCCTATTATAAAATTTATAAGATTTAAGCTGAGAGTAAATTTAGCATAACTTTCAAGCTGTAAATCTGATTTTGAAGATCTTTATATTTCTGGAAAGCTTAGGCTTTGTAGAACAACTTTCATTTTATAATAATTCTCAGATTTTAAGGTTTGCTAGGTCAAAACTTAAGGTCTTTACAGCAGGTCTGGAAAAAAAATTGATGATGAAATGTTTCCCTTAATAGTAAAATGTAATACTTCTTATTTGTGTAAATATTATATGATTATTGGTGAGGAAAAAATATATTATTAATCTAAGTATATTTATGGAAGAACTTGAGAATAGATAACCCAAATTTTATTTACTCTAAATAAAGAGTAATAAGCTTGAATTAAAATTTAAATAAGAAGTTTTGAAAATATTTAAGAGTTGAAAATTGAGAATTTGTTTATGACAATAATGGATTTGAAAACTCTATGAATGTTTGTTAGTAAAAGAAATATATAAAATCCTTTCTTATGTATAACTTGCCTTTGAGCGATTAATTTACGACTTGCATTTAGGCGGTCGTAGGAGTTTGGTGGTATCGGGAGAGATCACCTACCTCTTGTTGAGTTTTCTTTCCATAGTGATTGTCAATCTTATCCGATATGACTCTTCCGTGGTGTTATACGGAAGTTCATGACGATGATTATTTAGTTGATTAGAATCCAGGATAAAATTGTGTTAAATCCTGACTCTATTCGAGAAGCATCTGAGAAATCAGTCTCACCCGATTGATCTTTTGTAATATCCTGTCTGTGTTCTTGTTTCGAATGTGGGACGCCTTCGAAATCATAATGTTCTGGTCATGAGAGATTCAATGGTTCGTTAATCCCAACGACTACACTTGGGAAACCATTGAATTTCTCGAGCAATCTTATCATTATTATGAGGAGGGCAAGTATTTGAAACTCGAGCTATCTATTTCCCTTTGCTTGATGAAATAAAATCCTGTGAATACAGCTCTTCTCTAGAAATTTCGAGGACGCAATTTTTATAAGGGGGGAGTTTGTGACAACCCTGGTTTTGCGGTTACCTGTTAATAACAATAATAATAAATTATGATGAGATCATAATTTATTAATCAAGAGATAAATATAATCTGGGATAGATAATTTAAAGGGGCATTTCACTAGAAGGACAAACTTTGCAGTCCAATTAGTTTCTAGGACACACATCCATAGAAATTAATTTCAAGGCCAAAATCGGCAGAATAATTACTTTTAAGGACAAAGTCAACAGTTCAATTACTTTCAAGGACATAATTTCATAGATTTTTAGGCCTTAGAAACTAATTATTTTGCATTTTGTCCTTAAAACTAAGTATTTCAGTTGTGCGTCCTAGAAACTAATTGCACTAGCTAAATAGGCCCTTGTGACTAATTTCCACTAATTTTTAAATGAATTATCTAGGTAAAATCAGAAATGTGGATTTGGAATTTACTCGAGGAAAATATACTTAAATTATGAGTTGGGTTGAATTTTGAAGTAAAATAAAATGATGGGAAATTTATTAAAAAAAAATATTTTTAATAAACAATGAGTTTTGGAGGATAAAATGGAATTTAAGATTTGTTTGGTTGGGAATTAAGTTAAATAAGTGTGAACAATAGAAATATGATAATTTGGGGATTTATTGAATTAATTAAGTGGGATAAATAATTTAAATCAACACTAATTTGTTGAAATAAATGTAAAATGATGAAAATAAAGTTTTAAAAAGCTTTATTGTGTTAGTTTGGTGAAAATGAGAATTTTATAGTTCTAATTTGGTAAAATGCAATAATTTTGCAACTTATTGCCAAATGTGATTTTTATCAATTTTAAATGAAGTGTTTAAATTTATTATGATGTATTTTGTAATAAAAAAGTGGAATTTTGTTTTAAAATAATATTTGGATGAAAAATGATGTAAATATGGTTTGTTGTATTTAATTATACAAGGAAATAATTTTTATGTAATTTTTGGTGTTAAAAATAGTATTTTATGTAATTAAAAGTGTAAATGTTAGTATTTATGTAAAAATAATAATTTAATGATGAAAATAAATTTTTATGGCTAAAATAATCTTTTATTAGGTTTTGAAAACATTTTTGGTTAACATATACACTTGTTGTAAAATTTTATTTGGGTAAAAATAGTGTATATATGTAGAAATAAGGTGAAAAGAGTAAAAATATGAAATAACTTAACTAAATTTTCACTAAGGTAATGGGCTAATGGTAAGGGGTTTGAAGTCCAAAATCCAAATTCTGGAATGCTCAGGAGAAATTTGTACGTACTGTTTCTTTTTCCTTACTTCATCTCTTTCTCAAAACAAAAACAGAAGAAAAAGAAACTATGGCTACTTCTTATCTCTTCAAAACTTGCATCTAGATCTAGTGAATTAAAAGTGAAATCAAGAAAGAAATTAGCAAATTAGAGATAAATACAGGTAATCCAAAACCAAAATCTCAAAATCATTTTATCAATTCTTTGTTTGAAGAAGATATGTCTGTAACTTCTTCTTCCTGTCTGCATGTTTTGTTCTCTAGTTTTAACAGGTCATTGAAGGTTCTTTTGCACCAAAAGCTAGCATCTTGCCTCATAAATCGCTGTAAATCCTTGCTAAAGTGAGTTAAATCCCACAATTCTAACTCTGAACAAGTTTTATGAAGAAATTAGTTGATTTAAGCTTTACTGTAAATGATTTCCTGTAGTTGAAAATTTTCAGTGAAATCTGTTTCTGGTTGCTACTTTGGGTGTTCATAACTTTCTGTTTTTGCCATGGAATCATGCCGGATCTTCTCTGGATTGATGTTTGAATGTTGTAGTTTGTGTATGCAAAAATTCATCATCAAATTCATCTTGTAGATAGCTGAAAACACCACTCAAAATCAAGTCGAGAAGAGTAGAAAACGACTTGGAATAATCACGTAATACAGGTCGACCATTCAACATCATGGGTCGACCTATAAGTCGACCCAGACATTACTTAGGTCGACCCTAGGGTCGACCTAAGTCTTGTAGTGGTTGACCTATAGGTCGACCTGGGTGTCGACCTGTACACTTATTAATGAAGGTGATAATAATACAAAAAAAATTCATAATACGGCAAAGGTAGAAAACGTAGCAACTCGATTAATTCTATTTTTGTGAATAATGTAGAATTGGTGAATCAAAGGGATATTAATATGGCTTTTACTGATTATTATAGAGATATATTTGGTACTAAGAATAAACATAAAATTAATGTTAGATGGAATGATATTTATCCTATTGATTCTAGAATTGACCTTTCTAAGTTTGATAATCCTTTTTCTGAAGAGGAAATTTTGAAAGCTATTAATGGCATGCCTAGTGATAAAGCCCCGGGCCCAGATGGGTTCCTTATTTTATTTTTCAAATTATTTTGGGATGCTTTAAAATTTAATTTAATTAGCATGTTTAATGAATTTTATAATGGTGTTTTACAATTAGGAAGATTTAATTTTGCAAATGTAATTTTATTACATAAAAAATCGGTGCTAATAATTTAAAAGACTTTAGACCTATTTCTTTAATTAACTGCTCTGTTAAAATTATTTCAAAAGTTTTAGCTAATAGACTTAACACAAGAATGAATGATCTAATTGATCGTTCACAATCTGCTTTCATAAAGGGTAGAAATATCACTGATGGAGTGGCTGCTGTTCAAGAATACACTAATCATTGTTGTAAACATAATATTACATATGCTTTGCTAAAACTAGACTTTGTGAAAGCTTTAGATTTGATGGATTGGGATTTCTATTTGATATGTTATTAGCTAGAGGTTTTTAGTCGTAAATGGATTGGTTAGATTTTTACTTTGCTTAAAACTGGTAAATCTAGTATAACAGTTAATGGTATTTTAGGGAACAAAATTCAAACTAAACGAGTTTTAAGGCAGGGTGATCCTTTATTGCCTCTTTTGTTTAACTTAGCCGCAAATGTTTTTGCTATGATAATTAAAAAAGCGGTAGGTAATGGTTCTTTGGGGAGTGTTGGTAGTGAAATCTCTCACAGTGATCTCTCTACTCTTCAATTTGTGGATGATACCTTGCTATTTACCTCCCATTTGCCTAATCATGTCATATTTGCCTAATCATGTCATTACTCTTAAGTTTATTTTATACAGCTTTGAACTTCTTTCAGGGTTAAAAATTAATTTTGATAAAAGTTCCGTTTTAGTATTAAATGACGTTGATAAGGTTGAAGGTTTAGTTGCTAATACGCGTAATTGTAAAACTATGACTTTCCTTTTTGACTATCTTGGGTTTTTGATTAAACCAACTAAACTTAAGCATGATGAATGGTTAATTATAATAGATAAGCTTAAAAATAGAATTTCTAATTGGAATGTGAGGTTTTTATCAAGAGCGGGTAGATTAGTTCTTATCAACTCTGTTTTATCAGCTCTCCCGATCTATTGGATGTCTATGCATTTTTTTCCAGATTGGGTGATTGATAAAATTGTTAAAATAAGATGGGACTTCTTATGGAGTGGTGATAATTCTAACAGTAGTCTTAAATATTTAGTCAATTGGGAAACGGTTTGCAAATTAAAAAAGGAAGGTGGTTTAGGAGTTATTAATTTACGTAACATGAATTTATCTTTATTAGGGAAGTGCTTATGGAAATTTAAGGATATAAATGATAATTCTATTTGGAAAGAAACTATTTCTAAGCATTATTATAATGGTAGTAATAATTTATACCAAATTACACCTACAATAATAAATAAGTTGTCTAATTTTTGGAAATAAATTTTAAAATGTCATGAGATTTTTAACCTTGGTACTAATACAATTGTTCGTTTAGGAAATAATACTTCTTTTTGGCATGACCGTTGGATTTCTGTTATTCCTCTTAGGATAGAATTTAAAGAGCTTTACGAAATTTGTAACTTTAACAATGCTCTAATTCTAGATGTTTTTTCTCCAGATAATGACCCCCTTGGAATTTTAGTTTTAATAGAATTTTGGAAGGTACAACTCTTAGGCAACTTTCTTTGCTTTATGCTAGATTGAATTTATATAATATTGATAATGAAAATGATAACATTAGCTGGGAATGGGATAAGAGTAAGAAATTTACTTCTAATTCTTTTTATAAATTTCTGAATTTCTCGGGAGTAGCTAATAACTCTTTTAAATTTATTTGGAAAACAAATGCTTCTCCTAAATCTAAAATTCATATGTGGTTAATCATGCATGGTAAACTAAATACTATAGAATCTTTAAAAAGGAAAAATATGCAACTTAACAATAAATGTTATTTTTGTACTCAGTATCATGAAGATATTAAATATGTATATTATGATTGCATGGATACTTACTGCATTCTGATTAATACTCTCAAAACCTTTAACTTTAATTTTACAACTAAAGTTACTAATTGTGATTACTATTGGAATAATTTAAGATTTAAGTTTAAAAGGAAAAATAGATTTCTACTTGATACTTTATTCATTATAATTTGTTGGTATATTTGGTTTGAGAGAAACCAGAGACTTTTTAATAATAATATTAGTCATTTTAATAAATTGGTTTTTATAATATCATCATTTTGTTTTAATTGGATCTCAAATCCTAATTATAGATTAGCTAAAAATAATCATTTCAAATAATATCCTAATAAGGTTAGTAATATGATGAACGTATTTTTCTGCATTTTTAACCATTTGTTTCATATATTTTTATTTTAATAAAGCGGTATTATACGGGTATTTTATTGTGGTTTTGCAGATTATAGATTCCGAAGTGCAACATTGAAATTAATCGGTTGTGTTGTCCATTGGTTCAAATGACACACAGAAAAGAGTGCAACAATTTTGAGCACCAAATAAATCAAAGCAATGTCACATTTCAATTTATGTGTAATGAGTCAGTTCACATTTTCACTTTAGCATATGGGTGCAAGCAACGTGGGAAACAAATCATATATATCTCAAATTACTCCCATTTACAATTCAATAAAGCAAGTCACGTATTCAACTCAAAGCATGGACCAAATATAATTAATTCAAGCAAATGTGGACCAACCAATGTACAACATATATTTTCTTCAATCAATGACGTGGAAAAGCATGCACATGCTTTGATTTAGTAAATATTGGCTGCATTTTCTCATCTTTGAACCATTCAAACAAGGCTACGTGTTCAAATATTGCAATGGACCAGTTCTTCCAGAAGGTCCCCTATGAAAGTGGCAAGTATAATTCATTCAGGAGCCTATATATACTGGAGGGATACAACACTTTAGGAATCATCTCTTACCCATCACTCTTCTTCTAGTTTAGTTTTATTTTCAGTAGGGTTTTTATTTCCGAACAGAATACGTAGGATTGTTAATTAGATTTAGCAATTTATTTATTCTTGTTCTTAGTTATTTTCTGCACTCTTTCCAGTTAGTTAATAAATTCAGTTCATTTTATTTCAGTTGTTTGCTCTGTTATTTTCTTTTAAGCACTTTTAGTTTCTGCTCTGATTTCTACAATTTTATATTTTTGACTTCAATTTTGATTAGATTTGAAATCGATTCGAAATATATTATTGTTTTTATTTCCTGTTCAAGAACCACCATCAAATTTATTTAACACGCCTAAGATTTAAATATGGATTTCAAATATTTTAAAATACAATTTCCAGTGTTCGACCTGCATACTACACGCCTGTGCGCTTGCAGAATTAATTAAAATTTGTGCTTTTCTAACCAATAGAAAAGTCGCAACAAGTTTTTGGCGCCGTTGCCGGGGAATTGCTATTTTGAAATTTTCGAATTTTCTATTTTTCTAAGTCTATTCGTGTTAATTTATTTTTATTTTTTTGCATTATTTTTCAAAAATTTTTTTTTTTTTTTGTTTTTCGGTTCCTTTCACCAAAGTAGCATTTTACTTAAAAAAAATCATTTTTTTTTGTTCGGTGCATATTTTCGCTGTTCTTTTCGTTCGCTGTTTCATTTACCTTTGACGTTTTCTTTTGCTTGTCAGTCAGTTGCACTTCATTTAGTTGGGTTCTATTTCACATAAGTAGCTCACGTCAGTTTGATTTTAGCATATCACGTTATATTTTGCACTTACACTTTTCCGTTCGTTTTGCACGTTCACTGTGCTTCCAAATTTTCTATCACTTGTTGCTGCCATTATTCTCATATATCCATTTAGTTCTATTGCCAGTCCATCACGTATCACAAATTACATTTTTACGTAACCATCTCAATGCTACATATTTCAAACATTAGCTTAGTTTTCATACTTGCATTAGTCTTTTGCTTGCATTAGTCTGTTGCTTGCATTAATTCAGCACTTATTCACGTTTCATTCTCATATTCACGTAACCATATTTGTTGAATTTTCACGTTTCTATTCTAACCATTCACACATATTACTTGCTGCTTGCATTATTTTCACGTAATCATTTTAGTGTCTACATTCATTTTACATTCGTTTGCATTCATTTTACATTCGTTCTTTTCATCCACGTTTTAATTTTATATCATGTTTCCAACCATTTTCATATAACATTTTTCACCTAACCAGTTTCATGTTCTCACATTTTCAAAACCACTATCAGCATATTTTCATGTTCATTTAGTTTCTGTTTAGCACAAGCATTCACGCACGTTCATTTAGTTTCTTTAGTTTCAGCATATGTTAGTTTGCATATGCTAGTTGTCCACTTCATGCTCTAAAACTTACATAAGTTGCACACGTTAGTTTTCATTAAAAAAATAAAAATAAAAAAAAGACTTTTTTTTTCTTCACTGCATTCATCCACATCATTTGCTGGACGTTGTATTTTTTGTTAGCGGTACTCGCTACACGTTTTGTTCATTTTCTCACTTGCTACACACTTTGCTAGTAGTGCTTCGATTGCATCAACAGTACATGATTGTAGTTTCATTTTTTTAGGTTGCCAGCCCTTGGAGGTCTGAACTTGTAGCAACAACATACCAACTCAATTAGCTCCAATTCGGTAAATCTCAACCATTCAACAACAAGCATCTAGGGATTGAGCAATTACAAACAGTGGAGTTTGAATCACTAGCACTACTCAGTTGCACTGGACAGACTGCCATATCCCTCTGTAAGCAATTTTCGACTCTACAAGTGCCTAACTAAAAACTGTTTAAATTTAATTTTGGCTATTACACCTTGATTTGTTTATGCGCATTTGGGCAAGAAATAATTTAAACCGTTTAGAAAGCCAAAATATCTCATTAAACAAATCAATAGAAATTTCAAATCAAACAAATATGAGCAATCATGGTTCACATCACAGTTCACCAAAATCGTCGCCTAAATCACATGTTGGAAATAATGAATTTCATGAGAACCGACCATTATCCCTTAGAGACCGATGCTATCCAAGTAGGACCGTTCAACCTTCGGTTATTTCATTTCCACCTGCTGAAGGAAATAATTTTGAGTTAAAATATTCTTTTATCCAAGGGGTACCAAAATTCACTGGGTCTGAAAATGCATATGAATTTCTTAGTGAATTTGAGTTATACGCTTCCACAACTAAAATGCAACAACTTTCTAATGAATCCATCAAGTTAAGACTTATTCCATTCGCGCTTCTAGAAAGTGCGAAAAGATGACTTAATTCTCTTCCTAAAAATTCAATTAAAAGTTGGGATAATTTCATTACTATATTCTTGAAAAAGTTTTTTCCTTTCCACAAAACTCTTAAAATTCGAACTGAAATCAATCAATTCTCTCAGAATGAAGGAGAAACTTTTTCAAAATATTTTGAAAGGTTCAATCAACTGTTATATAGTTGCCCACATCATGAAATCCCTAAACATGTTTTGTGCCAAATAGTTTATGAATGGCTTAACTATCAAACAAGATCCCAACTCGAATCAATGTGCGGAGGAGAATTCATGGCAAAAACAGACAAGGAAGCTTGGGAATTTTTAGAAGAGTATTCGGAAAAGGATATGCAATGGGAAACAATTTGTGTTCCAATTCATACTCCAAACAGAGGAATACATGCCATTGACCCATCACATCTTCCTATAGAAGCCCAAACTCCTCAAGAAGGAGAAGGACTACCCCATTACTACACACAAGGCCAAATCAATGCTATAGCTCAAAATAGTCCTTATTCATCCACATACAATCCTAACTGGAAGCTCCATCCCAATTTTTCGTGGTCAAATCCTAACAATGCGGCTAATCCATCACATATGTATCCGATGATACCAAATCCGAATTATCGAGCCCCAGCTGCCAATGCTCAAAATTCTCAACCTACTCCTCAAACAAAACATTCGAATCAACCATACAGGCATCCTAATTTTAATCCATCAGCCCAACCTTCTCAGCCTTCGCAAGAAATTGCTCGATTGGAAAAACAACTCTCTAAACAAAATGAACAAATCACTAACCAAGATGCAAGAATTGAGCAAATCACCAAACAAAATGAACAAATGTTGATAATGATGAAGGATCTCATGAAAATCAATGAGAAAGGTAAATTGCCTAGTCAAACTGAGGTGAATCCAAAGTATAACTCTCGAGGAGTAAATCTATGTGAGGATGAAAATGTAAATCCAATTAATGATGTCACCACGTTAAGGTCTGGAAAGAAGGTAGACAACCACGTCGGCAACCCCGACATCCTTCTTAAGTCTTCCCATGTTCAAAATTCTAAAACTCAGTCGACACCCACTGTTGTCGATCCAATCGACTCTCATTCTTCATCCAAGGTTGGCAATCCCGACCACTCTTCACCTTCTGATGTTGGCAACCCCAACATTCCAGCTCCCTTATCATCACCCTTTAATATCACACCTTCTTCTTCGAATGAAAAAACTACCGAACGAGTCTATAAACCCATAGCTCCATTTCCTCATAGACTCAACAAAAAGAAGATGCCCGCTAATTTTGACCAAATTCTTGAAATCTTTCAACAAGTTCGAATCAATATTCCACTTCTTGATACCATCGAGCAAATTCCTCAATATGCCAAATGTCTGAAAGAGCTATGTACTCAAAAACGTGCCACTAACGTTCCAATGACTGCATTTCTAACTGCAAACACGAGTTCTGTTCTTTCAAATCCCTCTCCAATCAAGTATAAGGACCCCCGTTGTCCTACAATCGGTTGTAAAATCGGTAACACTCACATTAGTCATGCCTTACTCGATCTTGGAGCAAGTGTAAATCTTTTACCTTATACTGTGTACTGTCAACTTGGACTAGGGGAATTGAAGCCTACAAACATCACAATTCAACTAGCTGATTGATCTGTCAAAAAACCATTGGGCACAGTTGAAGATGTTTTGATACAAATTGAGCAATTATATTTCCCAATCGATTTCATAGTCCTAGAGACTGCACCTGTCTCAAATCCTAACGGTCAGATACCTTTGATATTAGGTCGTCCATTTTTAGCAACATCAAATGCTATCATAAATTGTAGGAACGGTCAACTCTGACTTTCCTTTGGGCACCTAACCATTGAAATAAATATATTCAATCTTAACAGACAACCAAGGGATCTTGAAATGGAAGAAGTTGACATGATCCAAACAATTGTGGAAAATGATTTTAGTGATACTACGGAGTCTCTTAACATGTGCCTAGATCATTTTAATTCCAATTTAAATGAAGATGAATACATTTATGAATTAAATGATATGCTCTACTCTTCTCATAATTCACTAGAATTCAATCAGGTGATGTCTACTGAAGCCTCAAAAGAAGTACGCCCTAAATTAGACCTCAAACCTCTTCCAAACGATCTTAAGTACGCATACTTAGATTCTTCGGAAAATTTCCCTGTAATCTTGGCCTCCGATCTCATTAAGGACCAAGAAGAACAACTTTTGAAAATTTTAAGGGAAAATAAAGAGGTATTAGGATGGGTAATCACTGACATTAAGGGAATTAGTCCATCAATCATCGAACATCGAATACATTTAGTCGACGAGGCTAAACCCACTCGCGAAGCTCAAAGGTGATTAAACCCTAATATGAGAGAAGTGGTAAAGGAAGAAATTATCAAATGTTTAGACAATAACATTATCTACCCTATCTCTGACAGTACCTGGGTAAGTCCGATACAAGTTGTACCAAAGAAGTCTGGAATCACTGTGACCACAAATGAGAAGAACGAACTTGTTCCGACAAAAGTCAAAACAAAATGGCGCGTTTGCATTGACTATCGAAAACTCAATGCAGCTACAAGAAAAGATCATTTTCCCCTCCCTTTCATTGATCAAATGCTCGAACACTTAGCCGGTCATGAATATTATTGTTTTCTTGATGGTTACTCTGGCTATAATCAAATCCCCATTGCGCTAGAGGACCAACACAAAACGACGTTCACCTGCCCCTTTGGAACTTTTGCTTATCGTCGCATGCCCTTCGGTCTTTGTAATGCTCCCGCAACCTTTCAGAGATGTATGATGAGTATATTTTCTGATATGGTGGAGGATTTCTTAGAAATATTCATGGACGATTTTTCAATCTATGGATCATCTTTTGATCAATGCCTCCTTCGTTTAGAACGTGTCTTAAAGCGATGTAAGGAGAAATCTCTTGTGCTTAATTGGGAAAATTATCATTTTATGGTTAAGCGAGGAATAGTCTTAGGTCATGTTGTCTCTAAAAGTGGCCTAGAAGTTGACAAATCTAAAGTTAATCTTATTGTTGACCTTCCTCCTCCAAGGTCCGTCAAGGACATTCGCTCATTTCTCGACCATGCAGGATTTTATAGGAGGTTCATTAAAGATTTTTCAAAAATTTCAAAACCTCTTTCGAATCTTCTGGCTAAAGATGTTAAATTTGAATTTTCCAATGAATGTAAAACGTCTTTTGAAACCCTTAAATCAATCTTGACCACTGCACCTATCATCCAACCTCCAAATTGGACTTTGCCTTTCGAATTAATGTGTGACGCTTCTGATTATGCCATTGGAGCCATCTTAGGTCAACGAATCAATAAACTTCCTCGAGTCATCTATTATGCTAGCAAAACTATGAACGAAGCTCAATTGAATTACTCAACCACAGAAAAAGAGTTTTTAGCAGTTATCTTTGCCCTCGATAAGTTTAGATCATATATTGTAGGTTCTAAGGTCATAGTTTACACCGATCATGCCGCATTGCGGTATTTACTCACGAAAAAGGATGCCAAACCCCGCTTAATCCGTTGGATTCTCCTTCTTCAAGAGTTTAACCTAGAAATACGGGATAAAAAGGGTTCTGAAAATGTCGTAGCTGATCATCTTTCTCGTATTGTTCATGAAAACATCGATAACTCTCAAATCAATGATCATTTTCCCGATGAACAAATTCTTTCCCTCTCTAGTGCACCATGGTACGCGGACATTGTAAATTATCTTGTCACAAATGAAACACCTTCCCATTGGTCAAAACAAGATAAACAAAAATTTCTCTCCAATGTTCGAAACTTTTACTGGGACGATCCTTATCTCTTCAAATATTGCACCGATCAAATCATACGTAGATGTGTCACCGAAAATGTATTCCATAGCATCCTCTCTTTTTCACATAATCAAGCATGTGGAGGACATTTTGGAGCAAAGAAAACTGCTGCCAAGGTGTTACAGTGCGGTTTTTATTGGCCTTCTCTTTTTCGTGATGCCCACGAATTTTGCTCCAAATGCGCTAGATGTCAACAAATAGGTCGTATTTCCAAACGTAACATGATGCCCCTAAACCCAATCCTTGTCATCGAAATTTTTGATGTTTGGGGCATCGATTTCATGGGTCCTTTTCCTAATTGTTTTGGAAATCTCTACATCCTACTTGCAGTAGATTACATGTCTAAATGGGTTGAGGCCATTCCCACCAGAACGAATGACAATAAAGTTGTTGTCAAATTTTTGAAAGAAAACATATTTTCCCGTTTTGGCACACCTCGAGCCATTATAAGTGATAACGGTTCTCATTTTTGTAATCGTGCTTTTGAATCTCTTCTTAAGAAATACTCTATCACTCATAAACTATCTACTCCATATCATCCACAGACTAACGGTCAAGTCGAGATTTCTAATAGACAAATTAAACAAATTCTTGAAAAGACAGTTAACTCCAACAGAAAAGATTGGTCATCTAAATTGATAGATGCCCTTTGGGCATTTCGTACAGCTTATAAAACCAATCTAGGAATGTCACCATGCCGATTAGTCTATGGAAAAGCATGCCATTTACCCGTTGAGCTCGAGCACCGCGCACTTTGGGCAATCAAATACCTTAATTTTGACATAGAAAAGCCAGATCGCATCGTAAATTACAATTGTCAGAATTAGAAGAACTAAGAAATGAAGCGTATGAGAATGCAAAGATTTATAAAGAGAAAACTAAATTTTATCATGATAAATCCATACTTCGTAAGACATTCGAAGTAGGTCATAAAGTTCTCTTATATAATTCCAGACTTCATTTATTTCTGGAAAAATTTAGATCTCGATGGACAGGTCCATATATTGTGAAAACAATGTACCCTTATGGTGCAGTTGAAATTGAAAATCCTAGGGACGGTTCCATTTCAAAGGTCAATGGACCACGCTTGAAGCCATTTCTAGAGTTTGAACAACACGAGGACGACGAGTTCGTGGATCTCCACGAACCTAGCTATTTGGCATAAGCCACTCACTATCTTGTACATATCAGGTTGTATTTTTTTTATTTTTTTCTATTTTGCATTTGCATTCCATTTGACAGTTGGGACACTGTCTCATTCCAGTGTGGGGGGGGACACATATCTCATTCTATTTGTTCATATTTCACAGTGTGGCATCACTTTTAAAATAAATCATCTCATTATTTGTTTTCAAATTTGTTTTCAATTTTTTTCCATTATTTTCAAGACTTTGATTTATTTTTAATTAGTCAAGACAAAGTAAGTAAACAGTTGAAGTCAATTGATGAATTTTTTTGTGAATCACTAATTTCAAAGGTTAAATATAATGAAAAGTTGAATTACAAGCGATAATAGTGAGGTTGGTATATAGGGGGATTCGTAGGTGATGGTTATGAAATCCTTTCTAAACTGTAGTCTTTGTTTAAAAAATGGCATATTTAAAGTACATGCGTTGACATTTCAAATCATTGAAGTTAAGTGGTGCTAAGTTGATTTGCATAACTCTCTTTAGTTATTTTAAAAAAAATTAATAAGAAACACCTAGAGTCAATAGGTGTGCACACTTATGAAAGGGTGAACACTCGCCACGCTCTGTACTCTTCTCACATAAGCCCGCAAGGCAGTGCATAGATGGTTTATCTGGCCTCAGCATTCTGAGTTAGGTATATAAAGAAATTAAATAAATAATCACCTAAGGATTACCGACCTTTTCTGACATAGTCAGCGTCGGTTTTCACAATCCGCCAAGCTCTGTCCCAACTCTCACGTAAGCCCGCGAGGCAGTGCATGAGTGGTATACCTTGGTCCAAAAGTTAGGTATATATAAAAAAAATAAAAAAAATAAAGAGAGAGTAAGCTATTGAAACCCAAACACTTCTTTACTTTATTGATTTGGCTTGTTATACAAATGGAAATGAAAAATACCATTTTGAAAAACTGTGATTAACAATAAAGAATTTATTTCATGGCTGCACTATGTTATCGACCGAAACAACTGGCCAAACTAGAATCTAATGTATGAAAACTTGAGTTATATTGAAATTTGTGATTAGTGAGGAACCAAAAAAAAATTCTTGAAGTTGACTCAAACCGATATACATTATTTTGTTGTTATGAAGTAAATCGAGTCCCCATTTGTTTAAAATTTTGCATTCATGTAGTACATTAGAATCATCACATACTGCATTTGGATTTTGTGGGAAGTATATGCTGAAAACCCTCACGAGACACCACTCGTCCTACTAGGGACACCTAGAGGTTTATCGGCTTGTTGCATACGCTCAATGCAATCGTGTTTCCTACGAAAAAGGATTTAGTTAGTTTTTATTTTCTTGCTTATTCGAGGACGAATAAAGTTCTAGTGTGGGGGTATTTGATGAACGTATTTTTCTGCATTTTTAAACGTTTGTTTCATATATTTTTATTTTAATAAAGTGGTATTATACGGGTATTTTATTGTGGTTTTGCAGATTATAAATTCCGAAGTGCAACGTTGAAATTAATCGGTTGTGCCGTCCATTGGTTCAGATGACACGTAGAAAAGAGTGCAAAAATTTTGAGCACCAAATAAATCAAAGCAATGTCACACTTCAATTTATGCGTAATGAGTCAGTTCACGTTTTCACTTTAGCATATGGGTGCAAGCAACGTGGGAAACAAATCATATATATCTCAAATTACTCCCATTTACAATTCAATAAAGCAAGTCACGTATTCAACTCAAAGCATGGACCAAATATAATTAATTCAAGCAAATGTGGACCAACCAATGTACAACATATATTTTCTTCAATCAATGACGTGGCAAAGCATGCACATGCTTTGATTTAGTAAATATTGGCTGCATTTTCTCATCTTTGAACCATTCAAACAAGGCTACGTGTTCAAATATTGCAATGGACCAGTTCTTCCAGAAGGTCCCCTATGAAAGTGGCAAGTATAATTCATTCAGGAGCCTATATATACCAGAGGGATACAACACTTTAGGAATCATCTCTTACCCATCACTCTTCTTCTAGTTTAGTTTTATTTTCAGTAGTGTTTTTATTTCCGGATAGAATACGTAGGATTGTTAATTAGATTTAGCAATTTATTTATTCTTGTTCTTAGTTATTTTCTGCACTCTTTCCAGTTAGTTAATAAATTCAGTTCATTTTATTTCAGTTGTTTGCTCTGTTATTTTCTTTTAAGCACTTTTAGTTTCTGCTCTGATTTCTACAATTTTATATTTTTGACTGCAATTTTGATTAGATTCGAAATCGATTCGGAATATATTATTGTTTTTATTTCCTGTTCAAGAACCACCATCGAATTTGTTTAACACGCCTAAGATTTAAATATGGATTTCAAATATTTTAAAACATAATTCCCAGTGTTCGACCTGCATACTACATGCCTGTGCGCTTGCAGAATTAATTAAAATTTGTGCTTTTCTAACCAATAGAAAAGTCGCAACATAATAGTATTAAGATTTTTAAACATAATAATAATATTTTTAACATTAATAATTATAACATTAACATTTTTTCTTATTTGAACGATGTTTTTACTGATTATCATAATGTCCTTTTGATTAAAGGAACATAAGGGTAATTTTTAAATTGTTTTAATTTATAGGAATTTAACTTTTTATTTTGTTAATCTTTTGTATATCATTAGTGTTGGTTAATATGATGCATTATGAGTTTGGATTCCTTTTAAGTCTGCTTCTTATTTTGTTGCTTTTCCGTCTTATAATTTAAATATAGTATTACTACTTTTACTTCATTAATACATATATATGTATATAAATTTCATTTATATACATATATATATATATATATTACTCTTATGATTTTATTTAGTCCCATTTGCAGATTCAGGTTTAGGCCAGAAATGGTACTAGATTACTATTTGTAGGTTCTCAGGATTGCTGTTGATAGGATTTTAGTGAGACGTTCATTCTGGACCTTCCGCTTTTGCAGTGAGGAGTTATTCTGTGTCTACAGTGTGGCGCTCTTCATTCAGGATCATACGCATTTGCAATGAGGTGTTCTTTCCAGTACTTCCACATTGAAAGAGTGGCGTACTACATTCTAGACCATTCCCATTTATAGTGACGCGTACATTCTGGATATTCCGTGTTTACATAGAGGCGTTTTCTCTCTCAACTGGAGCTGTCTTCAGATTTCATCCACACTGAGTTTCTTCATGGTTTTGGGTACTTCTAACACCTCATTATGGGCGGTGGCCTTGCCGAAGCTCGATAATGAGGTGTAATGGACGGTGGCCTTGCTGGAGCTCGATAATGAGGTGTGATGGGCGGTGGCCTTGCCGGAGCTCGATAATGAGGTGTAATGGGCGGTGGCCTTGCCAGAGCTCATTCTAGATGTACTTGAGTCCTTTACTTTTTTTTGTATTTTGATTAGCCACCTGCCAAGCATGTTGGCAGCACCTTTGTTTCAGTGTTATACACACACACATGTGTGTTCTCCTCTAATTTAAAGGACCACACATTTCTCTCAAAACAGTCGTGGTTTGGTAGTTCGAAAACCAAAGCGAAATTTTTTTAAAATGATATTTTTAGTTCTTTAAAAATATGGATTAAATTATATAAATATTTTAAAATGTTTTAAGAGAGATTTGAGTTATAAAAATAGATTTCTAAATGATAGAAAAGTTGTTTTGATCAAATAAGCTTTGAAAACACTATTCACGGCACTTTTTGCAACAGTTTTAATAACTTTTGAAATATGGATTTAAACTAAAGTATTCTTTCCCAAATATTTTAAAAATGTTTTCAAATAAATAATTAAGTATTTTAAAGATGATTTGGAAGTTTATAATTTAATTTAAAAAAAGTTAAATAAATGATTTAAAAGAAAAGCTGTTATAATCAAGTGATTTAATCTTGGCTCTAAAAGCCGATGAGTAGACTGGATTTTTCCATTCATGAGATCCGGATGTAAGGTGCTTAAACTAAGGAGATATTTAGGAGCAACCAATGCCCTGGCTCACCGGGCCTCCTTCCCGACGAGGAATAGATAAGGTAGAAATGTCGGAAATGAGACAAGTATAAAAGGTTTAATTTTTTTATAATTAATGAATTGCAACTTGGATTGAATAGAAATATTCTTCTTATACTTGGTGTTAAATTCCAAGGAGGGAACTTGTACTAGTCATATGAATTTAAAAGGTGATTCCACCATTATTCGATGGATAGTACAAGTTGAATACAGAAACTAGTATCGAGTAAAATGAGTATAATTTCTATGGATCCATTTTACTTGAATACTGATTAATTTGGATTTACTATCTTAGATAACGTTGTTTCAACCTATTAAAAAGACATGTGTTTGAAATAAGAAATCTTTGTTAAAGATTTAAATAAACAATTTGGAAATATTTTCCTAAGTAAAGGATGAAATGATTTGGAATTATTCTAAGATTTTAAAAGGTTTTAAGCAACCAAAGGATTTGATAAGAGAGATTTAATGGTCCCGTATATACTGAAAAGAAATGGTTTTAAAAGATATATATCTCTAAGAAGATATTTTGGATAAAAGGATACAAACTAATGGAATATTAATTACCTATTTAACATCTTTTTATCGATAATTGGTTTGGAGGAACCAGGGTCGGATTTAGGCGATTCCTATCCAAAAACCACTTCGAACCAATTTACGACTTTGAAAGTGAAGACATGTTAAAGACAACGAAGTTGAAGGCGGCGATCTTCATAACGGAAGATTGCTTATTGATAATTTCGGAGTAGCTCCCTAGATAAATAGATAGCAATAGTCCCTTCGTTCTGGGATCTTCGTATGCAAGGACTACTTGCTACTAATTCTAGGGGTGATGCCCAACAGGATGTGGTGGGATAGTGCCTTTGGTTTGTCCTATTCCTGGACAACTTGTATGGATGAACGTCTGACATTGCATTTCTATGATCATAATGCATTGATCTTTACAAACGTACATCTGTTTGGTGGTGTAGGAGGTAACCCCACTTATACTTAACACCCTTCTCTGAGACGTAAGAGCTCAGAGGTTGTACTTTTGTTGAAATCAATAGTGTGTTGTTGGAAATGGAAATGTGGCATTTTAAGCGAAAACGTTCTAAGAAAGGTAAACGTTACCTCAAGCCTCACACCCGGGGTATTGTGAAACAGGGGTCGCTTTAAGGCTAAGTGGTTCGCAACCATTAGGGTATGAAATCACCTTTCTAGATTTATTTATTTCTATCCACTACAACGTGGGGTTTAAATTTTGTGGTGTATGCTATGAGACATCTCGGAGAGGTCGGGAATGGCGGGGTGATATCATATTTGATACCATCTGTTGATCTCGGGTAGGCCGGTCTTAATTTGCAGAGGACCATCTGTTGGTGGCCTCATTACATTCCTCTAGAAATGTACTATACGAGAGGTAGTCCCTTATCTCGTTATTCATTGGAAATCCATTCTCCAATAAGTGCCTTCGGACTTAGTTGTAAACCTATTATGCCGTCAAATTTAACCAATGTGACAATTTCGGCTATATTGAATATGTTTATTTGAAAGGTTTTCAAAGAATGTCATTAAAAATAATATCACTGGATTTTATGTAGAAATGATTTGGTTATCATAAGGTAAAAACTCATTCCGTGTTTATATGTGGCGTGGTCTTATGAGATACCCTTTGTTTTTAAATACTCGTATTTTGAGTTTCTCACACCAGTCCCATAACTGATCCGGAGTTTGTTTTCTTTCCCTTAAACTCTGAATACCTTATTTTTACGGGCAGCCTAGTAGTCAAGTTTAGTTAGGAGCATTTTGAAAGACCTCGGAGCATGGAGCTAGAAGATTCTTCTGAAGATTGTTATCCATTTCCACCACACTTATGTACTATTGTATTCCGCATTTATAAGGATAGAGATTTATAACTGACCGTATTGATGTTAAGTTAAATTCTGATAAATGTATTTAAAATTTTCCGCTGTAAAGATTATATATTGAAATAATATATGTTATCACATTCGTGTAAGATTCTGTTCTATGTCTTTGTTTTCTTTCCCCCATAACTATCCACCTTTTTGTTCAACTTGCATTGGACATGTATGGTTTATCGTTAACTTAAAATGTACGGAATTGTGGTTCATTACAGTAGTGTACGAAACTTCAATGAAAGTAGTTTATTTGAAATAAGCAAGTAAACCATAATGTGAGATCGTGTATTCAATATGATTGATTGCAATAGGTATCTTGTTGGGTTAGACGTGGCACCAGACTAAGAACTACAAGATGTACTAAGGAATTCGATTATTGAAATGTAAGTTTGATTAGTTTATGTAAATTGCAACATTTGATACCCTTAAATGTTAAATATGATTAGATGTACTTTTGTAAAGAGTTCGTTATGGCTTTATAGTAAGGGTTTTCTTTTGAATGGTTCGACTATTTTGGAAGGAAAGCGAATGCAAGAGAGTAGTTGTTACTTACGCAGAATTGGGATGAAGAGAGTGAATGGTCACTTTTCCTTCATAAAGAGGCATTGGAAATGAGAATTGTATAAAATGTTAAAAGGCATTTAATATGGAATGAGTCCAAATGTATTTACATATAAAAAATTATTTTCTATGAAAGTCATTTCTTTGAATTCAAGATATTTGATATGATATTATTGAATACAAACTAGTTATAACATGGAATGAAAACCCATATCAAGTGGTTAAATGCGCTTTCTTATTTCATATGCTACTATAGTAATGGGGGAAACAGTGGGAGCATACCATATAACACTTAGCGGACGCATCAAGTTACGAAAAAATTATTTTCGTAAATATACCAAATATTATTTATTAATAATAGTTGTTTTTAGTACTGAGTGAAAATAAATATATGTTTATTTTAAATATGAATATTCATGTTAAAAAAATATAATACTGTTATTTTCAACAAAAGTGATGCATTAGATAATACAAAAGTATTTGAAATTTTTATAATTATTTTAGAATTATGGACTATGCCATATCTCTGAGAAATAATTCCATAATCAAATAATTATGAATCATAAGATACTAGTGAATTATATCTTGAATGATTAAGGGCGAAGCACCCCTTTAGTGGAAGCGACGAAAGAGTTGTTGAAATCTTCAAATAGATACATACAGATGTATGCAGTCCAAGATCTAATAATGCTAAAATGTATTCACTTACTTCATTAAATTCACTGATTAATTATCCCAAACACGAACATATGTATTCGATACACATGGAGTATGTCTATGATAAGTTCATAGAATACAAAATGGAAGTAAATAACATGACATGCAACAGAAATAAAACGATTAAATTTGATCGAATAGGTGAGTGTATTGGAAAGAGTTCCAAATGTACCTAAAAGTGAATAAGATTCGATCTCAAAAGTCATTCCTCCTTATGATATATAATGATGTATCGATAAGAAGTAATCAGAATTTGATGAACAAAGCACGATTAATGATTAGTTAAGTTAAGTTAACTTATTTCTTTAAGGTCGCGCACTTAAGAGCAAGTACATAATGTAAAAATTAATTTTATCTAAAGCATAGTTTATGAGATTATATAAGATAAGGGTTGATAATAAATGCTACATATCCCGGGTCAAAAAGTTAGCAGGTCGCGTGAGTCGAGAGATCGAACGTAATACTTATCCATAAGGGATCTTATGTGGAGCACCCCAACCAAATTTTGGATCGATCAACATTGATTGATCGATTTATGTACTTAAAAACCAAATCAGTTTGATACATACATATATACATAGGCAATTCATAAAACATTAATGAATACCTTTTATGAATACCTATTCTATTGCATTGAGAAACAATTGTTATTTTAAAAAACAACAACTTCGTGACGAAGGAATTTCTTTTAGAAATTATTGGTAATAAAATGGATTTAGGTAGATCTAAAGATAAAACTAATTACAAAGAATGAAATGAAATTGACTAAGCTTAAATGGACACAAATAGTTAGAACATCTAATAAGAACTCTCGCACATTAAGGAGAAACTATAATTTTCTTAACGATGTCGAGAAAAGATTTTCATATATTGTCAATAAGCTATTAAGAATACTAACTCTACCATAAAGCATGATGCACAAATCGAGAATGGATTCCAAGTATATTATCAAAATATGATTTTGATAATTGTACTCAAAGGGATATGATCCACCGACCATAAAAATATCTCCTAAAATAGGGCCGATGCAGTTGGAATAGAGTAATCTACGTTGGTAGAATGACATCATAAATTTGAATCGTCAAAATTAACATAGCAAATTCATTATTCAATATACTTAAGTTGATTCGAATTTTAATTACAAAATTATCGCTTGATATGATTTTGAGTTTGGTATATATATATTGAAATAAAAATTCTAAATAATGATTTAGAATATGTTGTTTGTGCTTAATAACCAAACCATGTCGAAGTCAGTGCGAGCGATTCTAAGTTTGTGGGTTATTGGATATGATCCAAGGAATGATACAAAAGTATTATTCGATAAGCATTAGGGTGAAAAAAGTATTTTGATAAAGAAATCAAATCATTTGATTTTCTATCAAAATGCAGAGGAAGCATGTGTCTGCAAAAATGAATTTTAATAGGTGCTAAAATATTTTTAAAACCATAAATAAATAACAAACTTATGATTGCTAAAGATATATTCATGTTAAAACCATTTCAATTTAGTTGTTTAATTCTCGGTATATGATTTGAAAAGACATATTTTATAATTAGTATAACAGGATGTTCGAAATGACTCAAAAATGATATATACAAACAATGTATTAAATTGTTTATCGTATATGCTATATTATCTACAATATCACACTTCACTTTGGTATTTGATACACAGAGCAAGTATAATTTGAATTAAGGTTGCTATATGAAAATGGAAAGTGTTCTCGATTATTTATGAAATACTAGAGAATTATTTATAGAAACAACGAACTCATTATGAAAGAGTGCGTGGACTAGAACTTCGTAAGTGATATCAAGTATAGTGTGTCAATCCTAAGTTCATGATCAATATTAAGTTAAAAATTTAAGTTGGAAATGGTCCAAATGATAAGTAGTGGCTGATTTAGCTAAATCCTAAGTACACTGACTTTAATAGTGCTGCAACAATTGACGTATAAACAAATAAAAGCAAAATTTTGCAACCGAGCTAGAGGTGATTCCAAATGTTGAGAATTACATAACATTACAATGTCATGGTACATATCATGAAAGAACCTAGAGCTCACTAGAAGTTGAGAAGTATATTCCAAAAAGTTCCACATGATAAAGGTGGTTTAACAACATCGAGGAGAGTTAACTGATAAAGTAGATAACTAAAACAAAATAGCATACATTCACTATGGGACTGACTCGATTAGTATTTGATAAAACTGATCGAATGAGTTGGAATAGATTACATAATTGAACCTACGTACAAGTGGGAGATTGATAGAGTTAGGGGTATACACTGTTGATTCATGAGTTTTGATTCATGACACAAGCTTCAGAGATCATACGACGAATTACAAAGAGAATACTATACGAAAGCGACAAAAAGGAGAATAACCGTATATTGAACACTACAAAGGAGACAAGACCACAATCCAGATATTAGTATGAATATTTTATTTTATTGAGTCTTAGAAATTTGTTAAAATCATTCCTCAAGTAGTCACACACACAAAACAATTTATATTAAAATGTGTACACTGTGCAAATAACACCAGGTCGGCCGACCGACCAGGAGCTCGGTCGACCGACCATGTGTCATGTGCACAGCTACACTCTGTTTTGAACGATTTTTAAATTCAACTGACCGGCCAGAATTTTCAGTCGACCGACCAGAGAATAACGGCTAGTTTACTGAAGAGATGCGATCATTTCATGAAGAGGAATGTCCTCTGTTTCAAGAGATATGGACACAACTATTGACTGAAACTCTACATGAAAGATTATAACTCTTCTACAACTATATAAACATATTCAATTCACTTCTACAATGACCGATTCTTGTTTATATTTCTGAAATCTAATCTCTATTCATTTCTGCAAATAAAAGTTTTCATTCTTAATTAATATCACTAGAATCCTTGTTTTAATTCATATATACTTCGATTCTACGTGATTATCTTCCTTCTAAATCTTCACACACATACATACTCTTGAGGATTTGATTATAGGAAAATTGTACTATCAAAAGACTATCGGTGTTATTTAGAACACATTCGTCAACAAACATTTTGTATTAAGTTGAAGTCCTCTTCGGCTGTTGAGGCGGAAAAATTCCTGTTCGGCTGCTCAGGTGTCGTATACCTATTCCTCCGGGTTAAGTGAGGGGTTTAGTTTAAATCCAGAGGGTATTCTGGGACTGGACGTAGAACGGGAAGTTCGAACCAGTATAAAAATTCCTGGTGTGCTTACTTTAATTTTTACTTTACTGTTATTACCAGTTTCCGCATTTATATACCATATTACACGATCCTTAGTACTACACGTACACTTTCATACACTAGGGGCAATTATGTAATTTTTTACACATATCTAACCAATCTTGCTCATAATAAAGGTGTTTATTTTCTATAATATACTTTGTTATATTGTGACATAATTAATTAAGTAATTAATTTAAAGTATATTAAATAGAAAATTCTTAAATTATATTTTATGTGATAATAATTACAATATGTTGCAATCATGAGAATTTTTTTTACTTTAAATAACATATTATTTTAAATATTCTCAATCAAGATGTTTTGAGATAGGATACTGATACCTCCGTTGAGACTAGATTATATAAAGCTCTTCAAATGTTGGACAGTGTATTACTCATGGTTGGTGGGGGCACCAAAGAGTTACATACTGATAGTTATTGAATAACCATGGAATGACCCACTCGAGAGTTTTCTGTTGGTTAATATAACCAAGGTCAAATTGAGAATCTCAACGTGGCGTTGTTACACAGTCCCCTTGATTTGAGAATACTATAAAACCTTAATATGTATACTCCACTTTGATTATAGTTAATCATGGTATGGTCGAGCGACTATAGTTGAGTTTGAGTTGAAGAATTTGAAGTGAAATACTATTCAAATTATAAGGGATTTGTATCACGGTAAACTGTAGCCAACTCAAAGTTCAAGTTTATGGCCAGAGCAGTAAAATTAATAATAATTGTTATTATTGAACCAAGAGTTTTGATTTTGGACTAATTAAGTTGAATATGTATGATATTGGGGCTTTGACCACAACCAAATTCCACAGGTCGTAAAGTGACATAGTTTTGACGAAGGGAATTTGAGTAAATAATCATTACTACTGTGTACCGCTTATAATACTAAAATTAGATTTTATCGAAAAGACATGTAAGAGATCAATTCAGCCAGAAAGTTACATCATTGGCTAAGGTGGTGTGTGAACATTAATATTCGAATTGTTTGGTATTAGCTGATGATTAAATTTACACATTTGGGTCGCACAACCATAATTATGAAAGCTATGAAAAATCACATGACTTAATTAATTTATAATCATTGTAAATTAATTAAATTAATTAATATTTATGAAATATTAATTATTAAATTTTATTTGATTTATTTGAATGCTATCAGTATTTAATAAAGTGTGTGTATAAAAGTTATATATGCACGAATGGATATACAATATCGATAATATTTAAACCTGATTTAAATCAATTAATTACTAAGTGGGCTTGGAAATTTTGAAGGACCATCTAGGCATATATCTTGGCTAGCCATACATGATAACGGGGAGGGGATTTGATTGAGATTTAATGAGGAATCAAACAAGGAAGGTTTTAAGGAAATAATTGGAAATGTTTCAACGATTCCTTTATAAAATTTCTTTCTTTCATTCATTTTCCTGACAATTCATTTTCTCCTACTATCCCCTCTCTCAATAACGGTCGAAAATTCCATGGCCTTCTCGGAATAAAATTTCTAAAACAATCGAATTAAACCAAAAATATCCAAGATGGTGTTTGCCTCTAAATCCTTGCTAAATCCATAGGTGGATTCAATCAAATCTAGAGATTTTATTCTTCATTCATGGTGTGATTTTTGACTTCATCTTAAGGTAGTGTAATACATTATGTTTATACAGTTTAGATCCTCATATCCTACTTCTCTTTTGATTATATATTCATCTTGTATGTATAGTATAGATCCCAAACATTATACAACGAATTCATATATGCCTAGGTTGTCCGATCTAATTTTGTTATTGATTTGGATATTAAAGTTTAAAAGAACATTTTGATTTGAAACTAATTTTAATTAATTAATATAATTATTAACTTCTTATATACACAAACATAAGTAAGCTGCATGTGTTGATTACTTGAAACCATTTTGAGAATTGAAAGCAAGTTTTATATGTTTATTTGTTTTGTATGTAAATTCATTTTGTTATTGTTTACATATTTCAAAAGTTGTTTTAATTCAAAATTCATAAGTGGACTTTTATGCAAAATCATAAACCTATTTTGAATCCTTCATAACTTAAAGCTTGCTTTCTCTTTGCTAACTTTAACTTTTAAACATATAAAACTACATATTGTATAAACTCATGTTGTTTTAAATCTAAAACATTATTTGCAATTATTTATACATGTGTACGTATATGTATGTTATTTCAATTTAAAGTTTACAAAAGGAACTTGTGTGTAAAATCATAAATTTAAATTTAAACCCTTCATATGGT
Organism: Allium fistulosum; assembly: GCA_030737815.1. Classification (NCBI taxonomy): domain Eukaryota; kingdom Viridiplantae; phylum Streptophyta; class Magnoliopsida; order Asparagales; family Amaryllidaceae; genus Allium; species Allium fistulosum. The sequence continues at coordinate 781,065,407 of CM060907.1, forward strand.
AAAAGTAGATTTAAATTTGTTAGTTTTAGAATTTAAAAAAATAATATAAAATAGCCAAAACTAATTTTAACGTATATACATGTGTGTGTGAATATATCTGTGTGTGTAATTATTATTATATATATGTATGTATGTTATAAATATAATAGTTAATATAAAAGGACAAATGTGTATATTGTAGTGTAAATCCTAGCATCTATAAATGTACACATTAACTATGTACAATGTGTGTGTGTATATATATATGTATATATGTATGTATGTATGTACTAATATATATAACAATAAATAAATTTTTTAATTTAAAATAATATATATATATATATCTATAAACACATATAAATATAGTTATAATATATATATATGTATAATAACAAAATTAATTTATTTTATAAATTCCAGACCGTGTGTACAATAAAAAATATATTATTAATTTATCATTTTAAAATATATTTTAAAAATAATTTTTGAAACATTTTTCAAATTTTAAATTTCCAGTAAATCATATATGTTATTTTGAAGTATGAAAAAAATTTCCATATTTTTTTCGATCAAATTTTATTTTTTATTAATTTATTAATTTTAGGCTTATTATAATAATAAGTTTTAAGAAAGCAAATATGATTTTTTGATTTTCATTTTCTGACCAAGAGCTTATCTTATGATAAGTTAATTTTATAAAATTTATAAAATAATTTTCGTAACATATTTTATTTTATATGATTTATTTACATAGTATATTGATTTAAATAATAATAAATAAAGCAAACTACTATTGTTGTGTAGTTATATGTATAATTATATGATCAATTTTAACAATAAAATTGTATGGTAATTAAATATAAACCATATATGTATAATTAAATAAAATATACAGATACACACGCACGCACACACGCGCGCGCACACACACATTTATATAAATTAATAAAATAATAATTAATATATATATATATATATAATAGGTGGTTCTACAGATATGATATATATATATATATATAATTGATTTTTTTAATTTATAAGTAGATACATGCATATAACCAAATTAATCTGTGACAACATTAATACATATCAAAATCGTCACCTAGCTAACAATATAGTAACACTATATACACAGAAGATTATAAACTATAATTCAATGAAAATCATACCTAACCAAAGCCTTGAAGCTCACTTTGAAAGGATGAGCTCTCCTTCTTGAAACCTTTTCTGATTCGGTAGATTGCTAGTACTTGAACCGTTGACCTTCAGCTATCGAATGACAACTAAATTGATTTGATTTGAGCTTAGGATATTAGAGATATGGAAGGGGGTAGGTCTGCTAGTAAAAGAATCTAGTTGGAGGCTCCAAAAAGATGCTTATCAAATGGAGGAAAAGATGTATAAATGGAGGAAGGAAAGAAGAGAGTTTAGGATCATATCTTTTACTCGGTCTTCTTCCATCTTAGCCACTCATCTTCACTCCTCTTTAACCCATCAAATAGCCGCCTCTAACCCCTTTATTCCAGCTGATCCTATCAGCCACGTGTTGGGCTAATTTAAAACGCTTATCGATATCGTATATCAATTAATATATTTATAAATTTTATAAATGCATTTAATATTTATCTATCAAATCAAAATCAAATTATAAATAATATTTAATTTAATTAACTTATAAAAATTATACACTAAGTAAATTGTTTGGTCAAAAGAGAATTCATCGTTTCGGTTGTGTGACTCATTGGGTGTAAATTTGATCAGCGATTAATGTCGAACTACTTAAATATTAACGTTCACACATCACTTGGTAGGTGGTGTGGTATTTTGGCCAAATTTATCACTTACTTAGTTTTGGTAAAATCCAATTTTCTTTTGTCAAGCATTACCCGGTTGTGACTTTTATTTTATACCAATTCTCTTCGTTAAAATTATATTACTTTGGACTAATGGAATTGGTAATGGTCAAAATTCCAATAACGTCCATATTCAACTCTATAGTCCAAACATAAAGTCCTTGGATTGATAATAACAATTATTATTAACCGATCTGTTATGGCCAAAGACTTTCACTTTGAGTTGACTTGAGTTGACCATTATACCAACCTCATATAACTAAGAAGATGAATCCTCACTTGAATAGTGCTTCACTTCCAATATTTCCACTCAACCTAACCATAGTCATTCGATGGATGTCGTGCCATGATTTGACTATAATCAAAGCAGAGCTTTCATATTGAAGATTCATAGTATTATCAACTATCAAGTCAAGAGAACTGTGTAAATTAGTTACATCGATATTTTTTGTTTGACCTTTGATTATATTAATCAATAGAAAACAATTGAGTGAGTCGTTCCATAGTTATCCAATAACTATCAGTACGTAACTGATGTGCACGTAAATGTGCATATTTTTACTTCCATGTTTAATCTAGTTTAATTAAATAAATGAGCATATAGGGTATTTTAACATGTTTAAACCAAAATTCAAATTATTTTCAAATCATCATTTATTCATCTTCATTTAGGGGCAAATGGTCGTTTTTGTGCGTTAATTAATTTGAGAAAATTCACTTGCACAGTTTATTTTTACTATAGGAAAATTGATGGAAATTAGAAAAGGCTTCATGTTTCATGCATGCACAAAAGAGAAGGAAGTAAATGAAGATGGAAATAATTCATTTCATGCATCATGGAGGACCCCACCTACCCACTTACCTTGATCTACAATTAGAAGCTAATGCATATGTTAGTGGAGCTTAAAGTTACATGCATACTTAATGGAGGATTAATTAGAAGCTAATGATAACTTGGTGGCCACACTTTCTCAAGGGCAATTTGGGTAGTCCCCAAAAATATGATTAGGGTTTCAAAACATGTATAAATACCTTATATGTTCATGTAATTAATCTCTTAGCCTCCTCTTTAGTTAGTTTAGTTTTAGGCTCAAAAGAAACAAAAAAAAACTCTCTTTTCTTTTTCATGGCTACTTAGCCATTTTCTTCTTGTATGTAATTTATTTTTATGTAATGTTAATTCATGCTCTTTTCTATTTACATGCTCTCTTTCTTTTCATTTTAGTAGTGTAAATCTTTTTATTTATGCAAGTAGGTTAGTTTTTATTTTATTTTAATTAGCTCTCTTCTTACTTAGCTTGCATTTTCTTCTTGTTTTTGTTACATGTTGCAATCTACATTTGTTGAAATGATAACAAATATGAGAAGCTAAACCCCTTCAATTTAGAGATAATGAAGCTCTCTTAATCATGTAAATTCAACATAATTTGCTCATTTATGTCTCTTTTTGTGCTTAATGGAAAGTTGCATGTTGATGTAAGTTTATTAATGAATTTGATAGTCTATGATGTTAATCACATCTAGGCTATTCTTACTCAAATAAACACAATTTACATCATCATCTAACTAATTGATTTTGGTAATGGAAGTGGATTTAGAATCAAAATTTGATGGTTTATGTTACTAATTCAATAGTAAATAAGCCATGCTTAAAATAGATTTTACTTTTATTTTCATTGTCATTTTCATGAGAGTTGATAAGTGGGTTTAGAGGGTGTTAAAGTTTGATGGTTTATGTTGGGCTAATTAATAGCACAAATAGGTCATACTTAGAATAAACACATCAATTAAATTCCCTAATGACCAAAAAGAGAGATCATAATTTCATGTTATGTTGATTTATGCAATCATGAGAGTGGAATTATCTTTAAATTGTCTTTTAATCTCATAATTTTCGTTCACTTTTATAGTAGTTAGTTTTTGCGATTTTTTGTAGTTAACAACACTCTCAAATTCTTGGTTTAATTTTACTGAGTATAAATTTTAAAATCAATACAATTCTCTACGGATCGACCCATACTCGCCACGTACTAACATTAACGTCGTGTGCTTGCGGTTATATTTTTAATTTAAATTTTTGGGCTATTTTTCTAATCTGATAGAAAATTAGTTGTTAACCAAGTTTTTGGCACCGTTGCCGGAGATTAATTTGATTTTATTTCTATTCTTCGAATTATTATTGTTTGATTTTATTGTGTGTTTATTTTGTGTGTTGATTTGCATTTAAAAAAAATTGCGTATGTGTGTTGTGTGATTTGATTTGTGTGCTTGTCTTTCTTGTTTGTTTTCCATTTGCATTTCTATTTAAAAAGAATAAAAAAAATTTATTACTCTCATTTGCATTTACATTTTCTGTTTTGAGAATATACATTTTCATTTACATTTGCATATTCATTTTCTTTTACATTTGCATATCTATTTCCCTGTGCAATACTGACCATACAACCATTTCATCTAACCTCAACATTACAACTTGCATTCCACCATTCCTATAACTTCTACCCATCAACACTTACATCATTTCAACCTGTCTACAACATCTCCACTGTTCCACTGCACAATTCCACCCACCAACAACACCTCTATCTTCACAACAACCAATACAACAGAGCAACACTGCACACACAGTGCATATACAAGCTGTGCACCATAGCACATCAAACTGTGCACACATCAAATACCAGTCAGTTGCTACATATATCCCCACTGACATATTTCCCAATACCGGTCACAATACCAGTCTATCGCTTCCTGTAACTTCATCAACCATCATCTCTGCTCACCATTCCCATGCCAACCACTTCATCCCACTGTCCAAACCCAAACAACACAACTGCATCCTCTCTACAACACTTCAACCTACTTGCTACATCACAACATCTAGCTGATGACCATCATAACTATCCATCTCTGTCACCTGACCTAACGCTGCACATCAACTCCAGTCCACAACCCCCTCTGAACATATTCCTGCCATCAAAAACATACTCAACCGTCAACTGAATCCCCTTCAACTCCTTCCACTTCAACAACATTTCAACATTTCAGTGCCATCACAAACTCCATACACCCAAACTCACATACAAAAACATCACCAACCACCTCTCCGGTCATATATCCTAACCATCCCAATACCCTTTTGCCCTGCACTGCACTATAACATCCATCCCCTTGCACGGTACATAGTCAAACTACCCCTACCCAAACCACCAGTCTAATTTCTACCATCCAGACTACATACCAGTGCTTACAAGAAGTGCTACATACCAGTGCACAGTCTAACTTGACCACTTCCATATACCCACCTTCAACAACCACTACATCACAGTCAACACCACCCTACTGCCTGTGAAAATAACTCCATCTGCCTGTGCAAATACTCTTACTGCAGTAACCAACCACCACCATCAACACTCAACTGACATCCACCTTACTGCTCATTTGCTTCCATTACAACTGAACTGCTCCATTGCGACCACCACTGCCTAATTTTCTACCATCCTCCCACTCTCACTTTATACATCCACTGCATACAAAACAACCATACTTCATCTTGCCTCTGCTCCAGCTACTCCACTCTGTCAGCAGAGCAACACCAACAAACATTTCCTCTACATCTACATAAACCCTGCATACAAACCATTTACCTCTACAAATCCGCCAACGAGAACCACCACGAACCATCTCCACCACCTAAAGCTATAGTCGCAAACTTCAACCAATCACGACCGAAATACCCCAATCCCCTCGAACCCGCAACCATCGCCGACATTGCCCCAATAACCGCCAAATCCGCCTGCAACAGAGATTTGGGCTCCCCTGTTTTCAAACCCGAATCCCAATTCACTCGTTTATTTTAGACGTCGCGATTTCCTGTTTATTTTCGATTTCGTTTTTTTCCTTTTTTTTCTTCTTTCTTCAGTGAAGAACAAGTGAGTTATAAAACGAATTATATTTGAGTCTTAGTTTCTTATTGGGCTGGGAGGGTTCTATTCATTTTTTTAGTTTAGTTTGCTTTTTTTAGTTAGTTTAATTTAGTTTGGTGAAGTTGTGAAAGAATTATATTTGAAGTTTTATATTGTGAAGTGGTTTAGAGAGAAATAATTTGGTTTTGTTTAGTTTGCATTTTATTTTATTTTATTTTATTTTTTCAGTCCATTTTCCTTTTTGTTCTTCCATCTTCTCTATAGAAAAGGGGGGTTTTGTTTGATTTAAATAATTGGATTGAGTTAAAAAAAATTAAGTTTTATTTTGTTTTAGTTTGTTGTTCGTTTTCAACTCTCTTTTTCAGGTTGCAAAAACAGAAGGATTAGCATGCTAAAAAAATTGCTTTGCTTGCTTGCTTATAAAAAATATCGCCGCTAAAAAAATAAATTACTAATAATCTACACGCTCTGGTATCGTGTTCTCATCTCCAATTTTATTTTAATCGCATTGTTGGTTGCTTGCATTTGCATATATATATATATATATATATATATATATATATATATATATATATATAATTTCAAAAAAAATTCAAAAACAAAAACAAATTTCATCATAGTTGCATTGTTAATACATGTTTAATTTCTGCTTTACATTTCATCCTAGAATTTGCTAATAATAACAATTAGACATCTTAAGGGTGTCATGAACTCACCTAGGGCTTAATTGTATATTGACAAGTTGTCTTCTTTAAATAATTTAATTTCGTGGTGTCTAGGCTACGGCAGAGCAATAATCAGTTATAAATATTACGGTGATTCATAAATAATATACCGATTGTTTCTCTGAAGGTACTTAAAGCTTCATTGCATTGCTACAGTGATTCATAGTGCACCGATAACTCATGCTCGTTACCTAGCTAACAACAATCTTGTTGATTTAAGACAAAGTGTGATTATACAATTTTGGGTTAAGAGCTACTAAGGACAGAAAATTTGTACTTAAGTCCTTTGCATTCATTTAGTTGCATTAGTTCATGCATATTAAAAAAAAATTCAAAAGCCAAAACTAGAAAAATTGTAAATATTTCTTATTTCTTAACTTAGTTTTTAAATCCTTTAAAAATTTTCAATCAAAATCAAAAATCCAAAAAAAAAATTGAGTTAGTTTTTTTTAGAAAAACAAAAAATAATCCTTCCAAAAAAAATGAAAAAATCAAATTTCCCTTTAGAAAAATAATCTTTTGGTAAATATTTTTCCTTCATAAAAAAAGATAAAAAACATTTTGATGATGTCTGAATTTCCCTATTCACAAGAATTTTATGATAGCTGTGAAAATCAATATAATCCATACAGGTTCACACCAAATTCTTATGGATATTTTAATGTCAACTATTGTACAAACAATTTGAATTTTGAACCATAAAATTTTCAAAATGATGACCAACCCTCAACTCTTGAAAATAGCATTGAAACAATTTCATTTTTGCTTGAACTCTTTACACAACAAAATCAAAAGGTAAATGATTTATGTAATTCATATTTGTGCAATAACTCAAGTCAAGGATTTCAAAATAATCAAAATTTGAATTTACTTCAAAATTCAAATGATTTCGATTATAACCCATGCCAATACAACTTCGAACTCCAAAATGAATTTCAAAGTCAAAGTGGAAATATGAATCACTATTTAAATGATTTTGGCAATAGGAATAATCTTGATTATGGTGTAATAGAAAATTTTTGTTCTCGACAATTTCAAATTGAAAATCCTCAAATTAATAATTATAAATTTGATTTTGTTGAGCAAATGAACGAAATTCATAATGATCACATGGATTTGTTATTTGAAACATATATGAGACAACGTAAGAAACAAAATCAATACACAACGATTGACGAGTCAAATAATAATCCACCTTTTACCAACATTGACGATTTTCAAATGACAACTTTTGAAATTGAAAATGACAGTCTTAATGAAGTTGTTGAAAATATGGTAATTGAGTTGGATTTCAATTCTTTTGAGGGTGAGAAACTCGATTTAAAACTAGATCTTTCTTTTTCCGATTTTGAAAAATTGAATACAACAACTTTGGATTTTGAACACGATACATGCAATGAAATTGTTGATAATTCAACAAAGGAAGACGAATTTAATTGAACATAATTTCTTTAGACTTTTCGAAGATGAGTTGTTCAATTCTAAACGGGAAGATTTAAATCACCATTTTGGTTTTGAAATCAATAATTCTGAAGAAGTTTTCAATGATATGTTTGAATTTCAATTTGGTGAAAATAAACTTGAACTTCAACCAATTGTTTTATCAACCCCGAAAATCATCGAAAATAAAGCAACTCACACGATTTTTAATAAAACGACATTCGTTTTTCCAAATCAACATTCAACTTTGAAATCTTTTATGATTTGCTTTTATGTGCTTAAGCTGTGTCTTTCATACTTGACGAGACAAATGAATTGGTCTTTGAAAGACCGTTTCATTTACTCTTTAACGGTATATTTTTTGATGTCGTGTAAATAATAATTGTTTCATTTTCATGTAAATATGGGTCATATTTTTATTTTTATTTTATTTTTCTTCTTCCACTTGGGTTGACTGTGGGGACACAGTCAAAATCAAATGTAGAGGAAGAGGGAGTCTCATTTTCATTTTGTATTTTTTCATGGTTCATTTTTTGAATTTTCTTTCCAAAACTTAAAAAAAATTTAAAAAAAGAGAAAAATAAATTCCTAATTTTTTTTAATTAATTATGAAGAAACACTATAGGATAAATATACGGTTTTGGTTATTAAATTGAAATGTTTGAAAATTTATTTGTCTTAACAAAAATAAAAATAAAGTTTGATTACAAGTAACTATTTGTTTATCTAGTATATAGGAAGGTTCATATGTGACAATTATGAAGTATATCCTAATGGAAAATCTTTGTTTAAAAAAGTGGTGAATTTAAAGTAAATGATATAACATTTTTTATCTTCTAAGTTAATGGTGCTAAGATGATTTTGCAAAATCTCTCTTTAAAAAAAGAAAAAAAAAGAAAGAAAAAAAAACAAAAAGAAAAAAAAAATGTATATATATAAACATAAAAAAATGGTTTTTATAAAAATAAGAAACACCTAGAGTCATGTATTCACACGCAAGTGTGTACACTCGCCATGCTCTGTACCCATCTCACGTAAGCCCGAAAGGCAGTGTATGATCGGTATATCTGGCCTCAGTTTATCTGAGTTAGGTGTATGTATATAAAAATTCTTTCATTAATAACGTCTGCAGTCGATAGGTGTATGCACTTGTGTGTACACTCGCCATGCTCTGTATTCCCCTCACGTAAGCCCGCAAGGCAGTGTACGGGTAATATATTTGGCCTCAGTTTATCCGAGTTAGGCATATATAAATATTGTTGATATCAATAAAATTTTCAAAAATAGAGAGAGTAAACAATTGAAATCCAAGCACTGTTTTTTACTTATTTGATTTGACCTGTTATTCAAAAGAAATGAAAACACCACTTTGATAAACTTTGAAAATCAACTAAGGATCCATTTCATAGTTACATTATGTTATCAACCGAAACAACTAGCCAAACTAGAGTCTGTTTGTTATGATAACTTAATTTTTGTTGGAAATTTTGACAAGTAAAGGGACTTAAATTTCTTAATAATGACCAAAACCTATATTTAACTTATTCGTGCCTATTTAAAAGTAAATTCTTCATTTGTAAATATTTTCAAAAACTTGCATCCATATTTTTGTAAATAAATCTTGCATTGAGGAATTTTACGCTTTGCATTTGGATTTTGTGGGTAGTATCCGCTGAAATCCCTCACGAGACAACACTCGTCCTACTATAGACATTGGAGGTTTAACGGCTTATTGCATACGCTCAATGCAATCTTGTTTTCAACGAAAATAGATTTATCTTAATTTTAGTTTATTCGAGGATGGATAAAAAGATAAGTATGAGAGTATTTGATGTGCACGTAAATGTGCATATTTTTACTTTCATATTTAATCTAATCTAATTAAATAAATGAGCACATAGGGTATTTTAACATGTTTAAACCAAAATTCAAATTATTTTCAAATCATCATTTATTCATCTTCATTTAGGGGGCAAAATGGTCATTTTCGTGTGTTAATTAATTTGAGAAAATTCACTTGCACATTTTATTTTTATTTATAGGAAAATTGATGGAAATTAGAAGATGCTTCATGTATTCATGCATGCACACAAGAGAAGGAAGCAAATGAAGATGGAAATAATTCATTTCATGCATCATGGAGGACCCCACCTACCCACTTACCTCGATCTACAATTAGAAGCTAATGCATATGTTAGTGGAGCTTAAAGTTACATGCATACTTAATGGAGGATTAATTAGAAGCCAATGATAACTTGATGGCCACACTTTCTCAAGGGCAATTTGGGTAGTCCCCAAAAATATGATTAGGGTTTCAAAACATGTATAAATACCCTATATGTTCATGTAATTAATCTCTTAGCCTCCTCTTTAGTTAGTTTAGTTTTAGGCTCAAAAAACAAAAAAAAACTCTCTTTTCTTTTTCATGGCTACTTAGCCATTTTCTTCTTTTATGTAATTTATTTTTATGCAATGTTAACTCATGCTCTTTTCTATTTACATGCTCTCTTTCTTTTCATGTTAGTAGTGTAGATCTTTTTATTTATGCAAGTAGATTAGTTTTTATTTTATTTTAATTAGCTCTCTTCTTACTTGACTTGCATTTCCTCTTGTTTTATTTTCATTATGCAATCTACATTTGTTGAAATGATAACAAATATAAGAAGCTAAACCCCTTCAATTTAGGGGTAATGAAGCTCTCGTAATCATGTAGATTCAACATAATTTGCTCATTTATGATCACTTTTGTGTTTAATGGAAAGTTGCATGTTGATGTAAGTTTATTAATGAATTTGATAGTCTATGATGTTAATCACATATAGACTATTCTTACTCAAATAAACACAATTTACATCATCATCTAACTAATTGATTTTGGTAATGGAAGTGGATTTAGAATCAAAATTTGATGGTTTATGTTACTAATTCAATAGTAAATAACCAATGCTTAAATAGATTTTATTTTTAATTTCATTATCATTTTCATGAGAGTTGATAAGTGGGTTTAGAGGGTATGTTAAAGTTTGATGGTTTATGTTGAGCTAATTAATAACACAAATAGGCCATACTTAGGATAAACACATCAAGTAAATTCACTAATGACCAAAAAAGAGAGATCATAATTTCATGTTGTGTTGATTTATGTGATCATGAGAGTGGATTTATCTCTAAATTGTCTTTTAATCTCATAGTTTTCATTCACTTTTGTAGTAGTTAGTTTTTGCAATTTTTTGTAGTTAACAACACTCTCAAATTCTTGGTTAATTTGATTGAGTATAAATTTTAAAATCAATACAATTCTCTACGGATCAACCCGTACTTGCCACGTACTAACATTTTATGCAGTGCGCTTGCAATTATATTTTTAATTTAAAATTTTCAGTTATTTTTCTAGTCCGACAGAAAATTAGCCGTTGACCAGTAACCCCTAGGCGCCCCCAGCAGTCATGAGTATACTGGCCAACATTCGGAGAACCTTACGTACTCTGGTCTCAATGGATACATCGATATCCAGTCTCGATGCATCTTGATTAGGAACACTTAGAATGGTATATTTGTTTTCACTGCGATAAATTACTTACGGTTACAACACTTTGTAACTACTATCACAAAACGTACCATTTATGGATTTTCTGTTAAATATACCTTTAATTAGATTAATTAATATAACACATTATATCAAGTATATAATAAAAAGAAAACACTTTTTATTTCGAGCAAGGTTGATTATCGAGTTAGATATATGTAATAAATTGCATATTTGCTTCTAGGGCATACTCCTAACTCTATCACAATGTTTATATGTTGCACTTATATTATACACACATAAGTCTATTTGATGCGTTCATTATAATATAATTAACTAATTAATTAAAATGAAACCCCTTTTGAAATGATTAACTAAAATAATATTTTATCTAAAACAAATATTGGATCTAATAAACCTTTTAGACTTTATGTGCCTAATAGATCCAAAATATGAATTAAACTTTAATTAATTATCTATTTAATTGATCCAATTAGTTAAATTATTAAACAGATTTCAAAAAATATATATTATTTTCAAAATAATTTTGAAAAATATTTTATAGCTTTTATAAAATTTATTTTTTGTTTTAAACTTAGCTTTTAAATTCAAAATATAATTTTGAATTTTCAAACTGAATTTTGAAAATCAACCCAAGACCCAAAATCAGTTCCAACATTTATACTAGAATAACCTTTGAGCTTATATTACCTTTTGAGCCATGTCAGTAGCTAGGTAAGGTAGAGTACTTAATTATCCAAGCTCAACCTCAGACTTTACCTTTTAAGACATCCTACTAAAGGGTAGGCTTTAATAAGTTAGCCATAATTTTGCTAATTTAGATCACATAGACCATTGATCTCTAATACCATTGAAGGAATCAAGTCAGTCAAAAGGTTATAAAATATGTAGATTTCAAAAAAAATCCTATTTTTAATTCTATTGGGCCAATGAAGTCTAAATGGTTTATTAGATCTAATCTAATATGGTTTTAAATAAAATCTTATTTCATTTAATTGGTTTAGAAAGGGGTTTTGATTTAGTTTAGATTAAATATACTATAATAAGCGTATAAAATACACTTATATGTGTATAGTGCAAGTGCAACTTCTAAACAATGTATATGGTCAATGTGTATGTTTATAGGTGATGAGATTTACACTACAATGAATACATTTGCCCTTTATATATGTATTTGTTGTCTATTATTATATTTTGAAAACATATTAATAATATACACACGTAGAGTTTACTTACACTTATATATAGTATGTTTTAAAATATTTTGACTAATTGATCATAGTTTACTTATACCTATAATATGAAATTGATAAGTTTAAATATGCACTTAAGAAAAGGAAAAGGTGGAGGACTTTTCTCCTCCTATTACTAATTTTATGTGTTTTGAAATTTAAAATTAACATTTTGAAATCTAAAAGAATTCAAAATTAGATCTAAGTTTTTAAACAACATCTATTTGAAATTTTGAACTAAAACATTAGTTTAAACTTTAAAGAAATTGTTTAAACTTTATATAAGTTGTTAAATTTGACCTGTAGCCTTTGTAATCATTTTTTTACACGAACACCTTTAAAATAAATTCATTTGGTATTATAAAGATGTTTAGATCTACTTAGAATTTAAATTAGAATATTTTTTTTGAAATGGTACTTTATATACAACATATCACTGGACAACATATCACATGTCAATAATTGTTCGAATCACGCTATGCAAGTCTCGAACTTGTGACCTCTCACACCAAAGCCGAACCACTTAACCACTTGGACAATGGTGCTTGTCAAATCAGAACACTTATTTAAGGAAATTGTTTAAATTTTGCATAACTTTTAAACAAATTAAATCTTTAAACTTTAACTTTTATAATGAGTACCTTTAAATACAATTCAATTGATATTAAAGAATTATTTTATGTTCCAAACCTTCAAACAAATTCAGTTAGTATTTATACCCCTTGGATTTGGACATAAACAAACACTTAAATAACTATCAGTACGTAACTTTTTGGTGTCCCTAACTACCATGTGTGATACACTATATAATATTTGAAGAGCGTTACGTACTCTAGTCTGAAAAGATATCGATATCCTATCTCGAAACATCTTGACTAGGAATATTTAAAATAATATGTTATTTTAATATGAAAATTTTCTCATGATCATAGCACGTTATAATTACTATCACATAACATATAATTTAAGGATTTTCTACTTAACATACTTAAATTAAATAATTAATATTTCATAATAAGGTAAGTATATAATAATAGAAATAAAAATACCTTTTATTTCGAACGATATTTTATAGTGGATTAATAATTTACAATAAATTATAGAACTTCCCTAAAGGCAGACCCCTAACTCCATCAATTTTGACTTTGAGTTGACTACAGTTGATCGTGATACTAACCTTAAATAACCAAAGAGATGAATTCTCTATTAAATAGTGTTTTACTTCCAATGCTTCAACTCATACCTAGTTATAGTCGCTCAATTATCGACATGCCATAATTTAATTACAATTAAAGTGGAGTATCCATAATGAAGCTCAATAGTATTCTAAAGTCGAGAGAACTGTATCACTCGAGATTCTCGTTTGGCCTAATTGTTATTAACTAACAAGAAACACTTGAGTGAATCATACCATAGTCATCCAATAACTATTAGTACGTAACCATTTAGTGCCCCTAACAACTATGAGCAATACATGACATAATATTTGGAGAGTGTCATATGATCTAGTCTCAACGGATGTATCGATATCCCTTCTAGAAACGCCGTGACATGGAATATTCAAAATTGTATGTTATTTTATGTTGTGATCATTTTCTCATGATTACACGTCCTTTTAATTTCTATTTAATATAATTTAAATTTATCTATTTAATTAATTATATATAACATAGTATATTATAGAAATCAAATACCTTTGTTACGAAAAAGATTAATTATAGATTACATATATGTAAAAAATTGCATAACTACTTGATTTTCTTGATTAGAAAATGTTTTAACATCTTTATTTTCTTTATTATAGTTACACGCTTTTTATGCATTTTGAACGAAACCAAACTACTTGATTTCTCTATCAAAATATTTGCTTCCAACATCTAGATGCTTATTTAAGATCATAGTCTAATCTTTAAAGCCCACGCACCTTATTACCACTTCCAGTGACTCCTAGACACTTTGGTTATTTAAATGTACATAACAGTTAGGTATGACGTGGCGAAAGAACGTGTGGTGGGCGAGCAATAGACTAATGTCTTGGTATTATTTTTGTAGTATATGTAGAGTAGAGTATGACTCACTCACCAGACTTATATCTGACCTAATCCTATATATGTATATCCAGGCTGTTGGAGTCTAGTGATTAAATGGTATAAGAGATGAAGATTCATTTATATATTTGTATTTATGGTGTATATAGGTGTTGTACGTGTATTTGACTATGTGCATGGAATGGGTTGTACTTGCATTATTCAAACATATGTATTCGACATTTTAGACATATCGTGGTGATATGACTAGTATTTGTTCATGTATTATATTTTATTTCCTTCCATTGTGAGACTTTGAAAGTGGTTGTTAGATAGTATTAGCTAGAACTGTATCTGATATCCACATGTGTCTGTATATGCTTATTTTATCTCAACCCTTACAAGTCGTCCTTTCAGCTCTTGAGTTGTCGACTTCGGTTTAGATATCGAATTCGGTAGGATGATCTTTAACACTGCCGAGAGTAGTGCATTGAGTATATATAACCCCGTACCTATCTTTTGTTTTGAGCTTAGTTGAGAGCTAAGCATGACATTGTGTGGTGCTTACCATACCCTTCTTTGATTGATTGTGTATGATGGTTGTTTGATGGATGTATTGCTGATACTTTGAGATGATATTCATTTATGTGATGCCATTGTGTATGAAGATGTTGTAGTTCATGATTTGGGTTATCATACTATACTGGAGATTTATCATCACTAACACATATTGACATATATGTTGTATTATCACCATCATATATTAACATTGGTATTTTAGACATAGTCTGGCACATGTGTAATTTTATAATACTCGGTTAGTATGAGATATTTTAGGTCCGGGTATGAAGTAGCTAGCTTGACTTGTGGGACATTTTTTAGGCTAGCCTACACTTTAGGATGATAGTTTCCCTTTTGTGTTTTTATAGCCTAATTCATTCATGATGATGTATTTATTCAACTATGTTATGTATATTTGATGATGGTGAGCATTAGATTATCATTTTTTTTTGCTCATCTTGGACATGTACCGTTGTTGTATTATATTTAATCATCGCGTTCTGGCTCTATAATCTCTATTATATTTACTCTATATTATGTATTGTTTTGTCCTGAAAACCACACATGTATATTGCTTTGTATCGATACCGTGTACATAATAGTAAGTGTTATATGCTTTGAGATATGTATCAGTGTTAGCCCAAGGAAATATTCATGTGTGTAAGCCTGTTATAGCCTTATTCTCCGTATTATCAAACGGTATTACCTAGAAACACTCTTTGGTAATATGAGTATAAAGGTGGGGTGTTACACTCAGAATGCTCAATATCACAGTAAACTGTAGATGGTGTGATATTACTATCATATTTACAAACAACCCTGATCAGGGATTCACTGCACATGAAATCATAGACCTAGCAATAAAGATTAAATTTTTAATTATTTCACTGTAATATATAAGAAAAACAAAATATAGGTAGATTCTACTTAGAACATATCCGAATTATTTTTGCGAAACACATGTTTTTGCCTAATGTTAGACTGATCGTGGATTAAAGTTGGTTGGTTTCATTGAAATTCAGATCCACATAAGAATCTAATGCAACACATTATTATCGACGAATGTGGGTTTATTTGCCCGTAACAACAAGCACATGAGTTGATGGCCTTTATTGATGTCGAGGTTGTTGCGATGAAGCCATTTAAGTGAAATAAAGCAGATAGTTGATTTGTATAGCTTGGGGATGATACGTAGGAAATTTCCTAGGGCTACTCAAAAGAAATCGATGTGATTTTTTCGAGTTTATAAAACTTGAACAGATAAATTAATTTAAACCACAGTTGAAAGAGGGTACCAACTAGGCAAAAACCAAAAGAAATAAACCTATCAATGGATACTTTTAGATGCAGATAGTGCAATACTTGAAACCATATCCGAATTTGAATATCAGGTATCCACATATGCAGATGTGAACAAATATCAGATATTATTTTTATCCATCGACGATTAACGAATTGAAAGATATAAATAAAAAAATTCAGTAACATAAAATTATTTGTGATTCCAATTACAAATAATATAAAAATATGATGGTGAAAAATAGGTTTGGACAACGAATATGAGACACATACATGTAAGCAATTATCTTAATAAAACAATAAATACATGTTAGTTATATTAAAATACGCATAATATAAATTACTATCTTTAACAAAAATTAAACGAACAATATGAATATTTTTATACCTGCATCGCGACCATTAGACATTTGCGATAGATTTCCGATAGTTTAGATATCAATTTCACGTAGCTCAGATTTAAAAAGAAGGGAAGATTTGTAAAACACTATCTTTAAGTTTCAAAATACACATCCATCTCTTCTAATAAACATGTAATTAAAAAATTCATATTTTTAAGTTTCAGTATATCTGCAGAAATCTTTACAGATATTTGCAGAAAACTCTACAAATATATCTGCATATATTTGTAGAATTTTCTGCAAATATCTGTAAAGTTCTCTACAAATATTTTCATTTTTCAAGATTTACTTTGATGGTAGAAACATATGATTGATATTCAGATATATGAATTTTTTTTAATCAAAAATAAAAACTGATATGTGATTTGAAACAAGTTTTTGATGAAGGTTTCTTCAGCGGATCCAAAATTTCACTGAGTAGACACATCCAAGAGGTCCCACTGATTAAGGGAGTAGCAGTGCAGCACACTCCCCTCATCCACTCCTCCGTTTCTTCTCCGTTCCTTTTCAATTTTTTGGGCTTTGACCATTCTTGCAATGGCGTCCGTAAACATTGGTTCCTTCTTTGATAACTGGTTCTTCAAATCCCCCAAGCCCTCCTCCTCTCCCAACTTTGCCTTCATTAACTCCTGGTCCCTCAAAAACCCTAAACCCAAACCCAAAATCTCAACTTCATCAAATGAATCTCAAACTCATGACATCAACTATTCTCAAATGCTCGACCAGTTCTTTTACGAATGCGAGCACCGGCCTGATTACCGTCACACTCCCGAGGTTGAGAAAATTTTGAATTCGGACCCTCTTATCGTGGAAAAACCTAACCCGACGCCCGAGGAAATCGAGGAGAATAAACAGTGGTGGGATGAGTTTAACTCAAACCCTGTCGTTCAGTTTTTGAGAAGAGCCGAGGAGATTACAGATGCAATGAATGAGAGGGAGCTTAAGGAGAACGAGAGGCCATACAGGAGGGAGGACCGAAAGCTGTGGGAGAAATTGCCGTATGTGACTGGATTGGATGGAAGGCCAATGCCTAGAAAGGCTATTAAGACAAAGAAAGAAAGCGATGATAAGTTTTGGGATTTTGCCAGGCAGTTCTTTTTTGGACTTTGGGGTTTCAGGCAACGGCCTTACCCACCTGGCAGGCCATGTGATGCTGCACAGGCAATTGGGTATGAGAGATTGGAGAAGCGGTATTATGACTGTGAGTGCCTTTCCTTCTTTTACATTTTTTTGATTACATAGTCTACATTGACAGTTGACACATGTATTGTGAAGTTGATCTGGTGTCAGCAGGTGTTTATCATGTTAACATTGAAGACACGTGCTTTGCAAGTGTGTAAACATACTGTAGTTGTTTGAAGTGTAACTACTTGCAAGGAGTTTGATGCATGATTTTATGAAACGATTAGGTCATGTGATGTCTTTCGTGCGACCAATTCGATACTGCAAGGTTGAAGAATCGGCAGTAGGATAGTTTCAGTGACTTGATTAGGGCATTGAGGTTAGCTAAATTAGTGTAGGTGTGCTATATGATGCAGAACCTCGCCTTTAAAGTAATGATGAAAAACACGAGTTGTTTTAAAAGGCTGATGTTCAAGGGTCTATCTATAGATCTTTTAATCACTAGCCATTTTAGAAAAATGGAAATTTGGTTCCGCCCCTTATTTTCAGATTTGATACGTGCAAAACCCTTCCCCAAAACATGTTTTAAATTACATCCCTATTTTTAATTTCGGCAAAAAAGTCCGGTTTTCGGAAATTAAATCTGAATTTAATCGTATGTTTCTATGATCAGATAAAATATTTTTGAATTTTTTTTTTTGAAAAAATGCAAATATTTGAAGAGCTCTGCAAATATTTGTAGTCTGTAAATTTTAAAAGTTTTGCAAATTTCTATGCAAATATTTGCAGAGTTTTCCGCAAATATCCTAAAACTTAAAAATAATGGATTTTTCTATAACATGTTTTTAGGAGAACGACCGTGTGCTTTGAAACTTATGGAGAGTGTTTTGGAAAATTCCATCAAGCCGTTTTCCTAGCAGCTAGAAAAAGTGCATTGGAACATCTTGCATTTTAAAAAAACACATATATTATTTTAATTCCACTGCTGTCAAAAGTTCTATAGGCCCTGTTTAAACTCTATTTTAGATCTAGGCACCCAAGTATCAAAGGTGTGAATACCATCTGCCTCACTTATAACAGTGTCACCACTTATTGAGAGAATTTGCACCAATGAATCAATTGTCAAAGCAATTGTTAGTTTTGACATAAATTGTTAATGCACCCATTAAAAATGGGGAAAGAAACAGAACTCTACTTGAAACTTGAGCAATATGTGAGCTATGCCATATTTAATCAATTTGAACTCTTTACATGCAACTTTGGATCCCACTTTTATAGATGTATTAATTAACTTTACCAACCATATTAATAAATGAAGTAGCAATTAATTTGCATGATTGGTGTATTGTTAAGTGTTCAGTGATTTTATTAATTGGTAATAGACAATTTGATTGGCAATTGGCAAATGACAAGTAGAAACGAGTGCATTTGTTCTGCTACCTAGCACCTTATAGAAATTTTAGCACCTAGCTCTCATTTCTATGTGCAATAGCGTAGTTCAATTTAACATCAAAATTTTGCAAGTGACGTTGTAATCAAACAATGGGAACGAGAAGTTTGAGAAGTTCTAATATCACTGTCAGGGTTATATTTGAAATATTCAAATATAATTGTGTGTCTGTGACAAGGGTGTTTCATTTGGCAATGTGTTTTTGATCAGCTATATAGAGTTAGTATTACTTTATTTTTAAACCCTGTTATTACCACAGCTTTTTTATGCAGCCAAGACACATGAACTGGTAATATTGTAGAGTAGAGGAATCTGCACGTAGACAAAGTGGAACAATTTTTTAAACGCCTTGTTGCTATAAACTTACCTGACCATCTTATCCATACAAATAACCGCTTTATCAATCTATCTGTATCCATAGTGCATCACATGCATATATGCTAGAAGTTTGATAACCAATTTCTCACATATGCTAGCTATAGATACAGTGGAAAACAAGGGTTTCATCAAGTGCTATGTGAAGTTTATTTTTCCTGTCACATAGAAACTAAATGTTTCCAAATTCTGGAATAACTAATTTTCCAGCCTTCTATCAAACTGAAGGTGGTCTCTTAACTAGAGCATCTAGCAAATAATTAGTATAGTCTGCCACTAATATAAGTTGAATACTTGAGCTGTTGCATGCGTACGCAGTTGGAGAATTTTCTAAGTAGGTGATTACTTCTAAGACTGATGGATTATACCTTTTAGTCCTTCTTATGCTAGTATAAAATATTTATACGCAACAGGTTAATCATACTATTAAGCAGTCCATTAGGCGAACGGAATTGTTCATTGCTACAATTTTGGAATTGTTCGTTGCTACAATTTTGTGCCCTAATTTGTTCATAGCAGTCACTCTTTTTTATGAAACTTTGCAAAGAAATAAACCTTATATTTGGAGCAAATTTCTCCCTTTGCTATCTGCCCTTTGCCCTCATTCCATCTTTGAATCAAGGGCACACACTTCGTGTAAAATAATTTTAATAATCTAGTATGAGTCTTCTTATAATTCTTTTAAACCGTTCCAAGTTTAAATATATCCTTAAAATAGTTGCCCATTTACTTCAATTTTATGTGAGCTCATTTCAAAATGTATTTTCGTACCAACATTTGAAGACATTATAGTCTTTGCTGTTACTAAAACTACTTTTTTCCCTATACGAGTACTGATAGATAAATACTAAAAAAAATGGTCAATGTAACATGTAACAAAGTGATTATGAAACTTCATTACAATCATTTTCACATGCTTATAATTTATGATCTTATATATCATGGTGCAGAGTATAAAATGAGAATATAATCTGTTTGTGAAGGTGATAGCTGTTTGTTTTGAGGGAACACATTTTCTTCTTCGAATGCAATCAAATTAATCAAAATTTCTATCCTGTGCTCATTATTTTAAAATGCGAAAGCTACATGAGGCGTTTTCAGGTCCGTGAGGCGGAGCGTAAGCTTTTTAGGTAAAAATAAAACGCAAACCATATAATAAAACTTGACATTTTAAATTAACCTATGCAAAAAATGAAGAACGAATCATCCAGAACTGACTCTGAACATGTATACATCTATTTTTCAAAAGATTAAAAATAAATAGCTCGAATCCATATGATTCCCGTTTCGCTTCCACAAAATTTATTTGGAGATTTTGCAAAATACAAGTTTTGATTCCTTCTACCAATTCAAAATTTATTTGGAGATTCAATGAAGTCTATTAAGAAATTTTCTTTAAATAGCAACGAGAAAATACATTACATAGCTTCCGATTGTTGTTTTAGAAACAATCTTACTTAGTCATGTAGATATTGAAATTGAGAAGTAAAAACAAATACTAACTTCCATTTTGTTAAATTTTGTTCTTTTTTGTTTTCCATTAAATAATTGAAGTTTAATAACTTCTATTAGTGTCAATATTTGCAACTATGGGTAAAAAGATTCTTGAGTCGCATGCCACAGCGGTTCGAGGCGTGCGCTTTATTCGCTTCGTATGCCTCAAGTTGTTGAGGCATAAGCTTTAAAGGTAAAAAGCCTTTCAGGAAAAATCTCAATGCGTTTTATCTCTCATCTTGAGACGGGCTTTTTAAAACAATGCTTATGCTTGATATATTGACAAGCTAGAAGCCAATTTCTTTAGAATTAATGATATTGGTTCCGTAGTTTTGAAAAAATAATTTAGGTGTTTTTTTTGAGATAGTATATTTTGGAATATGGGAAAGTGCTTGTTATATTAACTACAAGCAAAAGTGTAACAGTCAAATGAAATTTAATAGGAGGAGGCGTGGCTCATAACTAATAACACATGAGTAATGATTAACATATCAAAAATGGATGGTCCATCTAACAAATATGTTTTACATTTTGTATGCAATATGTTTATGTCTTCTCAGTTTTGTCCTGCGAAACACAGTAATATAAACGAAAAGTAAAATCTGGCATGTACTGTTATCACTAGCCTAATGGTAAGGTCTTAGAGTGGCGATTCAGAGATCTTAGGATTCAATCCCATCGACATCATTAACCAATTTTTTTTAAAAAGGCGTGTACTGTAATAAAATACAACCCAATAAAATAATGGACTAAATGAATAAATATCTAAACAGTGAACAAACGATTAGCTTCAATCTTCAAAAAGCATGAAAGAAATGGTTGAAAAAACTCTTTATAAAAGGTGTATACGTCTTTGGTATTATTGCCAAAAGCGGACAAGGAAAAATGCTAAGGCTAAAAGGTCTTCCATTTGCAAGATTTGTTTAGGAGGCTTCTAAAATTGGATCAATTAGAATCATCCATGTAGGTAACTGCTCAATCATATTTTACATTGTTTGTGTATATACCATTTCATCATAATTATGTTTAAGACTAGTTTGTAAACTTCACAAATTCCATTGATGGTTGTCACTTAATTGCAACTTTATCCTATTTAACTCATTATTGCCATTGATATATAACGTACTATTAGTACAATCGTTATACAGTGACAATCATTGAGACCGATGTTATATTAAGCAAGGCAAAAAATTGTTCACTCAATGCTGGTTAATTTTTTTGAAAGCTAAAAATTGAGCAATGGGATTGTTTCCTACTTTTTTATAGTACAATCTCTACTATTATAATACTTCTATTATATAATAGGAAAGCTAAATTTATGCCTTAGTTTTTGTGGATTAAAATTTAAAAATAGTATGAAGATTTCATAGCGATTTTATTTTCTTGCAATGTTAAAAATATGAGAATGTAGCGACCATGAATTATGTTCTTTTTATGGTCATTTTGTGGATTGTTGTAAACAAATTTCTAGATTTAATATTTCCTATATATGACGGTCAAAACTAATATTTCTTTTAACTACTATCATCGCGTTGGATAAAGTTGGGACAAGTTGTTGTCATCTCATGTAATGAGAAAATGAAAAAATAGATTGAAAGGAAATCAATGGGTGAACGTTCGATCAGTTGGGTTGGTTTTAAGGTAAAAAATGGCAAACCGATTTAAAACTGAAAATCGCACCGAACCAATTTAATTTTTGATTAATTCGGTTGGTATTTGATTTAACCAAACTAAAAAGGTAATTAAAAGAAATTTCATATGTTATTATTCAAACTTTCAGTTTACTCGAAGAAAAACATAAATCTACATTTCAAGAGTTTTTATTGAATATTTTTTTATGTTTACAAAAACAATTGACTTATTTTATATTGGTAAAATCTATTTTTTTATTATCAAACCAATTATAAAAGGTAAACCAATTATAAAAGGATTGTAACATCATAAATTTTGGTAACATTATAGAAGTTCAGTTAATTCAGTTAATTCGGTTAAATCAATAGCCAAATAATATTGTTTTACAAATAGAACTCAAATCAATTTAATTTTATAACCGAGCCAACCGAAATGAACTAATTTGTTCGGTTAATTTGGTTATCAAATAATCATTGGACCAAATATATTTTATGTATTAGATGTTGGTCTTTCGAATAGAACACAAAACGAGAAATGCATGAAAAATGAGAGTGTTAAGGGGAGACGATAATAGTTAAAAATAATAAAGTTACAAATGAAAAAGTGAGAGAGGTATTAAGAGTATACGCATAAATGAAAAATTAGGAAAATCTTAAATTATTACATGAAGAAAACATGAAAAATTATATAGAAAACTTTATTTGACCATAGATATGACTTAATATAGAATCTTATGGACGAGAATTAATATGGTCGATTCAATTCGATTAGGTTAAAGTTAAGGATGATGGAGAATTTTAATATCAAATAACGACCTCCTGTTATGTACCCCTCATTTGTATATGATATATGTTTATTATTGTCGTTAGTTTGAAAAATCTATTGTAGATTTAAAATTTGAAACTCTATTGTTTAAAAGATCTGTTGTCGCATTATATATATGTACTAGTAGGTGGGCCTATGCGATGCATGGGTTCAAAGTGCATTTTGTTTTAGAGAATGAATTGCATACAATATGATCATATATTAAATTTGAATGTAATAGCCAATTCTTTTTAACATACTCCCGTGTTTAAATATTTATGGTTATTTATATGCTTTGTAGAAGCAAAATAATTGCCTTTTAGTTTCAACACTGCGGCAACTAGGGCTGTTATAGTAATTGTTACCGTTACCATTTTGTAAATGCTATTACCGTACCGTTTTTACTGGTAAACTAAAATTTGTTACCGTTACTGTTACCGATTGACTGGTATACCGATGACTGGTATACCGATAAACTTGTATCCGTTACCTGATAATGATAAATTACCGTTTGTCTAGAAAAATAATAAGTTGATATATTTTTACACTGAATGATGATTCATTATATATCTCATTGGGTCACTTAATAAAGTACATAGAAAAGAAGTGTATTTATTATCATTTGAGTTGAATTACTAAAATAAATTGAACTGTTTTCTTGCTTCTAAATGCCCATAATACAACATTTTACATGAATATCAATGTATTACTAATGGACTGGTAAATTACCGTTACCGCTGGTTTTGAAAAAATATTATCTATATTTTATCGTAAAAAATGATAAATTTACCGTTACCGTACCGATTATGTTGGTATACCGATTTTACTTTAAAATAGTAACCGATTGACTGGTAATGGTATGGTAATGGTAAATTTACCGTTACCATAACGGCCCCAGCGACAACAGTACAACAAAAAGAACATGTAATGAATCATTTCATTAGCTTTTATATGCCACTTAATTTTGATAGATGTTTCTTCATTCACATTTTAAAGCATAGTGAAAGTGATAGCATATATTATATTTGAATATCAATGAGCTAAAGTGGATAAAATGAGCAAGAAATGAGTTAATATCAATGAGCTAAAGTGGATAAAATGTTAGTAAGAAATGAGTTATTTTATTTAAATTACCAACACATACTTGGTATGGTTGAAATTCACAATGTAAATGAACTACTAAAAATGTTATTTATAATCTCATTGCAGTTTATAAAAATAGTATCCAAATAACAATAAACATTTAAGAAACACATTTATAGCTTGTACGCTAAGATGACATTTACTTCTGTTACTGAATAAACATTCTTCTACTTACCTAGAAATTGATAGCAGTAACGCCATCACGTTTTTGTCATACTCTTTACCAGTTCGTCCTCTCATTCACTGTACTAAGCTACAATCAAATCCCAAAAGCTAAAAAGTTAAAAAATTGGAATATAATTTTTTGCACATGGTTTATCCTGAACATAATAACATAAGATGTACTTTAAACAGACAATTACTATATGAACAAAATAAAAGGACATACCCGCTTTTGAGATAATGTATTATCTCTCTACCATTTTGACATGCTCCACTTATAAGTTTCACCCCTTGGTTTTCTACCTCTGAAAAAAATTGTAAACATACGATCAACATAAACACGATAATACACTATAATTAGGGTACTGAATAATCAAACACAAACATATTGCTCTCAAAAGATTTGTACAATACACTTGTTATAACAATATTATAATGATTATTATCCAAAGTTTTACCAACATATAGTTATGTAAATATTGATATATTTTATGCTTTAAGGGTAATTGAGCCGGATAATTTTGAAGATCAAAATGTATAATCTGCTCAATATTTTATTTTATATGAAATGAAAGCCAGTTAACATAGGGTCATTGTTTTGACAAAGAAAATATGGTGTAAAACATAATTTTACAAAGTTAAACACCTTCAATAAATTGTATTGAGAACATTAACATGTCTCACATACCAATTTAATGTAAAAACACTCAAACTAATTCAATAAAACAACGTAAAAGAAAGTAAATCAACTTTGGCAACAACATTATAGGAGAAGAAAGAGTGCTTTATGTCTTTAAGAAGCCTTTTTTTGTTGTACCGAGAAGCCATTAACATGTAATTATATAATAAGAGAGAGAGTTTATTCTTTTCCAAAAAGCCATTGAATGGTAATTGTACCCAAATATCCTCTTGCAATCATTGTAAATCAAAAGATAAAGCTTATGGTGAAGCTGACGCTACATGATCTCTCGTGTTTTTGCTCATCCATCATCGATCTATGGGCCTTTGCTATCAACCTTTTTATATACAAAAGCAAATTAAGATATAAGGAGCAAGATTTACATGCCTCGAACAAAATATCAAGTTAGAAAGAAGTTCAATTTAGTTTTTGGATTAGGCACAGAGAGAGATGAGAGTTATTTTTAGGAAAAGTAAAACATATATAGTACCAACATGCAAGTAATGGGATAGTACTTTAATTAAAAGGTTATTTTTACTCTGTTAGTTTATCCATTAATTAGATGACATGTCAAATGCGTGGACGCCTGATATATGTAAAATTTATAGCATCATATGTTACAATGACTCATATTTTGGTTTATGAAAAGCGTGTTGTGTAAAAGAATTCAAAGGAATATAGTTTGGGTTATGTAATTTATTTGCAAAAACATAACCAGTCAAGTGATATTTGAATTATTGTTGTATATATTAATTTTCTATGTTTTTTCATTGTTCTGTTTAATATAGTGAACACACTTTAAATTTTACTATTAATAATTTGTTCTATGTATGCAGTTCTCGTGTAAAATATTTGTACTTTCTTATGCGATATTCTATTATAATAAATCCATTCACTAATAATTTAAATCCAATGGCTATTATGAGTGATTGCATAAAGGTTAAAATTAAAGGGTGAATGTAAGACATGTAAATATGGTTGCTTTTAAACTTAACCAAACTTCTCCAACATAAAAATATCATGATAAATTTAATAATATGCATATCTAAACTGTCAATAGATGTTGATATAACATAATAGGTCTACAAAATTTATTGAAAAAAGATAAACCGTAAGATATGATTGAACTAATTTAATCACCATACAAAAGTAATGAACCAAAATTGATGTAGGTTAATGCATAAATCATATATTACAAAGGTATTATATACAAAATTAATACATATTGATTAATTGATAGCCTTTTGATTGAATAAAGAAAGAATATTGAACAAAACAAAAATAGAGACGAATTGATCAATTAGTTATTATATTGATTTCAAAAAAAGTCAATCTTTACTTGAATATGGTAACGCAGTGGCAAAAAGATGAATTGATCAATTAGTTTGTACATTGATTTCAGAAAAAAAATCAATCTTTACTTGAATATGGTAACAAAGAAAGAATATTGAACAAAATGAAAATAGAGATGAATTGATCAATTAGTTATTATATTAATTGAAAAAAAGTCAATCTTTACCTGAATATGGTAACGTAGTGGCAAAGAGATGAATTGATCAATTAGTTAGTATATTGATTTCAGAAAAAAGTCAACCTTTACCTGAATATGGTAACGTAGTGGCAATAATGTCATTGAATAGAGGATGACCATGGTCTAGGATTAACTGTAGATCCAAATATCTTCCACCTTAATGTTTAGTTAACGGAATTTCAAAATATGTAAATTAGAGAAGATTGAAACCCAAATATGAATTGTATTAAAATTAAAATAAGAAAATTAGATCAGATATTAATTATCTAAGGGTTTTGAACAACGGAGTAGTAGAACTTCATCCCTAAATTTACCAAGTAATTTTGTGAGCGTACAAATTAGGAACGAGAAATAGTTTTTGAAGATTGTTTAACTACAAATTCATAGTGAGACAAAGAAATATTAATTATGCATAAGGAGATACAATTCTTCTCTGTAAAAGCGGATAATAAATACGTGATTTGCTTTACAAAGAGAGAAATTAGAATGAATTATGCATCGTGGAAGAAGCCGTTTAGAAGGCGGCGTGATTTGCATTTCAATGGTGTTAATTGCATTCCTAGCCATCCCTCCATTGACCATCCGATGTCTTTTTCATTAACAAATCTTATCCGTTCTTTATGTTTGTTTATCTTTCCCATTAATTTCAAGTTTTTATTATTATATAGATAGATGTGTGTGTGTATTGCAAACTTTCATATCAAGTTACTTCTAATCTTAATCGATCTCGTATTTGAGAAAACTATTGTAGACTCAAAGTTTAAAATTAAATATGAACATTAGATGTCCATTGTTCAACGTTTATTTTTAAAATATGCATGTCTTTGGTTTTATATTTGAAAGATCAACTATTACATTTAATATTACAATTAAATCATAAGTTTTTATATATCGATATTATATAGCGTTGTTTACGGTACACGACATAGAAAGACGTAAAATCTTTCGGCCTTGGTACACGACACGATGAACATGCACTCCCTTTTGAGATGCCACACATTTAGTAGAAATATTTTCTATTATACAATACAAATTAATGAAACATGAGTGCTACAAGTTACATTGTGCTATTTTGTGATTCTATTTTGTATTGCGTGGTTTTCAAATAAATTTTTATAGTTATTTGATATATTTATTGAACTTTAAAAGATTATTGTTAATTATATGACAATTTGTCCAGATATAAAAATATTTAAAAGTAACAATATTGCATCATCATATGAGTAATTATACAAAATATTTAATAGCACACTATTTTTAATAATAGCTATAATACGTGTCACATTTTCTTGGTGTAAATGCAAATTGACGAAATGCCTATAGAGTAATTATGATAAATAATAAAGAAGCAATATTAAAAATTAAATTGATTCGGAAAAAAATTATAAGTACTTCGCTGGGATCTTCAAATGTATGAAGTGATAATAAGTCTCTTGAGATAAGATAATATTTTACACTATAATACAATAAAGCATACAAATTTGTTTTGAGAGTATTGCATAATATTGATTTGGTATTTTAAAATCAATTACCACATGCATTGAAGTTGTATGTAGAATTCGGTAATAAGTTATTTCCTCCATAATGTGCACATAAAGAATGAAAACAATTTGCAAACACAACTATATAGCAAATACTAAGTTTTGTGTCTTCCTGGGATCATGGAAAAATGGAAAAAATAGTTGAAACTATAGAAGACATGCCTTCTTGCATTGTGCAGTATTTGCCTTATTTGGTGTCCCTTTTTATGTGTACTATATCATAGATTCATAGGAACAAAAAAACTAATGTCATGCCATGTCGTGCATTATGGCATGCACCACAACACTTTTACAACTATGATTTTGTGCACGCACGCGCGTACACACACATAAAGAAAGAGGGAGATAACAATCCAATTTTTTTGTAAAGATAATTTAACTATGTAACAATATATCCTCAAAGTTTGGATTCATTTTAAAGTGTGAAACTCAAAAAAAAAACATTGAAATGTAGCGTAAGGGGTGTACCATAAGAGGTCTAACCGATTCCATATTTTTTTTCTGAAAATTTAACCGATCGCGCACACACATACGCACACATGCATACATATATACATACACACACTCCTACATAAATATATATAGGAATGTCCAATGACACCTCAATTTTGGAGCATCCTTATCATATCTTGAGCTACAATATTCCAAATGCTATAAAATTTTGTATGCGTTCAATCTACATATAAAGGATTATCTCTAAAATTTGGGCTCATTTCGATACTTGTGACCTTTTCAAAATCATAATTCAATTATTCAGCGTTCATTTACTTTAATCATTAAATTTAAACATCAAATATATTACGCTATATATATATTGAAATGAGCACAAATTTTGTAGATATGATCCTCTATATGTCGATTGAATATTTATGAAATTTTGTAGCATTTGGATAATGTTGCTGAAAATATGATAGAGGCAAATCAAGTGCGCCATTAAACCTTCCTCACAC
Organism: Allium fistulosum; assembly: GCA_030737815.1. Lineage (NCBI taxonomy): Eukaryota > Viridiplantae > Streptophyta > Magnoliopsida > Asparagales > Amaryllidaceae > Allium > Allium fistulosum. The sequence continues at coordinate 781,095,283 of CM060907.1, forward strand.
ACGCACATATACACACATATTATTTTTAGAAGAAGATCAAACTTATTATCTAATGAGCAAAGCAAATCTTGAATTTAGCTTTCTATAAAAAATATGTTGAATTTTTTGAACTGAATGTAATTGGGGAAAAAATGATATAAACATTATTAAATTTTGATCCAAAAGCATGGAAAGTTAAGAAAGCGTTGAATTTATTTGCAAAATTGTTGACTTTTTTGTGAAATATATTAATGTTGAATTTGTTGGCAAAATATACATTTTCCAATAATATCTTCAAACAGAGAAAGTTTTTCGTTTTTATGCAGTCGAACCCTCTAGTCTGTTTGACTGTATAGTAATGAACTGTATTATTTTCTTGCTAATGCAGTTACATAGGCCTGTAAACGGTCGGATACAGATTCAGATAGTGCTATGCCCGTTTTGGATAACTTTATTCGAAATCATTTTCGGATATCTGTGTCCACAGATGGGGACGAATATCATATATTCTTGATTAATTCACAACTAATAAATCTAAACAATTAAATAGAAAATGTTGATTCATTATAAATTTATTTCAGTACTAAAAATATAAAAAATAATAAATTTGCTAAAAAAATAATTTTAAGCAGCAAATATTGATTTTTATTCACATATTAATATTTTTACCTAAATAAAATAGTAAATGACAATCATTTTATATACTAAAATACACGTAAAGTAACTATAAACTTTATTAAAACGGACGGATAATAATCGGATGTGGATATGGCCATATCCACATCCCTTTCCATTTTTCGGATATCGGATAACTTTTCATATTTCGGATATGGATATGGATGGATTTTGGATTTTTCGGGTATTCATTGACAGCCCTACATTTACATGGTCTGATAATTTATAGTATCATACATATGTTTTATTTTTTATTAATTATATTTCAAATTATTATTATGACAATTACATGTTACATTACTTTGTAGCAATATGCACGAGTAATTGTGCTTTCATTACGGTTAACTTTTTCTTCCCCTTCATTCTTTTAATCAGCAGCTGTTATTTCGCAGTTATCATGAGAAGTGGTGGCTGGTATTACAAGGATAGATTAGGTCAAACAAGAGGACCTCTTGAGCTAATAACACTAAAAACAGCTTGGGCTGGTGGAATAATTGATACTAACACTTTCATTTGGGGTGAAGACATGGATGAATGGGCACCTATTGGAATGGTTTATGGTCTCCAGAAAGCAATTGCTACTTGGGAAGGTTGATTGATTTGTATTCTTTTCTTAGTCTGTGTGTGTACAGCATGAAAGATTATGTTTCCAATATTTTTAAGTTCAATATTTAGGCCATATGGTTCATGCCCTCTTTGAGTTATTACATTTCAGTTTGAGAGCACCCTTAGTGGTAGATTGTTAATATGATATTTAAGGACTATAACAGCTTAGCGAAATATCTACTTGTTACCAGTTGCATATTTTTAAATCACTCATCAATTTGTATCTGTGAAGCTCGCTCAGGCATATGCCCTAAAACCCCTTTACAATGTAGCCTCCCAAGGAATCTGAAACTTCTACAGAGTTAAATGTTCTAATTTTTAATCGATTAAAACATCGACTATTCTATACAAAAGATATTGTGCACTTCTTGTTATGGCAGAACTATCTTTTGTGCTATCGGCAAAGACAGTTCTATTAATTTCAATACTATAATTTAACACAGCTAATTTAATTTTGCAGTCAGACTCGGTGCAGCTGCTACTGCAGGCCTTCACAAACTGCAGAAAGGCATAGCGCCATGGACTCCATTAAAAGGGCTTGAGAAAAAAACATACCAGCAATTACAAGAAGAAGCTATTGAGAGCAAAAAACGTGACATGGCAGTGCTTGCTGCAAATGGAGGTATTTGGCCAGGTGTAAGAACGCCTAGCCACGCTCTATTTCTATGGGCTAGCGGTTCTGAACTTACTACAATTATGGAGCAAGATCACATGCCAAATAAGTATATCTCCAAAGAGCTAAGGTAGTTTCTTTTGCTTATTTTTAAACCATAATATTTCCCTCTTCAACCTGTTGAAAATCTAAACCTTACTTGTTGATCTCTTACATATGTATCAATTTTTCTCATGTCCTTGCAAAATTTAACGAGTTACACATCTTCAGTTTGTTAATGTGTCACACACACTCACACACACACACACACACGTGCGCACACACTCCTGTTTTGTCATATTACTGCTTGGTAGCATGTTTTCTAGATTTTTAAAGGTTTACACTGGGCCTATTGTCTGATGTCCTATGAAAAATGCATATTTCTAGTAGGTTGCATCAATGTTCAGTAGAGGTTGCTAGCACATAGATACTATTCAAATCATTCCAAGACATAATAATATTTGTTTGCATATTATAGGTACCGACTTGCAAAAATAATTCCAGGTCTGAGGCCATGGGAGGTTCTCAGTGTAGAACAAGCCATGGATCAAATAACATATAATGGTGAGTGGTATAGAGAGCCATTAGGCTCTTACACGACTGGCCCTCCTTATATTAGAGATTGGAATAGGGAAGTTAAGGTAAAGTTCTACTGTCTATCCTGATATATTTCATTACAGCAACTTGCTAGTTTGTTTAATATATATAATATATCGTCTTTATCATCCTTAGCTCTTTAATAATTACTCTAGTTGCAAACTAGTATACTAATTTCTTTTGTTTGCTTTTATCGTATTTTTCTTGATAGCATTATGCTTTAAAAGAAGCATATATTCGAAACTTGTGAAGATTCACACCAAACATGTGTATAATGATTATGTAGTATGCGGCTTGGTCCTAATTCTTTTCATATCCTAATTAGTGTATCAAAATCGAGTTTTATATTTCACCACCGAATTACCCTGAGATAATCATGGGTCTGATGATTTCTACCTGTTATATTCATCATGAAGAAAGTAATTAGTTGAACGATGAAACAATGTTTTTTTTTTCAATGCAGAGGATGTATAGAATTTTCCACAACTTGAGTTATAGAGTATATGACAAGTTAGAGAGGACAATTCCTGGTTTTAATAAAGTGATGGAGAAAGTGAGAGCAGATACAGAAGAAAAAACTGCAAGACGGAAGGAAATGAGAGCTGCTCAGAAAAGAGCCGATGCTGAGGCTGCTATTTCTGGTCGGAGAGTCTCACCTGATCCGTAGTAAACGGTATTGATGTATTCTCGTTTTAATTTACATTTTTTTTGGGTTTTAATTCATTCGGTTTCATTTATTTTCCACTACTAGTTGGGTATGTATATTTCCACTGGGAAATATATTTTCCTTCAGACCTCTGACCATATCACACAATATATGAGTTCAAGTATAATTACTATTTGTTTAAGAGGTTTCTAATGCCCTATACATTAATTAAGCATGCAACCTTGCACTATTTAGTGCAAATTAATAGATAAAGATGTTTCCTTAAAGTGCATTGTTAGCAGAAGTTCACATTTCATTTATCGCATGAAATTTTAAAGCATCTTTTTAACCCAAAAAAGATCATCATAAAAATTCAGGTTTAAAAAATATGTCAAAAATAGATAGATTATTTGTTAATTTTAAATGAAAAAAAAATCAAAAAATGGCAAAATTATTACAAATGACCCTTTTATAGAATATTCGCAATTATATAAATATTAGTGAACCTAGAGAAACCATTGAAGTGTACCTTTGATAACTTATTTAATCATCTTTGCAATACCTAGATATAGAAAATTAATATTTGAAATTTTTATGAAAACATATTTTGTTATATCCGTACTTTATGACTAACACCCATCTATCAAATCATAGCCGTTTTTAATATTATATATGTGTATGCATCTATGTGAGCGTACATATAAGAATATTTCTTCTTGAGAACGTGTTAAATTTATTTGGTCCCCAATACAAACTAACAAAAAGGAACAAAGAACTACACCGATAATGTATAAAGCCAAATACAAACAAACCAACTAACGTTGCTCTTGCAACACCCTAATTTTTTGGTTTGATTCACTCGCGTGCAACGTTTCTGACATTTCCTAGCATTAGCCATGTGATCGCCTTTCCAAGGAACGTCACTACTTATAAAAGAATCTGATGACTTTAAGTGCATTATGCTTTTCATCATTTCTACCATTTTGTGAACGTCATCGTTTAACAAATTCTGTGTGTGTCTTCTGGCAAAGCAAGCAACAACACGAGCAGTGGTAGAACGTCGAACTCAAAGGGTGTTAATCAGTTTCAGCTTGAATATCTTCGTCGGTTGTGAGGGGTTGGAAGGTCGATTAGCCAGAGGATCATTCTAACTGGAAGGTAGGGGCTCCTCTCAAATACTCCTAGAAATGAGATTTAATCCAGCAGTTTGTAACTTAGGGCACATCATTCTAAATCTCAGGAATGGGCATATCAATATGAGTGGAGATTACGATATGTCCACCAGTGATCGCAATTTTTGAAAATTATCCCTAAATAATCCATATCGGGTATGGTGCATATTTCCATTTCATTATCATATTACCGATGTCCTGGAAATAATTAAAAAAAGTGTTTTAGTTGGTATTTTAATATTTATGGAAAAGATGTGAAATACCTCGACTATCCCACCATTCGTCGTTGCTGACAACGGTGTTGCCACATCCCAACTTGCTTCAATTTTGTTTCTTAGCTTCTCTCATTTTACAAAATTTTCTTGATTAGTATCGTGCTTATTCTTCATTTGCTGTGCATCCAACACTTGATCAAGGTCTATCAACGAGTATCCAAAAAAATCTGAAATCCGTCCGCATTCGTATCGTAAAATATGAAAAATATATGATATTTGAAAACCGAAAGTAGATATCCGAAAAACAATTCGGATACATATGCAGATATGAACATATTTGTATCAGGAAAATACCCATCCGATGTGAACTTAATTTTTTATTTCTAAAAGGTACATAGTTTAGATGAGTAAATTAAAGATCTACGTAAAAATTGTATTTTTACTAAAGTTTTATTGTTTCTAAATTCGAATCAATCCAACTCTTTTTAGGAAATGTATTTAACATTTAGTAAATTAAAATTGTTGGTCCCTTGAGATTCAATGTTTTCAAGTAGGTTTCGAGAAAATTCATTCAACATTAACGAGTTAGTATTAAATGGTTTTGACCATTCAGTGTTTTCTATTTTAACTTTAAATATATAAATTATTATTTTTGTCCATTTTATAAAAAAGAGTTTAATTTAGATTTAAATAAAGGTATAATTTTTTATCCTTTTATGATTTATTTTAATGATATGTGGTTACAAGACTTTAATTTTAATCGAAAAATGCAATTTCAAAAGTAAGAACAACTTTTTAAAACAAAAATGCAGTTCTAAAATGAAAAATCTAATTTTTTATTGAAAATCGTAATTTTAAATTAAGAAAATGTAAATTATAAATTAATATTTTAATTTTCACATACAAATACTTTCGAATATCCAAAACTTCGCATTTTTCATTTTTCGAATAATGTTTTTGGACATTTTCAGATATTCGGAAACATCCGCATTTTAATTTTTGGATACAAATATTTTTCGAAAAATATCCGCGGGTGCGGATACGGATATGCACTTTCAGATATATAGATTCAGATGTGGATCTATATTTTCGGATATGGATGCGGATATAGTAGTATCCGTATCCATTTGCATCCTTGACAATGCTAACTTGATTGGCCTTTTTGTGATAGTTAAATTTCTCCGTAATTCGTGCATATATTCCAGTCTTGCTCCTTTTCTTGAGTGTTTGAAAATTATCCTGTCGAAATTTTAGCGAATAAGGTTGACAACTTAAGAGTCCCAGTCAAATTTAGGTTTTTTTACTTGTTCTTTCTTCAAGCTAATTCCTCGTCGGAAGTCTTGCAGAATTAGTTAAAAATGGTTAAAGTAGAGTATAAGAAAAAATGAAGATGCATGGTAAAAATTTATAATAGAAACAGTAAGCTTAAATTTTACGTTCGACATATGGGGTTTACGTCGAACATAAAATTTATGTCCAGTTTTCCCAGTTTCTATTTGTAGTGGTGAAACACTCTCTTCCCTTATTCTTTAACTGTTTGTTGACTGGATAATGTGCAAATGGTTGGGTTTTGATCAGAGTACTAGTGAATTCTAAAATTACGAAGAATCAGTCCAAAATATATTACAATGTGAATTTAACTACATATGAACCACGTGATCACCAATGCTTATTTAGCCCGACCACAAAATGTTTCATTATATTTAAAACATAAGAAGATAGGAGAAATTGCAATAAATAAAGGAGACATGAGATTTATAGTGGTATATCCAATTTGGAGCAAAGTTGTTTAAGTGCTTACAAGAGGTTTGATCACAAAAAGAAAAAAGAAAAAGAAAACGAAAAGATAAAACAAGGGAAAATACGTTCAGTTAAAAAGATCGCGAGTTGTATTGGATATTAGATGCATATACCAATTGGTTCTAATCTGAACTCAACCATTGTGTTTTATGTTGTTTGTGTCAAAGACAACTAGTTAAGGTGGGAAGACATAGAAAGAGTGGATCTGAAGGTCTTGGATTTGACTTCCTCGGACCTCAAAATGTTTACCAAGCAGAATTTGATATTTTGGATGTTTATTGGGCAAAACTTGGATTTATGTTAGATCATGTCCCTAAAAACATATTTATTTATGTTTATGTATTTTGTTTATTAAGATCTGATATAATTTGTGGATGTGGATCACATGTGAAACAACGAGAGGTCCAAAACCTGGTCAACACAGCCTATACGTGATATGTTTCCTTTTCAATACTGAATATTAATTTCAGCTCCCTATTTGTTATTTTAAATGTAAAGCGGGTCCCTCTCTATAATTACTTATAAATTAGGTATCTGCTCCTTTAACATCACATCTGACAAATTCCACCAAACGCCAACTAATTTAATTTAAATATTCAAATATGATAACTTTTTATAGATTAATCGGATTTAAGAATCGTTTTCATCATTAAATCACAAATTCAATAAACTTTATGATAATATCCATTGTTGATACCTAAAAATAGATTTTTGGAAATAATACTTTTACATAGCAGTTTTGATTGCACTTATGTAATGCAGTTATTTGTATTACTACTTTGTGTAACTGCATTTATACGACTGCCTTTATTTTGGATGACATATCTTATATACAGTTGATTTAACTACATTAAGATAATGCAGTTCTTATCTTTAACCCGATTGAAAGAAATTTGTTATTGAATTATGCAGTAACGATTGCATTTGAATATTTTAACTGCATTTGTATGACGCAGTAATAATTATGGTTGCATTTGATAATTTTATTCAATGTGAATGCATTTTATAATTTAACTGCGTTAAGAAAATGCAGTTATATTTAAATGCTTTAATAATGTAAGTATATTTCAACAGCGTATTTTAAATTAACTTAACTGCATTTACGTGATACAGTAATAATTTTGGCTTACATTTGATAATCTTATTCAATTTTAATATAGTTATAATTTAACCGCATTAAGAAAATGCAGTTAAATTTAATGCTTTAAGAAAATGCAATTACAATTTAGTAGCATTTTTTGAATTAACTTAACTATATTTATGTGATGCAGTAATATTTTTGCTGCATTTGATAATTTAAATAATTTTATTGTACTTTATAAATTAATTGCATCAGAAAATACAGTTATATTTAAATGCTTTAAGAAAATGCAATTATATTTTAACAACATATTTTGATTTAATTTAACCGTGTTTATGTATTATAGTAATAATTTTGGCTGCATTCGATAAATTTATTTAATTTTAATACTGTTATAATTTAACCGTATTAAGAAAATACAGTTAAATTTAAATGCTTTAAGAAAATGCAATTGCAATTTAACAATATTTTTTGAGTTAAGTAACTTAAGTTAACTACATTCATGTAATGCAGTTACAATTTTGACTGCATTTGATAGTTTTATATAATTTTAACGCACTTTATAATTTAACCGCATTAAGAAAATGTAGTTATAATTTTAACTATATATTTATTATTTTTGAATCTAAAGACTTGAATATGCAATTATAGTTGCATTAGTTTAGTGTACGTTATTTATGTGGAAAAATTGCAAATTTTTTTGTAAAAATTCAACAATTAGATATTTACATATGCATAACAGACATCATTTAAAAAATCATAAAACTTGTGATTTAATGGTGAAAACAGTTCGTTGGTGCGATATTTCTACAAAAACTTATTGCACTTCAAATATTGGAATCAAAACAAGGTGTGAAATATTAATAAGGGTGTGAGAATATCAGCTGGTTGAAATGAGAAAAATCGGCCAAGGACCTAATTTACATAAAATGATAAAGGAGAATATTTTGTATATTAAAATTACTTGTAGGGACTTGACGTAAATATCAATGTTCTGTCATCAATGTTCTGTCGCCGGCAACGTTGTGCCTTTTTAATTTTTGTTTTGTTTTTGAATATGGTTATTTATGCCAACAAGTGACAATCTCGGAGATCGAACTCGTGACCTGTATCTCACAGTTTGAACTGCCTACCACGAGCCAACACTGTTGGCTGTGCCTTTCTAATTTGTTGAGTTTTCTTCATCTCTCTTTTTCAGTCATTTCAATGTCTAAAATGAATTTTGTCCACAAACTATCTTCCTTTGATATTCATTACCATCTTCTGTACTGGGTTCGGTTCTTTGTCTACTAAATATCTGTTTGCACATACTTATTTTAATTTTAATTTTCATTAACAACCGGATCATTGACAAAATCCTTTAAGATCTACAAATTAATGTCAACTATTATGTAAACATAACAATTGTCAATACTTCCAAACTAAAGGCAAGAAAATACCCAATCCTACAGGATCAAAATGTTAGAAAATAAGGCTAGCAAGAATCCTATAACCTTCTATCCCAGCAGGGCCGGTTCTAGGAGTTTTGATACCTAAAGCCAACTGCAAAACAAAGACCCTTGTACAAAAACTAATGTTATTACCGTTAATCAAATCATCAAAATAATTTATGTGGTGTATAAATAATGAGAAGAGCAACAAAAGGAAATAATTTTATTTGTAATAATAACAATTTATACAGCAAAATTAATATTATTCGCTTATGAACATTTTTCTAGTCTTTTGACTTGCAAAACTACTAATAATATTTTCATATTAAACCTCATTGACTAACCATTAATTATTTTTTACATTAACTAACCATTAAAAAAATCCATTAACCATTACCAAAGATCCAAATCAATCCTTATTATACAATTATTCCAAATAACAAATTAACTTCAAACTAAAACACACAAAATTTTCAATTGAACAGAAGTTTAATTTGAAATTGTGCAAGTACCATACAGTCTATCTAGTTAATTTAAATAGTAATTTGATTTGTGCCCAGTAATTCAATTTGAAATTATACTAATAATGAACTAATTCACAGGAAATTGCGGCATAACATTTCCTGTAATTAAATTTGCACGGTAGTTCAAAGTAATTCGATTATATCTACACAATTGCATAGTAATTCAATTTAACTTGGCTGTTGCAAAGTAATTCATAGGAAACTTTATTCTAGTTAATTTAACTTGCTCAGCAATAAGATTTATGCAACAGTCGAGTTCAAGAATCAACAAGACAGTAAGCCCCCAACAATTCAATTGCTAATACCAATCCAACAAATTAATTTGATTGCGAAATCAAAACCAAAACCAAAAACCCCTAATTTAGTACCTTTCGCCGTCTGAATCAGTGATTATTCAGAACCTTCAATCAAACGCTATGCTAGAGTCGTCGCTCTATGCTATGTTGTGCGCCTTTCAATCTGTGCTATGCTGGAGTTGTTGATCGAACTTCGAAGCTTGGAGTCGCCACCAGCCCTAGAGTTGGAGTCGCCTGATTTGGAGACTGCCCTATTTGGATGCGCGATTTGGATTCGAGCGCAATTTTATTCTCTGGCCTGCGTATGATTTCTGATATATAATGGTGCCCCAGAATTTGCGTGGCCCAAAGCGATTGCTTCTCCCGCTTTGCCCAAAAGCCGGCCCTGTATCCCAGCTTGCTTTATCATTTTCTAAACAAACCAACACCTGTAAGATCATAAGTTCTCCTTTGAGCCAGACGGTGGCTGCTGCTGCTGCTGCTGTTATTGTTATCGTTATTTATTAATAATGTACGGACCTCTAGAACCAACTAAAAATAGAAGTATTCTACTTGATACGGTGATCATTGGTAGGCTAATGTTATCAACATGCATTGCTAAGTAATAATTAATTTTTTTTGGTACAGGTTATCATTACACATGTACAATGCAAGCGAAATATTGATGGTGGGCTGTGATTTGGGCTTGGCTTTTTTGGACTTTAGTGTATGATGCATCACCGAGGGGAGGGGCTCCAAGAAAATTTGTAGCTATCAATTTGTAGGCAGAGTACCTCCAACCGAACCATCAATCTGTTTCCTTCAAACTAATTAAATTTTATGTGATAACCCAATTGGGTTTTAATATAAACTGAAAGAAAATAACCCAATCAGGTAATAATAATGTTGTGGGTGGAATGTCTATTTGCAAATTTATGTTATAATTTATTCAATTTGAGTTGATGTGTCAAGCATGTTGAACTAAGATGGATAAGTTCTGTAACACAAATAAATACAAGCAGCTGTACAAATTAGAAATTGGGGGAAGTTATGGTTATTTATTACCTTGAGCGTAAGTTTAGGTTAAGTAAATGTTGAGTATTTTAGCAAAGCAGGTAGAAATACATCGATGCAATTGGTGCTGTAAAATTTACTTTCTTCTCCTTTAAAATAAGAATGCTCGTACGATTTGTGCTAGGTTGATCTTTTGATGGGATCATATTTTGTAATAGGCTGATTCTTGACCGGCGTTTGTCTCTTGATTGCCGTGTTAAATAGCATGAAACGGCATATGCATCATTAGTCGCTCAAGGGAACTGTGTATCCATTGACGTCCCATTTATGTATGCTTCAGAAATGTGCTCCATGGATCCTTATATGATCAGTGGCTATGTCATAATCCCATTTAAGATCTCCCATTTAATCTTAAACTATCTAGTTTAGTTCAGTCACATGCTTGTGGTGTTACGTATATGATTTTCACCTCAGCCGTACACAGTGTTGATCAATACATGAAACTCCACAAGACTTCTTTGTTTCATGGTGCAACATTCCTTTTCATCCACGAACTATGATTTCAACATTTTCCATACTCCATATCCCCACGCATTCATCTTCTTCATATGGTAATAACACAATAAAACGTTGGACAAACAGGAAATTGCCACTTATATCAGATTTAAACTGCCTTAAGAACCAGATTGTTCCCCCTTTTAATTTTTTCTGTGGGGATTAGAATTTAGGACCTTTTCTTTTGCCAGTTTGCTATACTGAAGAATTTTTTTCCGGATAATTCTATCTAAAGACGTAAAGTTGCTGAGTAATTTCCTACAAAATTGAAAAAACCATTACACCTACGTTTTTGTTGAGTATATCCATCTTATTGTTAAAATTTTCTTTTTATACACTTAGCTAGTAAAAACCGATGCTTAAAGTAAATTTCATTGTGCGAAAAACTCACTCCACCTGTGAGAATAGTTTTAATCCAAACATACCACTTGCACGATTGTTCTAAATATCTCGCATTTCTACTGTATGATATTCCACTTAATCACCCCGTTGATCTTCTATGAACTTTGCATTTTCAAATTTAAAAAAAATTAAAACAGCATAAAATTCATGTTTTATCTTTTTTGATCTCATTAGATTGTATTACCATCATCATAATTGATCGGTTGAAGCATAAGATTTGGAAATTAGCTAAAATTATATTATTAGGATTTATTGGATAAGAGGAATAGAAGAAGGAAAATAGAATGAATGGTAAAAATATGGATGAATGACACGAGCAATTTTATCCTGAATTTTCTTTAAATTCTTAGAGGGCTACTTAGCACCTTCAAGTGTTTAAATAGAATTAGCCTTCTTATTTTTGTGGGTAGTATGGGTTTGAATGTACATTTGTGGCGAACAAGATGACATGATCATCGTAGTAAGTTTATTCTGCGTTTGAGTCAAGCGATATCTAGATGGATTTGGACTATGAGACGATCGAGGAATGAGTCGGAAAGCTTGGTTGATATAAAGAGTGGAAGACACAAGAGAAATGACTAAGTAAGGGAAAGGTCAAATGGATCGATATTGACCAATATAGATCAGCACGACCACATGAAGAGGTGATGTACTTAATCAAGATAAAAGCCAACGCATGAAGATATAAAGAACAGAAGGCAAGTCCGAAGTTATGAAATGGATCGGCACCGATCCATATGGATCGGCACCGATCCATAGTGGTTCTTGAGTGGACCCACTTCTACAAAGTTAAACATATATACTTGGTGATAGAGGAATGAAAGAAAAGTCAAAGAGGATAGATCGATGCTGATCGGTACCGGACCATTTTGATTGTGAGATTCTTGTGTTTTGATCGATTCTCAATGTCGAAACTTTGGATTCAAACGAACTTCAACAGTTTTGATGGTCAATTTCTTCTATAAATATCAAGCCTAACGCAACTAAGAATTGATCTTCTGATTTCATACTTATTTTTGCATAGATACTTCGTCTAATTTATATCCGATCTGAATCATAAGATAATTGTAATCTGATTGTAATTGCAAAAGTAACCAGTAGTAAGATTGATAGTGGATGTAGGCTTACGGTTCGAGCCGAACCACTTTAAAAATTGTGTTCTCTCTTTCTTTTGATTCTTAGCATTTTAGTTTTCGTTTTTACTTGATTGTGGTGTTTGTCCATTTTCGATGCAAACATTTTTTGTGAGAAGGATCATTCTTAAGTTCATATCTTTTCTTTCACTTTGGATTTAAAGAAGTATAAAAGTTAGATCTAAGATTTCATTGACGTAGATTTGTTGGTTACTTGGATTTAGAGGAGTTTATTATTAGGTCTACGAAGAAATGGTTCTTAGGAAGGAGAAACCCACTACATTTAGAGTTGTCATTGAAGGAGATAATGAGAGCTCTCAACATGGGGAAGAAACAAACCAACCAACTTATGCGAAGGCTTTGAGTGCACCAGAGCAGGTAACAAAGGAAGAGTTGGATCGAATAACGGTGGAAATGAATAACATAATGGAGAACCAAATGTCCATCATGGAGGAAATGAAGAAGAGTTTTGCTATGGTGCCCCAACTACCTTAAAAGCGTAGGAAGAGTCAGAGATTCATCATCTTTAGATTCCGATGAGGAAAGTTCATCTTTGTTAGAGCATAATCGAAGGGATGACAAGCAAAGGATGCGAAAGAGGGATACAAGGGCGTCAAAAAGACAAGTTTTGGAAGTCGGACTTGTTGTTCCACGACCATCATCGATCTGTACCGAATGGTCTAAACGGATTGGTTGGCGGTGATGGACGAGCTACTGGACCATAGGCTGGAAGTGTTCCGACTAACGCTACAGAGCCAACTAAAAGGGAAAGGAGTCCAACAAGGCACCAAAGAAGGTCAGGAAGAGTGGTTACGTCACAGAACCAACTGAAAGCATTTATCGAGCCAAACATTCATGGACGTTCATGACGATCGTCGTCCAATCGACTAAGGCAGTGAATAATATTTTGTTGGTATGATTAAGATATTGATGAGGCAGAATCATCAGAGATGTGATGATGAGTGAATTCACCGGTGAGTAGAACTCCATTTATTGAAGAGATTCTAGAAGTTACATATCCGAAAAAATTTGTGATGCCAACCATACCGAGCTATAACGGCATGACTGACCCTAAACAACATCTATTGAAGTAAAAATGACACATGGATAGTGTTCGTGCAATTGATAGTGTTCGGTTGTATTGTCCATACCATCATTTGATCAATTAGTAAAGCAATATATGGAGCAGCTCCAGGTGCATACAATGCAGCCGAAGGATGTTATGTCATTGTCTAATGTGCATCAGAGGTCTAGAGTGACCTTGAACAGCTTTCGCAAATGGTTTAATGCTGCAGTTATAGAGGGAAGCAACACCAAAGAAGAGATAGTGTTGATGACATTAATGAATGAGGTTCACCTAAATATCAATTTTGGTAGATGGCTCAAGAGAAAGGAACACCTACTTTGAAAGTGTTTCATCGTAAAACATCTCAATTTCTACGCTTGGAAGAGGCGGATTTAGCTGTAGGGTTAAGTACTGACAATTAGGAAGGACCGAGTAGTGTGATCCAAAGCAACGCTGCTGTCAAAAAGAGTGGTGATAGTGCTGGAAACATTGCAGTGAATGTTGGGAACAATAATGGTCAAAGGAAGTACCAAAATGCTGGTGGTAAGAAACAAGGCATCAAGAAGCATACGAGGTATACCCGAACGAGAGACTATATTAAGTTGATAGACTCCGTTAAGAATATCTACCTTGCTATGCAAGGTATAGGGCGTTATAAGAAGCTATCCCAAAGGAGGCAACTGAAGAACTAAGATGCTCTAGAAAGTATTATCACTTCCATGAGATACATGGGCACAATACAAATGATTGTAGGCATCCGAGCTGTCATCGATAATTTGATCTGAAAGAATAAATTGATGTAGGATGTCAGAAATCCACAGGCTGATGGGAAAGCTAACAATCAAACCTAAGGGCAGTCTGCCCAAAGGAATCTAGTTGGATCCAGTGGAGATGGATGAAGTCAACCAACAAGGGGTATCGTGATATATACAATTTCAGGAGATTCGCATTCTGTGGAAAATAGTTGGAATGAAATGGAGCGCTATGACAACTTGTTGAACATGTGCCTCAAGAGACGTTTTATGCCATAGAGGAAGTGCTCTCGCAAAACAACAAAGAACTATTAATGATGATATTGTGTTTTGGAACAAAGATGCTGATGGGGTTGGCATGCCGACGCTTGATCCGATGGTGATTATAGTCCTGATTGGGTTGATAATAGTGCACCGAGCCCTTATTGATTACAAGAGCTCAGTGAATATTTTATTCAAACAAACCTTTGATAAGATGCGCTTTGATGAGAAGGATTTGAAGATATGTAAGTTCCACATCCAACGATGTTCCTGAGAGGAAAAATAGCCGGTAGGGTGCATCAAATTGCCAGTTGAGTTGGGACAAAAAGACCACACGGTTGTGCGAGTACAGATGCTCGTTGTGGTTGCTGGATATTCAACCTACGATGCTTTCTTGGGCCGACGACCCTTGCCAGTTTTTGAATTGTACTTAGTTCTTGGCATCCGATGATGAAGATTCCTACCGGGAATGTAGTAGGGGAAATACAAGATTACCAGTGCACATGTCAAGAGTGCTACATTGCGAAGCTCAGGGAGGCAAAGCTATGAGAGAAGTGGAAGAATGTAGAGGAGCCTCTCTTTATCAAATACTTGGAGGCATAACAACTACCACCCAAGCCCTGGCTCGAGTCCAACAGCAAATTTTACAAACCCATGGACCCACTAAAAGAGTCCAAAAAGTGAGTGCGGCACCAGTAGAGCCGTTGATCGATATTATAATTGATGATAACGATCCTTTGAGGGTTCTCAAGATCGGGTCTCAGCACGACCTGAAGATAAAAAAGGAGTTGGTAGGGTTTCTCCGATATGTGTGGGATTTCGTTGGAGATAACGTGTCACACATTGAATGTGAACCCAAGTTACCCTCCTATGAAGCAAAAGAGGTGCGGTATGGAATCAAAGTGATTTGCTATGTTGAAGGAAGGAGCGGATAAGCAGAAGGCAATAGCTTTATCCATGATTCACTGTACCCGGAGTGAGTACCAAATCCAGTATTTAGTTAAGAAGGCAAACGAAAAGTGATGGACATGCATTGACTATTCCAACTTGAATAAAGCACGTCCGAAGGACTGCTTCCCCTTACTGAGGATTGACCAGCTTGTAGATAGAGTAGTCGAACATGAACTGCTATCTTTTATGGATGCATACTCCAACTATAATTAGATAGAGATGCACATCCCAGATCAAGAGTATACGAATTATTTCATATATTTTGGACTATATTGCTAAAAGTCATGTCATTCGTTCCGAAGAATGTTGAATGTTTAAAGATCAGATTGGACAGACAATGGAAGTCTATGTGGATGATATGCTCGTGAAGTCACGACAATCGACATATCCCATGAGTGACCTATTGGAGATGTTCAACGTGCTTTGAAAATGTGGAATTAAATTGAATCCACCGAAGTGTTCTTTCGAAGTCACATAAGACAGGTACTTAGGGTTCATTATAAACTTAATCGACATTGAAGCTAATCCTGAATAGACCGAAGCATTAAGATGGGTTATTGCCTTTGAAGACGAGGAGGGAAATGCCGAGCTTGAATAGAAAGGTTGCAGAGTTGAGTCAATTCATCTCAAAAGCGACAGATAAGTGCATATCATTCTTTGATTCTCGAAATAAAGAAAAAGGAAAGTTCTTATGGACGAAGGAATGCCAAAACGCTTTCCAGAATTTGTTGGGCCACATGGAAAGACCACTAATACCATCAAAGCCTTTGGAGAAGGAAAATCCGTACATCTACTTAGCGATGTCTTCTCACGCACTGAATGCAGGCTTAGCACGTGAGGAGTGCAAGATCCAAAGACCTGTGTATTATATCAGCAAACATTTTACTGGAGTGGAAGAGAATTATCCAAAGCCGATGAAACTAGTGTACTGTTTGTTGATAGATGCAAGGAAGTTTAGGCAATACTTTCAAGCTCATGTGATAAAGGTGTTGCCCGATCAACCACTGAGATAAGTGCTACATCGACCTGAGACTTCGGGAATATTGATAAAGTGGAACCTCGAGTTGAGCTTGTATGATATACCATAACATCCTAAGAGGGCGATTCGAGGACAAACATTGGTAGATTTCATTGTTGAGTTCACCATCCAGGACGATGAAGTGGAAGAAGAGTTGGTCCAGTTTTCTCAATGGAAATTGTATGTTGACGGAGCCTTCGATGACATGCTTCTGAAGTAGCAGTGGTGCTTGTAACCCCGAAAAGGCGGAGGATATCTATTTTTTATATTGGAAGTGAATAGGAACGCCAATTGGTTTTAGAAGCAGACCCTTGTATGATAGATTGGAAAGACTTATCATCACCTGTTGGAGTCCCTCTGTTGATGCTGTTAGGGAATAAATCATGTCCATCCCAGTTTAGGCTAAGTTTATAGCTTCCCTTCATTCCACTAGTCCCTTGAGGGACTTGAATGGTTAGCTAGTAATATTGGTGATCTGATTTGCTTTACTAAGAATATTGAGAACAAGGACCATCTTGAGTTTGTCAAAGCTCTTATTGTGATCACCTTAAAGAGGCCTTTGCCTTCGAGATTGTCTATTGCGATTCTTGGGAACATAACCACTCACATTATAGTGTCTTGCTTATAGCAACTCCCGATATACACTCATTATCACTCTTTTGCTCATACTGCATTCTCCTACATTCATGATCCTAATTCGGGTGTTTTGGATTACATCGCCCCTCCGCCCCTAAATACTTGGAAAGGTTCCATTGCAAAAGCCCCATGTCAGCAATGATAGTTCAAAGCCACTGTTATCGCACCAACTGATTCATCAGCTCCTACATCCACTTAGGAACCCCTTGCCCCACTTGACCCTTTTGCTATTGCTAAGCTTTATGCTTTCCTTACCATCACTTTCTCTTCTACCAACTCAGCCTCAGCCAAATCTCCCCTTAATACCTCTATTGGAGTTGTGATCCCTACTCCTCTTGATCGTGCAAGTGTTATGCTCCTATAGTTAACAAGCCCTCTAGTTTGACTCTACATGATCTCGATGATGGAATACAGTGTAGTTCAGTCGACCTTTTTCCATCATAGTATACTTGGTATTTATTGTCCTTTGATGTCTTATTCATGGAATTTTGGGTTTATCGTCATATTATGTTTCGTACGAGTTGTATCTACTTTGGTACCATACAAACACCTGTTTTAATTTTAATAAAGGTGGACAGACCAATTGAAAATCGGTTACCAACCAAAAAAGTGGATTTTTTTTTGAAATTTTCCTTTTACCCCGCTACCAATTCATCTATTCCAACTATTGATGTTTGTGTGATTTGTCAATTATGTGTGCATTATTTATAGGGTTTTAACAAAGTATAATACTCGAAGGTATATAACACATATTTTGACTCGTGTATGCTGGTGCATTTATGAATGTATCTTCCTCTTAATTTAAGCTATATTAGACTTGTAAATCCACAATCTTAAATGCTTATGCATGTCTCATAGCCTTGGGTACTTCATTTTGTTGCCTGTGCAAGTCTTTGTTTCACTCGTAAACACTTGTGTATATTTAATTAATTTGAGTTTATGTATCTTTGTATATTGATTCCATTTGCTCATAAACTACTCACCCGAAAACACTTGATAAACTTATTATTATTGAATTATATATACTTATTATTATCGAATTATATATGGCTAATTCTATTAACATACTAGTTTTTTTTCCTTTCCCACCCCACTAGTTTTTTTTTAAAATAAACGTAGACTAATTTTCCCCTTTAATCATTAATACTGATATGACTTTTGTCTTTTCATATTCTCTTTTTTCCTTCTCTTACTTGTTATAATATTGTAAACATGGATGATAACTTTTTGGAAGAAGATGGTGATTTTGAAGAAAATGATGAAATTGATTCTCAAGTATTTCAAATTCATTTGATTTTCTGGAGTTGAACGTAAGTTTTTTTTAGGTTTTTCCAAGGTATTCTTCAAATGGACTAGGATTTGGTAGCTGCCAAACTTAGGCCTAGCTTGGATTGTTTGTAAACCTAGTGCATAGTACACTCAAATTGCTACTGAACCTAGTATAGTGCAATACACTGCATAATTTTGTTTTATCTTTTTTACCGTATTAAACCTCGACTAACTTTTACCTTTTTAGATTGCATTGTCGAATGAAAAACATGTCAAAGAAATTATCATGGACTATACCAATAGTTTACTACTTATGATGTATGTATTCTTCCTAAGTCATTTAATTTTGGATTAGATTATTATATAATGTATTTTAATACTATTTTAATGATAAATAGATATTTCCTAGTAGAGTGAAAATGAAAAAGTGGATCGATTGCACTGCTAGAAGAGTTGGATTTGTTATAGTTTTTTTTAAAGTCGGATATTAATTGCACAAACGACAATCCAAGAATTTTTTGTGGTTGTGAATGAAGTGGTGTATACAAAGTGTATAAAGGAAAAATAATAATCCTAGATTAATCGAAACAAAAACGTGCAAATTTCCATTTTGTTTAAAGGGTGTTATGCTTTCTACTGCAAACGAGTGGAAATTAGATGTACAATGTGGCATGCACAATCATTATGCACTTTATAGTAGAGGGTCATTCTTTTGTTGGAACATTAACAAAAGAAGAAGAAAATAGCTATTGAGATGTATAAAATTTGGTGATACCAAAAGCTATTTTACACACCTTGAAAAAAAATGATCCATCCAATCGCACGGCAATAAGAACAGTTTACAATGTTTTTTCCAACAAAAAGAATTGATCGAGTTGGACATTCACAAATACAGTACCTTTTAAGCAAATTGAAAGAAAATGGATATTATGAGTGGCACCATAGTACTTTGGATGGTAGTGACATAGTTACTGATATATTTTGGGCTCATCTTATAAGTATAGATTTATTGCGGACATTTTCACATTTGTTTGTCATGGATTTCACTTATATCACAAATAATTATAGAATATCATTATTGAAAATAATTGGTGTCATTTACAAACCATACTTTTTGTATTGCTATAACTTATATTGTATCTGAATGAGAGAATTATTATATTTGAGCTTCAAAGCTTTTTTAATTAGTAATGCTTGATTGCGATGTTAAAATGCCAAGTGTTATCGTTACAGATCGAGAAACATCTTTGATAAATGCCATCAATATTGTTTTTTCTTAAGTGGCTCATACTCTATGTAAGTGGCATATTAAGAAAAATATTCTTACATTTATACAAAGAAATGTCAAAAAATATGAAGAAGATGCAAAAAATAGTTTTTTCCAAGATTGGGCAAATTTATGTTATTTGGGAAACATTGATTTATTTAGCTCGAATTTACAAGATTTACATGTTATAATTTGCTATCTCTTGTGATAGGCTTACTTTACTTGTATATGAGTTGTCCGGATTACCCCTGAGCCACGTTTGTGGAGAGGACCGGATGTGCCTTAGTAGTACCTGTTCTATTTTTTGTATATAGTTTTCATATACAGTATTTTGGAAAGTTCTCCTCATACCAGGCTTTATGTCTGACCCGTGTTTTCTCCTTTTCTATTTATGTCATGACAACTCTTGGGTACTTGATTGAGTATTTTGAGAGTCGGGTGTTTTTGGGGATACACTATCAAAGTAGCATAACTGATGCTTTAGAGGCGAAGATGATAGTCGGATATTTACACTTGAGACTGTAGTAGCACCTGACAAAGGTTTCGTATATGAGACATATTGTATCAGATGTTTTATTTTGACTCTCTGTACTGATATTTATTTATCAGTTATTTGTGCTAGTGTAGTCTCTTATATATTGTTCAAACTATTATGTTTATGTATATTTAGTATATTATATGTTATCATTCAGATGTGAGATTGCGTTGTCCTACCTGCATATTGTGTTTTGTTTTTTCTTTCTTTTCTCGACAAGTCGTCTGTTGTGGTATTCGAAAGTTGGACGTTGATGTAAGATGCCAAATTTTTTGGGTGTTACGAAGGGTGGGTTATTATATTTGGTATCAGAGCCTAGGTTCAACTCTTAGGACCAAATAGACCAGTTTGAGTTGAACAATCTGGTAGAAGGAGATAAGTTGAGAGAGCGTACTTGTATTTTTCTACTATATATAATATTACTTACACCAATTCTCTTATGAACTATGATTTATTTCTATCGCTATTACTAAGGTATTTTCATCAGGCTATCAGGATGAGTAGATGGGATATATGTGTAGTGGTAGTGGGTGTTAAGGGTGGTGTAACGACCAAGAGTACTATCATTTTAACTTGATGCACGAGCTTTTGAGTTGAGCGTAGTCAGTCCATGAAGTGTAACTTGAATTTTCGTCTAAGTAGAATTCGATGGTTGCCCAGTAATGAGCAGAGACAGAGTGGGTGACTTGTTAACAATTTTCGTGGAGTTATTCATGCTTCAATTGTTTTCCTTGTCATTGTAAACCTTAGGCGATGTGAGTAATCCCAAGTACTGAAGAGGAACTTTCTAAGGATTAGTTAGTTCACGTATCAGTTTCCAATCCCTAGTTCGAGCACAAGGTTTTTAGATGATTTGCATCGGTTTGGAAAGGGTTTTCTACTTGATTCTTAAAGGCAAGCACTTGAGTCGGATTCATAAGTTTGCTGGGAGATTTTTGAAGCGCTACTCTGTTCGTGGAGGCGAATCTCGGCAGTCGAACCAATAAACCGGATTGGAGTTTGCACAAGAAGAGTCAGAAGGTCGACCCTAATTTAACAAAGAAATCTTACGAGCAAACGAAGCATTGGAATGGGCATCATGTCATTTTGGATGATTCTCAGTCATTGTAAATTATATGTATAATATAGTTAAAGTTGCTTGGAATGGTTCAGGGAAGGATTTCTCAGCTACTTTTGTGGCAATTCGGATAATCTTCTAAGCAATGAGGTGGTACTTTCCTAGGCGAGCGGTGTAGTGGACTTATTATCCTTATTAACATTGTGTGGTTAAGGTGAATTGAACCCGAGCATACCCAAGCAATCTTAGATATTCCTTTAATGATAATTTAATTAGTAAAATTTTCTTCTTTGAAGAATGAGTTCCATTCGGAAGGAAAGGAAAATTGGGACTTACATTGTTGGATGTATTCGAGAGTTTTGAGACTCGATGATCTAGCATATCAAAGAAGTTTTCCTTTTCATAATGGGAGGTAATAGTCTTTCGTGTATTGTATTCATGAAAGTAGTTACACCACTCAGTTTGTTCATCTTGAATATTGATGTAACACCCATAATTTTGATTAATATTACTCAAAAGATTTAATTAGATAAATTAAATAGAATAATGTGACGTGTAGTAAGATAAAGAGGTTGAGATTTGATAAATAACAAGGTTGAGCCTTAACTAATTAATTGGTAAGAGTGTTTTAGAATTCAAAACATAAAAGAATGTATGAGAGGGGCAAAATAAGAATAGATCTACCTTTCATCCCTTAAGACCTCCCCCTCGCATATCATTCTCATTTTTACTCACACAAGAACAATCAAGGAAAAACGAATGGAGGCCGACCATTAATCAAGCTTATAAGTGGAAAACTAAGGGTAAATCAAAAGGCAAAAACTAAGGAAAACATTCTTTATCAAATCTCAACTCCAACACCCAAATCTATGGTGAATAATAAGTGAAACATCTCTATTGTTTGTATTCGAATTTAGCTATGGATAATACCGAATTATTTTGATAATTTAAGCCATGTTTTGGTTGTATGATCATTGTTTGGACAGAATAATGAATTAGAGAATTTTTATGAAATTATTTGAATGGGTTTTAAGGGTAAAACCTAAGTTTTTAATCTCGAAAGGTTTGATTTTTGGATATATTGAATAAAACATTATTTCAGAGATGAGTTTTAATTTCATAATTTTTCAAGTTAAATTGAATATTTTATGAATTTCCTAAAGTGGAAATAGGGTATATTTCGGGTTTTAATTATTAAAAATAATTAAATATGGTTTTTGGCCTCGAAATTTTTACATGGTAAAGAATGTGATATTTCTAAATTTTTGTGATTTTTTGGGATTTTTCCCATATGATTATAATTTATTATGATTTTTTATGCTAGATAAGCATTTAAATTAATATTTGATTAAGAATATTAATTAATTAAACATGACATATGTTTTGGGAAAGTGAAACTGGTTGTGGCAGTTTTCTAAAAAGATTTGGACAAAAGTGTATTGTTATCCAATAGAATTTGACAAAGAATAAGATTCGATGAAAAGGAAATACTTTTAATAGAAATAAAGCAGTTTTTATATTAATTACGGGATTTCCATCATCGTAGTCGTCATGATGCTGCAATCATCTATGCTGTAGCTATGCTTTTCCACATTAACTATAGTGGATACATGTGATATCAATCTCAGTTGGTATGGAATGAACCTGCTTGGTTGAAGTGAGAAGTACGAGTAAGGTCGGCATTCATGCCTTCGGTATCAATGATGCCGCATGTCTGAATGTCGCATGGTAATGCCACAAGTTTTCACCATGGTCTTAAATGATAACGCATACCACTATTTCAATACCAACTATATTAAGGCAACAATGTGGCATGTTTTCTAGATCGATGCCATAGCTTAAGGCAGTGATGCCGCAAGCAATATTTTCGTTATTAACTATTTTTTGGCAATGATGCCGCTATTATTTGACTTCGATGTAAAGGAAATTTATATCGTGGGCTGTCAATGCCGACACCCTATGTTTTACAGCATAAAGCCAATACTATTTTTTCGAAATTATAGTATTAATGGCCCAAGTGACTAATTTTGATGATAATGCCAAGTGGAATTGATGTCGCTGCTCTATATTTTAATACCGACGAGGCTTTGTTTTATGCTAACTAAAAGTACATTTTAAAGAGGCGAGAGAGCCTATGTTTTTAAGAAGGTCGATAACCTTATGATTTCAGTAGTTAGTCACATGATTTATAAAATCATTTTTTTGTTTTCTAACCTTGGATAGAGGTTCGACATTGTATAATGCGGCATGGGTGCCAAATATTTTCTATATTAACAGCGGTGAGCCCTAACTGACATTGTTCATTGGGGTTACCAATGTAGATTAACTTCGACATGCTATATGCTTTAGAAATTTGACTTTGTTCATTGGGGATGCCAATGTATATCATATTGACACCATTGTTTCATGAATTGGCAGTAATCATTGGGGATACCAATGTATTTCATTTTAAATTTTGACATAGATCGTTGGGGATACCAATGCATAGCATTTTGAGATGTTATAAGTTTAAGGGGTATATAATCTAATTGGGAACGACAATAGACATAGGTCTAACATTTGGGTTAAACATGAATCAAAATTGATAAGCGATGGGTTCATAGTTAACCTAGGAAAACTATGGAATGTGTGATGGATAGTCCACACGATGCTAGAGATGGATAGTCTCTATATGGATGATAAAGGGTTCATAGTCATCTTAGAAAAAGTATAGGATGTGGGATGGATGGTCCACATCATTTTAAATAAATGAAATATGTGAGATGGATAGTCCATATAACTTTGATAATGAAACCATGCATGATGGGTATTCCACATGGGAGGGGATAGATAATCCATAAAAATGTTTACATGTGAGATGGATAGTCCATATAACTTTGATAATGAAACCATGCATGATGGGTAGTCGACATGGGAGGGGATAGATAATCCATAAAAATGTTTACATGTGAGATGGGTAGTTCACGTAAATACAAGATGGATAATCATTTTGAATTAAGACAGATAGTCAGATGAGAATTAAGACAGATAGTCATCTGAAATTAAGATGGATAGTCTAATAAATTGGGACAGGTAGTCCAATATATGTTGCACGACTGAAAATGCCTATTTTCTATTATCTAACCATATTGTGGATGCAGGATAACAGTATATGGTTAATGTGTTTTGGTTAAGATACTAGTCATGGGAAACCCATTCGTTCAGCGGCGTGGTTTCGCTAGATACCTATTTTGCTTCGAGATAGTGGGCTATTATTCACACC
Organism: Allium fistulosum; assembly: GCA_030737815.1. Taxonomy (NCBI): domain Eukaryota; kingdom Viridiplantae; phylum Streptophyta; class Magnoliopsida; order Asparagales; family Amaryllidaceae; genus Allium; species Allium fistulosum. The sequence continues at coordinate 781,120,113 of CM060907.1, forward strand.
AGATTGTTTATCTGACCCAAGGTTTTTGTTTTTCCCCTTAAACTCTCGGGTACTTATTTGAATAGGTCAAGAGTAAGGGATTCCAGGTTTCCAATAAGACGAATAAGCTTCCGAAGACGTGCATGAGACAATCTAGCTATTTAGGAGTTTTTATCTTGTCTGTTGTGTTGTTTGATTTTGTCTGTATGGATTTAATAGCAAGTTATATAATTACCAAATATTAGACTCTGATCAACCAAGTGGGCATCTTCATTTGTTTCTCTTGGAGTATTTTGTAATAATTATATTTTCTCTGAATGAGGGATTGCGAATGTGATTATATAATGAATGTGGAATATTATTTGTGAAATGAAATGTGAAAGTTTTCCATTAAATTGTGTTTAAATTTTTTCATATTCATGTGCTTCTGATGTTACTGATATGATTAACATAGCCGCATTTCGTCTTCGGAAATTAATACTGCGGATGACTATAGCATCCATACCGCTTAGTTTCGAGCCTCAAGAAGGGGATGTTATAAGTTTTCTTTTTGAAAACCCAGGAGAACCCGGCGGGCCGGTAAACTCCTGAGGAGGGTATAGTAAAGCCATCTGCTGATCTAAGCCCCCATACCCTCGGGTAAATTTATATAGGACAGGGAAGCGCATGGTAGGAATCGAACCTGGGTCTTTTTACCAGAACCCAAGCCTCCTTTCCACTGCGCCGCACCTACGGACAAGATGTTATAAATTGGTATCAGAGCATAGGTTTATGTAAAACTTAAAAGATTAAAAGAATTTTGAAAACATAATCCAATGAATCAGAGAATAAAATTAAGGTATGGGATAACGCTATAGTAGCATGCTTGTATTTGCTATATATCAGTATGTATTCTCCCTTCTCTCTTAGACCGTTCTTTTGTATCTTATTAAGACTTGTATGCAAATTATGAGAAAGCAAGATATGGAAGTAGGAAATGGAAGAGTGAATCTTGGTGGAGGAAGCACTACAACCAGTGGAAATTTTCGACCCAATACCAGAAGGAACCAAGGTCGACAGGCAAATGCTAATCACAATGCAAATGCAAACGTAGATGCTGGAACCCCACCGATAGATATGAAGACTATGTATCGGTTCTTTCTCAACATAATGCAAGTTGGAGCAGCTGCTGGTTTGGATGGAGGGAATGCTGCTAATGGGGGAGGAGTTAATCCCATGGCACCGGTTGGTAATACTATAATAAGCTGTACTGAGATTATACTAGTCTTCGAGGAAAGCCTATTATGAGAATGAAGGATGTTGTTGAAGTGGAAAATTGGTCGTTGCATTGTGAGAGGATTTTCGTTGACTTGGGTTTGAATGACAAGCAGAAGAGGAGATTGGCTTCAAGGCAGTTGCAAGGTGCTGCACTGTACTGGTGTAACGGAGTGACCATTGGTGTGCCAGAAGAGAAATTGACTCAGGCTAACTTTTGAAGGAGAGATTCTTATCTGAAGTAGCCAAGTCAATCTTGTTTAGGAAATTTATGGAATTGGAGCAAGGGGAAATATCGATGCTGGAATATGCTACGAAGTTTGATGAGTTGTCCAAATATGGATATACCACTGTTGATACCGTGATTAAAAGGAATGAGATGCGATTATCTAAAATTAGAGTTGTTAGGTTATACTTTGGCCTGCAGTTTATTTGTGTTTGATTTTGTGGGCTTTGAGATTATTTTGGGTATGGACTGGTTAGATAGATACGATGCTAGGATATTTTGCCAAGACAGGGAAATATCATTGAGACACCCTAATAATAGTGACCAAATCATATACTCAGTTGAGAATTCGAGTCTAGAAGTTTGTGCTTTACTGGGTTCCACGGAAGTGGAAGATGAGTTAAATCAGGTTTATGTTGTAAGAGAATTTGTAGTTGTTTTTGAGTTTGTGACATGACTACCACCGAAACGAGCTATTGAGTATCGAATAGATCTTGTACCTAGAGCTAAACCCATTAGTAAACCACCTAGTAGGATGACGCCTACCGAGATGGAGTTAAAGGTGCAACTAATGGACTTAGAAGGAAAGAATTTTATTAGACCCAGCAGTTTGCCTAGGGGAACAGCGACAATGTTCGTGAAAAAACCGGAGGGGTCGTTGAGACTATGTATCGATTATCGTAAGCTGAATGAGAAGACGATAAACAATAGATATCATTTGCCGATAATTGATGATTTATTTTATCAGTTGAGTGGAGCCAAAGTATTTTTCTAGTTAGATTTGGCAATAGGGTTCCATCAATTGAGAGTGGTAGTGCAGTATTCCTTTGATGGCATTTCAAACAAGATATGGTTCGTACGAGTGGTTAGTGATGCCATTCGAATTGACTAATGCGCCTGCTTTCTTTGTGGATTTGATGAACCAGATTTTTCAAGAGCACTTGGATAGCTTCGTGTTGGTATTCATTGACAACATTTTGATATATTCTAAGGATGAAAGTGATAAGGAGATTCATCTTAGAATAGTGCTTGAGACGTTGATGTAGCATCAACTAAAGGCGATGTTTTCGAAGTGTCATTTCTGGAAGAAAGAAGTGAAGTTTCTTGGTTATGTAGTTTCAGAGAAAGGGTTGTCCATGGATCTAACTAAGATTGAAGCTGTTAATAATTGAAAGAGACTCGAAATGGTGATTGAGATAAGGAGTTTCCTTAGGTTTGCTGGCTATTACCAGAGATTCATCAAGGATTTCTCTCGGATAGCAGCATCCTTGACTAAATTAACTAGAAAGGAGATAAAGTTTGTTTTGTCTGATAAATATGAGGAAGCATTACTTAAGTTAAAGCATTTGTTGCTTAATATGCCCGTGTTAGTTGTGCCAGATAGTAATCAGGATTTACTGGTGTATACGGATGCATGTGGAACAAGATTGGTAGCTATGTTGATGCAAAAGGGGTAAAGTGATTTCCTATGCATCTCGACAGCTCAGACCACATGAAGTTAGATATCGATTAAAGATTTGGAGTTAGCAGTGGTGATTTTCGCATTGAAAGTAAGAAGACACTACCTTTTAGGAGAAAGATTCGAGTTGTTTGCTGACAATAAGTCTTTGAGGTATTTATTCTCTCAGAAAGAGTTGAATATGAGACAATAGAGGTGGTTGGAGTTTTTAACAGCTTATGATTTTGATATTGAGTATACGCTAGGGAAAGAAAACAAAATGACGGATGCACTTAGTAGAAAACATCAGAATCTGGTGTTAGCAATGTTGGCAGAATAGAAGGATTTAGAGGCATTGTCTACTTGTAGTGTTTAGTTAAGATCGACTACTAGTTCTAGTCAAAGTATTGCCATGTTGTCTTGCTTGGAAGTTCGAACAGTATTGATCGAAAGGATCGCTTCTAAGCAAAGAGATGATCTGTTACTAGTCGAAAGGATTAGAAGATTGGAAGGTGGAATCGAGATCGATGATTTAAACAATTTTAGTCTTGAACAGAGAGGATGGTCAGGGAAGAAGGGTCGGTTATGTATTCCAGATGTTGATGACCTAAGGAAGGAAGTTCTTAGGGAGTGTCATTGATTAAAGTTTAATATTTAGCCTGGAGGAATTAAGATGTATTAGGATATGACGAGAAGTTATTTGTAGGAAAGTACGAAAGGGATGTAGGCTTATAGGTGAAGCAATATGTGAACTGCCAGTAAATAAAAACCGAATATCAGAAGCCAAGTAGGTTGCTTCAGCCTTTGGATATACCAGTTTGGAAGAGGGATTCAATATCCATGGATTTTATTGACAGTAGCCAAAGTCGAATAATGGAAATGAAAGTATTTGGTTCATAGTGGATAGACTGACCAAGAGTGAACATTTCAACCCCGTTAAGTCAACCGGGACGACATCTATATTGGCTATGTTGTTTATGAAGAACATTTTTATACTGCATAGGATTCCTATTGGTATAGTTAGCGACAGAGATGCCTTGTTCACTAGTGAATTCTGGAAGAGTCTTCAGAAAGTGTTAGGTACCAAGCTTAAGATGAGTACCGCTTATTACCCGCATATGGAGAGAGTCATTAAGGTACTTGAGGATTTGTTGAGAGCTTGTATACTAGATTATGGTGGTTCATAGGAAGACCATTTGCAGTTAGTTGAGTTTTTCTATAATAATAGTAATCAAACTAGTATATGAATGGTGCCTTTCGAAGCTTTGTTTGGAAGGCCGTGCAAATCTCCAGCATGTTGGTTAGAGACCGAAGACAGATTAGTCCTTGGTCCGAATATGGTAAAAGAAGCTATAAAGAAGATTGAGTTAATTTGAGTTAGGATGAGGGAAGATCAATCTAAGTAGAAAAATTACGCAGATAAGAGGCATAAAGATTTAGAGTTCTCAGTTAGAGATCATGTTTTCATTAAGGTATCACCAATGAAAGGTGTAGTACAGTTTGGGAAGTTAGGGAAACTAGCACCTAGATATGTTGGACCGTCCCTATTATAGAGAGGATTGGGAAACTCGCGCACCAAATAGAGTTACCGAGTAGTTTGGCAGGAGTCCATAATGTGTTTCATGTTTCTCATCTTAGAAAGTATGTGTATGATCCAAAGACTATATTGCTCCAATTGCATTGGAAGATTTAGTAGTAGAACTAGATTTGATTTTTGTTAGGCAACCAATTCGTGTTGTAGCGAGAGATGAGAAGAAGCTAAGGAACATGACAGTCAGATCGGTGAAAGTCCAATGAAGTGACAACGAGAAAGACTGTACTTGGAAGACAGAGGACATGATTAGAGATACTTATCCTTAGTTGTTATGATGGTATGTTCTATATTAGTTGTATATAGACTTGTAGCTGGTAGGATATACTAGCATTGTTTGCATGTTTGATCTGCTTGTTATGTAGTCCTTACTGAATTTCGAGGACGAAAATCTTTAAGGAGAGGAGCCTGTAACACCCCTAATTTTGATTAACATTATTCATAAGATTTAATTAGATAAATTAAATAGAATAATGCGATGTGTAGTAGGATAAGGAGGATGAGATTTGATAAATAATAAGATCATGCCTTAGCTAATTAATTATTAAGAGTGTTTTAGAATTTAAAACATAAAAGAATGTATGAGAGGGGCAAAGTAGGAATAGATCTACCTTTCATCCCTTAAACCCTCCCCCTCCCATATCATTCTCATTTTTACTCACACAAAATTAATCAAGGGAATACGTAATGAGGCCGGCCATTAATCATGCTTCGAAGAGGAAAACTAAAGGCAAATCAAAAGGAAAAAGCTAAGGAAACCATTCTTTATCAAATCTCAAATCCAACACCCAAATCTAAGGCAAATAATAAGTGAACCATCTCTATTGTTTGTTTTCGAATTCGGCTATGGGTAATACCCAAATTATTTTGATAAGTTATGCCATGTTTTGGTTGTATGATAATTGTTTGGGTAGAATAATTAATTATGAAATTTTTATGACATTATTTGAATGAGATTTAAGGGTAAAACTTAATTTTTAATCTCTAATTGGTTTGATTTTCTTATATGTTGAGTGAAACTTTATTTTGGAAATGGGTTTTTAATTTCATAATTTTCCAAGTTAAATGGAATATTTTATGAATTTCCTAAGGTAGAAATAAGGTATATTTTGGGTTTTAATTATTAAAAATAATTAAATATGGTTTTGGCCCTGAAATTTTATATGGTAAAGAATATGATATTTCTGAATTTTTTTGACTTTTGGGGATTTTTCCCAATTGATTATGATTTATTATGAATTTTTTATGCTAGTTAAACATTTAAATTAATATTTAATTAAGGATATTAATTAATTAAAGTTGACGCAGGTTTTGGGAAAGTAAAACTGGTTGTGGCAATTTTCTGAAAACATTTGGACAAAAGTATATTGTTATCAAATAGAAATTTGACAAAGAATAAGATTTGGTGAAAAGAAATGCTTTTAATAAAATAAAACTGTTTTTATATTAATTAGGGGATTGCCATTGTCATAATCCTCATTAATGCGCAATCATCTATGCTATAGCAATGCTTTTCCACATTAGCTATAGTGGATGTGTAAGATATCAATCTTAGTTGGTATGGAATGAACCCACTTGGTTGAAGTAAGAAGTACGAGTAAGGCTAGCATTCATGTCTTTCGTATCAATGATGCCGCATGTCTGAATGCCGCATATAGATGCCGCAAGTTTTCACCTTGGTCTTAAATTATGCTGCATACCACAATTTCAATACCAACTATATTGAGGCAGCGATGTTACATATTTTCAACATCGATGCCATAGCTTTAGGCAGTGATGCCGCAAGCAATATTTTCATTGATAACTGTTTTATGGCGATGATGCTGCTATTACTCGACTTCGATGTAAAAGAAATTTATATCGTGGGTTGTCAATGCCGACACCCTATGTTTTACGGCATAGAGCCAAAGTACTATGTTTTCTGACATTGTAGTATTAATGCTGCAAGTGACTGATTTCGACAATAATGCCAAGCGGCATTGATGCCACTACTCTTTATTTCATTGCCGGCGAGGCTTAGTTTTATGCTAACTAAAGGTAGGTTTTAAAGTGGCGAGATAAACTATGATTTTTAGAAGGTTGATAACCTTATGATTTTGAAAGTTAGCCATGTGATTTATAAAATCAGGTTTTTGTTTTCTAACCTTGGATAGAGGTTCGACATTGTATAGTGCAACATAAATGCCGCATATTTTCTGTATTAACGGCGGTGGGCCATAAGTTTTATTTGACACTATTCATTACGAGTATATATGCACGCGGGCCTGCATCTAATCACAATGTGCATGCATTAACCAACAACGTGTTTCTACATGAAGTACTGAGCAAACATAAATGGTTTGTCATTATGTTAGTAAGATATATGTTTATACATCTTATAACAGTTGTATAAATGTAGTACTGACTATACAAAAATAAGTTTCTTCCATGGACAACATAAAAAATAAATCACTAAAATAACATAGATAACCGACTAAGTTACGCGACTAAGTTAAACGTAGAAATAAATATTTGGAGTTTCCTTAGGAATTTAAATATTGAGCTAAATATCCAATGCAAATTGAGAAATGCATAGTGGTTATGATTGAACAAAATTAATGGATTGAGATACACAGTTTAAGCAACATAATTTCAACATTTCCAAATGTTTTCAAGATTTGTAGAAGGTAACTAAATGCATATATATCACAATAATGCTTCAGCAATAGAAGATTATGTGACTACGCAATCAACAGTTAGAAATAAAACTTTTGAACACATACATTTGAAGCTTGTGAGTTAGTTGCAGTAATCCAAACCAAAAAAATTCATGTCAAAATAAGAACCACTTGCTACTTTGCCATGAACAGTCACAAAATTTTGCCTACAATCAAGTACATCAATTAATGCTTGTAATTTCACATTAAATACATATACAGAATCAAAACTATAACCTCCAATTTCAGTAATAGTAATACAAATAAATTCTTACTATATTGCAAAAACGGTAGTTTGAGTTAGAAGAACTATATGTATAAATTAGTATCAAGCAAGTATTATCATGAATGGTTTATTCCTCATGGCATCGGTATTTAATGCTATTAATCCTAAAATCTAGTAGATGAGACTAATCTGAATTATGAGCAGCTATTGTCTTCATCCAACCTACAATTTTGTAAGTCTTCTCAACGATTGCCTATCTTCTATACCAAAGGACTTAGTTTTCTTCATTTTGAATATCACGGACCAATTTTAATGATATTGTTAAGTGCTTATAGGTAATGAGTTGATCATATTCAGCTGATAAGATGAAATATGACCTGATCAGGTGCAGACATGGCCAGAGAAAGCAATGCAATCAACACCTCCATTTGTTATATGATCGCCTTTTTTCGAGCAATTAACAAAGAACCCATTAATTGGTGAACTAAAGTACCATGTGTGTTAAATGAAAGTAAGTTTTTTAACCATTGTCAACCAAGATTAATTATCAAAAATGATAATTTGGTCAAAGTAAATGTTTACCAAATATTACAGAAAGAGTGCAGCGATAGTTTACTATCTAGGAAGTTGTGCACGTTGTTTATATCATAACCAAATTCATTGTCTATAAGCCGCATGGCATCAAATTCCATTTATTATGATGATGCATTTGATGAATTTCATTTTTCATTGAATTGGAGAGTTGATTTTACTAAACTCTTTAAACTGCATAAGTAACATTAATGAACAATTTGACAACGGACGTTTTATTTGTCAATATCTTTTTAGTTTCAACCATACTAACAAAAAAATACGTAAAAATGAAATGCGCAAACGGATTAGAAAAAGTTTTAATATATACGGAAGTACATTTGCATATGAGCCAGTGGTACTATAAGTCTATAACTACATTAAGCTAACAGTAATTTGGTTCAGCAATAGTTATATTTTAAAAATACATATATTAGTCATGAAAAGATATCAGTAACATTTCGGTAGAAATTTTTCATCCCAAAATAATTCAAATGCAGAGACGTGGCTCAAAATGGGTCGTACCTTGGATCCAGCCTTGCAAATAGTCATGACTGGAAATATAGATGAATCCAGTCTTGCAAATAGTCATGACTGGAAATATAGAATGAATAGCCCTAGCATATGTCTGAACCGAAGCTTCAATAAACAAATGAAGACATGTTTAGTCATGCCAACTATACTGACGATCAGGCTCAAAATTTTCTTATCTTTACCCGACATGATTATAATATTCATGATTCAATAAAATGTAATTCTCCCTATGCAAACGGTATAACCGAGGAACATAGCATGTTCTAGTGCCGAACGAAGGAACCGAAGTTTTAGTACAGAATCCGGTTAATGAAAACGTACGAACATTTACCTATAACTGAAGCCTAATGGATAAAGCTACACAGGTGATTCCAGGGTTAATTGTTAATCGGCGCTGCTGCTGCACAGGTGAGGAAATTGAGTTAACAGATGAATCTTCGGGTAATAGAGATAGTACTCCTAACCGATCTAGTTAATGAAAACCTAAGGGTAATTAGCTTCGAGCGAAGCATAATGGATATCGTATCAAAATCGAGTCAATTCCGTGGATAATTGGTAACCGTCGTTGTTGTTGAACAGGCGAGGATATCGATCTCCTTTTTTTCCAATGAGTGCAGTTTAGTTTTAGGAAGAGGGAGGAAACTGCAGATGTGAGATATGCAGTAGTGAAATAGAGAAAGAGGAAGGGTATATTTGGTATTTCAAAAAGACACCGTGTAAATCAATTCAATGAATTTTCTTTATTAGTAGTAAAGATAAAGATGGATACCAATGTAGATAAACTTCGACATAGTATATGATTTAGAAATTTGACATTGTTCATTAGGGATACCAATGTATATCATATTGACACCATTGTTTTATGAATCGACATTAATCATTGAGGATACTGTTATCGGGCCTTTTGACCTGGCAATATTTAGTCAGATTAGACAAGTTGCACATGCTAAGTTATCGAGGCAGATGACGCAAAAAGATATCCAGAACGCTTAGGAGAGTGTTCCAACTAAGTCTGGAAAGCCAAGCCCAAACAATGCAAAACACAAGATGATACCCTGTTAAGCACATGGTTCGGTATCGACCCATAATACTTTGTGGGTTTGATCTCATTTTCTTACTACATGATGGCCAAGATCCTAGAAGCCCATTCCATGCTCCATAATACCATTCACATGCTCTACTCCATCGGTCTCCTCAGGCTTTTCGAGTCAGCAACTTCGCCTTTCCATAAACCCATCAATTGGACTCAGAAACAAGCTAATAATGGCTCAAGCAACTCTGAACCCATATAAGCTAATGGTAAAGCGACCAACCTTCAATAGTCCAAAACAAAGATTGATGAAGTTTTATAGGTCGGTGCCAATCCATAGTTATTGTTAGGTACCGACCCATACAGATTTCTGAGCTGGCCACGTCTTCTTCTTCAGCAACCGCCGTGAGATCATGGAGAACGTTGAAATGGACTTGCCTGAGACTTTCCCACTGATGCACACCTATAAATAGACCATGAGAGGCTTCATTTGGAGGATCTTTTTCACTTTTCAGCACTTGTACTTATTTTTTGTAATTACATATCGTTCAGCGACGAACCATAAGAATACCTGTTGTACTTTCAGCAATAAAATGAGAAGAATTGTTAAGTCGACGTAGGCACACCTTGCCGAAACACTATAAATCATTTGTTAAATGTTTATTTCTCATTTTCAATTTATTTTCATCGCTTTTATTTCTCAAACTAATCTTATGGGTGTTAGTTCCATTCTTGATGCTAACATTTTAGCGCTTCCACTAAGAAACGATTCTTAGACCTGTTTGGATCCATCATTTACTATTGGATTGTCTAAACCCGAGAGAGTGAACCAATTTCCTTTGTTTTTTTGAATTTTTAACTATTTAGATTTTCAAAAATCTACATTAGTGCTTGCTGATATGGCACCCAGAAGAGATCATTCCACTACTTTACGTACTACGGAAGATGTTGAGGAGATTGATCCCCAACTTGCTGGAGAGGTTGCATAGCCAACCGCTACGGAGGTTCAGAACCTATCTGTTGTGGTCACCAATGTTGAAATGGACTTCATAACGAAACAAATAAAGGACAAGCTCCAGGAAAGTTGCAATGAGTTAAATGCACGGATGAAGAAGAGTTTAGATTTACTGGCTTAACTAACCAGTAGTTGCAGGAGAAGTAGGAAGGATAGAGCACCTTCCGATTCAGAATCGGTTAGTTCCTCATCATCGAAACATAGGCAGAGAGGTGGAAAGAAATAATGCTAAGAAAGGACACTGGGAAATCGAAATAGAAGGCAGGCCCAAATTGCAGCCAAGGATTATAGATTGGTAACGAACCATCGAGACCATTCGGTACTAAACCATCGAGTGCAGGCCATGGTGGTCGATTCCTAGAAAGCGCTACTGGTTTGGCGTCTGGACATGTTGTGGATGATCGGAGTGTTAGAGATCAAGCGGCTACTGCAGATCTGCTGCGAAGAGATTATTTCCATAGGACTACCGATCGAACGATTCTCCCAAAGTCAGAGGTACCCAGGTATCATGAGACAAACCAAGAGCATTTTCCAGGCCAAACACTTGGGGCGGATCATGTTTACCCCCGTTCGATTGAACCAACTGAACAAGATTTGACCGAAATGATTAGGGTATTGATAAGCAAGAGCTAGCATCGTACTAATGATAATTGGGGGTCGTCCCCGAGCCGAAATCCATTTACAGAGAATATTCTGCATGAGGAATACTCATGAAGGTTTGTGATGCCAACGATGTCGTTGTATGATGGGAAGACTGATCCATGGCAACATTTGATAAAATATGGCTAACATATAGATAATGCTAGGGCTTCTAATGTTGTGAAATGTCGTTGCTTCCCGATCTTTTTGGAAGGAGTGGTGATGATGTATTTTACCCGGCTATCGCTAAGATCCATATCATCTTTTAATCAATTGGCATAAAAGTTTATAGAATCCTGAAGTTCGACAACTACACCCCGTTGAACAATTCCATTGAAAATATTGACTTGGCTACTCAAGGTAAAGAGCAATATAGGAAGCCGACTTCAAGGGTGTCAACTGAGAAAGAAAAAAGGTCTGGCAAATTTTGCCGGTTCCACGGAACGCATGTTCATAATGCTAACGAGTGCAGACATTTTCATGATGTGATTGAGGAGTTAATCAAGAAAAAGAAATTACAACATTTTGTGCAAGCCCCGTAGGGTGGTGGGCAAGGAACTTCTAACCCCCAGTAGGGGCAAGCCGAGTCCGGTGTTGATGAGCCCAAGTGGCTTGAGAAATGTCTTGTTATTAACACAATTATTGGTGGACTGCATCCAGTTGATAAGAGTTGGAACGAGATGGAGAGGTATGTCGGTGCTCTGAAGCATGCGGTAATGAGGGTTGTTTTGCCGTCAAAGATGGTGCTCTGGCAAAATAATTTAGACCTATGACTGATGATATCATTTTTCGTAATCGAGATGCAGATGGGATGGAAGCCTCGACTAATTATCCACTTGTTATTTCGGCCATGATTGGCCTTGCTGTTGTGAGAAAGGTATTGGTTGACTATGGGAGTTCATTCAACATTTTGTTTAAGAAAGACTGTGACTAGATGTTTCTAGAGCCGAAGGATTTAATGCCAAGTAAATCTCAGATCTAGGGATTTAACAGGACGACTACTGAGACAGTGGGTTACGTGGAACTTCTGGTGGTTCTTGGAGAGGGCGATCACAAATGAGTGCGAGTCGTGCCTTTCATTATGTTGGACATCTATTCTGCCTACAATGCATTTATAGGCTGTCCGGCCCTTGCGGAATTAAGAGCGGCCATCGCTCCTTGTTGCTTAACAATGAAGTTCCTTACTGAGAATGACGTAGGGATTGTTCAAGCCGATTAGAGGATTAGCCGCGAGTGCTACATCGCTGAATTGAAAGTGGCGAAGCAGACAGAGATAGGAAAAAGTGTTGAGGGAACTCTCTGCATCAAGGCTCTAGATTCATAACAAACACTGCCTGAGCCCTGGCTCGGGCAGCACAGCCATTTCCATAAGGATATGGATCCATGGAAAGAGCCATTGGATGGAAAGGCTGCACCAGTTGAGATAACGATCAACGTCCTTGGTGACTAGGATGATTCTACATGGGTCTTGAAGATCGAGTTGCAGCATGGCACGAGGGTGATGAAAGAATTGGTCGGTTTTCTCCATGCAAACCTGGATGAGTTCGCTTGTACTCACTCAGACATGTGTGGAATCTCGCCAGAGATAGCGAGCCATGCATTGAATATAAATCCAAAGTGCATTCCTGTAAAACAAGAACGCCGCAGCCTGGGTCCAGAGAGATCAGATGCACTTAAAAAGGAAGTGGAGAAGTTGGAGGGTAACGACTTCATTCGTGACACCCTGTACCCGGAGTGGGTGTCAAATCATGTTTAGGTTAAAAGGTAAAATGGGAAGCAGATGACATGCGTCGACTATTCTGACTTGAATAAGGCATGCCCAAAGGACAGCTTCCCGCTATCGAGGATTGATCAGTTGGTAGATTCCACAGCCGAATATGAATAATTATCGTTCATGGGTGCATATTTTGGCTACAATCAAAACCCATGCACATACCAGATTGGGAACACACCAGCTTCATAACCGATCTAAGACTGTATTGTTATCGCGTCATGCCCTTTAGATTGAAGAACGTTGGAGCAACTTACCAAAGGCCCGTGAACAGGATGTTTAAAGATCAAATTGGATTATCAGTGGAGGTTTACATGGACGATATGCTAGTGAAGTCACGACAATCGAAGAACAACGTTGATGATTTGGAGGAGAGTTCAGTGTTCTTCGAAAATATGGAATGAAGCTCAATCCTTTGAACTGCTCAATTGGCGTTGCGTCAGGAAAGTTCTTAGGCTTTATTGTGAACTCCCATAGGATTGAAGCCAATTCGGAAAAGATAAAGGCACTAAGGGACATGGACTCCCTGAAGACAGTCAAAGAGGTCCATAGTTTGAGTGAAATGGTTGTCGCCCTAAGTCAATTCATCTTTAGTGCAACTGGCAAAAGCATCCTTTTCTTTGACGTAACTAAGAAGGAAAAAGTCTAAAGGGAAAAAGAACTTTCGCTTGGACGCAAAAGTGTGAAGATGCATCCAAGATTTGGTAAATCACCTGGAGAGACCCCCATTTTTCAAAACTGTTGGATGACGAGGATTTGTTCATATATTTGGCAGTGTCGGTGCATGCTTTGAGCATCGCACTCGTATGATAGGAATTCCGCATCCAACGACCAGTCTGTTATATCAGTAAGCGATTGGTAGGAGCAGAGAGAAATTACCCAAAGCTGGAAAAGCTTACATACTATTTGTTGATCACTTCAAGGAAGCTCCGCCCTTACTTTCAGGCACATCCTATCAAAGTTCTTACCGACCAGCCCTTGCGACAAGTCTTACAATGATCTGAGACTTCTGGAAGGCTGTAGAAATGGAACATTGAATTAAGTCAATACGATATAACCTATCTCCCTCGGAGAGCAATTCAAGGACAAGCTTTGGCGGACTTTATCGTGGAATACACTGCACGAGATGACACTCCAAAGAGCATTGGAGAGCAGAATGCCAGATGGAAGATGTATACGGATGGTGCGTCTAATGAACGACGTTCTGGCATCGAAGTCGTTTTAGTCACTCCTGAAGAACATCCATTTTGTTACGCCCTGAAACTCATTTTTCCCACAATAAACAATGAAGCAGATACAAGCCCTGATTGCAGAACTCGAGATTGCTAAAGAACTGGGAGTTAAATCTTTACACATCTTCTATGATTCCCAGCTAGTGGTGTGCCAAGTGCAGAAAGAGTTTTAGGCAATAGGAGCAAGAATGGCTTCTTATCTAAATCGAGTCCTTGAGCTACTCGGTGATATTGAATACTACACGATAATACATATTCCCTTAGAGGAGAATGCAAAGACCGATTCACTAGCTAAGTTGACCAATTTAGGAGATGTGCAGCTCATGGATCTCGTTTAATGGAGGTACTATCATCTCCGAGCATCGACGAGATAGATGTCGATTGGATCTTGGAGGCTAAACCTAAGAAGGAGTCGTAGATGACTCCAATAAAGGATTATCTACAAAGGGGAACACTTCTGGATAGGAAGAAAGAACGATGCAAGATCCTTTGTAAAGCTGCAAGATTCATCATGCAAGAAGGAGCACTATACAGGAAGGGATTCTCTGTTCCCATGCTTCGATTTGTCCCTAACGATGAGGCCAAGTGAGTCTTGAAGGAAGTTCATGAAGGGGTTTGCGGCGACCACACCAGGATGGCAAACCCTAGTGAAGATGATCTTTCGTTACGGGTATTTCTGGCTAATTGTCAATCGAGATGCAGCCGGTTACTCTAGAAAATGTGACAAGTGCCAAAGATTTGCTAAGATATGAAAGCCCCACTAATGGAGATTACTCAAATGGTTAGTCCATGGCCATTTACAATCTAGGGAATCGATATCATTGGTGTATTGCCAATATCCAAGGGTGGTGCGAAGTACGCTATTGTCGTAGTTGGTTACGTTACCAAATGGACTGAGGCGGAGCCATTGGCCACGATCACCATGAAGAAATTAATCATTTTTTGTGAGCAATATCATCTATCATTTTAGGATCCCAAGACTATTATCTCCGACAACGGTATCCAATCCGACAGCGTCAAGTTCAATGATTTTTGCCCCAGGCATCATATTAAGAAAAGGTTTATCGTAGTGGCGCACCCCCATGCGAATGGATAGGTCGAAGTAGTGAATAAGATTATTAAGTCCATTCTTAAGAAATGGTTGGAGAAGGCTAAGAGAAAATAGGTCGATGAATTACCATTAGCACTATGGGCTTATCGGACGACCCATAAGTCAACAACTGGCCATTCTTCATTCGCTTTAGCCTATGGGTCGGAGCCTACAATCCCAGTTGAACTTAAATTACCTTCTCATCGCGTGACTCATTATAGTCCACAAACAAACGAGGAACTCTTGCTAGTGTCTCTGGATATAATCATTGAAAAGCGTAACGAAGCTGAGTTGAGAGCATCGACACATTAGAATCGAGTCGCCCGACATTACAACACCAAAGTTAGAACTTGGACCTTTGAAATTAGCAATCTCGTTCCTAAACGGATCTTTCCTGGCCCTAGGAACTTGGGCCCAACTTGGGAAGGTATGTACACAATAGAGCAAAATCTTGAAGATGGCACTTTCAAGCTAGCAACTACAAATGGGATCTCACTCCCACGGACGTGGAGTAGCGAACACTTGCGACGCTATTTCACTTGAATGTAAATTTTCACATATTCCCCATGTAACCAAGCATAATTTGTCATTTCTGACATTTTATAAATGAGATGACTTCCGGAACTCATAAATCTATCTGTGCTCGATTTAACATTGCAAATGGTGTTATATTTAAATAACCTTGCATGTGAAAATTCCAGGTATGCAGCTACTCAGAGATTGGTGCCAATCAAACTTTTTCAATCCATGATTGAACGCACAAAGTTCAATCACTTTGAACCTCCTGAGATAGGTGCCAAACAACTCCTCCAAACCTTGACTTAGGGGTAGGAGTATAGATCTACCAAATTCAAAGGTTGAACGAGATAGTTCGCCTTCATCACTCATGCCTAGAGTCTGGTAGAGCGCACACATATAGCTCGGAGTAGGTAGGACAAAAGGTCTGGGCCCGAAGATAGACGGGATCTCACTTAAACTTCGATTGATAACCGCTATGCTTAACCCTGATTGAAGATATATGTCCTGGAAAAGTATATTTAAACCGCTATGGTAAATGGTAAACCCTGATCAACGCCCAGAGTTTGGCATGGTTAAGAATGTCCGGAGGGACATCCGAAGATGAACTACTTCGCCTAATACCCGGTGTTGAATTCAATCATATCACAGATGCTTTGGTTTAACCAAACACTTAAGGAATTAACAGGTTGATAACCTACCATGATGTTAACAATAAAAAATGGATCGCTAAAACATTGAATGTAAAGCGCATTTCTCAATCACTTAGACACTTCGCACAAAACTTTAACAAAATGAAAGTCTTTATCTTCACATCCCAAAATAACTACAAGTGTTATTGACACACAACAAAAGTAGAAAGCGGGGATGAGTCCGCACAACACCAGCTGAAAAGCAAAAGACCAAAAAGTGCCTAAGGACTAATAAAGGAAAAAACATAAAGAGAACAAGCAATCACTTCTTTTTATGCTTTTTCCTTTCTTTCCATCACTAGAGGACTGTCTACCTCCTTTTTCTTTGATATTCCTTTTGCTTCCTCACCCTCTACTTCCTTGGCCCTTTACCGAAGTGCTTTGTGATGAAGTGGTGGGTACACTCTGAGTGCTCCCGGCCATAGGAAGCATAGTTGGGATGAAAACAGAATCCACGGGAGAAGTAACAGATAACAGAATTAGAGTGGGGTCAATCAACTCTTGCCTGATCTTGGTTATGTCTAGAGCTTGTTGATCATGAATCTTCTACAAGGTAGGCCCTGATAGGCCCCGTATTCACCATCATCAAAAAATCTTCATCAATCTGGACCTCTTGAAACACGCTGATCCCTTCTTCATCCAGGGCTTGGATCTTCTATGCATCAGGACCGAGGGTATCACCAACTAAAATAGTTAGGATCATCCTAGAGATAGTTACAATCGTTGAATCGATCATTTCTACAATTACCCCTAGTTGGGGACTTTCTTTGGGAAGAGTTGGAGTCGTAAGCTAACCTGCAATTTGAGATAGATGAAATGAGAGATTAGCGACATCAACCAATGTCATATATACTTTCTCAAATATGGGTTAGGTGAGCAATATACCTCTGTCGAATAGAGATTCCGTGTGGAAAGGCATACCACCCGAGTTTCCCTCTAAGATTGGAGACAGCATGCTGGCTTAAGAAGTTGTGGCGCATCTGGAGCATACCCAAGGTCTGATGAATAGATAGAAGTGGCTAGAGGCCTAGAAGTAATACCTATCGTGACATTCTATGGAGTGGTGTCGGAACCTTCAGCTTGATCTTTTCGAACTGTATCAGCCAATTCTGGATGCAAGATAATTTTGCTTGCTCTAAGCATCTCGATCTTCTGTATGCTTAAAATCTCATTCTCCAACTCCACTAAGTCTATTTCGGCTCCTTCAGAGTTCTAGCGCTCATCCCATATGATTTTCTCTCATGCCATTGCTAAAGTGTGTGGATATGCTTTACCAAGCCACGTCAAGTCTTGGAATTTATGGATATTGGTACTGTAGTTGGTAATGAGTGGATTGTCCTTAATTCATCTTTCCGCGGAAGCCACCAACTCGTCCACTCTCTTCACCTTGTCCAATGCGTCATCTCTTTCCTTACATGCATTATCTCTCTCATTGTGAGCACTGAGCAATTCTTCGCAGTAAGTTTGGGTGGACTAAAGACCCTTATCTTTCTCTTTCCTCTCACTTTCAAGCTGTGCTTTGAGGCTCTTACTTCCTTGGCTAAATCATGATTCATGTGGTGAACATACTCCACTTCGATCATGTGATTCTTCTTTTCCTGCTCGATTGTAGCCTTCAAACCCCTAACCTTTTGATCGGCCTCCTCTTTAGCCTTCTTTAACTCAGCAACTTCTCTATTAAGGTAAGAGACAATCTCATCATTTTGATTCACTGTAAGCTTTATTCCCATAATCTCAGCCTCTAAATTCTCAAAGTATTCCAAAGTTACCACGGCCAGCCTCCTCTAAGTGAAGTACTGATCGTACACATCCCCAACGTATGCTACCATCCAACCCTTGACCTCATATGGATATCCATTAGATTAGGAACAAATTTACAGGCTTTCAAGTTGATCCTCGAGAAATGATGTTGTAATTAGGCAATCTAAGGGTTTGAAGCGATCAATCATTCCTTTTTAGTAAAATGTTGTTCAGTCGGCTTCTCAACATGTGCTTTATTATGACTGCATCGAGAAGAATCAGATGCAGTAGATTTTGATGGATGCTAAGACTAGTGGGATGGTGCTGGGTGGAGAGAGAAGCATGAGACGTGGCATTATGTGGACGATCGTGTAGATGACTAGAATGCCTCTCTAAACCCCTGGATGGGGGAGTTTTGGATCTAGAATGACACTTAGATGAGGAATCATGTAGCATGCAGTCTTTCTCTCTACCCCCATGGTTATGACTTGAACGTCGACTGGAATCAGATTCATGACTGGGTTTATGAGGTCGCACTGTTAGTTTGCACCTCGACCGATATCCCATTTGATCCTAGAAATCCTTATATAATCCACGTCGCTCCATGGAACCTGCTAGTAAAACAAAGATAAATTAGATTTGACAAGACAAGAGCACCGCATGAGCTATGCAGAGTGTAGTTCATGTGTGTGTATGTGCAAGTGTCCTTGTGTCCTCCCGATGGATCATGGGTTCGAATTTTGCTGACTGGGGTAATCTCCTCAGCTTTGTTAGAGGGCATATCTTATTGAAAACAAATGGGGGACCCAACATCCCTAATACTTATATCGACAAAGAAAAAAGAGTCGATTTTATCTGGAATCAGCCCGAGGCCAGCAAGGGGATCCTCCAAAGTCTGTACAAGAGTCTCAACCATAGACATTGCCGATGGAGGTGGGGGCGGAGTCCTCTTTTTAGGAAGCTTAATCATAGGACTCTTTCTTCGAAGAGGTTGTTGATCGTCATTGCCGTCACCTCTTATATCATGTCCTCTTGCTTATTTCTCTCTACCTCTTATTTCACCCTCTTTGATATGCTCTTGTACATCGCAGTCTCAATCAAAGGACTTTGAATAGGGGGCACCGGCGATTCATCTCCTTCATTCTTGGCTGTTGGTTCATCCTCCTCACTATTTGTAACAATCAAAGTAGGATCGGCACTACGGTTAGGGTCCAACAAATGGTGAGCCAAGAGATATTCATCAGTAAGCAATAATTTGGGTCTTCTCTCTACTACAGGGAGTGCCTGAAGTTGCCGCACAATCTCGGCCATGGCAATATTGCTAGCTCCATGTGGAACTTCTGCAAAGGCAAAGGCCGACTAGAAACCACAAAGTCAGGGGTCTGGATTAATAACTGAAGAACAAAAACTTACATCCAGGTAACACCATTGTGCGATCCCAGGAGGACTGTGAATAAAAAAGAACTCTTCTCGGAAATAACTTAACTTATTCCAGGTTCCTACAACTACTTTACACATCCTGGATGACTCTAAGAAGATATGATAAGGGATTTCTTTGTAATGCTTGAAACTATATAAGTATCAGATCTCTTGAAAAGTCGGGACCCATTGGAAGTGACGAGCAAATATGATGATCAAGCAGTTGAGAAAAGCATAATTGTTCGGATGGAGCTGAGTAGGAGCCAACTTCATTTGATGCAAAATCTGCCTTATGAATGGGTTAAACAGTGGAACTCACCCCAACATGCACATGTATTTGTTGCATGCCATGTTTCCTTCAGGAGGATGATGTGCCCATTGGTGATAAGTTGGGATTATCACGTCGTCAAATGGGATGTTATGCTTCTCGCAAGTCTTCCTAAGCGATGCTTCATCAACTTTGGAGGCAACAGAATCAATAGGATATTTCGATATAACCACGTCCTCGAGTGCGTCAGGAGAAGGTCCTACCTCTGGTTCTTGTACTAGCTCTCCCCGAATACCCTAAGCAGGCTGATCTTCTTGTGGAATATCAAGTTGAACAACATGTTGCACTGATGTTTATTGCCTTGAAGACGCTCTTGTTGAGCTGGACTTCGTATCAGACTCGTTATAGTGCACCGCCGATGCACCTTCGGCTATAGTTGAGAGACGCTGAGAACATCTGATGTCCATAGCTATCAAAAACTCAATATACGATCAACATCAGACAAATTAATATCTATACCCCTTGTGCCATAGTGAATCAAGCGTAGTGTTTTGCAATGTCGTGAAATGAAAATGTCTGATGATGTGCAATAATTTGTCTAAAAAGTCAAAGATCGCTCGAAAAGACCATCGTGAGTGAACATCCCAACAAGCTCCGCATTAGAGTGCGCATCCTAGGAATTTCTTGAAGCTCGAAACACCAAGTTCATCCACACTTGGATCAAGGAGATAGGAAATTGAAAAATCCACTATGGGAATGGTTCTGCACTGAACCATTCACCTTGTGAAATTTTGAGTTCTTTATCCTCCATTGCTCTTGGTTCAAGTTACATCGATCTATTCCCAGATCCTTGCATCCACGCCCGCGTTGCCTTCTTCTGGTCATTGTTTAACTGCCCATCACCTACCTCCTTTCAAGCTCAAAGCTATGGGCTGATTCAAATTCAATAGAAATTGAGCTCGATTTTGGATCAAGTGCGACCTAGATTCAAAGATTGGTGACGTGATTAATTTGTTCCAGGGCGATAGGGTTTCGGTTGCTAAGGCGAAGGTGATGAGGTCTGCTTAGTCTCGAGATTGAAATCCTCTAATGGCAGAACTAAAGCTCAAGGAGAGATAGCGAATGAAGAGTGAAGAGAAGGGAATGGATCGGTTGCACTTCATAAAGAAAAAGCCAAGTTTATCGGCTATAAACAAGCATGATTCCTAAGTACATGGGTCAGTACCGAACCATCATGGTTCGGTACCGAATGATCGTATTAAAAAAAGGAGAAGAAGAAGAGATGCATGACTTCGCATGTGCATTCCCATCTGTGCTTATGTGTTCCTGGACCCCAGCAATCATGTGCATGTATGTGCATATGCCTACATGAACTGTACTTTTAATTTCAAAATTCAAGCGATGAAAAATCTAAACTTGGAAATTTTGGAAATGGAAATATTCAAGAATGCTAAACTGGAATGACAAGTCATGGAGGAAATTTCCAATTTTATAATCCAAGATGATGTGGAAGCATCACGACAAACGGGAAAAAGGCATGGCTATTCACAGGAATAGATCTAAGGAAGGATAACAACTATTTAGAGCATGAATTAGGATCTGACACGATGACCCTGACCTACCTCAATTTAAAGCACATCACGTTAAAAATGAGATGTACTTTGGAGGGCAAGTGTTATCTGGCCTTTTGATCCAGCAATATTTAGTCAGATTAGACAAGTCACACATGTTAAGTAATCGAGGCAGGCGACCCAGAAAGATAGCCAGAAGGCTCAGGAGAGTGGTCCAACCAAGTCTGAAAAGCCAAGCCCAAGCAATCACACAAAAGACAAGACGATACTCTGTTAAGCACATAGTTTGGTACCGAACCATCCATGGTTCGATACCAACCCATAATACTTTGTGAGTTCGATCTCAATTTCCTACTACAAGGTGGCCAAGGTCCTAGAAGCCCATTCCATACTCCATAATACCGTTCGATTGCTCTACTCCATTGCTCTCCTCAGGCTCTCCGAGTCAACAACTTCACCCTTCCATAGACCTTTTAATTGGACTCAGAAACAAGCTAATAATGGCTCAAACTATAACACCCCTAATTTTAAATAACATTATTCAGGATATTTAATTAGATAAATTAAATAGAATAATGTAAAGATTAGAGTGATAAGGGGATTGAGATTTGAAAACTAATTAGAGGCCGTGCTTAACTAAATAAAAATTCAAAAGAATGAGTTTATGGAAATGATTTTATAAGTTAACTAATAAGAGAATAAGGTAAGGGTATTATGGGGAATAGCCGTCCACAATAACACTTAACCCCTAAACCCTTATTCCCATTTTCATTTCACAAGTTCATAATTCTAAAACATAAACCAAAGAGCTCAAGCCAGCCATAACCTAAGGGAAAAAGAGGAGAAAAATCGATTAAAAGCTAAGGAATCAAGTAAGGAGAATTAAGCAAGATCAAATCTCAAGCTCCTTATCCAAAGCAATGTGAATAATAATCAAAACCATCTCATTTTCATTTTTAAAGAGCATTTGATTTCGGGTTTTAAGTTTAAAACCATTATGATGATTTTAATGATGATATGCTTGGATTACATGATATGTTTGATTCAAACAAGTATGTTTGATAAATGTTTTATTCGATTTTAAGGCTAAAATTGTATATATTATGTTTAAAATGCCATGAGAATTTAATATGTCATGGAAAACATCATTGTGGAGATGGGTTTAAATTTTCGTAATTATCCAAGCTATCGATAATTTATTATGGATTTTTGAAGGAAGAGATAAATGATTGGGTTTAAAAATTTATTTAGGCTATTAGATAAAGGATTTTGGGTCAAAAATTTATGTATGTTAGATAACATATTAAAACTTAATTATGATTATTTTTGGGGATTTTTCCTAAGCAATTTACAATGTAAATTAAATTATTTAAATTGGAGGACTTAAATATCTTAATTGTTTTGTTAAAGGGAAGGGCTTCTTTGTAAATTATTTTTAATTAATTCTAGATGAACTCGGCAGTCCTTGAGAAAAGATTTTGGTAAAGTTTATGGTAACTGATTATATTTTCACAAATAGGCAAGTTAGTTGAAAAGTATTTACATAAAAAGGCAACAAACAATTTTGCATTGATTTATTGTTTTTCCACTTCCAGTAGCAACCTTTCGACCCCATACCTCCGTCCCCAACCAAGTCGAAACTAATACACATGGTATCAATTCTTTGGTACGTAATGGATTGGAGAAAGGCGGAAGGTATAGAGTTGAAACCATGCTTTAGAAGGGGTCGAGGTCATTTTAAATAGCTTTCGAAGGTCTTTGTTTTGCTTTTAAAAGAGATGCCGCTTGCCTTGCTTTTAATGGATGCTTTCGATAAGGGTGAACTACTTTAATATAGCTTTCGAAGGGGGTTGCTGCCTCATTGTTTAAAGGGTAGCTTTTGAATGAGTTGTCATATAATATGTTTTAAAGAGAAGCTTTCGAAATGGAAGCTTTGAACCAAGTCGAAACCTTGCTGCCGCCTTATACCTTTTGAATAGGTTGAAAGTTTTCAATGAGTTCAAAAGGCAAGCTTTGTTTTATAAATATAAAAGTCGCTTTCTAATGCTTTCGAAAGGGCTTCAGTAGCCATTTAAACTAAAGGTTTCGAAGGCAATGGCTTCGAAAGGTGTTTCGAAGCTATTCTTCTAATTGCTTTACTTAGAGACTAATGCTTTTGAAAGGATGGTTCCAAAGCCATCTGTTTCCCCAAATTCTTTTGTTTAAAGGTTAATGGTTTCAAAAGTGTTACTTTCGCATATGTTCACTTTGACCCAAATGTTATATTTAAGATTAAACCCAATGGTTTCAAAAGAGGTACTTTCAAATGGTTTCGAAGCTATGCTTATATAAGTTGGACAGATATGCTTTAATACTTTCGAAAGGAAGGTTTTGATGCTTTCAAAAGAGATATTTTAAAGTGTTTTGAAAGACATGTTTAAGGGTTTTTTAAAAGAATGCTTTCGAAAGATATAGTCTAATGGTTTCGAAAGTAAAGGTCTAAGGTTTCGAAAGCCTTAGTTTTCAAAACAAAGAACCCAATCTCATTTTTAAAGGAAAACCCATGGCAATATAAAAGAGCTTTGAAATGGCTTATAATTTTAGAGTTTTTGAAGAAGCTTGCCTTGATAAAAATAATGGGTTAAAGGGATTAACCAAATTTCATGTGGAAATGATTTAAAGGATATTAAACCATAAATGTCGATATTGTTATGTTATTGTATATGCTTCTTCTATAAATATATTCACTATATAATGGACATATAACTGTATTTTGCGAGGAAGAGCAGAAGAACCAGTTAGGTTGACCCAGTAGTGAATATAGCTTGAGTTAACTTCTGTATGAGTAGAATTTCATCCAGGAGGTCAGGTAGACCAGAACATAGTATGCCAAAGACTGATCAAAAAAGTTGTCGGATTAGACAGGTTCATAGTAAACCCATGAAAATTATGTTTGGAAAGAGTTATTTGCAGGAGCCATTAGGTTCCTAGTGATCCCATGAAAACTATATCTGGATAAAGTTATTGACAGAGATCAATAGGTTCAACCTATGAAAACTATGATATAAGAGAAGTTATTGGAGATACCAATAGGTTTAGAGAGAACCCATGAAATACTGAAGATATTAGCAGGGGCCAATAGGTTCTTAGTGATCCCATGAAAACTATAAGACCGAACAGATAGTCCATAAGCTTTGAATAGGTTATTAGTCAGCCCACGAAAACTAATAGGTTACTAGTTATCCTAGAAACTATAACCGAGACAGATAGTCAAATGAATGGGGATGGAAAATCCAGGATATTTTACTTGTTTGCATATCATCATGATATTTTAAATTGCTATGTTTTTAACCATTGTGGATGCAGAATCACAATATATGGTTATTATAAATTTTTGGGGTAAGCTACTAGTGAGGGGAAAACCCGTTCCGCTAAGCGGTGTGGTCTCACTAGATATCTAAACGGTTCTAGATGGTAGGTTATTAGTCATACCAGGCTTTATGTCTGACTCGAAGTTTATGTTTTCCCCTTAAACTCTCAGGTGCGCAATTGATTTTGAGTAGTTTGAGAGTTGAGATTTTCAGGTTCTCCTTTAGACGAATAAGCTTCTAGAGATGTGCAGGAGGCAAGCTAGCTAATATGAGTTCTTTTCTATTTGATTTCGCTGTGTTTTGATGTAAATGCAAAGTTGTTTAATTGCCTATGTTTAGACTCTGATCATCCAAGGAGGCATCTTCATATGTCGTTCTTAGGGTATTTTTTAATAGTTATATTTTCTCTGAACGTGATTCTCGAGTTTGAGATTATGTAATGAATTTGAAATACAATTGAAATGGAATGAGAAATTTGTTTAATGGATTTAATTTTTTTTCATATCCATGTGTTTCTGTTATATCAATGTATCTAACATTACCGCATTTGGTCATCGAGAATTAATAACTATGGATGACTACAGCATCCATAGCCGCTAGTTTTGGGCCTCCAAGTAGGGGATGTTACAAGTTGGTATTAGAGCATAGGTTTATGAAAACTTAAAAGAAATTTCAAACTTAAAATGATTTTTTTCGAAACATAATCCAGTGAATCGGAAAATAAGATCGGGGTTTGGGTTAACGTTATAGCAACATACTTGTATTTAATATGCATATATATATGTACGTACTCCCCTCTCTCTTAGACCGTTCTTCTGTATCTTACTAAGGCTTGTATGCAGATTTATGAGAAAGGAAGATATGTAGGCAGGAAACAGAAGAGAAAATCTTAGTGGAGGAAGCACCACAACAAATGGAAATGCTCGACCCAATAGGAGAAACCATGGTCGACAGGCAAATGCTAATCAAAATGCAGATGCCAATGTAGGTGCTGGAAATCCGCTAGTAGATACGGGGATAATCTATCAGTTCTTCGTTAACCTGATGCAAGCTAGAGCAGTTGGGAATGTTGGAGGAGCTAATCATGTGGCTCCAATTGGAAACAACTATGCTAAGTTAAGCAGAGATTATACTAGTTTTGGTGAGAAGCTATTTTTGGGAATGGAGGACGCTATAGAAGTTGAGAATTGGCTTTTGCATTATGAAAAGATCTTCGCTGACTTGGGATTAAACGATGAGTAGAAAAGGAGACTTGCTTTTAGACAGTTGTAGGGACCAGCGCTTCATTGGTGGAATAATGTCACTAACGGAGTTCCTGAGGAAGAGTTGACTTGGGTGTAATTTCAGAGGTGATTCGAGAAGAGGTTTTTGTCTGAAGTTGCCAAGTCAGCATTGTTTAGGAAGTTCATGGACTTAGTGCAAGGCGAAATGTCGGTGATTGAGTATGCCACGAGGTTTGATGAGTTATCCAGATATGTATATGCTACTATTGACACCGTCATCAAGAGGAATGAGAAGTTTATTCGGGGATTGAGACTCGAGATTGCTAGTGCGACCTTGCGACATCTTCGTGATTCTTGTAATGTTGTTGAGGAAATGGCAATTCGATATGAGGAGATGCTTGCTACTTATGGAAAGGAGAAGTAGATTGAAATCCAGAGCTCTCTAGGCAAGAAGAGGAAGTTCTTCAAGAAGAAGGGAACCTAGATGAGAGAAGCTGCCAAGAAGGCAAAGGCTAATCCGGTTTGCTTTAGGCAACAAACGGGATTTTTGACTCTCGAAAATCGACACTAATACGTCCACCGTATTACATGCTGAGAAATCAAATGCCGAAAAAACCGATTGTTAGAGAAAAAGAAAAAGAAAAGATAGAAGAAAATAGAAACAATAACACAGAACCTCACAATCGCAGCAGAACAATATCTAATAGATAAATACAGATATTTATACAAAAAGAAACCGTGACTGCTAATATACATACAATCATCAGAGTACAACAGTCAACAATCAATCTAGACAGTTATAGTAACTTGTCCTCAAAGGTGCTGAATATACAGCACAACACACATAGCGGAAATAACCAAGTACGTGTAATACGCCTGAAATCCTCTAGCTCGTCTCCTGAGCTTCATGGCATCCTAACTTGGATCTGCAATACTCGGTCTGACCCGAGCAGTATAATAAAATAACACCCGAGTCAGTCTGGAAAACCAGCGTGAGAAAATACACTCAATTTGAATTTAATTATTTCAAAAATCCTTTTGAAAAACAAAGGTATCTCGTAAGAGCACACTACACATAAATACGATGGATCTTTACCTTACGATAACCAAACCACAAATCCTGTGATAATATAATAGTGTCTAAGTACAAATACTTATTAAAATAGCTGAAATGCTTGCATCTCATATTTCAACATAGTTGGGTACAATCAAAACCATATGTCGCTTATTAGAGAATGGATTCCATACAATGACTAGGCACTGGGGTACCACCTATCAATGTACACATCTAGAAAATGTACCGAGATCGAACCTATCGATCCCTGCCAACACAAGACCGGCTTACCCCTTACTGGATAGTACCGAATATGTCATCATCCTGTTTTCTTTGCAACCCTTTTGAGATCTCATGCACAACCAATCCATAAATAAGTAGATGTAGGGTATCTAGAAAGGTGACAACATACCCTAATGGGTGTGACCCACTTAGCCTTGCTGCATCTCCCCTGATTTTCAGTCATTCCCGGTTGATGAGGCTTGAGGCTACGATTACCTTTCAAGAAATTTACTCTTAGAATGTTCATTGCTTTCTAGTGACAATGTGCTGATAGCATTCATCCATATAAGTTGTTCTGGATCTGAATAAATCGAATCTCCAAAATCACCGTCTTTATTCTCTTCACAATATCACAATTCGCAACGCTCAAATCGGATCAAAGCGGTTTTCGGATAATTAAATCTGATCTAGGTCTCTTCGAAACGATCAATGAATTTGGCCAAATTTGATAGCCGGTTATTTAACTATCAAATTACACACATAAGCAAACACAAGGCCATATTATAAATCTTTCAAAACAT
Organism: Allium fistulosum; assembly: GCA_030737815.1. Taxonomy (NCBI): domain Eukaryota; kingdom Viridiplantae; phylum Streptophyta; class Magnoliopsida; order Asparagales; family Amaryllidaceae; genus Allium; species Allium fistulosum. Next base: position 781,148,040 of record CM060907.1, read on the forward strand.
TTATTTCAGATATCTTTACAAAGATATATATTCAATCTATTCCAATATTTCAATATTTAAAAAAAATTTTGAATACTTATATCCATAACATGATATTTTCAAAACATATCAACACTTAGAAATTTTTTCCAAATCCAACTTATGATTCATTACTTAGAAAATATTCCTATATAAATCATTTCATCGCTAAAATATCCCTAAACCTTTTAATTCCCATACTTAGGAAAAACATTATAATTCTATTTCCCAAAATCATTCCTAATATACATACTAAGGAAATATTCCGTGCTTATCCCATAAATATTCAGAATTTTTATTAATTCCCTTTACAGTTTCCAAAAAATTATCGATTATACTTATTAATAATCCAACGAACAATTTATATCTCCTTTAATGAATTCAGATTCATTTTCGAAGCTCCCGTATCTAAACAATTTGGAAATTTCTTTTTCTCAAATTTCCTTAAGTTTTCGAAATTCATTATAAGATTTCCTCTTATAAAATCACATCCATTAAATAAAACCCGGTTCACAAATCTCAAGAGCATTTATAAATAAATTGAAATCACTTACTTTTAAACTATATATATTTAAAATAATAAATTTCAAAACATAGTTAAATAATTATTTAAAATATCAAACCACTTTCAAAATAAACATCAATAACTAAATTCAATTCATTTATAAAATTTCAAATCGATTTACAAAACTTGTTTATAAAACTTAGGATTCATTTCAACCAATTTAAATATTTAAATAACTAGCTTCCTGAAATATTTTAATCCAATTAATAGTTTTTAAAACTACACAGTTTAATAAATAAAAATCTTTTCCTAAAACAAACCTTAACTTCTTGTGGAAAACCATTTAAAATTCAACATGCCCATTTTGTACTTATAAATCTCTCTCGATTTATCACAAATCGATTCACATTTCCAATTCCATAACTATTCCAAATTCCAAAATAGAATTTACTATTTCTTTCTAACCGATTTCCATATCTCATCTTAAAATTCACAGTGTGAATTTATATTTCCAATTTATCAAATAATAATCGTTTCACTTTATTTATAAACATTGTTTATAATTTCATAAACTCGTTTCCAGTTTATAACAGGTTTATATTACTAAAATCCATTTATAAATCGATTTCTAATTAAAATTCCATTTATAAATCTATTTCTTAAATAATCAAAACTATATTCCAAAACCAATGAAATCTCGATTCCGACTTCCATTTCATATTTTAAGAATCTTATTTAAAATCCATTATTTAAAAATCCTAAATCTAAAATTCTCTATTTGAAATCGTTTTACGAAATAGCTAAATAAATATCCAAATCCAACAATTTATTTTATCCAACTCAATTCCCTTTTAAATAATCCGAAAATTCAATATAAGTATTTCCATTTTCAAAATCTCCTTTGAATATTCTTTTCAGATTCAAAAATATTATTTATGGTATTTATGATACCAAAATTAAGGCCAGTGCTACTATAGCATCCAATATATCAAATCACATAATAATCCATAACAAATTATTCCATCACATCATATATCACTATATATGAAAAATAATCAATATATTTGAGGAATCCAGTTGGATCCCTCCAACCTGTTTCCTTGCATCCATTGATGTTATATAACATAAAATATCAATCCCGCTTCGAGGTGGGATATCGTGGATATATAAGGTCATTCGCTATTATGCGGGGCACATAGTGTCTCATCCGCTCCAATCGACGGCAAATATATCCAACTACTAATATATATTACTATATATATAATAATATGACATCCAACTGATAATAATTTATCATTCCATCCAATCAACCTTAACTATTTAAAATAAAACCAATTATCTAAGATGAGTGAGATTTACTCACTTTATTCCAGTTGTCACTTCTGTGTTCTGATTCTGACCTAAAAATTTTGCAAGCTCTAATTTTAGTTAATCTACTTCCATGTTGAAAATTTCATCAATACGAATCCAACGAGACTTACCGCATTGGATTTGGGCCAAAAACAAATGAGTTATGAAATTTATAATCATTCGAATTTATTAAAACAATTTATATTAACTTAGCTACTTTTTAAATTAATTACTCACATCACTCAAGCCCACCCCATATTGCAACCCAACCCGCTATTCCTTTCTTATTCCCCAATCGCTTACTCCTCCTTTTCAAAACCTTGAACCGCCTAATTCCCCATGCATGTGCACATGCACATGCACCGCACTCCACCATTCGTAGTTCCAAGACCACCGACACGTCGCCTTCCACCTCGCCATCGCCACGCACCGCCTCGTTGAAGTTCCGGTTCCCCGTATCGAACTCGAGCATACGCGAACCCAAATTGACGAGCTACAGGTCGCGACACCCATGCTCGATCGCGACCCACCAAAACGCTGCCACGCGTGCGCCTCTCCATCACGAATACAACCATCCAAGTCTCGACTCCCACCTCCTCACCTGGCCAAAGAAAATGCTAAACCTAGTTTTCAACATCCGCGAATGACCACCACTGAATGCTACCGAAATACTTCTAAAAATACTACATCTTCCGACGTTCCCAATGATGCTAACGACAGCTTCTAATTTGAAGCGGATAGTGAGATATCATTTTTTAAACTTGCAAACAAAATTTTCCCTTTTACTTTAAAACAGTGATATGTCACTCGATTCTCAACGAAACTGAACGCAATCAATTTCTAAAAATCCTAACATCGATATGAACAACTTTCATTTAGATTTTTTTGACTAAAAGTGAATGTTTAAGGAGATGTTGATTTTTAAATAGAGGGAAATGTGAATTTTCCTTCCTCTGTTTTATATTTTTTTTTCTCCTTTCTGTACATCTGCATTTAAATAAAGAAGGGAGGAATGTAGATGGTGGTTGTAGGGTGGGCTGGAATGGAGAATAGGGTGGCTGAAAAGAAAGATTGGTGGCTGGGGTCAAATCGAATATATATATATATATATTATTTAAAATTCCAAAATGTCTAGCTATAAATTTCGGATCCTAATCGAGGCATGCCGCCTGGTGTTCCTATTGTTATACCCCTACTCTAAATGCAATGGAACAAGTTTTGAGACTAATTCGATCATATGCCAAGGATAGCTTTTTGAATCAATTATTATATTAAATTTTCGATATTAAATTCAACGCGTTTCTATCCCGTACGACCAAACGTTAAATCCAACCGCTACGAAATTTGAAATCCTATAATAATACATGATTATGGATCTAATTGAACTAGTTTCGTCGAATTCCGAGGCTATGCCCCGGAAGGCTATTTTTATATGTTAATTAAAACAAGTTATTTTTAAAGTCGAGTAAATCACTTTTAAATTCAATTTAAAAGTTTTATTATCTTCCTTCTTATTAATAGAAATTAAATAAGCCTTTAAATTATTTTTATCAAGCTTAAAACCCAAGATTCAATTATTTAAGAAAATTTCAATTATTAAATTTAACAATTAAATTAACCCATAAATCATTATATTTGAAATTCAGGTTATTAAATCTATTAAATTACTTTTAAATATTTAAAATCGATTAAATATTCCAATTTCAAATAACCAAAATTCTAGGTCGTTACATTCTTCTGAAAGGGACGCGGAAGATGATCTTAAGGCTATTTAACACTAGAGGGGGGGGTGAATAGTGTTTTAAGAATTTCTTTAAAAATTCTTTGATTTAAATTGAATTAACTAACTTAATGCAAATACACAATCACAGATCAAATCACAGAATCACAAACAAATGCAAATATAAATAAAAAGCAAGTAAAGGAAAGAACACACCAGGAATTTTATACTGGTTCGGTGTTACCCTACATCCAGTCCCGCACAACCCGTACGGCTTTCTATTCAATAATAATCTAGATTACAATCCCTCGATTCCAAGGCAACGAGGTACACCCTCCAGATTCTCAGGTCTCTGGGTAGAACCACTTGATTCACAGGACACAAGTTCACCCGATCGATTTCCAAGGACACGATCACACCTTTATAACCCCACACAAGTTTCTTTGAGTACAAATGTATCTATAACTCTAATAAGCACTGAGATTCTTTGGAGAGAGTGGCAGAGAATCAAACTAGAGATATTCTGGTTTGATTCACTTAAGATTTCGGCAAAATATGGATAGGATGATTAGAAAATAAGATAAGAGAGTAAAGAGGAGAGAAAATAAAGAAAGTAGTTACTGGAAAACGTCCATAACAGTCTCTATTTATAGAGAATGAATGGATGTGTCCATTCGAAGAGGTTTAAACGAATAGACACTTCTTTTGAAAACAACCTTTGCTGTAACGGGAAGCATGTCGACATGACAGGTAAATAGGATGTCGACATGGTCTAGTAAAAAGTGATGATTTGCTTTACTTTGAAAATGATGATTTAAAACATATGCAACTTTATTCAAATGGACTCTATGTATTTGTAGAAGGTATTTAGAAGTAGAAATACTTATGAATGTATATATGTATATATACTAAAATATATTTAAAATCAAAGTAAATAAACTAAAGTAAATATAATATTAAAATAGATTTTGAGGCTAAAATATCAAGGACAATTTTGAAATCAAAATATAACAAAATGATAAATATGATTTTGAGGCTAAAACATTTTTGGAAATGTGAACGAAGGTTTTTCTTTTGAAAAGGAATATTTGAAAATCATTTTATAAAACAAGAGATAATTTTGAAAATCATTTTGAATCAAAATTAGTGGATAACAAAATAGGGCTACTATCCGTTCCACTAGATATTTCGTGAGTTCCATCTCACTAGGGTTCCATCCCTTTAACAAGAACGAAGTGGATTCCATTCCACGAGTAAATTGGATAAAAAAGAATGATAGTGCTTTTAAGGAGTTTTAACAAATATCTAACCTAACTATATTATTTGTCTTGAACTCTTGAATATCTTGAATCTCATGAGTCTTCAATCTTGAACTCTTGATCTTTGTCTTCATCAATTTTGTTTTCTTTACTGTACAGTCTTCTTTTGTTGATACCTGCATATAGATTTCCTGCACATATATATTTTATAACACTTCTATAGTTGTTGTCATCAAAACCACTATCCTATGGACTAACATTCTCCCCCTTTTTGATGATGACAACCTTTGTTTATAAAACATTTATATTCTTCTTATAACTCCCCCTAAATCTAATAACTCCCCCTTAATCTATGCCTAACTAACCTATTTTATACTTCTCCCCCTTTGTCATCAACAAAAAAAATGACACTAACTCCCCCTAAATCTATGATATTAATGATAGTGTTATCATTAATAATACTGAAACTAGATATAACAATGCTAAATATTGTATACTCAGAATGATATATATGAGTAATATAAGAATGAGAATAATAAGTGTAACCACAGATTATTTTATTCATTTCAATATTACTATATACATGACTATTTAAACTTATAAACACATAAATAACTAAAACAAGAAAATAAACAACTCAACGGTTGTTTTTGATGATGGGAGACTTGTGGACAGGACAATTTGGGTAATGGAAACAGATATTTCCATGTTGTTCCACAATGTTCCCATAAGCATCAAAACAAACTTCCCCTACACAAACTGCTTCATCATCAGTTTCTTCCTCCATTGGTTCTTCCTCTTCTTCTTCGTCTTCGTCTTCTTCTCCTTCTTCATTTGCTTCTATGTTAGAAGAATCTTCAATTACAATTGGATTGGCATGATTATCCATGAGGAATTTTTGAAGATTCCTCAGAATTTTCCCTTGTTTCTCTTGCTCTCTTGCCATTCTCAATTGTTGAACTTGCATTTCAGTTAACATCTGCAGCGAATCATTAACTTTCTCCTCTATTTTGATGACACGAGCGAGTATGGAGTTTTGGAAAGGGCCATGTGAAGGAGAAGGGAAAGAAACCGGTGAAATTTGATTAGGATTGGATGTGGAAGCCATGGATTTGATGTTTCTAGAAAGTAGAATGAAGAAATAATGATTGGAGGGAAGAGAAACTCGGAATGGGTGAGTTAAATAACCACCCATTCAAAAATTAGAGGGAAAAAACGAACTGTCATTTTTACCGTTGCATGTCGACATGACGCATGAATACCATGTCGACATGGTGTTGCAAAATGCTATGGTTAAGAAAACATTCATATATACCCTATGTATACTACTATACTATATACTATATTTCAGAAAGAGAACATATACCTAATTCTCTTCTTAACTTGGTGAAGACAGGTTCTCCTAAAGGTTTGGTTAAAATATCAGCTATTTGATTTTCAGAATTAACGAAATCAAGAGAAATTTTCTCTTTATTTACGTTATCTCTTAGAAAATGGTGTCTAATGTCAATAGTTTAGTTCGGGCATGGAGAATTGGGTTTTTGGACAAACTAATGGCACTAGTGTTATCACAGAAAATTGGAGATTTCGTGATAGATATACCAAAATCATTCAAGGTTTGTTGCATATACAAAACTTGAGAACAAGCTAAAGCAGCAGAAACATACTCTGCTTCAGTTGTTGATAGGGAAACAGTATTCTGCTTTTTACTGAACCAGGAAATTAAGGAATGACCTAGAAAGTGATAAGTTCCACTTGTACTCTTTCGGTCTGACTTACACCCAGCATAGTCAGCATCACAGTAGGAAACTAATTCAAATGAATCATTCTTAGGGTAGAACAATCCATAATCAAAGGTGTGTTTAACATATCGAATGATACGTTTCACAGCTTTTAGATGAGTTTCCTTGGGTTGAGATTGATATCTTGCACAGAGACAGACACTGTTCATGATATCTGGTCTACTAGCAGTTATATAGAGAAGTGATCCAATCATTCCTCTATACAAGGTTTGATCTACGTCTTTGGATAGATCATCCTTACTTAACGCTATATTGGTTGCCATGGGAGTTGGTTTTCCACTCACATTGGTCAAGCCAAACTTACTAACTAACTCTCTCACATACTTCTCTTGACTGATAAAGATACCATTATCTAATTGTTTGATTTGTAATCCTAGGAAAAAGTTAAGTTCACCCATATGACTCATCTCAAACTCTTTTGTCATAATGTCAGAAAATTCTTTGTTCATGTCAGAATTGGTTGATCCAAAAATAATATCATCTACGTACACTTGTACAAGTTGAATATCATTTTTGTTTCTTTTAATAAAAAGTGTGTTATCTACTTTACCTATTTCAAAATTAGATTGCAAAAGATAAGACCTAAGTCTATCATACCAAGCTCTAGGAGCTTGTTTTAGACCATACAGGGCTTTCTTTAATTTAAAAACATGATTTGGAAATTTTGTATCTTCAAAGAGTGGAGGTTGTTCAACATAAACTTCCTCTTTTACAAAACCATTTAGAAAGGCACTCTTGACATCCATTTGAAAAAGTTTGAAATTATTGAAATTAGCGAAAGCAAGCAGAATTCTAATAGCTTCTAATCTTGCTACGGGTGCAAAGGTTTCGTCATAATCTATACCTTCTTCTTGACAATAACCTTGTGCAACGAGTCGAGCCTTATTTCTAACGACCTCACCTAATTCATTTAATTTATTTTTGTATACCCATTTAGTGCCTATAATGGATTTATCCTCAGGTCTAGGAACAAGTTCCCAAACATCATTTCTGGTTAATTGATTCAATTCTTCTTGCATAGCAAGAATCCATGAATCATCAGTTGATGCTTCCTTTGGATTTTTAGGTTCTATTGAGGATATAAAAGCAACATGACTCATACTGTTTAATTGATTCCTAGTTTTAACAACAGATTGCATATCTCCTAGAATATTTTCTACAGGGTGATCTTTTAAAAGCCTAATCTTTTTATTTGGATGAAAAGTTTCATTTGTAGCATCTACAGATTCATGATTAGAAATAACTAAGTCATCCTCATCATTAGTCTGATCAACTTCTTTGAAATTTTCATCAAAGGAAACATGTAAAGTTTCTTCAATAGTGTTTGTTATTAGATTAAAAACTCTATAAGCTTTACTCCTGTTAGAATATCCGATAAAGATTCCTTTGTCGGATTTAGTATCAAACTTATCTAAATTATCTTTTGTATTTAAGATAAAACATTTACTTCCAAAAATTCTGAAATAAGATACCTTAGGTTTCTTATTGAAAAGAAGTTCATAAGGTGTTTTATTGGTTAGAGGTCTAATTAAAATCCTATTCAAAATATAACAGGCTGTTGCAACTGCTTCAGCCCAAAAATGTTTTGGTAATTTACTATCAGAAAGTAGAGTTCTAGCACACTCTTGAATCGTCCTATTCTTACGCTCAACTACTCCGTTTTGTTGTGGAGTTCTTGGAAACGAAAAATTGTGAGTAATTCCCTTCTGATTACAGAATTCCTCAAACTTCTCATTTTCAAATTCACCACCGTGATCACTACGAATAGTGATGATCTTGGAAGAAAGTTGGTTTTGAACTCTTTTTGAAAAACTTTTAAAATAATCAAAAGTATCACTTTTATGTTTCAGAAAGATTGTCCATGTATATCTGGAATAATCATCCACAATTACAAAGACATATTTACTATGGTTGATTGATTGAATCTGAGATGGACCAAATAAATCTAGGTGAAGTAACTCAAGAGGTTTTGAAGTAGAGATCATATCTTTAAGTTTAAAGAAACTTTTTCTAAGTTTTCCTAATTGACATGCATCACATATACTATCTACTTTAAATTGCATCTTAGGGAGGCCTCTTACTAGATCAAGTTTGGATAGTCTAGATAAGAGTTTAAAATTCAAATGTCCAAATCTCTTATGCCAAGTCCAAGGGTCACTTGTATTGGCCAAAAGACATAGATTATCATTTGAAATTTTCATACTAAGAATATAGATATTCTTTTTCCTAACTCCCTCAAAGATAATATTAGATTTATTATCTTCGATGTGACACTTGTCTTTTTCAAATTTAATCCTATATCCTTTATCACATAACTGACTAATACTAAGTAGATTATGTTGTAGATTTTTAACTAACAAAACATTTGAAATAATAGGAGTTTCAGAATTACCTACATTGCCGATGCCAACCACATAACCTTTTGAATTATCCCCAAAATTAACCAATCCTCCATCCTTGTAAATAATGTCATTGAGTATCTCTGGATTTCCTGTCATATGTCTTGAACATCCACTATCAAGTATCCACTTGTTTTTCCTTATTTGCACAGCTTGTCCATTGTGAATAGATTCATTTGTCGCCATGAAGCAAGATTCCTGCACAGTGAGCAACTTTTGTAGACTACCTGATTCTATATAACTATCATGCATCAATTTATGAGACCACAATGATTTGATCATTAAAGAAATATTTTTAGCAAACATTTCAAACTTAGCCATGAACTTTTCAAAAATCAGATTATGAATACTTTGAAAAACTTGCTCTGATACCAAATGAAAGGAACGCGGAAGATGATCTTAAGGCTATTTAACACTAGAGGGGGGGTGAATAGTGTTTTAAGAATTTCTTTAAAACTTCTTTGATTTAAATTGAATTAACTAACTTAATGCAAATACACAATCACAGATCAAATCACAGAATCACAAACAAATGCAAATATAAATAAAAAGAAAGTAAAGGAAAGAACACACCAGGAATTTTATACTGGTTCGGTGTTACCCTACATCCAGTCCCGCACAACCCGTACGGCTTTCTATTCAACAATAATCTAGATTACAATCCCTCGATTCCAAGGCAACGAGGTACACCCTCCAGATTCTCAGGTCTCTGGGCAGAACCACTTGATTCACAGGACACAAGTTCACCCGATCGATTTCCAAGGACACGATCACACCTTTATAACCCCACACAAGTTTCTTTGAGTACAAATGTATCTATAACTCTAATAAGCACTGAGATTCTTTGGAGAGAGTGGCAGAGAATCAAACTAGAGATATTCTGGTTTGATTCACTTAAGATTTCGGCAAAATATGGATAGGATGATTAGAAAATAAGATAAGAGAGTAAAGAGGAGAGAAAATAAAGAAAGTAGTTACTGGAAAACGTCCATAACAGTCTCTATTTATAGAGAATGAATGGATGTGTCCATTCGAAGAGGTTTAAACGAATAGACACTTCTTTTGAAAACAACCTTTGCTGTAACGGGAAGCATGTCGACATGACAGGTAAATAGGATGTCGACATGGTCTAGTAAAAAGTGATGATTTGCTTTACTTTGAAAATGATGATTTAAAACATATGCAACTTTATTCAAATGGACTCTATGTATTTGTAGAAGGTATTTAGAAGTAGAAATACTTATGAATGTATATATGTATATATACTAAAATATATTTAAAATCAAAGTAAATAAACTAAAGTAAATATAATATTAAAATAGATTTTGAGGCTAAAATATCAAGGACAATTTTGAAATCAAAATATAACAAAATGATAAATATGATTTTGAGGCTAAAACATTTTTGGAAATGTGAACGAAGGTTTTTCTTTTGAAAAGGAATATTTGAAAATCATTTTATAAAACAAGAGATAATTTTGAAAATCATTTTGAATCAAAATTAGTGGATAACAAAATAGGGCTACTATCCGTTCCACTAGATATTTCGTGAGTTCCATCTCACTAGGGTTCCATCCCTTTAACAAGAACGAAGTGGATTCCATTCCACGAGTAAATTGGATAAAAAAGAATGATAGTGCTTTCAAGGAGTTTTAACAAATATCTAACCTAACTATATTATTTGTCTTGAACTCTTGAATATCTTGAATCTCATGAGTCTTCAATCTTGAACTCTTGATCTTTGTCTTCATCAATTTTGTTTTCTTTACTGTACAGTCTTCTTTTGTTGATACATGCATATAGATTTCCTGCACATATATATTTTATAACACTTTTATAGTTGTTGTCATCAAAACCACTATCCTATGGACTAACATCTTCCCCCTTAAAAAAATTTCATCCCCGAAATTGCCAAGATAGGAAAAATGCCCTAAACCCATTTCTTTTTGAAACCAATTAGTTGAAATAACTTACCAAATCCTTTTAAGCCTTTAGCTTTCCAAAATCAATTTGTTGAAACCTTGTTATTACCTTTACTAAATTTCCAAATTCATCCATATGTTCCAACTAATATTATCCATTCAATCATTTCAGTTTATAACTCAAAAATCAGTTTTTAGTTATTAAAAATTTCCTTCAAAATTGCTAACTCTTTAAATTTTCAGAATATTTCGTCAACTTCTCCTTTGCACGGCTCGATCAGAACAACTGCAAATCGCCACTACGGCCCAAATCAGCAAAAGAAAACAAAAGCCAAGTGGCTCAACAATAAAACCATCAATTTCAAACAACAATTTAAACATGTACCTTTTTGTTGGACAACCAAATTTTCTTATGATATCGAAGACATCAATTAGCTCTTGCTTTTAAATACCTGCATCTTATTTACCAATGATATCCTGTCATAAAGTTCACAACCACAACATTTTGCATTTTCAATTTCCAATTTCCAATATTTGATTTACTAAAGCCCGTACGATGTACATATATCATTCGTACGCGATATCAAATCCGATCGCTCACTCATCACAAAATTTCACTTCCGAACTAGTATCGTTCACACGACCACTCTAGTGCAGACTCAAATCCGATTCCTTGATCAGAAACCGTTATTCTCCTTGCATAGCCATATATTATGATAGAGAATACCAGAATCAATCATAAATCCATATCCAGGGCTCATCGTCGAGAATCGAGTGAAAAATCCTAACTCGGATCGATGGAAATCATCTCGAAATTCTGTGCTCGAATCTAGATCAAACCGTTATGCAAAAAATAATATACGTACAACCCACATATTTATTTCAGTTGATTCTTAGCTAGCCCAAATTCTTTTTATTCATATTCATTTCATATACATTCACTTATTCATAATCACTATTCACATTGCTTAATTCACATTCCCTTATTTACCCACATGCACTTCTTTACATAGTATACTCCTTAATACTATTATAATTTAAACACCATTCCATAGAATTTGTTTACTTAAGTTCATTTCAAAATATTTTATATAACTTAAGTCTATATCCATTTTAATAAAATTCAATTTCATTTTCCCATTTCGACATTCAATTTTATCCATCCACATTCCAAACCATATTCAATTAACTAATTAATTTAATTAGTTCATTTCATTAATTCATTTCAAATCTTAAAAAAATTCCATTTCCAACAATTACTTCATCCATCCTAACTTAGTCTAAATTTTCAGAATTCTCTTTATTTAACTTAATTTAAGTTAAATTCCATTCCATAGTTCTACTTCATTTTTTTTACTTTTCTTACATTCATATTCAACACATTTTTAAATATTTCTTTAACTTGCTAATTTTCAAAATTTATAAGTTATCAAACTATCTTTTCAATAAAACATTTAAATGAAAATCCCAGAGTTTAAACACCTCGTTCTAAAGTATTTCAAATCATTTTTGAAATCATACATATATATATACTCACATTCCCTTAGTATATCAAATTATTCTTTTGAATTTCAAAACCAAAACTAGATTGACCAAAACAAAACTCCAATGGTAGCAATTCCTCCCTTGGAAACTCGAAAATGAACGTCGATGATGCTGCAGTCATCATCAAAATTATTTTCCAGCAACCGAAGTGAGTTTAGTGCTTTTATTCCCTTCAAAATCCCTTTTAAAAATATCTCTATTTTTTTGCAAATAATATTATTATTCTCCAAAACTTTGAAAAATCAATTTCAAAACCAATAGGATTTAAATTCCCAAATTCCGGGCCCTTTAAAGCCTTTTTACTCATAAACCATATTTATATAACTTCATTTGGTTATATAAAATCAATCCTCAATTGTTTATCTTGTTTGCATTACAATAATAACGACTTTTATTTGATTACAACAATATCAACAAATGATAATAATATAATATTATCATTCCCTAACAATCAAGCACACCATATATACTATATAACTTCTGAAAATTATTCCTTTATATATAAAATATAATTAGGGTAAAATTATTTCATTTACCCAATTTCAACATAATACTATGTCGAATTGCTCTGTTAAAGTGTTTAGAGATCCCTATCAATAACGTTAGTTACTCGTATTGACCAGAATACATAAGCCACTCAACCGACCAATCAGCATAATATAAAACAATTTTATATCACTAACAAATACGCGCTCATACACACACACAAAAACTCATTCTAGGGTGCTACTGACCCTATCCCTAATGAGTTACCCTTTCAAAGCTAAGGTTCTCGCTTAACCTTCGGCTCTGATACCAAATGTAACTAACGGGATTTTCGACCCTCGAAAATTGACACTAATACGTCCACTGTATTACATTCCGAGAAATCGAATGAAGGAAAACCCGATTTTTAGGGGAAAAGAGAAAGAAGAGATAGAAGAAAACAGAAAAAATAACACAGAATCTCACAATTGCAGCGGAACAATATATAATAGATAAATGCATATCTTTATACAAAAAGAAACTGTGACTGCTAATATACATACAATCATCAGAGTACAACAGTCAACAATCAATCTGAATAGTTATAGTAACTTGTCCTCACAGGTGCTGAATATACAGCACAACACACACAGCAGAAATAACCAAGTACGTGTAATACGCCTGAAATCCTCCAGCTCGTCTCCTGAGCTCCATGGCATCCTAACCTGGATCTGCAGTACTCAGTCTGACCTAAGCATTATAATAAAATAACACCAAAGTCAGTCTAGAAAACCATCGTGAGAAAATACACTCAATTTGAATCTAATTATTTCAAAAATCCTTTTGAAAAACAAAGGTATCTCATAAGACCACGCCACACATAAATACGACGGGTCTTTACCTTACGATAACCAAACAATAAATCTTGTGATATTATAATAGTGTCTAAATACAAATACTTATTAAAATAGATGAAATGCTTGCATCTCACATTTCAACATAGTTGGGAACAATCAAAACCGTACATCACTTATTGGAGAATGGATTTCATATAATGACTAGGCACTGGGGTACCGCCTATCATGGTACACGTCTAGAAAATGTACTGATATCGAACCTATCGATCCCTGCCAACACAAGACTGGCCTACCCCTTACTGGATAATACTGAATATGTCATCACCCCGGTTGCTTTGCAACCCTTTTGAGATCTCATGCACAACCAATCCATAAATATATAGATGTTGGGTATCTAGAAAGGTGACAACATACCCTAATGGGTGCGACCCACTATGCCTTGCTGCATCTCCCCTAATTTTCAGTCATCCTAGTTGATGAGGCTTGAGGCTACGATTACCTTTCAAGAAATTTACTCTTAGAATGTTCATTGCCTTCCTGTGACAATGTGCTGATACCATTCATCCATACAAGTTGTTCTAGGTCTGAACAAACCGAATCTCCAAAATCACCGTCTTTATTATCTTCACGATATCACAATTTCAACGCTCAAATTGGATCGAAGTGGTTTTTTGATAATTAAATCCGATCCCAATCTCTTCGAAACGATCAACGAATTTGGCCAGATTTGACAGTCGGTTATTTAACTAATAAATTACACACATAAGCAAGACACTAGGCTATATTATAAATCTTTAAAAACATTTATTTCATATATCTTTACAAATATATATATTCGTTCTCTTCCAATATTTCAATATTTGAAAACACTTTCGAATACTTATATCCATAACAGAATATTTTTAAATCATATCAACACTTAGAAATATTTTCCAAATCCAACTTATGATTCATTACTTAGAAAAATATTTCTATAAATCATTTCATCGCTAAAATATCTCCAAACCTTTTAATTCCAATACTTAGGAAAAACATTATAATTCTATTTCCCAAAATCATTCCTAATATCCATACTTAGGAAATATTCCATACTTATCCCATAAATCTCCGAAATTTTTATTAATTCCCTTTAAAATTTCCAAAAAATTATCGATTATACTTATTAATAATCCAACCAACAATTTATATCTCCTTTAATGAATTCAAATTCATTTTTGAAGCTCCCGTATCTAAACAATTTGGAAATTTCCTTTTCTCAAATTTCTTAAGTTTCTGAAATCCATTATAAGATTTCCTCTTATAAAATCAGATCCATTAAATAAAACCCAGTTCACAAATCTCAAGTACATTTACAAATAAATTGAAATCACTTACTTTTAAACTATATATATTTAAAATAATAAATTTCAAAACATAGTTAAATAATTATTTAAATATCAAAGCACTTTCAAAATAAACATTAATAACTAATTTCAATTCATTTATAAAATTTCTAATCGATTTACAAAACTTGTTTATAAAACTTAAAATTCATTTCAACCAATTTAAATATTTAAATAACTAGCTTCTTGAAATATTTTAATCCTGTTAATAGTTTTTAAAACTACATAGTTTAATAAATAAAAATCCTTTCCTAAAACAAACCTTAACTTCTTATGAAAAACCATTTAAAATTCAACATGCCCATTTTATACTTATAAATCTCTCTCGATTTATCACAAATCGATTCACATTTCCAATTCCATAACTATTCTTAAATTCCAAAATAGAATTTACTATTTCTTTCTAACCGATTTCCATATCTCATCTTAAAATTCACATTGTGAATTTATATTTCCAATTTATCAAATGATAATCATTTCACTTTATTTGTAAACATTGTTTATAATTTCATAATCTCGTTTCCAGTTTATAATAGGTTCATATTACTAAATTCCATTTATAAATCGATTTCTAATTAAAATTCCATTTATAAATCTATTTCTTAAATAATCCAAACTATATTCCAAAACCAATCAAATCTCGATTCCAACTTCCATTTCATATTTTAAGAATCTTATTTGACATCCATTGTTTAAAAATCCTAAATCTTAAAATTCTCTATTTGAAATCATTTTACGAAATAGCTAAATAAATATCCAAATCCAATCATTTATTTTATCCAACTTAATTCCCTTTTAAATAATCCCAAAATTCAATATAAATATTTCCATTTTCAAAATCGCCTTTGAATTTCCTTTTTAAATTCAAAAATATTATTTATGCTATTTATGATACCAAAATTAAGGCCAGTGCTACTATAGCATCTAATATATCAAATCACACAATAATCCATAAGGTTATTCCATCACTTCATATATCACTATATATGAAAAACAATCAATATATTTGAGGAATCCAGTTGGATCCCTCCAACCTGTTTCCCTGCATCCACAGATGCTATATAACATAAAATACCAATCCCGCTTCGAGGCGGGATATGCGGTAATATAGGGTCATCCGCTATTATGCGGGGCACATAGTGTCTCATCCGCTCCAATCGGCGGCAAATATATCCAACTACTAATATATATTACTATATATATATGACATCCAACTGATAATAATTTATCATCCCATCCAATCAACCAATAATTTTTTTTAACTATTTAAAATAAAACCAATTATCCAAGATGAGTGAGATTTACTCACTTTATTCCAGTTGTCACTTCCGCGTTTTGGTTCCGACCAAATTCGTGTTCGAATTTGGCTAAAAATTCTACGAGCTCTAATTTCAGTTAATCCACTTCCATGTTGAAGGTTTCATCAATACAAATCCAAGGCGACTGACCACGTTGGATTTGGACTTAAAACGAACGAGTTATGAAATTTATAATCATTCGAATTTATTAAAACAATTTATATTAACTTAGCTACTTTTTAAATTAATTACCCACATCACTCAAGCCCAGCCCACGTTGCAACCTGACCCGCTATTCCTTTCTTCTTCCCCACTCGCTTACTCCTCCTTTTCAAAACCTGGAACCGCCTCCTCCCCCGTGCATGTGCATGTGCACATGCGCCGCACTCCACCATTCGTAGTTATGAGACCACCGACACGTCGCCCTCCACCTCGCCATCACCACGCACCCCCTCGTTGAAGTTCTGGTCCCCCGCATTGAA
Source organism: Allium fistulosum (assembly GCA_030737815.1). Lineage (NCBI taxonomy): Eukaryota > Viridiplantae > Streptophyta > Magnoliopsida > Asparagales > Amaryllidaceae > Allium > Allium fistulosum. Next base: position 781,165,043 of record CM060907.1, read on the forward strand.
CTCGAGCATACGTGAACCCAAATTGACGAGCTACAGGTCTCGACACCCATGCTCGATCGCGACCCACCAAAATGCTGCCACGCGTGCACCTCTCCATCACAAAGCCAACCATCCAAGTCTCGGCTCCCACCTCCTCACCTGGCCAAAGAAAATGCTAACCCCAGTTTTCAACATCCACGAATGACCACCACGGAATGTCGTCGAAATACTGCTAAAAATACTACATCTTCTAACGGTCCCAATGACGCTAACAATAGCTTCTAATTCGAAGCGGATAGAGAGATATTAATTTTTAAACTTACAAACAATTTTTTTCCTTTTACTGTAAAATAGTGATATCTTGCTCAATTCTCAATGAAACTTAATGCGATCAATTTCTGAAAATCCTAAACATCGATACGAACAACTTTCGTTTAGGTTGTTTTGGCTAAAAATGTTTGAGGAGATGTTTATTTTTAAATGGAGGAAATGTGAATTTTCCTTCCACTGTTTTTTTTCTCCTTTCTGTACATCTGTGTTTAAATAAGGAAGGGAGGAACATAGATGGTGGCTGTAGGTGGGCTGGAATGGAGAATAGGGTGGCTGAAAAGAAAGAATGGTGGCTGGGGTCAAATCGAATATATATATTATTTAAAATTCCAAAATAACTAGCTACAAATTTCGGATCCCAATCGAGGCGTGCCACCTGGAATTCCTAATATTATACCCCTATTCCAAACGCAATGGAACAAGTTTCGAGACCTAATTCGATCATATGCAGAAGATAGCTTTTTGAATCCAATTATTATATTAAATTTTCGATATTAAATTCAACGCGTTTATGTCCCATACGACCAAACGGTAAATCCAACCGCTATGAAATTTGAAATCCTGTAATAATACACTATTACAGATCCAATGGAACTAGTTTCATCGAATTCGAAGGCTGTGCCCTGGAAGGCTATTTTTATATGTTAATTAAAATGAGTTATTTTCGAAATCGAGTAAATCAATTTTAAATTTAATTTAAAAGTTTTATTATCTTCCTTCTTATTAATAGAAAATAAATAAGCCTTTAAATTATTTTTATCAAGCTTAAAATCCAAGATTCAATTATTTAAGAAAATTTCAATTATTAAATTTAACAATTAAATTACCCCATAAATCATTATATTTGAAATTCAAGTTATTAAATCTATAAAATTACTTTTCAATATTTAAAATCAATTAAATATTCCAATTTCAAATAACCAAAATTCTGAGTCGTTACACTTTAAGTGCGATAAGAAGGGTCATTATGCTCATGAATGCAGAACTGGCAAGGGGAAGAAGGCTACAAACAATAAGGGTGTGAAATGCTTTTACTGTGACTAGGTTGGGCATTATAAGAATCAGTGTATAGAAGGGCAGACAAGGGAAAGGTCTTTGCTGTTGGACCATCGTCTACTAGGCTAACTGCTGCTGAGAAAGGAAAGACTATGATGGAAGGTATGCTCTTGATTCAAAGTATACTAGTTAGGGTACTATTTGATACTGGTGCATCGCATTTATTTATATCTTAGTGTTTGGTTGATTGGTTATGTTTAGAACCCATATACCTTGTTACTTCCTTAAGGGTTGCTAATTCGATAGGAGGGTATGCAACTCTGGGAATGAGATGTGACCAGTTAGAATTTGATTTTTTAGGTCGTAACTTTGCATGCAGTCTGTATGTTTTCGATTTCGTAGCAGAATCATTTTAGGTGTAGATTTGTTGGGTAGATATGAGGCTAGGATATTTTGCCAAGATATGGTAATATTATTAAGACACCCTGATAGTCATAACCGAATTATATTCTCAGTGGAAGATTCTGACCGGAGTGCTCGTACACTGTTGAGTGCTATGGAAGTAGAAGAGGAGTTAAGTCAAGTTCGAGTAGCAAGAGAATTTACAGATGTTTTTGAGCCAGTTACAGGATTACTACCGAAACGAGCTGTTGAGTTTCGGATAGATCTTGTGCCAGGAGATGAACCTATAAGTAGACCACCTAGCAGGATGACACCTACTGAGATGAAGGAATTGAAGGTGTAGCTAGTGGATCTAGAAGGGAGAAATTTTATTAGACCATGCAGTTCGCCTTGGGGAGCGGCCGCGGTGTTCATGAAGAAACCAGATGGGTCGTTAAATATGTGTATCGACTATCGTAAGTTGAACGAGAAGACGATTAAGAATAAGTATCCTTTGCCGAGAATCGAAAATTTATTTGATTGGTTATGTGGAGCTAGAGTATTCTCTCAATTGGATTTGGAAAAAGGTTTCCATCATGGTAGAGGACAGTATTCCGTTGATAGCATTTCGGACTAGGTATGGTTCGTACGAGTGGTTAGTGATGCCATTCGGATTAACGAATGCACCTGCTTTCTTCGTGGATTTGATGAACCTAGTTTTCCGACAGTGCTTGGATAGGTTCGTATTGGTATTCTTAGATGACATTTTAGTATATTCTAAAGATGAAAGAGAGCATGAAGATCATCTAAGAGTAGTGCTTGAGACGCTGACGCAACATCAGCTGAAAGTGAAGTTTTCCAAGTGTCATTTCTGGAAGAAAGAGGTTAAGATTCTTGGTCACGTGGTTTCCGAAAAGGTTTTTTCAGTCGATCCAGATAAGATCGAAGCTGTTATAACTATAAGAGACTAGAGATGGTGGTTGAGATTAGAAGCTTTCTTGTACTTGCTGGCTATTACTGGAGATTCATTAAGGATTTCTCGTGGATAGAAGCGCCTTTGGTTAAGTTAACCAGGAAGGATGTGAAGTTTATTTGGTCTGACAAATGTGAGGAAGCATTCCTTAATTTAAGCATTTGTTGATCAACGCTCCTGTGTTAGTGGTTCCAGATGGAAACCAAGGATTGGTGGTGTATACCAATGCATGTGGAACTGGATTGGGAGCTATGTTGATGCAGAAGGATAAAGTCATTGCCTATGCTTCACGACAGCATAGGCCGCATGAAGTGAGATATCATACTCATGATTTTGAGCTGGCTGTGGTGATCTTTGCATTGAAGTTATGGAGACATTATTTCATAAGGGGATAGATTTGAGCTATACACAGATCATAAGTCCTTAAAATATTTATTCTCTCAAAAAGAGTTGAATATGAGACAGCAAAGGTGGCTGGAGTTTTTAGCAGCTTATGATTTTGGTATAGAGTATACAGTTGGAAAAGGAAATAAAGTAGCGGATGCTCTTAGCAGGAAACATCAAAATGTGGTGTTAGCTATGTTGGCAGAATGGAAAGATTTAGAAGCTTTTACTACTTGGAGTGTGCAGTTAAGATCGACTGCTAGTTCTAGTCAGAGCTCCACCATGTTATCTTGTTTGGATGTTTGACACAAACTGATTGAAAGGATCGCTTCTAAGCAGAAAGAGGATCTATTATTAGCTGAGAAGATTAGAATGCTTGAGGTCAGGTTAGAGATCGATGATCTAAAGGATTTTAGTCTTAACCAGAGGGGATGTTTAAGAAAGAAAGGACGGTTTTGTGTTCCAAATGTTGAGGACTTGAGAAGAGAAGTTCTTAGAGAATGTCATCGATCCAAATTTACGATTCATCCTGGAGGAACCAAGATGTATCAGGATATGAAGAGGAGCTTCTACTGGGAAGGTATAAAGAAGGATGTTGGCTTGTTGCTTAGGCAGTGTCCGAACTGTCAACAAGTGAAGGCCGAACATCAGAAGCCGAGTGGATTGCTTCAACCTTTGGAGATACCAGTTTGGAAATGAGATTCGATGTCCATGGATTTTATAAACGGGTTGCCAAGGTCGAACATAGGAAATGAAAGTATATAGGTTATATTGGACGTGTTGACCAAGAGTCCTATTTCATTCCAGTTAAGTCAACTAGGACGACACCTGTTTTAGCTAAGTTGTTTATGAAGAATATAGTTAGACTGCATGGAATTCCTAGTAGTATAGTCAGTGATAGAGATGCTTTATTTACTAGTGAATTTTGGAAGAGTCTAAAGAAGGTGTTAGGTACCAAGCTCAAGATGAGTACTGTGTATCACCCTCAGACGGATGGGCAGATAGAGAGAGTCAATAAGGTACTCGAGGATTTATTGAGGGCTTGTGTGCTAGAATTTGGTGGATCTTAGGAAGATCACCTATAGTTGGTTAAGTTTTCATATAATATCATACTAGTATAGGAATGGCGCTTTTGAAGCTTTGTATGGAAGGCTATGAAAATCAGCAGCATGTTGGTTAGAGACTGGAGATAGATTAGTCTTGGGTCTAGATCTGGTCAGAGAGGGGACAGAGTAGATTGAGTTGATCTGAGAAAGGATAAAGGAAGTTCAGTCTAGACAGAAGAGTTAAGCAGATAAGTGGCATAAAGACTTAGAATTCTCAATTGGAGATAAAGTTTTCATTAAAGTATCACTAATGAAGGGTGTGGTACGATTCGAAAAGTCAAGGAAACTGGCACCGACATATGTTGGTCCATTCCTAATTATAGAGAGGATTTGAAAGCTCGCGTACAAAGTAGAGTTACCGAGCAGTATGGAAGGTGTTCATAATGTGTTTCATGTATCTCATTTTCGTAAGTATGTGCATGATCCAGAGACAACTATTCCTCCAACAAAGTTGGAAGATTTGATAGTAGATCCGAATTTGACTTTTGTTGGACAACCAGTTCGGGTTGTGGCTAGAGATGAGAAGAGGTTAAGAAACAAGACAGTCAAGTTGGTGAAAGTTCAGTGGAGCGACAACGAGAAGGACTGTACTTGGGAGACAAAAGACAGGATTAGAGATACTTATCTTGATCTGCTATGAGGATATGTTCTATATTTGCCTTTTATATATTGTTGCTAATCAGGTAGGGTAGTATGGAAGTAAGGAGATGTTGCAGATGATTGCTATGTTTAGTATTAAGTCCTTACTGAATTTCGATGACGAAATACTTTAAGGAGGAGAGCCTGTAGCACCCCTAATTTTAAATAACATTATTTAAGAGATTTAATTAGATAAATTAAATAGAATAATGTAAAGATTAGAGTGATAAGGGGATTGAGATTTGAAAACTAATTAGAGGCCGTGCTTAACTAATTAGAGGCCTTTTGATCCGAAAATATTTAGTCAGCTTAGACAAGTCACACATGCTAAGTAATCGAGGCAAGCGAACCAGAAAGATAGCCAGAAGGCTCAGGAGAGTGGTCCAACCAAGTCTGAAAAGCCAAGCCTAAGCAATCACACAAAAGACAAGACGATACTTTGTTAAGCACATAGATTGGTACCGGATCATCCATGGTTCGATACCAACCCATAATACTTTGTGGGTTCGATCTAAATTTCCTACTACAAGGTGGCCAAGGTCCTATAAGCCCATTCCATACTCCATAATACCGTTCGCTTGCTCTACTCCATTGCTCTCCTCAGGCTCTCCGAGTCAACAACTACCCTTCCATAGACCTTTTAATTGGACTCAGAAACAAGCTAATAATGGCTCAAACTATAACACCCCTAATTTTAAATAACATTATTCAGGAGATTTAATTAGATAAATTAAATAGAATAATGTAAAGATTAGAGTGATAAGGGGATTGAGATTTGAAAACTAATTAGAGGTCGTGCTTAACTAAATAAAAATTCAAAGAATGAGTTTAGGAAATGATTTTATAAGTTAACTAATAAGAGAATAAGGCAATGGTATTATGGAGAATAGCCATTCACCATAACACTTAACCCCTAAACCCTTATTCCCATTTTCATTTCACAAGTTCATAATTCTAAAACATAAACCAAAGAGCTCAAGCCGGCCATAACCTAAGGGAAAAAGAGGAGAAAAATTGTTTAAAAGCTAAGGAATCAAGCAAGGAGAATTAAGCAAGATCAAATCTCAAGTTCCTTATCCAAAGCAATGTGAATAATAATCAAAACCATCTCATTTTTGTTTTCAAAGAGCATTTGATTTCGGGTTTTTAGTTTAAAACCTTTATGATGATTTTAATGATGATATGCTTGGATTACATGATATGTTTGGTTCAAACAAGTATGTTTGATAAATGTATTATTCGATTTTAAGACTAAAATTGTATATATTGGATTTAGAATGCCATGAGGATTTAATATGTTATGGAAAACATTATTATGGAGATGGGTTTAAATTTTCATAATTATCCAAGCTATCGATAATTTATTATAAATTTTTGAAGGAAGAAATAATTGATCGGGTTTAAAAACTTATTTCGGCTATTATATAAAGAATTTTGAGTCAAAAATTTATGTATGTTAGATAACATTTTAAAATTGAATTATGATGATTTTTGGGGATTTTTCCTAAGCAATTTACTATGTAAATTAAATTATTTAAGTAAATTACATGATATGTTTGATTCAAACAAGTATGTTTGATAAATGTATTATTCGATTTTAAGGCTAAAATTGTATATATTGGATTTAGAATGCCATGAGGATTTAATATGTTATGGAAAACATTATTGTGGAGATGGGTTTATTTTTTGGTAATTATCCAAGCTATCGATAATTTATTATAAATTTTTAAAGGAAGAAATAATTGATCGGGTTTAAAAACTTATTTCGGCTATTATATAAAGAATTTTGAGTTAAAAATTTATGTATGTTAGATAACATTCTAAAATTGAATTATGGTGATTTTTGGGGATTTTTTCTAAGCAATTTACTATGTAAATTAAATTATTTAAGTTGGAGGACTTAATGTCTTAATTGTTTTGTTAAAGGGAGGGGCTTCTTTGTAAATTATTCTTAATTAATTCTAGATGCATTCGACAGTCCTTTAGAAAAGATTTTGGTAAAGTTTATGGCAACCGATTATATTTTTACAAATAGGCAAGTTTGCTGAAAAGTATTTACTTAAAAAGGCAACAAAACAGTTTTGCATAGATTTATTGTTTCGCCACTTCCAGTAGCAACCTTTCGGCCCCATACCTCCGTCCCCAACCAATTGAAAACTAATACACATGGTATCAATGCTTTGGTACGTAGTGGATTGAAGAAAGGCGGAAGGTATAGAGTCGGAACCATGCTTTCGAAGAGGTCGAGGCCATTTTAAATAGCTTTCGAAAGTCTTTGTTTTTCTTTCAAAAGAGATGCCACTTGCCTTGCTTTTAATGGATGCTTTCGAAAAGGGTGAATTGATTTTATATAACTTTCGAAGGGGTTTGCCGCCTCATTGTTTAAAGGGTAGCTTTCGAATGAGTTGCCGTATAATATGTTTTAAAGATAAGCTTTCAAAATGGAAGCTTTGAACCAAGTCGAAACCTTGCTGCCGACCTTTATACCTTTTGAATAGGTTGAAAGTTTTCAATGAGTTTGAAAGGCAAGCTTTGTTTTATAAATATACAAGCCACTTCCCAATGCTTTTGAAAGGGCTCCAGTAGCCATTTAAACTAAAGGTTTCGAAGGCAATGGCTTCGAAAGTTGTTTCGAAGCTATCCTTCTAATTGCTTTACTTAAAGACTAATGCTTTCGAAAGGATGGTTCCGAAGCCATCTGTTTCCTCAAATTCTTTTGTTTAAAGGTTAATGGATTCAAAAGGGTTACTTTCGCTTATGTTCACTTTGACCCAAATGTTATATTTAATATTAAACCCAATGGTTTCAAAAGAGGTGCTTTCAAGTGGTTTCGAAGCTATGCTTCTATAAGTTGGACAGATATGCTTTAATATTTTTAAAAGGAAGGTTTTGATGCTTTCGAAAGAGATATTTTAAAGTGTTTCGAAGGACATGTGTTTAAGTGTTTTGAAAAGAAGATTTGAATGCTTTTGAAAGATATAGTCTAATGGTTTTGAAAGTAAAGGTCTAAAGTTTCGGAAGCCTTAGTTTTCAAAACAAAAAACCCAATCACATTTTTAAAGGAAAACCCATGGTATTAAAAAAGAGCTTTGAAATGGCTTATAATTTTGGATTTTTTGAAGAAGCTTGCCTTGATAAAAATAATGGGTTAAAGGGATTAACCAAATTTCACGTGGAAATGATTTCAAGGATATTAAACCATAAATGTTAGTATTGTTATGTTATTGTATATGCTTCTTCTATAAATACATTCACTATATAATGGACACATAATTGTATTTTGGGAGGAAGGGCAGAATAAACAGCTTGGTTGACCCAGTAGTGAATATATATTGAGTTCCTGTATGAGTTGAATTGTATCCAGGAGGACAGGTAGACCAGAACATAAGATGCCCAAAGACTAATCAAAGAAGTTATCAGATTAGACAGGTTCATCGTAAACCCATGAAAAGTATGTTTGGAAAAAGTTATTGGCATGGGCCATTAGGTTCATAGTAATCTCGTGAAAACTATATTCGGATAAAGTTATTGACATAGATCAATAGGTTCATATTCAAACCATGAAAACAATGATATAAGAGAAGTTATTGGAGATACCAATAGGTTCAGAGAGAACCCATGAAATACTGAAGTTATTGGCAGGGGCCAATAGGTCCTTAGTGATCCCATGAAAACTATAAGACCGGACAGATAGTCCATAAGCTTTGAACAGGTTATTAGTCTGCCCATGAAAATTAATAAGTTAATTGTGACCTTAGAAACTATAACTGAGAGAGATAGTCAAATGAATGGGAATGAGAAATCCAGGATATTTTACTTGTTTGCATATCATCATGATATTTTAAATTCCTATGTTTTTAACCATTGTGGGTTCAGGAGCATAGTATATGGTTGTTATAAATTTTTGGGGTAAGATACTAGTGAGGGGAAAACCCGTTCCGCTAAGCGACGTAGTCTCACTAGATATCTAAATGGTTCGAGATGGTAGGTTATTATTCATACCAGGCTTTATGTCTGACTCAAAGTTTATATTTCCCCTTAAACTCTCGGGTGCTCAATTGATTTTGAGTAGTTTGAGAACTGAGGTTTTAGGTTCTCCTTTAGACGAATAGGCTTCCGGAGCATGCAGGAGGCAAGCTAGCTAATAGGAGTTCTTTTCTATTTGATTCCGCTGTGTTTTGATGTAAAGGCAAAGTTGTTTAATTGCCTATGTTTAGACTCTGATCATCTAAGAAGGCATCTTCATATGTCGCTCTTGGCGTTATAAAGTTATATTTTCTCTGAACGTAGTTCTTGAATTTGGGATTATGTAATGAATTTGAAATATGATTCAAATGGAATGAGAAATTTGTTTAATTGATTTAAATTTTTTCATATCCATGTGTTTTCGTTATATCAATGTATCTAATATTACCGCATTGGTCATTGAGAATTAATAACTATGGATGACTGCAGCATCTGTAGCTGTTAGATTTGGCCCTCCAAGTGAGGGAAGTTACACAAACTACTCCGGAACCATAAACTTAACGGTAAAGCGACCAACCTCCAAAAGTCCAAAACAATGATTGATGAAGTTTTATGGGTCGATACCTACCCATAGTTATGGTTAGGTACCAACCCATACAGGTTGCTAACCTGGCCACGTCTTCTTCTTCAGCGACCACCGAGAGATCATGGAGAACGTCAAAATGGACTAGCCTAAGACTTTCCCACTGAGCTACACTTATAAATAGACCATGAGAGTCTTCTTTTGGGGGATCTTTTTTACTTTTCAGCACTTATACTTATTTCTTGTGATTACTTATCGTTCGGTGACGAACCATAAGAACACCTATTGTACTTTCAGCAATAATACGAGAAGAATTGTTAAGTAGACGTAAGCACACCTTGTTGAACCACTATAAATCGTTTGTTTACTATTTATTTCTCGTTTTCAATTTACTTTTCATCACTTTTATTTCTCTATATAATCTTATGGGTTTTATTGTCGTTCTTGACGCTAATAGATACCAATGTATTTCATTTTAAAATTTCGATATAGATCATTGGGGATACCAATGCACATCATTTTGAGACGCTATAAGTTAAGGGTTATACACCTAATTGGGGACATCAATAGACACAGGTTGAACGTTTAGGTTAAACATGAATTAAAATTGATTAGTGATGGGTTTATGGTTGACCTAGAAAAACTATGGAATGTGTGATGGATAGTCCACATGATGCCAGAGATGGATAAATTCTATATGGTTGATGAAGGGTTCCTAGTCGTCCTAGGAAAAGTATGGGATGTGGGATGGATGGTCCACACCATTTAAATAAATGAAATAGTTCACATAACTTTGATAATGAAACCATGTGTGATGGGTTGTCTACATGGGAGAGGATAGATAATCCATAAAAGTGTTCGCATGAGAGATGAGTAGTCCAAATAAATATAAGATAGATAGTCATTTGAAATTAAGACAGATAATTAGATGAGAATTAAGGCGGATAGTCGGATGAAATTAAGACGGATAGCCTAATAAATTAGGATTGATAGTCCAGTATATGTCGCATGACTGAAAATGCTTATTTTCTACGATCTAACCATTGTAAATGTAGGAGCACAGTATATGATCAATGTGTTTTGGTTAAGATACTAGTGAGGGGAAAACCCATTCCGCTTAACGGCGTTGTCTCACTAGATATCTATTTTGGTTCGAAATGATAGGTTATTATTTACACCAGACTATTTTTCTGACCTGAAGTTTTTAATATTCCTTTTAAACTCTTGGGTACTCATTTGAGTAGTTCGAGAATAAGGGATTCCAGGTTTCAAGTAAGATGAACAAGCTTTCGAAAACATGCAGGAGGCAATCTAACTATTTAAGAGTTCTTATCTAATCCGCTGTCTTGTTTGATTTTGTTTATATGGATATAATGGCAAGTTATATAATTGTTAAGTATTAGACTATGATCAACCAATGGGGCATCTTCATATGTTGCTCTTGGAGTATTTTGTAATAATTTTATTTTCTCTGAACATGGGATCGCGAATGGGATTATGTGACAAATATGAAATATTATTTATGAAATGAAATGTGAAAGTTTTCCATTAAATTGTGTTAATTTTTTTTCATATTCATGTACTTTTGATATTACCAATAAGATTAACATAGCCGCATTTTTTCATCAGAAATTAATACTATAGAGTGCTTAGTTTCAGGCCTCAAAATGGAGGGTGTTCCAGTCGAACAGACTCGTTGGAGCTTATAGTTCACCATGCACGTTTTAACTATTGACTGGTTACCGTTCATGTTGGTATAGACTCTTTGGTATGCTTTATTGCTTTATGTGCTTGTTGTTTACTGTTGCTTGTTTTTCCTTTTTATTGTTTACTGTTGTTTGTTATCGATTGATTTTGATTCTTGTTGATTATTGTTATTGCTTCTTTTGTACGATTAGTAGTTTGTATATTAGTTATTACTACATCTTGGTAGGTTGTATGTATGTTGATTGTATGCTGATTGTTTATTTTTGATTGTTGATTGCTTATCACTGCTTACTATTATTTGCTTGATTGATTATTATTGATTTTGCTGCATGTCTGCTTGTTTGATAGTTTGTATGCTTGGTATTGTTGCTTATCATTATTTTATATTGTTTGATTTTTTTCTTATCGTTGCTTGTTGTTTGTTTGGTTGCTTGTATCTTAATTTATATTTCCTATTAAAGTATTTTGGAGAGAAAGATAACGATAGCTATCTAAAATAGTATATGTCATCCATGGCCATTATAGGGGTCGAGATGTGATCTATAAGAGTTTGTTGCTCTTTGATATGACTTGGATTCAATGATATATTTAGATATCGATTTATTTAAGCTTACTCTCCTATTTATTTTCATGTATGATGGTGGTAGTATCGATTACTAAACTTAAAATTACACATGTTTTGATTATGTGTTGCTATAAAATAGATGCATAATTCTCTTTGTATAGTACAATTAGATACTTGAGAGTTAAAATATAGCTATTTAAATGCTTATTTGTAGAAATTTGCATTTAAACGGTGATAAGTTTTATAAAAAAGAGGTATGTATCACTAGGAAATGTAGGATAATGTAGGTTATCGCATATTCCCTAAATGTGAGATGTGTTTCAATTTGGGAATTCCCATAACGTTTGCTATGAAATGGAAATACCATCTAGATTTTTCGAGGTTTAGAGTTGATAATTTTTGGTTAGTCTCATTACTTTCTCGTACTCATAGGAATTTCAGGGATGAAATTCTTTTAAGGATGTGAGAATGTAATATCCCACCCTGAATATTTAAATGATTTATTTAAATATTTTATCGTTAATCGATGGAATGCTCATCATACTCGATTTTTCAAAGATTGAGGAATTAGGTCTCGAGATACCTATAGTTGAGATTGCTTTTCCGATGCATGAAAAATGAGTATAAACTCGACTATGTTTGAAGTTGATGGGTTTTTGGGGGTGAATAGTGATTTTTGGATAAAGGAATGAATTTGAACTTAGCTTATAAGTTAGCTTAAAAGTAGTTAATCTCTTTCCACTTTCATTTCATTCCCTCATCCACGTTCATTTTCTTCCTCTTCTCCTAATCTTTTCCTAATCTCCTCTTAATCCCTCCTTAATCCCTAAGCCCTAAACCCTTCAAATAAATTTTCTAAATTCAAATAAAAATCATTGTAATTCCTTTCATCCAATTCTCTACAAAACCTACAAAGGAATTAGCATAAAGTGGAGTTTGGATGGAGATCTCAAATTTAAAGTAAGCTTGGGTTTGGGTTTTGGTGATTTGGAGCTTGGTTTAAGGAAGAAAAGGTGGGTGAGATGATTCTCTTATTGAATTTACATGTTATACTTCATATATTTTTTAATTAACGATTATTAAGTGATATGGAATGATTTAGAGAATGTTAGTAATGTAATTAGGCTTATGTTTATGCCTTAAACATGTTTGGATCATCACATTATTTATTAGTAACCTTAAAGACCGTGTTTTGAAAAGTTAGTAAGTCCTAGAATTGATTTGGGGCTAATTGAATGATTATTGTGATGTTGTAGTTTGATTTGTGATTAATTAAGTAGTATGTTAATATAAAACATTAATCATACTATTTGAATGATATTTGGAGAAGTTAGTACGCTAATTAAGTGAATTAAGAGCTCTACATTTATTATTAAAGTGATTAGAGGCCTATTGATGCTTAATTAATATTTATAAATGTTATATAAGAGAAGAAATTGTATTTTATAAAATAATGGAAAGTTTTATAAAATAAAGTTAGTAACTTAATTAAGCGAGTTATGAGCTCTAGACTTATTATCAAAGTGATTAGAGGCTTAATGGGCTTAATTAGTACTTATAAATATTATTTAAGTGAAATAATTTTATAAGTAAAAGATGTATTTTATAAAATAGAATGATATTTTATAAAATGAGAATAAAAATATATTTTATAAAATAGTAATAAATATATATTTTATAAAATAGAATGAGATTTTATAAAATAGTATAAACTGTGTATTTTATAAAAGTATGAGATTTTATAAAATAATATAAAAAGGTATTTTATAAAAGCATGAGATTTTATAAAATAGTAAGAAGGAATTATTTTATAAAGGGGTTATATGGTTTTATAAGGTAATTATAGATGAATACTTAATTCTTGATGAAGGAATTAAGTTAAGAGCTCAAAATAATTTATACACAGGTTATATTATCATGTTGATGGCGACAGTCTTGTCCTTGCTTCTTTTGGTGAAGATGGAAATGACAATAGTATAGTTCTAGCGGATGACTGCTAGGATCGGAAATGTTTATACTCTTCTGGCTCGGTGGATTATGTTCCTGACTTGGTAGCAGTATTCTTACACTCATGTCACTGGGCATGTGGCTGACGATGATGATAGTGGTTCCTTCTCTTTGGAGGAGGCATAGTCTCTTTCTTTTGTTTTAGCAGTCTAGGTTATTCTACTTCTGCTTAGCCCATATATTTTTCTTATTTTTTAGCTGTTTTGGCGCATGTGCTGAGCACCTGTTCTGAATGAGTTTTAACAAAAGTGGATGACCCACTCTAAAACCGGCTAGCCTAACTAAAAAATGATAATAATTTATACGCTAGTTTTGTATTTTATAAAATAATAGGATAATTTTATAAAATAATAGGATAATTTTATAAAATAGTAGAAAATGATATTGAACTTTAATACAAAATATTTGATAAATAAAAGTAAGATTCGCTTATTAAATAATCGAATCGTTATCCAAGTATACGTGTATGCATATGGATATGGTTAAGTATACGTATACATGCATTTGGAGTTATATAATAATAAATACAATTCTTGAATTATAATCGGGATTGGTAATCATGATCGTGTATGTGTGAATGAATGATTACATTTATGTGATTGATTATATACATTTATAAACATGTTGCGAGCAATCTCATATGGCCATAGCGACCACCTGCTGCGCTAAGTTTCATGAGAGAATACTGGATTGAGTAATCGCTTCGGTGAAGCTCAAAACGTGATTTGTGAAGTTAATTTGTATAGTGTGAACTTGTGTGCATAAGCATGCATGAATGAGTGTATTGATACACGTTTAAGTACGCACAAGGCAAGGAGGCCAGGCATGACGTTTTAGCGTGTTAGAGGAAGTTGGGTCGCTGTAATCGCCCGTTGAACTCTACTTGTACAAAGAGTGTATTTTGGTGTCAAAACCGATTTTCGAATACCTATGGAATTGCCTTCCAGAATGTCAACAAATGAACCCCGGTAGAGGTTCGATGGAATAGAAGCAGGCTGTGGAAGCGAGGCGACATCGTATTGATCTTATATTCGTGATCAGACATCGTATTGGCCTTATATTAGCGGTTATACATATTATTGTTCTTTCAGCAGTAACATAAGTATGGATAGACGATGACAAGATATCGGTCTTCGTTTGTTATAGGCGTACTTGATTGCATGTTATATTTGATGTATGAATATGTATATGGCATCAGTGTTCCTTTATGGTCCCGTTAGCATATTACACAAGACACAACCTTCGGTCTCTTTTTGATGAAGGCTGTACACTTGTTATTTGTGAAATCCTTGATGTCCTAGAGGGGATAGTGAAACTCATCTACTATAGGATCCTAGAACACTTATGCTTATTATGGGGGTACGATGGGATCTGCAAAGGTCCTAGGAATTTAGAATAGATCATATAACACTTATGCTCATTATAGGGGTACGACGATTCTATTTACTATTTGGACTAGGTTTCCACTATATACAGTAGATCATAACTTATATTCATTATAAGGGTACGGTGAGATCTACATGATACATGTGGCTCGGGGTCTATGGTATATTCAGATAGTGACCCTATATATGTTGAACACTTGAAGAATCATTGGATCATGATTTATATTCATAGTTGATCTCACCCATTTTTGAGGATAGGTATTGATTCGTATTTCCTAATTATCTATCATTTGTTGTGTTGTGTATGTTATTAGTTGACTGTTATTATTATTATTATTGCATTTACTATCATTTTGTACTCAACAATATACTTATATTTTGATTACCCTACTTTTAGATACTTGGATTACATTTATCATAATATGATTGTTACGTTTCGGTCACATTACATTGGTTGTGCTTAATCGTTGTTTTTAGGAGAAGAGCGGGTTATGGTATGATTTCCTATCTCTTGTGATGGGCTTACTTTACTTGTGTATGGGCTGTCCGGATTCCCCCTGACCTGAGGCACATTTATGGAGAGGACCGAATATGCATTAGTAATTCCTGCTCTATTTTTGTATATAGTTTTGATATACGGTATTTTGGGATAGTTCCCCTCAGACTAGGCTTTATGTCTGATCCGTATTTTATCTTTGTCTATTTATGTCATGAAAATCCTCAGGTAATTAATTGAGTGGTTTGGAAGTCGGGTGCTTTTGGGGATACACTATCAAAGTGGCTCAGCTGAAGCTTTGGAGGCAAAGACGATAGTCGGATATTTATACATGAAACTGTAGTGGCACATGACAGAGGTTTTGTATATGAGACTTATTGCATCAAATGTTTTATTCCGACTCTTTATATTGATATTTATTTATCAGTTATTTCTGCCAGTGTAGTCTCTTATATATTGTTCAACCTATTCTGTTCATGTATATTCGGTATATTATATGTTATCATTTCGATGTGAGATTGTGTCATGATGCTTGGATATTATGCCAAAGTAGTCTCTTATATAATATTCAACCTACTATGTTCATGTAAATTCATTGGTGGGCATGGTATGTAAAAGTTAAGGTGTATGCCCTAGGTGTAATTATGTAATTTGCTACATACGTAACTCTGAAACCAATCTCGTCAAAATAAAGTATGCTTTTGGTATTTGTTTTCTATTATATATAATGTTATATTACGATAAAAATAAATGGTTAAATAATCATTTAATACATACATACATATATATATAGAAAACTCTTAAATAAAGTATCATACTTCAGTAGTTACAAATGTCAAACAATGAGTATCAAATCATAAGTCAAAAAATATTTCACTTTAAATATTTTGGGTCAAGATGTTTCGAGAAAAGGATATCGATATGCATAACACTCTCCAAATGTTGAGCAGTGTATTACTCATGATTTCTAGGGACACCAAGTGGTTTCATACTTGTTACTATTGGATGACTACAGAATGACCCGACCGTGAGTTTCCTATTGGTTGATAAAGACTAAGGTCAATTAGAGATTTCAATGTGACGATGTTACGTGGTTCTTTCAACCTAAGATACTTGTGGAACTTCATCGTGAATACTCTACTTTGATTATAGTTAAATCATTTCATAGTGACCATCGAACGACTATAGTTGGGTCTGGGTTGAAGCATGGGAAGTGAAACACTATTCAATAGAGAAGTCATCTCTCCTATTATGAGAAGTTAGTATTATGGTCAACTATGGTTAACTCAAAGTTAAAGTCTCTGGTCGGGGCATATAGCTTAGTAATAAATATTATTATTGAACCAAGGAATTGTGGATGGACTAAATAGTTGTATATAAAAATTGTTGGAGTTTTGACCATGACCAAACTCCAATATCAAAAGTGATATAGTGGTGATGAAGAAAACGTGGGTATGATATATTGTCGCTTAAAGATGCTTATTAAATTGATCTAAAATATAATTTTACTATAAGAGATGAATTTGGAAAAACTTTTACACCATTATCTAAGGTGTTGTGTGGATGTTAATATTCAAATTGTTAAATACTATCCGCTGAATGAATTCACACCTTTAAGTTGCACAACCGAATATGTGCAGTTTTTGAAATATCACCCTTTTTAATTAGTTTATAATGGATTATAAATTAATAAAATTAATTAATGTATATAGGATATATTAATTATGTGCGCTTTTAGTAATTGGGGTGCCATTAGTAATTTTTGTGGCTCATGGAATTTTCTGGACGCCTTTAGTAATTATTTAAGTATGTGTATAAGTTCTATGCACATATGTATTAATATAAGATGTTAATACATATTTAACTAGGTTTAAATATATAAGTAAATGCATAAGTAAAGGAGGGAAAATAGGATAGGAGCCATCGACATTAAGGAGGTAAACGAGTTTCTTTTTCTTTGAAGAGTCACTAGTGATAGATAACTCTCCTAAAAATCTTCTCTAAATAGCATCCCAACCGCTTTCATTTTTCTTCTTAATGAAAATGAAAACGAACCTAACCTCCACATGATAAGGTTGACCATCCCCTCGCCCCATTCTATAAATCTAAAAGCCTCCTCTCTTTCGATGGTGCTAGTTCTTGACCATTACAAGATCAAGAAGGTGGAATCAAATTTCTATGAGACATATAGAGATCAAGGTACGACAAGTGCCAGGATCATAAAGGCAATTTTATATTTTCATATATCTATATATGTTATGCCCAAACCCTTATATGTGATATTATTGAGATATATTTAGAATATATGATTAGATATTATGATATATGATTAGGATATTATGCTATATTTAGAATATATGATTAGATATTATGAGTGGTATGTAATAAGGGATATATCTTTGGAAGATTTCGTGATGTTTCCGCAATATATGATTAGATGTTATGAGTGGTATGTAATAAGGGATATATCTTCGGAAGATTTCCTGCTGTTTTCGCAATTCTAGAGTTACCATAAGATAGAGTCTTGGGTATGTATTATAAATAAGGATGCTGGTGATTAATGAGAATTCAAGCTGAATTTTACCAATTCTTCATGGTATCAAAGCCAAAGAACGATTTTTTTCTTCCAGAATAATTTGCCATGGCTGATGGTGAAGATCAATTGTTCACAAGTGAGCAGTGGAAAGCTATTTCGGGCGTGATTGGTAATAGTAAAAATCCCGAAAATCGATTGAGTGGTAAGTTTGATGATGCTTCATGGATTATCGATACTGGAGCAACCCATCATGTTATAGGGCAACGTTCGTGGTTATTCGACACATAAAACCTTGAGTGTTCTGTTGGTTTGCCAAATGGTGAAAAAGTGATTGCTACTTTGGTGGGATCCGTATGTGTGTCGGACAAAATTACTCTCACCGGAGTACTTTATGTTCCAAATTTGAGTTGCAATTTAATTTCTGTTTCCCAACTTAATGATGATTTACGAACTGTTGTCCAATTTGATTCTCATATTTATGCTATACAGGACCATATGAAGGAGCTGATAGGAACGGGAGTTAAGAGAGATGGACTGTACTACTTTAGCAAACCGGAATTTGTGTCAACAGTTGAAGCAACATCAAATTTGGAGTTGTGGCTCGTCGGCTCGGGCATCCTTCTGAAAAAGTAGTTAAGTTAATTTCTCACGTCAAAAATAATAAAGATAGTTTAGACAAAGGGTGTGAAGTATGTATGCGTGCTAAACATTCTAGAGACAAGTTTCCTTTAAGTGACAATAAAGCTTCTAGAATTTTTGAGAAAATACATTGTGATTTGTGGGGTGCATATCGACACGTTTCGTCGTGTGGGGCCCGTTATTTTTAGACAATAGTTGATGATTTTTCGAGAGCAGTTTGGATTTATTTGTTGGTTGACAAATTAGAGGTGTTTCGAATGTTTATGTTCTTTGTTGCTATGGTCGATAGGCAATTTTCTCAAACAATTAAGGTCGTTCAAAGTGATAATGGAACTGAGTTTAATTGTTTGATTGATTATTTTAATGCAACTGGAATTTTGTTTCAAACTTCGTGTGTGGGTACTCCACAACAAAATGGGAGAGTTGAAAGGAAACATAAACATATTTTGAATGTGGGTAGGGCATTACGCTTTCAAGCAAACTTGCCTATTTATTTTTGGCGTGAATGTGTTCTTGCTGCCGCTCATTTAATTAATCGTACACCCTCTTCCATGTTACAAAATAAAACAACTTTTGAGATACTTTTTGGTAAACCACCCTCTTTTGGTGCTATTCGAACCTTTGGGTGCTTGTGCTTTGCTCATAATCAAAAGACTAAGGGAGATAAATTTGCAAGTTGGAGTCGAAAGTGTATTTTTATGGGTTACCCATTCGGTAAGAAGGGGTGGAAATTATTTAATCTTGATACAAACGAATTTTTCGTGTCTAGAGATGTGAAATTTGTAGAGGAGGTGTTCCTGTTTGGGTGTACAAAAGATGTCAGTATAATTTCAAGTGAGAATAATGACCATGATATTCATCAAGATTTTGCTGAAATAATTTATGAAGATGAGGATGTTGATCTTTTGATTAATGATAATGGGTATAATCACATGGACGAAGTTCAAATTGACGCACATGCCATTGTTCCAGAGCCAGCGACCGCTGGGCCGGAACAGCGACCCACTATGTATATTGATGATCAGTCTTTAGATGGGTCTGCTAGGTATGTGCATGGTTCTGCTTCGGATCAGTCTACTAGTCCACAAGAAATGGGTCGTGGTCTTCGGGAAAAGTTCCCAAATGTTATGTATCGAGATTTTGTGACACATACGGTTTTTGCTAATGGTCCATCTTCTGATTCTCCTCGTTCCAATCACTCCTCAGGTACTCCTTATCCTCTAGCACATTACATAAATTGTGACAATTTTTCTGTAAATTATCGGAGATTTCTTGCAGCTATAATTAAGGGTAAGGACCCTAAATCATTTAAAGAAGCCATGAAATCCGATGAGTGGCGACGTTACATGAAGGATGAGATACAGGCTCTAGAAGACAACGGCACATGGACCTTGGAGCATCTTCCTCCGGGGAAATGTGCTCTTGGTAGTCAATGGGTGTACAAGACCAAATATTTGTCAAATGGAGATGTTGAGCGTCTCAAATCCAGATTAGTAGTGTTGGGTAATCACCAACAAGAAGGAATTGACTACAACGAAACTTTTGCTCCTGTTGCCAAGTTGACTACAGTTCGTGTTTTTCTAGCCGTAGAGGCATCCAAGAATTGGGAACTACATCAAATGGATGTTCATAATGCGTTCCTACATGGTGATCTTGATGAGGAGGTATACATGAAATTACCTCCCGGGTTTGAGAGTTCGGATCCAACTTTGGTGTGTCGGTTACATAAGTCATTGTATGGCTTAAAGTAAGCTCCAAGATGTTGGTTTGCAAAATTGGTGTCGGCTTTGAAATGGTATAGCTTTCTTCAGTCTTGTTCAGATTATTCTCTTTTTACATTTACTAAAGGCGGTGTTCAGATTAATGTCTTAGTTTATGTTGATGATCTTGTTATTTCTGGGGATGATTAAGCTGCGCTTACCATATTCAAAGCTTATCTTAGTGATTGTTTTAAAATGAAAGATCTTGGAAATCTCAAATATTTTTGGGGATTGAGGTCGCCCATAGTTCATCAGGCTTGTTTTTATGTCAGCGCAAATATACTTTGGATATTATTTCTGAAGCAGGCTTATTGGGGGCAAAACCGATTGGGTTTCCTATAGAACAAAATCATAAGCTAGGTCTTGCAACTGGAGAGTTTCTAGCAGATCCTGAATCATACCGACGACTTGTGGGTCGTTTGATTTATCTTGCGGTTACCCGACCGGACCTGGCTTATTCAGTTCATATTTTGTCTCAACTTATGCAAGCACCTCGAATTGAACATTGGGAAGCGGCTCTCCGGGTTGTGCGTTATTTGAAAGGGACTCCGGGTCGGGGTATTTGGCTCCATGTTGACAGTGAGTTGACGTTGGAAGGATGGTGTGATTCGGATTGGGCGGCTTGTCCTCTTACTCGTTGCTCGTTGACAGGTTGGCTTGTGTTCCTTGGTCAATCTCCTATTTCTTGGAAGACAAAGAAACAACATACGGTATCTCGGTCTTCCGCGGAAGCCGAATATAGGTCTTTGGCTGCAATTACCTGCGAATTGAAATGGCTAAAAGGGTTATTGTTGAGTTTGGGTGTGCATCATCCTAAAGCTATTAAATTATTTTATGATAGTGAATCGGCGTTACATATAGCAAAGAATCCTGTTTTTCATGAGCGAACGAAACACATCGAGGTTGATTGTCACTTTGTTCGTGATGCGATCAATGAAGGTTTGATATCTCCTACTCATGTCTCGACATCGTCACAGTTGGCGGACATACTTACAAAGGCTCTCGGCAAGGCTCAATTTGATTTTCTTCTCTCTAAGTTGGGCATTTTTGAATCTCATGCTCCAACTTGAGGAGGGGTATTGAGATATATTTAGAATATATGATTAGATATTATGATATATGATTAGGATATTATGCTATATTTAGAATATATGATTAGATGTTATGAGTGGTGTGTAATAAGGGATATATCTTCGGAAGATTTCCTGCTGTTTCCGCAATATATGATTAGATGTTATGAGTGGTATGTAATAAGGGATATATCTTCGGAAGATTTCCTACTGTTTTCGCAATTCTAGAGTTACCATAAGATAGAGTCTTGGGTATGTATTATAAATAAGGATGCTGGTGATTAATGAGAATTCAAGCTGAGTTTTACCAATTCTTCAGATATTATGTCCACACATATAATTCTTTCCTAATTGTAGAGTTAATGAATAATTAATTAGAATTTTATATGCTAATCAACGTGTTTTAAATTAAAAATCATTTGATTTAAATAAAGTTAATTCTTGGTCTATGATAAAATTAACAATGTGAAAACAACTTTATATAAAGTACTACATAATCTTATTATACATATATATTATGATTTATAATATAAAATATATATTTGACCTGGTTAAACTTAATTTGAATTAAGACATTTTGAGGTATCAAATTTTGAATCTAAATAAACTTCTTCGTATTTAGTCAAGTTAACTAGACATAATATAGTAGATTTGAATTTGTATCTCTATGTGTGTATGTAGTATTTTCAAAATTATATAGAACGTATATATAATATCATAATTTATTTTATTATGGCAATAGATCATGTATATGTGTATGTATTCCATACACCTCTTAGGTTGTTGTATTATATTATCATGTTGTATCTTTCCATATTTTGCATTACACCTTATATAAACACATTAAATTGGATGAACAACTCATTATAATCAGTAATTGTAAAAGGTTCACATGTGGAATGTGAAAAGTTTGAATTAATATGTGTGCATATATTATTCATATGTCATGTTATTATTGTTTTATATTACCATGTTATATATATATATATCACATATTGCAATATGCACCTTATATGCGATAACCACAAACACATTAAATTAGATGGATAACACATTATGACTAGTAATTATAGAAGTTTCACACGTGGAATATGAAAGTATAAATTTATGACATATAACATAAATACATTTAAATTGAAATATAACATTAATTCAAAATGTATATTTATATGTAGTATATATCTTTATCATGTAAGATAAATGCTAGTATTTTTTTAAGAAAACTCAAGGTATGAACCTCTATACTTTGGCCATCACAAAATGATAAGTCGGGGTGACTAATCTCTCTTAGCTTGTTGAGGAAACTTAAGGTCAAGATTGAGATTAGCACAAAGACTGCCATTAGGAGACATATAGGATATAACCGATAAAAGTGTTATCCACCACTTGTGGGGTTATGGTTTGTTGCGCAAACTTAAGGTTGTATCCCTAAGACAAGAGGGTCCTAACAACCATTAGAGAAACCTAAAGGTCTTTATTTTTCTTATAAGGCTTTGAGAAATATTAAATTTTATGGAACCTTATTGGATAAATGAAATAAATCACATTTAACCAAACTAATATGTATAAGAACGCATGTAATGTTACAGTATCTACTGGTATAATATTGCATATAACAATCAATAGAATGTTATTAATTAAAGCATACAAGGTGAACTAAAATTAACGATTGTAAAAGAAATGTATAATCACCTAAAAATAATTCTTTTGCCTATAGACATTTTAAAGCCCACGAGAACAAGTAAAGTGTACAATCATTTGAATTTTGTGAATCTAGATCCATTTAAGTTTTAACTTGCCAAACACTGCTTTTTATTCGTATGAGTATAGACTCTATAGATACTATGAAAGTATGGATAAATGATGCATATTTGATTACATAAAATGATAAATGATGCATATTTGATTACATAAAATAGTTTTGTGGTGAATAGCATTATTTCGTAATAAACAGATTTTGAATAACTGATATTTGAACAAAGCAAATAAAACTTAATACGAGATTGTATACTTAATATGATTAAGTATTTTTGCTTGTTAGAAGTAGTTATAGACCAAGAAATAAAGTTAGGCCCGATTAATTGAAATGTCAGTTTGTTTCAACTAATTAATTTCAAGATTGATATCCTTAATTTGTTAAGATTGAATGATAGCAATTGAGCATTGTAATTAGGCCAAATCTCATAATTAGGTTTTCTTCTAAAGGTATGAGCATTATGGAACAAAAATAGAAATCAAAGATGATAGTGATAATGTTGGTATTTTGGGGATGAAAAAATGGTGAACATCGCATCAGATTAATGAAGAAACATCGGAACTGGAACCATACTAATATTAGAAGATGCTTAAAAGGACCATGAAATATTATTTCAAGTTCTTCTATAAGATTTTCATTTATAAGTTCTATATTGTAGAGCTTTTAGATATTGGATCTAAAAACTTAACTGTAAAATTGTTACAATAACTGAAATAGAAAGCCAATGGTAAAAGTGGTAGAACTTCGCATTTTCAATGCTGCTATAATAGTGGCTGAAATAGTGGAATCCCATCATATAGTTTTTCTTATGGACACATCTAAGTTAAAATAAATATTTTCAAGAATACTAATATTACTTTGCAAAATAATAACTATTTTTTATTTTATCGAAAATAAACATAGTTTATTTTTATACGATATATAATTAACTTGTGAAGATATGTCTTGGTAATAGTCATATTCTCGACTTAGTGGTGTGCTGGTTTAAAATACTATATAAGCATCTAAATATTAAGTATAATTAATTTTGGAAATTTAGACTATGCTATTGGCCATTGAGATATATTATACTATATATATATATATATATATATATATATATAATATCTTCATATTTTTGTGATTGTGAATCATGATGAAGTATGTCTTAAGTGATTAATAATAATGCTTATATTCAATAGGAGTGTGGCCAGAATTGATACAACCTTAGTTGGTATCATGGAGTATCTTAATGTGTCACCCTAAATGAGATTGGGCTAAACAACCATTATGTTTGGGATAAACCAGCAAAGATATTATAGTCTAAAATACTAAATCAAATACACCTACAACATTTTTACTATTGAAATGTATGAGATACAAACTGATGTATACGAATAAATCGAGTCAACTTTCTACAGTGTGCATGAAAGTAAAAATTGAAAACGTGCAAAAGAAACGATTCTATATGATCGAATATGGTGAGTATATTGGATATAGAGTTTCAAAAAATACCAAAAATAAAATATAGATTTATCTAAAATGTTAATTCTCCATTGTCATATTATGTTGTATAAGGAGTAATCAAATTAATATTTGATTTACATGAGTAAATTTGAGTTAATCTTAAAGGATATGCATATAGTAGATGAGCATATTAATCGAGTATTATCTAGAGTCAAGTTTACGATTCAATATATGATATGATACATGGTAGGTTGCATCTTTAAAGGTTAAGATTCAAATTTCCCGACTTACACTTAATACGTGAATTACGTAGACTCATAATTAGTTTATTGTCATGAAAATTATACAAACTTTTGGAAGCTTATTCGATCGCAGTGAGAAATAAAACGTTGTTTTAAGAAATACCACCTCCTAAACGAGGAATTTTAGTCCAAGTAAAATTAGTGGCAATGTGGTTTACTTGGATAAGATCTAAGATAATGAAATGAAAATAAATGGATAATACATAATTGATCCAGCCAGATATGGACATAACAAATAAGATCCTTTGATAATGAATCTAATATGCCAAAGTAAAAATGTGATTTTTTTATACGAGAAAAGAAGATTGAATGCTAATCTCCTTTTCCCACATGTCGTGAAAGTATAGACTTTTCCACTTGATGAGATATTGATAAGATCTGGAATGGAATTCAATCATACCGATGAAATATGATTTTGAGGTATATCTGATGAGATATGATTCATCGAATGCAAAAAATAATAATTGGAAAGCTATACACTTATTAAACAATGGTAGTTGGAAAATGATTTGGTCTATTCAAATGTTGAATTAAAATTTAATTTTTACCATCATCTTGCTTGATTCAATTATGAATTCGCCCATAATCTATTAAAATCTATAAACGCGTACATTACTTACCTCGGGATCGATGGGAGCAATGAAGGTCTTTTGAATTTAAGATTAAGTTGTAATCTTAAATCAAACATGTAGAAACTGGAACATGTATATTGACTGAAAAATCAAACATGTAGAAACTGGAACATGTATATTGACTGAAAAATCAAAAATGTTTGATCAGAGTCAAGATGTAGAGGAAGCGTGTCCCTATAATAAAGAAAGATTAAAAAGGTACTAAATCATTTCTATGACTATAAATAGATAGCATGACCATTGATGATAAAAGAGTTGACACTAATGTCCTGTATATACATGATATAGTTGGATATTAAAATTATCAAAAACTCGGTACATAATACTAGTACTAAAATTGTTTGATTTGAATTTCAAATAAGAAATGTCCTCGTAGAATTAGATATATGAGATAACTTATGTCTTCGAAGTACGTTTCATCGCATATGTCGTGTACTAATTAAATTTGCATATAAATGTGATACAATAAGCAAATGAAATCAAGCCTGAAAATTTATCAAGTGAAGCATTCTTGGGTATTTATAAAACCCCAAAAGTTATATATAAAATAATGAAATTCCTTTGAAGGATGTTAATGCTATAACTTCATTGTAAATATCAAGAGTGGTCGGTCAATATTAAATTTTAAATGTTCAATGTTAACCAAGGTCTTATGATAGAAAGAACTCCAAACAAGAAAGTTGCGGCAAGTTCTAGTTGGATGACTGCATCACTTAGAATAATGTTGCAGTAAAATATGTATATGCAAATTTATAAGTGAGATAAAGATGTTTTCCTCAATTGAGTCTCCAATGACATATTGTTACATTAATAATGCAATAGGAATTGCAAAAGGGTTCAAGAATTCATGAAAAGATAGGATGCATTGTCTTTGATTGCCAAATGATAAACAATTTATCGAATGGACAATAAAGCAAAATTGGTATAGTAGATATAATAAAATAATATATATTCATTCATTGAGTTCTATCGTCCAGTCTGATAGGTATTGGATTATGGATCCAAAATTGCCCAAAGTGCAACTGAGAGACTGAAAGTTAAGGGGGCATGCCCTAGGGGAAATACGTAGGTATTATTCGTAGTAAATTTTTTATCAGGTCAAGTTGGCGTCACGTCTGATGCATCTGATGCATTAGCAATGGGGCCCCACAATGATCTATTAGGAAGAACCATTGAATATCAATGATTGGTATTGGTATCAGACGCGGTGCTTCAGACGCCAATGGCTAACTACTACCAAACACCCTATAGACCACCTTCCTCCACTACATTTCCCTTTCATCTCCATTCCATCATCTTCTTCATCTTCACTCCATCCACTTTGTTTAACCCCGAACAAAAATTTCAATGGCTTACTGTACGATGAAGGTGATCATCCAGATTTTGATGTTGAAGATTCGACTGAGATACAAGCTATTATGAGATTTAGAGTGCTATAGAAAGCTCTAATGGATCGAATAAAAATTTCAAATATAAAAGAATTCACTAGGCTAACGACATACCATGCAATCATGTAGAATGTTGTTAACGAAGCTTTTGAATGAAAAGACTTATTTTTCTAACATTGTGTGAGTGGTGGAAGGTTATGGTTTGAAAGCCAACATCTAATATATGCAATAGGGAAATTGTAGTCATTTTTCTAGTTCTTCCTATAAGGCAGGTTGTTGAAAGATTCAACAATTGAATAGTACAGTTTGTGTTTATTTTCATGTACTTTTGAAAATTATCGAATCGATGTCTAAGGATATTATTGGGTTGGTAGACCCTCAATTTAATATAGTCCCATGACAAATTAGGACACCACAATGATATTACCTATTCTTTGAAAATTGAATCGGGACTATTGATGGTGTGCATATGTGCCTACTTCAAAAATGCAATGATAAGTTGGATGTATAGGCCTTTCTATGTAGAATATTATGGTTGTATTCTGTTTGATTTAACATTTATGTTTGTAAAGGCGGGGTGGGAAGGAACTGCATACGACGCTAAAAAATTTTGTTCAGTTTTGAACAATAGAAATTTTAATTTTCCTCATCCACCAGTAGGACAATATATTTAGTTGACTCGAGATATCCACTAATGTATGGATACTTACCTCCTTACTACAATCTAAATACCATATTCTAAATTATAGTGAAACACAGAATCAAATGAAGATCGAAGATGAAATTTTTAGCTACTACCATTCGAGCTTATGTATGGAAATTGAAAAACCATTGGAATTTGAAAGAAAAAATTTTCAATCTTACGTAACATACCGATATAAAAATATAAAATTAAAGTAAAGGTTGTTATTACTACAATGGCCATTCACAATTTCATATGAAGATACGACATGGAGATCCAAAATTCATGACATTCGACGATGATCCTATTCTAGTTTCGGATGAATTTCTAAAAGAGTACTATAATATTCAAACATTTGGGAATAAAGATCGTGAACCAGTTGAAAGAAATGCAACAAATTCCATGACAGTCGCTCGAGATAACATACAACAAGTTGCCTATGGACTTTGTTAGGAATTATTTGGATAACGCTGGTTATTTCTAATTTGTAACTACACATGTATCATTATCATATATGTAATTTGATATTGCTGTATTAGCATAACTGTACTCTGTAGTTGAATTATCAAATTTTTATATCAAGTTACATTCTCGGAATACATCTATTTAAAATAATACAAATATGTTAACAATTTAATTAGTATTAACATAATTAATAATCTCCTATCATGCTCCTCTCAAATGCTCCTTTTGCAACACAAGAATGCATTATCCTTTCGTTAGAAAATCTCCTTTCGTGCTCCTTTCAAATGCCCCTTTCGTTTAACTAAAGAGCACATCTGTAACTTGTTACATATTCTAACTTTGAAACCAATCTTGTTCAAAATAAAATATGCTTTTGATATTGGTTTTCGGTTATATATAATATTATATTATGATGTAAATAAATGATTAAATTGTCATTTAATATATATATATATATATAGAAAATCCTTAAATAAAGTATTATAAGATTGTAGTAATAAATTTTGGAGCCATGAGTATTAAACCGTGAGTCAAAAATATTTTATTTAAATATTCTTGGTCAAGATGTTCCGAGAAAAGGATATTAATACATCTGTAGAGACCAGAATACGTAATGCTTTCCAAATGTTGGATGTATTATTCATGACTGTTGGGGGCACCAAGAGATTATGTAATTATAGTTGTTGGATGACTACAGAATGACTCGATCGAGAGTTTTCTATTGGTTTACAATAAATAAAGTTAAATATAATATCTTAGTATGATGATGTTATGCAATTCTTTCGACTTAAGAATACCGTGGAACTTCGACACTCCACTTTCATTACAACATTCAAAGAAAAATATAGGATGATGCTTTTATGAGATGAACAATGCTGACATGAAACCTTCATCAGAGGAACAATATAGGTTCACCATCTCTCTTTGTAAGGGAGACTAGAATATTTTTCCAAACATTTGTCCAGTTATGACAAAATAGAGTAGAATGGGATGCTGACCGACAAAGAATCTTTGATGATCAGGGAGAGGTATATGTGGGACTCATGGATGGTCAAGTGTCCTTATTATTTTGTCGTCGCTTAGTCGTCAAGGGACGAGGCATGGAGATGTACAGAAGATGGTTGGAAGATGTTGCCAGCATACTTGAAGCTTTTCATTGTTCTTGGAAAAAGTGGAGAAAAGGTTCGCGTCAAGGGTGATGGAGCGATCAGACATTATAGATCAGAATGCAATAGGCATATAGGCTATTAGGCTGAAGAGATAATTATTGGCAAATGTAACGTGGGCCTTTGCTATTGGGTTCTGAATCCGATGGGCCTATTTATACTCCTATGAGAAAAACGAGCAACAAGAGGGTTTTTCACAAACGTAGACATTTATTGTATCATTTACACATGAATTATCATTCTCATTGCAGCAACAAGTTACAAGAGCTTTATGAGGCAATATTACAAACAAATGGTGTGTGTTGCCCCGTGTTAAGGTTAACGGTTGGGAAGACAACACCATAAACTGAGAGCATCATAGAGCTAACCACCTCACCAACAAAATCGATTTTGTATCAATATTTGATTAAATCCAATTTAATGTTTCAAATTATTATTTTGTATCAATATTGTATTTTATTAAGTTTTAACTTATGTGTATTTTGTCCTGAAATGAGATATATAATATAAATCAATATTTATTACTATACAAAGCATGTGTGTAAAATAAACACACACACATGGTTATTGGGATTTATAACCAACGCATACATATATATCATATAACTTACATATGTATATGAGGTCCTTCATATACATTCAAACATATGTGTGTACATACATATATTTAAATGTTTTAAAATATATGCATATGGTTTATATATAAATATATTTCATAAATTTATATTATCCATGGAATTTTGGGCCACTTATATATACATGTTAAATAATTTGTATTTAAAACTTTTTCTACATATATTATATATTTAATGAAACTTTGAAATATATACTATATTCATATCTTATTTAAATTGTAAACTATCTTTTACTTAAAATGTCTTTTAATGTGTCAAATAAATATTACATTGAATAAAATTAAAATTTTAATAATTTAAAATTATATAAATCATTTTAAGCTGAAAATTAATTTTGTAAATTATAATATAATATGTAATTTTATATACTTAATTAACATTGTTTAATTTAACACACACGCACACATATAAAAGAAATATTCATATTATTATTAATAATAAAATTATTTGCCTTTTCTTCTTATTAAAATGAAAAGGTGAAAGTATTTTGTAAATATATGTTGTGGGAAATAGTGTAGTATAAATTATACAACTGTGAATGGATCTTAAGACTACTTTAACACTAGGGGGGAAGAGGGTGAATAGTGTTTTATAACTTATATTGAACTTTAATAAATAGTTTCAAGATTTAAATCAAAATATGAATAATTAATACGGATATATATTAATAGGCATTCACAGATATATATATATATATATATATAAATGCAGTTAATATAAAGTAAAAGTAAGAGAGATGACACCAGGAATTATATACTAGTTCGGATTGACCAATCCTACGTTCAGTCTTGTATAGTATTTGTATATATTTCCATTTAAACATCTACTTTAATCAGTAGCCAGCAAAGCAGAACACAATCCTGATTTCAGGGCAATAAGATACACCTTCCTGACATTCCGAGCTCAAGGTAGACTCTCTTGATTTAGCCGGGCAATAAGATCACCCATTTGATTTAAACGGGCAACAAGCACACCCACTTAATTTGAACGGGAAACAAGCACACCGACACAAATAGCAGCAGAGAGTCATTGATTCTAAATACAAATAGTTGTGCTTTGGATAAGAATATCCTATAGCCCTTTTATGATACTTTGATTTTTAAATTGATGACAGAATATACGCAAATCGGTGAGTAGTTTATAGAGAATGAATATAGCGAAGTAGAGATTGAATTTGAGTGAATTTGAAGAGTATAGAAAGTGAATATTGAGAAATATACACTGAGAATTTGGAGTACGAAGAATGGACAGAAAGTAGTTGTCAAAATTCGTTTTCCAATCTCATTTATATAATGTTTGAAGGGACATGTTTATTGTAAAGAGATGAAGCCAAAAATTATAACTATTCAAAATTTAAAAGAAAACTCTTTAATGGTACATATGTCGACATACATAGGAAGGGTATGTCGACATACCCCTATGGGTTTTGAAAAACAAAAATATTTTTATGGTGTTTAAAAAAATTCTAGAATTTTGTAAAACCATTTAAACATAGTTTTTAAATACTTTTAATACATAAAACTTTTATAAAAATATTTGTAGAAATATGTTTTTAAATTAAAATATACATGTTGGTGAGAGAGCATTCAAAGAAAACAAAGTTGTTGTTCAAGGATTTTAACAAATTTATCTAATGTCTATTAACTATTATCTATAATCTTGAACTCTTTGTGTCTTTATCTTTAAACTCACGAGTCTTCAATTATCATGGTCATCTCTGAATCTTGATCTCTAGTCTCTTTACTGCTCAGTCTTCAAAGTAAATTATCCTGTACTTATATAAACCTGTGTAAAATCTTGCAAAATATTCTATACACCTTGAAAAAGCATTAGTACCTATATTTATATGGTCGTTGTAACCAAAATCAATATCTGTGTTATTAACATATGTAACATATTTATTTACTTTAATTAAAAATACATATTAAGATGAAAATAAAATTAATTAATTAAATATTCTATATTCTATATCATACATTAGATACTATTTAAATAAAATTTATTTTAAATTTATATTTTATAATAGGCATGAGCCAAAAGATTTTTTATTCATTTAAAACAAGTTTCATATAAATATATGTAATTAAATATTAATTAAGTAATAGAATTACATTTATATTGATATTATATTCATGGCTGAAATGCATAAATAAAGGTTAAGCACATATGGTATTAATCTAAAATATAAGTTTACCTTTATAAATCCGGCTTGTTTGTCACACGTTGATACGAGAATCTCCTATCAAAATTAGCATCCTTCCTACTGGAGTTTGCAAAGCATACAACGCTGCATTGAAGATGGAGGATTTATGCTTAGGGAAAAGGATGATATGGTCGACTATGGTAGAGAAGGGAGCAAGAGTTTCAAGTTAAACAAATGAAGTAGAGGCTTGATTTGAATAAAAGAGTATGAGAGAGATCTTTTCACTAAAATATCTCCTCGTTTTACTCATTCTTAAAATTCAAACTCACTCAACCTCACACATAAAGAAAATGGTAGAGGAGGGAGAAAGAACTTAAGAGGTCGCCTTATCGAATGTCTTGTTTTCCTAGAAAAAACCATGCTGATCAGAGTTGACTTGGATAGAGAAACTTATAGAGGTAATACAAGCTTCAATCCACTTTTTGATCTGAATAGGAAAACCCATCCTAGAAAGGGCACGGGATATTGCCTTCCAATTGATGGTGTCATAGGCATTCATGAGGGCAATTCTCATACGACACCTAGGGCATAAATAGTTTCTATCATATCCCTTAAGAAGCTTATGGGATAATAAAATATTTTCAATTATATTCCTGCCTAGTAAGAATGCACATTGATTATAACATGATGAGGATGGAAGAGCATTTTTAAATCGGATTACTATGACCTTAGAGATACACTTGTAAGTGGTGTTGCAACAACTAATAGGTCTGAGTGATTAATACTTTCAGGGTTACTAACTTTTGTAACAAGGAAAATCATTATGGAGTTTGTTCCTCTCAGCATTTTCTCAGCTTTGAAGACATCAGAGCTTATAATCTGCCAGCAAGATAAAAAAGCTGGAGCTAAATCCATTATGCCCCACTGAACTTTCTTTGGGTATAAAGAGTAAGGCTTTTTTATTTCCTCATCAGTTCCATCCTGAACTAGAGAGGTGGCATGGTCTCGAGAAAGAGAGAAGGCAAGTGAAGTAAGTCCATTCTTTAAGAAAAAAGAACTTGATCCTTGGTGCTGCCTGAAATAAAAGGGAAATGCAGCACAAAAACCCGACTAACAGCCTCATGTCCAAATCAAGAGTTGTTATCGGAGTCTTTCTTTTAATTTATCTTGCTTTTACATGATTTAGAGCTTAGGTGGTTATGATATAATTTGGTGTTTTTATCTACTTGGATATCCCATTTATCCCTACACTTCCACTTGACAATGGATGCCTTTATGTCGTGTGCATCATTTAACTTATTGTTAGAACCTACTCCTGCTCATATAACATCATATTAGAGGTATTGTTATAACAGTTAACTTGTAGCTGGTCCCGTTAAGATTTTAAAAATGAGGAAAGGTTGCTCCCTCTTCCAAAAGTTTCCTTGCTCCAACTTCTTAGGGCATGTTTGATGAGTTTAAGTTTTTGTTTCAATTTATACATAGGATTGCCGTGGAATTGGGTGGCCTGGGCATGGTTAATAACAGAAAAGCTGCACCAATTTAGCCTTTTTGCAACATATAAATTTTGCTAATCCTAAGTACTATAACTATTACAAATTACCAATGATTTTTCATGCCGCTAACTATTTGCAATGTTTATAAATGCCAAGACATTCGGTAATCATGTAAATAAATGAAACTATGAAGGCGACATTTGTAATTTTACACTTT
Source organism: Allium fistulosum (assembly GCA_030737815.1). Lineage (NCBI taxonomy): Eukaryota > Viridiplantae > Streptophyta > Magnoliopsida > Asparagales > Amaryllidaceae > Allium > Allium fistulosum. Next base: position 781,198,873 of record CM060907.1, read on the forward strand.
ATGTTTACTTTTCACCTCCTTCAAGTGTTCGCTTCAGTAGAAAAGTTTAGTTAAAATAAATTTATAATATTTGAATTTGGATAAATATTTGGATATTGATTTTTGATACTTAAATCCAAATCAAATTAAATTCTTCCTCTTTTAAATCTAGTTTTTTCATTTATATTCAATTCAATTTTAGGCATTTCCTAGTTTTATTTTTTTAGGTAGTTTCGTTTGTTAAAGTGACTGAATACTTAATGCTGAATCCTGAAGGCTGAAGGTTGATGGCAGAATGCTGAATACTGGATGCCTAATATTGAATTTTGAAGTGTTGTTTGATTGGTTGCTGATTATAAACATGTTTTATTGTAATAACTTGTTAGTTGACAAACTCACCCTTTATTGTTACTATCATTTGAATAGTACGATGAATATACGTAGAATGAGTTATTACAAATTGAACAAAAAATATATTGAACGGCCTCTAAGGTAATTAATCCTGTTAATATAAGAGTTACTTCTAATATACATATAAAAAAATAGTCATTAATCCGTTGCAGATATAAAAATATGTATAACTTTGGTTTTGTATTCTTAGTTTGTTTTTCAAAAATTAATGCAAGCATAAACTATTTATTTTAAGGTCAAAGTAGGCAAAAAGTTCAGCGTGAGGTTTGATGTACATTTTTCTCATGCTTTATGATTATTATAAGAGCAAAAAAGATCCAAACAAGAAAGCAGAATAAATAATTGTGAAAAATATCTATAACATGAAATTTGGTTTGAGAAAATAGAGTTGCATGCAAATTTTTCTACAGAAGCAAATCATTCATTCAAGATTTATTGGAAACATAGTTATACAATGCATCGAAACTCTAACGATCTGCTGTAATTGTTTATAAGTTAAATTTTTAGCTATAAAATCATATCCATTCTTAAAACTAGACAATGTGTCAATGTAGCAAAGTAACAAAAAGAAACAAAAAACATCCTCTGCAGCATGCAAATACAAAAACCAGTACCTGTTTATATTATAAAACATGTACTTCATCACATTTCACTAGATACAACATCATATCATATATATGTATTTTAATATTATAAAAAACAACATATAAGCTCATTTAAACAAATTTTACGTGCTTTGCAGTGTGGCCTTGAACGGAAGATTGCAGTGTGGCTTTGAATGAAAGAAAGGAAAACCTGTGTTGTTTATAATTATAATATGAAAAGGGTATACGTGGTAAATACATGTGGATTGATTCAGCGCTTCAAAAAAGCACTAAAGATGTGCTGAATAGTTTTCTACTGGTTTGACTAGGTATCGTTGAATGAAACGATGAACCAAACGCTTAAATAAATACTGAATTGAATCAGCACTTTCAATCAGCTTTTCAACAAGTGTTTATTGCTCAAAAACAAATGGTACCTAAGTTTTCACTCGCATTCTTTCTTCATTCACAATTATTAGATTTTGGAATTCCAAGCAAAAGAAAATTCTTTATTTTGGTATGCCTCAATTTACCGGTCTTGTATTATCCATTGTTTATGTCAAATAGATTATGATGCCTTTGTAAAGGGGATTTTCACTTCAAGGGCTTATTTGTGCAGGTAATAAGTTTTAAGGACACTATTTCTAAAAAATTAGTTTTAAGGACATTTTGCAGAAAAAAGATAAAAGAATTTATCATTTTCAGTTATACAGAAATAATGATAAAAAGATTTATCATTTTCCTGTATTACTTAAAAAGATAAATGAATTTATCATTATCCTATAAATTGTCCTTAAAACTAATTATTTAGAAGTGTTGTCCTTAAAACTTATTACCCTGAAAATAAAAGCCCTTCAACATAATTTCCACCTTTGTAAATTGCTCAACAATAATACAAAAGCAAGCCTTAAGCCAACAAAGTGCCATGGTGTTGAAGTTTCTTTTAAATTTGGATGCATCACCCTTCTAGGAAAGCTCTAGGTAAACCATTTTTTCATGTTATTTTTTGAGTTTGGATCGCCAAAATTATACACTCTCGTAACATTCTGTTTAAGTGACATTATCCTTAGTATTTACATATCACAATGTTTCTTATATTAATTTAATTTTGTGAATACCTTACTGGCACAAGGCATGATATGAAAGTTTCTATACATAACACTACTAGAAAGGCCTCAAAATGCGACGAAGCCTAGCGACGGCTAAAAAAAGCGGCTGTTGCTAGCCGTCGCTTATCGCGATTCAATTACCTGCAGCCGAGAACACATTTTCATTATTCTCTCCCCCAAATCTTTTCCCAATTCCCCTCAGCTCCGCCACCAGCCACCGCCCTCCGCCGCCAGGAGCCGTCGCAACCTTCCGTCGCTAATTTCAACCTCTCCAAACTCGCCGGTATCTCCTATCTTGCTTTATCTTTGTTTAATTTAGGTTTAAATTAAATTAGTTGATGATTTAGGGATTTGGAATTGGATGATTTAGGGATTTGGAATTAATGAATATATGTTATTAGTTTATGGTATATAGTTTATTATTTGAATTGAGTAAATAATGGTAAACCTAATTTAGAAAATTAGTTGATTATGCGTTTGAAAATGGCGATTATTGCATAATAGGTGATGATAATTAGTGTTGATTTGGTAGTATTAATTAGTAAATTTATTGTTTACTATGTTGTTAAAAATTATGGCTAATTTAAAATCCAAAAAATAGTCCATGATTATTGAATAATATGTTTATTGATAAGTTTACGAGAATGTTTGTTATACTGTTGTAAGTGCTAACTACTTATTTAGTTCACAAAATCGTTAATTGAAATTTATGTAGTTAAACAAAAGTTAAAATATGTTTTAAAAATTTAGATTTAATAAATATTTAAGTAGTTAAATAAATTATAAAATAGTTTTTGCAGTTGTTAAAATAGTAACTCATAGTTCCCATTTGCAAGATAAGGCATATTTTCCGAGTTACTGATAGTTTGCATGGATTTTGATTCATAATTAAACGAATTCTATTTGGCTACATTACTAAAAAAATTTAAGATCATTATTTCACTACAGACCACTAATACTTCAATATTAATATTTTTTTATTTGTGCTATATTTATGTGAACCCCTTAGAGAATTTTTGGCCCCGTCTGACAAGCGTTGTATATGATCGTTATATGGATATTCATTTTTCCACAGAACGGACATCTATATTCATCTGATACAACATTTGTTGGATTTGTCCTAGTATTTGGACAAGTTACAAACACAATAAAGTAATCATATTTTATAAATCATTTCAGCTTAAACGGTTCAGAAATTTTCAATGGCACTTCCTATTTTCCATGTGTACACGCATTTGTGTACGATACAGGGAATAAAGGGAAGTGCTGCCGAAATTTTTTAGAATTGTTTAACCTGAAATGATTTATAAAATATGATTACGTTATTGTGTTTGTAATGGGAAGTAGGATAACCGGCCGTCAAAGTAAAAAAACAATAAACTTAAGAATTGAAAATTTGAATGCAATATTTATTTGAATTTGTTAAAATAGTAAAGGGTTATATATGAATTTTTACAAGACTTTAATATGAAGTGTGTTATTCAATCTTCTAACCTACATTTTACAAATCAGGAAATATGTTCGATTATTTTCTCGATCGTAGTTGGATGTATGAACCTCGAAAAGGTATGAAAGGGTCAATAAAAGAATGTTTCTGTAACGGTGTACAAGTATTTATTAGATTTGCTCAGTCTAATAATCGAAATAACGTAGACATTCGTTGTCCGTGTAGTAAGTGCAAACATCCGAAGCATTGGAAACCAGATGTAGTAGAAGTACATTTGTACAAATTTGGTTTTTTGCCGAATTATTACTTATGGGATCGTCATGGAGAACTTGTTCAACCTACACCTAATCTTGTAGTGTCAGAGGACGATAATACTATGACCAATCCTATAGAAAACATGGTGCAAGATGCTGCACGATCAATGTTTCCTACCTTTGACCAAGGTGATGATGGGAACAAAAATGTAGACGAAGAGCCGACCGCGGAAGCTAAAAAAATTTATGATTTATTGGATTCTGCTAAGAAGCCATTGTGGGATGGATGTACAAGCGGAACCGAATTATCTGTAACCGCCGAATACATCACTATGAAATCGAAATTTAATCTTACAGAAGCTGCATTTACAACAGTTGTACAAACTGCAAAACGACACATGCCACCTAATAATTTGATGTGTGATAGTCATTATAAAGTAAAAAAAACTTATTCTGCTTTTGGATTGTCGTACCAGAAGATAGATACATGTGTAAAAGGTTGCATGCTGTATTGGAAAGAAGACGCTCATCTTACTAAATGCAGAATATGTAACGAGGAAAGATACAAACCAAGAAAAAAGAAAGAAAAAGAAGTTCCATATAAGAGGATGTATTATTTACCCATCACTCCCAGACTTCAACGGTTATATGCATCTTCTGCTACAGCATGTCATATGCGATGGCAGTGGCACAGTGTGAGAACACCAGAAGAAGGAACTTTGATACATCCATCTGATGGAGAAGCATGGAAACATTTCGATAAGACTTATCCTGAATTTGCGGCAGAGAGCCGTAATGTTAGGCTTGGCTTATGTACGGATGGATTTTCGCCATTTTCTCAGTTTGGTAGTAAATATTCATCATGGCCTATTATTATTACTCCTTATAATTTACCTCCATGGATGTGTATGAAAACTCCATATATATTTCTAACGATTGTCGTCCCCGGTCCCGATGATCCGACACAAGAAATTGATGTTTATTTACAACCACTAATCGACGAGTTGAAAACACTGTGGCATGAAGGAGTTGAAACGTACGACATTTCGAGAAAAAGGAATTTTCGTATGTTTGCTTCTTTATTATGGACTATTAGTGATTTTCCCACGTATGGTATGCTTTCAGGTTGGAGCACATCTGGACGTCTAGCTTGTCCTTATTGTATGGATGAAACACGAGCATTTTCATTGAAGTATGGGAAGAAAATTTCTTGGTTTGACTGTCATCGGTGTTTTCTACATACCAATCATAAATTTAAAACGGATAAAAAGAACTTTAAAGCTAACAGAGTAGAGTGTATGCTACCACCTAAGGTTTGGACAAGTGATGAGGTATATGAAATTGTAAAAGACTACCCAAAGATACATGAAACTGGGGTACAGGTTGAAATTCTAGGTAAATCGGACATTCATAACTGGTGCAAGCAAAGTATATTCTGGGAGTTACCGTACTGGAAAAATCTCCTACTCCGATATAACATTGACGTCATGCACAACGAAAAAAACGTGTTCGACAATGTGTTTAACACAATTTTGAATGTGAAGGGGAAAACCAAGGACGATGCGAATTCAAGACGTGATATATTACACTTCTGTAAGCGGCCCGAATTGCAATTATACGACGATAATAAGAAACCCAAAGCATGCTATGAGCTAGACAACAAGCAAGTAAAACTCGTTCTAAAGTGGGTGGAAGGACAAAGATGTCCTGATGGGATTTCTTCTAACCTCCGTAGATGCGTTGACTTTAAAAACAGCAAACTGAGTGGGATGAAAAGTCACGATTGCCACATTATGATGGAGTATTTTTTTCCCGTGATTTTCAAAGAACTGCTGCCTGCAAAAATATGGAGTGTTATAACAGAATTAAGTATGTTTTATAAACAGCTTTGTTCTACAACATTAAAGGTAGATCGTATACGTAAACTTGAAGCAGAAATCCCTGTACTTCTATGCAAACTGGAGAAAATATTTCCGCCTGGTTTTTTTAATGTAATGGAGCATTTACCTGTTCATCTTCCATTTGAAGAACTCCTTCGTGGTCCTGTGCAATATGGATGGATGTATCCATTTGAAAGGTAATTTAATTAATTTCTGTTTTTGTACCACCATATAAATTTAATTAATTTTGTTATTGGTACCTGAATCATTTGAAGAAAAAAATTAGACAAAAAGCACGAGTAGAAGGTTCGATTTGCAAATCGTACCTTGAAGAAGAAGCTTCATTTTTTTTCTCACATTACTTTAGTAACGATGTGAACTTATCGTTCGTAAGTGTTCCCCGTAATGAAGAAACTATTGAGCAGGATTCTTCTGAAACAATGTTATCTATTTTTAGACAACATGGAAGACCTGCTGGAAAATGTGTGGAACTATGGTTAGATGATAGAGATTACCATGTGGCACACACATATGTTCTTCTAAATTGTGCTGAAGTTGCAGCATTTATCAGGTACTTGTGAATTCATATATATTTCAATTATACATGTATATATTAATTATAAAGGAATATAATACATATTTGCAGCATATACGAATAACAACATCCATCTGGTGATCTCAGTAAAGAATTTGCTGGATGGTTTTCAAACTACGTTCATGATACAGGAAACTGTGTTATTGACGAAGGATTACGACATCTTGCTATAGGACCAAAACGAAATGTCAAGACTTATCCAATATTTTTCGTCGATGGATTTAAATTCAACACCAAAGATTACGGGGCTGAAAAATTAACTTATAACAGTGGTGTATTTGTCAAAGGAAGTGATGATTCAGAGGAGCATATAAAAGATTTTTACGGCGTCTTAACACAAGTTTTAGAGTTGACATATTATATACAACCTGCAGAGAAAGTTGTTTTATTCAAATGCAACTGGTTTAGTAATGTTCCTGGCTCTGGAATTAATGTGCACAAAGATTATAAGCTAATTGAAATAAGGCATACATCGCATTACTATAAGTATGATCCTTTTGTATTAGCTAAGCAAGCTTTACAAGTTTATTTGGCTCCATATCCGTCTTTAAAAAAAGATAAAGCAGACTGGTGGGCTGTTTTTCAAACGAAGGCAAGATATACATTTGATGGAAATAATATTCCAGATGAAGCAGCGTATCAAGCGGATCTCGAGCCAAATACTGAAATAGTGATAATCGATGACATTGATGTAGGGTCGTTGACTGATGAATCGAATGTTTTAATAGATGCATTTGTAAGTACCGAAGAAAATGATATAGAGGACGAGACCGAGTCTGAATCAGAATACGATGAAGACTGATCATAGATGGCATCGCTTGTTGTATAATTCTGAGCTATGTATTAACAATAATGACTATGTTATGTAATATTATGAGCTATGTGTAATAATACTGATGACTATATATGATCTGTATCATTCTGAGTTATGCATTATTCTTTTTATGTATGCTTTTTTCGATGATTATGTGCAGAGTATGTTTATGTGATGATTACCACTTGACTAATAATTATGTGATGATTATGCGACGATTAATGATTATGTGATATTGATTGATGATTATGTGATTCTTCTGTTATCAGTACTTTTTTGTAAGCGGTACATCTCAGTCACCTTCACTTGGAGCTATGTCTGATAGGTGCCGTTATCGACTTAGTACATCTCAGTCGCCTTCACTTGGAGCAGGTCCGAGTAGCTCTGAGCCAAATCTCCGTCGAGTTGCGGAGATAGTTCTGAAAAGTGCTGGGTATGTATCAAACTTATTTGAATTATATTATATGAAATATATTGAATATATACATCAACATTTCTACAGAGGGTTCGAGGTGGAACCGTCCGATTTCATTTTACAAGTATCAAATGAAGCATACAAAAGTAGGATGTCTGACTATTGGCCTCAGTGGGATAAAATCCCAACACATATAAAAACGCAATATGGGCTGATCTTATGGTAAGTACAACTTTGTAATATATAATTATACCTTATATGAAACAAAAAACAATATGCCATCATGTCTTATGATATCACTTTTATGTATTCTGTTTTGCTAATTGTTTTTTAATTATATAATCTCTTTTACATAACACGTATGATAATTCAATATGCAGGCAGCTGTACGTGTGGATCCGCAAGATATGGATGTTTTTATAAATCATTGGAATAAGAAGATGCGGAAAAATTACAGAGAGACTCTTTCAAGGGCTAAGAGTTCAGGGAAAAAGCTAAGTTGGATGGGGGATGATATTTGGGCTGGATTCCAACAATATTGGGAATCGAAAACATTCAAAGTAAGTTATATTGTCACTATATTTTTACAATTAAATGTCTTGAATTATTTTACTTAATAGTGTGTATAAATTAATAGGAATTATCGGCAAGAAACAAGGCTAATAGGAACAAAAACCCTGCTTTACATCATGGTGGATCGAAATCCTTCCAACAACATAGGAGGGAATTGGTAAATAAATCAACTATTCTATTCTATCCTTGTATATAATCTATTCTTGTATATACTCATGCAATTTATCAATATAATCTATTCTTGTATATATTCAGTGGGCAAAGTATGGAAGGGAGCCTACAACGGCTGAGGTTTTCTGAGTCACACATGCAGTGGAGCATACAGATGAGGATGGGAATGTTTCATATGATTGGTCGGACGACAAGGCTGCGTCTATAATGGTAAATATGTTTATTTCTATAATGAAAATATTTCATATTCGTTTATTTCACAGTAAATAAGTAAATTGTATATCAATTGTGTCAAATATCTGTTCGTAATTGTAGGAGAGATATAATGCAGAGCATGATCAAGTGATACAAGCGAGTGGACGAGAGTCGCTTACGGTTGATGAGTCTAATCGGATATGAGACTCAATCATTGAACCGGCAAGTCGAAACAGGCGTTACAGTTTTGGCAATATGGTATGTACTCAACGTTTACACAGTAGAAACCTGTATGCCATGAACTTCTTATTCATTTGAGTTTTTTAGCGATAACTTGAGTTTTCTTATTGTTAGTGTATGCCATGAACTTATTATTCGGTTGAATTATTTCACAGGCTCTTAATTTCCAAAGAGCATATAGGAGATCCATAGACGAGGAAGAGATTGCTCGGATGCAAACACAATTGGATGAGTTCAATGATTGGTGGAAGAGTCATTTGGCGACGCAGATAGATGAGCGTATTGCTGCCTTCTATCAGGAGCATGGGTCAATGCCCGGGGAAGGAGGTGCAGATGATGATGATGCTTAGTTGGTTTGTTTTGACGGGTACGCTTTATATACATATATGTACATATTATGAGGGGTTTAACATTTGGTAATTTGGATGTTGTGATTAATACTTAGTGTTTTGGTGGATTTGATATTTTGGTTGTTGTCATTGATACTTTGGCACTTGATATGTACTGGTTGTTTAATTTAGTTATGTGGGTTGGTTTAGTGGATTTTCATATTTGGTTATGTTGATTTTCTTATATGATTTTGTGAATATATGTTGGAATATGCAATATTTGATGATTTGGTTGTGTTGATATTGATTATATGGCATGATGGAATGGTATTATATGTGCGGAATGATGGAATTATATTATGTGGATTGATTGGGATTGAGGGTTGAAGGTGCTGGAATGTGGCATTAAATTATGTTCCAGATTTGCAACGGCTAGCAACGGCCATATGGTCACAGATTTGCAACGGCTAGCGACGGCCATGTTGCGACGCTTTGCAACGCTTTGCATCAACAACCCCGGGAAACTAACAACCCCAACGGTTGATTCTACGTGGACAATTAACCGTTACAAGCCGTTGCAAAATGAACGACGGAGCCGTCGCTATTGCTGTCGCTTTCTTTTGTTGCAACGAAATAATTAGCGACGGCGAGCGACGGCGAGCGACGGCTAGCGACGGCCGCCAACGGCTAAAAGCCGTCGCTAAACAGTGCTTCTTTTGTAGTGTAACTGGATGAAAATGAGGATGTTTGGTATGAAATATTTCCCTTCTCTAAGCCTTCATACTTTCTTTCTACTATTGGCTATCCATATGTTCGATTTAGGAAAAAGGTTTTCATGTAAAAGTCTTTGCATTGTCTTCTAAAGCATATCAAACACGAGAAACCAACTTTATTTTTCTAAAGAAATCGATATGGAATGCAAAATCGATGAATAACCTTTATCATATGAAAATATATATAATGTGTACATGTTAATTTGTTTTTCAACTTAAAAAGGCGAATCCATAAACCTTAGATCAAATTTCTTATGTGATATTTGTTTTTATCACATGATATGGTTTAAGATTTCCTAAGAGAACTAACAGATGATTTGGTTGTAGCATAGAATGCACTAGATTTTTAGATTTTATGATATTTTCTTTTCAATGTTTCAATATGGTTTCTACTATTGGAAGTATTTCTTACAAATAACAAAAAATAATTGTCTTGAAGCGTTTTTTGTACCATTTAATACATTTTATCTCACTAGTTGGTTTTCACCATCACATTAACATGTATGAGATAATATTAACATTTCTACCCCTTAAGTATTCTATTTAAATGTGATGTTGTGTTTGCCCACTTATTCTTTATTTATTATACATAAAAATATGTGTGTGTTAGTTTTGAAGTCATGTAATATTGTCACTGAATTTATAAATTGAACGTTATTAGATGTTTACGTAGGAATGTAAAAGTTAATTATACTTGAACCCATAAATATTGGCTATTAAGAACTTTGTGTATATCATAGTTTTTATAAAATTATAGACTAAAATTATAATATGGTATTAAACTTGTTGTTTATACTATAGTATTTAACATTTTATAGCTTCGTGTATAAATATATATATACATACATACATACTTATTTACATATATGTGTATGTATGTGTTGTACTACTCAAGCGATTGGTACTTGCATAAAAAAATATCAAAATAATTTTGGATGATGTACTATTTAAACGACGGTGTGTTTTTTGATACTAATAAACTACATATGAAGAATATATTAGTAACTTTTTCATAAAACTATAATTAATACATTATAACATATACAAAGTACCGGTAATACTTATTCTCACTAGAATACATGGATTGAAACACAATAGTACCACTCTACCCCTTCACATAAATAATTCATCTTTTAAAATTTCTTTGAGACTTACTGACACAGAGTCATTAGTAGTATATATTCAATTTTTTAGTTGACTTTAGTATCCACGAATATAATAAACCATGGTTGATTCTACAATCATTTGATTATGTACAACTGTAACTTCTTAACTGTGAAAGTAAGCCAATATAGTTAACAAAATGAGATATCCAAAAAAAATACAAAGGAAACTCAAGCATCCAATAAGAAACTCAAATTAACTGGTATAAATACAATTCAAATAAATAAACAAATTCATAGAAAAATTAGGTCCATTCTTTAGAAAATGCTTTAGAAAATGATATTTTCGAAAGACTGTAGTAAATCAAACTATAGTTTTTATTTTTCTGAAAAACATGTGCAAAAATATAAACTAAATTGCTCTAATATGCAAGATAAATATATAACAATTACAAACTTTAGTTTATTTTACTAAACCTATTTTCAAATGATATACTTTTCTAACAATAGTTGTGAGTATATGTATTATAAACATTCATGTAACTGCCATGGACCGTTCTCAACTATCCACAGGTTAACTAATATGACTTGTATTGTACAACCATAATCTATTAATTTTGTTTAGTTGTACTGAGTATAAGCCAGAGCATCACATGTGCTAAAAAGTAGTACTTATTCATTTTAGCGAAAGTTATTATTTAGAAAGTGATATTATGTTTCTTCAACAAACTTTAACAAAAAATAAATGAAATACACTTTAACGACCCAGAATTTGACTACTCTTAAAAATGACATTAAAGATTATTTTAAATATAATTTTGGTAAGGTTATATGATTTAAACAATATTAGATAGGATTTGAAAATCGTAATATACATAAAAATAGTAACATTTTCTTATATCGACAAAAGTGAAAAAAAAATCCTGATTTTAGAAAAGTAAGTTTAAATTGTTTAATAAATTATTTTAATTGATTTATGAGTGTTTATATTTTTAAATAACAATGTATAAATTTGTTTTTAAATTTGGTTTACATAAATATATAGTTTAACTGAAACGTCAAAATGTGACCGTAAAACGTTTTGTCGAAATTCAACGTTTTGTTCAAAATAAGTTGTCACAACGTTGTTGCACCTTTGTTAACTTATTTTAACATATATATTACACATTTTAATAACTAAACATGTTTGCTTTTACTAATTATGATTAGGATACTTCTAGAGCATCATTAAGAAAAGTAAGTAAGTTTAAGAAAAGTCAAAAGTAAACATCAAATCCAAATCACATCAAAATCCAACAAAATAATTACTTTTCTTTACTTAATCTTTAAGTGACTAAGACATAAAGTAAGAAGTGGAAGGATGATGTTAAGGATGTAAAAAATATAGCTTACTTTAGTTTGAAGTAAGGGTGTTTTGGTAATTTGATAAGAGGTTAAATTTGTAAAATTCCATTCCTTACTTTTTCTATAAATACCCACCTCCTTCTTCACTTTCATTCACATTTTTTCTTCTTCTTATATTCTCAAGATTCTTCATCTTCTTCCTCTCCTCTTTAATGGCTTCTAAGCCATAGAAAAAATTAGAAAGAAATAATATCAAAATATTTAAAAAATATTCAAAAGAAATCAATGTTCATTTTCTTCAAATCAAACTCATCTTTTTTCCATATTTTATCTCTTCTTCTCTCGACCATAACTTCATCCAAAAAAAAACAAAATACAAATTTTTTTCTTTTCAAATCATGTATTTTTTCAGTGGCTACAACTTTCATGTTGATCACTTTGTCTTATTCTAAACTTAACCATGTCAAAAATCTACTTTTTTTCCAGTGCATTCTCTGGCCCAGTTTTTGAGACAAAGAATAGCCCATTTTGTTTTGATCATAACTTAATCATAACTAATGCAAATTAAGGAATTATTTTATTCAAACCATGTAGTTTTTTAGTGGCTACAACTTTCATGTTGAGCACTTTTCCAATTTTGAGGTTTGCTATACCTGAAACTCAATTCTTTGAAGTGCATTTTCGGGCTTCATTTTTGTCAATCCGACAATACCTCCTTTTCATTCTATCAAATCTCCCTCAAACCAATTTGGATTCAAATGATTCTTTTTTCAAATTCGAGAGAAAAGAATTTGTAACAACTTTTTAGTTAACAACATTTCTAAATTTTGAGATTTAGAGGGCCTAAAATCAGATACAAAATGACCTATTTTTCGGGTCTAATTTTGAGAATTCAAGGTCAAAGCTCCACCACTTCTTCTCTATACTTTCGGCCAACCTCCATCTCAAGTCTTGACCAAGCACTAGGAAGGAGGAAATCGGGCTTATTTTGATTTGGTTTCCAAGCATGGTAGGAAGTATGGGTTAGATCTTAATTTTCTTGCCTTAAAGTTTGACGGAGTGGAATCCAAAGTGAGTTATTTCTTCCTTTAAGTTCGTTAAAATCATTGCTCAAGGAACTTTAAGTGTTAAGTGTTGTTTCAAAACCCTTGTTGAATGCTTGTTTACTTTGTTTGCTAAAAAATGATTTTATTTCTTTGTTTGACTATTTGGATGGTTAATTAATTATTTTAAAATTTAGAAGTTAAATACTTAATGGCGTATGCGGAAAAGACTAGTACGCGTGTTTCGTCTGTGAGATCCAAGGAGACTTGGACGAGGGACGGAACATGTCGAAGGGAAATCCCGGATGCTCCAAAATAAATATCAAATCATTTTAACCCAAGATAAAATAAAAAATGTTATAAATATTTGATAGATTGAAGCGTTGATTTATCATTTATTGTTGTGTTTATTTTGTTAATTGATTGTTTGGTTGTTTGGATTGCGCTCGACCAGTTTATGAGCACTGATTATTATTTATTGATTGTTGACTTTTCTCAACCAGTTTATGAGAAATTAATTATCCATATGCATGGGCTGGGTAGAAAATAATTGTAAGATAACACCTTGTGATTTATTTCACGATTTGACTACAAGGTGTTTATCAGTAATATTTGGTTCACTTCAATTTAATGAATTATTTCGAAAATTGGTTTTCAAATGGAATTTTTATGAAATGTTTTCCCTTTAAAAGAAATAGAAATGTTTGGTAATGAATATTTTGAAGTTATATTATATAAAAGTAATTTATATAAGAATGGTTTTATAAAAATGCTTTATAAAACGAAAAGAATTTCGAGGACTAAACCCGATGGTTTTAAGATGATTTTTGAACAGAATTGGGAAATGAAAATTATTATAGATTTGAAAGTACTTGTGAATATTAGTGTGAAATGATTTATCGCTTCGGGATATAAAATGATTTGTTATGTTACCAACGATTCGGGTAACCCGTAACTAAAAAGTGGGCATATGTTTTTGGTATAGTCCACTCTTGGAATAGAGGGATGTACTTATTTATCGATTGTATGAAGGCTGGGACCCAGTTGCCTTGTTATTGGGAGAAACCTCTTGATCTGGTTGCATATGGTTCGATATGTTTTTATTATAGTATTTGGGATTTCCAAATAAACTTTTCAAAATTGATTTGATTTAAGATCCCGAAGTAAAGTATAATTTAAACATAAAAGATATATATATTTCAAAAGTTTTGAAACGAGAATTCGAGAATAAAGTCCAAAGAGATAACTTCCATAAAGGTAATTAGATTTGAAAATCTAAAATTGAAGATTAAGCATAAGTGGGTAGTTTTGGAAATTTCATATTGTTTGTTGCATCGTAGGCTCCATGAGTTCTATTTGCGGCAGGAGAACTACGTTGGCTTGATCCTGTATCTAATTGGGTACCCAATTAGATAGGGGTACGTAGGCAGTCACAAGTGGTAGCGATGCATCCCCTAAAATAATATAACCCTTTCATGTTTACCTGTTATTGGTTGTTGTTTATCTTGTGTTATTAGTTGTTGTTTATCTTGTGTTATTGTATCTTTCCTGCTTACTATTTTATTCCGCATTTACATTGTTTATTGAGTTCGCAGGTAAGGATAGTGTTGTCTCTCTCATCAAAGTTGTGCAGTGGTAGATTTATAGTCATTGTATTTGGTAGGTATTAATACACACTTTGTAGAATTAATAAATAAATTAATTACTCCAATAAGTTGTATAATTGAAATTGTATCCTATACATTTAGTAATGTTGAATATTTATCAAATATGGTGTATTAAGTTGGTAGTTTTCATTAGTAGTTTTAGAACGGACGGATTTTTTGGCAATTTTAACTTGTTCGAAAATCCGGGTCGTCACATACACCACATCTATAGGATAACAAGTTTTGAAGAACCATATAGCTATATTGAAATTTAGTTGAAACCCAAGCTCAAGCCTAAGTTCTTCAAAATCCAACCATATACTATTGAACTTCTGGATGGTCTATGTGATGGATTAAGCTTTCGGAAAGTTTGAGTCCGGCAAGAAATCATGGATTAAAGTCATGAACTGAGACAATCTTAGAATTTAGAAGCAATAAGCAGTGGCATCTTCAAAATATATTTCTTTATACTGCAACAGATTATTGAAGGAAACTAAATATGAACTTTATGAATTGATCAAAAAGGGTATTACTCAGTCTGGTGGAGTAAACAAGGCCTTATATCAATACCTTAGCTAGCATTGCATAAAAGGACGAGATTCTTCATATGCGAATCAGAAGAAGTAATGAGATGCCTCCATAAATTTTGCCACACTATGCAACATAATAGCTAAGCCATCTATCAACCAACCAATCCAAAAATTTCTTATGTTGTACTTATTTTATTTTAGTGCACTGCATTAAATATTTGTTTAGTTTGATTTATCTACTTTGGGCTTATTGTAGATTCTTGATATGTGAAATACACAAATTTAAGAATATTAAGGAAATCTCATTCTTTTATATCTGAAAATAATAATAACGGCATTTCAGTCAAAATCATGAATATAACTTCTAAGTAAAATCAGTCCTTTTATGCAGAACAATAAGATGATAGAATGCTATGAATTAAGAAAAAGTTCCAATTAGTTATATGGCTACCTAAGCATCATGTGTATATTGAAATTCTATAGTCTTCTTGTATATCTAATTTAGTATAGCTACTTGACTAATACATGTTTCTAGCAAATTTTCCACGGTCTCATAACAGACTCAAATAGATAAATAGGACCATAAAACGATGAAGGAATGAGTCAAGAAGCTTGGAAGATATCAAGACTGATGAAACTAATGATTTGGTTATGTTTCGAAAATGCATGATTTGGTTGGTACCGACCATAATTTGGTTAGTACCGACATGATTTGGTTGGTACCGACATGATTTATTTGGTGTCGCCATGATTCAAAAACCATCGAGAATGGTAAAAGGAAGGTGTGTACAAAATTTGACTAAGTTCTGCCGAGCTAAATATGGATGGTACTGATATGATTTGGCCAGTGCCAAACGCTATCCAGCCTTTGAACTGAGCAGCTTCTAAATGAATCTAAATGTCGAGACAGAGACAAAATGGATCAAGAACTTAGAGGGATGCTTGAAATGATGGTATAAAGTAACTTAGAAAGTTATAAATCAAATGGACATATAAGAAATGGCCGTTAGTGAGTTTATTTTTCAGACGGGTCTACCTTTTGACTTCAAAAGGCCGAGGATTATAAAAGTATGAAGTAGATTGACCCATTGTGAAGACTAATACGGTCAGTACCGATCAAACTTGTGGTTGGTACCAACTTGATTTTTCTTCCGTATGAGACTTATTATTCCTCCATATTCTCGTAGGTCTAAAGTTTTACCTAGTCTTTCATGATTTGACGACTAGGATAGACGATTTTATCAATAAATAGAAGCATTATGGAAATTAGAGAGGACTTTTGGACCTCCATTTGCTTCATCTCCTATTTTATACTAACTTTTGGTCACTAATAATTATTTACTTGCTGCTTAGATCTGAAATCACATGTAAAGCTCTTGTACTTATGACTAATCCTATTCTAATAAGATTAAAGTGGACACAGACTAGAGAATTTGTCGAACCATTATAAAAATTGTATGTTTGTTTAGTTTTCTATCATTTTTCTACTTGCTAGATTTGGATTCAACCGATATTGGGGTGTTGTGCCAAATTTTGGTCCAACATTTTTGGTGCTTTCACTGAGAAAGACTTAGATTTGAGATTTGGAGAAGGTGAAGAGATCTACTACAAGAGCTATTGCTGGAGGAAGTCAACAAGGACATGAGGGAAGTCAGGAGGTGGCTTCAAGTTCAAATCTGCCTTCTATCTTTGTTACCAAAGAGAAGATGGAACAGATGATGAAGGAGATGCAAACTAGATTGCTGCACGGTAAAAAGAGATGTTTAATGGATTCTTCTGAATAATGGAATAGCAAAGGATAACCAGAGGCCGGAGTCAAGAAGTAGATGTCGGAAGGCGAAGCGAATGCACAATAGAATGGAGCAGAAAAAACGGAGCCAACCCATTAGCACCTGAACAGTCAGTATCGACTATAATTAGGTTGGTACTGACCATAATAATCAAGAGGCGTGGTCCTCTTGGTCTTGGGCAAGCTGGAATTTCGAGAACGGATGATGCTAGAGTTAGAGACGCAGATCAGAATGTGAATGTACAACCACAAGGGTTAGGACTAGAAGTTCTCTATAGGAATAGGGGTAGGGTGAAGATCTGGATCAGGGACGCACTTGGGCCTAAAGATTTCCATTAAATGACAAAGATGGGATTGCTGATATGGTAAAATTAGTTCTTAGAGGGGGAGCATCTGATCATAGTTTGGAGGATTTAAATAGAAATCCATTTACACTGAACATCCAGTATGCAAGGAATCCATCTGGTTTTAAGCTTCCAATGTTGGAAATGTATAACGGAAGGATAGATCTCGCAGTCCACTTGATAAGGTATATCCATCATATGGGAATATTGGATGCTTTGAGGTGATCGGTCTATCGGCACGTGGACTGGATTAGTAGAGAAGTTTATGAACCAATTCCGAGTTCATAGAAAGCGACCATGGAATGTGATGACACTTTTGAGTGTAAGATAGAGGGTCGGTGAGACCTTATGGAGTTACTTAACTAGACTCAATGTAGCGACCGCTGTAGTGCAAAAACTAGACTCGTCAATAGTTCTTACTACGATGATTTCCATAGTTTCCAGTAAGGCTGGTTTCAAGATCGCTTTGGAGAGAGATCCACTAGTGGATCTTATGGATTTCTACTATCATGCTGATAGATATCTAAGCCAGGAGGATGATGAAGCTAAGAGTGCTGAAGTCAATGTCGTCGAGGATGGAGGACCATTCAAGGCATGATATAGGAAGGATAAGGGAAAATGAAAAAGTGATGATGGCTTTGGAGGATCGAAGTGAATGATGAGGGAACCAAAGTTTAACTCTTACATTGAATTAATGGTGAAACTACAGAGGATCTACTTGGATACCGAGGGACAGATTCTCTACCGAAAGCCTATAAAAAGAGAACCCGTAGATTGAGAAAGAAAGGCTGGAAAGTACTACCTATTCCTTAAGCTAGATGGGCACGAGACTAGTGCGTGCATACATCTATGTGACTTGATAGAGGAGCGGATTCGAAGTAACTGGCTACAGCAATATGTAACGAACGGGAATTTCGACCCTTAAAAATGACACTAATACGTCCACTGTATTACATGTCGAACATTCCAGTGCCGGAAATACCGATCTGTTAGGTTGAAAGAAGAAGGTAGAAGATAGAGAAAACTAAAACAACATAGAATCTCACAATGCAGCGAATAATATATAATACAACCATGATCTTTACAAAAAGGAAACATCTTTATTCATATAAACAATATCTGAGTGTATTAGACTTATCCTAAATTTTTGGACAGTTATAGAAACCTATCCTCAAATTATCAAACATACAGACTCTATAATACAGTTTGGAAGTAAAAATACATGGGTCATTCGAGCGTATGTAAATAGATACTATGTTTCCATATGGATCCCTACATCGTTACATTCTATTTAGGATTAGGAATAGGCGTAATCGGACCTGCTTTTGACATATCTATCGTTATTTGGGTACCATATTCACTTCTTTGGGCTTCTATTGAATCGAGAAATAGGTTTGATTGTACATCTTTTTGATATATAGGGTATCCTACGGATAATTCAAATCGAAGCAATTTGATGTCTGACTCGGGCCTTATGTCTCGCCCATCCAGCTCCAAAGTACCTAGCCAAACCTGGGGAAATAACATGCTCGGTATAACCCGAGCATTACATCGAATAACGCGGGTCAGTCTGGTAAACCGATAACAAGTAACAACCAAATTGATTTCTACATTTCAAATTTTTTCAAACAAAAGGTATCTTGTAAGACCACACCGCACATAAAAATGAAGGAGTTTTTACCTTATGATAACCAAAACATTTTATATCAAAATCCAATGTTACTATCATAGTGTCTAAGTTTAAGGTAAATAAATAAAATAGCCGAAATGTTTGCATCTCACATTCCAACATACTAGGCTCTGCAATTGAAAACATAAGGCGTGTATTGGAGATTGGATTCCAATTAATGACAGGGCTACTGGGGTACCGTCCGTCATAGTACATCTCTAGAAAAATGTACCGTGGTTGTACCTAACGATCCCTACCAACACAGAACCAGCCTGCCCCTTGCTGGACTGTACCGAATATGTCATCACCCCGATTGCTTTGCAACCTTTAACCGAGAGCTCCCACGTAGACGAATTCAATGATGATTGTGTATATATCTAGAAGGGTGAAGATATACCCTAGTGGGTGCGACCCCTTCTACATATCCCACGTTTTAGTCATTCCTAGTTGATGAGGCATGAGGCTACGTTTTACCTTTCTGAATAGCAATCCATCTTGGAATGCTAACACTACCCTCCAGGCATCAATGCAATGCAGGCATTCATCCATACAAGTTCATTCTGGGTCTGAACGAAACTGAAGGCACTAACTCTACTACATCCATTTTGGAATCACCCTCAGGATTAGTAGCAGTAGCCCTTGCACTTCAAAGAGCACCATCTTCAATCATCATCAAGATGTCTTCCACTCAAAAGTACATGTTGGTTCGAAGTGGTTTTCGGATATATAAATCAGATCCCAGTCTCTTTGTACCAACAACCGATAATTTCTGGTTAGCTCATCCCCGGTTCTTTTGGAAGTAAGTATTCGAGTCCTTATCGGAAACTCGAATTTTACATTCATACTTCCTAAGTCAAATTAGGCTAAATTTGATGGTCGGTTATTTAACTATCAAATAACAACAACAAAATCTAGAGATTTAATTATCCAAAGCAATCACTAAGCCTCGAAACCATTTTCATTATAAATCTCATTTCCCAAACATTTATCAACATTCATATACTTTCTCCTTTACATAAGTATATTCACAAAACATTTATAAGATTTCCCATTTCTAAATCTCTTAAACGGATTTAACTATTTCATTTAAATTGGAGAAAAGGATAACTCTAAGCAATATTCCTTCAGTGTTAAGTGTGGAACGGATGTTCCATACCACCATTTTTTAAAAGGTCAACCTCGAGACAAACCTCGAATTCCTGTTGTAATTATCTTCAATAAATACTTTTATAAATTTCCCTTACCCATGAAATCCTTTTTTCTTTAACTCAAACCCATTTACAAAACATTCATCAACCTCCATACTCATTTATGAGACTCTTTATAAATATTCAAACCCGGTTGTATAAACTTCTTTATAAACTTTCAAACCTTGTATAAATCTTTCCTTTATAGACATCCAAACCCATAGTAAATCTTTTTATAAACATTCAAAACTATTTCTAAAACTCCTCTTATGAATACCCTAAAATTATTCATAAATTTCTTTATATAATACTCAAAACCATTGTCAAATCATTCTTCAAATATCTTGTTCAAAATAGAATAACCTTGAAGACCATTTGAAAAGAAAATGAAATATTAACTTTCCAAAACCAAATGGAGGCTTAATGACTACAATGGATTATATTTGGGTTTACTTATCCAAGTTATATCATGGGTATTGTCTAACATCAGATATGTAAGGAATTCACACATAACACACAATCAATCATAGGTATATATCCAAGTTACAAATATAGATACATTTATTATCGGTGAAAAATGTACATATAGAAGTATATTCTATATGCTTAAGTTACCATGACCCGCTTATTGAAATTAACTTCCTTGTGTTTATCACGTTACTGATATTCAACATTTATGCTAAACACAAGTCAACTTACTTTCCATAAAACGTGTCAACATTTTATAATCACTACCTTATTTCATTTGGCTACTTAATGGTCCAGATAAGAGATCCTTTGATTTGAAATCAATTGACCTTAAAAAGAAAATTGATTTAAAACATAACCGATTAAGTTTAAAAATAGCTTTGAAAAGATTAAAGTATATTCAATCAACTTAAACCCTAACTATATCTTAATTAAATCAAGATTAATTCATAATCGAACTTTAATTAACTTAATGAACTTGATTAAGTCCTAATTAACTTCCTAATATATCCTAGTTAAGGTTTAAACAATTCATTATTAGTTAAACCCTAATTAATTAAAAATTAATTAAATAATCACTTAATTAAATAATAATGAACCAACTAATTAACTTAATTAAATAATAATTAATCATTTAATTACTTCTTAACTTCATAAATCACTAACTAAATTTTTTATTAATCACAAATTAATCATTAACCTTCCTTAAGTGTTACTTAAACCTTAATCACTTACTAAATTACTAATTAAGTACTAATTACTTTTAATAAATTTATTAAATAAATAAATTATTAAGTTACCTAAACTTAACTCTTTTTATGTTACTTATCAAGGTCGGAAAACTTTTGCAAAACATTTTAAAATGAAAATCGACAATTTTGTCGAACTGCGTCCATAGCGACTATCGGTATGAGCGCAATTCACTTAAACTTACTTTAAGTGAAATACTTTTCTTATTCCTTACTATTACAATTTTGGAAACCTTATTCTGTAAGTTTTTGAAACTTAAAAACAAAGATAAAATCTTTGAAACCATTTTCAAAATTTAAAACTAGAAAACTTAGTTTTGATTCCAACTCACGTCCGTCGCAACATACAAAGGTGTAAACTTTGTAATTCTTACACAACATACAACTAGTTTTGATCACAAGCATACCATCCACATACCATACACCAACATTACATTCTTACAACCAAACATACCACTTTAAACATCCAAACATGATGCTAACATCCAAACACAATATTTAACATCCAAACTATGCTAACCACAAATCGCAAACATATATCATTATCATAGCATGATATTTTAACTACATGAACTATGGATTTTCACAATATATAATCTACTGAAACAAAGTTAGTTCTTTCTAAAAATGAGAGTTTTACTCACCGAAAATCCTTAAAACCTGAAATGCCTTAGATGCACAAAAACCATACCAAAAATATGTCATCTTCCACATGATTTTTGGACATACTATTCTTGGATTTTGAAAAAGTGATCAAAAGAAATGTTTTATAAAACACTTTTCTCTATAAATTAAAAAAAGAATCACTCAAATCAGATTTTGTTTGAGATAGATATGGTCAAAAAAAGGAGAGCTATTTTTGGACCCGAATTTCTGAGTTTAAAAGTACACTGCAAAAAATGAGATTTTGACATACCTAAGCTTGAAATTAGGAAAAGTGTTAAAAGAGAAAGTTGTAGCTACTGGAATTTTATACGATTTGAATAATATAAAATTTTGGTTTGGTGTAAAATAGAGGAAGATGTGTTCGAATAAAGTGGAGGAAAACTGGAGGAGAAAGAGTTTTAAAACAAGTTCGCATCTTTAAAACAATTTAAGTCTTTTGATTTTAAAAAACTAAAAACTAACATAAGAAGCCATGAAATTATGAAGAATGCTTTAGGGAAACGGAAATGGAGAAGTAAATGAAAATATAGTGAAGGGGCTGTGTATTTATAGACAAAAGAAAGTAAGGAAATTACTAAACTATCCTTTGAATTAATTAATATAACATGTCATGATTTTGTAAGGCCACATCACCACCTACTCCCCCTCTCTAGTCAGGTCCATCATTCCCACTCTTGTTTCATCCCTTAGGCTATGGTTGCATGCTTAATAATGATGATGATGTTAAAGAAATGACAAAAGATAAGGCGTATTTTATATATATATATATATATATATATATATATAAAGCGCATGTGTGTGTGTATATGTGTTATAATTTAAACCATGACTTGTCACATCACAGTCTAAACATATTTAACATAAGATAATCTATAATTAAGTGTACCGTTATAGGGTTAATTATCTCTTATTTATGTATACATACGGTGCACAAAGGCGAACAACTTTTCAGATAACTTTTTGGTGTCGAAATTCAGGAAAACGTTCTTCGGCCACATTTTCTACTTTTCTACGAACTATCTATTTTGGTAAACAAATTTTAAAAACTATTTTACCATCGTTATTAATAATTAAAATAGGTTTATTTGTAAATAAAACTCATTTATTTAATATTTAAACATAACTTGAATTTCCGAAGAAATATATAAAATCAGTGATATCAAGTGTCCATGTCATAAATACATTTTATTTTCAAAAAATAAAATAAATAATTTTATTTCATAATATTCTTTGAATATGTATATTAGTGTATGTATCCAGAGCCATGCACGATCCTTATTGTTTATAAGCAGTTTTATTGATAAAATGATTTTCGGCTGTTTTATTGATATTTTACCTCGGACGATATTTACAAATTATCAATATTTTATCTCGGTAAGTTGTCCGCAAATATTTTTCCCAAACAAAATATCTATTATTATTTACCACTTAAAACATGATTATTTCTTACTTTTAAACCCATATCTAAATATTTTAAAAATAAATATAATTTATCCAAGTGTTAAATTTGTGGGTCGTTACATTCTTTCCCTCTTAAAAGAATTTCTTCCCCGAAATTATACCATGACCCTATTCCCAAAAATACTAAAAACTATTCCTCAATTCGTGTGTTGTACATAGATCATTCCTATGTAAAATCTGGTTCGATCACTCACTTGAACGCATAACTTTTTTTCCGAACTAGTATCGCTCACTTGACTTCCTAGTACAAACTTTGATCAGGCTTCTTAATTAGAAACCTATGTTCTCTTTGCATAGTCATAAAGATAGACAACCTTTAGTTCCACATAAGAACCCTAATCAACGCTATCCGTCAAAAATCGGGTGATAAATCCCTATTCGAAATGGTGTGAAACACCTCGAGTCATGTACTCGAATCTTGGATCGGGAACTCTATGAAAATGAGAAATGATCTACATACAACCTACGTACTAATCCCATTGGTTCCTACTTCCCAAGATTATAATTACCCTTTTTAAAGAATCACTTTTTACTTAAGAACATTACTTAAGTTTATTAACATTCTATAACTCAAATTCATTTTAGTATGATACGCTTCTATATCCAAAAGAGTACATACAATTTCAAACCTTAAATTGGTTTTACCTAACCTAGGATGTTCAATAAATTTAAAAATTTATTTATTAACCCATTCTTAATCAAGACATCTTTTTATTTTGAAAACTCTATTCTTTTAAGAGATTCGAGAACACAATACCTGGGTTTTATTTCAAAAACCTTTCGAAATGATACTTTATATTTAACCCTTTTGAAAACATAATATATAGCTTGAGCAACTGTAGAATGATATCAGGGAACCGGGCAATAATAAATAGTATTATATATCCCTTTTACTAAGTAGCGAAATACTCAAGAGAAGTGTTTACCATCCGAACACATCTTTTATCCATTTTTAGTCATTTCCAAGACACTCGAACTAGATAATCTTAAAAATATTTCTTTCTTTACAAATTCCCTTTTGAAACAATACTGTTTATAGAAAAGTTGTTCTTTAATAAAATCATCCACTAGCTCTGGATTTATTCGGATTCGAACTCGTTTCGATTGTACAATGACAAAGAGGATAATTTACTAAGCACTGCCTAAGCAAACATTCGATTGTCACTTAGAAGATTATTCTGATTATCATAAAACAGATCGAAACTCCTTCCCGAGCTGTCCAAAGAAAACTTTACTTTCAAATCCATTTTAAAATATTTATATCTTAGAATCTCTTTAAGTACAATTACTACAACTTTTCCAAAATCATTTAAATCTTTATCAAAGCCACCAATATTTAATATTCTCACAACTTTTCCAAAATCATTTAAATATTCTATTCTAAATCCAATTTTAACCCTACATCTTATCGATATCTATATAGACTTTTGAAAATCGTTCCTTTATATATAAAATATATTCTAGGTAAAATTATTTCATTTACCAATTTTAAAATAATATTATGTCAATTGGACTTGTTCAAGTGTTTTGGAAATCCCTATCGATAACTTTGGCCAAACGCATCAGCCAGAATTTTTGAGTCATTCAACAGATCAAACAACACAATATAAAATATTTTTTACTCGCTAACAAATAGGCACTCATATTTATAATACACTCAGGCTCATTCTAGGGTCTCACTTACCCAATTCCAAATGAGTTTACCCTACTAGGGCTAAGGTTTTCTCTTAACCTTCAGCTCTGATCCCAAATGTGACAATCTAGGCTTTGCAACCATCAACAATGAATACACCCCACCGTAGCTCACACTGGCACCTTGAATTTTCTTTTAAGGCTAGCCTCTTGACTACACAACCAAACCTTTATCACTAGGGACATGTAGGAGTAAGAGTCATTCGTTCGCTACCTAACAAGAAGCAAGAACCTCATATCATGCTGAACAAATCAAGCAAATTTGATCTCGGTCTCTCCGTACCAACAACTGATAATTTCCGGTTGACTCATTCCCGGTTCTTTTGGAAGTAAGTATTTGAGTCCTTGTTGGAAACTCGAATTTTACATTCATACTTCCTAAATCAAATTAGGCCAAATTTGATATTTAGTTGTTTAGCTATCAAATAACAATAATAAAATCTAGAGATTGAATTACCCAAAGCAATCACTAAGCTTCAAAACCATTTTCATTTATAAATCTCCTTTCCCAAACATTTATCAACATTCATATACTTATCTCCTTTACGTAAGTATATTCATAAAACATTTATAAGATTTCTCATTTCTAAATCTCTTAAACGGATTTAACTACATTATTTAAATTGGAGAAAAGGATAACTCTAAGCATTATTCCTTCGGTGTTAAGTGTGGAACGGATGCTCCATACCACCATTTTTTAAAAGGTCAATCTCGAGAAACCCAAACCTTGAATTCCTGTGGTAATTATCTTTAATAAATCCTTTTATAAATTTTCCTTACCCATGAAATCCTTTTTGCTTTAACCCAAACCCATTTACAAAACTCTTATCAACCTCCATACTCATTTATGAGACACTTTATAAATATTCAAACCCGGTTATATAAACTTCTTTATAAACTTTCAAACCTTGAATAAAAATTTACTTTATAGACATCCAAACCCATTTATAAAATCTTTTTATAAACATTCAAGACTGTGTCTAAAACTCCTTTTATGAATACCCTAAAATTATTCATAAACATCTTTATATAATACTCAAAAAAATTGTCAAATCATTCTTCAAATATCTTATTCAAAATAGAATAACCTTGAAGACCATTTGAAAAGAAAATGAAATATTAACTTTCCAAAACCAAACGGAGGCTTAATGACTACAATGGATCATTAAACTTGGGTTTACTTATCCAAGTTATATTACGGGTATTGCCTAACATTAGATATGTAAGGGATTCAAACATCACATACAATCAATCATAGGTAGATGTCCAAGTTACAAATATACATACATCCAATATCAGTGAAAGATGTACATATAGAAGTATATTCTATATGCTTAAGTTACCATGACCCGCTTATTGAAATTAACTTTCTTGTGTTTATCACGTTACCGATATTCAACATTTATGCTAAAAATAAATCAACTTACTTCCCATAAAACATGTCAACGTTGTATAATCACTACTTTAATTCATTTGGCTACTTAATGGTTTAGACGAGAGATCCTTTGATTTGAAATCAATTAACCTTAAAAAGAAAATTGGTTTAAAACATAACCGATTAAGTTTAAAAATAGCTTTGAAAAGATTAAAGTATATTTAATCGGCTTAAACCCTAATTATATCTTAACTAAATAAAGATTAATTCATAATTAAACTTTAATTAACTTAATGACTTGGTAAGTCCTAATTAACTTCCTAATGTATCCTAGTAATGGTTTAAACAATTCATTATTAGTTAAACCCTAATTAATTAAAAATTAATTAAATAATCACTTAATTAAATAATAATTAATCAACTAATTAACTTAATTAAATAATAATTAATCATTTAATTACTTCTTAACTTCATAAGTCAGTAATTAAAAACTTTATTAATCATTAACCTTCCTTAAGTGTTACTTAAAGCTTAATCACTTACTTAAGTACTAATTACTTTTAATTAATTTATTAAATAAATAAATTATTAAATTACCTAAACTTAACTCTTTTTATGTTACTTATCAAGGTCGGAAAACTTTTGCAAAACATTCCAAAAGAAAGCATTTTAAAACGAAAATCGATAATTTTGTTGAACTGCGTCTATAGCGACTATCGCTATGAGCGCAGTTCGCTTAAACTCGCTTTAAGTGAAATGCTTTGCTTATTCCTTGCTATTACAAGTTTGGAAACCTAATTTTGAAAGTTTTTGAAACTTAAAAATAAAGATAAAAACTTTAAAACCATTTTCAAAATTTAAAACTAGAAAACTTAGTCTTGATTCCAAATCGGATCTCACGTCCGTCGGAACATACAATGGTGTAAACTTTGTAATTCTTACACAACGTACAACTAGTTTTGATTATAACCATACCATCAACATACCGTACACCAACATCATATTCTTACAACCAAACATATCACTTTAAACATCCAAACATGATGCTTAACATCCACACACAATATTTAACATCCAAACTATGTTAACGACAAATCGCAAACGTATATCATTATCATAGCATGATATTTTAACAACATGAACTATGGATTTCCACAACATATAATCTATGGAAATAAAGTTAGTTCTTTCTAAAAATGAGATAGTTTTATTCATCGAAAATCTTTGAAACCTAAAATGCCTTAGATGCACAAAAGTCATCCTAAAAATATGTCATCTTCCATGTGATTTTTGGACATATTACTCTCGGATTTTGAAAAAGTGATCAAAAGGAAAGTTTTAGAAAATTCTTTTCTCAATAAATTAAAAAAATAATCACTTAAATCAGATTACTTTTGAGGTATATATGGTCAAAAGAAGGAGTGTTATTTTCGGACCTGAATTTCTAAGTTCAAAAGTATACTACAATGAAATGAGAATTTGACATACCTAAGCTTGAAATTAGAAAAGGTGTTAAAAGAGAAAGTTGTAGCTATTGAAATTTTATACGATGTGAAAAAAATAAAATCTTGATTTGGTGTAAATAGAGAAAGTTTTAGCCGAATAAAATGGAGGAAAAATGGAGAAGAAAGAGTTTTAAAACAAGTTCGCATCTTTAAAATAATTTAACTCTTTTGATTTTAAAAAACCTAAAACTAACATAAGAAGCCATAAAATTATGAAGAAAGCTTTAGGGAAATGGAAATGGAGAAGTAAATGAAAATATGATGAAGGGGATATGTATTTATAGACAAAAGAATATAAGGAAATTACTAAACTATCCTTTGAATTAATTAACATAACATGTCATGATTTTGTAAGGTCACATCACCACCTACTCCCCCTCTCTAGTCACGTCCATCATTCCCCCTCTTGTTCCATCCCTTAGGCTATGATTGCATTCTTAATGATGATGATGATGTTAAAGAAATGACAAGAGATAAGGTGTATTTTATATATATATAAAGTGCATGTGTATATATATGTGTTATAATTTAAACCATGACTTGTCACATCACTATCTAAACATATTTAACATAAGATAATCTATAATTAAGTGTATTATTATATTGTTAATTATCTTTTATTTATGTGTACGTACGGTGCACAAAGGCGAACAACGTTCCTGACAACTTTTCGGTATCGAAAAGCCGAAATTCCAAAAAACGTGCTTCGGTCATATTTTCTACTTTTCTACAAACTATCTATTTTGGTAAAAAAAATTAAAAACTATTTTACCATCATTATTAGATTATTAAAATAGGTTTATTTGTAAATAAAACCCCGTTTATTTAATATTTAAACTTAACTTGAATTTCCGAAGAAATGTATAAAATCGATGACATCAACTGTCGTCATAAATACATTTTATTTTCAAAAAACAAAATAAATTATTTTATTTCATAATATTCTTTGAATACATATATTTGTGTATCGACCCAGAGCCATGCACGATCCTTATTGTTTAAAAGTAGTTTTGTTGATAAAACGATTTCCGGCTGTTTTATTGATATTTTACCTAATACAATATTTACAAATTATCAATATTTTACCTACGTTATTTGTCCGCAAATATTTTTCCCGAACAAAATAACTATTATTATTTATCACTAAAAACATGATTATTTCTTACTTTTAAATCCATATTTAAATATTTTAAAAATAAATATAATTTATCCAAGTGATAAATTTGCGAGTCGTTACACAGTATGTACGGAATCAAGCTGGAGTGGTGTAGTAGGAATGATCACCATCTATTGTGAATATACCCGATCGTGGTTAAGGATCTAGATCGGGTTTCGTAATCCCATGATCGAGATGGAACATAATAAGGTTCATTTTTTGCACTTTGTTTTTGGTTTGAATAAATTATGAAGGATTACATCGAGCTACTAACACATATATGGGATATCGAACGGTCACTAGGCACGCTCTAAGTTAAAGCCCGAGGGTACTCCTTGACTAGATTAGACTTCTTGTTTTTTTGCTTCATGCATTTGATTAAAAATCTATGAATAAATGATTGATGGAAATTTAAACTTGAAAATCATTCGAATATGGTAGTTTATATTGATATCTTTATATAACACCAATGATACTTGGTTATTCCTTAAAAACCTGATATACAAACTAGTAAGACATGTTTCCTCGATTGAAGAGATGGGGCGATAAACCATTAAGTGAAAGTCCCCTCGTCGGAGAGGAAGCATGTGGGCTTGTATAGGATAACAAGTTCCATCACTGGGTGAGTAGAGGGTTATGCTTAGATATTGGGTCCTCTTACCGGAGAGCGAACGGATTGGGCTCAATCTGAATTTATGATTATGTGTTCCAGAAAGGTCGGAAAATTAAACTTTAGGGCTTGATTGCCTCTCAATTTTTAAACTGTTTGATAATGATTGATGGATTATGTCATCATCTCGATTCAGTTTAACCTACTTATGATGGGATGCTAGGTGATACTAAAATTTTTATAACTGATGCTCTAGTTAGTGGAAATGCACTCCAACAGTTAATGATTCATGATTACCTGATATATGATTTGCCCAAGATAATTAAATCCCAGGAGTACATGGGACGATATTGATATTTGTATTCGATTTGTTGAATTTCGAATGAACATGGGATGATTATGATTACACTACACCAGAAAAGGCCTTTCGTAGCGTTGAAAAAAGGCTACCAAAACTTTCAGTAGCGTTTCCAGAAACGCTGCGATACGACATGCAAATTAAAGTCTGAAATTTTTTGTATCGTTAGTAAACGCTACCAAAACTTGACCTATTGTAGGGTTTTTGAAACGCTACAAAAAGTTTCAACTTTTAGTTGCATGTCATATCGTATTGTTTAACGAAACGCTACTAAAAGTTATAGTAGCGTCTCGTATCCAGGGCCGACCCAAGTAATTTGGTTGCCCTAGCCCCGATTTCAAGTAATATAACAAAAAAATTGCACTTTGCTAGGAATTGAACTTGGGTTGCCCCATTGAGCAAACAACACAATTACCATCACACCACATACTCAATTAATAATACTCTTATACAAAATGTTTTTATCTTCATAAAATGCTAAACCACCACCACCTATTGCCCCTGCCGGATCCGTTGCCCTAGGCGACCGTCTTGCTCGCCTTACCCTAGGGCCGGCCCTGCTCATATCGTAGCTATTTACATTTCTTTCCGTGGCATTTTTAGAATGCTACTAAAAGTTATAAACTGTTACTGTACACTCACATAATAGTCTTATTACAACCAACAATCAATCACATAATTGTCATATTTAACCCAACAATTAATCAATCACATATTCATCATATTCAAACAATTAAAAAAACACGTTAATCACATAATAAAATATAATATCCATAACCATTCTGATAATAGATTTTCGACAAATTGAACAAATTCACATAAAATCCATAACCATTCATAAACAAGTTTACACAACAAGTACTAACAAAATGTTATAGTATATATAATAATTAAAGCCATGTTTATTACTTGATTACCCGCAATTCTTTGCTGCAGCTGGTCTTTACTCCTAAAAAGCTAATTACCTGTAGACAAGTTTAGCAATCAACGGATGATTATGAAAGTATATCAAACATCCTTGGTTAAACTTTTATTAGTTTAAATAATTTTTATAAAACTTAGTTAACTTAGTTAAATTTTTATAAAACGTGGTTAATTTTTATAATAAACTTATTTAATTTTTAAAAACTTACTAACTTAGTTATATTCTAATAAAACTTAATTAATTTGTATAAATTTATTTAATTTTTATAAAACATGGTTGAATTATATAAAACATAGTTAATTTTAAAATTTTGGTTAATGTTTATGAAAATTAGTCAAATTTTTATAAAGCTCGGTCAACTTAACTTTATTTATATCAACATAAACTTATAAATTATCTCAATTGTTAAAACTTAAATGTCATAACTTATATTTTAATTAACCTAAACTTATAAATTATCTCAAACTTAAATTTTATTAACTTAGTTAATTTTTATAAATTATCTCAAACTTATAAATTTTTCATAAACTTGGTTAACTTGGTTAAGACTATAATTTATCATCATCATTATCATTGTCATTATTATTATCATTAACTTTATTATAACTTGGTTAACTTGGTTAATATTTTATAATTTATAAGTATTGTTATTAGTATTAGTATTATTCCAAACTTGGTTAATTGTTATGAAACATAGTTGATTTTTATAAACTTAGTTTATTTATTGTTATTATGATTATTGCTGTTGTTGTCATTATTAGTATTAGCATTATTATTATTATTATAAACTTGGTTAATTTTCATAAACATTAGTTAAATTATTATTATTTTTATCAACTTATTTAATTTTTATACTTTTTTAATTTTCATAAAACTTAATTAACGAAGTTAGTTTTTATAATCTTAGTTAATTTATTTTGACTATTAATATTATTATTATATAAATTTGTTTATGTATTATAAAATTTAGTTAACTTGAGTAATATTGTTTAAGTTATTATTATTATTATTAACTTTATTTCAACTTAGTTAACTTGGTTAATATTTTATAATTATTATTAGTATTATTATTATTCCAAACTTGGTTAATTGTTATGAAACTTAGTTGATTTTTATAAGCTTAGTTTATTTATTTTTATTATGATTATTATTATCATTATTAGTGTTATTATTATTATGTATCTATAAAGCACATTGTACTTGTTGGCATAAAATACAAGGTAACAAGAATAAAATTGTGAAAGGTAAACTAAATTGAAAAAAGGATGTGTCGGCATTAGCATTTCGCAGATCGTAAGATAAAACAAAAGGCAAGATTATAATTAGTAAACTTATCAAGGCTTAGTCCATGAGGTCTAAAAGAGTATATGCTGAGATATACAAGAATGGTTACATTTGGTTTTTGGTTTTAGCCATGGGCTTTGCAACTTGGTAAAGAGTAGGTATAGAAGGATAGTTTCAAATAAGAGCCTAGAGATTTCAATTATGTAATATAACTTACTAAATCATTGATGTCCACTACACGTGTGCTCATGAACTGCTTCAGTAATCGCACATCAGTGTTGCCTTCAAGAAAAATGAATAGCTACGTTGTCTAAGAGAAGAGATGACTCTGTTGAAGATGCAAGTGAATAATCTTTCTGAAGAGTTGTGTTTTTGCATTAGGTTCTTGAAGTGCACACTTAAGTGATTTTAAAATGTTTTCTATAAAGGACTACTTAGTCTTTTACATAGTTAGGAGAATGGACGATGGTTGTTTTTCATAAATAGGTAAAGAATAATATTGAATGCTTATTATTTAGCTTTATGGTTCTAATGTTTTGTTATTTATTTTAGCTATCTGGTATGTGCTGTACTCTACAATGGTTAATGGCTTTTTACTGATGCGGTAAAGAAAACTTATTTCATAAGTCATGGAAAATTATTTATCGCCATACATAAATTTGTTAAATGATTTTTTAAATTTGTTAAGGGATTGAAATTTTTATTGTTTTTTATTCTGAACTGGTGAAAATTTTGTTTTTTACCCTCCTTCTTATTAGTAATCCTAGTTTCGATATTATTAAAAGCACACACATACCAAGTTGAATATGGTTTGAAACAAAAATACTTGCATTTATAAACTTTTTTATTTGTTTTAGAAAAAGATTATATCGCTGTTAATATCTCGTAAATTTTAAATTGGGAGTGCGGTGTGAAAAAAGAAGATAGGAATTTCTGTATGCAGAAATTGGGAGAATTTAAGCTACCGCCGCTTTTTAATTATCCTCCATACTTCACGTAATTTGTTTCTTCTTTGTTTTATATTTACGTGATCTTTTAGTCTTATTAAGAAAATGTGATATTTAACAATAAAACATAGTATGGCATTCCACATATTTTGCCTTGTATTTTTACACATGGTTGTTGGTACTATGGTGGGATGAATGGGACTTAATTCATTCCTCCTTAGTTTCTTACAAAAAAGAAAACAACTTCACTTGATAAATTTATAAATAAAAATTCAAACATGAATTTGGTAGCGAATTGGATGCATTAGTGATATCATCAGGAAAATAAAATATTGTGTTGCATGTATACTATTATTTGGATTCGTATAAAATTTCTTATCACATAGGTTCGTCAGTTGTATGTGTCATACTGATATTCTTCTCTTAGTTTACAGCTAGTAAGAGAAACAAGTGAAAAGTAAGTGCAGTTATGGAAGGACTTGATGCTCGAGTATTGTCCACGGAATACTATCAATCAAGAATATTAAATTTCCAACTGCTAATCAAAACTCTGTCCATGGAATACTATCAATTGTTCTGCACAGCAGTATTCTAACATTTTCATGCGGTTATTTACTTTTAAAAGATAAGCGCCATCATTAATAATTTGGTGCTTATTTTCTATGGGTAAATGGACGCTTAAAAGAACAAAATGTGTATTGTGTTATTCCAAAAAATGTAACGAAGCATATATCTCAACAAGAACTAATATCAGAAAACAACTCCAAGAAAGAGGCCTTTTTTAGGGGTGGGCCTAATAATTTTAGGAAATAAGTTTTCTTTTTACCTTAATACATGCTTAGTCCTCAGATGTAGAAGCAAATAAGCTTATAAGACCTCTGAATGCACATACAGTGACTTGACATGCTTGTAGTAATTCCCCATCCAAGTTCCACCTGCTATCATCGTGATTTGCCTTGAATGCAAACGCCCCATGTCTACATAATATTTAAAATATTAATGACCAAACTCAAACATAAAATAAAGAACAAGAAGGAACAATAAAAGTACCAAGCGGTGTTCCACAAACTTGAAGTTCAATGGGAAACCACCTCTACGTGTAAGTTGCATAAGAAAATGAAGCCCTACTTGAAAGCGGGCTAAAGCCTAAGCTTCGTCCGCTTTAAAAATTGCCTGCTATGGATAAACATCCATACGACCATCTAACAAATTAAATGCATTAATCAGTTTCAAGAAAAATATAATAAATAAATTGCATGTGTTAAAAGTACTCAAGATCAAAACTCTCCAAATATGCATGTAGATTTCTAAACATCTTATTCTGTCAGATATAAGTCCGCAGATTCAAACCAAGCAATATAATCATCAAAAAACAAAAAAAACAAGAATAAAATTAGAATAATAAAAAGGAAGAACACGAACTCCTACACAAATCACACAGCAATATGTGTTTATACTCTGCGACAAAACTATTAAATACCATATTTGGTCAATCAATAGTAATGATCAAAAACCCAACAGAGACATACAAGAGAAGCACTAGGTAGAGAGCTAATGCCTTTCTTCTCGGATAGACTACAGCACTCATGAATGGATACACTACCCAGGAGCTCCATGCTAATGTTGAAACAACTACCACAATCTTAACAATTACATTGTCTATAAGCAAGCAAACTAGAGCTCGAACATCAATAGGAAATAGGCAGTATCCAAGGAGGCCGAGACTATGAAAGAATATGATGTGCCCAGTGCCCACCCTGATAATTTGTCATAATAACTTGGATGAGATACAAAGAATAAACAATACATGTATACATAACAAAAATTGTGAGTTAAGTTTTAACTTAGGAATATATTTACGAGGAGCAAAACTTTCAATGTGGCATAGAGGCAAATCAATATATTGAAATATCTACGCAAATCAATTGAAAAATAAAGTTTGTTCTCTTAGATAGGATTGCAAATGCTAATTAAGTGTCAGACATGAAGCACAAATTTCTCAATGTGGCATTGAGACAGCAGCTGTTAAGCTTTGCCGAGAGATTAATCAAAACTACACATTTAAAGAAGCCATGTTTATAAAGTTATAAACAAATGCGTATTCTATGTGATGTCAATTAAGATTGCTGGTATTGTTTATTTGTATTCTAAATGTGACTGCACGTAAATAATGGATTTAGATCCCGTTCCCTAATTCAAAGCTAAAGAAGGGGTTATGCCTTACATATGAACCATTGGATCATAGAATCCAATGGTTTGTCTTAACTTATTCTTTCTATGTAATATCAAAAATTACACCAGGGCTAGAATATATTGATGTGATAAAATGGAGAAGTGGAGCGTGTCAGCACATATAAATATACCTGCACATTTCAAGGTAACTCAAACAACCTGTGCTTTAAATCAAAGAAACCATTGAAATGCAGCCTGACTAATGAAGTGTACAACATAAGTTTGAACGTAAATTTCAATTAGCCTATTGGAACAGCTTGAATGCTATTTTTGGTTGCAGTTAATTTCTTTATCTGAATTAGTTATGTTGTTAGATTCATGTTTGTGGAGACCTACCTCTGAGTTTTAATGCATTGATGATGTCGTTGGCTCTACAATAGCTTGACCTATGACGGATTTTATAACGGAATCAATTTCTAAAAAGCATATTTCATTATTGTTAAATAAAAGTGTTCAAATATAAAGTTTTGAATTTACCTATCAACTGTCCTACTTGTATGTAGGTAATTGATCATCTTTGGAAAATGGACCTGGACTTTTACTATCAAGGTAATTTATGTATTTAAGAACCTATGCATTGCTTACTCATTGTACCTTGAGTTCATAAACCGTCTCAATTAACTTTATACTCTACAATATCTTTTTTGTCAAACATTAATTTTAAAATTTATGCCTAGACAAGTATTTGTATTATATTATTACTAAGTTACTATGCATGACAATCTCTGAACAAACTAATAGATTTAAAACAGGCTATCTTATACAAAGCGCAACTGTTGTTAGGGTGTTCAAAAGAAATCAGTCGGCAACATGAAAACAAATTATAACATAAAGGAAATAAATAGACATGTTGCTGGTTTTTCTCTTTTTTTCTTAAGTGCATCACAAATCTAAAAAAGAATGTTAGACTTATGAGCATTCTATGAAAATTTGTTCAATTTAAATCAACTTATTTCAACACTCTATGCAAGCACACCCTGTTCGTGTTGGGAAAACAACCTATGATGCTTATTTTATGGTAACTATGGCTGTAACCGTGTGGGGAAAACAACCTATATTGTTACAAACTATATATAGTCCTTAAGATCTAAATTTGAAATAAAACTTAACCATCGGTCTTCAAATGTAATCGTGAATAAGAGATTATAGTAATTGATTGTCATTTTCCACCATAGGAGAAGCTTCTGATCTTTTACTATACCTTAAGAAGCGTATTTTGATGTATCAATGACTGTATTTGCACCTTCTAATAACTGAAAACCTGACAGAAGAAAAAAAGTGAAGATCAGAAAAAGATATTATGAGTGGATTATTAAAATGATGAATGAACTTCTACAGCAAATTGCTATGTAGACTATTTGATGCAATTTAAAAGATTGTGATGTTAATCTCAGTCCAACCGTTACCACTGATTATTATTTTTGGCAACTGTGGCTGCAAGAAATTTTGAAAGACAGCACTGCTAAAGTTAGGTAACCAAGTCCATCAATGTCTTATTGTAACTTTGACAGCTCATTAATCCAAACATACTCAAATAAAACAGAAGACCATGAACGAGATTATCTTTACCAAAAAATTCATCGACACAAAAGAAACAATACATTGGTCAATGACTGCTGATAAAAGTGGTAAAATAGGTTTTGTTTTTTGTCTTCAAAACATACATAATGGTTAAACGAAAATTTGGTGGCATATAAATATGCTTCGATATCGTGAAAGGTATGCCAAACAATAAATTTCTAGTCAGATTGTAGCTGAGGTCAAAATGGCATATGTGTGTTAACTATTCAGTTTCAACTAAATCTGGAAATAATACAGTTCTAGTAAACCTTTAGAATTCACTGCTCTCATATTCTCAGTTTATAAAAGTTAACAGACATGGACCGTGGTGAAGTAATTTCTCATTAAACTAGTTTCGTTGTAGACAATGTAATGAATGCGCAATTCAATTCCCACAACTGCATAAAACAATGATGTTTTTTCTTATGTGCCATCGATTATAATATCAGA
Organism: Allium fistulosum; assembly: GCA_030737815.1. Lineage (NCBI taxonomy): Eukaryota > Viridiplantae > Streptophyta > Magnoliopsida > Asparagales > Amaryllidaceae > Allium > Allium fistulosum. The sequence continues at coordinate 781,236,735 of CM060907.1, forward strand.
AAAAACTACCCCCACTTAGTTACGCCGCCATAATGAGAAGTTTTCAACTTCAGTGTATTTTTTCCTAGTCAAATTTAAAAAGTTAAAATACTTTGAAAGCAAAACTAAACATAAGGAAAACAAAACTAACCTTTGAGAGCAGAAGTAAGATTGCCATTAGAAATAAAGTCACTTATAAGCAACTTCTCGTCCGGCACCCAGTAATAAGCCCTCAACCCCACCAAATTCATGTGCCTCACTCTAGCTATCACCTGAACTTCATTCGCAAACTCCTTCTACTTCTGCCCACTCCTTCCTCCTTCTCCAACTCTCCTAACCGCAATAGGAACTCCATTACCCAAAACCACTTTATATAATGCTTAAGGCTTGCGGAGGAGTTAATCGATTTAGAGCTTGCGGAGAGATCGACATAGGGTTTTGCAGAAACGGGATCAGGTCGATGGAGTAGTGAATCGATGAAGTAGAGAGTAGTAGATTGATGGAGGGGAGTAATGCGACGATGGAGGAAACGTGAGGCGAGACAAAATTTTCTAAAGTGAAGAGGAAAAAAAAGAAGCGAATTTGGGAAAGAGAGAAAAAACATGATGAAAGTTTTATTGGCGGGGGAGGGCGCTAAATTTTGGCAGCGTTAAAAAGCTAAAATACACATATAAAATAAAAGTGTGAAATGACAATGGTTGCACTTACATTTCAACGCTGCTAATAAATGCAACTAAAGGCAAATTTTCTTGTTGTGTTAACGACTAATACTTTAGCAAGGAATTGAATCCGTAGCTATGATAGGTCTAGAAAGACCTTTGATTTGTAGGTGAATCCAAAGGAACCGATGATACACCATAATTGGTTCAATATATAGCCAAAGAGATTAACTAGTGACAATTTACTAGTCTTGATATTTGGTCATAAGCAAAGCACACCTTATATTCACAAGGCGTACTTTGGAGGACAAATGTTTTTGGCAAATTTTCCACAGTCTCGGAATAGACTCAAATGTTAAACTTCACTACAGAATGATGAAAGAATGATTTAAGATGCTTGTAAGGTGTCAAGATTGAAGAAACTAAAGATTTAGCTAAGTTTCAAAAATGCATGGTTTGGTTGCTACCGACCATCATTTGGTTGTTATGGACCATGATATGGTTGGTACCGATATGATTTGGTTAATAGCGACATGATTTGCAAACCATCAAGAATGATAAAAGGAAGGAGAATTTGACTAAGTTTTGGTGAGCAAAATATGGTTGGTGCTGACATGATATGGTCGGTACAAAATGTTATCCAGCTTTTAAACCAAGCAGCTTCTAAGTGAATCTGAACATCGAGAGAAAGACAAAATGGATCAAGAACTTAGATGGGTACTTGAAATGATGGTATGAAGTACCTCAAAAGGTTTGAAGTCAAATGGGCAAAAAAGAAATGGTCGGTACCAACCATAAATGTGGTTGATACCGAGTAGATTTTTCGGAGGGGGTCTAACTTTGGACTTTAGGAGGCTGAAGCTTGTAAAAGTATGAAGTAGACTGACCTATTGTGATGACCATTATGGTCAGTACCGTCTACAATTATGGTAATTCAATAGACAACTATATTTTTTATGTTTCTGAAAAACATGTGAAAAATATAAATTAAATTGCTCTAATATGCAAGATAAATACATACTAATTACCAACTTTGATTTGTTTTACTAAACCAAAACAAAATTTCAGATGATATACTTTTCTAACAATAGTTATGAGTATATGTATTACCAACATTCATGTAACTACCATTGACCATTCCCCACCATCCATAGGTTAACTTATATGACTTGTATTTTACAACCATAATCTCTTAAGTTTGTTGTACTTAGCATAAGTCAGAGCATCACAGATGTTAAAAAGTAGTACTTATTTTAGGTAAAGTTATAATTTAGAAAGTAAAATTATGTTTCTTCAACAAACTTTAACAAAAATTAAATGAAATATACCAGATCTATATAATAAAAAGTTTTGAAGAACCATATAAATATAATGAAATTTAGATGAAACCCAAGCTCAAACCTAAGTTCTTCAAAATTTAACCATAAACTATTGAACTTTTGGATGGTCTATGTGATAGGATTCAGATTTTGAAAAGGCAGAGCCCGGCAAGAAATCATGGAAGAAAGTGATGAATTGAGACAATGTTAGAATTAAGAAGCAATAAGCAATGGCATCTTCAAAATATATTTCTTTATACTACAACAGTTTATTAGAGGAACTAAATATGAACTTTTCGAATTGATCAGAAAGGGCACCACTCAGTATGGTGGAGTAAACAAGGCCTTATATCAAGATCTTAGCTACCATGCAACATAATAGCCAGGCCATCTATTAACCAACCAATCCAAAAAAATATTACTATACTTATTTTATTTTATTGCACTACATTAAATATTTATTAAGTGTGATTTATCGACTTTGGGCTTAATGTAGTTCTTTATATGTGAAATACATAAAGTTATGAGTATTAAGGAAATCTCATTCTTCTATATTTGAAACTAAGAATAATGGCATTTCGATCAAAATTGTGAATATAACTTCTAAAATAAAATCGGTCCTTTTATGCAAAATAATGAGATGATAGAGTGCTATAAATTAAGAAAAAGTTCCAATCAGTTATATGGCTGCCTAACTATCATGTGTAGATTGAAAGTTTATAGTTGTCTTGTATATCTAATTTAGTATGGCTACTTGAGTATTATATGTTTCAAGCAAATTTTCCACCATTTTATAACAGACTCAAATGGATAAACTGGACTACAAAATAATGAAGGAATGAGTCTAGACGCTTCGAAGATGTCAAGACTGAAGAAAATAAAGATTTTTCTACGTTTCAAAAATCCATAATTTGGTTGGTACCGACCATAATTTGGCTAGCACCGACATGATTTGGTCAGTACCAAGTGTTATCCATCCTTTGAACTGAGCAACTTCTAAGTGAATCTAAACATTGAGATAAAGACAAATGGATCAAGAACTTAGAGGGATGCTTGAAATGATGGTATCAAGTAACTTAGAAAGTTAGAAGTCAAATGGACAAAGAAGAAATGCCCGATACCGACAATAATTGTGGCCAGTACCAAGTTTATTTTTCAAACGGGTCTACCTTTTGACTTCAGGAGGACGAGGCTTATAAAAGTATGAAGTAGATTGACCCATTGTGAAGACCATTACGGTCGGTATCGATCATAGTTGTGGTAGTACCGACATGATTTTTCTTCTTTGGAAGATGTATTCTTCCTCCATATTCTCATTGATCTAAAATTTTACTTAGTCTTTCATTATTTGATGACTAGGATAGATGATTTCATCTATAAATGGAAGCATTATGGCAACATTGAGAGGAATTTTGGACCCCCATCTCCTCCATCTTCTATTCTATATTAACTCTTGGTCACTAATGGTTATTTACTTGTTGTTTAGATCTAAAATCACTGATAAAACTTTTGTACATGTGATCAATCCTATTCTAATAAGATTAAAGTGGACACAGGCTGGAGAATTTTTCAAACCATTATAAAAATTATGCGTTTGTTCTCTTTTCGATCATTTTTCTACTTGCTAGATTCGGATTAAACCGATATTGGGGTGTTGTGTCAAATTTTGGTCAATATTTTGTTGCTTTCACTGAAAGGGACTTAGATATGAGATTTGGAGAAGATAAAGAGGCATACTACAAGAGTAATTATTGGATGAAGTCAACAAGGACATGGGGGTAGTCAGGAGGTGTCTTCAAGTTTAAGTCCGCCTTCTATCTTTGTTACCAAAGAAAAGATGGAAGGGATGATAACGGAGATGTAAACTAGATTGCTACATAGTAAAAAGAGATATTCAATGGATTTTTATGAATGATGGAATAGCAAAGGACTACTAGAGAATGGAGTCTAGAAATAGAGGTTGAAAGGTGGAGTTTGCATAGTAGAATGGAGTAGAAAAAATGGAGCCAACTGACCAGCACTGAATAGGTCATTGTCGACCATAATTAGGTTGGTATCGACCATAATGATAGGGAGTCATGGCTCCTCTTAGTCTTAGGCAAGCTGGAATTTTGAGAATGAGTGGTGCTGGAGTCAAAGATGTGGAGCAGAATTCGAATGTACAACCACAATGGTTAGGACAAGAAGTCCTCCATAGGAATAGGGGTAGGGTAAAGAATTGGATCAGGGATGCGTTGGGCCCTAGAGGTTTCCATTAAATGACAATGATAGGATTGTTGATATGGTAAGAATGGTTCTTAGAAGGGGAGCATCTGTTCGGAGTTTGGATGATTTAATCAGAAACTCATTTACACTGAACATCTAGTACATAAGGAATCCACCTGATTTCTAGCTTTCAATGTTGGAAATATATAATGGAAGGATAGATCTAATAGTCCACTTGATGTGGTAATTCCATCACATAGGAGTGTTGGATGCTTTGAGGTAATGGGTCCATCAGCACGTGGATCAGATTAGTGGAGAAGTTTATGAACCAATTCTGTGTTCATAAAGAGCGACCAAGGAATGTGATGACACATTCAAGTGTAAGACAGTCGATAAGACATTACGGAGTTACTTAACTGGACTCAATGTAGTAGCCACTGTAGTGCAAATACTAGATCCATCAATAATCCTTACGGCAGTGGTTTCTAGAGTGGCCAGTAAGACTGATTTCAAGATTGCTTTGGAGAGAGATCAACTAGTAGGTCTTATGGATTTCTACTATCACTACAACAAAATATCCTTTTTACAATGGGCAATACCCGTTGTAATATAGGTTTCACAACAGGTCGGTGCTCGTCTTATTATGCGATGTTGTAATAGACCCAAAAGATTTTATAACGGTTTAAAACCGTAGTAGTAAACATTTTTACAACGGTCCAAAGCCATTGAAATAGTCTTTTACAATGAACATGGACCGTTGCAATATAACAATTATCAGACTAGTATAGGAATGATGCCTTTTGAGGCTTTGTATGGAAGGCTATGCAAATCACCAGCATGTTGGTTGGAGACTGGAGACAAATTAGTCTTGGATCCAGATTTGGTTAGGGAGGCATCAGAGAAGATTGAGTTGATCCAAGAAAGGATGATGGAAGCTCAGTCCAGATAAAAGAGTTACGTAGACAAGAGGCGTAAAATCTATAATTCTCAATTGAAGATAAGGTTTTTATCAAGGTATCACCGATGAAGGGTATGGTGTGATTTGGAAAATCAGGGAAGTTAGCTCTGAGATATGTTGGTCCATTCTAGATTATAGAGAGGATTGAAAAGTTCGCATACAGAGTAGAGTTGCCAAGCAGTATGGCAGGTGTTCATAATGTATTTCATGTATCTAATCTTCGCAAATATGTGCTTGATCCAGAGACTACTATTTCTCTGATAGGGTTGCAAGACTTAGTAGTAGAGCCTAATTTGACTTTTGTTAGACAACCAGATCGAGTTGTAGTGAGAGATGAGAAAAGATTGAGGAACAAGACAGTCAGGTTGGTGAAAGTTCAGTGGAGCGACAACGAGAAGGACTGTACTTGGAAGACAGAAGACAGGCTCGAGATACTTATCCTGATCTTCTTTAAGGGTATGTCTATATTAAATTTATATAGATAGTTACTAGTAAGATAGGCTAGTATGGTTGTTAGGAGTTGTTACAGATGATTGCTATGTTTAGTATTTAGTCTTTACTGAATTTCGACGAGGAAATTCTTTAAGGAGGAGAGCCGGTAACATCCCTAATTTTTGATAACATTATGTAGGAGATTTAATTAGATAATTAAATAGAATAATGTAAGAATAGGAATGATAAGGATATTGAGATTTGAATAAATCATATAGGGTCATGCTTAATCAATTAAACGGGCTTAAAATTGGCTTTTATGTATTTAATTGAACATGGGCATATTAGTAAATAGCCGCACTATTATTACTCATGGCTATACATTTCACGTTCTTGCCCATTCACGTACATTTTCATATTCAAAAACGCAAATCAAAACTAATAATATCTGGCCATTAACAAGGGAAAAGAGGAATAAAAATTTGATCAAGCTAGGGGATTCAATCTACAACAAATCTCAACGTCCTTATCATATACAAGGTGGATAATAATTTTATACCATCTCTATTTTATTCTATGATTATACGTTTTCGGATTTAAGATAAAAATCGTTTTTATGATGTTTTGAATGATGATATGCTTAAACTATAATATGTTTGATTTAAACCAATTCATTTACATATGAATTTACACTGTTTTAAGGAAAAACCGATTGTTAATTATTTTAGAATGCCATGGAAAAATGTATGTTATGTAACACACGATTTTGAAGATGGGTTTAAATTTTTGTACTTTTCCAAGGCATGGAAAATTTATTATGAATTTTCAAAGGAAATTATGATAAAATTGGGTTTAAAATTAATATCGATTATTTCAAGAAGAATTTGGGTCTGAAATTTTAATAGGTTAGATAACATGATGAAAGTGAATTTCTATGATTTTTGGGGATTTTTCCTAATTGATTTGCTATGGAAAATAAAATATGTTAAAAGAAGGATTTATTTGCAATATTGGTTTTGCTTAATGGAAGGGCTTAAACATTAATTTTTCCTTGATTTAGATCTGATAAATGCGGCAGTTATTTTTGTAAAGGTTTTGAAAGGTTTTAAGGTAACCAATTAAAAGATTACAAATATGCAAGCTAGTTATATAGCAATTACTAAAATTAGTATGATTTCAACCTTTATTCAGAAAAGCAGGTTTCGCCTCCTTTAGTAGTGCCTTTCGACTTCAGTGCTTCTGCTTTGACTTCGTTGAAACCAACCCAGCTGAAATCCACCAAGTCGAAACCAATACACAAGGTATCACTTAGATGGTACATAGTGGATTGGAGGAAAGGCGGGAGCCATGTTGTCAAAAGCAATGCTTCCAATGGGGTCGAAACCTTAGTTTTTTTCAAATGTTAAATGCCTGCTTTTTTTTACTTAAAGTTTTCGATGTAGTCGAAACAAATGTTTTCGAAAGAGATTTTTCTAAATAGCTTTCGAAGGAGGTTTCCATACTATGTTTTTAAAGTAGGAGCTTTCGAATGAGTTCCTTTATTCTTAAATAAGACTTTCGAAGATGATGGTTCCGACCTAGTCGAAACCTTGCTGCCGTTCATGCGCCTTTCGAGTGCATTGAATTCATTAATGCATTCGAAGGGTGCCTTTGTTTTAAACTTATACTAAGTCACTTTTTAAATGCTTTCGAAAGGGGTTCAGGGGTTCCGAAGGCAATGGTGTCGAAAGGGGGTTTCGGTGCTATCCTTCAAAGTTTTACTCAAAAGTTTTTAACTTTCGAATAGATTGTTTCGACACCATCAAATTTTCCCAAAATAATTTTATTAAAGGATTCAAAATATCCATATGTAACCACTTTGACCCAAAAGATGTTTTTAAAAGTAAAACCCAATACTTCCGGAAGGGGTACTTTCATTGGTTTCGAAACTATGTTTTAAGGTAATGTTTTGATACATTCGAAGGGTATATTTTGGGTTCGAAAGGAATAAGTTAAAATGCTTCGAAAGGTATATACTTAGTGTTTTGAAAAGAAGTTTTCTATGCTTTCAAAGGAGGTTATCCAGGGGTTTCGAAAGGGATGTTTTAAGGTTTCAAAACAAATAACCCAATCTCATTTTAAAGGAAAAACCATGACATAAATAAAGAGTTTTGTAATGAAGTTTTTGAAGAAGTTTTCCTTGATTAATAGGTTAAAGGGATTAACCAAGTTTTATATAAAATGATTTCAAGGATATTTAACCACATGCGTTGGTACTATTATGTTGTTATGATTGCTTCTTCATATATTTATTCACATTGTAATGAACCCATAACGGTACTTTAGGGAAGGGCAAAACAACCAGCCAGTTTGACATTAGTGAATATAGATTAAGGCTAAATATTAATTAAAGATATTGGCAGGGGCCAATAGGTTCACAGTAAGCCTATGAAAACTATGTATAAAGGAAGATGTTAGAAAGACTGGTTCATAGTTAGCCCATGAAAACTATGATTTGATATTGGCAGAGGCCAATAGGTTTATAGTTAGTCCATGAAAACTATATACAGATAAGATATTGACAAAAGTCAATAGGTTCCTAGTCAGCCCATGAAAACTAGGATTAGATGAAAAGATATTAGAGTTACCAATAGGTTCTTAAAGATCCCATGAAAACTATGAAATTAGACAGGGAGTCCTTAAACATTTCACAGGTTATTAGTAAGCCCAAGAAAACTAACAGGTTAATAGTGACCCTAGAAACTATAAATGAGACAAATAGTCGGAATGAATGGGGATGGGAAATCTAGAATTAATTTACTTGTTTGCATATCATCATATTATTTTGAATTGTTTTAACCATTGTGGATGCAGGAGCACAGTATATGGTTTTATAAAGGTTTTAGAATACTAGTGAGCAGAAAACCCATTTCGCTAGGCGACATGGTCTCGCTAGATATTTAAATGTTTTGAGATGGTATTCATACCAGGCTTTATGTCTAACTCGAAGTTTTTGTTTTCCCCTTAAACTCTCGGGTGCTCAATTTAATTTGAGTAGTTTGAGGGTTAAGGTTTCCAGATTTTCTTTAAGACAAATAAAGCTTCCAGAGACGTGAAAGAGGTGTGCTAGCTATTTAGATTTCTTTTTATTCCGTCGTGTTTTGGTTGTAAAGAAAAATTTGTTTTATTGCCTTATTATATACTCTGATCAACCAAGAGGGCATCTTCATATGTCGCTCTTAGCGTATTTTGTATTAACTATATGTTATCTGAATGTGGTATGCGTACTGGGATTATGTAATGAATTTGAAATATTTTGAAATGGAATGTGGAATTTGTTTGCTTTTTAAATTTTTTCTATATTCATGTGTTTCTGTATATCAATGTATGCAGCATCTGTAGCTGTTAGTTTGGGCCTCCAAGTAGGGAGATGTTACTAATATGCCCTAGCCACAATAGGCATTGACCATTGTAATATGTGTCTATTACAACTATTTTTGCCCATTGTTAAAAAAGATGTAAAATTAAAAAAAATTGGCCATTGGTGCGATATGTATATAGATCGTATTCACAATTGTAAAAAGCCAAAAAAAATATGCATTCGCATCATTTATAAAGTCGCATTTTTAGTTCTTCTTATACATATTGTCACATTTACAAAACCAAGAAGTAACGAAGAACATACACCGTGATAAATAAGAATATAAGCTATAATTCTAAGTTGAGCAATACTGCATAAAGTTTGCTTTGACCTCTGATGGAAGATGCATCTATTCATAGTTTTTGTCCAACCAAACTATTGTTGCTTTTGCCTTTTCTTCCCATATAGGCTACAAGATATTTGCTTATATTTATAAGATTCTCACATATTTGAAAAAATAAATAATTATTTAACCGTAGATAAGATACAAGTATTTGAGTACTAATTACCTTGTTGTTGGGAATTCTGTGCAAGAAATATTCAATAAATATGCATGTTTCTGTGATACTTGAAGCTCACTTCTACTGCAAATTTATCCCCACTCTTAAATCAACGCAATGAATTAATGAGTTCATACGTATTTTGATACTCTCCATTTGCACAAAATATTTGTAGTGTTCATTTTGCTTACTCTTAAAGGTCCCGAAAACTTGAGAGTCATGGTCTGTAAACCCTAACAATTGGACAATTTTTTTTCGATACACGCTATACAAAAAGCGAGCAGCCATGGTCTGTAAACCCTAGCAGCCGCCTCGTTCCTCGTCCAACAATTTCTACGTTAGATCCTTCTTCTTGCTCGTGTTTTTATCTCGTTTCAATCCTCCTTGATGACCTCTATTCCTTCTCCAGATCTGGGCTCTCCTCATCCTGTTCCATCTCCGATCTCCCCTGAACATCCTCCGGGTTTTGAACCTCAAGGATCCGATGTTAATTGGATCCACGCCGATGATGGCTTCACACCAGTAATATCCCGCAAGTGGAAACAACAAATCAAAAGCGCTGCTAACAACAGTAGTAATCAAAACATGAGAAGAACCTATCCAATTTCTAGCGAATCTACAAAATCTAATTTAACAACAAACCAGATTAGAACATCTAACCCTCCGGTTAAAGATGTTCCTGTTTCCTCGCAGAATATAAAAACTGGATCTGTTAAATGGAATTATTCATCCACTTCAAGTAAACCGTGGAACGAGGTTGTCAAAGGCAATAATATTCCTATTTCTGTTCCATTGAAATTTTACCATCCTCGGGAAATTAATTCTTTGAAATGCGCTAAAATGTCTAATGAAGTGATTATGGATGCCAGAAAGCAATGGAGTAACGCCATAGTTGTTTATGTAGTTGGCCCTAAACCGTATTATCCATATTTTAAGGACTACATAATCAGAGTCTGGAAACCAGCAGAGGAGTTCTCGATCTTTTCGATGGAAAATGGATTCTATGTGATTAAATTCAACAAAGAACAAGATTGTGTTAATGTTCTAGAAGGCGGTCCCTATTACTACAACAAGAAACATATGATGATCAAAAGATGGCATCCAGGAATGCAACTCGACAAAGAGCTTCTTCATACCATCCCGATCTGGATTCGCTTTCCCAACTTGCCACTTGACTTTTGGACGGAAGAAGGGATAAGTCGTATTGCTTCCGTAATTGGTTCTCCTATCAAACTTGACAAATTCACTGAAGGTATAATTAAGATTGCTTATGCTAGGGTCTTAATAGAAATAGAAAACTCTTTTAAATTCCCTACTAAAATTCCAATACTAAACGAAAACGATGAGATTATATGGCAAGAAGTTGTCTACGAATGGAAGCCTAGTACATGTTCCAATTGTTCAAGTTTTGGACATGCGGAAATTCAATGTCAATTTAAAAAAGTTTGGGTGCAGAAAGCAAATCAAGACACAGCAGAGGACAATGCAGCCATGAATATTGACCCAAACGATCCCCTCCCAAATAATAATATAACAAGCGAAGAACTAGTTAAGCAGAAGGCCATTCTGATTAACGAATTTGATAAAATCCAATATCGGCCTAAGGTTTCAGATCAAAATTTTTATAACATTCCTCAAAATAACGTCATAATCTCAGAATCTAATCTAAGTGCTAAGCTCAAATTACAAACAGTCCAGTCAACTAACTCTAGTTTGACTATTATTACATCAGAAGATTTTAACAAGTCTGATAATCTGCAATCTCTAAATGATAATAACAGTACAAATGTTCATATTGAGACTCAGTCCGCAGATTCAAATGATACTTCTTTAAAAGAAGATGCAGCACATATGACAATTGATCCTTCTTCGTCCCAACAGGAATACTTGTCCAACCCAGAGCCCCTTTCCCTCGCCAAATCAAAAGCACCTTGCAAAACTAGAACAGAGGAAGCCCCTTTCGAATTCAAAGCCTCTTCGAACTCTGAAGTAATGGATAACCCTGCATGGTTAAATATGGTTAATCAATTAAAAGGAAAACAGAAAAAATCCAAGAAAGCTAAGACTTTGGGAAAAGCTACTTCCCCGGAAGAGAGTAGCAACCCGAACTTTAATAGTTAATGGAGTTCCTATTCTGGAACATTAGAGGGATGAATGCCCTCTACAAACAAGTAGAAGTTCTAAATATTCTTAACTCAAATAAGTATTCTCTTATTGGGATTCTTGAGAATAAGCTCTCTAATCAGTCTATAGAAAGTTTTATAAATAAAATTGACAAAAAATGGAAATTCTCCCATAACATTTCTGACGATCTAAAAAGTCGCATCCTTATCATTTGGGATTCGTTGGTTTGGTCCACTATTATTCTACATACCAGTGATCAATTCATAACAAGTATTCTTTATAATGCTAGTAACGTCAATATTATGTGCACTATTGTCTATGCTTTTAATGAGGAGGAGAAGCGTAAACCACTATGGGATTATATAATGGCCCAATCCAAAAATGTCAACCTGCCGTGGCTAATAGCAGGTGATTTCAATTCTATTCTTTACAGCAGTGACAGAATGAATAATGGTTGTTACAATTCTATTGGAAATCATAATTTCATTGAATGCATAACTATATCAAAGCTTGTGGAACCTGATTTCTCTGGTAATTTTTTTACTTGGCGAGGAGGTAACTCATTTTCTATCCATAGTAAGATAGATCGTGTGTTTGTTAATTCTATTTGGCTTGATAAATTTGATAAATTTGGCATTTATTTTGGTAATCATTCCCTGAGTGATCATACCCCTATCTTAATTAATCTCCAAAAGCAAAACATGAGAAAGAGAAAGATTCCTTTCAAATATAAAAATTCTTGGCATGTCTACGATGATTACCACCTAGCTACCCAAGAGACTCTTGTAACTTGCTACACTGGCACTCCTCTCTATAAGCTGATCTGCAAACTGAAAACAGTGAAAAATCAACTGAAGAAATGGTCTAGCAATTTAATTAATGGGACAGCAATGATTCGTAGATTGAAAGATCAAAACAACAGCATCTACAATCAATTAATTAACAATCCTCTGGATAAAAATCTCTTGGAAACTTATTCTAATAATTGTGATTGTCTTCACAAGATGATGAGGAAGGTCGCTATAGATAATGAACAAAGAATGAAATTTAATTGGCTTACCAAAGGGGACAGACCCACGGAGTTCTTCTACAGTAAAATCTCAGATAGTAGACCTAATAGAAGAAGCAACTTCACTGTTAACAGCGAAGGAAAGTGGGTCTCAACATCAGATACTGTAGCTAAAGAAGCTATTTGCTATTTCTCAGATTTATTTCAGTTGCCACAAGCTTTAAATCAATTTCCTAACATTACTTGTAAGAAAATTCTAACAGATAATGCTAGAGTCAATTTATGCAAACCTTTTCTAATGGAAGAGATCAAAGAGACTGTTTTTCAAATTAATGAAAATAGTTCTCCCGGTCCAGATGGTTTCAACTCCAAATTTTATAAAGTTCATTGGGATAGCATTAAAATGGATATATGGGAAGCTATGAATGGAATTCTACAATCTGGTAAAATCATCAAAGAAATTAATCATACTTTCATTTGTTTAATTCCTAAAGTTCCAGATGCTTTTAACATGTCAGATTTTCTACCTATTTCACTATGTAATGTTACTTACAAAATTCTAGCCAATCTTCCTTGCAACCGAATGAAAGTATATATGAATGATTTAATATCATATAACCAAAATGCTTTCATCCCAAATAGATCAATTTCAGAAAATTCACTTCTTGCTTATGAGATGGTCAGAAGTTTTAACAGGAAAAATTCAAATAATGTTTGTATGAAAATTGATTTACATAAGGCTTATGACAAAATCAATAGAGAATTTATTCATCATATGTTGATCTCCATGGGTTTCCCACTTTCCTTTGCCAACCTCATATATGAATGTATATCCACTCCATCGTTTTCTATTTTAATAGAAGGATCCCCTTATGGTTTTATAAATAGCTCGAGAGGCCTAAGGAAAGGGGACCCACTATCCCCTTATTTATTCTCTATTGCTATGGAATTCCTGACTTTGAATTTGGAGATTGAATTCCTTAAAGGAAATCTCAGCCCTATTTATCAAGTTGAGCCAATTATTACTCACTTATTGTACGCTGATGATATTCTGGTTCTGGCGAAAGCTACTACTAATAATGCAAAAACCATTCTCCATGTATTTCAGAGCATGAAAAATCTTACAGGCCTTGAATTAAACTCAGGAAAAAGCAGCTTATTTTTCAGTAAAGGGGCAAAATTTAAGCATCAAATAGTTGACATTATTAAAATCAAGCAAGAGAACCTACCTATTAAATATCTAGGAATTCCGCTTTCAAATAATTCTTTGAAAGCTAGAGACTTTGGTTTGCTCATAGACAAAATCAATAAAAAATTCAGCAACTGGCATAGCAGGTTTCTTAATATTAGTGGCAGGGTAGAACTCATCAAAACTGTTATTCACCCTATATTACATTTCTGGTTACAAATTGCTCAAATCCCTGCATCTATTATCCAAAAAATCAACTCAATGTGTGCAAATTTCTTGTGGAAATCTAAATCTCACAAAATGAGTTGGGAAGAGGTTTGCAAAACAAAAAGAGAAGGGAGTTTGGGAATCAGAAAAATTGAAGATATAGCAAAAGCCATTGCTGCAAAATTGCTATGGAATTATATTAATGGAGACTCTTTATGGGAAAAATGGATGCACAACAAATATTGCAAAAAAGGAAATTTCTGGGTAGCCAGAATGGATAATAATGCATCACACCTGGAAGACTATAATGCGTGCTAGACCATGGTGCAAGGGTCATATAGACAGAAAAATTGTTAACGGCGCAAACACTGACTTATGGTTTGACCCATGGATTCAGGGTTCCAACCTAATTGATACTTATGGGTGGAACACCATGAACACTTTAGATGGTTATGACAAAACTGTCTCAAGGCTTATTTCTAATTACAGATGGAAACATAGACTCAATTTCATTCCTTTGAACTCACATGCAGAGGTTAGAAAAGTTTCCATACATCAAAATATGAAACATGATTTCTGGTGGTGGCTGCCTACTAATCAAGGTCAATTTTCTTTAAAATCTGCTTGGAACATATTCAGAACCAGACATAACGAATTTGAATGGTCCACCACTGTATGGGACAAGGGCTGTGCCCCTAAAATGTCTACATGTTCTATGTTGGCCATAAGAGACAAGTTGCAAACCAAGTTCGAAATCAGTAAGTGGTCTCCTAATATTGATCAAAGTTGTGTGCTTTGTGCTAATCAAATTGAGGATAAAAATCATCTGTTTTTTCAATGCACATACTCGCGACATGTTTTGGATGCGATTATGCCCAAGCTTAACATAAAGCTAGATATGAACCACGACATCAATTTTTTACTGAATCTGATTTTACAAGCTCAGGAAGAAATTAAATTGCCGATAAAAAGCATTCTCAGTATTTTCCTTACAACTATTATTTGGAATATTTGGTGTGAACGAAATAACCGTGTTTTTAAAGGTCTCGAACAACCTTTCGGATTAAGAATCAAACAAATAATTATTGAAAGCAAACATCTGTTCCAGCTTAGATTTCAAGCTCATAAATTAAATGAAGAGGAGAAACTTATCATTATGAAGTTCGATCCTGAGATTGGACTCCAAAACTTCTTTCGCCCTCCCTGATTCCGCTCTGATGTTGGCCAAACATCTTCTTCTAGTTCTCTTAGCTGTGAAGATAATCCTTCATCTGTTTTTGACATTTTTGGTGGGGTTAGAACTTTTTCGGTGCTGCTGGGCTCTTCCTTCTCTCTCCTCGGTTCGGATGTGTCGAGAAGAATTGATGCCTTTTTGTTCCCTTTTGGTCTTTAGTTCTGTGTTGTAGCTTCTAGCTGTTTCGCTTCTTTTTGTTTTGTTTTTTCTTTTGTGCAAGCTGATCGTACGGATGGTTTTGAGTGTCTTTTATTTCTATTTTACTCCTCCATCTGTTTGACAGCTTCGCACAGATACTGTTCTGTTGTACTGTTAATATACGAAAATGATATGTACTCTTTTTCCTTCTCCAACGCACCCATCTAGGTTAGGGGGGTTGAAAGGTTTTAACGAGGCATATCATAGAAGTATATGTTTCTCTGTTAATAAAGTACCTTTTTACAAAAAAAAACTTGAGAGTTATATTAGTGAATGCCATCATTCCACCAGTTCTTCCAATGGCATTTGCATTGCAGCCAATTCCCACGCTTATAAGGAATTCATAATCCTGTAAATAATAATGCATGCAAGGTCAACAAAAAAGGTTATTCTTCGTAAGCAAAAATACATGAACAAATGCTACAACTAGAACTACATCTCACCATAAAGAAAGAACATAAGGGACATGCATTTTATGGATAGGAACTGACATTTGACATTTGAACATAGCAAATAAATTGTTTCCCAAACCACATTTATACCATGCTTAGCAAAAAATAGTCACGGGTAACCAACATTAGCATTCTCATATCATATGAACGAAAGAAAAAAAATATATTAAAAATCTTCAACAAAGGTCATTTACTTGGTTGCAAAGAGTTTCTTGAACTGATGGAGGTGCCCACCTAACTTTTTCAAAGCAATTATATATGAGTTTGATAATATAACGTGAATTGTTGATTAATAAAATTAA
This sequence comes from Allium fistulosum, assembly GCA_030737815.1. Lineage (NCBI taxonomy): Eukaryota > Viridiplantae > Streptophyta > Magnoliopsida > Asparagales > Amaryllidaceae > Allium > Allium fistulosum. The sequence continues at coordinate 781,252,902 of CM060907.1, forward strand.
TTATAGGCTAAAGGCTTTTGAGTGAACAAAATGGTATAATGGTCTAGGTTCTAAAGAGAGTTAATGCGTTGATCAATACATAAACACAATGGTCCAGAGTCTTAAGAGAGTTAATGAATTAATCAATATCCATATTAGTGAAGACTTTAAAATCAGGCAATTAGAAATATGAAAATGATCACAAGTAGAAATAGACATAAACATGATACGTGTGCTGAATTTGAAGAATAAGAAAGGTAAAAGAATATAGTAATAAATGAAATGTTAGAAGAAGAAAAATTCAAAATATAGACAAATGTAATTAATGGTTAAGACAATAAAAGTGTGTTAAGGAATTAAGCATAAAGCATATTAGTAAGGACTATAAAAGAAGGCACGCGGTTATAAGTATCTAGGAAACAAACTTAGATAAATAAATTAGGTATAATGAGGAAGCAAATATATATAGTATCAAAAAAATGAATATGTAGGATGAATTAGCAACACATAATCGAGATGCTTTGTTTGATATAGAGTCAGATAGCAAGGTTTTACAATAGAAACTTCATCAAAACATAATCAACCAGACCTTTCTTTTTACTATGTAACGTTAGTATTTTGTGAATCTTCTACCTAGAAAGCAAAACATTACATAAATTTAGTAAGACAAATTAAATAAAAATGAGACCATACCTTAAGGCTACCCAGTATTTTTGACCTAATTTCTCAAGCTCATCCATGACACAATCCATAGTGCATGGAGTGCCCTATTGACCAATAACAATTTAAGAAATATAACAAAGAAAATAGCAATATTTAATTATATACTGTAATAATGAAATAATAGTTGTCACTTACTTTTAGCATAGAGACGGTCCATTAAACTATTGTTAAACTGAAATAATAGTACATACTATTGTTTTGTATCTGGTACGTAGAGATCCAGAGAGAAAATGCTTTTATGAAAGGATTAAATGGATCGTTTGAAGTCAGTTATGGCTCCTGAAAACATGATAAACAAGTAAAATAAAAATTAACACACAATGTCAGTACATGTAATGTGCATAGCAATTTTGATTACTGCCCTTAAGTTAAAAATAAAAATGGTGCTAAATAACAATTTTATTACCTGCCTCAACCCTCCAAAATTAACTCCTGGGATGAGCGGACTTAAGTGTAGTGACTAGTCCAGCGGATCCAGTAGTATTGCGAATAGTAGACCGCATGGAGTTGAGAATGCTGCCATATGTGCTTCCATTTCCTTGTTCAAATGCTTGAAGGAAACAGTACGTCATTTCTCCTGTTGATATGATCCTACAAAGTGCCAAATCATTCGGTCTAGTAAGAAGCAATCACATTAAATTATTTGAAACAAAAAATGTACAAAGATACAAATTAGCTTATAGAGGTTGATGTAATCCCTACAGACCAACATAGGAATATCCGTGCTAACATCAATTTTCTCTAACCCTTTCAAAAGAGTTTGAGTCTGCAATCATTATATATGGAAACATGGTCAAAAAAGAATGTAGAAGAAATGCTTGTACAGTAAAATAAATGCATAGAAACATGGTCAAAATGGAATGTCAAATTGCTTCATTTGCTGGAGTTCTTATTTGTATGAAGAATGAAACATGGTCAAAATAAAATGAAGTACAAAAACAAAAAAATGAATTCATTTCAATATTCATATACATTTGAAGCTTATCCAAAACCACTTCCAGATAGCTTGTCTTTGGCATAGGAGTTCCTACACAAAATATATTTATCAAATAAAAAAAGGAACTCGGTAAGGCAATGTGCATGTTATGATGGGTTCAAGTGTCTATTTATTTGGTTGTAAGATGAAGATTCTCTTCTTATGTTCCTATAAAGGTTGTAATCAGAGTTGTTACAATACTGTAAAATGGTGATAAAAATATATGTGTACAAATGATCGTGGAGGTTAGAATTGTATCAAATACATACATACTTGAGTATATATAAACTTGTAATAGTTCTTGAATTCATTGTTATATTGGTTTCACAATTTGTGGTTTGGAACTCAAATAATGCTATTTTATTGGACTACTTGAGCATGAAAGGTCATCTCACAAAATAGTCATGCCTTGAAGAAGCATGTACCAAGTGTATGTTGATCCGTAACTTAAACCGAGTGTATACACACACACGTTGCATTCCAATTAGGAGTTTGTATTTGCTTGGCCACATAACCGGTGTAGTACAGACATGAAATAAAATAAAATAGAAAATTTCACATGTTTTATGATAAGTCCCTAATTGAGAATCAATTATCTAACTCACCAATATAAGAGGATAAAACAAGAGAATTGGGTAAATGTTCATGCAGATGCTTGCATATAATAGCAAAAGAATTAGCCATATTTATATCATGCGACTTACTCCATTAGCACAGCAAGTAAAGGAACAATTTCAATAGAACTGAAAAAATAAAAATAGAAGATCAATCATACATGGAAAATAACTTCTTGATACAAAAGTGAGAAGCAGCATACCCTGGAAAGATCCGACTGCTTCTTCCTTATGGTGACAGCCATAATCATTATTCTTGCAGCGGAGGAGCTTGCAGAAGCGGTTTTGGCTGTGTTGATTAGGAATTATGGGTTTTGAGAATGAGGGTTTAGGAACGTGAAATAGGGATTTGGGAACGTGAGAGGTGGGTTTGGGAACTAGGGTTTCACGAAAGAGAGTTTTGCGTTTAAGTGGGAAGAAGTAACTTGTACGGAAAATAGTTTTTTTGGGCACAAGAGGCGGGTTGTGAAATTTTTGGAAGGAAACAAAAACAGAGGTCTGGAGTAATTTGTTACTTACATATTATTATTTAAAATTATCCTATAATTTAGTTCCTTGTTTTGTTATTATTAAAAATTAATTATTAAATATTGCTTCTTATTTGTTAATTATTAATTATCAATTGTAATTATTTAATTATTAAAATTTATTATTTATTATTATAATATTAAGTATTAATTACTTAGTATTAATTATTAATTATTAATTATATTTATTAACTACTAAATGTAATTAATAAATATTAAGTATAATTTACTAATTATTAATAATTAACAATAATAAATTATAAAATATTAAAAATAATTAGTAAATTATTAATATTTAGTAAACCATAGTTAATATTTATTACTTACATTTAATAATTAATATTAAATAGTTACTATTAAATAACTAATAATTAATAGTTAACTTTTAATAATTAATATTTAATGTTAAATATAACCTGTCATTCATAATTACTAATTATAAATTACCATTTATTTATGAATTATTAAGTAAGTATTAATTATTGTCATTAAGTATAAATTACTAGTTATTAATTATTACAATATTTAAAACAATAGTAAATATATTCATAAACAATAGTAATATGTATCTATTACAATTTACAACTAGCAAAAAAAAGTATTGAAAATTGGCATCTATTACAACAGGCAAAAGAAAATGGTTGTAATAGGCCTTTATTACAACGGGCAAATGGAAAAGAGCGTTGATGAATATTGGCATCTATTAGAACGGGTAAAAGAAAACAGCTGTAATAGGCATCTATTACAATAGACCAATTAAAATGTTATAACATGTATCTATTACAACTAGCAAAGGAAAAGAGTTGTTGAAAAGTGGCATCTATTACAACTGCCAAGATCAAACCATTGTAATAAGTATCTATTACAACGGGCATTTTTTGATCGTTGTAAAAACGCAATTATAATAAGGTGTTTTTGTTATAGTGTATCATGCTGATAAATATCTATACCAGGAGGATGATGAAGCTGAGAGCGTTGAAGTCAATGTTGTAGAGGATGTAAGACCATTCAAGGCACGATATGGGAAGGATAAGGGAAAAGGTAAAAGTGATAATGGATTCGGAGGATCAAAGCGAATGAAGAGGGAACTGAAGCTTTACTCTTGCACTGAATTAACGGAGACCATAAAGAGGATCTACTTGAATACCATGGGGCAGATTCCCAACCAAAAGAGAGAACCCATGGATTGTGAAGGAAAGGCTGGAAAGTACTACCTATTCCATGAGCTGGGGGGACACGAGACCAGTGAGTGCATACATCTATGTGACTTGATAGAGGAGTAGATTCAAAGTAACCGGCTACAACATTATGTAAGGAATCAAGACACAGTGGTGCAACAGGAATGACCACCATCTATTGTAAATGTACCAGATCGTGCTAAGGATCTAGATCAGGTATCGTAATCCCATAATCGAGATGGAACAGAATAAGGTTTATTTTTTGCACTTCATTTTTGGTTTGAATAAATAATGAAGGATTACCATTATGCTACTTACACATGTACTGGATCTCGATCGATCCCTAGATATGCTCTAAGTTAAGGCCTGAGGATAATCCTTGACTAGATTAGACTTCTTGATTTTTTTCTTGATGCATTTGATTAGAAATCTATGAATAAATGATTGATGGATATTCAAACTTGAAAATTATTTGAATATGATAATATATATTGATATCATTATGGAACACCAATGGTACTTGGCTATTCCTTCAAAAACTGATATATAAACTAATATGACATGGTTTCCTCGATTGAAGAGACTGAGCGATGAACCATGAAGTGTAAGCTCCTTCGTCGGAGAGCGAGCGGGTGGACTTGTATAGGATAAGAAGTCCACTCACTAGGTGAGTGGATGGACGCACTTGGACATTGGTCCCCTCGTCGGAGAGCGAGCGGATTGGGCTCAATCTGAATTTATGATAATGTGATCAAGAGAGATCAGAAAATTAAACTTTGGGATTTGAGTGCCTCTCGATTATTTAACGGTTTGATATTGATTACTGGATTATGTCATCATCTCGATTCAGTTGGACCTACTTATGATGGATACTAGGCGATACTAGAAAAATTATATTTATTGCTCCAATTAGTGGAAATGCACTCCAATGATTAATGATTCATGACTACCTGATATATGATTTATCCATAATGGTTAAATCCCATGAGAACACTAGACGATATTGATAATTATATACAATATGTTGAATTTCGAGTGAATATGAAATGATTATGATTAACGACTAATATTTTAGCAAGGAGATGAATCCTTAGCTATGGTAGCTCTAGAAAGACCTTTAATTGTCGGTGAACCCATAGAAACTAGATGATATGCCATTATTAGTCCAATAGATAGCCAAAGAGCTCAACTACCGACAATTTACTAGTTTGGATATTTGTTCTTGAGCAAAGCTCACCTTATATTCACAAGGTGTACTTTAGGGGGACAATGTTTCCAGCAGATTTTCCACAATCTCATACTAGACTCAAACGGATAAACTTCACTACAGAACGATGAAGGAATGAGTCAAAAAGCTTGGAAGATGTCAAGATCGAAGAAACTAAATATTAGCTAAGTTTCAAAAATGCATAGTTTGGTTACTACTGACCATCATTTGGTTAGTACAGACTATGATTGCTTGGTACCGACATGATTTGTTTAGTGCTGACATGATTTGCTAACCATTGATAATGATAAAAGGAAGGATTGCACAAAATTTGACTAAGTTTTGGCGAGCAAAATATGGTTAGTACTGAAATGATATGGTCGGTACCAAGTGTTATCCAGCCTTAGAACCAAGTAGCTTCTAGGTGAATCTGAACGTTGAGATAAAGACAAAATGAATCAAGAACATAGATGGATACATGAAATGATGGTATAAAGTAACTCGGAAAGTTTGAAGTCAAATGGGTCAAGAAGAAATGGTCGCTACCAACCACAATTATGGTCGGTACCAAGTTGATTTTTCAAAGGGGTCTACCTTTGGACTTTAGGAGGCTAAAGCTTGTAAAAGTATGAAGTAGACTGACCCGTTGTGATGACCACTATGGTCGGTACTATCTACAATTGTGGTCGGTACCGACGTGATTTTTCTCCTCTGAAAGACATATTCTTCCTCCTTATTCTCGCTGATCTAATGTTTTACCTGGCCTTTCATGATTTGGCGACTAGGATGAACGATTCTAGCTATAAATAGAAGCATTATGCAACTTAGAAAGGACTTTTGGACCACCATCTTCTTCTTCTCCTATTCTCTACTAACTCTTGGTTACCAAGGGTTGTTTACTTATTGTTTAGATCTAAAATCACTTGTAAAGCTCTTCTACTTGTGACTGATCCTATTCCAATAAGATTAAAGTGGACGTAGTCCCGAGAATTTATCGAACCACTATAAAAATTATGTGTTTGTTCTCTTTTCTATCATTTTTCTACTTGCTAAATTCGGATTCAACCGATATTGGTATGTTGTGAAAATTTTTGGCCCAACAATATGTAACAATGTTTTTTGTAACATAGGCATATGATGCACTTAATCCTAATGGAAATTTAACAACTAATAAGAAATGATGCAATGGACCCCTGATGGATATGTTGTAAGGATATTTTCACTTCCAATATATTAGTACTAAAATAAATTTCACCACCATTTTGTAAGTAAGAAGCTCTTTAGATGCTCTATGAAATTCATTCAGATTACCATTTGTCGAAACTCAAATATCATGTGAATTTATATATTTCATGCATACCTTTACCTACTATTAGCCTATATCATCTTACATGTGTGTATACATGAAAACAATCTCATTTCTAATTAACATAAAAATAATAACTTTTTTTAGATACTTAATTTGAATCAAGTGGAAGTTTCTGCCTCATTAACAAATCCAAGATATTTATTACATGGAGAGTGTGAAAGAGTGTGAGTTGTAGAGCCCAAGGAATAGTCACGTGTATAGATTTTTAAACAAATCAAGTTAGAAAATAGTGTGGACTTCAGGATATTTGGTGGAGTTGGCTTTTATTGTTTGTCCTGCTTAATTTATGTATACCTTCAACTTTAAATGTTATGATATTGATCATTTTGCATGTTGGAAACTAGTATATATTGCAGAACTGATGTATTAATATTTTGTGTCTAGAAAACATGAATGTTTATGGATGAAGTCGATGCTTTTTTTGTAAATATAATTTGCTTCCCCTTTTTGAATTTTTGCCTTTTGTATTCCTAGTTTTTTTTCATGAATTTAGATTTAACTACTATGCCATTAAAGCATTACAAAATTGTATGCACGTTTGGGAACAGTTATTACTATTGGTAAATTTCACATTACCAACGGTTACAATCGTTGTTAAATTGCAAATTTTGTAACAAATTTCCCAATGGTTATAACCATTGGTAATGAGAAACTACTGCATGGTTATAACCATTGGGAATAAGGAATTTTCCAAAGATTATAATCGTTCAAAAATTCCTCATTTCCAACGGTTATAATTGGTGGGAAATCTATTACAAAATGTGTCACGCACCCGCTCGCGGGTATAGCAGTTGCAAATTTCATTGATAACAGTTATAACCATTGGGATAGAGCAACTATGGTGTGGTGAAAGAAATCAGGATGTTTAGACCATGAATTGAAATATTTAAAGATGGAGAGAGAGTTGTTAGAATTATTGATAAAAGAAAGAATTAAGGAGGAATAATTAGAAGACTAAGGGGAAGGAATTCTTAGAAAATATTAGGCCAAGCAGCTAGAGCACAAGAGTTCATGAAAATTCTATCAAGCTTGGATCTGATAGTTTACCTATTTTGAATTTATTACTCCAAGTTTGGTAGAGCCTAGTTGATGGAGTTTCCTATATATCAATAGACCGAACAATATTGTTCAGAGGAAGGGTTTTTTTCAGAGAATGAGAAGAGCCTCCTTGCCTATCTTGAGCATATAACATGTTATTGCAGTCCTCGAGCGCTAGCCAAGATGTTTGAAGTTGTGAATGGATTCTAAGAAAAAATTTCTAAATGTGGAGGAGTTATCTGCATAAACAAAGGTGGCAAAGAAGGAGGAATTAGTGACTTGATGGAATATCAAGTAATGACGCAACTGAAAATAGGTTGAAATAGGGGTTACATTAAAAATAACAAGATTCCACATCAAGAGAATACGACCAAAAGGAGCATCATTGAGGTTGTGATTGAAAGACCAAGATTGATTAATGAAAGTAGTTGCTTTTAGAATGGTATTATTATTGAATTTATTCTCAAGGATGTCTAACATGGCAAGGGAATGATTTAAAATAATCTTACTTATTCAATTTGCTTGGCAATCTCATTTCCACCACTTACATTCCAAACTTCAATTTGTCGATCATAAAGGGTTGATGTATAGTTGGGGTGAGCTTGGATTTCTTGATGGTAGAAGCGGAGAGGGTCTTAGGAACAGAACTGGAGCCTTCAAGAGGAGGTTGTGATATGAAACATGTTGCTTGTTTATCGAAGACCTTTCCTTTGTCTCGATCCTTGGAAGCACTCCTTATTCTTCTTGGAGAAATATTAAGGCTTCTAGATTGATGTGAAATTTTATTTGAAATAGAGGAATGAGGAGGGAGGTCAGTGGAAATAGTATTTTCCATGCACAAGGGGTTTGGGAAATGTTCATACAAAGCATGCACATGTAGAGGTTTTATAGGAAGTAAACTATCAAGTAAAGAGAGTTAGAGCTAGAGACAGGAATATCAAGCAAAGGAAGTTCGGGACACAAAGAATTAATATCTAAAATAGTGGAAACTAGAATTAAATCTAGAACAAATAGGTGCGGAATGATGATAGGAGAAGATTGGCAAGTTACATCAGCTGGAGGGATTGAGAGAGAATTGTTTTCAACTTGTTTCACTTGTGGGTTTATGTCTACACATATTGGTGCACCAATTGATGAACTAATTTCAGCACCTTCTTTGGTAATATCGCCATTATTTGCATGCACGGGAATATCTTCCTGAACCAATATTTTACCTTCCTCCACCTCAACAACCTCATTTAGTGAGCCTCTAAATTCAAAATATCAAACATGTTTGCATTCTCCTTCTTTTCGTCACCAACAACATATCCATTTGCATTATCTTCCTACCTCTGGACAACTTAAGAAATTCTTGGTTTAATTGGCTGATATGTTTGTATTTACCTTCGCTCTTCTCTCTCTGCCTTTGCCATGAAACAACATTTTTCCATCCATCTCGCCTCTGATTAACATTATTTCCTATTCTCGACCATGTATTACTCACCATTTCCTTGCCTTTGCTCTGGTCTTGTCTCACATTCCTCTCTTTTGGATTTTTATCACATGTATCTCAAATATGTCTAAATACTTTATAATGGTTGTATTTGGTTTCCAAATGTATTCCACCTTGACTATTGCAGACTTCCCTTCAGCAAGCTGGATGGTAATTTGATCGACAACAACTTTGTACATGGGACATAAACCAAAACATTTGCATACTCAAATCGTTCAACCCTCTAGGTGGACTCATCAAAAAAATAACACTCCTAACGAGATTGTTATCTAGTCTATCCCAACTAAATTCCAATGCGTAGAGGGAATATGAGATTAAAAAAACCCCCAAATAGGGACTCTTCTTACGTGCTCTTATATGCAGTCTATGGTTCGATCCCATTTGGATATTATAACCTTTCCCTTGAAAATTAGAGGATCCGCTTCTAACAACTTCGAGTAATAAGTGCTCTCCTCCTTGAGAGGATCACTCATTTTACTCCAAAAAAAATAACTTCGAGCCTCTTGCTTCATCTTCTATTCCAAAAAAGGACCTTCTACCATTTGATTTGATATGGATTCCTTGCAGGTTGCCCCATGCCTGCCTCAGAAAGTGCACTACAATAGAGTACGGTAGCGGTTCATCTAGGAAGAACTCACTAAATGTTGGTGCCTGAATGGTATCCTTACTTCTAATACTTCTGGTGGGGGATCAGCGCATTGGAAGCATCCACCCCATGAACAAATTTATGAGGTTTATGCTTGCTTGCATTCCTCGACAATTTCTTATATATAGAGCGATAAGAGGAAAGTTTCGATAAAGAAGAAGAAGGGGGTATTGGTGATTAAGGAACAACCAAAATAAAAGATGAGGACTGAAGTTGAGAGAAGGAAGAGGTTGAGGAGAGATTTAAGAAGTAATGGAGAAGGAATTGGATCAGTTGGTTGTTCTGGAGGTGGAGGAGAAGGGAGAATCAGAGAGGAGTAGGTGGGCGGCGGTAAAATGTAATTTGGAAGGGAAGTTGGGGAGATGCAATGAAAGAAGGAACAAGCTATGTTTTAATTGGGCTCTGAAACCATTGTTGCATCAGGTCCGTTTTGTAAAACGTAAATTGGGGTAAATTCCCTAAATGAATCTTTGTTGGGCTTATATGTAATTATCATCAAATCTAATTTAATGTTTCAAATTATTATTTTGTGTCAATATTTTATTTAATAAAGTTTTATCTTATGTGTATTTTGTCATGAAATGAGATATATAATATAAAACTATATATATATAACCATATTAAACATGCATAATATATATATATATATATATATGTATCACACATACTCATATGGTTATTGGGGTTTGTAATCAATGTATACTATTACATACATATAGTATACTATACATATGTATACGAGATCCTTCATATACATATCATGTGTTATACACACAGAGACACATACACATATGTTAAAACCTATCAAAATATTTGTGTATTGTTTGTATATGCATATATTTAATACCGTACATATGTATTATATAAATATATATATATTATCTATGATATTTTGAGCCACTTATATATACATGTTAAAATAATTTACATTTAAAACTTTCTATATATAATATATATTTAACCAAATTTCAAAATATATACACATATATGTATATATTCAAATCTTATTTAAAATATAAAATATTATTTACTTCAAACATCTTTTACTAAGTGAAGTAAATATTACACTGAAAAAATTACAAAATTTAATAAAATAAGATAATATAAATAATCTTAAGTCAAAAATAAATTTGTAAACTATAAAGTGCTAGGATCAATATAACCTATTATTTAACATCATTTTGTATCCCTTTGATATAAGCCACAAGTTTCTATTTAAATATTTGTTCTTTCTCTCTCCTATCACATGAACCAAATATTTAAATAAAAACTTATGGCTATATCAAGGGGCAACAAATGGTGCTAAATAAAGTGTTTTATTAATCCTAGCTCAATTATAAATATAATATGTAATTATATATATGTAATTAACATAATTTAATTTAACATATACATATATATGTGTGCATGCGCGTGTGTTTATTGTAAATATTTATATTATTATTAATTCGAAAACAAAATTATTTTCTTTTTTTATTGAAATGAAAAAGCTAAAAGTAATTTATAAATATATTTAACATATATTTAGTAAATTCAATTAAAACACATATATAAATAATTAATAAAACAGAAATTTAAACTAATTAAATATACGAGTACATATGCACGTCCAGGTGGGCCTGCATTTAATCGCAACGTGCATGCATTTTTAGTTGTACCTGTGTAAGTAGATTTGATAGTAGCATCCCCATATTTGAACTCCGCCTAGGCAGAAGCCGCTATTTTTTTGTTCAAACTGCAATAACTTCTTCATACTAACTCAAAATCAGACTAGACTTCGACCGATGAACTCCTATCTAAATAACAGACAATAAGAAACACTCGGATACTTCATCTAGTGAATGTATACCGTAGTACTCCATGGTGACTAACAGTGGTACTTAGAAAATAACAGGCTACATCCCCGTATTTGAACTCCGCCTAGGCAGAAGCCGCTATTTTTTTGTTCATACTGCAATAACTTCATACTAACTCAGAATTGGATGAAACTTCGACCGATGAACTCCCACCTAAATTACAGACAATATGGTACATTCGGATAATTCATCTTGTGAACGCACACTCTAGTTCTCCATGATGACTAATAGTTGTACTTTGAAAATAACAGGCTATATCCCCACTTCAACGCTCACTGTAGTTCTCCATGGTGACTAATAGTTGTACTTAGAAAATAATAAGCTACATTCTCATATTTGAACTCTGCCTAGGCCGAAGCCGTTATTTTTTTTCTTCAGACTGCAATAACTTCTTCATACTAACTCGGAATCAAGCAAAACATCGACCAATGAACTCCTACCTAAATTACGGATAATATGGTACACTCGGATACTTCATCTTGTAACACACATGCAGTTCTCCATGGTGACTAACAGTTGTACTTAGAAAATAACAGGCTACATCCCCGTATTTGAACTCCGTCTAGGCAAAAGCTACAATTTTTTTTGTTCATACCACAATAACTTCTTCATGCTAACTTAGAATCGGATGAAACTTCGACCGATGAACTCCCACTTAAATTACGGACAATATGGTACACTCGGATACTTCATCTTGTGAACACACATTGTAGTTCTCCATGGTGACTAATAGTTGTACTTAGAAAATAACAGGCTATATCCCCACTTAACGCTCATTGTAGTTCTCCATGGTGACTAATAGTTGTACTTATAAAATAACAGGCTACATCCTCATATTTGAACTCCGCCGAGGCAGAAGCCACTATTTTTTTTCAAACTGCAACAACTTCTTCATACTAACTCGGAATCAGGCAAAACTTTGACCGACGAACTCCCACTTAAATTATGGACAATATGGTACACTCGGATACTTCACTTGAACGCACACTGTAGTTCTCCATCTGGACTGACAGTTGTACTTAAAAAATAACAGGCTACCACATCCCCATATTTGAACTCCGCCTAGTGCAGAATCCGCTATTTTTTTTGTTCAGACTGCAATAGCTTTTTCATACTAACTCGGAATTAGACGATACTTCGACCAATGAACTCCCACCTAAATTAAAGACAATATGGTACACTCGGATACTTCTTATGAACGCATACTGTAGTTCTCCATAGTGACTAGCAGTTGTACTTAGAAAATAACAGGCTATATCCTCACTTCAACGCTCACTGTAGTTCTCCATGGTGACTAATAGTTCTACTTAGAAAATAACATGCTACATCCTCATATTGAACTCCGCCTAGGCAAAAGCCGGTATTTTTTTCTTCAAATTGCAATAACTTCTTCATAATAACTCGGAATCAGGCAAAACTTCGACAGATGAACTCCCACCTAAATTACGGACAATATGGTACACTCAGATACTTTATCTTGTGAATGCACATTGTAGTTCTCTATGGGGACTAACAGTTTACTTAAAAAATAACATGCTACCACATCCCCATATTTGAACTCCGCCTAGTGCAGAAGCCGCTATTTTTTTTGTTCAGACTGTAATAACTTCTTCACACTAATTCGAAATCCGGCGATACTTCGATCGATTAACTCCCACCTAAATTACGGACAATATGGAACACTCGGATACTTCATTTTGTAACACCATAGTTCTCCATAGGGACTAACAGTTGTATATAGAAAATAACAGGCTACCACATCCCTATATTTGAACTACGCCTAGTGGAAAAGCCACTATTTTTTGTTCAGACTGCAATAACTTCTTCGTACTAACTCGGAATTAGGCGATACTTCGACCGATTAACTCCAACCTAAATTACGGACAATGTGGTATACTCGGATACTTCATGTTGTGAACGCACACCGTAGTTCTCCATGGTGACTAACAGTTGTACTTCGAAAATAACAGGCTATATCCCCATTTCAACGCTCACTATAGCTCTCCGTGGTGGCTAATAGTCGTACTTTGAAAATAACATGCTACATCCATATATTTGAACTCCGCCTAAGCAAAAGCCGCTATTTTTTTTCTTCAGACTGCAATAACTTCTTCATACTAACTCGGAATCAGAAAAAACTTCGACCGATGAACTCCCACCTAAATTACGGACAATATGGTACACTTGGATACTTCATCTTGTGAACAGACACTGTAGTTCTCCATGGGGACTGACAGTTTACTTAGAAAATAACATGCTACCGCATCTCCATGTTTGAACTCCACAAATAGCTCAGATTGCAATTACTACTTCATACTAATTCAGAATCCGGCGAGACTTCAACCGATTAACTCCCACCTAAATTACGAACAATATGGAACACTCAGATACTTCATTTTATGAACGCACACTGTTGTTCTCCATGGGGACTGACAGTTGTACTTAGAAAATAACAAGCTATAACATCCCCATATTTGAACTTCGCTTAGTGCAGAAGCCACTATTTTTTTTCAGACTGGAATAAATTCTTCATACTAATTCGGAATCAGGCAAAACTCCGACCGATGAACTCCCACCTAAATTACGAACAATATGCTACACTCGGATACTTTATCTTATGAACGCACACTGTAGTTCTTCATGGTGACTAACAGTTGTACTTAGAAAATAACAGTTTATATCCCCATATTTGAATAATATTTCTCTATGAGATGTAAAAGGGTATATTTGTAATTTCAAAAAAACACCGAGTAAATATATTCAATGAATTCTCTTTATTAGTAGTTAAACTGTCTAAAAATGGCGCATTGTGCCTATTTTGCGTTGTTAAATAGGCTTCCAACCAGGAATAGATGCTACAAATGGAATAAAAAAGGAGAAACTGTCTCTTTTGTAAAAATGAAGTTGAAAGCATTGAACATCTATTCTTTAACTGTGAATACATAAAACACATTTGGTTCATTGTTAAAGCAAAACTAAAGTTCAATCAAGTTAAAGTAGTGAAAAATATTAGAGAAAGCATCTAATACATTCAGCAAAACTACAAAGCCAAATCAAAGGAATTCAACAAAGCAAGCATTAATTTAACTGCAGTTGTCTTTCACATCTGAAAAGAAAGAAACTTAAGGCTGCATAAGCGAAAGGAAATGGATAGTCTACAATTATGGGAAATTTTCAATTCAGAAACTCAAATCATATTTCAAAAGGTAAACAAGCATTCAGAAATCGCACATTTAGAAAATCAGGACATGTGGAAGATGGAAAGCTATAAGGAGAGAATGGAAGCATACTTAAAAAGTGAAAATGTCAATTTAAACATTTTCTAAGGCAAAATCCATCAACATGGTGATAAACACGTGTCAAAAGAGATAGTGTGGTGTGAAACCAATCTCGATGACACTTCAGCTAGAGGCGGTCACTCCAATGTCCAAACTAGAAGACACTTCTGCTAGGGAAGTCAACATGTAATCAGTAATGTTAATAGTTATTTATAATCGAAGAAATAATCCTAATTATATCTTTAGGTCATCTGATTTGGGCAATCGTTACAGGACGTCCAGCTTCAAAACCAAGAAGCTTCAATCTCTGCAGCAAGGTACAAATTTACAACTGGAATTAAACAATCAAAAAATAGAAGAAAGCTGCTACAGAAACAGGCTTAATAACACAAATTTGTCACTTATCCATATGAAATAAAGGAGAAAGCATCAAGCCTTAAGAGCAAGAGAAGCTAACAGCAAGCGATTACAAAAACTCTAACAAAAACAATGTTAGAAATCTATTATTAGAAACTAGAACGTTTCATTAACCTTTAACGTTATGCAGTTTCTAATCTTAATGTGACCCTATTAATTAGGTCATAAATAGAACGTTTCATTTACCTTTAACGTTATGCAGTTTCTAATCTTAATGTGACCCGATTAATTAAGTCATAAATAGACCGTTCTATAATTAGAACATTAGGTCTGTGATTAATTTTAAGCGTTGAATTGGTATATGATGGACGTACCAGATTTAGAGTTAAATGTTATATAAAGGATTGGGTCCTCTCTCTCCCACACAACAGATGTATTCTTCTCCATTAAGAAACACATAAAGAAATAGGGTTAGAGAGAAACCGAATTCTGAGAAGAAGAGTAATTATTAGAAGTCAGAAGAAGAAGATGATAGCCATTACATCTTCCGCTGTTAATCAAGGTACGTCATCTTAAACAATAAATCATATTAAGTTTTGTTTGTGAAATATTCGGTATTGGTGATCCTTGGGCTATTACTTGAATTGTTCATCATTAATCATGAAAGATCGAACAGTAAAGAATTTCTGACATTTGGTATCAGAGCCACCAATCAATAACTGAATATTTCCTATGATTGCAATTGATTTGTTCTATGCTTTACTCATGATGTTTAATCAAGTATGTGTTATAAGTCATTTATGCACATGAGATTTATGATTTTGTTAATCACCAAAGTGGTCAAAATTAGAATAATCATTTAGTGCATAAGTGACATAATGATTATTGATAGAAATTGCCAGTTATAATTATACCAATTAAAAACTGGCGTCACTAATGATAGAACCTGAGAACTTACCCAAAGGAAAGTCTTGTTCTATAACTATTTGACATGATGAGGTTTAATAGATATCTTGATTAAATAAATATTGATCATCCAAAGATGTCAGTTCTATTTAATTGAATATATTTATTACTTACTTATGTTTTGGTATTTAATTATGTTAAGTATAAGATAGTATCTGCCCAAAGGAGTGATATATTATACTATTATGTATATATCTGAATCGCGTTAGCTATGAGCTTATAGTTATTTCAAAAAAAAATTAATTTGCAGTAGTTCCCATGAATACACATGCTTCATCTGTTACATTGTTCAATGGTGTTAATTTTTTTGAATGGAGAGAACAAGTCAATTTCCATTTAGGTGTTCAGGATCTTGACTTGGCACTCCTTGAGGATAAACCTGTTGCTCTTACAACAGCTAGTACTGAGACAGAAAAATCACACCATAAAGCATGGGAACGTAGTAACAGATTGAGCCTTATGTTTATTAAGATGACTGTTGCTAACAACATCAAGTCAACAATTCCGTAAACAGAAAGTGCTAAGGAATATATACAGTTTGTGGAAGAGCGTTTTCGTTCAGCTGATAAGTCACTCGCTGGTACTCTTATGGCAGAACTCACGACCATGAAGTTTGATGGGTCGCGAACTATGCAAGAGCACATTATAGAGATGACTAATCTTGCAGCAAGGTTAAACTCCCTTGGACTTACAGTAGAGGATTCTTTTCTTGTCCAGTTTACCCTGAACTCGCTACCTTCTGAATATGGACCTTTTCAAACTAACTATAACACTATAAAGGATAAGTGGAATGTTAATGAATTGGCCAGTAGACTTGTTCAGGAAGAAGGACGTTTGAAAAATCAAGTGAATCACTCAGTAAGTTTTGTAAGTAATAAAGTTGGTAAAGAAAAGAATGGAAAATCAAGTCATTTCAAGAAGAAAAAGGCACCTGCTAAGAATGGGCAGGATAAGGAAAAGAAGGAACTAAAGGATGTTCGATGTCATTTCTGTAAAAGGGAAGGACATTATCAAAATGACTGTCCGAAAAGGATAGCTTGGTTCGAAAAGAAAGGTAATCATCTATCTTTCGTATGTTTTGAATCAAATTTAGTTGAATTTCCTATTAATACATGGTGGCTTGATACTGGTGCTACAGCTCATGTCTCCAATAATATGCAGGGATTTCTTATGATCCGAACCATAAATCCAAATGAAGATCGTTTTCTCTTTATGGGAAATGGAATGAAATCCACAATAGAAGGCATTGGGACTTATCGTCTAATTCTAGAAAGTGGATATGTATTAGACTTATATGGTACCCTTTATGTACCTTCATTATCTAGAAACCTTATTTCCGTAAGTAAGTTGGATATTTCTGGTTTTAGATGTACGTTTGGATCTGGTTGTTTTGATTTATATAAGAATACTGATAATGTTGGTTCTAGTATTCTAATTGATGGTTTATATAAATTGAAACTGAATGACACTTATGCGAATTCCTTGCTGAATGTAATAAATAATGTTGGATGCAAACGTAGCATGTTGAATGAAAATTCTGCTTTCTTATGGCATAAAAGACTAGGTCAAATATCCAAAGAAAGAATGATGAGATTAGTAAGTAATGAAATTTTGTCAAATTTGAACTTTAGTGATCTAGAATTATGTGTGGATTGTATTAAAGGTAAACAAACCAAACATAATAAGAAAGGAGCCACTAGAAGCAGCCAGCTTCTTGAAATAATACACACTGATATTTGCAGACCTATGGACACTCCAGCCTTTAATGGAGAAAAGTATTTCATCACTTTTATTGATGATTTTTCCCGCTATGGTTATGTCTATTTGCTTCATGAAAAATCTCAATCTGTGAATGTCCTTGAGACGTTTGTAAAGGAAGTTGAGAGGCAATTAGATAAAAAGGTGAAAATCATAAGGTCTGATAGAGGTGGTGAATATTATGGCAAATATAATGAGTCGGGGCAGTGTCCAAATCCATTTGCAAAATTCCTCGAAAGTCACGGCATATGTGCGCAATACATAATGCCAGGTACACCACAGCAAAATGGTGTAGCAGAAAGGCGCAATAGGACGTTAGTAGATATGATTAGGAGTATGATGTCAGATTCTGTACTACCTAAGAATTTGTGGTCGTATGCTCTCAAAACCGCTAATTATTTGTTGAATAGGGTTCCTCAAAGCTGTTCAAAAGACTCCTTTTGAAGGACTAACATGAAACCTAGCTTAAGACACCTGCATGTTTGGGGTTGTCCAGCGGAAGTGAGAATTTATAATCCACATGAAAAGAAATTAGATTCTCGAACGATTAGTGAGTATTTTTTAGGTTACCCTGAAAAATCTAAAGGATATGTGTTTTACTGTCCTAATCATAGTCCAAGAATTGTAGAAACTGGTAATGCAAAATTCATTGAGATTGGTGAAGTCAGTGGGAGTACTAGAAGAGAAATAGTGGAAATAAAGGAAACAAGGGAAAATGTTACATTGCCTAGAATAGTTCCTCCATCTACTATTACTCCAAATGTTGTTCCAGCTGTTGGAGAACAGCATGTTGATGAATAACATATAAATGAAGAAGTACTTCCTGAAGGAAATGACTTACATAATGCTGATATGCATGAACCACAACAAGTAGCATTAAGAAGATCTCAAAGAGATCGTAGGTCAGCTATTTCTAATGATTATATGGTTTATATGCAAGAATCAGATTATGATATAGGAATCAATAAGGACCCAGTTTCGTTTTCACATGTTGTAAAAAGTAAAGAGTCAAAGGAATAGATTAATGCCATGAAAGAAGAACTAAAATCCATGCAACAGAATGAAGTTTGGGATCTCGTTGAGTTACCACATGGCTGTAAAAGAGTCGGATGCAAATGGGTTTTTAAAACCAAACACGACTCTAGTGGTAATATCGAATGGTATAAAACTAGACTTGTTGCTAAGGATTACACTTAGAAAGATGGTGCTGATTACAAGGAGACATTTTCTCCTGTTTCGAAAAAGGACTCACTAAGAATAATAATGACATTAGTAGCACATTATGATTTGGAATTACATCAAATGGATGTGAAAACAGCCTTTCTGAATGGAGAACTTGATGAGGATGTTTATATGGATCAACCTGAGGGTTTTTCTGTAAAAGGTAAAGAACAATTGGTGTGTAAACTTAAGAAGTCAATATATGGGCTTAAACAAGCATCCCAGCAATGGTATATTAAGTTCAATACCATTATTACATCTTTTGGTTTTAAGGAAAATACGGTCGATCACTGTTTATACCAAAAGATCAGTGGGAGCAAGTTTATTTATCTAGTCCTTTATGTTGATGACATCTTGCTTGCTGCAAATAATTTAAGCATATTGCATGAGACTAAGGAATTTCTCTCAACGAACTTTGAAATGAAAGATATGGGAGAGGCGTCCTATGTGATTGGAATAGAAATATTTCGTGATCGATCACAAGGAATATTGGGATTGTCTCAGAAAGGATATATCGAAAGGATTCTAGAGAGATTTGGAATGAGTAAGTGTTCACCTGGGAAAGTTCCTGTACAAAAAGGTGATAAATTCAATCTCATGCAATGTCCTAAGAATGATGTTGAACGAAAGGAAATGGAATCAATTCCATATGCATCTGTAGTTGGTAGCCTAATGTATGCTCAAACCTGTACTAGACCGGATATCAGTTTTGCGATCGGTATGTTAGGGAGGTATCAAAGTAATCCAGGAAGGGAACATTGGCAAGCTGCAAAGAAAGTGTTGAGGTACTTACAAGGCACGAAAGATTACATGCTCATGTATAGTAGATCCAATGAATTGGAGGTGATTGGATATAGCGATTCAGATTTTGCTGGATGCATCGATACTAGAAAATCGACTTTTGGTTACCTGTTTATGTTTTCTCAAGGAGCCATATCATGGAAAAGTGCGAAACAAACTATCGTTGCTTCATCTACTATGGAGGCAGAATTTGTGGCATGTTATGAAGCCACAATTCATGCATTATGGTTGCAGAACTTTATTTCAGGACTTGCGGTTGTCGACACCATTAGCAAGCCGCTGAAAATTTATTGTGATAACTCTACAGCAGTGTTTTTCTTAAAAAACGACAATACTCTAAAGGTGCCAAACATATGGAACTGAAGTATCTTGTTGTGAAAGATGAGGTTCAGAAACAAAGAGTGTCAATCATGCACATCAGGACATAACTTATGATTGCAGACCCTTTGACGAAAGGGTTACAGCCAAGACAATTTAAGGAACATGTTCAAAGAATGGGTCTTGGTTGTATTAATAATAATTGATGTGTGACATTCTGAGCTCCTTTGTGTGTTTCAAATATACAATTACGTGTCTCTTGTTTTAATGTGGTAGTACGTACTTTATGTAATTTTAAACAAGAAAGAGTCTTATAAAGATATTATGTTTAATCATTATGATATAAGATATTACGTGGACCATTATGCTGTTTTATATAAATTATGAGTATAAAAATGATGGATTGCTGGTATTGTAGTATATGGAAGGGAATGCATTGAATTAATAATGCACAACCGCCATAACTCTCAACAATTTATCCTAGTATGATGTTCAACACTTGATATTAGGAATAATCGGGTCAAGTGGGAGAATGTTAGAAATCTGCTATTAGAAACTAGAACGTTTCATTTACCTTTAACGTTATGCAGTTTCTAATCTTAATGTGACCCTATTAATTAGGTCATAAATAGAACGTTTCATTTACCTTTAACGTTATGCAGTTTCTAATCTTAATGTGACCCGATTAATTAAGTCATAAATAGACCGTTCTATAATTAGAACATTAGGTCTGTGATTAATCTTAAGCGTTGAATTGGTATATGATAGACGTACCAGATTTAGAGTTAAATGTTATATAAAGGATTGGGTCCTCTCTCCCACACAACAGATGTATTCTTCTCCATCAAGAAACACATAAAGAAATAGGGTTAGAGAGAGAAACCAAATTCTGAAAAGAAGAGTAATTATTTGAAGTCAGAAGAAGAAGATGACAGCCATTACATCTTCCGCTGTTAATCAAGGTACGTAATCTTAAATAATAAATCATATTAAGTTTTGTTTGTGAAATATTCGGTATTGGTGATCCTTGGACTATTACTTGAATTGTTCATCATTAATCATGAAAAATCGAACAGTAAAGAATTTCTGACAAAACAGTGGAACGGAAGTAATTGCTCCAGGTTTAAAGCTTAGGAGGTTTATCAGCAATAAGGAGAGAATTTGACAACCTCCCTGAAGCACAAATAATGCATGAAAATTGGGAATCGATCGTGTCGTCCCAATTTTGCTTAACCCTAGTTTCTCGGATTAGGAAGCCGCTATAATTTGGGAACGAGAGATAATGAAAAGTGCTGCTAGGGTTGAGTTGTATGTTGGGTTGTTTTGTAACTACATGGGTAGTATTGTACCCGTTACTTTATGGGCCGTGGGCCGTTTTATTATTTCCAAAAAAAAAAATTCAATTGTCATTTATTATTATTTTGACTGGTAATGGTTGTCCATCCTAGGATCTGTCCTGCTTAGTTAACCTACCTCTAGGGTCTGTCCTGCTTAGTTCCCATCAATGAACAAGGGTGTGCTAATTCAGACTCAAACTAGGTTAGCGTGGGCTTCAGCCTTTCACCGCTTATATGTGACGTTCTTTGCCACCGTTGTTATCAACATACTTCTTATTAATATCTGAACCATTGAGTAATCTTTAATATCTACAAATTGATTATTATGATATGATTTAGTATCTACTCTGTGCAAGTAGAAGTATAAAAACACCTCACGTCTACCCATTAGAAAGAAAAAGCAAACAATCCTCAAGCTCTAGTCAATTTAGCAATAAAGCATGGCTACCAAAAGTCACGTTATTATAGCCTTACTGCTGCTCTCTGCGATTGCATTATCGTCAGCGGAACCAGAACATCTCTGTAATATTACAAGTCACATTTAATCCACGTAGAATCCATCTTACGGTAGGAACGTATGTATTTGATTAATGGTAAAAATGATTATACAGGCTACTTTTATCCGGAGAATGCGAGATGCAGACGACAATCGGATTGTAGGAGGCCCTGCTTTCTGGAAGGATTCCCCCGTCTTAGTGCAAAATGCATTCGCAACCCTGCCCTCCCTCACAAGATTTGCCGTTGTCAAAAGGTCTGTAGGCATACTTGAAAGCATTTCAACATGTGAAGGCCCTATCTATATAATAATATACACCCTTTCCTAGCTAATGATGTATTGTTGAGTTGTGAGTTTACTTCGGATGATCGAAGAACTTGCATAAGGCTGCTTCCAAACGTCTGTTAATGATGTATTGTTGAGTTGGTTATGCTTTTAACATGGAATGCAGTCTCACTTTAAGGAGGTAAATACACTTAACTTGCATTAGATAGGAAAGCTCATATAAGCTTTAGGAATTTCATAAAGTAATTTACATAATTGGATAGACGATTCAAGCAATCAGAAAACATACATTTCACCGCTACTAGGCAGAAAGCTACAGCATACAATAACACAAGAGAGAGCGTCTTATTTCTACTACAAAGGATGGGCATAGATAGATGAAACCTAGAGCCAGCATGCATCACATTGGCTCATAACCACTAACACTAGCTAAACCAAAACTCATTACAGAACCTCTCTAGATAATTCAAACACAAAATAACCATTTCCCCGTACATGCCTCCCCCTTTAAGCGCCTTCGTGGAGAAGCATCTGATCAAAATGCCACACCGCTGAAAAGCAAAGCCAGTGAATAAGAAAGGTTAATCGAATCGTTTTAGAATAAAATTGCAAATATGGAAAGAAATGGTTACAGTTCTCTGTAAACAAGAATTACCATGTCCTTTTCCAATCCTTCTCAACTGAGCAACATATTCTGATATCTTTTTAATAGCTTCTACCTGATGTACAGGATAGCACATAACAAACCAGTTAGTTTATACGTGCCAAGGTAAATAAAATTCAAGATACTGAACATATATGGCTCAATAGTTGCAAATGTTATAACCAAATGTTTGCATATACTGAACATAGACGTCCACATCAATTATGCTAGTGTTCATACACTAATGTTTGCAGGTATGGAGAAAAAATTGTCAATATGCTACTGTTAACATCATTTACTCTTTAGAATAATGTTCTGATTTCGGGCAATACAGTAAAGGATTTTATAAGTAAAATGTTGAACCTGCTCAGTCAGATATTCAGTTTCCACAAAGTCCGCAAGTTGAGGATCGTTAGATCGAGTTGCTACCTGTTTTCATTCAATTTAGAAATTTATTATAAACACCCAGGAACTGAACTCACAAAAATACTAAAAGCAATTTTTGGTTGACTTACACTGTGTAGATGAAGCAGCTTCTCATTAGTAAGCTTCTCCAAAGAGAGTGCAAGTTCCATTGCTAAAAATAATAGCATGTGTTAAAACATAAGCTAAGAATGTTTTTGCTCTACTGACGCAGAACATATAATCAGCGGTGGTTTTGTTTCAAATACATATATAAATGCAACTTCATATGAATGCATATTGAAAAAATTGAGTGGCTAAACATATATATAACCATAAACAAAATATACCATATAGTCCATCGCCTTTTTCTGAGTGATCGAATTCAGATAAAGGTGCAATTATGGACTGAAGCTTCACTCTACCTCCTCGTTTGTTCTGAGTCAATACAACATCGTAACTGATTAGAAAATGAAAACTATAGTTTCATAAAACCAAACACATTAGTAGGCGCAAATATGACACCTGATACTCCATTAGTTTCTCAGCATGTCCCCGTTCCTCTTCACTTGATTCCCTGAAAAACCTGAATAGATTGAACAAATATAAAGTTAAGTTGTTAAGTTGAAATCCGTTAAAAACAGAAATAAGAGCCGATTCGGTTTTGAACTTACTTGGCGAATCCTTTCATTGCAACGTTGTCTCGGTCAAAGTAGGCATACATGGCGTGATAAACATACGAGACATTGTACTCAACACTGTAAACAAAAAAAGAAGTGGGACAGATCAGCAGACAAAAAAAAATACATGTCTTACATCATGCCAAAACAAGTCAAAATTAAGTTAAGTCGGTACGAGTATCAACGATCGCATTAGCTGCATATGTAAGAGTACGCAGCAATCTACTTATAAAGACAAAAATATATTATATTACTTGATTTCATCTAAATATGTCAACATAATGTTAAAAGTGATTTTCAAGCAAATGGAGAAAGACACAAGCTAACTCGTATTAAACTTGAACTACTAAAAAAAATATTTCTACTTGATGGTAAAAATGATTTTCAACCAAGTTGAATAAAAATCACAATTTATATTAGTAGTAAAGTTAAACTACTAATATAATACTACAGTCAAAGGACCTCAGCTTTAATTCCAAATAACAATATATATTAAAATGCTCTGCTGAGTCAACAAGAATATATTATTGATACTAAACGCCACGAAATTGGGAAAAAGTAATGGCCAACTAATTTGTACTGAGGGTTATACATGAGATCTTGGTCTCAGACTGTGTTTGGGTGTCCACTCAAAATCTTATGACATAAATAACCTAAACTTACAAATCTGCAACACAAAATAAGATATATGTGAGCATATAAGGCTAAGCACAAACATATTCAGGTTACATCTAGCCATTTTTTGCAAATTTCTGTGAAGACATAGTACAAAACGTCAAAATACTTTCAACATCAAACAGCATATAAGTCAATACAGCATACTACATCATCTAATACTTTCTACAGTTAGAAGAATCAAAATAAGGTTACCCACTTGATTTGTTCATTGATTGCGGCCTCGCAATCATCAGAGAACCTCTGCCTAGCAATCGACACGGTAGACGAAGCTGGAACAAGATCCAAATCCCTACTCAAATCCAATTCTTTAAACGGTTCAAACACAACACCAGTCAACGGCATGTTATTGGCAGCAGCCATGGCCAGAACTCCACGAGAAATTCCGCCTTTCCCCTTCCCGATCTTCAAGCACGAAGGCAAGAAAGCTCCATTCGAAATATCACGGGTTTGTGGAACAAGGATGACAGAAAGTGAAGAAGCAGTTGATTCGAGAAGCATCTTTTCAAATTTTAGTAACAAATATCAATTTCCTTGTTGGAGGAATTAAACTGAAGGTGATGATGGAGTGAGAGGCTGAGACAGCATAGATATAGGGCAAAGATGTGGAATCGACGGTATTGATGGTACCACGTGGAAGACGAAGATTCAACATCGTGGATTGGCGTGTGGTGAGCATGTGGTCATGGGTAACGTTTGAAGCAGCTGGCGTTTTTTTGGAGTTTTCTTCTTCGGAATAGTGCATTTTTTGAAAATGATAATAATTTTGGTAGGGGTTACGTAGAATTAAAATTTACGATTCACATGGATGCCCAATATAAATTAGTATCCTATTTTTCGGTTCTATTAGTATTAGCGTTTTGGTAGATTGGTCTAACTCATCAAAAGCATAATCTTAACCGCGCTTCGCTCGTGTAAGATAAAATCAAAATTACATTCGTTGCATCGTCCATTCAGCAAAACAAATAATGCAAATGACATACTCTCTATGTGCGAAAGACGCTAATAAATGATACAGAAGTCTTATGTTGCACACGTGATAAATGAAAGGTTATAATTTGAAATCATAAGCTTAAACGTTAACTTTTGATATCTTAACATTGGCTTAATATAGATAAATCTTATAGAGAGTTTATTGTAACCATTACGATGGTTCAACACGTATCAACTATCATTATAACAATTGTGTTTTCTCTTTCTTATTCAGATTACACATATTTATTAGCTGCAAAAGATCATGTATGGAGGATTTGAAAACTCTTTCACGATGAATTTTGAGGTAATTTACAATGCCAGTTAGACTTTTGACTCAACAATTATTGTTTATTTTATTAGATTTAGTTCATAGTTTGTCATTTTTTACTGACTATAATACAAAAACTAATTTAGCTGGAATTTGCTATGAATGAGACTGAAAAGAGAGTTAAGTATTTATTTTATTAGGTTGTGAGTATTTTGACATATGCATTGCACGTGTTTTTAAAAATGCCATTTTAAACAAAATATACGTTTAACTAAAACAATCAAAATTTTACATGTAGCTTTGATGTTTTTTTTAATCTGATAAAAAAATATTTATAATAACAAAATTTCAAAAATATTGAATTTTGTATTAAAATATTATGAAAACAACATATATCATACAAATATACAGTATGTGTGTGTATATATGCATATATAATCCTAATTTTCTTTTGTAATAATTTTCTCAAAAATCTTTTGAGTGTGAGAGGAAACCTGACGTCGTAAACTTATCGCTTAAATAATTGAATTATTTACAATTAGGTGAAATGGTCTTCTATTTTCTAATATATTTTTCAATGGTAAGAATAATACTTTATTTTAAAAAGCACTCATTTTTTTGAGAATAATACTTTATTTTAAAAAGCATTCATTTTTTTATGTCTCAAGACTTCAAACCCATAACCTCTAGGACCCTAACCTACAACGCTACACACATACATACATACATACATATACATATAGACAGACATTGGTATGGTTTATTTATTTAATCAATTGAATTTTTAAAATATTAAATGCTTATCCATCAATGAAAAATTATAATTATTGATATGTGTTATAATATATTGATAGTTGATTGGTTATTATGAATATTTGGATATGTTGTGCCTTGGGTTGATTATTTGTTGTTGATTGTTGTATTGTTGGATTTTTAATTGTAATTTACTATGGATTTAAGATATGGATGTAATTAATTGAAATAAAATAGGTGAAATGGCGTAGTAAATAGAAAATTAGAGAAACAAATAATAAACAAGACTATTTATAGATTTTGTGTAATGTTTGTAAATAACTGTGGTTGAATGAAATAAAAATAAACTTAACCGAATAAATTTAACAAGGTTATCATTTATAGATTTTTTGGAAAATTCATAAATAATAACGAAAAATATATTACAAACTAAATTTAAATGTTTATTATTGTTATTTAATAAAGTGAGATTTATAAATAATAATAATATGGTTTTTGTTAAAACTAATATTTTTGAGATAAAATATGATGTTTGGAGAGATTTAAAGTAATGAGATTACAATAAAATATTTTGAAGTATATTATCAACTTGGGAGAATTATTATTGTTTTTGAGGTAAATAAAATGTGCTTTTATAATGAGCAATAATAAAATGAATTTATACTTAAGAGAAAACAATGGTCGTACATATGGTATTTTGGATGGACTAATATGTGATTAATGTATGATTTTATTTATCACATATGTTGGTTTATGACGATGAGATCATATTTGGATGTGTGTGAGATATTTTTTCATTATTACTACGTTGTATATAGTTAACTATGGTTTTATTGTGTTGATGTTTGTGTTACTAAACTAGGCGGTTTAGGACGCATTTAATGACTAGGTGTTTGTGCTACCAATGCAGTGGTTTAGTATACATTTAATTGATTTATACTTACATTGATAGTGTATTAATAATGGTTGATAATTGGTATATGTGAGAGTGTGTGTGCACGCCTGTGTGCATTATGTCATTAGCTTATTTGATGTTTAGGGTTGACATCGTGTATTGTCAAATGTTTATAATGTTTAACGACAAGTGTGCTATTATTGTTGTTAACCTATGTTTATGATGATTAATTGTAGTGGATTATTACGAGTATAATTTTCTGCTTGCGTTGATTGCAGTGGTTGCATTGGTTGTGATGGTTAGATGGATGCAATGGTGGATATGTGCTAACGACTATTTGGATGCAGGAGCAGGAAATGGAACTACGTAGGCTTGATCCCCAAAAGTGATGGTAGGCGGTCTTTTCTTATGCAATAACTATGGAGCCAATGGTTCCAGTGTATAGGTTTAAGCACTGTCCAAAAATAGTTAAATTCTTTTTCCTTTTATTATTATAAACTCTCTCTCTCTCTCTCTCTCTATATATATATATATATATATATATATGTATAGTTGTGAAGTTGCGGGTATGAGCAGAAGAGGGAATGGGAAGCTAGATGCAGGCTATATTATGGATAGTTGATTAGTATATTCTTTTATACTATTATTTTATTGTTAATGTGTTAATGACAATTGATGTATTAAGATGTAAATTATTGTGACGATGTTGTAAAATAATTGTATTATCGAGTTAATGTACATTTATTTTGACGTTTGATTCCGTTGTGAGGTTTTCTTTTGTTTTCGTAGTTTTGAAAAGTTCAAATCATAATGTTGGAAATTAGTGGCAGTGTATTTGATGGCGTTTGTAATAGATTTCTAATGTTAAAAATTGTAGGGTGTTATAGCAGTACAGTTAATAATAATTGTTATTGTTGAACCAAAGATTTTATGTTTGGACTTGCAAAGGTGAATGTGGACGATGTTGGAGTTTTGGCTAACACCAAATTTCATACATCCTAATGTGAATAGTTTTGACGAAGAGAATTGATCGTTACTACGAGGTACCGCTTATAATAAGTAAAATTAAATTTTACCAACAGATATGCAAGCCATAAATTCAGCCGAAATGTCACACCACTAGCTAAGGTGATGTATGAAAGTTAATATTTGAATTGTTCGATATTAATCGCTGACTGAATTACACATTTGAGTCACACAACCAAAATGATGAATACTCCGAATGAACTATATGATTTAACTAATTCACAATCGTTGTATATTAATTGAATTAATAAATATTTATGAAACATTAATTATTAAATTTTATTTAATTGTTTGAATGTCATTGGTATTTAATAAAATGTGTATATAAAAGTCGTTAACGCGTGTACCAATATACAATGTCGATATAATAATTAAATTGGATTTAAATAGAATAAATTCTAAGTGGGTTTTAAATAAGCTAAATGAATTAATATTAAAATATTAATTATTAAGATTTTATTTGATTTTAGTTGAATACCACTAGTATATAATAAAGTGCGTATATAACAGTTATAAACCTGCGCAACGATATACGATATCAGTCGAACATTTAAATTGGATTTGAATGGGATTAACGAAAATGGAATTTTGGAAATTTTGAGGGCCCATACGGCATTATCTATGACCGACCATGCATGTAGAGGAGGGAGAGAATTTATCGATATTTAATAGAGAATTAAAAGGGAAGATTTTAAGGAAGGAATATGAAAAGTTTCTATTATTTCTTTAAGGTTAATTCTATTCATATACATGTAGTATCTTAACATACAGCATAAAATAAAATAAACTAGCATACACTAAAAATTACTTTACATACACCATAACTTTTGCAAACTTACCCATTTTGCATTTTATCATCTTCCCTCTTTAAACCTTAAATTCATTTACACAAAACTAGGAATTTCTAACAATAGATGTAGTTAAAATTCAAAAAAATAAACTTTAATTTTTGGCACTAATATTGTAAATTATTTAATTGCTTTTTTTCTAAATTCTTAATTTCATCAAAATCAGCTCTATTTTTAGAAGAAAATTTTAAACACTTTTGAATTTGGGTAGTTATTTGTAAAAGTTGTCTAAATTGATAATTTAGGTTTCATTACTTCATCAAAATTGTATAAATTTGATCAAATATTGTTGATTTTAATGTGTTAATTAGATGAGTTATAAGAAAAAGTCTAAAAATGCAACTAAGAAGAAAAGTAACTTAGTCGCAGGTTTTCTTAATAAAAATAATGGTGTATGTTGTGTAATCGTTGGTGTATGAATAGAATTTGTCTTCCTTTAAAAAAAAATTCCTTCATTTGTCATTTAATTCATTCTTTTCCGACAATTCATTTTCTCTTACCCTCTTCCTCTCTAAGACGAAATTTCCATGGCTCCTAAGTCACAAAATTCCCAAAAAACAAGTTCAAACGAAATCAAATCAATTCAATGTGGCTCTTGTCTCTCTCTTACAAGATCCAAATGTAAATTCATTGGAATCTAGGAGTACTTCATCATTCAAGGTGCATTCTCTTGGGTACATCTTAAGATAATAGTTCTACTTTCATTTATTCACATATTTACTTATTCATATGAGTTGGATTCGTTACCTACCTTATCTCATTTGAATATATGTCTGTTTTGTTACTTCAATTAGCCCCTTTTGCTACACCTCAATTAATAACATATGTTCGTCATGTAAATTTTTATTTTGATTCATTTTATGATATACTTTAATTTATTGCATGTTTATCTTGTTAAAATTAGACCTATCACATGTTTTGAAATTAAAGCAACAAATTGGAATTTAATTTTAACTTAAAAGAAAATGAAATGGTTTATGAAGTTTTGCACAGAAGTCCGCTTGTTTTTTTTTCAAAAAAACCTTTCCAACGAAAAGTGGCTACTTCCGAATAATGCAGTGGTCCACGGTTTAAACATGCACAAGCGGACAAAACAAAAACAGTAAAAAGTAAAGCTTCAAATATCTGATAACGCATGCCACTCCATATTTGAATTCAAAAGAAGTGATGAATTTTTGTTGGGTAGCTCTGTTCGATGTAAACCAAATTCATGTGAACCTGTGAATGTGTTACCAGTGTCACAGGGGATGGGATGGATTTTCTTTTTTTTTTTTCTTTTCTTCTTTTGTTTTCATTTTGACATACATATCGACAAGACATAAGACACATCCAGTATGGATTCTCTCTGTGAGATTGGGTTCTTCGATGTGTTCCAAACACCTGGATGTCTACCACATAGCAAACGATTTGTAGCCAATATCTTTGATCATCATCAAATTATTATATTTCCCCCGAATTCAATTTATACTGTTTAATCAATATTATGTGAAATTTTATTTCAGCTTCATTAAAAAACACTCATACCTTTCCGTACATTTAAATGTTGTGTTTCTAAGATTCCGAAAATATTTGTGTATTAACTAAACTATTGTTGTTTATGTATTACTATATCATCATGTTTTATTATTTTCTTCGCGTATTTATTGGGTTAACAATAATGCATCGATAGCAGTATAAATGAATTAATGAGTTGTACGACCTAAGCCATAATATGTGTGTATGTATGTAATCATTTGAAATTTATAACTATATGCTCATGCACATAATTGACAATATACAATACATACAAAATGAGCTAATGTGTCCATTGCGACGTAAATCCTAAAATCTATATACGGGCATGTTATATCATGCACGAATTGTTATGTTACACCTGCACACGTACACATATATATGTATATGTATGTATGCATACATATATACATACACACACATATATGTACATATATTTATCCAAGTAAAATCAAAATTAAATAAATCTCAATTTACAATTTAAATAAATCTTTGTACACAATTAGATATATTACACTTAGAATACATTTGGACTTTGTCACTTTTCATGCCATGAACAAATTGTTAATAACATTTCAGGAAATTATTGTCAAGGACAAAATTTCTCAGTATTTTATCCTCAAGGACAGACCTTCAGTATTTTAGCCTGAAGGACAACTTTATTTAGGTATCAGTTTTTAAGTTTTTAGGTATCAGTTTGTAGTTATCGATAGCAGTTTTTAGGTATCAGTTTTTAGTTCGGTAGCAGTTTTGAAAAAATGTTCGCCCTTATGAATAATTTTGAAAGAATGTTTGTCCTTATAAATAATTTTTAGAAGAATGTTTGTCATTGTGGATAAAATATTGAGGTCGTGTTCTTAAGGCTAAAAATATACAAATTTTTGTCCTTTAAATTAATTCCCCCACTAAATGAATCAATCAATTTAATTAAAGTGAAAAAATAAATGGTTTCTCTCTACATTTAATGCAATTTATGCTCTCAATTAATTACTTGATTTAGGGAAAGAAACGAAAGGGTTATTTCTCTTAATTAACTCTTATAAATAACCGTTGGGTGTATTTGGTACGCTGTACATTTAAAATTTAAATTTGTTTTAAACTTCCCTTTAACTAATTTAATAAAATATATGATTATATTTAAACTAAATTTAGAAAGGTTCTAAATGAATTTTGAATTCAAAAGCCCATTAAAGATTCAAAATGGTTAATTTTTTTGAGATTCATCCATTTCTTCCGCTGCGGGCTGACCCAATTCCTTCAATAGTGTCTTGAATTTGACGAAATCCTTTCGCAGCTAGCCTTGCAGTCTCCACTTCTCCATCAGCAATTAACTTTTTCTTAAAAATCCATTTACAGCCGATGAGTTTTGTCCCTTCGAGTGCGTCCGACAAAGTCTAAACTTAATTTTCGTACATGGAGACCATCTCGGATTTCATAGCTCTAAGGCAGAGTGCAGAGTCTTTACTCTGCAGTACTTGTTGGAAAGACAAAGGAGTGTCGTCATCTAATATGCAGTCCTCCTTCTCGCCATCCACGAGAAAATTGTAGTACCTCTCTGGTGCACGAGATTCCCTACTAGACTTTCTAATATAGTGCTTGTTTTCGTATACGGGTGAACTTGATTCCCCCATTGGTTCAGTCTCAATGTTAATTTTTTGAATCTCATCCAAGTCTACAACCTCGCTGTTAATTTCTTTCGACAGAAATTCCTTTTTTAGAAAGACAACATATCAAGAAACAATGACCTTTTGTTCCTCGATGTTGTAGAATATATATCCCATCGAGCTTTTGGAGTCCTATATATTGATCTTGCCTCTAGCTTATTCAATCCAACGTTCTTAATGTATGCTCGACAATCCCAAACTTTCAACTGTTCGAGGTGAGGTTTCTTACCGTACCACATCTCATATGGTGTTTGAGGCACAGATTTAGTGGGTAACAAGTCCAACATATGTGTTGCGGTTTGTAGCCCATATCTCTGATTGGACAAACGTAACTCAGCCTTACTCATCATGGAATAAACCATATCTAATAAGGTTCGGTTTCTTCGCTCCGACATACCGTTGTGTTGCGGAGTATAAGATGGAGTAACCTGAGAGATAATCTCATTATCTTTTAAGTATTGATGGAAATTCCAACATACTCATCTCTTCGATCGGATCGAAGAATTTTAATTTTACCACCCATTTGATTTTCTACTACATTTTTGTACTCAACAAACTTCTTACAGACGTCAGATTTGTTCTTCATAAGATATACATATCAAAAATTTGAGAAATGAAGGTAACAAAGTAAGAACTGTTATCTTTGGTAACTATAGGCATTGAACCACATACATCACTATGTACCAGTCATAAGAGTTCATCAACTCTTTTATTGCTCCCACTGAAGGGAAGCATGGTCATTTTACCTTGGAGAAATGACTCCTACGTGTCAAAAGATTCAGAATCAATTGATGGTAGAAAACCTTCGGTTTTCAATTTGTGAAGTATTTTCTCACCGATATGGCCTAGCCTACAATGCCAAAGATAATTTTCATTTATATTGTTAGAAGCTTTATTCACTAAACACACATAATTAGTATTGATCACATAAATGCCATTTTCAAGGACACCAACACATACCTTATTTCCACTCAAACTAATGTTCATAAAATTGTTCGCACAATGAAAAACATATCCAGTCTCAGACAATCTAAAAACAGATATTGTTCCTGTAACATCCCTAATTTTTGATAACATTATTCAGGGAAATTTAATTGGATAAATTAAACAGAATAATGTTGATAAGGAGGTTGAGATTTAAATAAAGTATATGATGGGCCGTCCTTAATAATAATATTTAATGGGCTTAAATTGGTTTATAAGTTAATTAAATTACACATGGGCATATTAGTAAATTATCCAATCTATTATACACGGCTATGACCTTTTGTAATTGCCTATTCATGTACCATTTTCATCTTTTCACAAAAGCAAATCAAAACTAAATAGAGTCGGCCACTAACAATGAGGAAAAAGAAGAAATTTCAATCTAAAGCTAATGATCAAAGCTAGGAAGGATTAATAAACAACAAATCTCAAATTCCTTATTAATTTTAAGGTGAATAATAATTCATTCTATCTCTTTTCAGTTTCTATAATCCTATGATTTCAGATTTAAGTATTTATTTCGTTTCTATGATATTTTGGGATGATGATATGCTAAAGTTATGGATTGTTTGATTTAAACAATTTATTTACATGCAAAATTCGTACGGTTTATTGATTTTAAAATGCCATGGAAATTTTTTATGTTAAGTAAAACATAATTTTGGAGATGGGTTTAATTTTCAGAATTTTTCAAGTTATAGAAATTTTATTATGAATTTTTGATGATAAATATGATGTAATTGGGTTTAAAATTTATTTTGAATATTTCATGAAGAAATTGGGTCTAAAATTTTAATATGTTTGATTACATGATGAAATCGAATTTTTGTGATTTTTGGGGATTTTTCCCAATTGATTTACTAAGGAAAGTAAATTATTTTAAAAGAAGGACTTTTTTGAAATAATTGGTTTTAGTATATGGAAAGGCTTAAACGTTACATTTTTATGGTTTAGATCTGGTATAAATATGGTCATTTTAATTGTAAAATATTTGAAAAGTTTTATGGCAGCCGATCAAAGGTTTACAAATAGGCAAGTTGTCATAAAGCAATTACTTAAAGAAGCAACATTTCAGCCTTTAATTCAGAAAAAAGGTGTTCCGCCTCAATTAGTAGCCCCTTTCGACTCTATTGACTCAGTCCCATCTTAGTCAAAACCAACTTAGTCGAAACCCACATAGTTGAAACCCATACACAAGGTATCACCTAGTGGATTGGAAGGAAGGCGGAAGCCTTGGTGTCGAAAGGTAAGCTTCTGATAGGGTCGAAACCCTGCTTTGATTTCAAAAGTTAAAGTCTTACCTTGTTTCACTTAAAGCCTTCGACATAGTCAAAACATATGCTTTCGAAAGGGTTTTATAAATAGCTTTCGAAGAAGGTCGTCATATTATGTTAAAGTATCAGCTTTCGAAGGGGTGCCTTTTTCCTTTAAATAAGAGCTTTTGAAAGGTTGGTTCCAACCTAGTCGAAATCTAGCTGCTATTTTCCTTCCGAAGTATTGAAGTCATCAATGCCTTCGAAAGGTTATCTTTGCTTTTACTTAGGTTAAGCTGCTTCTTAATTGCTTTCGAAAGGGGTGGGGGTTTTGAAGGTAATGGAGTCGAAAGAGGGTTTCGACTCTGTCCTTCAAAGTTCTAATTTTTAAAGGATTTTGCTTTCGACTAGATGGTTCCGACACCATAAACTTTTCTCCAAATTAATTTTAGTTGGTTTCGAAAGAGATACTTTCGTATATAATCAATTTGACCCAAAGAATGATTTAAAGAGTAAACCCGATGCTTTCGTAAGGGTACTTTATTTGTTTCATGTTTTAAAGAATGTTTTCTTGATATCATCGAAATCTATCATTGGTTTCGAAAGGTATATACATAGAGTTTTGAAAAGAGGGTTTCTATGCTTTCGAAGGAGGTCATGCAGTGGTTTCGAAAGTGATGTTTTAAAGTTTCAAAACAAATAACCCATTCTCATTTTTAAAGGAAATACCATGGCATAAATAAAGATTTTGTAAATATTGTTCACATTGTTATTAACCCTGAAATGTATGTTGGGGAAGGGCAGAATAACCAAATAGGTTGACCTAGTAGTGAACATAAATTAAGGAATGTTAAAAGCTTAAAACTAATGATATTGGCAGAGGCCAATAGGTTTACAGTAAGACCATGGAAACTGTATATAACTAATGATATTGGCAGGGGCCAATAGGATTATAGTCAGCCCATGTAAACTATGACTTGATACTGGCAGGGGCTAGTAGGTTTGTAGTTAGCCCATGAAAACTATATCTGGATTAAGATATTGACTGTCAGTCAATAGATTCCTAGTTATCCCATGAAAACTAGTATAAGAGATAAGATATTGGAGTTACCAATAGGTTCTTAGTGATCTAATGAAAACTATGATATTGGACATATAGTCCATAAACATTTAACCGGTTAATAGTAATCCTAAAAACTATAATTGAGAAGGATAGTCAGAATGAATGGGGATGGGTAACCCAAATTTGATTTACTTGTTTTGCATAACATCATAAAGTTTTTGAAATACTATGTTTTAACCATTGTAGATGCAGGAGCACAATATATGGTATTTTAAATGTTTTAGGATGCTAGTGAGGGGAAAACCCATTCCGCTTAGCGGCGTGGTCTCACTAGATATCTAAATGGTTTGAGATGGTAAATTATTATTCATACTAGGCTTTATGTCTGACCCGAAGTTTTTTTTTCCCCTCAAACTCTCGGGTACTCAATTGATTTTGAGTAGGTTGAGAGTTAAGGTTTCCAGGTGTTCTTTTAGACGAATAAAGCTTTCGAGGACGTGCATGAGACAAGCTTGTTATTAGAGTTCTTTTATTTTCGCTGTGTGTTTTGTTTGTAAAGGCACATTGTTTACTTGCCTATCTATATACTCTGATCTACCAATGGGGAATCTTCATATGTCGCTCTTGGCTTATTTTGTAATAATTATATGTTATTTGAACGTGGTCTGTGAATTGGGATTATATAATCAATTTGGAATATTTTGAAATGGAATGTAGAATTTGTTTGTTGTTTAAATTTTTCCATATTTTTGTCTTTCTATGTATCAATGTATCTAATGTCGCCGTAATTGGTCGCCGAGGATTAATAACCATGGATGACTGCACCATCCATAGCCGTTAGTTTTGGGCCTCCAAATAGGGGGATGTTATAAGTTGGTATCAGAGCATGGGTTTATGAAACTTTAAAAGAAACTTAAACCTAAAAGATTTCTCCAATCATAATCCATTGAATTAGATAATAAATATTGGGTTTTGGGTTAACGTTATAGTAACGTACTTGTATTTTCTATATATAGTTATATATATAAGTACGTATTTCCCGCTCTTTTAAACCGTTATTTTGTATCTTACTAAGGCTCGTACGCAGATTTACGAGAAAGGAGATATGGAAGCAGGAAACAGAAGAGGAAATCTCGGTGGAGGAAGCACCACAACTAATGGAAACGCTCGACCCACTACCAGGAGGAATCCGAGTAGACGGGCTAATGCTAGTAATCAAAATGTTAAGGCCAATGTTAGTGCTGGAAATCCCCCAGTAGATATGAGAGCTATGTATCAGTACTTTGTTGGTTTGATGCAAAATGGAGCTACTGCTGGTGTTGCTGGAAATGCAGGAGGAGCTAATCATGTGGCTCCAGTTGGGAATAATTATGCTTTGCTGAGTAAAGATTACACCAGTTTGGGTGGGAAGCCATTCTTGGGAACGGAGAGTGCCATAGAGATTCAGAATTGGCTGTTGCATTGTGAGCGTATATTTACTGATTTGGGTCTGAATCATGAGAAAAAGAGAAGGTTGGCCTCTAGACAGTTGCAGGGGTCAGCACTACATTGGTGGAATAGTGTCACTACCGGAGTTTCGGAAGAGCAGTTAACTTGGGCTGATTTTAAAATGAGATTTGAGCAGAAGTTTGTATCTGAGTTTTCCAAATCTGAGCTGATGAGGAAGTTTATGGATTTAGTGCAAGGAGAGATGTCAATAGTCGAGTATGCTACTAAGTTTGAAGAGCTGTCTCGATATGGATATGCTGTTATAAATACCGACATCAAAAGGAATGAGAAGTTCATTCGGGGATTGAGGCCCGAGCTTGCTAGAATGACCATGACACATGTCCATGATCCTTGTAATATAGTGGTGGAGATGGCCATTCGCCATGAGGAGCTACTTGCTGATTTAGGTAAAGAGAAGTCAGTGAAAACTCAGGTTTCTCTGGGGAAGAAGAGGAAGTTCTTTAAAAAGATGGGAGCCTAGAAAAGAGATACTGCTAAGAAGTCAAAGGCTGAGGTAGTTTGCAGTAAGTG
Organism: Allium fistulosum; assembly: GCA_030737815.1. Classification (NCBI taxonomy): domain Eukaryota; kingdom Viridiplantae; phylum Streptophyta; class Magnoliopsida; order Asparagales; family Amaryllidaceae; genus Allium; species Allium fistulosum. The sequence goes on from CM060907.1 coordinate 781,290,987, forward strand.
TGACAAGATGGGTCACTTTGCTAATGATTGTCGGTCAGGAAATGGGAAGAAAGCTGCAAATAAGAAGAATGTGAAGTGCTTCAACTGTGATCAAGTTGGGCATTACAAGAATCAGTGTCCAGAGGCAGTTAGGGAGGATAGAGGAAAAGTTTTTGCTATAGGACCAGCTAGGCCTACCACAACTGATAGAAGAAAGACGGTGATGGAAGGTACGCTTTTGATTCAGAGTATTCCAATTAGAGTACTTTTTTATACCGGTGCATCACATTCATTTATATCTCAGTGTTTGGTTGATAGATTATGTTTAGAACCCACCTACCATGTTACTTCCTTAAGGGTTGCGAATCCAATAGGAGGGTATGCAACTATAGGGTTAATATGTGACCAGTTAAAACTTGATTTGTTGGGTCATAACTTTGCATGTAGTTTGTATGGTATTGATTTCGTAGATTTCGGGATCATTTTGGGTATGGATTGGTTGAGTTGGTATGAGGCTAGAATATTTTGCTGGATAGGGAAATATCATTGAGACACCTTGATAGTCATAACCAAGTGATATTCTTAGTAGAGAATACTGACCGGAGTGTTAGTGCTATACTCAATGCTATGGAGGTAGGAAATGAGATAAGTCAGGTTCGGGTAGCAAGAGAGTTTGAAGATGTCTTTGAGCCAGTCACTGGACTACCCTTGAAAAGAGCAGTTGAGTTAAGAATAGATCTTGTGCCAGGAGCTGAACCTATAAGTAGACTACCTAGCAGGATGTCACCAACTAAGATGAAGGAATTGAAGGTGCAGCTAGTGGATCTAGAAGGAAGGAGTTTTATTAGACCAAGTAGTTTGCCTTGGAGAGCGGCCGCGGTGTTCGTAAAAAAACCAGATGGGTTGTTAAGGATGTGCATTGGCTGCCGCAAGTTAAATGAAAGGACAATTAAGAATAAGTATCCTTTGCCACGAATAGATGATCGGTTTAATCAGTTGAGTGGAGCCAGAGTGTTCTCCCAGTTGGACTTGGCGATGAGTTTCCATCAGTTAAGAGTGGTGGAGGACAGTATTCCTTTGACAGCATTTCGAACTAAGTATGGTTCATATGAGTGGTTGGTGATGCCATTTGGATTAAGGAATGCACCTGCTTTCTTTGTGGATTTGATGAACCGAGTTTTCTGAGAGTATTTGGATAGGTTTGTGTTGGTGTTTACAGATGACATTCTAGTCTACTCTAGGGACGAGATAGCATGAAGTTCATCTTAGAGTTGTACTTGAGACGCCGAGACAGATTCAGCTAAAGGCGACGTTTACCAAATTTCATTTATGGAAGAAAGAGGTAAAATTTCTTGGTCACATGGTTTCAGAGAAAGGATTGTCAGTCAATCCAGATAAGATCAAAGCCGTGAATAATTGAAAAAGACCAGAGACGGTGACTGAGATCGGGAGTTTTCTTGGACTTGCTGGCTACTACTGGAGATTCATTAAAGATTTCTCGCAGATAGCGGCACCCTTAACTAAGCTAACTAGGAAGGAAGTGAGATTTGTTTGGTCCGATAAATGTGAGGAGGCATTCCTTAAGTTAAAGCATTTATTGACCAATGCACCCGTGTTAGTAGTTCCAGACGGAAATCAAGGATTGGTGGTGTATATGATGCATGTGGAACTGGATTAGGAGCGGTGTTGATGCAGAATGGTAAAGTCATTGCCTATGCATCTAGGCAGCTTAGACCGCACAAAGTTAGATATCCTACTCATGATTTGGAGTTGGCAGCTGTGATCTTTGCATTGAAGATTTAGAGACATTATCTTTTAGGGGAGAGATTTGAGTTGTATACCGATCACAAGTCTTTACGGTATTTATTCTCTCAGAAGGAGTTGAATATGAGGCAGTAGAGGAAGTTAGGGTTTTTGGCTGCATATGATTTTGGTATAGAATATACACCAAGAAAAGGTAATAAAATGGCCGATGCTCTTAGCAGGAAACATCAGAATATGGTGTTAGCTATGTTGGTAGAGTGGAAGGACTTAGAAGCCATAGTTGGCTGCGATGTGCAATTAATATCGATACTGGTTCCAGTCAGAATACCGCCAGGTTGTCTTGTTTAGAAGTTTGACCAGTATTGATTAAGAAAATTGCTTCTAAGTAGAAGGAGGATCCAATATTATCCAAAAGGATCAGAAGACTGATGGTTGGAACAAAGATCGATGATTTAAAGGATTTTAACCTTGATAGAAAGAATGGCTAAGAAAGAAGGGACGCTTGTGTGTTCCGAATGTGGAGGACTTGAGGAAAGAATTTGTTGAAGAATGTCATCGATCCAAGTTTACGATTCATCCTGGAGGGACCAAGATGTATCAAGATATGAAAAGGAGATTCTATTGGGAAGGCATGAATAGGAATGTTGGCATGTGGGTTAGGCAGTGTGCAAACTATCAACAAGTGAAAGCTGAACATCAGAAGGGTTGCTTCAGCCTTTAGAGATTCCAGTTTGGAAATGAGATTCGATATCTATTGATTTATTGACGGGTTGCCAAGAACAGATAGGGGTAATGAAAGTATATGGGTTATAGTGGACAGATTGACCAAGAGTGCCCATTTCATTCCGGTTAAGTCAACCAGAACGGCACCCGTTTTAGTTAAGGTGTTCCTGAAGAACATAGTTGAACTGCATGGAGTTCCTAGTAGAATAGTCAGTGACAGAGATGCTTTGTTCACTAGTGAATTCTGGAAGAATCTACAGGAACTGATGGGTACCAAGCTTAATATGAGTACTGCATATCACCCTCAAACAGATGGGCAGACAGAGAGAGTCAACAAAGTACTCAAGGATCTACTAGGAGCTTGTGTATTAGACTTTGGTGGATCTTGGGAGGGTTACCTACATTTGGTTGAGTTTTCCTATAATAATTGTTATCAGACAAGTATAGGAATGGCGTCGTTTTAAGATTTGTATGGAAGACCATGCAAATCACCAGCGTGTTGGTTGGAGACTGGAGACATATTAGTCTTAGGTCCAGATTTGGTAAGGGAGGCATCAGAAAAGATTGAGTTAATCCAAGGAAAGATGAAGGAAGCTCAGTCCAAACAGAAGAGTTCCGCAGATAAGAGGCGTAAGGAACTAGAATTCTCAGTTGGAGATAAGGTTTTCATTAAGGTATCACTTATGAAGGGTGTGATACGATTTTAAAAGTCAGGGAAGTTAGCCCCAAGATATGTAGGTCCATTCCAGATTATAGTGAGGATTGGAAAGCTCGCATACAAAATAGAGTTGTCGAGCATTTGGCAGGTGTCCATAATGTATTTCATGTGTCTCATCTTCGCAAGTATGTGCATGATCCATAGACTACTTTTCCTCCGACAGAGTTGGATGACTTTGTGGTAGAGCCTAATTTGACTATTGTTAGACAACTAGTTCGGGTTGTAGCAAGAGATGAGAAAAGATTAAGGAACAAGACAGTCAGGTTGGTGAAAGTTCATTGGAGTAACAACAAGAAGGACTGTACTTGGAAGACAAAGGATGTGATTAGAGATAATTATCCTGATTTGCTTTGAGGGTATGTCTATATTAGATTTATATAGATAGTTGCTAGTTAGATAGCCTAATATGATTGTTAGGAGTTGTTACAGAAGATTGCTATGTTTAGTATTTGGTCCTTACTGAATTTCGAGGACTGAATTCTTTAGGGAGGAGCCGGTAACATTCCTAAATAGAATAACGTAGAGTGATAAAGAGATTGAGGTTGGCTAATTAATATTAGTGGACGTGCTTATTTAAAATAAATGAGCTTAAAATGGTTAAGTGTTAGCTAATTAACATAAGGGCATGAGAGTAAATAGCCACCCATATTTCCCACCCTTAAACTATTATCCCCTTAGCCATACACATTCATTTTACTATAAGCAAAATTATAAACATAAGAAGAAAAGGAGCCGGCTATTAGGAGGAAGCTAAGAAGAGAAATTTCAAGTAAAGCTTAGGATTCAAGCTAGAAGAAATCAGTCTCAATCAATCTCCAATTTCCTTATCCAAACTAAGGTGAATAATAACCGCTACATCTCTATTTTTGGTTTTATAATCATATGTTTTCGGATTTAAGGAAAAATTCGTTTTTAGGAGATATTGGATGATGATATGCATGATTTATGATTTTATAGTTTAAACAAGATTGTTTAAAAAGAAATATGCACGGTTTTATGGAAAAATCGAGATTAAATGATTTTTAAATTCCAAGGAAAAATTATATGTTATGAGAAACATGATTTTGAAGTTGGGTTTCAATTTTTATAATTTTCCAAGCCGTGGAGAATTAGTTATGAATTTTCAAAGGAAAATATGGTTATTTGGGTTTATAAATTTATTTCGAAAATTATATTAAAAATTTGGGTCTGCAATTTTGATATGTTAGGCAACATGATTAAAGTGAATTTCTGGAATTTTTGGGGATTTTTACTAAGTGATTTAGTATTGAAATTAAATTATTGTGAAAGGAGGACCTAGATAATTTAATTGTTTTGTTAATGGGAAGAGCTTATTTGTTAAATGTTATTTAGTTTTTAGATCTGAGAAAATGCGGCAAATTTAAATAAAATAATTTGAAAGTTTAATGTAACCAATTAGTTGTCTACAAGTGGGCAAGTTAGTTACAAAAAGTTTGCTTTATTTTGTATAAACAGCCTTTTGCTTAGAAAAGCAGGTTCCGCCTCCTTTGGAAGGAGCTTTTGACCCAGAGCTTCCGCCTTCGACCTAGTTGAAACCCTCTACCACGAAACCAATACACATGGTATCACTTAGTTGGTACGCGGTGGATTGGAGAAAGGCAGAGGGTAAGGTGTCGAAACATAGCTTCTGAAGGTGTCGATGCCTTTGTTTTTAAAAGAAAAGCACTTGCCTGTTTACTGAAGGGTTTCGAAGCAGTCGAAATCAATGGTTGTGAAAGGGTATATCAAAAGAAGCTTTCGAAGGAGAGCTGCCGCCTTTTTAAAGTAGCAGCTTTCGAAGGAGTTGCTTAGTTTTAATTGAAGCTTTCGAAAGGGGTAGTTTCGACCAAGTCGAAACCCTTTTGTGATTGGATGTCTTTCGATGGTATTGAAGACATCCATGTTGTCGGAAGGTACTGTTTGTTTTATAAATATAGGGCACTTCCTACTGCTTTCGAAAGGGGTTAGGGGTTTCGAAGGCAATGGTTTTGAAAGGGGTTTCGAAGCCAACCTTCAATTGTTTTAGCCAGATGTTTTAATGCTTTCGAAAGGATGGTTTCGACACCATCAAGTTTCCCCGATACTTTTATGAAATAAAGAATGGTTTTGAAAGAGATGCTTTCGCTTATGTTCACTTTGACCCAAAATGATGTTTTAAAAATAAACCCAATGATTTCGAAAGAAGGACTTTCAATGGTTTCGGAAGGTATACTTCCAATGGTTTCGAAAGGGGTATTTTCACTTGGTTTCGAAGATATGCTTCTAAAGTTAAAGGTTAATGCTTTAATAAAATCGAAAGGTTTCGAAAGAGAAGTTTTAAAGTATTCGAAAGGTAGGAGCCAATTAAACCGGGGATGGGAAATCCAAAATGTTTATATATATGGATATCATCTTAATATTTTGAAATGCTATGTTATAACCATTGTGGATGCAGGAGCACAGTATATGGTTTTGAAAAGGTTTTAGGATACTACTAAGGGGAAACCCGCTCCGCTAAGCGGCGTGGTATCACCAGATATCTAAATGGTTGAGATGTTAGATTATTATTCGTGCCAGGCTTTATGTCTGACTCGAAGTTTTTTTTCCCCTTAACCTCTCGGGTACTCAATTGATTTTGAGTAGTTTGAGGTTTAGGGTTTCTAGGTTCTCTTCTTAGACGAATAAAGCTTCCGGTGGCATGCAGAAGGCAGCTAGTTATTTGGAGTTATCTTTTTCCGCTGTGTATTTTGGATATAATGGTAGACTTATTAGTCTTATTATATACTCTGATCAACCAAGGGGACGTCTTCATATGTCGCTCTTGGCGTATGTGTAATAATTATGTTTTTTTTGAACGTGATTAACTTTTATGGGATTATGTAATGAACATGAAATGTTTTGAATGGAATGTAGAAATGTGTTTTTAATTTGTTAATTTTTTTCCATAGTCTTGTGATCTGTGTATTAATGTATCTAACACCGCCGTATTTGGTCGCCGAGGATTAATAACTATAGATGACTGCAGCATCCATAACCATTAGTTTTGGGCCTCCAAGTAGGGGGATGTTACATATAGCCTTTCATCATTAGAACGTAATCGTCCACTTTATGTCCCTTGGTCATTTTGGTGTTAAACAGTTTCTTCGAAATTTCGTACCTTGTGGAACGGGATTGTTCACCAAAAAAATCTTTGAGACTATCAAAACTCTTATGGACAAACATGTTCTCATATTGCATCTGCAACGGTTTGTCTAATGTAGACAACACGAAAACTTGGATGATCTCTAGGTTTGACATCCATTTTTCATAAGCAATTTGTAGCTCAGGGTCCGCATCATCGGTGGGTTGTTCTTTAGGTTCACATGTAATAACAGTCTAAAGGTGCTCTTATGTTAATGCTATCTGAATTGCTCTTAGCCAGTATGTATAGTTAGGTGCAGTAAGCTTGTCGCTTTCAGAAAGCAGTTTTGATGTTGACATTTTCTACAAATTTAAGTGGTAGATTAGACGTTCTTACAATATCCGTAAGGTTGCGCCTTATGCGGTAGTAATATAAATATTGAATATACACACAATGATATTTATGTAAGGAATTTTTGATATTTACTGATAAACTTTTTAACTAATTATACGATATAAACGCAATGATAATTATACATCGATATAAATTAATTAGGAAACGATAGTTATGTATTTGATCAAACTTTATGTTTAGGAAAAAAAAGTAGAGCATTATAAAGGGTCAAAAAGTTGGGGCCTATTTGGTTTATTTTATGTTTTGGGTTTTCAGCATTAATTGCAAATTATGATAAGAGTGGAGGTATGACGGAGGGGATGTAGGAAGATGGATGGGATGACAGAGAGGATGAAGGGACGACAAAAAAATAAATTGCTTCTCGTATTTCCGTTACTTCCCAAAACACGAAAAATAAAAATAATTTTTTTCTATATTTTGTATGTTAACTTCATTTTCTAAATTGGCCGTTTTTCACAATATACATGCGTCATGTGCATTTTTGTATGGACAAAAACCCAAAACTAAAAAAGATAAACCAACCATAGCCTTAAATTCTACATAGGGATGAATTGGATCATAAGACTTATTCCATTGGAGATGCGAAGGAGACAAGTTTGGAGGATATCGAGTGTTATTAAAAGTTCTGTTATATTCTTTCCACCGTGAGATATACTATACTTAGATTTGTGTGGATGGTTCTATTATTACTAACTTACCCTTAGTTTTTTCTTTCCACGGCATTTGTGTGATGTGCTATTTTTGCAACGTGTTGAACGTTATGAATAGTGGGTCCTTGCAACTTATATAAGATAAATAATTCATTTTATTCTTTAAACAATCATCCCGTTCTAGACCATTTTAGTTTTATTTTTCTTCGTAAATTTTAAGTTCCAATATCATTGCATTTCCTTAGGAATGGATTCGAGGTCCTTTAGAAAATGTTATAGAGCTTATTGTGAACTTCAACTTGATATGATACATATCCAAATCGTAGATGAAAAGTTTTTTAGGAACCGACTTCGTCAATGGCCTGCGTTCCAATAAATATTAAAATTTTGGTTAGAGTGGATGTTAGTTGGATGAGGGAAGTTTGTTTGGTTTGAAATTTCAAGAGAATTGCAATGGAGGCAAAATTTGTCGAAGTTTTGATCTTTGGTGGTCAAAAAATGCTATTATCTGACAATGGGAGGTAAACCTTAGGGATGGTCAAAATATAGTCAAGGTTGAGATGAGGCCATGGTGTGATTTTGATGGGGAGAATGGCGGTGAAGATTCTATTGTGGAGTGTAGTGGCCAAAATTAGCATATCAAACGACGTTTGTCAGAGTAAAGAGTTTAACAATGATCATGGGTGAGTGAGCTAAAGGTCTAAACGAATGTAGATTTGTAATTTTGATTATTAAACATGATTTGTTGATATTTATAATAACATGGACAAAAAATCTTTCAAAAGTTCATATGCATTTTTTTTATTTACTCTACATTTCAGTAATGGAGAGGTATATGAACCTTCAATGGTATAATCAAAGCCTATAGTGTTATTTTGAATATACTTAACAATCATTTCAGAGAAATTAGTAAAAAATTTACTTATGTCTAAGTCAACTATGTCAAAAGCTAAAGATTACTTGGATTAAGTAACATTCTTATGAGCGGAAAACATCCATTTACTTGCATGACTTTGCGCCTTATGTTAAGTTCGCATTAGTTTTGATATATTTTTACACAATAAGTGTCATAATTTCCAATTTTAAAGTTATGAGAGATATAATTAAAACTAAAGGAGCTTTAATTCCAAAATAAAACCGTATAAATAGTGTATATATAAGTAAAAGCTATAAGAGTCGTAATTAAATTAAAGGAGTTTCAGTTTTAACAGTATTAATCGAGACTAATGGGGTTTGATGTCAAAATCTCTAGATATACAATCTAAAGACACAGCTCTGTCCTACAGGGGATAGACCATTATCCTACACTATTTGGATGAGGCATACATACAAACATATGCACACCTATACAAATATACGTATTCATACATATATGTATACATATACTATAACATCCCCCACTTAGAGACCCGAAAATAAATACCGATAATGTTGCAGTGGCTACCAGAATTATTTTCATAGACAAAAGCGAGTTCGGTAAGTGTGTGTACGTATATATAAAGCAGTCTAGGTAAATAGAGCAACTACATATTTTGATTATATATAACATTCTTAAGAGTCTTTATAATTTTAATACATCCCAAACACATGCCACATAGGGGTAAAATTCAGTACATCATAAAAAGAACAGGTAACAACCACCCTGAAATGGGCCTAAATTCCGATCAAGCAAAAGCCTATTGAAACTTAGAACCATCTCAAATTTGGTTGTTGGTTGGTAAAAAGAATAATACAGAGCTAATTATCTACATATTCAGAATCTAATAGCAGAAGGATAAAATATAATAATAATACCCATTTTATTCAAATTTCAAAATGTCATTCAAAACCATAACAAAATATCCATAACAACAAAGCCCAACAATAATCGTCATACATCCACGATACAATATACAAAAATTACAGCATTGTTTTTATTTCATGGGTATATCAAGAACTATAGAAAATAACAAGTAAATAAATAGACTATTTCCACAAGTCTCATCATCATCTCTGCCTTCAGCTTGCCTTTCCAACCTGTATTATAATGAGGAGGGAGTAAGAACAACATATGTCTGGTAAATAAAAATTTCGAGCCTTATTACATTAGTACTTGGACAGTATAATTCAAATGAGAATATGTCTTACGTTTTCTACCAACATCATAAGTCTTTTCAAATATAAGCCCAAAGACTTTTCTCAATTTAAATAAAAGACTTTCCAAATATAAGCTCATAACCAATTTGCTATCAACCCAATAACCCATATCTATCGGTCATAAGATCCTATCAATGTACGAGATAGTACTCAAGTCACTTAATATCTTTTAATGGAAATTAGGCAGACTCCAACCATTTGATACCTTATTTAAGGAAGGTCCACGCCATTTACTACATATAATCCCAAGGCGGACTCCTCACTAGTAACCATCTAGCTGACATTGCATGGAACCTCTTCAGCCACTTAATACTTCCTATTAAAGTGAGCACTTTTTGGAGATATCCTCCATCATGTCTAACCCGTAATTCTGACCATTTACTACTTCCTACATAGAGAGAAGAGGTGGGCCCTCATGCAACCACTGATTACCTTCAATCTCTGAAGCATGTCCTTCGTATTACGATTAGTACCCCACGTTGACGTCTCAGATTAGCCCAATTATTCATAGTGACTAGTAGTCAGATAAGCTGGACAGATTTACCCTATAGAATTTGGAACTAATCTCGTGTCATCTATTGACTTATTATAGGCGAGGTCTCACATTAGGCCGAAAGTCACAATGCTTATAGCCGTATTAGCTGGGAAGACTTCCGCGTGTTTTTGACTGACCTCGTATCCCTATAACTTAGCCATAATCTATATCACTCTATATATATATTATCACACATCTCACAGTTTCCAAAATCAAGGCCTTATAAGAGATCTTTCTTATATCGCCTTTAACATTAATTACCTTCCTAAGGGGGATTTAATAAAATTAATAAGCTATTTAACTACGCAACTATACGTTATAATCAAATGTTAATTACGCATATATATATATATATATATATATATATATATATATATATATATATAAACACGCGCGTGCGCTTGTGCCTAGTTATTTCAAAGCGTGCAGAATATACGCTCTAAACTAGATTTTAAACGTCAACTCCTTAAACAATTATACAAGTCTCATTTCATATTACCAATACCCAAAATTCTGTTAGAACCTCATATTTTGACAGCGGCAACTATACAAGAAAGTATTGCATATATTATCGACATTTCCAAGAATTAAGCTATTTAAAGAGATCTACATGACGAAAACAAGATGATGATGACACAAAATTATAATATCAGCATAGAGTCATTAGTCTAGAGTATATACATGTTAAAGTCTCTTCTAATTGGTATACACACACATATACACTCGAATATTTTCACACTCTTGAAAACAAAAGGAGCACTAAATCAGTCGACTGAAATAATAGAGTGCACTTATTTTTCACACAGTATTTAGTAGACTAAATTTACCAATTTGGTCGACTGAATCTGATATTTTATTTAACCGATTTCCTTGTGGGATAAAAATCCCTGTAATTCAGTCGACTAACCTATCCATTTAAGTCGACCGAATGTCATAACAGCTATTTTTTTAAATTAAATTCTGAAGGTTATTCTTCTCCATGAATAGAAATTCCCATCATCAATGGCTGCAGCACTCCCATAGGTTGTAACTTTTCAAAAATGATTGCTTTTATCTACTATCTATAAATAGCAAACACTTTCTTGAATTCATTAACAATTCCATTCTCTCTAATTTCTATATCTTGTCTTGAATTCTATAAGCATTCAAAAAACTTACATTGCTTTCAATTTGATCACTTGCACGTTCAAGTATATTTCTCTTGTGATCAAATCACTTTCAATTCACCACGAATACACTTCATACCAATAATAAGAAGATTGTAGGAAGGTTATACTTATCGACTCATTCATGTTATACTGGAGCACACGAAGTCACATACTTGTTTACTACTTCTGTAGTTGAAGTCTGGTTCCGCTATTCAGGAAAAAGTGTTGAAGTCTCGTTCGGTTGCTCGGGCAAGTGTATTGAAATCATGTTCTACTACTCAGGTACCTATTCCTTTGGGTAAAGTAATGGTTTTGTTAAAATCCAGAAGGAGTCCGGGCTGGATGTAGAACATGAAGTTCAAACCAGTATAAAAATATCCAATGCGATCGTATTTACTTTCTTTATTTCCGCTGCTATTATATACAAGTTTTAATTTAGTTGAATTATTCATATTACTTGATCCATAGCGACTTTCAAATTCCAATTTTCATATCAAAAGTTTGAATTGTATCCAATTAAAATTTAAACCCAACTTATTACATCAAAATAATGGAACATATTGATACTAGAGACTTACAATTCTAATTTTTACGCTCTATTCAATTCTTTTTTCACATAAAAATATGAAAGTTACCGTGCTATAGGATCGTGTAATATGGATGTATCTATAAACTACTTGTGCCGAATATAAAATAAGTAAGTAAATAAATAAAGTAGTAATGTAAATGACACCAGAGATTTTTATACTGGTTCGAACTTCCCGTTCTACGTCCAGTCTCAAACTCCTTCTGGAATTAAACTAGCGACCCTCACTTAATCCGAAGGAATAGGTTTACACCACTCGAGCAACCGAATAGGACTTCTACCGCCTAAGCAACCGAATATGACTTCTACCGCCTGAGCAACCAAACAGAACTTCTTTACAAATAAACAGAAGTATCTGACTGTAATATGCTCTTTAAATAGAACTGATAAATCAATAAAGTAAAATCTTCCTATAATCTTCTCCTTTATGATATATAGTGTAATGTGCTTGAAGAAGGTGGACGATAGAGTGATCAACGATCAGAGATTGTATGTATTTTGAGTGCAAATGGTAAATAGAGAATAATAGTTAAGAAATCAAGAAAACTAATAATCAGTTGTAGTCAAACGTTTGTTGGATTCTAGACTCTATTTACAGAGTTTAAGAGTTGCAATCTTTGATGAAAAGGAGCGATAAAAAACAACGGATGCAACCCTTAGATTAGAAGATGTTTTTCTTTGCGAAGAGAAGCATCCCTTCAGGAAAATAGCCGTTATAGATAACCAGCCATTTGAATTTTTCAATTCAACCATCTGAATCGATTTAAATTCGATGCAACAAGTAAATAGGCTAATTTAGGTCTAATTCAGCCACCTGAATGTCTCCATTCAGCCGGCTGAAACTGCATAAAAATTTACAATTTGTTTTAGCAGTCAGCTGTCTGAATGGGGACATTCAACCGGCTGTTTTAATCCTGCTATGTGCATTAGCATGGTTTTGTGCATGTGTCGGTGTATATATCATATCAAAGAGATTTTAACATAATTCTACTATAATATACATACTCTAAATAGATATATAACAACTTCATAGCTTTGTGAATTCAAATCTTCAATAAATCTCCTGCATAAATGGTTAGTACATAAGGATACAAGAATATTGACTTATATAGTTGTCATAATCAAAACACTAAAATTTGAGGTTCTAACATTTTCCCCCTTTTTGATGATGAAAACTACATAAGTGTATATACTATAAATAATTTACATAGTACTTGTCTGAATACTCCCCCTGTCTATATGCACAATTTTTAACAAATTTCTCCCCCTTTGTCATCGACAAAAAGTAGAGATACGTAAAAAAATAGAGATACCAGCACATAGATAACCAAAACATAATTAAATAAAGCATGGAATAGTTCAAGTGGTTGTAAAGTAGAAATATTTTCCTTTGACTTAAAAGATGTTTTTGATAATTTTCCTAACTGACAAGCATCACAAATATTGTTTACTTTAAAATTCATCTTTGTTAAACCTTTTACTAATTCATTTTTAGATAATTTGTTTATAGCTTTGAAATTGATATGACAAAATCTTTTATGCCATAACCAAGGATCATTTTCTTTGGCTATTAAACACATGTTAGTATTGTGATTTATATTCATATTCATATTCTATACGTATATATTTTTATCTCTAAAACCTTCAAAAATAAGATTTTTATTTTGATCAAAAATGCTACACTTATTTTCAAAAAAAGATATATTGAATCCTTTGTCACACAGTTGGCTGATGCTAAGTAAATTGTGTTTTAAATTTTTAACTAACAGAACATTTGTGATAAGAGGTAAATTAGATATATCGTCATTGCTCACATCGCCTTTGCCGATGATGTATCCTTTGGAATTGTCTCCAAAAGTGACAGAGCCTCCATCTGATTAGGTAATGTTTGTTAACATTTCTTTGTTCCCTGTCATGTATTTTGAGCAACCACTGTCTAATATCCATTTTCTTCTCTTTTTAAGTGGTACCTGCAAAATATAGAATTAACGTTGGTACCCACCTTTTCGTAAGGTTCCTAAAAAATTAGGTCTTTGGAAACCAAACCAAGAGGGTTTAGAATTCCTTTTGAAAACAAAATCTTTATTTTTATGAACAGTTTATAGAAAAGATTTTATATATTTATTTCTAATTAAAGAATTATTGGTTTTAGGAACTCATATCTTAATTGTTTTAGAATATTTTGAGGTTATTGAAACCGATTTGGCAATATTATCATTTTTCTTTTTAAAATTACTATATAAAGAATTCCTTTTCTTAGGAATACTTTTTAATTCTTGCTTATATCCTAGTCCCCATTTATTTGAAACTGTTTGAGAATTTTTTATATTTTTAGAAAGATTCTCTCTTCCTTTGTTAAAATTAGAGACATTCTTAGTAATATCATTTAATTTTTTTTAAGACTAGAAATGTCTAATTCCAATATTTTAATATTAGCTTTAAGATCATGATTTTCAACTAAAAGAACATCGTTCTTTTCTTTTTGAGTTTCTATTTCCTAACTTAACATAGAGAGTTAAGATGCTATATTAGAACAAGAGTCTTGAGTAGTTTCAAATTCTTCTTTTAAAATTTGTTTCTCATCTCTTAACATGTCTACCTTAATTTTAGTCCTATTTAATTTTTCGAGTTTCTTTATACTTTCTTTTGATGTTTCTTAGATTGTCAAGTATTTCAGAGTTTATTTCCATTAAATCATCAAAAGTTAGATCACTCACCTCTTCATTTCTGGCCATAAAATAGACATTAACTTGTTCAGAATCGATGTCTGAGTCACTGTCTGTAACAGAGAAAGTTTTCCTTTTGAATTTGTCTTTCTTGTGCTTAAATTTGTCTCTCTTTCGATCAGGACCGTCTTTCTTGATGTGACCTTTCTTTTGACACTCATAACATTCTAGAACAGAAGACGATGGCTTGTTGTTGTTATTATTACTGCTGAAGTTGTTTTTGTTGTTCCTGAATTTGTTGCTCTTTCTGAACTTCAAAAACTTTTTGAAATTCTTAGCAATGAACGCCATATCTTCTATATCTGATTCATCTTGCTTGGAATGCTATGTTCTTCTTGTCTTGCGCCTGTACTCATTTATCCTGGAGATTAACTTCATAAGATGTTAGATTTCCCATTAACTCCTCTAGTTTGATGATTGAATTGTCATTAGCTTCTTCGATTGCTAAGACGTTTCGTTCCCACTCATCCATTAAGGAGTTGAGGATTTTCGAAACAATATCAAAGTCAGTATATTTTTCTCCTAATCCTAAGAGAGAGTGATATATGTCTTGAAATCAAGCTCATTTATTGTTTCATCTTGCTTCATTTTGAAATTCTGTAACTGATTCTTGGCACTCTGCTTTACTTTGTTAGTACCTTCACATGTAATTTTAAGTGTACGCCAAATTTCATAAGCTGTTTTACACATGCTCACTCTATTAAATTCATTTTTGTCTAATGCACAATATAACATATTCATGGCTTTAGCATTTGCAGTAGCAACTAGTTTTTCTATGTTAGACCATTGTGAATATTCACTAGTAGGTATGTGATATTTAGCTTGAGTAATATTCCAAGTTTCATAACTATTGGCTTGTGTATAAATTCTCATCCTAGTAACCCAATAGTTATAGTTTAATCCATTAAATAGTGGTGGTCGTGCAGTAGATTGGCCTTCAAAGAAACTTGTTCTAGTGTTGTTTTCCATATTACCAAAATATCAGATAACTGAGTTACGGTTAAAAGATGACCTTGCTCTGATACTAAATGAAAGTTACTATGCTATAGGATCATATAATATGGATGTATTTATAAACTACTCATGCGGAATATAAAATAAGTAAGTAAATAAATAAAGTAGTAAAGTAAATGACACCAGAGATTTTTATACTGGTTCGAACTTCCCGTTCTACGTCCAGTCCCAGACTCCTTCTGGAAATAAACTAGCGACCATCACTTAACCCGGAGGAATAAGTTTACACCACCCGAGCAACCGAACAGGACTTCTACCGCCTAAGCAACCGAATAGGACTTCTACCGCATGAGCAACTGAACATGACTTCTTTACAAATAAAAAAAAGTATCTAACTGTAATATGCTCTTTTAATTGCACTTATAAGTCAATAAAGTACAATCTTCCTATAATATTCTCCTTTACGATATAAAGTGTAATGTGCTTAAAGAATGTGGAAGATAGAGTGATCAACGATCAGAGATTGTATGTATTTTGAGTGCAAATGGTAAATAGAGAATTAGAGTTAAGAAATCAAGAAAACTAATAATTAGTTGCAGTCAAATGTTTATTGGATTCTAGACTCTATTTATAGAGTTTTAAGAGTTGCAATCTTTGATGAAAAGGAGCGATGAAAAGGAACGGATGCAACCCTTAAATTAGAAGATGTTTCTCTTTGTTGAAGAGAAGCATCCCTTCAGGAAAATAATCGTTATCGATAACCAACTGTCTGAATTTTTCAATTCGGCCATCTGAATCGATTTAAATTCGATGCAGTAAGTAAATAGGCCAATTTAGGTCTAATTCAGCCGTCTGAATGTCTCCATTTAACCGGCTTAAACTGCATAAAAATTTACGATTTGTTTCAGCAGTCAGCCGTTTGAATGGGGACGTTCAACCGGCTGTTTTAAGCCTGTTGTGTGCATTAGCATGGTTTTGTGCATGTGTCGGTGTATATTATATCAGAGAGATTTTAACATAATTCTACTATAATATACAGATTATAAATAGATATATAACAACTTCATAGCTTTGTGAATCCAAATCTTCAATAAATCTCCTACATAAATGGTTAGTACAAAAGAATACAAGAATATCGACTTATATAGTTGTCACAATCAAAACACTGAAAATTGAGGTTCTAACAAAATAAACAAAGGAATTTCTATCTAATTCTTAGGAATAAGTAGCGTGAACTACGAATTAAATTCATACCTTACACATTATTCTTTAATCAAAATCCTTTAACCAAATTCAAAGAAAAAAATAAGGAGTGGAATAAAAGGTAAAATTATCAAAACTGCAAATTTACACTACTTTCGTTATTTTGACATAAACAATTGAGATTCCAACATAGAATTGACATTTTGCATTGAAGGAGTTTTGGGGGTATATAACATGATGTTTCTGCAAACCAAAACTCCCAAAGGCATATTCAAGCCCAAACTATACTAATCAACTACTAAAACAGTAAGGCTAAGATTTTCACTTACGGTACCCCTTAGCTTTGCCTCCTTTGGATTTGACACGCCTTTGACAATCTTTATCGGATATCTTCTTTTTGATATATATATATACAGCAAGGGATTTGTGCATATAGATTAGATTCATAAATTGAGGGATTGGAGGAGAGAAGACTGAGAAAATTGTCAATAAACAAAAATAGATGTATAGATTTCTAACCTGAAATCCTAATGGAGTTTTCTGAATCTATGAAGAGACGAACTGACAGAGCTTCGTTAATGTCTCCAAAATATTTTGTGAAAAAAAGTGCAAGGTCTAGGGTCATTTTTATAGTGGGTGGAACGCACCGAAACCATTGGATGAAGGTCGGTTGGAAATTATTAAATTTTAAATGCTCAAATTCATAAACTCTAGTTTCCACTTGAAAGGGAGAGGTCGACCACCCCTCTACCATCAGTCGACCACTAGCAGGTGGTCGACTGGTCGAGGTAATGGGTCGACTTCTTCCTTTATTTCGGGAGTGTTAATTTTGTGTCGTTGTTTTATTTATTATGTTCCTTAATTAATATTTAACGTTAACTTAACGTTAATTTTAACGTTAACATTAATTTTAACATTTATTTACCTCCTAAATCTAATTACTGTTAACTTTTGAATTTCAAATTTTAAACTTAATTATTCATTTGAATTTGAATTCTATTATTTTAAATTTGAAAACTTGAAACGTCCGTAACTTTTTCGTTTGAGCTCCGTTTTCAACGTATTATATATAAAAACTGATCAGAATTTCACCACGAAAGCAATGACATAACTTTTGTAATCAAATCCCAACTTTTGCAAAATTTCCATTGTTATCCCTATATTATTTAATTTAATTTATCTAATTTATTTATGGTTGATTTTATGGGGTGTTACATTCTTCCCTTCTTAAAAAGGATTTTGTTTTTGAAATATTTTCCAATGGACGAACAGTGTAACGTGCACTAAACATCCATGTTATACAACCAAGTTGTCTACACATTCATCTATTCAATCAAAAGCGCAATGTGATTAGGTATTGTAGACATACTATAAGTGAGCTCAATCATAGCGTAAGTGTGTGACTGTGATATATAGGTATATATGTAAACCATCCTATACATGCATAAAATTTCTACTTGAGTGCAAAATGATGGTGAAAAGTGTAGCAACCATCTCCTACCATCCAATCTAGCAACCACGATACAACCAAAATCTAATTTCAGAGAAAAAACGTTACCAGTGAAAAGCTCGGGATGAGAGTTCCTCATCTTTTCTTTGGTCTTTCATGTGCTTTCCACTGGGTTTTCTCCCATTGTACTCGAATCATTTAATTTCTTTGTTGCAGAGCTTCCTAGTTCCATGCTCCACAATGCTTGTGGTGACATAGGATGTTATTGGCTCCGTCTCGGTATCCCCAGTTGATTAGGCTCTACCACAACAGCCGTGTCATGAAGGCATTTCCTCTAGTATGAAATAGGGAAAACATTTTGGACTCATGCTAATCTATCAAGTATCTCCATGCGGTAAGCCACTCTTTCTATTCTTTTAACAACTCAAAAAGGCCCCAACGAATCTTGATGCCAACTTTCCAGATTTTTTGGATCTCATGACTTCCTAAGAGGGGAGACTTTGATAAACACCATGTCTACAACCTCAAACTACAATTATTTCCTTCTCTTATCTATGTAGGATTTCTAACGATCTTGCGCTGCCTTCATTCGCTGCTTAATCAACTCTACCTTCTTCGAAGTTTCATGAATCAAATCTGATCTGAGTAAAATTCTAACGATGGTTTTCCACTAACAATTTGGCGATTTGCATGGCCTCCTATAAAGTGCTTCAAAGGTTTCATACCAATCGTCGATTGATAATATTATTATAAGCGAATTTCATTAAAGGTAGGTGCTGCTTCAATGTCCTCTGAAGTTAATGATGCATACTCTCAACAAGTCCTCAAAGATCATATTTACTCTTTTCGTTTGTCCATCTGTTTGCGGGTGGTAAGCGATACTAAGACACAACAATGTTCCTAAAGTTGTCTGCAAACTCCTTCAAATCTCGCTAGTAAATAAGAGGTCACTATCACTAACGATCCTAACTAGAATTCCATAGGGTCGGACCACTTTCTTAAGATAAATCTATGTTAAAGATGTTGCGGTCCTATTGCTCCTAACAGAAATAAAATGGGCGCTTTTTGTGAGTCTATCCACCATGATCCAAATTGCTTCATTGCCTCTTTGACACCTAGGCAACCCATCTATGAAGAACATTGATATATGTTCCCATTTCTAAGTTGGGATTTTTAATGGCAACAATAATCCTACGGGCTTCCCTTGCTCAGCTTAATCCTTTAATATATTAAACACCTAGAAACAAATTCGGCTAATTTCTCCTTCATCCCTGGCCAATAGAAAATCCATTTCATATCCATATACATCTTATCTACTCCATGGTGAATAGTCATTTATGAATGGTGACATTATGTAAGCACTTCCTCCAATAAACTATTGATTCTTAGGACGCAAAGGCGTCCATCCTCCTCAAACATCCCTTCTTGTCAACTACATATCTACTATCGTGAGAAAATTGTTCTCCTCTCTTTAGCTTATCCAAGATATCGACTATACCTTCATCTTTATTTTGTTCTAATCCAATACGGTCCATCAGCACTGGTCTAACCTCCATTGCTGCCAAATAGTTTTGAGTGGGTTCCGTTAGTGGTTGGGAGTTGAAGTTCGAGAGAAACTCCAACTGCCTCCACTCACATATAGAATGCAAGGTTGCATGCCTTTGGCTAAGGGCGTCAGCGACGACATTCCCTTTTCCTAGGATATACTGTATCCCAAAGTCATAGGATAGTATAAACTCCATCCACTTCTACTGCCTAAGATTTAAGTCTACTTGGAAAAATAATATTTGAATGATTTATGGTCAGTAAACAACTCAAATCTTTCCTAAAAAAGATAGTGGCTCCACATCCTCAAGGACAAAAAATGGTTGTCAACTCCAAGTCATGCACTAAGTGTCTCTTGCATGGTCCCCCGATTGTCTGCTAGCATAAGTTATCACTCTTCCTTCTTGCATAGGAACGGCTCCCAATCCTATGTCACATGCTTCTGTATAATCCGTAAAAGGCTTCGTTCCATCGGGGATGATTAGTACTGGTGCATTTTTCAATAGTTCCTTTAGCTTCCTGAATGCTTTTGTGCATTTCTCATCCTAAGCGAAGACTAAATTTTTTTTGGTCAACCAAGTTAAATGAACGACTATCTTCGAAAAATCCTTTGAATTTTCTATAAACCTACTAACCTTGGAGAATTTCTGGCCTCCATGGCGTTTTTTGGAGTCTTCCAATTTTGAATAAATTCCACTTTTGTGGGGTCTACCGCTAATCCATGTTCTGAAACAATATGCCTAAGAAATTTCACTTCTATCTTCCAAAAGTGGCATTTCGAGAATTTGGCTTTAAGTTGGTGCCTTCTCAAGGTTCCTAATATCTCCCTTAAGTGACTTTCATGTTCCTCGTCACTTTTGGAAAATACCAAGTTATCATCTACAAAAACTACAACAAATTTGTTTAATTGTCTCCTAAATACTTTACTCATCAAATCTACAAAGTATGCGGGGGCATTTCTCAATCCAAAAGACATCACTTCCCATTCATAGAGTCTATCTGGTGTGCGAAAAGCAGTCTTTAGTTTGTTATTTTTTACGGTCCTTGGCTGATGAAATTCGATTGGCAAGTCTAATTGGGAGAAGAATTTAGCTTCCACAAGTTGATCGAACAAATCATCTATACTAGGTAAGAGATACCTATTCTTCTTTGTCAACTTGCTGAGTTCCCTATAATTAACACAAAGCCTTAATGAGTTGTCTGCCTTGGTGGCAAAGACAAAAGGGGCTCCCCATTCTAAGGTACATCATCAAATGAATCCTTTCTATAGTTGCTTTGAGATCTTCTTATCCAATTTTCGCATTTCTCGGGGGGCCATGTGTCTTAACGGCAGATAGACTAGTTTAGCGTCTTTCTCTAGATCAATCCTAAACTCAATCTCTCTTCGGGGTGGAAGCCCCTAAACTTCTTCAAAGACATCCAAGAATTCTCGAACCATAGATATGGATAAAAGTTCATTTTGGGATAGGTTCACTAAGTATAGATAGCTTAACTCAACTGAATTCTACGGTGTACAACGAACATTTAGGTCTCGCTGTTTACAATCCTTAAGCCATACTACCCTCTTATCATAGTCTAAGACTGCCCGCTAGTGCGATATCCAATCCATGCCCAATATAAGTCCATACCCCTCGAAATGTAGAACATACTCATTGCATATGAAATCAACATGACATATGTCTAATACAAGGTCCTTACAAATTGAGAAAAAATGTGTCGTTCCCCCAATAGGATTTGAAACTACTATTGGGTGGGTGATAGTTTGGGTTTGAAGATTTAAGGGGTTAATCACATTCCTTGCTATAAATGAATGCGATGCATTAGAGTTAAACAGAGTACAAATTTTATTCCCAAAAATAAGAGTTATACCTTCCATAGCTGCCTATCCTTGGTCTCTAGGGAGTAGTACTCGAAATAAGGGCAGCCTGAATGGCGTAGGCTTGCCCGCTCTGCCCTTCTTTCGCCATCTTTGGACACTTATTTTTGAAGTGCCCTTCCTCGTGGTAGTGGTAACTCTTTCCCTTAAAAGCATCCTTTAACAAATTCACTATACAATCCTTTGCAAATTGTCCTCTCCTTTTCCATCCATTACATACTTTACCTTCGTTCTTAAATTTGCCTTTTGACTTCTTATTACCCCACAAATTTCTTTCTTAGCCCCATCATGACTCTGTGTGGATCCTACCTTCTCCATCTCTTTATCCTCAGCATTAGTCGTCTGCAATAAAGACATCTCAATAAAAGTCTCATAGGTAGCTATAGTGTGTATCTGAGTCAACAAGCATTCCCTAAGCGGAGAGTTTAGGCCATTGACAAATTTTGGACCTTTATCAAGAGTGATCAATCAAACTCATTCCGAATTTATCTAATTCTATAAACCTACTAATGTACTGCTTTAGAGTGGAGTCTCCATGCCTAAGCTATATAAATTTCTCTAATTGCAAGCTCACTTCTGCTCTTGACATAAACCTTGTCTCAAATCGGTTCTTGAACTCATCCTAAGTGACAATCCTACCAGCGTCCTCCTCAGCCACCATATTCCACCAATCTAAGGCTTCTCCCATAAGGTGCCAAGCTACCGTTATTTGCTTCACTCGATCCTCCCATCAAGCTCTTGAAATATCCTCTTGTAGTCATTACATGCCTTGGTCCCCATGAAACTTTCATTTCTAGAATATACCCTTCTTCCCATATTCATAAAATCCTTACACATTTTGGGAAAATCGATAGGACAAGATACCTTGTTAGGTGGAACAATAGGTGCTGCCGATGTAGTCTGCTGAGGAAAGAGACTTGTCCTAAGTTCCTGAGGTATTGTTTAAACCATTCGAACATCCCTCGAATGGTGGGAATTCCTCTAGTGGGGTTCCCAATCGCAGAAGTAGAAGGATTTTTAGGCATAGTCTACTATATGTTGGTTAATATTTTAGTTATTAATTTCCTAAGATAGTATTGTACGATGAAAGAAAGATTTGCCTAGTGTATATACGTATGTCCATAGTAAAGTATATATATAATAAGGGATTTTAGAAAATTCTTTTCAAAACTAACAAGTACGTCTCTCATATGTATATTTTTCCCAGTTGATCGGGTAACCTAGGCTCTGATGCCAAATGTAACAACCCATTCTTAAATTGACCTTAATGCCGACCCAAAGGCCCATCGAAACTTAGAACCATCTCAAAATTGGCTATTGGTTGGTAAAAAGAACAACACAGAGCTATTTGTCTACACATTCATAATTTCACAACCGAAGGAAAAAATACAATAATAACAACAGTGCCAATTTTATTCTAATTTCAAAATGGTATTCAAACCCATAACAAAATATCCACAATACCAAAACCCAACAATTATCGTAACATATCCATGATACAATATTCCAAGATTACAATATTGTTTTTATTTCATCGGTACATCAAGAACTGTAGAAAATAACAAGTAAATAAATAGACTACTACCACAAGTTTCATCATCGTCTTCGCCTTCGGCATTGCCCTTCCTAACCTATATTGTAATGAAGAGGGAGTCAGAACAGCATATGTTTGATGAATAAAAATCTCGAGCCTTACTATTTTAGTACTTGGGTAGTATAATTCAAATAGGAATATGTCTTACGTTTCTACCTACATCATAAGTCGTTTTCAATATAAGCCCAAAGGCTTTTCTCAACTTAAATAGAAGGCTTTCCAAATACCAGCCCATAAACAATTAGCTATCAACCCAATTACCTATATCTATCGTCCATAATATCCTATCAATGTAAGAGATAGTACTCAAGTCACTTAATTCCGTTTAATAGGAATTAGGTAGACTCCGACCATTTAATACCTTATTTAAAGCAGGTCCATGTCATTTACTATTTATAATCCCAAGGCAGGCTCCTTACTAATAACTCTCCAGTTGACATCATACAGAATCTCTTTAACCACTTAATACTTCCTATTGACTTATGCCCTTTCTCGAGATATCCTCTATCGTGCCTTACCCAAAATCCTGACCATTCGATACTTCCTACGTAGAGAGAAGAGGTGGGGACTCATATAACCACTTATTACCTTCAATCTGTAACGACCCGGATTTTTCGATGATTAATTTGAAATATTTAAATATTGGATTTTGAGTTGTAATTGGGTTAGTAAGTTTTTAAAACTGGAATTTCAAGTGATTTCGTCAATTTTTGAAATCGTCGATTTAAATCGACACATTAAAATAGCGATCCGGGGCACAGTCTCGGAATTCGACGAAACCAGTTCCATTGGATCCGTAATATTGTATTATTATCGGATTCCAAATTTCATAGTGTTTGGAGTTATCGTTTGATCGTACGGGATATAAACGCGTTGAATTTAATATCAAAAATTCAATATAATAATTGGGTCCAAAAAGTTATCTTCTCCATACGATCAAACTAGGACTCGAAACCTTTTCCATTGCATTCGAAATAGAGGTATAATATTATGAATGCCTAGCAGCATGCCTCGATAGGGATTCGAGATTTTAAGTTACGAAATCGAGACGATTTGAAAATTTATATTATATATATATATCTGTGTGTGTGATTGACAATATTTCCATCACCCCTTTTTCCCTTCACCTCAGTCACTGTAGATGACCGATTAAAACACGCCATCTCCTTTCTTTAAATCACGTTATCCCTCTTCTTTCTTTCCGTTCAAATCGAGGGAAAGAAGAAAAAAAATGTTAACGAAAAAAAATCTCATTCTCTCCAAAAAAAAGAAGCAGAATCGAAATCGATTCGATCTTCAAATGGAAATCATGAAGAACTAGTTTATGTTCTCCTTCTCTCAGTTCGAATGCACGAAGCGGATCAAAATCGAAAAAACATAAAGGGAAAGGGGCTGCGATCGAGTCGCGAGCCGAGGTAGGCGATGGAGCACGAAGGAGGCGCTCAGGTGAGGCAAGTCGTGGCATCAGGTGGGGTCGCAAATGATTATGGAGTTCGTGTCACATTTTTAGGGGCTGGAGTCGTGCTACCAGTGGAAGCGGTTTGGAGGAGGTTGGCCAAGCTTGGTATGGGTTGCGATGTTGTAGGCACTAGGCGAAGGTGCGGTGGTTGGAAATTGGAAAGCATTAGGTGGAGCAAAGAGGAGGAACGTGTGCGATTTTTGTTTTAGAGATTCATGGTGGCTGCGGTGGCATAGCGCAATAGGAGGGGAGCACGAGTGCTCATCGATGGCGGAGTGGCTCGGGCACTGGGTGTCGAAGTTAAACAGTGGAGAGGGTTTTGCTTGAACGAGATGGTGGAGGTATTTTCTGTAACTAAACTGAAATTATATATTCAGTTATTTAAATTTTGAAAAAAAAAATTAGATAGCTAATAAAATTGCATACGAGGTTCAAATTCGGTGAAAAAAAATTGAGTCTAGTCCATAGTTGCGGAATCTACGCAATAGAATCAAAAATTGGAACGGTCTGTAAATAAAACAAGGTGAGAATTTCTCACTCATTTGGAATGCCACATTTAAATTTAAATGTTTAAATTTAAATTATTTGATGCTTGATTAGATAGAAAAATTATAGTTATATGTTGGATGATCATATATATAGTAGTATATATATATATATATATATATTAGTAGTTGGAGTGATATTCCCGCACATTATAGCGGATGAGACCCTATGCGCCCCGCATAATAGCGGATGACCCTATATACCAGGATATCCCCCTCGAAGTTGGATTGGTAATTTATATTGTCTAACATCTATGGGTGCAGGGAAACAGGTTGGAGGGATCCAACTGGATTCCTTAAATATATTTAGTGTTTTCCATATATGTATATATATATATATATATATGATGCGATTAAATAATCTGGTGGATTATTGTGTGTTGTAAATTTTTAAATGCTATAATAGCATGGAAATTAACTTTGGTATATTAAATACCATAAATATTATTTTGAATTTTTAAGGAAATAAAAGGAGATTTTTAATATAAAAATATGTATATCAGAATTTGGATTATTTAAAAGAGATTAATTTGAATAAGCAATAATTGGTTTTTGATCGTATTAAATACTACGGAAAAAATATTTTAAATAGAGATTTTAAAATAAATTATATAAAGGGATTTTTAAGACTGGATTTTTAAATGATATTCGAAAAAAAAATTTGGAAAGAAGTTGAAATCGATGTTAAAAATAGATTGGCAAAAATGAATGGAATTTATAAGGAATTGAATTTAAAAAAAAATGAAATTTTATAAATGATATTATTTTTAGTGAAACTCAATGGAGTTATAAAATTAATAAACAATATTTATAAATAAAAGAAATCGATATCAGATAATAAATTGGAAATATAAATTTACAGGGAGAATTTATGTTTGAATATGGAAATAGGGTGAGAGAAAAATAGTGGATACTATTTTGAAGTGGAAATGGTTAAGGAGATCGAAATGGAAGTGATGTGATGGAAATCGAGAGGAATTTATAAATTGGAATTTGGTTACTGAGATTTAAAAATATATTTTTATTAATAAGTTAAGTTTTTATTTTAAAAAGTAATTTTTTATTAAACTATGTAATTTAGAGTTGGTTAGTATTGAAATACTTCTGGAGTGAATTTTTCAAATACTTAATATTTATTTTAATAAATCCTAATTATTTTTAAACCTGCTTTGAAAAGTGATGTTATAAAGAGTGTTTCAATATTTTAGATAATTATTTGAACATGTCTTAGAAATGAATAAATTATTATTATTCTTTTAAATACTTATTTATTTTACATAGAAATATATATATATATATATATATATATATAGAATTTGTAATGTTTTAAATTTATTTATAAATCTTCTCAAGAGTTGGAAAAGGGTTATTCAGTAGATGGAATTATAAGAGAATTCTCAAAATGAAATTGGGGGAAAAGTAAGAAAATTTCCAAAGTAGTAAAATAAAAGTGAACTTCGAAAAATATGAAATAGAATTCATAAAGAAGTACAAAAGGAAATTGAAATTATAAGCAAGTATAATTGGTTTTAGAAATATTAAAGGGAATTAATTAAGTAATCCCGGAAGTTATAGAATTCGTTATAAACGAGTTAAGGAATTTACAAATAAAATTGTAAATAATTTTAGGAAATAGGAAGTAGGAAATATATGGAATACTTCCTAAGTGTTGAACATAAAATGAAATTAGAAAAATATTCTAAGTACTGGAATGATTGGAAATATTCCATTGAAAATATAAGGATTTGAAACTGTTTTCAAATGTTGAAGTACTAGAAGTAATATCTTATAAAGATATTTTGGAATAAATTTTGGAAAAATTGAAATAAGGCCTGATGTCTGCTTTTGGATGTTTATTGATAGTTAAATAACCGACTATCAATTTCGGCCAATTTCGTTAATCGTTTCGAAGAGACCAGGATCGGGTTTTATTATCCGAAAACCACTTCGATCCGATTTGAATGTTACAAATGAATACCGTTAAGATGATGAAGACGGTGATTCAGTTTGTCCAGACCCAGGACAACTTGTATGGACGAATGCTATCAAAACATCATCATTGGAGGACGGTGAGCATTCTATGTGAAATTATTCTTGAAAGGTAATCGTAGCCTCTAGCCTCATCAACCGGAATGGCTGAAAATCAGGGGATATGCAGCAAGGCTAAGTGGGTCATACCCAATTAGGGTATGTAATCACCTTTCTAGATACCCTCGGATATATTCTATTATGGATACGGTGGCGCATGCGAAAGAGCTCTCGATAAGGGTGGGAACACCCGGGGTGATAACATATTCGGTTCTATCCAGGTTAGGGATAGGGCCAGTCTTGTGTTGTAGGAGATCCCAGCGAGGTCCTCGGTACATTTTTCTAGACGTGCACCATGATAGGTGGTACCCCAGTGCCTAGCCATTGTATGGAATCCATTCTCCAATAAGCACCGTACGGTTTTGATTGTGCCCAACTTGCTGAAACGTGAGATGCAAGCATTTCAGCTATTTTCTATTTACTTGGTTTAGACACTATTATAATATCAGATGGATTTGATAAAAATGTTTTGGTTATTGTAAGGTAAAAACCCATCGTGTTTATGTGTGACGTGGTCTTATGAGATACCTTTGTTTTCAAAGGATTTTTGATAAAAGTTAATAATTCAAATTGAGTGTGTTTTCTCACACTAGTTTTCCAGACTGACTCGGGTGTTATTTTATTATAATGCTCGGGTCAGACCGAGTATTATAGATTCATGATATGATGCTATGGAGTTCACGGAACGAGATGGATGACAGAGACGTACTTCCGTACTCTATTAATATTTTCTGCTGTATGAGGACAAGTTATTATAAATGTCCAGATTGATGTATTGATTGTTGTACTCTAATGATTGTAAGTATTAAACAGTTACAGATTCTTTTGTATAAAAATCTATTATTATATATTGTATTTTTATATATTTATTTTGTTTCGCTGCGATTGTGAGATTCTCTGTTGATTGTTTCTATTTTTCTTCTACCATTTCTTCTCCACCCCTAATGAACTGGTATTTCCGGCACTCGATTGCTCGACATTCTATACAGTGGAAGTATTTATGTCGATTTTCGAGAGTCGAAAAACCCCGTTCGTTATAGTTGGTATCATAGATGAAGGTTAAGCGAGAACCTTGGCTCTGGTGGGGATTACTCATTAGAGATAGGGTCAGTAGTACCCTAGAATGAGTTTGAGTGTATTAATAGATATGAGCGCGTATTTGTTAGTGAATATAAATTGTTTTATATTGTGTTGGTTGTTTTTTTGAGTGGCTTATGAACTCTGGTCGGCACGGTCCGTACAACTGAATCGATAAGGGTATCTAAACACTTGAATAGAGTAATTCGACACGGTATTTGTTTGGAATGGGGTAAATGAAATAATTTTACCCAAAGATATATTTTTATATAAAAAAATTTCTGAAATTATTATATATAGTTGGAGTGTATGGATGATAATATTATAAACTAACAGGATTATAAAATTGAAAAGGGTTTATATAACCAATTTAAAGTTGGTATAAGTATAAATTATACAAATGGATTATAATTACAATGGATTCAAACCAGAAATTGGAAATCTAAAATTTCGGAAGCTTTGAGAAATGTTTAAAATGGGTTTGAGCTAAGTATTTGGGAATTTTGAAATTCCGGAGATTTTTGAAATGTTTTCAAAGTGGTTGGGAAGAGAAATGGTGATATTATTTTTGGGGTATTTTTAAATGGAAATTGTTTTAAATGGATTTCGGAATTGATGAAGCACTGAACTCACTACAGTCGCTGGAAATAACTCTAGTGATGATGGCCGCATCATCAATGTTCATTTTCGGGTTTCTATGTGACGAATTGCAACCGAAATAATTGATTTGGGAATTTTTGTTGGAAAACAAACGTTGTTTTAGAAATTCCAAGAGAATTTATTTTGGATAAAACCGAATTTGAGTTTAAAATTCCAAGGAATGGTTTGTTGAAAATAAAGAGTTATATATATGTATATATTTGATTTCAAGTGGTTTGAAATAAGTACCGAGTGCTTAAAAATTTGGAATTTGAATTTTGAGAATTTAAAATTTAAAATTGAGAAGGTTTTAATGGATTGAACAAATTGAAATTAACTCAGGCTAAGTTGAGAAAGTTTGGAAATTTCAGTATGAAATTAAAGTTAAAATTGGGTAAGTTGAATAAATTGAATTTGTAAAAGAAAATTTGGAGGAATTAGAATTTAACTTAAGTAATAGTTAAAGAAAATAAACTAAATGAAGTGATTATAATAAATAAGATGAAATGAATAGAATGTAATGAATTAACTAATTATAAAATGCATATGAATGTGTAAGTAAATGGAATAAATAAATATAAGTAAGGGAGTGTGGAAAAATTTGAAATTGGAATTAAATTCTTACTTGATTAAATGGAATGAATTAAAAATAAAATTATTTGGAATGAAATTAATTTAAGTATAAATAATCCGAATATGGTTCGGAAATATTGGTTAAAAGAAATTGAAAATAAAATTTAATTGAATTGGATTGGATTTGAAACCGTATTGAACGGAATTAACTATACAAATGCGAAGAGTAAGTGACTATATAACTGTAAGTTATACAACTTAAATGGAGTAAAAATTTAGGTGGAAATTATTGAAATTGTGAATAAATGAGTTTTAAGAGCTTACAAGAATTGAAATAAATGGAATAAGTATATATATTTAAGCTGCTAAGTGATGTAAATCTTGAGTTAAAAATAAAATGTAGATATACTCGAGTATAAAATTGAGGGGAATGTGAGAAAATAAGTTGTGTAACTTATAAAAATTGGAAAAGTGGAATAGAAAAAAAAACTAAAATAAAAATAATCGAATGGCTCTAGCAAAGAAATAAAAATCCAAACTTGAATTTTAAGATGAGTTTGAGCTCAAGTTATTAAGTGAGTGATTTTTGAAATAAAAATCAAATATTGAGTGGTAAAATGGAAGTGAACTAAATAAATAAAATTGGACTTATATATAAGCTGATTAAATATATGTTGAATATGATCAAATAAAATTGGATTGAAATAAAAATGGCTTGAGTTATAAATAAATTCAATGCGAGTGTAAATAAATTTGAATATGGCCTTGAGTATTATTCGAGAATGAATTTGAGTATGACATTGAAATTTGATGTGGATATGAATGGAAGGCAAATGAATGGATTGAATTTGAAATGGAATATAATTAAATATAAATTGATTGAAATCAAATTAAAATAGCTATAAATTGAAATGGTTATTTTATTAAATAAATATCGTCGAATTTGCATAGGAAAAAAAATTGTCGTTTGACGTAAACGGAAGTAAATAAAATTCTAAGAATTAATAGAAAGTAGATAAATTGATTTTTAAATCAATTTGGAATGGATATGAATTTGTTGGTATAAATATGGATTGAATGCAAGTGAATTGGGTTGTAAATCATTCGGATTGAGTGAAATGGTATATGGATCAATTGAAAGTAATTAAATTAGTATCGGAACCTTAAATTACTTATAAATCTATGTTGGCATGTGGTTTATGAAATTCATGTGTTAAATTAGTTAAGTGAATGAAATGTTAGTGAATTTCATATTTTGGTACTTGCGTGGTTTAATTGAGTAAGTACAGGTACCCGGAAGCTATTAGGCTAGAGTTGGGTTGCGTAATTGCATATTAAATAAGCCGCTTGCTTAAAAACGCTAATATAAGGTACGTTTTCGGATTAAATACCGCAAATATATAAAATATTGATATTTATTTTGTTTTCCGACCGTGTGGGTCGATGTATACATTTTTCTCTCTCTTGTCATATTGCAAAAGGCTATTCATACAAGGGAGACTCAGCCAAAACTTTACGGAAATTTAGGGTGTTAGAAAAATTTTGAAAATTTTTGTTAACTATAAAGGTTTATTTTTGAATTGCAACTGAAATAAAAGGTTTTCGAATTAGAAATGGAAACTAGAGGATTTGGAATGAAACTAAAAGGTTTAAAAAAAAGTGAATATCGAGTTTTAACTAAGTGGGTTTTTTTAAGTAATGGGTTTGGAGTATTTTTCCTGCCTTAGAAATTTCGAGGACGAAGTTCTTTTAATGGGGAAGGAATGTAACGACCCGAATTTTTCAATGATTAATTTGAAATACTTAAATGGTTTAAATATTGGATTTTGAGTTGTAATTGAGTTAGTATGTTTTGAAAACTGGAATTTCAAGTGATTTCGTCAATTTTTGAAATCGTCGATTTAAATCGACACGTTAAAATAGCGATCCGGGGCACAATCTCGGAATTCGACGAAACAAGTTCCATTGTATCCGTAATAGTGTATTATTATCGGATTC
The DNA here is from genome assembly GCA_030737815.1 of Allium fistulosum. Taxonomy (NCBI): domain Eukaryota; kingdom Viridiplantae; phylum Streptophyta; class Magnoliopsida; order Asparagales; family Amaryllidaceae; genus Allium; species Allium fistulosum. The sequence goes on from CM060907.1 coordinate 781,322,467, forward strand.
TAAATTTTGTAGTGTTTGGAGTTATCATTTGATCGTACGAGATATAAACGCGTTGAATTTAATATCGAAAATTCAATATAATAATTAGGTCCAAAAAGCTATATTCTCCATACGATCGAATTAGGACTCAAAACATTTTCTATTGCGTTCGAAATAGGGATATAACATTATGAATCCCTAGCGGCACGCCTCGATAGGGATTCGAGATTTTAAGTTACGAAATTGAGACGATTTGAAAATTTATATTATATATATATATATGTGTGTGTGTGTGTGTGTGATTGACAACTTTTCCATCACCCCTTTTTCCCATCACCACAGTCATTTTAGATGACCGATTAAAACACGCCATCTCCTTTCGTTAAATCACGTTATCCCACTTCTTTCTTTCAGTTCAAATCGAGGAAAAGAAGAAAAAAATGTTAATGAAAAAAAATATCTCGTTCTCTCAAAAAAAAGAAGAAGCAGAATAGAAATCGATCCGATCTTCAAATGGAAATCATGAAGGACTAGTTTCCCTTCTCCCTTCTCCCTTCTCCCAGTTCGAATGCACAAAGCGGATCAAAATCAGAAAAAAAGGGAAAAGGGCTGCGATTGAGTCGCGAGCTGAGGTGGGCGATGGAGCGTGAAGGAGGCGCTCAGGCGGGGCAAGTCGTAGCATCAGGTGGGGCCACGAATGATGATGGAGTTCGTGTCGCATTTTTGGGGTCTGCAGTCGCGTTGTCAGGGGAGGTGGTTTGGAGGAGGTCGACGAAGCTTGGTATGGGTTGCGATGTTGCATGCACTAGGCAAAGGTGCGGTGGTTGGAAATTTGAAAGCGTCATATGGAGCAAAGGGGAGGAACGCGCGCGATTTTTGTTTTGGAGATTCGTTGTGGCTGTGGTGGCACGTCGTAGTAGGAGGGGTAGCGCGAATGTTCGTCGATGGCGGAGTGGCTCGGGCTCTAGGTGTTGAAGTTGAACAGTGGAGTGGGTTTTGCGTAAATGAGATGGTGGAGGTATTTTCTGTAACTAAACTGAAATTATATATTCAGTTATGTAAAAAATTTAAAAAATATAGATAGCTAAAAATTTTTAATAAAATTGCATGCGAGGTTCAAATTTGGTGAAAACAAATTGAGTCTAGTCCGTAATTGCGGAATCTACGCAATAGAATCAACAATTGGAACGGTCCGCAAATAAAAATCAAGGTGAGAATTTCTCACTCATTTGGATTGCCACAATTAAATTTAAATGTCTAAATTTAAATTATTTGATGCTTGATTGGATTGAAAAATTATAGTTATTTGTTGGATGATCATATATATAGTAGTGTATATATATATTAGTAGTTGGAGTGATATTCCTGCATATTATAGCGGACATAATAGCGGATGACTCTATATACCGTTATATCCCCCTCGAAGTGGGATTGGTATTCTATATTGTCTAACATCTGTGGATGCAGGAAAACATGTTGGAGGGATCCAACTGGATTCCTCAAATATATTTAGTGTTTTTCATATATATATATATATATATATATATGATGTGATCGAATAATCTGCTGGATTATTGTGTGCTGTAAATTTTTAGATGCTATAATAGCATGGAAATTAACTTTGGTATATTAAATACCATAAATATTATTTTGAATTTTTAAGGAATTAAAAGGAGATTTTTAATATAAAAATATGTATATCGAAATTTGGATTATTTAAAAGAGATAAATTTGAATAAGCAATAATTGGTTTTTGATCGTACTAAATAATGCGGAAAAAATATTTTAAATGGAGATTTTAAAATAAATTATATAAAGGGATTTTTAAGACTGGATTTTTAGATGATATTCGAAAAAAAAATATGGAAAGAAGTTGAAATCGATGTTAAAAATAGATTGGCAAAAATAAATGGAATTTATAAGGAATTGAATTTAAAAAAAATGAAATTTTATAAATGAGATTATTTTTAGTGAAACTCAGAGGAGTTATAAAATTTATAAATCAGAGGAGTTATAAATGAGATTTTTTTTTGGAGATCAAATAATTACATAAAACAATTTTCAAAATTGATATTGGAAGTTAATCAATATTTTCAATGGTGTGATTTTTCTGGCGAACATCCGTTCGCTTCTGAATATTTCGTCCTCGCCTTGTTATCATTCCGTTTGTAATCTGTTCTTCCATCCCTCTCGTCCTCTTTCCCTTCCCACCATGCCATCCTCTCCTCCGCACCTCCCCGTAGCCCCATCTTCTCCGTCCCTCCCCGTAGCCCCATCTTCTACGTCTTCTTCAACTAGATCTGGTAGGAATTTTAGGAATCCAGTGCCTTTGCCTCCGTCGCTCACTGAATCTGAGTTTCCTCCTCTGCCTTCCGCGAACCTATCTGAACGTGCTGCTGTTGGTTGCGACCCTCCTGTATGTGAGGATAGTACTGTTCGTCGTCCAGTTAGTGGTACTTCGGCAATGTATGTGAATGATGTAGGTGTATCTGGCATTAATGGTGATGATACAGTTGTTTTGGGTAGCGTGTTGCCTCCTGAGGCTTTTGAGAAAATGGCTTATGCTCATTGCTCTTCAGGTGTTTGTCCAAATGGTACAGAGAATAATTTTCCCAATTCCCCTGTTTTGAATACTGCTGATCAATTGCATGCTACCACCTCGTCTGCTGTCTTTGTGGGCTCTGTTGGTGTTCCCAACGTGGAAGTGCTTCCATCTGCTGTCCCATCCCCGGCTGTTCCCAAAACTTGGTCATCGCTCTTTACATCTCTGCCCCGTAATGCGGGTGTATATGAACCAGTAGATTTTGAAATTGTTGAGGAAAATGGCGTGATGATCCCTCCGCCGAATGTTATGCAAGCCGGTATTGACTACTGGTCAGAGTATTTGGTTGGTTTCTTTTTGGACCCTAAGCAACGCCTTCTCGATGCGGCATCTATTTGTCGTAGGGCTTGGAAGCTTCGCGGAAATCTCCGTGTAAAGCTGGTTGACACAATGTATTTCCTTTTGTTCTCTTCCTCTGAGGATCGCTGTCGAGTTCTGGAGGCTGAGCCTTCTTTTTTTGATGGGAAACCATTTATAATTACTCCTTGGTCCCCAACGGTTGCTTGTGCGCGTGAACAAGTGCGTTCTATCCCTGTTTGGGTTTATTTTTCTCATATTCCTTCTGCTCTTCAGCCGCTACTTGGGTTGAATTGGCTTGCATGTAATGTTGGAAAATTGAAATGTTTTGATGCTAATACTGTTGCGCGTGATAAGCTGGTGTACGCTAAGGCGCTGATTGAGATTTCCCCCTGTAAGCCTCTCCCTACCTCTATTCCAGTTCAGCTAGCTGTTGGCCATGTGGTGGATGTTCGTGTTCGTTATGGTTGGGTCCCGGACATTTGTACCTCCTGTCTCTCCTTTGGCCACTTGGTTTCTGCTTGCAAGCATTCTGCTGTTTCCGCTGCTGCGCCTAAGTTTCCTCTCCCTCGGCCTCCGCTTAGGAAATGGGTTCCAAAAGTCCCGACTGTACCACCGTTACCTATTCCTGGATCTACGTCTACTCTATCTCGGCCTTCATCCCCTATTGCTCCCATTGCCCCTATTCTTGATTCTGCGGACTCCTCTACTGCTCTGGTCCTTGATTCGTCCGAGTTGCCTGTCGTTTGGGATGAAACTGAGAGATGTTGGGTTGATTGTCGCTCTGCTTTGCGATTTAACCCCGTTGATGGTTCCTATTTTAGATTTGTTTCCGGGGATCTTTCGGACCCTCGACGCCTTTATTATCGACCTTCTGGTGATTCCTTGGTTCTAGACTTGGATGGAATGTATGCTGAGTTAAATTCTTCCATGCTTGCTGATATTACATGGGATCGATCTTTTATTTATTCTCCTGATGTTGAGATTTATGATCCAACTCTTGCTCTCCTGTTTCGCCCCTATTCTGGTATTCTTGGGAACGCCTCTTTGGTTTCTTCCCATGGGGAAGATGATGTACGACTTACTATCTCTTCGGAGGAGTCATAGTTTGATAGTAGTTAGTTGTAGTTGTGATATGTCTGTCACACTCCTGTGCTGTTTTTACTTTTTTCTTTGTAGTTAAGGTGCTTCTGCCTTACTCCTGTACTTCATGTTTTTATTACGTTCGTAATAAAAAGTGGACGGTCCACTATAAAACCGGCTGGCCTTGCCAAAAAAAAAAAAAATTTATAAATGATGTTTATAAATAAAAGATATTGATATCAGATAATAAATTGGAAATATAATTTTACAGGGAGAATTTATGTTTGAATATGGAAATAGGGTGAGAGAAAAATAGTGGATACTATTTTGAAGTGGAAATGGTTAAGGAGATCGAAATGGAAGTGATGTGATGGAAATCGAGAGGAATTTATAAATTGAAATTTGGTTATTGAGATTTAAAAATATACTTTTATTAATAAGTTAAGTTTTTATTTTAAAAAGAAATTTTTTATTAAACTATGTAATTTAAAGTTAGTTATTATTGAAATACTTCAGGAGTGAATTTTTCAAATAAATATTTATTTTACAGTAAATCCTAAAAAAATTTAAACCTGCTTTGAAAAGTGATGTTATAAAGAGTGTTTCAATATTTTAGATAATTATTTGAACATGTCTTAAAAATAAATAAATTAATATTATTCTTTAAAATACTTATTTTTATTTACCTATATATAGAGAGAGAGATTTTGTAATGTTTTAAATTTATTTATAGATCTTCCCGAGAGTTGGAAAAGGGTTATTCAGTAGATGGAATTATAAGAGAATTCTCAAAATGAAATTGGGGGAAAGGTAAGAAAATTTTCGAAGTAGTTAAATAAAAGTGAACTTCAAAAAAAATGAAATAGAATTCATAAAGAAGTACAAAGGGAAATTGAAATTATAAGCAAGTATAATTGGATTTTGAAATATTAAAGGGAATTAATCAAGGAACCTGGAACTTATAGAATTCGTTATAAACGAGTAAAGGAATTTACATATAAAATTGTAAATGATTTTGGGAAATAGGAAGTAGGAAATGGATGGAATACTTCCTAAGTGTTGAACATAAAATGAAACTAGAAAAATATTCTAAGTATTGGAATGGTTGGAAATATTCCGTTGAAAATATAAGGATTTGAAACTGTTTTCAAACGTTGAAGTACTGGAAGTAATATCTTATAAAGATATTTTGGAATAAATTTTGGAAAAATTGAAATAAGGCCCGACGTCTGCTTTTGGATGTTTATTGATAATTAAATAATCGACTATCAATTTTGGCCAATTTCGTTAATCGTTTCGAAGAGACCGAGATCGGGTTTTGTTATCTGAAAACCACTTCAATTCAATTTGAACGTTACGAATGAATACCGTGAAGATGATGAAGATGGTGATTCGGTTTGTCCAGACCCTGGACAACTTGTATGGACGAATGCTATCAGAACATCGTCATTGGAGGACAATGAGCATTCTAAGTGAAATTATTATTGAAAGGTAATCGTAGCCTCTAGCCTCATCAACCGGAATGGCTGAAAATCAGGGGATATGCAGCAAGGCTAAGTGGGTCATACCCAATTAGGGTATGTTATCACCTTTCTAGATACCCTTAGATATTCTATTATGAATACGATGGCGCATGCGAAAGAGCTCTCGATAAGGGTGGGAACACCCGGGGTGATAACATATTCGGTTCTATCCAGGTTAGGGATAGGGTCGGTCTTGTGTTGTGGGGATCCCGGCGAGGTCCTCGGTACATTTTTCTAGACGTGTACCGTGATAGGTGGTACCCCTGTGCCTAGCCATTGTATGGAATCCATTCTCCAATAAGCGCCGTATGGTTTTGATTGTGCCCAACTATGCTGAAACGTGAGATGCAAGCATTTCAGCTATTTTCTATTTACTTGGTTTAGACACTATTATAATATCAGACGGATTTGATAAAAATATTTTAGTTATTGTATGGTAAAAACCCATCGTGTTTATGTATGACGTGGTCTTACGAGATACCTTTGTTTTCAAAGGATCTTTGATAAAAGTTAATAATTCAAATTGAGTGTGTTTTCTCACGCTGGTTTTCCAAACTGACTCGGGTGTTATTTATTATAATGCTTGGGTCAGACCAAGTGGAATGGAAGGTTAAATTATCAAAACTGCAAATCACATTATTTTGACTGAACAATCAAGATTCCAACATAGAATTGACATTTCGCATTAAAGGAGTTATGAGGGTTATAATATGATGTTTCTACAAACAAAAACTTCCCAAGGCATATTCAAACCCAAACTATACTAATCAACTACTAAAATGGAAAAGCTCAGATTTTCACTCACCGTATGTCCTTAGCTTTGCCTCCTTTGGATTTGACACGCCTTTGACAATCTTTATCGGATCTCTTCTTTTTGATATATATAAATAAATATATATATATAGCAAGGGATTTGTACATACATATCAGATTTAGAAATTGAGGGATTGGAGAAGAAAAGATTGAGAAAATAGATGTATAGGATTTCTTACTTGAAACCCTAATGGATTTTTTTGAATCTATGAAGAAACGAATTGATAGAGCTTTGCTAATATTCTCAAAATATTTTGTAAATTAAAGTGAGGGGTCTATGGTCTTATTTATAACGGTTAGAATGCACCGGAACCATTGGATGAAGGTCAGTTGACAATTATAAAATCCAGAATGTTCAAATTCACGAACCCTAATCGCTATTTGACAGGGAGCGGTCGACTATCCCTCTACCACCGATCGACCAGTCGAGGTTAGGGGTCGACCTCTCCCGTTATTTCGGGAATGTTAATTTTGTGTCGTTGTTTTATTTATTATATTCCTTAATTAATATTTAACGTTAACGTTAATTTTAATATTTACTTAACCTCGAAGTCTAATTACTATTAACTTTTGAATTTTAAATTTTAAAATTAATTATCCATTTGAATTTGAATTCTATTATTTTAAACCCAAAAACTTCAAACGTCTATAACTTTTCCATTTGAGCTCCGTTTCCAAAATATTATATTTGGAAATTTATCGAAATTTTGCCATAAATGCAATAGCACAGCTTTTGGGGTCAAATTCCAACTTCTGTAAAATTTTCATTTTTATCCATATCTTATTTAGTTTAGTTTATCCAACTTATTTATAGTTGATTTTACAAGGTGCTACAGAGTATCACACTCGATATATGAAGATGTTGACATAAGCACTTAAGCAGCATAAATCTAAACAAACATTATTTGCTCGCAACCCTTCGCTTCCGTATTCCGTTTTCTTTATTCATCTCTTCCAAAGATTTTTGCCTAAGTCTGTAAGCTCAGCCCACTCAATCGAGTACCATTGAGTTTATGAGGAAACTGATAATAAAAACACGGGTCAGATATATAGTCTAGTATGAGCAATACATTGCCTAAACATATCATGGTGTGGGACCATGCCACTAAAGCACGAAATGAGTTTTCTCCTCACTATTCAACATAAGTATACAACAAAAACTATAAATCATGTCTTATCTACCCTAGAAATCCCCATTAACTCTGGGCCTACTAACCTAATAAATTAGGTTTCCTTCGATCTTGGCCTCGGTGCAGTTCAATCATGCTCGATTTTGACTCATACCATTTTCTCCTTAAGTGTGTCCCACGCATTTTCGGCTTTACTTTTTCATGTTGCGCGGTACGTCCCTATGCAGTTCGGTTCTTTTATTTTATACTACAAAGTACAACCTAAGCAGTTTCGTTTCTTTTGTTTATATTGATAAGTATAACCCTAAGCAGTTTCACTTCTTTTTCTTAAGTTTGAACCGCATAAGAGAGTTACATCCACTCTATCGAAAGCGTACAACCTGCTTGGATGTCCTATGTCGCTTCGTAGAATGAACGCTTCTCCCTTGCCTACCTAAGGTAGTGAATTTGAATGAGCATCCCCATCGGCATTAATAGCCCTTCCGGACCCACATTCTTTCGCAGGTTGTTGCTTCTTTCCTTTGTTATCTTTCGCATCCTGCACATTACCTAGTTACTCATTTATTAGGCTATAGTTCTATATATTCATTTTGGCACAGCACAACCCTACCCTACTCGTATTGCCGCGCATAACGTCTCTTTCGGTTTCGGTGTAGTACATGCCCGCCTCCTCCAAATTATGGCATAGTAATTCTCTATCGATTTTGGCACACCAAGATCTTGCCTTTTTTTGGCTTAAGCACGGTTTACCTAGCCGCTCTTTCGCCTTTTGTCTAAAACATAAAATCATCTTCGGCACAGTCCTTCTCATGCCTTTTGGCTTTAGGCCTACTACACCACTAAATCCCTTGATGTGGTACGACCCCATGCACGTTCGGCTTTCGACGTGGTTCCATCCGACGCCTTTCGACTTTTTCCTTTTACCAACATTTCGTCTTTTAGCATAATTCCTTTATATGCAGTATTGACTCTTCCCCATAAGTCAATAGACTTGTATAGGCAATTCACTACCTTCAGTCCTAGGTACTTAGTTTATTTTCTCAACGTTTGACCGTCACCTAAACACTACAGCGGACAAATTTGATACGTCTGTTATAAACCTTTACACGTGTCATCATCTAGTATGCTTAGACTCCCCTTTAGTTACCGATAGTGTTCTCGATAGAATTAGGGGTATGTCCTAAGGGTAATTCCATAATTTATTGTAAATTAATTAACTCTGTAATCAATTCTTATTCGTAATAAAGGTATTTTTCTTTTTGTTATATATTTGTTATAATGTGTTATACATAATTAAATATTTAGTTGAAATATATTTAGTTGAAAATTCATAAATGGTGTGTTTGTGATAGTAATTACAAAGAGTTGTAATGATGAGTATTGTATCATAATATAATAAACATATCCCTTCAAATGTTCCTAGTCAAGGTGCATCGAAACTGGATACCGATGTATCCGTTGAGACTATAGTACATAACGCTATCCAAATGTTAGGCAGTGTATTACTCATGACAACTGGGGTTATGTACTGATAGCTACTGGATAACTATAGAACAACTTACTCAATGGCTTTCTGTTGGTTAATATAACTAAGGTCAAACAGAAAATATCGATATGACTGATTTACACAGTTCTCTCAACTTGAGAATACTGTCGATCTTCAATATGAAAGCTCCGCTTTGATTGTAGTCATATCATGATATGATGTCCATCGAATGACTATAGTTGAGTCAAGTCAAAGTATTGGAAATGAAATACTGTTTGAGAGAGGATTCATCTCTTCGGTTGTATGGGGTTAGCATCATAGTCAACTTAAAGTCAAAATTTCTGGCCAGAGTAGTTTGGTTAATAATAATTATTATTATTGAACCAATTACTTTGTGTTTGGACTATAGAGTTGAATATGGATGATATTGGACTTTTGACCATTACCAAATTCCATAAGTTCAAAGTGATATAGTTTTGACGAAGTGAATTGGTGTAAATAATAGTCACAACCGAGTAATGTTTAACAAAGTAAAATGGGATGTTATCGAAACTAAGTAAGCGATAAATTTGGTCAAAATGTCATACCACCTGCTAAGTGATATGTGAACGTTAATATTCGAGCAGTTCGATATTAATCGCTAAATAAATTTACACTTAACGAGTCACACAACCGAATGATGAATTCTTCTTTGACCAAATGATTTAATTAATTTGAAATGATTATAAATTAATTAAAGTAATTAATCTTAATGAAATATTAGTTATAAATTTGATTTTGATTTGATAAACAAATACTATTGAAAATATTTATAATAGCAATAAATATTTTAATCGATATACAATATCGATAAGCATTTAAATTAAATTTAAATGCAAAATATTTGTTCAGGCTTGTAACAACCCGCATATCTATCGATTTTATATTTAAATATTTTATCGTTAGTCGGATGTTAGTCCGAAAAGCTACTTTTTGCATACGGTCAAATTAGGACTCGAGACCACCCCCATTGAGTTCAAAATGACATTTGCGATCTTTTTGAGTGTAAACTTCGATATGTTTGGAGATAGTGAAATATTCGTCACTTTTCCCACTTGTGACTTTGGTTGGGACTGCACCTTCTTAACTCAGCCCAACCCCCTCTTCTCTTCATCACTTCATCAAACACTTCAAGCTTCTTCAAAAATGGTGGGGGGAAAGAGAAATTAAAATTCCAAGCTCGAGATCTTTAGTAAATTCAACATCAAACTCCGAATTCAAGGTGAAGAACATAGATTCAAGCTAGGGGTTGATTCTTGCTTTGCTCTTAAGCTCTCCAACATCAATTTCGTGGAAAATGTGAGATCTTTGATCTCACATCTTGCCTATATCTATCTTGGACTGTTGGGAATGGTTCCCTATCATTTTAGCATCAGCATTTGCATTTGGTTTGGATTGGATTGGTGAAAAACCCAAAATTTTTGTGTTTTTGGTGAAAAAACTGCACTTAGGTCGTTCTGCCTTCGCTAGGTCGTTCGCGAGTTAAGCCTAAGTCGTAGGTCGTTCGTGTTGAAAAGTCACACGGAGCATAAGTCGTTCCAGGCCTTAAGTCGTTCTGGGTGTGCTAAGTCGTTCGCGAGTTAAGTGCTAAGTCGTGCGCGAGTTAAGAGTTAGGTCGTTGCCTTCAGCTACCTCGTCCTGGCTTAGGTCGTACTGGGATAAGTCGTTAGGTCGTATAGACCTTAGCTCGTAGCTCGTATTTGAGCTTAAGTCGTAGCTCGTATTCGCCCTTAAGTCTTAGGTCGTTGCCGACCTATAATCCCCCAGGCAAACTTTAGGTCGCTCGCACTGGCTTATCTCGTAGGTCGTCTCCGACCTAAGCTTCTTTTCCATATGTCGTTCGCGAGTTAAGCTTAAGTCGTAGGTCGTCTCCGACCTATGCCTCACTAAGTCGCATCCCACTTAGATCGCAGGACTCTGTAAGTCGTAGGTCGTCGCCGACCTTACACTTGGTCTTTTTAGTTCGCGATTTCCTTAGGTCGTATGACCTATTTTTCCTTAGGTCGCCGACCTTACACTAGGTCGAACCCCGTATTACTCTGCGTAGGCAATCTTATCTGAAAAGCATTCATCAGAACTTCCACTTTGATGCATTTTGAGCTGATTTCCTTGGATTTTATTCACGTCTCCGAATGTGAATTTTTGTGATAGATTGTTCCAACAATCATTTTATGACTTGTCACTTTAAAGATATGAAGGTTTTAATACTAGTAGTAAATATCAAAACTCTTTCATCAAATCGATTTCAATACTATTTTTAATATCAAAAGTTCGTTTTCTCAAACCGATTTTCAATCTACTAATATATATAAGCCTTTACTTCACTCGAATGAGAAATCGACTTAAACGACTTAGTAAAACGAGTGGTATGAAACGCTTGCGTTCACTTCATCGGTTAGCTCTTGGACTTGTTTGATTGAACCCTTTTCGTGACAATTTCCTAGTGAAGATTTACAGCTTGTTCGTAAATATTTAAGTTAAGCAAGTGGTTATGGGACATGAAGCTAAACTCATATATTTACTAGCTTGGTGTGATTGACACTTCTCGCTGATCATGATGATCATTTTATGATTTAGACTAGCAATTGTGCGATGTCTCTTTGTTTGCAAGGTTAGACTAGACCGCAGTAGTGTGATTCCGACTCACACATATCTCTTTGTCCGCAAGGTTAGTCTAGACCGCAGTAGTGTGATTCCGACTCACACATATCTTTTTGTTTGCGAGGTTAGGCTAGACACCACTTGTGTGATTCCATTCACACATACCTTTTTGCTTTTTGGTTAGCCTAGGCCTCAATCAGTGTGATTCCGACTCACACATATGGGGTAGCGCCCCATGGTCTTCGGACCATCATGTGATAGGCCTCTTTCTCTTTTTATGATTTCTAGATTTCTTGTTTGATTTCTGGATTTTTATGTCATTGACTTGTTATGAGTACAAGTTTAGGGTATGATGCCCTCTTTGGATCTTTGAGAAGATTCTCGTGATATTGATCATTTCTCATCGGTTGATCTCCTGTTGATCATCATTTTCATACTTATAGTAGTATGTCAGTATGGATATTTTACGTTTATGCCATATCTCTTATTTTATATCATGTCATCTGATATTTATAGTTAGACTGATCCGTTTATTATTTTCTTAAATAATACTCGGGTCAGACCGAGATGTTACAGGTGCTTCTGCTTGACTTCCTTCCGGGATTTGCTACTCTGACTTTTGGCTGCCTATTTAGTTTAGCAGTTTTTTTGTTGTTGTATACACTTGAGATATGGACTCATAGTTGTATTCTTTTGGTATAGCACATGTTGCTATTCTTTTGTATTATTGTGGAACTTTTTGACCACTACTCTGATGTACACTTTCATGTGTTAGTTATATATTCATATCTTCTTCCGCCTTTGTGATATGAATGTCTGTGACTGCTTTGTGTTATGTTTATTTCTATATTTGTTTCCGAAGATTATTTTATAGCCACCGTGTGATAATCAATTACATGGATGGTCGCTCCTCAACAGCCTTATTCTCCGTGCTAGTTGACAGCACTACATCGTAGTGTCCTTGGCTAGCGTGGGTATTGAGGTGGGGCGTCACAAGGCTATAAATGAGTTTAAAGCCCATAAGAGGGGTTGGTTTGTTGAGCCCTAACAAGGGAAATAGGAAGCCATATGATGGTGCTAGAGAGGGCTTGAGATGGAGGGCTAAGATGGAAGAGAATTAGTAAGAGATGATGTAGGATCTTGATTCTAAAATATCTCTTAATTCTCCTCTATATAAGATGAGACGAGCAAGAAGGTCAGCCAAGAAAGGGTTTGACAGGCAGGGAAGTGAATGGATAAGACATATAGGCGGGTAGGTAGATTTAGGAGTTGTGTTATTTAGGCAACTTGGCCAGTGACGATAGGACGGGGAGGTGCACGGAGAACAGTCGGGAGATGCTGCCAGCAAGACTTGTGGGCTACCATCATTTTGAGGATGATACAGATAGAATTTGGGACCTAGATTGTGAGGCGGGCATACCTTGGAAGTGAAGCATATTTGAACGGATAGGAAACTGTGTTGCGTTACACCTTGATTGATATTTGCTAAGTAGGCCTTTGTGATTGGGCTTTGGATGCGATGAGCCCGGTTTATACCTTGCAAAAAAAGGCAACAACAATATTCATTTGCATAAACTTCGATAAAGAACATTGTTTGAATTTCTTGTACCTTAAAGCAATCGTATTCCACCACGTATCAACTCCTTCCACACAATCTCTTTTATTATTCCAAAAATCTTTATCAAGCTGCAACAACTGATTCCAAAGATTCCAAAATTGGCTCCAGACTTGGTCTAAGGGTTAGAAAACATAGACTGCCGAATGGGGCGTCTCACCATGGAGGGGAAACAAATATGGAAAATGAAGCAACAACAATGAAAAATATATCTAAAATTATAAGGTTGCTAGGTGTTTTATAGTTGAAGCACTTCATAGTCCAATGGGTAAGTCGATGTTTATCTTAGTTGTGGATCAAGAGTTCAATTCTAGTGCATGACAATAGTACAACCTATTATTTTATCGTTTTCCTATTTTCGTGCTCCTACCATATTTCTCGTTCTTTTTTGATATTTCATTCTTTTCTTTAGTTTTATTACTTTATATTTTATTCAAATTTTAAATGTTTTTGTAGTGATGTTAAAACTTCTACTCACTATCTTTGCATCCACAATAATTGTTGATTTATAACTTATACAAGGAAAATGCTGAATTTGACATAAGAAACATGAGCATTTTCTTTTTACATTGAGCCGCCCTACGTGGTTCAAGTGGTCCTATTTAACCTTCATGCAGGTAGTAGTGAGACCGATGTCCCATTGCTCATTGAAAACAGTTTCTAGTTCTTGGTACCATATTCCAGTAATATTTTTGCGAGTTTCTATCATATCATAACAGATGCGATTAATGCAAATATGCGTTAGAGCCCAATCGACAATCAATATAGGCGACGAAGCAAAGTTCGAAGTTGACATTCAGTAAATAAAGAAAATTTACAGACAAATAAATTTTAACATTAAAAAAGCTTTGATTCGCTAGAAAAATTGCTTGAGAATTCAGATTTGGATATGGTGACAATGGAGAGAAGAGAAATAAAAGAGAGAAAAATCATGCGTTGGAATAATAACGTTAGCTTTTGATGCGTCATACGTGTTAAACCATAATCGACCTAAGTCTTCATCTATTGGAAAAGGCAAACTTGTTGGAGCATTATTTCCTCTGCACGCGGAAAGATGTATTTTTTGACCGTAAACCAACCTGAGTGTGCTTGTATTAATTGTTGGAAATAAGCTTGTTTTAGAAAGCATTAATTATTTGAGCAATTTGAATTTTGACATTTATGGGAACAATTAATAAAAGCTAAAATTTAACCTATAGGAAAATGCAGACATATGTTGTAATAAAGAGTCTCTAGAGTTGTCTATTCTAGACATGTTTAAAAAGTCAATGATAATTATAGAGAACTCCAAAGAATAATTATTAGTCGTTGGATAGAATACAATCTCCACCATTCATTTAGAAGACGTGTTACTATATATAGTGGAGAGTTTTCTCGTTTGGATGAAAGCAAATAAAAGCAAAAATAAAGTAGGAAGAAAGAATTTTAATAAAACTTTATTTCCTCCTTTACTAAATAATTATGTTCCAACCTCCATTCGCAAATTACGTTTACTCCTCCTTGTTCTTCTTATAAAATTTTACACCGTTAATATGAACTAGTCTTATGCAAATATCCTCTCTCTTTTTCTCAAAAAAGTTTTAAAAAGGAAAAGACATACATGTACGTTCGTGATGGATGATGAACCTGTAGGTAGAGTAGTGAATGGACATAGATAGGTCAGTGTGTTATGTGTACACACTAACGCGATTTCTGGGCAACAGAGTACGAACCAGGTTCAAGTGTGCAAGTGTGAAAAGGGTTGTGGATAGAGAAGATGCGCGTGGAGGGCTCAAGCACTGAGTGGACAGGAAGTCAGTAGACGCTTGTGGAGGCCTCACGCACCTCTTCCTCGACAAAAGAAAAGCGTACCTACTTTGGATTTTATCATTTTAGCATGTGTCCAGATATTATGCCCTCCTTTCTTTTTTCCATGCACGGCTCTTTGCTTTCTTTGCTGGCCACTTGTGTACCCCTTTCTATTTCTTTGGCTGCTTCTTTCATAGTTGTTTTTTTTCTATTGCTTCTGTCCGCTGCCTGTTGTTGTCATCTTTTAGATGCACTCATGGATTGGGATCAACTTTTTATTTTTCCTTAATTTTTGCTTTCTTTAACTCGGTCCACATACGTGCTTATCGACAGGTATGTCCTAACTGTAGCACTGGCAGAATTTTTAATGATATTGTACGTACGACAACTTTTATATATTATATTATACTGTCAGCTAGTTCACTGTCTACTGTTTTTATGGCAGGTATCATGTATACGATCATTTCAAACAAATCATTAACATACCATTTTTTTTAAGTCATGCCATTATCATACTGGTGATATAAAAAAGCTAATACATATACTGATAAACCGGTAGCTGCATGCAGTTCATTTCACTGCAACACTTTAGTAAAATCAACAAAAACAATGAAAAGAAATGATAAAATCGTTTGAATTCAACTTCGTTACTTTACTTGAGTGTACCTTTATAATTTTATACTGATAATATTTATTGCTATTCTTCCAAAAGCATCCTTCGTTTTCTTTTTCTTTCATAAACCCAACTCTCTTTTTCCAGTGGAGTTGGCATCCATTTAATTTTTCGCTCGGTTGATGCCCACTTTCTACTCAGTAGACACCTAGAACTACTACTCCACGGTGGTAATACTTCTTTCTCATAGCCATCTAACTCACCTAGGTTTCTAATTCAATTGAGATTATGAAGTCTAAAAAGAATTAGACTTAAATGAAGATTGAAACGAATTGTTCTTCTCCGTGGTCTCAATTTTTCACAACTAACAGCTTTTGATGTTTTTTTTATTTATCTGTGATAAAAGAAGAACCTTTGACCTTTCATATCGTAAATCAAGCGCTTGAAATTCACAATGATATAATCGTATGCAAATTCATTACCATGCCAAATTATTAATTTACATCATAAATCCAAATTCAAAATTTTAAACTAAGTTCAAGAATAATGATTTGATATGCTTCTAAATGTAAATTGCTATGTTCGCAGAAGCAAAAATATTAAAACCACGATTGTTAATATTTTCAAAAAACAATAATATGTATGTCATTGAAGAGCATGGAATGTATGATTTCTATAAGTATTTTCCAACTTACTTTGGAAAAAACATACGAATTTAGAATTCGTGTAAGTTACACTTTAACAATGCAATGATGGAAACAATACCAAGCTGGTTGCAGTGTAAAGAATGTAACGTTGCATTGTATAAAGTACAAAAAGTTCAGGGCATGTTTTACATTTCTATAAATGTTAAGTGGGCCATTTAAGGTCATAAGGCTAATGTTTTTTTTTTTTTTTTGAAAATAACTTAAGGGTGTAAACGTAATTTCTTATTTGTATGGTTTTTAAATTAGTGAAATAAGATAAGATTTTGTAGACAATAAAAACATTGGTGAAACAATAATGATAATTCATTTGCACTTAATCAGAGCAAGTCTCTAATATCATATAATCACCGACTATAGTAAGACAATGATATCAAATAACTCATCAGAAATGAATCTACTTAAGTCATTCAGATGAGAGACGAACGTACCGCGGCACGTATCAATGAAACGTTAATGGCCACAGCCTATTTTCTACAATCCTTTGGTTATTCCTGGAATTGTGACACCTATATCCATTACATGTCATAACACGATGCAAGTCTACACTGTGCATTGTTTATGACTCTTACTTGCCCTTGGTAACAGACTGTTGGCCCTTAGGTGTTGTCTAGGCAACGGCTCTAACGAGAGTAATATCTCATACACTCAGCCTCATCAACTCATCAAATTGACATCATCGGATCTGAGGCAAGACCTCACAATCAGAACCGTTAGGATAGACACTAGCCTATTTGACGGGTTCTAATCACATTCTCCAAATAGTGGCGTGAACCCTATGACGTAGATTCCAAATAAATACTCTCAACTCGATAAGTTCTAACGAGAGGAATTCAATAATACAATACCTTCTCGACCACTAGTCCTAAGAGAAAATGATTCTCGACTAGTTAGCCTTTAAAGAATAAACATGTAATTCCAAACATAACCCAACTTGCAACCCTGATAAAGGAATCACATTAGGATGTGTATGCGATTTTTTTTCATTTTTACTACCAAACAATGGGTAATTAATTATGGTTAATTGACGATTGATGTTGTGTGACTATTATGGGGTAACTAGAATACAATTAATGATTTATACTTACATTTGTGATGCTTACTATAATGGATGATTGGTGTGTGTATAAGCATATTTGTTGTTGTTATTCTTGTTCAACGGCTGTGGTTGACATTAAGTTTTGTCAAATATATGTGATGTTTAATGAATAAGTATGCTATTATTGTTGTTGTGATGATATGGTGTGATGGATAAGTAGGAATACTATTTTTTTTGCTTGTACTGTTTGAAGTGGTTGCGTTGGTTGCATTAATTGCATTGGTTACAATGGTTATAGGGAGGCTATGGTTGTTATGTACTGTAACACCTCATATTTTTAGTAATATTATTTAGGATATTTAATTAATTAAACTAAAATAATGTGTTGATCGGGGGATTGAGATTTGATTTTAATTAAGGGGGAGTCGTGCCATTTAAACAATGAATTAAAATAAGAGTAAAATGAAACAGAGGAGGGGTAAAATAGGAAAGAGACCATTGTTATATCCCTAAAACTTGGTCGTGTAACCTATACACGTTCATTTTCATTTGTTCAAAATTTTAAAAGCTAAGGCCGGCCACCATTAACAAGAGCAAGAGATAGAAAGATAGAGGGGAAGCTTAACAATAAGATTCATTCAAATCTCACATCCTTCATCTCTAAAGTTAATGTGAATAATGTTTACATCTCATATTTGTTTTGTTTTCAGTTTTAAGGAGAAATCTGAAATGTTTTGCCATGTTTTTGAATGATGGAATGAGTATATATACTTGTTGATGATTTATGCATGTTCATATTGATTTTATGATATGTTTTAAGGTAAACCCTATTAAATTACATCTAAATGTCTTGCAAATTTTTATATAGACCAGAAATAATATTTTAGAGATGGATTTCAATTTTCAGAATTTTTGTGGAATCTATATAAATTTTCTAGTGAAGAAATGTTATTTTGGATTATAAATTATTTACGGTTAAATAATAATTGGTTTGGGTTTAAAATTTATATATGTTAGAAAGAATATAAAAGGTGATTTTTTGGAATTTTTGTAAAATTTTCCTAAGTGTTTTGATGGATATATAAAATTATTTAAGGTATGAGACTTAAGTGTTTTATATATTTATAAAAGGAGAAGGGGCACTTTGCAAATAATTTAAATTTGTTATTTCTAAAAATTGGCAGCACTTTTGAAAAAGTACAATGGCGACCAATCCGATTTTGAGAAACAAGGCAGGTTAGGTACAACGAAATAGTTTAAAAGGACAAATAAACATATTTTACACTATTTCGATGCTTTCAGCACCTGGTTCCACCTCCATACCTTCGCCTCCGACATAGTCGAAACCAATGCATATGGTATTAGGGAACTGGTACGTAGTGAATTGGACATAGGCGAAAGGAAGTGGGTCGAAACTAGGGGTTCCGAAGGGGTTGAGGCTTTACTTTGTTTTTAAATAAAAATGCGCCTGCTTGCTTTCGACTAAAAAGCTTTCGACTTAGTTGACTTTCGACTAGGTCAAATGGATTTACAGGAAATGGTTTCGATTGGGTTGCGCCTTTGTTTTTAAACAACCGCTTTCGACTAAGTCGAATCCTTTTGCTGCCGCCTTTATACCTTTCGACCCAGATGGTTTCGAAGGGATACTTTGTTTTCTAAAATATGGCCACTTCTCCAATGCTTTCGAAGGGATGGTTTCGACACCATCACTTCTTTACTTAGGAATGATTTTGAAAGGAATGCTTTCAACTTTAATGGGTTTCTGATCTTTTTGCTCTACTTGAAGGCATAATCCAAATGGTTTCGACCGAGATGGTTTAAATGGTTTCGAAAGGTGTTTTTCCACATGTTTTAAATTGAACCCAAGTGCTTTCGAAAGGTTTGTGTTCACAAAAGTTTAATGTTTTCGAAAGGGTTTTAAATGAAGGTTTCGAAGTGGTGGTTCCCCAATGATTTCAAAAGATTTTGAAGAAAGGTTTTCCAATGGTTTCGAAGGAGTCGAAAGGGAAGGTTTTTCCGATTGTTTCGAAAGGATTAAAAGGAAAAGTTTTTCCGAGGTTTTCGAAAGGCAATATTTAATTGTTTTAAAAGAAAGATGTCTAAGGTTTTTAAAGCTTTCGAAAGGAAGGTTTTCCAATGATTTCGAAAGGGTTTTGAGAATGGTTTCGAAAGGAAGGTTTGGCCTTTCGGTCTGAATAAAAGAAAAGGTTTTACTTGGTTTAGAAAGAGGTACTTTCAATGGTTTCGAAATGGGTACTTTCAATGGATTTGGAAAGGGGACTTTCAAAGATTTAAATGTTTTCATCAACTAGATTTGGATAAAGTATATATATAACATGGCAAGGTGATTATGAGTAAAGCATAGAATATATATATATATATATAATTTTACTTGTTGAGTTTGATTTAATGGTTTTAAAACATTTTGAAAAGGTTTTCAAGGAAAATTATGGAAGGGATCGCTAAGTAAAATGACTCATATATTAGAATACCAGATGGAACTGGTATATGGTCGCATCCTATACATTAGCTATTAGCCCCATTTAATTTTGTCCAAAATTCCAGTGTGTAGGGCTTTGTCAAAGGTAAGACTAAAATTATGATTACACACAGAAAGGAATATATGTTTGTATACAGATAGGTTACTGGTGAGCCCGCAAAACCATTAGGATCAGGTGAGCTTGGGAGATGTTAAATTAGGGATAGATCGTCCAGAAGAGAAATATTTAACAGATAGTTAAGGGAAGACCTTTCAGAAGAGGAGTGTCTAACAAATGTTAGATAAATTTTGATATATTTTCTGGTAGGCTCGAGTCAGCCAAAGGTTAATAGTTAGCCAAACAAAACCAAAGTTTTTGAACAGATAGTTCATTTATTACCTAATATGTATGTTTACATAATGATGCTTTACAGATTTTAACCAGTTTTGGTTGCAGGAAAAGATTTGCAAAAGATATGTTTTAAAAGGATGTTAGTGAGGGGAAACTCGTTCCGCTAAGCGGCGTGGTCTCACTTAACATAAAGTATATGTAACAACCCTAATTTTTAATAACATTATTCAGAAGATTTAATTAGAATAAATTAAATAGAATAATGTAGATAAGGAGATTGAGGTTGATTAATAAATATGTAGTGGCCATGCTTATTTAAATTAAAGGAACTTATAAATGGTTAAGTGTTAGCTAAAATAAATATAAGGGAATTAGGGGAAATAGCCGTCCATATTTTCCACCTTTATACTATGCCCCTTATCCATACACGTTCATTTTTATCACAAGCAAAATTATAACCGTAAGAAAGAGCAAGGCTGACCATTAGGAAGAAAGAAGAGAAGAAAAATTCAAGTAAAGTTTAGGATTCAAGCTAGAAGAAATCAATCTCAATCAATATTCAATTTCCTTATCCAATCTAAGGTTAATAATAATCACTACGTCTCTATTTTTGTTTTATAACCATATGGTTTCGGTTTCGAAGCTAACCTTCAATTATTTTACCCAAATGTTTTAAGGCTTTCGAAAGGATGGTTTCGACACCATCAAACTTTCTCAATACTTTTTGAATTAAAGAATGGTTTCGAAAGAGGTGCTTTCGTCTATGTTCACTTTGACCCAAAAGGATGTTTAAGTATAAACCCAATGCTTTCGAAAGGAAGACTTTCAATGGTTTCGAAGGGTAACCTTTATTGGTTTCGACAGGGTACTTTCAAATGGTTTTGAAGTTATGCTTCTATACTTAAATGATAATACTTTGACATGGTCGAAAGGTATCGAAAGAAATGTTTTAAAGTATACGAAGGGCAGGAGCCTAATGTTTTATAGATAGATTTTGATGCTTTCGAAGGAGGTCATCCTATGAGGTCGAAAGCAAGGTTTCTTAGATGTCGAAAGGTTTTAAAACCCAAACTTAAATTTTTAAAGGAAAAACCCATGGTTAAATAAAGAAGTTTTGAAAGGACTTTAAGTATTTAAATACGAAGAAGTAATGCCTTGGTAAAAACATAAGTTAAAGGGATTAACTATGTTTTATATAAAATGTAATTCAAGGACCTTAAACCCACATGAGTAGTATTGTTAAATTGTTTTGTTTGCTTCTTCAAATATGAATATATTCACTTGATAAAGAACCCATAACTGTATTTTGGGGGGATAAAGGGGTAGAAGAACATGTAGGTTAACCCAGTAGTGAATATAAATTGATTAAACTCCTGAATGAGTAGAATTGCATCCAAGGGTCAGGGAGACCAAAATATAGGATGCCAAAACCTTGAAGTTGTCCGAGAGATAGGTTCATAGTAAACCCATGAAAACTATGATCATGTAGTTATTGGGGGTAACCAACAGTAACCAACAGTTTCATAGTAAACCCATGAAAACTGTATTAAGGTAGGTTGGCAGAGGCTAATTGGTTTGTAGTGAATCCATGAAAACTATATCCGGATTAAGAATTAACATCGGTCAATAGGTTAACGGAGGAATGAGTAGGTTTCTAGTCAACCCATGAAAACTAGGATGAGAAGCGATTATGTCTTTATGTCTAACTCGAAGTTAGATTATTATTCATACCAGGCTTTATGTCTGACTCGAAGTTTTTGTTTTTCCCTTATACTCTCGGGTACTCAATTGATTTTGAGTAGTTTGAGGTTTAGGGTTTTCAGGTTCTCTTCTTAGACGAATAAAGCTTCCAGAGGTGTGCAAGAGGCAGTTAGTTATTTAGAGTTTCTTTTTCAGATGTGTATTTGTATGTAAAGGCAGATTTATTAGCCTTATTATATACTCTGATCAACCAAGGGGGCATCTTAATAATTATATTTTGTTGAACGTGGTTAATGTTTTTAGGATTATGTAATGAACATAAAAAGCTTTGAATGGAATATGGAATTGTATTTTTAATTGTTCAAATTGTTCCATATTCTTGTGATCCACATATCAATGAATCTTGCACCGCCGTATTTGGTCGCCGAAGATTAATAACTATGGATGACTACAACATCCGTAACCGTTAGTTTTGGGCCTCCAAGTAGGGGGATGTTAGAAGTTAATATCAAAGCGTAGGTTTATGAAACTTAACAAAAAAGTAAAACCTAAAAGCTTTTTTAAACATAATCCAATGAATTTGAAAATATGATCGAAGGTTTGGGTTAACGCTGTAGTAACATACTTGTATTTGATATATAGGTATAAATCTAAGTACATATTCACCTCTCTCTTAGACTGTTCTTCTGTATCTTACTAAGGCTTGTATGCAAATTTACGAGAAAGAAGATATGGAAGCAGGAAACGGAAGAGGAAATCTAGGTGGAGGAAGCACCACAACTAACGGAAATGCTCGACCTAATACCCGGAGAAACCAAGGTCGACAGGCTAATCTAATCAAAATGTTGAAGTCAATGTAGGTGCTGGAAATCCGCCAGTAGATGCGGGGATGGTATATCAGTTGTTGGCTAATCTTTTGCAAGCAGGAGCTGCTGGTAATGTTAGTGGAGTTAATCCTGTAGTTCCAGTTGGTTATAACTATGCTAGGCTTAGCAGTGACTACACCAGTTTGGGTGGAAAACCGTTTGTTGGAACAGATGATGTTATGGAAGTTGAGAATTGGCTTTTGAACTTTGAGAGGATCTTTACGGATTTAGGCTTAGATAATGGAGAAAAAAGAAGGCTAGCCACTAGGCAGTTGCAAGGGTTAGAACTTCACTGGTGGAACAGTGTGACAGCCGGAGTTTCGGAGGAAGAGCTGACATGGGCTAATTTTAGAAGAAGGTCTGAGCGGAGGTTCTTATCTAAGGTTGCCAAGTAGGCATTGATGAGGAAGTTCATGGATCTTGTTCAAGAAGAGATGTAAGTGATCGAGTATGCTGCTAAGTTTGATGAGCTGTCTCGATAAGGATATGCTTTGGTAGACACTGATATTAGGAGGAATGAGAGATTTATTCATGGACTAAGGCCAGAGCTAGGCAGAATGACCATGACTCATGTCAGAGAGCCTTGTAATGTGGTGGTGGAGATAGCCATCTGCCATGAGGAGATGCTTGCTGTGTCAGTTAGAGAGAAGCCAGTAAAATTCTCGGGTCCTTAGGGAAAGAAAAGGAAATTCTTTAAGAAGAATGGAGCCCAGAAAAGGGAGGCTGCCAAGAAGGCATAGGCGGATTTGGTGTGCTTCAACTGCGATCAAGTTGGACATTACAAGAACCAGTGTTCAGAGTCAGTCAGGGCGGACAGAGGGAAGGTGTTTGTTATTGGACCACCATCTTCTTCTAGGCCAACTGCAGCAGAGAAAAGGAAAACTGTGATGGAAGGTTCGCTTTTGATTCAGAGTATACCAGTTAGGATACTATTGATACCGGTGCGTCACATTCATTTATATCACAGTATTTTGTTGCTAGGTTATGTATAAAATCCACATATCTTGTTACTTCCTTAAGGGTTGCGAATCCAATAGGAGGGTATACAACTCTAGAGATGAGATGTGACCAGTTAGAACTTGATTTGTTAGGTCATAAGTTTGCATGCAGTTTGTATGTTTTTGATTTCGTAGATTTCGGGATCATTTTGGGTATGGATTGGTTGGGTAAGTATGAGGCTAGAATATTTTGCCAAGGTAGGGAAATATCATTAAGACACCTAAATAGTCATAACCGAATCATCTTCATAGTGGAAAATTCCAGTAAGAGTGTTTATGCTTTGTTGAGTGCCATGGAGGTTGGAGATGAGCTTAGTTAGTTTTGAGTGGCAAGGGAGTTTCAGATGTCTTTGAGCCAGTCACATGACTACCACCGAAACGAGCTGTTGAGTTTCGAACAGATCTTGTACCGGTAGTTGAACCTGTCAATAGACCACCTAGCAGGATGACACCGATTGAGATGAAGGAATTGAAGGTGCAACTAGTGGATCTTGAGGGAAGGAATTTTATTAGACCCAACAGTTCGCCTTGGGGAGCGGCTGCGGTGTTCGTGAAGAAGCCAGATGGGTCATTAAGGATGTGCATCGACTATCGTAAGTTAACCGAAAGGACGATCAAGAATAGATACCCTCTACCGAGGATAGATGATCTGTTTGATCAATTGAGTGGAGCTAGAGTGTTCTCCCAATTGGATTTGGCGATGTGGTTCCATCAATTGAGAGTGACGGAGGATAGTATTCCTCTAACAGCATTTCGGACTAGGTATGATTCGTATGAGTGGTTGGTGATGCCATTTGGATTGACGAATGCATCTGCTTTCTTCGTTGATTTGATGAAACGGGTTTTCCGAGAGCATTTGGATAGGTTCGTGCTGGTATTCATAGGTGACATTTTGGTGTACTCAAAAGATGAAAGAGAGCATGAGATTCATCTTAGAGTGGTGCTGGAGACGCTGAGGCAGAATCAGCTGAAGGCGAAGTTTTCCAAATGTCATTTTTGGAAGAAAGAGGTTGAGTTTCTTGGTCATGTGGCTTCAGAGGAGGGATTGTCGGTTGATCCAGTTAAGATCGAAGCTGTCAATAATTGGAAGAGATTAGAGACGATAACCGAGATCATGAGTTTTTGGACTTGCTGGCTATTACTGAAGATTCATCAAGGATTTCTCATGGATAGCAGCGCCTTTGACTAAGCTTATTAGGAAGGAAGTGAAGTTTGTTTGGTCCGACAAATATGAGGAAGCATTCCTTAAGTTAAAACATTTGTTGACCAATGCTCCCGTGTTAGTAGTTCCACATGGTAACCAAGGGTTGGTAGTATACATAGATGCATGTGGGACTGGATTGGGAGCAGTGTTGATGTAGAAGGGCAAGGTCATTACTTACGCATCTAGGCGGCTTCGACCGCACGAAGTAATATATCCCTCGCATGATTTGTAGTTGGCAGTGGTGATTTTTGCCTTGAAGATTTGGAGGCATGATCTCTTAGGGGAGAGATTTGAGTTATATACCGATCATATGTTATTAAAGTATTTATTCTCTCAAAATGAGTTGAATATGAGGCAGCAGAGGTGGCTGGAATTTTTGAAAGCTTATGATTTCGGTATCGAGCATACTCCTGGGAGGAAACAAGGTAACAGACGCTCTCAGTAGAAAATCAAAATGTGGTGTTAGCGATGTTGGCAGAATGGAAGGATCTAGAAGCCTTGGCTAGTAGTGGTGTGCAGTTGAGATCTACGGCTAGTTCTAGTCAGGGTACTGCCATGTTTCTTGTTTAGAAGTTCGACCAGTGATGATCTAGTTAATAGCTTTTAAGTAGAGAGAGGATCCAGATTTAGCTGAGAGGATAGAAGGCTTGAGATAGGATTAGAGGTTGATGACCTAAAGGATTTTATTCTTGACAAAAGAGGATGGTTGAGAAAGAAAGGGCGATTATGCGTTCCGAATGTAGAGAACTTAAAAAGGGAAATTTTGGAGGAATGTCGTCAATCGAAATTTACGATTCATCCTGGAGGGACCAAGATGCATCAAGATATGAAGAGAAGCTTCAATTGAGAAGGTATAAAGAGGGATGTTGGCTTGTGGGTTAGGCAGTGTGCTAAGTGTCACCAAGTGAAGGCCGAACATCATAAGCCGAGTGGATTGTTTCAGCCTTTAGACATTCCAGTCTGGAATGGGATTCGACATCGATGGACTTTATAGACGGGTTACCAAGGTCAAACCGGGGAAACGAGAGTATATGGGTTATTGTGGACAGGTTGAACAAGAGTGCCTATTTCATTCCAGTAAAGTCGACCAGGACGGCACCAGTTTTCGCGAAGTTGTTCATAAAGAACATAGTTAGACTTCATGGAATTCCTAATAGCATAATTAGCGACAGAGATGCATTATTCACTAGCAAATTTTGGAGGAGTCTACAAGAGGTATTAGGTACCAAGCTCAAGATGAGTATAGCATATCACCCACAGGCAGATGGGCAGACAGAGAGAGAGTCAACAAGGTACTCGAGGATTTATTGAGAACTTGCGTATTGGACTTTGGTGGATCTTGGGAAGATCACCTACATTTGATTGAGTTTTCCTATAATAATAGTTATCAGACTAGTATAAGAATGACGCCTTTTGAAGCTTTGTATGAAAGGTCATGCAAATCGCCGGCGTGTTGGTTAGAGACTGGAGACAGAGTGGTCTTAGGTCCGGATTTGATTAGAGAGGCGTCAGAAAAGATTGAGTTAATCCGAGGACGAATGAAGGAAGCTCAATGCAGGCAGAAGAGTGACGTAGATAAGAGACGTAAAGACCTAGAGTTCTCAGTGGAAGACAGGGTTTTCATTAAAGTATTACTAATGAAGGGCGTGGTACGATTTGGAAAGTCGGAAAAGTTGTCCCCGAGATATGTTGGACCATTCCAGATTTTAGAATGGATCGAAAAGCTTGCATACATAGTAGAGTTGCCGAGCAGTTTGGCAGGTGTCCATAATGTATTCCATGTGTCTCATCTTCGCAAGTATGTGCATGATCCAGAGGCTACTATTCCACAGACAGAGTTGGAAGATTTGGTAGTAGAGCCTGATTTTACTTTTGTTAGACAACTAGTTCGGGTTGTAGTGAGAGATGAGAAAAGATTGAGGACCAAGACAGTCAAGTTGATGAAAGTTCGGTGGAGCGATAACAAGAAGGACTGTACTTGAGAGACAGAGGATATGATTCGAGTTGCTTATCCTGATCTGCTAAGATGGTATGTCTATATTAGATTTATATAGATTAGTTGCTAGTTGGGTAGGCTAGTACGGATGTTAGGAGTTGTTACAGTTGATTGTTATGTTTGCTAGTTAGTCCTTACTGAATTTCGAGGATGAAATTCTTTAAGGAGGGGAGCCTGTAACACCTCTAATTTTTTATAATATTATTCAGGAGATTTAATTAGAGTAAATTAAATAGAATGATATAGATAAGGAGATTGAGGTTGATTGATAAATATGTAGTGGCCGTGCTTATTTAAATTAAAGGAACTTATAAATGGTTAAGTGTTAGCTAAAATAAACATAAGGGCATTAGGGTAAATAGCCGCCCATATTTCCCACCTTTATACTATTCCCTTTATCCATACACGTTCATTTTTATCACAAACAAAATTATAAACATAAGAAAGAGCAGGGTCGGCCATTAGGAAGAAAGAAGAGAAGAAAAATTCAAGTAAACTTAGGATTCAAACTAGAAGAAATCAATCTCAATCAATCTTCAATTTCCTTATCCAATCTAAGGTGAATAATAATCACTACATCTCTATTTTTGTTTTATAATCATATGGTTCCGGATTTGAGGGATAAATTCGTTTTTATGATATACTGAATGATGATATGCTTGGTTTATAATTTATATGGTTTAAACAAGGATATTTAAAGGAGATATACACGGTTTTAGAGTAAAACCGAGATAAAATGATTTTTAAATGCCATGGAAAAAATTTATGTTATGGAAAACATGATTTTGGAGTTGGGTTCCAATTTTTACAATTTTCCAAGCCGTGGAGAATTAGTTATGAATTTTTGAAGAAAAATATGATTATTTAGGTTTATAAATTTATTTTAGAAAATATATTGAGAATTTGGGTCTGAAATTTTGATATGTTAGATAACATGATTAAAGTGAATTTTTGGAATTTTTGGAGATTTTTACCAAGTGATTTAGTATGAAAATTAAATTATTTTGGAAGGAGGACCTAAATTATTTAATTATTTTGTTAATAGGAAGGGCTTAATTGTTAAAAGTTATCATGTTTTTTGATCTGAGAAAATGCGGAAAATATTATCCAAATTATTTAAAAGTTTCTGAAAGTCAATCAAATATTTACAAGTAGGCAAGTTTGTTACAAAAAGTTTACTTTATTTGGTAAAAACCGCCTTTTTGCTCAGAAAAAGGGGTTCCGCCTTCTTAGAAGGTCCTTTCGACCAAGACCTTTCGCCTCCAATGTAGCCGAAACCTTTTAGGTGGAAACTAGTAAACCAATACATATGGTTTCATTTCGATGGTACGTAGTGGATTGGAGAAAGGCGGAAGGTATGGTATCAAAAGGTAGATTTCGCAGGGGTTGGTTCCTTTGTTTTACTTGGTTTTGAAAGAAAAGCGCTTGCCTGTTTATAAGGGGATTTCGGCATAGTCGAAACCTATGGTTGCGAAAGGTATTTTCAAAAGAGGCTTTCAAAAGAGAGTTACCGCCTAGGTTTTAAAAAAGTAGCTTTCAAAGGAGTTAATTAGATTTTGTTTAAAGCTTTTGGAAAGGGTAGTTTCGACTAAGTCGAAACCCTTCTACAAATTGATGACCTTCCGATGGAATTGAAGACATCATTGTTGTCGAAAGGTTTAGTTGTTTTTACAAATATAAGCCGCTTCCTAATGCTTTCGAAAGGGGTTAGGGGTTTCGAAGGCAATGGTTTCGAAAGGGGTTTCTAAGCTAACCTTCAATTATTTTATCCAGATGTTTTAAAGCTTTCGAAAGGATGGTTTCGACACCATCAAACTTTCCCAGTACTATTTGAAATAAAGAATGGTTTCGAAAGAGGTTCTTTCTCCTATGTTCACTTTGACCCAAAATGATGTTTTAAGTATAAACCCAATGCTTTCGAAATGGGGACTTTCAATGGTTTCGAAGGGTAACCTTCATTGGTTTCGACAGGGTACTTTCAAATGGTTTTGAAGCTATGCTTCTATACTTAAATGATAATACTTTGACATGGTTGAAAAGTTTCGAAAGAGACGTTTTAAAGTATTAGAAGGGCAGGAGCCTAATGCTTTATAGATAGATTTTGATGCTTTCGAAGGAGGTCATCCTATGAGGTCGAAAGTAAGGTTTCTATGATGTCGAAAGGTTTTAAAACCCAAACTAAAAATTTTAAAGGAAAAACCCATGGTTAAATAAAGGGTTTTGATAGGACTTTAAGTATGTAAATCTGAAGAAGTATTGCCTTGATAAAAATATAAGTTAAAGGGATTAACTATGTTTTATATGAAATGTTATTCAAGGACCTTAAACCCACATGAGTGGTATTGTTAAATTGTTTTGTTTGCTTCTTCAAACATGAATATATTCACTTGATAAAGAACCCATAACTGTATTTTTGTGATAAAGGGGTAGAAGAACTAGTTAGGTTAACCCAGTAGTGAGTATAAATTGATTAAACTCTTGAATGAGTAGAATTGCATCTAAGTAGTCAGGGAGACCAAAATATAGGATGCCAAAATCTTGAAGTTGTCCGGAAGATAGGTCCATAGTAAACCCACGAAAACTATGATCATCTAGTTATTGGGGGTAACCAACAGGTTCATAGTAAACCCATGAAAACTATGTATTAAGGTAGGTTGGCAGGGACTAATTGGTTTGTAGTAAACCCATGAAAACTATATCCGGATTAAGAATTGACATCAGTTAATAGGATCCTAGTCGACCCATGAAAATTAGGATAAGAAAGAAATTAACAGAGGGATCAGTAGGTTCCTAGTCAACCCATGAAAAGTAGGATGAGAAGTGAGTTACTGGATAAATCCATAAGTTTCTAGTCAACCCATTAAAAGTAGGATGAGAAGTGAGTTACTGGATAAATCCATAAGTTTCTAGTCAACTAATGAAAACCAGGATAAGGGATTAATTATTGGAATGACTAATAGGTTCTGCGGGACCCATGAATTAATTAAATTAAGTGACATGGTCCTACAGGTTCTTAGTGATCCCTTGAAAACTATGAAATAAGACAGGGTGTCCGTGTGTAATGAAAAAGGTTATTAGTAAACCCATGAAAATTAATAGGTTAACAGTGACTGTAGAAACTATGATTTATGATAGGGTGTCGGCTTAAACTGGAGATTGGAAATCCAAAATGTTTTTATATATGCATATCATCATAATATTTTGAAATGTATGTTTTAATCATTGTGGATGTAAGAGCATAGTATATGGTTTTATAAAGGTTTTAAGATACTAGTGACGGGAAAACCCGTTCCGCTAAGCGGCGTGGTCTCACTAGATATCTTAAAGGATTGATATGTTAGATTATTATTCATACCAGGCTTTATGTCTGACTCGAAGTTTTTGTTTTTCCTTAAAGTCTCAGGTACTCAATTGATTTTGAGTAGTTTGAGGTTTAGGGTTTTCAAGTTTTCTTCTTACACGAATAAAACTTCCGGAGGCGTGCAGGAGGCAGTTAGTTATTTAGAATTTTCTTTTTTCGCTATGTATTTGGATGTAAAGGCATATTTATTAGCCTTATTATATACTCTGATCAACCAAAGGGGCATCTTCATATGTCGCTCTTGTCATATGTGTAATAAATATATTTTACCGAGCGTGGTTAATGTTTTTGGGATTATGTAATGAACATGAAAAGTTTTGAATGGAATGTGGAATTGTGTTTTAATTGTAAATTTTTTTCCATGTTCTTGTGATTTGTGTATCAATGAATCTAGCACCTCCGTATTTGGTTGCCGAAGATTAATAACTATGGATGACTACAACTTCGTAGCCGTTAGTTTTGGACCACCAAGTAGGGGGATGTTACAATATCCGAGATGTAACAGTATTATTCACACCAGGCTTTATGTCAGACTCGAAGTTTTTGTTTCCCCTTAAACTCTTTGGTGCTCAAAATTGATTTGAGTAGGCTGAGGGTTGAGGTTTACAGGTTTTGGTTTAGACGAATAAAGCTTTCGTTGACGAGCAGGTGGCTGACGGATAGGTATTTAGGAGTTGTAGATTATTTTGTTTATTTTTGCTGTGTATATTAAGTCAGTTTTGACTATATTAACTCTGATCAACCAAGGGGGCATCGTCATATGTCACTTTTAGCGAATTTTTGTAATGATTATAATTAACCTTTACTTGGAAAACGATATGAGATTATGTGACTTGGATATGAATTTGTTTTGAAATGAAACATTAAAATGTTGCTTTTGGAAATCTATGTTTTTTGTTCATATTCAAGTGCTTCTGATGTTATGGATACCATTAGCATTACCGTATTTTGTCACCAGAAGTTAATAGTATGGATGACTGCAACATTTGTAGCGCTTAACTTTTAGCCTCTAGATACGGGATGTTACAACTTGGTATCAAAGCATAGGTTTATTAAAAACTTTAAACTAAACATGATTTTTAAAACATAATCCTAAGGAATTAGAGTAAGATTGAGGTATGGGATAATGCTATAGTAACGTACTTGTATTTGCTATATATAAGTACACGCTTTATCTCTAGTCTCGTATCTTTGTTAGGTTATTATTATGTATCTTATGAGGTTTGAATACAGATATGGATGGTAGAAGAGGAAGAGTTAACCCAGGAGGGGAGGTACCGATGGGAATTCCAGACCTAATGCAAGGAGGACCAAGGTCAGGCACCAGCAGAGAATGTGGGTGTTGGAGTCCCGCAAGCTGGAATGGAAGCTATGTATCGGTTTTTTGTAAATATGATGCAAACGGGAGTTGCTACTGGAGTAATGGGAGGAGAAGTTTAGGAAGCTCTGGTTGTCAACAATTATGTTGTTTTGAGTAGAGATTATGTTAGGCCTGGAGGAGAGCCATTTATTGGACTGGAAGATGCCATTGAGGTGGAGAATTGCTTGTTGCATTGTGAGAGAATCTTTGCAGACTTGGGGCTTAATGATGAGCAGAATAAGAGGCTTGCTTCTAGACAGCTTTAAGGAGTAGCATTGTTTTGGTCGAATACTGTGACTGTAGCAGTGGATGAGGAGACTACGACATGGACAGAGTTTGAAAGGAGGTTCCAATAGAGGTTCATGTCGGTGATGGCGCAGTCTGTTTTTATCCAGAAGTTTGCTGAGCTAGAATAGGGAGAGATGACTGTACTGGAGTATGCCGGCAGGTTTGAAGAGTTGGCTAGATTTGGTTATACCACTGTTGATAGAGTGATGAAGAGGAATGAGAAGTTTATCAGGGGATTAAAGCCTGAGTTGGCCAGGGCTACTTTACAACATATTAGAGATCCCTGTGATGTGGTTGTGGAGATGGCTTTGAAGCACGAGGAGATGCTTGTTTGTCAGGAGAAGAGTAAGGTGAAAGAAGTCCAAGTTGGGCAAGGCCAGAAGAGGAAGTTCTTCCCCAAAAAGGGTGCTCAGAAGGGTGGAGCAACCAAGAAGGGGAAGTCTGAGGTGGTTTGTTTTAAGTGCGACAAGAAGGGCCATTTTGCCCATGAGCGTCGTACTGGGAAGGCTAAAGAAGTGATCCGGAAGAAGAATATCAAGTGCTTCAACTGCGAACAGATTGGCCATAATAGGAATCAATGCAAGGAGCCCGCTAAGGATGGAAAGGGCAAGGTATATGCATTGGAGCCTGCTACTTCGAAGCCGACAGCTCAGGAGAAGGGAAAGGCAATTTTGGGAGGTGCGCTTCAGATTCATGGTATGTCTGTTAGCATTCTATTTGTTACTGGTGCATCGCATTCTTTTATATCTAGATATTTGATAGATAAGCTTAACTTAGGACCCACATATTTAGTTACTTCCTTACGAGTTGTGAATCTAATAGGAGGGTATGAAACTCTAGCGATGAGATGTGATCAGTTAAAGATTGACTTGTTAGGTCATACTTTTGTTTGAAGTTTGCATGTGTTTGATTTTATGGGGTTTGGGATTATTCTTGGTATAGATTGGTTAAGTGTGTACAAATGCTAGGATATTTTACCATGATAGGAAAATATCTCTTAGACACCCTGATTGTAGCGACATGATTGTTTATACTATAGAAGGTTCTAGTGGTGAGGTGAATGCTTTGTTAGGTTTGATGGAATTGGAAGATGAGCTGAATCGAGTTTTCGTGGTTAGAGAATTCGCAGATGTTTTCGAGCCTGTAGTTGGATTGCCACCGAAACGAGCCATTGAGTTTTAGATAGATTTGGTTCCGGGAGCAGAACCAGTAAGTAACCGCCAAGCAGAATGACCCCTATAGAGATGAGGGAGTTGAAGGTGTAGTTGGTGGATTTGGAAGGCAAAAGTTTTATCAGGCCGAGTAGTGCCTTAGGGAGCAGCTGTAGGATTTGCTAGGAAGTCGGACGGGTCATTAAGGCTATGTATCGATTATCGTAAGTTGAATGAGAAGACGATAAAGAATCGATATTCATTGCCGAGAATTGACGATTTGTTCGACTAGTTGAGTGGAGCCAAGATATTTTCTCAGTTAAATTTAGCAACGGGTTTCCATCAGCTCAGAGTAGCAGAGGATAGTATACCATTGATGGCGTTTAGGACTAGATATGGGTCGTACGAATGGTTAGTTATGCCATTCGGATTGACTAATGAGCTAGCATTCTTTGTGGATTTGATGAACCAGGTTTTTCGACAGCAGTTGGATAGGTTTGTATTGGTTTTCATAGATGATATCTTGATATACTCTAAGGATGAAAGAAAGCATGAAGTTCATCTTAGAGTGGTGATTGAGACGCTGATGCAACATCAACTAAAGGCGAAGTTTTCGAAGTGTCATTTCTAGAAGAATGAAGTGAAGTTTCTTGGTCATGTAGTCTTAGAGAAAGGCTTGTCATTGGATCCAACTAAGATTGAAGCAGTGAATAGTTGGAAGAGACCCGAGACAGTGACCGAGATAAAAAGTTTCCTTGGGTTGGCTGGTTATTATTGGAGGTTCATTAAGAATTATCCGCGGATTACAGCACCGATGAGCAAGCTAACGAGAAAGAATGTGAAGTTTGTGTGGACCGATAAGTGTGAGGAAGTATTCCAGAGTTTGAAACACTTATTGACCCATGCACCAGTGTTGATTGTTCCAGAAGGGAATCAGGATTTGGTAGTTTATACAGATGCGTGTGGAACAAGATTAGGAGCTGTGCTAATGCAGAGAGTAAAAGTGATTGCCTATGCATCTAGACAACTTAGACCGCATGAGGTCAGATATCCGACGCATGATTTGGAATTGGCTGCAGTGATTTTTGCATTGAAGGTGTAGAGACATTACCTTTTAGGAGAAAGGTTTGAGTTATATACAGATCATAAGTCGCTGAAGTATTTGTTCTCTTAGAAGGAGATGAACATGAGACAACAGAGGTGGTTAGTGTTTATCGCTGCTTATGATTTTGGGATTGAGTACACACCGGGGAAAGGCAACAGGTTGCAGATGCGCTTAGTAGAAAGCATCAGAATGCAGTGTTGGCAATAATTGCTGAGTGGAAAGATTTGGAAGCATTAACAAATTGCAGTGTGCAGTGGAGATCCGAGGCTGGGTCTAGTTGAGAAACTGTTATTTTATCTTGTTTGGAAGTTGGACCAATGATGATCGAATGGATTACTTATAAACAAAAGGAAGATTCTGTATTAGCTGAACGGATCAGGTAAGAGATGAAACCGAGAGAGATGACTTGAAAGATTTCAGTCTTGACCAGAATGGGTGTTTGAGAAAGAAAGGTAGATTATGTGTTCCGAGTGTAGAAAACATTAGGAAAGAAGTTTTGGGAGAATGCCATCATTCAAAGTTCACTATTCATCCGGGAGGAACTAAGATGTATCAGGATATGAAGAGAAGTTTCTTCTAGGAATGTATGAAGCGAGATGTGGGCTTATGGGTGAAGCAGTGTTTGAACTGTCAGCAGGTAAAAGCTGAACACCAGAAGCCAAGTGGGTTGCTTCGGCCATTAGATATTCGGTATTGAAATGAGATTCTATTTCTATTGATTTTATTGACGGGTTGCCAACGTCGACAGAGGAAATGAAAGTATATGGGTTATGGTGGACAGATTGACCAAGAGTGCCCATTTCATTCCTGTCAAGTCAACCAGAACGGCACTTCTTTTAGCGAAGTTATTCATGAGGAATGTGGTTAGACTGCATGGAATTCCTAGTAGTATAGTAAGTGATAGAGATCCCTTATTCACTAGCGAGTTCTGGAAGAATCTACAGGAAGTTTTGAGAACCAAGCTCAAGATGAGTACCGCTTACCATCCGCAGACAGATGGGCAAACAGAAAGGGTTAACAAGACCTTGGAGGACTTGTTAAGAGCTTGTGTACTATATTTCTGGAGATCATGGGAAGACCATCTGCATTTAGTCGAGTTTTCATATAACAACAGTTATCAGACTAGTATTGGGATGACACCGTTTGAAGCTTTGCATGAAAGGCCGTGCAAATCTCACGTTTGTTGGTTGGAGACCGGAGATAGATTGGTTCTTGGTCTAGATTTAGTAAGAGAAGCTACAGAAAAGATTGAGGTCATTCGAGCTAGAATAAAGGAGGCTCAGTCTAGGCAGAAGAGTTATGCAGATAGTAGAAGATAGACTTAGAGTTCTCAGTTGGAGATAAGGTTTTTATTAAAGTGTCACCGATAAAGGGTGTGATCAGATTTGGAAGATCATGGAAGTTAGCACCGAGATTCGTTGGCCCTTTTCCTATTGTTGAGAGGATCGGGAAACTCGCGTATAGAGTTGAGTTACTAAGCAGTTTGGCAGGAGTCCACGATGTTTTTCATGTTTCTCATCCCAGAAAGTGTGTTAGATACCCGGAGACTACTATAGCACCGACAGTGTTGGAGGATTTAGTAGTAGAACCGGTCTTAACCATAGTTAGAAAGCCAGTTGGTATAGTTGCGAGAGATGAGAAGAGACTCAGAAACAAGACAGTCAGATTAGTGAAAGTCCAGTGGAGTAACGATGAGAGAGACTGTACTTGGGAGACTGAGAGAAGGATTAGAGATACTTATTATGACTTGTTTGATGGTATGTTTTACCTCTTTAATTGATTGTTGTGTGCTTTATCGTAATTTCGAGGACGAAATTCTTTAAGGAGAGGAGTCCGTAACACCCCATATTTTTAGTAACAATATTTAGGATATTTAATTAGTTAAATAAAACAAAATAATGTGTTGATTAGGGGATTGAGATTTGATTTTAATTAAGGGGTAGTCGTGCCATTTAAACAATGAATTTACATAAGAGTTAAAATGAAATATAGGAGGGGTAAAATAGGAAAGAGGTCATTCCTATTTCCCTAAAACTTAGCCGTGTAACCCATACACGTTCATTTTCATTTGTTCAAAATTTTAAAAGCTAAGGCAGACCACCATAAACAAGAACAAGAGAAAGAAAGATAGAAGGGAAGCTTAATCAACATCAAATTCATTCAAATCTCACATCCTTAATCTCTAAAGCTAAGGTGAATAATGCTTACATATCACATTTGTTTTTTTTTTGGTTTTAGGAGAATCCGAAATGTTTTCAATGTTTTGCCATGTTTTTGAATGATGGAATGATTATATATACTTGTTGATGATTTATGCATGTTCATATTGATTTTATGATATGTTTCAAGGTAAAAACCTTATTAAATGACATCTAAATGCCTTGCAAATTTTTATATAGATCAGAAATAATATTTTAGAGATGGGTTTCAATTTTCAGAAATTTTGTGGAATTTATATAAATTTTCTAGTGAAGAAAATATTATTTTGGATTATAAATTATTTACGGTTAAATAATAATTGGTATGAGTCTGAAATTTATATGTTAGAAAACATATAAAAAGTGATTTTTAGGAATTTTTCTAGAATTTTCCTAAGTGTTTCGATGGATATATAAATTATTTAAGGTATGAGACTTAAATGTTTTATATGTTTATAAAAGGAGAAGAGGCTCTTTGCAAATAATTCAAATTTGTTATTTCTGAAAATTGGCAACACTTTTGAAAAAGCACAATGACAACCAATCAGATTTTGATAAACAAGGCATGTTAGGTACAAAGAAATGGTTTAAAAGGACAAATAAACATGTTTTACACTATTTCGATGCTTTCGGCACCAGGTTCCGCCTCCATACCTTCGCCTCCGACACAGTCGATATCAATGCAAATGGTATCGGGGAACTGGTACGTAGTGAATTGGATGTAGGTGAAAGAAAGTGGGTCGAAACCATGGGTTCAGAAGGGGTTGAGGCTTTACTTTGTTTTTAAATAAAAATGCACCCACTTGCTTTCGACTAAGAAGCTTTCGACTTAGTTGGCTTTCGACTAGGTCAATGGTTTCGAAATGGATACTTTCAATGGATTCTAAAGGGGGACTTTCAAAGATTTAAATGTTTTCATCAACTAGATTTGGATAAAGTATATGTATAACATGGCAATGTGATTTTGAGTAAAGCATGGAATATATATGTGTGTGTGTGTGTATGTATAAATTTTTCCTTATTGAGTTTGATTTAAAGGTTTTAAATCATTTTGAAAAGGTTTTTAAGGAAAATTATGGGAAGGGATCCCTAAGTAAAATGACTCAGATATTAGAATACCAGATGAGACTGGTATAGGGTCACGCCCTATTAGCTATTATCCCCAGCTAATTTTGTCCAAAATTCCAATGTGTAGGGCTTTGTCATGGGTAAGACTAAAATTATGATTACACACAGAAAGGAATATATGTTTGTATACAGATAGGTTATTGGTGAGCCCGCAAAACCATTAGGATCAGGTGACCGTGGGAGATGTTAAGTTAGGGATAGATCGTCCATAAGAGAAGTATTTAACAAATAGTTAAGGACAAACCGTTCAGAAGAGGAGTGTCTAACAGATGTAAGATAAATTTTGATATATTGTTTGATAGGAACGAGTCAGCCAAAGGTTAATAGTTAGCCATACAAAACGAAAGTGTTTGAATAGATAGTTCATTTATTACTTAACATGTATGTTTACATAATGATGCTTTACAGATTTTAACCAGTTTTAGTTGCAGGAAAATATTTGCAAAATATATGTTTTAAAAGGATGTTAGTGAGGGGAAATCCGTTCCGCTAAGCGGCGTGGTCTCACTTAATATAAAATATCCGAGATGTAACAGTATTATTCACACCAGGCTTTATCTCTGACTCGAGGTTTTTATTTTCCCTTAAACTCTCGCGTGCTCAAAATTGATTTGAGTAGACCGAGCGTTGAGGTTTACAGGTTTTGGTTTTGACGAATAAAGTTTCCGGTGACGAGCAGGTGGCTGACGGATAACTATTTAGGAGTTGTAGATTATTCTGTTTATTTCCGCTGTGTATATTAAATCAGTTTTGACTATATTAACTCTGATCAACCAAGGGGGCATCGTCATATGTCGCTCTTGGCACATTTTTGTAATGATATAATTAATCTCTACTTGGGAAACGATATAGGATTTGGTAACTTGGATATGAATTTGTTTTGAAATGTAAGCAGTAAAATGTTGTTTTTAAAAATATGTGATTTTGTTCATATTCAAGTGTTTCTGATATTATGTTTACCATTAGCATCATCGTATTTTGTCACTAGAAGTTAATACTATGGATGACTGCAGCATCTGTAGCGCTTCGGTTTTGGCCTCTAGATACGGGATGTTACATGTACTAACAAGTATTTGGATGAAAGAAATAGAACTACATGAGCTTGATCTTTCAGAAGGGGTACGTAGGCGGTCCTTTTTCTATTTAATAGCCCACGGTTTCCTTGTGATCGCGGTGAACATAGTTGACATCTTTCCCCTTATTATATGTATATATGTATTTATAAGTTTGCTGATCAAAGCAAAGAAGAGAATAAATGGTCTGGAATAAGTCATATTGGTAGGATGACTCGGCATACCTCTTGCATCATATTTATATTGTTTTTGCTAAATAATTATGTATTGCAACGTGCTTATTATGTGATATATGTTTGTATTTAATTAATCAAACGATATATATATATGTATATTTATAAATTGATGTTTAAATTTTATTGTTAGATTTCTCCTTTTGTTCTTTTTTTATAGAATTTTTAAGTTTATATATAATCGTGGTCCACTTCCTTTAATATTTGAAATTAGCTGTAAGCGTATTTTGTTGGCGTTTATAATTATTTTTAGATGTTAAAATTTAGTGTGTCGTTAGAATTATCATTCAAGATAGGTATTTGTATTTGAATCCAAAAGACTAGGTTCAACAAGACTTGGATCGCCCGATACGTACCATCATTGCGTTAAACATTATGCCACAAGATAACAATTCTTAAGTATTGAAATATACAAATCCAGCTTGGCTAATTCTATTTAAATACGTAAAGTTGCTGCGTAATCTTCCACAAAACTCAAAATACCACTATACCAACTTATTGTTAAAACTTTCCTCTTATACCTTTACCAGTAAAAATTGATTTGTAAAAATGATTCATCATATGAGAAAATTTTTCAATGCATACATCTTACATGCACGATTGTTTTAAATATTACACATTTCTACTGCGTGCTTTTTCACTCAACCACTCAATCGATCTTCTGGGAACTATATATCTTCAAATAATAAAAAAAGTCAAATCAACGTAAAATATAAGTTTTACCTTTCTGGTTTTATTAGATTTGTATTATCATCACCACCATTCATTGGTTCTAGCACAAGATTCGAAATTTTTCTAAAATTGTATTATTATAATCTATTGGACAAAAGAAATATAATAGGGGAAATATGACAAGAGGTAAAAAAATGGATGAATGACATAGATAATCCGAAGATTTGGTAGTAAGGTGTTTTAAGTCGAACTATTTTAATTCTGTTATAAACAATTAAGAATATGTTATAAATTGAATAAGATCAGAAGCCATTAATGAAAGAGAGGGGAAACATTTTTATTCATTCTCCAGAGATGGGTAGCATATTTACATTACATAGCCTCTTTTATATAAAGGCTTTGCAACTTGGTACAAAACTTATTCCACGATGTGGGACTAAACAAAATAACATAAAAGCATATTCACTTTATTATATACATATATTATAACACTACCCCTTGAATATGCATTTTCAAAATCTTGAATGCTCTGATAACTTGAAATTGTCCCTTTTGAAACGTGTATGTGATTGCTCCCCCTCATTATTATCTTGCTTGCATTTATCCATTCAGTCGATATAGATATTGTTCATTGCCTCATTAAAAACCTCTGTTAGGAAAACCCAGTGGGAAAAACCTTGAACGAGGAAAAGAGTGCAACTTGTAAAATCATATTAAAAATGATGTTCTTTCTAAAAGCTTTGATACTTCGGGATCAAAACAATGCCTCATTAAAACCTTACTAAGAAAAACCCTATGGGAAAAATCTTAGTGAAGGAAAAAGAGTACAATATAGTATGACATATTTCAATAATTTACTACATCAAATGGAGTTTGATACTTCTGGATCAATTTAATGCCTCGTTAAAACCTTACTAAGAAAAACCCGATGGGAAAAATCTTAGTGAAGGAAAAAGAGTACATTATGATATATTTAGGTATTCTCCCCCTGATTTTATATTTTTCCATTATAAGTTTGAATACATATATTGATAATCCAAATCAACTACAA
Source organism: Allium fistulosum (assembly GCA_030737815.1). Lineage (NCBI taxonomy): Eukaryota > Viridiplantae > Streptophyta > Magnoliopsida > Asparagales > Amaryllidaceae > Allium > Allium fistulosum. The sequence continues at coordinate 781,362,995 of CM060907.1, forward strand.
ATACTTTTGATCCATATATGTGTAACATAGCTTAGACAAGCATTAAGAAAAATAAAAATCAGGAGACAATAATTCTTCTTTTCCTCCTTTCATCATTTATAAATAGTTGCCTTTGATATGATCAATTTTTCTAAGATTATTTCTTTCAAATATTGTTTGCATTTTATGCACTTTATATGCTAATTTTATGAAAAACACTTCGTGTGCTTTCATTTTTGATGCATTATATCAGCTTTGCTTATTGCAACTACATCTTCGATGTAAATTAAGAGTTTCATTACAACAGTACTTAAAAACAGGAAGTAATCTACTCATCATGAATTATATCAAGATTTTCATTACAACAATATTTAAAAGAAATTATTAATCTACACCCTTTATTCTTTGCATTCTTTATAAGCAGCAAAGTAATTTATATTCTTCGGGACGACTTTCATCATTTAGTATGATTTAACTAATATTCATACCTTCAGGGTATTTTAAGTGTTTCAAACACTTTCACTACTTCAGTCAATTCAATTATTTATAAAAACATCATGCCTAAAACATTTAACATGATGTAGCACTACATGTGGTTCAGTATTTAGTGTGTTTTTCTACTTTATATATATATATATATATATATATATATATATTTCTAACTATATTTTGCGAACTACAGGTTCACATTTCTTATTTAGGAGAATTTCATGATGGCCAATCATGTTTTTCTCTAATCCAAGATCTTTAATCCATTTATAAACATAAGCGCTTTATTTATCATATTAAATCATGTCAGTTCTAGATATGATTTATTGAGATCTCTTTATTTATCATATTTTAGGTACCTAAACCACTTCTAGGGTTATTTGACAATCATGTCATGGATCTCTTTTAGAGCATCCTTAAGTGTTTCTTCAAGAGCACTCGCCTTCTTTATTTGACATCTTCATCACTTACTCCAAAAATATTTTGAACTAACTTTTGAACCACATTTCAGATGTGGTTTACACATTTTGATCCTTTAGGGATTCAAATCTATATTGGAGAAAGTTTACTATGGATATTATTAAAAATTACTTAATATTTGCATCATTGTATATGTTAACTAATATTTAATCTTGATAACCAAAATGAACTTGTATCCCTTTTATCCTCCCCCTCAATGTTGACGAACATCGTCACATTGAATAATTATATTCTTTGTATTCTCATTTTGATCCATTATGATATTGCTACTAGCAAATACGTTATATATCTCTATTATAGAGGATAATGTTTTTATCAGTTGATAAGATGCATTCAATTAATAGTGCTTATTTTCATTTATTGATCTAGCCACTTGGAGGAATTTAGTTATTATGTAGATTATTTGAATACAAACATGACTTTAGGTCATTCAACATTTATATTGATTGAATTTTTAACCATTGAATGATACCTATGCATAATCTATATGATAAGCTCATATCAATTTAGTCAAACAATCTTCTGGTTGTTAGTTAAATATTTACATATATGGATATATACGTGCGTCCACGTATCACATATTATAGACTTGCACATTCTTTATCATTTGAGTTAGTGATTTTAGAACAAACTAATACACGGATCCAGAATATTAAATTTTGTTTTTCACTCGATTTAAATGTGAATCCTTAAAGATTAAATGATAGTTTCCAAAACGTCTGGTTTGAAAATACATATGTATCGAGTTTGACTTATCAGTAATAACTTCAGGTTATTTGATATGTTACAACTTTTATGTATAGAATATATTGTAACTTCTAGTTACTTTTGGCTATCGATAATAAGAATTTCAAGATCTAAATCTTAAAATTTGCCAGTGTTCTTGCTTTAGTATTGAAGTCAGACTTTTCTTAGTAATAATTATCAAAGCCTCTGGTTTGATAATTCATAAAAACTTGCAATATTTCATATAACCTCTTGTTTATTTCCATTATTAGACTTTGAACTTTATGTTCATTTTTGTTCAGTTAAATATATAAATCCATATAGATATAGAATATAATTAAGACTTTCGACATATATTTTTTTTTCTTCGAATATGCTAAAGAACAACGCCCTTTGAATCAATAATTCAAATGTAACTTAATGGTTTTCTATTCCAATCATGTTGAACTTCTGGTTCAAATAAATTATTTATACAACTTCTAGTTGTTAAAGTTTATTCTTCAATTATATTTCAAATATCTCTTTTGAACATTATTTACAATTATATATCAGAGAATAATACATAGTTCGAATTATATATTGACATCTCTTCAGGAGAGTTCAAAAAAAAAATTATTTACAACAGATATAAGAATATCTTTTGGACACTTGATATGTTATAAAAATATGCAATTATATTCGTTACACATAAAGATCTCTTTAAGACCGTATTTTAATTTTTATGAAAATTATGATATGACATATAGATTATCTCTTCAGGAGGATATCTACAGATTTCTTCAAGAATTGTTATGCATACGATATTCAATTCATCCTAAGTTCTGAAAAGTAAAAGTTTACATATCACTATTTGCTTCTAAATTTATCTAATGGAGCTACGGGTCCATGACAATAGACGATTGAATTTTAGGTAATTTATTATCACATTACTTTTTGAAGTGTTATATCATATTTGATAATATTCCATGGGCAATTCTTTTATAGTGCTATACGAGATTATAATATCTCTTCTGGAGATATTATATAAAGACCACTTTTTAAGTGTGATATTTAAATTATTATGTCAATGGTCTACTTATGGAGTATTACAGTAATACATATTTTGTCCTTCGGGGATATTTTATAAACCTAGATTTTTTTTAGCACCGCTTCTGAAGTGTCACATATCTCTTCTAAAGATACTTTATGTGCACTACTTTTGGAATGTCATATCAATATATGGTATATATTATTTTTTACATAAATTACATAATCGAACTCAGAGTAGCATAAAATATCTTTTCTGGACTTATTTACCATCAATAATCTTTGAGAGTAGCTATATAATATCTCTTTTGGAGATGAATTACTATCACTGCTTCTGGAGTTTTAAATGATGTTTCTTCGGGGATATAGCGTTCCTTTTTAAGTAATTGCAATTTAACAAATAAAAAAAATTCTATAACATCTCTTCTGGGATGTTGGATTTTGCAATATAATAAATATAAATAAAGCTCTAAAAAAAATCTAGTATTAAAATCTATTTCTTCAACAAAATAGCTAGCTTTCTCCGAATAAAAAATAAAAATGTAAAAATTAATCCAAACTCCAAAAAGCTCTATTATATCTTTCAATCATTTGTGGCATTAGAACTTATCCAAGACACTATTATAAAGGGCAGTATTGTTCTGCCATTACAATTCATAATATGAGATTGTAGGAAAATATGCATAGATAGCTTCCTTTTTAGATAGGACATGCATTATCTACTGCAATAAATTCGTTTTAATAAACCGACATTACATCTCGCCAAAAAGCTTCTAAATTCTAAATTAATTTCGTATATACAAAATCCTGGAACCTCATAATAAAATCTACATAATATGGGTCATAACATCATTAAGTGCTTTTATCCATGTTCTCATGAATCTGTTCTTACATTCGAGTCGACTATGTAGCAAATTTGTTTATGTCCAGCACCAAGTGTCTGGCAGCTGTAAACTAGTTTGTATGGTGAAGTGAATACAAAATCAACAATACCACTTATGTGACATAACAAGACAATAGAGATAACTAGAGTGAAAGTATTTTCAAGTACAAGCAGCAAAAGAAAATAGCATAAAGTGGAGTCCCACGCATCAATAATTCAGTAGAGATATAATGACAATAGTACTCAAAATTACACAATACACGACCAAGTTGCATACAATGGGTCAAGCCACATTAAGACTCATGCTTCAAATTGAACCGTATGAAAAAAAATCATACCTGATCCTTGACCTTGAGATTGATGTGCGCTCTTGATTAGCCGACTTCTTATCTTCAGATCCGCGGACATTCTACGAACCAGCTAATCAGGGTTTAACATTTTAAGATCGTGCTGATAACGAGTTATAAATAATTAAGAGTATGTTATAAATTGAATAAGATCAGAAGCCATTAATGAAAAAGAGGGGAAACATTTTTATTCATTCTTCAGAGATTGGTAGCCTATTTATATTACATAACCTCCTTTATATAAAGGCTTTGCAGCTTGATACAAAACTTATTCCACGATGTGGGACTAAACAAAATAACATAAAAGCATATTCACTTTATGATATACATATATTATAACAAATTCTCCTACTTGAATACTTTTCGAGTTTCCATTCTTTTATTCGCACCTTTCTTTGTTTGTTTATTCAATTGCTTTTCGTAACTTTCCTGAACGCTATTTTGCATCTTGATATTTGTTTGTTTCGGATTCGATAGACAGCCATGGGTGGAAGCACTCACAATAGTGTTCGAAAGTAAATCCTAATTGTGTGTGTTTGCATTGTTACGTGATTGGACTGTTCGTTTGCAATCTTATATGTCTCCGGTAAATATTGCTAGATGTTTTGGATCAAAAAATAAAAAATCTCTCGTAAGTTATCACATCATTCACTTGTATTACTTTTCGTAAAAATTCAAAATAAGCACATGTATACTTTAAAATAAATAATATGCATCGTTAAACATGTAAATTCTAGTAGCAGAGATATTTCAACAATTCTGTTTACCAAACTTAACGTCAGATCATAGAACATCTTTAGCAAAACTGTGTTGTTACATTTTAAAAGAAGACGGAGTAAACTACTCAACAAAAATCATGACAGCAGCAGAACCATATCCATGAACTTCTCCAAAGCGCGTACGATGTTTTTGGATAAAACTTTGGATAAGTTATTTTCATTCCAACCCAACCCAACGGGCCTAGGCTCAATACGTGGAAATATGAAAATAAATTGGTTCAAATAATCAGTTGACAAGTGTGGTGGCATACTGCCATGCCAGTGAGGGTAAATGACAAAATAATTTACGCACAACGAGACAGATTATTTTTAATCGGATTTCATTTGACTTTATACGTTCCTATTTATGCACTTGGTGCTAACAATGCTCAGGTAGCGTTGCGTTCGATGCATCAAAAATAAGATCCATGTATTTGCCCAGTTTAACCGAACTGTTGATATTGATCTGTTGAAGCACGATGCAGTCCAACCCAGCAGTAATTAATCACATTTAGCATTTAGTTTTAGTATATATTAAATATTTTAATTCATCTCAAAACTTAAAGCGATACAATAAAGTCCGTATGGTATCTGCTGCTATAATCGTTTGTCATTTAAATTCAATTCAATCAAAAACAATATTATCATTTTTCGAATGGAGCGCTATCTCCTTAACCTTGATCGACCGTCGTCAACGAGAACGTTGCCTTTGCACCCAATCCAAGGATTGTCACCTCGGACCACACTTCGTAGTGACAACCAATTATATCTTGTACGTCATAGTCTTGAAGCTTTGCAATGTTGCGCAAAAGCATACAAAACTATGTTTAACGATCAGAGTTTATAAATTATAAAATTGTTATACATAAGCATACAATTAAAGCCGTGTTATATAGATAAAATTCTGGTTCTGTCCACGATTTAGTTATCAAAACTATGATTATTAATACGTTAGCCTCCATTTTCAATACAAATAGTTAATACTCTCAAATACAATTATTAATAACAAAACAATTAATTCTTCTTTAAAATATCATTTTCAATGCTTCTTTCGTCAACCATTCTTGTTTCATGTCCCTTTCCCGTGGTTGTTTCTTGTGCCTTTTTTTTGTACTAACTAAATGTACAAGCATTTCATTTTATCTTTGATTTGATTCTCTATAAGTAGTATATTGGTAATTGCCTCACAAAATTTCATTTGTACATTATCGAAAACTTCACAATTTCTTTCATATTGTTTTTTTTCCTCAAGATCAAACCATCCGAAGGAAGGTTTGACCTTACTATAGTTACATCAAATGGATGTTGGCTAATGGCTAATTATATTTGAACTTTTAATTTTACTGAATACCCTCCCTGTAACGAACGAGATTCTCGACCCTAGAAAATCGACACTAATACATCATTGGTATTCACATGTCGTAAATTCAAGTGCCGAAAACCCGATCGTTATGAGTAAAAAGAAAATAAAGATAGAAGATAAAACAACAACATAATCTCACATCGTATTCAACACTAAATTACACACAAAGATAGTATGTACAATCACTCTTAAAATGATGTATCAAAGTTATGGTAAGTACTAATCCAACCAGGACAGTTATAACGGCCCATCCCTACTGGTGCAGGTAGATACTTAATACAACAGAAATTTGAAAACAGATAACTATCTACAGAAGACATTCCAGCTCCAGGCTCCATGCTCCATCCAAAATGCTCCAAGATTACCTAACTACTTGGCTGTCTGGAAAAATAGGGCACCCGGAGTTTAAGGGGAATAGAAAATAAATTCCAGGTCAGTCATGAGACTAGTGTGAGAAACTCAAAATATGGATATTTGAAAATAAACGGTATCTCATAAGACCACGCCGCACATAAACATGAAGCAGGTTTTTACCTTATGATAACCAAAACATTTGTTACGCAAAATCTGAGAGAATTATTTTTAGTGACATTCTTTGAAAAAGGGTTTTCAAATAAATATTTTAAAATAGCTGAAATTGTTATATTGCTTAAATTTAACGGCATAATAGCTCTACAACTAAGTCTGAAAGCACTTAATGAAGAATGGATTCCACACAATGATAAGGTAATGGACTACCTTCTGTATAGTACACCTCTAGAGGGAGGTATCTAGGGTACAAATACTGGGTGCCTAAACAAACACAGGATCGGCCGACCATTTCCTTGATAGTACCGAATATATCATCACCCCGGTCGTTCCCGACCTTTACCGGGATCCAGAAGCATACATAACAACTCATATTATAGAGGGTATCTAGAAAGGTGACGACATCTCCTAATGGGTGCGACCCACATAGCCCTGCTGCTTCTACCATGTATTTATCATTTCCTGGGTGTGGGCTTAAGGCAACGTTTACCTTTCATAACACGCATTTCACTTTGAATGCCATATTTCCATTCCACAATCATACAATTGATTTCTACAAATGTATAACTCCCGAGCTCGTACGTCTCAAAAAATGGTATTAAGCTAAGAGAAGCTGTCTTCTCCGTCATCGAACAGATGATATATTTATAGAGATTAATCAATGTGATCTCGAAATGCAACATCGGACATTCGTCCATACAAGTTGTCCAGGAACAAGACAAACTGAAAGAACTCTCCTACCACATCCCGTTGGGAATCATCCTTAGGATTAGCAGCGAGCGGCACTTGCATCGGAGATCAAATGAAGATACCACTGCCACATTTATATGATATGGGAAGTTTCCCCCGAAGGTCAGTGACAAGCAGCCCTTCGTTTTATTTATTATCATTCCATGTCTTTACTTCGAATACGTAAATTGGTTCGAAGTCGTTTTTGGATAAGAATAACTCAAATCCGACCTCGATACCTTTTGACCTATCATCGATAAAAAGATATTAGGTAAATAGGTGCTTATCATTCGATTAATTACTTCCTTTTTATCAAAAATAATATCTTCTAGGGATATATATCTTTAAAATATTTCTTTCCGGTATATACAGAATCATTAAACCTTTCTTTAACTTTGGAAATACCAAATCATTTTCATAAGTCATATTGAAAAACATTATTGAGTTAAAAAAGGTCGATAGAAATTATACTAATTCTACCCAACATCAATTTCCATATTCAACCTCTATTATCCGTTGAATAATAGTGAAATCACCTTTTAAATTCACACGGATAGGATTCTCACTTCAGAATTTAATACCAAGTATAAGAAGATTATCTCTATACAATCCAAGTTGTATTAAATTAAATTTGAATCTTTTATACTTGTCCCGTTTTCGACATTTCAACCTTATCTATTTCTCGTCCAGGAAAGAGGCCAGGTGAGCCAAGGCACTGGTTGCTCCTAAACATCTCTTTAGTTTAAGCACCTTACGTCCGAATCTCACGAATAGAAAAATCTAGTCTACTCGTTGGCTTTTAGAGCCAAGATTAAATCACTTGATTTTAACAGCTTTTCTTTAAATCATTTATTGAAACCTTTTAAAATAAATTATAAAACCTCCAAATCATTTTTAAAATACTTAATTATTTATTTGAAAATATTTATAAAAGATTTGAGAAGGAATACTTAAGTTTAAAGCCATATTTCAAAAATTATTAAAACTGCTGCAAAAAGTGTTGCGAATGGTTCCGCGAATAGTACTTTTAAAGCTTATTTGATCAAAACAACTTTTCTATCATTTAGAAATACATTTTTATAACTTAAATATTTTTTTAGAACATTTAAATTATTTATAGAATTTATTCCATATTTTTAAAGAATTAAAAATATCATTTGTAAAGAATTTGTTGCTTTGGTTTTCAAAATGCCGAACCGCGACTATTTCGAAAATTTGTTTTGCTCATATTTCAAAATCTACTAAACGAAATCTCAATTTTCTTTCTTAATTTGAAAAATATATTTATAAAAGTTTGGAAAATTCTTATTACAAAGAATTCCAACTCCAAATCCATCATATAAACGGATTTAACTTTCTACGGCGCGAAATCGCGAACTACTATTACGCGATGCGTCTATTTCAACTTAAAATTTATATTATATTCAAACTTTGCCGAAACACTTTTAAATGTTTATAAAAAATTTTAAACTATTTTCTAGAAGTTTAAACATTCCATATACACCATTTCATTTATAAAAAGGAAAGCGATTTCTTTTGTGATATTTCGATGTGTATTTAAACGTGACTTGTTTTACACATCCAAACAACAATATTTCACAACCAAATACGATGATCAAAACCAAACAACATATCATAGAGAGAGTGTGTCTGTGTGTCTGTGTGTGGGGTGTTTGTGTGTGTGTGTGATGTGTGTGTATAAGTGGAGTTTTCTCACTTCGGATTAAACGGTTAACTTAAAAATCACTATAGCTTCGCTAACTCGTACTTTAAGCTCACGAACCTTTGCACTAATGCCTCTGGATGGCTTGACCCTTGCTTGGGATGGTGGTAGGTGCTATGGCCTTGGCTAGGAGGGGAGGAAGGCTCGGCTATGGAGGAATTGGGTGGTGGCCGTGGGGTAATTAGTTGGAAAGGAGGAGTTTCGTGATAGTTTTGAAGTGGTTTGACACACACACACAATGTAATTTAATTTTCTTTTGCAAATATTTTTGCCATTATTTCTCTAAGTATGGAAGCCATGAAAATAGAGAGGAAAACTTAGGAAAATGAAGAAGAAGAAGTGAATGAAAGTGGAGATGGATGATGGGTATTTATAGACAAATAGAAGGAGTAAATATCAGATATTTAACTGCATATAAATCATCTTTTGCTCACCATCCCACACTCCTCTTACCTCACGTGTTCGACCAAACCCCTACCCCCCTCATGGGCTCGGCCATGTGTATGTACTTGAATGTGTAAGAGGTTGACTTTAGGATGCTTAAGGGTTAAGAAAATGAGAAAAAATCTTGATATTTTTGGTTATTTTATGTTAAAATGTAAATGCATATATGTGTGTATCTATAACGACCCAGAATTTATCACATTGACTTTGGGAATATTTAATTAGTTTTAAATATTTGATTTGGTGTTTTATTTAAAATATAACAAAATCGATGTTGTAAACAACCGCTTGATTTTCAGTGACGTATTTTTAATTAGATTATAGAATTTTTCCATAATTTTTAATTTGGAAAATATTTGAATTGTCGTTTGACGTATCTTATGGCAAAAGTTGGCATTTTTGAAATTTAACAGAGTAAGTTATGTTGTCTATTTTATTGTTGTAGTGAGATCACATTACGTTGTTCTACACGATCGTCTTTTATTTTCGGTCGTTTGCGGCTCGTACGCGGACGTGTTTTCATATGACGGGGTACCGAAATCTATTGTATTCAAACCCTTAAGCACACACAAACACATGTACGTTGTAGTACCCATTTTTTTTAAATCAACTCTCTGGATAGCAAACATTTTGTTCCCCTCTGTCCCTTGTTTCCCCAGTCCATTGTACTTCCCCATGAATTTCTAGCCTTTTGTTGAAAATCTTGTTTTGAAACTCTATCTCTTGGTTTGCCTATATATATACACACAAGTACCTCAACCTGACATTGTTTCCTTGGTTTTCATCTCCCATGTATGCTTCAAAAACCATGAAATAAACTCCTTCCACTTGCTTCAAAAATCAACCGCTCTCAAATCGTTTAGTTTTAGCTCGAGTGATCAAAATGAAAGTCGTTCATCTTTGTCCCTAGTATTTTTAGAATTTCGTCGCGCAAATTTTCGTTGAGCGACGACCGAGATATTGTCAACTTAATGTAAGAGGAAAAATATTGTGCAAGACTTCAAAAATCAAATTCTCGTGATCCGCTTGGATTGGATCGACGTTGTCGGCGCTATTGGGTTCGTATAATGTTGTAGTATTTTTGTGGAGATTTCGGTGGAGTTTCATGATGGTCGACGATGGTCGTTCAAAGCTAAGGTTTGCATTTGCTGCGGTTATGGCGATCGATCGAGGTATTGGAGTGTGCCGTTGGGTTTCGTATGGTGATGGGCAACTTTTCTCTCAATTCCATGATGTCCGATCTCATTTTGGGTGGTGTGTCTTTTAGGCTGTCGTTGTTGACTTAGGGAAGTCGCGATGGAGTTCGGTCGACCGAGCTCAGGGTAGTGGTAGTTGTTGCGACAAGCAGGGGAAGCTGAATTTTCTGGTAGCCTCGGTTTGGCGAATGGCGTGGCCATTGGGAGTGCTAGGTGCACGGTGATGTGCACATTCGGGTACAGGAGGCTGTGAGTTGTTTTGGGGAAGATGATATACTATGCAATTTGAAGTGGTTATGGAGTAATGAGCTCGGCCCGTTTGAGCTTTTGGGTGAGAAACTTTTGGCAATTTATTTTAATTATTATATAAATTGATACGTTAGTTGTAAAATTGATTATCTTGCGCATATTTAACCATATTGACACACAGATTTTTGCGTTGTACTCGTATGGATGAGTAGTGTAACCCGTTGGTAGTTTTGGACATGTAAAGATCTATGACATTTTAAACGGACTGGGTTTAAATCACGTTATTTTAATAATAACCGTCGTTTAAAATTTTATACCTTAATTGGTGATGCTTATTTGGCCAAATAAAATACTGTTGAGTTAAATTGGACTGAATATGTTAATTGGATATCTATTAGCGGAATAAAACACCGTTTTGCTAATTAAATTAATTTGACATTTAACTAACAGAATAAATCACTGTTATGCTATTTTATAGACTTGGACATCTGAATGTATATCGTTAAGTGATATGCCACTTTGAATAAGTGCAATGACGATTAAGAATTGAATTTATTTATTTAACATGGATTATGTAAATATATGTTATTAACTTGAAAAGTTAAACTGGATGATATGGTAGCTTGTTTATGTATCATTGTAATCGTTAAGCCTCTTTCAAATTTGAAAAGTTAATTATTAGTTTGAAAGTTATTTTGAGAATAATTATTATATGTTATTAGGTCCTTAAAGATAATTATTATTTGTAATAAGATTTAAAAGATAATAACTACTTCTTAATAATGTATTAAAGATAATTAACAATCGTTTAAATAATGATTTAAGTCAATGATTTTATTAATATGATTTTTAAAAAGCTATTCTTAAAGTTATTTAAGAATATTTATTATTTTAATAGTTATTTAATTTTTTTTTAAGATGTTTTAATTTAATTATTTATTTAAAATGATTTAACCATACTTAATTTTTTTAAAATTAAAGTTACTTAATTATATTGATTTAAGTTATTTAATTATATTTGTAGGTTAATTGATTATCATATTAATATTATTTAAAAGTTATTTGATTATTGTATTGATAACGTTTTAAAGTTAATTAAATTATTATATTAATATTGTTTAATGTTAACTTATTAATACAATAATAGTGTTTACATTTAATTTAATATATTATTAGTGAGATTTAAAGCTATTATTTTAGATGATATTTAATTAAATGAAGTAGAATGATCTTTAAATAATAACTTATTATTTTAAGTTATTTTAAATACTTTATGGGTTATCAAGGGAACCTTACTGACTTAAAGAGTTTATTAAATAAGTTTGTTTAAATATGGGAAGAGTTTTATGAATGGTTTTGGATATTTATAAAAGAATTTATGAATGTTTATAAATTTGGAAGATGTTTAAAATTAGAAGTAGGTTTTGAATGATTTTAGAAAACGGGTTTATAAATGTAGTTTAGTGGTTTGAAATGGGAAGTTCGATAAAGGGGTTTGAGGTTTATAAAAGAGTATTTTATAAATAGATTGGAGATTTATAAAATATTTTATAAATTGATTTGGAAAGTTATAAAGGAGATATTTATTTATAAAATAAAAGAGATTTATGGGAAGAACTAGTGTGCGGATTATTAATATCTCCGTTTTTATGACATATGGAATTTGGTTGTTTCAATATGATTTGAAATGGAAAATCCTTCCAAATATTTCGTGAATATACTTATAGTATTATTTAAGTACATGGAAAGAGATTTATGGGAAGAACTAGTGTGCGGATTATTGGGAAGAGATTTATGGGAAGAACTAGTGTGCGGATTATTAATATCTCCGTTTTTATGACATATGGAATTTGGTTGTTTCAATATGATTTGAAATGGAAAATCCTTCCAAATATTTCGTGAATATACTTATAGTATTATTTAAGTACATGGAAAGGTTTCTAAGTTTTGAAAGGGAAAATGGTTTGCGAATATACTTATACCGTTGAGATAAGTGTATGTTTATATTTTCTAAGTATCGAAAATATAGTGGTTTGTGAATATACATATCATGTTGAGATAAGTATATTATATTTTCTAAGTATCTAAAATATAGTGGTTTGTGAATATACTTATTGTTTGCGCCAAAAATGGTCACAAACCCCAAGTGTTGTGAAAGCACCAGTGTATGAATACAAATCAGCACTATTCAAACACAAATTTCAGATCTAAGCTAGCAATAAACAGCAATCCAGAAATAAATCACAAGAACAGGAAATTTATAGTGGTTCGGCTATCTCCAGCCTACGTCCACTTCAATGATTTTTATCTTTTATTGATGTTCTCTGCTGATTACAGGTGATTACAGTAGATACAATGAGTGAATTTCTATATAACAGCAATGGAAAGAAGTAGAATTGAATCCGGCAGAGTCTGGACGTCGAATGGCCAAAAAGATCCCATTTCTTTAGGCTTCAGGGGGCTATTTATAGGCGTAGGAGGCTGAGATCGCGCTCAAACTTCGGGAGACTCCTTCTGGCACGTGAGGGGACCCACGCGACCAACCCCACCAAGTTTCGACTCAATCTGTGATCGATTCGAAACTATTTCGTATCGATCAGAAAATGCTCCAACCGAGCTGAAACTTGGCAGAGAAAATCTTTACCTCATGTGCAAGCTCCTGTGAAAATTTCGTTGCATTTGGATCTGTGGTTCGTGAGATATGATCGATGCGTGATTGCGCTTCCGTCAACACTTCTGCGTTCGAATCCAAGCTTCGTATCCACCTGTTCGACTCGATCGGAGCACGTGCGCATGCAATGATGTGTCGCGAAATCCCTGGGTCGATCCGAATTGCGCGCCGAGTTCGACCAAGCAACCCGCATCTAGCGCTTAAGTTTCGCTCGTATCGGCTATTTGTTCGCATCCAGTTGTTTTAGTCTTTATTCGAATCACTGTGATCGATTCGAAGTAGCTTGACCGCAATGGATACGAGCTCAACCGATACGAACAAAGCCTTGGGATGGATTCGAATAGACCGAGGCGGTATCCTTGTGATGGATACGAAATCGATCGATTCGAACAAGCTAGTATGATGATCGATTCGAACTGCACTAAACCTGATGGATGCGGAGGTGATCGATGCGAAGCGGTGTGGTTTAACTGATGCGCACGCCATCGATTCGAACCTGATGGATACGAACAGGGCCAAACTTGATGGATTCAAACATGCTGAGGCATTGTTATGATGATCGATGTGAACCTGGTGGATTCGAACAGGACATCGCCTAGACTAAACGATGGATACGAACAGCATATCCGAGCTAAATTGTATCGATCATATCTCACTCATACGAGCTCTGATTAACCTGAAATTTCGACCGCTGACGTTCATGGCTTTGCTTTTCATGTCCTATCAATTGTAGCTTGATCCGGACTCGGACAAAATCCATCGCTATCCATGGTTATCCTGCAATGCATAGTTGATATTCATGGCTAGTTATTATTGATTTTTAGTCAGTTTTGGGTATCTCAGCTTTGCCAAAAGTTGGGATAACACTTTGCCCCCCAAAACATGCCTTTTGGTAAAAGGTGTGTTTTGATCGGTCTCAAATCGAATGCATTGAGTTCAGGTTTTATTCAGAGCTTATAGAATTTTTAATCAAGTCCATGGCTGTTCGAAGCCGAAACATTATTAATTTCTTCCAGTGGAAGTTAAGAATGAAATTCTACAGTCTCTCTGGACTGTTGATGATCGCTCCGGACCCTTGCGAAGCCCATTCCAGACTTAGCGGTCGAATAGAAAGATCCTATTGCACCCCGGCATTGCTTTCTACCCTTTGCACTCTGGCCCCAGTTAGGGCGTGAAGCGATGTCTTGGCCGTTCTGGACCGATCGTAGCCTCTCCGGGCTCCTGCTGGATCCCATCCTGTCACTCTCCGGTGAAGGGGAAACAACGTTAAGTGGGTCGATCCTGTCGCTCTCCGGCGAGGCGACCCACTTCTTGCACTCCGGTTTAGGGTATCTGAACATTAAGCGATGTCATGGCCTAAATCGTGGGTCGATCATCTCCGGGCTCCTGCTGGATCCCATCCTGTCACTCTCCGGTGAAGGGGAAACAACGTTAAGTGGGTCGATCCTGTCGCTCTCCGGCGAGGCGACCCACTTCTTGCACTCCGGTTCAGTGTATCTGAACATTAAGCGATGTCATGGCCTAAATCATGGGCCGATCATAGCCTCTCCGGGCTTTTATCGAATCCCGATCCAATCACTCTCCGGTGAATAGGAAATGATGCTTAAGTGAGTCGATCCTGTCGCTCTCCGGCGAAGCAACTCACTTCTTGCACTCCGGATCCCGCCTCTCCGGGTAGGATCATAAAGCGATCATCTTTATATTGATATTTAATATTTATCTTTTAACTCTCCGGTCAAAGGTTTGTTTCAATAAATGTTTCTTTATTAAATTCAAATCCTAGATGTTCAATCTCAAACACCAGGAAAAACAAGACAATGCCTCTCCGGGCGGAGCGGTCTATTTCCATCTTAGAGCATGCCTAAGGATCTCTCCGGTTCCCGTACATGAGTAAGTGGGATAGCCGTTTTATTTTGGAAATCAAATCTAAGAAAACTAATCGACCAGAGTCCAAATCTTGAACTTGGCCCTTGCCATCACAATCAGTTGATGACGAGTCGTGATCCCGATCCAGGATCATTCCTGTTAGGTGGAGGCGGTAGTTGTTTGGGCCTTACCGCCGCTGCCCGTTCTCTGACATATTGTGGCAATCTACCACACCTGGCATGTTCTTCCACCTCATCCCTTAGGTGGCGGCATTCATCGGTAGTGTGCCCATCCAGCTCATGGAATAGGCAGTATTTTCCAGTCCTGCGTTCCCGCTCCGTAGGATCTCTCCTGGGTGGTTTTCGATAGGGGAGTTGCCCCCGAGTTTCAGCGTAAATCCTTTCTAGGCTTGCCGTCAAATCTGTGTATTGCCTGAATCTAGGCTATCGGAATTTCTTCCGTTTGTCAGGACCATCGTGTGCGTCATCCTGCTTCCTCTTTCCTTTGTCTGCCCTGGACTGTTCCCTGGCGGTTCCTTCGCCTTGTGCAGCATTTACTTCCTGCCTCTCGGCTCGTGATTCTTCTAGTCGAATGAATTTTTCAGATTCATGGTAAAATTCTCCGAGATCTTGTGGTGGATCTCTTGTCAATGAATCTTTGAATTCGGTGCCTTCTCCAACTCCTGCAACCGCCGCCATCAAAAACATCGATGGATCCGGGCGATCTACAGAAGCCACCGTTGCATTGAATCGCAGCAGAAAACCTTTTATGGACTCTCCGGTCCTTTGCTTTATCGAAGCTAAAGTCATCACACTCTTGGGTCTTGTCACATGGACCCTAAATTGTTCCATGAAGCAATCTACAAGCTCGCCCCATGTCTTGATCGATCCAGTCTTTAATTGCCTGAACCAAAGTGCAGCCAAGTCTGACAAAAATAAAGGGAAACATCGTGCCATCACTTCCTCGGATGCCCCCAGTACTTCCATGTGTCTAATGTATCTGGTAATATGCATGGTCGGATCCGACTTCCCATCATACGGATCCAACGTTGGTAGTTTGAACTTTGGAGGGTTCCTTGCATTCCTGATATTCGGAGTGAACGGACTCCGACTGACTTCTTCCAACCCTCCGCTAGACAATCCTCCTCTCATGAGTCGTCGCACTAATCTAGCCATCTTTTCATCTCCATCCTGGGGTTGCCCTCTTAGTCTTGAAGGGTATTCTGGTACGTACTCTTCGTGTGACCCGTTAGCGTTGGTGTTGGCTCCAGCTTGTTGAGCTCCATCTGTCGGCCTTCCAGCATCAGATCCTGAGGGTCTTCCCCCGAGTCCTTGTTGATTGTCTTCTGGATCTGCATTCTGACCTTCATTGGGTTCCGCAATCCTAGCTCCTTGTTCCATATTCGTAGCCGCTGTAGCTGGTCCTAGGCTCTGCACCCCTGCAGCTCTCATCTGTTCGAAGAAATTCTGCAGCATCTCTTGTTGGCTCTTCATTATTCTTTCATGCATCAGATTGGTCATGGTCTCCATTTCGTCTCTGGTGATGTAGATCGAAGCTGGCTCTTCTCCAACACCAGAGGATGCCTCTTGACTTCCTCCTTGTTGGCTTCTCTCAGCTCTTTGTCTCGTTTGTCGAGTCATTGTCTCCCAACTCTGATCCCTTCAAGCTTTTAAATCTGAACTCTGAATCTGGTGTAGCGGGTGCTAGTTCCTCTCAATGAAAGCACCAAAGTGTTTGCGCCAAAAATGGTCACAAACCCCAAGTGTTGTGAAAGCACCAGTGTATGAATACAAATCAGCACTATTCAAACACAAATTTCAGATCTAAGCTAGCAATAAACAGCAATCCAGAAATAAATCACAAGAACAGGAAATTTATAGTGGTTCGGCTATCTTCGGCCTACATCCATTTCAATGATTTTTATCTTTTATTGATGTTCTCTGCTGATTACAGGTGATTACAGTAGATACAATGAGTGAATTTCTATATAACAGCAATGGAAAGAAGTAGAATTGAATCCGGCAGAGTCTGGAAGTCGAATGGCCAAAAAGATCCCATTTCTGTAGGCTTCAGGGGGCTATTTATAGGCGTAGGAGGCTGAGATCGCGCTCAAACTTCGGGAGACTCCTTCTGGCACGTGAGGGGACCCACGCGACCGACCCCACCAAGTTTCGACTCAATCTGTGATCGATTCGAAACTATTTCGTATCGATCAGAAAATGCTCCAATCGAGCTGAAACTTGGCAGAGACAATCTTTACCTCATGTGCAAGTTCTTGTGAAAATTTCGTTGCATTTGGATCTGTGGTTCGTGAGATATGATCGATGCGAGATTGTGCTTCCGTCAACACTTCTGTGTTCGAATCCAAGCTTCGTATCCACCTGATCGACTCGATCGGAGCACGTGCGCATGCAATGATGTGTCGTGAAATCCCTGGGTCGATGCGAATTGCACGCCGAGTTCGACCAAGCAACCCGCATCTAGCGCTTAAGTTTCGCTCGTACCGGCTATTTGTTCGCATCCAGTTGTTTTAGTCTTTATTCGAATCACTGTGATCGATTCGAAGTAGCTTGACCACAATGGATACGAGCTCAACCGATACGAACAAAGCCTTGGGATGGATTCGAATAGACCGAGGCGGTATCCTTGTGATGGATACGAAATCGATCGATTCGAACAAGCTAGTATGATGATCGATTCGAACTGCACTAAACCTGATGGATGCGGAGGTGATCGATGCGAAGCGGTGTGGTTTAACTGATGCGCACGCCATCGATTCGAACCCGATGGATACGAACAGGGCCAAACTTGATGGATTCAAACATGCTGAGGCGCTGTTATGATGATCGATGCGAACCTGGTGGATTCGAACAGGACATCGCCTAGACTAAACGATGGATACGAACAGCATATCCGAGCTAAATTGTATCGATCATATCTCACTCATACGAGCTCCGATTAACCTGAAATTTGGACCGCTAACGTTCATGGCTTTGCTTGTCATGTCCTATCAATTGTAGTTTGATCCGGACTCGGACAAAATCCATCGCTATCCATGGTTATCCTGCAATGCATAGTTGATATTCATGGCTAGTTATTATTGATTTTTAGTCAGTTTTGGGTATCTCAGCTTTGCCAAAAGTTGGGATAACACTTATCTTGTTGAGATAAGTATATGAAAGTGATTTCCAAGTATTTGAAAGGTGATTTTAAAATAATGGAAACTTAATTAAATGAGGTTTAGTGCTTTCCATGGGAAATGTGATCTTTTTTTTGAATGTTCTTTTATTTGATAGTTAAATAACCAACTATCAAATTTTGGTTTAAATATGCAATCCTTCTTAATTTTGGTGGTAAGAAAATATTTTCTACTTAACATTAAAGGATTTTAACTTTAGAAATATCTTGGGAAAACATGAGGATTATATGGTACAGTTACCTTCGGTGGTGCTATGTTGTACGTATAAACTCGTTTCGTTTTTCTAGGACAAATGATAAGGAGATCCGTCCACTTAAACAGTTAGGGGGCGATCCCCGCTCTTATGCATTGTCTGATTATTTTCTAAAGAACCGGTATTGAGAATTCCAGGAAATCGACAATTGGTTTTTCGAGCATCCGAGAAGCGGAAGAGTGTACTTGTAAGAGATGACTTGAAAACCGTAACCACTCCAAAACCATATACAGTTCTATAGAGGAATTTCGTGATATATTGGAAATCATGTGTGGTTCCGAGACCCGTTAGGATATGGGAATCCGTGTGTGATTCCAAGATCTATTTGAGATATGGAAATCCATGTGTGATTCCGAGACCTGTTGGGTATTGGAATTCATGTGGGATTTCAAGATCTGCTTTGATAACGGTGTCTGAGCTGGAATGCCGAACGTAAACTAATCAGCGGTAATGACTTAAACCAGAGACATAAGGCATGGCCAATAGGGTTGGCAAACCCATAGGGTGCAGTCGGCTCCACCTAGACGTTACTTACAGTTGTTATGCATGCATGGGTCGATGCACTCGGTCTTAACGAGATCAACTATGTTTTTCCTATGGTACATCACTAGAGATGTATGCTACTTCGGAAGGATAACTCTGGTCCTTGTGCATGAGGACCGTTCTCGAAGTACCGAGAACACCTCCATAGAATTCATATGCAATGAGCGAACGTGCCTTATCGGTTTTTGATTATATACCCAGTATTGTTGTGATGTACACTCACAAGCATCAGAGCTACTTGATTATTATTATTTTCACCCTTAGAAATTATCATAATATCACTGGATTTTCTATAAAAAGGTTTTGGTTATCGTAAGGTAAAAACTCGTCCATGTTTATTTGCGGCATGGTCTTACGAGATAATTTTTTTTAAAAGATTTATTTAAACATTAAAAATCCATTTGATCGTGCTTCTCACGCTGGTTTTACCAGACTGACCCGGGCGTTATTTACCTATAATGCTCGGATCAGACCGAGCATATTTCCAGGTTTAGTTGGATGTTTTGGAGCTTTAGGAGACAAGCTGGACTCCAAGAGACGTATTCACGTGCATGACTATTTTTCTGTTGCATTTATTATTGTATTTATCAGCAATTATAAGGACAGTACTGCCTAGGCTGAAATAGATTAGTATACTCTGATTGATGTCTATATATACATATATTACATTTTTTTTTATGTAAAGATTTGTTATATATTATAGATCATTCATTCCGCTGTGAGATTCTGTGTTGTTAGCTCTTATTGTCTTCTTTCTTCCCTTAACTATCCGCCTTTCCGTTCAATTTGAGTGGGTCATGTGTGGTTTATGTACGGAAAGGTGGGTCGTTACAGTATCCATGTGCATGTGAATGTCTTCATATATGTGCACGTGTATATGTGCATATTTATGTCACATATAATTCACAATGCTGCACAATTTCTACATGTTGAATCGTTACAAATTCCAATTTCGATTTCCGGTCATATTTTCTCTACTTAGTTAATTTTTATATTTGTAAACAAAGTTTAATAATAATATTTCTATTATTTTATAATAATAATTAAAAGGGCTCATTTAATAATTATTAAATCATTTAAATTCAATTTAAATTCAAAAATCAATTATTCCAAAATAGCGACATTATTAATGATGTCATATATACTTTTAATTTTCCAAAATAAAATAAATTATTTTATTACATATTCTCACTTATATAGATAAATGAGTGTATGTATCCAGCTCCGTGCACAACTTTGAATAATTATAGAGCCGTTTATCGATAAAACAGTTTTCGGCTATTTTATCGATTTAAATCCCGAGGAAGATATTTTTGTAAATATCCATTCAAAATAAAATTACCATTATTATTCATTGTTCAAAACAAGATTATTATTATTTATCATTACTCCAAACAAGCCTATTTTTATTATTAACCTTTTATTTGAATATTTTAAAAATAAATCAAATTTATCAAAGTTGGGGGTCGTTGCACTCCCTCTTCTTCCTTGTTTTAAAATTTTTGTAGAACAGAATTACCCTTGGTAGTTTACATATTCAATCTTTCTCTTCTTTTTCTTCTTTTTTCTTAACATTGAACTCTTACATCAAATTCGACCTAAATATCAAATATTTAAATTTTGGCAATGAATCTTGATGCTTTGAATCTATGGGAATGTGAAGCGGTAGATGTACCAACTATCTTTCTATTTATTAAAATTTATCTGTTTTAAATTTCTTAGTTCACAGAAGGCACACACTCCCCGGTGACAAAACGTGATTGTGTGCTAGACAATGTAACGTGATTATGTACGGCAATGTCAGTGTTTGGTTATGCATATAATCACGTGTATACATACACCATATGTATATATGTGTGTGTATATGTTAGGTATGTGTGTGTATACATACAGGGCCGACTATTTGAACATAAATGTTGACACAAAAGATATGGATCATTGAATCGTTTCTTCTTTATATGTAATGTGGAATTCAGTGGGCAATCTAATGGTAGAGATCCATTATGTTTCCAACTTTGTCACCAAATTGTGTTCAAATAGACTTTCCCTGTATACACAAACATTTTAGTGCTCGCATGAGAGGAACTCTACAGGCAGAGTTCTAAAACGGGGATCTATCTTCCAATTAGCTTAATTTTCCTATCTATCTATGACTACGGGCTATTTATAGTCTAAAGATTTATTCACTGGCAACGGTTTTAAGATAAGTCGAATTTTCAATTTTAAAATTTGGGCTATTTATAGTCTAAAGATTTATTCACTGGCAACGGTTTTAAGATAAGTCGAATTTTCAATTTTAAAATTTATTTCAGAATCTCTATCTTAACAGGATGTAAATAGGGCTGCCAATGGATACCCGAAAAATCCAAAATTCATCCGCATCCGCATTCGAAAAGCGGATAAATATTCAATATCCGAAAATTATCCGTCCGGTTTTTGTCAAGATTATAGTTCAAATTATGTGTATTTTAGTGCAATAAAAGATATTTATTTACTATTTTATTAAGTTAGTAGTTTATATTATATGCATTTATGCTTATTAACTGCTCGAAGCTATTTATTATCATCATATTTGTTAATTTTTAGCACTTTTACAATCAATGAGATTGAAAAATATTTATGTTAAACTAAAATTTTCTTTTTACAATTTCTGATTTTTC
Organism: Allium fistulosum; assembly: GCA_030737815.1. Taxonomy (NCBI): domain Eukaryota; kingdom Viridiplantae; phylum Streptophyta; class Magnoliopsida; order Asparagales; family Amaryllidaceae; genus Allium; species Allium fistulosum. The sequence goes on from CM060907.1 coordinate 781,385,107, forward strand.
GGTCATTAGCGGATAAAATAATTATTCGATATCCGTCCGTATTTGAAGATGCGGATATCCAGATATGATTTCAGATGCGGATATCCGGATATGATTTCGGATGCGGATATGACACTATCCGCATCCGCAAACATCCGTTGACTGGCCTAGATGTAAACCGTGAGCTACGCAAACTACTTCAGGCACCACACTGTTCAAGAATGGAAATTAGGTTCAAAATCGCGCAATTATAAAACTAAAATGGAGAAGTGGTTCCTGAAATAGTGATTTATCTTGCAATTTAGTCAAGCAAATTGGGTCGCCTTTACATCGTTTGCCATTAGAAATCAGGATTATCGGATAGTCAGGCACTCCCATAATCTTCAATTCTTTGGATCTAGGAACAATTGTCCAATCCTTGGCGGTTTCGACCATTTCAATAGAAATAGCAGTATGTGGAAAGGCTTGATGTGTTGGTTCCCTTGAAGGAAAGGGGATCGCTGTAGCGACGAGCATCCTGGAGGATAACTAATAATCGATAGATCGGTGCCATATTGAAGCATTTTAGCCTTTTAGTTGCAGTTCTTATTGCTGCTTTGATTCTGGAGGCATGCCTATGCAGTAATGGGCTTTTATGGACCTAACCAAGGGATCGTGCTAAATGTAGCCATTGATAGTTATAGTGGGCTGGTATGGGTCTGACTAAGAAAATACACTAAATGCAGTCGTTGAAACAAATTAACTTTATTGGGTCATGAATACGTGGAATCTACTAAATGGTTCGTTATACTACTAGATTGTAAACCAAGCTTTCAAATATGATTTTCATGAATAAACAGTATGTGCTTTCAAGGTTAAATCCATCTGAAAACATTGTTAGTTGTCATTATTTGGGCTTATCTATGTGTTTCTGTACTTATGCATGACTACAATAAGCCTGCTCAACGACAGCTGGCTCGTATCTCTTCGATTTTTTATATAAAAGCGTTCACTCAAAACACACTTTCATCATCCTTTCAAGGGTAAAAATACCCCAAAAAAACTTAATTATCTACTATATATACAAGCGTACGGCATGTGCTTCACGTGTGATGAAGAAGGCTGAATTGTTTTTTTACAAATTGTATTTATTTAATACGTTTAAAAGAAAATGATTTCTACATATATTTAGTCATATTTTTTTTATTTCTAAGTTTCAATATTTAATTTCTTGTGAGTTTAAACTTTTATTTATATTATTAATTAATAAAAAACAAATTTGTAAAAATAGTTTATTTGCTAGATTTTATTTTTAAGTGATATTAAGACTTAGTAAATGTTTGTAAAATAAATTTTGAATTTGTAAAAGAAGCTTAATTGTCAAATTCTAATTTTAAGCGATGCTAAATTTTAATAATATCCGTAAAAAGACATTTTTGGAATTTCATGCTGATACCAAAAAAGTGTGGCATCAAATATATAAAGATATAAAGGATAATTTTGAAAGTTCACGATCGGACCAAAAAATTATGTTTCTATCTCAACTATTAATATATATATATATATATATATATATCTTTATTAATAGTTGTAATAGTTCTGGTGTCACACTTTTTTTGTATCAACGTAAACTACCAAAAATGCTCCTCTATATATTATCAAATTTTAATCATTTAAAAATAGGATCTCAACTTCTTTTACAAATTCAAACGCCCATAAAAATAGGATCTAACAATTAAACATGCTTTACAAATTCGAAATGCTTCTAAAAATAGGATCTAAAATTAAACTTCCTTTACAAATTTAAAATACTTTTTTATAAATATACAAATCTTAATATCACTTGAAAATAAAAAAAATCATTTTTTTAACCGATTTAAATATATACATTTTATAAGAAAAACAATCCACGCGCAAATCGGGTGCCATAGCACTCGTGTGTGTATCTTTCTTTAATAATAGTTGTAATATCTTTGGTGTTACATTTTTTTGGTGTAAACGTAAACTACCAAAAATGCCCCTCTAAATATATTATCAAATCTTAATATCACTTTAAAATAGGATCTAATAAATAAACTTTCTTTACCAATTCAAAGTGCTCCTTTATAAATATTACCTAAAAAATAGGATCTAATAAATAAATTTTCTTCTACAAATTCAACATTTATTAGCAAATAATAAAAATAAAAATTCAAACTAACAAAAAATTAGGTGTTGCAGGATTGAAAAAAATCAAACTAACTACACATGATTTTATCGCAAAAATATGGCTAAGTATTTAAATAATCATTCATCTTGAATATGTTAGACATATATAATTTGTAGAAAATTAATTCACGCGCAAAGGGCGTGCCACCATCACACGCGAAGCGCGTGCCGTAGCACTTATATATATAATAATAATAGAATAATGGACTTTTAGTATTCTTATATCCCATAAAATTCATTTACCCACATAAAATTAATTATTCTCATTTATAACTAAATTTATTTCCATTGTACAATAATAATTTCTCAAAAAATAACTTAGTTTCTTGTCTACCCCATTATATGCATTTATTATTCTTAAATAATCTAACTAACATTTTCTTTCCTTACTCCATACTTTCAGTGCAAAAAATAATAATTTTTTGGTTATCTCACATCTTCACTTTCTTTTTTCTCGTTAGTTATTTCACATCTTCACTTTCTTCGTACTCCTTTCACAATTTCTTCTTTCCATTTTCCAGTTATTTACATAAAAAATTCAATCACAACTTCGTTTCTTCCCCATCTCCATTGTTATATTAACATAATTCAAATTCTCTATATAAAGAAAATTAGGGTTCCTTTCCAAATCGTTTAAATATTAATATCATAATTATCTTAACATGACTATAATTTGTTGAATTCATTGATAGTTCTTCACATTTGTATACTCCCGCCACTAGAGAAAGGACTGATTTCTGATGTCAATTGACGGCGCCATCTTCGCATTGGCATGACGTCGTTAAATTTGCCACCATGCTAAGGCTTGACAAAGACGTCACAAGTGCTTCGTTAGTTAACTACACCTTAGTGCTGTCTTGGATGTTTCTACCTTTTAAGAAAAACGTCATAAATTAGTTACGCCTTTGCGACGACCGTATTATTTAGCAACGTCATAACGATATCATAATCAAATCAACCATTGGGGGAGGTTTGCTTATCGTCATTGGTCAAAATTGAGCCAAAATAAAGCTGCTGCTGTTTCGTTTTTTTCCACATATGCTTCTCATCTCCAAAATTTTCTCCTCTAGACTGCGGTACGTAATCTCCCTTGAAAGTTTCGCTTCCATTTTCTCCGTTTTGTAAATATCTTCTGCTATATCCTACTCCTTTTATTTTATCATCTTCGATTTTTATCAAAACTAATCAAACCCCAATTTCGCGAAACTCTAAATCCTCTTTCTCCTTCTACAACAGCTTTGGTGGAAAACCCTAAATATCTGTCTCCTCCTCTTTCAGCTTCTCTAGCAACAACGATCCCTTCATTAGACTCAATGCCTCCTACAAACCTGCTATCGAAGCCAGCTCCTTTTTAAATTGAAAGTTGATACACAAACTTCAAATTTATTGCAGCCAAATCGAGGTAAATTCACCTTCTTTTCTATCGATTTCTTTGATGCAGTAATTAGATTTTTTTTTAAATTACGAACCCTTTTTCTAAAATTAGGCTAATGTCATTATTGCATTAGTCATAGTTGGGGTTAAACCTGTTTGCTTTTAAGATGATGAAACAAATGCTAAAAACACAGTAGTTTTTGATTGATTTTATACTCTATTTTCTGCTTCGATTGTGCACTATTTTGGTTTTTACTTGCTTATTATTTAATGAATTATATTATGAAATTTATTCATCACCAATAGAGATTTAAATTACAAAACTGTTCTTCTTAAGAATGCGGTGCTCGAAACAAGAAACAAATATCAGCATGAAAGCAAACATCTACTGTATGAAATGTACTCCCAGATCCAACACTCATGTGGTAGCAAGCTTCTCTTTTTTCATTATATTTATTTAATCCTGGTTTGGTTGTGAAATTGATTTCTTTTCTAGGTAGATTGTGACGGTCATCACATTTATCTTCAAAACAGTTTCAACCATATGAAGCGTGTTTATCATTTAATATGAGTTTCATGTTCATATCATATTTGTTTCAAAATTGTTGAAATATTGAATATTTGTTTCCTGATTGGCAACGTATAAAATTTATCATTCATGTTTTAACAAAAAATATAAAGCTTGGCATGTAAAAATAAAAATAATTTATATAAAAAACGGTTAAACCAGCAATGCAAATGCAATATGAATTCCATTGTTTGTCCAAACCATAGCATCTAACAAACATGGAAATAAAGTATCCAACAAAAATATGACCATGGATCATGATATCAAATTCCATTGTATGTTCACATCTCCTTAAGTACACAAATTTATATCTAAAAGGGTAGGGTAATAAACTTAAACTATAAATATAATTGAAAGGTACAAGAACTGCAATTTTATGGATTCATCCCGTGTAAATATATAATTGTAAAAGAAGTTGCTAACGCAAAGAAGAAAGTATGTTCTTTGGCAATAAAAGATGCTTGTTCGTATTGTATGACTTTTGTTTTGTGTAATGATGAAATATGATAGTGCTATGAACGCACAGGAAAAGGTGGTGTATCCTTTGTTTGAGAAGAGACCAAAGAATTTGGAATTGGTGGGGCCTTACCACCAAAGAAGGATCTCCACAGATTTGTAAAATGGTTGAGGGTGGTTAGAATTCAAAGGCTGAAGAGAATTCTCAAGCAACGATTAAAGGTTCCTCCTGCCTTGAATCAATTCACCAAGACCTTGGACAAGAATTTTGGTATTTGATTTATTTTTCAATATTGTACTTTATTTTTGTTAAAACTGATCAAATTACTTTATAATTTTAAAGTGATAACTAGGATTCTATAAAAGCTTTTAGGTCATGATTAACCATACCGTCTTCTCATGTAGCCTTGATTAGCTTACAACTCAAAGCTTTACACCTTTCTGCTGGATTACCGTAATTACGTGGGTTTTTTTAGTTTACTAAGGGCATCTCCAGTCGGTTACGGGTACTGAATATTCAGCCCGTAACAGGGCTGGAATATCCAGTGGTCTGGCGTCCATTTAATGGGCGCCTGGACATCAGGCGTCCATTAAATGGGCGCCAGCCCCCCTCCCCTTTACGTTTTTGCTGGGGGAGGGGTGGCCCTGGCGCCCAAGCCCAATTCAGTTTTCTGAATCGAAAACTGAATATTAAGCTTAATATTCAAGGCTGAATTGACGACTGGGGGGACATTTCGTAATATTAAAGGCTGAATTTCAACCACTGGAGATGCCCTAAGTTTATACATGTGAAGTTATTAAACATGAAAGTTTAGCACTTTATTTGGTGACCTCCCTTTTTCTATTTCTTGTTTAATTTGCTGTAGTGAAGTTAGGTTACCATTTATTAAAAAATTTGATGTTATTTTGTAACGCTTTTAATATTTTACATTTAGATAGATGACAAACTCATATATTTATTTTTAATTTGTATTATGTTCTGCAGTCACAAGCTTGTTCAAAATGCTCCTCAGATATAGGCCCGAGGACAAGGATGCAAAGAAAGAATGGCTCATGAAGAGAGCGCAGGCTGAGGCCGAGGGCAAAACTCTGGAGTCAAAAAAGCCAATTGTGGTCAAATACGGTCTTAATCATGTCACCTACCTTATTGAGCAGGTTTGGCCCTTTTTTAATATTCATTTGAAAGATGTTCCTTCCCCATGCTATAATGTTTTGGAGTAGAGGAATTATAGTAATATCAGACTCTACAGACAAGGCATTTTACTATTCACATTAATGACACTACTACTATATTCACAATCAGCGGTAACATAAGTTTATTTGCATAATCTTCTTTCAAATGTATTGTCAGTTTTGATGACAAATTTAGGTATTGTGACTACTTACATGTTAACACTTAATTTAATGTCCTATTTTTTATGTTAGTGTATAATTTCCCAGTAAACCCAAGTCTTTTTATATCCCTAATGTTTGTCTATTTATTCATGTGATACTCTGTAAGATCTGTCAAGCTTTTTTTTAGCCCAAAGCTGCGTATCTATTTTTTCATTTTTTGGACCCAACTGGTTATCCTCTCCTATTACCGTCAATGCTGAACATTTGGGATGTTAAAAACTTTTCAATGATATATTATACATAGTATGAAGGTTCTGGTACTATAATTCGGTTTCTTTAATTTCTTTTTTTGTAGAATAAGGCACAGCTTGTGGTGATTGCACATGATGTGGACCCAATTGAACTGGTCGTTTGGCTCCCTGCCCTCTGCCGTAAGATGGAAATCCCGTACTGTATTGTCAAAGGAAAAGCATGCTTGGGAGCAGTATATATCTTTCCACACTTCGTTTCCTTAATTCATGCTCAATGCTTGAATGGACATAGTTGTATAACATATTGCTAACGTTGTCTCTCTAAATACACTAGGTTGTGCACAAGAAAACTGCAACGGTTCTATGCTTTACAACCGTGAAGAATGAAGACAAGTTGGAATTCAGCAAGATTTTTGAAGCCATTAAGGTTAATGTAACTTGATAATGCTGTATAGTAAGTTTTTTTGTTCCGTGACCATGTTTTGGTGTGTTTTCCAGTTTTGTATGCTAATATGATTACTGCTTGGAAATGAGTTTGGTTGAGGAACTGAGAAATCAAAGGAGCACAAAATCCAAACCAAATAAACTCTATAGTTGGTCACACACAAAATCAACAACACCACACCCAAAACCCACCTCCCCCTGCACTCCGTCCAACAATTTTCACGAACAATGTAGTTAATTTAAATATGTGATTTAATTTTCAGGGTTATATTTTTTATATTTGAAGAATAAATGGAAATAATTGGATTTTTGTTATTAGTTGCATCAACTTAGGAATGTAAAATTTGTACTAGAGAAATACTTTTTTTTATAAAAAATTTACTCACACACTTATGTGCTTCATCTAAAAATATGTATTGGTTTGTCCACAACTTCATAGCAGAACACATATTTTAATTTATTTTACAGTCGATGCATATTTGAATGTTGAAAAATAGAAATAATGGATATGTATTAGATAGGTATTTAACAGTGCTGATAAAGAATTAGAATACTGGCAAGGTAAGCAATGAAACCAGAATGCACTACGGTAAATACATACTTGACAAGTACTTGTTTATGATACCACTTTTACAATAGAACTTTTTTTTTCAAAATTTTAAGGTTTATACCTAAACACTTATTTTTTTCCTTTTCCTTTATTTTTTTTTGAGAAGCAACAAAGAAGTATAATTATTTTTCCTACTATGAATATAAAGGTACATAGCTATGCATTATAAAGAGTATTCATTGCTATTTACTGCTGCTTAATGATGAAATAAGAAAAGTAACAAGGCCAATTATTATATACCGACTAGAAAATTTGTAGACTTGTAACCGTGTTATCATCATCATCAAAATGTTAACTAGGTTCTCAAAACTGGGAACCAGAGTGCATTGCATATTTATATACAAGCTTTGCAAATAAGGATGACTTATTCTCAAGTAGCCTAGTTGGAGTGTCATGTTCAACAATCAAGCCATTATCTCGAAGCAAAACCATATCTAGTAACACATTATAATAACTACAATTTTTTTTCTCCCCATCGCTGCTACATATTGCAGCAGTTATTCATGAATAGCTGTTGCACACTTACACGACATGCATCACACACATACACTAACGCATGTGTACATATTTAACTCGATTTATAAATAACAGGGGCTAATCTTCACATAAGTTACACATGCCAGGCTACATATAAATATATTCCCATATGACAAAATAGAAATTCAAAACATTAACCGCATAAATTTAGCACTCACAATAGACCATGCATTTTTCTTTCATAAATATTGATTCTCTATTCTACAATTAGTCTACTTCACATTTGCCTGATGCTAGTTAGCCTACTTACTTCTCCTTAGCCATTCTAGGGAGTGTTCTGTGTACCTATTTGATTTTCTATTTTATCTTGGCCACTTGTTATCAGTCACCTGCAATCAACTCTCAGTACTTTGTTGCATATTAGAAAAATTAAGAGCACATATACAAAATCACACACAGTTTTTTTTATTCAAAGAAGGAATATATAGCAAAAACGGAGAAGAACAGCCTTTCTCTGATGGCATACAAAATCAATCCAGTCATGGACAAAAACACTAACTGGCCTAAAAAGAACTAAAAAAGATAAAATACAAAGCACCTCTATACAACAGACAAGTAGAAAAACAAAAACACCAAGCTAAAACCGGGCCAACGTCCAGGACGACCCAAACAAACAGTCGACGAAGAAATGACCCACCTCCTTTGCAATCTCACTATATACCTAGCGATCACAGGCTATCAAGGAGAGAGTCATTTCCCGGATACAGACGAGCATCAATACCAGAGTCAAAAACATCCTATCCACAGACAAACGGATAAAAGCTAGCGTTCCATATTCTTGCTCAACCCAAACTCCCATCAAGCTAGAGAAGCCCTCAATAATAAATCTGCACCCTGGAATAAAACACATCTAGAGGGAAACTATAAGATCGCCCCCAGGTTACCAATCTGGAGGGAGGACGGGGAGAAAAATGAAGCTAAGCAGAGAAATGAGACAAAGCAGAAAAATGTAGCAAAAAAAAACCCACGCCCGCACGGGGCCTAGGGCGCAAAGAGATGTTGAAATCCCTAACCGAGGAACAGAAGAAGCCAAGACCAAGCCAGAGAAGGGTCTTCCTTTAAACGCAAAGGAAACATCATCGGCCACACACCGGATGATTTTATTAGACCTCATGGGAGAATCATCATATACCACCTTGTTTCTTGCACATCAAATATGCCAACAAATGTAACAAGGGATGATACGATGTAGGAGAGAACGAAGTTGCTTTCCCTTACCCTTGGACCACCATAGCTGAAGTGTGGTTTTGACAGAAATGAATCCAAAGCATGCAGGCGTAAGCCGTGCAAACATCATGAGGTTTGCGAAGACCGAGGCCTCCCTCACGCTTGGGACGACAAATAGTTTCCCAAGACACCCAGTGGTGTTTCCTTTCGTTGTCTTTGCTTCCCAAAAAAATGAGGAAGCTAAAGACTGATAAGAACGAAAGAAGGAGGCGGTAGGAGTCTTAGCAGCGAAGATATAGGATCCAAGAGAATCGAGGACAGATTTGATCAGAACCAAGCATCCCACTTGGGATAGGTGCGCCGAGTTCCAACGATGGATACATCCCTTAGCTTTTTCGGTTAAGGGGTCAAAAAGGACGTTCAGTTTTCTACCCTGGTAAAGCCGTATACCAAGATAACGCAGGGGGAGAGGAGTGATTTGAAAGCCGGACATCGCAGAGAGCCACGATTCCTGTCGAGAAGAAACCTTAGAGGAGAGAACCGGACAACTTTCCGAGGCATTCACTTGTTGATCCGAACAAGATTCGTATAACCGAAGAAAATCAAGAAGACGACGAAAAGAGCTCCTATGACCGTTGGTAAAGATCACGATGTCGTCCGCGAAAGAAAGGGAGGAAACCAACGGGCAACCGACTGTGGTGCGAAACCTCTTAATTTGCCCTTCTAGGGTAAGGGTGTAGATATGAAGTTTTGCTCCTTAGTGGGGTTGTGGAATAATGGGGTCGAAGTCTCAAGCAAAGACCAAAGCCAAAGAGAGAATTTTTACGAAGGAAGCCGCTCAAAGGGCCACTTAGAAGCTTTTCTCTTTAAATTTTTGCTTAGTTTTATAATCTTATTCGCAGCACAGACCATCAAATATTGTTATTATGTTGGATTTCCAGTTGAATTATTTTGTGTTGGTTGAAAATACGATTTTGTTGTGGTCGTGGAATGTTTTGTTCAATTAGTATACATTGCTTTGATATATGGATGCCATTTGTGAGTTGTGTTACTTATCAATCGATTGTACTGATGTATTGCGATGCAAATGGTTTTGTAGGTTATATGGTTTTTATTATTTTTTTAGCAAACGATACTCTTCTGAAGCTATTATTATCGTCACATTTCTAAACAAATGTTTAATATTTGCATATTGGGTGTAGAGGAGATGAGTGAGGGGCAGCATGTTGTTTAGTTGATATTATTAAAGGCAAAAGTATTCTTTCATGACGACGGAGCAGTGCCGATGACCTTTATACAGTGCCGGCCCTTACCCAAAGCAGCAGAAGCAGCTGCCTTGGGCTTCCAAATATCTAGGGCACCAATTGTTTTTTGTCCGCGATATCTATTAATAACGTAAAAAATAAAGTAGCTGCAGAAGAGAAACAAGTTCATGAAGGCGAAGCATAGTTGCAGGCCTGTCAGAATCACGGAGGTGGAAGAAGAAGAACATGATGGAGGCAAACGCAAGCAATCTGCAGTGAGAAATCCTCTTTCACTTTCAATGCTTTGATTTTTGATTTCTCTCTCGGTTTCCTTCAATTTCCTTCGCTTGAATATTATATCAAATTCTAGAGTTTTTATACTTATTTTAGTTAAGTCGATAATTCATTTTTTGCTATGAATCTCCTAAAATTAGTATTAATGGAATGCTAGATTTGATGGAAACAAGGTGGTTTAGTTCAAAATTAGTATCAATGGAATGCTAGATTTGATTGTTTATGATAATCTATTTAGTGGGTTTTGAAATATATGTAATTTAAAAACAAACATTATTGTGATATTTTATTAATTATTATTAGTACAGTGTATGTTTTGTTAATAAATAGAGACGCATAAATGAAAAGGATTAGGGACATGCTAAAAGTGTAAAAAAAAGGTTGGACGAACTCATTAATGCACTCTTAATAAATTTTTTGTTAAAAATAATCAAATAGCTAGGAAGTTTGAGTTTAAATGCAGGTAATACTACTATTTTTAATGAGAATGAAGAAATCAAAGCTAATATTACTAGCGTTGAAGCTGACAATGCTCATGTCAGTAGTGAAATATAAATGTTGTTGAAGCTACAAGCAATAATATTGATGATGATGATTTAACGGAAGAGCGTGAAGAATGTTGTTTTTTTCGTTCTCATTGATAGACACATAATTATTTTTGATGTTTTTTTATCTCATTAGTACACGTTTAAGGGCCATGATTTATAATCGGTTTTAGGTACCAAAAGTTCTCGGACCGGCCCTGCCTTTATAAGATTAAGAATGATGAAGGTGAAGATATATACAAACAAAACCTAATGGAGCTGTTATGGATCCCTCGTCTTTTCAGAGTTGGTGTTGTCGAAATTGAGTACATGAATATAAAAAACAAAAAATCAATGTTATGCCTCAATCAGTTATTGATTATGTGGTCGAATCAAGTTTCTTGTTAGAAGAAATATCAACAATGACAGAGTTCAAAGTTTATTTTTTTATTTCAGTAATATTACTTTTTTTTCATATTTTTTTCCAGCAATGTTAGTTTTTAAAATAATAAGGGTACTTAGGTAATTTATTTAAACATCGTAGTTCAATAATATGAGATTTATTTATTACATCGATTTTTGCATTTTTCATACTCTTTAATTAAATATTCACAAATATGATGATATATATTAAGGTGATATTTGTTTGATTTTTTTTATTTTTCAAATTCAATAATGAATTAGAGCTACAAAGAAACTCAAAATTAAGAGTATATTGATCATTCTTGATACATATATGTGTGTATCTGTGAGTGATTCATATCGATACATTTATAACAGATCTTTAGTATCAAGCTGACCTACATTTACAATCCTCAGTATAATTGGATTTACATTCAATTACTTTTAATTTTTTTGAAATACAGTTAATTTTTCATCAAATTAATAATAATAAAAAATTTAACAAATACTTTTTTTTGTATTAAATAACACAACGGTCGGTTTTTCCACCGTTGTGCGGTTATACTAGTATATTCATATTTATATTCTTTTAGGTGTCACAATGGCGTAGCAATTAGCTACTTCATTTCGACGCCATATTGACGCTTTGTTCACTTTATTCTTTCCCCCATCCGTCCTGTACCTAGGTTAATTAATACCCGGCCTTTTATTTGACGAAAATGCTGCTTTACCCGGTTAATCTTTCGTCAAAAATTACACCAGAAACTACAAAGTAGGTTGTACCTGCAATGAATTTACAACAATGCCCCCCCTCGAATTCCATTAACTATTCCCAGGATTTGACAAAATTACAATCGGTCAGAGAAGCAAATCCCGTCTTATTCTCAGCACAAAATAAAACGAACCCTCACTAACATCTCAAAACTAGACCTGTCAAAATATGACCCAATCCATTTACCCTACTTATAAATGGGTTGGGTCAATCCATTTATGGATATTATTAAATGAGTTATGGGTTGGGTTGACCCATTTTTAAAAGGGTTATAAATGAGTAATTATTAAAAACATTAAATTTTAATATAAATTTGAAAAATAAGAACTTTGAACATACACTGTAGTTAGGGCTGCACAAAGTATGGGTTGGGTCGGGTCAGACCAAATATTTCACCCGACCCGCATAGGTATGGGTTTAAGGTAGCTCAACCCGTATCCGACCCTATATGAGGTTGGATATGGGTTGGGTCGAAGTATGGGTTGGGTCGGGTTTAGTAGGGTTGGGTTGGGTTGGGTTGCATGAATCTAATAAAAAATGAGAATATAAGAGAATATTTTCAAAAAATAACATTAAAATGTTCAACATAATATATTAGATTTTAGCTAGCATAACGCACTTAAACCAACTAATTTATTATAACATATATTTTATTAAAATTTCATTGTAAAACACATCATATGAAATTAGTTCACTACATAGTAGAACAAGTGTTTCATTTTAAAATACATTAAAATGCCCTTTGGAATATCTTTGCCAAATTCTACCTTGTTTGGGTTGACATAAAATTTGTTTTTTCGTATATTTACTGTAGAATACATAAACATTATTATAGGATTAGACTATTCTAATTTTAAGTGTATTGATATTAAATTAGGTTTTTAATATAGGGTTGGGTTGGGTTAAAGTAGGGTTGGGTTGAACAAAATAACACACCCGACCCATATATAGTATGAGTTACAAATTGTAACCCATATCCGACCCGAACTAGGATGGGTTGGGTTGGGTTTATGTGGGTTGGGTCGGGTTGGTGGGTTGGGTCGGGTTGGATATGGGTTATGTGCAGCCCTAACTGTAGTTCTCCAAGGGGACTGACAGTTGTACTTGGAAAATAATAGGCTACCGCATCCCCATATTTGAATTCCGGCTAGTGCAGAAGCCGCTATTTTTTTTTGTTCGAACTGCAATAACTCCTTCGTTCTAACTCGGACTCAGGCGGGACTTCGACCGATTAACTCCCACCTAAATTACGGACAGTATGGAACACTCGGATACTTTACCGTGTGAACGCACACTGTAGTTCTCTAAGGGGACTGACAGTTATACTTAGAAAATAACAGGCCACCACATCCCCATATTTGAACTCCGCCTAGTGCAGAAGCCGCTATTTTTTTTGTTCGGACTGCAATAACTCCTTCGTTCTAACTCGGACTTAGGTGGGACTTCGGCCGATTTACTCCCACCTAAATTACGGACAGTATGGAACACTCGGATACTTCACCGTGTGAACGCATACTAGAGTTCTCCAAGGGGACTGACAGTTGTACTTGGAAAATAACAGGCTACCACATCCCCATATTTGGACTTCGTCTACTGCAGAAGCCGCTATTTTTTTTGTTCGGACTGCAATAACTCCTTCGTTCTAACTCAGAATCAGGCGAGACTTTGACCGATTAACTTCCACTTAAATAACGGACAGTATGAAACAATCGTATACTTCATCGTGTGAACGCACACTGTAGTTCTTCAAAGGGACTGGCAGTTGCACTTAGAAAATAACAGGCTACCACATCCACATATTTGAACTCCGCCTAGTGTAGAAGCCGCTATTTTTTTTGTTCCGACTGCAATAACTCCTTCGTTCTAACTCAGAATCGGGTGGGACTTCGACCGATTAACTCCCACCTAAATTACGGACAGTATGTAACACTCAGATACTTTATCATGTGAACGCATACTGTAGTTCTCCAAGGAGACTAACAGTTGTACTTAAAAAATAATAAGCTATCGCATCCCTATATTTGAATTTTGATGAAAATAAGAATTTAAAATTTTTATCGGAACTCAAAACATAAAAATTAAAATTAGAATTATTTTATATTTATTTGTTTTTTATTAGTCAAATTAAATTTAAATCTTTAAATGAGTTAAATGGGTAACCCACTTATTAAGTGGGTTGGATCATAAATGAATTGGATCATAAATGGGTAAAAAAGAATGGATCATAAATGGATTGAGTCAAACTCGATCCAATCTATTTTGACCCAACCCAACCCGTTTTAGGGGCTAATCAAAACCCCAGATCTCAAAATAATCAAGAACCCTCGTCGTTTCTCAGATTTTCAAGCCATCGATTATAACTCCAAGTTCCAAGCATCGATCAGGTATGATTATCTAATCTCTACATATTTCTTGCACGCGATGTATTGTTTCTTTGATCTTTTGGTTCCAGTCGTTTAGAGATAATCAGATTTCGATTTCTACTAAGTGACCTAGAATGTCTTATTTCATACATCATTTAAATAATTGCTAGTAGGAGGATAGCAAGAGAATAGAAGAATTGGCAACGGATCCAGAGAGCGTACATTCTTTTGTTTGTATTACAGTCAAGTAGTTTGTTCTGTTATTAGTTTAGAGACGTTTGCATTCTCTAGTTGCAGTCTCTGATCTAAAAATATAATACCAACCTCTTCTTGTTTTGTTGTGGAAAAGCGATCATTAAATTGACCCTGTAAAATAGTACAATGAAAAAAATCAGTAACAAATTTATTTAACTGAATTATGTTCATTGCAATTGAAAACATTTAATCCATCGATTTGATTGAATGAACATACTTGTGCAGTCTTAGCATAACGATACCTATATTCTAGTAGAATCAGACGTATTAACTTATTGAAAGCATCCTAAAATTAAGTACATCAAATATGATTATTTATGTCACAAATTGCAGTAAGGTATAGATTGACCATCCACATATGATCCATCCTTATTTTGTGGGCTTTGATTACTTTATAGTCCATATGTTAGTTGTGTACTCTGTACTGCATTTAGTGTATTTCTAGTAAGTTTAAGCTTTGGTTTGAGAATGTATTTTTGAACTACAATTCCAACCATGTTTCAGATTTGGCTCCATAATTTAGAAATAAATTTATTACAAAAGTTTATGAAGGTTTTGATATATCATTTATTTATTTGTTTATTCATATTTTTAATTTCCTTTTTCTTTTTCCTTTTTATATGGGGTACTATTACTGAATTGTGCAAGTCAAAAGATGAACTATTATTTAGTTTATAAAAGTTTATTCCAATTAACCTTTTTTTTAGACCAAAAAATTTAAGAGTATAAGAGTTTAATTCACTTTGCTTTAACCAAAAATGTATCTTACTAACATATAGACATTACATCATATCAGACTCAAATTTAATGATATAACATACATTCGTAGTAACTACCGTAATAATTGTGTACCGCGACACACAGTTTCTTTACCTCAAAATATATCTTACATACATACAAATATCAATACAACATATCAAGCCCAAATTCAATGATATAACATACATTCGTGGAAAGTATGGTAATAACCGTGGACTATGACAACAAATTCTGGCAGTAGAAAAATGTAACCAAATAACTGTTTTATTCGCAGGTGCATCCGAACTATGAAGAAAAAACACAACATTAACCAATTTACGCGTTGGAACAGTACCATACGTCAAACTGACTAAAAACAATGAACTAAAGCAGACCTTCAAAAAAATAACTTATTTAGAAAGTATTCAACAATAACGGTTGAAATTTTGGCAAATAAAATAGTTTCAAAATTGAAGAAAAAAATTATGGTAAATTTGGTGGCTTAAGCCTTATATCAAGTTTTCGATTAATTAGTAGGAAGCCAAGTTGACAACACCTTCTCTTGGATAATCAAAATCTATTTTTAAACTGAAATGGAACTGTGAGGATCAAAAAATAAGAGGGGATTGAATGGCTGCATAGAGTATTATGAATTAGGCCAACATTCAAAATCAAAGTCGATTGCGAGTAGCAAAATAAACAGCTATGCTGATTTGGTCTTAGGAGAATTAATGGCTAAAGAGGTGGTTATTGGGTAGGTTTTTTTTTAATTAAAGTGGGAAGTCAACCATTAACTAATTATCCTGTTGAATTTTGGGGGTTGTTTATTTTAAAATGCTTGAAAACAATGTTGATACGTTGGCAATGTGTTGTTCATGTTTTTTAGTTTAAGTAAAAGTAGATTAGATCTTGCTTTAATTGAGAGAAGTACCCCATATCAAAAGTTTATTCCAATTAACCTTTTTTTAGTTTATAAAAGTTTATGAAGTTTATGCAAGCGATAATATGCAAGCCTGATTAGGCAATAGAGACACAGTTCTCTATGTATATCTAGAATTTGGCTAGTTCAACTTATTAAAATTTAACTCTTGAAGGAGTGAAGTGAATATCAAACTGATAATCAATGTATAGCTCATGTCTGTTATGTCTTTTTTGTTTTGATAATAAACTGTAACGTAATTAATGAGGAGAATCTACCATGTTAGATTGATTTTAATTATATATTAATTTAATCGATAGGGTTTATAATGATTTCGTTAGATTTTCTTCACAGGCAAGGAGATGGGAATCCACTTCTGAGCAGATGGAAAAACCCGATAAAAAGATTAAAAAATATATTCAGGCTTTTTATGGAATTCATTTATATCATTATAAGCACGAACGTAAATAACACTGGAACTTGAGCACTATTATATGTTTCCATTCACTTTATATTTATTAATAACTTTGTAGTAATTTTGAGCACTATTTTGTTGTCCTTGGATTAATGTTTGGCCCCATTTGGGAGATATTGTATATGATCGTTATATAGATGTTCGTTTTTATTATAAAACGAACATTGATATTCATTTGATACTATATTTATTGAATTTATCTTTGTACTGGACAAGTTACAAACACAATGGTATTTTTTACTTTTCATAAATCATTTCATTTCAAATGGTAACAAATTTCGAGTGTACTTCCTCTTTATTTCTCATGTACGCGCATTGGCGTACGATACGAGGAATAAGGGGAAGTGCTGCCGAAATTTTGTTGAACCGTTTGAGACGAAATGATTTATGAAATGTAATAACGACGTTGTGTTTATAATGGAAAGTAGGTTGATTGACCTGTAAATTAGACGTTAGACTTTAGAAAATGTACTTAAGATGAATAAACCAACTAAAACTTCAAAAAAGTTGTCTAAACTAAATGAATATTGTATTTGTGTTTGATATTTAAATGAATAGTATAATTTCATGTAAATAATTAGTTTAAAAGTTAATGAGTGGAAAATTTTCAATTGATTTAATTTGTATAGAAAAATAATACGAATAACAGATAAATAAATAAAAGTTTAAATGAAATAACTACAAAAGGTAACATCGAATTAATATAATAAAAAAATAACTACAAATATTTATTTGTACTTTATCAATTTTTTACAATGAAATGTAACATACGACTTATGTTGGAACATTTGAATTTTCAACAACATTGGATGTACAAAAATGTAGATCATAAAAGAGCGATTCCATTACCTTTTTAAAGAGTTTTAGATGAATTCATGCAAGTGGCATCTTGTAATAAGATAAATACAACCGACGTTCGATGTCCTTGTAGGAGGTGTAAAGCCAAAAAAACATCATGATTATCATCAGGTAGAGTTCCATTTGACTAAATATGGTTTTATGGATGATTATTATTTGTGTAAGTATCATGGTGAAGATAAGAGTACACTAAATGCACAAGTCGCTGAAGTTGAGACTGAAAACGTTGATATTGATTTTAATGAACCTAGTCTACAGAATAGAATGACCGAAATGGTTCTTGATGTTGCTGGTCCGAGCATACGGTTAAATTCATCAGATGTACATGAAGAACCTAATCCACCAGTTTTTTTTTTATTTTTTAGAATCGTCTAAATGACCACTTTTTGATGGATGTTCGATGACAGAGTTGGCAACAACATCAAGGTCAGCTGTTATAAAATCTACAAATAACGGTACTGAAAAATTAATGAATGAGGTTATTGGATTGGTTAAAGATGTAATCCCAGAAGGTTTGGAGACTAGGTTGGCAGAAAATTGATATTTACTAAAAAAATAAGTGTCCGCATTCGGTTTGCCTTATGAAAAGATTGACACATGCCGAACTGGATGCATGCTATATTGGAAGAAGGATATTAATCTTACGCATTGTACATTCTGTGAACTAGGATGAACTAGGAAGATACGAAAAGAAAAAAAGTAATGGTAAAGGTGTTCCTTTCACCCGTATGCATTATCTTCCGCTTATTTCTACATTACAAAGATTGTATGCATCTTATGCTACTGCGGATCATGTGCGATGGCATAGTGAACGAGAACGAGAGGAAGGAATTCTATGTTATTCTTCCGATGGAAAAGTATGGAAATATTTCGATGGTAAATATCCCCATTTTTTCAAAGAATCACGAAATGTTAGACTTGGTCTATGTACGGATGGTTTGCAATCTTTACTCAGTATGGCAAAAAATATTCAGCTTAGCCAGTTATTCAAACACCGTATAAGTTGCCCCCATGGATGTAAATGCAGAATCCGTATATGTTCTTAACTCTTATTGTTCTTGGGCCCAGAAATCCAAAAAACGGAATGGAACATTATTTACAGCCTTTAATCGAAGAACTGAAAAGTTTATGGGTAGATGTAGTTGAGACTTCGATGTATCGAAGAAACAAAATGTCAAACTATTTGCTTTTTTATTGTGGGCAATAAACGATTTTCCAGCATATGGGATGCTTTCAGGATGAAGTACAAGAGGTAAATTATCTTGTCCCGTGTGCATGGATTCGACCAAAGCATTTACAATAAAACATGGTGGTAAGCACTGTTGGTGGGATCGTCATCGTCATTTTTTGCATACAAATGACCCTTTCAGGCGCGATAAGAAAAACTTCAAAAAAAATAAAGTTGAAAATATGCAACCGCTAATGTTTTTGAGTGGTGAGGAGATATTTGATATCGTGAAAGGTTACCCAAAAGTACAACGAGACCAGAAATAAAGAGCAAAAATTCCAAATAAAGGGGACTATCACAATTGATGCAAGCAAAGTATATTTTGGGAATTAGCCTATTCGAAGGATCTTAAACTTCGGCATAATTTGGACGTGATGCATAATGAAAAAAAGGTGTTAAGAGAATTTCTTTCACAGGATCATGAGTGCAAAAGGAAAAAGCAAAGATGATTTGAGATCAAGAAAAGATATTGAATACTATTGCAGTCTAGAGCTTAAAATTAATCCTGCACGTCCAAACTTTAAAGTTCTTTCTTGTTATGAGTTAGATAAAACTCATTGTATAAAATTACCGGAGTGGGTGGATTCTTAGAGGTTCCCAAACAGAATTGCTTCTAACATGTAGCGAAATGTTGATATAAAGGATCTTATGTTGTCGGGTGTGAATAGTCACGATTGTCATATATTTTCCAAACTCTTTTCCCTATAATAATTAAAGAGATTTTATCACAAAAAAAGTTTGAATGCCCATAACAGATCTTAGTCTATTCTAAAAAAATATATGCTCAACCACTCTTCGTAAAGACCGTTTGCAGAAGCTTGAAAAAGATGTACCGAAGTTGTTGTGTAAAATGGAGAAAATATTTCCTACCGGTGCACTTACCGTCCGAAGCGTTAATGCAAGGAGGACCGGTCCAGTATGGATGGATGTATCTATTTGAGAAGTACATATAATAACATTACAATTTATATTTATTTATGTAATTATTATATATCGGCATTCAGTAATTACATGCTTTTATATTAAGGTTTCTAGGTCACCTAAAGAAAAAGGTGAAACAAAAAGCACGCGATGAAGGCTTTATTTGTCAAACATACATTATCGAAGAAGCTTCCATATTTTTTAGTCATTATTTCGATGATCATGTTAATTCAAGTTTTAACAGTGGTTATCCCAATGACAGTAACGTTGTGGACGATTCAAATGATATCTTGTTTCAGAAAACAATAACCATGTAATAATCACTGATAATGCAAACTTTAGTATCTTTTTGGTGTAGATTTTATCTCAATTTTATGACAATTTTTAAAACTGCAATTCTAAATGATAGTACAAAATGATAGCAAACATCTTTATAGTTGATGTATGATATCTTATTGTGTTCAGGTTTTACTTGTATATATAATGGTGGTATATTTAACTGAATGTACAGGATTAGTTCACTTGGGTATCCGACACTTCATTTGGTATGGCTAGACATGTTTGGAGTACCAAATGCTCAAAATGTTATAGATTCATCATCTCAGAAATGTAGAAAAGAATAAGAAGCATGGTGCATATCTACCGAGGTATGAAATCGGTTTAATGCACATTGGGAACGAGAGGATGTGAAACAATGAGCAGTCCAAAACTCTAAGAATCGCCATACTAATCCCAAAGTACATGCTGGCAGTTCTAGATCGACAGCACAATACAAAAATGATTTGGTAATCCATTAATCTATTCTAAAATAATAAATAATTTGTAAAATGTTCGATAATATATTTAACTATTTTCAGTTAGTGGAGTATCAATGATAGCCTACGTGTATGGAGGTGTACAAGCGGATGCGTTACGTTGCCCCATCCGATGGTTTGGAAAGTCGATAGATTGACCAATTATCCATTGCATTTGCTGTAAGTTATCCCCATTGATTTGGTATGTCCTTCATAATTTATGGTTTGAGGTGTACAGTTAAAAAATGATAACATGGAGACTTTTATACCATTATCACCTTCCTTGCTCCTT
This sequence comes from Allium fistulosum, assembly GCA_030737815.1. NCBI lineage: Eukaryota > Viridiplantae > Streptophyta > Magnoliopsida > Asparagales > Amaryllidaceae > Allium > Allium fistulosum. Next base: position 781,406,094 of record CM060907.1, read on the forward strand.
CCAACCAATATTATTGTTTATTTGTATCCTTGATGATATTGATATTGATATTATTTTCATCAAAATGATACTCCATCTATGGCAGAGCTGATCGTAGGGAAACCGTTCCAAAACCCCCATGTCCAAAGTGGCCCCAAGGTGTATCCAAATTTTATATTTTGGTATGTCCTTTATAATCAGTCACCGCTCAAGCGAAGATTCCAACAAATTTTAGAATAATTATAGCACATGACGTGGTTCAAAACCTTTTAAGGAAAAGGTACTCATAGTCTAGTTTATCTTTGATAATTCATCAGTTTGTGTGCATGATTCATAATTTGTTAGCAGGCTACACGATTTTTCATATCAAACCGATTTTGTTATGTGCTGACAATTCATTTTCTGGGATGCAATTTATATGAATTTGAATAATTTATCAAAAGTGGTTGAAATACTTTAAATCATCCAAATTTCAGTATTAATTTCCAACCAATCTAATTTATGGTTTCAGTTTGCCACTGGCTATGCTCAGGCCAGGACGTTTAGTTTTGACACTGACGGTGGTGATGCTGTTATGCAATATGATTGTTATGTTCTGCATTATTAGTTCACCTATCTATGAATCTCTATTGCACCACTAGTAATGATTTATAGTTGCATCACTTGCCCATATTCTACGATTTGTACCGTTATTCGTTTTCTGGATTAAATTCGTTTGATGCTGTTTTAATTTACCATTTCTTACTCATAGTCTTTTTGTTTGCAAACTTCATCACAGTGATAATAAGTAGAATATTAGAGTCCATTTATCAGGGCCGATCTAGAAATTTTTTGGATGTAGGACAAGAATTATAATTAGACTTCTTACAGAAATAAATTGTAAAATATATTGTCGATAAAAATGTGTCGAAAGTTAAAGTATCTCAGTAATTAATTACTATTATCGATATTGAATATGCTTTAGGTAGATAAGTGTGTAGAACACATCTGTAGCACAAATAATATATCTGTTATGAATTTTGCAAGTAAAATATTAAATTTGGATACACCTTGGGGCCACTTTGGACATGGGGTTTTGGAATGGCTGCCCTACGATCAGCTCTGCCATAGATGGAGTATTATTTTGATGAAAATAACATCCCCTTCTTTCAGGATTACAATATTCTAGTATTTGTGGAATGCTCAGTTTGATAGACGTAGGATGTTTTTCTAAACATCAATTGTTTCGGAAATTTTAAGTGACATCTGTAATTAAATAGAAAAAAATGCTCATAAATGGCCTGTGTCGTACCTAATCTAATGAATACATATAGTACTAACTGATTTTATGTATGTCTTTGTATCTTAAATATATGTATACGCTCAGGCAAAATATGAAGCTAGAGTTGCCGAGATACGGTATGAAGGCAGGTAGATCATGCAAGAAGAAGAAGATTGTATATATGAAGAGCTCGTCTCAACTGGAGAGATGAGATCGAGTAGGAGACGGACTCGTAGGCCTGGTTTTGGCAATATTCTAGCGGTATGAAATTTATTTATAATACTACAGTGAAGTACAAAAGGACAGGAACCTCCACTAAACACACGTTAATAATCATGTAACACTCGTGTTATTCTATCTATCACTTTAATTGTATTATACTAACAAATCACTTAGAGAAAATTACTTATCTTTTTTCAATACAACTAGGCAAAAAAGAAAATGTTTTTGGAGAGGTTTCTACAACATGCATTATGTATACAAATGTATTATATCATTACGATATCAAACCTACTATTAATTTTTTTACACAGCGAAGTCACATATTTGGAGAGGTTTCTACAACATGCATTGGCTCAACAAACGTTGCCCTATTGCCCTAAGTAGTATATTAAAATTGTATACGATTGAAAATATATTAATGAGGGAGAATATGGATGAATAAAAATTAATACATATTTGCTAAAACAATGGCAGACAAGCTTTAATTATATGATAATAACTATTTTTGTAGATAGCCAGTAACAGGTTCTTGATGTTGCTGACATTTAAATTAAGGGGCGCATAAATATCATAAATGAGACGGTTCCCTTTCGATATAAACAAAAAAGAAATCATGCATAATGGTGAAAATAGATTGATGTGAGTGCCTAGAATTTATGTTTGTACTTAATACTGCCAGTGCCAGCACTGTAACTGGTCAATAAGGGATATAAACAAATTAAAAAACCTATCTTTTTTACCTATAACAAACTAAATTGAATATAAAAGGGAAAAAAATAGAGTGGTGTGTTAATTTGGAATAAGAACATAAGATGAGAGAATCAAAATGTATTAAAAGGAATCCCAAATGATGTGGTAAGACTAGTGAAATTCTACCGCTTTCCTCCTAATTTTAAATAACACCCGATTTTTCATTGTTAAATATTGAAATGTTGATTGAAAGAGAATGGAAGTGAAATGTGCTTATTTGCCGGAAACTTAAAGAGACTACATTTGTATCCTGTGAGCTTACATTTGTATGTGACCTTTCTTACTGAGTTTGTGAATAATAACATGTGTGTGACTGCATTTGTATCCTGTGAGCTTACATTTGAAATCTTAAATCACTTAAAGGGACTTTTCTTACTGAGTATGTGAGCTTACATTTGTATCCTGTGAGCTTTGGATCTAGTACTAGTGTTTTTGTGTGTAGGTACCGTAGCTAAATACAAAACTCTCGTGCCTCAGTGCGTGTATAAAGAGAAATTACAGATCCTGATGTTTATACTTTGAAGTACATATTTGATGCCATTAAACAAAACTGTACTTATTGCAGTCTGTTTCTTAGTAATTATAATGTAATACAAATAGTTGATTCTTCAGTTGATGGTAAATCTTAGTTCCCCCCTGTACATATTTGTGATTTGTGAATGATTAAATCTACTTAGTCATTCCTAAGCTTACAAGTTTCATTTATGTATAGCCGTACAGAAATAACACATTCAGCACAAGACATGTTGAATTGAATCGAATGACAGAAGCTCTACGAGAAGTTGAGAGCTAAGGATGAGGAGATTTCTTCACTCAAGACCAAAGTGAGCGGGTTAGAGACAAGTATGACGAATGTGATGGAGTTTATGCAGGAGTATAGATGACAGTAGAGGGTTGAGGATGGCAGTGGTTAGTCACATGATATGTAAATTGTTCATTTCGACATTTTGTGATGGATTTGTGTATTATATTATGTATTTTTACTTAGTGCTATTTAGACATGTTGGTTACGAATTGTAGTTGTCATGTGATTATGTTTTACTAACTATGATTATGTCGTGTGTTTAGACTTAACTTGCATTTGTTTGTGATGGTATTGCTTGTTTTAGCTTTGAGATAGTATATGTTGATTACATTGCTTGTTTGGCATTATATGATTGTCTTTTTTATGTTATGGTTGCTGGAAATAAATATAGGAAGCTGTTATTAAATTTCGTAGCAAATTGGCGATGCTATGTCGTTGCAAAGACATCTCTAATATTTTGAATTCACATGTCCACTAGTCGTCATGATGGTGTCGTCAAGGTGTCGTTTATATTTTGCGATGTCAAAATTCTTATTTTCAAACTTTGTCGCAATGGCGTCGCAAAGATTTAGCGATGCCATCATGACAACTTTATTCTACTAAATTATTATGTTGCTATGACTTCGCTAAATTTAGCAATGCCATTGTGATGCCAAATTCTTATTTTCAACCTGCGTCGCAGTGGTGTTGCTAAGATTTTGCGACATTATTATGACGTTTTTGTTTTGCTAAATTATCCCATCGCACTTGCGTCGCTATATCTAACGACGAAACGATGACGCTAGTTTGTGATGCCTTTGCGACGTCCAACAATTTAGCGACGCTTATTTTTTGATGCGATTTTGGCGTCATTTAGGCGTAACTAAAAAATTTAACAATGTCAAAAACGCATCAGAAAATCAAAGATTCGTAGTGGTGTCCATAATAACGTTGATTCTATTCATGTTTTGCAATGGTTATTTTTCCGCTTGGTGTATTTAGGTTATGGGATTTTATGAAAATATATCTAAAAACCGCCATAAACTTGACTTACTGAATCGACTAACTCGACTTAAAAGTTAGATCTTTGTTTTATTACCTATTTTTCTTGTAATTCAAATTTGAATTTTTTGTTGTTCTAAATTAATGACGTCGGTCTCTGATCGAAATTTTCTGACCACATTCTACTTTCTTTTATTTTTGTTTTGATTAGTGTGCTTTTTAATATGGTTTTCTTCATTTATTTTGTAGAAGTTTATTAGATTTATTAATGCATAAACATCTTACACTACAAGATAAAACGGATATTCCAACGGTTCCTAGCCGTTGGCGGCCGTTGGAAACCGTTGGAATAGCCGTTGGAATAAATCCCACGCCTTGCAATGCTTTCCAACGGATCCAACGAACCATTTCCAACGGAATTTCCAACGGCCGCTAACGGCTAGGAACCGTTGGAAACCGTTAGAAACTGTTACAACAAAATGACCAATAAGCCGTTGGAAACCGTTGGAAGCCGTTGGAAATACTGGGTCTATTTTGCTGTATAACAGCAGGCCTATTAACCTTTCATCCATACCATTTCCAATCCATTCAAATTCCATTCCATTTCCAATCAATTCCACACATATATATATCAATATCAATACAAACAACACACATAAATCAATAAAATACCAATATAAACAAACCAAACCGATCAAACATCACAAAATATACCATCAACGTACATACCATCAACAAATGTCAATGTACCATGTACATGCCATCAAAATATTTCTCACCCACTCCGTACCAATATATACAACATCAAAACATCTCCAAGTCAATATATACATTGTTCAAGCACATATAATCAAAAACATACCTCCTCAAGGATCCTCGTCGCCTCCCGAAGCACCAGACGACGAAGGAAGGGTACCATGATTCTGCAAATACTGCGCAAGCTTTTGATCCAGCTGCTCCACCTGGATGGCTCGTAGACGATTCTCTTCCCGTAGCTGCTCAACCATAGCTCTAAGCTCCTTGATTTCATCTTTGTCTTGGTCTTTTTGAGCTTGTCGAGCCTGTCGAGCCTGCAAATAGAAATAATAGCAAAAGGATTGTCTCAGCATATAAAATACTATAACATTATATATCTAAAACGCTGATTTTTTGTAAATACGTAAAAGGATTAATTATTTACCGTTAGGTTCCCGAAGCCAAAACGTCTACTCCGTTGTGCCGGATCCATAACAGCAGTAAAAATGTTATCCTGCTCCTCCTGTGTCAGCGCATCACGACCTGATTGCTGAAGCGCATTAGCCTGTGCCTCCTGCAACCTCGACTAAAATGAAAAAAAAAACAATTTCAGTTGAAAAATAGTAGCATGTAATTATTTCGCATAGCTAGAAATTAATAAACTTATCGGTGTAAGTATTAGAAATTTAAAAATGCATACATATGCCTCGGTCGCCCTATCTTGATCACCCCACTGATATATGATATTGCCAGCCTCATCTACTTGCCTAGACGCGTGGGTGTGAGCAAACACGTCCACTAAGCCAACAGAGCCTCCACGAGCACGTTCCTGCAATTGATAATTTGGATAATTTAACTGTACATAATTAACTTATTACTGAACTGATCAATATACATAATAGATAAATTTACCAAATCTTCGCGGTGATGTTGGAAAGATTTGGAGCCTCCACGGTATGATACAGGATTCCTACTCCTGTTTGCCGAGTTCCTAGCTGACTCCTCCTGCAAATTTACAATGATTAAATATTTATTAAACGGTAAAAAATTGCTGAGATTTATTGTAGAGTTACCTTGAACTCCTCAGAGTTCCACCACTCAACCCACTTCTCCCATACAGTCGCGCTCATCCACTTGGGCTTCTTTCCTACTTTTTTAGTCTCCGACATAGTCTCCCTATAGTTCTTCGCGATCCTGGAGTTCCAGTGTCGCTGAACTAAATTGACATCAGGCTCTTGCAAATCTATGGCGCCCTGTACAATGAGAAAATATTACTAATTATTTATTTGTATTTAATTAATCATCTTGTAAAGCGGTATACACTTACCAGAAAATCTTGCCAAATCGTCTCTCTCACGTCGTCGGGGATCTTGCCCCACTTGGGCCAGCAATCGGTCATCCTAGCCATGTACGCAGCATTTCCCCCGTGTTCCTTGTATCGTACACAAATGCGTGTACACAAGGAACGTAAAGGAAATGCCGTCGAAATTTTGGGAACCGTTTAAAATGATATGATTTACGGAATATAATTACTTTATAGTGTTTGTAACTTGTCCAATACTGGGACAAATCCGACAAATGATGTATCAGATGAATAGAGTTGTCCGTTTTGTGGAAAAACGGATAACCCTAAAACGATCATATACAACACTTGTCAGACGGGGCCGAATAATATCTAAGGATTTAAATATTTGTTTATATTAAATTTTAATATATAACTCATTTAATTAATATTGGTTCTAACGGCTTCCAAATGTTCGCGTGTTCGCACAAATACAAAGCTCGTGTTCGCACAAATGCAATATCCGTTCTAACGGCTTCCAAATGCAATAAACTCTATCACACACATACATTTAATATACTTATAACCAAATAAACATAAACTAATGTAATATCCTAAATTACAAAATTTTCAATCAATTATAATAACTTGTTCATTATGTTATAATAGTAGCAATTAGGGGATAACATAATGTAATATGCATACACTAACAATTAGGAATCAATCAACATTCGAATTAAACCCTAAATCTAAAAAAACCTAAATATTAGGTTTAGAAAAATTACCGATTTGGAGAGCTAGAAGGGTGGAGATTGGCCGGAGCAGCTTGTAGATGGCGTCGGAGGCTGTCGGGTTGGTGCTTGGGGCGGCAGCAGTTGGGTAGGAGGTGGGGGAATTGGAGATTTGGGGAAAAGGTAAGTTGGGGAAGAGATAATGAATTGCAGGTCTGGTCTCGGTCTGTTATCTCAGGAAAATTTCCAACGGCTACCAACGGCCGCAAACGGCTTATTTCCAATGGATTCCAACGGTTTCCAACGGCTACGTAAAAAATTAATGGACCGTTGGAAACCGTTGGAATAGCCGTTGGCGGCCGTTGGAAATGAGGCGTTGGAATTTACTGTTTTCCTAGTAGTGTTAGAATATTTAGTTGTTTTGCAAAATTATACAGATAAAGTAAAATTATTTTTTGTTACTTACATTTTGTATCAAAATTTATTTTCATTTGATTTTTGTTTCTGTTGAAGATTATGACTTTGGTCTTTTGTTTATTTTGCGAAGAACTATTATGTTTATTAATATATAGATACTAACAGACCTTAAGTTGTTATATATAATTAAATTGTGGTAAAGTTAGTCATTTTTTTCATTTTCAAACATAAGTTTATAAAAAGAATTCAAGCTGCAAGAAAAAATTTATACCTAAATTAAATGAAAAAAAACCTGTCATAAAATATAGTCTAGGGAAATAATTTGTCATAAAATATCTTCAATAGGCAACTTTAAAATTTTGTATAAGTTTAGTTTTAACTATGTATATTTCAAACTTAATTTTTTTTAAATTCGTTTTATATGCATTGTCACTTGAACTTACATTTTGTAAATTTTGTTATCATCCTTCTTAACCAATCTGCATTTTATATATTTTTCTACTGTGCCGTTTAATATACTACGAAATGTTCACAAAAACTCACATTTAAGATTTCCACCAAATTCTTAGTGATGTTATAAAATGATCAGGAAATTATCTATGATTTTTTATGAAATAACTTATAATGGTTTATTTTTTAATGGAAATGGAAATGTTCATCCATATACTATACGCTAAAGATGTAATTGTTTATAATATTTATAATCAAACTATTTTAAAATAATTCAGATAATATCAAATATGATTATCATTCAATTGTTGAAACAAATTAATTTCTTTTGATTTGACCAGATTGAATTCAAATTAATTAAAAAATCAATTACAATACATTCTATTTTATTTGTAATTCAATTTAGTTAGAAAATTAGTTACATATTAATTCCCTTTAATACTAATATATTATAGAATTAAACTATAGTAATCTAATTTCTTATAATTATTTCCACAAGTAATTCCTTAAAATTTGGTACTTTCATTTGTATTTACAAGTAAACTTTTATGGTGATACATTATTTCTCTTTGAATTATGTTTACTTTTGGATTGTTTCAATTATTACGTCTACATGTATGTTTGAAGTAAATAAAAAATTATTTGGTTGTTCCAAAAATTAGCCAACATAAGGTTTTTGTTCTATGTGCATTTATTATGTTATGTTATGCTATATGTATTAGAGAATATAAAATTTTAATCTATAATAATACTTTCTAATTCAGTTTGCATTAAATAGCGACAAAATTATGATTAGCTCTTTATTTCACATGTTTCTCTTTGCAACATATTTATTTCCATCTACAACACCATGCATAATCATAATTTTTCTATCATATTAGCTTTTTATTTCTACTTAATAACACATTCTCAAAATGTATCTTTATTAAATCATGTTGTGTTGTTCTTATTCATGTTATTTACACATTTTCTAACAAATTAGGATTATGTTCTAGCGGTTGAAATCATCATAGTTGGAAGATACATAGTTCACACGTCAATTTTCTTTCGGAAGCTAATATATTAAAATAATCTATTAATGAATGATACATTAGCCATAAAAGTTTGAGGTCAAGTCGTGAAACTAGTAATTCTCATTTATGCTTTAAATTTCAAAAATAATGTTAGGTTTATTCTCAGTTATTCTTATTTCCATCTACCACATCATGTACAATTATAATTTTTCTATCATATTAGTTTTCTAGTTCTACTTAATTACACATTCTCAAATTGTATTTTTATTAAATTATGTTGTGCTGTTACTATTCATATTATTTACACATTTTCTAACAAACCAGGATTATGTTTAAGCGGTTGGAAGATACATAATTCACAAGTCAATCTGCTTTCGGAAGCTAATATACTAAAATGGTTTATTAATGAATAATACATTAGCCATAAAAGCTAGTAGGTCAAGTTATGAAAATATTAATTCTCATTTATGCTTTCCATTTCAAAAGATAATATCAGGTTTAGTTTTTTTTACGCTTTTAGTTTTTAAACCTAAATCCTTAGCTTAGAAAAATAGACTCATTATAAATTTACTAAATTGTATGTGTAATTTAATTGATTTGAAAACCTGATAATATGTTTATTATTTAGTTGTTAATATTTAAAATGAATATGCTTATATTTTTTGTTCTTTAGTGTTCATTAATTTAATTGTAATTAAATGAATATGCACATTAGTGATAATTAATTCATTTAATTAGCATTAGAGGGAATTAATTTGATAATATTAATGTGTAATTAATCCTATAAACAAAAATTAAAATCAAAACAAAAGAAAATATATTAGAATGCAAATAATAATTCTCTTTTGATTAAAATATAACGTGGTAAATGTATCTATCATAATTACCCCAACTTTCCATTGCATATATCAATAAATATATATTTATATATTTCTATGTACAATTTATATTTATTTGTAACAATAAATGTGTATAATTTTATGTATGTGAAATCATTATAAGTTATTGTATAATCTACAAATTGGAATGAGTTTTATATAATTATTTCCTTTTATTATCTTAGTGCAGAATGAATTTAATATGACATTTATAACTTAAATCGTTGAAAGCATTAATTAACTATGCTTTCGGTTTTAAGAATAATGTTAGTATTGATTTTTTTTAATGCTTAAAGTTTTTAAAACTCTTATTTTCAACTTTAGTCAATTTTAAAACTATGGAAAAGTACACTTGGGTTTTTTTTACAAAAAAAGGCATAAATATTAGAGATTTTTTGTAATTTGGTTCATTTAAATTTTTACATGTTTGTTATTTGGGATAAATGTGATTAATGATATATTATTAGTGATTTCAAGCTAAGTTTCAACGTGGTGTATATTTTCATACATTTTTTAATATTCAGTTAATTATATGTAATTGAATTCCCAAATTAGAAGAAATCAATTCATTTAACTAGCATTAAGGATAACTTATTCTATAATCCATTGGGGAAAAATATCTCAAGATTGCCTTAGGAACAAAAAACCAAACCTTGCGAAAAAACAAATAGGACCGGATTGATGGTGAGGCAAAACAAACAACAAATAGTCACCAGCTAAAAGCAATTACACATCAAGCAATAAAAGAAAATAACACACGTGATTTACACTACTTCCACTACCGCGAGGTAGTGTACATCCACTTGCGAAGAGGAGATTTTATTACTTTCTAAGAGGAGATTTTTTTACAAGATTGATAATGGAGAAGAAGAATAAGAAATACAACTAAGAGAGATAATTCTACTCATGCTAATCTCTACCTTTATATATAGATTATTACTTGGGGTTAAAGTAATTGATTTATGGTCATAAATCTATGCCTCATTAGTTCTTCTATTCACAAAGGAAACGTTTATCCATTTGGTTTTCTAGTTTCCCCCAATTTACATGCGCCTGATAAGATTCCTTCTTTAATCAGCTACTTAGAAAATTAATCGATTGCCTCAATCTCCCAAAATAATTCTTCTTCTTACGTAGGTAATTTATTACTCTCTTAATTTAATGCTATAAAAGAGCCAATATATATTTGAGTAATTATCTCAAATATCTTCCAAATTTTCCTACAAGCCTATCAACTCCACCTACATCCTCTTACTACAAGTAACTCTCGGACACGACACCATAGATACTTTCTCAAGGAGCTTCGGCATAACCATCACTCATTGCACTTTGTCAATGAACTCCGGCAAGGCCACCGCCCGCCAACAAAGTGATGAAAGTACCCTCTCCAAGTAGGACCTATCAACATCCACAATGAAAACAAACGTCTCCATCTACCAACTCAGTCTCCCCCGTGCCACCCTGTGGCACCTAGCACTTCATCAAGCGAATCAAGTTTGAGTAATGCTTGAACTTTGCAACGAGTAACGACTTGGTAAACATATCTGCTGCATTCTTCTCTATGTGAACCTTCTGAAGACGTACAAGCTTCTCTTCATCCATAGAGACAAGAAAGAACTCTCTCACCTCAATATGCTTCGTCCTTGAGCTTAAAGCCAGATTTTTAGCTAAGTGAATTGCACTTTGGCTATCAAATTCACTTCTATACCTTCATACACGAAGCCCAAGTCACACTACAAACGCTTCAAGTAAAGCGCCTCCTTAGCCGCTTCAACCACAACTATAAGATCTGCCTCTGTAGTAGACAAAGCCACAATTGTATGCAACCTCGCTCTCCAACTAATAGCTGTCCCATCAATGTTGAACACATAACCTAAGGTTAACTTCCTTCGATCTCTATCGCCGGAATAGTCAGAATCACAAAATCCAACCAAGCTGAAATCTCGATCTCTACCGCCGAAGACAGCCCATGGTCTAGAGTCCCTCTAAGGTATTTGAAAATATACTTCACTGCCTCCCATTGTGTCTTTCCTGGATTTGACATGAATCTACTCACCAATCCAACTGTCTATGCAATGTTATGCCTAGTGCAAACCATGGCATACATCGGACTACCAACTACACTTGCATAGGAAACCTTCTCCATATAAGCCTTGTCCTTCTCCGAGATCGAAGAGCCTCTACAAGAAAGCTGTATGTACAAAGGCATGGGTGTGCTAATTGCCTTTTCTCCTTCCTTGCTAAACCTCGTAAACACTTTCAGAATATATTCCTTTTGAGTAAGTCTCAAAAGTCCAAGCTTCCTATCCCTTTGGATTTCCATACCTAAAATCTTCCTTGCTTCTCCAAGGTCTTTCAGTTCGAATTCCGCCTTAAGCTTCAACTTCAAACTATCAATTTCAGCTTTATCCTTGCAACATATCATCGACATACAAGAGTAAATACACCCGATAACCATTCTTCAAATGCTTGAAGTACACTCAAGCGTCTTTGATGCTACGATCAAAACCAAGTGAAAGTATAAAAGAATCAAACCTCTTGTACCACTGTCTAGGCGACTGCTTAATTCCTTACAATGACTTCTTTAGCTTGCAAATCCAATTCTCTTTTCCATCTATGACGTATCTGTCTGGCTGCTTCATGTAAATGGTCTCATCCAAGCCTTTATGCAAGAAAGCAGTCTTCACATCAAGTTGCTCTAACTACAGGTCATGAGCGACAACTATAGCAAGCAAAATACGGATGGAGGTGTGTCTCACTACAGAAGAAAAAGTCTCATCAGACTCCAATCCCTTCCTCTGTGAAAACCCTTTAGCAACAAGTCTAGCCTTGTATCTTCTATCATCCTTCACCTTGAAGACCCACTTGCAACCTATGGCTTGGCATCTTTGTGGAGGAGGTACCGAATCCCAAGTCTTGTTCTACTTCAACGACTCTAGCTCCTCTTCCATAACTCACATCCACTTTGAATTGTCACATGACTTCAAAGCTTCATCAAGGTCAAGCGGCTCCTCATGAACCACATGTAGGGCATAATCAAACTGATCACCGAGGCTAAGGTTTGCACACTGCCAACCACCATACCAATCAGGCGGCTTAATAGTCCTATGACTGGCCCGAGTAGGTACAACTTCACCTAAACTCCTTTCAGCTCCAACTTGAACTAAACTTCCTATAGTCTCATGAACATCACCAACACTACTAGAAGGCACCTATGGACTACTCTGTAATGTCACATCAACTGCATCTATCTCACTCTCAACGACATTAACAACTCTACTACTAGGCTGTAAAATAGGAACCTCTTCCATATTCTTGGGCCTATCATAAACATCTGATGTGGTAGGTAAGTCTTTATTAGGATTGAACATTGCTGACTCATCAAAATTAACATGTATGGAATGAAAAATCTTCCTATCAACAGGGTGCCAAATACGATACCCTTTGATACCATTTGTGTATCCCAAAAGGATGTCCTTGTATGCTCTAGCCTCCAACTTATCATCACCTGTATAGTGAACATATACAGGACAATTAAAAATACGAAAATAACCAAGGTACACGGCTTTACCTCTCCAGTTCTCTTTTGGAATCTTCCCACCTATGGCTGAGCATGGAACCCGATTAATAATATGCGCCGCAGTTGATAATGCTTCAGCCCAAAAGCCCCTAGATAAGCCCGCCATCAATCTCGAGCAACGAGCCTTCTCAAGTAAAGTCCTATTCATCCTCTCAGCAATCCCATTGGATTGCGGGTCATCTGGTGTAGTGTCTCAATGCAATGTTGTCTGCAAAAGTTAAGGAACTCCCCAGAGACAAACTCGCCGCCGATATCAAATCTCAGCACCTTTAACTTAGAACCAGATTGGTTCTCAAAAAGCACGTTCCAACGTTAAACTTCTCAAAGCTCTCTGATTTGGCCTCCATCACATACACCCAAACTTTTCGAGAAAAATCATCAATAAAGAGATAAAATACTTTGCTCTCCAATGGAAGCAGTAGCAACTGGTCCCTAAACATCTTTATGCACATAATCAAGTACCCTCTCTAATCTATGGAGTCCAACTCCAAAGGATACCTTAGTCAGCTTACCTCACACACACTCATGGCAGAAATCCAACTTGTCGAAGTCACCTTTGATCATCTTCCATCCACGAAGCAACTCTAAGCCCTTCTCAGAAATATGACCCAACTTGAGATGCCAAAGTCTGGTGGCATCCAAAGCACGAGAACTACCAACTCCAACACATGACTCTCTAAGAATTATGGTCCCCTTAAGCAAATATAGATTTTGAAACACATTTCCCTTCATAAGAATAGGAGCACCCCTCAAAACTTTCAAACCATCCTTCTTTAAAGTGACCTTGCACACCATGGATGCCAACTGCCACAAGAAATCAAGGACTTCCGAAGACCCGGAACATACCGGACACTTGTCAAAGTGCGTATCACTCCGACAAACATCCTAATCCACACTGTACCTTCTTTCATGGCTCTACAACTAACATCATTACCCATAAGGATTGCACTTCCCTCTCTGTCGACTAAAGAACTGAAGTAACCCCATTATGCGTCATATGAAAAGACACCCCCGAATCAAGCACTAAATGGTTTGATACATCTGATACCACTGCAGATAACACATAATCAGATACAGGTTTCTCCACCGTAAATGATGAAGAACCATCTTCTTCCTTCTTCTTCTTCCAATCTGGACAGTCTCTTTTCTAATGTCCTGGTTTCTTACAATGTTGACACTTTCCATCCTTAGACTTTCCTCTATAATTATTACTGGGCTTTCTAGATTTGGAACGCCCCATAGAATTCCAATTCTTCTTTTCCTCTCTCCCTCGCGCAGCAAATAGGCCTTGACCACTACTTCCTCCTCTACCTTTACCCATCTCCTTCATCTGATCCCTCAAATCCTCAGATAGAAGACCCGACTTCACATCTTCAACGGTTAAAGTATCTCTCGCAATGATAAGGCTATTAGCGAAACCCGTGTAACGCTCCAGAAGGGAACACAAGAGCATCATAGCCATACGCTCTTCATCTACCTTCAAATCTACAGTCTTCATCTTCATCACTAGATCGTCGAAGAAACCCAGATGCTCTTTGATAGAAGTACCATCTCTTATCCTCATGGTAAAAAATGTCTTCAACAAAATCAGACGGTTAGTCAAAGATTTCTTCAGATAGAGATTTTCCAGCTTGTTCCAAATGCCATTAGCAGTAGTTTCACTGCTAATCTCAGAAATAACATTTTCTCCCATAGCTAATTGAAAAGTAGTAAATGCTCATTTTTCCATCTCCTTCCTTTTCACGGTTGAAATTTCAGCCATCAACTCCTCAGGAACAAAACATCAAAGGATGAACTTCGTTTCTCATCAGAACAGCTTTCATCCTCCATTATCGAAGTCTTTATCACCATTCCACTTCTCTATTGCTAAACTGGATCCTTATGCAATATAGGTCCCTTTAGGGTCTTGGTACAACCGCTAGAGTCTCCTCATCTCCTACCATAATGCCTAACACCCTTTCTCAATCAACCTTGTCGCTCCGATACCAGACTGTTAGGGAAAAATATCTCAAGATCGCCTTAGGAACAAAAAACCCAACCCTGCGGAAAAACAAATAGGATCGGATTAATGGTGAGGTAAAACAACAGATAGTCACCAGCTAAAAGTAATCACAGATCAAGCAATAAAAGAAAATAACACATGTGATTTATAGTGGTTCCACTACCGCGAGATAGTGTATATACACTTAGGAAGAGGAGATTTTATTACTTTCTAAGAGGAGAAAATTTTACAAGATTGATAATGGAGAAGAAGAATAAGAAATACAACCAAGAGAGATAATTCTACTCATGCTAATCGCTGACTTTATATAGAGATTATTACTTAGGGTTGAAGTAATTGATTTATGGTCATAAATCAATGCCTTGTTAGTTCTCCTATTCATATTGGAAACGTTTATCCATTTGATTTTCCAATTTCCCCCAATTTACATGCGCTTGATAAGATTCCTTTTTTAATCAACTAATTAGAGACTTAATTGATTACCTCATGTAGGTAATTTATTACTCTCTTTAATGCTATAAAAGAGGCAATATATATTTGAGTAATTATCTCAAATATCTTTCAAATCTTCTGCAATTGGAAATATTATATTACTAAAATCAACAATATCTTCCAAATCTTTTGCAATTGGAAATATTGTATCACTGAAATAGATCTTCCAAATCTTCTGCAATTGGAAATACCGTATCAACAAATCTGACATAATCAACGTGTAATCAATTCTCTAACTTAATTTGGAATAAAAAATATCATAAATTCTTATTATAAATTATTCTACAATAGTTTGAATTAGAAAATATCTTTGACATAATTCACTTTTGCTCTCGGTTCCATATGAAACTAACTATAAATTCATTCAAAAAATATGCTTAGTTCAAAATTTTAATTTTTATATATTTATTAGAGAATATACACGATTTACCTAACATGTTTATTTTTTTAGTTTATTTGACAATTGCTATTATAGAAGGGCGACCACTTCAAATTTTATGTTACAAAATTGAGCATAAATATGAATCTTGGTAGAATTATTTTCTTAATGGTTGAATACTAAACATGGTTGGTTGTAATAATGTATGCATGAAAAGTTCTTTCATTTTTCCTTTAATATTTTATTCATGTATTGTATGTGCACATACATGTCTTATGATATACAATAAAATAAATTTTAACACATATTCATTCACACATGTAAACAAATGTGCTAACATAGTATTGATAATGTTTATAAGTTAACCAACTTCAAATAGGAAAGATCGTATCAAATAATACTACCATGTAACTGATAAAAAGAATTATTTTTTTATAGGCACCGTTTGATTTGAACTTAAACAAATAAGAGAATTAGTTAAAATTGATTATCTTTAACTGAAATTAAATTTGATAAAAGAATTAGATACATAATAATCCTCATTAGTGCTAATAGATTAGAGTGTTATTTTTTGATCAATCATTTCCTTTTATGTAACTCTTTTTATAGAAATATTTTAGAAGCATTTTAAGTTTTAGCACCATGAGAGAAAATGTAATGTTTATCGTTCCACAACTTTAACAAATGTTTCTTTACTATTTTTCATTCCTTTAACAACAAACTAATATAAGTATTGTGAGTATGATATATTTTTATGGTTCTATAAGCATAATTATATTTTGCATATTTGTTTATGCTTGAAATGTAATGTTATATATTATATGCATTATGAGACATGATCGTATATTTCACCTTACCTTAATAACAATTTGATTTGGTTATAAGTACCAAATTATGTCGATATTTTTATGTACAAATGAATAATGTTAAAAGCATTAGTATCGATATTGGATTGATACTCCAAAAAAATTAATGCCAACTTCTGGTTGGATTTCCGATGAAACCTTATGGTCAATGTTTGCAGCTACGAATAGAAAACAAATAAGGTGAAAATGAGATATTATTGAATTAAAAAATCAAAATTAAATGAAAAATATGTTTGAATGTTGAGTTAGGTATTAAGTGATATTGGTTTGATGAAAGATGAGAGGTATGAAGGTGTTTTTATTAGGTAAATTATTACAAAGACTTTTATGGAAAATAATGAAGGTATTTAATGCACATAATTCAAATGCATGTTTTGTCTATGATTTTTTTGAAATAATGTATAATGTATCTTTAAGTAAACCATAGTTTCTACATATTTTAGTTCACAACAAAACAAGTTTACTTTGTCTGTTTCTTGCATTTTAAAAAAACTTTGTTTTACTACACAACATTCCTACTTTCATTTCAATATTTGCTGCTTCCGTGCATATGTATGTGCTTATTTTATAAAATACTTTGTTATGTACTATAATATAGGCAACTGTAATACATATTCCAATAATAATAATCTTTTTTAATAGTTCATTTCATTAATTGTGTTTTCTTACACCATTTTATCTAATTGTTATCTTTAATGAAATTTACGTATTATTGTAAGTGTTTTCCAAGCTACTGTGGTATTTCTCTAATTTAGTCATTATTGTGTATGTCAAAATGTGTAGTAATGCAAATATTGTAATTTTGTTTCCTTGAAACAGATTTGGACATTATTTTACTTAGAGCATAATTTCTCCATTCTAGATTTAAAATGCTTTCACCATAACTGTGTACATATTGAAATTTATATGTTAAACATATGATAAATGCATATCGAACTTATGTAGCATAGACTTAAAAATTAATAAACATGCATAGTATCCAATGGTTGCAAAGTTAAGAATAATATAAAGCCGATGTTAACATTTATTGTATAAAGTCATTATGGTCCAAAAAATTTAGTTATATTTTCTACGTTCGAGATTACTTAAGTATATTTGTCATCAAATATTTACTAGTAGAATTTAAAAAAGCTAATCTAAAAAAAACTAAAATTCATGAACATATGATTTCACCTTCATGTAACAACAAATTAAAAAATAAACCGTTAAATAAATTATATGGTAAACTCTATGTGCATAGTACGGGTTTGCACTAGTTGTGTCGTATTCTTGTATATTTAGAAAAGGATTTATGTATTCATGTATGTGATGTATTCTTGTTAGTTATCATTATTTTACCATCTTGGAAAACGATCAATACAAAATTCTTTAAAAAAGTATTTATGTATGTGTTTCCAACGTATTTTCCAGTCTCAGAACAGACTCAAACTGATAAATTAAACAAATAATAATAAAATGAGTCCAGCAGCTTGAAAGATGTCAAGAACAAAGAAATCAAATATTTAACCAAGTTTCGAAAATGAAAAACATATTAGTACCAACATTACTAGTGCCGATATAATTTGATTGACACCAATATGGTCTAGGAATCCTGAATTGTTATCCAAAAATGAAGTGTTGACATATAAAATCATGTCAGCACGAACATGATTATTAGATACCAGCATGTTTGGTTGCCTTAGGAAATGTGCGCAACGACCCATTTTTCACATTGGAACTTCGGATCTTGCAATATCAACTCGTTCAAACATGGAATGGCGAGATCATGTTAGATCTCGTCTATAAATAGCAATCTACCTTCAACTGAAAAGGAGACCGATCTTCTTTTTCTACCTCATAAAACTTTGAGGGCAACTGAGATCTACTTGATTGTAACTTGAATTTGATTGTAATTTGGATATTTCGAAGAGAATTCACAAATAAAAATATAAGTGGACATAGGTTGGATATTTTGCCGAACTACTAAAAAATCTTGTGTCTCTTCTTTGATTTCTTCATTTTTATTTTGTTTAATTCGTTTTTAGTGATATCAACATTTTTGGTACTTTCACTTAGAGGGATTCAGATATGCGATTATTGAAGATGAAAAGGCCTACTACAGGAGCCATTGCCAGATCAAATCAACCAGAGCATGGGGGCAGCCAGGAGGTGTCATGTAGTTCAACTCTGTCTTCTATCTATGTGACTAGTGAATAAATGGAAGAGATGATGACAAGTATGCAACAAAGATTGCTAGCTAGACAAGAGGAAATGATAAATGGATTCTTCCAAAGGATGAAACAACAAAGAGTACCCGAGAAGTTGGAAATCAGAATCAGAAGCTAGAAGGCAAAGAGATGCACAAGGAAATGGAGTGGAACATGCTGCGGCCAACCCCCCGGCATGACAACAGGTCAATACTAAGAGATTAGGACCAATCAATACCGACATGTTTAGCCATAGGTGCATGGTCGATTTGAATATTAAGCATGAAAGGGCATGTCAGATGGATTATGATGAGCCTTAGAATCAAGATCAGAATACGAACTTGCAACTGCAAGGATTAGAACTGGTAGATCTCCACAGGAGCGGGGGGCATAATGAAGCTATGGATCAAAGGCATGCAACACCACAAAGTTTTAAACTAAATCAAGATAACAGGGTACCTGAGATGATAAGATAGACGCTTTGAAATGGAGCCCTAGACCGGAGTTTGGACGATATAAACAAAAACCCCTTCACCCCAAACATTCAATACATTACGAATCCACCCGATTTCACACCTCCTACCTTCGAGCTATTTAATAGAAGGATGCATCCAAAAATCCACTTGATGAGATATATCCAGCACATAGGAGTGTTAGGGGCTTTAGAAGAAGTGATGGGATGGTGCTTCCCATTGTTTTTGATTGACTTGACTATGATGTGGTTTTGCTAATTGGATAATAAGTCTATTAGCACGTGGATCGAGTTAGTGGAAAATTTTACGAGTCAGTTCAGAATTCATATCATTTGGCCGAGGAAGGTGATGACGTTGTCTACCATAATACAGAGAGAGGGCGAAACTTCACAAAGTTACTTGACTAGTTTTAGTGCAGTAGCTGTTGTAGTAAAGAAATCAGACACGTCAATTATCTAATGGGGTGCTTTGCAGAGTCGCTAATAAAAGTGATTTCAAGAAGACATTGGAAATGAATCTACTACTGGATCTCACTGATTATTCTTTCAGGTCGAAAGGTATTGCGCCAGGAGAATGCAAAAGGCGAAAATGGTGGAGTTTATGCTATAGAAGATGAAAGACCATCCAAGGCAGGATTAAGAAAAAAGTAAAGGGAAAACAAAGGATGACGATGGCTTCGGAGCATCAATACAACAAAAGATGGAGCCAAAGTTTTCCACTTATATTGATTTGATCAAGAGCCCGAAAAGGATCTCTCTTGATACTAGGGGATAGATTCATGTAGGAAACACACTAAGAGAGTGTCCACGGTTTGGGAAAGGAAATCTGGAAAGTTGTCTTTTTCATGAGCTGGATGGGCATTAGACAAATAAATGTAGGCATCCACGAGTTGATTGAATAGCAAGTTCGGAGTAACCGTTTGCAGCAACATATCAAGAACTAGATTATAGTGGCACAAATTGTAGTGATGCAGCACGAGTGACCACAATATATGGTAGATATACCCGGACGTGACCAAGGATCTAAGTCAGGTATGGTTATCTCATGATCAGTATGGATTAGAGTTTGGTTTATTTTTTGCACTTTACTTTTTCTTTAGATAAAATATGAAGGATTACTACCAGGTTACTTACATATGTATGGGATTCTAAATGGTCCCATACGAATGCTCTGAGCTAATGTTCAAGAGTAATCCTTGATTGGATAAGATGTTTTGATTTTTGCTTGATGCATTTTGATTGGAATAAGGATACTTCAATGATCTGATAGTGGATACTGATTGAACATGATATTTGATTTTGATATTGCTGCTGGATGATATTGGAACGTAGTTATCCTTTATACTTTATAAGATAAAATGATATGTTGTGTTCCTCAATGATTGGAGAGACGGGGTGGAAAACCATGTAATGCAAGTCCCTCGCCAAAGAGCGAGCGAATGGACTCGTACAAGATAACAAGTCCCCTCATCGGAGAGTGAGTTGGTGGATGCGGTTTGAACATTGAATCCCTATGTCGGAGAGTGGGTGGATGGACTTAATATGGATTTATGACCCATAGAGATCAAACTTAACTTTATGATACAAATACCTTTGGATTAGAAATGATTTGATAACGATTACTGAATGATTGATAAATGTCATCGTTGTAACCCAGTTGGATTTACTTATAATGGAATAGCAGGCGATACAAAACGATTTATAAGTGATGCTCCAAATCGGGGGCAATGCACCACTAATATTGATGATGCGTGATAGCATGATATATAATTTACCTACGATAATTTATTCCCAAGGGAATGCAAGATGATATTAATTAACTTGGCTTTACTTTGTGTTTTCGTCTTGTTTTAGCACACATATACGTGTATAACCTTCAAATTATATACACATATATGTGCTTGACTCGTGTTATTTTTTGAGTTTTTCAGAGTTGTTAGAGACCGGTCTATCATGCTTTTGAAACAAGGATGCTCGATGGCTAGGAACTGCCACCTTTACTACTCCAACATGACCCTTTATAGAGGCTGGATTGTTTTGCTTCTCACATTTTGCTATTTTCGATCGATTTTTATGTTCCTGGCTATGCTTACGGATCTTTAGTCATAATCTAGTTATTTGCTTGAAACTCCTAGACACTCTCTAGGTACATTTAGTAGTCGATTTTATCATTTACTCTATACTCATGTATAATTTACTGTACTTAATTTTACTAGGCATTAGGTTTTGGGAAGGTATTTTTTTATTTTTTATCTATAGGAGAGTGGGTGGTTTGCTACCTGTCAGGCTTGTCAACAACTCCTTTTTAAGTGTATAATAAAATTATATGAGTGCTCTCCTCCTTTGGAGGATCACTCATTTTCCTGAAAAATTAATTTACGACGTGTTAAATTTCAAGATAACGCGGGATGACTAAGATTTATGAATAACATTTAAGCAAGGATTTGAATTCTTAACTATGATGGGTTTAGAATGACTTTTGATTTACAAGTGAATCCGAAGGAACCACATAATTCGCTCTGATTGGTTCAATAGATAACTAAGGAGCGCAAGATGATAATTTGCTAGTCTAGATATGTGTTCTTATGCAAAGCACGCATTATATTCACAAAAGCATACTTTGCGGGTAAGTGCTTTCGAAAAATTTACCACAGCCTTCGAATAGACTGAAGCAGAAAAATTAGACTACAAAATAATGAAGGAACGAGTCAAGGAGCTTGAAAGATGTAGAGATTGAAGAAATCAAAGATTTGACTAAGTTTTAAGAATGCAAAACAGGTTGGTTTCGACATGATTGGTACCGATGTGATTTGTACAGACATGATCTGGGAATTCTGATTTGGCTATTTTGGAGGCTTATGATTTAAGATTTGAAGAAAAACAAATGAACTTTTGATACATAAAATCATGTCGCAAGACATGGTCATGTTGATAGCGACATGTTTGGCTGCCATAAGAAACGCGCATGGCGGCTCATTTTCTTGCTGGAACTTTAAAACTTGGAATATCAACTTGTTCAAACTTGGAATGGCGAGATTCATGCTAGATTTCGTCTATAAATAGCAATCTACCTTCAACTAAAAAGGGGATCGATCCTTTTCTTCTTCTACCATATAAGATTTTAAAGGAAACCGAGAAGTACTTGATTGTAACTCGAATTTGATTGTAATTTTTGTATTTCGGAGACAATTCATAAATAAAAACATCTAAGTGGACATATGCATGAGATTTTGTCGAGCCACTATAAAATCTTGTGTCTCCCCTAGATTTCTTCATTTTTATATTTGTTTAATTCGTTTCTGAGTGATATTAGAGTGTTATTCCAATTTTTTAGGCAATGGTATGTACATACATGTGTCTATTTAATTTTAAAATTTTATATAGGTGTGTGTCTATATATATAATATGCATAACATTTGTTAAGTAGTTAATTTAGCTAATTAAACAAATCACAAAGATTCAAATAAAAAAACACATCCTCTCTCAAAATATAACTAATATTAAATTTGATATAATAGTTTAAACATTATTCATGAAAAGACATTTTAAAGTTCTTGTGCATAATTAAATAAAAAGAATTTTATTTTCTAAATTTAGCTCTCTCATGATTTTACCAAGCACACCTGATCTAATAAAGTACTGGAGCTTGCATTGCATTATTATGAATAAATTGATCAACACATAAGGCAATCCTTAACAATATTCCATTTAGATGGGTGTTTAGAAAAGTATATTTAAGGAAAATGTTACTTAATTAAGAAATGTTCTTATGAACTTAAAACCTACCTCTCTCTCTCCCCTTGCCTCATTTAATGCTGGATCAAGTGCATCGAACATTGAGGTAAAATGGACAAATTTCAAACAAAAATCTTTTATTCATTGTACACTAGATCCTTTTAAAGTGTTATCATGTTATCATGACTTATAACGATTAAATCATAATGTATTATTTTAATACTATATTTGACATAACGAGATTTGTTCTGAATTTAAATTAATTTTATTGTAATTATTTAGTTAACTTATATATAGTGTATATAATGAACATCGTTGTCCATTATTATATGAAATAATCTCTAATGTGAATATACATATATATCATATTACTTTTTATAAATACTATTATATATAAGTATAATTACACATGATTAGTGGGATTTATAATAACATTATATATATGTGTGTGTGTTATATAAATCCCAATATCTATATGCGTGTGTGTATTTTATGCACATGTTTAAATCATTGTTATTTTATAATGTCATAATATATGTAAATATATATATTATATCTATAAGATAAATTAAATATATAACATATAAACATTTTAAATTAAAATAATTATTATTTTAAAGTATAGATTAAATATAAATGCTAACTGCTATGCCAAAAAAAAAATATAAATGCTAACTAGTTATTCATATAGGTGATAGACTTATTAAGATCAACTTAGGGATTTTTTTTAATTTACCTCATTTCACCCGCTACAAAATGGGCTAGAACCAACAAAATTATAACTACACCATTGGTATATAAAAATATATTAATCAACATTTAGGTCCAAATAACAAACTACTATATTTAACGAGTGTCTAGAATATGAGTGTCTAGGCTTGGGGATGAAGTGATAAGATCTCTTCTCACTAGGTCATGGCCTAGCCCAATGGGTAGAGGAAGTCCAAATGGTTGACCCAAATGGGTAAGGCCCGGATTTATTTTGGGCCTTGGGATAATTTCAAATAGTATATTTGAAAATTTCAAAATATATTTGAAGTTTAAAATATAAATGATTTTATAAATATTATAAAATGAATTTTAACTGTATGGTATTTTCTCAAAATTGTTTTGAGAAATCAGACTAAATAAATTTCAAAAATTTATAATTAATTAATAGTTAGTTAACATTATATATATATATTGATACATACATACATAATTAAAATTAGTTATTGTTTTAATTAGTATGATATAATTATACATTATAAAAGTTAATTCAATTATAAAAGTTATAAATAAATAATTTAAACGTATATAGTTATATGTATAAATTAACTATAAGTTGAACTAAAATAAACCCAAAATAGATTTTTAGAATAAATGCATACATAATGTACGTATACTGTGATATCATATGTGCATGACACTTGTATCTTGAGGATATTTCATAAGAAATACATTATTCCTTAAGTCGATATCTCTTTATATTATTATAGATTATGAATTTTTAATAAAGGTACACCTAGTTATTTATATATTAAATATATTACTTGTATACACACTAGCTATTAAGAAAAGTGAAGCCAAGTTATTATGTGTAAAATTGTTTGATATATTGCTAGATGAGGTAAGATACATGCTTGCATTTTTTAAGCAAACTTGAGTTATAAGCATATTTACTTAGGCTGTTGAGAAATAACAGGTTAGAGTGACAAGTCACTTTTGATTTATTAAGCAAAATCAAAGTCAAAATTGAGATTAAGGCAAAAATTACAGTTAGGAGTTATATATGATATAATCAATAAAGAGTTATCCATCACTTGTGGGACTATGATTTGTTGGGCAAGCTAAAGGTCGAAATTCTAAGGCAGGTGAGTCCTAACAGTCACTAGAGAAATCGAAAGGTTTCTATATTTCTTTTTGGTTTTGGAGAAATATAAAAGTCTAGTGGGAGCCATGTTAGTAAATTGAAATGATAACATTTAACCATTCAAATATTATAAGTACACATGCTATATAAAACTATACTAATCTACTTGAAAATAATTTCATAGAAAAATGACTAACCTAAGATTTTTTCGAAAAATGACAAGCTCATTGGACCAAATTACACTGACCGGTTAAGCGCAACTAAAATATCACTAAGGTATGAAAGAATATGGTATGCCGTAACCGGACCTTTAAGAACCAAACTCACTAAGGGTGTAGATCCCAAAACTATCAAATCTTATAACATATTGGCAATTGAGTGTGACATAGCCCAAGCTTTTGTGATGCCCACTTTAGACAAATCATTGCAAAGACGTCACAAAAAAAACCTGTCCATAAAATATTAGATAGTCTTAGATATTTATTTGAGGAATGATCTCGTTCCATAAGGTACGAGGTAGCTAAGAAATCGTTCAACATGAAGATGGGAATGGGCAGCAGTGTACAGGACTTTGCTGTGATGTCAAATGGATGTATTGATACTTTTTAAGCTTGGTGCTAAGATTGAAGAAGAACTACATGTGGACTTGATTCTGAGCTCATTGACTCCATATTTTGAGCCATTCATATTGTATTTCGATATGAATCAAATGGGAGTAAATCCTGTTGAGATCCTCAATATGTTGAAGTCAGATGAAGGCTTGTTTAAGGATTAAGGTACAGTGTTTGCTGTGAATGGGAAAGAATCATCTTCGACAGTTTGAAGAAAAGAAAGAGCAATGGTAAATAAGGTAATGATAGTGCCTCCGATGATAATGGTGGTGTTACCATTGTCACAGAATGACACTAGAATAGGAACTGCTCAAAATATTTAAAGACATTAAGAGAGAAGGAGGAATTGGATTCATCAGCTCCTAAATGTATGTTTATGATTCCAAACTGTTTTGCGATTAATAAAACCTATTAGGATTTAGATACTGGATCTTGAATCATCTCCATAATTAGTTATATGGACCTAGGAGTAGGTGGCCCATGGAAAGTGGAGAAATGAGCCTTCAAGCTACTGATAGATCTATAAAAAATGTAAATGTAGTTGAAGATTTTCATTTACGTTTGCCTGGTAGATAAGCTATTATTTTAAACGACTACTATTATTTAAAACAAATTATTTCCAAAAAAATTTCCATGTCCAGACCAGTTAAGATAGGATATGGTTTTCATTGTTATAATGTCGTTATGAACATTATGTTTGATGGAAATAAAATTTGCAATGGTGTATTGGATAATGACATTTATATTATTAATTTTAATAATATATATAAGTTGACAATAGTTCTTTTGTTATTAATTTCCAGATAGTTATTTATGGCACTATAGGCTTGGTCATTTTAGTGACAAAAGACTGCACAAATTAAAAACTAAATATTTTCTCCCATCTTTTGATTATGAATCATTTGATGCTTGTGAGTCATGTATCAAAGGAGTAATGACCAAACACCCCTTAAATGGGAGTAACAAAAGAGTTAATGAACTGTTGGGTCTCGTACATACTGATGTATATGGCCCAATGTCTATAGCAACGAAAGATAGTTCCTCATATTACGTGACATTTACCGATGAGTTCTCTTGATAGCATATGTATTATTACTACCAAAATCTCCCTTCGACTTAGTCGAAAACTGTTTAAGCAGAGGTCAAGGAAGAGCAAGAGAAAAAGGTTCCAGCTAGACCTTTCGAAGGAGTCGAAGGGATGCTATAGTCAAAGTCTAGAAGATTCTAATCTTTCAAAGGGGTCGAAGGAGTCGAAATCCCATTTTCGCCTTCATTAACCACCTTTCGAAGCAAATGAATCTACATGCTTGAGGACCTTTCAAATGAGTTGGAGCAACGCCTTTCGAAGGCTATGAAGGTCAACTCCTTAAGTATGCGCCAAACTTTTCGAAACTAAAGGTTTCGCCTTCACTCAAATCAATTAAAAGCAAGTATTATCCTGAACAACCCCTTCGAAAGCAATAATAAGCCTTTCGAACCGATCAAAGCCATTGTGATCCAGGAGGGTTCCGCATCAAGTCACAGCCAAGAGCTCAGACGCAACCAACACCATCGAAACCACTGAACAAGACCTATCGATATAGTCGGAAGCTCTACAAAGCAACATAAAGAAGAGAAGCGCAGTCGTTCCTTTCGACAAAGGAGGAAGCATACTTGAGTTATTCGGCAGCCACCTTTCGCCCAAGTAGAAAGCTTTAGGGTCGAAAGGTGCTAACCCGCATCTAAAAATCAGAACCAAGAGGTCGGGTTTTGGGGATCTGAATCTTGCCATTCTAAACTTGTATTTTATTAATTAAAAGAGATGCAAACCCTAATTTTCAAATGAATTTGAGGATTTTGAGTAAAAAAACATTCTTTAGCTTGTGAAAGGGAAGTCTTATATCTTTGAGATTACTTTACTGTTTTTAGAGATTTTTTCAGGTTTAACCTTGTGTTTTAGGTGTCGCTTATATCGAAAGGACCCTTCCGACACAGTCGAAACCTGGCGTATTCAAATAACTTCAGTTAAATGCTTCAAGCTACCTTCCTTTGGGCTACTGCTTTCGACAAGGTCGAAACCTAACCATAGTCCACTTAAACCTTGGATTGATATAAGGAACCTAAGGATCCCGCTTTCAACAAGGTCGAAACCACTACCTCGGATCCTTGACCAAAGCCCAAGCCACTCAATAGCTTAAGCCCTTGACAAGGTCGAAACCCTCAAAGTCAGTCCTCAACCAGCGATTCCAAAGACTATCCATTTGAATTCTGCTTCCACTTCAAAAGGTGAGCTTTCGAAGGAAAAACCCAGCTATCTCAGCAAAGTCGAAAGGCTAATACGGAAAGGAAATAACTGTTTCGACTGAGTCGAAAGGTTGACCTGACCAACTTTTTATTACAGCAATCTACTCGAGAGGAAGTTCAAGGAGGATATACCCATTCCTCTCTTTCCCATCTACCTAAGGGATAAACCTTGTTCCACAAAACAACTTTGAGGTGTTGACAAGATTTCTTGTTAACATTTTGGCGCTTGAAGGAGGGCTAGAACCTCCGATTCTATTGAATACCCAACACCGGTCGTCTCTAACTTGATTCTACATTAAGATTGAATATCCAAGACCGTAATTCATCATGAATAGCAAAATCAAAAGATCCGAGCAAGGATCCTCCGAACCAAACTTAATTGGAGTCTCCCAAGAGTTAACTAATGATAGAAATCTTCAAGAAGAACAATTGCTAAGGATGAAGGCTTTAAGAATCATACGGGAAAAGAAATTTGAAGCCTATTATCCACTTGAATGGAGTTTAAATCCTTTTCATGTAGGTCCCACCCCAATCTTTTCTTTAGGGGAAAAGAAAAAGGGAAGTGACAATTTATTTGACCAAATGAGAAAGACAATTCAACACTATACCAAAGGCAAAATCTTTGAAGAAGGAATAATGGCCGATTACGACGCCTTTGCACACAAATGGGGTCAAGTCACAAGTGGGACAATACCTGCATCAGAACCCCAAAAATATTAAAGTGAAAACTAATTATCAAAGAGGAAATTCCTGAGCCAAATAACAAAAGACTTAAGAGCCATCCTCAAGAAACAAGTTTCAAGTCAAGACTTCCTAAAGGGTGCAATTTAACAACATCCATAGAGAATGTCTACTTGCTAACAAAAGATGAGATCAACTATTGGCCATCACAAAAGAAGAAACCAAAATATGAAAGGAATATGGGAGGATCCTATTACCATTACCACATGATGAATGGTCATAAAACTAATCATTGAAGAGCCCTAGAAGAAATGATAATAATAAATTTCTTCCATCAAGGAAAGATCAAAGAATTTGTAAAGAGAATTTGAGAAAAATCAATAAAGAGTTACTTTTCAAAGAAAGATCTACATGGTTGGGAGTGAAATACTCTTTATATTTGAATACTACCTAAGATGGTAGTCTACTTAATATGGTAGAAAGACTCTGTCCGCGCCAAGATGGCCAGGGCAGAGCACCTCTTGGAAGGAGGATGGAGTAAGCTTTTATCCGCGCCATAAGGTGGCCAGGTTAAAGCACCGGAAAAGCCCTTGGCCGAGCCTCTGGTCAGGTCAAGGCACCTCCTGGAGGGAGGTCGGAGTAAGCCTTTATTCGCGTCACGCTACGGTTAGGTTAAAGCACCGGAAAAGCCCTTGACCGCGTCTTTGGCCAGGTCAAGGCACCTCCTAAAGGGAGGTTGGGTAAGTCCTTGGTTCCAGCCTCTAAGATGAGCAAACTAAGAGCATCGGACAACAATGGACTAAGATGTCCAAGCCCAAGAAGAGGCTCATCCGACAAGGGACTAAGATGTCCAAGCCCAAGAGGAGGCTCATCCAACAATGGACTATGATGTCCAAGCCCGAGAAGAGGCTCTTCAAATCATTGACCGAGATGTCCAAACCCGAGAAGTGGTATATCTCCGATGGACTAAGACGTCCAAGCCCAAGAGGCAATTGAATAAATTACAACAACATGCAAGACCTGAAGGGTTCATACATGTCAAGGAAGACAAACTCTAAGGAGTAAAGCCGAACTCCGTTTGTTAAATACCCAAATCTTGGCTTCGGGATTCTTATTTCAGGATTTCATCTATTAATACCCGAATCTGGGTTTTAGGTCGATTCCAATCACTTATAGTCTTTATTGTACCCAAATCTGGGTTTCAGGACTTTCATTTCCGGACTTCATTTACTAATACCTGAATCTGGGTCTCAGGTCTTTATCAATCATTAATTATTTTTGTCATACCCGAATCCGGGTTGCGAAACTATTACTTATTAATACCCTAATCTAGGCTTGGAGTTTCTATTGTGAATTTCTATTATAGATTTCTATCATGCCCGAATCTGGATTAAAGAATAGCTCTCACTGGGTTTTGGATTTCAAAACCTTCAAAATCTTATTAATGCTCGAGAATGGGGCATTAGGTTTATGTTACTAATATTTAGATAATGGCTTCTGGATTTAGCTCTTTATTAAATATTTCTTGAAAATTACTCTCCAACATTTATACCCTTATGATAGGGTGGGATTTGCTATCAACAGACTTCAGACATTCCAGCCAAATGGTTGAAGTTAAATTCTTAATTATTTCATCACGGTTAAGATGGGATTTAGACATTTGATATAAACTACTTTTCATGCAATTGACAAGATAATTTGTTAATCTATACAAATGATATACATAGACTTGCATGTCAATTTCAAGCTAACAATTGGAAATATTGTCTGCTTCATACTTTTCAGGGAGATCAGCATAACAAAGAGAAATAATAGGTTCAACACATACAGAAATTAATGAATAAGCTATCAAAAAGCATTTCAGAAGCGACATTACAGAGAAGAATTACAAATTAGGTGATATTTACAAGGTTTATATATGATTTATGGAATTATTTACAAATATACAAAACAAGTAAATACATTCTACAAATACAAGATCATCACAAGTCTTGAGTAGCTTTGCTCAGATTTCCAGCAATCAAAGGATCAACTATGTGACGAATTACGATGCAAAGGGCTTCCTTAAGTTTCTTTTCTTTCTTTCTTATCCTATCTGTATCATCGATTACATCGATATTAGTTTTCAGAGCGCGGTTGAAAGCTCTGTTTGCGCCTCTAAGGGTTTTGTTCTCTCTTTCTAGTTCTGCGACGTGCTTCTGAAGAAAGTAGTTGCCGCGCTCGAGCTCTTGGATTCTGGCCACATACTCGTTTATACGTTGCGAGTATTTAACCCTTTATAGTTCATCAAAATCTTAGCTACTTCAAACTTGACTTTCCTACACCAATCCCCACAATCCTCTCGTCTAAGCCAAGAGGAGGATTAGTCATTGTGGGGAATTTTTGAGCGGCAAGGGAAGCATACCTTGTGGTCTAATAACTGAAGCAGTAGTGCGGGAAGCTGGTAAATCGATACTATTAATATTATCTCCCATAATATATTCAAGCGATTCGCAATGGGCTTGGCTATCCTTCAATTTTATCTCTAAATCACTTATTTTCTGAAGCAACTCCGACATTTTCTGGTCAAAGTCAATCGAAGGATTCGACTTTACTTGTCGTTTCAGCGTAGAGACTATTTCATCTTTGCTTTTAATATCAACTTTTAGGCTAGCAACTTGATCCTTAAGGTTGCTAGTGATTGCCTTCTGAAGTAGGTATCTTTTATGCCATTTTAAGGCTTCAGCGTTACCATGAAAGCGTGTAAGTAAGATGTCTTCAAGGGGTTCACTCCTTTCGAGTTCTTTTAACAACTTATCTCTAAGACTTGTGAAGCGCGACGTAGAATCAAGTGGGAGAGGAGCTGTTGATAATTGTAACTCCTATTTAAGCAAAAAGAAACAAAATAAAGTCAAAATCAGGATGAAAAATCTCTTTATTATTATAATAACAGATTACAACTCAAACAACAACGAAGCTAAAAGATACAATAAACAATTGATTTATATCTAAAGTTGAGAAACTACATTTCTAACTTTATCTAATGAATCAGAGGAAAGGGTAACTATTGAATCAAAGAGAATATTGACTCCTTCTGGAGTGATAACCGGTGGACATCTGCTATAGTCCCACTTCCCAGTTGGAGGACTATCACGACCACAAATTAACTTAGAATGGAATGTCCTGATTTCCTTAAGAAGTTTCTCCTTTTCATCACCAAGAAAATCAAAGCGAAGACAAGGATATTCCAAGTAAAGTTTTTGTAAATCTCTAAGGAAGCGGTATCTTGCTAGTTTCGAAGATTTTAAAATTGATGCCTTTTCAAGATAAAATCGTCTCAATTTGACGTACTGACTTAAATGATCTATAGAAACAAGTTGGCCAGACGAAAAATCATTCTGTGATAATATAATAAAATGAAGCTAAGCATAAAAAGCAAGACTAAAACAAATATTTACAAATCAATACATTGTCGCATGTTTGCATTTATTCATCTGGTTCATACAAAATAGACTTAGAAAATAATTCTAAGACAAACTTGTCTTTATAGTACTTAAATTGTTCGGGAGGGAGATCTTGGGGAATGGATCTGACCCGTGGTAAGTTCCAACAAGCTCCACGGTGCAGGTCAGATCCAAATTCATCCAAGTATCTCTTATGAAAACGCCTAAGAAGGCCACCACTAAATTCACCTAAATGTGAAAAATCAACAACTGAGTGTCTACTGTAGGCCTTATATAAGAAGTTGATTAAAACATCACTCTCTTCAATCAGCATCCAAAATAAGGTGATCAACTCCAGGTTTTCTTATAAGAGAGCATCGTAGCGAAGGCACGCTCTCGTTAGTAGAGGGGTGACTTTTTGATGCATAAAAGACGCCAGCACTGACGCACTTTTATCAAGCCTATGATATTTATCTAAAAGTACATTATGCTCCTTTATTTGCTCGTCTAACTCCATATATAATCTGTTTATCTCTGCTTGTTTTTCTCTCGAGTTTGGTTTTATAGGGGAGGACAGATTTCTTCCTTATCTAAACAAAAGAATTACACTATTATGGCTTTCGAAATAAAAGTTGTTTAAATAGAGAGTCCCATACCTGAGATACGGGTACAGAAGTTTGAGAAACCTGCTCCTTTTCTCTTGGTTCTTTGACATTAATAGATGCAGGATCTTCTTGAGGAGCAGAGGGGGTGGCAGATTCAGGCGGGGTTGCTTCATGAGGAGATGGCTCTTTTTCAGAAGCTTTTGTGTTGTCATCTCCATCTTTATCAGAGGCTTCGGTGTGGCCTCCATCATCACCACCTAAGCCTTGGCCGTTGTTATTGTTGTTATCATCATCGTCATCATTATTATCATCTCCATCATCATCATTATTATCACCCTCCTCTTCGACAACATCATCTTTGTTGCTTTCGTCCTTTGAGTCGGACTCGACCTCGAAAGAAGGAACGTCAAAAGAATCTAGGAGGCATCGATTTCTTCCTTTTCAACAGCCTTGACTCCCTGCTTCGTCTGGTTTATTTTGCCCATAACTCTATCTACGAGGGCAAAATCGAGCGTAGGAAAACCGAGCTCTGGGCATTTTCCAATATTATCTGTATAGGCAAGCATCAAGGCATCTTCAAAAGAACTCAACATCATCTCCCCAAGTGTAGTGTTGAGAAACTGCGACACTAGATGTTTAGCATTGGAGATAGTGTCGACGACAAGTTTCAGGGAAGCCTTCTTTCACCTCAACTTCTCTTTCAAAGATGCATTTTCCACGGCCATTCGGGCCTTCTCCTCGTCGAGTTCTTTGATGGATAGTTGCATTGCGAAGTTCTCATCTGCAAGGAGTTGACATGCCTTTCTTTCTTCTAAAATAGCTAATTCTGACTGGGCGAGAGAGGTTCTCAATCGCTCCAGTTCGGAGGTTGCTTCATCTTTTGCCGCAGAAAGAGTAGACACTTGATTCTTTAGACCAGAGATTTCCTCCTGAAACTAGGAGGACTCAGCAGAAGATTTCGATGCCTACTCGTGCAAAACTAGCCAACTCTTGAAAATGTAAAAGAAGAAATACAACACGAGTCAGATATTTAAAGAAGAAAAGCAAGAATAAAGTCAGTTGAAGTGACACTTATGAAGAATTGTTGCTCTATCAGAGAGCGGTAATGACCCGCCAAATCAGAGATGGTGGAAGGCGGGTGGATGGAGGTGAAAGACTCGGAATTTAAGATAGACTAAGCTATCTCTTCAAAATTAACAGAAGGAAAAGAAGATGATGGTTTGGGAGGAATATGCTTTAGAGCTGGGGTTGTCTCCAAAGCTTGTTGCATTTGTTCGAGTACGGCCGAAGAGCTATAAATGGTAATGCGAGAGAGGGGATCG
The DNA here is from genome assembly GCA_030737815.1 of Allium fistulosum. NCBI lineage: Eukaryota > Viridiplantae > Streptophyta > Magnoliopsida > Asparagales > Amaryllidaceae > Allium > Allium fistulosum. The sequence goes on from CM060907.1 coordinate 781,440,086, forward strand.
ATGGCAATAGGAGTCTGATCGGGTTTATCTTGGGGAGCTTCAACGATCGGGTTCTCCGAAACTTTATTGAAAGACGAATATTCCTCCTCTTCTATATCAACAACTTTAGCTACCTTCAGAGGAGGTTCTGCTTCAGCTGATGACGCCAACCTCCTTTTCATGGCTATCTTAGTTTTGGCGAGAGATTGGATGATGGATGGCACACGGGAAGCAGCTAAAGGGGGAACAACACCACTAACAGGCTTTGTAGCCCGAGACACGACTGTAAAGAATTCATACATATTAAAAGTCAGAAGAATAATTTGGAAAGCAACACAAAAATAGAAAACAAAGGCAATGTTTATAACTTACCGGAACGGTTAGCGCAAATAAGTGACATGGGAGAGAAACGTTCGGGGTCTCCCAAGGAGAGGAAACGTTTACTCTTTGATGTATGTTGGATCAAAGGAGGAAGCCCCAAAATCCTCTAACCGAAGGGGAGAAGAGAATGTTTCTTCAATTTAGAAGGGATCAGCAGTCTCAATCGGTTTCCAATCTTATTAGAGGCTGCGATTAGAGACTCTACCGTTCTTGTGTCAGCCTCATTAAGCTCTTTAGTAGGAGAACCTAACATAAGACAAAGATTAGATGAGAGAAGTAACAAGATAGAAGAAAAATTATGAAAATCTAAACTTATAAGGAGTAGAAAAGGTCCCATTGATATTTGGGAAGCACCTAACGAAGAAAAAATGGTTCTCCCAGTCTTTAAACTTGTTAACCCCCTCTGATATCAGTTTCTTCGAACGGTTTGCTCTAAAGATTTGATGGTTGAGATTGCTAAGCTTGACTAGTCTGACCAAGTAGTTTAATACTTCAGGATTTAAAGAGGGGAGGCCAGACTCTAAGGCCATTAGCTCTAGAGACAGGAGATAGGTGTAAACGTTCTGGGACAACTAAATTGGAGTGATCCCGAGATAAGAAAGAAATCCGGACAGGAACTCTGAAAAAGGCAGAAACCCTCCCGTTCCATATATGGATGGCAGTATAGGCAAAGAACCCTTCGGAAGGGTTGTTGATGGTATCAGGTTCTTGAGGTGGGATAGCTTCCACACCAGAGATTCCGTAGTCATTAAGGATGGCATCTACTTCATCCTATGTGGATATCAGCGAGTGCTTTGAAATGGCTTCAAGCTTCTTCGGGGAGCTCATAGTTCTGCCAGGTGAAAACATTTCAGTTAAAAATTTCAGTTAAATACAAAACCAAGCATGGAACTTCAAATTCTTAAAAAAATGTTAAAGTTAAAAATCAAAGATATGGAGCTTTCGACGGAGTCGTAAGGGAAAGGAAAATTAACATTTAGCAACGGCCTCTCGACAGTGTCGAAAGCCTAAATATGAGCATTCACAGAGCTTTCGACGGGGTCGAAAGGTTGGATGGAAATATATGTCCAAGTGACACTTTTCAACAATGCCGAAAGCTCAATAGGTACGACGTTGTTAAAAGGAAATAGTTAAAACTAACTTGAAAATTTGAACCGAGTACATATAACAAGTATTTCATAAACAAGATAATATGACCCTTCGACACTGTCGAAACCTATGACTTGAGTTTTTCCGAGGGACATATGAATGTCATCGAAACCTTATAAACTCATTGAGTCGAAAGGTCCTAAGTTAAAATCATGTGTACTTAGAATGTTTCGACAATGCTGGAGAAAGATGATTTTAGAGGGTTTCGACTCATTAGATACAAAAGGTTTCAAAAGGGTCAAAGGGGCATTATTGTTTCGAAAGCATACTAAAGAGAAGGGATTTCAATCGGCACAAAAGGTTTCGACTAGGTCGAAAAGTTTTGCTTTTGAGAGGGGTGACTGCATTCTGCTTCACTATACAACCTTCCGACATGGTCGGGCAAATTCGTGCTACGATACCTTTCGACCCCATCGAAAGAGGCTAAGAAAACAAAATCAATGTTGCTGCCTTAAACCCATTCGAAGGGGTAGAAAGGTAAATTTGTGGCGCCCATTTTTCATCCGAACCACTCGAAACTTCTGGGCGAAGAAAACAGAAGTTTCCGTCTTCCCCGAACCCGATTGCAAATCCAGAAATTCAAAGAATTATTAAATTAATGAATCAAACCCATTAAGAAAATAGATTTAAGCATAAATTATTCCTTTGAATTTCAAAATTTATAAAATGAGAATTCAAATTCTCTAAAGGATAACAGTAATTATGAACACAAAATTTGGTTCAAGACGAGAGATAAATGTCATCGATTCATGAAACTGAATCTCGATATTCACTCGAATGAGTCAAATTTTTTAAAAAAAAAAACTCTAATGACTCTCAGTAAATCGTATCAAACTTACTTTCGGGAAATTAAAATTTGAACATTTCTAAATCAAAACCCCAATTATAAGATCTGAGAGGGTAAAATCACAGTGAAACATAAAAAACCGAGAGAAAGAGAGATTCGCAAAACAGAAATAATTTTTAACTTACAATTAGATCTGGTTATTTCTTTGATTAAGGAAGAAAACATTTGAGAATTTTGGAACTTCTTAGTTTCACTCAAAAATTTGGTTTAATTACAGAAAAGTAAAAGGGGAAGAGGAAGAAGACGTACTTTATAAGAAAAGTCAGAGAAGGCGGTGGGCCGTTCGATCAGATTTAAATAGACGGCCCAGATTTATGCAGGAAGACCAAGAGGCATGAAATTTCTAGGTTTTGACATAGTTGACTTGGAAAGTCAAGCGCATTGCTTCGCAAAGGGGGATGTTACTACCAAAATATCCCTTGACTTAGTCGAAACCAGTTTAAGCAGAGGTCAAGGAAGAGTAAGAGAAAAAGGTTCCAGCTAGACCTTTTGAAGGAGTCGAAGGGATGCTATAGTCAAAGTCCAGAAGATTCTAACCTTTCGAAAGGGTCGAAGGAGTCGAAAGCCCCTTTCCGTCTTTATTAACCACCTTCCGAAGCAGATGATTCTACGTGCTTGAGGACCTTTAGAATGAGTTGGAGCACGCCTTTCAAAGGATATGAAGGTCAACTCTTTAAGTACGTGCCAAACCTTTCGAACCAAAGGTTTCGCCTTCACTCAAATCAATCAAAAGCAAGTATTGTCCTGAACAACCCCTTCGAAAGCAATAATAAGCCTTTCTAACCGGTCGAAGCCATTGTGATCCAGGAGGGTTCCGCATCAAGTCATAGGCAAGAGCTCAGACGCAACCAACACCATCGAAACCACTGAACAAGACCTGTCGACAGAGTCGGAAGCTCTACAAAGCAACACAAAGAAGAGAAGCACAGCCATTCCTTTCGAGAAAGGAGGAAGCATACTTGAGTTATTCGGTAGCCACCTTTCGCCCAAGTTGAAAGCTTTAGGGTCGAAAGGTGCTAACCCGCATCTATAAATAAGAACCAAGGGGTCGGGTTTTGGGGATCTGAATCTTGCCATTCTAAACTTGTATTTTCTTAATTAAAAGAGTTGCAAACCCCAATTTTCAAATGAATTTGAGGATTTTGAGTAATAAAACCTTCTTTAGCTTGTGAAAGGGAAGTCTTATATCTTTGAGATTACTTTACTGTTTTTAGAGCTTTTGTCAGGTTTAACCTTGTGTTTCAGGTGTCGCCTATATCGAAAGGACCCTTCCGATACAGTCAAAACCTGGTGAATTCAAATAACTTCAGTTAAATGCTTCAAGCTACCTTCCCCTGGGCTACTGCTTTCGACAAGGTCGAAACCTAACCATAGTCCACTTAAACCTTGGATTGATATAAGGAACCTAAGGATCCTACTTTCGACAAGGTCGAAACCTCTACCTCGGATCCTTGACCAAAGCCCAAGCCACTCAACAGCTTAAGCCCTCGACAAGGTCGAAACCCTCAAAGTCATTCCACACCCAGTGATTCCAAGGACTATCCATTTGAATTCTGTTTCCACTTCAAAAGGTGAGCTTTTGAAGGAAAAACCCAACTATCTCAGCAAAGTCGAAAGGCTGATATGGAAAGGAAATAATCGTTTCGACTGAGTCGAAAGGTCGACTTGAGAAACTTTTTATTACAGCAATATACTCGAGAGGAAGTTCAAGGAGGATATACCCATTACTCTCTTTCCCATCTACCTAAGGGATAAACCTTGTTCCATAACACAACTTTGGGGTGTTGACAAGATTTCTTGTTAACGTGTATGTCTTATGAATGATAAATTTGATGTTTGTGAGAAATTTATAGAGTATAAAAATGAAGTAGAAAATCAGACAACCATATGATAAATGTTCTTTGATTCGATCGAGGAGGTGAGTATGTTGGACATGAACTCTAATAGTAATTAAAAGATAATGGGATTATCTCTTGGGTTACCGCTCCCTATACTCCATAAAACAATGGTGGTTTGGAGAGAAGGAATCTAACTCTATTAGATATGGTTCAGTCTATTAGATATGTTAGAATTCGTAGTGTATATGTTAAATTTGATGCCATCTAGGTTTGTGCCCAAGACATCGTATGCATTGTGGTATGGGAAAAAAAACTTACATCAAGTATTTAAAGGTGTGTGGTTGTCCTGCCTACGTTAAGAACATTGGCCCTAATAAAATTATGGCATGATCAATATTATGTATGTTTATATGATATCTCAAAGATTCCAAGTGACATATTTTATACAATATAGAGGAATAAAAGTTATTATTTCTTGACATGATGTCATTTTAGAGAGGGAATTTCTATTAAATTTAATTAACAATGAAGTTATAGACTTAGATGATATCCGAGAAACTAACACAAAGACTAAAAATGTCGAAGAATCAAATTCACCCATGTAAGATAACATAAACTTGTTAGACAATTTAATAGGAATCTCATGCACTAGAAAGGTACTATAGATTTCTCATGGATGATAGAAAGGAAGATTACATCTAGAAGGTGACACTCCCCTCACATTTCAACAAGCCCTACAGAGTAAGGACTCTACCTTATGGCTTGAAGCCACGTAATTTAAGATGGACTCTATGTACACAAACAAAGTATTGACTTTGGATGATGTAACTGATGGGTTAAAATCCATTGGCTATTAGTGGATCTTTAACTAAATGTTGACGGACATGTAGAGACCTACAAAGCAAGGCTAGTTGTGAATGGTTTCCTTTATGTTCGAGGTGTTGACTATGATAAAAAAATTTCACCCATATCCATACTAAAGGCCATCCTGATATTACTCATCATTATAGCTTTCTAAGACTTTGAAATATGTCAAATGGATGCGAAAACAACTTTAAATTGTGATTTTAAAGAGACCATTTACATATCGAAGCCCAAAATTTTCAGTTCAGTTGGAGCAAAAGAAAGTCTTGTAAAGTATTAAGATTAATTTATGGTCTTAAACTAGCTTCAAGGAGTTAGAACAAGTGTTTTGATAAAATAGTTTGGATTTTATCAAAACATGGAGGAAGCATACATATTCTAGAAAGAATAAGACAGTGATATAGTGTTTATTATTTTATATATCGATAATTCATTCATGATTGGTAATGATATACCGTTGTTGTAATCAGTAAAAGCTTGGTTATCTAAGAATTTTTCCATGATGGATTTGAGTGAAGTAACTTATGTACTAGGTATTAGGATCTATAGTGATAGATCCAAAAGACTGTTAGGATTGTCTCAACCTTTGTACATAGGCATCATATACTAAAAAGGTTTAGTATTGAAAATTCCTAGCATGGAAATGTTCCGGCGCAACCAGAAATTAACCTTTCAAAGAAGGATGCTCCCCATACTGATGAGGAGAAAGAGTTTATAAAGGACACCATATGCATCTGAAATTGGATCCATAATATATGCCATGCTATACACAAGGCCAGATGTGGTTTTTGCTTTAAGAAGCGTAAGCCAATACTAGTCAAATCTTGGAGAAAAGCGTTGGACTGCTATGAAATGTATTCTTAAGTATTTATGAAATACTAAAGACTCATTCCTAATGTATGGGAATGGAGACCTCCTGATGAAGGGGTATATTGACTCAAGCTTCTAAAGTGATATCAATGACATGAATTGGTGTCATGTTACATATTCACATTGAATGGTTAGGAAGTAAGTAGGAAAAATTCCAACCAAGTGTAGTAGTCGACTCAACAATGAGACTGAGTACATCGCCTTAAATGAATAAGCTAAAAAAGTAGTCTAGATGCACAAATTTTGACTGAGCTAGGGACGATTTCAAATATTGAGAACCCTATGAAATTGTTTTATGATAACAATATCGCGATGCAGATCGTGAAGAAACTAGGGCTCAAAAGAAGACAAGGTACGTTATCTAGAATTTAAAATTGATAAGGCAATTTATCGGCGATGGAGAAGTGTCGATTAATAGAATAAATGGTAAGAACAATATAGTAGATCCAAGAAGGGATTAACTCGATCAGTTCTGAGTAAACTAATTAATAATGATCGTGAGGAACTCATATTTAGCCCAAGTGCAAGTGGGAGATTGAGAGAGATAGTGGTAACTTCTGGGGATAATTTTGTAAATATGTTATATAACTAACTTCATGGTCGATCTTGTTCATAACAAAAGTTATTTCAGGCGTTTTACCACTTTTATATATTGAGTTATATTGTGATATAATTAATTAAAGTATATAATAAAATATCTTTAAACAAAATGTTATACGACTGCAGTTGCAATCATGAGTAATTAACCATAACTTAAATAACAATTTATTTTAAATATTCACGGTCAAGATATTTTGGGAAAGGATATTGGTATATATGTTAAGACCAGAGTATGTAACACACTCAAAATATTGAGAAGTGTGTTACTCATGGCTACTAAAGGCACTAAGGATTTACGTACTTATAGTCATTGGATAACTCTAGGATGACTCGACTAAGAGTCTCTTGTTGGTTCATAACAACTAGGTTAAATAGTAAATCTCAGTTTGACGATGTTACACATTTCTCTTGACTTGATAATATCGTGGAACATCGACGTAAATACTTTATGGCGGCCAGCGAATGACTATAATTGGGTTTAGATTGAAGCATAGGATGTGAAATACTATTTAATAGAGAACTCGTCTCCTTGGTCATATGAGGTTATTATCACGGTCAACTACACTTAACTCAAAGTCAAAATCTCTGACCAAAATAAATCATCTAACAATAAATGTTATTATTGAACTTAAGGACTTTGTAGAAGGACTAAAAAGTTTATATATATATATATATATATATATTGTCAGAGTTTTGACAAATTCCAAACTCCAAATATCTTAAAGTGATATAGTCATGATGAAGAGAATCCTAAATTCTCTCTCACCTATTCTTTGAATTCACAACCACAAATTCTAATGGCGAACTATACAGGACATTTGGTGGCCTCATTTTTGAACCCTATCCTAATTTCATAGCCATTGTTGCCTCGTTCACATACCCTAACTCCATATTATCCTCTATCGCAATCAAATTATCACAATTCACTTCTGAATTTAGAGCCCTCTCCTTCCCCTTCGGCGGCCTTATCCACATTCATATTCCAACAAAATTTAGTTTGATGGTAAGTTGAGTTCCTTTCCTGAATTTGATTCACACCTTCCAGTTTCCTATTCAGCAAATAAAGGTAACCTTTTTATGCATATAGAGTTAAGAATTTCTTACATTTGGGTTTATTAGGGATTCATGAATGATATTATACTCAACAACAGCTGAAAAATTATGTGCAATATTGGTTCCTTGATGTTTTAACATAGTTAATTTATGCTAATAGGATTAGATCACAAGATAATATAGAATATACCATTATTCCATATGTGGCGTCATCAGGTTTGTTTAACTTTGTGTTAATTGAAAAAAAACATACTTGAGAATAACGTGGACTAGGTTATGAAATAACTGTATGTGCAATTGATTAGTTGAAAAAGTTTCTCAAATTAAATTAAAAAAAAATTAGTATATGTGCTCATCAATACTGTACTAAATAACACTCCGGTACCATTTTGAAAGTGAATGCCTAACTATAGTCATTTCTTAGTCATATGCTAACATTTGTATCTTTCACAATACCTTAAATGAGATGGTTTGGAATTAATCTCTTAGCGTTTCATGATATTGCAATTGTATTAATTGAGTGATGATATGTTATTCTTACTTGATGTAGAGCCAATCTATTGATAGTGTAATATAGTTAAGAAAAATATTTAAATTGATCATTTAATCACAAGTCGTTTGATAGAATCATGTATGAATATGCTTAGGACAAAATAATGTTATCAGGCAAAAACAATCAGTAACGAATAGGCTAAATAAAGAAGTTGATTGATGTGACTCTCCTACTTTTATGGTTGCTAGTGTAGGAAGAGAAGAGAGAAAGTAGGTTGTACATCCATCATTAAATTCTTGTTTGTGGTTAAGGTAATCGTTTTCAAAATATAAGCTAAACTTATTTCTTGATGTTAAACTAGTTCAAAATAGTACATGTTATAAATCCAAGGAATAATACAACAAAGTGATCCTACTTGCAACATCCCTCATTCTGAGGCCCAAAACTAACCGCTACGGATGCTGTAGTCATCCATAGTTATTAATTTCCGAAAACAAAATATGACTATGTTAATCATATCAATAATCAAGAGCACATGAATATGAAAACTTTTCAAACACAATTCAGAAATAGCTTTTACATTCCAATTCAAAATATGATTTCATATTCATTACATAATCCCATTTACGATTCCACATTCAGAGAAATTATAATTATTACAAAACACTCCAAGAGTGATATACAAAGATGCCTTCTTGGTTGATCAGAGTCTAACATTGGCAATTATACAACTTGCCATTACATCCATACAGACAAAACCAAATGACACAGCGTATTAGATAGGTGCTACTAAATAGCTAGATTGCCTCTTGCATACCTCTGGAAGCTTATTTGTCCAACTGGAACCTGAAAACCCTTACCCCCGACCTACTCAAATGAGTACCCGAGAGTTTAAGGGGAAAATTAAAAACTTTGGGTCAGACAATAGTCTGGTGTGAATAATAACCTACCATCTCTAACCAAATAGATATCTAGTGAGCCCACGCCACTGTATGGAACGGGTTTTCCTCTCGCTGGTATCTTAACCAAAACATCTCAACTATATACTATGCACCTGGATTCACAATGGTTATAACATAATAATATACTGATATGCAACCATGCAATAAACACTGGATTACCCATCCCAAGTTATTAGACTACCCATCTAAGTTTTCATTGACTATCTGTCTTACATTCATGTGGACTACCCATCTCATATATATTAATTCCTTAGATTACTCATCCCCTTCCATGTTGACTACCCATTACCCATGGTTTCATTAACAATATGTGGACTATCCATCTCACATATCCCATTTATTTAAATTCGATGTGGACTATCCATCATACATCCCATAATTTTTCTAGGTTAACTATGAACCCTTCATTCATCTCATAGAGACTATCCATCACGAGCACGATGTAGACTATCCATCTCACATCCCATAGTTTTCCTAGGATGACTATGAACCCATCATTAATAATTTAATTCATGCTACCTGCATGTTTAACCTATGTCTATTGGTACCTTCAATTAGGTTATCTCCTCTTAAAGTTATAACCTTTCAAAGTGACATACATTGGTACCCCCAAACGATCTATGTTGAACTCATTAAGATATACATTGTATCCCCAAGGTTTTAAAGTCAAAACCATAAGTTATATGATTCGCTGCCATTAACTAGCTTAAATTAGATCAATGTCGAGGTCAATAATACTGTCGACAAGAAGGATTAAGGCTCTCTGCCTTTAATGGTATATAATATAACACATGTGGTATTAAAACACATCGACCTCTATTCAAGGTCGAAGGCAAGTTTAAAGTTCTTTTAAGTATAAACTTTATGTCGAAAATAGGGTTGGTGACCCTTATGTAATATAGATATCCACCTTTTAAAACAAAACCTTAGGATATTACAAAACAAATGGCTAACTGTCGAAAACATAGGGTCATCGACCCACTCGAAAATAGACCAAGTCGCCTCTTTAAAACAGTTTTAGTTTAAACAAAAAAAACCTCTCTGGCGTTAAAAGAATGAAGTGCTATGTCAATGCTATGCTGCATCGTCACTGACCCTATTCAATATAAAACTTCAGTATACATAAGGTCGCCGACAATGATGAGTTGTGGCTTCAAGACTAGTGAAGTCATTAAAAGTTTTATAACTTACCGTGGCTATTATGCTAATTTTTTTTATAAATTCGAAGTGAATACTGGCGACAACACTACCCCTTGTATGATTAGTGTCGAAAGTATAAATGGTGATATGCGGCATCGATTAAAACAGTGGGGAAAAACATGTGGCACTGAAGTGCAGCGATGTTATGTGGTAATAAGATTGGTGACATTTATGATATGCGATGTTCTCATCGCACTTATGGTCCAGTGCATCACAAACTTACAAATGTAAGTATTCCATGTGCTGACTTATGTGGGTACCGCCTTCCATCACCGACGTTGAACACAGAGTCTCCTCCTTCAATGACACAACAACAATATACTTGAAAACTAATTTTCTTTCTATTAAATGTAATATATTCTTTTACCAAATCTCAATTCTTGTCTAATTTTTATTGGATAAAACAACACCTCAACAATTCTTTTCAAAAATTACCGCCACATACATTTTTCAAGTTCCAAAACACTTATCAACTTAATTAATTAATAGCCTTAAATATTTAATAATTTATATGCTTTTCTAGCATATTAGATTCCCAATAATTCGAAATCTCTTGGGAAAAATCTCAAAAACTTAAAAAAATTCCAAAATACTATATTCTTTATCATAAAAATTTTCGAGACTAAAAACCATATTTAATTATTTTTAATAATTAAAACCCGAAATACTATAATTTCCACATTAATAAATTCATAAAATATTTATTTCAACATGGAAAATTATGAAATTAAAACCCCGTCTCCAAAATATCATTTTACCTTACATATTCGAAAATCGAGTCATTTGGAAATTAAAAACTTAGATTTTACCCTTATAACATCCTTAAAAATTTGATAAAAATTTCATAGATCATTGTTATATCCAAACAATGATTATTTAGACATAACTTGGAAAAACAAATAATAATCATTTGGGTACTATCCATAATAGAATTCCAAAATGAGCAAAAGAGGTGGATCTTGTATTATTCACCTTAGATTTAAATGCTAGAGTTGAGATTTGATACTGCTTTAGTTTCCCTGAGCTTCTTCCCCTTGATTTCATGATTTCTTCCTTAGGTTATGGCCAGCCTAATTTTCTTCTTTCTTTGATTGTTATGTGAATGAGTAAAGTGAGAATGAAATGAGGGGGATAGGGTTTAAGGAGTAAAAGTTGGATCTATGTAATTTTCCACTCTCATATATTCTCTTATATGTTAATTTTAAAACAATCTTACTTAGTTTATTACTATTGGCCTGACCTCATTAGTTTTCAAATCTCACTCTCCTTAACCATCTACATTATTCTATTTAATCTATCCAATTAAATGTCCTGAATTATGTTAAGTTAAAATTAGGAGTGTTACACTATTAAGGAAGGTTACAGCTCGATTAACGATTCAAGTCAACTAGATTGTAATTCTATTTTTTTACATATTAGGTTTTAGTTATTCAACATGCTTATTTGATATGATTTAGAAAGACATCCTATAAAATTAAATGTGTTGACATGATATCATTGATGATAACTAATTACCAAGAGAGATAAAAAGTATGATTTAGAAAGACATCCTATAAAATTAAATGTGTTGACATGATATCATTGACGATAACTAATTACCAAGAGTGATAAAAAGTGAATTAGGTTTCAAACACCACACACACGCATACACAGATAAAGGTTTCTTTCGGTGTCAGTAGACATTAGTCCAAAGGAATACTAGAATATGTCCATACGGATGTTTGGTGACCAGTAGCTACAGCTTCTACTGGAGGAGCTAAGTATTTTATCTCTTTTATCGATGACTACTCTCGGAAGGTTTGGGTGTTCATGATGAAAGCTAAGTCGAAGTCGTTTGAGAAGTACAAAACTTGGAAGGCACTGGTAGAGAATAAAGTCAGAAGGAAGTTGAAGGTGCTGAGATCCGATAATGGCGGTGAGTTTGTTTCTAAGGAGTTTATAAATTTTTGCAAGCATCATGGAATTTGAAGACACTTCACTACACCTGGAGATTCGCATTCAAACGGAGTCACTGAAAGAATGAATAGGACTCTACTAGAGAAAGCCCATTGTTTGAAATTGACGGTAGGTTTATCTAGAGGCTTTTAGGCTGAAGCTTTATCGACTACAGCGTATATTATCAATTGAATTCCATGTTCATCCATTAATGGGAAGATTTCAGAGGAAAGGTGAAAAGGTACATCTATACATATCATTTATTTTCGTACATTTGATAGCTCTATGTATGTTCACAATATAGGAAATGACAAATTGGAGGCTACAGCCTATAAATGCATATTTTTGGGCTATGCAGAAGGCATCAAAGGGTATCCCATTTGAAACCCTGTTGTCAGGAAGATAGTGCACTCTAGACATGTCATATTTGACGAGTCCTCTATGTTCAATCCGAAGGAGAATCCACCTAGTTCGTTAGATTCAGAAGCTGAAAGGCCTAAGGAGCTGGAAATTATTTCAACATATCAGCCTAGTAGTAGAGTCAGGGCTTCAAAAGAAGACAAAGTAATTGTAGTCGTTGACACATCACATGAAGATCCACAAAACTCCTCTAGTAATGATGGTGATGGTCATAAAGCTAGAGATAATTTAGCTGAAGGTGGAGTTGATAGAAGCGAAGTTACACCTATTCAGGCTAGTTCCAGAGCTAGAAGGCCACCAAATAGGCATGGAGACTGGAATTATACAAATTGTAGCCTTGATGATCAGTTTGACTATGCACTGCATATAGTGCAAGATGAGCCCTTCGTCCTTGAAGAAGCTATGAGTTCGAGTGTCAGCTCAATATGGATGCATTCGATAGAGGAGGAGATGGATTCATTGAAGAAGAATCAAACTTGGGAATTTGTACCACCCCTCAAGGAAGCCGAGCCGTAGGGTGTAAGCGGGTATATAAGGTAAAGAACGATGGGAGATACAAGCTAGACTTGTTGCAAAAGGGTTTTCACAAAGGAAGGGGACGCAGTATGATGAGGTGTTTGCTCCGGTTGTTAGACATACTTCTTACCGGATATTGCTTGCTATAGTTGCAACTCACGACATGGATTTAGAACAATTAGACGTAAAGACAACCTTTTTTCATGGAGACTTTGAAGAGACCATCTAGGCAATGGAAAGAAGGAATGGGTTTGCAAGCTGAAGAAGTCTCTATATTGTTTGAAGCAGTCGGCTAGGAAATGGTACAAGAGGTTTGACTTTTTTATACTTACTCTTGGTTTTGATAGAAGCATTAAAGATGCTTGCTTTTATTTTAAGCATATGGATGATTGTAATTGGATATATTTACTCTAGTATGTGGACAATATGCTAATCGCTTTTAAGGGAAAAGCTAAAATTAATAGGTTAAAATTGAAGCTAAAAGCAGAACTCGAGATGAAAGACCTTGGTGAAGCAAAGAAGATTTTAGGGATGTAAATCCAAAAAGAGAGAAAGCTAAAGGTGTTGAGATTGACATAGAAAGAATATATCCAGAAAGTTCTTGCTCGACTCTGCATGGAGAAGGTAAAGACAATCAGTACTCCCATACCTTTGCACGTACAAATTTCAAAGAAGATCTCTCCAATCTCAAACGAAGAAAAAGCTTATATGGAGAAGGTACCTTATGCTAGTGCGGTTGGAAGCTTGATGTATGCTATGGTCTACACGAGATCAGACATTGCACGGGCGGTTGGTTTGGTTAGCTATATGGCTAATCCGAGGAAATCGCATTAGGAAGCAGTAAAGTACATTTCGAGGTATCTTATATGAACAACAGATTATAAGCTTGTTTTTGATGGTAGGGAGAAAGATTTCAGCTTGGTTGGATTTTGATTATACCGGAGATAAATATCGAAGGAAGTCAAACTCAGGTTGTTTTACACTTAAAACGATAGCTATTAGTTAGAAAGTGAGGTTGTAGACTATAATTGCCTTGTCCACTACAGAGGTGGAATTGATAGCTGCTGTAGAAATAGCTAAGGAAGAACTTTACTTGAAGCGGTTGTATAATTTACGCTTTGTTCATGGGAGTATAATAGTAAATTGCGACAGTCAAAGCGCAATACATTTGGCTGAGAATCTGGCATTTAGTTCAAGGACAAAGCACATAGAGGCAAGTGAGTCTTTCCTTGTCTCTATGAATAAAGAAAAGTAGGTTCATCTTCAGAAGATTCACACAAGAAGAACGAAGCAAACATGTTCACTAAGTCTTTGCCTAGTGCAAAGTTCGAGCATTGCTCGAACTTGATTCGCTTGCTTAAATTCTAGGTGCCACTTGGTGGCATTGGGGGAGAGTGAGTTAGATGATGGAGATGTTTGTTTTAAAGATTGATAGGTCCTACATGAAGAGGGTACTTTCAACACTTTATTGGCGAGCGGTGGCCTTGCCGGAGTTCGTTGACAATGTGCAATGGGTGATGGCCATGCCAAAGCTCATTGGGGAAGTATCTGTGGTGCCTTGTCTGAGAGCTACTTGGAGTAAGAGGATGTAGGTGGAGTTGGTGGCTTGCGAGTAAATATAGTATTAAGGTGGATATTGTTAGATTTGGTGAAAAAATATTTCTGTACTAAAGAAGATTTGGAAGATATTGTTGATTTCAGTGATACAATAATTCCAGCTATAGAAGATTTGGAAGAAATTTGAGATAATTACTCAAATATATTGCCTCTTTTATAGCATTAAAGAGAGCATAAATTACCTATATGAGAAGAAGAATTGTTTTGAGAGATTGAAGTAATCAATTAATTCCCTAATCAGATGATTAAAGAGGGAAGCTTATCAAGGTCAATTATATTGGAGGAAACTGAAAAATCAAATGGATAGACGTTTCCCGTATGAATAGGAGAATTGATATGGCATTGGTTTATGACTGTAAATCAATTACTTCAATCCTAAGTAATAAGCTCTATATAAAGGAAGAGATTAGCATGAGTAGTATCATCATCTCAAGTTGTATTTCTTATTCTTCTTCTTAGCCTCCATTATCAATCTTGTAAAATTCTCTTTTCCTAGAAAAAATAAAATCTCTTTTCTCCAAAGTGGATGTACACTATTTCACGATAGTGGAACCACTATAAATCCGTGTGTGAATTCTCTATTTACTTTCTCATGTGATTTTCTATTTTATTCTCTTGTTTCTATTTGTTTTATCGCACTACAACACAATCTTATTGCTTCCCATTTATTTGGGTTGATTTACAGTCATTTGTGTGAAATCTACCCCAATATATTTAACTTGTCTTTTAATGGTTCTTTCTAAAAATTTGAGAACCATGTTGATTTGTTCTCACTTCAATTTTCATTTTATTTAATATATAGGTAATAGATTCACTCTTTATTTTCAATAAAATGGAGTTTCATATTTGCTGAAATGGAGAGTCACTATTGGTATGGCTCTTCATGTTGATAAAGTGAAGGCCAATCAGTTGACTTACTGTACTGCATTTTCAATTTGCCAAAAAAATAGATATGGATGATTAAAGATACTTTTATTTGCCTGTATTATTCATGGTTTTTATTTAGTAAATAGGACTAGAGTAAAAGAATGAGGCGAGTCAAACTATAATGTATGTAAGCAACATTTATACTTTTATTTGTTATTCCTCTAGTACGACTAATTTATATTCGTTTTATAAAAATGAAGAGTGAAATTTCTAGAGTCATGGTAAATTTATTTGATACTTGTGAACTTGAGTTAGAATAAAATTTAGTTTGTGTTTGAACATTTATTGCTTCTATGTTAAATTGTTATTAGTAAAATCCATTTTTGAACTTGATAATCAACAAGAGAAGATTTTATTTTAAAATATTTTCAATCACCAATAGAATGCATGTCGTCAACATTTTAAGAGAGTCATAGTTGGTAAAAGAATGGATATTAGCGGTTTTAAATAGCATTACACCATGATTATATGATGATATATCATTACGATCATGTTTTATTTGGTCTGTACACTTATTGTAATTATTTGGATACATGAATATGTATGAGGTTGCAACATCTATCTTATTGGAGTTCAATCATATGATCAGTAGTATTTTTCAATAATGTGTGGGAAGTTGTTGCAACCATATAAGGTGAGTTTTATTTTTTAAGTTTATAATTCTTTATTTTTTAGCTTCATTCATCAAAATTTGTCAAGAAGAACTATAACTGCATTTTTGATGGAAAGTTGTGTTGTTCCATGAATAAAATTAAATAGCGTAAGATAAAAACCCACTTCCATGTAATGCATGAAGAAAATGAAGTATTAATTTAATTATTTGCTTGATCACTATTATAAATTTAGGACAGTAAAATGAAACTCTAGTCATGAATGTTTATGAAACTTTTTTAAATTTGCTTATTAAATATAAATTACTGATGTATTGCAAAGGACCTAATGGCTAGTAAAAGAATCCATTGATGATATGGAGTATGTGACCCTTCTTGGGCAATGACATATCAAAATTTAGATAATAATCAAACATATTTACTTGCTTCTTTGCATATATTCTTCAAATCATCTAATCTGCTTGTCTCTTCCTAACATGTTCCAAACCGATCTCTTCTCTACTTCCTTTTCTACAGAAGGCATCTTGGCCGCTTGAATATCTATTATAAAAATAGGTGAGCACAAAAAGTTTGGTAAGGGTTCTGACATAAGAGTTCAAAATTTAGGTGAGTTTTTGTCATACTTTATGCATGAATTTGAAATGGGGAAGAAAACATTGCTTCTGCTGATGTTGTGTGCTTCAGTATAGTTATAATACTTTTTCTAAGGGTTGTAATACAAAACAATTGGCTTTCTGAATGCATTCATCTGAAGTATACACTTCATTTTGCATCACATTTGTATCCTTCTAAGTATCTTTTTCATAGCATGCAAGGGGTGGAATATTCATTATGGATTTATTATATTAAAATATTGAAATAAATCTGGAACTATAATGACCCCATCAATTTTCGTTTTTATTTTTCATTTAATCCTACGCTTCAAATTAGCTTAATCGAACATAAGAGGGTTTGATTTATTTGAGTATGCGCTTATATGGAAAATGATACAATGCGTGTTATGCTATATGTTTCACTTGGGTTTTTTTATATAGGTTTTTTTGACAATCTGTGTTGCAATGGCTCCAGTGAACCTATTTCAACGAGTCTCTTATTAAAACTAGCAGAAGGATATTCGTAGTTCAAATGAATACATTCACTACTGAAATTTTCTTTTAATAATGGAGTGGTACATACTAATACTCATGTATCCCGATATATACATTAGTTAATTCATTGCGATGTGGTTATATAAATGAATATTGACATGTTTTCATAGGGACAAGTAAACTGAACAAAGTGTTACAAGGATGATTACTATCATTGATCTTGAGTACCACATTCAAGAGCATTATAATAAACAAGTAGTATGTATTCACTCATTTATTGTTTCCGAGACTATGATAATTCATTATGCATTAAATGATGTTTTAATCCTTTTGTTTATGTAGCAATGGACAAAAAAAACCTAATGTGCTTACATAGAAGCCACCGACCACCAACAGAAAGAGTGCCAAGGAAACCCAAATCAATAGTAATATCTAATGACAAAGAAGGTTTTAATATCAAAGAAGAGGATGCCTTTCAAGTTATTTGTAAGCTTCATGAATTTGCTTGTTAATTCAGTTTTGATTTATTTGCATTAATTAATGGATTAACTTGTTCAAATTTTAATGTGTATTGTCCAACCAAATTTATAGATATGATTATAAGTTAACTTGGACAAATGACAACCAAGCAGAGAATGTTGTTGATCCTAAAGCCAATAAAGATAAATTATTCGAAAGAAATTATAATATACATATATACATATATGCATATACATACATATAAACGCACATGCACACACATCATGATTTCTTATAAAAGTCATTTTAGTAAATCAATATCATATATTTCTTTCAATTAAACTTTTCCTTTATTCTCTTGAATAGTAGTATTATGAGACAGTCACATCATAGGTCACTGGTTCGACTCTTAGTGCCATCAAAGACTTACTAGTTTGCACAAACTATTATGTTCTCAAAATTATATCTCATGATATAAGAGCAAAACATAGAGTAAAAAAACTTTAAAAAAATTAAGTTAACTAAGTTTCCAAAAATTATTGAAGTTTTATAAAAACTAAGTAAGTTTTACAAAAAAATTATATAAATTAATAGTAGTAGTATTAATTAATATAAACGATAATAGTAGTAATACCATTTGTTGATGCCAAAAATGAATCAACACCTAAAGACCTGTAGAAATATCGAGATGTAGTAAAAATTATACGAAAAGTAAAGAGAACAACAGAATTTTACAGTGGTTCGGCAATCCCTATCCTATATCCACTATTGATTTTATGATTGAGAGTCACTAGTATAAGAGTTTTACTGATCTAAAGCCTAGAACATCAAATAGTAGCTTCCTCAGTGACTTTAATGGAGGAGAGATAGGAGATGAAGAAGGTGAAGTGTCCATAAGTCCCTCTCCAGTTGTTGTAGCGTTTGTATTTATAGGGAAATCGTCTAGCACCTTCCATTTTCTCGTTCAGCAAATAAAGGTAACCTTTTTATGCATATAGGGTTAAAACTTTATTACATTTAGGTTTATTAGGGATTCATAATGATATTATACTCAATATCTGCTGAAAAATTATATGCAATATTCGTTCCTTGATATTTTAACGTAGGTAATTCATGCTAATATGATTAGATCACAAAATATGGAATATACCATTATTCCATAGGAGGCATCATTAGGTTTCTTTAACTTTGTGTTAATTGAAAAAAAAAACATACTTGAGAATAGCGTGGATTTGGTTACGAAAAAGTTGTATGTGCAATTGCTTGGTTGAAAAAGTTACAGAAATTAATTTTTAAAAAAAATTAATACATGTGCTCATCGGTACTATACTAACTAGCACTCCGGTACCCTTTTGAAAGTAAATGCCTAATTATAGTCATTTCTTAATCATATGCTAACATTTGTATCTTTTCACAATACCATAGACGGGATGGTTTGGAATCAATCTCTTAGTGTTTCATGATATTGCAGTTGTATTGATTGAGTGATGATATGTTATTATTACTTGATGTAGAGCCGATCTATTGGTAGTGTAATATAGTTAAGAAAAATATTTAAGTTGATCATTTAATCACAAGTTATTTGATAGAATCATGTATGAATATGCTTAAGAAAAAATAGTGTTATCATGCAAAAATCAACCAATAATGAATAGGCTAAATGAAGAAGTTGATTGATGTGACTCTCCTACTTTTATGGTTGCTAGTGTAGGAAGAGAAGAGAGAAAGTAGGTTGCACGTCCATCATTCAATTCTTGTTTGTGGTTATAACTATATACTATGCACCTGGATCCACAATGGTTATAACATAATAATATACTGATATGCAACCATGCAATAAACACTGAATTACCCATCCCAAGTTATTAGACTACCCATCTAAGTTTTCATTGACTATCTATTACCCATCTAAGTTTTCATTGACTATCTATCTTACATTTATGTGGACTACCCATCTCATATATATTAATTCCTTAGATTACCCATCCCCTACCATGTAGACTACCCATTACCCATGGTTTCATTAACAAAATTATGTGGACTATCTATCTCACATATCCCATTCATTTAAAATTGATGTGGACTATCAATCATACATCCCATAGTTTTCCTAGGTTAACTATGAACCCTTCATTCATCTCATAGAGACTATCCATCTCCAGCATGATGTGTACTATCCATCTCACATCCTATAGTTTTCCTAGGATGACTATGAACCTATCATTTAACAATTTGATTCATGCTACCCACATGTTTAACCTATGTCTATTGGTACACCCAATTAGGTTATCTCCTCTTAAAGTTATTACATTTCAAAGTGACATACATTGGTATCCCCAAATGATCTATGTCGAACTCATTAAGATATACATTGGTATCCCCAAGGTTTTAAAGTCAAAACCATAAGTTAGATGATTCGATGCCATTAACTAGCTTAAATTAGATCAATGTCGTGGTCAATAATACTGTCGACCAAAAGGATTAAGGCTCTCTGTCTTTAATGGTATAGAATATAACACATGTGGTATTAAAACACATCGACCTCTATCCAAGGTCGAAGACAAGTTCAAATTTCTTTTAAGTATAAACTTTATGTCGAAAGTAGGGTTATCGACCTTTTTATAATATAGGTATCCACCTTTTAAAACAAAACCTTAAAGTGCTAAGGACAAGACGTACACTCTGGAGATCGTTTCATGCCTTAACTAGGTTTGCCATATCTATCCCTATGCCTTTTCCTCAATTTTGATTGAAATATTCAACTCAGTACCGCATAGTTCCTCTCGGTACCGAGTGCTTTTGCTTTATTCTGAGTACTATAAGTACTCAGGACTTAGAAAATCCTCTGTACTACTTCTCACTTCCTTCTATTCCTACCAGATTACTGCGAGTTATGCTGGTGCTGATTCCTTGCTTTCATTTTCCAAATGCCTTAGACCGCTCGCTAACAATCATCCAAGGCCGCCACCGACTACTCGAGTTCACCACTATCACCAGGTTATTGCCTCAACCACCGCCTTTTATCTCAAAGAATTCACCGTCAATCACTTTCACTTCCCATCGTGAATCCAGTTCTGAACTATCCAAGGTTGATGACTCTTTCTCGTCATGGTGATAGGCAATGATGGTGGTGCCGTCGATGGTGCTTAACTAAAGATTGTTTGGAGTATGGCTAAGTTGCCTCAATGAATGACAAGGGCCCGATCAAAGAAGAGTTCGGGTTCAACTCGTGCTTGCGTGGTTTGCTTCAAGCTCTCGTACTTCAAAGTTCTTTAGTTAGCCCATATTGATATTTTGCCAATTGCCTATTATCGGCTAAATACCAGTAGGACGGTTCTCTTCTAATGAATGGTCATATTGAATGTTTTCCAATATCCATATGACTACATCGCATAGCATATCCAATTACTGCATAGTTCGACGTTCTTGTAGAAGAAAAACCTCCGCGTCGCTCCAAACAACGGTTCCTTTATTGATTATCTGACTATAATGGGTAAGATCTGATCAACAGTTCTGTCATGCGACATGGCATTTTTCTAGCACAAGCGAGCTATCTACACAGGATGGTCCGTTCATTGTGTATGAGACACAGGAATCACGTTTCATAGATTAACACTTTCACTTGCCCTAGCCAACACTCGAAATCCGATTGGTCAACACACGTCGACATCCATTAGATTTTGGACGTCAGCCACAGAGGTTTAATATTCAAAATAAAACATACCTCACCGTGTTGAATACCAAGTTTTCCTGTCCAGAATGATTCGACAAACTCGTCGCTTCTTATTCGGTGTCGGTACTTCGAATCCTTCTGAAGCTGGGTCCTCCATAGCTCAGGCTTCACCTTTTGTACCTATCAAGCCCAGACGTTCAATTACCACCAAGTTATAAGGCATGGTCGTTCCAGCGGAGCCATTTCAAAATCCGTCTCCTCCTCTAAACGAATATATTGGTTTAAGGGTTTTTGAAGATCCGCTAGAGCAACTGCCGACAATTCTTACTCCAAAGATGCTACAAAACATATATCGCCAACACGGTATTCCTGAAGGTGACATACTTCTTCCAACATAAGGTCAATAAGCACAGAATCCTCCATTGGGATACATAGCCTGCAACATATACATGTGCTTGGACGGTGCCATATCACCCTTCAATCCATTTCTCTATTAACACGGGTTGGCTCTATCTCAAGTTCATCCCAATGGGCATGCTCTCCTAAGTTCCCTATACATGCTCTTCATGAACCATTTTCGTTGGCCTCCGAATTTCAAAGAGCTCACTTATATCTTTCACTTAAACAAAGGCATGACATGCCATCTTATATGATTATCGAGGACTGGTATAGATGCAAGGTCATCGAGAAGCTTCATAAAAAATATTCTTACTTCAGGAATGAATATTTCTTCATTCGATGCATGTTCCGCTTTAATCGACCTTGGCTCTTTGGAAGTAAGATTGTTTCCTTTACTCCTTCTTCACATAAATTTTTGCTGTCTCAAAGTCTAACTTTTGACCTAATTCCTTCGTAGATATTCCTACTCGTGATACCGAAGAGGAGAATGGCGATAGCTTGGATGCTCTTAAGAGAGTTTTGGTTCAAGATTGCTCTATTCCATACCTTCCAATGAATGAAAACCTTCATCACTGCAATCTTCTTCTCCATAATCACTTTGTCGTTCCGAGCAAAATTTCTCCGAGCAGCTCCAGGATGCCCACTCAATCTTCTGCCCTTGCTTGCAGCTTCGGTGAGAATCTCAAGGGTAAAGTTAAAGGTCTATTGGTTGTGACACATACCGAAGAGCCCACTGATAGAGTAGCAAAAGAGCCAACCGCTATTAAGTCTTGAGATATGCGGACGAAGGAGCTAGAATGCAACCGACCCCAGAGGAGAGCGAAGGTGAAGGGAGGAAAGAAGGGAAGGTAGAGATGAGGGAAGAGGAAGGAGATGATAATGTCGATGAAGGCGATAACGATTACTATGTTCGTCTAAAAGGAGATGAGTGGTGAAACATCTCCTGAAAGCCCCAAGCTTTATATTTCGCTTATCTGAAATGTGTGATTATCAAGTCTCCAAAGTAGGTCGTGGAGATGTGCACATCGCCACCAACCGAAGCGACTCCTCCAGCTGTAACACCCCGTAAAATGAACCAAAAATAAATGGATTAAATTGAACTAAATATGATAAGATAGAATATAATTTTTTTATAAAAGTTGGAATTTGATCATGAAGTTAGTCCATTGTGTTCATGGCATAATTCTGATATGTTTCCATATATAATATACTGAAAACGGAGCTCAAACGGAGAAGTTATGAGCGTTTGAAGTTTTCAGATTTAAATTAATTTAGCTTGAATTCAAATTTAAATAGGAATTTAAATTTTGGATTTGAATTATAAAAATTAACTTGGGGGATAAATAAATGTTAATTTACGTTTAACGTTACGTTGATCAGGGGAAATATATTAATTAATAAAGCAATGGAATTAAATATTTCCTGAAATAATCAACTGGTCGACACCCTAGTCACGACCAGTTGAACTTTAGCGGCTAACCGGTTGAATAGGGGTGGACGACCGATTGGTGCCAGATTTTGGCAGTGGCGGCTAGGGTTTGAAGGGGTGTGCTATTATTTTAATGCTCTAGATTTATCCGTTCCTCACCTACTTCCATCCCGTGGTTCTTGTGCATTTCAACCCTTATAAATAGAACTCTATCATCTCCACTTTTTATTCATATTATTTTAGGGAATACAACGAAATTCTACCATTGCTATCTCTCTAATAAGATTCAGAAACTCCTAGAGAATTCTAGTAAGAATTCAACTCATTTCTTATTTATTTCTTCTTCCTCCAATCTATCCTTATCCTATTCTTCTCCAACTATTCTGAATCTGATGAATATATTTACCTCTTCCCTATTTTGTGTATATATATCAAAAGAGAGAGATTCTGGAAGGGATTGAAAAGCTACAAATCCATTGAAGTGAAAATAAGGCTATTCTGTGAGTGTAAACCTTAGTATTTCTTTTTCAGTAATTGTTTAGTGTATTTCTTTTTGGATTTAAATATGCCTTAGGGATTTTGGGATTTCGAAAATATGATAGATAAAATCCTCCAAAATTCCTTTTTTTTCGAAATGTCAATTTTATGTGAAGATTCTCGATTATTTACATTAATTTAATGGGATTTGTTCTATTGTGCAATTTTTAATAATTTCATATTCTACTCCACTTCTTCTTCCTCCATGATTCAAATTTGTGATTCTCCAATAAAATAAGGGTTTAGATTATTTATTCATAGTTTGCACCGCTTATTCTACATAAATTTCCGCCTTGTCTATGTCTTTCTAAAAAGAGGAGCTAAATAAAATATGGGATTTCAGTTGCAATTCCTTTTGTTTAGGATATTCCATTCAATTAATGCAATAAATTGAGTTTCTAATTTATTTACAAGTCTGCTATTATATTTTTCGTTATTAATAATTATTCCCTATTTGGATATTGAAATCCTTTATTTTGATATGTTGGAATCTTGCAAATTTGACTAAAAAGGACTTGAAATAGTATTTGGTTAGGGAATTGACATTTTATTCTAGTTTAGGGCGTAAAATCCATGCATTTAGAATGCATGGATATTTATTATCTCTATTAGCATAATTAACGTATAATTATTTTGTAAATGGCATAGTTAATTAGGTAATTATTATTTTCATTTATTTCCTCCATTAGGAAGGAAATTGATTTTTAGGCGAAAATAAGCGGAAACTCTTATATAGCCTAATTGTTACTTTAAGGCGTAATAAGGAAGGTTCATTATAAGGTGTTAATTATGAAACAGTGAGATGAGTGTGTGTTTATGTGTATGCATATATATATATATATATTAAGTATTTGATTTATGGCTAAGTCATAAAGATGCAAGGTTAATAGAGTTACATGATGGAAGTATTCCCTTCACTTTGAGGCTACCAGTAGTTGTGTACACTTTGATTGATGTGAGATATCCTTACGATAAATATTTGTAATGACGCGAGGTTTGTCCCAAATTCTGTAGGGGAAATCTGCCCAGCTAATCTGGCTACCAGTTCATATGAATAGCAGGACTAATATGAGATGTCATTATGAGTATGGGCCATGAGATGTAGGGTTTGCATCGAGATTTTGAGGTATTGAGTGGTTGTTTGAGGGCCCACATCTTTTCCCCAGATGAAGTATTAAATGGTCAAGGGGCTACGTTAGGTGGTATCTCAATGGGGGTCCGCTTCTGGAAATAGGTATTAAATGATGGGGTCTGCCTTAATTAAGGTGTTAAATGACCAGACTCTGCTTATTTTCCACAAGGAGGTATAAAGTGGCCTAAGAGATTCCATATGATGTCAGCGAGATAGTACCATTGAGGAGCATGCCTTGTAAATAGGTATTAAATGATGGGGTCTGCCTTAATTAAGATATTAAATGACCAAAGTCTGCCTATTTTCCAATATAAGGTATTAAGTGGTTTGGGTACCGTCTCTCACATTATTAGCTTTTTATGATGTACGATTGGGATATGGGATTCTAGAAACCTGCTTCTGGAATAAAAGGTATTAAGTGGTTGGACCCACCTCCTTTCCTTATAAAGAAGTATTAATGGCTTGATGGTTTATTTTTCTTAGAAATATTCTTATTTTGAGATATACTACTCAATTACTGAAAATTTAAGACTCGAGGTTTTTATTCATCAAACATTGTTGTTCTGACCTTCTCCTCATTACAACATAGGTTGTAGACGCTGATGGAGGTGATGCTTGGAGTTGGAAGTGGTGGACTTGTGGCGGTATTTACCATTTTTATTTACTTTCATATGTACCTATGTTTTCAGACTATTATTGTAACGGATTATGTTACATTATTAAGTGGTTGGACTGCCTCTTTTCCTCAGATAAAGTATTAGATGGCTAAGTGGTTATGTTAGATGGTATCTCAATGAGGGGTCCGATTTTGGAAATAGGTATTAAATGATGGGGTCTGCCTTAATTAAAGTAATAAATGACCAGTGTCTGCCTATTTTCCACATGGAAGTATTAAATGGCATAAGAGATTCCATATGATATCAGCTAGATAGTACCATCGAGGAGCACGCCTTAGAAATAAGTATTAAATGATGGGGTCTACCTTAATTAAGGTATTAAATGACCAGAGTCTGCCTATTTTTCAATAAAAGGTATTAAGTGGCTTAGGTACCGTCTCTCACGTTATTAGTTGTTTATGACGTTTGGGATATAGGATACTAGAAAATTGCTTCTGGAATGGAAGGTATTAAGTGGTTGAACCTGCCTCCTTTTCCTTATAAAGAAGTATTAAATGGTTTAATGGTCTGTTTTCGTAGACATGTTCTTATTTGGAGATATACTGCCCAAATACTGAAAAGATAAGGCTCAAGGTTTTTATCCACTAGACATTGTTGTTCTGACTCCCTCCTCGTTACAGCACAGATTGAAGAAGTTGATGGAAAATGTGACGCTTGGAGACGGAGGTGGTGGACTTGTAGTAGTATTTATCATTTTTATTTGCTTTCATATGTACCCATGTTTTTAGACTATTATTGTAACTTACCTTATTACGATTTGATAGTATATTTTATTTTGACGTTGTTATGAATTTGAAATAAATGGGTACATTTTACTATTATATTCTATTCCATCCGCTGTGAGTTCTGAAAGTTTAGTTATGGCTCTGTAATGTTATTTCTTTTTAGTACCAATAGCTTACCTTAGAATGGTTCTAAGTTTTATAGGCCTTTCTTGGGTCGAAATTTAAGCCCACTACGGAGTAGGTTGTTACATTTGGTATCGGAGCATAGGTTACCAATCAATGGGGAAAAACTATATGTATGTAAGATGTATTTGTTATTTTGAAAAGGTATTTCAAACAGAATTTTCAAAATTCTTACTATATGCATACACCCTATTTTCTGTAACATATGCATATACACTATGCAATCCTTTTCTTTCAGCATATAGATACTATCTTAAGAAATCGTCACTAAAGGTTTAACCCACAAATAGTTGATATGGCTGATAATCAATCTTCTTTCGGACAAGGGAACCTTACCCACAGAAAACCACCCATTCGTGGAATGCCCGAATGGTTTAGACAATATCTTAGGACCATCGAGAAGACTTCTGTCCCTTTAGCTACACTGGTGGCACTTGTCGCCCCGCCTACCGATGTAGTACCTCATCCTGTTGATTTTCCTAAGTTTTGTAAGGACTTTCTCAATATGGAAAGGAAGACATACTCCAGAACTGAAGGATATTTGGAAGCTAAAGCTTGGGTGAGTGACTGCGAGAAAATATTTAGAGAGCTTGATTGGGATGATCAATTAAGAAAGAGATTAGCAGCTTGAAACCTTAAGGGAGAAGCTTAAGGAGTACATAGCTAAGTTTACTGAATTGGCTAAATTTAGGATGAGCCTAATAGACACACCTATGAAAAAGGACATGAAGTTCGTGAACGGCTTAAATTCCCCACTAAGAGAAATGTTGTTGATCCAAGTACCTTTTGGGGCCACGTAAGAGATGTTGGTAGAGATGAAAATGTTGCACATGGCCAATGAGGAAGATAAGGGAGTAGAGAAGGAGAAATCTACTTTGATCCAAGAGCAAGGAGGGTCCTAGAAGGGGAGCTTTTGGGCCAATAAGAAGTCGAAGGGGAAGTTTAAGAAGGATGTGAAGGTGTGTAAGAGATGTCAAAAGAAGGGCCATGAAGCTAAAGACTGTAGGGTGAGTCTGATGAAGGAAGCCTTTAAAGGGAAGTGCTTTAACTGCCATGAGGAAAGGCATTACAAGAACCAGTGTCCCAAGATAGCTAAGGAAGGATCAAGCAGACATGCCTATGCTATTGAAGTCGTGCTTACTGCTAGTAAGCCACCAAGATACCAAGAAAAAGCAGCTCTAGAAGGTATACCACTTATTTTTGGAGTGACCATTCGTGCCTTATTTGATTCAGGGGCATCACATTCCTTTATATCTAGATATATAGTAAATCTTCTTAACCTTCAAACCCAGATGGTCAATAGCCCATTAGAGGTTTCTAATCCTATCTCTCTGATTTTCAAAGACCTAGGGTCAGACATATGTGACGTTGATTTCATATGTACCGCGTACGTTCTAAATTTCAAGGGATGCGAACTTACCTTGGTATGGATTGGCTGTCATATTATGGAGCCATTCTTGATTGTGATAAGAGGGTGGTACGATTAAGGAATTATGGAGGTCGTGACCTAGAAGTTCTTTGTACACCCAAAGATTTAGTTGAGTTAAGTTATTTATACTCACTAAGTCTGTCTGTTGTTGGAGAGCCATCATCTGTACCCGTAGTTTGTGAATTTCTTGATGTCTTCGAGGAGGTCTCAGGTCTCCCACTCTATAGGGAGATTGAGTTCCGAATCGATTTGGAGAAGGACGCAAGGCCCGTTGCTCTACCTTTGAGACATATGGCCTCCAAAGAAAGAAGGAAATTGGATAAGCAAACCTTAGAGCTATTAAAGAAAAGATTCATCCATAGGAGTACTTCTGAATAGGGGTCTCTGTTGTTTTTGCTACTAAGGCCAATGGTTCTTTAAGACTTTGCGTCGATTATAGAGAGTTGAACAAGTTGACAAAGAAGAATAGGTACCCTTTACCTAGAATAGATGACTTGTTTGACAAACTTGTAGGAGCTAAAGTATTTTCCCAATTAGACTTAGCAACGGGATTCCATCAGTTGAGGATTGCAGAGGAAAGCAAGTCGAAGATCGCATTCCGTACACCAAATGGGCTTTATGAGTGGGAAATGCATTTGGACTAATGAATGTCACAACATACTTTCTGGATTTGATGAGCAGTGTATTTAGAGGGTAACTTAACAAATTCATCGTGGTGTTTGTTGATGATATCTTGGTTTTCTCCAAATCCAAGAAGGAGCATGAGGACCACCTTGCATAGGTATTGGAGATCTTGAGAAGGAACCAACTCAAAGCCAAGTTTTCTAATTGCCACTTTTGGAAAAGTGAAGTTAGGTTCCTTGGGCATATTGTTTTGGAATAAGGATTGTCTATGGACCCTGCTAAAGGGGAAGTTGTCCATCAGAAGTTAGGAGTTTTCTAGGGTTGGTAGGCTACTATAGGAAGTTAATCAAGAACTTTGCAAAAATAGCAGCCCCTTTAACCTAATTGACTAAGAAGAATCTAGTTTTTGTTTGGGATGATAGATGCACCTTGAGAAGCTTAAGGAGTCATTAACTAGTGCACCTGTGCTCACTACTCTAGATGGAACCAAACCGTTTATGGTTTTCGCATATGCATGTGGCACATGATTATGGGCAGTTCTTATGTAAGAAGGGAAAGTAGTTATCTATGCTAGTAGACAACTGAAGGACCATGAGAAGAGGTATCCAGTGCATGATTTGGAATTAGCAACCATTGTCTTTGCCTTAAAGATGTGGAGGCATTATCTCTTGAGGGAAAGGTTTGAGTTATTCACTGATCATAAATCACTCAAATACCTATTTTTTCAAAATGATTTGAATCTTAGGCAACAGAGGTGGATATGGAGTATATAGCATCCTTTGACTTTAGTACTCAATATACCCTTGGAAAAGGGAACATAGTCGTAGATGCTCTTAGTCGGAGGCACGCTACCCTAGGTGTTATATATGAATGGAGACAGTTGGAGTTTCTCTCAAATTTTAATTTTCAACCGTCAACAGAACCCATCTAAGACTTTCTAGCAGTTATGGAGATTAGACCAGCCTTGATGGATTGCATAGAACATGAGCAAGTGAAGGATGAGAAGCTGGCTGAGATTTTGAATTTTTTTAGGAAAGGAGAGCATTTTCCCCATGCTAGTAGTACACAGTTGATGAGAAGGGATGCTTGAGAATAGATGGACGTCTTTATGTTCTAATGACTGAGAATTTGTTGAAAGAAGTGCTTATGGAATGTCACCACTCAAGAATGACTATTCACCCCAGCGGAAATAAGATGTACAAGGAAATGAAGAGAATTTTCTTTTGGAATGGAATAAAGAGAAGCGTAGCTGAGTTGTTGCTAGGTGTTTAACATGTTAGAAAACAAAAGCTGAGTAAAGGAAGCCTGATGAATTATTATTACCTTTGGAAATTCCGACTTGGAAATGGGAACATATTTCGATGAATTTTGTGGAAGGATTGTCTAGAAGTCAGAAAGGCAATGAGGCTATTTGAGTTGTTGTTGATAAACTCACCAAGAGTGCTCATTTTGTTCCAATTTGTAGAAATAGGACTACCGCTACTCTCGCATATATTTACATCAAGGAGGCAATTCATCCACATGGAATTCCTACAAGCATAGTCAGTGATAGAGACCCCTTATTCACCAGCGAGTTTTGGAGGAGCCTACAAACAGCTTTGGGAACTTCTTTGAACCTTAGCGCTGTAAATCACCCACAGACTGATGGGCAAACAGAGAGAGTAAATATGATTTTAGAGGACTTGTTGAGAGCTTGTGTCTTGCATTTTGGAGGACATTGGGAGCAACATCTACCATTGGTTGATTTCGCCTATAATAATAGCTATCAAGTGACAATTGGTATGGCCCCCTTTGAAGCACTTTATGGGCGGCCATGCAAAGCACCAAATTGTTGGTGGGAAACCACTGACAAAGTATTTCTCGGACCCGATTTGATCCATGATACCATGGAAAAAGTAGAGTTGATCAGGCAAAGAATAAAGGCAGTACAAGACCATCAGAAATCTTATGCAGATAAGAGAAGGAAAGAGCTTGAGTTTGAGATGTGGTACTTGTCAAAATCTCCCCTCTTAGAAAAGTTGTTAGATTCGGCAAGTCTGGAAAACCGACACCAAGGTTTGTTGGGCCATTCAGAGTTTTGGAAAGGATAGGAAACCTTGCATACCGCGTGGAGTTTCTGGATCGATTGGCAAAAGTCCACAATGTTTTCCATGTTTCTCACCTTAAGAAATGCCTTCTTAACACTGCTATTAGAGTTGAGTATGATCAGTTGGGGGATTTAGAGATGGAGCCAACAGTGCCCCATGCTACCGCATGCATCGTGGAGCACAAAACAAGAAGACTCCACGACAAAGTTATTAGACTAGCCTGAGTATAATGGGGAGACAATCCGGTGGAAAGCATTTGGGAAACGAGGAGAAGATGACCAGAGCTTTTCACTGGTAAAATTTCCTCTCCAAAACTAGGCTTTTTGGTTGCATCATGGTTGCTAGATTGGATGGTAGGAGATGGTTACTACAATTTTCACAATCACTTTGCACTCATGTAGGAACCTTTATGTATGTTTAGGGTGTTTGCATACATACTTGCATGACACAATTACACATTCACGCTAGAATTGAGCTCATTTTAGTATTCTGCAATACATGATCACATCGCACTATTAGTTAAGTAAATGGTTGTGTAATATGGATGTTCTTGCATGTTACGCTGTTCGACCCTTGAAAATTTTTGGGACGAAATCCTTCTAAAGGGGAGAATGTAACACCCCATAAAATGAATAAAAAATAAATGGATTAAATTGAATTAAATATGATAAGATAGAATATGGAAATTTTATAAAAGTTGGAATTTGACTACGAAAGTTATTCCATTGTGTTCATGGTGAAATTCTGATCTGTTTCCATATATAATATGCTGAAAATGGAGCTTAAATGAAGAAGTTATGAGCGTTTGTAGTTTTTAGATTTAAATTAATTTAGGTTGAATTCAAATTTAAATAAGAATTTAAATTTTAAAAATTAGCTTAGGAGCTAAGTAAACTTAATTAATGTTTGATTAACGTTTAACGTTAAAGTTGATTAAGGGAAAGAAATTAATTAATAAAGCAACGAAATCAAATATTTCCCGAAATAATCAACCATCGACACCCTAGTCATGACCGGTCACCCCTAGCGGTCGATCGGCTGAACAGGGGCGGTCAACCGGTCGGTGCCAGATTTGGCAGCCGCTGCTAGGGTTTGATGGGGTGTGTTATTATTTTAACGCTTCAGATTTATCCATTCCTCCCCTGCTTCCATCATGCGGTTCATGTGCGTTTCAACCCCTATAAATAGAACCCTATCCTCTCCACTTTTTATTCATATTATTTTTGGGAATACAACAAAACTCTTTCATTATTATCTCTCTAATAAGATTCAGAAACTCCATAGAGAATTCAGGTAAGAATTCAACCCATTTCTTATTTATTTCTTCTTCCTCAAATTTATTCTTATCCTATTCTTCTCTAATTATTCTTAATTTAATGAACATATATACCTCTTCCCTATTGTCTATATATATATATATCAAATGAGAGAGATTCTGAAAGGGATTGAGCGGCTACAAATCCATTAAAGTGAAACTAAAGCTAAGTGGAAACCTTAGTATTTGTTTTTCAGTAATTGTTTAGTGTATTTATTTTTGGATTTGAATATGCCTTAAGGATTTTTGGAATTTCGAAAATAGGATAGATAAAATCCCCCAAAATTCCTTTTTCTTTCGAAATGTCAATTCTATGTGAAGATTATCGATTATTTAGATTAATTTGATGGGATTTGTTTTGTTATGCAATTTTTAATGATTTCATATTCTATTCCACTTCTCCTCCCTCTGTGATTCAAATTTGTGATTCTCCAATAAAATAAGGGTTTAGATTACAAATTTTATTCGTAGTTTACACCGCTTATTCTACACAAATTTTCTTCTTGTCTTTTCTTTGTAAAAAGAGGTGTTGAATAGAATATGAGATTTAGATTGCAATTCCTTTTGTTTAGTATATTCCATTCAATTAATCTAATAAATTGAGTTTATAATTTATTTACAAGTCAGTTATTATAGTCTTGGTTATGAATAATTATTCCCTGTTTGGATATTGAAATCCCTTATTTTGATATGTTGGAATCTTTGGAATTTGAAGTAACGCTAGTTTAGGACGCAAAATCCGTGCGTTTAGAATTTATTATCTCTATTAGCGTAATTATACGCTATTGCGAACTTGCGTAGTTACTTAGGTAATTATTATTTTCATTTATTTCCCCCATTAGGAAGGAAATTGATTTTTAGGCGAAAATAAGAGAAAACTCTTATATAGGCTAATTGTTATTTTAAGGCATAATAAGGAAGGTTCCTTATAAGGCCTTATTTATAAAACAACGAGATGAGTGTGTATGTGTGCGTGTATGGAGAGTATTTGATTATGGCTAAGCCATAAGGATGCGAGGTTAATAGAATTACATGACGGAAGTCTACCTTCACTTTGAGGCTACCAGCAGTTATGTACACTTTGATTAATGTGAGATATCCTTATGATAAATCCTTGTAATGATGCGAGGTTAGTCCTAAATTCTATATGGGAAATCTTGCCAGCTAATCTGGCTACCAGTTCCTATGAATAGTCGGACTAATGTGAGATGTCATTATGAGTATGGACCATGAGACGAAAGGCTTGCTTCGGGGTCTTGAGGTATTATGTGGTTGTTTGAGGGCCCACCTCTTTTCCCTAAGTGAAGTATTAAATAGTCAAGGGGTTACGTTAGGTGGTATCTCAATAGGGGTCCACTTCTGGAAATAAGTATTAAATGATGGGATCTGCCTTAATTAAGGTATTAAATCACTAAAGTCGGCCTATTTTTCACAAGGAAGTATTAAATGGCCTAAGAGGTTCTATACGATGTCAGCCAGATAGTACCATTGAGGAGCACACCTTGGAAATAAGTATTAAATGACGGGGTCTGCCATAATTAAGGTATTAAATGACCAGACTTTGCCTATTTTCCAATAAAAGATGTTAAGTGGCTTGGGTACCGTCTCTCACATTATAAGCTGTTTATGACATATGATTGGGATTTGGTATTCTAGAAACCTGCTTCTGGAATGGAAGGTATTAAGTGGTTGGACCCTCCTCCTTTCATTATAAAGAAGTAGTAAATGGTTTGATGGTTTATTTTTCGTAGACATATTCTTATTTTGAGATATACTGCCCTAGTACTAAAAAGGTAAGACTCGAGGTTTTTATTCAGTGGACATTGTTGTTTTGACTCCCTCCTCATTACAACACAAGTTGAAGATGTTGATGGAAAAGGTGACGCTTCGAGTCAGAGGTAGTGGACTTGTGGTGGTATTTACCATTTTTATTTACTTTCATATGTACCCATGTTTTCTAACTATTGTTGTAACGGATTATGTTAAGGTTTGATGGTATCTTGTATTTTAACATTGTTATGATTTTGAAATAAAAGGGTACATTTTACTATTATATTTTATTCCATCCGTTTTGAGTTCTGAAAGTTTAGTTATGGTTTTGTAATGTTATTTCTTTTTACTACCAATAGCTTACCTTAGAATGGTTCTAAAATTCGATGGACCTTTTCTGGGTTGAAATTTAGGCCCATTCCGGGGTGGGTTGTTACACCAGCCCACTCATTTGATGACATCTTTGGCACTTTGGGAGACTTCGTTATCAAATTTGATGATCTTCTTAAAGTAGTCTCTCCAAACTTTAGTTTCTCACCTTGGAGGATTCTAGATGCAGGTGGTGAGACTTCGTCCATACTTCTATGCGAACACGGTCTGTAGAGTACTTAGGCAGTCATCGGCACTCTACACTTCACTAGGATTACAAACATATCCCAACATTTTATTTTCCTTCTCAAATTCCAATACTTTTCAATCTTTTCTTTCCGTTTTAGGTTTCATGGCCAGAGACATATACAGAAAGCTTTAGCACATGTGGGCGAGTCTAAAGGAAAATCCCTCGATCCGTATCTACCTCGATCCAGCTATTTTTAAGGACCAGAATCCAAAGAGGAGTGGGCCTGATAGAAAGAAAGAGAGCGAAGAGTATAAGATGATCGCTGCGTTGGGTGAGAGGACAACAAAAGGCAGGCTGAAGAGAGGCGGCTTAGTGATTCAAGCAAGCAGCTCAAAGGCTTACACAACCCCTGAGACTCCTCTTCCAACATTCTCCGCCTCATTCTGGTCCTCCAATTCCTTCACTGCAATAGGCTCCAACCTCTCACTCCTTAACTACAACCATGCCCATCAATCCAAGGAGATCTCTACTACTCCAACTTCTCTTCCTTCAGCCCCGCCCCATTTGCAAGCTGCTTCTCCAGACCTTTTCTTGCATGGTGTCATGTTCAACCGTGACATCCAAGACATTCCAAAGAAAGAAGAAGACTGGGATGTCTAGCGGGTCCAAAAGCACATTGACTAAGGCTATGAGTAGAAGAGACTCTACTATGCCCTCTCCAAGGTCAACAAAATTAACTACACGAACATTATGTCCTTCAAGTCAGAGAAAAAGACATATGACAGCCTCATTGAAGGGTATCAAGGAGACCTAGAGAAGATGAAGATAGAGGGAGATGCAGCTTCAGGCTCAAAGGCCAAGGCCGATAGCTTAATGGAGGAGATGAAGAAGGCATACATCGATGCTGAATTGTGTTGAGGAACCTACTCAAAATTGCTTATGAGGAGGGCGCCACCCTGAAAACTCAACTTGCCAAGAAGGACCAGTTCCTTACTACAAAAGATGAAATCATTCGAGCCAAGGACAAGACCATTGAAGAGAAGGCAGTCTAAATTCAAAAGTTTAGCCTAGAGAATGAGAAACTCACCAACGATCCACTATTAGTTAAGGTTGAGAAACCAGATGGTGAAGCAAAGCATGCAGTCATTGCGTAGGAGTTAAAAGAGCTTAAAGAGGAAAGGGCCAAGGATAATGATGAGTTGAATAATACTTTCCAGCTCTTTTTTGTAAGCCTAATCCAATATAAGAATTTGAAGCGGCTAAGGAGCACATACGCTGAAACGCTCGCCGACGCCTGGGAAGAGGTGCTACGTCGTTCGAAGGCCACCGGTGAAGGCTTCACTGAGGAAGAGCTGATTGCTAAGTACCTCAATGCAGAAGACATTGCTAAGATTGAAGAGGGAAAACCCATTCTAGCCAAGGAATAGGCTGCTGCCGCCGTTGCGGCTATCCAGGTTTCCTCTGGCCCAAGTATATCGGGTGCGGCAGAATCATCTGTTCCATAATCCAAGGAGCCTATGACATATATTCTTAAGATTGAGGGGGCCATGTTTGATGCCACCCACATCATTCTAGCATCCACAGTAGTTACCTTCGTCGAAGCTTATGTTCTCCTCATAATCGATTGGGATATTGAGCATTCACCTCAGGAGGGTGAGATTTCTACTTCTCCTACTTTGCAATCAGCTCTAGGCGAAGGTATATCTCTTGTTTTACTAGTTTTCAAGAAACTCCAGTTCTTGTCCAGGTCTATCTCTAACCTTTACCATTCTATTTGCCAACTTGTAGATCATTCGCATCTTCCTCCTAGGTCTCCACCACCAGCTACTCAAGGATCGCGCACCGCACCCATTTTCACTAAGTCGACATCCATCTCTATAAGAATTGTCATTCTGACCCTACCACCTAGTTTTAAACCTGGCCCTAATTCTTAGAAGATCGCGACCCTGGAATGGCTGGAGGATGTTTCTCAGTCCCTGGGGGAAAAATTTTCAGTTGCTAATGCTTCAGCATCGACCAATCCTATCACAATGGCGGAGAGATTGAAATTCGACCTTTACAAGTCAGAATTAAGAAGGAGCCTGGAACATTGAAATCTGTTAGCTCCGTACCGACAAGCACTACTACCAAGCTTCCCCTGATTAAGTTAAGGCCCCTTAAAATCAAATCCTTTGAGATTCCTACCAAGAAGTCCAACGAGCCCCATACTACAACTGGAGTTGTAACACCTCGTAAAAATTAATTAATTAACAATAAGGTTAAAAATGAAAATTTTGCAAATTTTAGAATTTGGCCATGAAAGTTGTGCCGTTGCGTTCGTGGCAATTTTATGATCAATTTTCATATATAAAGTTTTGTAATCGGAGCTTAAACGAAAAAGTTATTGACGTTTGAAACTTTTAAATTCAAAATAATTCTTCTGAAATTCAAATTCAAGTTTATAATTATGTTATGAATTTTAAAACTAACGTTGATTAGAAACTGGGTTAAGAAAACATTAAAATAAATGGTAACGTTAAAAGTTAATAAGGAATTAAATAAAAATTAAAACAGCAAAATAAATACATTCCAAATATAGGCTACCGGTCGACCTCCTTCCTTGGACCGGTCAACCCCTTAAAGAAGGGCGGTCGACTAGTGGGTGTTATGGCGGTACGGGTTTTGTGCGGCGTCAATGACCTGAATTTTACTATATTAAACCGACTTAAATCCGATGGTTCTAGTGCCTTCTAACACTGTAAATAAGTGACTAACCCCATCACTTTTATTCACAAATTATTGAACAACAGCAAAGCTCTATCAGTTTTTTCCTTATGATTCAAAAGATTTTTAGGTAAGTAATTTTAGATATTCAATATTCAATTTCTAATACAATTCTCCTCATGTAACAACCCGTAAATTTAACCGGTTTTTAATAACGTTATTAGTTGAAATTTTGTGAAACTTTAAACGATAAAATTTTGAAATATAAATTTGATATTTGGAATGCGTCTAGTTAAACATAGCAACTGGTAAATTTTCGTCCGAAAATATGAAAGTTTATTTCGCGCGTAAATTTACTTCAATTTAATCAGTTAAAAAGCAATGAAAATAAAATGTTTTCGGAACCTAAATATTTTTACATAGAAAAATTCTAAAACATCTTCTGAGCAAGATGTCAGTTTGTCGTTTTTCCAAATTCGGACATCTTTGGCTCCGTCGATCTTATTTTTCAGCGTTTTTCTTGCATTTTCCGCTATTAGAAAATTCGAATTTTTATAATTAAATTGTACCGCCAATATCCGCATACCATTATGATCGTCTCGTCGTGCTGATCTCTACGTTATATTCGATTGTCAAAATTCGGGGTCTGGTGTGCGTTGCACGTCGCGAAACGAATTCGTATCGGTTCTGCAATTTAACTCTTTTAGCTTCCCATTCTTTTTCCTATTCCACCGTATAATAATAATAATAATAAATTATCCAAGAATGCAGCTTTTGACCTTTGAAATTTTGACTGTTAATATATTTGGTTTCCCAATGCTAAACTTTTATTTGCTGGCTTCCACTTTTTCTTGAAACTCTACTTTCTCTTGGAAACAAAAGAATGAAATAAAAATTTGCTGAGCCATTTCTTCTTCCCAGTAGTCTACGCTCTTTCCTTCTTTCTCCTTCCTCACATCTAAATTTTCCATCACCATCTCCATAATTTCCAGCAACCACCTCCTTCTCCCCTGCGTGCACCAAGCCTCGCCAAGATCTCCGCTCCGCTACCCACTTAGCCTCCGACAACCCGCAACTCCACTTGCACCACTCCTCCGCCATTGCTCAGCCCGCGTCCATCATGGCAGCCGCACTCATCACCGTATAAACCCGCCTTCCCTCTCCTTTGCCGTAGCCACTCGCCTCAACACAGCCATCGCCTCACGTGAGTAGCTAGCAGCCCTTCTTACCATTGCAACCTCCTACTTGCTTCTTTAAAAAAAAAGAAAAAAAAAACAATGTATGAATCATGCATATATTTGCTAACCTGCGTGCTATAGGGGAAGAATGTTACCTTTGGATCATGCTTGTGAAAAGATAAGGAGGTACATATCACATGTATATATACAATATGCGTTTGTAGTATTATAAAATGTGACTTATGGTATATAATATAATGTGTTATTATTTTGCTTATATTGATGTTTTGAGAAAATATATATACGAATATGTCTGTGCAAGTATTTGAACGTATGTAAATAGGTACATTTAGTTGTTACAAGGTATGTGTTGCGTCAGTGTATATATGATCTGTATATATATGTTTATACAAGAATTTCAATCTGTTTGATTTTTTTATATAAGTTGTCTGTCAATATATATATATAAGTTTACGTAATTTATATGTAAGATCTGTTTGGGTTAGAGATATACTATAACCGGGTAAGTTTATATTGATTTTTCTTATAAATAGTTATAAAAAAAATGAAATAAGTATGTAAGTTTATATATATGTTTATATATTAGTCTATATATATAAATAGAGTTGGGTCAGCTTGTATACGTATACAAATTATATTTACAAATTTCTTTTTCCAGATTATCACATTGTTCACTATTGTTATATGTATATATAGTGTAAGTTTATATATGTATGGTTATATATACATTAGTTTATATGCAGACAAGTATACATTTTTTTGACTTCCTAATATATGTACATATCTTACGAATATAATATTGTTTTAAGCATGTTGTATTTGCAGCCTTCATGTTTTTATATATGAATATATATATATGTCTTGTATCGTTTTTGTTTGTTTGTTTAGGTATGGGATTATGTGGGTTGTATATAATCTAGTTAGTTACAAAGTTTATATTAGTTTTACATGTTAGATTTATTTTTAAGCATATTCATATTAGTTATAAAACTTATACATGCTTAGTTACATCAAATTTATAAAAGAATTTATTTTAAATATTACTTTAAAGATATAGCATGTATGTAAGTATTTTTCATTTTTATAAGTATATATATATATATATATATGTGTATTTCTTTCAAATATAGATAATGTAAATATATGTTTGATTTTTTTTACATGTGTGTTTTAATTTAAACCAGCGATTTTTGAAACAAATATATCTATATCTAGTTTAATAATTTAATATGTGTTGGAAAATTTAGAATTTGATTTTTATATATATATTTATATATAGTTATATATAAATATATACATGTTCACTTATACCATTACCGTCATCAATCGAGTTCTAATTCGATTTCGTAAATTCTTTGCCATCAGCTTTGATCGTTGAATTCGTGCCGATTTGCTTTGCTTGGATTCGTAACTCAATTTCTATGCCCGTATCAGTATGCGTATCCGTGTCATCTTCTTGTGCATCTCTGGCCTCGGAAGGTGAGCAATCATTCATGATTAATGTTCTTTTATTTATTAAATTTAATTTCAATTGAAACGACAATTGAAATATGCTGCTGTTTGTTAATTACACTGTTATTTATGCTATTATCTGAATCAGTTCACCTGTGACATCTGACACCATTATCTGTTAATTATTTATGCGATGATAATACAGTTTTGGGTGATAATTTATTGATTGTTGATGTTTATATTGGACGTTAAATTGTTAATGTTAAAATGATAAATAGTATGCAATTGAATTTGATATAGGATAGTTAAATTTGTATAATATGACCCCTTTAAATGTTTAAATAAATTGACACGTAGAAATAGTGTTAACTACACCTTGAATCATTTAATGTATGTTGTATAAATTGATATAGTATGAAATTGAATAGTGGATATCAAGTGAAAAATCGTATAAATATTTGTGTAATAATCTTTAATCTACATGAAATGATAGTGCAGATTCTAGAAATAATTATATTATTTCGCACAAATAACAATGTGAATTAATACGGTTATTTCGGAATTTTTGAATTGATTATTGAATTGTTGTTGATGTTTGTTATTGCTTGTTTATTTACTTTGACATCATCCCAGTTATCACACTGCAAGTTCCCTTTGCTATGTTTTGATTTTTGAATTAAATTGGAATCGGGTTGAAATGATAAATACCCAAATTAAACTTTGACCTAGGATAGAGAATTAAATAAAACTCGATTGGTCAATAATTTGATTTAAAATAAAATAAAGTTTTTATTTGAAAGGATAAGAGTTTGAAATGAAGTTGGAATTTGAATTTTTAATGAAAGGAAATGTTAATATTTAAAATCTGAAACAAATATTGACATAGTAGTTGTTGAAAGATCGTTATTTTGAAATAAATTATTTGACAATTAAATTTGGAACTTTTCATTGAATTAAGTTTGAAATGATTTAATAATTAAGTTTGAAATTATAATTAAGTTTTAAATTATTAAGCTTTGAAATTATTTAATAATTAAGTTTTGAAATATTTAATAATTAATAAGATTTGATTATTTGATAATTAAAATAAAATTTGAATTCTTTGATAAGAGAAATTGAACCTTTGAATAAGTGAATTTTATTTCGTAAATAATTGAAATTGAATTTCTTTATTAATTAAGTTTTGGAAAATTATTTAAGTAAATAAATAAATGAAATTGGATTTCTTTAACAAGAGATAAAAATGGGATTTATTGAAAATAATGTAAGACTTGTAATTTAAAGAATTGATTTGACGAATCTAATTTAATTCAATTTGAAGTTTTGATATAATGAAGTTGAACTTAAGTAATTGATTTAATGAATTGGAAATTTAATATAAATTGTTTGAATGACAAATTTACTTAATGAATATTTAATGAAATCGGTCAATGAATTTAAATTGATTTGAATGTTAAATTAAATTAATTAAAATGATTTCGAAATGAAACTTGTATTCGAACTTGAATCAATATTTGAATTGTTTTAAAAAGAATTGAAATTGAATTATAAGATTTTGAAATGGTAATTTGGATGTTTTGAAATGTAAATTTTGGAAAGTGGTTTAGAAAGACAAATGAAATGTTGGTTTACAAATTCTAATTGAGATTGAAATTGATTTGGTTTTGAAATAAATAAACGACCAATCGGTGTAATAATCACGAAAGTTATTAAAGAGACCGGAATCGGTTAGGGACATACTCACTGTCTAAACCGAAAACCACTTTAATAACTACACGCGGAGTGTGATCCAGAATGAAGTGGTTGGAATGATGTACGTGACGAACGAAGAAAGAGAACGATAATGGATAGCCTTGACACTTGTGTCAAATTGGAAATGACTAAAACAGGAGCCGTGCCGGGCAAATGGGGGCTAGCTACCTCGAGCGAACACACTTCTTCGAACTACTCATTACTTGTTGTCGATTGGTGCACCCTTGATTTTGGGAGTGTTGTTTCGCGGTGTTGCGGTCGCTGCGGCGATACGTTCTCACCAGTCCGGATCAGGCAAACGGTAGTTTCACTACCTTGGGTATTGCCTCATGTGCCTTGTCATACTTGGATCCCTATATACGCGACCACTACGAATTTGTTTTGTGTTATACCTATAGAGTACTCCCTGATAGCCCACTAGTTTACGGTGGAGTTTACGGTGCTGTATAGACTATAACGCTTATATAAAATGTGTTAAGGGGAATAATGGTAACGCCTTAACACTATTTTGATATCTTATATTACTGATAGGCATTATATACTTATCGTACACTACTACATAGTAGATAGTTTAACGGATCCTTAAAGGATGGTTATTCCAAACATCCTTTGAGTTACTTGTATTTCAATTGCTATTTCACTTGAGTTGGATTTTGTAACGATATGATTTTTCGACGCTCGAAAGTCGACATTAATACGTCTACTGTATCAAATGCCGTGCAATCAAATGCCGGAAAACCGAACCAGTAGGGTTAAAAAGAAGAGGTAGAAGAAAAGATAGAAGAAAAAGAAAGAAGAACAGCTACAGAAAAAACAGAATCAGAGACAATATCAGAATCTCACATTTCGCAGCGGAACAAAATATAATAGATAATCACTTGTCTTTTAAACAAAGAACTATATCAGTTTATACATACATCAATCAAAGTCAATATACAACTCAATACAACAATGGACAGTTATAGAAATCTGTCCTCATACAGAATACACAGCGGAAATAAATAACAAGTACGGAAGTACGCTTCGCCATCCAGCTTATTCCCAAAGCTCCAGAATATCCAGAATATCCTGATAAAAATAACTCTAGGCTGCCCGTGTGGAAAATTATGGGCACCCAGAGTTTAGAAGGGAACAATAAACTCCGAGTCAGTCATGGTGACTGGTGTGAGATCGTAAAACAGTTATTTTCACAAAGAAAATAAAACAGATTTGCAATGCTTTTGGAAAATGAAACTACCATAAGACCTCCCGCCACACACACAATGCAAACGCAGAATTGGAGGAGATTTCTTCTTATGATAGTCAAAGATGCTTACTACGCCAATCATTGGATATTATTATTAATGTCTAGTGTAGAAAACATTTCGAAAGTATAATATTAATCTTAGCCAGCATAGACATTCCGAACTATGCCTACTATAGCTACCATCTAAACAGTGGGGCGCCACCATAAGTAAATGGCAGGTTCTACAACTAATACCGTACAAGGTTCGTATTGTTTCTTTGGATTTTCCAATAAATGGTCAGGCTAAGGAACTTCCTTTCCTCCTGCCGAATAGGATCGCCTCTGGCTGGACGTCCCGAGAGACAAACTGCTCTCTGCCAAACAAGGCCGGGTTACCCCTGTAACAGGTAACTCACAAATATGTCATCACCCGGTCCTTTGGGACCTTTATCCGAGCGCTCGGTAACCATCATCACACATAATAAATAAGTGTATCCACATGAGTAAGTATCTGGGCTCCATACCATGATACCACCCCTTTCCAGAAGGAAATGACATACCCTAAAGGGCGCGACCCTCATAACCTTGCCGCAACATTCCTGTTTCGACCATTTCCGGGTTGTTGAGGCCCTGATGAAGTCTCGTCCACAAAGCTACGCTTTTTCAAAAAGCCACGCTTTGGGTCAACAGATGATCAACCTATGATCACAAAGATAAATGATCAAACAAATGATCATATCACAAATGATCAAACACTGATCATCACACAGCAACACTCAGCATGCCACATTACCAAATTGCGAATATATCGCTGATAAATTTCAACTACATAACCTCTGAGCTCGTACGTCTCAGAGAAGGGTGTTAAGCTAAGAGAATAAATTCTCCGCCACCAACAGAAATGTATTTGAAAGAAATCAGCTTTACATCTCAAATTGTAATGTCAGACACGTAACCATACAAGTCTGTTCCGGGTTCGAACAGAACCGAAGGCACTCGATTTGGGAAAGGAGGGAAAAAGGAACGATAAAGAATTTGCTCGGTTATCTCCAGTTACACGTGTTGGGTTGTTTGTTTTAGAGAGTACGCGTGTAAAATCAGATGGACACGTGCTAAGAATGCCTACACGTGTTTGTTTAAACTTGCTGCTATAAAAATATCAATTTATTTTTATTGAACGAGATGTTCTCTTGTATCACATTTACTTATTATTATTTTTATTTTTCAAATGGAAGATACGAGATGAAAATATCAAAATTAACGAAGATGCGTGTCATCAGAAAGAACACATGCTCGAAACAGCAAGACACGTGTTGCTTGCAGCAGACTTTCCATTAGATTATTTAATTTTAAATTT
The DNA here is from genome assembly GCA_030737815.1 of Allium fistulosum. NCBI lineage: Eukaryota > Viridiplantae > Streptophyta > Magnoliopsida > Asparagales > Amaryllidaceae > Allium > Allium fistulosum. Next base: position 781,484,122 of record CM060907.1, read on the forward strand.
AAATTCAAATTGTAACGATATCACCACTCAAAATTTAACTTTCAATCGAGGCGTTTATATATCGTATGATCACACAACAACTCCGAATGCTATTGAAATTGAAATCCGATAATAACACAATATTTCGGATCCAATGGAACTGGTTTCGTCGAAATCCGAGACTGTGCCCCGGACCGCTATTTTAAATTCAATTTAAACGATATAAATTAAAAATTGAACAGAACAGTTCCAAATTCAATTCTGAAAGTTCCAATACCTTCAGAATTATTAATATAAATTTTCTAAGCCTTCAGATTATTTTTAATCAGCTTAAAACCGAAGATTTAAATTTTTACCCAGATTTAATAATTAAATTCAATAATTCAATCGCCAAATTCATTCTGATTTCTGAATTTCAAATTAAATTATCATTCGAATATTTAAACTCAATTAAATATTCATATTTCAAATATCAAAAATTCAGGGTCGTTACAATCTTCCCTCCTTAAAAGAATTTCGTCCCGAAATTACAAGTTAGGAAAATTGCTTCAATTCCCATTAACTATTTTCTTAAATTCAAATAGTTTTAACAAATTTTTAAATCTTTTACTAAAGATTTGTTATCACTTCAACTAACCTTCCAAACACTTTCATAGTTTTAAACAACTTTATTTTACTTCACAATTCAAATTTAAATTTAAATTCAAATTGTAAACTTTCAAAATCTCTCAAAAAATTTCTAACTCTCGAAATTTTCGAAAAATTTCGCCAGCGTCTCCTTTGCGCGGCTAACACGGTACTACTACAAAACGTCCCTACGGACTCTCAGATTTCAAAAAGAAAAGAAAAAGCCAAGCGGCTAGACAAGAAAATCATCAAATCTCATATTGAAATTCAAATACTTACCTTTTGTCGAGCAATTCAAATTTACCTTCAAAATCAAATCCAATTCCTTTATACATCTGTATATCCTACTAGCCATAATATCTAGTTACATATTCAAACATTTTGCACATTTTATTACAAAATTTTCAACATATACTTCTTATACATTTCTAATTCACTATTGAAGTTATATATTCACTATCATTAAATTTTACATTCCAAATTTCATTTGAATTCAATTCACAATTTCAATCTAATTTGAATTCTATTTACTTCTGAATATTGAATTTCATCAATTATCTTTCATTCACAACTGATTCATAGCTTTATTTTAAATTAGTTCCAATTACTAATTCATTACAAATTCTAATCCACTTAATTCAAATTTGTTTCCAACATTCAGTTTCAATTCCAGTTTTATTCTTATTCAATCATCAACTTAGAATGATTTCAATATCAAATTTTACTTAAGAATTTCACTCTTCATTTCTTGGGTTCAATATAAATATTCCATATACACATTATATTTATTTTCAATTTACCACTTCGGTTAAATTTACTTACATTTAAACTGGATTTCAAATTCCATATGAATTTTAATTTCACTTTCAATTCACATTTATAATTATTGAATTCAATTTATTTCCAAATCATATCTACTTTATCATTTCTTCAATTAGTTTAGATTACTAATTTTATTTCAATACTTTACTTTACAAATTCGAAATGAATTTTTCAACATTCAATTTTCTTTCATGTACTTGCAATTGCAAATTTATTCATTCATTTCATTCGAAACCATTTCACAAAAAAATTTCTTAAGTCGAGCATTTATTCGATATTTACTTAAGCTATTTCACTTCAAAACTCAAGTTCATTTCCTTGTAAACAATTTCCAATTTCAATTCATGATTTGATTTTCATTTATCAAATCTATTCCATTCACTAATTTAATTCAATTAGTATATTCACTTATTCATTTTGAATTTCAACTTCCATATTCAATTCATCTCAAATTTATTTTATCTTTATCAAGGAAATTCAATTTATTTCTACTACTTGAATTTATATACAAATTCAAATTTTATCTTCAATTTTAGCTTACAGCAAAGCTTTAATTTAACCAATTCAACTTTCAATTCATTATTGCGTGAATTAATAAATTATCAAATTTATTTACTTGCATTCAATCCATTTCATTATTCAATTCCGATTCATTCATTTACAAATGTAACTTCATTTGTTTATTCACAATTTCATTTCCTTTTGATTTGAATTTCATTCCAATCAAATTTCTAATATTTTATAAGTTATCAACTTATTTTACATTCCATTAATGAATTTTATTCTCAAATACTTTCCTGGAATTCTATTTCCAATTATAAATCTCATCACAATTTATATTTACAATTTCTATTTGTATATGAATTCATTTCCTCATCTTTCAATCCATATTTATAAATTTCATTTGTTAAATGAATTTATCTTCAAATCTTTGGTTATACCTTTTATTTCTTATTCAATTTCAATATAACAATGATAATATTTCAATGTTATTACTTCCTAACAACCAAGCATCCATATACTATGATAATTCATAGAAAATCATTTCTTTTCTATACAAAATAGTTTTGGGCAAAATTATATCATTTACCCTATTTTAAAACAATACTGTGTCCGTTTATCTTGTTTAAGAGTTTAGAAACCCCTATCGATTACAGTTAGCTAGACTGCACCGACCAGAATCTATAAACAATCAACCGATAAGTCAACACAATACAAAACAAATTTTGTATTCACTAACAAATACGCGCTCATATCTATTATTACACTCAACTCATTCTAGAGTACTACTGACTCTATCTCTAATGAGTAACACCCAACAGAGCAGGGTTGTCGCTTAACCGGATGCTCTGATACCACTTGTAACGATCTGATTTTTCGACGCTCGAAAGTCGACATTAATACGTCCACTGTATCAAATGCCGCGCAATCAAATGCCGGAAAACCGAACCATTAGGGTTAAAAAGAAGAGGTAGAAGAAAAGATAGAAGAAAAAGAAAGAAGAACAGCTACAGAAAACACAGAATCAGAGACAATATCAGAATCTCACATTTCGCAGCGGAACAAAATATAATAGATAATCACTTGTCTTTTAAACAAAGAACTATATCAGTTTATACATACATCAATCAGAGCCAATATACAACTCAATACAATAATGGACAGTTATAGAAATCTGTCCTCATACAGAATACACAGCGGAAATAAATAACAAGTACGGAAGTACGCTTCGCCATCCAACTTATCCCCAAAGCTCCAGAATATCCAGAATATCCTGATAAAAATAACTCTAGGCTGCCCGTGTGGAAAATTATGGGCACCCAGAGTTTAGAAGGGAACAATAAACTCAGAGTCAGTCATGGTGACTGGTGTGAGATCGTAAAACAGTTATTTTCACAAAGAAAATAAAACAGATTCGCAATGCTTTTGGAAGATGAAACTACCATAAGACCTCCCGCCACACACATAATGCAAATGCAGAATTGGAGGAGATTTCTTCTTATGATAGTCAAAGATTCTTACTACGCCAATCATTGGATATTATTATTAATGTCTAGTGTAGAAAACATTTCGAAAGTATAATATTAATCTTAGCCAGCATAGACATTCCGAACTATGCCTACTATAGCTACCATCTAAACAGTGGGGCGCCACCATAAGTAAATGGCAGGTTCTACAACTAATACCGTACAAGGTTCGTATTGTTTCTTTGGATTTTCCAATAAATGGTCAGGCTAAGGAACTTCCTTTCCTCCTGCCGAATAGGATCGCCTCTGGCTGGACGTCCCGAGAGACAAACTGCTCTCTGCCAAACAAGGCCGGGTTACCCCTGTAACAGGTAACTCACAAATATGTCATCACCCGGTCCTTTGGGACCTTTATCCGAGCGCTCGGTAACCATCATCACACATAATAAATAAGTGTATCCACATGAGTAAGTATCTGGGCTCCATACCATGATACCACCCCTTTCCAGAAGGAAATGACATACCCTAAAGGGCGCGACCCTCATAACCTTGCCGCAACATTCCTGTTTCGACCATTTCCGGGTTGTTGAGGCCCTGATGAAGTCTCGTCCACAAAGCTACGCTTTTTCAAAAAGCCACGCTTTGGGTCAACAGATGATCAACCTATGATCACAAAGATAAATGATCAAACAAATGATCATATCACAAATGATCAAACACTGATCATCACACAGCAACACTCAGCATGCCACATTACCAAATTGCGAATATATCGCTGATAAATTTCAACTACATAACCTCTGAGCTCGTACGTCTCAGAGAAGGGTGTTAAGCTAAGAGAATAAATTCTCCGCCACCAACAGAAATGTATTTGAAAGAAATCAGCTTTACATCTCAAATTGTAATGTCAGACACGTAACCATACAAGTCTGTTCCGGGTTCGAACAGAACCGAAGGCACTTCCAAAAGAAGTCCTTGCAAATCCGGATATTCACAATCCCGATAAAACTTCCCATCACAAAGGAAATCTCAATACCGTAGCTAACGGTGCAGAGACAATCGATAGGTCATCCTATCGTTTTCACAAATACCCGGTCTTCATCACCGGTCTTCAATACGATCCATATCGTCGTATTATTATTCGGAATGGGTTATCTGACACAAAGGTCCTTTCCCGGCTAAACCGAATAATAAGCGTTTGTTAATAAAAACAAATTAAAATGCCATTTCAAAGGCAATATTGATAGTCGGTGATTTAACTATTAATAATATTCACAACAATCATCAGATTTAAATAATTTTCCCAAATTATTAAATCTCAAATATCTTCCCGATATATGGTTTATATTTCAACCATTTGAAAACAATTTCCAAATCACATTCATTTAAACCACTTAAATAAATCCTTATGGATTTATTTTAAATTTACATCCCAATCAGTAAATTTATTTCCACACTTTATCACTTTGAAAACCAATTTTCAAATCATATTTCACCTTTCAACTTTTTGAAAATAAATTTCAAATCAATTCCCTTACGCGGAATACATTTCCAAATGTATCTTTTAAAAATCCACTTATAACTTTTAATTTATATTTTAAAAGCCAATTTGGAAAATATACTCGGCTTTATAGTGAAAATACACTTTCACTTCAAAACGGTCCATTTAAACCAATTAAATAAATCCTTATCGATTTATTTAAAATTTACGTTCAAAATCCGTAAATTTACTTTCACACTTTAAAATAAATCAACGTTTATTTTTAAAACAAATTTCCCTTTTCTTTATAAATTCTATTCGGAATTTACATTCTCAAATATTCATTTTCAACACCAAATCGACTTTCAAATTGATTTCTCAATTTTATTTCAAACTCCAAATCAAATTCCAAATTGATTTCTAAATTTATTTAAACACTGAATCAAATTTCAAATTGATTCTAGTTTTTATCTCAAATGCCAAATCATTTTACAAATCGATTTCTAAGTTTATTTCGAATTCCCAAATTGATTTTCCAAACATTTATTTCAAACACCAAATCAATGAAAAATGGATTTCCCAGGATTTATTTTAAATACCACATCAATTATCAAATTGATTTCAAACCAATTTATCACCATTTAAAATAAATTCCTTTATTCTCTTCCAAACCATTTAAAATTCCATTTTCAATAAATTTTCCAACTTTCGAAAATTACTATTAAAAATCCATTTATAACAATCTTCCCAAAATTTGAAATAATTCGATAACATTCCAAAAATCAATTTTACATTTTTAAAATTACTTCTTTTAATTTATTCAATTCTTTCAAAAGGAATTTACTTAAAATTTCAGCTTTAATTTCAAAAATCAAATTTCATTTATTTCTGGTATCCAACGATACCAAAAATACATTCGGCTAAATTTAGCCTTCAACAATTCAATCACAGATATAATCATACACAGATTATAAATATTCAATCACACAACATATGAAATCAATTCAAATGTTTTGAGGAATCCTGTTGGATCCCTCCAACCTGTTTCCCTGCATCCACAGATGTTAGCACAATACCAATTCCACTTCGAGGTGGAATATCGCGGTATATAGGATTTTATAAAATATCATCCGCTTACTAACGGCGCAATAGGGTCTCATCCGCTATACAATGCGGGAAATCAATCAATCCAATATATACATATGCCAATATGTATATATCGCTATATATATAGATATATCCTACTATATCTAATAGCACATCCAAACAGCAATCAAATTAATAACTGAAAATTCCACTTTTACATTCGAGTGAGAAGATCTCACCTTTGCTTTTAATTTGCAATCCCATTTTCACTCCAGCTTGTTTCCTTTCAGATTTCGACCTTGAATAACAATTTATACCACTTATTAATGTTTAATCAATTGAAAACCACTTATCGTTGAATAATTTAATCGATTAATGTTTTAAATTTTTAAACAAAAATTTCTTTATTAAATTATTTTTGAGTAACCAAAATAATTAACTAAGTTGATTAAAACAGTTAAATCTCCAAATCCATTATTTAAAATAAACTAGCAATTTAAAATATGTATATTTATTTTATTTTCATTTTTATACTGCATATAAAATAATCTCTACAGGTTTGAACATTTCCAAATTCCTACTCTTCCAAATTTTCTACACGCACATATATATATATATATATATATATATATATATATATATATATTTTCTCTAATTTACAGTTATACCTTTGTTTAAATCTAAAACAAATTATCTTCACCTTACTGTATATGTATATACTATAAATCCATATTAAATTGAAATAGGATGTATACCTTTCTGAACAAAGACGAACCCAGGCTCGAACTTGAGTTCGCCCAATACCACGTCGCTGAGAACCCATCAGCTCGCCTGCTTTTTGCCGCCCCAGACCATCGTTCGTGAATCCAGACTTCGCGAACATCTCGGCATCGTTAGAGAACGCCTCAACTCGAAACCCTAGATGAAGTCGCCGAGGCTACAGCCCCCTGCTTGCGCACAAAACCATCGACGAGTTGCCATTCAGAACATTGCCGCGACCACTGCCTCGCGTGCTCGAGCTCACGTACGCGAGCCACCTCTCGATTTTTGGCCTCGACTTGAAGCTGCTGCCAATTAAAGCCATCGCGACTTGACAGTGCCTCTCGAACAACCCCAAACTCCATCGCCACCTCACGCCTCCGACCACATCATCCAATCGCAGCCGCGAAGATCCACTTCGAAGTCGCGATTGTGGAATAGGTTTCTGAAGCGGGAATTAGATTTATTTTATTTTATTTTATTTAAAGAGGAACGAATTTGTATATACTCGATTTGGGAAAGGAGGGAAAAAGGAACGATAAAGAATTTGCTCGGTTATCTCCAGTTACACGTGTTGGGTTGTTTGTTTTAGAGAGTACGCGTGTAAAATCAGATGGACACGTGCTAAGAATGCCTACACGTGTTTGCTTAAACTTACTGCTATAAAAATATCAATTTATTTTTATTGAACGAGATGTTCTCTTGTATCACATTTACTTATTTTTATTTTTATTTTTCAAATGGAAGATACGAGATGAAAATATCAAAATTAACGAAGACGCGTGTCATTTGAAAGAACACATGCTCGAAACAGCAAGACACGTGTTGCTTGCAGCAGACTTTCCATTAGATTATTTAATTTTAAATTTAAATTCAAATTGTAACGATATCACCACTCAAAATTTAACTTTCAATCGAGGCGTTTATATATCGTATGATCACACAACAACTCCGAATGCTATTGAAATTGAAATCCGATAATAACACAATATTTCGGATCCAATGGAACTGGTTTCGTCGAAATCCGAGACTGTGCCCCGGACCGCTATTTTAAATTCAATTTAAACGATATAAATTCAAAATTGAACAGAACAGTTCCAAATTCAATTATGAAAGTTCCAATACCTTTAGAATTATTAATATAAATTTTCTAAGCCTTCAGATTATTTTTAATCAGCTTAAAACCGAAGATTTAAATTTTTACCCAGATTTAATAATTAAATTCAATAATTCAATCGCCAAATTCATTCTGATTTCTGAATTTCAAATTAAATTATCATTCGAATATTTAAACTCAATTAAATATTCATATTTCAAATATCAAAAATTCAGGGTCGTTACAGATTTATTGATATAAGAATGTTAATCCTGACTCGAGTGTTTTGTGTTTTGCTTTACGCTCGGGTCAGACTGAGTGTACCAGTATTCGAGACTCACCTTTGGAGTTGGAGCTTTGCTTGAAGATCCAGCCATCTATTCTGCTTTCAGTATTCGATGATTCCAGTGATGTATTCTGATTTGTATCTGGTGTATTGTATTACTCTTCCGTTGTATCTGGTTTAACTCTGATGTAACTTATACATTTATATAGTAGCTTCATGAACTACTATCTCTTTTATTTCCGCTGCATTTATTACTCTGTGTCTGTGATCTGTGATTATTTTATTTACTGTATATGTTTGGTTCTGCCGAATTTAAATTAACAACGCGGTATTTTGAATTATTCAAGTCCGACATGTGCGGATGCGAATAGTGCAAAATAGCGGGTCGTTACAGTTGGTATCAGAGCTTTGGTAGCTCTAGGCAAAACTTAACATATAGGGTAAATGTATTTACAGAATCACTCTCATTCGAGTTTCAATCTCTTCCTTTTGACTCGATTCCTTTGAATTTTGGGATGTTCCCTGCGGTTCCAAAAAAAAAATTCATTCGTGTCCCTCACTATTCGTCTTCTTTCAATTCTGGAGCATAACATAACTCCCCTTCGAATGACCCTTATAATGAATCGGCGGTCTCGCCAAACTTCGAATGATTTGTAAAGGGGTGAAACTCCTTTACAATAGGCATTGATTTACCGGAGATTTCTGTATCCTCGGTTTACGATGCTATCTATCTCCTGCTATACCTGAATTCTATTTCTTGAGATCGAATGTCGATTTACCTCTGAATTCCACATCGATCTTATTCTTGAAGTCATGGTCGACCCAGTTATGGTTGCCCGCGATTTATATAAGATTATCTATTTCCCTATTCGGTTAAATAATCATCTTATCTTTCGTTCCAACTTATTCTCAAATCAAAATTTTCTTTGATTGAATTAATCAAATTTGAATCCCTATCCTTGCTTTGAAATCCGTTACTGTATCGTTGAGCGAGGAAGTGTATTTGTAAATTAATATTTTAAAATGTTTTAATATACATTGTGTTGTTTGAGTTGTTGATGTTGATTTGGATTTTCGATCGATTCGTCTGATCAACGCTATCGATAGAATTTCCAAAACACTTGAACAGAGCAAACTGACACAATATTATTTTTAAATTTGATAAATAAAATAAATTTTGAATAATTATATTATATATATAAGTATGATCTTCTGAATTTTGATAGTTAATTGAATTGTTTGTTAATAAATAATATTGGATTTTAAATATGTCACCTAAACCATTGGCTTTTGTCTCATATATAAATAATTGAAATAAAAACATGGTTTATAAGTTATTTGAAAATTGTAATGAATTTAAATCAAGAAACTGAGAATTTAAATTTTTAGTGATTTCAAACTTTGATTTGAAAGTTTTAAAGTTTATAGTACTTAAGATATTTTCAAATAGAAATCATTCCAAAGAAATTTTAGATGTTTAATCAGTACTCTTCTCTTTGTCGCTGGAAAATAATTTCGGTGATGGCAGCGCATCATCGACGTTCATTTTCAAGTTTCGAAGTGGAGAAACCATTCTGTAGCTTTGCTACGGTTTTGTTGGGAAAAATATTTAATTTGAATTTCTTAAGTATGACTTGATTTATATATATATATATATGGGTATATTATTTTAAATTTAATTTGATTTAATATATATAGTATATACATAATTATTCTAAAGGGTTTGGAATTAAACGGAAATTTAATTCTTAAAAATCATGTTAAAAGATGTTTTCAATTATAAATAAAGCTAAATTTTGAATAAGTATTTAAACTTGAGATAATTGAATTTGATAATTTTATTTGTATAGTACTAAATTGCATTTCAATATAACTTACCTAAATTATTCATAAGTTAAAATGTAATTGGATAATATACAATATAAAATAATTTTATAAATAAAATTTGAGTGTTTATAATAAATGTTATACACTAAATTTTGATTATAAAGATGTTAACAGAGTTGGATAGGATAATAAGTAAAACTCAGTTAATAATAAAATAAATTTGTTTTGAGAGAATTAATAAATTTGTTTTGAAAGAATTAATAGATTGAAATTTGATCAACTTATGAAAATACCTTGAATTTAAAAGCGATTAGTAAATATAAATTAATTTAAATCGAAACTTTTATGGTTTAAATTAATTTATATAGGTTAAATATATGTGATTAGATATATTAAGTAGAACAAATTTAACAATAATTTGGAATAAAGAAGAATTTAAATTGCTGAAATAAAATATGATTGTAATAAATGACTATTCAAATTTATGATTTTGAAACTGTTAATTAAAGATGATTGGATAATAAGAAAATCAATGTAGAAATAGTTAAAGCTTGATTTAACTTAAGAAAATCAAATGGATTAAATCAAATTGTTGAATATAAATTAATTTAAAATTTGAAATTATATGGTTTAAATTAATTATTTTATTTGTTTTCCAATCTATTTTCTTTCTGATTGTTTTATTCTCCTACCTCCTTCTTTTTCGGGGACGAAAAGTTTTGAGTGGGGGAGAGTGTAACAACCCGTAAATTTAACCAGTTTTTAATAACGTTATTAGTTGAAATTTTGTGAAACTTTAAACGATAAAATTTTGAAATATAAATTTGATATTTGGAATGCGTCTAGTTAAACATAGCAACTGGTAAATTTTCGTCCGAAAATATGAAAGTTTATTTCGCGCATAAATTTACTTCAATTTAATCAGTTAAAAAGCAATGAAAATAAAATGTTTTCGAAACCTAAATATTTTTACATAGAAAAATTCTAAACCATCTTCTGAGCAAGATGTCAGTTTGTCGTTTTTTCAAATTCGGACATCTTTGGCTCCGTCGATCTTATTTTTCAGCGTTTTTCTTGCATTTTCCGCTATTAGAAAATTCGAATTTTTATAATTAAATCGTACCGCCAATATCCGTATATCATTGTGATCGTCTCGTCGTACTGATCTCTACGTTATATTCAATTGTCAAAATTCGGGGTCTGGTGTGCGTTGCACGTCGCGAAACGAATTCGTATCGGTTCTGCAATTTAACTCTTTTAGCTTCCCACTCTTTTTCCTATTCCACCGTATAATAATAAAAAAAAAATTATCCAAGAATGCAGCTTTTGACCTTTGAAATTTTGACTGTTAATATATTTGGTTTCCCAATGCTAAACTTTTATTTGCTGGCTTCCACTTTTTCTTGAAACTCTACTTTCTCTTGGAAGCAAAAGAATGAAATAAAAATTTGCTGAGCCATTTCTTCTTCCCAGTAGTCTACGCTCTTTCCTTCTTTCTCCTTCCTCACGTCTAAATTTTCCATCACCATCTCCATAATTTCCAGCAACCACCTCCTTCTCCCCTGCGTGCACCAAGCCTCGCCAAGATCTCCGCTCCGCTACCCACTTAGCCTCCGACAACCCGCAACTCCACTTGCACCACTCCTCCGCCATTGCTCAGACCGCGTCCATCATGGCAGCCGCACTCATCACCGTATAAACCCGCCTTCCCTCTCCTTTGCCGTAGCCACTCGCCTCAACACAGCCATCGCCTCACGTGAGTAGCTAGCAGCCCTTCTTACCATTGCAACCTCCTACTTGCTTCTTTAAAAAAAAAGAAAAAAAAACAATGTGTGAATCATGCATATATTTGCTAACCTGCGTGCTATAGGGGAAGAATGGTACCTTTGGACCATGCTTGTGAGAAGATAAGGAGGTACATATCGCATGTATATATACAATATGCGTTTGTAGTATTATAAAATGTGACTTATGGTATATAATATAATGTGTTATTATTTTGCTTATATTGATGTTTTGAGAAAATATATATACGAATATGTCTGTGCAAGTATTTGAACGTATGTAAATAGGTACATTTAGTTGTTACAAGGTATGTGTTGCGTCAGTGTATATATGATCTGTATATATATGTTTATACAAGAATTTCAATCTGTTTGATTTTTTTTATATAAGTTGTCTGTCAATATATATATAAGTTTACGTAATTTATATGTAAGATCTGTTTGGGTTAGAGATATACTATAACCGGGTAAGTTTATATTGATTTTTCTTATAAATAGTTATAAAAAAAAGAAATAAGTATGTAAGTTTATATATATGTTTATATATTAGTCTATATATATAAATAGAGTTGGGTCAGCTTGTATACGTATACAAATTATATTTACAAATATCTTTTTCCAGATTATCACATTGTTCACTATTGTTATATGTATATATAGTGTAAGTTTATATATGTATGGTTATATATACATTAGTTTATATGCAGACAAGTATACATTTGTTTGACTTCCTAATATATGTACATATCTTACGAATATAATATTGTTTTAAGCATGTTGTATTTGCAGCCTTCATGTTTTTATATATGAATCTATATATATGTCTTGTATCGTTTTTGTTTGTTTGTTCAGGTATGGGATTATGTTGGTTGTATATAATATAGTTAGTTACAAAGTTTATATTAGTTTTACATGTTATATTTTTTTAAGCATATTCATATTAGTTATAAAACTTATACATGCTTAGTTACATCAAATTTATAAAAGAATTTATTTTAAATATTACTTTAAAGATATAGCATGTATGTAAGTATTTTGCATTTTTATAAGTATATATATATATATATATGTGTGTGTGTGTGTATTTCTTTCAAATATAGATAATGTAAATATATGTTTGATTTTTTTTACATGTGTGTTTTAATTTAAACCAGCGATTTTTGAAACAGATATATCTATATCTAGTTTAATAATTTAATATGTGTTGGAAAATTTAGAATTTGATTTATATATATAGTTATATATAGTTATATATAAATATATACATGTTCACTTATACCATTACCGTCATCAATCGAGTTCTAATTCGATTTCGTAAATTCTTTGCCATCAGCTTTGATCGTTGAATTCATGCCGATTTGCTTTGCTTGGATTCGTAACTCAATTTCTATGCCCGTATCAGTGTGCGTATCCGTGTCATCTTCTTGTGCATCTCTGGCCTCGGAAGGTGAGCAATCACTCACGATTAATGTTCTTTTATTTATTAAATTTAATTTCAATTGAAACGACAATTGAAATATGCTGCTGTTTGTTAATTACACTGTTATTTATGCTATTACCTGAATCAGTTCACCTGTGACATCTGACACCATTATCTGTTAATTATTTATGCGATGATAATACAGTTTTGGGTGATAATTTATTGATTGTTGATGTTTATATTGGACATTAAATTGTTAATGTTAAACTGATAAATAGTATGCAATTGAATTTGATATAGGATAGTTAAATTTGTATAATATGACCCCTTTAAATGTTTAAATAAATTGACACGTAGAAATAGTGTTAACTACACCTTGAATCATTTAATGTATGTTGTATAAATTGATATAGTATGAAATTGAATAGTGGATATCAAGTGAAAAACCGTATAAATATTTGTGTAATAATCTTTAATCTACATGAAATGATAATGCAGATTCTAGAAATAATTATATTATTTCGCACAAATAACAATGTGAATTAATACGGTTATTTCGGGATTATTTGAATTGATTATTGAATTGTTGTTGATGTTTATTATTTCTTGTTTATTTACTTTGACATCATCCCAGTTATCACACTGCAAGTTCCCTTTGCTATGTTTTGATTTTTGAATTGAATTGGAATCGGGTTGAAATGATAAATACCCAAATTAAACTTTGACCTAGGATAGAGAATTAAATAAAACTCGATTGGTCAATAATTTGATTTAAAATAAAATAAAGTTTTTATTTGAAAGGATAAGAGTTTGAAATGAAGTTGGAATTTGAATTTTTAATGAAAGGAAATGTTAATATTTAAAATCTGAAACAAATATTGACATAGTAGTTGTTGAAAGATCGTTATTTTGAAATAAATTATTTGACAATTAAATTTGGAACTTTTCATTGAATTAAGTTTGAAATGATTTAATAATTAAGTTTGAAATTATAATTAAGTTTGAAATTATTAAGCTTTGAAATTATTTAATAATTAAGTTTTGAAATATTTAATAATTAATAAGATTTGATTATTTGATAATTAAAATAAAATTTGAATTCTTTGATAAGAGATGAACCTTTGAATAAGTGAATTTTATTTCGTAAATAATTGAAATTGAATTTCTTTATTAATTAAGTTTTGGAAAATTATTTAAGTAAATAAATAAATGAAATTGGATTTCTTTAACAAGAGATAAAAATGGGATTTATTGAAAATAATGTAAGACTTGTAATTTAAAGAATTGATCTGACGAATCTAATTTAGTTCAATTTGAAGTTTTGATATAATAAAGTTGAACTTAAGTAATTGATTTAATGAATTGGAAATTTAATATAAATTGTTTGAATGACAAATTTACTTAATGAATATTTAATGAAATCGGTCAATGAATTTAAATTGATTTGAATGTTAAATTAAATTAATTAAAATGATTTCGAAATGAAACTTGTATTCGAACTTGAATCAATATTTGAATTGTTTTAAAAAGAATTGAAATTGAATTATAAGATTTTGAAATGGTAATTTGGATGTTTTGAAATGTAAATTTTGGAAAGTGGTTTAGAAAGACAAATGAAATGTTGGTTTACAAATTCTAATTGAGATTGAAATTGATTTGGTTTTGAAATAAATAAACGACCAATCGGTGTAATAATCACGAAAGTTATTAAAGTGACCGGAATCGGTTAGGGACATACTCACTGTCTAAACCGAAAACCACTTTAATAACTACACGCGGAGTGTGATCCAGAATGAAGTGGTTGGAATGATGTACGTGATGACCGAAGAAAGAGAACGATAATGGATAGCCTTGACACTTGTGTCAAATTGGAAATGACTAAAACAGGAGCCGTGCCGGGCCAAATGGGGGCTAGCTACCTTGAGCGAACACACTTCTTCGAACTACTCATTACTTGTTGTCGATTGGTGCACCCTTGATTTTGGGAGTGTTGTTTCGCGGTGTTGCGGTCGCTGCGGCGATGCGTTCTCACCAGTCCAGATCAGGCAAACGGTAGTTTCACTACCTTGGGTATTGCCTCATGTGCCTTGTCATACTTGGATCCCTATATACGCGACCACTACGAATTTGTTTTGTGTTATACCTATGGAGTACTCCCTGATAGCCCACTAGTTTACGGTGGAGTTTACAGTGCTGTATAGACTATAACGCTTATATAAAATGTGTTAAGGGGAATAATGGTAACGCCTTAACACTATTTTGATATCTTATATTACTGATAGGCATTATCTACTTATCGTACACTACTACATAGTGGATAGTTTAACGGATCCTTAAAGGATGGTTATTCCAAACATCCTTTGAGTTACTTGTATTTCAATTGCTATTTCACTTGAGTTGGATTTATTGATATAAGAATGTTAATCCTGACTCGAGTGTTTTGTGTTTTGCTTTACGCTCGGGTCAGACTGAGTGTACCAGTATTCGAGACTCACCTTTGGAGTTGGAGCTTTGCTTGAAGATCCAGCCATCTATTCTGCTTTCAGTATTCGATGATTCCAGTGATGTATTCTGATTTGTATTTGATGTATCGTATTACTCTTCCGTTGTATCTGGTTTAACTCTGATGTAACTTATACATTTATATAGTAGCTTCATGAACTACTATCTCTTTTATTTCCGCTGCATTTATTACCCTGTGTCTGTGATCTGTGATTATTTTATTTACTGTATATGTTCGGTTCTGCCGAATTTAAATTAACAACGCGGTATTTTGAATTATTCAAGTCCGACATGTGCGGATGCAAATAGTGCAAAATAGCGGGTCGTTACACCTCAAATCCCTAAAATTCCGAATCTAATCCATATACAATCCAATTATTGTATGTTTCGAAAGAAAGAGGCCTGAGAAGAGAATGGAAAAGCAAGTGTGTTCAAATCCAAAGGAGAAAGCTACGAATCATCTATGAGTGGAATTCTTAGTTTTACTTATTCTAGCAATTGTATAGTATAGGTTGGATTTGATATATGCCTTGGGGAATTTTGTTCATGAAAACACCAAACTAAAACCCCCAAAATTTCCCAAAAAGTTAAATGTAAATTCTTATGTTTTAAAATCTTAATTATTCTATATTAGAATAGTAAAATTATGTGGTTATTGCAATTTTAATATTTTACATTCTATTCCACTTCTCACTTTTCTCTTCTGATGTGATTATGGTTTTAAAAAGAAAATAAATTAGGAAATGGTGTGAAAAGTATGGATTCTCCTATTTGTAGTTTGCATTGCCTATTTTCGTAGTTTAAGTATGAATCCTTTTTCATTTTATATGTAGAAGTTGAATAGGGTGTAAAATTTGAATTGTAAATCTATTGATGTTGATTCTATTATTTTAGTATAAAATAATTTTGGTAACTGATTCTATTTTCTTATACAAGTTTATTGTTGGGCTAAGAATATTGCTAATTTGTATGTTATGGTATGGAGTTAGACTTTTATAAATTGGAAGTTTTGACATTTAAATCATTAGCATATGACGCAATCTTCGCACGCTTAGGAATATTTTAATCACATATTCATATATATATAGTAGCGTATAAATAACGTATAATTAATAACGTATTAATTACATTGTAAATCAGTTAGTAATTAACATTAAAACCCCCTTAGGAAAGAAGTTGGGATAATTATGGGAAATATTTAGGATTAAAGGCGGAATAAGGAGATTTCCTTATAAGGCCTTAATGCGGAATATGGTGAGCTATATATGGTAGTATGTTAGGAGAGTGCAAATTATGAGTAAGTTATAAGGATGTGAGGTCAGTCAAAAGAACATAGAAGTCTGTCCAGCTAATCTGACCACTAGCAGTGTGACTTTGGGGCCAATGTGAGACATCTCCTATAATAAGTACCCACTGAGGATATTAGTCCCAAATTCTATAAGGTAAGCTTTCCCAGGTTAATCTGGCTACCAATGCCTACAAATAGTCAGACTAATGTGAGACGTCACAGTTTGGGTTATGGGTCATAATACGAAGGACCTACTTTGAGGATCGGGGGTAGTAAGTGGCCGTTGTAGGGTCCGCCTCCTCCCTAATTAGGAAGTATTAAATGGTCAAGGTTAGCGTTTAGGCACAGTAGTAGGAAATCTCGAGATGTTTCCACTTCGTGTTTAAGGTATTAAGTGGCTATTGTAGGGTCCACCTCTTCCATAAAGAAGTGTTAAGTGGCCCGATGAGATTTCGTGCGCTGTCAGCTAGAGGGTACCGGAGAGGAGTCAACCTTGGGTTAGCTATTAAATGACGGGGATCTACCAAGGATATAGGTATTAATTGGTCAGAGTCTACCTAATTCTCATTAAAAAGATATTAAGTTGCTTGCATACTTTCTCTCACACTGTTAGGACATGATTGATGGTAGATGCATGGGATTGGAAATGGCCTTGGGCCTATAGTTGAAGGTGAGTTATAAAGTTGGGTTAGAAAAGTGTAAGTTATAGGATTGGACTGGGAAAGCCTTCGGGCTTATAGTTGGAGGTATTTATAAGAAATATAGTTAGGATACGTAAGACTTCTTATCTAAATTATAATGCACAAGTACTATCATGGAAAGACTTAAAAAATTTATTCACCATACATTGTTGTTCTAACTCCCTCCTCATTACAATACAGGTTAGGGAGAGCAATGCTGATTCCAAAGATGAAGGCGGAGGTGGAGTCTTGTGGTAGTTATCTATCTACTTATGTTTATATATTTGATGTACCTATTTTAGACATGATGTTATTGTATTTTGAGATATTGTACGACGGATATTGGGATGTTATGTTTTGTTTTAAGATTTGAATTTCTATAAGATGGATACTATTCTGATATTATATTTTATACTTTTCACTGTGTGATTCTAATAACATTAGTAGATAGCTCTGTGTATTGTTCATTGTATGACCTATACCAACCAACAACTAGCTTTGGAATGGATCTAATGTTCGATAAGCCTTTCTAGGTCGAAAATTATGCCCGTTTCAAGGTGGGTTGTTACAGGAGGTGAGACTACGCAGTTTGAAGGTGACACTTCCGAAGAGGGAAAAAATTAGGGTGGTAGAAAGCACAAGAGGCAACCCGGTAGCTCTGGTGGCATGGGCAGAAGAAGAGGGATGAATAAGTAGGGGATTCCCAAAGCTTGTGGGCATGATAACTCTTTTGTTATACTTTTGTCTTTTCGTTTTGTTGCGAACATATCATGCTTGTGTGGGAACAGCCCCCTCGATTCTTGAATATAAAATTTTAAGTAATGAAAGATTACTTTTTATTTTGTAATCTTTCCTCCATTTTAATTTTCCGCACTTTTACATATTGTACCTGGTTATGTATATAATATAACTACTTGTATATATAATATAATTGCTTATACTTCCATTTACGTATATTATATATGTCCGCTTCTGTGCAATACATTTATTTATCACAATTACGTGCATATAAATAAAATTCCTGCATTTTCTTTAGCTATATTCCATTGTTTAGCCCTGTTTATAGTCACCAAAGTGTTTCGTTTAGCGAAATAGAACCATGATTGAACCAACTCTGTGGTTATTCCCGTTCATATTATCGAGCTTCCTTGGACCAATCATTGGCCATAAATAGTTTAAGTTTTGTACCGCTCCTTACTACCGGGGAGCAGTAGTTGGAACATTTACTTCCTTTTTATGTAATTTTACCCATGCACCTAGTCCTGTTTATGGGACTTGCTATTTCGAATGCCAAAACCTGGGCCTAAGTTGGAGAGAAATATTGTGTGGCAAATCATTTAATTGCCTCTAGTCTGATCACACTTTCCCAATCCTAGTCCTAAACTGGAAAATTTCGATAACTCTAGCTTTGGAGTTTCGACGACTATCCCCGCTTATACTTGACCAAGCGAGTTGCGCTAGGCCGCTAGCACGGTTATAGAAATCCTACCGCGCACTAGTTTTTATCGTCAGAAACTAGCGCTTTGATTGTTTGATTCTAAGCATTCCTTCTTACCCCTGCTGAACCTCGGGTAGTAGTTAAATTCCTGAAGGTCGAGGTCAAATTATCCGATCGATCCTTGCAATTCTTCTCCTTGGGCCTGATCCTGGATTGAAAGAATTGGTGCTACTATTCATGCACTTAAATTTTTGGGATTGAATTATCTAATCAAACCTGAAAATTTAGGTCGAATTATCAGTCGACCCCGAACGTTGGGGCCGAATTATCCGATTGGCCTTGAAGAATTGGGTCGAATTGTCCGATCGACCCGGAAAGATGGGATAGAATTATCTGGTCGGCCTGGAAAACTAGATCCACTTATATGATTGATCTTGGAATTATACTCGCCGACTATGATCCTAGGCCAAGGGAGTTTACATTTGAAGGACGAGGTAAAATTATCCGATTGACCCTGAAAGATGGGTCCAAATTATCCGACTGACCTTGAGAAATTGGGTCGAATTATTTGATCAATCCGGAAAGATGGGGATGAATAATCAAGCGGGCTAGAAAATTTGGTCAAATTATCCAATCGACCAAGAAATTATTCTCCCTGGCCATGATCCCAAGCCCGAAGGGTTTGTGTTTAGAGCACAGGGTCGAATTATCTGATTGACCCCTGAGACCATACTCCTCAACCGTTATCCCAGGCTTGAAAAGTATGTTCCCGACCATACTGCTACTCGCATAGTGCGAGAATTTCGCTTACAAGAACACGGTTACATTAATTCAAGAAGCTAACTCATAATTATAAATGAAAAAAAACATGGCAAGTCCTGCCTATTACATTGCCTCAAGAATCCATGGGTGGCTTGTTTGCGAAAATAAACTAAATGAAACTAAGTAAAATAGTGACGTAGTAAGTCGTTGTTCCATGCTCGTTGAACTGGAATTCCATCAACTATGGCTAGCTTGAATGTTCTATCTCCAAGCTTCCGCTCGATATCATAAGAGCCTTCTCAATTCGGACCGAATATGCCCATACCCAGGAGAACTCATTTCAAAATAAGATCCCCAACCCGGAAAGTACGGTTTCAGACTTTGGTGTTGAAGTGTTGTGCTACTTATTTCTGGTGATCAGCTATCCTTAATTCCGCTTCTTTCCATTTGTCCTTAATCAAATCGAGAGATTCAAGCAAGAGTTCCTCATTTACCTTTGGATCGTAAAACCTTTTACGATGAGAAGGGACTTCCATTTCTATCGAGATCATCGCTTCTGATCTGTAAGGCAAAGTGAATAGTGAATGTTTGATTGCTGACTTATGGGTCGTCCTGTAAGTCCACAATGCTAGTGAAAACTCATTGACCTAATTGCCTTTAGCTTTAACCGTTTATTCAATGTGGACTTGATGATTTTATTTACCATCTCTACTTGTTCGTTCTCCTATGGATGTGCTACCATTAAGAAACTCTTCTTGATTCTATACCAATTGTAGGAATCCTTGAACTCGGTACTCTCGAACTGAGTTCTAATATCGATGATGAAATTTGAGGGTACTCCAAACCTATAAATGATGTTCTTTGTTACGAAGTAGATCACCTTTTTGCTGTAATCGCGGCAAGCGGTTCTGCTTCAGCCCACTTTGTGAAATAATCCACTGCAATTATTGCATATTTAACTCCCTCTTTTGTCATCGATAGCACACCAATAATGTCAATTTTCCCAAACCACAAATGGCCATGTGCTAACCATTTGTGTAAGCTTGGTTGTTGGGGCTCTAGAAATTTTTACAAATCTCTGGCAAAGGTCACATCATTTGGTGTAATCGACTATATCTTGATTAATTGTTGACCAGAAATATCCATAGCAAAGTATCTTCTTTGCTAAAGTCGGCCTCCTGGTGTGTCACCACAGTGCCCTTATGGATTTCTATGAGGATCTTCCTAGCTTCGTCCTTGGTTACACACCGAAGGAGGGTAGAGAATCCACTTTTGTACAACACTCCATGCATTATAAACCATGGTGCACGTCGAAGGAGTTTCTTCCTTTCGTTCCTATCTCTCGAGAGAATTCCCTTGAGCAAATATTCCTTGATCGGAGTCATCCACACTCGTCTTCCTTCACGGTTTCTAGAATCCAGTCGATATCCACTTGATCGATACTCGGAGCCGTTAAAACTCCACTGAAACCAAACCCATCAGTTGTGCTCCCTAGAACTTTCTAATTTAGCCAACGAATCAACCTTTGCAGTTTACTCCCTAGGGATATTGTTAGAACATATATTGTTGGATTTTAATGACAACAGCTATACAATTATGCCAAAGAATCTCTAAGCTAATTTGCAGGTACATGAGCATCAAAAAGAGACAAACAAATACATTCAAAATGAAGATACACAGTACAAAAAAGGATGAAAGTATGTATATGGATATACAAGAAGAGATATACACGATAGAGACAAGACAAAGGTGACAAACAAAGTATTATTAATCATAAAGTGTCGTGTCTAGAGTTTACAAATGTTAAAATCTTCTCAAAATGGTATACACACATATACATTCATATTTTAAATGAAAAATCAAGTTTTCAAAAATTGCATGGAGCAGGGATCGAACCCGGGTCATTAGTTTAGAAGGCAAGTGCTCTAACCAAATGAGCTATGGGAACTTTTGTTTATCTACATAATTCAGTCAGCTGAATAATACCATTCAAATGGCTGAATGCTGAAACATTTCATAAATTGATATGAAGTTTCAACTGGCTAAATGGTTTCATTCAGCCGACCGAATTAGGCCTGAAAATGCCTATTCCTTTGCTGTTTTCGATTTTAACAAATTCAGAAGGCTGAATTATTATTTCCACCGGATGAATATTTATAACAATTATTTTTTTATGAAAAGACACTTCTCTTCATCGAAGAGAAACTTCTTCAAATCAACAGTTGCACCTATATCTTTTCAATGTTATCTTTCATGAATGATTGCAACCATTAAATCTCTATAAATAGATTTCAGAATTCAACAAACAAATAACCTAACTGATTTTAGTATTCTTGAATTCTTATCTCTTATTCTCTATTTTCAATATGCACTCAAACTGCATATAGTCTCTGATCGTTGATCACTCTATCTTCCACATTTCTCAAGCACATTACACTACATATCATAAAGGAGAATATTATAGGAAGATTGTACTTAATTGACTTATCAGTGCTATTTAAAGAGCATACTACAATCAGATACTTTTTTTCATTTGTAAAGAAGTCCTATTCGGTTGCTTAGGCGGTAGAAGTCCTGTTCAGTTGCTCAGGCGGTGTAAACTTATTCCTCCGAGTTAAGTGAGGGTTGCTAGTTTAATTCCAGAAGGAGTCTGGGACTAGACGTAGAATGGGAGTTCGAACCAGTATAAAAATTTCCGGTGTCATTTTATTTTACTGCAATTTTTATTTTACAGTTACTTTCCGCACTAGTTATCTATTATATATATTCCATATTACACGATCTTACAGCACATTCACTTTCAGATATGCATTATCATATAGTGCTTAATATCAAGTAATAGCTCTTGTGCTTTCATCAGGTAAGCAGCGAGTCTTGCGTCCTTAGCTAGATATGCCTTCCTTACTTAGCAAGCCAGTAGCTGGAAATCACCGAATATATACATCGTCCTTAATCTCAAATCCTTTGCTATCCTTAGTCTTGCTATCAACGCCTGATACTCGACCTCGTTGTTAGTCATGGGAAATTCCAATTTTAGTGCATAACAGATTGACCATCCTTACGGAGTTTTAAGCACTACGCCTGCACCTGAAGTATGTATATTCGAAGCTCCATCCACAAAACAGTTCCAAATGAAATCTACCAATGTTTGGCTGTCGCTCTCCTCGGATGGTAAGTGATGTTGTACTGGCTTAATTCTATGTTCCACTTTAGCAGCATTCCCAAAGTCTTAAGTTGCTATAACACCTGCTTCAAGGGCTGATCCATCAGCACTTTGATCCGATGAGCCTAGAAATATGGTTGCAACTTCCTCGATGCATTTAGCAAGCTATATGCAAGTTTTTCCAACTTCGGGTAGTTCTTCTCAGCTCCCATAAACAGTTTGCTGATATAGCATACCAACCTTTGAATCCTCGCCTCCTTATGCACTAGTGCTACTTATAATGTGACAGCAGACACAGCCAAATAAATGAATAAATCCTCCCCGTTCAACAGTTTGGATAAGACCGGTGGTGTCTCCATGTGCCTCAATAAATCCTTGAAGGGGTTCTAACATACCTGATTCCACTCAAAGTTCTTCTTGCCCTTTTTAAGGGTGTCGAAGAAGGGTATGCATTTATCCGTTGCTTTCAAGATGAACCGACTCAAAGGAGCAATCTTCTCATTCAACCTCTGTAACTCCTTCTTTGTAGTCGGGGATCTTACATCCATAAGGCATCAATCTGCTTTGAATTGGCCTCAATTCCCTTTCGTTTATAATAAACCCCAGAAATTTTCCCGATGCTGCTCCAAAAGAACACTTCAACGGATTTAGTTTTATTCCATACTTTCATAAAATTTGAACATCTTCAAAAGGTCATCCAAATGGTTCCGCGATACTCTTGAATTTATAAGAATGTCGTCCACCTATACTTCCATTATCTATCTGATTTGATTCTTGAACATAGAATTTACCAATCTCTGGTACGTGGCTCCAACGTTCTTCAAAGTTCAAACCACATGACGTTACTCGATAGCAGTATAACCGCAAATCCATTATAAAGCTAGTATTCTCCTAATCGATATATGCATTTGGTATTTAGTTATAACCTGAATAAATGTCCATGAATGAGAGTAACTCATGCCATGCAATCCCATCTACCAGTTGGTCAATCCTGGGCAGAGGAAACCTGTACTTTGGACATGCCTTATTCCACATTCTTGCCTTTTCCCACCACTTTTTCCTTTAGCTCTGCGACATAACTTTCCCTTTCTGCTCTTTGGTCTCCTCTTACCGATCCGACCCCATTTCCATGGGTAACTTCATCATTAGACACCAAGGAACCAATGCTACTCTAAAATCAGCAAGGGCCTATCAGTCCAAAAAGGCATTGTATACCGAATATTTATCCACAATAACAACTTTATGAGTCTAGACTATCCTACAATCTCCTTCACCCAACTCCACAGGCAGATCGATTGTCCCGATTGGTTGTTTCGCTTCACCTGTAAACCCTTGGATCTTGATTTTGCAAGTCATAACCTCTTTCACGTTAATCTTCATTTGACCGAACGTTCTTCTAAATAGTATGTTCAAAGAACTTCCAGTATCCACCAAGAACCCGATGCACTGTTGCCAATCCAATACTTGTCGTTATCACCATAGGATCAAAAGTTGGCGCTTCAACTCCATCAACATCTTTATTTCTGAACATGATATCATCTATTATCATCCTTTTCTGCTTAGCTGGAGCTTCATCTTCAATGAGAAAGCAATCTTCCTCCAGTACGTGCTTTCGTGAGCTCGCATACCATTCCATTTCCATCCAGTTTTTATTCATCGGATGAGGCCCTCCAGTTATGGTATTGATTATCAATTTTCCATCATTTTTCCTGGGCCTCTCTCCATAAGGTCTATGCTGATTCCATTGGGCAGACGACCCTTAAGGTCTTACAGCTTGGCTACCATCCTACAATTCTCTCACATATTACGGAAGCTTTTTCTTCCTTATTAATTCCTTGATGACATCCCTTAAATGTTGGCACTCGTTCATGTTGTGTCCATGGGTTTCACGGAAACGACAGTACCTTCCTAAGCGCTTTTCCTCTTCAGTAGCCTTCTTCCTAGGAGGCCTTTTATACTGCTCCATTCCCTACGTGGCAAGGTATATATACTCTCCAATGTATCATTCAAAGGTGTATATTCGTCAAGTCTCATATTCCTTAGGCGCTTTTGTTTTCATTCTGGCTACCACCATAGCTCTGATTCCTTTTCTTTCGATTATTAAAATTTCCAATACTAACTGCTTCATTACAAGAGCTCTCTCATGTCTGCTTAATTTTCAATTGCTTTGTATTACTTCCTTCGACTGCCCACCATTAGTTTGCCCAACTGCCTGACTTGCTTCCTCCAAACGCAAGAATTGATTAGCCTTCCAATGGAGTTCCTCCATAGTCATTGGTTGTTTCATCTTCAACCATTTTCCAAAAACCATGTCTGGATGTATGCCTCGGACCAAAGCCAAAAAAACCAGATCTTCCTTTGGGTTACTCACCTCCATAATAGCAATGTTAAACCGATTCAAGAACCCCTTGAAAGACTCCTTCTATCCTTGAGAAAGGCTCTACAAGGACACCACATCCTTAGGCCGAGCAACACAGAGTCGAAGCTGCTCCAAGAATTTTCTAGCCAACTCATCGAAAGTCGATATGGATCTTGGCATGAGCCTAGTGAACCACATCAATGCAACACCTTCCAAGAAAATAGGAAAACATCTACACCAAACTACATCCATCGCCATGGCACCATCCATATGCCATTCATACTTGAGTAATTGTTGTCTGGGATCAATATTCCCATTATACGGTGATATTGTCAGCATCGTAAACTTCCAGGGATACTCTTTCCTTGGAATGTTTTTCGTGAACCGGGTTCTGCTTGGTGCGGAACCCCAATCCTCATTCTTTCCCCCTTTATTTTTCTCGACTAACAGTTTAACCATATTTGCTATATATTCCTCACTCACACGGTATTCTAAAGGTCGACTATCAGGGGCAGCATATAGGGTTTGGCTCTACAGCATTCTCACTTTGCCCCATAACATCTAGGCTCTCCGGTCTTTGGAAGAGCTACTCCTCCAGTTATCTGTTGATGCTCGGTTGGTTCTGTTGTAGTTGTTTGAATTCCAGCATCGTTAACTCCAACATCCAGCTCATAACCGTTACATCTAGATTATCCTCTGAGTTAGATAAGTCCACATCCTCAACTCTCTGTCCATCTAGTCCTTCAAAATTCCTCTTAGTGCATGCCTAATTCTAGTCGATACCAAGTTGTTTCTTTCTAGGGAGAGCGCTCCGGCTTTCTCCCGCAACTCCTCCTACTTGCCCAGCAATCCTTCCTTGCTTACCATTTCACCTATTCTGACCAGAAACAAAAGTGTTCATTTCCTCAGATCCGCCAGTTGAAAATTCCCTCAGCTTTTCCTTGGCCTCTATAGCTGCTGGGTCAGCAGTGCTATGCTAGCATCCATCTTTTCCATTAAAGCTTTCTGACTATCAACCAACTTCTGATTTAGCTCCTACATCATCTTATCCAACTCAACCCTAGTAACCATTTCTTATTGAGCAGATGATCCTAGTGCTGCCTGCTGGTAACTGACTTCCATTTGATGAGCCTTTCCTTCATCACCACTAGCTACCACTCCTTATGATCTTCCTGATCTTCTAGGTGCCACTGATCAACAAGTTTCCAAACTTCTTAAAGCAAATCTTCTAGATTTAACCACTGGATCTCTCCAAATCCAAAATAGCAAGCTAGATCTAGTCCGTGAGTATCAAAGTACTTAGTGAAAGCACTACAATATTAATACAAAAAATGGATCAACACCCAAAGACCTATAGAAATATTGAGATCTAGCAAAAACTATATGAAAAGTAAAGAGAACACTGGAGTTTTATAGTGGTTCGGCAATCTTTGGTCTACGTCCATTGTAGATTTTATTGATGTTATGATTGATAGTCTCTAGCACAAGAGTTTTACTGATCTAAAGCCTATAATAAAAATAGTAGCTTCCTTGGTGACTTTAATGGAGGAGAGGTAGGAGATGAAGAAGATGAAGTGCCCAAAAGTCCCTCTCCATTTTCTATAGAGTATATATTTATAGGGAAATCGTCCAGCAGAACCAGTGGTCCATGAAATATCAAGTTTAGATCCAAGCCCAAGTATGCAGAAGCAAGTGTCCAGGATCAAACACCAATAAAAAGCACTTGGTACCAAGTAGTTCCACTTGGTACGGAATACCTTTTGTGAGAAAAAAAATCTTCCCTTCTCCTTCTGTTCTGCCTTCTATCTCCAATTCATTATGTTCCAAACACTTTTCTTTTGAGGTTGAGTCATTTTCGATAGGTTCTTATTCATGTACGCTTTCTTTCTTCTTGAAAATCCTTAGATTTGTTCATCTTTTCCTCAAGAAATGTACTTTATAATGATCACTCATGCCAAAGACCCACGTATAAGAATTTTGGTGGTCCCATGTGCAATATAAAGCACTTGAAACCGAGTGGAAGGACTCGGTGCTGAGTGGTCCCTTTTGCTCCAAATCTTATGGAGCTTCTTGAGTGTGTTCCTATTGCCCTTCTAAGCATGTTCCTATGTCCGTGAATCATTTTGTCTTTATATTGATGTTCTAATTCTAGTGAGAGTCTGCCTGGTCAAAAAGCCATATAACACTATTACTACTAGTAATAATTTGATTTTCAAACTAGGCTTGTTAGGTTAATGCATTTTGAAACATTTTTGTGCAAGTAATATTAATATTAAATTGAACTTATCTAAAAAATAATTTTGAATCATTTTTCCATAAAATATAGGGTATAGGTTATGAAGTGACTACAAAACATCTACCTCTACACACAACCACCTTAATATTGGTTATTAAATTAGGCTATTTAATTACGTAAACTAGTGGACTAATTTAATATAGGTATATAATGTTCTCTTCATCCATCATTATTGTTCACTTTTACATCACCTTTTATTTGTTAGAGACTAAAAATATTAGGATTACGATCTTTCAAGCTAGTAGCATATGCAGAATGGACAACAATTACTTACTAAACGGATACGGTTCTCATTTCAGATGAGAGGAGACAACATAAAATAAGTAGAAGAAGTATACTATGTTTATGCACACTCGTTTTGTGATACACATGAGTTGAATGTAAGTAGAAACATGATGTTAAACAAACAGCGACAGAATAAAGTGTTGACCGGGTTTTTAACCAAGCATATTTTCAACAAAAGTTAGAATGTCAAAACGAAGACAAAACGACTCGGAAACTTGGAAACATGACCAAGAAAGTAGAAAAGAAAACGGAAGAAGTTCCACCGGAAGATAAGATGAATAAAGCTCTCGGCACTGAGAGGTCATTTCTCTAAGTTTGGCCTCTTAAACTCCATACACTTCATATTCTCCTTCAACCAGTCGTCATCAAATGCTTTTCTCAGAGAATGGATGAGCAATTCTAAGGATAGATGAGAAGAAAGTAGGATAATATGAGTGTTATCAAAGGAATCATTAGAATTGACTCAAACTCTATGGAAAAGAGGTTGGAATACATCGAATCGAAGATAAGAGATTAAAGTAAATAAGAAGGGAAAGAATTCACAAATACAAACCTCTCGACACTGATAGTTACCTCTCGGTATGGAGAGGGGTCTCTCGGTACCGAGAGGTCCATATCGATTATTAAGCGGCGTGCACTCATGTGTCCTAGGCTATCATTTGGATCTTGTTCAACTTGATCCTATAGATCTACAGAGCTATTTCCCTATAAATACAAGCCCTATAGCAATCCAAAAAGGATCTTGGAATCTGCTCCTTCTTCATCTCCTATCTCTCCCCCACAATAGTCACTAGGAAGATACATTCTCTCTTAAATTCATAATCAATAAAACTATAAAGTGGACTAGGCTGGAGATTGCCGAACCACTATAAAAATCTTGTGTCTCTCTACTTTTCTACGTTTTTTGCACTTTCTACTGTTTCTACTAGATCTAATCCTACAATAGGTTATACTTGGGAGTTGTGCCACTTTTGGCATCGATATTTTGGTGCTTTCACTAAGCGGATCCAACTCAGGTTTAGATCTGGCTTTCTATTTTGTATTTGAAGAGGTCCAATGGTTAGATCTAGAAGTTTTGCTTAAATAATTTGGAAGTCTACTATTTGGACTTAATGTCACCTAGAAGATCTGGTAGATCCACAGGAGCAATAGCTGGTGTTGATGAAGAGAATTCTTAACAAATTGAAGTTAGTAACCAACAGGCGGCACGAGAATCATCTGCTCAACAGGAAGTGGTTACTAGAGGAGAGCTTTATAAGATGCTGTTGGAATTGAATAGGAAGATGGTGGACAATCAGAAAGCTTTGATGGACAAGATGGATGCTTTTGTAGCATTGCAACCACAGAGAATCAGGAGAGCTAGAAGGGAAACATCACATGGGTTAGAATAAGAAAACTCCTATGTTTCTAGCCAAAATAGAAGGGATGAAAAACAAAACAGAAGAAAGGGGTTGTATTTGTCGTTGAAGGATTTGTAGGATAAGACAAAAGTGCTCCTCCCATGAGTAGACCACTCGATACTGAGAGGAATGTGATAGAGAATAGGGGACAAGAGGCTAATGAAGTGGAAGTTTTTGATGAGGAGGAAGTTGCAGCTTGACGATGATGATTTTAAGTTGGATGTTGGCGCTAACGCAGATGGAGTTCAAAACAGCAGCAGCTAAACCAACCACTTGTCAACAGAATACCATAGGAGTAGTTCTCATGAAGACTATAGAATCTAGACATTAGCAGGAAAACTATGATCATTTGCGGAGTCAAACACTCGGCTTAGCCCTTGATAGTCAACCTTCGGATTACTATGCCAATGAGGAATATATAGCTGACATGGTTAAGCAGTTGGTTGAAGAAAGTAAAGGCATAAAGAATGAGGATTGGGGTTCTGCTCCAAGAACTCTGTTCATAGAGAATATTCTGAGAGAAGAATATCATAAGAAGTTTAAAATGCCAACTAGGTCATCGTAGTATGGGACTAGCGATCCTCGACAACATTTACTCAAGTATGAATGGCACATTGACGGTGCTAGGGCAATGGATGTTGTTCAATGTAGATGCTTTCCCATTTTCTTGGAGGGAGTCGCGTCGATGTGGTTCACTAGGCTCGCTTCGAGATCCATATCGACTCCCAATAAGTTGGCTAGGAAATATCTAGAGTAGTTCCAACTGCATGCTACACGATCCAAGGACGTGATATCCTTGTCGAGCTTATATGAGTCACTAAATAGGTTCTTTAATTGGTTTAATGTTGTTGTTGCTGAAATAAGTAATCCAAAGGAAGATCTTGTATTCTTGGCCTTGGTCTGGGGTATCCACCCGACATGGATTTTGGAAGATAGCTGAAGATGAAACAACCTACAACTATGGAAGAGTTCCATTGGAAGGCTAATCTGTTTCTGTGCTTGGAGAAAGCAAGTTTAGCTTTAGGGAATACCAATAATGGACAATCAAAGGAGGTTATCCAAAGTAACGTAGTAGTAAAGAAATTTGGAGATAGCAACAATAATGTGATAGCTAATGCTGGAAACTCTAGTAACTAAAAGAAACAAAATCAAAGCCCCATCAGTAGGCGTAACAACAACAAGAAACGTCCGAGGAATATGAGACCGAAAGATTACACTCCTCTGAATGATATGTTGGAGACCATATACCTAGCCACTCAAGGAACGGAACGGTATAAGAAATTGCCAAGGAGGGAGGCAATTGAGCAAGAGAGGCGCTTTGGAAAGTTTCATCATTTCCATAAGACCCATGGACATAACACAAATGAGTGTCGGCATCTGAAGAACCTTATTAAAGAACTAATAAGGAAGAATAGGCTCTGGCAGTATGTCAAAGAACCATAGGGTGGCAGTCAAGATTTAAGACCTCAAGGGCCACCAGCTCAAGGGAATCTGCCTGGACCGATCAGAAAAGAGCCCAGGTGAAAAGGTGGAATGTTGATTCTCAATACCATAACCGGAGGACCCCATCCGGTAGAGAAAATTTGGAGGGAAATGGAACGGTATGCGAGCTCGCTGAAGCACATACCGTAGGAAGGCTGCTTCGCTATAAATGACGGAGCTCCGGCCAAGCAGCAA
The DNA here is from genome assembly GCA_030737815.1 of Allium fistulosum. Lineage (NCBI taxonomy): Eukaryota > Viridiplantae > Streptophyta > Magnoliopsida > Asparagales > Amaryllidaceae > Allium > Allium fistulosum. The sequence goes on from CM060907.1 coordinate 781,515,105, forward strand.
AGGATGATAACAGTTGATATCATATTCATAAATAGGGATGTCGACGGAGTCAAAGCGCCAACTTTCGACCCCATGGTAGTAATAGTCGGAATTGGATTGGCAACTGTACGGTGAATCTTGATAAACATTGAGATTTCGATGAATATACTCTTCAGGAGGACACTCGATCAGATAAAGATCAATATGAAGGATGTGATGGCTTGCAAAACCAAGATTGAAGGGTTTATTGGCAAAGAAAAATAGTTAATTGGAACAATCGATTTGCCTGTGGAACTAGGCGAGGGAGATAGTAGGATAGTATAGATTCAAAAATTTGTTACTGTGGATGATTTTTTGACATACAATGCCATCTGGGCCTACCGGCTTTGGCTGATTTCAGGATCACACTTGTGCCTTAGTGTTCAGTGATGAAGTTCCCTATGAAAAATGGGGTCAGAGTGGTAAAAGGAGGCCAAAGCGCTGAAATAGAATGTTACGTCGCAGAACTCAGAGAAGCAAAGCGGCGTGAGAAAGGAAAGAATGCAGAGATAACTCTCCGCATTCCGGACACACAAGCATAGCAACTAAAGCCTAGACCCTTAGCTCAGGAACCATAGCTATTTTCATAAGGCTATGGATCTCATGAACCAGTCAGGGGAAGGGCGATCGACACCAGCCGAGCTGACGGTGAATGTTCCAGTCGACATGGATGATCCTACTCGAGTCCTGAAGATTGGATCTCAGGTCAACGCTAAATTAAGAAAGGAATAGTTGAATTTCCTTCGAGGAAACTTGGATGTATTCGCCTGGATGCATTCAGGTATATGCGGTATATCACCGGGATAGCATGTCACGCACTAAATATTAACTTGAAATTTAGACCAATAAAACAGAAAAGGCGCAGTCTAGGTCCGGAGTAATCTTCTACGTTGAAGGAAGAAGTGGATAAGTTATTGGCGAACATCTTTATCCATGAAGCTTTTTACCCCGATTGGGTATCCAATCCCATGTTGGTTAAGAAGTCAAATGGGAAATGAGAATGTGCATCGACTACTCGAATTTGAATAAGGCATGTCGAAGTGACAGTTTTCCTTTACCCAGGATTAACCAACTGGTAGATGGGACTGTAGAACATGAGTTACATTCATTTATGGATGCTTATTTGGGTTATAACCAGATCCCGATGCACATACCAGATCAAGAGAATAAGGAATATTCTATTATCTAGTTATGCTATTCGGTTTGAAGAATGCCCGAGACACACCAGAGATTAGTAAATTCTATGTCAAAAAACCAAATTGGGCATGTAACGACCACGACTTTCTCTCCATAGAAAGTCGCATCGTTATGAAGAAAGAAAGGGGTAGAAAATAGAAAAGAAGAGAAGAAAGAAAGAAACAACAACAACGATCTCACAGCGGAACGAATAAATTATATTAATAACATAAACTATTACATAGTATACAACAATTTACAGAGTTACACAGCATATACATCACTTACTAGACAGTTATAAACATCTGTCTAGACATTACAATTCAAATACAAGACAAGACACTATCACAGATATCAACACAGCGGAATACTATATCTACGAACGCCGAAGCCTCCTGCTCCATTGCTCCTCCAGAATATTCGTCAAAGCTAAACCTGAATCCCTTGGCTACTCGTAAAAATTTGAGTACCCAAGAGTTTATAAAACAGAAATAAACACTTGGGTCAGACATGGGTCTGGTGTGAGTAACAGGTTAAACTTGCTTAACTTCAAAACCATTTGAAAAGAAAAGGTATCACGTAAGACTCCCCACAAATAAACATGGGTAAGTTTTTACCTTACGCTAACCAAAACATTTGATAGGAAATCTGATTTTATTATAATAGGGTCTAGGGTTTTCAAGTAAAATATAGAAATAGCTGAAATGCTTACATCTCACATTCCAACATAGTTGGGCACAACTAATACGTACGGCACTTATTGGAGTTTGGATTCCATACAATGGCAGGGCTACTAGGGTACCGCCCGTCACAGTACGTGGCCTAGATCACCGTACCGAGGAGTACGCCCGCTCCCCTGCAACACAAAGCCGGAACCATCCCTTACTGGATAATTCCGAACAAGATAATCCCGTAGTTGGCGCGACCAACCACACACTAAGCCGAATAAAAGAAAAGGGACCTCTAGACAGGGATCTATCTTGCTCTCAGTGGGTGCTACCCACGAAGCCTTGCTGCACCTCCCCTGTTTTAGCCATTCCCGGTTGATGAGGCTTGAGGTTACGATTACCTTTAATCAGAACATATCACTTAGAATGCTCATCGTCCGCCTGACGATGTGCTGAAAGCATTCAATCCATACAAGTTCGTTCCGGGTTCGAACGAAACCGAAGGCATTATCTCGTTACACTCGTTTTGGAATCACCCTCAGAGTTAACGACAATAACCCTTGCACTCTGAATCTTCATCTTCACTTGAGATTCACGACCTATCGTAAATTTAGATCGATGTGGTATTCGGGTCTCCAGACCTGGAAATCCGGTATACGGAAACCCGATCCCGGTCTCATCGAAATCCAAAACGTATCTTTTAAGGCCAAGTTGTTTTAAAGTTAAAACAATTCAATTCTACTATCTATTTACACACAGATAGATAATTCACAGATTCACAATAGATAATCAACATTATCATTATAAGCAGATAATCCATATCATCATCACTATGCAACCAAAGCATCCAAATCATACAGTATCAATTATCTCATATCTGAGATTTCAAACCATTCAAGGTACACAATATCATCCATTCATAAGCAATGATTTATTTATCACCATCTACAATTAATTTAAAATGAATTAAATTAATTATTTCATCTTTAATTAATTTAAAGTAAATTAAATTAATTACTACATCTATAAATCCTGCTTAAATCATTATTAATTAATTATCAATCAATTAATCAATCATCATCCAATTATTCAATTTAATTAATCATCCTTGATTAATTATTTAATTACATTCAAGTAATTAGTATTAAATTAATTATACAAATTAATTATTCTTAACCACTTATAGTAATTAACCTTTAATTACTTCATTTATTAATTAACTATAAGTAATTACATTACTCCTTAATTAATTACATTAATTAATCACTTCATTTATAATTATTACTTAATTAATCAATTCTTAATTACATCATTAATTATATAAATTAATGATCCTTAATTACATTTTATCATTAATTACTTTATTTAAATTAATTACATTGAGTAATTAATCTTTAATTAAACCATAATTATTAATCACTATTGATTAATCACATTCAGTAATTAACTACCCTTAATTACTTCTTTAAAATAAATTAATTATTCCTTAATTAATTATCTTTTAATTAATCCCTTGATTAATTCCATTAAGTAATTAACTACCCTTAATTACTCCATTAATTACATAAGTAATTATCTATTAATTACTTTCCTAAGTAATTAATCTTCATTAAATTACATTAAGTATTTTATACTTCACAAATTAATAAGTGATTATCTTAAATTAATTAAACTTAATTAATTAACTTAACTAATACAATTAATTACAATGAGTAATTAGTTTCTTAATTACTTTCCATTAAGTAATTAAACAATTTCCACAAATGATTATCTTAATTAATTAATCCAATTAATTATCTTAATTAATTACATAAATTGATTAATTAATAAATCCAAGTTAATGATCTACATTAACTATTCTTTAATTATTTTTTTTAAATAATTAAACATTAATTAACCATTATTAATTTACAACTTAATTAATTCTAATTATCAATAAATTAATCTCTAATTACTTAATTAATTAAGTACTTAACAATAACTTAATTAAACCTTAATTACTTGATTAATTTTATTCCTAACCATTAATTTATAATCTTAACTTATAAAATTAATGATCCTTAATTCAAATTAATTAACCTTTAAATTAATTTAATTAATCCTTCATTAATCAATTTTAAACCCTTAATTACTATTTTATTAACCCAAATCATAAATTAATTAAATTGATTAATTAACTTTTAATTACCTTAATAATTTATTTTATCCTAAATTATTAAATCTTAATTATCTTTAAGATAACACTCTATTCTTATTAATGATTAAAATATCATTAATAAAGTATTTAAACCAATTTACCTTTAAATTTAATTTAAATTTTCATTTTAAATTTGAGATTTAAAATGAAGACAACTTTAACTTAACAAAGTTTTAAAACTATTTAAATCCTTTTAAATCACATGTTAAAGAAATATTTACTTAATTAAAGAAATTTTAAACCAAATTCATTTTAAATTCAAATCAATTTAAAATACACTTTAACATTCAAATTGTTTAAAACATTTTAAATTTAAAAACTTCTTTTTATTTGAAACTGAGATTTAAACTTAACTCCAGATTTAAAACTAGATTTAAAACTTATTTAGACTTTGCTTTCCATTTAAACTCAGCTTTTAAATTTATTTTAAAATTTAAAAACAGAATAACAGGTTTCTGTTAAAACCTGTCACACATAATTTACCCGAGACACATCCAAAATGCTTCGAGTCAAAACTTAAAAGCTTCGAGTCAACAACCTAATTTACCCGAGGAAACTCGAGACTACAACTCTACCTAAACCCAGACTGACACAACATACCCCGTACACGTGCACAGCCAAACGCGGTGACTCCGACCATCAACGTTTATCCTCACAAGTCGGCGATCACGTCCTCTGACGAACTAAACCTAAACTTCATCGATTGTTACTCGAAATCGAATTCGAGCATTCACCCACCCTGGAACAAGAGTCTCGAACCACCACGAAGTCTGGAAACCCCTTCGTACTCCTACCTCCGATCATCGGAGTTGTTGAAACTCCGGCTACAACTTCGATAACACTCCAACATCTCATCTCCAAAGCCCTGTTTAACTCGATCATCTGGAGAGGTCGTATCGATCAAAACTTTGACATGGACAAAAACTAGGTTTACAGACTAACCCGATCACTCACCTCGACTACAACAATTTATACACTTATCTGACATTTTTCTCTAAGTCTCCGACCATTCTTCTACCTTCAGTGATGACCCCATCCTCTCCGATCATGGAGATCACCAGATACTACCCTATTTCCAATTTCTGTTCAACTCAGAAATGAATACCCAAAACTAGTTTAAAAATTATATTTTCTTTCCCAAAAATCATGGTTTTCGATTAAGTTTTAGATCCTATGCCTGAAACAAGGAAATAGAATGTTTGGGGTTTTTTTTTACTCTTCTTGAGCTTGAACTGTTGTTTTGAATTCCAGAGCACATTTAAATTTTAATTTATTTAAATAAAATTTTAAACTTTACTTCTTGATCAAACAAACAAATTTTATATAAATCTTAAGTCCTAACAACAATTGGTTCAGGTGAATATGAATTTTGATCACAAAACTTGAACATAAAACCGTAAACAGAGATACATAATTATAACAGCCATGCATTCATAAATATATCCAGATAATTCACTTATAAAATCACACAAACATATTTGGCTTCAGATATTTATCATGCAACCTTATTTCCATATACTTAAAATTTTAAAAATGATTGTTACTCACCTTTATAAAGATGACAGAGCCTATTTTTGAAAACTTGAGACTGGTTTGAACTTTAAACTGGAATGCCCCTTTTTGATTTGAGAAGTTGAGTTGTTGAAGCTTAAATTGTTTTAATCTACATGCATGCTTGTTTCCATGTTGAAGAATGAATGCAGACAGTTTGAACTGATTCCAGATTGAAAAAATGAAGGCAGACAGGTTGCTTTGAATTGATTCCAGAGATGAAAGAAAGTGTTGCAGACAGAAGACTTGATTTTGATTTAGAAACTTGGTTACAGATCTTATGTTTGAGGAATTTCCAGATTTGCCTTTGAAGTGTAGAAATGAATTAAGGCTGAGGATTTGATACTTGCAAATGGAAATGAGATTACAGGGATCTTTGATTTTGGTTGAAAAAGATTTACAGGTTTTTGAAATGAATTGAGAAAATTTTATTACTGACTTCAGATTTTCAGTTTTGAATTAGAGAAAGAGTTTTGAGTTTCTTGTTTTGAAGAGGAAAAATAGAAAGAATGAAATGAAGATATGCAAATGTTTATATATATGTAAATTTAAGATTTTATAAAAATAAAAGAAAAATGAAAATAATAAAGACACTTGTCATTCCATTGATTACTTACATTACACATGTTAAGACAAAGCTTTAGATAAAGACACATGTCTTTTAAGTAATTATTCATATATATATTTATTTATTTTTAAATGTAAATAAAATGCCTTTTTCTTATTTATTAAACACTTATCCTATATATAAATTACTTTTTAAAAGAAACAAAACTAACTATATTTATAAATAAAAGTTTATACAAATATTCTAAAATCCAAAACAATTTAAAACAAGACTTTATTTATTTATTTATTAAATTTCAAACCAAAGCCTATCTATTTACAATATATATACACATATATATATATATACATTATAAATAGAAATCATTTTATTAGTTTTTAAAAGATAAAATTCACTAATTAAATATTTATTTAATTAGATTATTAAATCAATTCAAACATTTATTATCAAAGATTATCAAATCAATTTAATTATTTAAACAGATTATTAAATTGATATTATCCATAAATTCCGGGATATTACATTCCTCCCCCCTTAAAATAATTTCGTCCCCGAAATTTAAACAAAGGTAATTTAATAATCTTATTAAAGATTTAAATTCAAAACACAAGCATCTACTATCATCCATATGCTAGCAACCATAGCAACCAATTCATCCAATCAAACAATTCTAACTATCTAGACTAAATTCTAGATAAAATTCCTCGACTTTCCCCAAGTATATATATATACCGGGATACTCGCTCTACAAACAATCTAAACTACTAAGCTATAGATCTCCTACTCATCTAGATCTACAGAACTAAACAGAATATCAGACTACAGACGAGTCTGACTCAACAATCAAACCTCCAGAACTGCTGATTCCAAAACCAAAGATAGATCAAACACGTACTCCCTCAGAGATACGTAAAACACAATGAATTCCAGTTATCCAAACTGACAATTCAATTCAGAAGACCAAATACTTATCCAAATCAGAACACAGACGAGATCCAAACACAACTCTACTTCACAACATCAGTAGATTCTAAACTTACTTCTCCCATCCAGAGATACACTCCAAACTGCTTTCGCTGCTCAACTCTGATCTGAGGTAGAATACAAGCACAGACTGGACAACTCATTCCAGAAATAAGGTTCACTGATCCATAAAGAAAACTCAGATACTCCATCAAACTTGAGTTGCTTCACCAACTCCATCTCTAGGAATCATCCTTCAACTAGACTGAACTACCGGTACTACTCCTGGAATCCAAGTCGATAAGAAAACTCAACCTTCAGATGCGGACAACTCCTGACTTCTCTGAAGACACCCAGAAAAATTCTGACAACCCAAGAGAACACTCAGACAATCGCAAGTCACTTTTGCGATCAACCCAACCTAATTCCAAAGAAAAACTGTTCCTCTTTACCAATCAGAACAGCTTACACTTATTTATCCAATTTATCGAAGAAATGGATCCACTCTGCTGCTTCTGAACTTCACTTCCAGAAAAACTGCTCAGCTAGAAAACTTCTTGCCATCACAGAACACTCCGAGTAGCACTGCTGACACTGATGCTCCTATCCAAAGCTCTTCGAGAAACTCGAACTCCAAACCAAAGCAGAAACACCATGCTGAACTCAGCGACAACACCGAAACAGACACACTTCCTTAATCTTGTTCCAAAGAAAACATCTTCGGGAACATCCATCGTCACTGTATCTCATCATACAGCTACTATTACCTGAGGTATCAAGATACCATCACACACTTCTGCCTAACCGACAGATCCAACTCTACTCATCCAAACTTCAAAGATAAACTCCAAACCATTACAGTTTCCTTCGGAGATCGATGAAATCCTTCACCGCAGCAAAGCTTACTCGAGACAGTATTAGGTCTACAGTCTCGACAGATACACTTCCAACCTCAATACTTAGACTCCAACCATTTGTAGTCGTGTTTCACACACCACTACCCCATCTACCTTTATATCCTATATTGGAAAACCCGAACAGGTAACCCAATAAATAGGTAGAAATACATAAATATATATATTTAAAATGATATATTTTATATAGAAATTATTTCTGGGTAAAATTATTTCATTTACCTCTTTAAAACAATATTGTGTCCGTTGGCCTGGTTCAAGTGTTTAGAGATCCCTATCAATAACGTTAGCTACTCGTATTGACCAGAATCCATATACCACTCAACCGATCAATTAACACAATATAAAATCATTTTATATAACTAACAAATACGCGCTCTCGTATATATATATACACTCAAACAGGTTGCTACAGATCCTATCTCTAATGAACAACCCTTCCGAACCTAGGTATTCACTCAACCTAGTGTTCTGATATTCACTTAACCAATAGCTTAGGTATTCGCTCAACCTATGCTCTGATACCACTGTAACGACCACGACTTTCTCTCCATAGAAAGTCGCATCGTTATGAAGAAAGAAAGGGGTAGAAAATAGAAAAGAAGAGAAGAAAGAAAGAAACAACAACAACGATCTCACAGCGGAACGAATAAATTATATTAATAACATAAACTATTACATAGTATACAACAATTTACAGAGTTACACAGCATATACATCACTTACTAGACAGTTATAAACATCTGTCTAGACATTACAATTCAAATACAAGACAAGACACTATCACAGATATCAACACAGCGGAATACTATATCTACGAACGCCGAAGCCTCCTGCTCCATTGCTCCTCCAGAATATTCGTCAAAGCTAAACCTGAATCCCTTGGCTACTCGTAAAAATTTGAGTACCCAAGAGTTTATAAAACAGAAATAAACACTTGGGTCAGACATGGGTCTGGTGTGAGTAACAGGTTAAACTTGCTTAACTTCAAAACCATTTGAAAAGAAAAGGTATCACGTAAGACTCCCCACAAATAAACATGGGTAAGTTTTTACCTTACGCTAACCAAAACATTTGATAGGAAATCTGATTTTATTATAATAGGGTCTAGGGTTTTCAAGTAAAATATAGAAATAGCTGAAATGCTTACATCTCACATTCCAACATAGTTGGGCACAACTAATACGTACGGCACTTATTGGAGTTTGGATTCCATACAATGGCAGGGCTACTGGGGTACCGCCCGTCACAGTACGTGGCCTAGATCACCGTACCGAGGAGTACGCCCGCTCCCCTGCAACACAAAGCCGGAACCATCCCTTACTGGATAATTCCGAACAAGATAATCCCGTAGTTGGCGCGACCAACCACACACTAAGCCGAATAAAAGAAAAGGGACCTCTAGACAGGGATCTATCTTGCTCTCAGTGGGTGCTACCCACGAAGCCTTGCTGCACCTCCCCTGTTTTAGCCATTCCCGGTTGATGAGGCTTGAGGTTACGATTACCTTTAATCAGAACATATCACTTAGAATGCTCATCGTCCGCCTGACGATGTGCTGAAAGCATTCAATCCATACAAGTTCGTTCCGGGTTCGAACGAAACCGAAGGCATTATCTCATTACACTCGTTTTGGAATCACCCTCAGAGTTAACGACAATAACCCTTGCACTCTGAATCTTCATCTTCACTTGAGATTCACGACCTATCGTAAATTTAGATCGATGTGGTATTCGGGTCTCCAGACCTGGAAATCCGGTATACGGAAACCCGATCTCGGTCTCATCGAAATCCAAAACGTATCTTTTAAGGCCAAGTTGTTTTAAAGTTAAAACAATTCAATTCTACTATCTATTTACACACAGATAGATAATTCACAGATTCACAATAGATAATCAACATTATCATTATAAGCAGATAATCCATATCATCATCACTATGCAACCAAAGCATCCAAATCATACAGTATCAATTATCTCATATCTGAGATTTCAAACCATTCAAGGTACACAATATCATCCATTCATAAGCAATGATTTATTTATCACCATCTACAATTAATTTAAAATGAATTAAATTAATTATTTCATCTTTAATTAATTTAAAGTAAATTAAATTAATTACTACATCTATAAATCCTGCTTAAATCATTATTAATTAATTATCAATCAATTAATCAATCATCATCCAATTATTCAATTTAATTAATCATCCTTGATTAATTATTTAATTACATTCAAGTAATTAGTATTAAATTAATTATACAAATTAATTATTCTTAACCACTTATAGTAATTAACCTTTAATTACTTCATTTATTAATTAACTATAAGTAATTACATTACTCCTTAATTAATTACATTAATTAATCACTTCATTTATAATTATTACTTAATTAATCAATTCTTAATTACATCATTAATTATATAAATTAATGATCCTTAATTACATTTTATCATTAATTACTTTATTTAAATTAATTACATTGAGTAATTAATCTTTAATTAAACCATAATTATTAATCACTATTGATTAATCACATTCAGTAATTAACTACCCTTAATTACTTCTTTAAAATAAATTAATTATTCCTTAATTAATTATCTTTTAATTAATCCCTTGATTAATTCCATTAAGTAATTAACTACCCTTAATTACTCCATTAATTACATAAGTAATTATCTATTAATTACTTTCCTAAGTAATTAATCTTCATTAAATTACATTAAGTATTTTATACTTCACAAATTAATAAGTGATTATCTTAAATTAATTAAACTTAATTAATTAACTTAACTAATACAATTAATTACAATGAGTAATTAGTTTCTTAATTACTTTCCATTAAGTAATTAAACAATTTCCACAAATGATTATCTTAATTAATTAATCCAATTAATTATCTTAATTAATTACATAAATTGATTAATTAATAAATCCAAGTTAATGATCTACATTAACTATTCTTTAATTTTTTTTTTAAATAATTAAACATTAATTAACCATTATTAATTTACAACTTAATTAATTCTAATTATCAATAAATTAATCTCTAATTACTTAATTAATTAAGTACTTAACAATAACTTAATTAAACCTTAATTACTTGATTAATTTTATTCCTAACCATTAATTTATAATCTTAACTTATAAAATTAATGATCCTTAATTCAAATTAATTAACCTTTAAATTAATTTAATTAATCCTTCATTAATCAATTTTAAACCCTTAATTACTATTTTATTAACCCAAATCATAAATTAATTAAATTGATTAATTAACTTTTAATTACCTTAATAATTTATTTTATCCTAAATTATTAAATCTTAATTATCTTTAAGATAACACTCTATTCTTATTAATGATTAAAATATCATTAATAAAGTATTTAAACCAATTTACCTTTAAATTTAATTTAAATTTTCATTTTAAATTTGAGATTTAAAATGAAGACAACTTTAACTTAACAAAGTTTTAAAACTATTTAAATCCTTTTAAATCACATGTTAAAGAAATATTTACTTAATTAAAGAAATTTTAAACCAAATTCATTTTAAATTCAAATCAATTTAAAATACACTTTAACATTCAAATTGTTTAAAACATTTTAAATTTAAAAACTTCTTTTTATTTGAAACTGAGATTTAAACTTAACTCCAGATTTAAAACTAGATTTAAAACTTATTTAGACTTTGCTTTCCATTTAAACTCAACTTTTAAATTTATTTTAAAATTTAAAAACAGAATAACAGGTTTCTGTTAAAACCTGTCACACATAATTTACCCGAGACACATCCAAAATGCTTCGAGTCAAAACTTAAAAGCTTCGAGTCAACAACCTAATTTACCCGAGGAAACTCGAGACTACAACTCTACCTAAACCCAGACTGACACAACATACCCCGTACACGTGCACAGCCAAACGCGGCGACTCCGACCATCAACGTTTATCCTCACAAGTCGGCGATCACGTCCTCTGACGAACTAAACCTAAACTTCATCGATTGTTACTCGAAATCGAATTCGAGCATTCACCCACCCTGGAACAAGAGTCTCGAACCACCACGAAGTCTGGAAACCCCTTCGTACTCCTACCTCCGATCATCGGAGTTGTTGAAACTCCGGCTACAACTTCGATAACACTCCAACATCTCATCTCCAAAGCCCTGTTTAACTCGATCATCTGGAGAGGTCGTATCGATCAAAACTTTGACATGGACAAAAACTAGGTTTACAGACTAACCCGATCACTCACCTCGACTACAACAATTTATACACTTATCTGACATTTTTCTCTAAGTCTCCGACCATTCTTCTACCTTCAGTGATGACCCCATCCTCTCCGATCATGGAGATCACCAGATACTACCCTATTTCCAATTTCTGTTCAACTCAGAAATGAATACCCAAAACTAGTTTAAAAATTATATTTTCTTTCCCAAAAATCATGGTTTTCGATTAAGTTTTAGATCCTATGCCTGAAACAAGGAAATAGAATGTTTGGGGGTTTTTTTTTACTCTTCTTGAGCTTGAACTGTTGTTTTGAATTCCAGAGCACATTTAAATTTTAATTTATTTAAATAAAATTTTAAACTTTACTTCTTGATCAAACAAACAAATTTTATATAAATCTTAAGTCCTAACAACAATTGGTTCAGGTGAATATGAATTTTGATCACAAAACTTGAACATAAAACTGTAAACAGAGATACATAATTATAACAGCCATGCATTCATAAATATATCCAGATAATTCACTTATAAAATCACACAAACATATTTGGCTTCAGATATTTATCATGCAACCTTATTTCCATATACTTAAAATTTTAAAAATGATTGTTACTCACCTTTATAAAGATGACAGAGCCTATTTTTGAAAACTTGAGACTGGTTTGAACTTTAAACTGGAATGCCCCTTTTTGATTTGAGAAGTTGAGTTGTTGAAGCTTAAATTGTTTTAATCTACATGCATGCTTGTTTCCATGTTGAAGAATGAATGCAGACAGTTTGAACTGATTCCAGATTGAAAAAATGAAGGCAGACAGGTTGCTTTGAATTGATTCCAGAGATGAAAGAAAGTGTTGCAGACAGAAGACTTGATTTTGATTTAGAAACTTGGTTACAGATCTTATGTTTGAGGAATTTCCAGATTTGCCTTTGAAGTGTAGAAATGAATTAAGGCTGAGGATTTGATACTTGCAAATGGAAATGAGATTACAGGGATCTTTGATTTTGGTTGAAAAAGATTTACAGGTTTTTGAAATGAATTGAGAAAATTTTATTACTGACTTCAGATTTTCAGTTTTGAATTAGAGAAAGAGTTTTGAGTTTCTTGTTTTGAAGAGGAAAAATAGAAAGAATGAAATGAAGATATGCAAATGTTTATATATATGTAAATTTAAGATTTTATAAAAATAAAAGAAAAATGAAAATAATAAAGACACTTGTCATTCCATTGATTACTTACATTACACATGTTAAGACAAAGCTTTAGATAAAGACACATGTCTTTTAAGTAATTATTCATATATATATTTATTTTTAAATGTAAATAAAATGCCTTTTTCTTATTTATTAAACACTTATCCTATATATAAATTACTTTTTAAAAGAAACAAAACTAACTATATTTATAAATAAAAGTTTATACAAATATTCTAAAATCCAAAACAATTTAAAACAAGACTTTATTTATTTATTTATTAAATTTCAAACCAAAGCCTATCTATTTACAATATATATACACATATATATATACATTATAAATAGAAATCATTTTATTAGTTTTTAAAAGATAAAATTCACTAATTAAATATTTATTTAATTAGATTATTAAATCAATTCAAACATTTATTATCAAAGATTATCAAATCAATTTAATTATTTAAACAGATTATTAAATTGATATTATCCATAAATTCCGGGATATTACAGGGCAGATGATGGAAGTATACGTAGATGACATGCTTGTGAAGTCACAAGTATCTCAGAATCATTTGGATGATCTTTCGAGATATGTGACGATCGCCCTACACTACCACTTATATAATCGAATAGTGTGCCGCTGGAGCATCCGACCGATGTAGGATGATTGTCAAGGGAAAGAAATAGAAGTGAAGAAGAGGAATAGAAAAGAAGAGAAGAAAATAAAAGAGCAGAAAAATAAAGAAAACATCACACAATCACATAACATGTCGCAACCTCACAATGCATCAGATAAAATAAAATAGTCATCATAGATATAAAACATGCGAGAAAGTAATAACTACATGAACCACATAATCAGAGTACACAGGCTCATATAGTTATGCAAAACAGTAATAGAGTTTATACAAATGATAATTAAACTCAACTGATGAACTGTCTCTAATAATAGTAAGTTAACACTATCAAAGCTCTACAGGTCACACAGCAAAATAAACAATAATAAGTCCAAAACATAAGTATGAGAAAGCATTACCTTTTGCTAGTCTATCTACACATCTCCAAGTGCTATTTACATCTGTTATCTAGTCTACTCATTTAAGAGTTCCCGATATAATAAGGAGCAAACCATAAAACCCCAAGCTAGACAACAATCTGGTGTGAGCGATAAATAATCTCAAAATACTATAAAAGTCGGTGTAGTATATGAAATAAAGGGTATGGAGAATCATACCTGACCTGTTCCTACATCCAAAAAGTTAGCACATAACATAGGATATATGCTACTCTATCATAATCATCATGGATGTACTGTACGTCAAAGTACTAATGGGTGTCCGGGTATCTTTGTCAAAGATGACTACATCATGTGACATCCCTAAAGTGATAAATAACCAAAGCATACATAACACCCATCATCCATCCGCACATCACTCATTCAGCGCGTTATATATATGATATTCGTATACTCCATCTCATCATCAAGGACTACTCAATGTCCTCGACCACTCGATCCATTAGGGTACAGACGGGTTCTAACGTCAATGAACTCTGCCATATCGTCACTATGTCCTCACGTCAACGGATTATAGTATAAAACCATACCAAGGTCTTAGCGTCAAGGGACTCCTATGTCGGGACAGATCGAGTCCAAACTCAATGGACTCTGATCACATCCTCATATACCTTTATCTCATGAGTTTTCGCTATCATCATGAATAAAAATATTCCCTTTGCATATGTCATCGCTAGAAGAGCACATCCTGAAACTGCCCTCACAACTTACGTCTGAAGTCATCGCGGTTAGAAACTATTCTTGATAGCCATCATCAGTTATAGAATGTCATTATGCGTTCCATAACCTTTATCCACAGTTCCTTCCATCCGACTACTCTATGTCCTGAAGTGTAGCTATCCATCGTCGAAACCATCACTTTCCATCATGAAATCATCGCCGTCGAACCTTAAAGTCATTGCGTCGAAGCATCACATCTTCGCTTCACCATAAGACCACTCGTCGAAAAGCCATAACATCAAAATCGAACGTTGAACGAATGAACGAATCATCGCATCATGCTCCTCGATGCCTCTCTATCATCCACATCAGAATTGGCCAATTCGCCCATCATCAATAGTGGTAGATATCGACCACTCTAGAGTAGTCGATAACGACCACTTTGATCGTATGCTTAATGAAAAGTGGTTAAATACAAGCCAAATGGAAACGTCCGGCATCCATCCTGAAATCCGAAGCACATCCTCAAGTCCATCTTTTGCCTTTAGATCAATCGGGGTGCACGAAACTCTACGCACAAAATTCTATCCTATGAGATATTTTCTAACACTATATCGCCTTTAAATGGCGTTTTCAACCAAAACAAGTAAACAAGCATACATACGACTAACAAGTATATCAACGTCTATAATAGCATACATACGCCTATAATAACACACCGTAATACATCCAAGCAATCAATGGGGGATTAATATCAAAAATAGCCTAAATATATCAATATCGTCAAAATAGTGTAATGGAAAAAATATGATATTTAATTTAAAACCATTTAAAAACACTTCTAAATTCTTTTATAAAGTAAGATATATGTTTAAGTATTTTAGAAATCACATTTTAAGGTTAGAAATCATCTCAAAACTTCATTTTAATACTATACTAACAATAATAGTATGACGACGAACAATATCACTCACCTTAACGAATCTGACTAAACCATTGCCAAGTCATAGAGCTCTCTATCATAAGAGCAATGCAAGAAACGACATCCAAAACGGACCTCGTATGCAAAAGATACGCGTAATATATGAATTGGGATTAAATAAATAATTAATTAACTCTAATAATAATTATTATTCTAATCACCTTGGTTAAGCTTTCTTCCCCAAATTTCGAAATTGCTTGTACGTGCACGTCCAATGTCCAAAATGCCGTGCACCTCCCACCATGATATAGAGCTTTGCTCTACCGGATCGAATGTCGCCCGCGCCGTTGTTCTTTTTGCCGAACGCTTGACTTACATATGTCAAAATCCCCAAACTTGGGGCCCTCTATCCAAACGTGTCATCCAGGCACGCTCGACCTAGTCCCAGGTCACGATTCGTCTAAGGGGATCAGACCTCCAGCGATTGATGTGGGAAGGAGCACATTGCCAAGAGAAACTCCACCGTATCATCTGTATCAACTATCGTCACTTCATTCTCTGACCAAGTGAAACCCTAATTGACCATGGAAGAGGTCGATCTCGGCGATCACTGTTGCACACCATATCTTGTCCATTGGTGCATAGCTCTCTACATACGAACTCAACAAAACTGGTATCGCGGTTTTTAGTGGCCTAAATTTCTCGATTTTATTTTTTGAAATAAATTTAGGTATGGTGGCCATGAATTAGATGGAACAATAACCCTGAATAGGTTATGAGAGAGGAGGGTTTAGTTTAAATAATAAAATATTCTTATTTATTTGATTTCTCAAATAAACGTTCGTATGTTTCAAGCTCGTGCAATCAGATGGCGCGTTCGATCACAACGATGCTCGTCTGTGTACATCACCTCATTTTTTCGGTCCCGATGGTATAAATTTCGTCCCTATCCGAGACAACACCCTAGGATGATAATATCATGTTTTTCGAGATCGTTTCAGCCATCGGATCATCCGATCTTCAAATATAGCGATCCTTATGCTCATTTTGATTCGCAACGTCGATACGAACTCAACGGAAGTGGTCTCGAGTCCTGATCCGATCATATGCGAAAAATCACATTTTTAGGACTGCCAATTTATTAATGATTCAATTTTTAAATCAATTATTTAAATATCTTATCATTCAAAATACGGGTCGTTACATTCTCCTCTCCTTAAAAAGGATTTTGTCCTCGAAATCCCAAGGACGAAGCAACACAACCCAACATCCTTACATAAGCAACGATACAAGAAAATCATCACTTATCAACTCACGACAACAATAAATGAAAGAGATCACACCAAAGGGAATAGACTCAGAATAAGCTGGAGACATCATCATCATCCCTAAATACAATCACTATCAAACCCTGAATACATGTGGCTAAACCAAATGTCTAAGTCACTCTCTTATTTCCAAAGAAACAGACAACGCCAACTCACAATTCAAAAGGCAAGTCAACTAAATATCTCAACTATCGGCAATGTCTAATATCCTATACATTGACTTTTCTCTCAATTATGGCATATGTCGTGGAAAATTTCAGCAGCACCTCCTTTGCACAGCTAGGTCGGGAAAAAATCTCAATACAACATAGATATATATATATATACATCTCATATATAAGGCATCTTGTTTCCAAGGACAACCAAGCATATATAGCCAAATCTACACTACATATGTTACATACCTCTTTTATAGCCAAAGCATACCATTTAGATGTGAATAAAAGCGAGTAAGCATCCAAATAGTCAACACTTGCTTCCATATACCTGAATATGTACCCAATAAAGAGGACTAAACATAACTATATAACATCATCATGTAAATTAGTATACTATATCATATTATATATATATAGAAATCGTCTCAAATAAGCATGTTATATCAACCCATAACTATCCCGCATGCCTAACAACCATATAAGCAAAAGTAATCATATCAAATGCCAACAATCAAACTTCAATAGGCACGTAGAAGATCTACCATCAAAACGTAACATCCATGTCTATCCTAACATGCAAGATACTAAACTATCTAATATAAAACATCAAATATGATATCTGATATGAAAGTTGACAAAAATGGAAATCTTATTAGGTGAAGAGCACTGGAGAAGAGGTCCTCGTGCTCTCCTTGGTCTTCCATATGCTATCACCTTTGCTTCCACTCCACTGAACCTTTTACTACTCCACCGCCTTCCTCCTAACCTATTTCATATCACGTCTATCGAAACGAATAGGCATATGAGGTCTCGAAGTTCCTAGTTTAGTCTCGATATTATCTCATCAATTTGGTGCTAAATTTCTAAACGTCTCTTGTAAGTTCTCCCAAAACCCACTAGTGAACAATGGGTTTTAGCCACTTACGATGCTCTTGGCACACAATGGAATCACACTATCGATTCCACATAAAACATGACTAATTTGGATGCCATTCTACCGGACTTAAAAAATATAAATCTAAATCTAGCATTTTCGTCACTCTATTGGCTATGACTCAAATGCTATCATATTATCTTCTAGCCTTTGGCATTCCATCAATGAAGTCCATCGATATCTATTCCCATTTCCACCTAGAATTTGAAACGGTTGTAGTAACCACTTGGCCTCTTTTGTTTAGCACTTACTGGCTAATGATTCATTCATCTCGGAATGAATGCCTCGACATTCTTCTTCATCCCTTCCCAATAAAAATGTCCATCTTGTATCGAGGTGCATCCTATTGTCATTGGGATATATAGTCAATCTCAAATAAGAGCACTCTTGTGGTGCCTTATCCCTCAACCCATCGACATCGAGAACAAATCCTTATGGAACCAACTATCTTGGTTGAGTCTGCACTGTATCACCTCTACTGACACTACTCATCCCTCTTATTTAGCCATGATCTCCATCAGTCTAGCTTCGTGCCTTTAACTAGTACCGATCCGTTAAATCCAAGTAGGTAAGATAGTCAAACTAGCCATTATCTTTGGCCATTGTTCACATCGAGTTCTGAAGTCACAACCAGTAATAAACTTAAGCAATGTCTACTCTAGTAATATCGCTCCTAAACTGGTATGTCTTCTACTTAAAAAATCAACAAATGCATTTCCCTTACAGGCGTATAGGAAATGTCAAAGTCGTTAGGTGGCCAAGAATTCCTACCATCGCTACTTTTGAGAAGTCCTTAGTAAAACGTATATAACATCTCGCCAATCCAAGGAAACTTCTAATCTGTAACACTCTTGGGTCTATTCAAATTATGGATCATTTTAATTCACATGATCCATAGCAATTCCTACTCTAAAATAATGTGACCCAAGCATCTCATTTTCTTCCTCTAAAAGTGGTACTTCGAAGACTTCATCATCAATCGGTGTTTTCTCAACACCTCCAACACAATCATCAATCGTGTCTTGAGCTCCTCTTTCGTCCATGAGTAGTTGAAAGTATCATCAATAAGCATAAGCATGAACTTAGTCAAGTGCTTCCTTGAAATACGAATTAAGAAATCAACAAAGCTTGCCGATGCATTGGTTATCCCGAACGTATCATAACCAATCAATCAAAAATCAAAGTAGCATACGAAACACTGTGTTTGGCACACTCTCTCCAGACACTCTTAGTGGATGAAACCCCATTGCAAGGTCCAACTAAGAGATCGCCTTCATGAGCCGATCGAACAAGCCATCAATAAGCGAGAGTGGCTACTTGTTCGTCATCCATTTAGCTCATGGTAATCAATATATAACCTCAAAGAGACATCCTCCTTAGTGGTAAACACTATAGGCGCATCCCACTTAAATGTGCTCTTACGAATGAACCCTCGCCTCAATAAGTCATCCGCTTGCACCTTTAACTTCCTTTACTCTTTAGGCATCATATGCCTTAAAGGCATAACTAGTGGTCTATCACCTCTAACCAAATCGATACGAAACTCAATCCCTATATGGTGGTAATCCGGTCACCTTATCGAATGTGTTCGAACACTCTCTAGCTACAGGTACATATGAAAACTCATCTTGTGGGATATCGAGTGAATATACAATGCTAAGCATCGCCTCATCGTCAGGTGGGTAGCAAAACACTACCATCCGCTCATCGTCAGTCCCTAAAGTCATCAACTGCCTCTCATAATCCACCAGTATTCCATACCCCTTCAGCCAGTTAATTCCCAACTATAATATTGAACCCAATTAAACCCAAAACAAATCAATAACAAAAAAACAAACATTCATGGTTCGATAAGGATAATTCTCGACAAACCATGTACATGTTGGCTGAGCCCCCAATAAGGTTTATCATAATTAAAGGTCAGTAAACTATCACGGGTCTCAGTCCCAATCTATCTACTAAGTCACTAGATATGAAGGAATGTGAAACCTCGACGTCAAATAAAATACATATGGAATCGCCATAAGTGGAAAGCATACCTCAAGTGGTGATGCCATTTCCCTTCTCTTTCGTCGATAGAGCACTCGACGAAACCGAAATGACATTAAATGCATATGCCTCCATGGTTTGTCCCTATTTATTTAGTTTGGGACAATCCTTCTACATTGGATACAAGCTCGCGTCATAAAGCCTTTTCGGTAAACTTCTCAAAACTCTCATCGATACGACCAGTCAATTGCTCCCAAGATGATCACTCAACCCAATGATAAATTATCCATTTTTTCTAAGTGGAGTATCAATGGAAGATAAACCGTACTTCGATAGCACATCGAATTCGGCCACATACTCCAACATAGACATACCGCCTTACTTTAATCGATGAACTACCTAAACAATATTGACTTTTGAAAATTCAAGATAAATTTCTATCCGATGCAAACTATGAATTGATCCCAAGTAAAATGATACTCGAGAATCGAAGCTATAAGGGCGCCCCACTAGTCCAACTTTGCCCTTAGAGTTATCTAGAGGCCAACTTCTACCTCATTGCATCTTCTAATTCCAAGTCTTCTAATATACTTTCGCTAATATCCATCCCATCTAGCACCTTAATAACCGACTCTGTTCTAAGGAACGGTCTACTTCTTAGACCCATAAAGTCTTTATATAGCTTGGCAAAGTCGACTCTAGATAATTGCACTGGAGCATCACAATTATTTGGAGCAACATAGGCATTCCAGAATAATGTTGCACTCCATATTAGCGAACATATTCTTTAAATCAAGGTTAGTGGCCCACGATCCTGCCAACTCCTCAACTCCAGAGATGGAGTCACGACCCGGAATTTTCGATGTCGAAAATTCCAGATAGTTAGGGAAAAGAAGAAAGAGATAGAAGAAGAAGAAGAAACAGAAACACCAAAACACAGATTCTCACATTCGCAGCGGATAAAATATAATATCAAAAGATAAACTTTACACAAAGAAAGCTGTATCAGTCAATTACATTTTAATACATTAGAGTTACAACATTCACAATCACTGGATAGTAAAACAACATGTCCCAGATAAATAACAATGTATCACAACGGAATACACTCCATACGTTCCTGCCATCCAGCTCGCGTCCTGAGCTCCAGAACGTCCTTACCTGAAATCTGTAATACTCGGTCTGACCCGAGAATGTAATTACCCGTATTTTCGATCCCGAAAATTCCAGATAGTTAGGGAAAAGAAGAAAGAGATAGAAGAAGAAGAAGAAACAGAAACACAGATTCTCACATTCGCAGCGGATAAAATATAATATCAAATAATATTCTTTACACAAAGAAAGATGTATCAGTCAGTTACATTTTAATACATCAGAGTTACAACATTCACAATCACTGGACAGTAAAACAACATGTCCCAGATAAATAACAATGTATCACAGTGGAATACACTCCATACGTTCCTGCCATCCAACTCGCCTCCTGAGCTCTAGAACGTCCTTACCTGAAATCTGTAATACTCGGTCTGACCCGAGATTTCTATGTTTAAAGATTCACTTTTTTGAAGAAAAGTGATATGGTTAATAACTTTATAAAAGAGCAATCAAATTTGAATATTTGATTTGGAATAAACAAAGTTATATCTTTGTTATATATGATAAACTCCCCTTGTTGAATCTATAGCTAGAAGAAAAGGGTTTTTAAAAGTATATTGTGAATAAATGAATAAAGATCTAAGGGAATGTGAATAGAAAGGAGAAATTGATTTAGCTAATAATCAGTGAAGATAAATACGTAGGATGCACGTATATTATTCTATTCGCATAGTGATTTGATCCAGATTCGAGCACAGAATTTCGAGATAGTATATCGATCCGAATTGGGATTTTTCACAATTTGAACTAATTAGAATTGAAGATGGATAAGTATAAAAATTCAAATGGGAAATTTGAATTGGATTAATTTGAAATAAAATTGAAGATTGAATGAGTTCAAATTCAAATGGGAATTGGGATTAATTCATATAGAAATTAAAATGATTTGAAATTAAAGTGGATTCAATTTGAAATTTATGGAGTCAATAGCGACATTTCTTGTATGCTAGACCACTCTTAGTACATAATAAGAATGATCGATCACTCATGAAGAAAACTGCATCAATGGTACTCGTGTGTGCAATACAACTAATATACTATATATACTACTATATAGTCTCAAAAATCAAAATATAAAACAAATACGCACTCTCTTTTATATAAGTATACTTTAGATCCAGTCTAAGGCGATAACTCCTACCCTATCTCAACTTGATCACGGTATCAACTCGAGTTAATCACCTAACCTAAGCTCTGATACCAAATGTGATGACCGTCCTACACCACCGATGCTCATATAACCAAATAGTGCGCTGCTGGAGCATCCGGCTGATGTAGGACAATTGTCAAGGGAAAGAAATAGAGGTCAAGAAGAGGAATAGAAAAGAAGAGAAGAGAATAGAAGATAAGAAAAAGAAACAAAACATCCATAATCACATAACATGTCATATACCTCACAGCGCCTTAGATAAAATATAATAGTCATCACAGATATAAAATAGGCGAGACAGTAATAACTACATGAACCACATAATCAGAGCACATATGCTCATACAATTATATAAAATAGTAATAGAGTTTATACAAATGATAAATAAACTCAACTGATGAACTGTCTCTACTAATAGTAACTTAACACCGTCAAGGCTTCACAGTGTCACATGGAGGAATAAACAATAATAATTCCAAAATACAATTATGAGAAAGCATCACCTTTTATTAGTCCATCTACACAGCTCCAAGTGCTGTTTATACCTGTTTGTACCAAAATTGGGCACAACACTCTCGGAAGTTTTTGAAGAGATAAAATGAAGAAATTAAATGGAAAGAGAGGAATTATCTAACAAAAACTCCAAATTTCAGATATGAAAATAATTAAAATGCAAGGAGACACAAGGATTTAGAGTGGTTCGGCGTATCGCCTACGTCCACTATGAAGTTGATAGCTTTATTGATCTTTCTTTGAAGATTACAAGTGAATTCAATGAATTACAGCAGATAATTATGATTTGCAGCAGTGAATTTCGTTATTGGCAGCAGCAAGGGAGTTTAGATCTGGATCCGGCAGAGTCTGGGCGTTGGAGAATTCAAAGAAAAAGAAGCCCTTTTTCTGCATGCCCTGGGGCTCTATTTATAGGTGTAAGAGGCTGATATTTCGCTCAGATCTTGGGGGACTTCTTTTGGCATGTGAATAAGCCCGCGCGACCAAGCCCGTGAAGTTTCGGCCCGATCCGTGATCGATACGAACGGATTTCATATCGATCAAGACTGGGTCCAATGGAGTTGAAATTTGGCGTGGACATTCTTTATGTTGTACATAAGCTTCTGTGAAAATTTCATAGCATTTGGACTTGTAGATCTCGAGATATGATCGATGCAAGTTGGAGTTTTTCCATCCGCGATCGATACGAACGAATTTCGACTCGGTCAAGACTTGCTCCGATCGAGTCGAAATTTGGCAGGAACATTCTTCATGTTGTACTTAAGCTGCTGTGAAAATTTCATAGCATTTGGACATGTAGATCTCAAGATATGATCGATGCAAGTTGGAGTTTTTCCATCCGCGATCGATACGAACGAATTTTGACTCGGTCAAGACTTGCTCCGATCGAGTTGAAATTTGGCAGGAACATTCTTCATGTTGTACTTAAGCTGCTGTGAAAATTTCATAGCATTTGGACTTGTAGATCTCGAGATATGATCGATGCAAGTTGGAGTTTTTCCATCCGCGATCGATACGAACGAATTTCAACTCGGTCAAGACTTGCTCCGATCGAGTCGAAATTTGGAAGGAACATTCTTCATGTTGTACTTAAGCTGCTGTGAAAATTTCATAGCATTTGGACTTGTAGATCTCGAGATATGATCGATGCAAGTTGGAGTTTTTCCATCCGCGATCGATACGAACGAATTTCGACTCGGTCAAGACTTGCTCCGATCGAGTCGAAATTTGGCAGGAACATTCTTCATGTTGTACTTAAGCTGATGTGAAAATTTCATAGCATTTGGACTTGTGGATCTCGAGATATGATCGATGCAAGTTGGAGTTTTTCCATCCGCGATCGATACGAACGAATTTCAACTCGGTCAAGACTTGCTCCGATCGAGTCGAAATTTGGCAGGAACATTCTTCATGTTGTACTTAAGCTGATGTGAAAATTTCATAGCATTTGGACTTGTAGATCTCGAGATATGATCGATGCAAGTTGGAGTTTTTCCATCCGCGATCGATACGAACGAATTTCAACTCGGTCAAGACTTGCTCCGATCGAGTCGAAATTTGGCAGGAAAATTTCATAGCATTTGGACTTGTAGATCTCGAGATATGATCGATGCAAGTTGGAGTTTTTCCATCCACAATCGATACGAACGAATTTCAACTCGATCAAGACTTGCTCCGATCGAGTCGAAATTTGGAATGAACATTCTTCATGTTGTACTTAAGCTGCTGTGAAAATTTCATAGCATTTGGACTTGTAGATCTCGAGATATGATCGATGCAAGTTGGAGTTTTTCCATCCGCGATCGATACGAATGAATTTCAACTCGGTCAAGACTTGCTCCGATCGAGTCAAAATTTGGCAAGAACATTCCTTAGGTCATATTTAAGCTCCTGTTAAAATTTGGTGGCATTTGGGTTTGTAGATCTCGAGTTATGATCGATGCAAGTTTGGATTTCTCAACCGTGATCGATCAATATCTTGAGCATATGATCTCCGATTGACTTGAAATTCGGAACGTTGGCTCTCATAGCTTTGCTTGTCGTGTCATATCAATTTTAACTCGATCCAGACTTGGAAAAAATTCGTCGATATCCATAGTGAGCCTGTGTATAACCGATCTCCAAGACGAACTGTCATTGGTTTCTAGTCAAGTTCTTGGTGTCACGGCCTTGCCAAAAGGCGGGATAACATTTGCCCCCTAAAGTACGTCTTGTGTGAACATGACGTGCTTTGAAATGCTGCATCCTTCATTCTGAAAAAGTTCTATCTGATTCGTTGAGTAGTTGCTATCTTTTCGTCAAAAGATGTAACCTTCGATTGATTTCCAGTAATATAAATGTTGATTTGTTGACTGCCAATGATTATGTAGTGCATTGTTGTAACTGAGTGTCGAGTTCTAGCGATTTGTTGTTCACTGTTGTAATTGTCATCAGGTGAGCATTTAATTCCTGTAAATTTTGAAAATTGAATATTAGTTCGTCATACGTGTACATATGTTAACCTGGCTCCCGTCAACGTTTGCACGTTCATGGGTCGTTGTCAAGTTTTTTTTTCTTTTTGTTTTTTTATCGAGTTTGGTAACGATCCTCTCCTAGATCGATGTGAAATTCGAGTTGTAACAACGTTTGATGGTTGTTTTAAGTCCTTCCTTTGTATCGATCCTCTCCTGGATCAATCTGAGATGTTGGAATGTATGCTCCGTATCGATGGATATGTCATATTGGGTCTCGGACTAGCGGATACAGGAGTAATGCTTTGTATTGATGGAGTCGAACGATCGAGACATAATCATGCTGTGATGCTTCACGGAGGATATGCCATTTCTCATTCCTTTATTCAATAAGAATCCCCGATTGTGGATAATCTTTGATAGAAGTCATCCATAACTCTTTTTCTAGATATCTCCCTAAGATCTAGTTGATCTTCATATGTCAATGCCTGGAATAATAAGCATTTCAACTGAGACAAAGTCTATTTGTCGCGCATCCCTAGAACTGGCTAGCTTGGCGAGTGATTCGGCCTTTTCGTTTTGTTCTCTGAGATTTGTGTAGTGGTGCAATAGTCAAAGTCGGCTAGTAGCTTTTGGACCCGATTGAGATAAGGAGCAAGACGTTGCCCCCTAGTCAGATAATCTTCCCTGACTTGGCGTACTACTAACCAGTAATCACATAAGACATGTAAAGTTTCCAGTCCTAGTTTTCTTGCAAGTTTGAGCGCCAAGGCTTCATACTCAGCTTTGTTATTTGTTGCAGGGAAGTTGAGTTTCAGGGCGTAGCAGATCATTCGTTCCTCAGGAGTCATTAACGCAACTTCGATGTTAGAAAGCTGATTATTGGAAGTTCCATCGATGTACATTCTCCATCGGTTGGACGGTTCTCCACTGTTCTTTGGATAGTCGTCTGATGTGGTGGATTCAGATATGAAGTATGCTAATGTTTAACCATGGAGAGCTCTCCGAGGGAGATAAGTGATATCAAATTGGCTTAGCTTGATACTCCATTTGAGTAACTTTTCATACACCTAAGGTTTCTATTGGACCTATTGTAACGGTTGGTCGATATGGACGCTAGCGAGGTGAGCTTGTCAATTGCCAGCCTTCATCATATACTGGTCTTTGGATTTGTTTCTCTTCACATAGCATTGCGACGCTTATGGCGTGTGTTGACACGGCCCAATTGATGTTTAAATCTTCGCGATCCAAAGGTTTGGGTAAAATGGGAGGTCTCTCTAAGCGATCTATCAGAGCTGGAAGTGCACCAACGCAGTTGTTAGTTCATTCAAAAGTTCTCTTACCTCTCTTGGTCAGGTTGAAGAAGAGAATTCACTTGTAGATGGTCCTAGAGTCAAATCAACTTAGGACGGTAATCTTTTGGCTTAGGCTCCGTACCTGCTTGGTTGTCCTCGGTACATGGGTGTCTCTAATTGTCGGAATTTTCTAGAAATTAGTTTTGATTCGATGAGAATTGATGATGAAAACGAAGAATCTTTCTGATGTAATAGTGAAAGAGCATTTCAAAGGATCGAGTTTCATCCTGCATTTTTTGGAGAGCGCTGAATACCTCTGTCAAGTCATTGATATGGTCGTTTGATAGTTGTGATCTCACGAGCATATTAAGCATTTTGAATGATCTATTAATCGTTCTTTGGTAAGTAGCATAAGCGTTCTCAAGTTTGAATCCATGGGTTTCAGCATAGCACTATAGGCCCAGGTCATTAATGAAATA
This sequence comes from Allium fistulosum, assembly GCA_030737815.1. Lineage (NCBI taxonomy): Eukaryota > Viridiplantae > Streptophyta > Magnoliopsida > Asparagales > Amaryllidaceae > Allium > Allium fistulosum. The sequence continues at coordinate 781,542,696 of CM060907.1, forward strand.
GTTGTATCCTTGGTCTAGGACATGCTTCAGTATTCGATTTTATCTGGAGTTTGCATCCATGGATGTGAGTAATTCATGTCTGATGGTCAGGTCCATCAGTTGGTTGATCATTGGAAGTGGAAAGTTGTGCTTTGTCATACCCCATGCAAATCTGAGTAGTTGACGTATGTCCTCCACTCTCTGTTCGTTTTTCTTATAAGTAAAGGATTGGATACTCATTTTGGTTGGAGGGCATCATGGATAAACCCACTGGTTTTGAGCAGATTCGCCTTCTCTTTAAGTGCAACAGATCTCTCCAGATCCATGTCGCATCGTTTTTGTTCATCGAGACATGCCTCGGGTCGACATTTAATGCAGGGTTCTTCATGGCTAGCGAGAGTCCATATATATATATATATATGTGAGGTCGAGTCCAAGCGAACACATCAAGATTCACCTGAAGTAAAACAATTGACTCTTTCCTCATAATTGCGTAGAGTTGTGATCTGATCTACAATACTCGTGATGGGTTGTAGGCACCTCATGTGTTTATTTGCAACGGTAAATGATCAGGCTTATAAGGATGTTGAATCAAAGGATTAGTAGAACTTAGCCTTGTACTGCACGCTGCTACATAGCTGGTTCCAGCTTTGATATTGAATTCACTTGTGATTCTGAATGATGCGCTTTTCATTCAATGTACTCGCGATCCGTTGCTCATTGTAAGGGTTGGAATGATGATCAGTCGCCCATGAGTTCGGGTATTGATCTGATGATTCTATCTCTAGGCATCCTTTCAGTCATAACCTAGAGTTGTTATGAATATCATGCATGGGTCCTAGGTTCAAATTGTCATAGTCACCTCTCGGATAATTACTCTTTTGCCCCCATTCTCGGGTTGGCGGATGCATTACGCGGACGGTCTAGTATCGTCCTAACTGTGTCTATACTGTAGTTCAAGCTTTAAGAACCAGGGTTGACTAATGAATGGTTGAATCATATTATCTTCTTTTTCATGCCCCCGAGTCTGGGGAATATCTCGATAAGTGGCAGGGTAGATAATGTCCGCTTAAATTTTGTATTCTATCCCATTGAACCATGGGATCGAGTTAACCGATGGAAGGCTGAGTCGTGCCTATCCTGTATTATGTTCTAGTTCTTTCCTATTGGGGGAATACATTGTTACTTTTCCGAAATTCGGACATAAGCTAGATTCTGGATGGTCAATGACATTCACTTCGCTGCTTATGTCGCCATACTTTGGGCAAAAACTGAAGAGTGAATTGTCCAGTCAGATCCAATGCAGGATTGATGCTTCCCTTGTTGAATCCAGGGTAAGAATCAGTGTGCAGATGTTTATGTTGCACTTGTTTTGAATTTCTCTTTTAGTCGGATCATGGTAAGAGTCAATGAATGAATGGTCGCGTTGCATTCATTCGGAGTTGGGTGATCAACCATGTCCATTTCGATTTACGTTCTCCCGTCAGATTTAGGGATAAAGTTAGCTCGAATGCGGTCATGTCGTGCTCATCTGGTCTCATGCTCTTCCTGACGGATCAAAGGAAGGTAACGGAGACGAATGGTCAAGTCACACCCATTCGTGGTTCATTCTTCTATCCATGCTCTGTTGGTCAAAGGTATTCGATGAAGTTCGGGTCACATCGACTTGTAGATGAAGAGGACTGATATTGATCGTCGATTCAATGGTATGATGTGAAAGGTGCAGATCGATATTGCCCGTCGATCCGGCGGTACGATATAATTGGTTGCCCAGAACTTCGGGCATCATTTTGATTGGTTAGCATTAGGGTCTCCTTGTAGTCGTTGCCTTAAGTTGTAAAGGACACGAAGCTGGGGATGTAGCGAGTCACCTTTCTCTTCTTTCGGTGATTTGTACTTCTACCTCCAGTCTTGAGTTAGAAGAGTTAGTTCATGGATGGTCTAATTGCACCGGCGGTGAGTTTATACTCCTCATGTCGAGTTTAGGTCAGAGTTGGCGAATGAATGGTCGCGTCACATTCATCCGTTTGTCTATTCTTGTAGCCCACTGTAGGGATCAAAGTAAGTTAAAGGGCCATTAACCATACCTATTTGATGTTTATACCCCTGTCCGCACTCTGGGGACTAAGAGTTTTAGTAGAAAATGGTCGGACCGCGTTTTCCTCGGTCAGTTCCTCTGCCCCCAGTCAAGGGCAAAAGTTGAAGCGTGGTCGGTCAAATTACAACAACTTTAGTTTGATGCTTCTCCCACTGAACTGTAGGAAGGAATTGATTGGCGGATGGTTAGGTCACATCCGTCCATGTTGCACGCACAACCCGTCGGTTCACTGGAGAGAGTTAGCAGATGAACGGTCATGCCACGTTCATTTGCGGTTGGATGGTAGTAATATCAATTCAGAATGGGACATCCAGCTAGGTCCGTTTTTCGAATCTACGCCTCCCTGTCGAATCAAGGAAGAAATTTTGCCTTGTAGGGTTGGAGTGCATCCCTATAAATTTACGTTATGGGTCCCATGCTGGGGACAAGAGTTGATGCATGGACGGTCGTGTCACGCCCTCTTAGTGCTGGATGGTCGGATCGCATCCAATTTTGTGTGTTAAGTGTGCCCCCATGTTAGGGGAAGATTGGAAAGTAGACGGTCGAACCACATCCGCTTTTTGTACTACAAAACTTGATGAGGAACCATAGCCGATAGATGGACAGTCGAATCACATCCCTTTTGGTATTCATATTCCAAACCATGCTTTGAGAACTGGAATTGGTTGATGGGTTGTTAGTCATACCCATTTGGTGTTTATACTCTAGCCTGCGCTCTCGGGACCGAAGTAAGTTGATGGGTGGTCATTCGCACCCAGTTGGTGTTTATACTCCAGTCCACACTCTGGGGACTTAGAGTTAGTTTATGTTTATACTCCAGTTCGCACTCTGGGAATCTGGAGTTAGTTGATTTTTATACTCCAGTTCGCACTCTGGGAATCTGGAGTTAGTTGATGTTTATACTCCAGTTAGCACTCTGGGAATCTGGAGTTGATGTTTATACTCCGACTCGCACTCTGGGAGTTCGGAGTTGGTTGATCTTTATACTCCAGTTCGCACTCTGGGAATCTGGAGTTGATGTTTATACTCCGACTCGCACTCTGGGAGTTCGGAGTTGGTTGATGTTTATACTCCAGTTCGCACTCTGGGAATCTGGAGTTGATGTTTATACTCCGACTCGCACTCTGGGAGTTCGGAGTTGGTTGATGTTTATACTCCAGTTCACACTCTGGGAATCTGGAGTTGATGTTTATACTCCGACTCGCACTCTGGGAGTTCGGAGTTGATGTTTATACTCTGTTTCACACTCTGGGAATCCGGAGTTGATGTTTATACTCCAGTTCGCGCTCTGGGAATCTGGAGTTAATGTTTATACACCGACTCGCACTTTGGGAGTTCGGAGTTGGTTGATGTTTATACTCCAATTCGCACTCTGGGAATCTGGAGTTGATGTTTATACTTCGACTCGCACTCTGGGAGTTCTGAGTTGATGTTTATACTCCGTTTCGCACTCTGGGAATCCGGAGTTGATATTTATACTCCAGTTCGCGCTCTGGGAATCCGGAGTTGATGTTTATACTCCAGTTCACGCTCTGGGAATCTGGAGTTAATGTTTATACTCCGACTCGCACTCTGGGAGTTCGGAGTTGATGTTTATACTCCGTTTCGCACTCTGGGAATCCGGAGTTGATGTTTATACTCCAGTTCGCGCTCTGGGAATCTGGAGTTAGTTGATCAGGTACGTGGATGGTTGTATCATATCCACCCTAAGTAGGCAAGCAAAGTCGTTAGATGGACGGATCCATCCTCCTCGAGCTTGTAAATATGGAAGGCGAGGTCGCTAGATGTACTGATCCATCCTCCTCGGGTTTAGGTTGAACACAAGCGAAGTTGTTAGATGGACGGATCCATCCTCCTCGAGCCCATGTCCGTAAATTTATACTCCAGCTCACACTTTGGGAGCCGGATTTAGTTATAGGATTGTCGTGTATCAATCCCTTATTGCTGCAGTGTGATGGCTTGTCCCTGAGCTCGGGGTTTCACTTAGCGAGTGATCGGTGGGATCCCGATTAACTTCCACTTATAGGCCCATCAACGAAGGATGCGATTTAATTTATGGACGGCTGGATCACGTCCATGTTCGTTTGGATTCCACTTTTGTTTGAGTTGTATATTTTCCCTTAAGTCGGGTGCAAGAATTGGAGAGCAGACAGTCGAGTCACGTCCAATTTAAGCTTTGCATTCATTCGATCGAGCTAAGGAAGAGAGTTGAAATGACAGCTCATGATGGTTAGCGAGTAGGCAGTTAGTCGTTGATGACTTTAAATTGAGGGTTGGACACTGATGAAGTTGGTTTAAGGCATGACTGTTTTGCCGAATTACAGAAGCAAACTGGGGAGTGAACGGTCAAATCATATCCACTTTAAACACATGTTCTCAAATAATCCCAAGTGTCTAATGTAGGATTGGATGCATGGATGGTGACGTTGCGTCCACCCTTGGTGTGATTCCGATTTTATCGGGCATCAGAAGAAGCATAAGTATTTTGGCAAGCTTCAAGTACGAGATGGAGAGTACATTGTTAGGATATATCACTCCAAGTTTTTCCCAGATCTCCAATTAAATTGCATAGGCGGATGAGGGGATGGTCGATTGCATCCACTTTATACTAGAGTCCTGACCTTGTCGGTCTCTTCCGCTTTGATGCCTTGCCCCCAGTCAGGGGCATATGGTAGCCGATGAGTGGTTGAATCATGCTCGTCACGATGATACCTCAATGATTTGATCATAGCCCGCAGAGGTTGTTTTGCACCCTACCTTAAGTACTCATTTACCTGCATCATTTGCAAGTAGTTTAATTCAAGTAGGTCATATTTCGCAACATAAACGAAATTGAAATAGAAATAATTCAAAAGAGATCGGATTAAATCTCATTGATAAGTGAAGCGGCGTCGTATGCTCGCTATTGCACTTCGGTCCAGCCCTTCACAGTTGGATGTCTAACGCAACTGGTTCAATTTGATCAAAGTCCTTGATCGATAGGGGTCGGATGTTCCCGATCCTTCGTTTTATGGGGCTTGAACATATTGTCAGAGTTATCCTTTCCGGAGCAGCCTTATGGCGTTGGCATCCACGGTAGCCATCTAAAGAAGGGGAGTTTTCCGACCTAGAGTATGGAGTAGGTTCCCTCCTTATCTCGCCAAGTTGATCCTTCATCTGGTTCATCAAATCAATATTGGCCTGGATATGTTGGTGTACTCGTTGGCGGCTACCCACCAGTTCTCTTATCAAAGTCTGGAAATAAGCTCTGGTGATGAATTCATTTATGGGTATTGGCAGCAACTGGATGTGGGCTTTGGATAAATTCATTGGCTGCCAGCTTCTTTATTCCCTTCAGCAATATGAGAAGTAGAACTGGTATGTCTAACCGTGAATGACAGTGTTCTTTGAGGAATGGGGGAAGACATCTGCATTTGATGGCATTCATCACTCTTGGTGGAGTCCATGGGCTAATAGATTGGTCATTATTTCTAATTTTCACCCTGGTAGGAGGCCCATACAAGATAGTGAGGAAGTCCTCTTAAGGTTGTATACCATGCTTTTAGTCATGTGGACGTCGAATGATTGCAAGTTAGCATTTGTTGCCGTGATCTCCTATGTCTTGTTCGGTCATGGAACAATCAGAAGCACGGATGGAATGTTCCTTCATTAAATTGGTGATTGAATTCATTATGCGGGTGCTCTGCGCTGCGGCTAGGGTTCGGGGTCGTACCCGAAAAATATTTTTTAGCATCTTTTTAGGAAATTTGGGTCGTACCCGAAAAATATTTTTTTGAAATTTCGTATCGATACGAATTGGATGCGGATGGATCGATACGAATTGGAGCAGTTGCGATCGATACGAACAGAGCACAGGCGATCGATATGAATAGAGCGATGCGAAGCAGATTGAGTCGAACAGAGGCTCTCTGAGCGATGCGAAGTGGAGCGAGTTGAACAAAGGCTCTCTGATGGATGCGAAGCGGAGCGAGTCGAACAGAGGCTCTCTGATGGATGCGAAGCGGAGCGAGTCGAACAGAGGCTCTCTGAGCGATGCGAAGCGGAGCGAGTCGAACAGAGGCTCTCTGATGGATGCGAAGCGAAGTGAGTCGAACAGAGGCTCTTTGAGCGATGCGAAGCGGAGCGAGTCGAATAGAGGCTCTCTAAGCGATGCGAAGCGGAGCGAGTTGAACAGAGGCTCTCTGATGGATGCGAACAGGAAAGTGGCGATCGATACGATCAGAGCAATGCGAAGGAGATCGATACGATCAGAGCGATGCGAAGCAGATCAATACGATCAGAGCGATGCGAAGCAGATCGATACGAACAGAGCGATACGAAGCGGATCGATACGAACAGAGCACTCTTGATCGATACGAACTTTGACATATTTTCTGGGTACGAAAACATGGATACGAAAAACACCATATTTTCATGGATACGAAAATATGGATACGAAAAACACCATATTTTCATGGATACGAAAATATGGATATGAAAATGACCATATTTTCTGGATACGAAATGATGGATTCGAAAATCACCATATTTTCATGGATACGAAAATCTTCATATTTTCTAGATATGAAAACATGGATACAAAAATCACCATATTCTCATGGATACGAAAATATGGATACGAAAATCTTCATATTTTCTGGATACGAAAACATGGATTCGAAAATGACCATATTTTCATGGATACGAAATTCACCATATTTTCTGGACTCGAAAACATGGATACGAAATTCACCATATTTTCTGGATACGAAAACATAGATACAAAAATCATCATATTTTCTGGATACAAAAACATGGATACGAAAATCACCATATTTTCATGGATACGAAAATATGGATACGAAAATCTTGATGAATGCAGTTCCTCTTAGATCTGGAGCAATCTGAATAGAATAGATGGAACCACTTGACGACAGATCTGGATCTCCTCCTTAGATTTTTGCAATCCAACTACGGTAGTAGATCCACAGAACAGGAGAAAAGCAAGGTTCTCTCAACGAAAGCACCAAAGTGTTTGTACCAAAATTGGGCACAACACTCTTCAGAAGTTTTTGAAGAGATATAATGAAGAAATTAAATGGAAAGAGAGGAATTATCTAACAAAAACTCCAAATTTCAGATATGAAAATAATTAAAATGCAAGGAGACACAAGGATTTAGAGTGGTTCGGTGTATCGCCTACGTCCACTATGAAGTTGATAGCTTTATTGATCTTTCTTTGAATATTACAAGTGAATTCAATGAATTACAACAGATAATAATGATTTGCAGCAGTGAATTTCGTTATTGGCAGCAGCAAGGGAGTTTAGATCTGGATCCGGCAGAGTCTGGGCGTTGGAGAATTCAAAGAAGAAGAAGCCCTTTTTCTGCATGCCTTGGGGCTCTATTTATAGGTGTAGGAGGCTGATATTTTGCTCAGATCTCGAGGGACTTCTTTTGGCACGTGAATAAGCCCGCGCGACCAAGCCCGTGAAGTTTCGGCCCGATCCGTGATCGATACGAACAGATTTCGTATCGATCAAGATTGCTTCCGATGGAGTCAAAATTTGGCATGGACATTCTTTATGTTGTACATAAGCTTATGTGAAAATTTCATAGCATTTGGACTTGTAGATCTCGAGATATGATCGATGCAAGTTGGAGTTTTTCCATCCGCGATCGATAAGAACGAATTTCAACTCGGTCAAGACTTGCTCCAATCGAGTCGAAATTTAGCAGGAACATTCTTCATGTTGTACTTAAGCTGTTGTGAAAATTTCATAGCATTTGGACTTGTAGATCTCGAGATATGATCGATGCAAGTTGGAGTTTTCCATCCGCGATCGATACGAACGAATTTCGACTCGGTCAAGGTTTGCTCCGATCGAGTTGAAATTTGGCAGGAACATTCCTTAGGTCATATTTAAGCTCCTGTTAAAATTTGGTGGCATTTGGGTTTGTTGATCTCGAGTTATGATCGATGCTAGTTTGAATTTCTCAACCGTGATCGATCAATATCTTGAGCATATGAACTCCGATTGACTTGAAATTCGGAACGTTGGCTCTCATAGCTTTGCTTGTCGTGTCATATCAATTTTAGCTCGATCCGGACTCGGAAAAAATTCGTCGATATCCATAGTGAGCATGCGTATAACCGATCTCCAAGACGAACTGTCATTGGTTTCTAGTCAAGTTCTTGGTGTCACGGCCTTACCAAAAGGCGGGATAACAATACCTACTATCTATTATACTCATTTAAGAGTACCTGAGATAATAAGAAGCAAAGCATAAAACCTCGAGTCAAAAAACAATCTGGTGTGAGTGACAAATAATCTCAAAACACTATAAAAGTCGGTATAGCATATGGAACATAAGGTATGGAAAATCATACTTGACTTGTCCCTGCATCAAAAGAGTTAGCCCATAACATAGGGTATATGCTACTCTATCATAGTCATCATAGGTGTACTATAAGTCAAAGTACTAATGGATGTCTGGGTATCCACGTCAAAGATAACTACATCATGTGACTCACTCAGTACGTTAGATATATAGTACTCGTATACTCCATCTCGTCATCAAGAAGTACTCAACGTCCTTGGCCACTTGATCCATCACGGTATAGATAGGTTCTAACGTCAACAAAATTTTCCATATCGTCACTATGTCCTCACATTAATGGATTATAGTATATAACCGTACCCAGGTCCTAAGGTCAAAGGACTCTAGGGTCCGAGCAGATCGGGTCCTAATGTCAACGGACTCTGATCACATCCTCATATACCCTTATCTCACGACTGTGCCCTATCATCACAAGTATCAATAATCCCTTTGCATACGTCATCACTAGCCGGGCATATCCTAGAATTGTCCTTAAAACTTTCATCTGAAGTTGTTACGGTTGGGAACTATTCTAGACAGCCATTTCAGTCATAGAATGTCATTGTGTGTCCCATAACCTTCCTCCATAGTTCCTTCCATCTGACAACTCTACATCCCAAAGTATAGCTATCCATCGTTGAAGCCATCACATTCCATCATGGAATCATCATCATCAAATCCTGAAGTCATCAAATCAAAGCGTCACATCTTTGCTTCACCGCAAAGCCACTCATCGAAGAGCCATAACATCAAAATCGAATGTCGAACGAACGACGAACCATCGCATTGTGCTTCTCGAAGTCTCTCTATCGTCCATGTCAAAATTGGCCAAATCAGCCATCATCAATAGTGGTAGATATCAATCACTCTAGAGTAGTCGATAGCTACCACATTGGTCGTGTACTTTAACCAAAAGTGGTTAAATACAAGCTAAATAAAAATTTCCAGGATCCATCCCGAAATCCAAAGCACATCCTCAAATCAGAGAGAAGTACCAATAATATGGTACTTCTCTCTGAGAGAAGTACCATATTATTGGTACTTCTCTCATCTTTCGCCTTCAGATCAATCGGTGTGCATGAAACTCTATGCATGAAATCATATCCTGTGGAATATTTTCTAACACTATATCACGTTTAAACGACGTTTTCAACCAAAACTAGCAAACCAACATACATATAACCAACAAGCATACTAACATCTATAATAGCATACATACGCCCATAATAACACAATACAATACGTCCAAGCAACCAATGAATGATTAATATCAAAAATAGCCTAAATATATCAATATTGTCAAAATAGTGTGATAATGGGAATAATATGATATTTAACATAAAATCATTTTTAAACACTTTTAAATTCTTTTATAAAGTAAGATATAGGTTTAAGTATTTTAGAAATCACATTTTAAAGTTAAAAATCATCTCAAAACGTCATTTTAATACTATATTAACAATCACAGTATGGTAAGAGACAATTTTACTCACCTCAACCAAATCTGACCAAACCATCGCTAAGCCGTAGAGCTCTCCATCATGAGCGCAAGGCAAGAAATAACATCCAAAACGGACCTTATATGCAAAAGATACGTGTAATATAAGAACCGGGATTAAATAAATAATTAATTAACTTTAACAATAATTATTATGCTAATCGCCTTGGTTAAGCTTTCTTCCCCAAATTTTGAAATTGCTATACGTGCACATCCAATGTCCAAAATGTCGTGCACCTCCTACCATGATACGGAGCTTCGCTTTACCAAATCGAATGCCATCTGCGTCATAGTTCTTATCATCGAATGCTCGACTTGTCGATGTCAAAATCCCCAAGCTCGTCGCCGTCTATCAAAATGCATCGTCCAAGCATGCTCGACCTAGGCCTAGGTCACGATTCATCTAAGGGGATCAGTCCTCTAGTGATTGATGAGGGAAGGAGCACATCGCCAAGAGAAACTCCCCCGTATCATCCGTACCACCTATGTCACTTCATTCTCTGGCCAAGTGAAACCCTAATCAGCCATGGAAGAGGTCTATCTTGGCCATCACTATTGCATGCCACATCGAGTCCATAGAAGTGTAGCTCTCTTCAATATGAACTTAACAAAACTAGTATCATGATTTTTAGTGGCCTAAATCTCTCGATTTTAAGTTTTGAAATAAATTTGGGAGTGGCGGCCATGAATTGGATGGAACAGTAACCGTGAATGGGTTATGAGAGAGGAGGGTTTAGTTTAAATAATAAAATATTTTTACTTATTTGATTTCTCAAATAAATGATCGTAAATTTCAAGCTCATGCGATCACACGGTGCATCTGATTGCAAAGAAACTCTTATGTGTACATTACCTCACTTTTTAGTCATGATGATATAAATTTTGTTGTTATCCGACACAAAGCTTCGAGATGATGATTTCACGCTTTTCGAGATCATTTCGACCATATGATCATCCGATCTCCAAAAATAGTTATCCTTATATTCATTTTAATTCGCAACATTAATACAAACTCAACGGAAGTGGTCTCAAGTCCTGATTCGATCGTACATGAAAAATCACATTTTTAGGGTCGTTAATTAATTATCAATTTAATATTTATTATTTAAATATCTTATCGTTAAAAATATAGGTCGTTTGAAGAAGTTTGAGGTTTTACGAAAATACGAAATGAAGCCGAATCCATTAAAATGTTCCTTCGGAGTAACATTAGGAAAGTTTTTGGGATTTATTGTCAATGCACAAGGCATCGAAGCTAATCCAGAGCAGATAAATGCTTTAAGGAACGTAACTTCCTCGACTATAAAGAAACAACTTTAGAGCTTGAATGGGAAGATCACTGCTTTGAGTCGGTTCATCTCAAAGGCGACGAATAAGTGCATACCTTTCTCTGACGCCCTTAAGAAAGGTAAGAAGAACTTTGAATGGAATCAAGATTTTCAGAGTGTCTTCGAGGAATTATTGAGGCATATGGAAATGCCACCACTCTTATCCAAATGGCTGGACATGGAGGCTTTATTCGTTTACTTAGCAGTATCTGCTCATGCATTTTAGTGCAACATTAGTGCGCGAGGAGGCAAGGATTCAGAGACCAGTGTACTATATCAACAAGCGGTTTATTGGAGCTGAAAAGAATTACCCGAAGCTAGAGAAACTCGCATATTGCTTGCTAGTCACATTAAGGAAGCTACGACCATATTTTTCAGGCTCATTCGATCAGTGTGTTGAAAGATCATCCTCTAAAATAGGTATTGTACCGACTTGAGACCTTGGGAAGGCTGTTGAAATGGAATATTGATTTGAGTTAGTACGATATTACTTACCATCAAGGAGAGCGATAAACGTGCAAGCATTGGCAGACTTCATTTCTGAGTTTATAACATTTAATGATGAAGAGGAAGAAGATGTTACAGTTGCAGCTCCTTATTAGAAGTTTTTAGTCGACGGTGCTTCAATTGAATTTAGCTTGGGGGAGGAGTGGTATTTGAAATGTTAGAAGGACGGCCAATCATTATGCATTGAAGTTGGAGTTTCCTACAACTAATAGCAATGCTGAGTACAAGGCGTTAATATAATGATTAAGGATAGCAAAGGAATTGGGGATAAATATGCTGCATATGTTTGCGCCAAAATTGGTCACAAACCCCAAGTGTAGTGAAAGCACCAGCGTATGAATATAAATCAACAATATTCACACACAAATCACAGATCTAAGCAAATAACAAATAGCAATCCAGAAATAATGAACAGTGACACACAATTTATAGTGGTTCGGCTATCTCCGGCCTACGTCCACTTCAAGGTTTTTATAATTTTATTGCTCGATGCTTGAAGATTACAATTTCGTGTGTTGTATTACAACTGATTTGCTGAACTAAGTTTGAATCTAAGGCAGCAATGGTGATCTGGAGTAAATCTGGCAGAGTCTGGGTGCTCTTTATCTCTCAAAATTGTCCGACCCCTTTTCTGAATGACCAGGGGCTCTATTTATAGGTGTAGGAGGCTGATATTTCGCCTAAAATGAAGGGAGACCAGTTCTGGTACGTCAGGGGGCCCACATGCCCGCTTTATGGAAATCCGGGCCCACACCGGGATCGATTCGACCCTAGGTTCGAATCGATCAAGAAATTGTCCAATCAAGCTGAAATTTGGTGTGGACATTCTTCAACATGTGCTCAAGCTTCTGTGAAAATTTCATAGCATTTGGATGTGTAGATCTCAAGTTATGATCGATTCAAGGTTGCATTTCTGGTTGACTAGCCTGGTTCGAATCGATCTAGTTCGAATCGATCCTCCTGCACGCGAAGACAATGGCGTGGTGTGCATGCCTCGTATCAATCCGCTTCTCTCTTCGGACTGACTGGGTCGACTCCATGTTCTTCGCCGCTTTGACTGGGTAGATTCGTGGTAGTGGATTCGAAGACATCCCTCTTCGAATCGAATGAGCGAAGGTCTTATTCGAATCGATCTAGGTACGTTCGTTCGAATCGAGTTTGCTATGCTGTATTCATTCGATTCGAAGTTATTCCTGCTGGATGGATTCGAAAATGAGCTACACTTCCTGGATTCGAAGCAAGGCTACGCCTCCTGGATTCGAAGCTCCTTCTCTTTATGGATTCGAGGACAGGAGTGCCATCGATTCGAACAGGAGCGAACTCGATGGGTACGAAGTCGATGGAGTCGACTTTTATGGATTCGAATGGATTTTACCTGGGGGATTCGAGGATAGGAGTACCTCGATGGATTCGAACTTATACCACCTTATCCATCTTCTGTTGGCGATATCTTGAGCATACGAACTCGGGTTGACTCGAAACTTGGAACGTTGTTTCATCTGACCTTGCTTGACATGTCTTATCAATTGCAGCCCGATCCGGACTCGGACAAAATTCATCGATATCCATGGTGAACCTGCGATGCACAATCGATGTTCATGACTAATAATCATTGATTTTCAGTTAATCTTTGGGTATCTCGGCTTTGCCAAAAGTTGGGATAACATTTTGCCCCCCAAAACATGCCTTTTTGGTAAAAGGCGTGTTTTGATCAGTCTTAAGTTGGATGCAGTGAGTTCATGTTTTACTCATAGCTTATAGCATTTTCAATCAAGCCCATGGCTGTTCGAAGCCGAATTGTTATCAATTTCTTTTAGTGGAAGTTAAGAATGAGATTCTACCGTCTCTCCGTATTATCGATGGTCACTCCGGACCCTTGCCGAGCCCATTCCAGACTTAGCGATCGAATAGAAAGATCCTATTGCACTCCGATGTTGCTTTCTACCCCTTACACTCCGGCCCCAGTTAGGGCGTAAAAGCGATGTCTTGGTCGTTCTCGACCGATCATAGCCTCTCCGGGCTCATGCTGGATCCCATCCTGTCACTCTCCGGTGAAGGGGAAACAACGTTAAGTGAGTCAATCCTGTCGCTCTCCGGCGAAGCGACTCACCTCCTGCACTCCGGTTCAGTGAATCTGAACATTAAGCGATGTCATGGCCTAAATCGTGGGCCGATCATAGCCTCTCCGGGCTCATGCTGGATCCCATCTTGTCACTCTCCGGTGAAGGGGAAACAACGTTAAGTGAGTCAATCCTGTCGCTCTCCGGCGAAGCGACTCACCTCCTGCACTCCGGTTCAGTGAATCTGAACATTAAGCGATGTCTTGGCCTAAATCGTGGGCCGATCATAGCCTCTCCGGGCTCTTATCGAATCCTGATCCAATCACTCTCCGGTGAATAGGAAACGATGCTTAAGTGAGTTGATCCTGTCGCTCTCCAGCGAAGCAACTCACTTCTTGCACTCCGGACCCTGCCTCTCCGGGTAGGATCATAAAGCGATCATGTTTATATTGATATTTAATGTTTATCCTTTAACTCTCCGGTCAAAGGTTTATTTTAATAAGTGTTTCTTTATTAAATTCAAATCCTAGATGTTCAATCTCAAACACCAGGAAAAACAAGATAATACCTCTCCGGGCGGAGCGGTCTATTTCCATCTCAGAGCATGCCTAGGGATCTCTCCGGTTCCCGTACATCAGTAAGTGGGATAGCCGTTTTATTTTGGAAATCAAATCTAAGAAAACTAATCGACCAGAGTCCAAATCTTGAACTTGGCCCTTGCCATCACAATCAGTTGATGACGAGTCGTGATCCCGATCCAGGATCATTCCTGTTTGGTTGAGGCGGTAGTTGTTCGGGTCTAACCGCCGTCGTACGTTCTCTAACAAACTGCGGCAATCTACCACTCCTGGCATGTTCTTCCACCTCATCCTTCAGGTGGCGGCATTCATCGGTAGTGTGCCCATCCAGCTCATGGAATAGGCAGTACTTTCCAGTCCTACGTTCCCGCTCCGTGGGATCTCTCCTGGGTGGTTTTCGATAGGGGAGTTGCCCCCGAGTTTCGGTGTAAATTCGTTCCAGTCCTGCCACCAAGTCTGTGTATTGCCTGAATCTGGGCTCTCGGAATTTCTTCCGTTTATCAGGACCATCATGTGCGTCATCCTGCTTTCTCTTTCCTTTTCTGCCCTGGACTGTTCCCTGGCGGTTCCTTCGCCTTGTGCAACATTTATTTCCTGCCTCTCGGCTCGTGATTCCTCTAATCGAATGAATTTTTCAGCTTCATGGAAAAACTCTCCAAGATCTTGCGGTGGATCTTTAGTCAAAGAGTCTTTGAATTCGGTGCCTTCTCCAACTCCTGCCACTGCCGCCATCAAAATCATCGATGGGTCCGGGCGATCTACAGAAGTCACCGTCGCATTAAATCGTAACAAAAAATCTTTTATGGACTCTCCGGTCCTTTGTTTTATTGATGCCAAGGTCATCACGCTCTTAGGTCGCGTCACGTGAACCCTAAACTGCTTCATGAAGCAATCCACAAGATCGCCGCATGTCCTGATTGATCCGGTTTCTAGCTGCCTAAACCAAAGCGCAGCCAAATCTGATAAGAATAAGGGGAAACATCGTGCCATCACTTCCTCGGATGCTCCCAGCACTTCCATGTGTCTGATATATCTGGTGATATGCATGGTCGGGTCTGACTTTCCGTCATAAGGATTCAGCGTTGGTAGTTTGAACTTCAGAGGGTTCCTTGTATTCCTGATATTCGGAGCGAACGGACTCCGACTAACTTCTTCCAATCCTCCTCCTGACAACCCTCCTCTCATGAGTCGTCTCACTAGGCCAATCATTCTTTCATCTCCATCTAGGGGTTGCCCCCTTGTCACGTCTCGGTCTTGCCCTCCGAGTCTCGTAGGGAATTCTGGTACGTACTCTTCGGGCGGCTCGTTAGCATTTGTGTTGGCCCTAGCCGGTTGAGCTCCTTCCAAAGGTACTTCTGCGTTGGATCCTGCGGGCCTGCCCCCAAGCCCTTGTTGATTGCCTTCTGGTTCTGTATTCTGTCCTCTGTTGGGTTCCATAGCCCTAGCTCCTTGTTCCACATTCACAGCCGCTGTAGCTGGTCCAAGGTTCTGTGTTCCTGCAGCTCTTATCTGCTCGAAGAAATTCTGCAGCATCTCTTGTTGGCTTTTCATCATTCTCTCCTGCATTAGGTTATTCATAGCCTCCATCTCATCTCTAGTAATGTAGATCGAAGCTTGTCCTTCTCCAGCGCCAGAGGATGCATCTTGACTTCCTCCCTGTTGGCTCCTCTCAGCTCTTTGCCTAGTTTGTCAAGTCATTGTAGAGTCAAATCTGAACCCTTAAAATTTCAAGTCTAAACTCTGAATCTGGTGTAGCGGGTGCTAGTTCTTCTCAGTGAAAGCACCAAAGTGTTTGTGCCAAAATTGGTCACAAACCCCAAGTGTAGTGAAAGCACCAGCGTATGAATATAAATCAACAATATTCACACACAAATCACAGATCTAAGCAAATAACAAATAGCAATCCAGAAATAATGAACAGTGACACACAATTTATAGTGGTTCGGCTATCTCTGGCCTACGTCCACTTCAAGGTTTTTATAATTTTATTGCTCGATGCTTGAAGATTACAATTTCGTGTGTTGTATTACAACTGATTTGCTGAACTAAGTTTGAATCTAAGGCAGCAATGGTGATCTGGAGTAAATCTGGCAGAGTCTGGGCGCTCTTTATCTCTCAAAATTGTCTGACCCCTTTTCTGAATGACCAGGGGCTCTATTTATAGGTGTAGGAGGCTGATATTTCGCCTAAAATGAAGGGAGACCAGTTCTGGTACGTCAGGGGGCCCACATGCCCGCTTTATGGAAATCCGGGCCCACACCGGGATCGATTCGACCCTAGGTTCGAATCGATCAAGAAATTGTCCAATCAAGCTGAAATTTGGTGTGGACATTCTTCAACATGTGCTCAAGCTTCTGTGAAAATTTCATAGCATTTGGATGTGTAGATCTCAAGTTATGATCGATTCAAGTTTGCATTTCTGGTTGACTAGCCTGGTTCGAATCGATCTAGTTCGAATCGATTCGTTCGAATCGATCCTCCTGCACGTGAAGACAATGGCGTGGTGCGCATGCCTCGTATCGATCCGCTTCTCTCTCCGGACTGACTAGGTCGACTCCATGTTCTTCGCCGCTTTGACTGGGTAGATTCGTGGTAGTGGATTCGAAGACATCCCTTTTCGAATCGAATGAGCGAAGGTCTTATTCGAATCGATCTAGGTACGTTCGTTCGAATCGAGTTTGCTATGCTGTATTCATTCGATTCGAAGTTATTCCTACTGGATGGATTCGAAAATGAGCTACACTTCCTGGATTCGAAGCAAGGCTACACCTCCTGGATTCGAAGCTCCTTCTCTTTATGGATTCGAGGACAGGAGTGCCATCGATTCGAACAGGAGCGAACTCGATGGGTACGAAGTCGATGGAGTCGACTTTTATGGATTCGAATGGATTTTACCTAGGGGATTCGAGGACAGGAGTACCTCGATGGATTCGAACTTATACCACCTTATCCATCTTCTGTTGGCGATATCTTGAGCATACGAACTCGGGTTGACTCGAAACTTGGAACGTTGTTTCATCTGACCTTGCTTGACATGTCTTATCAATTGTAGCCCGATCCGGACTCGGACAAAATTCATCGATATCCATGGTGAACCTGCGATGCACAATCGATGTTCATGACTAATAATCATTGATTTTCAGTTAATCTTTGGGTATCTCGGCTTTGCCAAAAGTTGGGATAACAGCATATATTTAGTGATTCCCAGCTAGTGGTTTGCCACATCAGGAAGGCGTATCGGGCCAACGGAGCAAGATGAACTCTTTACCTGTTGAAGGTGCTGGAGCTACTAGAGAACATAGAACATTATATGATAACGCACATCTCTAAAGAGGAAAATATGAAGGCGAATTCACTAGCTAAGCTAGCTAGCTCTAGGGAAGCATAGTTAATTGGATTGGTTCTGGTGGAAGTTTTAACAGCTTTGAGCATTGATCGAATGACGTCGACTATAATCTAGAGATTGTAGAAGAGGAGGAGGTATGGATGACTCCAACCAAAGGCTACCTGATCAATGGAACTCTCCCAAGAGAAAGAAAAAAACAAAAGAAACTCCTCTAGAAAGCATCATAGTTCGTGATGCAAGATGGAGTATTGTATAGGAGAGTATTCTCAACTCCCCTACTTTAGTGCATAGCCAAGGACGAGGCTAGGAAGATACTTATAGAAATCCATGACGACGACTGTGATGATCACACCAAGGGGCGGACTTTGGCAAAGAAGATACTTCGCTATGGATATTTCTGATCGACAATAAATCAAGATACAACTGACTATACCAAACGGTATGATCCATGCCAGATGTTTGCAAAGGTTCCGAGAGCCCCATCTTTAGAGCTTACACAAATGGTCAGCCCATGGTCATTTGCAATTTGAGGAATCGATATTATCGGTGCACTACCGATAGCGAAAGGAGGATCCAAATATGCTATTGTCGCAGTGAATTACTTTACAAAATGGGCTGAAGCGGAACCGTTTGCCACGATTACAAAAAAGAAGGTAATCAATTTTGTAACGAAGAATATTATCTGTAGGCTTGGAGTACCTTAAAAAATTATCATGGTCAATGAAACCCAGTTCGAGAGCACCAAATTCAAGAATTTCTGCAAATGGTACAAAACTGAAAAGAGCTTCTCCGTGGTGGCACGTCCGCAGGCAAACAAGCAAGTGGAAGCAGTGAATAAGATAATCAAATCCACCTTGAAAAGGTGACTGACTAGAGCCAAAGGCCACTAGGTTGATGAGCTTCCACTAGCACTATGGGCTTATAGGATAACACATTAGTCTGCAACAAGGCACTCGCCTTTGCTTTGGCCTACGGATCAGAGGCAATGATCCCGATAGAACTGGAAGTCCCTTCTCATCGTAAAAGGCATTTCGACCCGAAGGTGAATGAGGAGCTCCTGCTTGAGTCTCTCGATTTGGTTGATGAGAAGAGGGAAGAAGCATAATTAAGGGTTGCTGCCTAATAGAAAAGGGTAGCATGACACTTCAACGTCAAGGTTTGGAATCGCACCTTTGAGGTAGGAGATCTTATTCTGAAACAAGTTCTCCTGAATATGAGAGCGCTTGGCCCGAATTGGGAAGGACCCTATGCATTTGATCAGAAGCTTGAAGATGGAACTTTCAAGCTAGCAACCATTGATGGAATCCCGATCACGTGCTTGGAACAACAACTGGGGCACTATTACACTTAGTTTCTTCCCATTTTCTTTTGCAAATAAGCCATCTAAGGATACTGGGGGCACTGTAAATAGGTAGGATTTGCAACTTCTTCTACTCATGAATAAAGTCAACTTCTTAAACCAATGGAACCGTGTTCTTATAAACAATATTCATGTACCGTGCGACTAATGGCACAACCGAGAAAATGCTCCTCTATCCTTGGGTAGTGGACATGGGGTGTGGACTCAAATCATCGGGTCAATGGGGAAAGTCGACTCAAACCGCCAAGTCGATGGGGAAAATCGACTCAAATCTCCAAGTTTATGGGAAAATCGATCCCTAAACCTTCTGAGAACCAGTGTTTTCGAGAGATAGGCGGCATTAAGAAGGACCAAACTGCTGGGTAAACGGTGAAAATTGACCTAAACTGCTGGGCCGACAGGTTAAATTAGCTCTAAACCTTCAACGTTGCCCGGAGATAGGCAAGATCGAGAAAGTCCACTCACTTCTGGGTCGATCGGATAATATGATCCCCTCCTTCAGGAATTTAGCATTTCCTAGAGATAGACAATGTCGGGAGGAGAAGCACAAGTCTTCTAGAATTCCTCATTGCTCGGAGATAGGCGATGAAGAGAAGGCTTGCCAATTTAACCAACCTTATGGAATTCATTGTTGTCCAGAGATAGGTGACGACGAGATGGCTTGCCAATTTGACTAACCTTAATGAATGCATTGTTGTCCAAAAATAGGCGACAACAAGAAGGTTCGTCGACCCAATCCAGGAGTAAATCGAATAACTCGGCTCCGGCTTTCAGGAATTCATCGTTGCCCAGAGATAGGCAAAGCTAAAGGATAAATTCTTGGAATTGGACTGCTAGTGTGCTGGCTTCTGGAGATAGAAACTAGTGAACAGTTGGATTTCACCTATAAACTTAGAAAAACCAAATGCAGCCCGGAGTTAGGCAACATCAAGAAAATAATACTTGGAATCAAGTCGTGAGATCACTGGTTCCTGGAGATAGGAGCTGGTATATGAATGGGAATCTCAACGACAGTGCTAGCAACTAAGCAGGACACGCTTGTCGGGGATAATCGAGGATAGTCTTAAAGGCTCGAAATAGGAAATTATCAGGCTTTTCCGATCCATGATTGGGATCAAAAAAGCGTGCTAAAACTTAGGACAATCAAAAATTTTGCCCTATAACACCATTAACTTATAAATGCCCGGAGTTTGGCATCTAGAATAATAAATCCGTGAACAGAGATAAACATGCAAACAACTGATCGAAAGGAACCCGACCAGGCACGAATGAGAACAACCTTAGAGTTGGTTAAATGATGGTTTTGTTTTCCGAACGAAGCATTTTGGCAGCTATAAATAGGGCTAAGTAATAGGACATGACTAAAACAATTGCAGGAATATTACTTATATGCTTAGAGTTGCAGTAAATATGGATATTGCATAGAAACAAATGTGTATAATATAGAAAGATTGCAGTAATAGAAGTTAGATTATATACACAGGAAGTAATATATCAACAGGCATAGTATAGTACATAAAGGTATAGAAAAGTAAACAAGAGAAAGATTACAGGATAAAAGTCATTCTTTCGCTACCATAATTTTTATGTACATCTTGAAGCGGGTGTCGTACCTGCACAATCTCGGCCCCTTGAAAACAAAAAAGCAAAAAGTATAGACTTGACAACACAAAATAAAAAACAAGCTACCATACTAATGGCTTCCAAGCATCCTTTACTTCTTCCCGTTCCTGCTACCTCTACCGCCAAAACCGCCAAGGCACTATTTGTATTTCTTCTCAAATTTAACCACTCAACCTGAGGGAGTATCGCCCTCTGAATGGGTAAGCTCTTCACCGATTGCGGTATGGGGGTCATCAGATTCGCCGACGGGGGCTTTACTAAGCTTAGTCTTGGGAGGCTTCATCTTGAGTATGGGAAGCTTGGACGTGGGGCTTATCGAAGTAGAACCAATGGGCTTTGTGGTGCAAGGCTCAACTTTCACCTTGATCTTATTGAAATCAGCCCTCAACCTCTCCACCATGGCGATAGGGTTAGTCGGGTTTGAAGCGCTGACAATTATGACGTCATCTTCTAGGGATGTGGAAATGTCCTCCAGCCCTTCCAAGGAAGCAATCTTCTGGGAATCAAAATTAAACCTAGAACTGGAGAGCAATACCAGAGCGACAAGTCTTATGGAAACAGAAGTTGATGCAATGAGGATTGCTTTGGTATGCAAGCCCTGAGTATGTGGCGCTGGAGGAGGAAGGTACAGTTGACCTACAATTTGGCAAACGGAATGATAAAGTTTAATGATGGATTCAGAAGAGAACTGAAGCTTCTCAAAGACTGGTGAAATAAGAGATATACCTGAGCTTGGGCTTTGATCTCGGAAAACAAATCGTGAATTCCCCCTCTTTAGTCTTGTGCTCCTTATGACCTATGGATGAAGAAATGTATGGCTCGTGAGAAGTAATTGCTACAGAAATTGGAGTCACACAAGTGGTTTTGGAGCTAACCCCCATGGAAGTAGGAATAGTCATCGTTGACACTCCAAATTTTGGAGTCGACACTTCATGCTAACCCAATGAGCTCAGGCTAGAGAGAGCTTCGACGGTGGTAGCAGTAGCATTGGCATCCTCTTTAGCAAGAAGGGCCTTTCCTATAGCGAGTAATTCTATGTTCTCGTCATCAAGGTGCATAGCTATCAACTCTTCCTTGGAGCGATTATAACCGTCCCACATGGCCCAACATAGCATTTCCTCTCAGGTATCAACAAGAGTTTCGGGATACTTATCCCCCAACCAGTTTAGAGTTTTATTCACGATGGCACTAACATAGAAGTGTAGGAGATTTTCATTCAACTCGCATCTCTCTCTAGCCTTATCCTCCTGAAGTTCATTAAGTTCCGGTTGAGAAACTATAAGCTCGACATCGTTGGCAAGTTTTTCAGTCGATGGGTGATCCAGTTCATCAGCTAGCCTCTATTTATCTTCACGAAGTTTATGGCTTTCCTCCTGAAGTCTTTCAAGCTCAGCTTCTTGTTTCGAGATAGTCTGATCCTTGGCTTGTATAATTTCATCCTTTTGAGTGAGAGCCACGTCCTTCTCTTCAACTTGCTTCTTCAATTCATCCCCTTCTTTGTAGGCAATCTACAAGTTATTTCGCATCGTGATTTCGGCATGATCATGAGCCAGCTTCATTTAATCCCTCAAGCTATCGGAATTTGCTTTTTCTTGAAGGGTTGCATTCCTCTCTCTTGTAATCTTCATTAGTTCCTTCTCCCGTTGCTTTAAGATCCTCTCATATGTCGCTTCTCAGAATCGAAGGACTGAATATTAGTATGGTTGATTCTATTCATGTCAGAGATGGCTTGGCACAGTTTTATCCACTTGTATCCTTTGTCAACGTGCTTTTGGACGTCTCGAACATCCCGATCTGCTACTTCCTTCGGAATATCCTTGATATCGTGTTTGAACTTTACGCCATGCAAGAAGAGTTTGGGAAATGCAACATGTAGGCATAGAGGAGAAGCCGAAAAGGTAAACGAGGGAGAAAAGACTCCCTTGGAAAAGGTGTAATTATTGTAGTTAGAGATTGGGAATCAAGAACTTGTTGTTGTGAAGAAGTTTGAGCTTCGGAATGGGGCAAAATAGCACCGCAAGAAGGGCTACGACACTCAGGAGATTCTCTTTGGCATTTGGCAGTTTCACGGGGCAGCTTCTACCTCTCTCTTCTTCCTCTCCCTTTCTTTTTTCTTTCTCCCTCTCTCAATTAACCTGCGGGCATCACCTGCTTCATGTTCTTCCTTTTTATACCATTATATGTAAGTCATATAACGACTTTGATATCCGGAGCAAGGCATATGAGGATCAGGATTTTAGCCACGATACTCACCAGCGTTGCGCAAAAGCCTTTGATATTGATCGTGGACCATGGAACCTGAAACAAGAAGAAAATTGGCATAAGTATCAAAATTTTAGAACAAAAATGAATGCAAGAATGCATGTCCATGATCCTATTGATGTGTGTTGTGTCAATGAACCCCTTAAGTATTCTACAAATCGTATCGATAAGGAATTAAAGATGGGGTTTTTGCCACCTTCATCTACAAACCCCCTGATGGGAAGCTAAAGTTGGAACTAGCTTCATCAAGAAGAGCGCCAATAGAGATTTCAAAGTCACTTAGACTGGTGAATACATCACGAAAAGGATGGGATGAGGTGTTAGCTTTTTTGGGGGGCAACTTAGTTTGTTTTCCGCCCCTTTATAAAATTTCAATGGCAATATGTTTCGGACGGGGTGAGCTCGAAAGTACAGGACTTTTGAAAGGTGTCTCATCGAATGATTCACCCTCCTCTGCACTAGCATGATAGTCGCTATCGCTATCATTGGAACCCTCTTCTTCAACCATTAGTTCTTTCTCCTCTCTCCTTCCGACTCCGTCACTTTCTTCGAGAATGGATGGCATTCTGATTCCTTCGTCCCCTCCTCTTGGTACATCATCAATGGCAGTTTCATCAACTCCTCTCTCAGTGGGATCCTCTGTATGCACACGCCCGAAGGACCTTCAACCCCACCCTATAGATTCTACCCAGAGGTGCGAGTACGATGGATGGTTTGGGTAGGTACTCTGGAGCTGCTCGAAGGAGTTAGATCAAGAACCACCATCTGGCGTAGGGATAGAAAACCACACTATCGGAGATTCTCCTTAGATATGAGATCGGAAGTGGTATGGTGCCGGAATGTAACTTCTCGTAAACCTTCTAAAGTATTAGCATTTCGTCATGGACATCTCGAGCAAAAATGCATGGAAACAGATAAACGAGAAATTAAGCGCTTGGACAGAGTAAACCTATGCATAGAAAGAATAGAAGGAAAGAAACTCACTTCCAGACAGCCAAACGCCGTTGAAGCCATACAGGCATCAAACAAAGAAGTACCCATTTTTAAAATATAAGCGGTTGTTGTGAAGTGTAACGACCCTGAATTTTGAACAATTTGAATTGAAAATATTTAATTAATTTTAAATATTTGAACGATGATTTGACTTGAATTTCAAATTATCAGAATGAATTGGCGATTAAATTTTTGAATTTAATCTATTGAAAGTTGAATAAAATTTGAATCTTCAATTTTAAGCCGGTTAAAAATATTTTAAAGGCTTGGAAAAATTCATATAGATAATACTGAAGATAATAGAAGCTTCAGAATTGATTTTAAAAGCGATTTGTTCAATTTTGAAATATTATCGTTTAAGTTGAATTTAAAAAATAGCCTTCCGAGGCACAGTCTCGGAATTTGATGAAACAAGTTTCATTGTGTCCGTAATATTGAATTATTACTGGATTTTCAATTTCGTATTTATCAGAATTGTTTTGTGAACATACAGCGTATAAACGCGTATAAAATTTAATTGAATTCAATTTGATTTTCTGTAACAACATGGGGTTTTGCCCAAAATTATAATCATCAATAAACGATTAAAGTTGACAGGTATTTGCTGTTTATTGTTGAAATTTTTATAACGATAAAATCTTCGTAAATTAACGATTTAATATCGATTGTTAATTTCTGTTTGAATTTGGAAATTGTAAATCGATTGAAATTCTTTTATTTAAATTTTTATTTGTACGAATGAATATATATATATATAGTTTAGATTTTAACAACAAAATTAAACAAAAACAAAATTTGATTTAAAAAGAAAATAAAATAAAAACCATACCCTATACCATACCCAACCCATATCAGCCCATACCCTTTGTCTCGTTTAAAACCCTATACCCGATCCCCTTTCATTCTCATTCAAAACCCTAAGACAAAATTAAACGAGAAATAAAAATGGCGGCGATTCTTCGGCGATCTCGATCGATCCTCTGGCAAAATTTAGGGCTTCAGCCTCGTCGTCTTCAAAATTAGGGCTCGTTCGATTCATGGATGCCGACCCCAATAGCTTGGTCGATCGAAGATCTCATGCTCGACGCTGCTTCGATTCGTGAAAAAGGTGAGTGAGTCCCCCCTCACTCACATCTAATTCCAGCTCGGTAAAGTGTTTTGGTTGTTTATTTAGTCTTGCCGATGATGATGTTAGGGTTTTATATAGGAGTCAAACTCCATAATTTTCGTTCGTATAAAATGGTTGATTTCGTCTGATAAAGTTTTTGAATTCGTCAACTTGTTTCTCTGGCCACTGATCTTCGTTTCGATGCTTAAGATTGTTTTGACTTGTTCATAAACATATATACGATAATGTATATTCGTTTAAACAGTTTCGTGCTTCCCACGATGTTGAACGATTCTGGATTGATTTATGACCTTGACTTCGGTCACTTTGAATCTGCAGTTTGACGATGTTGAAATTTTTTTTTTCCGTGACTTCAGGCTTGATCTGTTCTTATTGTTCGACTTTGTTTTACTTGTCTCTGCTTGTTCTATAACCAGATTTCGGCATGATTGTTCTGTATATCATTACTTTAAAAAAAAAGTGTTTTGACTTATACGTTCAAATTCATTTCCTTGGTCATGACTGCACACTTATTTATGCTTGATAGTTACTATCGAACTTTATTCGAACTGGTTTGGATTGGATCTGGGTTTCTCTGCATTGTGTACTTGAGTCTGGTTCAAATATATGCAGCTTGATATAAACTTGAGTCTGCATTTTGTATACTTGATCACTGTTGTCTTTGTTGTGGCCTTTGCATTTGTGTACATGTACACAGTCTGATCATTGTTGCCACCTTAGCCTGACATTTGTATTTAGTCTGGATTCTTTTGTTTTCAGTTTGGTTTGGTAACTTGTGCAGTTCACTGGTCTTTGATTTTGGTTATTGCTTTTGCCTCTTGATGGTCTGACCAGCCTTGATCATTGAAGTGTATTCATGTAGTTTATGGTGCCTTCTTGTCTCGACTCTGGTAATTGCAGTTTCGAGTCTGGTTTATTTTACATGTAGTTTGCACTTGCTGTTTTCGACTTCTTCCTTTATGTGTTTGACATTGGGCAATCCTGCATTTTAAATAAATATTTCATGATCTGGAGTTCATCTCAGGTGCATTTAAGTTTAGTGTTTGGACATGATTATGGACTTTTGCACATCTGTTGCATTTGGTATACTACTGAACTGTATACATTGCTTGACTCATGGTTGATTTGTTTTGCATCCATATACTTGAGTCTTTGCCTTTTGTGTCTGCACTTGTATCTATTGTATACTTGTAGCTGTTGTGTTCACTTGATCACTTCCAGTTATACTGCTATTTGTAATTGCAGTGCTTCATGTTGTTTATCCATGTACAAACCTCACTGCATCTTCACTTGAACTCATTGATGGGCACTGCTCATACTTGATACTTGATTTATTTTATTGCCACTGTTTCATGTTAGACAGACATGTATATACTTGAACTCATTGATGGGCACTGCTCATACTTGATATTTGATCACTGTTTCTGCCTATATGTGAATATATTGGTGGATTTGTACTGTCTGCATTTTGTGTTGGTTTTGATCATGTGCACTTTTATAAATTTGAGTTTTGTTGGGTTGAGCTGATCATTTGATCTTCATGTGTAGCTTGTCTCGACTCAAGTCTAGTCTGCAGTTCTTGAAGTTCATTGTTATCTGTAGCATTGTTGGTGTTGTTCATGTCATTCTTGAACTTGTAGTTCGAACTGATTAGTCTCCAGTTTTCATTCCAGTCTGGTTCATTACTGTAGTTGATTCACCTGCATGCTTGAACTACTAGTGATATTTGTTGAGTCTGCATTCTTGTTGTCCAGACTTGATACTTTTGACCATTTGTTCATCACTGGTCTTTGCATTACCCTTTTGTTGTAAGTATTCAAGTACATTTAGGAGAGATGTACTTGTCTCTGTCGATCGCCATGTTGAACTGCTGCACTTCCCGACCAGTTGCGGTGAAATCTTCATATAGATATTTTTAGAGCTGCACCGATAAGTTTTACAGTGCATACATGTTATATCTTTGTTTATGCCACTCTTTTGGTTTGTATTTCACTACCATTATTGTGTGGCGAGGCAGTGTACATGTATGTGCGTGTGCACTGCAGCCACCCAGAATTGACAGTTTTGAATTAATTTAGTCGATATGATAAATTGTTTATTTATCTCTGTTGATGATTTAAATCTGCTGATTTATTGTTAACACTGTTAAGTGTTATATTTTCGTTATCTGATTTCTTTGTTAAAAGAATTGGATAGACGGGAATTATTGTGACTGTCGTCTATTTAAATTATTATTGCCTCTATGCACTAATAAACTGGTTTGAATTAGACTGACCTGTGTATTATTTTCTTTTGAATGTAATACTCGGGTCAGACCGAGTATTTTACAGCTTGAAGATTTTCGAGCAGCGAAGTTAGAGAGAGAGAGTAAAGAATCATTTATTTCGAGAAAATTGTATTTTTAGAAATTCCACTGTATCAGTATTAAATTGTATAAACTCTGATGTATATAAAAAGATTTATAGTACTGAAATAAAGATTCATTTGTTTTAATTCAGTGTTATTATTCTGTGTTTCTGTGGCTGATTCTGTTTAAACCTTATAAACTAAATAACAATTCATCTTTTTGAACGTTTCTAGTTGGTTTAATTACCGACTGGAGGCGGTCA
This sequence comes from Allium fistulosum, assembly GCA_030737815.1. Taxonomy (NCBI): domain Eukaryota; kingdom Viridiplantae; phylum Streptophyta; class Magnoliopsida; order Asparagales; family Amaryllidaceae; genus Allium; species Allium fistulosum. The sequence goes on from CM060907.1 coordinate 781,570,426, forward strand.
AAAGGGGGAATGTTACAGAGTGGTATCAGAGCTTTGGTTTACACAAAGCTTAGTTTATGATGTTTAATATGAATAGTTACTAGAAACACTTTTAAAAAGGAGAATGTTTTTCAAATCCAAAGAAGTATAAAATTGTTTTAGAAAATATAAGATGAATGAATTTGGAATAGATCTTATATAAGTAAAGTGAATATTGAATATGAAATAAAGACTTTTAACTTAAGAAAAGTTAAATTGAAGTGAGTTGGCATTAATAAATATATGGATTTGAAATTTAACTAAAAGAAGAGTTAAATTGAATTGAATTAGTATTAATAAATATATGATTTGAAATTTAACTAAAGGAAGTTAAATAAATCGTACTTGATTTGATAAATTATTGAGATGGAAAGTTAAACTTGAAAGATAAGTGATTATATAATATGAATTTGGAAGTCTAAATTAATAAGTTGTATAACTTATAAAATGAGAAAATTTAAGTAAAACCAGTTGTTAAAATGGTTAAATAGTTTTGTTAAGTAAAACAAAATCTGAATTTTGAATTGTGATGAATTTGACTTTAGTAAAAGTTAAATAAAATAGAATTTCAAATAAATTTGAGGCGAACTTAAGTTGTCCGGTGAAAATAAATACAAGTAAAGATAAAATGAAACATTGCTTAAGTAATAGTGAATCAAATTGGATTTGATATCAAAATGAATTAATAAAGTGAAGTAATGAATATGAATTTGAGTTATATAAAGGAAATTCAACTTTAATTGAAAAAGTGAATTAGTGAATAAACGTGGATTAGAAATGTTGTTGTTAAGAGTTGAATAAAACTTAAGTTAAGAAGTTGTGAATATGGTGAGTATAAGAATTCAATCAGAATTAGAATATAAACCAATTGAAATTAAGTGTGTTGAACCAAATTGAATGTAAGCAAAGTAAATAAATTTGGTTAAGTTGAATGTGCATTGGTTGCTAGTTGATTGTATGGAAATTCATTAGTGTTAATGAAATTGAATTAATGGAATTTGAAAGCTATGTAAATTGAATTCAAATTGAAAGATAAGTAAATCTAAATAGAATCAAATTTGATTTGAATCGAAAGCAAACTAACTTGAATATAAATTAGTGAATGTGAACTAATTGAATATGAATGAATGTTAGTAGAATTTTATGTGAATGAATCAAATGCGATTAAATTGAAAACCAAGTCGATGAATGATTTACTAAAGAACTAGTTGATTATCTTGGAAATGGAAAACTGATAAATTTATATAATAGTTTAAATTGGAATTTTTGAATTATTATAACCGGTTTATATTGAAGATTTGAAAAGATTGATATTATATTGGAATTTTAAAATGATTTGTATAAGTGTTAAAAGTGAAATATTTAATGGATTTCATAAGTGAATGGAAATTACAGAATTAAGATTGTGAAGTTATAAAATGAATGGGAGTTGCGAAATAAAAGAATTTATAAGTAATTTACTTGTAAATTAAATTTTTGATATAAAACTGAGCTATAAAGGAATGATTAATGAAGTAAATTTTTTATGAATTGAAGTCTTTATAAATAGAAGTGGAATTTATAAACGTTGTTTATAAATTCGAAACTGACTTATTTTGATAAGTAAAATTCTGTATAGTTTGTTAAAAGATGTATATTCACAATTTTGGACCGTGAATATATTATTGAATAAAATGGACATGTTTTGGGAAAGTGATATTTTAAAACAAAGTTAATTGTTTTAAAAGATGTTTTAAAAGGCATTGAATATCGAAACCATAGATTTCAACATTCATTGTTGAAATAGACGTTTTCGAATAAAAGGAAATGGTAGACTATAACATTATTGTTATAGTAAATGATTTCCGAAAGGAAATGTTGTGTATAGTATTGGGATGTATACATCTATCTAAATTTCGAATCCCTATACTAGTGATTTTGAGTTGTCGTAACGATGTTTTACGTAACATTCGTTTTAACTCAAATAAATATGTAAAAGAGAATGATTTCCTTAAAGATGAAATATATACTTAATTTTGATTTGAGTATATCGAATATTTTCAAATGTTGAAAATAAATTAGATTTGTGAATTACTTATTTTTAAATAAGTATGGAAATGTTTTTTCCAAAAATGAAATGTTGTGAATATATTCCGTAAGGGATAAATGATTTGAAATTCATTTTTGAAGTCGAAGTTGAAAAGTTAAATGAGAATTTGAACAATTAGTTCAATTTGAAATTTTTCAAAAAGATTGAATCGTTAAGTTAAAATTGAGTTTAACTTCGACATCAAAGACAATATAAGTTGAGCTTTGAATTTCAGATGATGATTTGGATTGTATGTCTAACATTGTGAATTGATGACATAGCAATTGATCTCTATTAAATATATATCTGTTGGTGGCGGAGAATTTATTCTCTTAGCTTAACACCCTTCTCTGAGACGTACGAGCTCAGAGGTTATATATCGATAGACATCAATTCTGTGTTGAGAATTGACGATGTAGCGTGAAATCCAAATTGAATGTGAAAGTCGATAATAAATGGAATTATGAATATGAATTAGGTTTGAGATAACCTTAAATTTCCAAATCGACTTAGAGGAAAATTTTGAAATCCTCTATTTTGTTATGAATATGAGATATGTAAGTTTTTAGAACTTATATATATGAATGCGGTGAATTTGAAACCGTTAGTTTAGAAAGACATTGTTATGGAAATCTTATGTATGTTTACATAGATGTTATATGTACGAAATGTGAAATGAAAGTACTACATATATGATATTATGTTTTCTAAACTGAGGATATGGAAAAGTACCTTCCATTTATTATTTGAGAAGGTTTTGGAACTCTCGATGAGTGTCCATTTGAAATTCGTAGCTACGTAGAATTTACATTTAGTCAAAGTGACTTTGAATCGGAAATCCCTCACGATAGATCATCGCGATGAGATTAGATTGATTGATGATTAGCGTAATTTGAGGGGCGAGATGCCCACAGTTACAAGCGATTCCACTGGGATAGTGGCGTAACCGCCGGGTAAACTGCAATCTAATGCCAGGCGAAATTTGAGGGGCGTGATGCCTACAGACACGAGCGATTCTACTGGGATAGTAGCGTAACCGCCGTGTGTACTGCAATCTATGGCGACAACCATGGCGAAATTTAAGAGATGTGAAATCTACAGCCACAAGCGACTCTACTGGGATAGTAGCGTAACCGCCGGGTGGAACTGTAATCCATGGGGGAACGTGCTTTCCATATCCATTTTTAAAAGAATTTTTAAAAGTATTTTCACTGGGAATTGAAGCAAGTATGTTTAGTACTTGGAGATTTTTAGACCTGCGCCTGGCCAGCGTATGCCTAATGTCTGTGAGAACGAAGATGAACTTGTTAAATTTCGAGTTAGCAAGTATTTTCAAACTTTAAATAGCAAATCAATGATCTGAAATTAAAATTACAAAATTCTTACCTAATAAATTAAGGAAGAGGGTCTTTGAAATGTTTTGAAAGTTCACAGCTTTGGAAGAGATATATTATATAAATCTCTAATGTGAAGAATTTTAAGTTTGAATCTGAGTTTTAAATAAAAAAATGTTAGTAAAAGACTTTTGGGTTTTGATTTTTGAAAATCATTGAATAAAAGAGAAGATAAACAAAACTAGTGAGATTAAACAAATGAAATGAATCCTATATTCATTTATTTGTAATGAGTTTTAAGCTTAGAAAAAATTTAGTAGGGTATAAATATCGATGAAATTTTAACAACTTTTCCTTTTCGTGGACGAAAAGTTTTTAAGGAGGGGAGTTTGTAACGACCCTGAATTTTGAACAATTTGAATTGAAAATATTTAATTAATTTTAAATATTTGAACGATGATTTGACTTGAATTTCAAATTATCAGAATGAATTGGCGATTAAATTTTTGAATTTAATCTATTGAAAGTTGAATAAAATTTGAATCTTCAATTTTAAGCCGGTTAAAAATATTTTAAAGGCTTGGAAAAATTCATATAGATAATACTGAAGATAATAGAAGCTTCAGAATTGATTTTAAAAGCGATTTGTTCAATTTTGAAATATTATCGTTTAAGTTGAATTTAAAAAATAGCCTTCCGAGGCACAGTCTTGGAATTTGACGAAACAAGTTTCATTGGGTCCGTAATATTGAATTATTACTGGATTTTCAATTTCGTATTTATCAGAATTGTTTTGTGAACATACGGCGTATAAACGCGTATAAAATTTAATTGAATTCAATTTGATTTTCTGTAACAACATGGGGTTTTGCCCAAAATTATAATCATCAATAAACGATTAAAGTTGACAGGTATTTGCTGTTTATTGTTGAAATTTTTATAACGATAAAATCTTCGTAAATTAACGATTTAATATCGATTGTTAATTTCTGTTTGAATTTGGAAATTGTAAATCGATTGAAATTCTTTTATTTAAATTTTTATTTGTACGAATGAATATATATATATATATAGTTTAGATTTTAACAACAAAATTAAACAAAAACAAAATTTGATTTAAAAAGAAAATAAAATAAAAACCATACCCTATACCATACCCAACCCATATCAGCCCATACCCTTTGTCTCGTTTAAAACCCTATACCCAATCCTCTTTCATTCTCATTCGAAACCCTAAGACAAAATTAAACGAGAAATAAAAATGGCGGCGATTCTTCGGCGATCTCGATCGATCCTCTGGCAAAAATTTAGGGCTTCAGCCTCGCCGTCTTCAAAATTAGGGCTCGTTCGATTCATGGATGCCGACCCCAATAGCTTGGTCGATCGAAGATCTCGTGCTCGACGCTGCTTCGATTCGTGAAAAAGGTGAGTGACTCCCCCCTCACTCACATCTAATTCCAGCTCGGTAAAGTGTTTTGGTTGTTTATTTAGTCTTGCCGATGATGATGTTAGGGTTTTATATAGGAGTCAAACTCCATAATTTTCGTTCGTATAAAATGGTTGATTTCGTCTGATAAAGTTTTTGAATTCGTCAACTTGTTTCTCTGGCCACTGATCTTCGTTTTGATGCTTAAGATTGTTTTGACTTATTCATAAACATATATACGATAATGTATATTCGTTTAAACAGTTTCGTGCTTCCCACGATGTTGAACGATTCTGGATTGATTTATGACCTTGACTTCGGTCACTTTGAATCTGCAGTTTGACGATGTTGAAAAAAAAATTTTCCCGTGACTTCAGGCTTGATCTGTTCTTATTGTTCGACTTTGTTTTACTTGTCTCTGCTTGTTCTATAACCAGATTTCGGCATGATTGTTCTGTATATCATTACTTTAAAAAAAATGTTTTGACTTATACGTTCAAATTCATTTCCTTGGTCATGACTGCACACTTATTTATGCTTGATAGTTGCTATCGAACTTTATTCGAACTGGTTTGGATTGGATCTGGGTTTCTCTGCATTGTGTACTTGAGTCTGGTTCAAATATATGCTGCTTGATATAAACTTGAGTCTGCATTTTGTATACTTGATCACTGTTGTCTTTGTTGTGGCCTTTGCATTTGTGTACATGTACACAGTCTGATCATTGTTGCCACCTTAGCCTGACATTTGTATTTAGTCTGGATTCTTTTGTTTTCAGTTTGGTTTGGTAACTTGTGCATTTCACTGGTCTTTGATTTTGGTTATTGCTTTTGCCTCTTGATGGTCTGACCAGACTTGATCATTGAAGTGTATTCATGTAGTTTATGGTGCCTTCTTGTCTCGACTCTGGTAATTGCAGTTTCGAGTCTGGTTTATTTTACATGTAGTTTGCACTTGCTGTTTTCGACTTCTGCCTTTATGTGTTTGACATTGGGCAATCCTGCATTTTAAATAAATATTTCATGATCTGGAGTTCATCTCAGGTGTATTTAAGTTTAGTGTCTGGACATGATTATGGACTTTTGCACATCTGTTGCATTTGGTATACTACTGAACTGTATACATTGCTTGACTCATGGTTGATTTGTTTTGCATCCATATACTTGAGTCTTTGCCTTTTGTGTCTGCACTTGTATCTATTGTATACTTGTAGCTGTTGTGTTCACTTGATCACTTCCAGTTATACTGCTATTTGTAATTGCAGTGCTTCATGTTGTTTATCCATGTACAAACCTCACTGCATCTTCACTTGAACTCATTGATGGGCACTGCTCATACTTGATACTTGATTTATTTTATTGCCACTGTTTCATTTTAGACAGACATGTATATACTTGAACTCATTGATGGGCACTGCTCATACTTGATATTTGATCACTGTTTCTGCCTATATGTGAATATATTGGTGGATTTGTACTGTCTGCATTTTGTGTTGGTTTTGATCATGTGCACTTTTATAAATTTGAGTTTTGTTGGGTTGAGCTGATCATTTGATCTTCATGTGTAGCTTGTCTCGACTCAAGTCTAGTCTGCAGTTCTTGAAGTTCATTGTTATCTGTAGCATTGTTGGTGTTGTTCATGTCATTCTTGAACTTGTAGTTCGAACTGATTAGTCTCCAGTTTTCATTCCAGTCTGGTTCATTACTGTAGTTGATTCACCTGCATGCTTGAACTACTAGTGATATTTGTTGAGTCTGCATTCTTGTTGTCCAGACTTGATACTTTTGACCATTTGTTCATCACTGGTCTTTGCATTACCCTTTTGTTGTAAGTATTCAAGTACATTTAGGAGAGATGTACTTGTCTCTGTCGATCGCCATGTTGAACTGCTGCACTTCCCGACCAGTTGCGGTGAAATCTTCATATAGATATTTTTAGAGCTGCACCGATAAGTTTTACAGTGCATACATGTTATATCTTTGTTTATGCCACTCTTTTGGTTTGTATTTCACTACCATTATTGTGTGGCGAGGCAGTGTACATGTATGTGCGTGTGCACTGCAGCCACCCAGAATTGACAGTTTTGAATTGATTTAGTCGATATGATAAATTGTTTATTTATCTCTGTTGATGATTTAAATCTGCTGATTTATTGTTAACACGGTTAAGTGTTATATTTTCGTTATCCGATTTCTTTGTTAAAAGAATTGGATGGACGGGAATTATTGTGACTGTCGTCTATTTAAATTATTATTGCCTCTATGCACTAATAAACTGGTTTGAATTAGACTGACCTGTGTATTATTTTCTTTTGAATGTAATACTCGGGTCAGACCGAGTATTTTACAGCTTGAAGATTTTCGAGCAGCAAAGTTAGAGAGAGTAAAGAATCATTTATTTCGAGAAAATTGTATTTTTGGAAATTCCGCTGTATCAGTATTAAATTGTATAAACTCTGATGTATATAAAAAGATTTATAGTAATGAAATAAAGATTCATTTGTTTTAATTCAGTGTTATTATTCTGTGTTTCTGTGGCTGATTCTGTTTAAACCTTATAAACTGAATAACAATTCGTCTTTTTGAACGTTTCTAGTTGGTTTAATTACCGACTGGAGGCAGTCAAAAGGGGGAATGTTACAGAGTGGTATCAGAGCTTTGGTTTACACAAAGCTTAGTTTATGATGTTTAATATGAATAGTTACTAGAAACACTTTTAAAAAGGAGAATGTTTTTCAAATCCAAAGAAGTATAAAATTGTTTTAGAAAATATAAGATGAATGAATTTGGAACAGATCTTATATAAGTAAAGTGAATATTGAATATGAAATAAAGACTTTTAACTTAAGAAAAGTTAAATTGAAGTGAGTTGGCATTAATAAATATATGGATTTGAAATTTAACTAAAAGAAGAGTTAAATTGAATTGAATTAGTATTAATAAATATATGATTTGAAATTTAACTAAAGGAAGTTAAATAAATCGTACTTGATTTGATAAATTATTGAGATGGAAAGTTAAACTTGAAAGATAAGTGATTATATAATATGAATTTGGAAGTCTAAATTAATAAGTTGTATAACTTATAAAATGAGAAAATTTAAGTAAAACCAGTTGTTAAAATGGTTAAACAGTTTTGTTAAGTAAAACAAAATCTGAATTTTGAATTGTGATGAATTTGACTTTAGTAAAAGTTAAATAAAATAGAATTTCAAATAAATTTGAGGCGAACTTAAGTTGTCCGGTGAAAATAAATACAAGTAAAGATAAAATGAAACATTGCTTAAGTAATAGTGAATCAAATTGGATTTGATATCAAAATGAATTAATAAAGTGAAGTAATGAATATGAATTTGAGTTATATAAAGGAAATTCAACTTTAATTGAAAAAGTGAATTAGTGAATAAACGTGGATTAGAAATGTTGTTGTTAAGAGTTGAATAAAACTTAAGTTAAGAAGTTGTGAATATGGTGAGTATAAGAATTCAATCAGAATTAGAATATAAACCAATTGAAATTAAGTGTGTTGAACCAAATTGAATGTAAGCAAAGTAAATAAATTTGGTTAAGTTGAATGTGCATTGGTTGCTAGTTGATTGTATGGAAATTCATTAGTGTTAATGAAATTGAATTAATGGAATTTGAAAGCTATGTAAATTGAATTCAAATTGAAAGATAAGTAAATCTAAATAGAATCAAATTTGATTTGAATCGAAAGCAAACTAACTTGAATATAAATTAGTGAATGTGAACTAATTGAATATGAATGAATGTTAGTAGAATTTTATGTGAATGAATCAAATGCGATTAAATTGAAAACCAAGTCGATGAATGATTTACTAAAGAACTAGTTGATTATCTTGGAAATGGAAAACTGATAAATTTATATAATAGTTTAAATTGGAATTTTTGAATTATTATAACCAGTTTATATTGAAGATTTGAAAAGATTGATATTATATTGGAATTTTAAAATGATTTGTATAAGTGTTAAAAGTGAAATATTTAATGGATTTCATAAGTGAATGGAAATTACAGAATTAAGATTGTGAAGTTATAAAATGAATGGGAGTTGCGAAATAAAAGAATTTATAAGTAATTTACTTGTAAATTAAATTTTTGATATAAAACTGAGCTATAAAGGAATGATTAATGAAGTAAATTTTTTATGAATTGAAGTCTTTATAAATAGAAGTGGAATTTATAAACGTTGTTTATAAATTCGAAACTGACTTATTTTGATAAGTAAAATTCTGTATAGTTTGTTAAAAGATGTATATTCACAATTTTGGACCGTGAATATATTATTGAATAAAATGGACATGTTTTGGGAAAGTGATATTTTAAAACAAAGTTAATTGTTTTAAAAGATGTTTTAAAAGGCATTGAATATCGAAACCATAGATTTCAACATTCATTGTTGAAATAGACGTTTTCGAATAAAAGGAAATGGTAGACTATAACATTATTGTTATAGTAAATGATTTCCGAAAGGAAATGTTGTGTATAGTATTGGGATTTATACATCTATCTAAATTTCGAATCCCTATACTAGTGATTTTGAGTTGTCGTAACGATGTTTTACGTAACATTCGTTTTAACTAAAATAAATATGTAAAAGAGAATGATTTCCTTAAAGATGAAATATATACTTAATTTTGATTTGAGTATATCGAATATTTTCAAATGTTGAAAATAAATTAGATTTGTGAATTACTTATTTTTAAATAAGTATGGAAATGTTTTTTCCAAAAATGAAATGTTGTGAATATATTCCGTAAGGGATAAATGATTTGAAATTCATTTTTGAAGTCGAAGTTGAAAAGTTAAATGAGAATTTGAACAATTAGTTCAATTTGAAATTTTTCAAAAAGATTGAATCGTTAAGTTAAAATTGAGTTTAACTTCGACATCAAAGACAATATAAGTTGAGCTTTGAATTTCAGATGATGATTTGGATTGTATGTCTAACATTGTGAATTGATGACATAGCAATTGATCTCTATTAAATATATATCTGTTGGTGGCGGAGAATTTATTCTCTTAACTTAACACCCTTCTCTGAGACGTACGAGCTCAGAGGTTATATATCGATAGACATCAATTCTATGTTGAGAATTGACGATGTAGCGTGAAATCCAAATTGAATGTGAAAGTCGATAATAAATGGAATTATGAATATGAATTAGGTTTGAGATAACCTTAAATTTCCAAATCGACTTAGAGGAAAATTTTGAAATCCTCTATTTTGTTATGAATATGAGATATGTAAGTTTTTAGAACTTATATATATGAATGCGGTGAATTTGAAACCGTTAGTTTAGAAAGACATTGTTATGGAAATCTTATGTATGTTTACATAGATGTTATATGTACGAAATGTGAAATGAAAGTACTACATATATGATATTATGTTTTCTAAACTGAGGATATGGAAAAGTACCTTCCATTTATTATTTGAGAAGGTTTTGGAACTCTCGATGAGTGTCCATTTGAAATTCGTAGCTACGTAGAATTTACATTTAGTCAGAGTGACTATTTGAATCGGAAATCCCTCGCGATAGATCATCGCGATGAGATTAGATTGATTGATGATTAGCGTAATTTGAGGGGCGAGATGCCCACAGTTACAAGCGATTCCACTGGGATAGTGGTGTAACCGCCGGGTAAACTGCAATCTAATGCCAGGCGAAATTTGAGGGGCGTGATGCCTACAGACACGAGCGATTCTACTGGGATAGTAGCGTAACCGCCGTGTGTACTGCAATCTATGGCGACAACCATGGCGAAATTTAAGAGATGTGAAATCTACAGCCACAAGCGACTCTACTGGGATAGTAGCGTAACCGCCGGGTGGAACTGTAATCCATGGGGGAACGTGCTTTCCATATCCATTTTTAAAAGAATTTTTAAAAGTATTTTCACTGGGAATTGAAGCAAGTATGTTTAGTACTTGGAGATTTTTAGACCTGCGCCTGGCCAGCGTATGCCTAATGTCTGTGAGAACGAAGATGAACTTGTTAAATTTCGAGTTAGCAAGTATTTTCAAACTTTAAATAGCAAATCAATGATCTGAAATTAAAATTACAAAATTCTTACCTAATAAATTAAGGAAGAGGATCTTTGAAATGTTTTGAAAGTTCACAGCTTTGGAAGAGATATATTATATAAATCTCTAATGTGAAGAATTTTAAGTTTGAATCTGAGTTTTAAATAAAAAAATGTTAGTAAAAGACTTTTGGGTTTTGATTTTTGAAAATCATTGAATAAAAGAGAAGATAAACAAAACTAGTGAGATTAAACAAATGAAATGAATCCTATATTCATTTATTTGTAATGAGTTTTAAGCTTAGAAAAAATTTAGTAGGGTATAAATATCGATGAAATTTTAACAACTTTTCCTTTTCGTGGACGAAAAGTTTTTAAGGAGGGGAGTTTGTAACGACCCTGAATTTTGAACAATTTGAATTGAAAATATTTAATTAATTTTAAATATTTGAACGATGATTTGACTTGAATTTCAAATTATCAGAATGAATTGGCGATTAAATTTTTGAATTTAATCTATTGAAAGTTGAATAAAATTTGAATCTTCAATTTTAAGCCGGTTAAAAATATTTTAAAGGCTTGGAAAAATTCATATAGATAATACTGAAGATAATAGAAGCTTCAGAATTGATTTTAAAAGCGATTTGTTCAATTTTGAAATATTATCGTTTAAGTTGAATTTAAAAAATAGCCTTCCGAGGCACAGTCTCGGAATTTGACGAAACAAGTTCCATTGGGTCCGTAATATTGAATTATTACTGGATTTTCAATTTCGTATTTATCAGAATTGTTTTGTGAACATACGGCGTATAAACGCGTATAAAATTTAATTGAATTCAATTTGATTTTCTGTAACAACATGGGGTTTTGCCCAAAATTATAATCATCAATAAACGATTAAAGTTGACAGGTATTTGCTGTTTATTGTTGAAATTTTTATAACGATAAAATCTTCGTAAATTAACGATTTAATATCGATTGTTAATTTCTATTTGAATTTGGAAATTGTAAATCGATTGAAATTCTTTTATTTAAATTTTTATTTGTACGAATGAATATATATATATATATAGTTTAGATTTTAACAACAAAATTAAACAAAAACAAAATTTGATTTAAAAAGAAAATAAAATAAAAACCATACCCTATACCATACCCAACCCATATCAGCCCATACCCTTTGTCTCGTTTAAAACCCTATACCCAATCCTCTTTCATTCTCATTCGAAACCCTAAGACAAAATTAAACGAGAAATAAAAATGGCGGCGATTCTTCGGCGATCTCGATCGATCCTCTGGCAAAAATTTAGGGCTTCAGCCTCGCCGTCTTCAAAATTAGGGCTCGTTCGATTCATGGATGCCGACCCCAATAGCTTGGTCGATCGAAGATCTCGTGCTCGACGCTGCTTCGATTCGTGAAAAAGGTGAGTGACTCCCCCCTCACTCACATCTAATTCCAGCTCGGTAAAGTGTTTTGGTTGTTTATTTAGTCTTGCCGATGATGATGTTAGGGTTTTATATAGGAGTCAAACTCCATAATTTTCGTTCGTATAAAATGGTTGATTTCGTCTGATAAAGTTTTTGAATTCGTCAACTTGTTTCTCTGGCCACTGATCTTCGTTTCGATGCTTAAGATTGTTTTGACTTATTCATAAACATATATACGATAATGTATATTCGTTTAAACAGTTTCGTGCTTCCCACGATGTTGAACGATTCTGGATTGATTTATGACCTTGACTTCGGTCACTTTGAATCTGCAGTTTGACGATGTTGAAAAAAAAATTTTCCCGTGACTTCAGGCTTGATCTGTTCTTATTGTTCGACTTTGTTTTACTTGTCTCTGCTTGTTCTATAACCAGATTTCGGCATGATTGTTCTGTATATCATTACTTTAAAAAAAATGTTTTGACTTATACGTTCAAATTCATTTCCTTGGTCATGACTGCACACTTATTTATGCTTGATAGTTGCTATCGAACTTTATTCGAACTGGTTTGGATTGGATCTGGGTTTCTCTGCATTGTGTACTTGAGTCTGGTTCAAATATATGCTGCTTGATATAAACTTGAGTCTGCATTTTGTATACTTGATCACTGTTGTCTTTGTTGTGGCCTTTGCATTTGTGTACATGTACACAGTCTGATCATTGTTGCCACCTTAGCCTGACATTTGTATTTAGTCTGGATTCTTTTGTTTTCAGTTTGGTTTGGTAACTTGTGCATTTCACTGGTCTTTGATTTTGGTTATTGCTTTTGCCTCTTGATGGTCTGACCAGACTTGATCATTGAAGTGTATTCATGTAGTTTATGGTGCCTTCTTGTCTCGACTCTGGTAATTGCAGTTTCGAGTCTGGTTTATTTTACATGTAGTTTGCACTTGCTGTTTTCGACTTCTGCCTTTATGTGTTTGACATTGGGCAATCCTGCATTTTAAATAAATATTTCATGATCTGGAGTTCATCTCAGGTGCATTTAAGTTTAGTGTCTGGACATGATTATGGACTTTTGCACATCTGTTGCATTTGGTATACTACTGAACTGTATACATTGCTTGACTCATGGTTGATTTGTTTTGCATCCATATACTTGAGTCTTTGCCTTTTGTGTCTGCACTTGTATCTATTGTATACTTGTAGCTGTTGTGTTCACTTGATCACTTCCAGTTATACTGCTATTTGTAATTGCAGTGCTTCATGTTGTTTATCCATGTACAAACCTCACTGCATCTTCACTTGAACTCATTGATGGGCACTGCTCATACTTGATACTTGATTTATTTTATTGCCACTGTTTCATGTTAGACAGACATGTATATACTTGAACTCATTGATGGGCACTGCTCATACTTGATATTTGATCACTGTTTCTGCCTATATGTGAATATATTGGTGGATTTGTACTGTCTGCATTTTGTGTTGGTTTTGATCATGTGCACTTTTATAAATTTGAGTTTTGTTGGGTTGAGCTGATCATTTGATCTTCATGTGTAGCTTGTCTCGACTCAAGTCTAGTCTGCAGTTCTTGAAGTTCATTGTTATCTGTAGCATTGTTGGTGTTGTTCATGTCATTCTTGAACTTGTAGTTCGAACTGATTAGTCTCCAGTTTTCATTCCAGTCTGGTTCATTACTGTAGTTGATTCACCTGCATGCTTGAACTACTAGTGATATTTGTTGAGTCTGCATTCTTGTTGTCCAGACTTGATACTTTTGACCATTTGTTCATCACTGGTCTTTGCATTACCCTTTTGTTGTAAGTATTCAAGTACATTTAGGAGAGATGTACTTGTCTCTGTCGATCGCCATGTTGAACTGCTGCACTTCCCGACCAGTTGCGGTGAAATCTTCATATAGATATTTTTAGAGCTGCACCGATAAGTTTTACAGTGCATACATGTTATATCTTTGTTTATGCCACTCTTTTGGTTTGTATTTCACTACCATTATTGTGTGGCGAGGCAGTGTACATGTATGTGCGTGTGCACTGCAGCCACCCAGAATTGACAGTTTTGAATTGATTTAGTCGATATGATAAATTGTTTATTTATCTCTGTTGATGATTTAAATCTGCTGATTTATTGTTAACACGGTTAAGTGTTATATTTTCGTTATCCGATTTCTTTGTTAAAAGAATTGGATGGACGGGAATTATTGTGACTGTCGTCTATTTAAATTATTATTGCCTCTATGCACTAATAAACTGGTTTGAATTAGACTGACCTGTGTATTATTTTCTTTTGAATGTAATACTCGGGTCAGATCGAGTATTTTACAGCTTGAAGATTTTCGAGCAGCGAAGTTAGAGAGAGAGTAAAGAATCATTTATTTCGAGAAAATTGTATTTTTAGAAATTCCGCTGTATCAGTATTAAATTGTATAAACTCTGATGTATATAAAAAGATTTATAGTAATGAAATAAAGATTCATTTGTTTTAATTCAGTGTTATTATTCTGTGTTTCTATGGCTGATTCTGTTTAAACCTTATAAACTAAATAACAATTCATCTTTTTGAACGTTTCTAGTTGGTTTAATTACCGACTGGAGGCGGTCAAAAGGGGGAATGTTACAGAGAGACACGATGATTTTGCACCTAAATCAATCCTCGATAATCATATAGCAAGGAGACTCCTACCTTCGCTTGCAATGAAGGAGGTATGTAAGCTCCTGGATAAGGCTCGATTGAAAAGATTCATGAAAAGAATGTATAACGAGCTCAGAAGAGCATAACCATTTGGATGGACCTGAGCGAAAGCTAACCCGAGCTCTTATAAAACCATGCAAAGAAAAGGATTGAAAGGCGCACAGCACCACAAATGCACATAAATCTATTGCAAATAGTGTATCCCGAAGGAAAGAGATGTGCTTGTTCACCTTGAGTAGGAAGAAGTACGCCACCCTCAGGAATTCTGTGTTGGCGATATATATTCTGAAGCATTTTCATGGAAAGGATTGATGGCATTTGATCGGGAAGATCATTCAAGACCTTTAGTCCAATATATTCATTAAGTGGGAAGGTTACTCTACGGTAGAACCACTGGAACAACTGTGCCTTGTAACTTAGTAGTAATCGAACATCCGGGTCTAACAGGGACAGAAGATGAAGCCTAAACTTTGGAGGACCTAGCTTTAGGAGGAGTAGATGTGCCCTCACAGGACTTGAAGCGGGCGATTGATGAGTCATTCTAAACATAATAAATTGGCGTTCAACATAGTTAGGTATATTTTATTCAAAATTTTGAATCCATATACCAGCGACGACAATCCAAGGGATATTGATGTGTGTTGACCAATCGGATTTTGATTATTAACCGAGGAAAGTGAAAAGTGTTAATCTATGAAGTATGAGTCTAGTGTCCTATACACAACGAATGGCCCATCCTATGAAGATAGCTCGCTCGTGCTAGAAAAACAAGCCACGCCATACGATGGAACTATATACCGGAACTTACCTGTTATCGTTAAATAATCGATAAGGAACCATCATCCAGAGCGATGCAGAAGCTTTTCTTTACAGGAACACGGGAAGTGTAGTAGTAAAGAAAGTATGACAATAGAATAATCCAATATGACCGTTCATGAATCGAACCTTCCTACTGGAATTCAAACGACGGTGCAGAATTAGCCATGCTTTGCTAGGAGTTAGCCGAAGACATAGAACCAGACTTATCTCTGAAATGGTGTGTACATGAACTAGGCCAAACTTGAGTTCACCCAAGCTCGGGCCGAGCCCGAACTTCAACTATCTTGTCCCAAAAGTAGTTAGCCTCTTACCCACTAGCACCATTACCATACCAATAACGTTGCCGACCTTTGATAATCGAAAAGATGACTCTGTGGATGATGATAACAATCGAGTGCCGAGTATTTTGAAGGGGCAGAGATCGGCAGCGGTTCATGAGATTGGTGGCGGCGTTCAAGTGCGAATGGCGACAGTTTCAGGTGTTTCGCGGTCACAGGTTGAAGGGGTTGGAAGGATTCAACAGTTGAAGGAACTCAGGGCAAAAGCTTTTAGTACAGGGTAGAAGGAAGTTCGAATTGAAAAAGAAATAGAAAATTCTCGGAGTCTTAAGCTTATATAAGAATTCGGTAGGGAGACGAATTGTCTCGGTACCGAGTGGTGTTTCTTCCTCGAAAATTCGTAGAATGCACAACAAAGAGAGGGTGTACTCGCCTAGGGCGTGAAATGATCTTCGGGGCATAGATCTTCTCCTTAGCGCAATGAATAGAACTACAAATCTGCAGAGTAGTTGAAGGGATATCCACTTAACAAAAGCAATGTTTTGAGGCAAAACCTGAACGACCAGTTGGATTCACCGGATAGCAAGTCAGAACTTGTCTTGATCCAGAGCACACTTTGTTTTCAACGAAAGCATACTCTAGAGGGAAAGTGTCAACCAGGATTTAACCAAGAGGATTTTCAACATAAGTTAGAAAGTCAAGACGAAGACGGAATGACTCAGAAACTTGGACATGACCAAAGGAAGTAGAAAAGAAAACTCAAGAAGTTCCGCTAGAAAATAAGCCAAGTAAAGCTCTCGGTACTAAGAGGTCATTTCTCCAAGTTTTGGCCTCTTAAACTCTATACACTTCATATACTCCTCCAACCAGTCGTCATCAAGTGCTTTTCTCAGAGAATGGATGAGCCATTCCAAGGATAAATGAGAAGAAATCAAAGAAAACAAGATAATACGAGTGCAATCAAAGGAATCGTCGTAATCGACTCAAACTCTATGGAAAAAGGGTTGGAATGCATCAAATTGAAGGTAGATGAGTAAAGTAAATAAGAAGGGGAAGAATTCACAAATACAAACCTCTCGACGCTGAGAGGTACCTCCCGGTACCAAGAGGTCCATATCGATTATTGGGCGGCATGCACTTCTGTGGGCTCCTAGGCTAGCATCTAGACCTTGTTCAGCTCGACCCTGTAGATTTGTAGAGCTGTTTTCCTATAAATACCAGCACTATAGTAATCAAAAAAGGATCTTGGACTCTACTTCTTCTTTATCTCTTATCTCTCCCTCACAATAGTCACCTAGGAAAATACTTTTTGACGGTTCTAGGACCAAGAACCAGTCAATCCCTTGTACTAGTGACTTTAATTCTCTCTCAAATCCATAATCAATAAAACTATAAAGTGGACGTAGGCCAGAGATTGCTAAACCACTATAAAAATCTTTGTCTCTCTACTTTTCTACGCTTTTTAGCACTTTTCTAAGATTTCTACTAGATCTAATCCTATAATGGGTTATACTTGGGTGTTGTGCCACTTTTGGCTTCAACACAAAGAACACTGTAGAACACAAGAAGAATAAGCTTAAGTGCTTAAGCATATATGTATGAAAACTAATAGTTTTTATTTGTGAAAATAGCTCAAGTAAATCAACAATTATTGGGTTGATTCAAGATTTATATATATATATATATATAATCTTGAATCAACCCAATAATTATTGATTTACATGAGATACTTTCACCTATAAAAACTATATACATACATATATGTATGTATGTATATCTATGTGTTAGGGGTTGTCTCGCATATAGAAATAGAAATGATAGTTTGGAATTGGAATAGCTCCGCATTACTTAATAACTTGGAGAAGTGATGTATAAATATGAGCTGGTAGACACGTAACATTGGAGATTCCTTTTGTTGTGATAAAGTGTGTGCCAACTTATATGTGTACGCTACATGCTAGAGGTGGGGAGCTTGGTCCAACCGTTGTTACATAACAAGTGGTATTAGAGCCGAAGGTTGCGAACTGGACCATGCATATGAAACTATGATTTCAAAGTACTCCAAAGGGAATGCGAGTCAAGGTGGAGATTGTTAGGGTTGTCTCGCATGTGAGAAGAAGGAACAACGGTTTGGAATTGGAATGGTCCTACATCGCTAACTAAATTAGGGAAGTGGTGTATAAATATGTGTTGATAGACATATAACATTGGAGATTCCTTTTGTTACAATAAGTGTGTCCAACTCATTGGCGTATGCCACGTGCTGGAGATGGGGAGCTTGGTTCGACCATTGTTACATAACAAATAGTATTGGAGCTAATGGTTGCGAACTGGCCATGTAGGCAAACAATGCTTTCAAAGTACTCTTAGGGGATGCGAGCCAAGGGGGAGATTGCTAGGGGTTCTCTCACATGTAGAAATATGGACGACGATTGATATTGGAATAGTCTCACATCACTAAATAACTTGGAGAAGTGGTTATTATTTACGAGTTGGTTGGCATGTAACATTAGTGATACCTTTTTTTATAATAAAGTGTGTGCCAACTCATCTGCGTACCCCACATGTTGGAGTTGGCATGCTTAGTCCTACTGCTATTACATAATAAGTGGTATAAGAGCCGAAGGGTTCGAATTGGGCCATACAGACAAAACAATGTTCTTAATGTACTCCAAAGTGGATGCAAGTCAAGGAGAGATTGTTAGGGTTGTCTCGTACGTGGTAAGGAGGAACGACAGTTTGGAATTGGAATAGTCCCACATCACTAAATAACTTGGAGAAGTAGTGTACAAATATGAATTGGTGGGCATGCAACATTGAGGATTCCTTTTGTTATGATAAATGTATGCCAACTCATAGGTGTACCCCACATACTGAAGATGGGGAGCTTGGTCTGACCATTTTTACATAACAAGTGGTGTTGGAGCCGAAGGTTGCGAACTGGCCATGCAGATAAAAAATGCTCTCAAAGTACCCTTAGAATCACATATAACTTTTGAAAGTTAGAAGCCAACATTTTTAGCAAGGACTACTAGAAATATTTAACAACATGTATATGCTTGCAAAAGTAAACTCTTGAAACTAAACTAATAAAAGCAGCAGCGGTAGCCATGTTCTTGATTCGTCGTATAAGAAACAATATAAATTTTGTATGTTTATTTTCCAATTCTCTTTCGTTTAATTTCAAATATCAAGGATGTTTAATTTCTTGATTCTTCGTATATAAATTTCATTTAATTTTCTGCAATTTCAAAAGCAATAGCAGTTTAATGGAAGATAGATATGAAAAAAATTATAGTGAAACTAGAAAGGGGTATTCAACTATTAGGAAAAAATGAAGGATTGCACTTGTAATTGGGTAATTGAGAAACTAGTCAGACTGTTTTGGACAAATCTACATATACCCTCCTAGCGAGAGCTGTATAAGTTGATGATGTTAGGAATGTTAGACACGATAGCAATGAGAAAAAACAGGAGGATCTTAGATAAGGGATTACATCACAACCTTGTACCAAAACGGCAATGTGGCTTTACCTTACCGTTAACATGTCAAATTCATGGAAATCAAACTATAATTATTGTCAGGGTTACCATGGAAAAGTTTCACATGCAACACATTATTTATAATAGGCTAAAGATAAGGTAAATTGTTTTAATTTTACCATTTTAGTTTAAGGAAACCTTTAGGTGTTTTGTATATGATAGGGAAACAAAATAAACTAATAACTTGAATATTGTTTCCTAATTTTATATTCACTTGAATAAGGTAATAAATCAACCTATGTCTCAAAACATATTATAGAACACAGCTCCTACATATTTAATCTTAAAACATATAGTTTAACTATAATATCACATACACATCTTGCATATTTTTTGCACATCCTTTTGCAGTGATACGTAGTTCAAGTTGTTTTCGAAGCAAGTTGAATGTAGGTTCCTTTTTAATCATATGCATTGTGATGGATCCTAACTTTTATGTTGCCATGCTGTTATACTTATTGTTTAAATGTCGTGTTATTTTAAATTTATATTCGATCACTAACTTTTGAATTTCTTCATTGTAGGCAAATAAAGACTTTTGGTGCAAAAATGTACAAAATGATATGTTTTTCAGGTATTTGAAGCTCATTTTGACGTAGTAAACATACAAAACTTTTTGGTTGTGCATTTTTTCATTAATATTGGGTGCAAACTCGCTTTATGGATATTGTGTCTTTGTATATAAATGTTGTCTCTTTGCATATAGACAATGTGTAAATATAGTTATGGATATTATCTTTGTTTATGGATATTATGTAAACTTAGTTTATGGATGTTTTCTTTGTTTATGGATATTATGTTAAGCTTGGTCTGTGGAAATGATTAAAATTATGTGTTTATATGATAGTTTATGAGTTTGATTCGAATATGTTATGTATACTAGCTTGTTGAAATATATTTTAATGCAGTTTAAAGATACATATGTATATAAATATTTTGATAGTACTCAAAATATGAATGCTGTAAAAATCATAGTAATAAACGGTAGCATTTAATCCATGTTGTCACTACTTCTAAGAGTTTATGCATATGAATACGACATCATAATATATCCTTGTTAAAAGTTAATAAAAAACTTTTGCAATAAAATGTAAATGTTGTAAAAATATAATACAACAAGCTAGTAAACATTGTAGAAAACTACTAACGGCCTAAAATAAACGCTATCAAATTTGATTTTTAACGGCTTTTTTATATGCTTTTAAAAGGTCTATATCTACGACAACATGTCGTCAAAAGTGTATATGGATCGGGTAGTATGAATAATTTTTCTAAATTTATATCAAACCGACAGTATAAAAATTGCAATAGAAATAAATATAATAAGGTAAAGTGCACAAGTGATTATTATACTGGTTCGAACTTCCATTCTACGTCCAGTCCTAGAATTCTTCTGGAATTAACTATCATACATCTTCACTTAACCTGGAGGAATAGGTATTACAGACCGCCTGAGCTGTCAAACAGGACTTCTATATTACAAACCACCTAAGCTACCGAATAGGACTTCATGCTTGAAGATCTTCAACATGGCTTTGACTACAAATGGTAGTAAGTTTCTTGACTGCTTGTTTTCTAAATAACATGGATGAGTCGATATAGTACAACCTTCCTATAATCTTCTTCTAAGTGGTATATTGAGTGTACGCGAAGAAATGGAAAGGTTTTGATCACAAGAATTATATTCTTGAATGACCATGTGGTTAAAAGGTAAAGCAGTATAAAATTGTAGGAATGCTTGAGAATTTAAAATATAGAAATAATTGTGAATCAGTGATTTAAATCGTTGAAGATTGCTTTATATAGATATCCATCAGTTGCAACTGTTTATGAAGAGTTGTGATGAAGAGAAAATATTGCAACCGTTGATAGAGGGAAGCATCCCTTCAGAATTTCAAATAAAAAAATAGTCATAACAGTCGGCTGAATGAAATTAATCAGTAGACTGAATTCTGTCAGATATAGTTGATTTCAAAACAGAGAATAAATAGTGCAATTTTCGCTATATTCAGTCGGTTGAAATTTATCATTCAATCGATTGAATATTGTTATTTGTCAAAATATGTGTACATGCACAGATTCAGATGACTGGTTGGATATGTTCAGTCGGTTGACTGCTGTTATTCTTGTTTTTATATTTTGAAATTGATTTCCGAGGAATGTCTTTGTGCCTATACCATCTAGAAGAGATTTTAACAATATTTTGAACTATAAAGTAAGACACGATGACCAATATTACATTGTAGCATCATTTTGGTCTTCATTTCATCGAGTTTATCTCTTCGTTTAAATGATATTATTTCCTGCATAAGTGGTTAGTGTATACGATATATACTTGTATAGTTGTCACTATCAAAACATCAAAGTATAAGGTTATAACATTCCCCCCCTTTGATGATAACAACTATATAAGTTTATTTTAAAATTAATCGATATGCAGATAGTTCCCCCTAAGTCAATACTCCCTCTATCGATACGGCCGTATAATTTTTCTCACCATTTGTCATCGACAAAAAGGAAATAGATATCAATAGGTGTAATATGAATGATTATAAGGGTAGAACTTTCTAGAGTAAATTCATAAGTATACAAAACATTAAAAAATTATGTTAAGATTTTAAAGAACATACCATTTACCATAGTCACAATTTTTAACTATCACAACATCACATATCATACTCACATAGAAAATTTGAACATCACATTTGTGGCTTCATTTCCATAGGTATCAGAAAATTTGGAATATATATTCCTTTATATGTGGTGTAATTGCAAAAGAAAAAATTGTTTTTGGTACCCACTTACTACGTTAGGGTACAGAGGTTAATTATAGGGTGAAAACCTTACCAAAACAACTACTACTTATAAACTAGGGTATCAAAAAGTTAACATTTAAGCATGAGATACCCAAGGTTCTTATAATTTCCTAAGTTTTAGGAAACCACACTCATTTGGGTGTGGTTGAACCTTTATAAATATAGTTTTCATTACAAATCACATTCTTATAATAGTTGCTAATTTAAAGTTGTTTATCATGATTAATCGTATTAGTTGGAATCCATATTCTAATACAGTTAGTTATTAGCTTAGACTTGAAAAATATTTTCTATCCTTTCTAAGCAAAGTACTATTATGACTATAAGTGGTTTTAGTACTATCATGGTTACTAATACTAGCACGAAAATTAGCATACATGAATGCATATCTAGTACTATATTTACTTTTAGCTTGTTTATAGCCTAAACTGCCTTTATCATTACGAGCTTTCGAATTTGTAACTAAGGAAGATAAGATTTCTTTACCTTTGTTAAAATTTAAGATTTTTTCATTTAATCTTTTAAATTTTGCTTTAGAATCACAAACTTCATTTTGCAAAATATTACTGTTATCTTTTAAAATCTCACATTCTTTAGATAATTCTAAGTTCTTTTTAATTAAAGTTTCATTCTCTTTTTCAAGAGATAAAATTAAAGAGCTAGAATTATTTAAAAGAATTTTCCAAAAATATATTTTTATTTTGCAAAACATCAATTTCCTCCAAAAGACCTTTATTTTTAATTTCTAACTACTTATTTTCTTTTTGTAGGAAGTATTTTTGTAAAACAAGTTCTTCTACCATATTTTCAAAAAAAATTAGTTTGTTTTACCATAAATTTATTTTCCTCATTTAAATTGGAAATTTCCCGCTCATAATTTTTTAACTTAGCTAATGCGATTCTATTAACTTTATTTAAAGTTTTACAATCTTTTAATAATTCATCATGTGCTAACAAAGGATCTTTATATAAAGAACCTAAGCATACCGATTGTGATCTGAATTTAGCCATGATTTGCTTTTTTTGTCCTTTCATTCTTCTTTATTACTCTTCCTCTTTCCTTGACTAGATCTCTTTATGGACATTTATTCTAGGATGTTGTTACGATCTTTAGAATCCCCGGCTCTGATACCAAAAGAAAGTGTATATGGATTGAGTAGTATGAATAATTTTCTAAATTTATACCAAACTGGTAGTATAAAAATTGTAATAGAAATAAATATAATAAGCTAAAGTGCACCAGAGATTTTCATACTAGTTCTAACTCCCGTTCTACATCTATCCCAAGAATTCTTCTGGAATTAACTAGAAAACGTTCTCAATTAACCCGGAGGAATATGTATTACAAACCGTCTGCGCTGCCGAATAGGACTTCTATATTGCAAACCGCTTAAGTTGCCAAATAGGACTTCATGCCTGAAGATCTCCAACAGGACTTCGACTACAAATGGTAGTAAGTATATTGACTGCTTGTGTTCTAAATAACACGGATGAGTCAATATAGTACAACCTTTCTATAATCTTCTTCTAAGTGGTATATTGAGTGTACGTAAAGAAATGGAAAGGTTTTGATCACAAGAATTATATTCTTGAATGAGTGTGTGATCAAAAAGGCATAGCAATATAAAATTGTATGGATGCTTGAGAATTCAAAAGATAGAAAGAATTGTGAATCAGTGATTTAAATCATTGAAATAGATTGCTTTATATAGATATCCAAATGTTGCAACTGTTTATGAAGAGTGGTGATAAAGAGAAAAGAATGCAACTATTGATGGAGGGTAGGATCCCTTCAGAATTTCAAATTAAAAAATAGCCGTTGTGTCATTCAGTCGGCTGAATGAAATTAATCGGTAGACTGAATTCTATCAGATATAGTTGATTTCAAAACAGAGAATAAATAGTGGAACTTTCACTATATTCAGTCGGCTGAAATTTATCGTAAAGTTAACCGAATATTGTTATTTGTCAAAATCTGTGTACGTGCACAGATTCAGACAATTGGTCGGATATGTTCAGTCGATTTACTACTGTTATTCTTGTTTTTTTATTTTTAAATTGATTTCTGAAAAATGTCTTTGTGTGTAACGACCCGAAATTTTCGAACACGAAAATTCCAGATGGTTAGGCGAAAAAAAAGAAAGAGATAGAAGAAGAAACAGAAAACAAAACACAGAATCTCACATTCGCAGCGGATCAAAATATAATATCATTTATACAAAGAAACTGTATCAGTTAAATTACACTTTAATACATCAGAGTTACACACATACTCAAACACTGGACATATACAAATCGACATGTCCAAATATACAACAATATATAATAGCGGAAACACTCCATACGTTCCTGCCATCCAGCTCGTCTCGTGAGCTCCAGAATGTCCTTACTTGAAAATCTGTAATACTCGGTCTGACCCGAGCATTACCAAAAAGTAACACCCGAGTCAGGCTGGAAACCAGCGTGAGTAAACCCATCTAACCATAAATACTAAAACATAAAACATACTTAAAACCCGGGGTAACTCGTTCATCACTACAAGTTCACAACTTGTTATAGTAAATACTTATTTTCACAAATCAATTCCTAAGTACCTTTACTTAGTTTTAAAGGATCCAGTCATTTAAATTGTTCCATTTCAGTCTATTTATTCCACATATCAATCTTATTAAGAATCATAGTATGGTGCAAATCGAAGTGGGTTCGGGTATTTACTGATACCCGGCCCCAGTCTCTTCGAATTCATTACCATCTTAACCCAAGTTATTCAAGTGAAACACAATCCAACTTAAAATACACGATGTCACATTTTACACATCAATTTATCATCATTAAATTACCACATTATTAATGTCCACCCAAATATATCATATCATAAAACATTTCATATCAGAGATATCAACCAATTCAAGGCATTTAACATCATTCAATCATTCATAAGCAAGATTTATCACTTCCAAAATTAATTTAATTTATCTCTGATTAAATTAATTACTAATCTTAAATCACTTAGATTACCTTTACTAAACATTAATTAATTATAACCGATTAATTAATCACCCTTGATTAATTACCCTTAATCAATCAATCAATTCTTAATTAATTACACTAGGTAATTAATCATTAATTACCTCCATTTAGTAATTTCCCTTCAATTAATTACTTTCATTAAGTAATTATCTTATTGGTTAATTATTCTCAATTAATTAACCTTTAATTATTAATTAATTATCTTTTAATAATTAATTGAATTTATTTGAACCTGAACAAGTTAGTCCTTTAATTACTTACATTAAGTGATTATCATTTAAGCAATTAATCTCTAATTACTTATTTTAATAAATCCCAAATTTCCAATTAATTAAATTTATAATCCTGAGTTATAAACAAATTAGTCCAAAAATCATTAATTAATTGATTTCCCTTTTATCACTTCATAAATTTAATTAATCAGAAATTATCCAAGTCCTTAAAAGTTTTAAGATAAACCATTATCTTACTAATTACTTAATTTACCCATAAATTTAAACACTTTATTTTTTTCTCATTTACTTAACTTATATTAAATTTAAGTTAAGAATAATTTAAGAATTTAACTTGATACGTTTAAGTTAAACAAATCTTACCATTTCTTAAATCAAGATAGAACATTTATTTTATAAAGAATTGGATTTAAGAAAACTTAAACTAGATTCATTTAAATTTTAAATTTGCCTTTATTAAATTTAAAACTGTTATAAATACCCGAGTTCACTCCGTGCCATACAACAAAATTCACGAGCAACTTCCCGTGCACTTCACAACTCATTCTGCTCCGAGTCAAACACATAACAATCTCGAGATCGACCCGATACATCTTCTTCTTCCCCACAACAAACAGCAACCCAAATATACCAAATACACGCGTGCACGTGCACCACTCCACGGTGATGCTCCGACCACCGAGACTGCCTCCGATAGGTCGACGATGACCTATACCCTCAATTCCGACCACCCAGGCATCCACCACAAACCTAAATCAAAATCGACACAGTCGATCAACTGGAACCAGAAAACCCACCACAAAAATCTCCCTCGTCTAGGCACCTCTGACCTCCGGCCATCGTGCAACTCTGACCAAAGTTACATCATCGACTTCCACATCGTTCCCCCCACTCTCGATCCATTCCAATACTCCAACGACCTCGCGATTTCCTTCATTACCAAATCGAACAAACAGGTGAGTTAAACCCTAGTTCACCAATGTCCGATCACTACAGTACTCAAGAATTTGTTTCAAGTATTTTCCTGATATCTCCTCCTCACAAGCTTCCTTCAGCCTGAATCTCGATCCTCCCCTTGTCGCCGATCGACGGCAATCGTCCAAATACCCAAAATCAAACAACTCACTAATTCATTACAAATACGAAATTAAAAATCACGAAATTTATATTAAAATTCATGATTCTTTCATACAAATCAGATTCTGAAATCCAAAGACGAAATTATATACATTGATTTCCAACTTATTCTTGATTATTACTGTAATCTTCAAATTCCAGAATATTTACCAAATATATACACTTAAAATTATTTTAAAAAAACAAGGTTACATTGTTATTATCATTTTCTTTTAATGATCTTAGACTAACAGTGATGTTTTTGGAATATAGGAATTTTTTTAGAGTTGATCTTGAACCTGAGATTAATTAACAGAGACCATATATACAGGCATACTTTCAAAATAGCATACTTCAAACTAGATTCAAGTTGAAAAAACCATGCAAACATATATTTATCATCATCACACAGATATATCACATACATTAGCACCAAAGATTTTTGCTTTTAAAGGTTTACTCACCTGAAAATGATAACAGAGGGTTGCTCCTGGTTTTGAAATAAACACAGCTGAGTTGCTTTTGTTCCCAGTCTTAAACTTTGATTTTCCCAGACTTCAAATTGATGATACAATTGATCAAGTTTGTTTGTATTTAGTTCAGGTTGTAGTTTTGTGTTTTTATAAAACTCAGGCTTATGAACGAAATGGAGTTATGTAGATGATATATAAAAAAAAGATGTGTACAGCTGATGATATTGATGCAAGATATTTGCTTGTACTAAAATAATTTGTTTATTTTGCACCAGAGGGTTCTCTTTCAAAATGGTAGGCTGAAAAGATTAGGTTGTGGGCTTCATTAATTGATTTTGTCTTGTTTTATTATCATCTTGTACTTATATATATATATATATATATATTTAAAACAATTGCAACCTGATTTTGGGGATATGTATTGCCATGTACACTTGATGTTTTGTTGAGAGCATGTTCATAACCAGGTTATTATCCTTTCTTTGTTCATGTATCCTATATACCTTTCAAATTTTTTTTTAGATTTGTTTTTTTAGAGTTAACCATCAACATTTATTTGCTTATTTATTTTGTACATTTTATACTTGTATTAAGTACATACTTCTAGTGGTAATATATGTTTATATTTACTTTATAATTTCATTTTGATTTATACTTAAGTTTTAATTTATTGATAGGATATAGTTTACTTTATATTTCACGTAACTATAATTTATTTTTATGTATAACTAAATTTTGGATTTATACTTATGTTTTACATTCCTAAGGTTTATTCTTATTGTTAATAAAATATTTATTCCTATTTGAATACCCAAATTAATTTACTTATTTATTATTTGTTATTTAATATTCATGTTAGATTCATAGTTCCTAGAGTTAATATATTTATTTTTATAATCATGTTTCATTTTACACTTATGTTCAAATGTTGATAAAGTATGTTTTATACATATAAATATCTATTTTAGAGATAATAAGTCTATATTTTATTTAATCTGATTAAATTCTAATTAAAATAATATGGCTAAATTTTCGGGATGTCATAATATTTAACAACACATTATTTGTTCTAAAGGAATAATTTGCCAATGTTAAATAATTATATTAGTAGATTATCAAATAAATATTTATCCAGTTTTTTATAATTCAGCTTCTATTATATTTCCAAATTCATTTATATATCCAGATATCTTTTATTGACAGAATCTTATTCGTCCGACTTATAAAATTAATATTCCGATAACTTCAAATTAGTTATTTACCCAATTAACCGGGGTTGAAAATCCGGGTCGTCACATTCCTCCCCCCTTGAATCTTTTCGTCCTCGAAAAGGAACGAAACCAGAGTTTTATGAAAATGCTTAAAATCAGATAAATATTCTTTAATCATTTTTATATCACTTTAAAGATCTATATAATAATACTAAAATACTTTTATAACTCGATGTTTCGACAAGTCCATCCTTGTTCTCACAGAAATTCGGTCATACGTTGATCAGGCGTAGGACTGAAAATCTATAAGTACTTGGTAACCCATTTTCAACACCCAGTGAAAATACTTTGGAAAATAATTTTATTGAAAATATAGAAAACAATTTCAAAAATAGAGGAAATATCTTTGGTGAAAATGCTCTGGAAATCATCACCCCCATCCATGCTCGCAGTTACATCTTGGGTTACGTTGCCATCGCAGCAAAAGTCCATGTAATTGTAGGTCTCCGCGCCCCTCGATTACGCCATGGAACCCACAACAGATCGCAGTTACATTCCAGGGTTACGTTGCCATCACAGCAAAAGTCCATGTAACTGTTGGCTCTCAGCGGCACACACGATTTTCGCGGTCAAAATGAAACTTCTCCACTCTCACATAGGTCGCAGTCTACCGATGTAAAATCAAATGTAGACTGTTGGCTCTCAGCGGCACACACGACTTTCGCTATGTTACCATAGTGTCGCAGTCTACCGATATAAAATCAAACGTAGACTGTTGGCTCTCAGCGACACACACGACTTTCGCTATGGTCTATAGTAGATCGCAGTGACATTGAGTTACACTGTCGTCACAGCATAACCCAAATGCCCCTGTAGGCACCAGCCTCTCGACTTTCGCTACACAAATAATCCTTAGGAACTAGTTTTGTCCGGACTCCTCACAGGATCAACTTTAGAACCTCCCCCTTAGAGGCTCAAGGCAGTGCCACCCTGTGGCACTCCTGAGAAGTTCATTCAAGGGAGTGCCTTTTTCCCCAGAGCCACTTTCAAAACACTTTATACTATACACATATAGTATTTTCCAAATCATACACCTAGTATGAATCACATATAAAGCTCTTTCCTCAAGATCAATTCCCAAAATCGATAATTCTCAAATTAGGCTTTCCAAATTCCAATATTGATTGTTTTCCAAAAATCAAAAGCCTTTCCAAAATTCAAAGGTTCCAAAAACCTTTCCTCAAAATCATTTTCACAAATCCTTTTTATAAATACATATATATAATAATCTTGGAAAATCTTTGGTTCAATTCATATTTGTATAAATTCATTTTTATACTTCAAACACTTCCAAAAATCATTTTCTTCTGGCAATAGATTCAACAAGGGGTGTTTTCCCTATATAACAAAGATATATAACTTTGTTTAGTCCAAATCAATCTTCAAATTTTGATTACCCTTTTGTATAGTCATTCACCATATTGCTTACTTCCATATAGTAAAATTTAATCATAGAAATATTCAATTCCCACTTTACTTCATCATATATTTCACAAAATATACTTTTAATTTCAAAAACCATTTTACAATTCTTATCCATAAATTTTAATATCAATTTCATTCAAACCTGTACGATGTACACATATCATCCGTAAGCTATATCAATCTGATCGCTCACTCGATCACACAATTCCACTTCCGAACTAGTATTGTCCACCTGACTTCCTAGTGCGGACTCAGATTTGGTTCCTTGACCAGAAACTGTCATTCTCCTTGCATAGTCACATCTATGATAGAGAATATCCAGAACCAATCAAAAATCCATATCCAGGTTCGCCGTCGAAAATCGAGCGAAAAATCCCAACTCGGATCGATAATACTATCTCGAAATTTTGTGCTCGAATCTAGATCAAATCACTATGCGAATAGAATAATATACGTACACCCTACGTATTTATCATTATTGATTATTAGCTAAATCAATTCTCTTTTACTTCACATTCATTTAGATTTCTATTCACTTATTCACAATTGCTCCCAATTTCCATTTGGGTTAATACTTCAATTCTTATCTCAATTGGTATTCAATTATAGACAGTTTAAACTCTATCCAGCTTAAATTTAGAAAATAGCTTGAAAAATTAAAAATAGATAAGTAGTTGGAAATAATTATTAGTTTGTAAAATAGTCGTAAAATAGTTAAGTAATTGTAAATAGTTGAAAAATAGTAATTATTTATAAAACAGTTGAAAAACAGTAATCAGTTTATAAATCAGTTGTAAAATTGTTAAATAGTTCCAAAAGTAATTGTAAAACAAGCTTAAGATAGTTTTAGGTTTTAAAAAGAAAAGTTGTATGGTAAATAGTTTGGAAAAATAGATTTATATTAAAACAACTTATTTTGAAAATAGTCCAGAGTCAAACTGTATAACTTCCCAATCTCCATTTCCAAACAATTGCCAATTTCCAATTAACTTCCAATTTCATTTCACTTTAAACCATCTTGAATTATACAAATTCGAGTTGTTATTTCAAATGTTGATTTAATCCCATAAATCAAATTTACCTTTTCTTTTAATTTAACATCCTAACCATTTAATTCTGAGTTCAAATTTCAAAATTCCATTTTAATTTACCTTTACTTCTTCATAAACTTATTTCTAGGTTCAAATAATAATTCAAACCCCTTTTTAAACAAATTAAATCTTTGAAATTCAATTTATTAGCCAAATTAAATCTTGGAACCCCTTCCTTAACCATTTCAGTTTACATGTTCATTTTAAACATTCAAATCTTAATGTTCAAAGTGATCTCATTTTCTCAAGTTTAATTTTTTTTATCTTTAAAATCAAAATTACTTAAGTAATTTCAAATTAAAGTTTAATTCCATTTAAGTCCAATAATGGAATAGATATTACCTCAATCTATCATCCAATTTATTTAAAACATTCATCATCCACTACCCATTCCAGATCTCAAACCTATTTGAGATCTCATATAATTCCCTACCAAATCAACCCATTTAACTTTCCTAAGTTAAATCTCAATTTCACCTTGAAATTTCCAATTCAGGTTGTTTATTCCAAACTTATTTAACTTCCTTTAAGTTAAATTCAATTTAATCCCATCAAACTTACTCAAATTTGAATTCCCACTTCAAATTTTAAACTTCACATTAATAATCTTATAAGTTCAAAACTTATCATCTTTGGTTTATAATTCAAAACAGTTTTCAAACAACCCTTGTTTGCCACAAGCCCCTTTTTGCTTACTCATTAATACACATCTTATTATTAAACACAACAATCATTTATGATAATAACCAAGATTATCATATATGGAAACCAATTCATTATTATCTTATTCTGAACTTTTCCCCAAATTCAAGGTTTAATTTCAGTTTGAATCCATTCCAAACTTACCTTTATTTAATTTCAATTTTGGTTGTATTTCTATTACCTCTTAACTTAATCCCATTAATTTAACAACCAATTACCTTAACATTTATTGGTTAAGGAATATTGCTTTTTATATATCAAAATATATTTTTATATAAAATCATTTAAAATCTTTATATATATGAAAATAACAAGTACGCTCTCATATATATATACACACTCAACTCATTCTAGGGTACCATTGACCCTATACTTAATGAGTATCCCCTACCAGAGCCAAGGTTCTCGCTTAACCTTCGCTCTGATACCAAATGTAATGACCCGAAATTTTCGAACCTGAAAATTCCAAACAGTTAGGCGAAAAAAAAGAAAGAGATAGAAGAAGAAACAGAAAACAAAACACAGAATCTCACATTCGCAGCGGATCAAAATATAATATCATTTATACAAAGAAACTGTATCAGTTAAATTACACTTTAATACATCAGAGTTACACATATACTCAAACACTGGACATATACAAATCGACATGTCCAAATATACAACAATATATCATAGCGGAAACACTCCATACGTTCCTGCCATCCAGCTCATCTCGTGAGCTCCAGAATGTCCTTACCTGAAAATCTGTAATACTCGGTCTGACCCGAGCATTACCAAAAAGTAACACCCGGGTCAGGCTGGAAACCAACGTGAGTAAACCCATCTAACCAGAAATACTAAAACATAAAACATACTTAAAACCCGAGGTAACTCGTTCATCACTACAAGTTCACAACTTGTTATAGTAAATACTTATTTTCACAAATCAATTCCTAAGTACCTTTACTTAGTTTTAAAGGATCCAGTCATTTAAATTGTTCCATTTCAGTCTATTTATTCCACAAATCAATCTTATTAAGAATCATAGTATGGTGCAAATCGAAGTGGGTTCGGGTATTTACTGATACCCGACCCCGGTCTCTTCGAATTCATTACCATCTTAACCCAAGTTATTCAAGTGAAACACAATTCAACTTAAAATACACGATGTCACATTTTACACAACAATTTATCATCATTAAATTACCACATTATTAATGTCCACCCAAATATATCATATCACAAAACATTTCATATCAGAGATATCAACCAATTCAAGGCATTTAACATCATTCAATCATTCATAAGCAAGATTTATCACTTCCAAAATTAATTTGATTTATCTCTGATTAAATTATTTACTAATCTTAAATCACTTAGATTACCTTTACTAAACATTAATTAATTATAACCAATTAATTAATCATCTTTGATTATTCATCTTAATTAATCACCCTTGATTAATTACCCTTAATCAATCAATCAATTCTTAATTAATTACACTAGGTAATTAATCATTAATTACCTCCATTTAGTAATTTCCCTTCAATTAATTACTTTCATTAAGTAATTATCTTATTGGTTAATTATTCTCAATTAATTTACCTTTAATTATTAATTAATTATCTTTTAATAATTAATTGAATTTATTTGAACCTGAACAAGTTAGTCCTTTAATTACTTACATTAAGTGATTATCATTTAAGCAATTAATCTCTAATTACTTATTTTAATAAATCCCAAATTTCCAATTAATTAAATTTATAATCCTTAGTTATAAATAAATTAATCCAAAAATCATAAATTAATTGATTTCCCTTTTATCACTTCATAAATTTAATTAATCAAAATTATCCAAGTCCTTAATTACTTTTAAGACCATTTATCTTACTAATTACTTAATTTACCCATAAATTTAAACACTTTATTTTTTTCTCATTTACTTAACTTATATTAAATATAAGTTAAGAATAATTTAAGAATTTAACTTGATACGTTTAAGTTAAACAAATCTTACCATTTCTTAAATCAAGATAGAACATTTATTTTATAAAGAATTGGATTTAAGAAAACTTAAACTAGATTCATTTAAATTTTAAATTTGCCTTTATTAAATTTAAAACTGTTATAAATACCCGAGTTCACTCCGTGCCATACAACAAAATTCACGAGCAACTTCCCGTGCACTTCACAACTCATTCTGCTCCGAGTCAAACACATAACAATCTCGAGATCGACCCGATACATCTTCTTCTTCCCCACAACAAACAGCAACCCAGATATACCAAATACACGCGTGCACGTGCACCACTCCACGGTGATGCTCCGACCACCGAGACTGCCTCCGATAGGTCGACGATGACCTATACCCTCAAATCCGACCACCCAGGCATCCACCACAAACCTAAATCAAAATCGACACAGTCGATCAACTGGAACCAGAAAACCCACCACAAAAATCTCCCTCGTCTAGGCACCTCTGACCTCCGGCCATCGCGCAACTCTGACCAAAGTTACATCATCGACTTCCACATCGTTCCCCCCACTCTCGATCCATTCCAATACTCCAACGACCTCGCGATTTCCTTCATTACCAAATCGAACAAACAGGTGAGTTAAACCCTAGTTCACCAATGTCCGATCACTACAGTACTCAAGAATTTGTTTCAAGTATTTTCCTGATATCTCCTCCTCACAAGCTTCCTTCAGCCTGAATCTCGATCCTCCCCTTGTCGCCGATCGACGGCAATCGTCCAAATACCCAAAATCAAACAACTCACTAATTCATTACAAATACGAAATTAAAAATCACGAAATTTATATTAAAATTCATGATTCTTTCATACAAATCAGATTCTGAAATCCAAAGACGAAATTATATACATTGATTTCCAACTTATTCTTGATTATTACTGTAATCTTCAAATTCCAGAATATTTACCAAATATATACACTTAAAATTATTTTAAAAAAACAAGGTTACATTGTTATTATCATTTTCTTTTAATGATCTTAGACTAACAGTGATGTTTTTAGAATATAGGAATTTTTTTAGAGTTGATCTTGAACCTGAGATTAATTAACAAAGACCATATATACAGGCATACTTTCAAAATAGCATACTTCAAACTAGATTCAAGTTGAAAAAACCATGCAAACATATATTTATCATCATCACACAGATATATCACATACATTAGCACCAAAGATTTTTGCTTTTAAAGGTTTACTCACCTGAAAATGATAACAGAGGGTTGCTCCTGGTTTTGAAATAAACACAGCTGAGTTGCTTTTGTTCCCAGTCTTAAACTTTGATTTTCCCAGACTTCAAATTGATGATACAATTGATCAAGTTTGTTTGTATTTAGTTCAGGTTGTAGTTTTGTGTTTTATAAAACTCAGGCTTATGAACGAAATGGAGTTATGTAGATGATATATAAAAAAAGATGTGTACAGCTGATGATATTGATGCAAGATATTTGCTTGTACTAAAATAATTTGTTTATTTTGCACCAGAGGGTTCTCTTTCAAAATGGTAGGCTGAAAAGATTAGGTTGTGGGCTTCATTAATTGATTTTGTCTTGTTTTATTATCATCTTGTACTTATATATATATATATATATTTTTAAAACAATTGCAGCCTGATTTTGGGGATATGTATTACCAAGTACACTTGATGTTTTGTTGAGAGCATGTTCATAACCAGGTTATTATCCTTTCTTTGTTCATGTATCCTATATACCTTTCAATTTTTTTTACATTTGTATTTTTTAGAGTTAACTATCAACATTTATTTGCTTATTTATTTTGTACATTTTATACTTGTATTAATTACATACTTCTAGTGGTAATATATGTTTATATTTACTTTATAATTTCATTTTGATTTATACTTAAGTTTTAATTTATTGATAGGATATAGTTTACTTTATATTTCACTTAACTATAATTTATTTTTATGTATAACTAAATTTTGGATTTATACTTATGTTTTACATTCCTAAGGTTTATTCTTATTGTTAATAAAATATTTATTCCAATTTGAATACCCAAATTAATTTACTTATTTATTATTTGTTATTTAATATTCATGTTAGATTCATAGTTCCTAGAGTTAATATATTTATTTTTATAATCATGTTTCATTTTACACTTATGTTCAAATGTTGATAAAGTATGTTTTATACATATAAATATCTATTTTAGAGATAATAAGTCTATATTTTGTTTAATCTGATTTAATTCTAATTAAAATAATATGGCTAAATTTCCGGGATGTCACAATATTTAACAACACATTATTTGTTCTAAAGGAATAATTTGCCAATGTTAAATAATTATATTAGTAGATTATCAAATAAATATTTATCCAGATTTTTATAATTCAGCTTCTATTATATTTCCAAATTCATTTATATATCCAGATATCTTTTATTGACAGAATCTTATTCGTCCGACTTATAAAATTAATATTCCGATAACTTTAAATTAGTTATTTACCCAATTAACCGGGTTAAAAATCCGGGTCGTCACATTGTGCATATACCACCTAGATGAGATTTTAACTATATTTGAGCTCTAAACTAAGACACTATGATCGATGTTACTTTGTAGCATCATTTTGGTCTTCCTTTCATCGATTTAGTTCTTCGTTTAAATGATATTCTGCATAAGTGGTTAGTGTATATGATATATACTTGTATAGTTATCACTACCAAAACATCAAAGTGTGAGGTTCTAATAGTCGTTATACAACGTTCCTAATGACATTGTTGTATCCTGTTACAACGTTTTCTGAACAATGTTAAAAGCTATTTTTGATGTGGTGTAGGTAAAACATATTAAACTTCACGATGGTAAAGATAATGATTATTAGTCTTGGGTTCCAAGTCATGGAAATCTCACCTTAAAACCAGCATCGGAGATCATTAGAACGAAGAAAGAAAATCATAATTGGCATAATCACGTTTGGAACGGTCGTTGTTCAACAAAAATGTTCACTACAACTTACGATGTAAAATTAGATAAATTACCAACAAGAAACAAATTAAATAGACGATCTAATTAAGTGCTCTGAAGTGTAATTATGCAAGATAGAAGAGGAATCATCCTCTCATTTATTATTCAAATATGAATATAACACGAACATACGGGGGAAAATTGCAGACTGTCGAAATCTATAGCAAACCAATTCAAATAGTTAATTGCATGTTGTCATTGAGAATATAACAAACAATTATCAACATAACGACATTCACAAAGACATAATCGACGTATCCCTAACCACCGTGATTTGGCATGTTGCAAGAAAGAAACAACATGACATTTCAATCAAAAGAAATTTCAGCATATTTAGTGTCAAGTTTATCATTATGAATTGTAAAATATTGGTTGAAAAATCAAAATTTGTAAACAAAATAGAAAGTGAAAGTATATTCATCTTATAATCCCTTGAAAACCTACTAGCAAGTAGATTTGGAGCTCCTATAGCCAAAGTTACATCCTAATCGCCAAGAAAGTGAAAAGAATCAAGCAGTGAGAGGAGGTGAAGGAGAAATTGCTAGATTGCCACTTGAAAAGCCATGAACGAAATAGATCTATTGTTTTCTCTTAGTAGGTAAATAGGCAAAGTCAATTGAGAATTAATTAATGCGAAGTATGTCGTATTAAAGGGTGCGGTCGTAAATACGAGTTGAATACCCCGTCTGAGCTACTGGTTTTGTCTTATTAGGAGAAGTATTAATATGTTTACTTATTTGCAGGCTATCTACTCTATTTGTATTCAAACTATTTCTTTTATCCTTTTATAATTAATAAAGTAACTATTTTCTAGTTAAAAACACCATTTTACATTGCCTTTATGTTGCTCCAATTAATATGCGCCCTATATTCATATGTCTCTAGTGACTTGTCAAACTTAGATGTATATGTTTCGCCATTGTAATCATCAAAATCAAGGTTTTAACAAATTCTACCAAATTTCATTATATAAATTCAGCAAAATTCCACAGTATTATATTATTATTACTAGAAAATGCCAAATAACATCTTTTTTTGGCTTAATTAAGAATCTAATTTAAGAAAAGTTTTTCAAGGTAAACAATTATTACTATTTTTTGGAAAAGTGGATAGCATTAATCGGCATAACTTTTATGTTTTTAATTTTTTGTTGAAAGAACTAAATTTGTACTATATGTCCCTAATCAAGATTCCACCAAACCGGCAAGATGAAAATGTCAAATGTGCTTTGATTTTTCAATATAAGTATATAATGAAGATAAAAGAGGTCAAAAAAGGAAGGTAGATAAAAAAATAAGAAAACAACATAAAGGGACAATTTTATAAACAAAATTTGGTGATATGTGTTAGAATATTGTATTCTCTATAACGTAGAAATCTGCATTTTTTAGATAGGGTTTAATCTTTCCATTAATAGATTAATGTAGATATACACGAA
Source organism: Allium fistulosum (assembly GCA_030737815.1). Classification (NCBI taxonomy): domain Eukaryota; kingdom Viridiplantae; phylum Streptophyta; class Magnoliopsida; order Asparagales; family Amaryllidaceae; genus Allium; species Allium fistulosum. The sequence continues at coordinate 781,608,696 of CM060907.1, forward strand.
TTCGGTTGCATATTGGGTTTGTTAAATTATCTTGATAAAAATAATAAAAGTTGAGATTAGTTATATGAAATATAGTTGCACTAGAAGAATAAAATTAAAATAAGAGAGATATTAAAAAATGCACTAGTAAAAACTATATTTAACACACATGCATACATGTTTATGTGTGTGTACTTAATTTTTTTTATATGTATGTGTGCGTAGAGAGAGATCAAGATCCACATCGTCTAACCCCCCCCCCCGGGGCACCTTTTTGTGAAAATACCTGCACCAAAGTCAATTTTCATAGATATGTTTTACTTATCATCTTTACACAACTTTCAATCATACTGAAATTTTTAAGCCCCTTAAAAATTACATTTCAAATCGGCGGGTGATGTTAATATCTTCAACATTTCATCCTTATCTCCATGAAATCTTTTTAGATTTACTTGATTTGATTTCAACACAAATTTTGTATATTGGTGTTTGTTTCCACGTACATTTTTGTTTGTTTGGTTCCTCAAATTAATTAATAAATCTTCTTACATTAATTGATTATATTTCCTATTTGTTTCCTATATTTGATTAATTACGGAAATAAATTAATACCTTCTCCCTTTTAAATTTGAAAAATATTCAAATCTTCCAAACTTAACACTCCACCTCGATTTAGATATATTCATCAATCAACAAAACATGTTGTTAGGTCAGTGCCCCATGACCCCCAAGCAACTGAAATCAAACTGATCGAGTTTGAGCAATGCTCAAATTTATCCTTAAGAAGTGACTTTGTCATCATATTTGAAGGATTATCCATAGTACTCACCTTAACCAACTAGATCTTGCTTCATTCTTACTCAAGCATAAGAAAGAAACCTCTGACATCAATGTGCTTCGTATGAGAACTATACGCTTGATTCTCTACCAGATGAATCACACTCTGTTGTCTGAAAATAGCTCTACTATCCACTGCACCACAGAAAGATCATCCAATAGCTAAAGTAAATACAATCCCTCCTTAGTCGCTTCCACAATCGATATCAACTTGGCCTCGGTAGCCGACAAAGCTACTATAGACTGCAACTTTGATCACCACGAAATCGAGTCTATGCCAAGTGTAAAAACATAGCCCGACACTGACTTTCATGTGTCTTTATCCCTAGCATCATATGAATCACAGTAACCTCTAAGAAAGATGTCGCCACCTACTCCAGCATATAAGAAGCCAACCGAAGATGTACCACGAAGATATCTAAGTATCCACTTCACTGCTTGCTAATGCTCGTTGCTTAGGTTAGATATATATCGACTCACACACCCACTGCATGGGCCAAATCTAGTCTTGTGCACACCATCACATACATTAGACTACGAACAGTATTAGAATAAGGTATATCAGCCATATATCTCTTGTATTCATCCGATGAAGGAGATAAGTCTTTCAACAACTTAAAATGAGAGCCTAATGGACTGCCTACCGGTTTAGCTTTCTCCATACCAAAACGAGCGAGGACCTTCTCGATATACTGTGCCTGAGTAAGTCTCAACTCTCTCCGCTTCCTATCTTTGAATATCATGTGTCATATGATAGGATACGCCAGAATTAATAAGCTATAAGTTGCTCTTTCCAAAAGAGCCAAAAGCTATAAACACATCGATATCACTCTTTGTTTCTGATTTTTCTACAGTAGATGTTGAACCTTGCATTGGGTCATTTCTTCTTCCTTCGAGCTTAGGACATTCTATTATAAAGTGTCCTGGCTTCTTATAATAATGGCAAGTCAATCACTTAGACCCCTAGACTGAGACCTTGAATTATATCTACCTCCACCATTCTTTGACTTCTTTTGGCTTCTACCTCTTTGAATGGATAAGCCCTTTGAATCACTATCTAAACTAGTGCTCATTAATCTTCCTCTCAACACTTTATTATGAAGACCAGCCTTTACATTAGATAGACTAATCTTACTATGACCATATATCATGAAGTTAACAAAATTAGTATACTCCTTAGGCAAGGAACATAAGAGGATCACTGCCCGAGCCTCATTAGTAATATCAACATCCGCTGCCTTCAGGTTCATAATCAAAGTGGTCAAGGCATCTACATGCTCCATAAGATCAACTTCCAGCTTCATCTGAAATAAATAGAGTTGTTGCTGAAGAATAATTCAATTCATGAGAGACTTGTCTTGATATGCATTGAATAATGCATCCCATAATTCCTTCCCATCTTCTTTTGAAAGAATTCTCTAAGAACTTCATCTGAAAGACTCAACTGAATTGTTGTAAAAGCTTTATCTACCATCTTTTCCAAAATAGTTGCCTCAATGTCCTTCAATTTATCATGCACAGAAACACTCTTAAAAGTCTTCTTCTTCTTTAACGTTGTTTCCATCTTCATCTTCCAAGTTCCAAAATCTCCCTTTCCATCATAGTGTGTGGCAGCATAATTGACACTAGATCTTCCAATAGACTTTTCAGAAGTAGCCATTAATATCCAAATAGAACAAGAACACCAGCTTTGATACCAAACTATGGTGAAACTTGATGAGCAGAAGCGTAATCAGGATCTAGTATTGCCTAATTGAATACCAATGCAAACTCACAATCAACTATGATGTCATATAAAAAAATAGCAGAAAGAATAGAGACATAGAAGATTTAACATGGTTCGAAGTTGTATCCTATGCCCATGGAGATCCAACAACCCTTTATTACTTCTGAAGGAACTGGATCAGTCCGCAGCGGAAGAAATGGATGAATTCAATTTTTTTACCATTTTGGATCTTTAATGGGCCTACAAATTCTAAATTTCATTTCGAAATTTTCTAAATTTGGTTTAAATAAAATCTTGTGTTCTATTTAAAATAATTAAAGGGAAGTTTAAATAAATTTAATTTCAAATATATAGTGTATCAAATACACCTAACATTTATTTATAAGTGTTAATGTATAGGGAAGGAAACCTTTCATTTCTTTCCCTAAAACAAGAATTAAGTGAGAGCATTAATTATATTAAATGGAGAGAAAAACCTTTCATTTTCTCTCTTTAATTTGAATTGATTGATTCATTAAATGTCATTATTAATAATTTATTCATAGCAATATTTATTACTATGTCCATATATATTCTTACTGTACAATTTGTAGCTTGAGATTTATTTAATTTTTTTATATTTATTTATACATAAATATATGTATGTATGTATGTATGTATGTATGTATCAGATACACACATATATACACACACATATATGTGCGCGCGCATGTGTAACATCATAATCCATAAAGGGTATAATGTGTTCGTATATAGATGTTGGGATTTACATTGCAACGGACATATGTATACTATAATTTGTCCAAATATGTGCTTGTATAGTATGTCAAAACAAAATACTAATATATGTGCATACATATATATAATTTATTGAATAAAATAGTTTCAACAAATTAATGTAAAATAATTACATGATAATAATACAATTTTTAAATTTTTTTAAAAATCTGGAAACACATTTGGGTTTAAGATTAATTTATCGAATTTTTTACAGTTAAAATAATATTTATTATTAACTAATTGATAATAGCCCGAATCAAATTAATTCTTACAAACAAAAAATCAAGTTGAAAAATTCTAAAATAAATTCTGAAGGTATCGAAGACATATTTTGTGCTTAGAAATTTTTTTGGAATTTTCTCAACTGAAATTATATTTTTAATTAAATGATTAATTGTATTTTGATAAATTAATTCAAAAAATTAATAAATTATGTTATGAAATCTGAAACTTTTTTCAAAGGTTCCCGATACATATATAAGCTTTAAGAAAAATTTATAGATTTTTCTCAATTGAAATTATATTTTTATTAAATAATTAATTGCACGTCAAAAGTAAATTAAGTTTTAAAAATAATAAATTAAGTTTAAAAAATCTAAAAATTTTATTTGTAATCTTATTACATGGTGAAGCAAATATAAAAAATATAAAATTGAAATTTTGAACCATTAATTATTTTATTCATAATAAACAATTCACAAAATCATTAGATAATAATAAAATATGTATATACATATTTAATAAAATATTTTTATATTTTATGATTCATAATAGGTACAAATAATCATAAGAAATTTTAAGATTAAATATATATGATATATAAACACATATACAATTATACATATTCATAATTTGCAGATCTGTACATATTTAATCCAGATCTATATAATATAAAATTGGTTTTCAAAAAAACTATATATATATCAAATTAAAACCTTTTTCTATAAAATTAATTCAAAAATAAATCAATAAACAAAATATTATAACTGGCATGTAAGCAATCTAATTGTAACAAACACATGTACCCACAAAAATCTCACCTAATCTAAACAATAAATAGATCTGAATACAAACAGAGGATTTGAGTGTAAATCAACTTTTATATGATAAAATTAAAATCAAAACAATGATATTAAATAAAAGTGCATCTCCTAATGAAGCCTTTGAGTCCATGTTGAACAACGATTTCTCTTCTAAGAACAATTCACAATCCGTCAGGTTGCTAATCCGGGATTGGAGACCTTCTACTACAAATTAGTATTTTTATTTTTTAATTGGATTTGAGAATTTTAGGAAATATTTTAGAGGAATGTTGCTGCAATTAAAATGAGGAAGAGGAAGAAGAAAGTGGTGGCTCAAAAATGAATTAGCTTGTAATTAGGGTTTTGAGGTTGGCTTTTATATGGATAGGACAAGAAAGCAAACAATGATCTCAACCACACGTCTCAAAACCTAATCACACATGTTGTAGCCACCTCCTATCTTTCTCTAAACCAATGCCTATCCTCTCGAAATCTCATGGGTTGTGAGCCCATTTAACCCAAATTAAATATGTATAATCATATTTAACAGATTTTGTTATCGATATCTCATATCGATCAATATATTCATAACTTTTATAAATATATGCAACAATTTTATTTCTCAAATCACATTCACAATTCATAATTAATATTTCATAAATATTAATTTATTTAATTAATTTATAAAAAATATAATAAATTGTTTGGTCTAAAGAGAATTCATCGTTTTGGTTGTGTGACTCTTGGGTGTAAATTCAGTCAGCGATTAACATCGAACTATTCGAACGTTAACGTTCGAACTTCACTTAGCAAGTGGTGTGATATTATGGCAGAATTTATCGCTTACTCATTTTCTGAAAAATCTCATTTTAATTTAATAAGCATTACCCAGTTGTGACAATTATTTACACCAATTCTCTTCGTCAAAACTATATCACTTTGGACTTGCCGAATTTGGTAATGGCCAAAATTCCAGCATCATCCACATTCGAATCTATAATCCAAACACAAAATCCTTGGTTCAATAATAGCAATTATTATCAACCGAACTACTCTGGCTAGAGATTTTGACTTTGGGTTAACTTGAGTTGACCGTGATACTAACCCCATATAATTAAGAAGACAAATCCTCACTTGAATAGTGCTTTACTTCTAATACTTCCTGTCGACTTAACTATAGTCTCTAGATGGATGTTATGCCATGATTTGGTTATAATCAAAGAGGAACTTTTATTTTGAAGATTCACAGTATTCTCAAGTCGAAAGAATTGTGTAAATTAGTCACATCAATATTTTTTGTTTGACTTTAGTTATATTAACCAACAGAAAACTACCTAGCGAGTCGTTCCATAGTTATCCACTAACTATTAGTACGTAATTCCTAGGTGCCTCCAGCAGTCATGAATAATACACTGTCCAACATTGGAGAACTTTACGTACTCTAGTCTCAACGGATACATCGATATCCAGTCTCGATGCATCTTGAATAGGAACATTTAAAACGATATATTTGTTTCGTTGTGATAAATTACTCACGGTTACAACACTTTGTAACTACTATCACAAAACATACCATTTTTGGATTTTCTATTAAATATACTTTTAATTAAATTAATTAATATAACCACATTATATCAAGTATATACCAGAAAGAAAACACCTTTATCTCGAACAAGATTGGTCGATGAGTTAGATATATGTAACAAATTACATAATTGCCCTCTATGGCATACCCCTAACCCAATCAATCTCCCACTTGTACTTAGGGTCAATTATGGACTCTTATTCCAACATCTCTAATCGGTTTTCTCAAAACCAATCGAGTCGGTCTCTTTGTGAACTGGTATGCTACTTTGTTTTAATTATCTACTCTATCAATCAACTCTCTTCGACGGTGATAAACTATTTTATCATGTGGAACAATTCGGAGTATGTCTCTCGACATCTAGTAAGCTCCGAGTTCTGTTACAAACTATCTCGTGAAATTGTTATCATATAACAATGTTATGAGATTCTCAACATTTTGAATCGGCTTAGTTATAGATTCGTGCACTTATATATTTATATACATTGTTTTTATTGCGGTGCTATTCAAGACGATGTACTTAGCCTTTTTCATTGAACCAGCCATGATCTTTCATTTGGAACATTTTCAACTTAAAGATTGTTAACTTGAATTTATTATTGACATATTTACTCGATATCACTTATAATGTTTGAGTCCGAACACTCCTTCATAAGGAGTTTTTGCTTCTGTAAACAATTCCCTAGTATCTCATAAATACACAAGAACACTTCAAACAACCATTTAGTGATATCAATTTAGATTTGATATTTGCTTCATGTATCAAATTCATAAACAAATCATGATATCATAACTAACATAACATGTATGATAATTCCTGTTACCAATGCATAAGGAATTCACATGTTCCGTATTAAACAATTTAATAAGGTGTAGTTAATTTGGGACATTCCCAATATCTTTTATACTCACTATAAAAGACATCATTTACAATCCAAAGTTGAGTATTAAAACAACTAAGGTTGATTCCAACATAAGTACACCGTTAAAATCAACAATGTATTGTTTACTTGCAGTTTAGAAATATCAATGTATCTTTTAACGTTCTTTCTTATGAACACACGCTTCCTCTGCACTTTGATTGAAAATAAAACTATATGATTTCTATCAAAGTACTTATTCAATCTTGATGCTTATGGAATGATACTTTTGTATCATCTTGGATCATATCCAAAGACTCACAAACTCAATATCGCTCCCACTAACTTTGAGACATTTTTAGTTAATATATGTAAACAGCTTACACTAAATTGTTTTTTAGAATTTTTTGTTTCAATACATATGTACTAAAACACTAAGTCTTATCAAGCGACAATTTTGTGAGTAAATCCGAATTAACTTGAGCATGTTGAATATCGAATCTATTATGCTAATTTCAACAATTGAAATTTGCAATATTATTCTTATCAACATTGCTCATTTAATTCCAACTACATTAGTCTTTCTCATAAAGACACAATCTCGGTCGATGGATCACATCCCTTTTGTTACGACCACCAAAATCATATTTTGATAGCATATTTGGAATTCTTTTGGATTTGCGCATCATACCATATAGAGTCCACACTCTTAATGGTTTAAATAAACAACCGATGATTATATATTTTCAACATTAACAAGAAATTCATAGTTTCTTTTCGATGTACGAGAATACTTATTAGACATTCTAATGATATGTGTTCATTTTGGTTAGTCAATTTCATTTCATCTCATATAATTAGTTTTACCTATGGATCGTATCCAATTCCATTTAACTACTAATAATTCCTTAAAGAAATTCCTTCACTATCAAGTTGGTATATCTTGAAACAACAATTGTTTCTCAGTGTAAATAGAATAGGGATTCATAAATGTTTTATGAATTTAGTTATTTATAAAACTGATTTGGTTTTAGTTTACAAAATTTATGTTCAAAACATAGATATGTCATTCAATGACAGTCCTTTCCAAGATAATCTTGGGGAGATTCATACAGGATCCCTCATAAACAATTATTACATGCAATTTTTCGACTCAAATAACCTGCTAACTCCATGACCTAGGATATGTTAGATTTTCTAATAAAACCTTATCTTGTAAGATTTTGTAAACTGTTATTCAGATGAAATAATATTAACCTTGTGTACTACTCTTAAGTACATCACCTTCTAGAAAGAAACTAACTCAACCGCACTCACAAATAATCGTACATTGTCCAACAAAGTTCGGTTACTCCATACCGATGCATCATTATGTATCACATGAAGGAGTTATTTTGAGATTGAATCTTTATTCATTTTATGTATGTTTGGAACCTTTTTCAATATACTCACTCATTCGATCAAATCGAATCATTTATATCGCATGTTATTTTTACTTCTATTTTATATTCAACGAGTTTACCATAGACATACTACATGTGTATCAAATACACATGTCCATGTCGATGATGACTCATTAGTGAATAAGTACATGGAACCATTTTGGTATTTATAGAATTACGATTGCATACATCTATATGTATCAATCAGAAGAGTTCATCAACCCTTATGATGCTCCCACTAAATAGGTGCATAACCCTTTATTGTTTGAGATATAATTAAAAGTATCATATGATTCAAAATCATATAATAAAATTATTTTCTCAAAATTATGGCTTAGTTTATAATTCCAGAATAACTGTAAATGATATTAGATACTACTATATTTTCCAATGCATCTCTTTTGTTATGAAAACAAATACCATATTATAGTCTAATATCATAACGAATATTCATAATATTAGTAGAAATATAACTATGTCTATTTTTCAGTCGATAACTAAAAATAGTCATTGTTTCATAAATAATGTTCGGTACGTTTTACGAAAACAATTTTCGTAATTTGATGCAATCAATAAGTACTATATGACATGCTCCCACTATTTCCGGCATTACTATAATAGCGTACTAAATTCAGAGGTCCATTATTCACTTAATATAGATTTGTTTATTTCATATACTGCAACTAGTTTACCATGGAGAGTTCTTTCATCAAATCTCTTGAAATCAAAGAAACAAATCCCATAGAAAACAATTTTCTATATGAAAATACATTTCGGAATAGAAATCATATTTCTCATTCCAATGTTAAGTATCAATCACTATTATTACAATTCTTCTTTCCGATGTTTCTTTATGAAGAAGAAATGACTATTCACTCTCCCCATCTCAACAAGACCTTAAATCACATTTACTCTTATACATTCATTTTCCTTTCCTATGGTCAAACCATCCAAAAAAAACCTTTACTACAATATCATAATGAACTCTTTTCGAAAGCGCATTTGATTATCCTTAACATTTAAGGACATCAAATATGCTACTCTTTGCATAAACTAATTAAACTGACATTTCAACGATCGAGTTCTTAGATCTATCTTGTAGTTTTGGTCTTGTGCTACAATTAACACAATATGATCTTTTGTGTAATCAATCAAATTGAATACTTGATCTCATGGTACAGTTTATTGGCTTATTTCGAATGAACCATATTCATTGAAGTATCGTACATTACGGATTATGACCGTTCACCATATAACATTTATATGTGATAGTAAATGGATCAAATATCCAACCATAGTCTTGTATTGCTTTTAGAGTTTGAAACTCATAAAATGCAATACACAGTCTAAACCAAATAAACATGAAGTGATCATTTTATGAATGTATTAAGTAGTTGTAAAAATTAGGCTTTTGCATGGGTATAGAAAACATTAACATGCAATAGGCATTTAATAGTGGGTATTATATTTCCATTTGTCAACTTTCAATTTAGTTCATTTGTATATGTTAATTGATAAATATTTTATCAATCATATTAAATGCACAAATTTATCATTGTAGATAATTATAACATTATTTAACATATGTTCTTAGAATATTAGAAAGGTTAAATGATACCATTTCATTTTTATAATAAGGCTCCCAGTAGTATTTTATTTTTAACCAAATCCGAAGAGAAACATAGAATTGTTTCAACTTCACTAGTGGGTGTCAGGACTCGTATGCCTTGGGATTCTGATCTTGAGGAAAGCTCAACAAATAATAGGCCCATATACGATGGATAATTCTTTATCGATTGTATCACATATAACTCCTAACCTTTGGTACCTTGTCCTAATCCCGCCTTTACCTTGAGGAAAACTCAACAAGTAAAGTGGGACTATTCACTCTGGCCTATCATTTTCCAACGACCTAAGTATAATGCACGTACCTTGAGGATAGCTCAATAAATACGTTCGGTTATCTTACCTCGTCTATTTAATATATTTATAGTACTACACATAACATCCCTAGCTTGAGGAAAGCTCAACAACTAAGGAGTATGCAAGCAATCTATTAATATATAAATGATAGAGGATAACTTTATATTAAAGATTCATAATCTTCAATATATTTTATCGAGTGATATCGACTTATGGAATAATGTATTTCTTATGAAATACTCTCATGATTCAAGTGTCGGACACATCAGGAATCATGGTATATGTATATTTATGTATGCATTTATTCCTCAAGTCCATTTAGAATTTCTTTAAAGTTCCACCTTTTGTTATACATTCGTATTACATAAGCTGAATTATTATATAACTTTTATAATTAAATTAACTTATATAATAGTCATATGTATAATATTATATTAATTAAATCTTATTTAATTAATTTAACTAATTAAATTTTTAATTAATTTTAACTAATTAAATTTTTAATTAATTTTAATTAATTTTAATTAATTTTAATTAGTTAACTCTTTAATTAATTTATATTATGCTTGGCGGTCTTTCTAGAAGATGCATCAGAGAAAGAAATCTAATGCCACTATCTTTAACGGAGATTTCTCCATATTGGGAGAGATATGAAGGAATTCCAAACAACCGTAGAATTCTTATTATATATGGAGCATAGACGATGCTATGACGTGTAGGAGTCCAAAAACTTTTAATTTGGTCGAAAATATATTGTGCCCAATTGACTTCAATATGACCAAATATAGCATACAAAGCTTTATGATCGTCTTCGTATACTTGTTCATGACTACCTAACCTGGGGATGACTATGTTTATGAGCATACCGTTAAGTAGTCGGGCTTTTGGACGGAAACTAGATGTTTTTAATTTCCGCATATCGTCTTCCCAAATAAGGTGAGTAATAGCATCTCTCAGGGCATATCGTGTATCGGGAACTTCTTGTAATCGAATTCCCGTATATGAACAATTAAGAATTTGACCGAGCATTCTAACATTAAATTTTATTATGTGTTCATAAACACTGGTCCAAATCCAGTTATCCTCATCTAAAGGATTCCAAAGTTTTAAGGAGCAAAGATTAATTAAAAAGAGGAATACCGCTAGTTGATCTATCTTCCCAGCATTGTCGTCATAGTTAACTAGGTGGTAGATATGAGAATCTTCAGTTAGATCAATAGCATCATGGTGAATGAAACAGTGAATGGGATAGAATGGACCCGAGTGGAGAGGCTTCTTCTCCAATTCCTGTAATTTTTGTTTACCATTTTCTTTTTCAACAATCCACTCCTCAATGTGATGATCCGTGACAAATTGTTGAGAAGGAGATTGTGAACTTTGGCCTGCAGCAGCTTTCTTGCATTTAGCGATGGGAACTTTTGCTTTTGGAGTCATTGATTTTGATATTGGAAAGGGAAAACAGAATTTGGGAATTAGGGTTTTGAGGTTTTGGAAGAATGAGAATGGTGAAAAATGAAATAGGAGGAAAAGATGGTATATAGTGATTTGAAAAGGTGTGGGCTCAGGCGTAGATAGACGTCTGTATTTGGAGATTAGACGTCTAAACGGGATTGATTTTTGAGACAGAAAGGTCAATCGGACGTCTGATTGTAAATCCATACGTATGTCTGTGGAAAGATTATTTTTCTAGAGAGTTTTGTCAGACGTCTGGATATTCCCTCAAACGTCTGTGCTGAAGCTTTTTGTTATTTGACAGAACGAATACACAGACGTCTGGTATTATTTTCAGATGTCTGTGCTGAAAAACAAATTTTTGTTCATGAATTTAGAGGACTGATGGTATTTTGGGCGCCTATGCTGAAACAGTAATATTCTCGGACATGTTACTAGATGTATGGTTATTTATTCAGACGTCTGATCGTGTATAATATTTCTTATTTTATTTCTATTTTCTTTGATATATGTAAACATTATTAAAGAGAAGGAATTACAAATGATTATGAATAAATATGTTTATTTAATATATATATATATATTAATCGTCCTTCGTTTACGAAAAATTTCTTTAGTTTTCAGCAGGCGAATCAGGAGAATGATAGTTTTGTTTCTTCCATGAATTCGGTTTGAATTTCGTCTGCTCGGATGACGGCTTAAGAGGAGACCAGTCAGGACAAACAGAACTGTGTTCTGTGTGCAATGTCCCTTCTCCCCATAGCTTTCATGGAGTGATCTTGTGTGCTCTTGGAGGAGTTTCTCATAAACGTGGAGACCTTTGATGTATGTAGTCTTTCGTTGGTGAATGACCACATATTGCGAGGATAAATTTTTCAAGAAAATTTAAATGTTCTCCTTAACGGCGTTGTTCATAATACATTTCTCTTTAAACCCCTGTCATTTATTGTTGATAATGATGAATGTCATTGACTTTGTCGGAGAGAGAGGATGAGTGTAGGTCGATTCCATGTTTAGCTTTCTTACCTTTTCGAGAGAAGCCAGAATGGTAAGTTGGTGAAGGGATGTTGTGGAGAGATGGAGATGTTGCCGGAGTGACTTTTGTGGGAGAAACATAGGTGCTGCCGGAAGATGAGGAGGCGTAGTCAATTGCGGAATAAGTGAAATCATGATCATAAGACTTTTTTTTATATGTTTGTTTAGAAATTTGATTCTTTGTTTAATTATTAAAAGTTTGTATATAAATTTTTTGATTAGGTACACACACTCAGTTTATAGGCTATGTTATGAAAATTAAGTTAAGGTTAATAACTCTTAGAGAATTTCAGCCATGGAAAAACAAATGAAAGATTAAGAGGTTAATAATTATTATAAAGTTTTAGCCAGGAAAATAAATGAAAGGTTTAAAAAAATATGGTCGCAAGTAAAATTAAGATATGCATTATAGAATTTTTTTTTCTAAGATTGCATTATAAATCGTGTAACGACATAATATATAGTTCACGTCTTAACTTAATAAAAGTCTGTTCGCTTAGTGGTTTTGTAAAAATGTCAGCTATTTGATTTTCGGTATTTACAAATTCTAGAGTTCTTATTTCTTTTTCAACATCATCTCTTAAAAAATGGTGATGAATATCTATATGTTTTGTTCGAGAATGATTTATTGGGTTTTTAGATAAGTTTATAGCACTAGTGTTAACGCAATATATTAGAGATTTGTTTATTATTTTTCCAAAATCTTTAAGTGTTTGTTGCATGTATATTACTTGAGCGCAAGCTAAGGCAGCAGCAATATACTTTGCTTCACAGGTTGAAAGTGATACACAATTCTGTTTTATACTAAACCAAGAGACTAGAGATCGACCGATAAAGTGATAGATGCCACTTGTACTTTTCCTATCGATTTTGCAATCGCCGAAACCCGCATCACTGTAGGATACAAGTTCAAAAGAGCTGTCTTTAGGATAGAAAAGACCGTAATCCTTAGTGTTGTTTAAGTAAAGCAAAATACGTTTAACTGCTTGATAGTGTGAATCTTTAGGTTGTGCTTGAAATCTTGCACACAGGCACACACTCATCATATCGGGTCTACTAGCCGTTAAGTATAATAGTGATCCTATTATACTTCGATATGATTTTTGATCAAAATCCTTTCCGTTTTCATCTTTATCTAAATGGGTACTCATGCTCATGGGCGTTGGTTTACTCAATGTTTTTTCTCCATTCCAAAACTTTTTAACAAATTGTGACAATATTTTTCTTAATTTATAAAAATACCATTTTCTAACTGTTTAATCTGTAATCCTAAAAAAATTAATTCTTCCATATGGGACATTTCAGATTCATTTTTCATGATATCTACAAACTCGTTACATAGATTTTCATTTGTTGATCCAAAAATTATGTCACCTAAATATTTTTAAACAACTAAAATTTCATTATGATTTCTTTTTATAAACAAGGTTGTATCTATTTATCCAACTTGAAATCCAGAATTTATTAAATGAGTTTTTAGTATATCATACCAAGCATGAGGTGCTTGTTTTAAACCATATAAAGCTTTCTTTAATTTATATACATGTTTAGGAAATTTTTCATGTATGAACAACGAAGGCTGCTTAATAAACCTGTTCTTTTATAAAACCATTTAGAAAGGCACTATTTACGTCCATTTGAAAAAGTTTAAATTTATGATGACATGCAAAAGCAAGTAACATTCAGATGGCTTCTAGACGTGCGACTGAGTAAATGTTTCTTCATAGTCAATGTCTTCCTCTTGATTATACCCTTGTGCTACTAACCTTGCTTTGTTACGAACAATGTTTCCATTTTCATCAGTTTTATTTTTATAAACCCATTTTTTCCCGATTACGGATTGATCCGTAGATCTCGGTACAAGTTCCCATACTTCATTTCTTTCGAATTGATTGAGTTCTTCTTGCATCGCCATTGTTTGTACAAAAAATGGACAAACACCTCGAAGTTGTATGATTTAGTAGATCTTATGTTATTCTTAGTGATTTGAGCGATTTATGCAAATATATAAAAAACAGGGGCTAAACTGTAAAAAGACACGCAGATTTATAGTGGTTCAGCCAGAATGTGCCTACGTCCATTTTATATATTATTTCTCTTCTCTTATTCTGATTACAAGTACAAAGCTTTGATACCAGTAAAAGAAAGTTGTTTGAAAGTTCTATCCGTGCTTGAGCTCTCCCAACTTGTCCCCATTGCTGTACCCCTGCCCCTCTATTTATAGAGTGAGGCTGGGGGTAGGGGTCTAGGATGTGTATAGTTGCTGATGGGCCTGGGCTGATGTGATCTGGCCTGGTACGTCTTGGTTCGTCATTGCTTGGTTCGGAGGTGGTTGGAGTGTAGAATGGACCGGTAGTTGCTTGGACCGGTGGTGGGATGGTGAGGTTGATCCGGTGTGGAGATGGTTCGGCATGGGCTGGTCCGGTTGGTTTGGCAGGAGGGTCGGTCCGGTTGGTTCGGCAGGAGGTGGTTCAGTGGGAGTTAGGAAGGTTGATCCGGTTATGGAGATAGGAAAGGTTTGTCTGCCGAATGAGCTCGAATGAGGTCTGCCGGATGGGGTATGCCGAATGGGGTATGCCGAATGGGGTATGCCGAATGGATCAACCTTCTTAGTCTCGAGGTCTTCTGGGTGAGAACACGCCCAACATTTGCCCCCCAAAGTGGGGTATATTCTTGAATATGGCGTGCTTTGTTTGACATTTGCAATTGGTCCTTGGATGCCGAACCAGATGGTCCGGTCGTGTCCTTTTGTCTATAAGTAGGGACCGTATGCCTTTGCTATTTCCTACCTGCCGAACTAAACATTTGCTCTTGCCGGATCAAACTTCGTAGCTGAGTCGAACGTGGTGGCCGAATCAACGTGGTAGCCGAACCAACCTGGTAACCGAACCAACCTGGTAGCTGAATCAAAGTGACAGCCGAATCAATCGTGGTGCCCGAATCAATTTGGTAGCCGAATCAAAGTGATAGCCGAATCAAAGTGATAGCCGAATCAACGTGACAGCCGAATCAACGTGATAGCCGAATCAAAGTGATAGCCGAATCAACGTGACAGCCGAATCAACGTGGTGCCCGAATCAATTTCTCTATATTCACTGAATCAGGTGAGATCCTTTCTATGTCGGACAAATGGTTTATCGAAGGTAGTTGTATATCTGTATAAACGGATGGAGTTGGGAATGCCGAATGGATATGAGAACTACCGAACGGCCTTGAGAATTTTGCATTTACTTTACCGAATGACAACGGGAGTTTGTACATTCTGATTTTATGAGTGAAATTCCATATTATATACTTACTTTTTTACCTCCTTTGTTCTAACATGTTTTTTCGGTGTTGTAGATAATGTCTCGTAAAGTGGAAACTCGATCAGACAAAAAGAAATCCGGGGGTGAAGGAGGTTCCTCTGCCGTGCCCCTAGCTCAGCCGAATCCAGAACGTCACGGATCTGCCCCGAGATCACTAGTGGACGGGTACGGCCCTCAGGAGCTTCTGAACTCCCCGCCCGATTGCTTTCCTAGTTCCCTCAAGGAGGAGCAGCTCGATGTCATTTCCCGATCCTTTGGAATTGATAGGGCGCGCTTGCTATTGCCTGGGAGAGACGTTATGCCGTATGATCCTCCTGAAGGGTACTTCGCCTACAGCAGATACCACTGCATGTGTGGTGCCATCCCTCCTCTGAACGCTTGGATAGCCAGCTTCCTTACATATCTTAAGGTGGCCCCGTTCCAGCTTCAACCCAACTCCTATGCTATACTGGTGAGCCTCTTCGTCATTTTCCGGAGGAAGTATGGTCGTGCTCCTTCCAACCGAGAGATCCGGTATCTATATAACCTGAGGGGCTATAAGAAGGGGTCCCCATACATTAGCTTGGAGTCAGCTGTGACCTTCAAGCCGGTCTTGGATCTGTATTCCAAATTCAGCATGTTCAAGAAGGAATGGTTCTTTGTTAGGGACGACTCTGTATCAATTCGGCGCTTAACTTCTGGATGTAAGTTGGTGCTTTTACTTATAATTTCCATTTCGATTGCGATGCTTCTTCTCATACTTCCTCATTTTTGCTAGCGACAGGTGGCTTTGCGGTTGTGGAGACTGACCGCCTGGTTCAGACGGCGGCTGAGATAGAAGCTATTCTCGGGAAATATAGATCATCTGCCTTCTTGATTAGAAATGCGATTCTTTTGGAGTATAACTTAATCCTTCCACAGCAGTCAGTAGTTAAGCTGAGGGAAACGGCGGAGGAAAGGGCGGCTGCTCAGACCAAGGAAGGTGTTACGGTAGAGAGTAGCAAGAGGAAACCTTTCACAAAACCTCCAGCTGTCGGAGGTAAGAAACTCAAGAAGTCGGACGGTCCCTCCCCCAGCAATTGTCCACTTACCCGGGAGGAGGAAGACATAGAGGAGGAAAGAGGCGAGGGTGGAGATGGTCGGGAAGGTGATAAAGGTGGCGATGGCATCGGGGCCTTGCTTCCTGGGCAAGCGGGCGAGATTCAGGAGTGGACGGACGATGCGTTCCACCAGGCTTTCGAGGGGCTGGACAAAGATCCGGCTTTGGTAGAGAAAACCGGGAAAGCGGACAAAGCCGGGACCGGTGCAAGCGAGTCTTCCCAGACCATTCCAGCCAGGGTGGCTCCGACGACTCAAGGTGAACTCTTGACTCCTGAATGCTTCACTAATGATAGGGACTTAGGAATATTTTATGACCCGCTCCCGTCCTGGAATGAAATCCAGGACCTATTGCAGTATCCTACTCCTCCCCAGGGTTTGTACAACCACAGATGTGTTTCTCTCCTTTTAATTTGCTGTGTTTTCTCGAAGTATAGAACAATATATGCTTGTGACACTTTTTCTTCATATCAGGAGCAGGTAAAACGGTCAAAGCCTCAGATTTTCGGCACAGGCTTGAACAGTACAAGCTTTCCAAAACTTCTGTCAAGCCGAAGCCTTCGACCCACCGCTCCGGGGATGTAGTCGGCTACCGTCCTCTTCTCGGGGTTATCGAAGAGGGTATTCAGCAGAGAAAGAGGAGTCGTCCTTTATCCGAACCTTCGCCTGGTCCTCAGTTCCCGGCTCAGCCTCTTCATGATATCACGGAGGAGGATAGCGAGTTTGCACCTTCTCCGCACCCGTCCGGAAACCCTTCTGTTACTCATATCGACCGTCCTGACTTGGCTCGTAATCCATTTGCGGGTCATCCTGATCTGGATCCAAGCTCTCATGATATTACCTTTGACGAAGCCACTGGTGAACACCTTCTCCCCCGCAACCCCATGGTACGGGTACTTGACGAAGCTAAGTCCTTAGATCTCGATTTACTCACTACTCGTATAATCACTATGGGAGACGGGGCCAAGGCTAATATTGATCGGGTGGCGGAGGAGACCAAGAAGCTGATGGGGCATCATGCCCGGCTGGTTAAGGCCGGAGAGGAGATTGGGAGCGCCAATATCCGACTTCGATTGGTGGTTTCAGATCAGGCCAAACAGCTTGCGGATCAGGCTATTCAGATTTCTCAGCATGAGGCTGCTACTGGACGATTAAGGAAAACCATGGAAGAGGCCAGTCGGGCCGAATTGCGGAAAATGGAAGCTACTTGCAAAGAGCGGATTGACATGGCTATTGCCACGGTGGACGAGGTTCGGAAAGCGGATCTCGAGCAGGTGGAGGAATTGTCCGGGAAACTTGAGGCTGCAGAGCTTGCTCAAGCTAAGTTGAGGGAGGAGATGGAGGCAATGCGGGGATCCCTTCTAGTCGACTGCTCGAGATACCGATCGGAGAGAGATGCTGCCGTTGGGAGGTTGTTGGCTTCCGAGGCCCGGATGAGGGAGTTTGAGGAGAATGAGGGGATGATGGATGAAATGCTCCAGGACATGTACTTCCGAACCTGGAAGCAGGGCAACCTATCCTGGATGGATGATTATCCCAGGATCATGGCTAAGATCTATCTTCGGGCTCTGGAGGAGGCCAAGGCCGATGCGGATAAAGATGGTGGCGTGGCCTTCAGCATGGATGCGGTCACTGCCCAGTTTGCCAAGGAGGAGAAGGTGGCGGTGAAGGAAGGTATGCGGTTGCTTGCCGCTGAGGAGGTAGGCGTGCAGGTAGAGGATGACGATCAGGATAGTCAGGAAGCAGGCGCTGGTAAGTCTCCCTTTTTAGTTTCTCCATCAACTTGGTTGCTTATTGCTAATGAGTCCTCTTTTTTTTTTGACTGGACAGGGGGTCAACAGGGCAAGGATAAAGCTCCACTGCAGCCGGCTCCTTGATTATACCTGGAAAAACTCTTTTTGTGGATTCGACAGTGTTGTATATGTTAGTCGAAAAAATATTAACGTAGCCTTTAGGTTGTAATATTTTGCCACTTGTAATAAATAGTCTTATTTTTGACGTGTAATTCTTTAACTTGGGCTGATTTTCTTGAATGTTTGTTGCTTTTTCGACATGTCGTATGAGAAATATAGCTATGCATATTCTTGTAATTGAATTGTGTTTGATGTCAGGTTTTGGTTTTAAAACATAATTTCATGACTTGTAATATTAGTGTGTGGTGTGAACAGATTATAGTCATGCATCTGTACATAAAGGAAGAAAATACCGCCTTTCATGTTCTGTTTGTAGGTGGCAGTTTCGAATATCTTGTATGACCGAGCATGGAAAGTAGTTGAATGCCCTGCCATCTGATTGTGGATCCCCGCATCCATTGGTGGGTGTCTTTTACTCCGTATCCTGTACTTTATGGATTGTTATAGAGGATAGGAGGAAAGCTTTTTAAGTAAAATTGAAATATGTGAAATAGTAAAACTTCCAATCACGGAAGGCCTTCGATGTGCTTAAGTTCGTGGCAAACGGGTTTTGTAGTCACTTTCCCTAGCTGTGGGTCTTGGAGACATTTGTCACCCATCTTACGCCTCCGCGGGGAGTTAATTCTTTGTTACCACAGCCGCACTTAAGACACATCGGATCCGAGATCGCGCACAGTAACTACCCGGGCCATTATGGCCCGTAATCGTGGGTATTATTCGATTTACTGTGGCCGGCTAGCGTGGGTGCCGATCGTCAACTGTGAACTGTCCCTGGCTGGCCACACCTTATGTTGGGGCTTATAGTCGGTTCACAGCTGCCGGCGAGCCTAACGCCGTAATGAGCTGCCTCGGCTATAGTCGGCCTTCTCGGTGGCTTATAATCGGCTCATTACAGTTGGCTTTAAGGGCCGTCGCGAGCAATGAGTTAACCCACAGCAGAGGGATGCTGGGGCAAAAGTGTCTCATAGGCGAGGGCATAGATTCGCATAGTACCTGTTGGGTTTTGCCCAGGTGAAGTTGCGCCGTGAGGTGCTTTGAGTGGAGATGCTATACGCGTAGGATTTTGTTCAACAGAAAAGGATAAAGTTAACAAGTAGCCAAGATATAAAGGAACAAGTTAAAAAAGAGACAAGGTTTTTTAAAGTGGTTCAGCATGAAAAGGCCTACGTCCACTGATTCTCTTTGTTAATTCACTTCATATGGGCAATACAAGTTAAGAAAAGTATCGACGGAGGTGTTGGATGTTCCATGCCCTCTGGAACACCTCTCCGTCCACTGTTGACAAAATATAGGCTCCGTTGTGGAGATCTTTATGAATTACATATGGTCCATCCCAGATCGGGTCTAGTGCTCCGGGGCGAGGGAAGATTCGCTTGAGGACAAGATCCCCCTCTTGTAAGGTACGATGCTTGACTTTGGAGTTGTATTGTGCTGCCACTTTCTGCTTATGGGCCGCCGCTTTAAGGACTGCATCATTCCTTCTCTCCTCAACTAGATCCAAAGACATGTGGAGGAGTTCTTCATTCTCTTCTGGGTTATAGTGGATCCTACGGTGGGAAGGCACGATGGTTTCAACTGGGAGCATAGCCTCCGATCCGTATGCCAAAGAGAAAGGGGTGTGCCCTGTTGATGTTCTGAAAGATGTGCGGTAGGCCCAAAGTGCCGTAGGGAGTTCATCCACCCAAGCGCCCTTTGACTTTTTGAGCTTCTTTTTGATCAGAGTTTTCAGAATTTTGTTGACTGCTTCGACTTGTCCGTTTGCCTGGGGATACGCTACGGATGAGAAGCTTTTATGAATTCCGTGCTCTCGGCACCAGTTGGCGAATTCCTCGCTGTCAAACTGAAGTCCATTGTCTGATATGATTTTGAGTGGGACTCTGTACCTGCACAGAACATTTTTGATCAAGAAGTTAATAACTTTTGCTGAAGATACTTTATTCAGAGGTTCCGCTTCCACCCATTTGGTGAAATAATCAACCGCCACTATAGCATATTTGGCCCCGCCTCGGCCCATCGGTAGCTCGCCGATTAAGTCAATTCCCCATATTGCGAAGGGCCAAGGGCTGGTCATTTGAGTAATCTCAGTTGTTGGTAGCCGTGGGATCTTAGCAAATTTTTGGCATCTGTCACACTTCTTGACGAAATCTAAGGCGTCCTTGCTTAAGGTGGGCCAGAAATATCCGTAACGGAGTATCTTTTTTGCTAATGTTTGCCCTCCGGTGTGATCTCCGCAGCTCCCCTGATGGATGTTGGATAAGATTTCCTTGGCTTCTCTCCCAGCGACACACCTTAATAACGGGTTAGAGAATCCGCGCCGATAGAGGATGTCTTCTTGTATTGTGTAGCGGGACGCTTTCCTCAAGATTTTCTTGACTTCGTTACGCCCGTTGGGTAGTGTGCCATTCTGTAGGTAGTCTCGGATGGGAGTCATCCAAGTTGCTTCTTCGGCTGCAGCTATCAGATTCACTTGCTCAAAACTTGGGACCGTTTGCTTTGAGATGGTTACTGCCCCGAAGATGGCGATGTCTCTCATACTCGCTTGCTTTGCCAATTCGTCGGCCTCTTGGTTCTCTTCCCAAGGGATGTGTTTGACTAAGTACTGATCCAATCGGCTGAGAAGCAACTTGGTCTTCTTTAGATATGCTATGAGTCGTTCCTCTCGAGCTTGGAATTCTCCTAGTATTTGATTAACAATAAGTTGAGAATCGCTGTGAAGACACAAAGAATTGGCTCCGATTTCTATGGCAATTTCTAGTCCAGCTATCACTGCTTCATATTCTGCATCGTTGTTAGTGGCAGCGAACTCCAACCTTATAGCATAGTGTAGTTTATTTCCTCTGAGAGTGATTATTACCACACCTGCCCCCGAGCCTTGTTCGTTAGATGCACCGTCCACAAAGAGATTCCACTTGATATCTTCTGTTATTTCCAGTTGCTCCTTATCCTCGTTGGTAGTGAACTCTGCAATGAAATCAGCCATGGCTTGTCCCTTGATGGCGGTGCGAGGGTGATAGGTGATATCATATTGACTCAGCTCAATACACCATTTAAGTAGTCGCCCGGAAGTGTCGGGACGATGGAGTACCTGCCTCAGTGGTTGATCGGTCAGAACTTTGATGGAATGGGATTGGAAGTAGTGACGTAGTTTTCGTGAAGTGATTAGTAAACAGTATGCTAACTTTTCAAGTTTAGGATATCTGACTTCTGCCCCAGTAAACCTTTTACTGACGAAGTAAACTGGTCGTTGCGTGCGGTTGTCTTCCCTTACCAAGGCAGCGCTTAAAGCGTGAGATGACACAGCAAGGTATAGGTATAATTCTTTGCCTTCGCTTGGGGTCGAGAGTACCGGTGGTTTCTGGAGGTGTTCGATTAGGTTAAGGAAAGCGGCTAAGCATTCGTCCGTCCATTCGAACTTTCCTTTATCTTTCTTTAGAGCTTCGAAAAAGGGGACGCACTTGTCCGATGCCTTGGAGATGAATCGGCTTAGGGCGGCCACTTTTCCATTTAGGCTTTGCATTTCCTTTCGGGTGGAAGGTATCTTGATGTCCCTTAGTGCTCGGACTTGTTCAGGGTTTGCTTCAATCCCTCGGGCATGGACGATGAACCCTAAGAATTTTCCCGATGACACTCCGAAGGAGCACTTTAGTGGATTCAACTTCATTCCATACCGTCGAAGTACCTGGAACATTTCACCTAGGTGGCTTACGTGATCTTTGGCTTTCCGTGATTTCACCAGCATGTCGTCCACATATACTTCCATAGTTTGTCCTATTAGCCCTGCAAACATCTTGTTGACGAGGCGCTGGTAGGTGGCTCCTGCATTTTTAAGTCCGAAAGGCATTACCTTATAGCAATACAAACCTCGATCGGTGATGAAACTAGTGTGGTCTTGGTCGGGAGCATGCATAGGAATTTGGTTATATCCTGAGTATGCATCCATAAAGGATAGGAGTTCGTGCCCGGCTGTGCTGTCTACAAGCTGGTCGATTCTGGGAAGTGGGAAGCAATTCTTTGGGCAGGCGTCATTTAGGTTGGAAAAGTCAATGCAGGTTCGCCACTTCCCATTAGCCTTTTTTACCAGCACCGGGTTGGCGATCCATTCCGGGTAGATAGCTTCTCGTATGAAGTCATTGGCGAGTAGATTCTTTACTTCTTCATCGAGTGCTGCTGATCGCTCTGCCCCCATACTTCTCTTTTTTTGTTTTACAGGCGCCTTGGTAGGATCAATGTTTAATACGTGGCAGGCTATGTCGGGGGAGATTCCAGTCATGTCAGCGTGTGACCAAGCGAATACATCCAAGTTGTGGCGGAGAAAATCGATGAGTTGTTCCTTCAACTTGGTTTTTAGTTGGGACCCAATTTTCAGTAGCCTACTTGAGTCGTGCTTGTCTACAGATATAAACTCCATAGCCTCTGCAGGCTCGGCGGTGGCCTCCTCCTCTTTGTCCCTAGGGTCTAATTCATTGAAAGGGTCGCTGGTGTATCGAAGAGGAGGGGCTTTCTTTAGTTGCTATGCTTCAAGGCTTTTTGTGCAGAGGTCAATCTCTACACCTTTCCCTTTATCCTTCCTTTGGTTGTTGCGAAGTTCGGTTACATAGCAGTCTCGTGCAATATCCTGGTCTCCTTCCACTTCCCCTACCCCATTGTCTGTTGGAAATTTCATTTTCAGGCACCATGGGGCTAGGACAATTTGGAAGTCAGACAAGGCTGGTCTTCCTAAGAAGGCGTTGTAGGCCGAATGGTTTTCTATTAGCACAAACGTCTGCTTCCGTACAACGGAGCGGGGATGGCTTCCAATCTCAACAAAGAGATTCAGCTGCCCGAGGGGCATCTTCGCATCTCCAGTGAAACCGTGTAGTGGTTTATCGCAGGGAGATACATCCTTCATTGATAGCTTCATTTTGTCGAATGCGTGTTTGAACAGGATGTTTACCGAGCTTCCAGTGTCTACCAGGATTCGGTAAACTTCGGCGGGACCGAGTCGGGCAGAGATAACCATGGGATCCATGTGAGGGTACTGTCTTCCTTCTAGGTCACGCTTACTGAATGTGATGTCATCACTTTCTTTCCGCTTTGGGTGGCGCTCTTCTATAACCGTATTGACACAGTCCTTATTGTCTCTAAGCGACTTCCCATATCTTTCCATCTCTCTCCAACTTCTGTCTGCGATGTGCGGACCTCCTGAGATGGTATGGACCACTATCTTCTCTTGACTAGAGCTGCTAGCGTTGCGGTTTCCTCTGTCGGTCCCCGGTGAGGGTAGCCTTGGGTTTTCATTGGCAGGAGATGGAGTCCTGTCTTGACTTTTTACATAACGTTCCAGTTTCTTCCTTCTGATGTGTTCCTCAATCAGATCGCGGAGATGATGGCATTCGTTGGTATCATGTCCGTGAGATTCGTGGAAGCGGCAGAATTTTCCAGATTTCTATGCGTTATCTGATTCTTTCTTGTATGGTGGGCGTTTGTATCTAACTTCGCCTTGGGTGGCAAGGAAGATATTTTCGACGGTCTCGTTCAAAGGGGTGTAAGTGTCGAATCTTGGTCCTGGCCGATATAGGCGCTTTTCTCCCTTCTTGCCCCCAGCATTGTCTCTGGAATCAGTTCTTCGAACGTCCCTTGCCACAGCAGGGGCGTTGCCATGGGTTGTCTTATTTTGCTGTCCTGACTGCCCCTCAACGGCAGCATCCTCAAGCCTCATGTATTTCCCGGCTTCATGGAAGAAATCGGGTAAAGTAGCTGGCTTTTCTTTTGTCAACCTTCTAGCAAATTTAGTGTCCGGATGCACACCACTGCAGAGGGCCATCAGGATAAGCTTCTCATCGGCATCTTGAACTGCGGCTGCTGCGGCGTTGAATCTGGTTAGGTATTGCTGCAGCTTTTCTCCAGGTTTCTGTTTGACGCTGGATAAGGAATAAGCGTCCTTGGGTTGCTCCACATGAATGCGGAATTGACTGATAAATTTTTCTTTCAACATTTCCCAAGAGCTGATGGATCCTTGGGGTAGATGACAGAACCAGGAGGTAGCAAGATCTGCTAAGAAGAGCGGAAAGCATTTGCACAGTACTCCCTCTGTTGCTCCACTCATAAGCATATGCTGCGTGTACCTTTGTAAGTGTACAACGGGATCGGAGGTTCCTTTGTAGGGTTCCATTGTTGGCATCTTCCATTCTCGGGGGGTGATAGCAATTTCGATATTGCGGGCGAAAGGGCTGGTTACCCTAGCGCCTATCCCTCGATCTCTTTGCTCCCGTTGGACACACTCTCTGAATAAGCGTGCCATCCTTTCATCAGAACTTGGAGTAGATAGAAATGAGTTTGGTTCTGTTCTGTGGGATTGATTCCGTCCAGATGACCTGTAGGGATGGTATCGTCTATCATTCCTCATATTTTCCAGTGGCTGCCTTTGATCTTCTGGGAGCATGCTTGGGTCAGCTACAGTTGGCCCTTGCCTTGATCTCCCCCTGTTGGGTTCCGATATAAGCACTTCCTCGGGTCCAAATTCGGGCTGGACTCTAGCTCGGCCCCGTTCACTGGCGTTTCTGTAGTTAGGCAGCATGACAGGCTCAGCTACAGTTGACCTTCGCCCGGTACCTTCCCTGTTGGGTTCGGTACCAAACGTTTCCTCAGGCCTAACTTCGGGCTGTGCTCGGTCTCGGCTCCTACCATGGCTACTTCTGCCATTAGCTCCTTCGAAGAAGGAAGATCTTTGTTGTCTCTGAGATCCTCCAGACTGGGACTCGCCCCATGATTCAGTGTTGCGGTTGGATTCTTCAGCGTCCCTTAAGCGTGACATGAGATGGTCCACCAAGGCTTCCTGCTGGGATGTGAAGCGGTTAGTTACTTCAACCACAACTCTGTCCAGATCTGCTCTAGTAATTGCTGCAGGCTGTTCTGTGGCAGGAGTAGTTGGGTTAGCCTGTTCTTCATTCGTTACTGTTGCTGGAGGAGGACGATTTTCTTGATTCGCGACAGCTGGATCTGGAAGACTGCTGGAGGCGATGTTTTTTCCTTTGCTAACATCATTTCTCTATTTGGGAGGCATGTTTTCCAAGTGGCGGACGATGCTGTTAGGAAAACTGTTAAGTGGATGAAGCTGAAGCTTCGAGCTTCTATCTCTCAATGAAAGCACCAAAAATGTTTGTACAAAAAATGGACAAACACCTCGAAGTTGTATGATTTAGTAGATCTTATGTTATTCTTAGTGATTTGAGCGATTTATGCAAATATATAAAAAACAGGGGCTAAACTGTAAAAAGACACGCAGATTTATAGTGGTTCAGCCAGAATGTGCCTACGTCCACTTTATATATTATTTCTCTTCTCTTATTCTGATTACAAGTACAAAGCTTTGATACCAGTAAAAGAAAGTTGTTTGAAAGTTCTATCCGTGCTTGAGCTCTCCCAACTTGTCCCCATTGCTGTACCCCTGCCCCTCTATTTATAGAGTGAGGCTGGGGGTAGGGGTCTAGGATGTGTATAGTTGCTGATGGGCCTGGGCTGATGTGATCTGGCCTGGTACGTCTTGGTTCGTCATTGCTTGGTTCGGAGGTGGTTGGAGTGTAGAATGGACCGGAAGTTGCTTGGACCGGTGGTGGGATGGTGAGGTTGATCCGGTGTGGAGATGGTTCGGCATGGGCTGGTCCGGTTGGTTTGGCAGGAGGGTCGGTCCAGTTGGTTCGGCAGGAGGTGGTTCAGTGGGAGTTAGGAAGGTTGATCCGGTTATGGAGATAGGAAAGGTTTGTCTGCCGAATGAGCTCGAATGAGGTCTGCCGGATGGGGTATGCCGAATGGGGTATGCCGAATGGGGTATGCCGAATGGATCAACCTTCTTAGTCTCGAGGTCTTCTGGGTGAGAACACGCCCAACAGCCATAATCCATGATTCGTCATTCGATGCTTCTTTATAGTTTTTAGGTTCAAAATTTGAAATAAATACAACGTGACTCATTTGATTTAATTGATGTCTGGTAGAAACTTTTGTATTTAAATCACCAATTATATTGTTGATCGGATGGTCTTTCAAAATACGAGGTGGTGACCTTAACGTATCATCATTGTCAATGGTATTCTCATTATTGTTATGTATAGTTGTGCTATTTTCAGATGGTTTTGTTAAAATCTCATCATCATCACTGATTTTACTATTTGAAATTTTTTCATCAAAAGAAACGTGTAGACTTTCTTCTATAGTACTAGTACATTTATTAAATACTCTATAAGCTTTGCTATGATCCGAGTATCCGATAAAGATTCCTTCGTCGGCTTTTGAATCAAATTTTCCAAGATTATCTTGAGTTTTTATTATAAAACATTTTGAACCAAATATTTGAAAGTATGATACCTTGGTTTTTTACCAAAAAACATTTCATAACATGTATTTTTAGTTAAAGGACATAATGTGACACGATTCAATACATAACAAGCAGTAGGTACAGCTTCTGCCCAAAATGTTTTGGTAGATTACTACTGTTAAGCATAGTTCGTGCACATTCTTGGCGTGTACGATTTTTTCTTTCCACAACACCATTTTGTTGTGGTGTTCGCGGAAGTGAGAAATTATGTGTAATTCCTTTTTTGTTACAAAAATTTTCAAAAATTTCCTTTTCGAATTCACCTTCGTGATCACTTCTTATTGTCTTTATTTTAAGATTCAATAAAAATTTAATTCATTTAGCAAAAATTTTAAACATTTCAAAAGTATCACTTTTATATTTTAAGAATATTGTCCATGTATATTGTGAAAAATAATTTACAATACAAATACATGGTATGATTTATTGAACGTATTTGAGTAGGTCCAAATAAATCAAGATGTAATAATTCTAAGGGTTGTTTGGTAGAAATTTCCTTTTTAGATTTAAAAGAACTCCTTTTTAATTTGCCATATTGAAAAGCATCACATAAATTTTTAACTTTATAATTTATTTTAGGAAGACCTATAACCAAATTGTGTTTAGCTAATTTGTTTAAAAACCTAAAGTTTATTGACATAATCGTTTGTGCCATATCCATGGATCATTAAAATCTATGGCTAGGCATAAATCACTGGAGTTATTAAATTTCATATTTAAGACACAGATGTTTCTTTTTCTTAATCCTTCAAAGATTAGATTTTTATTTTAATCAAATATGTTGCATTTATTCTTTTCAAAATCAATTTTGAATCCTTTGTCACAAAGTTGACTAATGCTTAATAGGTTATGTTTTAAATTTTTAACTAAAAGAACATTTGTAATAACAGGTGAAGTGGACATACCAAAATTGATGACATCTCCAATTTCAATGACAAATCCTTTTGAATTATCTTCGAAAGTTACAGTACCACCATCTCTGTATATTATATTTGATCACATTTGTGTATTTCCAGTCATACGTTTGGAGCATCTACTATCGAGTATCCATTTCTCCTTGTTATTAGATTTACTTTTGGGTACCTGCAAGATAAAAATAGTTTAATTGGTACCCACTTCCTTTGTTAGGGTCTTAAGTGTTAGAAAGAGAAGGTTGCCATACCCAAGAGGGTTTGGGACCTTTAAAATAGTATTTTTTATTATGAACAACATTTTTCAAATAGTTATCTATGTGTTTTTGTCTAATTAATTTGTTGTTAGATTTTGGAATCCATATTTTAATTATTTTGGGGTTAGAAACCTTTTCATTAGTATCTGACTTCTTGAACCTATTATATAGTGAGCTATAGTTTTTATGTTTTGAAGTTTTCTTAAATCCTAATCCATTACGATTTCTAGATGGTTTAGAAATTTTGATCAAGTTATCCAAGTTCTACTTTACTTTATTGAATTTCGAAACATTGTTAGTAATCTTGTCTAACTTATCGTTAAGATAAGAAATTTTGGATTTTGATGCTTCTAGATCATTTTTTAATACAACGGTTTCTTTTCTAATATCATCATTTTCTAGTTTAACTTTTTATATTTAAAGAGAGAAGCCCGGTAAAGCCTAATCCAAGAATACTGAATCCTGGACGGGAGAAGCAGCTAACAAGAGGCTAGCAGCCCTTATCAATAGCAGTGGTGTCGCGAAAAGACCCCATTTCAATTTCAAGTTCCATTTGATTAATTTTAGCAACATATTCTTTATTTAACTTTTTAGTTTCTCTATTTTTGTCATCTAATTCCATGCTGAGTTCTAAAATTTTATTATAAGTAAGATCAGGACATACATCCTCAGTGTTTTCCATGAAGCATATATTGGCTTGTTCAGAACCACTATCGCTGTCATTTTCTGATGATGAAGATGAATCTGAGTCATCCCAGGTTACTTGAAAAGCTCTTTTTTTTCTTAAATTTTTCGAACTTGCTTTACCTTTTGTCGTTATTGAGTTCTGGGCAAATTTTTTTCATGTGTCCGAATTTTTCACATCCAAAGCACTTGATTGAAGTTTGACTGGATGAATTTGAATTTCCTCAGTTTTGAGATTTCGTCATCTTTTTGAACTTCTTGAACTTGTTGTAGTTTTTGGCTATGAATACAATCTCATCTTCATCTAAGTCTGAATCATTATCGTTGGTTAGAAAAGCTATATATTTCTTTTCATGATTTTGTTCTTTCCTTGCTTGCAAATTTGCTTCGTACGATTTTGGTTAGATAAGTCATTCGCCTCTTCGATGGCCAACACTTTTCGTTCCCATTCATTAGTTAAGGAATTTAAAATACGTGTAACTAAATCAAAATCTGTAAATTTGACTCCAAGTGCCATGAGATCGTGTTGGATAGTTTAAAATCTAGCATAAAAATCACCAATAGATTCATTTGCTTTCATTTTAAATGAAGAAAACTGATTTTGTAAAATGGAAATCTTTGTTTGCTTAACTTTGTTAGTGCCTTCATGAGTGATTTGTAGTGTATGCCATATATCATATGCAGTAGTGCACAACATGACACGTGAAAAATTCATTTTTGTCAAGTGAACAGAATAAAACATTCATGGTTTTAGCATTATTTGTTCCTGTGTTCTTTTGAGCATCTATCCAAGTGCTTATATCTGTTTCTGGTGCTACATATCTAACTTGTGTTGCTTGCCAAATTTCTAGACCATTTGCTTCCATAACAATATGCATACGTGTAGACCAGTAAGCACAATTAGATCCAGTGAATAGTGGAGGACATGCAGTTGATTGTCCTTCTTGAAATGTACTTGCCATATTAAATATGTTTCAATTATGTGTTGCTGTGAATTGAGAAACCGTGCTCTGATACCAAATGAAAGTGTGTATGGATCGTGTATTTATATCTAATATCCAAGTGTAATAAAAAACTAACTTATAACCAACAGAGTAAAGTAAAGAAACAATCACACCAGAGATTTTATACTGGTTCGGACCTCCCGTCCTACGTCCAGTCCCAAAGCTTCTCTTCGGCCTTAACTAGTAAACAAACCTTGCTTTACCCGGAGGAATAGGCTTGATACAAAAAATCTTTCTTAGACAAGTATGTGTTTTGAGAAACACTGATTTTGACTACACAGTACAAATCTTCCTATAATATCCTTTAAGTAGCATGTGTATGTGAAGCTTTGCTCTTAGGAAGTGATAAAACTGATATATTTATTGTTTTTAGAAATCAGAGTATGCAAAGAGTATAGATATGAGATTCAGGAAATTCAAGTAAGTTGTTTCTTAGAATCTTTACATATTTATGGATATTGAAGAGTTTTCTTGAAGAGTAGCATCCATTAGTGTGTTCTATATCAGTCTAAAGGTTGCAATCATTGAGGAGGAAGAGGTGCGATGAAGAGATACAGATGCAACCATTAGAATGAAGTAAGTCACTGTTCATTGATTTTGATTTTTACCCAGCACAAACGTCTGTCCATAATATTGAGACGTCTATTTATATATTTTTCTAAACAGAGGCCAGAGTCAGACGTCTGATATATATTGACAAGCATATAATACATATTAATTTTTTAAACCAAGACAATAGTCAGACGTCTGATCTATATTAATAGACGTCTGATACATATTATTTTCTACAGTTACCCTGCTTGAGATAATGAAGACTTATAAAAGTTTTGTCGTTCAATGTTTGTGTTAAAAAACTATTAAAGGAGATTTTACAAGTTATATATCCATGACTATATGTAACGCCCCACTCTGAGACCCACTGTAACAAAGAGTATTACGGGAGTAATACTGTCTGCTAAAGCGGAGAATAGAGTATAGTGGAAGCGACCATTTGTAATCAAGCTATAACTATCTACTGAATACGTCGAAAGGATGGTATCTATTATTTTTTTCAAGTGGTTCGACATATTCAATAAATATTCATAACGAAATTACAATGGCTAAAGACCTATCAGAACAAGCATAGTAATAAATGATAAAACATCACAGAACAGAATCACATAACAGATATAAAATCCCAGAACAATACATCGTCAATACAGATCCAAATACTATAAGTGGGTACAAAGCCACTGCTCGCACATGCAAGTCAAAAATATGTACATATCAAAGTCTGAATAATAACAGAGTAGCGGATTAGTGGACAGATAAAAGCGCTATCTATCAGCATAGCAAATAATGTCCAAAGCGGAAGCACAGAAGCTAAGTCCAGAGACCTAACCTGAAACAACTCGGTCTGACCCGAGCGAAAACACTCGGGTCAGGCTAGCTAAACAATCAGTAATAACTGAGATATATAATAATGCGGTACATAAATAAAACAGTACTTTTCCTAAGAGAAGAGTATTTTGGACCACATGAATATAATGACGGTCACTAATCATCAATCAACAGTAAAAATCTCCAAAGAGAATATCATCCCCAAAGTGTTGAATAAATAAAATCACCTCATATCATCGGCGTAGCCAAAGCTATATAAAGTTGCCCATAGGCAATAATCCCAAGAGTGACCAGAGTCTGTAATCAATGCCCAAGCAAAGATCGATGCTCCAAAGAGCAATGGGGATATACTGAAAAGTCAATGAAATCAAACACTGAAAAGCAGTGTCCAGAGACACTGTGAATCCACAAGGTAATCGCACTTACATCGTATGGTTCCATAGAACCAACACCGAATGGCGGTACTCGAATGGATATAAAAATCATCAGATAATACAAGTATAGCACGTGCACCGACCGGAGTCGTTATTGCCAAGTACTGTAGAGTTGTGATCGATCACTCGCACAGATGCGGAATGCGCGAGACGGCGAGATCCTTCCCAGAAGGATAAAGGCCCAGAGGCACATGCCGAAAAAGAAACTGCTCCATAGAACAGGTGTCCAGAGACGGTTGCCCAGAGGCGTGGTGACCCAGAGGTCCGTTACTGGCTGCCCAGAGGCTAATGTGTCACAAACTTCTTGGAGAGGAACCCGTAAAGTGTTAACAATGAGTCCCACACCCCACGTTCGCACTAAACGGTTTACTAACCAATAGCAAGCTCACACTCCAAACAATAAAAAGTCCACCTCGTATCATCGGTAAACTAAACCCAAAGGTCAAAACGATCAATCGAATAGGTCGGGGATTAACCGGAAAGAAAATACACACGGTTCCATAGGCCGGAGATTTCCTAACCGTTTAAGCACCTTTCCACTTCGCTCGACGTGCTAAAAAATGAGTGTGAGATTTTTATTATAGAAAATAATGGTTTGAAACGGATTTATAATTGATTTTGAGAACACTTTAAAACGGCTTTTGAAAACTCTCCTATTATGGAGTAAATAGTTTACTAATTAAAAATAATATTATATAATAATTTTGAAAGCCATTTCGGAGCGAAAAATCCTTTTAAAACCTTTTTATAAGGCCCGTGTACAAAATCCAGAGACAAATCTCAAAGAAATCGATAAAACCAGAAAATCACTGAAAATATTCTAAGTGTTGGAAAATAGTCCAAAACTGACGCGAACCCAAGTTCGGAAAATTATTCGGACCAGCAGACTGAATCCGAATGGCATGAAAATTGGTAGAAACGTAGTCTGACATTCCTACTTCATAACGCAAAAAGAATTACTCAATTCCGACTTGAAACGAAGGCGTAGCGACGTTCCAAAGTCGGACACAGAAACATGAAATGCACTGTTTTGCACAGCGATCTGGGTTCAACTCTGATAGGAAATTCGAAGGGTCTAATGAACTCATATGATGACCAAACTTTCCAGATATGGAGTTCATAACTCCATCTTTTCAACGAGACCAAAATCGTCAAATTCCGACTAGCGGCTCAAAAGTTATGACCAAAATAGTTTCAGTTTCATCCACAGAGCTAATATGTGCATCGCTCTCGGGAAGATAGTAGAAAAATCAATTTTTTACCTAGTTAGACTCAAAATTACAGAACACTCACTGAACAAAAATTGTAGCATAGGTTTTAAGCTTTTCGGAACATCCAAAATTATCTAATTCGGATAAAAAACGAGAGAGATACATGCAAAAACAATATCAGATTGAAACTCAAGATAACTTGTTAAAGACTGAATTGGTCTTCTGTCTTTGAACGCATTTCAGGTCATCTAAATTGCAAAATTACAGAAAACTCACTGAACAAAAATTGTAGCATATATTTTAAGCTTTCCGGAACATCTAAAATTATCTAATTCGGATAAAAAACGAGAGAGATACATGCAAAACAATATCAGATTGAAACTCAAGATAACTTGTTAAAGACAGAATTGGTCTTCTGTCTTTGAATGCATTTCAGGTCATCTAAATGGCAAAATTACAGAAAACTCACTGAACAAAAATTGTAGCATATGTTTTAAGCTTTCCGGAACATCCAAAATTATCTAATTCAGATCAAAAACGAGAGAGATACATGCAAAACAATATCAGATTGAAACTCAAGATAACTTGTTAAAGACAGAATTGGTCTTCTGTCTTTGAATGCATTTCAGGTCATCTAAATGGTAAAATTATAGAAAACTCACTGAACAAAAAGTGTTCCTTATTGAATCTAGTTTGCAGCAAAAAAAACTTGACCAAAAACGGATGAGAAATGAAGAAGTTATGCCTGATTTCGTTTCAGCTACAATTCCAAAACGAAAATTATAGAAGCATCAAGTAAAAAAGGATTTAGCTAGCAATTTTACCTCAACCAATATAGCAAGCAACTTGTGTACACACCCAAAATGAAAGCAAAGAGGATCAAAGAGCTATGATTCACATGTTACATAATAAAACATGTGTTACTAAATGATTACTGAAATCAAAAGATGATTAAACACATATTAGAAGAGGTTTTAAGCAATATACCTCTCTAGAAAGCAACAAAGACTACTATAGCATCAACCCAAGTTAGCAAAAGATGATTAGAAAGCTATAAGATTAAAAAAACACATAAAACATATGTTATAAAATAAATTTCAAAAATGAAAAAGATATAAAAACGGATTTGAGGTGGGTATTTGCATTACCTTTGCATAGAATGACTTGCATAAGCTAAAACTAGAAGGAGATGAAGATAGATGCCATTTTTGTTATGAAAGCTTTAGGAAATGATTAGGGTTTTGATTAGAGATGAATGAATGAGTTTAGAAGAGTTTGAGATAATTTATAGAGGAGGTTTAGGGTGGGTTATTGGGCTAGGTTTAGTAACCCAATAAGAAGAGAGTTATTTACATGTTTTTCCAAAAATTAGTCTAAGTGTTCATATATGTTTATAAAACTCATTATTTTTCTCTTACCCAAACCCATTTTAAAACTTCTCTAAAAATATTTAACTTTCCAAAAATAACATTTTATCCTCATTTTAAAATCCCATATTTCCCATTTAATTAAAATAGCCTTTTTCAAATAAATTTTTGTTATTCCAAATCCTTTTATGCTTCATTATAATAAATAAAAATCCTAACTTTTATTTATTAATTGGTAATGCAAATCCCGGGTTGTTACAGACTCCCCCCCTTAAGAAAATTGCGTCCCCACAATTCCTTAAGATAGATGTCGTCTATAACGTCAAATCCCCAAAAGAAGTGATAGAGATAAAATAGAGAATTCTCACCCGCAGAAGAAGATGGGAGAAAGCCAGGATAAGAGCGTTCGATAGATTCTCTGGTCTTCCAAGTGCAGCCCTTAGGATTCGGTGACCATTGAATCTTCACGAGAGGAACCTCTTTGTTGCGAAGCCGTCTAACCTCTGAATCAAGCACACGAAGAGGTTGCTGCTCCAAAGATAAATCAGGTAAGATCTCTAAATCAGGCACAACATGCGGCTCAATGATAGAATCAGGATCGCGGACACACATGCGAAGCTGGGAAACATGGAACACGTCGTGCATTCCAGAGAAGTGAGCAGGTAGAGCCACACGATAAGCCATGGGGCCGATGCGTTCCGTAATAGGAAATGGTCCAACATAGCGAGGAGCCAACTTCCCTGTAGAGCTGAAACGCACAACCTCTTTCATAGGAGATATCCGAATAAAGACATGATCAACAATGTAGAACTCAAGAGGCTTCCTACGGTTGTCCGCGTAGGATTTCTGACGGTTCTGCGCCACTTTCATTCTCTGACGAATAAGAATAATTTTCTCAGAAGATTCCCGAACTGAATCTAGGCCAAGAAGGAGCTTCTCGCCAGATTCTAACCAACACGCAGGAGAACGACATGGCCTTCCGTAAAGAGCCTCGAAAGGAGCCATGCCAATACTAGACTGAAAGCTGTTGTTGTAGGAGAACTCTACAAGCGGTAAGTGATCCTCCCAACTACCTCCGAAATCCAGAATACAACAGCGCAAAAGATCCTCTAAAACACGATTCACCCTCTCCGTCTGACCGTCGGTCTGAGGATGATAAGCAGTCGAGAGATTCAGCTTTGAGCCCAAAGCTGACTGTAGGCACTTCCAGAAGTGACTAGTAAAGATAGTGTCTCGATCACAGACGATAGAGCTAGGAATGCCATGAAGTCGAACGACTTCCTTCACATATAGCTTGGCAAGCTGAGGAGCAGTCCGAGTGGACTTAATAGGAATGAAATGAGCTGATTTGGTCAAGTGATCGACGATGACCCAAATAGAAGTATGGCCTGACCTCGATCGAGGCAGACCGTCAATAAAATCCATGGATATCTGATCTCATTTCCACAATGGAATCTCTAGCGGCTGAAGAAGACCCGATGGACGCTGATGCTCAGCTTTGATCTGTTGACAAGTCATGCAACGGCTTACATAACTTGCAACATCACTCGTCATGCCCTCCCAATAAAATAGGCAACACATGTCGGCATACATCTTACTCGACCCGGGATGTATAGTGTACTTAGTGCGATGACACTCGTCTAGAATGTCGCGCCTAAGTGATAAATCAGATGGTACCAAAATACGGTTCTTCCTGCGAAGACACCGATGAGAATCAATAGAATAATCCGACAATGTCTCATCACTGGATCCCGACTCAAGGAGATGAATATATCGCAACAAGTTTGGATCCTGCCGCTGAGCATGGGCAATGCGATCCAATAGAATAGGTCGAGCTTCCAAGCTGAATAGCAAGATTTGAGGATCAGAAGACGGAGCTCGATTTCGAATATCACACATAGAAAAAGTCTAAAGAATATCACACTCGGCTATCATCATAGAAACTACTGCCGAGTGTTTGCGACTGAGTGCATCAGCCACACGATTACCCTTGCCAGGGGTATACCGAATGTCTAAGTCATATGAGGCGAGAAACTCAAGCCATCGCTGCTGCCTCATATTAAGATCCTTCTGACCGAATAAATACTTCAGAGACTTGTGATCGGTGTAAAGAGTGAAGCGTTCGCCTAATAGAAAGTGACGCCACGTCTTCAAAGCAAAGACGATAGCTGCCAACTCAAGATCATGAGTCGGATAGCAAACCTCATTCGGACGTAGCTGCCTAGAAGCATAAGCAACTACCCGATCCTTCTGCATAAGCACAGCACCGAGGCCGCTACCACAAGCGTCGGTGTAAACAACAAGATCCTGGTTACTCTCAGGAACCACAAGGATAGGAGCATGAGTGAGAAGTTCCTTCAATCGCTGGAAAGAAACTTCACACTTATCAGACCAAATAAAGCGAACCCCCTTACGAGTTAGGGCCGTGAGGGGAAGTGCAACACGAGAGAAATCCTTGATAAATCAACGGTAATAACCCGCCAGACCAAGGAAGTTGCGAATATCATGAACGTTCTCGGGCTGCCTCCAATTCTGAATAGCTTTGATCTTGGCAGGATCGACAGAAATACCCTCAGATGATACAATATGGCCCAAGAACTTGACCTTACTCTCCCAAAAATGGCACTTGGAGAGCTTGGCCTTAAGCTGATGCTGACGAAGAGTATCCAAGACGATCCGCAATTGATGAGCATGCTCTGCCTCAGATCTAGAATAAATAAGAATATCGTCGATGAAAACCAGAATGAATCTATCGATGTATTCCCGGAATACTCGATTCATAAGATCGACGAAGAAAGCCGGTGCGTTCATCAAGCCGAATGGCATGACCAACCACTCAAAAGAACCATAACGAGTGCGGAAAGCGGTAAGAGGAATGCTGTCTTCTGCGACTCTTAGCTGATGGAATCCGGTGGCAAGGTCAAGCTGAGAGAAGACCTTCGCACCGCTCAATTGGTCAAACATGTCGTCTATCCAAGGAAGTGGGTAGCGATTTCTGATGGTCAGCTCATTGAGCTTGCGATAGTCAATGCAAAGCCTAAGAGAGCCATCAGCCTTTTTAACGAAGACCACAGCAGCACCCCATGGCGAAGAACTGGATCGGATGAACTGCTTCGCTTCAAGCTCAACTAACTGCTTCCTGAGTTCCTCATTCTCCTTAGTAGACATTCTCGTAGGAGGATGCCCAACTGGATGAGAGCCTGGGATGAGATCGATGCGGAACTCAATAGCTCGCTTTGGCGGCAGTCCGGATACTGGCTCGAATACGTCGGGGAAATCCCGAACAACAGGAATACGAGATAAGTTCAAATCCTCATCTCGTGAATCGAGAGAGAATAAAGTAACATCAGAAAGCCCAACATCTTGAAGAACAATAGCTAACGGAGAGGACGAGTCAGGGTGATGAATGAATAATAACCGCTCCGAACAAATAATTTTGGCGTCGTGCTGAACGATCCAATCCATGCCAAGAATCATATCAAAGCCCAAATACTCCATAACGTGCAGATTCGCACGGAAAGAAAATCCACAAAGATCAATATCTATATCCTCACAGAGCAAGCTAAGGGTCGTGGATCCACCAATGGGATTCACAATCCTTAGTGAAGAAACCAAACAAGTAACATCCAAAGATAAAGTATCAACTAGTTCCTTTGATACGAATGAGTGAGAGGCACCCGTATCAAAGAGAACTCTACAAGATCTACCATGAAATAAAATAGAGCCTTCAAGAACGGAAGGATGTGTACCTTTAGGCTGAGCAGAAGTGGTAGGAGCCTTGGCAGCATTAAGCCTGCCAGGCTTGGCACTAGCTGGAGCAATAGGACAAGCGGAGATCCTGTGTCCCTCCTTCTTGCAGAAGGTGCAATAGAGAGGTTTGGGACACTCTCGAACATATGATCGGAAGATTTAGTTAAGCACGATTCAAAGATAGATAATTCATTAAGGAATATTATGGAATATAATAGATTCCTACACATATTCCTAACTTATTTATCTAAAGGTGGATATGTTCAATTTGGATCGTATTATAACGTATTGTACTACGTGTCTGTTCTGTGTTTGTTATGCTTAATTCTGATCCTTGGCTCTGATACCAAGCTGTAACGCCCCACTTTGAGACCCACTGTAACAAAGAGTATTACGGGAGTAATACTGTCTGCTAAAGCGGAGAATAGAGTATAGTGGAAGCGACCATTTGTAATCAAGCTATAACTATCTACTGAATACGTCGAAAGGATGGTATCTATTTTTTTTCAAGTGGTTCGACATATTCAATAAATATTCATAACAAAATTACAATGGCTAAAGACCTATCAGAACAAGCATAGTAATAAATGATAAAACATCACAGAACAGAATCACATAACAGATATAAAATCCCAGAACAATACATCGTCAATACAGATCCAAATACTATAAGTGGGTACAAAGCCACTGCCCGCACATGCGAGTCAAAAATATGTACATATCAAAGTCTGAATAATAACAGAGTAGCGTAATAGTGGACAAATAAAAGCGCTATCTATCAGCATAGCAAATAATGTCCAAAGCGGAAGCACAGAAGCTAAGTCCAGAGACCTAACCTGAAACAACTCGGTCTGACCCGAGCGAAAACACTCGGGTCAGGCTAGCTAAACAATCAGTATAACTGAGATATATAATAATGCGGTACATAAATAAAACAGTACTTTTCCTAAGAGAAGAGTATTTTGGACCACATGAATATAATGATGGTCACTAATCATCAATCAACAGTAAAAATCTCTAAAGAGAATATCAGCACCAAAGTGTTGAATAAATAAAATCACCTCATATCATCGGCGTAGCCAAAGCTATATAAAGTTTCCCATAGGCAATAATCCCAAGAGTGACCAGAGTCTGTAATCAATGCCCAAGCAAAGATCGATGCTCCAAAGAGCAATAGGGATATACTGAAAAGTCAATGAAATCAAACACTGAAAAGCAGTGTCCAGAGACACTGTGAATCCACAAGGTAATCGCACTTACACGTATGGTTCCATAGAACCAACACCGAATGGCGGTACTCGAATGGATATAAAAATCATCAGATAATACAAGTATAGCACGTGCACCGACCGGAGTCGTTATTGCCAAGTACTGTAGTGTTGTGATCGATCACTCGCACAGATGCGGAATGCACGAGACGGCGAGATCCTTCCCAGAAGGATAAAGGCCCAGAGGCACATGACGAAAAAGAAACTGCTCCATAGATCAGGTGTCCAGAGACGGTTGCCCA
Source organism: Allium fistulosum (assembly GCA_030737815.1). NCBI lineage: Eukaryota > Viridiplantae > Streptophyta > Magnoliopsida > Asparagales > Amaryllidaceae > Allium > Allium fistulosum. The sequence goes on from CM060907.1 coordinate 781,648,493, forward strand.
GAGGCGTGGTGACCCAGAGGTCTAGTACTGGTTGCCCAGAGGCTAATGTGTCACAAACTTCTTGGAGAGGAACCCGTAAAGTGTTAACAATGAGTCCCATACCCCACGTTCGCACTAAACAATTTACTAACCAATAGCAAGCTCACACTCCAAACAATAAAAAGTCCACCTCGTATCATCGGTAAACTAAACCCAAAGGTCAAAACGATCAATCGAATAGGTCGGGGATTAACCGGAAAGAAAATACACACGGTTCCATAGGCCGGAGATTTCCTAACCGTTTAAGCACCTTTCTACTTCGCTCGACATGCTAAAAAATGAGTGTGAGATTTTTATTATAGAAAATAATGGTTCGAAACGGATTTATAATTGATTTTGAGAACACTTTAAAACGGCTTTTGAAAACTCTCCTATTATGGAGTAAATAGTTTACTAATTAAAAATAATATTATATAATAATTTCGAAAGCCATTTCGGAGCGAAAAATCCTTTTAAAACCTTTTTATAAGGCTCGTGTACAAAATCCAGAGACAAATCTCAAAGAAATCGATAAAACCAGAAAATCACTGAAAATATTCTAAGTGTTGGAAAATAGTCCAAAACTGACGCGAATCCAAGTTCGGAAATTATTCGGACCAGCAGACTGAATCCGAATGGCATGAAAATTGGTAGGAACGTAGTTCGACATTCCTACTTCAGAATGCAAAAAGAATTACTTGATTCCGACTTGAAACGAAGGCGTAGCGACGTTCCAAAGTCGGACACAGAAACATGAAATGCACTGTTTTGCACAGCGATCTGGGTTCAACTCTGATAGGAAATTCGAAGGGTCTAATGAACTCAGATGATGACCAAACTTTCCAGATATGTAGTTCATAACTCCATCTTTTCAACGAGACCAAAATCGTCAAATTCCGACTAGCGGCTCAAAAGTTATGACCAAAATAGTTTCAGTTTCATCCATAGAGCTAATATGTGTATCGCTCTCGGGAAGATAGTAGAAAAATCAGTTTTTGACCTAGTTAGACTCAAAATTACAGAAAACTCATTGAACAAAAATTGTAGCATAGGTTTTAAGCTTTCCGGAACATCCAAAATTATCTAATTCGGATCAAAAACGAGAGAGATACATGCAAAAACAATATCAGATTGAAACTCAAGATAACTTGTTAAAGACAGAATTGGTCTTCTGTCTTTGAACGCATTTCAGGTCATCGAAATTGCAAAATTACAGAAAACTTACTGAACAAAAATTGTAGCATATGTTTTTAGCTTTCCGGAACATCTAAAATTATCTAATTCGGATAAAAAATGAGAGAGATACATGCAAAACAATATCAGATTGAAACTCAAGATAACTTGTTAAAGACAGAATTGGTCTTCTGTCTTTGAATGCATTTCAGGTCATCTAAATGGCAATATTACAGAAAACTTACTGAACAAAAATTGTATCATATGTTTTAAGCTTTCCGGAACATCCAAAATTATCTAATTCGGATCAAAAACGAGAGAGATACATGCAAAACAATATCAGATTGAAACTCAAGATAACTTGTTAAAGACAGAATTGGTCTTCTGTCTTTGAATGCATTTCAGGTCATCTAAATGGTAAAATTACAGAAAACTCACTGAACAAAAAGTGTTCCTTATTGAATCTAGTTTGCAGCAAAAAAAACTTGACCAAAAACGGATGAGAAATGAAGAAGTTATGCCTGATTTCGTTTCAGCTACAATTCCAAAACGAAAATTATAGAAGCATCAAGTAAAAAAGGATTTAGCTAGCAATTTTACCTCAACCAATATAGCAAGCAACTTGTGTGCACACCCAAAATGAAAGCAAAGAGGATCAAAGAGCTATGATTCACATGTTACATAATAAAACATGTGTTACTAAATGATTACTGAAATCAAAAGATGATTAAACACATATTAGAAGAGGTTTTAAGCAATATACCTCTCTAGAAAGCAACAAAGACTACTATAGCATCAACCCAAGTTAGCAAAAGATGATTAGGAAGCTATAAGATCAAAAAAACACATAAAACATGTGTTACCAAATAAATTTCAGAAATGAGAAAGATATAAAAACGGATTTGAGGTGGGTATTTGCATTACCTTTGCATAGAATGACTTGCATAAGCTAAAACTAGAAGGAGATGAAGATAGAGGCCATTTTTGTTATGAAAGCTTTAGGAAATGATTAGGGTTTTGATCAGGGATGAATGAATGAGTTTAGGAGAGTTTGAGATAATTTATAGAGGAGGTTTATGGTGGGTTATTGGGCTAGGTTTAGTAACCCAATAAGAAGAGAGTTATTTACATGTTTTTCCAAAAATTAGTCTAAGTATTCATATATGTTTATAAAACTCATTTTTTTTTCTCTTACCCAAACCTGTTTTAAAACTTCTCTTAAAATATTTAACTTTCCAAAAATAACATTTTATCCTCATTTTAAAATCCCATATTTCCCATTTAATTAAAATAGCCTTTTTCAAATAAATTTTTGTTATTCCAAATCCTTTTATGCTTCATTATAATAAATAAAAACCCTAACTTTTATTTATTAATTGGTAATGTAAATCCCGGGTTGTTACACTATAACACACTATAATAGCTTTTCTAATATCAATGATTCTTCTCCTCTATTGGTCATCTTCAAATGAATATTTTGTGAATTCTGAAAGCTTTTACCTATAAATAGATGGAATATATTGTATGTGTATGATTGTATAGTTGTTGTCATCGAAATCACAGAATAGAGTTTCTAACAGTTAAAACAATTCAAAACAGTATGATATGATGATATGCAAATCAAGTGAATCAATTCTGCATCACCCATCCCCATACAATTTGACTATCTGTCACAGTTATAGTTTCTAGGGTTACTATTAACCTAATAGTTTTCATGGGCTGACTAATAACCGGTAAAATGTTTAAGGAATCCCTGTCCCATTTGCATAGTTTTCATGGGATCACTAAGAACCTATTGGTAACTCCAATATCTTTACCCTTACCTTAGTTTTCATGGGTTGACTAGGAACTTATTGGTAACTCCAATATCTTTTCTTCTTATCCTAGTTTTCATGGGATGATTAGGAACCTATTGACATCTGTCAATATCTTAATCCGAATATAGTTTTTATGGGCTTACTATATATAAACCTATTAGCCCCTGCCAATATCAAATCATAGTTTTCATGGGCTAACTATGAACCTGTCTTTCTGACATCTTCAATTAGACATAGTTTTCATGGGCTTACTATGAACCTATTGGCCCCTGCCAATATCTTTTTCTATACACAGTTTTCATGGGCTTACTGAGAACCTATTGGCCCCTGCCAACATCTTTTCCTCTAATATCTTAGCATCCCATATTATGGTCTTTCTGACCTCCTGGATGCAATTCTATTCATTCAGGAGTTAACTTAATTTATATTCACTACTGAGTCAACCTAGCTGGTTATTCTGTCCTTCCCCAAAATACAGTTATGGGTCCATTACAATGTGAATATATACATACATGAAGAAGCAAACACAATAACTTGGTTAATCCATTTAACCTTTTAATCAAAGAAAATTTCTTCAAAAACTCCTTTTCAAAAAACTTTATTTATTTATGCCATGGTTTTCTTTTAAAAGGAGACTGGGTTATTTGTTTTGAAAACTAAGGCTTTCAAAACTTTCAAAACCTTGCTTTCGACCTCACTGGGTAACCTCCTTCGAAAGCATATAAATCTCTTTTCAAAACATTAGGCCCCTTCCTTCGAAACACTTTAAAACATCTCTTTCGAAACCTTTCGAATGTAATAAAGTATTATCTATTAACTCTAAGAAGCATAGCTTCGAAACCTTTGAAAGTACCCCTTTCGAAATCTTTGAAAGTACCCCTTTCGAAACCTTTGGAAGTATCCATTCTGAAACCACTGAAAGTCCCTCTTTCGAAACCATTGGGTTTATACTTAAAATATCATTTGTGTCAAAGTGAATATAAGTGAAAGTATCTCTTTTGAAACCATTCTTTATCATATAAAATATTGGGGAAAACTTGATGGCGTCAGTACCATCCCTTTCGAAAGCTTCAAATCATTTAAACAAACACTGAAGGATAGTATCGAAACCCCCTTTCGAAGCCATTGCCTTCGAAACCCTCGGACCCTTTCGAAAGCATTTAGGAAGTGACTTAGAACATCTTTAAAACAAAACTACCCTTCGAAGGCATTGATGACTTCAATATACTCGAAAGGCAAAAGAACGGCATCAGGGCTTCGACTAGGTCGGAACCCCTACTTTCGAAAGCATTGTTTTCATAAGTAAAGAAACCTATTCTAAAGCTTATTCTTTAAAACATAAGATGGCAACCCCTTTGAAAGCCTTTAGAAAACCTCTTCCGAAAACATATGCTTCGACTCCTTCGAAGGCTTTAATAAAATAAAGGCAGAGGCTTAACATTTTGAAAACAAACAAAAGTATCAACCCCGTCGGAAGCAATGCTTTCGACACCATGCCTTCTGCCTTTCCTCCAATCCACTATATACCATCTAAGTGATACCTTGTGTATTGGTTTCGGCTTAGTGGGATTTCAACTTGATTGAAGGCGGATGTTCCGAGTCGAAAGGTACTTCTATTAGAGGCGGAACCTGTTTTCTGAGTAAAAGCTGATTAATGCCAATTAAAGAAAATTTTATCTAACTAACCTGCCACGTGTAAACATGTGATTAGTTGCCTTAACTTTTCAAATTCTTTACTAAAATAACTGCCGCTTAATTTTAGTTCTAAACCAAGGCTAATTTAGCAAATAAGCCCTTCCATTAAGCAAAACCAATTTTGCAAATAAGTCTTTCTTCTAAAATAATTTAATTTCCATAGAAAATCACTTAGAAAAATCCCCAAAAATTAAAGAAATTCACTTTCATCATGTTATCTAACATATCAAAATTTCAGACCCAAATTCTCAATACTATTTCTTAAATAAATTTATAAACCCAATTAACCAAATTTTCCTTTGAAAATTCATAGTAATCTTTCCATAGCTTGGAAAATTATCAAAATTAAAACCCAATTCCAAAATCATGTTTTACGTAACATAAATTTTTTCCATGGCATTCAAAAATCAATTTCAATCGGTTTTTCCCTAAAACCGCATAAAACCTCATTTAAACAATCTTGTTTAAATTAAACAAATCAGAATTCAAGCATATCACAATCCAAAACATCATAGAAACGAATTTAATCTTAAATTTGAAAATATATGTTCATAAAAAAAATAGAGATGGTATAAATTCTTATTCACCTTGATTAAGATAAGGAGATTGGATTGAGATTAAAATTTATTCACCTTCTTTAATTCCTTAGCTTGTGTTGAGTTCTCTTCTCTTTTCTTCCTAGCTATGGCCGGCTCCTCCTTGATTTACGTTTGTGTTTTTTTCCTTTCAAAATGACGTGAATGGGAAATGAAATTGTAAGGAACGAGAACATATATAAGGGTAAGGGGTATGTGTGACTATTTCCCAATATACCCTTATGTAGGTTAATTTAACTTATAACCCATTCTTAAGCCCATTTACTTAGTTAATTGAGCATGGCCCCTTAAGAATTTATTCAAATCTCAATCCCCTTTATCACTTAACATTTACATTATTTAATTTAATTTAATTTATCTAATTAAATCTCCTGAATAATGTTATTAAAATTAGAGGTGTTACATTTTTACTATGAGGGGTACTGATCAAACTAGTCCCCTTATATTCAAAATCGGAGTGTCAATAACAATATCTATCAAAGTAATTAGATAAGCAGCTGAAATAGTCAAAAGAATACACTTCATATGATTAAGCAACATACGGGTATTGGGCTATAACAAACCCGCAAGCCCATTCTCAACTTATATTATATTTGTACAGCTATAAATACAATCGTGTATCAATGCATTATTAAATAAGAATCAGTTATGTACAAAAGTAATATACAAATAATAAAATCATTTTATCCTTGATTTCTAGCTTGGTATCAGAGCCTAGAATTTCTTGACAGCAAGTGCTATGCCAAAGTCATCATCAAAAAGCCTCATCATCTGAAAACTTGGCTGCATAGTAGGGCTCATCATAAAAGTCTCATCACTTGAGCAACCAGAACATAGATCCATCCTCAGATTCAATTCTTTCAAAGATTTTAAATCCTTCATCATTATTTTTTTGTTGTGCTGTGCCAAGAAAAGGGTGTACAAAGGTTTCATTACTCACCACCCCTCTGGCTGCATCAAACTTACTAGAAAAGACTAAATTCCATCATCTTCTTGATGGTTCCTAGCCAAGAAAAGTGTGTCAGATAATTATCTTCATCCAACACTTTATTGGCTGCATCAATCACTTTAGGAAATTTTTCATCACTTAGGTATATTTCGAACAAATCACTATTCAATTTTGAACAACCCACATTTTCTTATCTTTGAATTTGAGTCAAGAACTCTGAAAGAATGGTTGAAGGAGATGTAGATAACTCCACTTCTCCTATATCAGTTTCAAGAACCAACCAATTTCAATCAAATGTAACCCAAGAACTGCTCTCAAATCCATAATCAAACCAAAAAACCAACTTGTTGCCATCTAATTAAATGAAACCAATTACTTGCTTTGGAAATTCTAAATTGAAACTGCAATTAGAGGCTATGGATTAGAGGGATATGTTCTTGGAACACTAATCACACCACGCAGATATACTGCAGACAATGAACGAAAAATGGCGAGTAATAAAGATTATATAACTCATCAAAGGAAAGATAGTTTGATTAGCACATGGTTATTGTCATTAGTAAGTGCAAGTCTACTGCCACAATAAATAGGGTGCAAGACGACTTATGAAATTTGGCATACAATTGAGCAAGTATTCAGTTCACAGTCTGCAGTAAGGGTTTTGCACTACAAAAGTCAGTTACAAAATTTAAAGATAGTTAATATGTCAATGAGAGAATACTTGATAATGGTTAAAATACCATGTGATCAATTGGCAACTGCAAGCCATAAGATTTCTAACACTAAGCAGATCTTATCAATACTAAATGGATTTGATGAAGAATATGAGGTAGTGGTGGCTATTATATCCTCTAAAGAAACCTTACCAACAATCCAATATGTTCATTCCACCCTCCTTGCTCATAAGGGTAGAATAGTACAAAGAAAACCAACCATTACAGAGTTCTCTGCAAACTGTGTTGTAAACAACAAAACCAAGAATCAAGAAAGATATCATAGTAACAGAAATTAATCAGGCAACAATCAAAGGGGTGGTCAATTCTATAAGTTAGGAAGCAGAGGTGAAAGATGGAGTAATAACAATAGATTCAGATGTCAAATATATGAGAAATATGGACATCTTGCAAACAAAAGCTACTTCATATTTGATCCAAACTACACACCATCTCAATAAAGCAATAATAACTCAAGAGTCTATAATCTAAGTGCAAATATGATTAATGCACAACAAGACATCAAGAGTCATTTCGAAAGCACAAATAATGATGCAACCGAAGTAGAAGACATACAAGATGAAAGCTGATATCCAAGTTCAGGAGCCACTAATTATGTGACCAACAACTTAGCAAATTTAAATCTTGGCAATAAGGAGTATAGATGTAAACAGTTATTATATATGGGGAATGGTAAGACAGTTCATATCACTCGCATTGGAAATGCAAGTATTAAAGGAAAAAGACAACATTACCTTAATGACTTATTGAGAGTTCAATTAATTAGAAAAAAAAATAATGAGAGTATCACAATTTGCAAAAGACAATAATGTATACTATGAATTTTATCCCACAAACTGTTTAGTAAAAGATATTCTAACGAAAGAAATTCTTTTATAGGGTAGAGAGTTAGGGGATTGTACAAATTCAATGTTGCTAGTTCAAAAAACTCTGGATGTAAGGAAAAATGGTGTGATATCACTGAAATGTCACAAGATGAGAACTATAAGAAGTTTAATATTTTGCATTATAAGTTAGGACATCCCAATGCAGACATTGTAAAGAAAGTAGTGAACAGAAATAATATTTTTTTTTGATCATATTTCTGTACCTTATATTTGCACTTATTGTTAGATGGGTAAAATCCATAAACTTTCGTTTCTAGAATCTAAAACAAAATATAATTAGCCTCTAGAACTAGTTGCCACAGATTTATAGGGACCAACACTGATAAACACTGACTATGGATACAAGTATTATATTTCATTCATTGTTGCTTATACTAGATATGTACGGATTTATTTTTTGAAATCAAAATTTGAAGCTCACAATGCAGTGTTGCAGTTTATAGCTAATGCAGAAAAGCAAACCAATTGTCAACTAAAAATAATGCAAACAGATGATGGAAAAGAATTTCTGCCACTTAAAGAATATTTTTTGGAAAAAAGGAATAATACAAAGAGTAACATGTCCATATACCTCAAAGCAAAATGGACTCATTGAAAGAAAGTACATACATATTATTGAAATTGGACTCACACTTCTACCCAGGCATATCTACCACTAAAATTTTGACCAGATGCTTTTGCTACAGTAGTATTTTTGATTAATAGACTACTTACAAAGGTATTAAAGTTTAAAAGTCCTACGGAAGTGTTGTTCAAGACCAGACCAGATTATCAAAGTCTAAAGGTGTTTGGATGTCTATGTTTCCCATATCCAAGGCCATGCAACAATCACAAATTGAATTTTAGGTCATCACCATGTACATTCCAAAGCTATCCTACTAATCAGAAGGGATATAAATGCCTAGATAGCAATGGAAGAATATATATATATATATATATATAGGCATGTGGTATTTAATGAGCAGGAGTTTCCATTCGACAAGCCAGAAATTAAAACTACTCAAAAAATATATAACTCAAGAATCCCCTTACCACCAATACCTATGGAGTTAGAAATGGTCAAACCAGCTCAAAGTGAAGCAACTCAAAGGAATCAACAACAGTCAACAAAAGGTGACTTCAGCCCACAACTCATAGTGCCCAGTTCTAGACCAGGTCATGAGCAAAATGAAACACCTAAAAGTTCAAGTTATTCATCACAACAAGATTTTAGCACTCAATTAGACTCCGACCAAATATTAAGTGATTTACAATCACCTAATACTTAACAAGAAGTCATAGTTGATGACAGAGTTCAGCAATCCACACCTGCAAAGACTGGACATCCCATGATAACAAGAGTAAAGAGTGGTATATTCAAGCCAAAAATATACAATGCAGAGCTAGAAACTGATGAGTCGACTACATATCAACAAGCTGTACATAGTGAAAAGTGGAAACAGCCATGGAAGAAGAGTTTAATGCACCAATAAGAACAAGACATGGAGTCTTGTTATTCTGCACAATCATAGAAACATTATTAGGTGCAAGTGGACATATAGACTAAAGAAAAATGCTGATGGTTCAATTTCTAATTACAAGGCAATACTAGTGGTAAAATGGTACTCCCAATATAATGGTTTTGATTTTAATGAAACATTTTCACCTGTTGTGAAACCAACTTCCATTAGAATTATTCTAATAATTTCCTTGCATAAAAATTGAAACATCAAGCAATTGGATGTAAATAATGCTTTTTTGAATGGTGTTTTACAAGTGGAAATCTACATGGAGCAGCCATATGGATTCAAACAAAAAGGCAGGAGCTTGTGTGCAAACTAAACAAGGCAATATATGGTCTCAAACAAGCACCAAAAGTCTGGTTTGATAAATTAAAATCAACTCTTACAAAGCTTGGGTATAATTTAGCAAAATCACACAACTCGCTGTTTACCAAATTCACCAATGATATTGTTACTTATATCTTAATCTAAGTTGATGACTTTATAATTACAAGCAACAGTGATTCAGAGATCAGCAGTGTTACACAATGCTTAAACAAAGAATCCTCCATTAAAGATTTTGGAAATTTAAGCTATTTTCTTAGCATTGAAATTAAGAAGACATCAAATAATGAAATGCATCTAAGTCAGAGAAAATACAATTCAGATATTCTTGTCAAGGCCAAAATGGATAAGGCAAATTCTCTACCTACTTCAATGACAAGCAACTTACATCTATCTAAAAACAAAGGGAAACCAATAATAAATGACAAACAATACTAATAAAACTAGAAATCTCATTTAGTGCAAACAAAGTCAGTTCATGCAAAAGACACCGAATGAGCATTGGAAGGTAATAAAATGGATACTAAGATATATTAACGGGTCTGCAAATTAAGGACTGTTCTTACGATCATTCAAATCACTCGATATTAATGGCTATGCAGATGCAAATTGGGCAACAGATTATGATAATAGAAGATTAACAACATGATATTGCATATTTTTAGGTAAAAATCCAGTTTCATGGTGCTAGAAAAAACAACATATTGTATCTAGATCAAGTACTGAAGCAGAGTACAAAAGTGTTGCTAGTGCTACAGAAGAGATCATGTGGATCGAGCCACATTAAGTGAACTAAAAATCAAGACAAACAACAAAGCAACTAATTGGTGTGACAATCTTAGCACAATCTCCTAACATAAATTGTTCAAAGTGGTTACAATATCAAAAATGTGAAATACTTAAACGTATAATTTATTTTTGGTACGAAATAAGCCAAACTTTCCTCGACATTCGTATTTTTAGATATTTTTTCCTGTTAGGATCTGCGATGTTCAACTAATCTTTAATAATAGTTGTAATAACTTTGGTGTCACACTTTTTTGGTATCAACGTGAACTGCAAAAAACGCTCCTCTATATATTATCAAATCTCAATCACTTGAAAATAACTTTAAAATAGGATCTCATATTAAACTTCTTTAACAAATTCAAACGTCCCTAAAAATAGATCTAACAATTAAATATGCTTTACAAATTCAAAACGTTTCTAAAAATAGAATCTACAATTAAACTTTCTTTACAAATTCAAAATACTTTTTTACAAATATACAAATCTTAATATCACTTGAATATATAAAAAAAAATCATTTTTTGATTGATTTAAACATATACAATTTATAAGAAAAATAATTCACGCGCGAAGCGCGTACCGTAACATAAATTAGAACCCAAGACTTAGTGGCTTAGATGAATCTACAACCTTTCTTAAGATTTGGAATACTAGAACACGGTTTCAATGCCAAAGCTCATAGTTTAGAACTAAATCACTATTAGAAGGATATCATTCCTTCGAAGAGAGGGAAAGTAGAATAATGTTGCATAGTCGTGTGACAGCTTTGAATTGTAACGATATTATCACATGCTTATTAAAACTAGCTAGATACTTTTAATATTTTCGGCTGTGCCTCTTTAAAATTAACCCTTTGATGTTTTATTAAGCTAGTCAACTTCATTCAGGCTTAAATTTTTAGATTTGCATAGCTGCATATTTTCTTACCTCATTAAATGAAGGGAAACGTGTTAGACAGGTAAAGATCCCTTGCTGTTGTAGCGTTTTTTAAACATAAAGATCAATTCTAAATGATGGTATTTCCAATATATAATTTGGTCCATTTTTCCTATAATAACCGCTGTTGTACCATTAACATACATTGTTTTGCTTGTACATTCCGGGTATCACTAAACAAAATACATTATACTAGTTCCGTTTATTTCCTTAATAGTCAAATGTTTATTCGATCTTTATACTGTTAGGGTCGTCTCATATGTTTAATGGAGAAACGACGGTTCGAATTGGAAGAAATTCCTACATCGCTAAATAACATGAAGAAGTGTATAAATATGGATTGGTATGCACGCAACATTGAGAATTTCTTTTGTTACAACAAAATGTGTGTCAAACCGTATGCGTACGTCAGGTGCTGGAGACGGGGAACTTGGTCCGACCGTCATTTCCTAACATATACTTTGGTGCTCAAATTGTAAATGTAGGAAAACGTTTCTGGTTTTGGCTATATTTAACTTGCATTCTTGAAATTAACAACACCAATGCAAGATAGATGTTCTTGAAGCTTAGTTTTATTATTGAACCTTGTATTCAAAATAGAGTGAAAAATAGCCTTGTGTGAATGTCTTTCATACAGTTATTATTTCACTTCCCTACTAATGGACTAATGTACTTAAAATTTCCAAGTCCTCAGTTTGCTAATTTTTGTTCTGTATTAATACTGCATGTCTCCACCTACGTTCGTGAAGTTTTCAAATCATCATATCTGTTAATTGTCAACAGTGAACGTGAGAACCAAACAATGTTACAGAGCCTTCCAGTTCCACTATATGAAAGATAGCTTGATTTTTTTTTTCCAGTTGGCGTTCAAAGCCTGCAAATTTCATTCGCTTTAGAATTTCATTGCCCCGGTTTCTCATCTGCTGCCATTTTTTAATATCTAAATCCACATGTTAGTGTAACAACTGCTCTACTTTTATATTAAAGATATTTCTGAGATAGTCATGTATAAAGCACATCTTATATGAATACTAATAAAGCACCCTTCGCATTACCAATTGATTTTGTAAAGATACACGGGTTTATTTTGTATGCGCTTAACCATCACATTTGTCATACGTCATACGTCCAAGCGTTTCATATACACCACGCGCATGTTGAGGCATGTTAAAATTCAGTTTACTTATTTGTTTTTGCTTTGGCAAGGACGTTGTGTTAATGTTTTTAATTGCACGCTATAGTCAGTTCTTATCTATGTCAAATGTTTGTTCAAAATTATATTCCAAATAGATGGTTAAAATAAATATTGAGGATGGTTTATATGACATGCCATTTTGAAGGAGTTAAAAATGTTTTAAACTTTTTGTATAGATGACCTCTTTAACATACGAAAATTTTACTTTGTTTAGAGAGAAGAAAATTCACTCAAGACAGAGTGGGACATACGGAATGAGCTGTTTAAAATTAAGATAAAACTGAATTGTCAAGGTAGAATGACATACAGTTTCAAATGTTCGTTGATCTTGGATAATATTGATTATCTTACATACATACGTACAGGTATGAATATAGGTTGCACATTTTTTTCATTTATTTTGAGGCCTAATCTATTTTCAAACATAACCATGTGATTAGCAGCCTTGTTACAGTTCTCTACTTCTCCTAGATTGTTATTGTGTAGTTTAGCACTCAATTGTGATATTTCTCTTTCTTTTGTCTTTTTTTTTGAATGATTGAAAAATAGGGACAACCGAAAATAGAAATAAAAAACAAGCTGACTAAATTTTTTTTTTATAGAAGAAATTTTGTTCAACTTTAGGTTTTGTTCAAAACTTGCTACCAAAATAGATCCGATTTTCACCGGTTCAGAATTTGTATTTGTGCAATTTTAAAGTGTGCAAATATAAAATCCAACTTTGTACCTGCTCCATTTGATTGGTTTTTCAAATATATATATATATATTCTTTTTAGATATAAAAAAAATTTTGTCCTTATGTTATAAATAAGCACTACCGAGTAACATCTCCTTCCAGTTCAAATCTCAATTGTGATAATTACTAACTTTTCTTTGCATTCATTAACATTAAAACTTGGAACAACTAAATGGGTAGAAACCCTCCATGCGCATCTTGCAAATTGTTGAGAAGAAGGTGCGTAGAAGGTTGCATATTTGCTCCTTTCTTTCCTTCGGATAAGCCTCAGAAATTTGCAATTGTTCACCAAGTCTTTGGTGCTAGCAATGTCAGCAAGATGTTGCAGGTTAGTCTCTCTTCAACACTAAAATGGTTTTGTAGTTTATTAATATCGTTGTCTTGCAATTACAAGTAAATCGGTATCTGTTTCATTTGATTAACATGAAGAAACATCTCATGCATGAAATATTAGAGTTCGCATGACTAGTCTTTCACGAGCTTTTTTGAGTAGTTAGTTCTATGTTTAAACGTTGTGCTACGTTTGCGTGAAAAGAAAGACCACGCTCTATGTACCTCTTCTTATTCATATTGATAGAGTAGATGATTCACTCTATATCATTCATGTGTACTCTATTTTGTGACTTGTATGGCAAACAAAACGGTGATCAAAATTAGGATTGCTTTTATGTCGATCAAAATTAGACTTGTATGGCAAACAGACGAGCAATACTGCATTCATTTTTCAGTCACTTAATGACCGTAAATTTTCAGAAAATTCCTTTCAATCAAAGGGAAGATACAGTAAGCAGCCTTGTCTATGAAGCAAATGCAAGAATTCAAGACCCAATTTATGGGTGCGTAGGAGCAATTTCATACTTGCACAATCAAATATCCCAGCTTCAAATGCAATTAGCCGCTGCTCAAGCTGAGATTCTATGCTTACAGATGCAGCAAGATCATCATTTACCTGATGACAATTCCTTCGTTTTTGTTGATAATATTAACCAAAATATGAACGTCAGTCAACTTCTGAACTTAGCTTCAAGTTCCAGCAGCAATAATACTGCAGAATCTCAGGCTGAGTTTTACAAAATGGAATCACTTTGGACTTGATTATATTCATTGTTTTATCAGCAAATAAAGTATTATACAACGACTATCGATGTGTGGTGGAATATAAGTTGAGCTTGTCTTTGTTTGTTATACAGTATCGAGGTTTGTGTAGTTTTGTAAAGCAATTTTGATATATTTCTTTATATATTCTTTTGGTGAATATGTATGCATTGCATTTGACTATGTTTCGAGTATTATTCAAGAAGTTTATACGGCCGCTTTTGTTGTTTCATTGGATCCGCTCGTACAAATGAGCACCACGTGCCGCACGTAATATGTTAAAACCAAGGTTCTCGGAGATTCCGTTCCAGTCAGAGCAAAAAAAAGAACAAATTTCCATTGTCAGATTAGGACAAAAGCAAAAATAAAAAATTTCAGTAAAAAGGATAAAATCTCACAATAATTCATCTCAATCAAGCAAAACAAATAGAATGTTAACCTTTACATTAACTCAATAAAATTCAAACTTTACTTTTAACAAAACTGAAACCTTTTGTCTCAATTCAACAAATTCACGTGGCAAAGAATCAAATCTCGACTATATAAACCAATGTTTTCATAACCCGAACATGAATCAAATCGTGAGGACTCAGGGTTCGAGGTTTCGAGATTCCGACCGGTCGAACCCTCAAGAACTGCATATGTACTTTTATTGAAATTTAAAAACATAAAAGCTTTACACACAAAAATAAAACAGTAACACTTCTGGATAGCAGAAAGTGACGAACATATTGGGAACATACGCAATTGTGCAAAGATTGTAAAATTTCTGTTTCATATGCGGTTATCAGTGTCTTACTATTCTATAAACCAGAAAGAGATATTAGCCACCGAATACAATTGCATATGGAACCAGAGAGTGACAAACATATTTATAGAACAGTAGCAAATATTACTTTCTGGTTCCAGAAAGTGATATTGGAAACATATTTATAGAACTAGAAAGTGTTTCCAAAAGCATGCAAAATGTGTCACAGTCACAAACATATTCATAGAACCAGAACAGTAGCAGAATACCATTGTAAATAATCATATTTAAACCAAGTTTCATAACAAAACAAACATAACTTAGGATTTAGGAGTCATAAAAGAACAAACTTCACTTCCACACACAACCACCCCACAGAACCTTACATATCCACGGTCCACAACGATGGTTGTTTACTGTTAGCACCAGCTTCTTCGGCAACTTGTAACATTGTGGTATACGACATTAGCGGATCGTAATTGAATGATTCTACACCATTGTTTATTTCTTGTAAGCTCGCTTCATTACCAAAGAGATGACCAATAGCCACTCCACTATCATCAATGTCAACGACATCGACCTCTACATCATCCAACGACCCTTTTACATCATCCAACGGCCCTTCTATATCAACCGACGACCCTTCTATATCGACTTCTATATTAGCATCTACAAAAATAAAATAAAATAAAAATATAACAATTTGTTAATTTATAGAAACATGAAATAATCTTTCAAAATAAATAAATAATCACCTCCTTCGTTGTACAAAGCATTGATTTCATCTATCGTCAACAATGGTGGTTCATCCTCCACCACCCATGTATTGTTCTCATCTGTAACGACCCCGAATTTTATATAAATTTAAATTGATAATTTAAAGAATTTTTGAATAAAATTTGTGAAATAAATCGATTTAATTGATGCGAGTTTCCCCGAAACCAAATTAAAATATTAAATCATTCAAAATTTAATTATTGTATATATGTGATTTGAATTTAAATCTAAGTTTAAATGGTTAATAATGGTTTGAATTTATAAATTAAATATAAGATAATAATATACATTCAAGTATTAAACAAAACAAGAGACAGAAAAATATATGTTCAAATCTAGACACAACAAATAAGGTAAGTATGAACACAAGAAACAAACAAGGTACAAAATGTAGTCAAGCATGTATACTTACAAACTGATGAAACAACATAAATAAAAGATATAACTAAGCAAGCAAAAGGAAAGACGGCAAATTTTATAAGTATAGGTAGGCTGAGAAAACAAGTACGAGTTGATAAAGAAAAAAAAATTACAAACAAACCAGTACATACAAATAGGATAGGCTGTAACTAAGAAAGGGAACACATGCATTTAATAGCACCTCCTTAGCACACAAGTATTATCACTTCAGCCTTCATATAGAAATGTATCTCTGTCCTATGTTGTACAAAATAATATATCCTCTGTACAAAATGAAGTATCAACCTGTAAACCTTTTGTTATATACATCACCCTATTACACAAACAAAGATTTTATCACCAATACAAATCTATTTCCTGTAAGCTTTCTTTTATATCAGCCTTATCCCCTCATTTTAGTTCGAGCACCATCATAACTGAAAGAAAAAAAATATGAAAGAAGTAATATCATCTCAACCTTAAACAACAACTTCAACCTGAATCAAGCATGCAAGTTCAAGCTTTGCTTCTCTGTTCTTTCTCTGTTCTTCTTGTTCTCTGCCTTATTCAAGATCCAAGTGAGTAACTCCACCTTTACAAATTTAAAGTATAATATAGTCGAATATTATTGCTGTGATCAATATGGTATTGTGAAGTATGTTTGCAAAATTTTGAAGTATGATGTATACAGGCATTTGAATAATTGCAAATCCTTCTGTTTCCAGATTTTGTTCATGTTGATTTAAAATTTAGAACCTTTTAAATTTAATCTTTGTTTAAGACTTAAGTTTAAATAAAACTTGTTTGTTTCATTTCAAGCTTTAGTTAGGGTTTAACTTAAGTTAAAGAACTTATTTATTTTTCTGGAAATTAAGAAACATAAGCCAAACTTCAAATTTGAGAAATTTCAAACTTCTTAATCTTCGAATTCAGGATTATAAACTGAATCCTTATGCTAAATTATGTTTTTTAAAACAAAATTTATAATTTTTTGACTTGGAAGTTAAGAGAAATTCGAGTTTGTTTAAATCTTGTTCTATCGTCAATTCCTGGTGATTCTCTGGTAAGTGATGGTCGAGACCTTTGCTAGCGATGGATGGACGAAAGGGGATGCTGGGAAAAATAGTAAGATGGTGGTCAGGCCTCGGTGGCGACGGCGGTGGAGTTTGGAAATTTGTAAACCTAGTTTTAGTCTAGGGTGAAAAATGGGTCGCTGATGATCCTCGGGTGCATCGAGTTTGATGGGATTCTGGGGACAGGCTCGTGGGGGATTGGAGATGGTGGGACCGAGGTGGCGTGAGGCCAGGTGGTCGGCGTCGCGAGGTCGAAGTGGATTTAGTCATGCAGCGGTTCCAGTTTTCGTCGTTTGACTCGTTTTTCGAAACACAGCGAAGTCTAGGGTGTTGGTTGGTCGAGGGTGACGAGGAGGTCACCAGAGACTCGTCGAGGGTCTCTGCGATGATCGGAGTTACTCCGATCGAGTGTACACGTGCACAGCTTGTAATTCGTGTCAATAGAAGAAATTGGGGAAGAAGATGGAACTCGAGTTTGTTTCCGGGGAAGAGAGGGTTTTGCTCGAGTATGGTATCGTGTAGTTTTGGGGTTAGCCGGGTTAATTTGTAAAAAAAAACTTAAAACAAATTTTAAATTTAAAAGGGTCTCGGGTTGGTTTGGGGAAAGACTCGAAGCAGGACTCGAGTAAATTGGAATTTGGCTCGGGTTACATCCTGTTACAGGCTTTCAGCCTGTCTGGTTTCCAGATTTAAGAGCTGGTTTCATTTTTATTTTATTTTACTTTCTAACCAAGGTTTGAACCGAGTTTTAAATTTAAGTTTAAATATAAGTTCAAGTTTAATTTGGAAACAAATAAAGTTTTAAATTTAAATTGTTTTAATACTTAGAAACGTTAAGTATGGAAAAGAAATTTGAATTTAAAAAGGAAATTTAAATTGTTAAGTTAGTTAAAATGGATAATTTAATCATTTAATTAATTAACGAATTGGATGAAGTTAATAAGTAATTAAAGGTTTAAATCATTAACTAAAGTAAATAATTTGAGAAGAATTTATTTATTAAAGGTTAATAAATGAAAGTGATTAAGAAATTGAATTAATAAGGATTAATCACTAATTGAAATTAATGTTAGATATTTTGATTTATTTAAAGTCAATTAATTATGTAACTGGTTTAAAAGGTTGGTTTAATTGATATGATAAATCAAGAATAATTTAATTAATTAAGGTGATTGATAAATTTATTTATATCAAATGATTTGTAATAAATTTATCAGAATTTGATAATTAATTCATAAGTAATTAATTTACTTGGAAATAAATTGAATTAATCAGGATTAAACGATTAATTGATTTTGCTTATAAATAACTATTGAATACTTGACTTTACTTATGAATGATTATATTATATGAGATGCCTTGAATTGAGTGTCCTATCTGATTTGTGATACATCCTGATTTATGTTGTGATCTGAAATTTCTATTTCTGTGATATATTACTGTTATATGAATATGAAACCCTTTTGATCCGTAAAACGGCATTTGAACTTCGATGCGACAGGGAGTCGGATTCCAGTTGGATATCCGAAACCCACATCGAATTGTAATGATGAATCTTTGTGACTGATAAATTTATTTTATCTATGAATCTATGAATGAAGATAAGCGTTATCGATTATACCGCTTATCGATATATCTGTGATGATTGATGTTGTTGCACTATTGTGTGTGAAACCCCTGGACCATACTCTTACACACACAAATATGGATTTCACGTGGAAATCGGTTAAGTCACAGATGATTTAAATTTAATGTTTTTTGAAATTGAAATTTTAATTTCAATTGATTTTGAAATTGGAAATTGGGGTTTAAAGTGAAAAGCTTTTGAAATGGGATTTCAAAGATAAAAGTTATTTTGAATAACTTAATCGAGTTTTGAAATTTAAATAATTTGATTTAAATTTGAATTCAAGTTTGAAATTGAATTCTATGATTTGAAACTAGGGATTAAAGATGTTGTACAAGTTATATATGGGTTAAACCAATTTTGATTTGGGAATTTGAATTTAATTCAAGGGTTTTAACTCGTGTAAATATAACTGGATTTTTTCTGAAATGAAACTATTTGTTTTCAAATAGTAAAAGCTTTCACAAAAGTAATGAACTTCCAATTTGTGTTGAAAGAATTTCAAGTTTGAAATGGAATTGAAATGTTTTGAAAACTATGAAATGAGTCTTTGATTTCAAAGACCAGATGAGTTAATCTAACTTGAAATGGAATTGTTTTGAAAGACTATGACTGAATCTTTGGAAACGAGTTTTGAAAGCTATAAGTTAAATCTTGATTTAATGATTTAACGAGTTAATCCAATTGAAATGGAAATTGTTTTAAAATCCATAAATGAATCTTTGTGAACGGGGTGAACTTTGTGAATTAAATCTTTTGTTTAAAAGATTAAAGTGGGGAAATTGTTTAAACTAGTGAAGGTTTTTGAAACGAATCTTTTTGTTTAAAAGATTGGAAATGGTAATTTGTTTTACCATTCGAATGAAAAGTTTTTGACTTTAAGTTGTGATTTAACTGAGACCCCAGTATCCATATGATTTTTAATTGCGCTCGTTATTCGGTTTAGCCGGGAAAGGACCTTTGTGTCATATAACCCATTCCGAATAGTGATACGACAATATGGATAGCATTTGAAGACCGGTGGTGAAGACCAGGTATTTGCGAGAGCGATAGGATGACCTATCGATTGTCTCTGCACCGAGTAGCTACGGTATAGAGATTCCCTAAGTGATGGGAAGTCCGATCAGGATTGTGAATACCCGGATTGCAAGGGCTTCTTCAGAAGTGCTTTAGGTTTTGTTCGAACCCGGAACAGACTTGTATGGTTTCTATCAAATACATTTCTGTTGGTGGCGGAGAATTTATTCTCTTAGCTTAACACCCTTCTCTGAGACGTACGAGCTCAGAGGTTATGTAGTTGATGGTTACTAGTGATACATTCCTAATTTGGTAATGTGGCATACGAAGTGCTGATTGATCATTGTTGATCAAAGCGTGACTTTGTGAAAAAGCGTGGCTTTGTGAAAAAGCGTGGCTTTGTGGACGAGACTTTGTCGAGCCTCACAACCCGGTAATGGTCGAAACAGGAATGTTGCGACAAAGGTTTGTAGGGGTAGCGCCCCTAGGGTATGTCATTTCCTTCTGGATAAAAGGTCATATCATGGTATGGAGCCCAGATATTTTACCTATGTTGATTATACTTTGTGGCTGTTGCTTTGCGATTGAGGATCCTCGGAATAAAGGTCGGTAACGACCGGGGGATGACATGACTCGTGTGTTAGTTACCTAGTTACAGCTGTACAGCGTGAGGTAGCGTCGGCCTTTTGTTTGCAGAGATCCGGTTAGGATCCGGGGCGTCTTTCCAGAGGCGTTTCTATTTCGGTAAGGAAGTTCCTTAACCTGATCATTTGTTGGAAATCCAAAGAAACAATACGAATCCAGTACGGTTTTAGTTGTATTACCTACTATGGAATGTGGCGGTAACCTGCTATTGAACGTAGTAGCTATAGTAGGCATACAATAATGGTTGTATGCTGGCTAAGATTGATATTATACTTTCGAAATGGTTTTCGACACTATGCACTAATGATAATAATATCGAATGATTTTTCGTAGTAAGCATTTTTGACTATCATAAGAAGAAATCTCCTCCAATTTTGCGATTGCATTGTGTGTGTGGTGGGAGGTCTTATGGTAGTTTCATTTTCCAAAAGCATTGCGGGCTTCAATGTTTAAAAGCCTTTTGTGGTTGTTTAAAGATAAACTTTTTTTGTTGCTCACACCAGTCCCATGACTGATCCGGAGTTTATTGTTCCCTTCCTAAACTCTGAGTGTCCACAATTTTCCACACGGGCAGTCCAGAGTTGGGTTTTTCAGATATTCAGGTTGAGTAGATTATCTGGAGCTAGTCAGTACTTGGACGACTGACCTTGCTTTCCGCTAGCTATGGATTGGAGCATTCTATTGGAGATATTCTATCCACTGCTGGTGTTATCTATTTTCTTTCCGCTGCTATTTCTTGTATCATATCTCTGATGTATATTGATATCTGTTGTATCATTCTGTTGTATCATATTGTATCAGATTTTGTATCTGTCATTGTATCAATGTTATGTAATTGATATATTCTTTTTCCGCTGTGTTGTTATACTTAATGGTGTTATAAGCTCCGGCGACTCGGATTTGAACGGTCGAATCTACGGCATTCGAGTACGATGTAAAGTATGGATGTTGATTTTCGAATGCGAACAATTCGTAGTCGTTACATCATCAAACTCAAGAAAACTAATAGGATCATAGTTTCTTCCCTTTAATTCACACCTAAATATACATCGTAAACTTGAATGAGTTTAAGTATGAATAAATTAATTTTTATTTGCAAGAATAAATATATAGTAACAAGTCATATTTGCCAAGTAAAAAATTATAATTCATTAAGAATAACTTACTTTTGTCCAAGTCGAAGATTGTAATGTGTGAAAACCAAATCATTCAACCTTTGATGTTCTAATCTATTCCTTTTCTTTGAATGAATGTTTTCAAAAACACTCCAATTTCTTTCACATCCGGAAGAGCTACAAGTTTGACTTAACACTCGAATTGCTAACTTCTTTAAATTTGGTGTACCGGTTCCATAAATCGACCACCACCCATCTGCATTTGAATTTTATTATTAATTATTTACTAGACATAGGTATAATAATGAAAACTAAAAATATTTAAAATCTAAACATTTACCTAGAAGCATATGGGTACGATTATTTATGGCTGAGCTTCTACCAAAATCACCCTCTGCATTTTTATAAAACTTAATCTCTTTTGTAAGATCTCTTGTTAAATCTGGATCCCCATTCGAATATTTCTCAATGACATCTAAAATAGCCGAATGATAAGAAAAATGCTTCTCCATAATGTCAAGGTTATAATGATATTCTAGATTAAACCAAAAACCAGCAGAGTGTAGATTTTTATGCAACTGCCTATCCCAACGGCTATCAATGATATCAATGAATGACTTTAGAATATTTTTGTTCCTTCCAAATCTTTTTATCATATCCTCTCTTGCATTGTGGATTGCAGCATACAAATAACCCATTGCAGGTCTTTCATCGCTATCAACAAGTCTGTGAACATGAACAAGCGGTTCAGTAATACTAACAATTAAAGAACATTCTTTCCAAAATGCCGAATCAAAAATATGACTAACAAATTGTTTCCCTTTTAAATCTCTTGCATATGAGGAAGTTTTCCAATCCCGACTCGTTAGCATGACCATAAGTTCATCTTTATGGCTCAAAATGCTTTGTAAAGCGACAAAATTCGTTGCAAATCTTGTTGGAGCCGGACGAAGTAAATTTCTTCCATTTGTGATCGTCGCATCATCGACAACACAAAACAATGATTATAGTCAAACTTTGTTATCTTTGTTGCTTGAGTTACCGTATTAGAAACTCGCTCAAGTTTTCCAATACCACTAAACATTAAATTTAAGCAATGAGCAGCATAAGGGGACCATGAAATGGTTGGAAATTCTGCTTCAATTAATCTTCTGGCAGCCACATAATTTGCCACATTGTCGGTTACCACTTGCATTATATTTTCAGCTCCGATCAACAAAATCACTTCTTTAAATAGGTTGAAAAGAATTAAAGCAGATTTAGAAGCAGCCGATGCATCAACAGATTTCAAAAACAATGTACCTATGTAAAAACAAGGAAGAAAAATAAAAAAGTTTCAAAAATGTGAGATTACTAATAATTATATACCAAATATAATATACCTTTAGGAGAATAAACCAAGAAGTTGATCAAACTTCTACCGTTTTGGTCCGACATCCATCCGCCATTAGTGTACAACCAGTTTCTTTTCATGAATCTCGACCTTTTTTTACTTCATTATGCACTTGTTCAACGCAATTCTTTAGTAACTTGTCACGCAATGCATGAAGGTTCGGTCATTCGTATCCTTTTCCAAAACTAGCAATGGCATTTATCATTGGTTTATACAACACCGAATTCACGGCATTGAATGGAATTGATGCATCATAGACCACTTCGCAACGGCTATATCCATATTATCTTTTACTGCTTGGCCTTGAAGAACACTTTTTATAGTTGGTTGAGAGCTAGTGGCGATTCTTGGAATTAAACTAGGACTCGAGAGATTGTTAGAATCTGAAGGTTGTACACTAGTAGATGTGAATCTTTTCTTCGAACCAAAAGGCATATCATCATCTTCATTTTGAAAAGCGCAATCTCTAAACATTTTTGATGCAATATTCTTCTTTAACACTTCCCCACTTTCAATATTCAACTTCATAATGTGTTTGACTTCATCGTTCACACGCATACAAGGATTACATCCACCTCCAAATAAACCAGAAATATGATATTTGAAACGACGAATCCCACCACCTTTAAAAACTTTGTTGCAATACATACATTTTATCTCTGAATGCCCATTAACTATTGTTTCAGTGCAACATTGCCATGTTGGATCAGATTTAGTTCTATTTGATTTTTGAACAATGCTTTGGATGCTAGGATTAGATGCTTCTTCAGAAATTGAATTTGTTGTCATTCTGTTTGTAATTTTGAAAAAAGAACATTGTTTTAACATCAACTAAACAATAAATTATAAAGTATGAAATTGGAATTTTTAAGTGAAAATGAACAATATTTTTTTTTGCAGTATATCACTATAGGCATTGATACAAATTGCAGTTTGGAAAAAAAATCAATATAGGCAGTACTTCATTTTAACAAAATTGCAGTATTTGACAATAAAAAATTTTAAGTGAAAATGAACAATAAACTATTTCATTTTAGTTGATATAGCCACCGTTTGCAAATTTCAATATTTCACATTTTCACTACAAAGTATAAGCATTGAATGCAAATTGTAGTTTGCAAAAAAAATCAATATAGGCAGTATTTCATTTTAATGTATTTAGCCATCGTTTGCAAGTTGCAGTATTTCACTATAGGCACTGAATGCAAATTGTAGTTTGCAAAAAAATCAATATAGGCAGTATTTCATTTTAATTGACATAGCCATAGTTTGTAAGCTGAATCCTAACAATGATAATTGCAGATTCTAATTTCGTTGCAGGGTGAGATTGGAAAGAAGTAGCAATCAAACTAGCAAATTCAACTTGAAAAGGAAGTGGAGAAATTGGGAAAAAAATTGACATAACCAGAAATGAATTTGACCGTTCAAGAATTAATAACAAACAACAAATTCAACCATTTCACTGTCCATAGCAAATTCAACAATAGCAAAATAAAGAAAAAAAAGAAAAAAAGATAAAGAATAACATGATACTTGTAGGGTGAGAGTGGATGGACCAAAGGTAAACTGCGATGGTTTGGCGGAAGCAGCACTAAAGGCGGCGACAACGATTGGCGGTGGCGACAGCAATATAGGGTTAGGGTTTTGTAGTTTGGGAAATTAAGATGGGCAGTACGCGTTGATGTTTTGAGAGAAAAAAAGGCGGAAGGAAGGTTCTCAGGGTTGAATAACAAGGTTGAAATGAAGGTTGGAGGGTTGAACCAGGGTTTATGCATAGCGAAGGCCTGAATGAGTTTCCGGCCTTTGTGGCTCAAGGCCCGCGGTTACTCGCGGTTCGACCGCGGTCGGGTCGGGTTCTTAAAACACTGATATAAACTCTAGTAACAATGAAACAAATCACAGAATACAATTGTTTGTTTGATTTTGAAGAATCGAGCTTTGCTGATTTTGAGCAACGTCCACTGACACGAGGACTGAAGGGATTCGACGTAGCATTTGTAACAATCCACTTTTTTCGATTGGATATTTAAATATTGAATCATTAATGAATCGAAAGTTCAGAATCTAATTTTTTTTTGCATACGGGTAAATTAGGGCTTGAGACCAGTTCTATTGAGTCCGGATCGACATTGTGAATATAAACAAATATAACTATGATTATATTTGAAGTCACAGTATTTTTACGATATTTACGTATAGATATATGTATTTTATAAAAATACGTGCCTAGTCGGATCCAGTGGGAACTTGACCGACGACTTGTGTTTTTGGGATTAAAACTTTCATTATGAGGCATACGGTTGAAAGATTTTGGAAACCGTACAATCCAATGATCAAAACGACCTCAAAATGCGTGAAATTATCATCCCTGGACGACCATCTTGGATGACTACGAAACTTATACCATTGGGACCAGAAAAATGAAGAGACGATGTATAAGAGATTATGTGAAGGCGACGTTCTAGGGTTCGAGTTTATGGCTGTAGGAGGAGCTAGAGGCATAGCTGGGAGATGAGGGGATGGGCGTTGAGCTTCTCTTGCGACGCAACGTAGAGTGGTGCTTATCGAAGACAGTGCGGCCGCCATAGGATATTGCGACAATAGCCTAGACATGATAGGGCATAATGTCGCTTTTTGCTAGGGGTGGTTGGAGTATGTGTGGAGGGGCTCGTCGTGCTCGGCTCGCGAAGAGGTGATTGATGGTGGCGGCTAGAAGAGCTTTAGTGGTCCGTGGTGGCGGTGAGGAGCGGAGGCCGTGAGTGCAAATGGGTTCGGGCGGAAGTTTATTTGGAGAAGATGATTTATGAGGTAATTAAAATTTAATTAAGTTAAGGATTAGTTATTTATTAAATTAATTAAATTATATAATTCGCAATCTTATAAAATTCGTGTCTTTTGCGTACGAGGTCCAATCAAGACGCGCTCTTCTCCGTTGCACTCATAGGGAGATTATCTACGATATGGTATAGGGTTGGACTAGATTTAGTCACTTGATAAATTACAATTCAGATGAGGGGAATTATTATTATGAATTTATATTGCAGTATAAATCCCCGTAATTATATATATCAAAAAATATTTCGTAGAAGATGTAGAATAATACATATACATATAAACATATATAGGTACTTATTCCATGTTTGATTGGATTGGTTTGAGTAGATATTCGGGATAACTGATTAAGATCTACTATATATAAATATTTTGTTATATTCATATTGAATAGAGTTAGATGGGGTTGAAATTAATTTATAGTAGTTATAAATTAATTAAAGTCTAATATTGCAGTTGTATTAGTGATAGAAATATTATTATATATTTTATCATAGATATTCAGGATAATTGATTAAGATCTCATATATATTAATAGTGTGTTTTATTCGTATCGAATAGAGTTAGAAGATTTGGAGATTAATTTATAACATGATTATAAATTAATTAAACTCAAATTTGTGGTTACATTAGTGATAGAATATTGTTATATATTTTACTACTAATCAGGATTTAGAAATATGACCTTTAAAATAACCGGTAAGGCTAAAATAATTATTTAGGCAGGTTAAACTTACATTAGAATGGCTTCGAAGTTTATCTGACCTTGGTATTAATTTATTGTGGTATAATTCAATCATTAACCATTTGGATAATTTTTATAAAGGTGATTTGAAAAGTTAGAAATTACAAAAGAAGTATTATATTATTTAATAGGATTTGATTATGGTTATAAAATGATTTATTAACTTTAGATCCTAAGAAATGGTTTATGATATACGAGTACATATGCACGTCCAAGTGGCCCTGCATTTAACCACAATTTGCATGCATTTTTACTTGTACTTGTGGAAGTAGATTTGATAGTAGCATCCCCACATTTGAACGCCGCCTAGGCAGAAACCGCTATTTTTTTGTTCTCAGTGCAATAACTTCTTCATACTAACTCGGAATCAGGCAAAACTTCGACCGATGAATTCCTACCTAAATTACAGACAATATGGTACGCTCAGATACTTCATCTTGTGAACGCACACTGTAGTTCTCCAAGGGGACTGACAGTTTACTTAGAAAATAACATGGCACAACATCCTCATATTTGAACTCCGCCTAGTGCAGAAGCCGTTGTTTTTTTTGTTCAGCCTGCAATATTTTCTTCATACTAACTCGGAATCCGGCAAGACTTTGACGGATTAACTCCCACCTAAATTACGGACAATATGGAACACTCGGATACTTCATCTTATGAACGCACACTGTAGTTCTCCATGGGGACTGACAGTTGTACTTAAAAAATAACAGGCTAACACATCTCCATATTTCAACTCCGCCTAGTGCAGAAGCCGCTATTTTTTTTTTGTTCAGACTCTAATAACTTCTTCATACTAACACGGAATTAGGCGATACTTCGAACGATGAACTCCCACCTAAATTACGGACAATACGGTATAGTTCGATACTTCATCTTGTGAACGCACACTGTAGTACTCCATGGTGACTGACAGTTGTACTAAGAAAATAACATGCTATATCCCCACTTCAACGGTCACTGTAGTTCTCCATGGTGACTAATAGTTGTACTTAGAAAATAACAGACTACATCCCCATATTTGAACTCCGCCTAGTGCAGAAGCCGCTATTTTTTTTGTTCAGTCTGCAATAACTTCTTCATACTAATTCGGAACCCGATGAGACTTTGACCAATTAACTCCCACCAAAATTACGGAAAATATGGAACACTCATATACTTCATCTTGTGAACGCACACTGTAGTTCTCCATGGGGACTGACAGTTGTACTTAGAAAAAAAGAGGCTACCACATCCCCATATTTGAACTCTGCCTAGTGCAGAAACCGCTATTTTTTGTTCAGACTGCAATAACTTCTTCATACTAATTTGGAATCCGGCGAGACTTCGACCGATTAACTCCCACCTAAATTACGGACAATATGGAACACTCGGATACTTCATCATGTGAACGCACATTGTAGTTCTCCATGGGTACTGACAGTTGTACTTAGAAAATAACAGGCTACCACATCCCCGTATTTGAATTCCACCTAGTGCAGAAGCCG
Source organism: Allium fistulosum (assembly GCA_030737815.1). Classification (NCBI taxonomy): domain Eukaryota; kingdom Viridiplantae; phylum Streptophyta; class Magnoliopsida; order Asparagales; family Amaryllidaceae; genus Allium; species Allium fistulosum. The sequence goes on from CM060907.1 coordinate 781,676,801, forward strand.
CTATTTTTTTATTCAGACTGCTATATTTTCTTCATACTAACTCGGAATCCGGGGAGACTTCGACAGATTAACTCTCACCTAAATTACGGACAATATGGAACACTCGGATACTTCTCTTGTGAACGCACACTGTAGTTCTCCATAGGAACTGATATTTGTACATAGAAAATAACAGGCTACCACATCCCCATATTTGAACTCCGCCTAATGCAGAAGCCACTATTTTTTTTGTTCACACTGCAATAACTTCTTCATACTAATTCCGAATCTGGTGAGACTTCGACCAATTAACTCCCACCTAAATTACAGATAATATGGAACACTCGAATACTTCATCTTGTGAACGCACACTGTAGTTCTTCATGGGCACTGACAGTTGTACTTAGAAAATAACAAGATACCACATCCCCATATTTGAACTCCGCCTAGTGAAGAAGCCGCTATTTTTTTTGTTTAGACTGCAATATTTTCTTCATACTAACTCGGAATCCGGCGAGACTTCGACCGATTAACTCCCACCTAAATTACGGACAATATGAAACACTCGGATACTTCATCTTGTGAATGTACACTGTAGTTCTCCATGGGGACTGACAGTTGTACTTCGAAAATAACAGGCTACTACATCCCCATATTTGAACTCCGCCTAGTGCAGAAGCCGCTATTTTTTTTGTTCAAACTGCAATAACTTCTTCATACTAATTCAGAATCCGGTGAGACTTCGACCAATTAACTCCCACCTAAATTACGGACAATATGGAACACTTGGATACTTCATCTTGTGAACGCACACTGTAGTTCTCCATGGGCACTGACAGTTGTACTTAGAAAATAACAGGATACAACATCCCCATATTTGAACTGCGCCTAGTGCAGTAGCCGCTATTTTTTTGTTCAAACTGCAATAACTTCTTCAAATTAATTCGGAATCCGGTGAGACTTCGACCGATTAACTCCCACCTAAATTACGGACAATATGGAACACTCGGATACTTCATCTTGTGAACGCACACTGTAGTTCTCCATGGGCACTGACAGTTGTACTTAGAAAATAACAGGATAGCACATCTCCATATTTGAACTCCGCCTAGTGCAGAAGCCACTATTTTTTTTGTTAAGACTGCAATATTTTCTTCATACTAACTCGGAATCCGGCGAGACTTCGACCGATTAACTCCCACCTAAATTACGGACAATATGAAACACTCGGATACTTCATCTTGTGAACGTACAATGTAGTTCTCCATGGGGACTGACAGTTGTACTTAGAAAATAACAGGCTACCACATCCCCATATTTGAACTCCGCCTAGTGCAGAAGCTGCTATTTTTTTATTCAGACTGCAATATTTTCTTCATACTAACTCGAAATCCGGCGAGACTTCGACCGATTAACTCCCACCTAAATTATGAACAATATGAAACACTCGGATACTTCATCTTGTGAACGTACACTGTAGTTCTCCATGGGGACTGACAGTTGTACTTAGAAAATAACAGGCTGCCACATCCCCATATTTGAACTCCGCCTAGTGCAGAAGCCGCTATTTTTTTTGTTCAGACTGCAATATTTTCTTCATACTAACTCGGAATTCGGCGAGACTTCGACCGATTAACTCCCACCTAAATTACAGACAATATGAAACACTCGGATACTTCATCTTGTGAACGTACACTGTAGTTCTCCATGGGGACTGACAGTTGTACTTAGAAAATAACAGGCTATATTCTCATATTTGAATACTATTTCTCTATAAGATGTAAAAGGGTATATTTGGAATTTCAAAAAGACACTGAGTAAATCTATTCAATGAATTCTCTTTATTAGTAGTAAAGATAAAGATAGAGTGAACGGTTTCCATTATTATAATGAGGGGTATTTCTGGTATTTCAAAAAGACACTGTTGAATTCCTATTCAAGGAATTCTCATTATTAGTAGTAAAGATGTAAATATATACATACATATATTATACATGAGCTATATAATATTTTAAGACCTTATTAATAGTAAACTTAACTTTAATAGAAGAATTAAGTGATATTAAGCTATAATAGGAATGATAGGCGAGAGTGTTATTTTATAAAATAAGTTTTGACACTTCTATAAAATAATTCAAAGAAGATATAATTGTTGCATTGGTTACTTAAGTATGATTTTTTTTGTTTGAATTGTTTATATGGCTGTATGTGAGAATTGTAATTGATGTTGAGATGATAGATTTGTTACTTTGGTTATGTATTGCCTTTTTGTATGAAATTTGCACAATATGTGCATATTAGTTCCATATAGTTGGACTGGTTATATATATGAATATATGTATGTATATACTTGCATATAGTTTATATGATTTATATATGTTTATATGTATAAATATAGTTCCGGTATGTCTGACTTAGGACTACTAGGAGATTAACGAAATATTATATGTGTGTGTGTATTGATATACGGTTTAAAGTGTTTATATATATTTTCGGTATGTCCGACTTGAGGCTGCTTATTGGTGTATGGAATCCATTGTACCATTGAGGTGCAGGACCTGTAGACGCAATACTGGAGTGGGGGCGGAGAGAGATTAGGATGTCAGTCTAGAGTAGGTCATATACTTTTTCGTAGTACTCTTAGATGCTGCAATAGGACCCACAGGCACGCTTCTTTTGAGGTGTTGGTTTTCAAGGGAGTTCATTCTATAGTTATGGCTCTCGATATGTCTTTTTGGTAGCTAATGGCAATTTGATGCTATTTACCGATATGCAATTTAAGCATATGTATAGTTCGGTATGCCCAACTTGGGGTAACCGAATGGTGGATGGAATATATTATACAGATATACAAATATGTGGTTTAAGTAATCTATATATACATAATTATAGATGCACGGTTTGGGCGATTTATATATATTGGTTTAGTATGCTTGCCTTGTGCAACCAGGTAGTGTGAGGCACTTTAAGAACGAATCACGACTCACACGGGGATGATGATACTTTGGTGTTGTATACCAATGTGGGAAAGGTTTACGCGGGGTTTAGAGTTTATATACAGTTCTGGTATGTTGGTATAAAAATGACACAAATGAGGGAATCCATCGTACCATTGAGGCATATGACCTGCAGACATGTCCTGGAGCAGAGGCAGAGAGAGATTGGTATGCTATTCTAGAGCAAATCATACACTATTCTGTAGTACACTTCGGTGCTGCAACAAGACCTACTTGCTAACTTTTTTTGAAGTGTTGGTTTTCAAGAGAGTTCACAAGTTGGTTGTGGCTCTCGATGGGACCTTTTAGTAGCTAATGGCAAGTCATAACGGGTATTAATTATAGATATCCATATTTTGGTTTTGGTTATGGAGATGCTATGTTAGTAGCATTGTTATATCCCTGTATTTGTTTTGCATCTCAGATGCTTCGATAGGGATCATTGAATCGATTGGTGTCCTTAGCGAACTTCACCCATCAGTACTGATGGGTATCAATTTATTCTCTATTTGTCATTTACCGTTATGTTGTGTGTAGCATATTAATTGGTTGTTCGTATTATTGTGATATTTATACTACCCCTGCATTTGTATATTGGGTTACCTTTATCATGGTATACTGTTACGTATTAGTCACGCTATATTAGTTATGTTGACTCATTGATGACAGGAGAAGAGCAGGTTATGTTATGATTCCCTAATTTTGAGTTGGGTTTACTTTACTTGTTTAAGATAGCTCGGATTATCCATGAGCCACGTTTGTGGAGAGGACCGATTGTACTTCAGTAGTTTTCTATTTATTTGTACATGGTTTTGATATAAAGTATTTTGAGATAGTTCCTCTTACACCAGACTTTATGTCTAACTCGCAGTTTGTCTTTGTCTGTTTTTGTCATGACCACTCTCAGGCACTCGATTGAGAAGTTTGGGAGTTAGGTGCTTTTGAGGATATGCTTCTAGGACAATTGGAGCACTTTGGAGTCGAAGTCGATAATTTGGATATATATTTGACATTGTCGTAGTACATGAAAGATATGTTATTTATATATGAGACTTGTTATATCAGATATTGTATTATAACTTTTTATTTTGATATTTATTTATCAGTTACTTCCATCAGTACAGTCTCTTATATATTATTTATCATGTTATGTTCATATATATTCGGTATATTATATATTATCATTCCACTATGACATTCTACCTCTGTGCCTTGGTTTGGGGTTTTGTTTTTTACCCTGACAAGTTGTATTTTGTAGTATTTGGGAGTCAGATGTTGTCATTCGACGTTGATTTAGAGTATTACAAAGGGAAAAACATCACAGTTGGTATCAGAGGTTAGGCTCAACACTAAGGACCAAGTAGACTAGTTTGAGTTAAGTAACCTAGTAGATGGAGACATGTTGAGAGAGCGTACTTGTATTTTTCTATTATATAATATTACATACACCACTTATCACCTAAACTTTGATCTACTCAGGCATTAGTGGCTATGGTATCTTCTTTTAAGGCTATCTGTATAAGCTGATGGGGTGCACAAGCTACTGAAGATAGGCAATTTGAGATGCCTGATTGGTTTAGAGACTATTGTAATACTATAAGGGATGTTTCACCATCCACGAATATTCCGATAGCTGTGGTAGATGTTGGAGGTGATATAGCCCTTAGGGCATAGTAGTAGAAGAGATTGGCAAGCAAGCCATGACTTGGATTGATTCTAGATGTCGCTTTGAGTCTCAGTTTATTTCTGAGATCGAAAGGGGCATGCGGCTCGAATGTTTCATTAATTTGCAGTGGGGGTAGCTTGTTAGTAAAGGGGTATGTTAGCCAATTTATGCTTTTGGCTAAATGCAGGGTGTAGATGATTATTACTCCTTTGGAGTAGGTAAGAAAGCTTGCCTAGGGTCTTAATAGTGTTGGAAGTGGGCTAGCCCACAGTGGACTTAAAGGGTAAATTTCAAAAAAGTTCATTTTGGATTCTTATGGGCATATGTAGTCTAAATGTATATTAGATCCAATCTAATAAAATTTTAAATAAAATCATATTTTATTTAACTCGGTTAAAAAGAATTTTAAATTTAATTTAAGTTTATATGTAATATAATGAATGTATCAAATACATTCATGTGTTTTAATGGTAAGAGCAACATATAAGCAGTATGTGTGTGTGTAAATAAACATGTAGAAGTTTAGAGATAGAAACCTTTTGTTTTTTTCTTAACACGGATAATTAAATAAGCAAAGATGAGGTCATAAAGGAAGAGAGAGAAACATTTCATCTCTCTTTAATTAAATTAATTGACATATTAAATAACATTTACTACAGAATCCACACATGCCTTTGTTATCCAATATTTTTAAAACATGTAAGTAATAGTTACATATGTGTGTATAAGTTCAACTTACACTTATACATAATGTATTAAAAGATATTTTACTAATAGACAAAAGTTAATTTATATTTAAAAAAGGACAAATAATGAATTAAGGTAGACATTTATGAAGATGGAAAGGTGAAGGACTTTCCTCCTCCCTTTGCTCATTCAGTTAATGTCATTTCAAATTAGTAATTAAACTATAAAATATATATGCATATAAAATTAATATTAACCGTTCTTATATATTGAAATCAAGAATTAACAAATATAAATCAAGTTTCAACTTAGGAAGAATTTTAAAGTTAAAATTGTGATTCTACACAAATGTAAATATTATAAACCTTGAATTAAAACAACACACTCACACATATATATAATTATTTGCAAGCTATGTTTTAAAATTACAATAACAAATAAATATGTAAATTTTGTGATTTAGCATGTGTTAGAATTTGAAGTTAATTTTTTTACATAAAAGTCCGATTATGTTTTTTAACAACGCTCAAACGAACAAAAGAGACAACTTAGGCACATATAAATTCATAGTAAATTTCAGGTCTAAACTATATGAACATCATGAACAACTAATTAAATGAGATGCAATATGTCATAACTCTAATATTAAGATGATGGATGTGTAATTAAAAGGGGATAGCATAAAATATATCAAAATCAAATTATTATTATGAACATATATTATTAAAGAAGATGTGATAAAAAGGAATTAGTTCAAGTTAAATAGATAAAATTATATTCGAATGTGATATGCAAGGGATATAATCATATGAATAAATTTAACAAAAATTTTACCATAAGGTGTAGCCAATAAAACACACTTGAATGGTGATATCTCCTCAAATTTTCGAGATCCACACCTAGATGGATGAACCACTTGTGGTTCATTATAATTTTTGATGTTTGCATTTGATCTGGAGTTGAAAATTTTAAAAAATTTATATTGTTATCTGTCATGGAAGGCTAGGAAGAGAGAAGAGAGAAGAGAGAAAAAAATAAACGAGAGAGAATGAGTTGTCTGTAGAAATGAATTAGTGGGTATATTTTAATTAAAAGAATGAAACCTTTCTCATTCTTGACTTAAAACTTCCCTAATTAATTCCTTTGATTATTTCTTTCCTCACTCATCTCTCTTTACATGATGTGGCTGAAATTTCATGCCATCAAATGACATATCCATAAATTACTACATGCAATTATTTTTTATTTAAATTACATCGATATCATATATCAACGCGCGCAAATATTCCTAATAAGCCTTTACCTTCAAAGCTTAGGTCAGAATTGCTGAGGCATGATGCCAAGGTGGAGGTTCGCTACAGTTGGAAACCAGATATCTGCACGACTTTTTAGTTTTTTGGTCACTCTTCTGAGGTTTGCAAGGTTGGGGATCATGTTTCTATTCCAACTAAAATTCCATTGCTGTGACCTCTTCCTAGGAAGTGGGTTCCTAAAGTCTAGGCCCACTACTCCACCTGTTGAAGTTCCGATTGGTATAGACCTTGTCTCGAATCCCTCTGCTTTGGATCCACCTCCTTTTGTCCCAACTGTGCCTAGTGCTGCAGATGACACGGTTTTAGCCCCTCCTGGTAACTGTATTATTGCCTGGAATCATAGTGAGCAAGTTTGGGTTCATGCATCTTCTGAAATGAGATTCAACCCAAAGACTAGCAGCTATCATATGTATGTAGGAGGTGAAGGTGAAGAGCGTTTCTTGATATATCGTGTTGAGAGGGATGGATTTCTCTTATCTATGGATGGTGATGATGGGGAATGTAACAAGGTTACCTTAGAGGATGAAACATGGGATAGGAAATATTTATACTCACTTGATTTTGGGAACTATGGGCCTGATCTGGTGGCTTCGATCTTTTATGGGTATTCTCGTCTTATAGGGCCGGTTGATGATAACAGTAGTGATGATGAGGACTAGTTTTCCTAGTCTTTTAGTAGCATAATGCTTTTGTCTATCTCCTGTATTTTTCTTCTCTTATCTATTCTGGCGTTTATGCTAAATACCTGTTATTAATATTTATCAGTAAAAGTAGACGGTCCACTTAAAAGCCGGTATGCCTTGCTACAAAAAAATATTGCTTTTATAAATGCATGCAAATAATTACAAACAACTTCCAAACATTAACTAAATTAAATAATAATTAATTTTTCTTAAATATTAATTAATTTAATCAATTTATAGCATTTTATAAATTAATTAAATCATGTGGATTTTCGGAGAATTCGTCGTCACGATTTTGCGACTCAAAGATGTAAATTCAGTCAGCGATTAATATTGAACAATTAGAATATTAACGTTCACACATCATCTTAGCTAGTGGTGTGATATTTTGGCTAGATTTATCGTTTACACATCTTTTGGTAAAATTGTATTTTACTTATTATAAGCGATACCTAGTAGTATTGATTATTTACACTAATTCTCTTCGTCAAATCTACATCACTTTGGACTTATGGAATTTGGTAATGGTCAAAATTCCAATATCGTCCATATTCATCTTTATATTCCAAACACAAATTCATTGGTTCAATAATAACAATTATTATTAACTGAAATGCGTTGGCTGTAGACTTTGACTTTGAGTTGACTTCCGTTGACCGTGATACTAACCTCATATAACTAAGGAGGCGAATCCTCTCTTGAATAGTGTTTCACTTCCAATACTTTCACTCGACCTAACTATAATCGTTCGATGGATGCCGTGCCACGATTTACCTATAATCAAAGTGGAGCTTCCATATTGAAGATAAACAATATTCTCAAGTCGAATGAACTGTGTAAGTTAGTCACATTGATATTATATGTTTGATCTTAGTTATATTAATTAACCAAAAACTATCGAGTGAGTTATTCCATGATTATCCAACAACTTTCAGTATGTAACCGCTTGGTGCCACCAGCAGCCATGTATAATAAACCGTCCAACATTTGAAGAGCGTTACGTACTCTAGTCTCAACGGATATATCAATACCCAGTCTCGATACATCTTGACTAGGAATATTCAAAATAGAATATTTATTTTCATTGTAATGAATTATTCACAGTTACAACACTTTGTAACTATCATCACAAAACATAATGTTTATGGATTTTCTGTTAAATATACTTTTAATTAAATTAATTAATTAATATGTAACACATTATATCAAGTATATAATAGAAAGTAAACACCTTTTATCTTGAACAAGACTGGTTATTGAGTTAGATGTATGCAACAATTTACGTAATTGCCCCTAGGGCATACCCCTAACTCTATCAATCTTCCACTTGCACTCGAGTTCAATTATGGAACCTTATTCCAACTTAGCCAATCGGTTTCCTTAAAAACCAATCGGGTCAGTCCCTTAGTGAACGGGTATGCTATTATGTTTCAATCGTCTACCATGTCAATCAACTTTCTTCGACGTTGATAAACTACCTTTATCATGTGGAATAATTCGGAGTGTGTCTCTCGATTTCTAATGAACTCTAACTTTTATTACAAACTATATCGTGGCATTATTATCATATAACAATGTTATGGGATTCTTAACATTTGGAATCAACCTCAGCTCAGTTATAAAATTTATGCATATATTAAATATACATTGCTTTTATCATGGTGTTATTCAGGGCAACATACTAAGCCTTTTCATTGAATCAGCCACATTCTATCATTTGGAACATTTTCAACTTAAAGATTTTCAACTTGAATTTATTATTCACATATTACACTCAATATTACTTATGAAATTTGAATCTGAACACTCGTTCATAAGGAGTTCATTGTTTTTTGTAAATAGTTCTCTAGTATTTCATAAATATACGAGAACACCATAAACAGCCAATTAGTGATATCAATTTGGATTTGTTACTTCCTTTATGTATCAAGTACATAAAAAATTCATGATATCATAGACAATATCAAACCTATTTTATTTCCTACTACCAAAGCATAAGGAACCATCTTACATATTCTGTATTAAACATTTTAATAAGATGTCCTTACATATTATTTGAGATATTCCCAATATCTTTTATACTTATTATAAAAGATATCATGTATAAATCCAACGTCGAGTATTAAAACAATTAAGGCTAATTTTAACTCAAGTACATCATTAACGATCAGCAATATGTTGTTTACTTATGAGTAAGAAATATCTATGTACCTTTTAACGTTTTTTTCTTATGAACACACGTTTCCTCTGCATTTTGACTGATAATCAAACTATTTTATATTTCTACCAAAATATTTATTCAATTATGATGCTTATAAAATGATACTATCTATCATTTCTTGGATCTTATCCAAAAACTCACAAACTTAATATCCCTCCCACTAACTTTGAGACGTTTTGGTAGTTATGTGCAAACAGTCCATTCAAAATTATTATTTATAATTTTCCATTTCAGCACATATGTACCAAGCACAAAGTCATACTAAGTAATAATTTTCTGAGCAAATCTGAAGTAACTTGAGCACATCGAACAGCGAATCTGTTACGTTAATTTCAACAATTGAAATTTTTGCTATTATTCTTATCAATGTATCTCATTGTACTCCAACTGCATTTGTCTCTCTCTCTTTCTCTCAAAGAATATTTTCGACTAATTGATGATATCCTTTTAGATACAACTATCAAAATCATATTTTGATGATGCACTTGGAATCTATTTTGGATTTGTGCATCGTATCCTATCATAGAGTCAATACTCTTATTGGTTTAATTAAACAACCGAGGATTATTTATTCTTGACGTTGATAAGAAACTAATAGTTTCTCTTTAATGTACAAGAATACTCATTGTATGATCTAATGTATTGTGTTCATTTAGGTTCAGTCAATTTTATTTCATCCCTTATAATTAGTTTTATCCTTGGATCGTATCCAGCTTCATTTTATGCCAATAATTTCTTTAAAAAATTCCTTCGCTATGGAGTTGGTATTTCTTGAAACAACTGTTATTTTTCAATGCAATGGAGCAGGCATGCACAAACATTTTATGAATTTCCTTGCATAAAGCTGATTTTGCATTAGTTTAAAACATATTTATGTTCATAATATGAATTTGTCATCAAATGACCATCGTTCCCAAAATTCTCTTGGGATGATTCATATAAGATCTCTCACATACAATTATTACGTGTAGTTTATCAATTCGCAAAACCTGCCAACTCATTGGCCTAAGATATGCAGGGGTTTCTTATAAACCCTTATCTTGTATGGTTTTGTAAACTATTCTTTGGATGACATTAATTTTAACCATTGTGTACTACTCTTAAGAACACACCCTACAAAAAGAGTTTAACTCAACTTCACTCATCATTAATCATGCTTTGCCCAACAAAGTTCAATTACTCCTTATCAATACATCATTATGTATTGTAGGGATGAGTGACATTTGAGATTGAATCCTTATTCATTTAGAAACATTTGGAACTCTTTCCAATCTACTTACATGTTCGATCAAATCGAATAATTTTTGTTGCTTGTTATATTATTTACTTCTATTTTATATTCTATCAGCTTATCATAGACTTATACATGCATATCAAATACACATTTCCATGTCTATGATAACTCATCGATGAATATGACGAAGTATGTGGAACCATTTTGGAACTGATAGACTTATGATTTCATACATCCATATGTATCAATTTAAAGAGTTCATTAACTCTTATGACACTCCCACTAAATAGGTGCATGACCCTTAATTGTTTGAGATATAATTACTAGTATCATATGATTCATAATCATATAATAAAAATTAGTTTTCAAAACTTTAGCTTAGTCTATTATTTCAAAATAATTTTAAATAATTTTAAATGCTTTAGTACTTTCTATTGCATCACTTTTGTTATGAACAAAAATACTACACTATAGTTTTATTTCATAATGAATATTCATAATATTCACATTGAAATATAACAATGTCCATTTTTCAATTGACACCCAAAAATACTCAATATTCATAAGTATTACATTATTTATCCACGATCCACTGCTTTTAATATATGAAATTAGTTGCAAGCAAATTTTGATATCATTTATAATTAATTTTAGATATTAAAAATAGTGGGTCGTAACATCTATTTTCTTACTTCTCACTTGTTTTGCTTTTAGACTATTGAACCCAAAGTTGTCTACCATTGACGATCTAGAGCTCAAATCCATCACCGACCTAAGTGTTCCTCCGCCACCTTGAAGCCTCGCTGCCATCAAAGCTTATTCTATCGAGAATCAGTTCAACTGAATTTGCTCCCCAAATTGATTTTTAATCGAATTTGACCTCCTTCGTTTTCAACACGGCCGCTTTCATCAGTTTCTAATCACGGGTAAGTGGCGGATCTACTGTGGGGGATCATGGATGTTAGCACCAGAGAATCACCTATACTCGGCTTTGAGCGAAATTCATTTTCTTCCTTGGACAGTTTTACAAAGATTTAAACATTAACTTAGGTTACGAAACTCAAGGCTAACCTAGAGTTTCCTACCAATTTCCTAGGCATCACTCGGGTCATTGCCCTTCAATGTATGCTTTGGGTCAACCCCGAGTTATACCTAGATTTGGCTTGGGCTATTGTAAAGCTATGGATTTCTAGAAATATAGTCAAAATTTTCAAAGTACAAAGGGTGGAAGATGGAATATTCGAGTTGTTTTTGGTTGATTGTGAGTCGATGGTTGAGTTCTTATGTTCAGTAAAGAACATTTTTCTTATTTTCATAATCATGGTGATAAAATATAATTAGTATTTAAGAAAAATTATATCAATTTTCTATTTTATTATTAACTTTTGTAATATAAGGAAAATAGGTTTGTTGATAGTAACGTTATTCATACATGTTGAATCAAAAATTTAAAACGGTTAAAGAGTATTTCTTAGAATGTTTCTCTTGTTTGCTAAAATATAACAATATTTTTACAAAACAAACTATTATTATAAAAAAGTAGTTAGTAAGTTATAAAAAATATAGTACGAAGTTATTAAAAAAATGATTGCCGATGAAAATGTTTATAGGAATATTTCTCTAGTTCGATAAAATATAAAAAAGTATGAAATAAATTTATTATTACAAAAAAATATAGTTAGTAAGTGATAGAAAGTATATTGCTAAAAAAATTTAAAAAATGATAATGAAAATTAAAATCAAGGTAACAACAAATAATAATAGTCAAAGTGGGGATTGAACCCATGACCTTGGATTAAAATCAACACTACTTTACCTCTTTGCACGTGCCAACTACACCATTGTTACAATTACATAAATTTTATATCTTGCACAATTCATAAATGCGTATGAAAAAATATAGAATCTCAAAAAGAGGAATATTTTTGAAATTAGTTTCAAGAGTGGTCCATAGTTGCAATACGTTTTTTTGAGCGGCTTATATTAAAAATTTGTCCAGTGTAATATGAAAATCGAAGGCAGTAATGTAGAAAAACTACTTAAAGAGATTGACATATTCATCATATACTGAGGGAACTAGCAATGATGATTATTTGATAAAAACTAAGATGTTAGACTATGTCCTTGTATGGATATCAATTTTTCATTGGAACCGACTAACATGCTAGCTGAAGTATTATTTAGAGAAGAGGTTTAAGGTGTGTTCTTGAATGACACGAAAGGAGCAGACGAACGAGGCATTTGAAATAGACATGAAAGGAGAACGGTTCCAAAAGGGGAATGCGTTCTTGTGTTACGAAAAGAAGCACAAAAGAGGAATTCTGAAAGGGGGCATTCTAATTATTTTATTATTAATAATCTTTTTTTTTGTTGTTTTTATTTTGTTTTTTAAAAACTAATACGGTTAAATGAATTAATATTATTTATAAATTATAAAATGCAAAAAATGACAATTTTTATTTCATACTAGTAGTTCTAAATACAAATAAAAATCTACATCTGGCACTTAAATTTCACTACTAGATACTAAACAAGCCATCTAAGCATTGCGGGCTTGTTCAATAACAAACAGACAGCTCAGTAGTCTGACTCAGCGTTGACCATAATATACGTGATTTCTCATTCTTCAACTTGGTCGTTCTCCTATAGCATAGCCATACATCTTTCCATAGTCTGTGCCATCTCCGCATCTTGCGAAGAAACTCCATTCGGCTAATATCTACGAGAGGAAGTACCAATTGAACGACACCGATGTGAAGAAGTATGAGGAGTGCGACCACTGATCTCTACAGTATCGCCCCTCAGAAAGTCAACATACATCCGAGTGTCGAATGGGGCATTGGATGGTGGAGCGTCAGGAATTTCAAACTTGCAGGATGGTGTCCCGATGCAGCCTTTGAATATCACATTCAGTTCCTTGAATTTTGAAGGCGAACCCACTTTAAATTACTTGTACCTACTAAGCATCAAGTCCCACGATTCGTCAGTTCATCCGACAGTGTCCCTCTCCACATTTCAGAATTCGCCGTCAATCTGTAGCACTTTGTCCCATGGGTTCCAGTTACGCTTGAGGTTGTCGAACTTGTTCTTCATTAGGCTATCGGTATATTCGACGTCCATCCGTTTATCTGAAGGCAGCAACGATACCCTGATAGTAATAGCCAACTCGACCTTTCCTTTGTCTAATCTTTTCGTAGCAAATATATATAAATGACAATGTCCTTTCCTCTATCCAATCAACAATATGATGGGTGGAGCTAGAATATTCATGGACTGACATTCTGTACCAAAAAAAATTCAAAACAATTCGAGAGTAATAGAGGAGGTAGATATTAATACATAAAACATAAATACGAAAGAGTTTACCTCAAGAAATTTATGGAGAATTGATAAAAATTGACTGAAAATTCGGATTTGAGGTGAAAGCATGGTGGAGGGAAGAATGGAGTAATAAGGTGAATTTATAGGGAAATTCAGCCGATCATTTGGGAAAGGCGGTGGTGTCCGAAGCATTTGACATCAACCGGTTTGGCTCAAATGGTGTATTTCGTGGGTCTCAAGTCAGGCGTGTTAAAGTTGACGCCAACACCAACTAACCAAAATAAGACAGCGAATGCATCCTTAGTTTGTTGCAGATCAATATAGGATTGTTACATCATTATGTCAGTCAATCCGCTGAATGGGTATTTATTCATTAAGGCAGTTCTAAGGTAATTTTTTTCTTTCCCTTCTTCTTTCCTTGCAACATTTTATACATAGTTGATGTTTGATTTAATCCTAAAAAGAAGTTCTTGGATATGTACTTGTTATAGCTCTTACACCAATGCCATCAAATTCCAGACGCTGAGGACTTCACTGGACTTACCAATAATTTTGAAGTAGGAAATGTTATACGATCAATATACCAAAACAGAGACCAATATGTTATAAACTCGTCACACAGTTTACAAATCAGATTTCCACTACTTTGGAATTCTGTATTAGTAATTTTGAACAATAACTATGTTGTAATTAATTTACAATAACAAACTATAGCAATAACAACAACAAATTGTTGTATTAAACTATAACGATAAACAAGCGTTGTACTACTTCGCAGAAACAGCACAACGTTGACATGGAAAGATTACAGAACGATGTATAGAAATATATAAGTAAACAGAAATCTGACCGGATGAAGAAGGAAATTTCGTCTGAGGCTTGTCGTAACAATTTCCTTAAGACTTTATTTAAAGTCTCCCAAGATACAAGAGACGTGATCTGCTCGAGATTGTGATGTGTATGATCTTCTGTGTGATACGCAGAAGTGCATGGATTATAGAGATTAAGAAATGAAGAGGAAGAAGAGAAAATTCGGAGTCAATGACTGATCAGGTTTCCTTCTCCTTTTATAGGCTAATTCCCAACGGTTATATTTGTTGGGAACAGCCGCATCTCTTCGTCTGCAACGGCCAAAAAACTGTTGCAGTTTGCAACAGTCGCGTCTCTTCATTTGCAACGGTCAAAAACCATCGCGGTTTGCAACAGTCGCGGCTCTTCATTTGCAACGTCTATTTCTGTTTGAAAAGCCACGTCCGGTCAGACAATGGGCATTTCCAATCCACTAGTCGCTTCTATTTGAATTTAAACAGTAGAAAACTGTTAACTTCTTTGCAGCAAAAATATAACACGGTCCACTCTTTATTGGACCCCCGCCGACCTGGTTCGGGACGGGCGGGCGGCGTGCGCGCGTGTGTTAGTTCATGGCCTTATAGGTCCTCCCTCTCGCACAAAATTACCTGACCCTAAGGGTCAATATGGATTTGTGGAAAGTAGTATATAAGCATGAACATTAACTTATTTTTGGCGACGTGGGACAATATCTCATTCACTATAAAGGGCCTCTAATAGGAAATTCCTGTATAAAGCATTGCTATTTTTTAAGTCCCAAATTTGGATCCATATGTTAACGGTATTTGTGATGTTTTCTTACCACAAAATCTATAGCATTTACAATTCTAACCAACATTGGTAGCTTCACGAGAAAAATCAAGAGTTCGGGTTTCATCCTTGATTATTGGAAAGTTTAACATATATTAAGTTTTAAAATATTACCGTGATCAATGAAGGCATGGTTGGTTGGAATTTGATATTAATGTTGAGCTCGATCATTAAATGGTTTGGTTTGTGTTGTTTGATTGACTACCACTAATGTTAACTGTTATTATCATAGTATGTATGATATTCTGGTGTGATATACTTGCATTCTTGTTAATCTCAATTGTACTCTTCTAACTCTTTGTACTTTGCGAACAATTAGTTAGTTTGGTTCGCGTTACTCGATTGATTATCACTATTTTTTCAAGTTATTGTCGTAGTGTCCAGTTTAATACTAATATACGCAACTGAGTGAAGTGGTATCATTTCACCAGAAGGACAAACTTTACAGTCCAATTAGTTTCTAGGACACACATTCAAAGAAATTACTTTCAAGGCCAAAATCAGCAGAATAATTACTTTCAAGGACAAAGTCAGCAGTCCAATTACTTTCAAGGACATAATTTCATAGGTTTTTAGGCCCTAGAAACTAATTATTTTACGTTTTGTCCTTGAAAGTAATTATTTTAGTTGTGTGTCCTAGAAACTAATTCCACTTGCTAAAGAGGCCCTTGTGGCTAATTTCCACTTTCTTTTTTCAATGTAAGATTATTTGAGATTATTTCAAACAAAATCTTGGATATGAACTTAAGTTGAATTTCAACTATCAACCGCTCAACTCGAACCATGACTGGTTACTTGTTCTATTGCCTGCTTCTTTTAGGTCTCTTCGTTACGGATGCATGCTATAGCCCAACCCTGACTCCCCATCTAAAAACGTACTTAACAAAATGGCACTACGTCAGATGCAACTATATTTCTTTATAGTTTGAAATATCATTGATAATTTACATTTACTCTATTTATAGATCTAAAATCTTTATACTTAAACCGTTATTTGATTGATAACCGTATATTTCCATTTTCCATTGTTAATTATTACAATATAATTTTTTTACTAAATTTGTTAGCATCAAGTTGTTCATAAACATGATCGGGTGTATATATATGTATGGTTGTCTATATTGTAGCCTGGGTACGATTTTTGAAATTATGGTATGAATTATGCATAATTTGAGCTGTTTTAATGTATTTTTATTGAATGTCAATAGTAAATACCGAAAACAATCCCTTTTTCCTCAAAGCTTTTTTAATTCCCAACTCCGGTCCAAGTTAATCATATCTACTATTATATTTAGTGTAAACTGGTAACACTTGATTTTACTATAATTTCTACAATGGTCATATAGGAGTACAATATATTAGTAATAAAAGGTACAAATGTATTATATTATATGTGTTATCCAGCCTTTTGATTAAGCTGTATATGGAAGAACTTCACAAGTCAAACTTGAAAGCTATCAAGACAGGAAGTCCGGAAAGATTGCCACGAGGGTCTAGAAATCAAATGCAAATGGATTCATGGGGCTTAGACCAAATACCACAAGGATTCAAAGACACAAATCCAATATTGTGTTGGATCGGTACCGATCCAACTTATGGATCGGTACCGATCCACGAAGTCTGATCTAAACTTGCCCATGTTCCTTCTACATGCAAGTGATGATCCTAGAAGCCTATTTCAAGTATTATTTTGTTGCTCCCATGCAATTCTATATCTGTCTCCACGAGCATTCAAATGAAGCAACTCCATTCTTCCATAGATCCATCTTTTGGACTCAGAAACAAACTAATAAAGATGTGAACAAATTTGGAATCACGAAGCCCACAACAACACGCATTTATCCAAGGAATTCAGAGCGACCCATAAGTTGAACTTATGAATTGGTACTGATCCGTAGTGATTGATGAGGTGTCGACCATTTTTTGGCTTGGAGACAAGGTGGAGATCATGAAGGCGAAATTTTAGGCTTCCTATTACTATAAATAGGAGAGCAAAGCTTATTTTTAAAGATCTTTTTGGCTTCTCTACAACTATTCTCTAATCTCTTGTAATCACTCACGGATTTATATCGATCCATAACGGATTTATACCGATCCGTAAGAACCAGACTTGAAAACAACTGTATAATAAAAGGAAACTTGAAGTGGATGTAGACCGGAGCACGCTGAACCACTATAAATTTTGTGTGTTCTATTTCTTACTCGTTTTTCATTTATTTTCTTCAATTTTATTTTCTACTCAATCTATTAGGTGTTTGTGTCATTTTTGATTCAAACGTTCTGATGCTTTCACTGAGAAATGCTAGAATTCGTTGATTTGAGACTTGGAAAGATTCAAAATGACAGGACAATCAACTAAGAAGACCGTTACTGGAGGAAACCAACAAGGGGGAAGCAAGAGGCATCCTTAGAAGCTAACCCTCCATCCATATATATAACCTGGGATGAGATGGAGACTATGATGAATGGATTACAGGAAAAGATGATCGCTCGCCAGGAAGAGATGATGGATAATTTCTTCAAGAGAATGGGACAAACAGGAACAGCTGGAGTTGATGCAAACCAGAACCAAAGAACTAAAGCTGGAGTGTAGGCACCTGGAAGTAGAATGGAGCATGTTAGAGCGAACTCCGAGCAAGCTGCATGGATTGTACGGATCGGTACTGATCCACAAAGACACGGGGGCATGCCAGGCATTGACTTAGGTAAGAACAATGCATGTCCAGGGAATGACGCTGAGCATATAAATGCAAATCAAAATGCGGCAGGACGACCATAAAAGTATGTGGAAACGGGGGCAGGCTGGGAATGTAAACTTGAGAATTACTTTAAACAACAATGACTTACTTGATGAGATTGTGATACGAGCAATGAGAGGTGGATTGCCCAACAGGAGCTTAGAGGATGTAAAGAGGACTCCATTCACTCGAATATTCGACATAATAGGAATCCGTCTTAATTCAAGTTATCTACTTTGGAGACGTATGACGGAAATATGAATCTGACGGTTTATTTGATGAGGTATATCCGGCACATGAAGGTGTTGGGTGCATCTGAAGGGGTAATGGAATAGTGCTTCCCACTGTATTTGATGGATTTGGCAGCGTTATGGTTTAGACAACTGGAAAATGATTCCATAAGCACGTGGATCGAGTTAGTGGATAGATTTATGAGATAGTTTTGGGTCCACATCTCATGACCCAAGAACGTAATGACATTGTCGAGTGTGAAACAGAGGGCTGGAGAGTCCCTCGGGAGTTTTTTGACGAGATTTAATGCGGCGGCTACCGCGGTAGGTAAGCCGGATCTATTAGTGGTTCTAATAGCGGTAGTTTCCGGAGTGGCTAGTAAGACATATTTTAAGGTTGCTTTGGAGCGAGATCCACCAATGGACCTCACAGAATTTATCACGAAGCTGAAAGGCATCTACGTCAAGAGGATGCTGAAATTGAAGAGGAAGAGATTAATGCTGTGAATGGCGGAGGACCGCCCGGAGAAGGATCCAGCAAAGAGAAAGGAAAATGAAAGATGGATGATGGCTTTGAAGGATCTAAGCGCTAAAGAAGAGAACCGAAATTCTCTTTTTATGCAGATTTGAACAAGAACCTAGAGCAATTTACCTGGATATTAGGAGATAGATCCCCTATCAAAAACTAGCAAGGAGAGATCCTACAAACCGTGAAAAGACGTCTGGAAAATATTGCTTATTCAATGAGCTGGATGGGCATAACATAAGTGGCTGCAAACACCTGTGCGATCTGATGGAGGAACAACTCAAAAACAACAATTACAGTAGTATGTGAGAAACCGAGCTACAGTGGTGGAACAAGAGAAGCCATCATCCATAGTGAATGGAAACAGCCTTGGATCGTTGTCGAGGATAGTCATCACATGATCAGATGGATGGGAGTCGAATTCAATTTCTGCACTTTTCTTTTTCGTTCGTTTCCTGCATTTTGCTCTTCGTATCAAGCAATAAAGTCAATAATAACCTCAAGCCGCTTAAACGTGTACGGGATCCCAAACGATCCCTAGGCACGGTCTAAGTCGGATGTCTGAGATGACTACTTAGGACGATAATAGCCTCAAACCGCTTACATGTGTATGATATCTAGATTGGTGTCTAGACACGCTCTAAGCAGGATGTCTGGGATGGACACCTAAGATTTCTGCTTGTTTTCTTTGATTTGATTTGAATATTTGGATTTTGGAAAAACCACATTGAATGTGATGACTAAAATTGATCGCTTTAAAGTCCCATCCGGAGAGATGGGACAGGAGTGCAAGGTGCAAGTCCCCTCATCGGAGAGCAAGCGGATGGACTTGTATGATATTGGTCGCTTTAAAGTCCCATCCGGAGAGACGGGACCGTAGTGCAAAGTGAAAGTTTCCTTGCCGAAGAGCAAGTGGATGGGCTTATATGATACTGATTGCTTTAAGTCCCGGGTGAAAAACAGGGACCATAGTGTAAGAACTAAGTCCACTCACTGGAGAGTGAGTGGATGGGCTTGCTTGGCGTTGAGTCCCCTCGTCGGAGAGCAAGCGGATCAGGCTCAACAAGGGTCCGGAGAGACCATGAATTTGATTATCGACCTTGAACATCCATGGATTTGATTAACGGTCCGAAGAGACCATGGATTTGATTATCGGCCTCGAATGGCCATGGATTTGATTAATGGTTCGGAGAGACCATGGATTTGGTTATCGGTCCGAACGACCACGAAATTCGATTAATGATCTGGAGAGATTGCGGATTTAACTATCGTCCCTGAATGTCCATGGAATTGATAAACGATCTGGAGAGATCGTGCATTAAATTGAATATAAAACGCCGGAAAGATTGAACTTTAGAACAAATACGGATTTGATGAAAGGATTTAAACGCCGGAAAGATTGAACTTTAGAACAAATACGGATTTGATGAAAGGATTTAAACGCCTTGTAATTAGAATAGAACTGACAAATCCCAGATGAACATAGGAAGATTTAGATATATGATGTAATAACTTCGAATGAATCGAAATGATGATGATGTAGAGACTATACTTATGCAGAGTCTCGAGCCTTAGGCTGCAACGGGTTTGGAATGATCTATGATTAACAAGGGAATCCAAAAGAACATTATGGTTCACAACATCTTGATCGACTGATTACCATAAAATTCATCTACTGATATCCCATTGACTTCAACATTTGTTCTTGAGCAAAGCACATTTTCCATTCGCACGACGTGCTTTGGGGGGCAAATATTATCCAGCCTTTTGACCAAACAGTATATGGACGAACTTGACAAGTCAAACTTGAAAGGTATCAAGACAGGAACCACGAAAAGATTGCCACAAGGGTCGAGAAATCAAATGCAAAGGAGTCATGGGGCAAAGACCAAAATACCACAAGAATTCAAAGACACAAATCCAACATTGTGTTGGATCGATACCGATCCACGAAGTTTGATCCAAACTTGCCCCTGTTCCTTCTACATGCTAGTGATGATCCCATGAGCCTGTTTCAAGTACTATGTTGTTGATCCCATGCAACTATTTATCCATCTCCATTAGCACTCAAAGTAAGCAACTCCATTTTTCCATAGATTCATCTTTTGGACTCAGAAACAAGTTAATAAAGATGCAAACAAATTTGGAATCACGAAAGCCCACAGCAAGAGTCTATCCAAGGAATTCAGGGTGACCCATAAGTTGATCTTATGGATCGGTAACGAGCCGTAGTGATTGATGAGGTGTCAAACATTTTTCTAAGCGAATTAGTCTTTGGCGTGGAAAACGAGGTGGAGATCATGTGAGCGAGATTTTAGGCTTCCTATTGCTATAAATAAGAGGGTAGGGCACAATTTTAAGGATTTTTGGCTTCTCTACAACTTTTCTCTAATCTCTTGTAATCACTCATGGATTTATACCGATTCATGAAGGAATTATACTAATTCGTAAGAACCATACTTGAAAAACAACAGTGCGATAAAGGAAAGTTGAAGTAGACGTAGGCCGGAGCACACCGAACCACTATAAATCTTGTGTGTTCTATTTCTTACTTGTTTTTCATTTATTTTCTTCACTTTTATTCTCTACTCAATCTATTGGATGTTTGTGCTATTTTTGGTTCAAATAATATGAAAGCTGAATTTAAATCTGCGTGTCTCTTCATTCCAATTTTCTCTAAAATCTCATGTGCTGCCATGCGTCCGAGTAGTTTAATTGTCCTATACTTTTCATTACTTTATCTTATTGTTGTTATTTTCTAAAAGAAATACCAACGGACTCATTAATGTTTTATAGATTATCTTCCCATTGTACATTTAAAAGAAATACCAACATTCATCTCATTTTCTAACTCTTTCACTTTCATTTTATTTTCTCACAAAATTGTCTCTTTCCCTTTTCTAGTTTCATATGCATTCTACAATTTAAAAAAATTCTAATCACAACCAAAATCAAATTAAAAATTCTTTCCAAGTAATTTTTTGTTAATCTCTTTAGTTTTTTTTGAATAAGAATTTGATTGAATTCGTTAATAGCTTTTCACTTCATATTCAATTATAATTATTTATGATTTTATTCATATTTAGCAGCAATTGTTTTCCTACCAATTTCTTTTAATGTTATTGTTTTTATGGAAAAAATAATCTTAAGACCATCAATAAAAACTTAGCTTACTGGTTAGATCGAGCTTGATTAGAAAGTTAGATTTTTTATCCGTCTTTTCGTTTAAATTGACGTTCGGCAATTTTTGTTCTAATTTCTACTTTGAGGTTAAATTTTTAGTTTTTAAGATTATGAACATAGTTCACTTCATTTGTCTTGTAGAAAGTTACCGATTTCATAAATATGTTGCTACCACATAATCTTCTATTAATTAATAAAATCTGTTAAAAGTAAAGTTGAAAACATTATTTCATTCTCAAGTGTTGTATAAATATTGACTTTCATTTGATGTTTTTGTTTGGTATTATTTGTGTTTTGTTAATTCATTTATTTTGTAGGGAATAATTAGTTCATTGCTATGTAGATATCAACTCCATTTTTGTAACATTCATCCTTTTCTAATTTTAAGCTATGTAATTGTATAAGAAAATAAATTTGGAAAAAAACATTATATGTGAGGTAAAGAAATATTAAAATAATAAACTTTTGCATAGTATTTTGAACGAAAATGTAACACTTTTGATCTCGCTACAATATGCAACTTTAAAATTTTTGTACAAGTTTGATTCCAAAATAAGTGTTTTATAAACATTTTTTAATTTAAATGTTTTGTATTGTGTTACACCACATAAACTTATTTATAATTCTAAATATTAATGATACCATTAATCCATATAGAATACATAATGGTATCATTAATGTGGAAACGTTCTATATATCTATTATTTTATATAATTACATAAACATTTAGACTGATTATATTTTTATTTCCATGTACAATAATCATGCATTCATTATTTCATTATTTATGTATATCAAGACTTTTATCATATTCTAATGCTTTTCCACTTTGTATTCATCTTGAATTATTTATGATTTTATTAATATTATGCGGCAATTGTTTTCTTACCCCTTGCTTTCAATATTATAGTTTTTATGGAAAAATAATCTGAAGAACTCCAAAAGACTTAAACTACTGGTTTAATCAAGCTTGATTAAAAGACTAGACATTTTTTAATTATTTCCCTTTTTGGTTAATTTAATGTTGATTTTGTAGTTTTTGTTAAATTTCTCTAATTCTAAGTTCTAATTTGATGTTAAATTTGCGGTTTGTAAGATTATAAATATTGTTATCTTAATTTGTCTTGTAGAAAGTTACTATTATAATTATAAATATATGGTCTGTAAGATTATAAATATATAGTTTATTGTTACATAGATATCAACTCCGAAGTTACATGACCTATTAGAGGTAACATTTTTCCTTTTCAATTCAAACTATATAATTATATAAGAAATTTTTTTGGCAAATACATTATATCTGAAGTAAAAGAATATAAAAATAATAAATTTATCTATAGTATTTTGAAGAATAAAGTAGCACTTCTAATCTAGCTACAGTATGCAATTTTAAAATTTTGTTAGTAGTTTAGTTCTAAGCAAGTGTTTTTTAACCACTTTTTTATTTTAATGTTTAATGTTTTGTTACACAACCTAGCCTTATTTTTTTTATAAAATCTTATATTAGTCATCTTTATCAAATGCACACTTTAATACATATTTTAATGGTGTTGTCTGATCGCTCATGAAATATTCATAAGCAACATGCATTTTTTCAATTAATGCAGGATTACCATTGATTTCTTAGGGATCTTATTGAGTAGCGAATTAATTATTGGCAAATTCCATTCATACACCGTTAATTTCTTTACCTACACCATAAAAAATTTAATAAAATATTAGACAAATACGCTCCTATTTAAGAAAAAAAAATAAAAATTCATAGTACAATCGATATAATTTCTTTCTTAAAGTAACTAAAATTTATATGTATCATCAGTTGAATTAAATTTAAATTCTTTCATGTATCGAAATATATTTATGTATTTTAAAGTTATAATCAAGCGTAGTCAATTTTAACATTTGTCACTTCAAATTAATTATACAAATTAAAATTTAAAATTCATTACTAAAATTAATAGGATTTGTAGAGTACTAAATTCTTCTCTATCTTTTATTTAAATTAAATCAATTTTAAATTAACATCAAAACTTAAATGTATATCATTTTAATATTCAAAAATTATATTAAATTTTCTACATATGAGTGACAAAATAGATTTGAATTCCATTTAAGGTATAACTTGAAAATTGAAATTTACAGAAGTGAACTTAGGGAATTTGAGAATCTTAGTTTGATTAATGCACAAGAGAGAAAGCTTATGAAATGAGATAAGGGTTTTGTTTTATTTTAAAATAGCTTTATCATATGTATGGTGTACGTTAAGTTAAAAATGGTGTATTCGATTTTAGTAAACTTTTTGGTGTATGTATAACAATATATGACGTATGAATAGAATTTGTCTTAATTATTAATGTTCTGCAAAGTTGGATTGAAATTAAGTTGTTTTGTTTTTTCTTTTTGTAATTTAGAGATATTTTCAGATAATTATGGATTAAAGATACATATATTCATAATGTCTATAAGTAAATTAACTTCAACTAGAATGAATCATATTAATAATACTACCATGCAACTAATAAAAAGAATTAGTAAATTAATCATCAATTATCTATACATTTGGTTTTAAGATCAGTATATGTTTGAATCATTTAACGCGTCAAGTTTCTAAAATTCTTGCTTTTTACCGTTGGCATGTTTTGAAAGTATTAAACGGAATTAATACATAATACATTCTCTAATATGAAAATTGGAATCAAACCAAAAGTATATAGTTAAAATTAATGGAATTAATTTTCTATTTATTTTGAATTCAAATTAAAAATAGTAAACCTATCAATTTACTTTTGCTTTTAGTTGCTTATAACAACAAATATATATTCATTCTCAAGCTGAACTTAACTTTATATCTATTAGTATGTGAAACTTAAATACCACTGATTGTCTATAATTGAAATGAATTTTATATCGCTATTGTTTCTTTTATTATATTGATTCAGGTTGAATCTGTTACACATAACTTAAATTGTACGTGAACTTCAACAAAATATCAGTTGGTGAAATCAAAAATAATTTTTCTCCCGTCTTAAGAATAATGTTATGTTTGGTTCTTTTAATGCATCAAGTTTTCAAAATTATTGCTTTCTACTTTTAGCAAAATTTAAAACTATCCAAAAAATAAATTTAGTTTATTTAAATATTTAAAAATTTATTATTAAATATGTGTAATTTTATTTGAACTTTTTCTTGAAAGTAAATGAGGTTAACTGGACTCCTATTGGATTATACATAATTAACATAATTGAATACTACAAGCAATTATAAGTTAATTTAAAACTTTATTTGTTTGCTTTTAAGTTGATTAATGATGACTTTACACTAAGATTAAACAAGACTTGAATATTATTCCATCTTGAATATTCAATTAAGAATTCTTAAATTAATGGTAATTATTTCATTTAAATAGCAATATTAAAGAGGATTGACTAAATAATCAACGTGTAGTCAATTCTCTAATTTAACATGGAATTAAATAAAATATTAAATTCATATTGTAAATAAATTAGGTCCCTGTTTTGTTAATTTTTATCAAACTGTCCTCTTCCAGAAAATCGGCCCAGGATGGAAATCAGGGGCAAAAGTGACATAAATTAGCCAAAAACTAAAAATAGGGACCAAATTTTCATAACTTATTCAGGAGGGACTATTCTTCCATCATCTTTAATTCTATGAAGTTGACAGTCATTCATTGTAAATAATTCTCTAGTTTGTTTGTATTTAGATTTAAATTAGTAGTTATCCTTCTCTTAATTTACTTGCATTCTCTCAAGTTCATACGATGTTAAATATCAATGCATTCTCATGATATTTGTTCTTATATATATATATATATATATATATTGGAATCATGTAAATATTGAAACAATTTCAAAAATTAAGTCATCATCAGTTTCAATAATTGTTTATAAATTTAAAAATCCATTATGCTAGAGAAGCTTCCTTTTTCAAAATGCACAATGTCAAACATGATGATCCTTAATGTTTTGAAACTATTAGAAAATATGCTTAGTTAAAAAATTTATAAATTTGTCATAAAATATGCGTAACTTGGTTAATTCGAAAATTTGACAATATTTCATTAATTACTTTTGTTGAAAGTTGACAATATAACATGGTGACGTAATTATAATTTAACATTACGAATTGGGAATAAATATAAACGTCGCTACTTCCTTAACGAGTTGAACACTAAAACATGGTTAGCAACTGATTTATACTAGCAATTTGCATACAAAAATTTCATTAATTTATCTTTCATTATTTAACTTCTAGTAGTATATGTGCATATAAATAATATACAATAAAATGAATTTGCTCACATGTTTTTCCATATATGCCCAAGTTTACAAGTAAAGAAAATTCAAATAGTAAAGATCATTTCAAATAATATTGTCCATGCTACATTTAAAAGAAATTAATATATATTTCAACTAAATTATTGTGATCAATAAATTTTTTTGATGGTAAGAGTGATACTTTGTTCAAGCAGAGCACTCATTCTGATGTCTCACGGGCCCGAACCCATAACCTCAAAAACCTCTATCTAAAGCGCTAAACCTCTAACTACTTGAGTTAAATATCCTTAAATAATTGGGGAATTGTGATCAATAACATTTAATATGAATTTAAACTAATTAGGTAATTAACAACAATTAATTCTCTTTATTGAACTTACATTTAATGAATAAAATCAATTACATATTAATTCTCTTTAACACCAATCAGTTATAGAATTGATTGATAATCAATCAATTCATTTTGATTAATTCCCTTTAACAACAACATTTCAAAAGCATTTAAGTTCCAACTCAATGAGAGAACCAAGTGATGCGATTGTTTTATAACTTTAACACATGCTTTTTAATTCGAGTAGAGAAAATGGGAATAAAGAAATTCCTATGGGATTGGAAGTGGAATTCAAATCTGGATTGGTAGAGTAATTCCAAACAAAAATCCTGAGTCGGAATTTGAATAGGAATAAGGATTTCCTATAGGATTGGAAAAGTTATTCCAATCAGGATTCATTACTGCCGTTGTTGGAAGACTGACGTCGATCAGAGTAGAATTGAAAATTGAAATCTGAAATGAATATAGCAGTCATAAATTGTTTTGCAACTAAGCTCAGTAACACCTTTGGAGAAGTTGGATGGTTCAAAACCGAAGTTTGTGAATCCAAGCTGAGGCATGCATGATAAATATATGGTTTTTGGAGATATGAGGAAGGAAATGCTTTGATAAATCAAAACATTAAATTTCTAGTAGGATTGAAACCTGCTATAATACCTCATTGAAATTATTGAACAAAACAAAATAAAACTAGAAAAGAAGAAACGGGAAGTGAAGAAAGAGAAACAAATATTAAAAGACTGCATCTTTATTAATGACTTGATTAATAATTCAGCAATACATAACTGATATTTATAGCAACATTGCTCATAGCCTAAGTAATTATAAAACAGAAAAACAATCATAATATTGAAAAGTGTAGATATTAAAATATCTTTGATTTATTCATTGACATATAATAATGATCTCTTTACAATAAATGTGATTCTCTAACTGTTAGAGATAATAAAGTAGAAACACACCATCCGTTTTACAAATATATTTCTTTCCTTTCGCACTTTTGGCAAAAGAATAAATAAACGAGAAAACATATTTATAGATAATCTTTTCCAATACACAAACAAAATATTTCATTCCTTTCACACTTTTGGCAACGTTATATTTTACGTATTTTTGAATGCCTGAAAGAAAGTATCATATATTTGATATATAATAGATATGTTGATGGAAGGGCCCAGTTGTGTATGCTGCCATTGTCATGGTGGACATGAAGGTTTTCTGGTGAAGAAGATGAAATAGTGGCTGCTTGATATATTTTATTTTTTTTGAATTAGCCAAGTATCAAGAAAATGGTGAACTGGAGCTTGCTTATGGCACAAGCAATGTGTCTAATTCAAGTATTGTGGCAAAATGTGATGAATAATCACAAGAACACACGAATTAGCAAGAATTAAGGCTATAAGGGCAGAATGGTCAAGAACAAGAATCAACAGAAATGAAATAAAAAGAAGAATGAACTGGAAAATTAAGAACTGAAGTAAAAACTAAATTGCAATAAGAAATAGTAAAGGCAGATCTAAGTACAAGAGCAAATAGCAAGAAATTAACAAGAACTGGAATTGAAGTATGGGTAGGAATCTAAAGAACTGGAAAAGTAATTGCATACAAATAGAATAAGAAGAACAGTAATGGATCTAAGACTAAATCTAATAAGGAATTAAAATTAGAAAAATATTACGAGGAATTGATATAATTTTGCAACTAGAAATTAAAGGAAATGAATTAAATTGCTTCAGATTCTCAACCACACAGGGTACTATGCTTTAACATGCATTTATATAGAACTTCAAGCACTCACTCACCTTGACTCACTCAAACTTGACTCAACCAGCCTTAACTCAGCACAGACCACACTCACACATATACAAGCCCAAACACTGATACGTCACTTAACAATGTAAAACTGCCCAAGTACTTAGCAACACAGGCCTAAAATCTCTTGTATCAGGTGTGCATGTGCACAGCCTGCACACACATTGATACGCTGAAATCTCTCACTCCTCAAGCCTTGCTTCCATCAATCCAAGCCTCTGACACCTGCCTGACAGCCTCCAGAACCACCTCTGATGAACTTCCGACTAACTCTGGTGAACTTGGACGAAGTTTGGTTTTGCTCCCCATCTCTGAATGCTGGCAGCAGTTTCCTTCTTCGAAAATCTTGGCAATCATTGTGTGGTTGTTACATCTCCTTTCCTCTTCAAGAACGGCCTTGTCCTCAAGGTCGAGTGGTAGCAAAGGAGGTGTCCATAGTGGTTTTTATGGTCTGTATGAGCCCTCATTGAAAATAACATCTTCGAATGTAAAGAATGTTTTCTTGTCCCCATCAATATAAATTGTGTTAGCAGCCTCAAGTGCCAAGCAATAATCACTTAAACCCTTAATGGGATCACTTTGAGAGACAAACCAAACAACTTCTAATTGTTTCTTTTCGGTCGCACCTTTCAATTCATATTTGAAATTATCGATGCTCTCCAAAATAGTTGCTTCTTCAAAAACCATATCAAGTGATTCCTTTGAATCTGAATCTACGTCTCCATTCTTGCATGAAGCTTGACATGAAGATATGGCTTTAGTGTCTACTTTTGATTGAAAGGGGACTTTTTCCTCCACTATTTCAATTTAAGGCAACGATACTATCTCATGGGCTGTTTGAATAACAACAGTGTCTTGGTCTACAGGTAGGCAACCAACATCAGAAAATGAGTCACCTTTAGCAATCGGATCTTCAGAAATTTGGGGAATTGATGAATCATGTTCGCATACATTTGATGACAAGAATCCATTCGTATTTTCAATCAACGGTTTGTGTACATCTAAAGAAACTAACACTTGGTTATTATCACAAGAGAAATCAACCTGTACACATTTAGTTGCAGTAGTACAAGAATTCTTTGATAGTTCACCCAAGATCATAGCGAAGAACCCAAATTCATTGATACATGAATCATAACCGATAGGATATTGTTTTGTCAACTCGATGCAAATATCCCAAATTCTGTAAGAAAGACCAGTAATCCCTTTTTTCTCAAACTTTGAAAGAGATGTTTCTAATAGGCTACTTTGCAGGGAAGTGATAGTATCACCAATCTTTCTGTTGATAGTTTTGATGAACATTATTATGGTGCTTAACTCCATTGATTCCAAGATCTTGATTGAATGCTCTAATTCGAATATTAGCCATGATGGTGATTCAAAATCTTGGGTTTGAGAGATGTTAAGGGTATTGCTAGCAGCAGTTTTTGGGCTTGGGAAATGGTTTCTTAAATTGATAGGTGGGGCTGCTGGGATGGTAGTTGATGAATTTACAGTATAGGGAGTAGGAAGGTGAGGTTCTTGATGGTGTATAGGGATTCTTAGTGGCGGGTATGGTGCTGGTTGAGAAAATATTGGCATTTACATAGGGTAGGGATTTGACGGATGAGGATCTTGATATGGGTAGCCGATTCCTTTTTTCCTTATCCATTCTAGATCTTGATATGGAGGGAAGAGTTGGGAATAAGTGCTGACGAAGTAAGGATCTGACTGGTTGTCAAAGATTGCCCCAGGCATCGGCTCTGATACCAATTGGAAGGGCCCAGTTGTGTATGCTGCCATTGTCATGGTGGACATGAAGGTTTTCTGGTGAAGAAGATGAAATAGTGGCTGCTTGATATATTTTCTTTTTTTGAATTAGCCAAGTATCAAGAAAATGGTGAACTGGAGCTTGCTTATGGCACAAGCAATGTGTCTGATTCAAGAATTGTGGCAAAATGTGATGAATAATCACAAGAACACACGAATTAGCAAGAATTAAGGCTACAAGGGCAGAATGGTCAAGAACAAGAATCAACGGAAATGAATTAAAAAGAAGAATGAACTGGAAAATTAAGAACTGAAGTAAAAAACTAAATTGCAATAAGAAATAGTAAAGGCAGATCTAAGTACAAGAGCAAATAGCAAGAAATTAACAAGAACTGGAAAAGTAATTGCATACAAATAGAATAAGAAGAACAGTAATGGATCTAATACTAAATCTAATAAGGAATTAAAATTTGAAAAATATTACGAGGAATTGATATAATTTTGCAATTGGAAATTAAATTAAATGAATTAAATTGCTTCAGATTCTCAACCACACAGGGTACTATGCTTTAACATGCATTTATATAGAACTTCAAGCACTCACTCACCTTGACTCACTCAAACTTGACTCAACCAGACTTAACTCAACACGGACCACACTTACACATATACAATCCCAAACACTGATACATCACTTAACAATGTAAAACTGCCCAAGTACTTAGCAATACAGGCCCAAAATCTCTTGTATCAGGTGTGCACATGCACAACCTGCACACACATTGATACGCTGAAATCTCTCACTCCTTAAGCCTTGCTTCCATCAATTCAAGCCTCTAACACCTGCCTGACAGCCTCCAGAACCACCTCTGATGAACTTCCGGCTAACTCTGGTGAACTTGGACGAAGTTTGGTTTTGCTCCCCATCTCTGAATGCTGGCAGTAGTTTCCTTCTTCGAAAATCTTGGCAATCATTGTGTGGTTGTTACAGTTGATCATCATTATCTTACATGCATAACATATGAATTGGGTTGACGTTACTTTGTACAACAAAAACTGATATTAAAAGATTTTAAATGAAAATAAGGGGGAGGTTACGAATGAACATAATTGATTTTGAAGTTCTAATTTTTTTATTGATTGAAACAAACATAATTTATCTTTGAGTAATCCATAGATTTCATAGATTTTGGTTCATAGTAAAATGAAATTCACTTTGGGCACTTCTTGAATTTTATAAATCGTTATTGTACTATATAGAATTCCTACATCAAGGATTTTTTTTTGCTTCTGGTGCATATGTAGGTGCCAATTTTATAGATACAAATGATGGTCTGTTTTCATTACTTTGCTTCATTGAATATGTTTCTTTATACCATTCGATCGAAATTTTATGTTCAATGGAATGTCATGAAAGTATTTTTGTATCCACAAGTATTTTGTTTAATAGTGATATTAATTTACTTTGAATTATTTTTATTATCATATATTATTTTAGTTATTATATTTGCATGAATATTTGAAGTTAAAGGAAAAATTATCTGGCTATACCAAATATTTGATGTCATGTCATATTACGTTCTGTATTAGAAATATAACGTTTCAAATCAACTATAATATTTTCACTAATTTAATTATTATACGTAATGCCAAAAGGTGTAATAATGCAAATGTTGAAATATGATTTCTTTGAATCTAATTATTGTAACAATATTTCACTTTGAATACAATTTCTCTATTTTAGGTTTAGAACACTATTATCAAACAAAATTGTATATATATTTAAATTTATATGTCAAACATAGGATAAATTTATGTCAACTTATATCGTTTATATTTGAAAATTAATAAGCATGCATGCTTAGTAGTGTAATATTTATTAAGTTAGGACAACTGATTGTTGATGTTATCGTTTGTTATATAAAACCATTGTAATCTAAAATATTAATTTTTTTATATGCTTCTAGATTAGTTAAGAAAATTTATCAAAGAATGTTTGTCGGTAGTGTTCATGGAAAAATCTAATCAAAAGAATTACAATCCATAAACATGTATTTTCAACTTCATATAACTTAAAATTCCGAAAAATGCACTTTCGAAACTATATCGTGAAACCTGTGTGCATAACATGGGTTCACACTTGTATAAATAAAGTGCATATACTACTATACGGATGCTAAGCATAGTTGCTTAGTAAGCGACTATATAAAATACTTGCCTTTTCATTGGGTAATTCAATGATTGTGGGACCCACTTTCAATTAAAAAATTATTAAAAGCCGATGTCGCCACTATCTCATCCAATCAACCCACGAGTTTTAAACACAACCGCCTTATGCGATTGTATATAGCAGAGCTCATACTACTATTCTTATACATGGTGGGAGTCAACTAACAATTTTAACTAAATATACAATTTACCTTACACGCACACAATCTAACAATATAACCATGATTTCATATTTTCCACTTCAAAAGGTGTTTTTCAAAAAAAAATGCTTTTATATTAGTTGTAAGTAGTGAAAAAACCCAATTACAAAACTCACCCTTTTGGTTCTTGATAGACAATGTTAGTTTAACTGTGTTAATGATTACTTATTATTTTAGCCCTCCTTTGTATTAACCTTTTTCTATCATCCTTTTTGCCTATAACAACTCTAGCTAAATGTCTTACAATTCTCAAGATTACCACTAAGACAATGGTAATGATTCTTTTTTTTCTGTTTGTTTCCATCCTTCCCTCTTACTCTCCCTCTCTCCCTCCCTCCCTCTCTCCTTCCTCATTTTATTCCAATTAAGATGTTTATAGAGGATTTTTTATAAAAGAAAAAACTATTTTTGTGAATGTTAGCCAATGGAAACATCTAAATTTTAGGTGGCTATGACTTTTAAACATATTTATAATTTGTAATCAAAATTCTACAATTTTTTTTTCTATTTATTACACATCAAAAATGTCGAAAAAGATTCAGGTCCAATGGACAATTTATTTTTATAAAAAAAAATGCATTAAAATGATTATTGATGAGATTTTCATTTTTGCTATACATGTTTAGCACATCGGAAAATGAAAAAAAAAAGGAAAACTTCTTACCAAGAATAATTTTTTATTATTAATAAATTAACTAAATTAACTATTCTATAATTTTATAACTATCAGATTTTATTAATTGTTCTATTATTTTTTTAGTTTCTTGATAAAATATATGACTAATTCTATTTAAAATCACAAAAATGCCGAGTTCCCCCCTTCCTCCAAAAAAACACACATACCTCCTGTGTTACTGAGTTTTTCCCCATTATTTTCAGTTTTTCCCCTATCTTTTTCACCTGTCCAAATTTAATCCTCTCAGTAAAAAATCTCTCAATTAATTAGCAATATCTAAAACATGATATCTTTCAGCAGATGTATTGGATTTCAATTTCGTTTTCACCATTAAATCATAAATTTTATTATCTTTTTATTAAGATCTAATTGTGATATATTTTGTTGAATTTTTATTTTTATTTTTATGGTGGCAAATATTTGCCAGCCCGGCAAATATTTGTCATTGTAAATAAAAAAAAACCCAGTAGCTTGCTCAATACCCACTCCACCTTGTTCAGTATTCACTCCATCTTTGGATATCGTGGACATGCATGAGAACTTTAAAGATGGAGTCACTACAAGAACAACAGTATATAGCAACAACACAATTCTAACGGCCGCCGACTGTAATTTCCGACGGCTAGCGACGGCCCGTCATCTTCGTATCATTTCTGTAATTAAAATACAATAACCGTTACAAGCCATCGAAAACCGATGCAAATTTAGCCGAGCGGTCGTCGATTGCCGTCGGAAATAATCGTGTTTACGGGCCAGTTTGGCCGAGAGCTGCTTCATTATCTTCTTTCAGCCACATCAATTAAAATCCCCAACTCCCCCATATCCTCCCCGCGACAGCCAACCCCCCACATCTTCCGGAGCATCTCCAACATCATTAATAATCACTCCCAACAACTCTAGCCTCTCCATCCATCTCCAAATCAGGTTTTTCCTAAACCCTAATTGATATTGATTTGTTAATTTAGGGTTAAATTTTAATTCTAGTTGTTTATAATAGCTGATTGATTGTTTATTTAAATTAACTAATTAGTAATTTGATTAGTTTATTTACATAAACCTTAAACCCTAATTAGTAATTTTCTAAACCTTAAACCATAATTAATAATTTGGTTAGTTTATTTACATTAACCAATTAGTGTATATATACGTTGATTATTTAGTGTATATGCGCATTTGAGCTAGCATTTGGTTAGTTATGATTGTGTTTATGGTTTGTAAAATTACGAAAACGATAATTAAAATATATTAATCATAGTTAAACCCTTAATCGTTTATATAAAATCAAGTTTGGTACAATATTGTGTGGCATGATATAAACTAGTGTATACTATAGTTTAATATTATTTTAAATAAAATATAATACTATATACGTAACTCGTTAAATTTGAAGACATGAATAATATATATTTTCGAAATAGTAAAAGTCATATAATATAGTATATATTTAATAAAACAGTAAAATGCAAATAAACTATTAGACAAATGCTAATATATGTTATATAATTAACTAATCGTGCATAATATTGATACATAATGCTAATATTGATAATCTATAAATAAATTAGACGTGCACAATGTGTTTTATTTTTTTATAAATCCCTTAGAGAGTTTTTGGCCCCGTTTGACAAGTATTGTATACGATCGTTATATGGATATTCGTTTTTATTACAAGACGAACATGCATATTCATCTGATACGATATTTGTCAGGTTTGTCCCTGTATTGGACAGGTTACAAATATTATAAAGTAATTATATTTCGTAAATTATTTTATTTTAAATGGTTCATAAAATTTCGACAGCACTTCCTTTTTGTTCCTTGTGTACACGCATTTGTGTACGTAAAGGGAACACGGGAGAAGTGCTGTCGAAATTTTATGAAATCGTTTAAAATGTATTGCTTTATGAAATATAATTACTACTGTGTTTGTAATAGGAAGTTGGATGACCGACCGTCAAAGCAAAAAATAATATAGAAGCTAAAATTTTAATATTATATTCATTTCAAGGCACAAAACCAATTCAAAGCACAAGAAAGCGCAAAAAGGCGCAAAAGCAATTTTAATGCGCAAAAAGGTGCAAGAAGACGCAAAAAGGTGCAAATTAGCAAATTCAATAACATTGTAAATAAATACATTTTAATTAAAAAATAAAATGTCAATCCATAAAATTAAATGATTAATACTAATTTTAATTTCTATCATAGGTTTTAAAGTAGAAAAAATGATCAATTATTTTACTGATCAGAGCTAGATGTATGAACAACGATAGGGAAATGGGAGGCTCAATAAGTGAACATTTTTGTAATGGGGTACATGTATTTATTGAATTCGCTATAAGTAATAATGGAAACGACGAAGAAATTCGTTGTCCATGTAGTAGGTGCAAACTGTTGAAGCATTTGATACCGGATATGGTTAGAGTTCATTTGTGCAAATACGGTTTCGTGCCGAATTATTTGGTATGGGATTGTCATGGAGAAATTATAGCACCTAATCAAGAACAATCAGAGGAGGAGGTTAGTGATGAAATTAATATGACAAATCTCATAGAACATATGGTCGAAGATGCAGCACGATCAATGTTCTCTACCGTTGAAGTTGATAATGACGATGTTAACATGGAAGAGGAACAAATTGTTGGAGCGAAAAAAATATATATGATTTATTGGATGCTGCTAAGAAACCCTTATGGAATGGTTGTACAAGCGAAACTCAGTTATCAATAACTGCAGAGTACATTGTGATGAAATCAAAATACAACCTCACAGAAGCCGGATTTACAGCTATTGTACAAGCTGCTAAATGGCATATGCCACGATAATTTAATGTGCAAAAATCATTATGAAGTAAAAAAACTTATGTCTGCTTTCGGTTTGCCGTATCAAAAAATAGATACTTGTTTAAATGGTTGCATGTTGTTTTTGAAAGAAGACATCAATCTTAGGAATTGCATAATATGTAACCAGAAAAGATACAAACCAAGAAAAAAGAAGGGAAAAGAAGTTCCATACAAGCATATGCATTACTTACCTATCACTCCTAGACTTCAAAGGTTATATGCATCATCTATAATAACGCATCATATGAGATGGCACAATGTGAGAACACATAAAGAAGGTACGTTAATACACCCAGCTGATGGAGAAGCATGGAAGCATTTTGATAAGAAATATCTCGATTTCGCAGCAGGGAGCCGTAACGTTAGACTCGGTTTATGTACGGATGGATTTTCACCGTTTTCCCAGTTTGGTTTTAAATATTCATCTAGGCCTATAATCGTTACACCTTACAATCTACCTCCGTGGATGTGTATGAAAACTCCATATATGTTTCTCACAATTGTCGTTCCTGGCCCAGATGATCCGACACAGAGAATCGATGTTTACTTACAACCATTAATCGAAGAGTTGAAAACATTGCGGTACGATGGAGTTGAAACATACGACGTATAATTTTTTTTCCAGATGGTTACTTCTTTGTTGTGGACTATTAGCGATTTTCCTACATATGCAATGCTTTCGGGTTTGAGTACGGTCGGTCGTTTAGCGTGTCCCTATTGTATGGAAAAAACACGAGCATTTTCTTTATCAGATGGGAAGAAAATTTCATGGTTTGATTATCATCGGTATTTTCTCCATATTAATCATACTTTTAGAAGAGATAAAAAAACCTCACAGCTAATAGACATGAGACTTTGCGACCACCAACAATTTGATCAAGCGAAGATATATATGACGTTGTAAAGGATTATCCAAAGATACATGAAACCGAACAACATGAAATTCAAGGTAAATCGACGATTCATAATTGGGGCAAACAAAGTATATTTTGGGAGTTTCCTTATTGGAAAAATCTCCTAATCCGTCATAACATTGACGTGATGCATAACGAGAAAAACGTCTTTGATAATCTGTTTAATACAGTTTTGAATGTTAAGGGCAAGACTAAGGACGATTTGAAATCAAGACGTGATATAAAAGAAATTTGTTACCGTCCTGAGCTTCATATCAAGCCAAATGACACTAAAAAACCCAAAGCTTGGTATGAGCTAGACAACAACCAAGTTAAAGTACTGTTAAAATGGGTGGAAGGATTACGATTTCCCGATGGGATTTCCTCTAATCTTCGTAGATGTGTCGACTATAAGAACGGGAGACTAAGTGGGATGAAAAACCATGATTGTCATATCATGATGGAAAATTTGTTGTCCGTCACTTTCAGAGAACTGTTGTTCGGAAAAGTTTGGAAGGTTATAATGGAACTTAGTTTATTTTATAAGGAGCTTTGTTCAACTACGTTAAAAGTTGATCGTCTAGGTAAACTTGAGGAAGAAATCTCTGTACTACTATGCAAATTGGAGAAAATATTTTCTCTAGGTTTCTTTAATGTAATGGCACATTTACCCGTTCATCTTCCGTATGAAGCACATCTTTGAGGTCCTGTGCAATATGGATGGATGTATCCATTCAAGAGGTAAGGTATTAGTATCGAGTATGGTAAATATTATTTTAATTACATATATATAAGTTATTTTTGAATTGAAATATTTTCTATTAGGTACTTAAATCATTTAAAGAAAAAAGTGAGACAAAAAGCTCGAGTTGAAGGTTCAATTTGCAAATCATATATCGAAGAAGAAGCTTCGTTCATTTTTCTCATTATTTCAGTAATCATGTGAACTTATCATTTGAAAGTGCTACGCGTAATGATGAAGCCGTTGAGCAGATTGTTCTTCTGAGGCAATGTTATCTATTTTTAGACAACATGGTCGACCTAATGGAATATGTGTGGAAGTATGGTTAGACGATAGAGATTACCATGTAGCATACACATATATTCTTCTTAATTGTACTGAAGTTGCACCATTTATTAGGTAATATAAAATTACAAGTCTGGATATATTTATTTAATTTAATACTATACGTGTACATTAATTATAATGCAATATATTATCTATGTTTGCAGTGTTTATGAATCACAACATCCAAGCGGCGATATAAGCAAAGATTTCGCTACTTGATTTTCGAACTATGTTTATGATCCGATAAATGGTGTGGTCGATGAAGGATTAAAACATCTAGTGATGGGACCAAAAAGAAAAGTTAAGACATATATAATATTCTTCGTTAATGGATATAAATTCAACACCAAAGAATATGGTGCTGAAAAATTAACTAACAATACTGGTGTATTTGTTAAAGGCAGTGATGATCCAAATGATCATATAAATGATTTTTATGGCGTGTTAACCCACGTTTTGCACTTGACATATTTCACCAGACCTACGGAGAAAGTTTTTTTGTTTAGATGCAACTGGTTTGGCAATGTTCCAGGTTCTAGAGTTATTGTGCATCCAAATTATAATCTTACAGAAATAAAACATATCTCACGTTATCAATAGTACGATCCTTTTGTACTAGCCAAACAAACCATACAAGTTTATTATACCCCTTATCCATCTCTAAAAAGAGATAAAGCACACTAATTGGCAGTTTTTAAAACGAAGGCAATATTTACATTTGATGGAAAGAATATTCCAGACGAACAAGCCTATCAAGCGGATATCGAGGAAAATGTTGAAATAACAATAACGGACGATCACACAGATTTTGGACCTCTAAATGATGAATCAAATGTATTAGTAGAAGCATTTGAAACTATAGAGGAAAACGATATAGAGTACGAAACCGAGTCCGAATTAGAAAATGACGAGGACTGATTGCTAATATACAATTTAATATAAGGTAATTTATGTGATTATTCATGTTACATTTTCTCATCAATTATGATATCTTTTCTTATAATTATTATGAATTATATGTTCTAACATAATAAATTGATATGTACGTGACATGTATTATGCCTTTTTTTCAAAGGCGTAGTTCTTCCCACTCCGGTTCCCCCTCTTCTTCTCGAAGAGGGAATAGAGGTGATGACAGTGGCCCTTCAGACATGACCAGTAGTGTATTTACAGCCCAAAGTCAGTGGATCGTAAGTATTAAAATTAGTAGCATAGCATTAGGAATATTTTGTGTACGATATATATAATAGTCTAAAGCTATGTTTCAAATTTAACACGGGGGATTTGAGCTAGAGCTATCGGGAGTGGTTCTTAGTATTTCCAAGCAGGCATATATAAGTAGGATGACTGGTTGTTGGCCCAGATCGAGTAAGATCCTTGACCCGATCAAAAAGAGCATTTGGTAGGACTTTTTGGTGAGTTTAAATTTACATATTTATAAATTACCGTTTTATAATTTGTTGACTACTTAAAAATGTACAACTTATATTTAATTTTTTCAATGTGCAGAATTCCGTAGATCTGTAGGAAGCGGACATTTCCCTTGTGCAGCGTCACTGGAATTCTAAGATAGCAAAGAATTATCGGGACACGATGTCGGGCCTTAGGAGAGCTGGGAAGAAACCGAACTGGATGGATGCTAGTGTATGGGATGCTTGGGTTGCCTGGTGGAACAACGATGAGTTCACGGTAATTAATCTATCATATATATCTCATTACTTTGTTTTACAGCTATTAAATATATTGTTCAATTATTTAAATTTGTAGGCGGAGTCACAGAGGAACTCTGCGAATAGAAATAAGAACCTAGTAAGACATCGTGGTGGTTCCAAGTCATCTCAGCATCATCGTGAGGATTTGGTAAATTTATTAATTGCGATTTAAACAGTTATTACATTTATATAATTTAAGTTATAAGTTATTAATAAACAGTTAATATGAACAATAATATATACATCAATTATTGCAGGAAAGAGCGCATCGACGTCCGGTCTCATACGTGGAAGTATTTGCTCATACCCATGCCATAAAGAAAACGGACGAAGCTGGCAACCTTACATATGCATAGGAAGATGAGGATAAGGCAACGGCTGCATATGTATGCATATTTTGAATTTTAAGTTATTAATATTGATTAGTTTAAGTAATTAGCTTTGAAGAATTAAAATAATGTTGTGTTAGTTTCAATTGTAATTTTTTTGGCATTGTAGGAAAAGTTTCAAGAGGCACATGCATAGATGCTAGAGGGATCGGATCGCGATGAGTTGACCCGCGAGGACGAAGACGTTATTTTTGACTTCATCATGGATTCGGCGTTCTGGTTATGGAAACTAAGCGATAATTTATAAAAATAAACTATCTTATAAAAGTTACACAATTGTTATAAAAGTCGTCGAAAAGTTCTATAACAGTTTTTTCTATTCGCAGGCTAGGGCATCTCAACAAGCGTACCAAAAAGAGTAGGACAAAGCCGAGATAAACCAACTGAGAGTCATGGTCGAGCAGTTGCAGAAGCGGGACCGTCTTCGCGCTATACAGATGGAGCAGTTGAATCGACGCTTGGCGGAGTATGTGCAGCAACATGGTTCATTTCCTTCGTCGTCTGGTGCTTCCGGAGGCGAGGACGACCCTTGATAGGTACGCTTTTCTGTGTTTGTGCTTGGATGTTGTATATGTTGACTTGGAGTTGGTGAGGATGATTTGTTTTGGTATGTTTGATACACTTTGATGAGAGATTGGATGTGTTGTGTTGATTTGGTACATTTTGTGGAGTTGTTTGATGTTGATTGGCCAGTGTTTTGTTGGACGTTTGAGGATGTTGGATGGTTGACTTTGTATATATTGGAGTTTATGATCTTGACTTTGTATATATTGGAGTTTATGATTTTGTATATATTGGGGATTATGGTTAATATTGTTGTTGGTATAATATGTGATGTTGGTTGTTATATATATATATATATATATATATATATATATTTGAATTATCTGTGTGGAATGGAGTTAAGAAGTATATTGATATATATGTAGATTTGGTGGTAGAAATAAAAAAAATCCAGATTTCTGACGGCTATCAACAGCTACCGACGGCTTATGAGTCACAGATTTTCGACGGCTATCAAGGGCTACCGGCGACTTACGAGTCATAGATTGTCGACGGCTACCGACGGCTTACTGGTTACGAGTGGATCCACGTGTACCTCGTTGATCGTCGAAAAACGTCGCTATTTTTCCATTAGAAGCCGTCGAAAAGTCGTCGGAAGATTGTCGTCAACACCGTCGAAAGCTAACAAAAACCGTGTACGCTATTCCGGCTATACTGTCGGCTTTCGACGACCGCCGACGGCTATTGCTGTCGGAATAGCCCTATGTTCTTGTAGTGAGTGGGTATTGAGCAAGCTGTTGGGGTTTTTTTTATTTACAGTGGGAAATATTTGTCCGGTCGACAAAAATCTATTTGGCAAATGTTTGCCATTGTAAATAAAAAGAAAACCCCCAAGCTACTTGCTCAATGCCCACTTCACCTTGTTCAGTATTCACTCCACTTTTGGTTATTGTGGACATGCATGACAAATTTAAAGATGAAGTGGGTATTGAGCAAGTTGTTGGGGTTTTTTTATTTACAACGGCAAATATTTGCTGTTGTAAATTAAAAGAAAAAAACCCCAGCAGTTTACTCAATACCCACTCCACCTTTAAATTTCTCATGCATGATACAAATGGTGGGGTTTTTCTTTTCTTTTTACAATGACAAATATTTGTCGGGCTGGCAAATGTTTGCCACTATAAAAATTTTAAAAAATTCGTCAAAACATATTCTATATAGATCTTAATAGAAAGATAATAAAATTTATGATTTAAGGGTGAAAACGAAATTGAAAAGGACGAGATGGCGTTTTTGTCTTTTTTTTCCAATAAATGGGGAAACTCAGTTTTTTTCTAAGTTTAAGTAGAATTAGCCAAAATATATTGTTCATTGTTTTTTGTTGCGGGATGGATAGATCAAACGTTGTTCTGAATTGTTCCATTCTTTTATGAATAGTTCGTTTTATTAAGAAATAACTTAAGCTTACATCAATATTCAAAGTTTTATGCATTTTTTGTCTGTTAGGATCTGCAATTTTTAGCTCATAATTTAGAACCCACGACTTAGTGGTTTAGATAGATCTACAACCTTTGTTAAGATTTAGAACACCAATGTTATTTATTTGGAAGTTGGAACCAAACTATCAGCAGAACCATATTATTTCTTTGGAAGAGAGTGGACGTGGAATAATGCCGCATAGTCATGTGATAGCATTGAATAGTAAGCATATTATCATATCCTTCTTGTAATTATATACGAGATACTTTGAATATGGCCACGTATATTGAAACCCCCTTTTTTTCTTTCATCACTCCATTAAAATAATAAACATTTCAAAAGACAATATTACCCATTCCAAATACCTAATTCCTGTGACTGTAGCATTAAACACTGATTAAAGAAAAAAAAATATTTGCATGAATCATAACTGAACAACAGTAGAAAAAATTGCAACTGATACGACATCCATGTTAGTAATGAACATGGTGTACAGAAATCGTATTGCAATGATTTGCAAAAATTCCAGCCTAGGTAAAAAAAAATGATTTGTTGTGATTACAATTAAATTTCATCTATATGAAAGCCGATAAAAATTTAGTTTTGCAATTAAAACAGCTAGGCATCAACTAAAATTATGCAATTGATTTATACCTTTTTTATACAATTTATAATTTTAACAAATAAAAGCATCAAAAAGTTTGAACTATTCATATCACCAGATAAAAAAGAAATCAGCTTGATTTTCTACTTAGAATAATTTTCGAAAAGAAAATATTTTTTATTTACCAAAGAAGAAAGTGAATATCAATGAATTATATTTATAGAAAAAAGAAATATGAA
The DNA here is from genome assembly GCA_030737815.1 of Allium fistulosum. Classification (NCBI taxonomy): domain Eukaryota; kingdom Viridiplantae; phylum Streptophyta; class Magnoliopsida; order Asparagales; family Amaryllidaceae; genus Allium; species Allium fistulosum. The sequence goes on from CM060907.1 coordinate 781,720,258, forward strand.
AGCAAAAATGTAACAGATAGGCCAAGAAGAAAGACATTCAGAGGGGTAGAAGTGTAAGAAATGAGGGGAGGAAGGTAAAGAATGGAGGATGAATTAGTTGGAGAAAATGAAGGGGGTGTAAGGCAAAACACTGGGGTTAATAGAATTTGCCTTTGAATATTTATGGCTGTATCCTTTTGAAATTGATTTACCTTTTGCTGATGCTGTATTAAAAATTTAGGGTGCGTTTGGTTTGTTATTTTTAGTTTTGTGTTTTCGTCTAAACAAAAATGCGCATTTATTATGGATTGTAGAAAAACACAAAATTTTGAAAAACGAAACTAACATAGAAAACAAAAAACAAGTTTATTTGATTTTTCGTGTTTTGAGACATAACAAAAGGATGAAAAACAATTCATCTCATTCATTTCCCGTCCGTCGTCGCGATGGCTAAGAATTATAAAAGGTTTCTCATATTTGTATGTATTTTGTAGTGTATGTTGAAAATACAAAACTCAAAACTCAAAACGAAACCAAACGATTTTTTCAAACATAAAGATCAGTTCTAAATGGTTATGGTATATTTTTCCTATAATAAACACTGTTGTAGCATTAATGCATTTTGAGCTGCCAGTCTGCCAGGAATGTTTTGCTTGTACATTTCATATCGTGTCGCCAAACACCATGCATATGCTAATATGACAAAAAATAAAATATATGCTCATTCTTTTTACTTTGATGCTCAAATTTTACATCTATGAAGTTGTTTCTAGCTAGGTTTGGCTGTATATTAAACTTGCATTTTACACAACATCAATATTAGATAAACGCGGTTATGATTTAATATGATTATATTAATCATTTAATATTCGAAATAGAATGAAAAGTAGCCATGTGCTTGTCTTTTAAACAGACATTCAAGTCCACTTCTATGCTAATTAATTAATGTACTTAGAGTTTCCAAGTCCACAGTTTGCTAATTTTTGTTCTACAAATTAATTAGTTCATGCCTCCACCTATGTTTATGAAGTTTTTAGATTATTATATCTGTTGGTTGTCAACAGTGAACGTGAGAACCAAACAAAGTTATTGAGCCTTCCGCTGTATGAAAGATAGCTTGATTTTTATTTTCTGGTCGGCGGTCAAAGCCTACAGATTTCATTCTTTTTGGAATTTCATTGCCTCTGTTTCTCATCGCTGCCATTATTTTAAATATTAGTCCACATGTTAGTGTTGTTAAGGACAATTTGCACACGTTAAAGAATAATTGGGAGATATTTAGGCTTTTACATTTTACAATAGTTTTTCTATTATATAATTAATTAGGCCTTGAGTAACGTGCCTGTAAATTGCTAGTAATGGATTGCGTTATGATTATGCAGTAGTAAAGTATTCACTCTTCTTCTTTTCTAAATTATATTTCATTTTGTTTTCTTCAATAATTTCAACATGTTATTTAATTTTAGATATTATTCTCATCATTTATCATCTTCTTGTTATAAATTTTTTTGTTTTCTCTCTCCTCTCCTTATTTTCTTTCACTATCACCAAAACTGCAAATATATCACAATTCCACTGCTCTCAAATTACATTATCAAACTACCACTTTGGTTCTACTTTCACTCAGATCCATTATTAACAATCAGCTGCAATCAAATATGACATTACACCAAAGAATTCCAACCAAATACACAATCTACAACCTGCAACCTGACATAGATAACAGATCCAAATCCATCTCAGGCAACTCAACAAAACGAACGTTCGCTCCTACCTCCGTGATTTCTAAACTCCATCTTTGTCTACAGGTTATGTTTGTTAATCTAAATTATTTTATATTTTGATAAAAAAGAAAAAGAAAAAAAGAAGAAGAAGATAATAATAATGAAATTTTGGAGTGCCCAATTGAAACCCAAAAACTCTTAAATGTGAACCGGGTATTGATAAGTATTTACATCTTTCATTGACTACGCCTGTAGAATACAAGAATGTAAATAAGAATGTTGTTTTATTTGTAATAGTTGACAAAATTTGTTATTGGAATTCTTTCTGCAAAAATATATATTCAGATATGTCATAATTTAATATTTGAAAAGGGATTTCAATTGTCCTCACAATTCCTAGAGTGCAACTGTTCATCTCATAGGCTACAAGTCTCTTCGGAATTTTCATTCACTATAGCTACAGGTCATGTCTGTCTCTTCATTTTCAGGTCAAATACATAATAACTCCTCGGGTAAGTCATCTGCAACGACCTGACTTTTCGACCCTCAAATGTCGACACTAAATAAATTCACGGTATTCGTGTGTCGAACACTCAAGTGTCGGAAAGACAGAAAGTTTGGGTAAAATAAAAAACAAACACTACAAGAAAACATGCAATTTCCGATGGCTAGCAGCCGTCGGAAATGCCGTTGGAATACGGACCACGACTTTCGTCTGTTTCTGATGGCTTCGACAACAACTAGCGATGACAATCGACGGCTGTTCCGATGGATTTTCTGACGACGACGACGTCCACGTGGCATGTTAATTTTCCGCTAAGCCGCCGGAAGCCGTCGGAATATTCGTCCAGATTACCGTCCGAAGCCGTCGGAAAATGTGGCCAATGTGTCGTCGGGAGCCGTCGATAATCTGGGCAAAAGAAAATTTCTGCAGCACAGCTTCGCTTCCATACCAACATCAATATATAACTCATCAAAATCAATATATAAGCTACATATATAAACTGAAACCAATATCAATATCAATATAAAACTCAAACATCATAATATCAAACGCAAACATATTTACATCTAACATCAAACTCCAATATTTACAAAACAAACCTTACATCATCATTCTCACCCATCCAACATCCATATTTACATCCAACGTCAAACTCCACATAGCAACTCCACAAATCAACCACCAAATCAATGTCAAACACCACATGTCCATAAATTAACCTCACAATCACTCAATGTTTATATACACAAACTACATCCAACACCACATGTCCATAAAAAAAACTGCAAATCGTACCTCAAGACTCATCATCGGCTATGGAACCACCGGACGAAGGGAATGTACCATAACGATTCATATACTCGGCCAAATGCTGGTTGAGCTGCTCCATTTGCACTGCTTGAAGGCGGTCCTGCTCCTGCAGCTGTGCAATCTGCTGTCTAAGCTCATTAATCTCCGCGTTGTCCTGAGCCTTTTGGTATAAGCCCTTTGTTGTTCAAGTCCATTCCAAGTCCATTCATATGGATCACATATGTTTCTTGTTTTCAAAATAAGAATCAAACCAATGTTTACAACAATGTCAATAACAATTCAATAACTTAAACATAATTAAAACACAACATATATATGTTATATCTTCTATTCGAAGAGGTATGTTAACTCATCTTTTTTCCAACAACAACCAAGATCCAAGTTAACCAAATCAAATCTCCACCTTGCAACCACCTTCCTCCTCCTCCTCCTTGCTTTGCCTTGCTCTCTCCCTTTCCTTCTCACACCAAATGCTCACGCCCTTCATGGGTAGTGAGAGATTGGTCTCACTTCTTCAACTTCTAACGAGATGGGATGTTTTGCAAGGTTGTCCCAAGGTTTTACTCCAAATTTGAGTTGATTTAGATTTTATTTGCAATTAATATACTTTAGGAATTTAGAGATGACCACGAAGAAGAAGCTATTAAAGAGATCTTGTTTTTACCTTGTGAATTTATGATTTATTCATAAGGGTATGCCCCTCCTTATATAAGCTTAAGATGGTGTTGCCTAAGCTTTCCTTTACCCGCCTACCATGCCATGGAAGACTTACCTCCCATCACTTCTCCTTTACGTCACTTCTTCTTTATGTTAATTACCATTATACCCCTCTCATGTTAATTTCTTATCCTAATGGAAGCTTCTAGAATGTTCCATACTTCATGAAGAGGTGTGTATGTTAATTAGTCTCTAATGTGTTCATTTGATCATTAGACAAGTGAACAAGAGTTCAAACAACTTATATCGATTAAAAAGCTTTTATCGATAAACCGATTTTCAATCATATTATCGATCTTTCTTTAAAGAATATATCTTTGTAAACAGTTTTCAGAAATAATTTTCTTATCATTATTCATTAATTAAATGATGTCTAACAAGGAAATAAAATCATATTTATACCACTTAATTATATTTCAAAACGTTACGATATTCGAAGACGAAGTGCTCGAATTTTAGGTTCACTACATCATCTTTATGAGTCTTGGATTTTGGTGCTTTCCACCATATGTCTCGAGACTCTTCATCTTTTTCTACTTTGTCTTCATCATCCTCCATTCCTGTTATGACTGCTAATGGCACTCATATGTCTTTGGCGGGAGTTGGTTCTGTTGTTAATCCTAACTTATCTCTTTCTAATATTTACCATATACCGAATCTCACATTAAATCTAGTATCTGTTGGTCAGTTATGTGATTCTGGTAATATAGTAACATTTAATTCTGATTCTTGTTTCGTGCAGGATCTACAATCTCAAAAAAAGGGACGGGCCATATAGAATGGGGACTATATGTACCGAATGAATTAAAAGTTTCAGTTAGTGCTGCTACTAGTATTGATATATCTTCTTTCCGTTTGTGTCCTTCTTCCTTTAGTTTTTATTTATATTGTTCTCATTTTGGTCATGTTTCTTCTTCTTGTTTGAAATTTTTAGCATCCACAGGTGCATTAAAAAATTTGCAAACTCATGATATTTCTGATTGTAGTGGATGTAAACAGGCAAAGTTTTCCACTTTACCATTTAATAGTAGCATCTATGTTTCTTCTGCTCCATTTGATTTAATTTATTCAGATGTGGGGACCATCTCCAATTCCTACTAAATGAGTATGTGTCTTTTATTAATAACTATATATGTTACTGTTGGGTATATTTAATGAAAAATCATTCTGACTTTTTTGAAATATACAAAAACTTTAGAGCACCTGTCAAGACACAACATTCGTTTGTTATAAAATATTTTAGGTGTGATTTAGATGGAGAATACTCCTTTGATAAATTTTGTGAATTACTTTCTTTGGATGGAACTATTCAACTTAAACCTCATGCACTGATACTTCTCAACAAAATGAAGTAGTAGAAAGAAAACATAGGCGTATTCTTGAAACTGCTCGATCTATGTTATTTTAAGACTATTCCTTGTTCTCAGATTTCAGGTATTTCACCTTTTGAAAAGTTGTATAGACTTGAACGAGATTATTCTATTTTTGAAATGTTTGGGTGTACTTGTTTTTATTCTCCTTCCTCATGTGGAATGTAATAAATTATCTTCTCAATCTGCAATTTGTGTTTTCCTTGGCTATGGTGAGGGTAAAAAGGGCTATAGATGTTTTGATCCAACCACTCAAAAACTTTATTTGTCTCGAAATGTTGTTTTTCTTAAATATATACCATTTTACTCTATTCCATACAACACTAATAGTTTAATCAGATCTGATCTAATTCATTATGATCCCTTTTTTGAGGATAATAATAATAATAATACTAATAGCCCTACATAAATTGGAATAACTAGAACACTTGAAGCAACGTCCTCCCCTTCTATGGCCCTCCAATCTATAGCTGAGCTTGCAGATCCACCTTTTCATCATTTCACACGTATTCGTAAGTCTACAAAATTACCCGATTTTGGTTATTTTTGTTAGTCTTCATCCTTTACTTCGTTCTTAACCTCCATTTATAAACTTTCTGAGCCAACTTCTTATAAAGAGGCAGTTACGAGAGCCTATGGACGAAGAACTTTCTGCCTTACAAAAGACAGGTACTTGGGATTTGGTTCCTCTACCTTATGGTAAAAGCGTTGTTGGTTGTCGTTGGGTATATAAAACCAAACCAAATCCGATGGATCAATTGAAAGAAATAAAGTTAGATTAGTTGCAAAAGGTTACTCTCAACAGTATGTCATGGATTATGAGGAGACATTTGCTTCGGTTGCAAAGGTGATTACCATTCGTACTCTCATTGTTGTAGCTTCTGTTCAAAAATGACCCATTTCACAATTTGATGTTAAAAATGCATTATTGGGCGATCTTCAAGAAGAAGTATACGAAACCTCCTCCAGGTGTTCCACATGAATCGGGATAAGTTTGCGAACTTAAAAAAACATTCTGCAGACTTAAGCAAGTACCTCGTGCTTGGTTTGAAAAAATTTCTATTGTGATTAATTCTCTTGGTTTTGTCTCTAGCTTTCATGATAAAATGCATTTTTTGTTACAAAACACTAGCGAATGACGTAACATTCTATCGTTATATGTTAATGATATGATATTACAAGAGATACACATGGCATTTGTTCCTTAAAAAAGGAGTTAGCTAAAAATTTTGAAATTAAAATTTTGGGTCCTCTAAAATATTTCTTAGGAATTGAGGTGGCATATTCACCAAAAAATTATCTTCTCAGTCAAAATCTCTACTACTAATAATGAGAATTTCATGAATAAAAATTCAACCGCGTCTTTTTGAAATACCAGAAATACCCTTCGTATAAACTAAAATTTTGCCAGGACAGCTTCTATAGGATGTACGGGGATGGCTCATAAATGCACCGCGATAACACGCAAATGAAATTATTCAAATGACGACAGCTCATATATAACACAATTAAAATGAGCACTGACAGCTCATACACGAACTAAAGAAATTCATCAGAACAACTCACAATTTATGTATACATTATTTTGTGATACATAATTCAACACAACATTACGAACGAAATTGTTATACATGTCAGGTCATATATTCCAAATGTTGTGATATATAAATTGTTATACACTGTCAGCTCATATATTGGACAGTAAAGCAAATTTGCTGTCAGTGAAAGATATGAGCACAGTAAAACAAATTTTTTTAATATTGCTAATGTTATACATTAATTGTGATACATAATTCATTACAACATCACGAACTAAATGGACTACATTGGAAGATTTCGGCTTCAACTTCTTTTTAATCTCTTAGACTCATCATCGTGACATTATTATTTCGTGGAATCCATTGTATCATATGAAAGATAATGTTTTATTGATAAATAGCTGAAATCAAGTATGACAAAAAACAGATAATTTAAGGATATAGGATTTGACGTTACACGCGACAAGCCAACATCATGCAAATGAATTACCGGCGATACACACACACACACACAAATTTCTACTATTAATAAAGAGAATTCAATCAACATGATTTAAACGGTGTCTTTTTAAATTCCAAAATTATCCTCATTCGTTAATGGAATCTCACCACCCTTTTCACCTACCCACCAACAGAATTTTACTATCAATTTGTCATCGATATCACCAACAAAACAATTTAAAATATGCTGTGACTACAAAAACATTTGCACTTAAAATACACATCCATCCAAAGCAAACATCTTTGGATTTTAGATGCACGTATGTGCGTTGTATACTAGTATATCACAAATATTCTTGAGAAAGCCAGACTTACTGATAATAAGGTCGTTGACACTCCTATCGAAGTTAATGCAAAGTACTCTTCTTCGGATGGTATACCACTGTCAGATCCTACTTTATACCATACAATTGTCGAAAACTTGGTTTATCTTACCATCACCCGTTTGGATATATCATAGGTTGTTCAAGTTATTAGTCAATTTATAGCTTCCCCTACTGCAGTTCACTAGGCAGCTGTCCTTCGTATTTTAAGGTATCTTCGAGTTACTATTTTCCATAGCCTTCTATTTTCATCCACCTCATCCTTGGAATTGCATGCCTATTCTGACGCTGATTATGGTAGCGAGCATACAGATCGTAAGTCGATCACTAGCTTTTGTATCTTTCTAGGTGACTCTCTTATATCTTGGAAGAGTAAGAAGCAATACGTTGTTTTCATTCTTCAACTGAAGCAGAGTATTGTGTACCACCAAAGAGATTGTCTGGCTACGTAGGTTACTTGCAAATATGCGAGTGTCTCTTTCTAATACTACTCCTATGTATTGTGACAATAAGAGTGTTGTTCAGTTTTCTCATAATTCGGTTTTTCACGAAAGAACCAAGCATATTGAGATTGATTGTCACATCAAATGTCATCATCTTTAAAAAGGCATTATTACCTTACATTTTGTTCCATCTTCCATGCAGATTGCAGACCTCTTTACTAAGTCACACTCAGTTTCTCGTTTTCGATTTTTAGTTGGCAGACTCTAGATGTTTATGGCTGTCGCATCATGAGTTTGAGGGGGATGTTAAGAGATAATTTGTATATGTTAAAAAATAAATCAGAGATATTTTCAATAGTGAATATTAGGCTCAGGTCCCTAGTAAGTTTAAAAATACACAAAAACCCCAGTAAAAATAAGTGTGTAAATTAGGTCCCTAGAATTAAGTTACTAAGTAATTGCATATAGTTATGCAATTTTTTTGGTGAATAATTGCGGAATTTTCCGCAACTTTTTGAAAAAATTGCGTAAATTTCCGCAATTTTTTGGGTGAATAATTGCGGAATTTTCCGCAATTTTTTGAAAAAATTGCGTAAATTTCCGCATTTTTTTGGATGAATAATTGCGGAATTTTCTGCAATTTTTTGATATAATTGCATAAATGTCTGCAATTATTCACTGAATAATTGCATAAGTGTATGTCATTATTCAATAACTTAATTCTAGGGACCTAATTTACAAACTTTATTTTACTGGGGTTTTTGTGTATTTTGAAACTTATTAGGGACCTGTGCCAAACTGTCCCTTTTCAATATCTAAGCTTTCTCATTTTACAACAGTTTTTCTATTATATAATTATTTAGGCTCTAAGTAATGTATCTATAAATTGCTAATAATGAATTGTATTATGATCAAGCAGTAATAAAGTATTCCCTTCTACTTCCCTAAATTATATTTTATTTTGTTTTCTGGAATAATTTTGACAAGTGTAACAAATGCTGTATTTTTATATTGAAGGATATGCTGAATGTATATCTTTTAGATTCTTATTTATTTGTAATTATACTTAAGCTTTGATAAGGGCGCTGCATTAGTGTTTCGGATTATTAAAGGCGATTCCAATATTCTCATTCGTGTCAAAATGCTTATTCAATATTACATTTCAAATCTAGTATCAAAATAAATATTTGTTCATATTAGTTTGCTATTTTGAAGCAGTTACAAGGTTTGAATCGATTCAAATTTTATACATATGATTTTACTAATTTTTATTAATAATTGAAATAAAATACAAACTTTTGATCTTGGGAAGCAGCAGAAAATAAATGTTAGGTGTGGCTCGCATTTGAGAGTGCGCGGCTTGAACGATAAGTTCCACGTCGTAAGAAATATGACGTATAACATGGTATATATGTGAGATTTGTGGCACATAACATTGGGAATTTCTTTTGTTACAAGCAAGTGTTGCCAAAATCATGCTCGTTTCGAAAGGCGATGAAAGAGATGTTCAATCGGGACGCTGGCACATCTGAAGCTTCATTAAGGTGGTGTCATTTCAGAACAATCAAGCGCGTGTTTATGGAGATGCATTGGAGTGCTGAAACACAAAAAAAACACTTTTTTGTTCTATTCTTCTGTTTATTTTGAAACTACATACAAAACTAATTATTAAATATCATTTTACAAGGGTTTTGTATATGTGCAGTTGCCAAAAAGTCTGGTGAATACAATGTATCCTGAAATTTTTACCACAAAATATTAACTGGAGAGGGGGAAGTATATCCCATGTGATAAATGGTTTGAAATTATGATAGAAACGTAGTTGCTTGTAACGATGGGATGAAATAAAGTTTCATTTCGGAAAATCTGGTATACCCGAAATTCAAAATTCTGTAGCCCTTCCTAAATTCAGCCCCTCGTTCTTAGATCCGCATCATTACGTTATCCATTTTCGGTCATTGTAGCTTGATCCTTTCGAATGTTGACCGATCCTGGATAATATTGATTAGAGTATGAACAAGTATGAATATATGTTACACAATCTGGTTTCATGCATCGTTCTCGTTTATTTCAAGGCATTAAATTTATTCAAACACCTTCATTAGTGCTAAACGTGTGTGATTAGTTGACCTTAACTTATTAATAATAGTTATCTCGGATTACTGCCGATACTGCTACTCTGGATTATTACTGCATCTTCTGCTACTACTAATTCTGCTAGTGCTGAATTGTCCATGTTTTCGATGTCATATCTTAACATTTCACATGCCACCTAACTATTTTTGCACTTTGTGTATTGTTTTCTTAAGGACTATAATGCATGGACAAGATATATGGACCGGAGGAATTGTCTACACGCGTGCGTATATATGTGTGTGGCGGTGGAGCACTAATTTCCCTTTTGCTACACTCATTTACATCCCTACGGTTTTTAAAGTTAAAGCCTCGTTTGGATCAACTTAAATAAGTCACTTTTTGGCCTTTTGAAAGTCAAAATGAATAGGTTTTGACTTTCAAAAAACAAAAAAGTGATTTATATAAGTCGATCCAAACGAGTCATAAACAACTTTAAATCAAACAAAACTTTGGGCTTATCCAATCTACAAAATGAACATTATATCCAACAAAAATATTGAGATTATTTAGAAATTTCTAGCATTTTCAAAATGTTAGCTTGATGCATGCTAAAACATATCAGATTGATGGGGTCATAATGTCATGAATACAATTTTGTTGACAAATAACACCACTGGATCACTGAAATCTGCCAATTAAATTCGTTGATTTTGAAAATAAATCCTGTGGTACTTTAGGGATCCATGGACAAAATTTTAACTATTCTAACACTCAAAAATCTTCTTATTAGGACTTCAGAGCCAGCATTGTCATTAGAGTTACTTCTTGAAACCTTAAAGGAACACTTATTGCAAAAATCTTATTTTGCTTTAATTAATACACTTTACCTACCCTATATATTAAGCCTCCTTTATATTATAAATAAGCACTACCAAGCAACATCTTCTTCCAATTCAAATCTCAGTTGTTTATTACTCGCTTTTATTTGCATTCAGTAACATTCTAATCTAGGGATCAAAATCAATGGGTGGAAGTACTCCTTGTGCATCTTGCAAATTGTTGAGAAGAAGGTGCACAGAAGATTGCATATTTGCTCCTTTCTTTCCTTCGGACGAGCCTCACAAATTTGCAATTGTTCACAAAGTCTTTGGTGCTAGCAATGTCAGTAAGATGTTGCAGGTTAGTTTCTCTTGGATACTAAAATGGTTTTTACTTTTTAATAATATTGTGTGCTTACATTTTGATTTACTTGTACATATATATATGTTGCAATTACAGTTAAGCAGATATCTTCTTCATCTGATTAACAGCACAGCCATGTCATGAAATAACTATTATAGTTGACATGAACTTGCTGTTCATCAGTTTCAGTGAACTGTTAGTGCTAAGCTTAAACATTGTACTACATTTGCATGAACAAAAATGCTACTATGATAAAAAATTTGTTCTGTCAAATTGTACATCACAAACAAAGTTTTAGTGGGGACTACTAATCAAACTACCAAATTGCCTTCTGGATTCCTCCAATTACTCTATTTTTACATTTTGACAAGAATTAGTTTATGTCATAGTAGCAAAATCCTTGCATGAAAGAAGATTTATGTTGTACATACTTTATATTGATAGAACAGAAAATTCACTCTTTATTTGATCATTGTTTTATTGCCGTATGAGTGTCAAAATATCAATTGCATGAAATGCAGTTACATGGTTTTGAAGATCTTTGCCACTGAATCAAAATGAGATGGATGTAATTTGTTTGACATCTGAACCTGAACCTACATGTAATATGTATGAAATTTGAACCTGAATCTCCATGTAGTTTATGAAAGGTTCCTTAAGTAGAATTTTTTTCCTCTAAAAAAATACATAGGGTACTAGAAACAGAGAACTGCGGTTTCATGTGCAATACTTTTGTTTTTTATAGTCAAAATTTTACAACCAGTTAACTAAATGATCTTTGATTTTCAGGAAATTCCATTCAATCAAAGGGGAGATGCAGCGAGCAGCCTTGTCTACGAAGCAAATGCAAGAATTAATGACCCAGTTTATGGATGTGTAGGACCAATTTCGTACTTGCAAAATCAAATCTCTCAGCTTCAAATGCAACTGGCTGTTGCTCAAGCAGAGGTTTTATGCTTAAAGATGCAGCAAGATCATCATTTACCCGATGACAGTTCTTTCATTTTGGATGATAATTTCTACCAAAATATGAATATTTGTCAACTTCTGAACTTAGCTTCAAGTTCCAGCAGCAATAACGTAGAATCTCAGGCTGATTTCTATAAGATGGAATCACTTTGGACTTGATTATATGCTCTTTGTTTTATTAGCAAACAAAGTTTCATACAAGGACTATCACCGTGTTATGAACTTATAGGTTGAAGTTTAATGTAGTGTTTGTGAAGTACCAATTTTGTTACAGTCATTTCTATTTTTCTGAATATGCAGGCATTGCATTTGACTATGTTTTGAGTATTATTCTATATGTTTATATGACCTCTTTTGTTGTTTTACTGGATTAACAAGTACCATATGCGCCACACGTAATATATTAAAAAACCTTTGTTAATATATGCAAGTTCGATTTGTGTGAAGTACCATGTGAGCTATGGGTTCAAAAAGGTAGTTTGACTTTATGGCTTGAAAACTTCATGTTGGAAACAACATTTAGTTTGTTTATTTTTATTTCTAATTTCCTTTTCTTTTAAATTCGGTTCTTCTGTACAACAAAGAGATATATTTGTGTTGAACCAGTGGTATATGAACAGAACAACAAGGAGTATAATGTTTTCGCACGAATCAGATCTCAAAATTTGCAACAAAAATGAGCTGAAAGAATCAATTAACAAAGCTGCAAAAATTCAATATAATTGTGTTAACAGGAACCGAAAACATCGAACCTTTCGTGACAAAGAAAATATCAGCTGTTGAAGGGCCTTTACCACCTCCAGTAACTAGTGGTGGGACTGAAGGTTATACTCATGTGTTGGTGACATTAAATACCTCTCAAGGATTGCATAGTTACAGTGATTGCAAGAAACCATAGACTGTATTGTAACAAATGGATTTTGGTTTCTTTCTTTTCACGAGTTAACATTCATAAATTAACATTCACAACCTAGTTCATTGAACCATTAATCCATTAATCTTAGCTAACCTAATACGAGTAAAAAAAAAAATGCATTTCTCAAATAATTATGTATTGCAATTTCTATTTATTTTTCTTTTAAGGTTACTTATCAAATTACACCACATTATACTTATCAACTTTTCATTTGCAATGTTCTACGGAAACCGACTTCATCTGAGTTAAGAGGTATGCATTCTTACGAGGTCTGTCAATGGGCCGGGTTCGGTTCGGGTATTATAAAGCCCGGACCCGAGTCTGATTACAATAATTAAAACCCGAGTCCGACCCGAACTCGCGGGGTATTTCAACCCAATATCCGAGCCCGACCCATCGGGCTTTTTAGGCTCATTGGGTAATAACCGTATACCTAACTCAGAATATTTATGTTAAATTTATATTTTAAAACTGCAGCTTTGGTGAAATTTGTATACAAACAATGTTAACATATAAAGTGGACGGTGATGTAGTTAAGTTAACAACAAAAGTATGCAAAAATATGTACATGTAAACAAACAAAATGGTAAATAAATAACATACACACTCATTTTTTGATACGACGGAAAACTAATAGTCGAGTCGGACCCTAACCGGGACGGGTTTTGATAAAACCGTACCCCACCCAGGTCGGACTCTTGTCGGGCTTGGGTAGTAAAACGCAAAACTCTTACCCGCATTAATAGGGCGGGTTCGGGCCGGTCTCGGGCCGAAACCCGTACCATTGACAAGCCTAATTCTTACAGTGTTTCTTAAATTATATTTTCTATTTCACATCTGTTATGTTAAAACTTGTTTGTTTTTACAGCTATATCATGTATGATACAACAACGCAATCTAGCAACGTACCAAGCTGCTACTCCTCTCTTTTCTTCCTCCTTCCTTCATTCTCATTTTTACTTTGGCCGAACCAAATAATTTAACCCTTTTCACCAAATTTATTTAACCCCAAACTCCTAAATGAAAGCAAAACACACAAATTAAAGCTTGTTTTTTGATCTACACGTGTTGAAATGTATAGATTGCTCAAATTTTTTACGAAAAAGTTCATTCAAGGGAAGGAAAGTAGTAACAGTGGTGACGGCGGTGGTTGCGGTGGTGACCGTGGAGAAGAGAATGTGACCGTGCCTTTTGGATACGAGCATGAAATAGAAGAGCTACTTGAAGCCGTCAAAAATGCGGACGATGAGGGCGGAGATAAAGACGATCGCGAGGTCGACGAGGTCATGGAGGCTGTAGAGTTGGTCGAGTAGGCAGAAGTCATAGGGGAGTGAGATAGATTTCTACTAGAGTTGCTGAGCTGAATAGTTTTGAGGATCCGAACTTGACGGCAGATAAGATTCTTACAAATTTTCGGGTGCTTCCGAAAGGAAAAGTGCATGTCAACACAAAGACCAATTCGATGGTAAGTATCTTTTTTTCCTATTACATTAAAGTAAATTATCATTTTATTACATATATTTAGTATTTCGTTTAACTTAAATAGTCATGAAATATTCATTCTCGGGGTTCGTTAGCTAATACCCTAAAATATTTTCACAGGCATTTGGTAAATATTCCTAGCATTGTAGTATGTGCTTGGATTTCATCATTTGTTAGGTAATTTAATCATTCGTTTAATTTAAAAAATATATCAATTTATTGTAGTTTGATTTAACTTGTTATGTAATTTAATATTCTAGGAACTAATAATGATATTAAAGGAGATGTTCAAATGTGTGTTGTTATTGCTCTTTGATGATATAAAACCATCCATACATTTTATTTTCCTTGTGGTAAGTTAGAGATTGCACCGTTAGACTTTTCTATGCGCATCGGTATTAGCATAGGAGTGGCTGGTTTTCCATCGCTTCCATTTGATGACAGGTGACGTGATCTCACGGTTGTTCATGACCTTTTTCACATTTAGACGCTTCACCGACTTCTTATCAGACCGCCACTGCTAACAGAGTCAGTGTGATTATAGCTGCCATGGACAGCATACCGACGAGATATTCACCCAAGCATGATTTGGAACTTGCTCAACTATTTGTACTATATCTTATGGAAAACTTGTTTTTAGTACCAATATGAGTAGTGAGAAGGTCGTCTATACTGAGACCGTGGTAGGTTTGGACTTTGACTGCACTGTCACGTACGATTTGGGTACTCCTATTCTTGCGTATCAATGCAGATGTTCGGACGCACAGTGCATCGTTTCTGATTCAAAATTGTTTGGTTTATGGAAGTTGTTGCAGTATTGGTATTTTGAGTATTCCATGAACTTCCATTTCGTGACAGTGACCGCAGATGCATCTAGTCTTTTCCCTCGTTTATCATTTTAGTGTGCGAACAATAGAAGGACTAAGAATAATGAATCTCATCATGTATATTCGGTTTTCCATAACCAGATTGATTTGAGGACTATAGAGGGCAGTTGATATGATATCCATTTGATACTAGTGACTCGATCGAGCTTGAGTTTGTGCAGTTAGCTATGATGCTCAACGTACAGAGGTTTCCTCTAGTATCGTATCCTGCAATGTTCTATTCTTACGGGTACCTCGGTGAGAGGTGTTGGAGACAATTTCATGACCATGATGTCATTCCCAATGATTCACACCCTTATACGTATTGATGTATGACTTATGATTCAAATCAGCTTGTTGCTACGAAAGTGGTAGGTTGGTGGCTAACAGACAGATTTGTTATTATTGGTCCATCATACATGAATTTTTTATGTAGATTTTACACTGCATCTGGTGATACTATTACTAATGCATCATCGATAGATTTGGTAGGGCCCGCTCCTATACGTCATGGGATAGCACCCCAGTTGTCGAGGATCTTACCCAACCTAGTCAGAGGTATCGCGTACCATATCACATGTCTGCTGCTAGTCACTTTAGTTGGACCATGTTAGTGCCTACATCTTCTAGAGCTGACCATTATGTTGACGTGTACCATCTTCGTGCACATGACCAGTATCCGGATCCTACCCAGATATCGTACGATGATCTATATCACTTGTAGATGGGACTTCACTATACTGGATATATATAAGACAGATGTAGCATTGATTATTACGAGGATGTGTTACGCCGATAGGCAAAGCAAACGGCACAACTACATGCTAAGCTAGAGGTAGAGTGGAAGAGATTCTTTAATTATGGTTTGTACTTTGAGCACTTATCTAGCAGATACGATGACGATGAGACCTGTCGTCGCTGTGTTTCCCATCCACGTATGGATGACTAGTGCGTGTTTGATGCATCTTCATTTATGTACCCATGATGTATATTTCAGTGTTTATGTTCATAGTTTATGTACTGATTCTGATTCATGTTATATTTAGTGCACTTCACTGTTTGTGTACCGTGACTGATGTAATATTCGTTATTATTCATGCTTTTCGTTTTGATTTATGTTTTATCCATCGTTTATGCATTTTGATTCATATTATATACAGTGTTATTAGTGGTTTATGCATTGTGATTGATGTTATATTCATTATTATTCATGGTTTTCATTCTAATTAATGTTATATTTATCGTCTATGCATTTTGAATCATGTTATATTCAGTTTTGTTCCAGGTTTATGCACTATGCTTCATGATTTATTATCAATATTACTTGATGATTATATTCAAGTTGTTCATGGGTTATTACACTCTGATTCATTATTTATACTTCATTGAGTTGTCTTATCTCGCATTGTAGCAATTTTGGTAGATATCATTTAATGACTTGTCTCGTTTTCCACTATACTGTTGTTTGCACCCAAATTGGTCACAAACACCCAATCGTAGATGAAAGCACCAACTCACAGTCACAGATCACAAATAGAAAATATGTAGAGGATATAATATGAAAAACACTCAAAATTAAAAAAAAAAGCAGCAAAGAGACGAGATTTATAGTGGTTCGGCGTTGTAGCCTACGTCCACTTTGAAGAGTTTGCTATTTATTGATGATTCTTAACTGGTTTACAACAGTATAATTGATAGTACTCAAGTTACAATGGAGTTCCAGCAGAGTAACAGAGAAGAGCCAAAAAGTCCCTTTCTTGTAGGCATAGGGGTGCTATTTATAGGTGTAGGTCTGAAATATCTGCTTCTGAACTCGAAATACTCTTTCTCTCACGTGGGGGGCCCACCTGATCGATCAGGGGTCATTCGGGATCGATTGGGATCGATCCCCACTTTGTTCATATCGATCGAAATGATGTCCATTTGGGCTGAGATCGATCGGAGACATTCTTGAGGTGGTAAGCAAGCTCCTGTGAAAATTTGGTTGCATTTAGACTTGTAGATTTTGAGCGATGATCGATCCTGTAACGACCCCAGATTTTAAATTTATTTAAATTAATAATTTATTGAATTTTTGAATTAAATTGAGTAATTAAATAAATTTTTGGATAAAATTAGTAAAATAAATCGATAAAATGGAAGCGAGTTTCCCCGATTTTCGTAATAAAATTCTAATGTTGAATCATTCAAATTTAAAATATTGTATATATACGTGAATATATATGTATATATGATATGCGAGTAAACTTGAAATTTTATATATAAGTATATATTGATTTGAATTTAAATTTCAAGTAAATGGATTATAAAATGAATATATAGAGAAATACAATATAATTAGTATTAAAGTAAAATAATAATAAAGATTTAAAAATAGAAATAGAAATAAATAAAAGATTAATTATAAAAATATAAAGAAAAACCTTAGCTCAAATTTTTACAACATATTACAATAGGACTTCCTTCATATTTCAAAGTATTGGCTTGTAAAGGAAAAACAAAATTTTATAAGTATGTAGAAACAAATACAAGTAAACCAATGAAACAAAATATATATAGTATAAAAGATTGCAAAGGAACATAGGGACTATAGAAAATATATTTATATTGTAAAGCAATGAACAAAGCAAAGAAATGAAAATATCAGTACAAACAAGAAGAAAAGAAATAACAAAGAATATAAGTATGGTACAAAGTAGTTAATGCATTATCTTTAGCATGCAAATACATATACCTTCAGCCGAGAAAAACAAGAACAAAGCAAACAAAGATAAGAAAATGTCTTTAGTCAAACAAGCAAGACATCAGCCACCATACCATATCAATGCAGCAATTAATGCAAGCATGGCCAAACAAAGGAAAAATCACTGCCTATTGTACAAAATAATAGCATGCCTATCAACTTCTTTTCTTTTATAATATCAGCCTTGTTTCATTAGTTCGACATTCAAAAGCTGAGGGAAAAAAAAATAAATTAAAGTAAATATCATCTACAAATTTAAACAAAGAAGCAACTCAGTAAAATGGAAGCAAAGCATCCTCTTGGAAACTCAAACAAATTCAACCAGAAGTTAATCAAGTAATCAAACAAGCATCAACCTGGAAATCTGAAGCCTGTGAAAGAATATTGCAAAGAATAAAAAAAAAAAAAAATTCAACCTGTTTTCAACTGCAATCTGGAAATAGCAAATTCAAAGTAGTTCTCTGTTCTTTCCCCTCTGTTCTTCTCTGCCATTTTTCAAGGTGAGCAACTCCTTGTTTTTAGAAGCTTAACTTGTTTTGATATCTTGATACTTGTGGGTAAACAACTGATTTTTAAATTTAACTTGTGTGTTTGTTTTTTTTTGATATGTGCTTGCTATAGTTTAAGCAAACTACTCTGTGTATATTCTGTGTGCACTGGGAATTTATATGGCTTGTTCTTCAGTATTTCAAGTTTCTGAGCAATGAAACGTAAAGAAAACTAATACTTCTTCATACAAGAACTTAAAAACAGTAACCTGGAAATAGTTTGGGGTTTGACAGTGTAACAGGGGTATGTTTATTCAAATTTACAATGAAAAGAAACCATATGTTAAAATTCAAATATTTTAAATTGTTAATTTGAATTCATGTCTTGAATACATATACAAAAGTAGGATTTTTGAAACAAAAATTTTAATTTTTAGACAAGTATACTTGGTACGGTTTATAAATGAACTAAAAATACATTTTTATCAATATCAGTTGATTCAACGAATTTTAATTGTTGAAACTTATTGTGAAGCAAGCTTAGTGAGTTTCTAACTCGGGAAAAATGCTATAGATTTTTTTCAATGCAAGGATGTTAGTGACGAATTGAAAGTAGGGTTTTGTTCGAGTGTTTTTCGATATTCTGTAAAAATTCGATTTCGTCGCCGTGGTTTGATCGAGCTTCACGAAATTTAAGGAAATGGCGGCGTAGAGGATCAGTGTGGTGAGGCCGGAGTTGTAACCTCTCCGATGGTCGGAGCGAGTGGGGCGAGGCGATTTTATGGTGACAGGGCTGATCCAGTTTTGGCTTCTATGGGTTCAATTTCATTTTCGTAATCGATGCTTGTATCTGGAGGGTCGGACCGATAGTAGGGGTTGTCGATGACTTGTTGACGTCGGCGAAGTTGATCGGAGCAGTGCCGATCGCAGGTGCACGTGCACGCGTGTGTTTTTGCATCTGTGTTTTGTGATGGTTGAGGAAGAAGAGGCTACTCGGGGATGGTCTCGAGAAAATGATGGTTGGACTCGAAGGAAGGTAGTTTGTAAGTTACTCGGGGATGGACCCGAGAATTTTGGTTGGTGGCTCGGGAATTTTACTCGCTTGACTCGGGTCTGGGAAAAAAATGGATATAACAATAGTTTTTTTAATCCAGTTTTACATTTAAATAAATCCAATTTTGAATTGTTTTATTAAATAAAATTTTTGTAAATAATTGATGCGTATTTAAGTGTTTGAATAAATGAGAGTTGTAAAATTGTTTGACTTAAGTTATTTAAATAATATAATTAATTAATCGATTAGGAAAGAGTAAATGTTTAATTGTTAATTAACTTAAAAGTCTTTAGTTAATTTATGGGATAATAAATAAATTTATTTCAAAGGTTCATTAAAGTAAGATTTAATGTTGTAATTAAGAAGTTAATTAAGATAAAAGGGTTATCTTTTAAAAATTTAAGGTTTTGATAATTAAAGAATGATTAATTACTGTGGTTAATTTAAGGTTAAATTGTGAATTAATCAATCACTAAATGAAATTAAAAAGAATAATTACTTAATGGAAGTAATTAAAAGAATTTATTAATTAAAGATTTAATTTATGCGATTGAATAAATTAATATGATTAATTAAAAGTTATTCAATAAATTAAAGGCGAATTAATTAATGATTAAAGGTGAATTAATCTATGATGAAAATATAATTACTTAATGAAATTAAGAGTTAGTTAATTATGAAATTAACTTAAGGTTAATTTAATTATGTGATTAATTAAAAGACAATTAATTAATTAATTGAGGGTAATTAATTAAGATGGATAATTAAGAATTAATTAATTCATTTCATTAATTAATATCTAAGGATTTGTAATTAATCAGGATTGGGTAATTAATTCATAAGTAATTAATTAGAAATTTAAATGGGTTATTGGGATTGAACAATTAATTAACCCTACTTATAAATGATTTTTGAATGCTTGGATTGCTTATGAATGCTTGAATTGATTGTTATCCCTGATCGGTAATATCCTGTGATGTGAATTGTTTTGAATTGAGCTGTGTGTGTAGTTATTTATCTGTGACATTTATACATCTGTGATCTGTGAATAAAAGATAAGCGTTATAGTTTATACCGCTTATCAACTATATTCCTGTATTTTTAATCTGTGATGATTGAATGATGTTGCACTATTGTGTTGAACCCCTGGACTACACTTTTACACACACAAATATGGATTTCACGAGGAAATCGGTTAAGTCACAAATGATTTAAATTTGATGTTTTTGAAATTGAAATTTTAATTTCAATTGATTTTGAAATTGGAAATTTGGGTTTAAATTGAAAAGCTTTTGAAATAGGATTTCAAAGATAAAAGTTATTTTGAATAACTTAATCGAGTTTTGAAAATTTAAATAATTTGATTTAAATTTGAATTCAAGTTTGAAATTGAATCCTATGATTTGAAAATTACGGTTAAAGATGATATAAATGTGTTTATATGAAGTTAAACCATTTTAAAAAGTATTGATTTGAGAATTTGAATTAACCCAAGAACCTTAACTCGTATAAATGAATCAGATTTCCAGAATGAAAACTGTTTGTTTCAAAGAATAAAAGCTTTTAGATAAGAAATGAAATTCCAATTTAGGTAAAGGAATTTCAAGATTTAATTGAAAAATGGTTTTCCAAGTTATAAATGAATTCTTTTCGAAAGTTATGAATTAAATCTGTTTATTTTTAACAGATTTAAAATGATGATTTGTTTAACCCATTCGAAATGAAATTGTTTGAAAGCTATTTGTTAAATCTTTGATTTAAAGATTCAACGAATTAATTAAATTGAAATGGAAATCGATTTGGAAAATCTGTGAATGAATCTTTGTGAAATTAAGTGAATTTTGTGAATTAAATCTTTTTGTTTAAAAAAGATTAAAATGGAAATTCGTTTAACCATTTGAAGGAGAAAGTTTGGGTTTAAATTGTGACTTAATTGAAATCCCATTATCCATTTGTTTTTGAATATTGCGCTCACTATTCGGGTTAGCCGGGAAAAGACATCTGTGTCATATAACCCATTCCGAATAGTGATACGTCGTATATGGATAGCATTTGAAGATCGGTGTTGAAGACCGGATATTTTCGAAAATGAAAGGACAACCTGTCGAATGTCTCTGCACCGGGTAGCTCCCGGTATAGAGATTTATATCACTCTTTTTGTGATGGGAAGTCCGGACGTGATTGGAAATTATCCGGAATTGCAAGGGCTTCGTGAGAAGTGCCTTTGGTTCTGTTCGAACCCGGAACAGACTTGTATGGACTGTATGTCTGACATTACAATTTGAGATATAAAGCTGATTTCTTTCAAATACATTTCTGTTGGTGGCGGAGAATTTATTCTCTTAGCTTAACACCCTTCTCTGAAACGTACGAGCTCAGAGGTTGTGTAGTTGAAATTTATCAGCGATATATCCCAATTTGGTAATGTGGCATGCTGAGTGTTGCTGTGTGATGATCAGTGTTTGATCATTTGTGATATGATCATTTGTTTGATCATTTATCTTTGTGATCATAGGTTGGTCATTTGTTGACCCAAAGCGTGGCTTTTTTTTTGAAAAAGCGTAGCTTTGTGGACGAGACTTCATCGAGCCTCACAACCCGGTAATGGTCGAAACAGGAATCGTGCGGCAAGGTTTTCAAGGGTAACTCCCCTAGGGTATGACCATTCCTTCTGGAAAAGGGTAGTATCATGGTATGGAGCCCAGATACTTACTCATGTGGACACACTTTATTTACTGTGTGATGTTGGTTAGAGAGCTCTCGGTTAAAGGTCCCAAAGGACCGGGGGTGGCATATCTGAGGTTTCTTTTATCCCTTGGGAAAAGGGGTTGCCGGCCTTGTTTGGCAGAGAACAGTTGGTTCTCGGAGCGTCCCGCCAGAGGCGTTTCTTTCGTGGAATAGGAAGTTCCTTAGCCTGACCATTTGTTGGAAATCCAAACAAAACAATACGAGCCCTGTACGGTTTTAGTTGTATTACCTGCCATGGAATGTGGTGGTAACCTGCTATTGAACATGGTAGCTATAGTAGGCATAAGTGTGAAATGTCTATGCTGGCTAAGATTTATATTCTACTTTCGAAATTGTTTTCTGCACTATGCACTAGTAATAATATCAAATGATTTGATTTTGCGTAGTAAGCATCTTTGACTATCATAAGAAGAAATCTCCTCCAATTCTGCGTTTGCATTGTGTGTGTGGTGGGAGGTCTTATGGTAGTTTCATTTTCCAAAAAGCATTGCGGTTTTCGATGTTTAAATTCTTTTGTTGTTCGTTTTTAAAGATAAACTGTTTTTGTTGCTCACACCAGTCCCATGACTGATCCGGAGTTTATTGTTTTTTTTTAAACTCTGGATGCTCAAAATTTTTCTACACGAGCAGTTTAGAGTTGGGTTTTTCAGATATTCAGATTTAGTAGATTATCTGGAGGTAGTTCAGTCTTTGGATATGGACTGCACTTGCTTATCTTTGTGCATCGTTATTGAGAGTTCAAGCTATTTTTGGATTGGTGCTTTGAAGATGGAGATTATCCGCTGCTGATTTTATCGTTTTCTTTTCCGCTGCTATTTGTTGTATCATATCTCTGATGTATATTGATATTCATTGTATCACTCTGTTGTATCAGATATTGTATATCAATGTATTATTCATTTATTCCGCTGTGTTATTTACTTAATGTTGTTATAAGCTCCGGCGACTCGGATTTGAACGGTCGAATCTACGGCATTCGAGTACGATGTAAAGTATGGATGTCGATTTTCGAGCGCGAAAATCTGGGACGTTACATTTGGTATCAGAGCTAAGGTTGAACTTTAGCTCAGGAGTATAACACATTAAGTAGCTCATTAGAGATAGAGTGAAGTAAACTCTAGAATGAGTATATCCCTAAGATATCAGTCTGAACGTCTCAGTAAATTCTCTTACTATCCACTGATAGTGAGTATGAGTGCAAGAAGTGGACGAGATAGGGGACAAGGGAATACGACTATAAATGGTCAATACCCTGCAACAGTGGAAACAACTTTCTTATCAATCTTCTTTGATTCGTTTCCAAAATTCTTTTCATTGCTTCGTACCAGCTACAAGTAGAAGTTTTGGTGTGGTGATGGCCCTATGAATCACTGTCGAAGATCTTTACTTTCGTATCTTCATCGATTTCTTATCAGCTTTTTGGATTTAAACCTTAATGAATTTGGAATTGAAATTTTAAATTGAATTAAAATGATTAATAGAATATGAAGTTAAATTGAATTGAATCAATAAAACGATACCGTTTGAAACCAAATTTAGAAATTCTATTCTAATTTCTTGTGAATACCAAAGTCCGAAGAGGGACAAATTGGTATGTATTCTGAGATATTTCGACTTGAGTTTGGAATTCATATCTTGTGTTTGAGGAATTATAGGAGATCGAATCTGTCTATCTCTGTGTTTTTTTTTTCGTGCCTGCGAATTTCGAGGACAAAATTCTTTTAAAGGGGGGAGTTTGTAACGACCCCAGATTTTAAATTTATTTAAATTAATA
Organism: Allium fistulosum; assembly: GCA_030737815.1. Classification (NCBI taxonomy): domain Eukaryota; kingdom Viridiplantae; phylum Streptophyta; class Magnoliopsida; order Asparagales; family Amaryllidaceae; genus Allium; species Allium fistulosum. The sequence goes on from CM060907.1 coordinate 781,744,466, forward strand.
ATTTATTGAATTTTTGAATTAAATTGAGTAATTAAATAAATTTTTGGATAAAATTAGTAAAATAAATCGATAAAATGGAAGCGAGTTTCCCCGATTTTCGTAATAAAATTCTAATGTTGAATCATTCAAATTTAAAATATTGTATATATACGTGAATATATATGTATATATGATATGCGAGTAAACTTGAAATTTTATATATAAGTATATATTGATTTGAATTTAAATTTCAAGTAAATGGATTATAAAATGAATATATAGAGAAATACAATATAATTAGTATTAAAGTAAAATAATAATAAAGATTTAAAAATAGAAATAGAAATAAATAAAAGATTAATTATAAAAATATAAAGAAAAACCTTAGCTCAAATTTTTACAACATATTACAATAGGACTTCCTTCATATTTCAAAGTATTGGCTTGTAAAGGAAAAACAAAATTTTATAAGTATGTAGAAACAAATACAAGTAAACCAATGAAACAAAATATATATAGTATAAAAGATTGCAAAGGAACATAGGGACTATAGAAAATATATTTATATTGTAAAGCAATGAACAAAGCAAAGAAATGAAAATATCAGTACAAACAAGAAGAAAAGAAATAGCAAAGAATATAAGTATGGTACAAAGTAGTTAATGCAATATCTTTAGCATGCAAATACATATACCTTCAGCCGAGAAAAACAAGAACAAAGCAAACAAAGATAAGAAAATGTCTTTAGTCAAACAAGCAAGACATCAGCCACCATACCATATCAATGCAGCAATTAATGCAAGCATGGCCAAACAAAGGAAAAATCACTGCCTATTGTACAAAATAATAGCATGCCTATCAACTTCTTTTCTTTTATAATATCAGCCTTGTTTCATTAGTTCGACATTCAAAAGCTGAGGGAAAAAAAAATAAATTAAAGTAAATATCATCTACAAATTTAAACAAAGAAGCAACTCAGTAAAATGGAAGCAAAGCATCCTCTTGGAAACTCAAACAAATTCAACCAGAAGTTAATCAAGTAATCAAACAAGCATCAACCTGGAAATCTGAAGCCTGTGAAAGAATATTGCAAAGAATAAAAAAAAAACAAAAACTTCAACCTGTTTTCAACTGCAATCTGGAAATAGCAAATTCAAAGTAGTTCTCTGTTCTTTCCCCTCTGTTCTTCTCTGCCATTTTTCAAGGTGAGCAACTCCTTGTTTTTAGAAGCTTAACTTGTTTTGATATCTTGATACTTGTGGGTAAACAACTGATTTTTAAATTTAACTTGTGTGTTTGTTTTTTTTGATATGTGCTTGCTATAGTTTAAGCAAACTACTCTGTGTATATTCTGTGTGCACTAGGAATTTATATGGCTTGTTCTTCAGTATTTCAAGTTTCTGAGCAATGAAACGTAAAGAAAACTAATACTTCTTCATACAAGAACTTAAAAACAGTAACCTGGAAATAGTTTGGGGTTTGACAGTGTAACAGGGGTATGTTTATTCAAATTTACAATGAAAAGAAACCATATGTTAAAATTCAAATATTTTAAATTGTTAATTTGAATTCATGTCTTGAATACATATACAAAAGTAGGATTTTTGAAACAAAAATTTTAATTTTTAGACAAGTATACTTGGTACGGTTTATAAATGAACTAAAAATACATTTTTATCAATATCAGTTGATTCAACGAATTTTAATTGTTGAAACTTATTGTGAAGCAAGCTTAGTGAGTTTCTAACTCGGGAAAAATGCTATAGATTTTTTTCAATGCAAGGATGTTAGTGACGAATTGAAAGTAGGGTTTTGTTCGAGTGTTTTTCGATATTCTGTAAAAATTCGATTTCGTCGCCGTGGTTTGATCGAGCTTCACGAAATTTAAGGAAATGGCGGCGTAGAGGATCAGTGTGGTGAGGCCGGAGTTGTAACCTCTCCGATGGTCGGAGCGAGTGGGGCGAGGCGATTTTATGGTGACAGGGCTGATCCAGTTTTGGCTTCTATGGGTTCAATTTCGTTTTCGTAATCGATGCTTGTATCTGGAGGGTCGGACCGATAGTAGGGGTTGTCGATGACTTGTTGACGTCGGCGAAGTTGATCGGAGCAGTGCCGATCGCAGGTGCACGTGCACGCGTGTGTTTTTGCATCTGTGTTTTGTGATGGTTGAGGAAGAAGAGGCTACTCGGGGATGGTCTCGAGAAAATGATGGTTGGACTCGAAGGAAGGTAGTTTGTAAGTTACTCGGGGATGGACCCGAGAATTTTGGTTGGTGGCTCGGGAATTTTACTCGCTTGACTCGGGTCTGGGAAAAAAATGGATATAACAACAGTTTTTTTTAATCCAGTTTTACATTTAAATAAATCCAGTTTTGAATTGTTTTATTAAATAAAATTTTTGTAAATAATTGATGCGTATTTAAGTGTTTGAATAAATGAGAGTTGTAAAATTGTTTGACTTAAGTTATTTAAATAATATAATTAATTAATCGATTAGGAAAGAGTAAATGTTTAATTGTTAATTAACTTAAAAGTCTTTAGTTAATTTATGGGATAATAAATAAATTTATTTCAAAGGTTCATTAAAGTAAGATTTAATGTTGTAATTAAGAAGTTAATTAAGATAAAAGGGTTATCTTTTAAAAATTTAAGGTTTTGATAATTAAAGAATGATTAATTACTGTGGTTAATTTAAGGTTAAATTGTGAATTAATCAATCACTAAATGAAATTAAAAAGAATAATTACTTAATGGAAGTAATTAAAAGAATTTATTAATTAAAGATTTAATTTATGCGATTGAATAAATTAATATGATTAATTAAAAGTTATTCAATAAATTAAAGGCGAATTAATTAATGATTAAAGGTGAATTAATCTATGATGAAAATATAATTACTTAATGAAATTAAGAGTTAGTTAATTATGAAATTAACTTAAGGTTAATTTAATTATGTGATTAATTAAAAGACAATTAATTAATTAATTGAGGGTAATTAATTAAGATGGATAATTAAGAATTAATTAATTCATTTCATTAATTAATATCAAAGGATTTGTAATTAATCAGGATTGGGTAATTAATTCATAAGTAATTAATTAGAAATTTAAATGGGTTATTGGGATTGAACAATTAATTAACCCTACTTATAAATGATTTTTGAATGCTTGGATTGCTTATGAATGCTTGAATTGATTGTTATCCCTGATCGGTAATATCCTGTGATGTGAATTGTTTTGAATTGAGCTGTGTGTGTAGTTATTTATCTGTGACATTTATACATCTGTGATCTGTGAATAAAAGATAAGCGTTATAGTTTATACCGCTTATCAACTATATTCCTGTATTTTTAATCTGTGATGATTGAATGATGTTGCACTATTGTGTTGAACCCCTGGACTACACTTTTACACACACAAATATGGATTTCACGAGGAAATCGGTTAAGTCACAGATGATTTAAATTTGATGTTTTTGAAATTGAAATTTTAATTTCAATTGATTTTGAAATTGGAAATTTGGGTTTAAATTGAAAAGCTTTTGAAATAGGATTTCAAAGATAAAAGTTATTTTGAATAACTTAATCGAGTTTTGAAAATTTAAATAATTTGATTTAAATTTGAATTCAAGTTTGAAATTGAATCCTATGATTTGAAAATTACGGTTAAAGATGATATAAATGTGTTTATATGAAGTTAAACCATTTTAAAAAGTATTGATTTGAGAATTTGAATTAACCCAAGAACCTTAACTCGTATAAATGAATCAGATTTCCAGAATGAAAACTGTTTGTTTCAAAGAATAAAAGCTTTTAGATAAGAAATGAAATTCCAATTTAGGTAAAGGAATTTCAAGATTTAATTGAAAAATGGTTTTCCAAGTTATAAATGAATTCTTTTCGAAAGTTATGAATTAAATCTGTTTATTTTTAACAGATTTAAAATGATGATTTGTTTAACCCATTCGAAATGAAATTGTTTGAAAGCTATTTGTTAAATCTTTGATTTAAAGATTCAACAAATTAATTAAATTGAAATGGAAATCGATTTGGAAAATCTGTGAATGAATCTTTGTGAAATTAAGTGAATTTTGTGAATTAAATCTTTTTGTTTAAAAAAGATTAAAATGGAAATTCGTTTAACCATTTGAAGGAGAAAGTTTGGGTTTAAATTGTGACTTAATTGAAATCCCATTATCCATTTGTTTTTGAATATTGCGCTCACTATTCGGGTTAGCCGGGAAAAGACATCTGTGTCATATAACCCATTCCGAATAGTGATACGTCGTATATGGATAGCATTTGAAGATCGGTGTTGAAGACCGGATATTTTCGAAAATGAAAGGACAACCTGTCGAATGTCTCTGCACTGGGTAGCTCCCGGTATAGAGATTTATATCACTCTTTTTGTGATGGGAAGTCCGGACGTGATTGGAAATTATCCGGAATTGCAAGGGCTTCGTGAGAAGTGCCTTCGGTTCTGTTCGAACCCGGAACAGACTTGTATGGACTGTATGTCTGACATTACAATTTGAGATATAAAGCTGATTTCTTTCAAATACATTTCTGTTGGTGGCGGAGAATTTATTCTCTTACCTTAACACCCTTCTCTAAGACGTACGAGCTCAGAGGTTGTGTAGTTGAAATTTATCAGCGATATATCCCAATTTGGTAATGTGGCATGCTGAGTGTTGCTGTGTGATGATCAGTGTTTGATCATTTGTGATATGATCATTTGTTTGATCATTTATCTTTGTGATCATAGGTTGATCATTTGTTGACCCAAAGCGTGGCTTTTTTTTTGAAAAAGCGTAGCTTTGTGGACGAGACTTCATCGAGCCTCACAACCCGGTAATGGTCGAAACAGGAATCGTGCGGCAAGGTTTTCAGGGGTAGCTCCCCTAGGGTATGACCATTCCTTCTGGAAAAGGGTAGTATCATGGTATGGAGCCCAGATACTTACTCATGTGGACACACTTTATTTACTGTGTGATGTTGGTTAGAGAGCTCTCGGTTAAAGGTCCCAAAGGACCGGGGGTGGCATATCTGAGGTTTCTTTAATCCCTTGGGAAAAGGGGTTGCCGGCCTTGTTTGGCAGAGAACAGTTGGTTCTCGGAGCGTCCCGCCAGAGGCGTTTCTTTCGTGGAATAGGAAGTTCCTTAGCCTGACCATTTGTTGGAAATCCAAACAAAACAATACGAGCCCTGTACGGTTTTAGTTGTATTACCTGCCATGGAATGTGGTGGTAACCTGCTATTGAACATGGTAGCTATAGTAGGCATAAGTGCGAAATGTCTATGCTGGCTAAGATTTATATTCTACTTTCGAAATTGTTTTCTGCACTATGCACTAGTAATAATATCAAATGATTTGATTTTGCGTAGTAAGCATCTTTGACTATCATAAGAAGAAATCTCCTCCAATTCTGCGTTTGCATTGTGTGTGTGGTGGGAGGTCTTATGGTAGTTTCATTTTCCAAAAAGCATTGCGGTTTTCGATGTTTAAATTCTTTTGTTGTTCGTTTTTAAAGATAAACTGTTTTTGTTGCTCACACCAGTCCCATGACTGATCCGGAGTTTATTGTTTTTTTTAAACTCTGGATGCTCAAAATTTTTCTACACGAGCAGTTTAGAGTTGGGTTTTTCAGATATTCAGATTTAGTAGATTATCTGGAGGTAGTTCAGTCTTTGGATATGGACTGCACTTGCTTATCTTTGTGCATCGTTATTGAGAGTTCAAGCTATTTTTGGATTGGTGCTTTGAAGATGGAGATTATCCGCTGCTGATTTTATCGTTTTCTTTTCCGCTGCTATTTGTTGTATCATATCTCTGATGTATATTGATATTCATTGTATCACTCTGTTGTATCAGATATTGTATATCAATGTATTATTCATTTATTCCGCTGTGTTATTTACTTAATGTTGTTATAAGCTCCGGCGACTCGGATTTGAACGGTCGAATCTACGGCATTCGAGTACGATGTAAAGTATGGATGTCGATTTTCGAGCGCGAAAATCTGGGACGTTACAGATCCAAGTATGGTTTTGCAATTGGCTGAAGCATGCGTATCGATCCTAGTTCGTATCGATACCTCTTCGTATCAATCCCTCTACGTATCGATCAGACGTGTATCGATGACGTGGAGTGATGCCTTAAGGGAGATCCACTTTTAATATCGAGTGACCGTTTCCTCTGGTTGACTTTGCCTTCTTTGTACCCATCGGTCGCCAAGCTCTTCGTATCGATACCCATCTCGTTCCTTCGTATCGATGCTTCTCATTTGGTTTCGTATCGATGCCAGAAGCCTTCCCTTCATATCGATGCCTGGCTATTCTCTTCGTATCGATCAAGTGAGTGATCGATACAAATTATGCCGCTGTTGTATGGATACGAACTGGAAGGTCTGGATGGATGGATATGAATTGATATTTGTGGGCTAATGGATACGAAGTGGTAGGCGAGGTTTGATGGATACGAACTAATGTGAATCCTATGGATGTTGATTGATCCATTGCTCTGACCCGAAGGGACTGCCTCCTTGACCCAAAGTAAACCTATCGCCGACTCAAAGTATGGTGCTTGATGACTCGAAGTAGCTTATTCTCTAGCCAATGCCAATCCCTCAAAGACCCGAAGCAAACATTCCTTCGACCCGAAGTAAGCTGCCTGAAAACTTGAAGCAAACATGAGGTGACTCGAAGCAAACTCCAAACAACCCGCTTTTTCCAAAATCTATATTTCAAGTATGTCGTGTTGTTTGTCCATCGACTATGTCATATCTTGGCCTTATAATCATGTTTATTATCTATGAAAATCCAGCTTTGATCATTGTGCAGTCGAGTAGGTTAAATCCGCCTGTATATTGCCTTGCAAAAGGCGGGTTAACACTTTGCCCCCCAAAACATGCCTTGCGATAGGAAGGTGTGTTTTGTAATACCACAAGCTTGATGATCGAATTCTGTTGTTGACCTAGGAAAAGATCGATAATCTTACCTGATTGTGAATAGCGATCATTCAAGATCGTATGCCATTCGAGGCGAATGGTGACCGTTCGAGGTCGGGTGCCGTTCGTGGTGAATTGTGATCGTTCGAGGTCGGGTGTCATTCGTGGCGAATTGTGACCGTTCGAGGTCGGGTGACCGTTCGAGGGGAATTGTGACCGTTCGTGGTCGGGTGCCGTTCGAGGCGAATTTTGTAATTACAAATATCAGATTTACATTCAAATGAGTCTTACAACAAAAATGTCCAACAAAACCAAATCCAGATGCAAAAAAGAGAAAACAAAAAAAAACAGAAACATCAAAGAGCAAGCATCCCCATTGTTTCGGTTTATAGTCATCTCAGAGCATGCGTGAGGACCGTTCGTGATCTCGTACATGTGTAAGTGACTTAACCGTTGTAAAGTGGAGCTTACTACTTATTCAAAGTCATAAAACCATTCAACTGATAACAAGCTGATGATGCCTAGATCCAGAGCCGCCCTCATTTGATGCAGATGGTGGTCGCTCCTGTTCCACCGTTGCTGCTCGCCTTTTTACGTACTGCAACAGCATGCCATTCCGGATATGTTCTTCGATCTCATCTCTCAAGTGCCTGCAATCGTTCGTACTATGGCTGCTTATCTCGTGGAATATACAGTACTTGTCTGATTTCCTTTCATTGTTGGTTGGATCCCTCCTGATTGGCCTCTGGTAGGGAACCTGCCCCCTAGCATCTTGGTATATTCGCTCTAAAGTCTCGCTTAACTCTGAATAAGAGGTGAATCTTGGTTCCTTTCGTGGCCGTCTTGACTCGTCAAATCCATTCTCTGCTTTTCGCTTCCCTTTATCTTTGTCTGAACCTTTCCTGGGCGGATCTCTGCCTTTGACTGCATGAACTTCAGCTTCATCTCCTTCCTCTCTTTCAGCCTTTGCATCTTCCTGCCGCAGAAACCTTTCCGCCTCATGGTAAAATTCTCCTAGATCCATAGGTGGATTCCTTGTCAACGAATTCTTAAATTCTATGCCATCAGCTATGCCAGATACAGCTGCCATCAAAATCATGGATGGATTTAGGCAATCCACCGAAGCTGTCACTGCATTAAATCGTGTTAAGAAATTCCTCAACGAATCTCCAGTTTTCCGCTTTAGTGTTGTCAAACTCATCACATTCTTGGGTCTCGAGATGTGAACTCTGAACTGCCTTATAAACCTCTCAATCAACTTGGTCCACGTTCCAATGGAGCCACTTTCCAATTGCCTGAACCACAGCGCTGCTATATCCGTCAAATACAATAGGAAACATTAGGCCATGACCTCCTCCGATGCCCCTAGTACTTCCATGTGCCTCATATAACTTGTTAGATGAACAGCAGGATCTGTTCTTCCATTATATGTTTCCAAAACCGGTAGCTTGAATTTAGGTGGGTTCCTAGCCAGCCTAATCGCGGGAGCGAAGGGGCTCCTGTTCACATCTTCCAGATCTCTATTTAATAATCCTCCTCTCATGGCTCGTCTGACCATTTCTGCCAATCTATCACTGTCATCCAGTGGTGGTCCTTGTCTGTTGCCTCCGATCTGCCCCCTGAGTTCTCGAGGGAATCCTGAAATCTGCTCTCTTGGATGAGCATTCATTCCTCCATTGATGCCAAATTTCATAGCATTGCCTGGTATTCTGCCTGGAATTGGTCCAACATGATCCGGGGGTGTGCCCCCTAGCTCAGGGGCTGTTTCTGATGGCCCTGCTCCATCCTGAATCCTGGTTGCCCCGTGTCCCCGACTCTGGTGGACTCCCTCTGTTCATGCTGCTCCGTTCTCTTGATTCTGCATTCTAGCTTGTCCAACCTGTCGGAGTAGGTTCTGCATCATTTCCTCTTGCCTCTTCAGCATCCTTTCCTGCATAGCCTCCATCATCATCTCCATCCCATCTCTGGTGATGAAAACTGAGGTCTGATTCGCTCCTGAGGAAGCCTTCTAACTTCCTTCATGATGGCTTCTCTCCATTCTCTGTCTTCTTGTTGATTACTTAGCTATTGCTTTCCAGATCCAAGTTCTTAAGCCTTCAGATCCAAAATCCAAGCTTCAGAATCCCTGAGTGCTAGCCTTCTCAGTAAAAGCACCAAAATGTTTGCGCCATAATTGGTCACAAACACCCAATCGTAGATGGAAGCACCAACTCACAGTCGTAAATAGAAAATACGTAGAGGATAGAAATATGAAGAACACTCAAAATTTAAAAAGAAAGCAGTAAAGAGACGAGATATATAGTGGTTCGGCGTTGTAGCCTACGTCCACTTTGAAGAGTTTGCTGTTTATTGATGATTCTCAACTGGTTTACAATAGTACAATTGATAGTACTCAAGTTACAATGGAGTTCAAGCAGAGTAACAGCGTAGAAGAGCCAAAATGTCCCTTTCCTATAGGCATATGGGTGCTATTTATAGGCGTAGGTCTGAAATATCTGCCTCTGAACTCGGAATACTCTTTCTCACACGTGGGTGGGCCCACCTGATCGATCAGGGGTCATTCGGGATCGATTGGGATCGATCCCCACTTTGTTCGTATCGATCGAAATGATGTCCATTTGGGCTGAGATCGATCAAAGACATTATTGAGGTGCTAGGCAAGCTCCTGTGAAAATTTGGTAGCATTTGGACTTGCAGATTTTGAGTTATGATAGATCCAAGTATGGTTTTGCAATTGGCTGAAGCATGCGTATCGATCCTAGTTCGTATCGATACCTCTTTGTATCGATCCCTCTGCGTATCGATCAGACGTTTATCGATGACATGGAGCGATGATTTAGGGAGGATCCACTTTTTATGCCGAGTGACCGTTTCCTTTGGTTGACTTTGCCTTCTTCGTACCCATCGGTCGCAAGGTCTTCGTATCGATCCCCATCTCATTCCTTCATATCGATGCTTCTCATTTGGTTTCGTATCGATGCCAAAAGCCTTCCCTTCGTATCGATGCCTGGCTATTCTCTTCGTATTGTTCAAGTGAGTGATCGATACGAATTATGCCGCTGTTGTATAGATACGAACTGGAAGGTCTGGACGGATGGATACGAATTGAAGTTTGTGGGCTAATGGATACGAAGTGGTAGGCGGGGTTTGATGGTTACGAACTGATGTGAATCCTATGGATGTTGATTGATCCAGTGCCCTGACCCGAAGTGACTGCCTCCTTGACCCGAAGTAAACCTATCACCGACTCGAAGTATGGTGCTTGATGACTCGAAGTAGCTTATTCTCTAGCCAATGCCAATCCCTCAAAGACCCAAAGCAAACATTCCTTCGACCCGAAGTAAGCCTCCTGAAAACCCGAAGCAAACATGAAGGTGACTCGGAGCAAACTCCAAACAACCCGCTTTTTCCAAAATCTATATTTCAAGTATGTCGTGTTGTTTTTCCAATGACTATGTCATATCCTGGCCTTATAATCATGTTTATTATCTATGAAAATCCAGCTTTGATCATTGTGTAGTCGAGTGGGTTGAATCCGCCTGTATGTTGCCTTGCCAAAAAGTGGGTTTATGTTGTGCAGATATCATTCATTGAGTTGTCTTATCTCGCATTGTAGCAATTTTGCTTATCACCTATTGTAGCCATGTTGTGCACCTTTTGTCTACGACTTGTCTTATCTTACGTTGTAGCCACGTTGTTCTTTTGTTTATCTGATATTCATTTTTCTGTGCACCATAGTAGTATAAATAACACCCTCCTACCTGATAGAGTTAGGGGTATGCCCTAGGGATAATTATGTAATTTGTTACATATATCTAACCCGATAACCAATGTTGTTCGAAATAAAAGGAGTTTTCTTTCTATTATGTGCATAATATAACGTGTTATATTAATTAATTAATTCAATTAAAAGTATATCTAATAGAAAATCCATAAATGGTATGTTTTGTGATAGTAGTTACAAAGTATTGTAACTGTGAGTAATTTATCACAATAAAAATAAGTATACCATTTTAAATATTCATAGTCAAGATGTATCGAGACTGGATATCGATGCATCCATTGAGACTAGAGTACGTAACACTCTCCAAATATTGGGCAGTGTATTACTCATGGGTTGAGGGCACCAAGAGGATACATACTGATAGTTATTGGATAGCTGTAGAATGACCCACTTAATAGTTTTCTGTTTCTTTATATAACTAAGGTCAAATAGAGAATATCGATGTGACTAATTTACACAGTTCTCTCGACTAGAGAATATTATCGATCTACAATATGAAAGCTCCGCTTTGATTATAATCAAATCATGGCACGAAGTCTATCGAGTGGCTATGGTTGGGTTGAGCGGAAATATCGGAAGTGAATCACTTTTCAAGAGATGATTCGTCTTCTCGGTTATATGGGGTTAGCATCACGGTCAACTCAAAGCCAAAATCTCCAACAAGAGCATTTTAGTTAATAATAATTGTTATTATTGAACACATGACTTTATGTTTAGACTAAAGAGTTGAATATGGATGATATTGGAATCTTGACCATTACCAAATTCCACAAGTTCAAAGCGGTATAGTTTTGACAAAGAGAATTGGTGTAAATAAAAGTCACAAATCGGGTAAAGCTTAATAGAGTAAAATTGGATTTTACCAAAATCAAGTAAACAATAAATTTGGCCAAAATGTCATACTACCACCTAAGTGATGTGTGAACGTTAAATATTTGAATAGTTCGTTATTAATCGCGGACCAAATTTACACCTGACGAGTCACATAATCGGAACATGAATTCTCCTTCAACCTAACATTTTAATAAATTTATAATTGTTATAAATTAATTAATATTTATGAAATATTAATTATAAATTTCGATTAGATCTGATGAATAAATATTATTAAATTTATTTATAATAGTTATAAATATATCAATCGATATATGATATTGATAAGCTATTAAATTAGATATAATTGCATAATTTTTAATTTGGGCTTACATTAGTTTTAGGCCCATTATGAGGCCGATAAATTGGCAACAATAAGGGGAATATATGGCTAAAAATTGGGGCTAGAAGGGATAGATAATGGATGGCTCGGATTGAAGGAGAATAAGTAAGAGATGAGATCCATACTTCTCTTCTTTCCTTCCACTATATAAGCATCTCCATCCCCACATAATATTAATCTTTTTTTTGGAGCCTCCACCCAAGTCTTTGCTGGTCAAAAATCCTACTCCCCCTTCCATCTTTCATCAAGATCAAATCAAGTCAATTCAATTGCCATCTGATGCTGGTGGTCAACGGTTCAAGGACTAGTTCTCTTTTGAATCGAAAATAGTTTCAAAGGGCAGATTTCATCATTTCAAGGTGTATTTCAAGGCATTGTAAGTGGGGTATATTTCTGATCATAAAAAAATTATTTGTGCTCAATTATAATGTTTTATTATATACATATATTTTTAATTTTTAATTAGGTGACGATTCCGATATGAAATGATATTGTCACAAAATTGTTTGGTTATATGTGTGTGTGTATAATATCAAATATGTCACAGATCAGTATGGCTTTGTAATTAAAAAACCACGTTTTTATTTTACTAAATTAATATACAATATTTAAACAAGATACATACATACATAGATATATATATATATATATAGTTCATAATTATTTACAACATCATACTTTAATCAAAAGTAATCATATAATTCTATACGTAAAGTAGTAGGGATATGTAATTTCCAACAATGATAAAATATTTATTTATATATTGTTTTATTATATAAAATATCATTTAAATTAATTTATTACATAATCAATTATATTAATTCAAATATATTATGAAAATTATATTTTATATTTTATAAAATAATATTAGTTGTAAATAAACTCTTGGTAAATATAAAAAAAGCCATTTTTAGTTTTAAATTAATTTTCAAACTTCAGCCAAAAATAAAAAATTTATTTTTAAAATTAATTTTCAATTGGAAAATTGTGTAAAAAAATTTCAAATCATAAAATATCATTTAGGATTTACTGGAAATTTAAAATTCAAAACAAAAATTCAAAATTAATTTTTAATTAATATTCATTATTTTTCGCATAGATATTTAAATACAAATATATATTAAAATTAAAAATTTATATTTACCGAGTCGTGCGCAAGACATAGTCTATTATATTTATCAAAATATTTTTGAATATTTTATAAGTATATATATATTATTTTATTAAGCACGAATTTATGTATATAAATATTTAATTAAAAAAAATTATTAATATATTTATGTATATATACATATGTATGTGTATTGTTTACGGCTTAAATTTTTTTAATAAATATTTATAAATAATTTCTTCATATTTAAATAAGTCTATTATATAATATGTATATATAATATTAATATTTTATTCATATTATTATATACAAATATATATGTATGTATGTATGTATACTTATATAGAATTATTTAAACAAAACTATAATATATACATATATATGTAAATATTTATAATATTTATATATAAATAATAGTACATATTTATACATACATACATTTGGTCAATATATTTGCATATTGGATGAACTAACATGTCCATTGCGATGTAAATCCTAGCATCTATACATGGGCATGTTATACCTTGCATTGATTAATATGTTACACATGCACACACATATATATGTGTTTATTATACACACAGATAAATATATATATATATATATATATATATAAATGAACGGTCACCGAAGACTAACGGACACCGCTCATCTTAGGAAGGTATGGGCCACCCAGTCCGCAACCGCAAGCTTGTACAGCTTATCGCAGTCCCCCTTGGACAGTCCGCAATACCGGGTGAGATTTACTTGGGGCAAAGGTGCGCAGGCCAGGGCTCGAACTCGGGACCTATTTACAAATTTAAATAATAAAACGAATTTATTTAAATAAAATTTAGAAATGTTCTAAATAAACTAGACTTCGTAGGCCCAACAAAGATCCAATAAAAGAAACTTTTGGAAATTCAACCATAATTTCCACTGCGGCTGGCCCGGTTCCAATCTACCATTGAGTTCACTACAAGAAAAAAGAGCTTTTGCAGCGTTTTAATAGTGCTGTCATAATAATTCGCAGAGTTTCGAAGAACGCTGTCTAATGTCATTCTGCAATAGAGTCATGGAATACTGCAGCGTTTCTAAAATGTTGCTAAAAAAAGGCTAATGAAGCTTTTGCGAAACGCTGCAGTAAATAAATTTGCAGCGTTTTTGAGAACGCGGTCTAATAGCATGTTTCAAGCAGAACCAGTAATATACAGCAGTTTTGAAATGCTACAAAAATAATTTACAGCATTTTCATTTTGCTTCAGTTTGATTTTCTGCAGCATTTTGTTACTTTTAGTATTGCAGCCCTTTTTAAACGCTGCGGTATATCAACAATTTTCCTTCATTTTACAATTACTGCAGTTGTTTTAAAACAATTGTAAAAGCCATGAATAATGTATTCAAAAACAAATTACTCAATTTATAAAACACTAATATATATAATCTGATATTATAATAAGTTATAAAAGTTAAGCATAATCAAAGCTACATCAATTTCATACACCATAAAGTTTAGTCATATACCACATTTCATATGTTTTGACCACAAATGTTAACGATATAAAATCTTAAAAAAGTGCTTGCTAAAAGAGAAAATATAAATCGTGGAAAGTCCAAGCCCGTCTCCTTCAAAAGTCCAATATGCTTATAAAAAATGCAATTAAAGGTTAGCAGTAGAGAATAAATATGGTAGAATGTGAAATTTTTGAAATGTCATTTATTTAACTGTAATGACGGGTACATCAGTGATTCATATACACAGTAATAACATTTATTTCACTGGCAACACCTTCCTTCAACTACATTTCAAAAGTCTGTGTTCATTTGTAGTTGGCATTTTCAAGTTGTTCATTCTCTATTAAGTTGCTGTTACATTTCATCCACCCTACTTCAACTATAACCTGCATTACATTTCCTCCGTAGTAACACCTTCCTCATCAACCACAACACTGCACCCTTCCAAAACCATCAAACTCCATCAAATACCCCAATCACAACCATCCACTTCACCTACACCATTTAGAATCCACTTCAGCTGCTCCAACTACAATCCACACATCACTTCAATCACTTTGCCAAAACCAACATCCTACAACTTTCAACTCCTTCTCCCTGCCACTACAATGACCTACCACTTATATCCAACCGTCAACATCATTGTATGTATGTGAGTGTATGTGTTAGTAAATGTACATGCATGTGTGTGTATACACCTTTTGTAGCCCCTTCATTATAACCATTGGGTTGAGAATTAAATGATTGTATTTCATGATGATGTGAGGCAGAAAAATGATGTATGATAGAGAGAGTATCATGTTATCCAACGATTTATTTTTCAAATCCAACAGCTAAAATGAAGAGGCTACAAACTTCATGTGTGTGATATGCACACGCATGCATGTATACATATAGAATATTATTTTAGCATCCAAGATTCTAATATGAATTGATAATCTGAATAATAAAGTTCACCTCATAATCAGTTTGTGAAACAGTATCTCTACTTCTCTGATATTTGTCAACCCATGGGCGGACATCTGGATCAGCGGCTAGCTTACTTTCTGTTGCTAATTGATTGGGACCAAGAAATGCAGACATTACAGCTAGCTGCAAACAAGTAATTTTACTTAGTTCTCCATAATAGTAGAAGTGAATGTTTTAAAAATTGATGATGCCATGTATGTTACAGATCACGGATTCTACAATGAACATCAGTTTGTCTTGTATTCATAAGATGAATAGGTTTGGTAAAATTAAGTCACAAGGATAATGTGGAGACAGATAAATCATTATATGATACAACCATACCTTGTTCAAATTTTATTTTTATACTTTGAATATATTGAATAAAAAACTGTTTTATTTATATAAATATAAGAAGAGCATCCGTTAGATATAAAAAATACACAGGGAATAAGTTTTGAAAGGGAAAATAGACAAGATGACAATCTTAAAAGCTTACAAAGTGAAGTAGAGTATTCAATGTCAGGTATAGTGCACTCTAATACTTGTCAACAGACCCAACATATCCATGAATCTCTCTTAACAAAAGAATAAAACAAAGTACCTAGCGGGAACCAAAACCAATAGCATTGAACTTGTTCTTCATCTCTTGAATAGAAGCTTTGTCCCACTACGACACTCTCCCCTCTGAATCGACATCTTGAGAGTTTGTTCGTCCAAAATTTCTATCAAACAAGCCCCACTGAAATGCAATTTCAAAATGTCAAAGTAAAACATTAATAATAACTTTTGATTGCACCTAAGCATGTGTTTCGTTTCTGTGCTTATAGGTTCCCAGTTATTCAACCCTTCTTAGAAAGAGTGATTAAACTACACAAAAAAGGTAGGGAAAAAATGGCTCTTCTCAAAGTAATAAAGGGTAAACATTTTAGTGTCGGCATACTACTATAGTATGAATGCCTTCAGATCGAATCTGTAGGGAATTTGTTTGAAATAATTTTAAAAATTAAATCACAAACCGTAGGAGAATTATAAAAACTTCAAAGATTGATTTTTGACTACTAAAAAAATATGTTAGGATTTAATACTAAGATCACAAATTAATTCGTAATTAACAAACTATATCAAGCAGTGTTAATTTAAAATCCAACCTCTAATCAAAATTAATCAAATAAAGTTGTACGAATCTCAATTAATAATACTCCTTAGTCCTTTCTAACATAAAAAAATAAAATCAAAACAAAGAGAGAATGCATGAAAAATAAAATTGAACACCAAAAATAAAATAGACAATTACTATGCCACTTGCATGATTCACATATGGTTCCAAAAAAAGGGTACAATTATTGGGACATTTTTGATAATTTTATCCCCTACATATTTTCGTTTCCTCCCAGCCACAAAAACCACACCTTCAACCATCTCCTTCACTCCAACAACTCCATGCATCACCACACAATCTAAATCAAATCCAAACTGCTTATCAACCCCGCCTCAAATTGTTGTACCACACACTGCATACACCAAACTCACTTCCTACCACATACTACATACCACTTTCTCCCATACTCCTCAGCAAACTGTCTCCCTCCAAACCACAAACCTAAAACACAACCATCAAATACTCCTCCATCACAGTGAATCACCATCCAAACCAACCACTTGCACAGTCAACCTGCAACACACCCATTCAAACCACTACTTTTCGACCAACACCCTCCTTCTCTCACTACTATCTGATTCAATCCACACAATATAAAACATCTCTATCTTATTCTACTCGATAATATAATCAGTACATGTGTGCAAAAGAAACTTAGGAAATGCCTAATTTTAAACCACCTCGGTTTTCTTATACTTGCTGTGAAAACTACTGCAAATAGTTAGGGACTATGAATAATATAAAATAATCCATATAGGTACAAACAAAAACTAATTGTGTCTTGAATAAGTATGCCAAGGAAATTTACTTAATGTATTTTCATTTAAATGTGATAGCTTAATATGTGTGCTTTGCATGCTAATTGGTTATAGGAATAAAAGATGTAGTTCCACCTCCTGTACATGATGCTTTCCATGATATATATCTTGCAGCCGAGCTTATGGATACTTATCTTCATAATATCATCTGATCCAATAAAGATTTATTTGAGGAATGATGTCAGGTAACATCCATATCCTACACGAAAAAAAACTCAATTAGTCAATAAACACTATTAAATCTATTCTTTTTTCTTTCGAAACTTTGCAGTGCTTTCTATACCAAGTTGTGAGAGGGATTGAAATGCAATTATAGGATATAAGATAAAAACAAGTATACATGATTCTGTTTCTTAATCGATAGTGCAATTGTTCAACAACATTGGTAATAGATAGTTCAGAAGACTTAACTTGTTCAGTTTCTTCGTTTTTAACATCAACAGATACTATTAATGTAACGACCCGATATTTTCAACCATTCGCATCCGCACATGTCGGACTTGAATTGCTCAAAATACCGCGTTGTATATAAAAATTTGGCAAACTCATCATATACAATAAATAAATAATCACAGATCACAGACACAGAGTAATATAATGTAGCGGAAATAAAATGATAGTAGTTCATGAAGCTACTATATAAATACATCAGAGTTAATTAAGATACAATAGGAATACCAAGATACAACAGGAGTAACAGTATGATAATCAGGTACAACTCAGAATACAACTGGAATCAACTGGATAACAAGATGAATAGATATCTGGATCTTCGAAGCAAAACTCCAGCTCCAAAGGTGAGTCTCTAATACTGTATCACTCAGTCTGACCCGAGCGTAAAGCAAACACAAAACACTTGAGTCAGGACATACATACTTATACAATGTAAACCAACTCAAGTGAACTGTAATAAAGGTACAAGTAACTTAAAGAATGCTTGGGATCGCCCATTCTTTAAGGATATTCGCTATTATTATAATAATGTCTAATCATAAAATAAACATACTTTTAAATAGCATTAAGGCTTTACATTTTCCACCTTAACACGTAATAGTCCCAGTAGTCTATCCAGTATTAGCATACTCCCAAAATGGGGGCTACCCTCGATACTCCATAGGCTACGAGAGAAATCACAAATCGTAGTAAAGCTCGATATGGTAAGTGACACGACACAACTAGGCAATGCCAGGGTAGATATACCAATTATGCATCCGGGCTGGTGGTGACGCATAGCAGCCACTACCGCCCACCTTGAACAACACTCCCAAATCAAGGGGTTCGCCCAATCAATCACAAAGTAATAGAATGGTATCGAAGAAGTGTGTCCGATCAGAGGTGCTACCTCCTTGGTCGGTCAATCGCTCCTGTTTTAGCCACTTTATGCCAACTCACGGGAGTTGGGTCCACGTATATACCTTAGGATCGTCGCCACCATCCTACTTCATTCTGGAAACTCCACCGCGTACATAGTTGTTAAAGTGGCTTTCGGTATCGACAGAGAGTATGTTCATATCCGATCCCAGTCTCTTTAACAACTAATCGTTATTATAACCCGTGGTTATAATTTTAAAATAATATTTTATACTTCAAAATAGAATATCATTTCAAATCCAAATCTTTATCAAAATAAAGATTAAATCAATTCCAAACCATTTCAATATATTTAAAATATCATATCATTTCAAAACTTCATTTTAAATCATTTCAATATATCAAAATATCATATCTTTCCAAAACTTCATTTCAAATCATTTTAATATATCAAAATATCATATCCTTTCAAAACTTCATTTCAAATCATTTTTATATACCAAAATATCATTTGAGTTCAAATCTAAATATTAGACTTTAAATACTTTGTAAATTTAAAGATATCATTCATTTATTATCATTTCAAGTCACCTTTTAAATAGTTTATATTTCAATCAAAATAATTCATCTAAACCATTTAAAAGTGTAATTATTATACTTTCAAAACAATTATTCAATTTCCAAAGTTTTAAACTATTCTGAGTTCATTTACTAAATTAAAAACCATAAACATTAAAAATTTCAGCCTTTCACAGCATTCAGAAAAAGCTGTTATAAGTTATTCTTGAAAACATTTTAATTCAGCAAAGACAGCATTTTAAAACTTCTGTTAAATCTCAGTTTAGTTGAAATTTAGTTTAAAACAGCAAAGACAGCATTTCCAGAAATGCTGTAATAGCTCAGGTTTCAAATTAAAGGGTTTCATTAAATTCAGCAAAGACAGCATACCACTACAGCAGTTACAAAACTGTTGTAATTGACCTGAGTCAAGTTTTAGTCTATTTAGTTCAACTACAGCAACTACAACATTTCAGAAATGCTGTAATAGCTCTTTTATTCAAATTTTAGTGCAATTCAGAACCATAGCATTTCTGAATGCTATTAAAAGTATTTTCCAGATTTTAGTGTATTTCCAGCAAACAATAAACTTTGATTTAAAACCATTTAAACATTATAAAAATCATATTTTTAACATTCAAAAATGTTCATTAACAATACTCTTTTATTTTATGATTTTTATAAAGTAAACTTTTACAAAAAAAATCCAAATTTTCAATAATTTCACATAACACATTCAAGTGTACAATTTTCCCATTTTTACATTTGACAATTTATTAACACTTACATTTTTAAATTACCATTTCACAAATTAAACTAAAATTTCAATTTATTTAATTTACTTAATCCTTTATTTTAAAACCAAATATCACATTTCCAAGTCAAGTTATATTTCAAATTTCACTTTTAAGCAATCATTTATTTAACCATTTCAATTCATAGAAAAATCAATAATACTTCATTAAATCATTTAAATTCAAATTTAAATCAACTTATCATATTTGCCATTTTCCAAATAATATTAAATTTCCATTTTATTTATATAACTTAAATTCATTTTAAATCAAAATCCAAATTTCCAAACTTAAGTTATATTTCAAAAATTCACTTTTACCATTCATTTAAATTACAATTTTAACTTCTAGAAAAATCATAATTTCTTTATTTAAACATTAAAAATCCAATTTAAATCAAAATTTCATAATTTTACACTTTTAAAAATATTTAAAATATTCAAAATACTTTATAAAAATAACCACGGGCCTGTATATAGTTTTCTAACCTAGGTCAAGTGATACAGATATGTATCATTTCAATCCACAGTTTAAAAAGCAAAAATCCGGGTTCTATCATTTCAAACCCACAATCCCAAGTTAAAATAAAATAAATAAAAATCGTTCAGGCCTATCATTTCAGCCCATAACGATTTTTCCCTATTCTAAAGTACGTTCGGGTATGTATCATTTCAACCCATAGTGAATCTAATCTACAGGGAACTTGCAGTGTGATAAACAGATATAAAATGAACAGTATACAATATATAACAGTAACAGATGAGATGACAAGTAAATTAATAGGTTTAACATCATATAATTAAATCATCACAGGCAGTTATAACATATCATAATATTCTACACATTCAATTGTTGTCGCTTCACATTTGTATAAGTATAAAATGTCGTGTGAAATTTACTCACCTTTTTACACTGGAGTTAGCGATCAAAACACACAGAATAGATTCCAGAAAGCACGACAAGCACGATACAACACGACTTTTGATTTGAATGAATAGAGAGCCTTGATATTTATCTTGTAAACAATAACCAAAACAAGACAATATACACATAAATATTCAACACAAAACAATGTTGAAACAATTTTAAATAAGGAGCAACAAAGAAATAGATGACTTGACCTTGCCTCAACCATTCAAGTGCTTGGCCATGACATCATTTGGCTCAGCCATGATCAGGTCTAGACCTGAAATACTCATCCAATGGTCAGCAAAAAGAAGGCAAAACAATGGAATGATGATGGTAGGAGTTACACATGAAGGAGACAAAGAGTCAAGGCCAAAAGGAGTGGTTTTGGTGCACACTAGGCTCGGCCTATGGCCTATAGGGGCTCGGTCATGCATGATTCAGGTCAGGTCAGAGGAGAGGCTGATGGTTAGGGGTCATTTCATGATGGTTGTGGAGCTAGGGAAGGTGGCCAAGACAAAATATGGAAGTGGTGTTGAAGGTAGGGCTTGGCTATGCATGTTTTTTGGAGTTTTTGACATTGTTTTGTGGAGATGGGTTCAAGGGATGGTCATGGCACTCTATGATCAGAGGAGGTGGAGGGTTTGGTCGTGGATGATGTGGGAAAGAAGTGGTGGTGGTCGGAGGAGGAGATGGTGGAGGGTATAGGCCGAGCAAAGCTAGGAAGGCAGGGCAAAAATCAAGCAAAAACAATGGAAAAAGAAGAGAAAAAGTAGAAAAATTTGGAGAAGCCATTACCAAAATTTCAGAAATGAGTTAGGCCGAAATTTTTGATGGAATGAGAAGTCTTTTACGTGAAAAACAAAGATAAAACACACGGCTACAAAAGAAAATGAAAAGGCCAAGGCAAATGAAGAGTTTAGGCAATGAAAAGTCACAAATTTAAAGCTTTTTGCCTCTTGAAATTTCCACTACCTTTTTATACAAAATAAACAAATAAAATTAAGTAAATAAACTAAAACAAACTAAAATAAAGTGGAAAAGAAAAATAAATAAATTTTGTTTTAGGAAAATAGTAATTAAATAAAGAAAATAGCTTAGTACATTGAGACTAGCTTTAAAAATTGCAAACAAAATACACTTAACTTTGGAAAATTATAACTTTACTTCTAAACCAAAAATAAGTCAAGTATAATAAAATAAATGCTGAACAAAATAAAGTGTAAATGAAAAATAAAATAAATCCTTAAGAAAATAAAAAGATAAATAATAATTACTTTAATTAATTGAAACTGGAAATTAGAAATTGTAAACAAAATACAACTGACATTAGAAAATGTCAATTACACTTTTAAAAAATGTTTTAAAACCAAAATATATACATAACATGTTATTTTACCCATATAAATATAAATTAGAACATTACATGACCAAATAAAATATTATTTATATAATTTAAAATAAACAATTTTGTTAAATACAACAAATTACACACAATATTTAAAAGCGCATAACTTTCACAATATAAATCTGATTTCAACGAAACGAAAAGCAGTATTCTTGGAATTTTATTTACTTTCATAACAAAAGATAAAATTCAAAATTTCAAACTTTTAAAATTTAAATTAAAAGTCAAAGTTTGACCATATTGACCAAAGTTCACTGTTCTGGAAAATACTCTATTTATTCATGTTTGGAATTATAATTCACATACAAATCATAATTAATATTTAAAATAACAAAATTTCCATTTAATAAATAAAATAAAGTTTTTAAATCAGGAAATTCAATTTAAAATAATTGCAAAATACAGGGTTGTTACACTCTCCCCCACTCAAAACTTTTCGTCCCCGAAAAGGAATGAGGTACGGGAAAGCACAGAAAAGATAGAATGATATAGGATTAAGACAAGATGACAAGAAGATTGAAATTATGCCTGCTAACTGTTGTTATAGGTAAGTTTAACAAGGTGGAGATGATCTTCCCAAGATCCTCCAGAATCAAGAACACAAGCACGAAAAAGGTCATCGAGAATTTGATTCACCCTTTCCGTTTGACCGTCGGTCTGTGGATGGTAAGCAGTGCTCAGATTCAGAATATGGAGAAGTAAGAACCACAGAAGATATAGAAAAGTTAAATGATGAAGGAAAAAGAGAAAGAAAGACTAGAACAACTTATTAAGCACAATACGAAAAACACGATTCATCAGATCTACAAAGAGAGCAAGAGCATTAGTCAAACCAAAAGGCATGACTAACTATTCATAGAAAAACCATTCTCAGTACGGAAAGCAGTCTCGGGAATACTTTCCTCAGCAACCTTGAGTTGGTGAAAATCAGAGGCAAGATCGAGCTGAAAGAGAACAGTAGCTCCAAGGCTAACCAATTCGAATTTGATTTCCTACTTAGAAGGTAGGAGAATGGAAACAACCAGAAAAAATAGATTGGAAAACAGAATAAGATAATAAATTTAAAACCATGAAAATTTCAACTTACATTAATAATTAATTTCATTCATTTGATTTCACTTGAGTTAAATAAATCTTAATTATTTTTAAATCTCATTATCTCATCATCCAATCAACAATTTATAAAGTCATGAGTTTGAACAATCATTTATTATATTCATCATTTATTCATTAAATTCCATTCTTCTTAATTCCAAATTATTATTAAATTTATTCTACTTAATATATCTAATCCTATATATATTAAGTGTATTCCACTTATTTATAATTTCTTTTAAATATCATTATAAATTATTCAATTAACCCTTTTTCTCTATTTACCTCTATTGATATTTTACAAATAAAATTTAAGTGGTTATAATAATGTTATACACTTAAATTATATTTATAAAATTCTCTTTATATTGTATATAATCCAATTACATATTTAACTTCTGAATAATTTAGGTAAGTTATATTGGAATGAAATTGAGTATTATACAAATAAAAATTTCTAATTCAATTATCTCAAGCTTAACTATTTATCCAAAATTGTAATTTCATCTTATAATTGACCTTATCCTTTAAGTTAAAATTTAGGAATTAAACTTCCGATTAACTTCAAACTATTTAGAGAAAATAAATATATATTTAATATATATCAAATCAAATTTGAAATCATATACCAATATATATTATACCTCAAGTCATATGTTAGAAATCCAAATAAATTTATTTTCAAAACAAAACTGTAGCAAAACTACAGAATGGTTTCTTCACTTCGAAACTCGAAAATGAATGTCGATGATGCTACAGTCATCACCGAAATTATTTTCCAGCGACAAAGAAAAGAGCACTGATTTACAAATTAAAAATCCTTTGAAACAATTTCTACTAGAAATACTTTTAAATAATATATCCTTTTAAAACTTTCAAAACAAAGTTCGAAATCATCGGAAATTAATTCTCAAATTCTTGATTTAAATCCATTTAAATTTCCAAATTAATTTATAACCATGTTTAATTATTTAGATATGAAACTAAAGCCAATGATTATAAAATACATACAAAGTTAAATATTATTTCTTAACACCCAATTCCATTAATTACCAAAATTCAGAAAATTAACCTTATACATATTATAATTATACAAAATTTATCCATTTACTAAATTTAAAAACCATATTGTGTCAGTTTGTTCTGTTCAAGTGTTTTGGAGATCCTATCGATAGCGTTGATCAGACGAACCGATCGGAAATCCAAATCAACATCAACAACTCAAACAACACAATATATAAAAAAAATTTAAAATAAAAAAATAAAAAAAATTCAACTACAAGATAAATTTTCAAAATAAGAATAGGGGTTCAGATTTGATGGGCTCAAATCAAAGAAATTCAGATTTGAAGATAAGTTGGAGATAAAAGATAAAATGATTAAACAGCAGAATAGGAAGATGGGTAAGCCTATATAAATCTTGGGCAACCTTAACCAGGTCAACCGTGACTTAATGAATAAGATCGATGTGGATTTTCTAGGGTAAATCTACATTCGATCTCAAGAAATAGAATCCAGGCATAGCAAGAGATAGTAGCATTGTAAACCAAGGATACATAAGTCTTTGGTGAATCAATGCTTTTTGTAAAGAAGTTTCACGCCTTTACAAGTCATTAGAATATTGGCGGAACCGCCAATTCATTAGAAAGATTATTCGGAGTGGAGTTATGGGACACTCCAGAATCAAGAAGACACGAATAGGGGAGGACAAGAATGGACTTTGGAACCGAAGGGAACGTTCCAAAATTCAAAGGAAACCGAATCGAAGAAGAAGGAATTCAAGTTCGAACGAAAGTGATTCTGTAATTAAATTTACTCTATATGCTGAGTTTGCCTAAAACCAGAGCTCTGATACCACATGTAACGACCCGATATTTTCAACCATTCGCATCCGCACATGTCGGACTTGAATTGCTCAAAATACCGCGTTGTATATAAAAATTTGGCAAACTCATCATATACAGTAAATAAATAATCACAGATCACAGACACAGAGTAATATAATGTAGCGGAAATAAAAGAGATAGTAGTTCATGAAGCTACTATATAAATACATCAGAGTTAATTAAGATACAATAGGAATACCAAGATACAACAAGAGTAACAGTATGATAATCAGGTACAACTCAGAATACAACTGGAATCAACTGGATAACAAGATGAATAGATATCTGGATCTTCGAAGCAAAACTCCAGCTCCAAAGGTGAGTCTCTAATACTGTATCACTCAGTCTGACCCGAGCGTAAAGCAAACACAAAACACTTGAGTCAGGACATACATACTTATACAATGTAAACCAACTCAAGTGAACTGTAATAAAGGTACAAGTAACTTAAAGAATGCTTGGGATCGCCCATTCTTTAAGGATCCGTTAAACTATCTACTATATAGTAATATTCGCTATTATTATAATAATGTCTAATCATAAAATAAACATACTTTTAAATAGCATTAAGGCTTTACATTTTCCACCTTAACACGTAATAGTCCCAGTAGTCTATCCAGTATTAGCATACTCCCAAAATGGGGGCTACCCTCGATACTCCATAGGCTACGGGAGAAATCACAAATCGTAGTAAAGCTCGATATGGTAAGTGACACGACACAACTAGGCAATGCCAGGGTAGATATACCAATTACGCATCCGGGCTGGTGGTGACGCATAGCAGCCACTACCACCCACCTCGAACAACACTCCCAAATCAAGGGGTGCACCCAATCAATCACAAAGTAATAGAATGGTATCGAAGAAGTGTGTCCGATCAGAGGTGCTACCTCCTTGGCCGGTCAATCGCTCCTATTTTAGCCACTTTATGCCAACTCACGGGAGTTGGGTCCACGTATATACCTTAGGATCGTCGCCACCATCCTACTTCATTCTGGAAACTCCACCGCGTACATAGTTGTTAAAGTGGTTTTCGGTATCGATAGAGAGTATGTCCATATCCGATCCCGGTCTCTTTAACAACTAATCGTTATTATAACCCGTGGTTATAATTTTAAAATAATATTTTATACTTCAAAATAGAATATCATTTCAAATCCAAATCTTTATCAAAATAAAGATTAAATCAATTCCAAACCATTTCAATATATTTAAAATATCATATCATTTCAAAACTTCATTTCAAATCATTTCTATATATCAAAATATCATATCTTTCCAAAACTTCATTTCAAATCATTTTAATATATCAAAATATCATATCCGTTCAAAACTTCATTTCAAATCATTTTTATATACCAAAATATCATTTGAGTTCAAATCTAAATATTCAACTTTAAATACTTTGTAAATTTAAAGATATCATTCATTTATTATCATTTCAAGTCACCTTTTAAATAGTTTATATTTCAATCAAAATAATTCATCTAAACCATTTAAAAGTGTAATTATTATACTTTCAAAACAATTATTCAATTTCCAAAGTTTCAAACTATTCTGAGTTCATTTACTAAGTTAAAAACCATAAACATTAAAAATTTCAGCCTTTCACAACATTCAGAAAAAGCTATTATAAGTTATTCTTGAAAACATTTTAATTCAGCAAAGACAACATTTTAAAACTGCGGTTAAATCTCAGTTTAGTTGAAATTTAGTTTAAAACAGCAAAGACAGCATTTCCAGAAATGCTGTAATAGCTCAGGTTTTAAATTAAAGGGTTTCATTAAATTCAGCAAAGACAACAGACCACTACAGCAGTTACAGAACTGCTGTAATAGACCTGAGTCAAGTTTTAATCTATTTAGTTCAACTACAGCAACTACAGCATTTCAGAAATGCTGTAATAGCTCTTTTATTCAAATTTTAGTGCAATTCAGAACCATAGCATTTCTGAATGCTATGAAAAGTATTTTCCAGATTTTAGTGTATTTCCAGCAAACAATAAACTTTGATTTAAAACCATTTAAACATTATAAAAATCATATTTTTAACATTCAAAAATGTTCATTAACAATACTCTTTTATTTTATGATTTTTATAAAGTAAACTTTTACAAAAAAATCCAAATTTTCAATAATTTCACTTAACACATTCAAGTGTACAATTTTCCCATTTTTACATTTGACAATTTATTAACACTTACATTTTTAAATTACCATTTCACAAATTAAACTAAATTTTCAATTTATTTAATTTACTTAATCCTTTATTTTAAAACCAAATATCACATTTCCAAGTCAAGTTATATTTCAGATTTCACTTTTAAGCAATCATTTATTTAACCATTTCAATTCATAGAAAAATCAATAATACTTCATTAAATCATTTAAATTCAAATTTAAATCAACTTATCATATTTGCCATTTTCCAAATAAAATTAAATTTCCATTTTATTTATATAACTTAAATTCATTTTAAATCAAAATCCAAATTTCCAAACTTAAGTTATATTTCAAAAATTCACTTTTACCATTCATTTAAATTACAATTTTAACTTCTAGAAAAATCATAATTTCTTTATTTAATATTAAAAATCCAATTTAAATCAAAATTTCATAATTTTACACTTTTAAAAATATTTAAAATATTCAAAATACTTTATAAAAATAACCACGGGCCTGTATATAGTTTTCTAACCTAGGTCAAGTGATACAGATATGTATCATTTCAATCCGCAGTTTAAAAAGCAAAAATCTGGGTTCTATCATTTCAAACCCACAATCCCAAGTTAAAATAAAATAAATAAAAATGGTTCAGGCCTATCATTTCAGCCCATAACGATTTTTCTCTATTCTAAAGTCCGTTCGGGTATGTATCATTTCAACCCATAGTGAATCTAATCTACAGGGAACTTGCAGTGTGATAAACAGATATAAAATGAACAGTATACAATATATAACAGTAACAGATGAGATGACAAGTAAATTAATAGGTTTAACATCATATAATTAAATCATCACAGATAGTTATAACATATCATAATATTCTACACATTCAATTGTTGTCGCTTCACATTTGTATAAGTATAAAATGTCGTGTGAGATTTACTCACCTTTTTACGCTGGAGTTAGCGATCAAAACACACAGAATAGATTCCAGAAAGCACGACAAGCACGATACAACATGACTTTTGATTTGAATGAATAGAGAGCCTTGATATTTATCTTGTAAACAATAACCAAAACAAGACAATATACACATAAATATTCAACACAAAACAATGTTGAAACAATTTTAAATAAGGAGCAACAAAGAAATAGATGACTTGACCTTGCCTCAACCATTCAAGTGCTTGGCCATGACATCATTTGGCTCAGCCATGATCAGGTCTAGACCTGAAATACTCATCCAATGGTCAGCAAAAAGAAGGCAAAACAATGGAATGATGATGGTAGGAGTTACACATGAAGGAGACAAAGAGTCAAGGCCAAAAGGAGTGGTTTTGGTGCACACTAGGCTCGGCCTATGGCCTATAGGGGCTCGGTCATGCATGATTCAGGTAAGGTCAGAGGAGAGGCTGATGGTTAGGGGTCAGGTCATGATGGTTGTGGAGCTAGGGAAGGTGGCCAAGGCAAAATATGGAAGTGGTGTTGAAGGTAGGGCTCGGCTATGCATGTTTTTTGGAGTTTTTGACATTGTTTTGTGGAGATGGGTTCAAGGGATGGTCATGGCACTCTATGATCAGAGGAGGTGGAGGGTTTGGTCATGGATGATGTGGGAAAGAAGTGGTGGTGGTCGAAGGAGGAGATGGTGGAGGGTATAGGCCGAGCAAAGCTAGGAAGGCAGGGCAAAAATCAAGCAAAAACAATGGAAAAAGAAGAGAAAAAGTAGAAAAATTTGGAGAAGCCATTACCAAAATTTCAGAAATGAGTTAGGCCGAAATTTTTGATGGAATGAGAAGTCTTTTACGTGAAAAACAAAGATAAAACACACGGCTACAAAAGAAAATGAAAAGGCCAAGGCAAATGAAGAGTTTAGGCAATGAAAAGTCACAAATTTAAAGCTTTTTGCCTCTTGAAATTTCCATTACCTTTTTATACAAAATAAACAAATAAAATTCAGTAAATAAAATAAAACAAACTGAAATAAAGTGGAAAAGAAAAATAAATAAATTTTGTTTTAGGAAAATAGTAATTAAATAAAGAAAATAGCTTAGTACATTGAGACTAGCTTTAAAAATTGCAAACAAAATACACTTAACTTTGGAAAATTATAGCTTTACTTCTAAACCAAAAATAAGTCAAGTAAAATAAAATAAATGCTGAACAAAATAAAGTGTAAATTAAAAATAAAATAAATCCTTAAGAAAATAAAAAGATAAATAATAATTACTTTAATTAATTGAAACTGGAAATTAGAAATTGTAAACAAAATACAACTGACATTAGAAAATGTCAATTACACTTTTAAAAAATGTTTTAAAACCAAAATATATACATAACATGTTATTTTACCCATATAAATATAAATTAGAACATTACATGACCAAATAAAATATTATTTATATAATTTAAAATAAACAATTTTGTTAAATACAACAAATTACACACAATATTTAAAAGGGCATAACTTTCACAATATAAATCTGATTTCAACGAAACAAAAAGCAGTATTCTTGGAATTTTATTTACTTTCATAACAAAAGATAAAATTCAAAATTTCAAACTTTTAAAATTTAAATTAAAAGTCAAAGTTTGACCATATTGACCAAAATTCACTATTCTGGAAAATACTCTATTTATTCATGTTTGGAATTATAATTCACATACAAATCATAATTAATATTTAAAATAACAAAATTTTCCATTTAATAAATAAAATAAAGTTTTTAAATCAGGAAATTCAATTTAAAATAATTGCAAAATACAGGGTTATTACAATTGACCTGTTATTTACATCATGCTTTACTGTACTTACAAGAACTAATACTATAAACCTGTATGCATAAATCAACCATTTGTAAGCTAAAAGCAAGAGCTGATAAGCATGACATAGACCATTATATAACATGATCTTAACTATTATGTCATCACAGTCATGTCACCAAGAATTACATAATAAACTGAAAAAGAATGAAACGTTAAAATTCCAGGATACTGAATGATGTCTACTCAAATCCAGGGTACTTGACGCTTACATGCATCTACCTAGTGATGGACCGTCCAGTAAGAATAACAAAAATCAAATTTATGTAATTTATCCTACTATAAAATTGAAAGAAATTTCATACCTTGAGAGAGAGACCTCCTTTGTGTAACTTAGATTCCAAAGTGGATGCTCATTTGCCAAATGCAGTTGTCAGGCCTTTAGGGTTTGTATCAGTTATCCCATTAGTAGGAGGCTCTCCGAGTTTTGACCTGGCAAAGTAAGCTAAAACTTGATTGGCATCTTTCAGACCTTTACTTTGAAACCTAGGGTCAAGCATTCCATTCTGGAAGAACACCAGATCTACAAATAAAATAGTAGATGGAACAAAAGGTAATATGTCTGTTTTGAGTTCTAATGTTAGGGATCATGGAACATTACAGTTCATTAACATATATAAAATAGGAACTACAATCTTAATACAATAATAGGTTGATGTAAGTGTTTATTGACAAGAGATGCAAATTATTCAAAAACCAAGCCCTGAGAAGATTTATAGCCTTTGAGATTTAATGCAAAAGGGAGTTTCACTATAACTTCCATGTACATATTATGGAATTTCCATGTAGCTACCGATACATGGTAAGCCCAAAAACTAAAAGATGATTCCTAAAATTATTTTGGAAATTATAATGCTGCTACAAAATCTTTGTTATGTATTTCTTTGTTTAGCATGACTTCTATAAAATTTATTATTATTATTATTATTATTTAGTTATATTTTTATGATACTCGGTTAATTTTTATAAACTTATTGAATTTTTATAAACTTATTGAATTTTTATAAACTTATTGAATTTTTATAAAACTTAGTTAATTTTTATAAACTTAGTTAATTTTTATAAACTTAATTAATTTTTATTAAACTCATTATTATTATTATTATACTCATTTAATTTTTATTATTATCATACATATTAGTTAACTTATTATTATTATAAATCTTAGTTAATTGTTATAAAATTATTTAAGTTTAATATTTATAAATCTTAGTTAACTTATAATAATAATTATTATTATTATAAATCTTAGTTAATTTACTACTATTATTATATATCTAAGTTAATTTTTGTAAAATTATTTATTATTGTTACTATTTTTATACTTAATTAATTTTTTATAGAATTTATTATTGTCATTATTGTTGTTGTTATTATTATTATACTTAGTTAATTTTCTACAAAATTTATTATTATTGTTATTGTTATTATTAAGTAGTTATTATTATTATTATTTAGTTATGTTTTCATAATGCTTAGTTAATTTTTAAAAACATATCGATTTTTATAAAACGTATTTAATTTATTATTGTTGTTGTTGTTATTGCTGTCATTATAATACACTCATTTAATTATTATTATTATAAATCTTAGTTAATTTCTATAAAATTATTTAATTTTTCATAAAATTTGTTGTTATTATTATACTTAGTTAATTTTTCATAAAATTTGTTATTAGTATTATTATTATTTAGTTATATTTTTATAATACTTAGTTAATTTTATAAACTTATTGAATTTTTATAAAACTTAGTTAATTTTTATAAATTTACTTAATTTATTATTATTATAGACTTGTTTAATTATTATTATTATAAATCTTAGTTAACTTGTTGTTGTTATTATAAATCTTAGTTAATTTTTATGAAATTGTTATTGTTATTATTATACTTAGTTAATTTTTCATAAAATTTATTATTATTATTTAGTTATATTTTTATAATGCTTGGTTAATTTTTATAAGCTTATTGAATTTTTATAAAACTTAGTTAATTTTTTTAAATTTGGTTAATTTATTATTGTTGTTGTTGTTGTTATAGACTCGTCTAATTTTTACAAAACATAATTAACTAGTTATTTATAAACTTGTTATATTGAGATGCTCTTACAACTGCAAATTTATAAACTTGTTAGCTTATATAAAAATTAAACTTGCTAGTATAAACAAGTTGTTTATAAACTTGTTATATTGGGATGTGCCAAAAGAATAATGGCATCAAGAAAAGAACCGCAAAAATATCCTCACTTTGTTCGTGAATCTAGACAGCACCACTTGCATGCTTGTAATATATTTATGACTCACTTAGTTAAATTCAGCATAATTAAAGATTATATAACACAATTGTTTCAAATACACGATGACTTAGTATGTTAGTTCATATTGCATTTGTTTGATATTATTTTAATGTCCAAACTGGCAAATATTTGTTATTGATATGCAAGTAAATATCCAATTCTCTTTTTGTCAACGATTGGAAATGTAACGTTCTGACTTTTCGATGCTTGAAAGTCGACATTAATACGTCAACTGTATCAACTACCGAGCAATCGAATGCCGGAAAATCGAATTGTTATGGTTAAAAAGAAGAGGCAGAAGAAGACAGAAAGAAAGAAAGAAGAAACAACAGAAACAGTATCAGAATCTCACATATCGCAGCGGAACAACATATAATAGATAATCACTAGTCTTTTAAACAAAGAACTATATCAGTTTATGCAATACAACGATGAGAGTCAATATACAACTCAATACAACAATGGACAGTTATATAAACTTGTCCTCATACAGAATACACAGCGGAATAAATAAATAAGTACGGTAGTACGCCTCGCCATCCAGCTCATCTCCAAAGCTCCAGAATATCCTGATAACATAACTCTAGGCTGCCCGTGTGGAAAATTATGGGCACCCAGAGTTTAGAAAGGGAACAATAAACTCTGAGTCAGTCATGGTGACTGGTGTGAGATCGTAAAACAGTTATTTTCACAAAGAAAATAAAATTTATTCACAATGCTTTTGGAAAATGAAACTACAATAAGGCCTCCCGCCACACATACAATGCAAACGCAGAATTGGAGGAGATTTCTCCTTATGATAGTCAAAGATACTTACTACGAAAAATCAGTTGATATTATTATTAATGTCTAGTGTGGAAAACATTTCGAAAGTATAATATTAATCTTAGCCAGCATAGGCATTTCGCACTTATGCCTACTATAGCTACTATGT
The DNA here is from genome assembly GCA_030737815.1 of Allium fistulosum. Classification (NCBI taxonomy): domain Eukaryota; kingdom Viridiplantae; phylum Streptophyta; class Magnoliopsida; order Asparagales; family Amaryllidaceae; genus Allium; species Allium fistulosum. The sequence goes on from CM060907.1 coordinate 781,778,093, forward strand.
TCAATAGCAGGTTACCGCCACATTCCATAGCAGGTTATACAACTAAAACCGTACAAGGTTCGTATTGTTTCTTTGGATTTCCAACAAATGGTCAGGCAAAGGAACTTCCTTACACCGAAATGGAAACGCCTCTGGAAGGACGTCCCCGAGAACCTAACCGGATCTCTGCTAACACAAGGCCGATGCTACCTCACGCTGTACAGCTGTAACTAGGTAACCAACACACTGACACTACCTCACGCTGTACAGCTGTAACTAGGTAACTAACACACAAGTATGCCATCCCCCCGGTCGTTACCGACCTTTATCCGAGGATCCTCAACCACAAAGCAGAAACCACAAAGTTTAATAAATTTGCAGCATCTACATAGGTAAAATATCTGGGCCCCATACCATGATATCACCTTTTATCCAGAAGGAAATGACATACCCTAGGGGCGCGGCCCCTAAAAACCTTGCCGCAACATTCTTGTTTTGACCATTATCGGGTTGTGAGGCTCGACGAAGTCTCGTCCACAAAGCCATGCTTTGATCAACAAATGATCAACAGCACTTCATATGCCACATTACCAAATTGGGAATGTTTCACTAGTAACCATCAACTACATAACCTCTGAGCTCGTACGTCTCAGAGAAGAGTGTTAAGCTAAGAGAATAAATTCTCCGCCACCAACAGAAAAGTATTTAATAGAAACCAGCTTTACATCTCAAAGTGTAACGTCAGACATACAACCATACAAGTATGTTCCGGGTTCGAACAGAACCGAAGGCACTTCCAAAGAAGCCCTAGCAATCCGGATAATTTCTAATCACGTCCGGACTTCCCATCACAAGAAAAGTGATATAAATCTCTATACCGGAGCAACTCGGTGCAGAGAGATTCGACAGGTTGTCCTTTCATCTTCGAAAATACCCGGTCTTCACACCGGTCTTCAAATGTTATCCATTCACGACGTATCACTATTCGGAATGGGTTATATGACATAAAGTCCTCTCCCGGCTTAACCGAATAATGAGCGTTTGTTTTACAAACAAATTCAAGTGCCATTTCAAAGGCAAATATTGATAGTCGGTTATTTAACTATAAAAAAACATTCACAACAAACAACCAATTTAAATAATTTTCCCAAATTATTAAATTTCAAATATCTTCGCGAGATATGGTTTACACTTCAACCATTTGAAAACAAATTTCAAATCATTTTCATTTAAACAAATTAAATAAATCCTTATCGATTTATTTCAAATTTACATCCCAAATCTGTAAATTTATTTCCACACTTCAAAAATAATTCAGTGTTTATTTTAAAACACATTTCCCTTTCCTTTATAAATTCCATTTTGAATTTACATTCCCAAATATTCACTTTTTATACGGTTTTCAAATCGATTTCTCAAATATTCACTTTCAACTCCAAATCAACTTTCAAATGGATTTCCAGATTTATTTCAACACCAAATCAATTACAAATTGATTTCTAAGTTTATTTCCAAATTCCAAATTATTTGCAAATCGATTTCTAAATTTATTTCAACACAAATCAATTTTCATTCAACATCAAATAAATTTTCATATCGATTTCTCAAATATTTATTTTCAAATACCAAATCAATTATCAATTTGATTTCTAGAAATTTATCACCTTTTAAAATAAATTCATTTATCTCTTCCAAACCATTTAAAATTCCATTTTAAATGGTTTTCCAACTTTCAAATAATACTATTCAAAATCCATTTAAAAAAAAATCTTTTCCCATATTTTGGAAATAATTCGATAAGATTTCAAAAATCAACTTTATGCTTTTAAATTCCTTCTTTGAAATTAATTCAATTCTTAAAAATAAATTCCCAAAATCTAATTTTATTTATTTCTGGTATCCAACGATACCAAAAATACATTCGGCTAAATTTTAGCCTTCAACAAATTCAATCGTCAATATAATCATCCACGGATTATAAATAAATTATCACACAGCATATGAAACAAATTCATACAACATATGAAACAAATTCATACAATTTGAGGAATCCAGTTGGATCCCTCCAACCTGTTTCCCTGCATCCACAGATGTTAGCACAATACCAATTCCACTTCGAGGTGGAATATCGCGGTATATGGGATTTATAAAATATCATCCGCTATTATGCGGCGCATAGGGTCTCATCCGCTATATAATGCGGGAAAATCAACAACTCCAATATATATATATTCCAATATATATATATATATATTGCTATATACTAATATATATATATATACTATCACAATCCAAACAGTCAATCAATAACTGCAATTCAAATTTTTATTTGAGTGAGAAGATCTCACCTTTATTTTATTAGCATCCATTTCCAACTTCTTTCCATTTTCGGCTTGTTTCTCGATTTTTTTAAACCTTGTATAAACAATTTGATGATTTATCAATATTTGAACTAATCAAATGATCAATTTCCATTTAAATAAATTTAATTAACTAATTATTTTATTAAGCTAATTTTTCCTAAAAAAATAAATTTTAGGTTACAAAAATAATTACTTAAGTTAATCTCCTTAATACACTATTTAAAATAAACAAGTAAATTTTAAAATGTATATATGTATATTTATTTCCTATGAAACTACATATATATATATATATATAAAAATCTTTATAGATTTAAATTCCATGCTTTAAAATATCATTTATCAATACTATTATTGTTATAAAATTAAATTTTTTTTCAATTACTGTAAACAGCAAAGACAAAATGTTACCTTATTGTAAAAATTCTGCATATAAAAACATTTATTTATTCAATTTAAATTAATAAAAAGGAATCGTCACCTCACTGCTTCCAGTCGACACACCCACGTGAACGAAAAACGCAATCAAAGCTCCGGCCGCCATCGTGAGCACGCCATCACACCACGACCACAACACTGACCTCGATCTCGTACTCCAGCCTCGAATCGCCTACCCTCCAAATCGCGGCGCACGATGCGTCGAGCTCGAGAATATCTCCACCACTTCCTCTTCTTCGCGTGCGCGAGTCGCCATCAGGTCGAGCCTGACCAAAATCGCGGCGACCCCCCTAAATTTCGCAGCAGCGTTCGATTCCCCTCTCTCCCTTTTTTCTTTCGTATCGCGATTTTTTTTTGATTTGAATTGGGGTAAAGAGGCGGCAATCATTCTTGATTGATAAACGAACGGAACGGAAAAGAATGATACGAATGGTACTTGAATTTGTTTGATATTGCCTGCCACCATTTTTTCTTTGTATTTGCTTTTGAACGAACTTAGAAGAAATTGAAGAGGAATGAATAAAAAAAATTTAGTTCGGCCATTCTTTTCTTCTCTGAGATGGATTCGATTTTAGCTTCTAAGGAAAGGAACAGGGTACGTGATGCAGTAGAGAATAGGTCGGCTGATGGGAAAGAATTTTTTTGACTGGTGAAATGATATAAGATATTTAAATTAAATCGATAAATTATTGTCTAGGCTTTTTTATCTCGTACGATCACACGACAGCTCCAATCACCACGAAAATTGAAATCCGATAATAATAAAATATTACGGATCCAATGGAACTGGTTTCGTCGAATTTCGAGACTGTGCCTCGGAAAGCTATTTTTAAATATCGATTTAAACGATAAAATTCCAAAACTAAACAAACCACTTCCAAATTCAATTCTGAAAGTTCCAGTACCTTCAGAATTATCAATATAGATTTTCCAAGCCTTGAAAATATTTTTAATCAGCTTAAAACTGAAGATTCAAATTTTTTTTACCCAACTTCAGTAATTAAATTCAATAATTTAATCGCCAAATCCATTCTGATACTTGAATTTCAAATTGAACTATCATTCGAATATTTAAACTCAATTAAATATTCACATTTCAAATGTCAAAAATTCAGGGTCGTTACAATCTCCCCCCCTTAAAAGAATTTCGTCTCGAAATTACAAGTTAAGAAGAATGCTCCAATGCCCGTTAACTATTTTCTCAAATCCAAATAGTTTTAAACAACTTTTCAGAATAATCTTTTATTAAGACAAACTAATCTTTTTCTAACTTTCCAACTAATTCATAAGTTCAAACGACTTTATTTTACTTCACAATTCAAATTCAAATTGCAAATTATCCAAAATTTCTCAAAAAATTTCTAACTCTCTAAATTATCGAAAAATTTCGCCAGCGACTCCTTTGCGCGGCTAGCTCGGTACAACTACAAAATGTCCCTACGGACTCCCAAATTTCAATAGAAAACAAAATGCCAAGTGGCAAAATCAGAATCCCATCAAATTTCATACTGAAATTTTTAAATACATACCTTATTGTCGAACAAATTCAAACTTACCTTCGAAATCAAAATCCAATTCCATTTTCCTATAGCCTTTATAATCCCTGTATACTTTACTTAACAATAATGTCCAAATTCACTTATTGGATTTCCAATCCCAAATTTACTTAAGAATTTCATTCTTTATTTTCTTAAGTTCAACATAAGTATTTACATACTCCTTATTATTTATTTTTACTTTACTAACAAAGTTATATATTTATTTCCATTCAACTTTGCATTTCCAATTCCATTTGAATTCAATTTACTTCATTTTAGATATTGAATTCTATTTACCTTATCTCAAATTCAATTTTGAAATCATTTGTCGTTAAGTGAAAACTTTCAAAAATTTCAAAAATTTTCTAACTCCCAAAATTTTCAGAAAATTTTGGCGGAGTCTCCTTTGTACGGAGGAGCTTTTGCAATTTGACAAAAGATATAAATATATATACATCGACCCACTCGGTCGGAAAAGCAAAAATAGTTCATATTTCCTATTTTGTATTGCGTAGGCGTACCTTTATTTAGCATTTTAAGCAAAGCGGTTATTTATTAGCATTTGCGCAACCAAATGCAGCCAAACGGCTTCCAAAAACCTGCACTTACTCAATTTAAACACGTAAGTGACATATATAGGAAATTCATTTACATTTCACTTATTTTCAATAGTGAACACAAAGTTTTCATAAGCAATACATCCAAAGTTCTTTCCATTATCAATTTATATGGTTTCGATACAAATTAAACTGCTTACAACTAATTCACATACCATTTCCATTTACTTCAAGTGATTTACAACTCATTTTCTTCATTCTATTCATTTTTAGCGAAACGAGCTCATATCTAATTCAATTGATTCCAAAATCAATTTATTTCACTTCTATCAATTCATAGGATTTATTTAATTCTCGTTTTTTGTCAAACGATAATTCTTTCTATTCAAATTTGTTAATATTCATGCAACTAAATGATTACTTAAGCTAATAATCATTTAAATTGATTCCATTTCAATTCAATTTACATTTCATATTCACAAAACCATTCGATTTGTTTAAAACCATTGTACAAAACTCGACAACAACAATGCAAATATTTATATACACTTCTTGTATTTATTTTCACTTCATTACTGAAGTTATATATTTATCACTATTCAATTTCACATTTTCAACTCATTAATCAACTAAGTTTTCATTCAAACCATTTCAAAGTTTCACTTAAATTGAGTTATTGTCCAATATTTACTGAAGCTATTTCAATTCAAAACTCAAGTTTATCATTTATTTTTTTCTTCCTCATAAACAATTTCCAATTTATTTTCTTTGATTGGTTTTCATTTATCAAATCTATTCCATTTACTAATTTAATTCAATTAGTACATTCACTTATTCATTTTAAATATCAAATTTCCATATTCAATTCATCCTGAATTTACTTTATCAATAGCAAGGAAATTTCAATTTTTTTTACTACTTGAATTTATATGCAAATTCAAACCACTTTCAAATTTAGCTCACAACTCAACTTTAATTTAACTAATTCAACTTCCAATTCATTATTTCGTGAATTAATAAATTATCGAGTCAGTTTACTTGAATTCAATCCATTTTTTTTCTTCCCAAGTTTGGATTTTTTCCTTTAACTTGATTCAAATCAATCTCATTACATTATTCTATTCCAATTCATTTATTTACAAATGTAGCTTCATATGTTCATTCACAAATTCATTCCTTTTCAATTTGAATCTTATTCCAATCAAATTTCAAATATTTTTATAAGTCATCAACTTATTTACATTCCATTTCATTTTAAAGAAATTCCAGAGTCTTTTTACAATTACTCAAATTTCCTTTCAATTTATAAAACTCATTTATAAATCCACATTACCAATTTCATTCCATTAATGAATTTATTTCAAATATCTTCCTCTGAAATTTTATTTCAAATTATAAATCACATTTATAATTTACATTTACAAATCTCATTCGTATATGAACTCATTTCCTTATCTTTCAATTCATATTCATAAATTTCATTTGTTAAATGAATTTATCTCCAAATCTTTGGTTATACCATTATTTCTTATTCAATTCCATATGACAATGATAATAATTCAATATTATCACTTTCTAACAACCAAGCATCCATATACAATAATAATTTACGGAAAAAGATTTCTTTTCTATACAAAAATAGTTTTGGGTAAAATTATTTCATTTACCCTATTTTAAAACAATACTGTGTCAGTTTATCTTGTTTAAGAGTTTAGAAATCCCTATCGATTATAGTTGGCCAGACTGCACCGACCAGAATCTATAAACAATCAACCGATAAGTCAACACAATACAAAACAAATTTTTGTATTCACTAACAAATACGCGCTCATATCTATTATTACACTCACACTCATTCTAGAGTACTAACTCTATCTCTAATGAGTAACACCCAACAGAGCCAGGGTTGTCGCTTAACCAATTGCTCTGATACCACATGTAACGTTCCGACTTTTCGATGCTCGAAAGTCGACATTAATACGTCCACTGTATCAACTGCCGAGCAATCGAATGCTGGAAAATCGAATTGTTATGGTTAAAAAGAAGAGGTAGAAGAAGACAGAAAGAAAGAAAGAAAGAAGAAACAACAGAAACAATATCAGAATCTCACATATCGCAGCGGAACAACATATAATAGATAATCACTAGTCTTTTAAATAAAGAACTATATCAGTTTATACAATACAATGATGAGAGTCAATATACAACCCAATACAACAATGGACAGTTATATAAACTTGTCCTCATATAGAATACACAGCGGAATAAATAAATAAGTACGGTAGTACGCCTCTCCATCCAGCTCATCTCCAAAGCTCCAGAATATCCAGAATATCCTGATAACATAACTCTAGGCTGCCCATGTGGAAAATTATGGGCACCCGGAGTTTAGAAAGGGAACAATAAACTCCGAGTCAGTCATGGTGACTGGTGTGAGATCGTATAACATTTATTTTCACAAAGAAAATAAAATTTATTCGCAATGCTTTTGGAAAATGAAACTACCATAAGGCCTCCCGCCACACACACAATGCAAACGCAGAATTGGAGGAGATTTCTCCTTATGATAGTCAAAGATGCTTACTACGAAAAATCAGTTGATATTATTATTAATGTCTAGTGTGGAAAACATTTCGAAAGTATAATATTAATCTTAGCCAGCATAGGCATTTCGCACTTATGCCTACTATAGCTACTATGTTCAATAGCAGGTTACCGCCACATTCCATAGCAGGTTATACAACTAAAACCGTACAAGGTTCGTATTGTTTCTTTGGATTTCCAACAAATGGTCAGGCAAAGGAACTTCCTTACACCGAAATGGAAACGCCTCTGGAAGGACGTCCCCGAGAACCTAACCGGATCTCTGCTAACACAAGGCCGATGCTACCTCACGCTGTACAGCTGTAACTAGGTAACCAACACACTGACACTACCTCACGCTGTACAGCTGTAACTAGGTAACTAACACACAAGTATGCCATCCCCCCGGTCGTTACCGACCTTTATCCGAGGATCCTCAACCACAAAGCAGAAACCACAAAGTTTAATAAATTTGCAGCATCTACATAGGTAAAATATCTGGGCCCCATACCATGATATCACCTTTTATCCAGAAGGAAATGACATACCCTAGGGGCGCGGCCCCTAAAAACCTTGCCGCAACATTCTTGTTTTGACCATTATCGGGTTGTGAGGCTCGACGAAGTCTCGTCCACAAAGCCATGCTTTGATCAACAAATGATCAACAGCACTTCATATGCCACATTACCAAATTGGGAATGTTTCACTAGTAACCATCAACTACATAACCTCTGAGCTCGTACGTCTCAGAGAAGAGTGTTAAGCTAAGAGAATAAATTCTCCGCCACCAACAGAAAAGTATTTAATAGAAACCAGCTTTACATCTCAAAGTGTAACGTCAGACATACAACCATACAAGTATGTTCCGGGTTCGAACAGAACCGAAGGCACTTCCAAAGAAGCCCTAGCAATCCGGATAATTTCTAATCACGTCGGACTTCCCATCACAAGAAAAGTGATATAAATCTCTATACCGGAGCAACTCGGTGCAGAGAGATTCGACAGGTTGTCCTTTCATCTTCGAAAATACCCGGTCTTCACACCGGTCTTCAAATGTTATCCATTCACGACGTATCACTATTCGGAATGGGTTATATGACATAAAGTCCTCTCCCGGCTTAACCGAATAATGAGCGTTTGTTTTACAAACAAATTCAAGTGCCATTTCAAAGGCAAATATTGATAGTCGGTTATTTAACTATAAAAAAACATTCACAACAAACAACCAATTTAAATAATTTTCCCAAATTATTAAATTTCAAATATCTTCGCGAGATATGGTTTACACTTCAACCATTTGAAAACAAATTTCAAATCATTTTCATTTAAACAAATTAAATAAATCCTTATCGATTTATTTCAAATTTACATCCCAAATCTGTAAATTTATTTCCACACTTCAAAAATAATTCAGTGTTTATTTTAAAACACATTTCCCTTTCCTTTATAAATTCCATTTTGAATTTACATTCCCAAATATTCACTTTTTATACGGTTTTCAAATCGATTTCTCAAATATTCACTTTCAACTCCAAATCAACTTTCAAATGGATTTCCAGATTTATTTCAACACCAAATCAATTACAAATTGATTTCTAAGTTTATTTCCAAATTCCAAATTATTTGCAAATCGATTTCTAAATTTATTTCAACACAAATCAATTTTCATTCAACATCAAATAAATTTTCATATCGATTTCTCAAATATTTATTTTCAAATACCAAATCAATTATCAATTTGATTTCTAGAAATTTATCACCTTTTAAAATAAATTCATTTATCTCTTCCAAACCATTTAAAATTCCATTTTAAATGGTTTTCCAACTTTCAAATAATACTATTCAAAATCCATTTAAAAAAAAATCTTTTCCCATATTTTGGAAATAATTCGATAAGATTTCAAAAATCAACTTTATGCTTTTAAATTCCTTCTTTGAAATTAATTCAATTCTTAAAAATAAATTCCCAAAATCTAATTTTATTTATTTCTGGTATCCAACGATACCAAAAATACATTCGGCTAAATTTTAGCCTTCAACAAATTCAATCGTCAATATAATCATCCACGGATTATAAATAAATTATCACACAGCATATGAAACAAATTCATACAACATATGAAACAAATTCATACAATTTGAGGAATCCAGTTGGATCCCTCCAACCTGTTTCCCTGCATCCACAGATGTTAGCACAATACCAATTCCACTTCGAGGTGGAATATCGCGGTATATGGGATTTATAAAATATCATCCGCTATTATGCGGCGCATAGGGTCTCATCCGCTATATAATGCGGGAAAATCAACAACTCCAATATATATATATTCCAATATATATATATATATATATTGCTATATACTAATATATATATATATACTATCACAATCCAAACAGTCAATCAATAACTGCAATTCAAATTTTTATTTGAGTGAGAAGATCTCACCTTTATTTTATTAGCATCCATTTCCAACTTCTTTCCATTTTCGGCTTGTTTCTCGATTTTTTTAAACCTTGTATAAACAATTTGATGATTTATCAATATTTGAACTAATCAAATGATCAATTTCCATTTAAATAAATTTAATTAACTAATTATTTTATTAAGCTAATTTTTCCTAAAAAAATAAATTTTAGGTTACAAAAATAATTACTTAAGTTAATCTCCTTAATACACTATTTAAAATAAACAAGTAAATTTTAAAATGTATATATGTATATTTATTTCCTATGAAACTACATATATATATATAAATCTTTATAGATTTAAATTCCATGCTTTAAAATATCATTTATCAATACTATTATTGTTATAAAATTAATTTTTTTTTCAATTACTGTAAACAGCAAAGACAAAATGTTACCTTATTGTAAAAATTCTACATATAAAAACATTTATTTATTCAATTTAAATTAATAAAAAGGAATCGTCACCTCACTGCTTCCAGTCGACACACCCACGTGAACGAAAAACGCAATCAAAGCTCCGGCCGCCATCGTGAGCACGCCATCACACCGCGACCACAACACTGACCTCGATCTCGTACTCCAGCCTCGAATCGCCTACCCTCCAAATCGCGGCGCACGATGCGTCGAGCTCGAGAATATCTCCACCACTTCCTCTTCTTCGCGTGCGCGAGTCGCCATCAGGTCGAGCCTGACCAAAATCGCGGCGACCCCCCTAAATTTCGCAGCAGCGTTCGATTCCCCTCTCTCCCTTTTTTCTTTCGTATTGCGATTTTTTTTTTATTTGAATTGGGGTAAAGAGGCGGCTATCATTCTTGATTGATAAACGAACGGAACGGAAAAGAATGATACGAATGGCACTTGAATTTGTTTGATATTGCCTGCCACCATTTTTTCTTTGTATTTGCTTTTGAACGAACTTAGAAGAATTTGAAGAGGAATGAATAAAAAAAAATTTAGTTCGGCCATTCTTTTCTTCTCTGAGATGGATTCGATTTTAGCTTCTAAGGAAAGGAACAGGGTACGTGATGCAGTAGAGAATAGGTCGGCTGATGGGAAACAATATTTAAATTAAATCGATAAATTATTGTCTAGGCGTTTTTATCTCGTACGATCACACGACAGCTCCAATCACCACGAAAACTGAAATCCGATAATAATATAATATTACGGATCCAATGGAACTGGTTTCGTCGAATTTCGAGACTGTGCCTCGGAAAGCTATTTTTAAATATCGATTTAAACGATAAAATTCCAAAACTGAACAAACCACTTCCAAATTCAATTCTGAAAGTTCCAGTACCTTCAGAATTATCAATATAGATTTTCCAAGCCTTGAAAATATTTTTAATCAGCTTAAAACTGAAGATTCAAATTTTTTTTACCCAACTTCAGTAATTAAATTCAATAATTTAATCGCCAAATCCATTCTGATACTTGAATTTCAAATTGAACTATCATTCGAATATTTAAACTCAATTAAATATTCACATTTCAAATGTCAAAAATTCAGGGTCGTTACAATCTCCCCCCCTTAAAAGAATTTCGTCCCGAAATTACAAGTTAAGAAGAATGCTCCAATGCCCGTTAACTATTTTCTCAAATCCAAATAGTTTTAAACAACTTTTCAGAATAATCTTTTATTAAGACAAACTAATCTTTTTCTAACTTTCCAAACTAATTCATAAGTTCAAACGACTTTATTTTACTTCACAATTCAAATTCAAATTGCAAATTATCCAAAATTTCTCAAAAAATTTCTAACTCTCTAAATTATCGAAAATTTTTGCCAGCGATTCCTTTGCGCGGCTAGCTCGGTACAACTACAAAATGTCCCTACGGACTCCCAAATTTCAATAGAAAACAAAATGCCAAGTGGCAAAATCAGAATCCCATCAAATTTCATACTGAAATTTTTAAATACATACCTTATTGTCGAACAAATTCAAACTTACCTTCGAAATCAAAATCCAATTCCATTTTCCTATAGCCTTTATAATCCCTGTATACTTTACTTAACAATAATGTCCAAATTCACTTATTGGATTTCCAATCCCAAATTTACTTAAGAATTTCATTCTTTATTTTCTTAAGTTCAACATAAGTATTTACATACTCCTTATTATTTATTTTTACTTTACTAACAAAGTTATATATTTATTTCCATTCAACTTTGCATTTCCAATTCCATTTAAATTCAATTTACTTCATTTTAGATATTGAATTCTATTTACCTTATCTCAAATTCAATTTTGAAATCATTTGTCGTTAAGTGAAAACTTTCAAAAATTTCAAAATTTTTCTAACTCCCAAAATTTTCAGAAAATTTTGGCGGAGTCTCCTTTGTACGGAGGAGCTTTTGCAATTTGACAAAAGATATAAATATATATACATCGACCCACTCGGTCGGAAAAGCAAAAATAGTTCATATTTCCTATTTTGTATTGCGTAGGCGTACCTTTATTTAGCATTTTAAGCAAAGCGGTTATTTATTAGCATTTGCGCAACCAAATGCAGCCAAACGGCTTACAAAAACCTGCACTTACTCAATTTAAACACGTAAGTGACATATATAGAAAATTCATTTACATTTCACTTATTTTCAATAGTGAACACAAAGTTTTCATAAGCAATACATCCAAAGTTCTTTCCATTAGCAATTTATATGGTTTCGATACAAATTAAACTGCTTACAACTAATTCACATACCATTTCCATTTACTTCAAGTGATTTACAACTCATTTTCTCCATTCTATTCATTTTTAGCGAAACGAGCTCATATCTAATTCAATTGATTCCAAAATCAATTTATTTCACTTCTATCAATTCATAGGATTTATTTAATTCTCGTTTTTTGTCAAACGATAATTCTTTCTATTCAAATTTGTTAATATTCATGCAACTAAATGATTACTTAAGATAATAATCATTTAAATTGATTCCATTTCAATTCAATTTACATTTCATATTCACAAAACCATTCGATTTGTTTAAAACCATTGTACAAAACTCGACAACAACAATGCAAATATTTATATACACTTCTTGTATTTATTTTCACTTCATTACTGAAGTTATATATTTATCACTATTCAATTTCACATTTTCAACTCATTAATCAACTAAGTTTTCATTCAAACCATTTCAAAGTTTCACTTAAATTGAGTTATTGTCCAATATTTACTGAAGCTATTTCAATTCAAAACTCAAGTTTATCATTTATTTTTTTCTTCCTCATAAACAATTTCCAATTTATTTTCTTTGATTGGTTTTCATTTATCAAACTATTCCATTTACTAATTTAATTCAATTAGTATATTCACTTATTCATTTTAAATATCAAATTTCCATATTCAATTCATCCTGAATTTACTTTATCAATAACAAGGAAATTTCAATTTTTTTTACTACTTGAATTTATATGCAAATTCAAACCACTTTCAAATTTAGCTCACAACTCAACTTTAATTTAACTAATTCAACTTCCAATTCATTATTTCGTGAATTAATAAATTATCAAGTCAGTTTACTTGAATTCAATCCATTTTTTTTTCTTCCCAAGTTTGGATTTTTTCCTTTAACTTGATTCAAATCAATCTCATTACATTATTCTATTCCAATTCATTTATTTACAAATGTAGCTTCATATGTTCATTCACAAATTCATTCCTTTTCAATTTGAATCTTATTCTAATCAAATTTCAAATATTTTTATAAGTCATCAACTTATTTACATTCCATTTCATTTTAAAGAAATTCCAGAGTCTTTTTACAATTACTCAAATTTCCTTTCAATTTATAAAACTCATTTATAAATCCACATTACCAATTTCATTCCATTAATGAATTTATTTCAAATATCTTCCTCTGAAATTTTATTTCAAATTATAAATCACATTTATAATTTACATTTACAAATCTCATTCGTATATGAACTCATTTCCTTATCTTTCAATTCATATTCATAAATTTCATTTGTTAAATGAATTTATCTCCAAATCTTTGGTTATACCATTATTTCTTATTCAATTCCATATGACAATGATAATAATTCAATATTATCACTTTCTAACAACCAAGCATCCATATACAATAATAATTTACGGAAAAAGATTTCTTTTCTATACAAAAATAGTTTTGGGTAAAATTATTTCATTTACCCTATTTTAAAACAATACTGTGTCAGTTTATCTTGTTTAAGAGTTTAGAAATCCCTATCGATTATAGTTGGCCAGACTGCACCGACCAGAATCTATAAACAATCAACCGATAAGTCAACACAATACAAAACAAATTTTTGTATTCACTAACAAATACGCGCTCATATCTATTATTACACTCACACTCATTCTAGAGTACTAACTCTATCTCTAATGAGTAACACCCAACAGAGCCAGGGTTGTCGCTTAACCAATTGCTCTGATACCACATGTAACGTTCCGACTTTTCGATGCTCGAAAGTCGACATTAATACGTCCACTGTATCAACTGCCGAGCAATCTAATGCCGAAAAACCGAATTGTTATGGTTAAAAAGAAGAGGTAGAAGAAGACAGAAAGAAAGAAGAAACAACAGAAACAATATCAGAATCTCACATATCGCAGCGGAACAACATATAATAGATAATCACTAGTCTTTTAAATAAAGAACTATATCAGTTTATACAATACAATGATGAGAGTCAATATACAACTCAATACAACAATGGACAGTTATATAAACTTGTCCTCATATAGAATACACAGCGGAATAAATAAATAAGTACGGTAGTACGCCTCTCCATCCAGCTCATCTCCAAAGCTCCAGAATATCCAGAATATCCTGATAACATAACTATAGGCTGCCCGTGTGGAAAATTATGGGCACCCGGAGTTTAGAAAGGGAACAATAAACTCCGAGTCAGTCATGGTGACTGGTGTGAGATCGTATAACAGTTATTTTCACAAAGAAAATAAAATTTATTCGCAATGCTTTTGGAAAATGAAACTATCATAAGGCCACCCGCCACACACACAATGCAAACGCAGAATTGGAGGAGATTTCTCCTTATGATAGTCAAAGATGCTTACTACGAAAAATCAGTTGATATTATTATTACTGTCTAGTGTGGAAAACATTTCGAAAGTATAATATTAATCTTAGCCAGCATAGGCATTTCGCACTTATGCCTACTATAGCTACTATGTTCAATAGCAGGTTACCGCCACATTCCATAGCAGGTTATACAACTAAAACCGTACAAGGTTCGTATTGTTTCTTTGGATTTCCAACAAATGGTCAGGCAAAGGAACTTCCTTACACCAAAATGGAAACGCCTCTGGAAGGACGTCCCCGAGAACCGAACCGGATCTCTGCTAACAAAAGGCCGACGTTACCTCACGCTGTACAGCTGTAACTAGGTAACCAACACACTGACACTACCTCACGCTGTATAGCTGTAACTAGGTAACTAACACACAAGTATGCCATCCCTCCGGTCATTACCGACCTTTATCCGAGGATCCTCAACCACAAAGCAGCAACCACAAAGTATAATAAATTTGCAGCATCAACATAGGTAAAATATCTGGGCTCCATACCATGATATCACCTTTTATCCAGAAGGAAATGACATACCCTAGGGGCGCGACCCCTAAAAACCTTGCCGCAACATTCCTGTTTTGACCATTACCGGGTTGTGAGGCTCGACGAAGTCTCGTCCACAAAGCTACGATTTTTCACAAAGCCATGCTTTGATCAACAAATGATCAACAACACTTCGTATGCCACATTACCAAATTGGGAATGTATCACTAGTAACCATCAACTACATAACCTCTAAGCTCGTACGTCTCAGAGAAGGGTGTTAAGCTAAGAGAATAAATTCTCCGCCACCAACATAAATGTATTTGATAGAAACCAGCTTTACATCTCAAAGTGTAACGTCAGACATACAACCATACAAGTCTGTTCCGGGTTCGAACAGAACCGAAGGCACTTCCAAAGAAGCCCTTGCAATCCGGATAATTTCTAATCACGTACGGACTTTCCATCACAAGAAAAGTGGTATAAATCTCTATACCGAAGCAACTCGGTGCAGAGACATTCGACAGGTTGTCCTTTCATTTTCGAAAATACCCGGTCTTCACACCGGTCTTCAAATGTTATCCATTCACGACGTATCACTATTCGGAATGGGTTATATGACACAAAGTCCTCTCCCGGCTTAACCAAATAATGAGCGTTTGTTTTACAAACAAATTCAAGTGCCATTTCAAAGGCAAATATTGATAGCCGGTTATTTAACTATCAAACAACATTCACAACAAACAACCAATTTAAATAATTTTCCCAAATTATTAAATTTCAAATATCTTCGCGAGATATGGTTTACACTTCAACCATTTGAAAACAAATTTAAAATCATCTTCATTTAAACCAATTAAATAAATCCTTATCGATTTATTTCAAATTTACATCCTAAATCTGTAAATTTATTTCCACACTTTAAAAATAATTCAGTGTTTATTTTAAAACACATTTCCCTTTCCTTTATAAATTCCATTTTGAATTTACATTCCCAAATATTCACTTTTTATACGGTTTTCAAATCGATTTCTCAAATATTCACTTTCAACTCCAAATCAACTTTCAAATGGATTTCTAGATTTATTTCAACACCAAATCAATTACAAATTGATTTCTAAGTTTATTTCCAAATTTCAAATTATTTGCAAATCGATTTCTAAATTTATTTCAACACAAATCAATTTTCATTCAACATCAAATAAATTTTCATATCGATTTCCCAAATATTTATTTTCAAATACCAAATCAATTATCAATTTGATTTCTAGAAATTTATCACCTTTTAAAATAAATTCATTTATCTCTTCCAAACCATTTAAAATTCCATTTTAAATAAATTTTCCAACTTTCGAATAATACTATTCAAAATCCATTTAAAAAAAATCTTTTCCCATATTTTGGAAATAATTCGATAAGATTTCAAAAATCAACTTTATGCTTTTAAATTCCTTCTTTGAAATTAATTCAATTCTTAAAAATAAATTCCCAAAATCTAATTTTATTTATTTCTGGTATCCAACGATACCAAAAATACATTCGGCTAAATTTTAGCCTTCAACAAATTAAATCATCAATATAATCATCCACGGATTATAAATAAATTATCACACAACATATGAAACAAATTCATACAACATATGAAACAAATTCATACAATTTGAGGAATCCAGTTGGATCCCTCCAACCTGTTTCCCTGCATCCACAGATGTTAGCACAATACCAATTCCACTTCGAGGTGGAATATCGCGGTATATGGGATTTATAAAATATCATCCGCTATTATGCGGCGCATAGGGTCTCATCCGCTATATAATGCGGGAAAATCAACAACTCCAATATATATATATTCCAATATATATATAGATATATATATATTGCTATATACTAATATATATATATATATATACTATCACAATCCAAACAGTCAATCAATAACTGCAATTCAAATTTTTATTTGAGTGAGAAGATCTCACCTTTATTTTATTAGCATCCATTTCCAACTTCTTTCCATTTCCGGCTTGTTTCTCGATTTTTTTAAACCTTGTATAAACAATTTGATGATTTATCAATATTTGAACTAATCAAATGATCAATTTCCATTTAAATAAATTTAATTAACTAATTATTTTATTAAGCTATTTTTTCCTAAAAAAATAAATTTTAGGTTACAAAAATAATTACTTAAGTTAATCTCCTTAATACACTATTTAAAATAAACAAGTAAATTTTAAAATGTATACATGTATATTTATTTCCTATGAAACTACATATATATATAAATCTTTATAGATTTAAATTCCATGCTTTAAAATATCATTTATCAATACTATTATTGTTATAAAATTAAATTTATTTTTTTCAATTACTGTAAAAAGCAAAGACAAAATGTTACCTTATTGTAAAAATTCTGCATATAAAAACATTTATTTATTCAATTTAAATTAATAAACAGAAATCGTCACCTCACTGCTTCCAGTCGACAAACCCACGTAAACGAAAAACGCAATCAAAGCTCCGGCCGCCATCGTGAGCACGCCATCACACCGCGACCACAGCACTGACCTCGATCTCGTACTACAGCCTTGAATAGCCTACCCTCCAAATCGCGGTGCACGATGCGTCGAGCTCGAGAATATTGCCACCACATCCTCTTCTTTGCGTGCGCGAGTCGCCATCAGGTCGAGCCTGACCAAAATCGCGGCGACCCCTCTAAATTTCGCAGCAGCGTTCGATTCCCCTCTCTCCCTTTTTTCTTTCGTATCGTGATTTTTTTATATTTGAATTGGGGTAAAGAGGCGGCCATCTTTCTTGATTGATAAACGAACGGAACGGAAAAGAATGATACGAATAGCACTTGAATTTGTTTGATATAGCCTGCCACCATTTTTTCTTTGTATTTGCTTTTGAACGAATGAAAAAGAATTTGAAGAGGAATGAATAAATAAAAAAAATTAGTTCGGCCATTCTTTCCTTCTTTGAGATGGATTCGATTTTAGCTTCTAAGGAAAGGAACAGGGTACGTGATGCAGTAGAGAATAGGTAGGCTGATGGGAAAGAATTTTTTTGACTGGTGAAATGATATAAGATATTTAAATTAAATCGATAAATTATTGTCTAGGCGTTTTTATCTCGTACGATCACATGACAGCTCCAATCACCATGAAAATTGAAATCCGATAATAATACAATATTACAGATCCAATGGAACTAGTTTTGTCAAATTCCGAGACTGTGCCTCGAAAAGCTATTTTTAAATATCGATTTAAACGATAAAATTCCAAAACTGAACAAACCACTTCCAAATTCAATTCTAAAAGTTCCAGTACCTTCAGAATTATCAATATAGATTTTCCAAGCCTTAAAAATATTTTTAATCAGCTTAAAACTGAAGATTCAAATTTTTTTTACCCAACTTCAGTAATTAAATTCAATAATTTAATCGCCAAATCCATTCTGATACTTGAATTTCAAATTGAACTATCATTCGAATATTTAAACTCAATTAAATATTCACATTTCAAATGTAAAAAATTCAGGGTCGTTACAGGAAACCAGTCTACAATGCAAGTTTGATTAGAAAGACATAATTGATTTCAAGCAAAAACTTACCATAAGTACAAAAGAAAACATGTATAACCTTAAAATGCTACTTTCGCATTATTTACAACAGTTAAATGAGAACCTAAATGAGTTTCATGTCATATAAAATGGTATATGCTTACCTATCAGAAAAAAGTTTGAATTCTTTAAAAAAAATATAAGAAAATAAAATAAAAAGAAATGAAAAAGTAACCAATGTATGATAAACATTTCTTTAATCATAATGTAGAGTACTGAATGTCAGAAGTTTGTACATAATTACCATGGAGATGATTACAAAGGTTCAAGAATCGTAAGCAGGACTCATGAGCTTCGAGACATGGTACATTCTCTAGTTATGTTTCTCACTATAAATACAGTAAATCTTAATTCTAAATTGAAAAAAAAACAGTGGGTTAATCTAATTTGAATCAGGTTCACGGAATGCTATCATAAATGGACCCTACATTAGTCGCTTATCGCGACAAGATTGCAGAACAGGGAGGCCCAGTGTTTGTATCAGGTGAAACTAAAGTTTATTCACTTATTGTGCAATTTGATTCTGCAACTCCACCAAGTAGAAGATTATGCAATGTCCTATCTCTGGCTTATGAAGCACGAGCTAAGAGAAACACACATCATGAGCAACCAGGTAACATCATAATCCATTTTAGTGATTACTCAATGTTCATAAATCAACATTGTTATCTTTCAAATATGTAATGTTGCATTAGGGATTACATAATGAAAGTATTTTTGGATAAAGTATGACCAGACTATTTTTCCATTTGAATGAATTACGTCAAGATCAGAGAGCGAAGAAACTGCAAGGCCCCCAGCAGAAGCGGAAGAACAAAGACCAAGCTCTGCTGATCAGGAACCATTTCAAAAACCTGATTCAAATGGGTTTAAAAGGGTACAGTTAAATCCACTGACAATGTCAATCAAGTATGAAATCAAGATCTAATGGCACTTGATATACATGTTTTTAAGGAGCAACTACTATATCGGATTTTTGTTATGGAGTTCCACGGCTTGAAATGCTTTATTCTCATATATTGAAAGGCCTGATGGCAATTAAATATAATACAGAAAGCAATCCAGATTCAAAACTTTTAATTTTAAGATATTTATTGAAATTTGTGGAGGATGGTGATAATTTATGATTTAAAGTTTTGTTGTGGCATATTTTATTTATTTCTTGTACCTTTGTTCATATGTTTAATAGCTAATTCTAGATGGTGGTGTACATGTAATAATCTTATTAAGCAAGTTTTTACATTCCCATGTTTTGTAATGCAATCTTTTACAGTCATATCATAGTATACAATGTCTATCTTTATCTTTATTAATGGTTAGAATAGAAACAAAACCTTTTTATCCGACCGTGAAATTTCAAAAATAACATTATATGCAAACAACAAATCAAGAGTTCGAATTTCATAAAGAACAAAAATTAATATCTATTAAATGGAAATTTTAGAACGTAAATAAGATTACAAGTTCAAAACTAGGTTTCAAATTTTTATTATTTTCAATTTATTTTTTATCAAAATTATGTAGAAATTTTAAAGTTTATAATTATATAATTATAAGAGTTTTTATATACACGTGTGTTGCAAGTGCTATAAAATCTCATTCTTTAATAATAGTTGCAATATTTTTGATATCACGTTTTTCGGTTTTGACGTGAACTACCAAAAATTGACCTTCTACAGATATTATCAAATATTAATATCACTTAATAATAGATCTAATAATAAAATTTCTTTACAAATTCAATATGCACCTTAATAAATATTATCAAATTTTAATTTTACTTAAAAATAATATCAATTTTTTTCTTTTGAATTTGTTAAACACATCAAAGCGTGTGCCCTAACGTTTAATATAAGCTGTGTAATAACTGCTTGATCACTTGTAAAATTGTTATTTACTTGATCTGATTCTAAAACTAGAAAAGTTAGGGCTGGGTTTATTTTCTTTTCATTCAGAAAAAATGAATTGTTGTGCCGAACTAAAATAGCTACGCGGACAACATAACTATAAATCGATACTGTAGAAAAATATATTTAAAGAGATCATGTAGAAAATATTTAATTTTACCACTTCTTTAACAATTGGAGCCTATACCATGCTATAAATTAAGTTTTGATGGTAAAGCTAAGTCATCAAAAAGTTCGTTCAATATAACTGCATAATTTTAAACTCCAGTTGTACTAAATTTCAAAATACCTGTTCTTACCTTAGATCCTAAATCAATAAAATGACCAAAAGAAACAAGTTGTCACGTACCCCAGAATAGCAAAACTATTCCAAAATTAACCAGATTACATACAAATTTTTTATCCTCTTAACATTTTCAGCAGTAAACGGAATCAATAAATTAACAATTCTACCCTATAATTAATCTAAACTCTATTTAAACTTACAAACTGAGCATAGGCATAACATATAAAGTAAGCCCAATTAAATCAAAAAAGCAAAAAAGTAACGAATAAGAACGGACAAAAGTAATAATTAAACTTTAGCTAACTCTAATCATTAAAACGACAATCAAACAAAGAATAGATCTTAATGCAGCTAAAAATGTTGAATTACCCCCATGAGATTAACTCTTAAATGAATGCTAAACTCGATGAAAAGCTCATACATCTGACCCAGATCAGCAGCGTTTCCATGCGAATACAAAAGAGTAGAACTAGCCATTGGCTTTTTAACATACATAGCAACCATTCGATTGCCTCTCCACGTCGAAATCTTAGTTATTTCCATATTTTCTCGATGTGGGAATCGATCCATAGTCAAAAGAACAGTCAAATCATCAGTTTTCAATTCGTATGTCGGTGGGTTTGGTGGAAAAAAGCAAGCTTTGCAGCCATGGAGGATGTAACTCCTCCCATTATTGACCAAAATATGAACGTTTTTGGTTGCTTGGATCCCAAAAAAGTTGAAGAACATGGTTTTAGCTTAGTTGATAAAACTTTCAGGAAAGTTGAAAGACTTGAAGTTAGGAATTGATTCGAAATTACGGTTTAGATCATTGTCACTTTTGGATTCGGAGGTTGGGTTGTGACTACAGATTTCAGCAATTAGGATCCAATTTAGGGTGAAAATGATCCAAATTTTTTTGGTTGGAGGGACGTGAAAATTTAATCTTAGTTAATAACGAAGAAAAGGTATATACAGCGGAAAATAAAATATTTGGCGGTCATTGTAAAATTTTAGCGGTAGACATAAATATATGATGCAGCGTTTTAATATATTTTTCTTTCCTAAATATGATCAACAGCTGCATTTCAGCTACTTACAATGCTGCAAATGACCATTTTTCTTGTAGTAGTTATACATAAACTTTTCTTCTAATTCAGATATAATGTATCAACAAAGTGGACTGTAGCTACATTTCTTTGCCTTCTTCATACTCATATGAAAGTCCTTTAAGTCACGAACTCCCTCTAAATCCTTCATCTCCTCAACTACCGACGGAGTGGTATGTTGAAATGCAGGAAAGGCGCTACAAAGATCTAAGGGAGCATGAGACAGAGGAACAAGAGCTTCGGTTATGAGAAGAGGGAAGAAGACATGGAGAACAACCTAGAATCTAATGTGGAAGTAGGCAAAGAGGATAGGAACTTCGTAATCAATGGACTGAAAGAGAACAAGAGGATAATTCTCCTTCGATCTTTTATGATTGTGGAGTTGTGGTTATGTATTCCATTGTGAGAAGCGAAAATGACGTTGGACGGCGCCACTATAGGTGCTCCAACTTTTCAAACAGTTGTGGGTATGGCAATAGATTGATGATCCATTCTCTCGACGGACTGTAGAATATGCCATCGAACTTAAACAAGAAATGGCAGCGCTTCGCAACAGACTAATCTCACTGAATTTTCAAGGTGGTCGTAGATAGAACTGTTATCTAAAATTAGCCTTGTTGATGTATCTTAATGTATGTCTATGTTTGTTCACATATGCTTATGTTTTGTATGTTTAAATAGTTTGTGTGTGCTAATGTATTGTTTATTTATGTTTAAGTATGAATCTTTCTGATATAACTGCCTACTATAACTAATCCGTAAAACAAATATAATCCATATAATACATATAACACATATAATGCATAGAAATACGTAGAACAAATACAATGCATAGAAATACATAGAACAATGAAATCACTCAAACTATCTAATATAACTAACCCATATATCATACGTAGCATGACCAACGAAGGTTGTTTGATGATCCATAAAATATAGAGAGTCGAATGTTGATCTAGACATCTTAAACACATCTTTTTGTTCCACTTATGCTACAATTTTTCGGTACCTTTGACATGCTCTAGTAGACGTAACGTAAGTACTTCTAGTATCCAAATTTTGTCTTCTTAACCTACAATCTGATGGTTATTATTGTTGGGACTGACTTAGGCCGCAACGGAAGAAATGAGTGAATTAATTTTTTTTTACCATTTTGGATCTTTATTGGGCCTATTAAGTCTAATTCAATTAGAACTTTTCTAAATTTCTTTTAAATAAAATCATTATTTTATTTTATTTTATAAGTAAAATTTTATTTAGTTTATTTCATATTGTATTTGAATATGTGTATCATATACACATATGTATGTATGTGCACAGACAACATAATTAAGCGTACATGGTCTGACATACCCGTGTACAAATGCTGGGATTTACAATGCAACAGACATGTTAGCCCCTATAATATTTTATGTGTTGTCTAAATGAATATATATATATATACGTGCATCGAAAATTAAGTATATTATGTAAAATTGTACTTATGTAAAATATAATCATATGTGTATACACACACACACAAAAGTGTGGAAATAATAATTTATATACAATATTTTAAAATATATTTGAACAAATATTTATTTATATGTCAAATTTCTGCTGCAAAGTTGTGTACAAAATTAATTGTTTTAATACTTGATTATAAATAGTTATAAATATACATACACATGCATGCGTGCACACACACACACACACACACACACATATATATATATATATATATTAATAATGCTCGACTTAAAGCTCATGGCAACTTTTTTTGAATTTTAAAGTGATTTTTAATTAAAAAATTATAAAATAATTTTACAACTAATTTAAATAAATTAATTAAAATTATAAAAAATCATTTCTAAGATCTAAAAATTATGCAATATTTTATGTAAAATATTATACTTAATTTCAAACTATATTAAATGTACACACACAATCAATTTCTAGTTAAATAAATAGTTATATCATTAATGAAACATAAAATAAATATATGTATATGTTAAAATTGAACATTCATTGCTACTAAATTAATATTTTACAAAAACAAAACTTTATAATTTTAAAATTTTTATTATATGATTTTTATCTTTAATATAACATATTAATTAATAAAAGCATATGTATAATATTTAATAAAAAATGATTTTTTTTTTATTTTAGGCTGTGTGTTTACCTCTAGTATGTATACAATTTTTTTATTAAAATATATGTAGATGCACTAATATATTCAACCATCTAATATGTGGTAGAACATCGATACACTAGATTCGTAATATAATCTAACAACCTATAAAATAATGCAATAATAGATAGTAATATTAAATAAAATAGTATTAAGTTGTTTGCATTTCACTAAAGCCTAGAGTTTACACAATGAGATGTTGAATTAAACTCCTTGAACCTTATCACAATCCAGAAGATGCTACCTTCAAATTGCGGACCACCGACTACCGTATAGCTTTTATTTTATTTTATTTGAACTTTAAAATTTTAGAGAAGGAGGGATGATTTTCGGCTAGCTAGAGAATAGGTGGAGGCTCCTAAACCCTACTTTACAATAAGGGTTATGATCCTTATATAAAGGAGGGACAAAAGAGATAAAGTAGGATCAAGATCCACCTTTTTCTCTTACTTATTCTCTACCTTTTAACACATCAAAACCCAACCGCCATTAGCATCATATAGTCGCCCATTCTATGATTAAATCATGGTCAAAAATCCCATGCCCAATATGAGCTTCAAACCCACTTCAAGCCTGAACAATATTTATTACGTTTAAATCCGATTTAAACGCGAATCAATATCATATATTGATTAATATATTTATAACTATTATAAACATATTTATTAATATTTTTCAACATATCAAATAAATTTTTTTATAACTAATATTTCATAAATATTAATTTATTTAATTAATTTATAACAATTATAGGTTAATGAAATCATGTGGTCAAAGGAGTATTCAAAATTTTGATTGTGTGACTCTTTGGTGTAAATTTAGTTAGTGGTTAATATTGAACAATTCGAATATTAACGTTCACACATCACTTAGCTGGTGGTGTGACATTTTGGCCAAATTTCTTGCTTATTTGGTTTCGGTAAAATCCAGGTTTAGTTTGCTAAGCATTACCCGGTAGTGATGATTATTTATACCAATTCTCTTCGTCAAAACTATATCACTTTGGACATATGGAATTTGGTAATGATCATTATAACGACCCACCTTTTCAACCCTCAAAAGTCGACACTAATACATCCACGATATTCACGTGCTGACATTCGAGTGTCGGAAAGACAGATTGTTAGGTTAAAAGAAAAGGTAGAATAGAATTTAACTTCATGAAGAGTAATATATAATGTACAGATGATCTTTACAAAATAAAAATGTAATGTACATACATTAATCAGAGTAAACTAATATATCATCAGCTTGGATAGTTATAACAACCATCACAAATGCTGATAAATAGAAAACAAAAATGCTGCAGAAATAAAATACGTAAATACATCTTGGAGGCATCCAGCTCGTACCCTGAAGCTCCAAAGCATCCATAACTACATCTAGAAATATGCTCCGGCTATCCCGAGCATTATAAGAAAATAACACCCGAATCAGTCTGGTAAACCAGCATGAGAAACACAAATCAAATGGATTTTTAATGTTATAAACCTTTCAAAATAAAGGTATTTCGTAAGACCATGCCACATAAACACAAATGGGTTTTTACCTTACGACAACCAAACCATTTTTTTAATAGAAAATCTTGTGATACTATAAAAATGTTTAGAGTTTAAAATAAATATATAACATACATGATATGTTTGCACCTCACATTCTAGCTTATTTGGTATATAATTAAGTTCGTAAGATATGTATTGGAAAATGGATTCCATACAATGGCAAGGCTACTGGGGTACCGTCAATCATAGTACATCTCTAGAAAAATGTACCGAGGGTCTCACATGGACCTCATGCCAACACAGGACCGACATACCCCTTCCTGGAGAGTACCGAATGCGTCAACACCCTGGTTGCCGGCTAACAACCCTATCAAGTTATTAGCACACATAAATCCATAGATATCAATCTAGATCGGGTGATGGTCATACCCTAATGGTAGTGAACCACATTGCTCTGCCACATATCCCATGTTTTAGTCATTATCGAGTGTGAGGCTTGAGGCTACGTTTTACTTTTTTTAGCAAATCCCACTTGAAATGCTAACACTGCCCTTCAGGCAATAATGCAATACCAGCATTCATCCATAAAAGTTGCTTGCGATATGAACAAACCAATGACACTACTTCTACTGCATCTATTTTGGAATCATCATCAGGATTCATAGCAAGTAGCCCTTGCACTTTAAAGAACTCCATCTTCGATCATCTTCAAGATGTCTCCAATTCGAACGCTTATGTTAGTTCGAAATGGTTTTCGGATAACTCATGTTTATCCGATCCTGGTCTCTCCGAACCAAAAATTCATTGTATCAAAACTGGCTAAAATTTGATCGTCGGTTATCTAACTATCAAACAAACAAGCAATCCAATTAGAGATTTAACTTCATATGGAAGCCAAACATGGTTAAGCACATACGCAACCACTAAGCCTCTTTATTTAATCTTTTCATTAATTAAAATCACTTTGTAAATACTTGTATCAAAATACTTTTACAAAGATATACATATGTATACCACTCATTCATTATTCATTTATACTTTTTCAATGCTTGAAAAATTATCCATACAGTTATCTCACTAGTATAAGTATTCACAACCTCTACACTTTCAATACTTATAAAATGTAACCATATACTTTTTTCAACGAAATAAGTATATTCAAAATATCTTAAGAAATATTTCACTTTCAAAACCATACTTATTTGGGTTAAAACAAATGTCATTTAAAATCATTGTTTATTATAAACCCAAAACACTTTACTTTTGGTGTAAATAACTGGATCGTATGGAATTACACCAATTATACATACCACCACTTCCTGGTTTTAAACTTATATTATCCCTCGATTAACAATGAAGTCAAACAAGTTAGATAACTATCCTTGATTCGACATACATTCTTAATTCTCACAGATAGAGATGAGTTTTCCTACATCAAAATTTGGTGTTAAGTCTGAAAAGAATACTTTCCATACCACCATAATTTAAAATGGTCATTTATGGAAATCAATCTTATTTCCTTCTATAAAATTCCTTTTTATAAATCTCTCTTATATTTATAAAACTTCTTTTATAAATCTCCTTTATATTTATAAAACTCATTTTACAAATCTCCAAATTTATTTATAAAACTTCTTTTTATAAAACTCCAAATTTATTTATAAAACTTCTTTTATAAACTCCAAAATTCAATCTCATATACCTTTTACCAATCTTCAGTTACAAGATAGGACTAAATTCTTTTCATATAACGTCATTCCATATATCACTATAAATTCACAAATGTGATTTATTATTCCAATTTATCAAAATGATATCATTTCCCTTCTAAAAAATATTATTTCTAAATCTATTCTTTTATTTATAAAATACCATTTATAAATCTCTCTTTCCATACAATATATTATATAAAGCGTTTCACAAATATTTTTGTTCCAAAATACTTCTATCTACTTTAAAATAGAATCACTTTATTATAAAAGATAAACTTCCCTTTTTCTTTAAAACAAACTTTCGTTATTATATTAACTTTTCTATCAAAAAAATACTTCCCAAAATACTTTTTAAAACATTACCAAAAAGGTTAGAGTAAAATAGAGAAGTTCAAAAACCTTTTCTAAATGAAAATGCCATAGAAAATTCAAAAATAACATTTAAAAATCATTCTCCGAATCAAAACCAATTTCATATCCAAACAGCAATTAATAGTATTTTCAAAATACAATAATGAAGCCTAGAGATACCATAGCACTTAACATGTTCTTCCATAGATCTATAACTAAAAGAATTCAACTTTTCAACATATCAAAGTCATATTCAATATGGCCAAACTACTAAACTTTAACATTCAACAATTATACAACAAGTATATAAATGAAATTAACATCAACAGTGGTAAGTAATCCGGATTCCTCTACAAAATTCCCTGAGTTCCATGTATTTCAATTCATATGCCATTCGTTTTACAAAACGAAAATTCAACCAAACCAACCAAAGAAATAATGCAAGCACCCAAAAAACAATTTATAACAACATATATATCATATAGTGTTCATTCAAAGGCGAGTTAACTCACCAAAATCCCAACTGATGCTTAGGCGTTCCTGCTCGATCGGCATTTGATTTTGTCTCAAAATTTTACTTGCTCCAATTTAACGAATTCAACTCCAATGTTTAGATAACGCTCCTACGAGCGCAGTGCAAAAGACCGCATCTCGATTGGACCTCGTATGCAAAAGATATTAATTTTATAAGATTCAAATTAATTAAATTAACTAATTACTCAATTAAATTACTAATTACCAATTACTAGTTTAAACCTTCTTCCCCAGTCACTAATCTACCTCCACTGTACCCGCACAAACGTGCACACACACCCCCCCATAACCAATCCTCCTCTCTCTTCCTATCTCCCTCGTCTTTCCATGAAATTTCGCTTCATTCACTCCAACATGCTTCTCTTTGCACGAGCTCCACATCTCACACCACCATCTGAAGCTCGACGTCACGGTGCAAATTACTACCTAGGTATAACGTTAAGAGAAGGAAAATGTCGCCTTCTCCTAGAAGCAGCCGCACCATGCCAAATTATCACCATCGATTTCCCTTCATACGATAAGCCCGAATCCACCATCCCCTTTGCCTAATTCGCTTTTAATCACCACAAATCAAAACCCTAGATCGGCCACTACCACGTCGATCATCCTCAAGTCATGCCGCACACCAAACAACCCACATAGATTTGAAACCCTTGCACTTGTACGAACTCAGCGGATCCGACGTCGCTCATTTTGTTGCCTAAATATCCGGGAAAAATTAGGGGAAGATGGTGGCTAGGTTAAATTGTTTTACAAGAAATGGAGAAATATAAAGAATGAAGAAAAGTTAGAGGGAGAAAAGAGAGTGAGGTTTATTTATAATATTTATATATTATTATTTAATTGTCTTTCTAAATCGCAGAGCGTTTGAGCTCACACGATCACACAGGTTGTCCGATCGACACGAAACTCGTCGACGTACATCAACTTATTATTCCCACCACGATGGCACTAGTTTCATCAAAATCGAAGGTAGTGCTCCAAAGATAATTTCATGCGTTTCGAGACCATTTATAGATAAAATGATTTTTGATCACACCATCGACTTTAATTCGAACTATTTATTTTTGTAAATAAATTTCTATAACAAATACACCATTATTAATTATTAATTAAAAATAGTTATTATGCTTTTAAAATCAATTATTTAAATATTTAAAATCAATCAAATATTCACAATCAAAACGATAAAATTCTGGGTCGTTACATTTCTTCCTCCCGTAAAAGAATTTCGTCCGTGAAATTCCCAAAGGAAGAAAACGTCTCCTCACCCTTAGACTTTCAAAATCAATTAATTAAAATGAGTTATTAAGCTTTTAAAGTCCATATGTTACGGAAAATTTCGGTAGCACCTCCTTTACACGGGTAGGTCCGAAAAAATCATAATATCAATATTAGCCCATATCCAGGACCTTCCATATCTGGGGACAACACAATAACAATATATACTTATGTTATAATTTATAGAGTGTATGTGTCACATAGCAAATACACCCGTTAAGTATAAATATTTACCATCTGTTGAGCAATCAAATTCTACTTATGAAACCAAAAGCAACTAGCAAGTCTTTGCTTCCATGTACCTGAATTTTTCCTACATAACCCAAAAGAGACTTAAACACGACAAATGAAACAACACAACAACTCATCCATCCTACATCATGAATCTAAGCATGCTAAATCACATGTAGCAATCATCTCACATCAGCATGCCATCAATCCATATAACTTGCATTTCTAATGTAAGAAGTAAAAAACTACATTAAAGCCCGTATGATGTACCTATATCATCCGTAATCAATATCAAATCTGATCACTTGCTTGATCATATAAATTTCACTTCCAAACTAGTACCACTTACTTGACTTCCCTAGTGTAGACTCCGATCAGGTTCCTTGATTAGAAACTATGTTCTTCTTACATAGCCATATACTATAATAGAATACTTCAGAATCATATCAAGAATCCATATTAAGTGTTCATCATCAAGAATCAAGTGAAAAACCCTTGTTCGAATCCGTGTAAATAACCTTTAAATCATGTGCTCGAATCTGAATCAAGAACAATCATATAAATAAAATGATCTACATACAACTTATGTATTATTCCATTGGTTTCTTAACTACACCAATTACTTGTAATTCCCATTTATTTACACTAATAGTATTTGATTTAATACTAAAATCATTTATGAATTTTTTCAGAAACGTTACTTGCGGTTTTCATAAACATTCAAGATTTTAAGTTCATATTCGTATAATACTCCACTACAACCTAAGAGTATCTATACAATATCAGATTTGTTTTACTTAACCAAGATGTTCAATAGATTTAAAAAAAATTAACTTAATATATCCTTAATTTATAAGTTAAGAAAACTTATTTTCTTATATCCATACAAATCACATAGCTTCAAATTTTA
Source organism: Allium fistulosum (assembly GCA_030737815.1). Classification (NCBI taxonomy): domain Eukaryota; kingdom Viridiplantae; phylum Streptophyta; class Magnoliopsida; order Asparagales; family Amaryllidaceae; genus Allium; species Allium fistulosum. The sequence goes on from CM060907.1 coordinate 781,809,179, forward strand.
TATCAATTTGGAAGTTTCCAACTATCCAAAATCGTAGAAATTCTATTTCATTTAACAACTGAAAACTATCAAACGATCTATCATAATAGGATGCACAACCAAACTACCCTAATGCATAGGATATATGAGTCCATAAAATATCTTAACAGAAAACTTAAGAACTAAACACTGAGTTTTATTTCAAATCATTTTTGAAACAATAATAATATACATATCCCCTTTGTATATCAAATCATATTTTTGGGATTAAACCAAAATCTGTTTTTACTAAAACAACCCTATAGTAAATTACTATGGTAGCATTCCCTCACTTTGAAACTCGAAAATGAACGCCGATGATACTGCAGTCATCATCAGAATTATTTTCAAATGACAAAAGTAAGTTCGGTACTTTCTATCTCCTTCATAATCCTTTTAAAATATTTCTATCCATAAATACTTACAAATAATACTATTATTATTTTCCTCAAAACTTTGAAAAACAATTTTCAAAAACAACAGGATTTATGTTCTCAAATTCTCAGTTTCAAATCCTTTTTCATTTATAAACCATTTTTTAAACCATACTTATATAATTTCACCTTCTTATATAAAATCATTTCATAAATGTATAGCTTTGTTTAGATTATAATAAACAACTCTTATTAAAAATAAATTAACCGAACATTATCATCGAATGCCTTATAATCAAAATGTGAAATTTAATTCACAAGTTGTTTGTATTGAATTTAATCAAATAATAAATGCTTATAAACTAGCCGAACATAAATAATCAATCAACAAACAATAGTCATGCTCCTAAACTGGCCGAGCACCACTAATCAAACAATAAACAATAGTTAATGCTCCTAAACTGGACGAGCATGACTAATTAAACAATAACTGATAGTAATTGAATATTATCATTTTCTAATAAATAAACACATCATAAAAACCTATACCAATTTTTGAAAATTATTCTTTTATATATAAAATATAAAGTCTAGGTAAAATTATTTCATACCAATTCTAAAAACAATGATGTGTCTGTTTACCTTGTTTAAGTGTTTAGAAACCCCTATCAATATAGTGATATCTTCTGTATTAACCAGAATTCATAAATCGCTCAACATACCAATCAATACAATACAAAACAATTTTATAGCACTAACAAATACACGCTCTCATATATATAATACACTCAAACTCATTCTAAGATGTCACTTACCCTATATTTAATAAGTCCACCCCACAAAGCCTAGGTGTTTTCTCAACCTAAGCTCTGATACCATGCTGCAACGACCCATCTTTTCGACCCTTAAAGGTTGACACTAATACATCCATAGCATTCACGTGCCGAGCATCCGAGTGTTGGAAAGACAGAGTGTTGGGGTAAAAGAAAAGAAAAGACAGAACATAATCTCTTCATGATGAGCAATATATAATATGCACATGGTCTTTACAAATGAAAACTGTAATATATATACATCAATAGAGTAAACTAATCTATCATCAGCTTAGAAAGTTATAAAAGCCCATCCTCACAAATTTTGATAAATAGAAAACAAGAAATGCTGCAGAAGTAAAATAAGTAAATACATCTTGGAGGAATCCGGCTCGTATCCCGAAGCTCCAAATCATCCATAGCTACATCTGAAAATATGCTCGGGCAGACCCGAGCATTATAAGAAAATAACGTGCGGATCAGTCTATTAAACCAACGTGAGAAACACAAATTAAATGGATTTTTAATGTTATAAATCTTTCAAAATAAAGGTATCTCGTGAGACCACGTCGCATATAAACACAGACGGGTATTTACCTTACGATAACCAAACCATTAATTTTAGAAAATCTTGTCATATTATAATAATGTCCAAGGTTTAAAATAAATATATAACATAGCTAAAATGTTTGCAACTCACATTCCAGCATATTTGGTATACAATTAAGTCCATAAGGCATGTGTTGGAAAATAGATTTCATACAACGACAAGGCTACTGGTGTGCCGTCTGTCACAGTACACCTCTAGAAAAATGCTTGCATCATCACCCAAGTTACCGACCAACAATCATACCGAGTTAGTAGCATACATAAATCCACAAATATCAATCAAGATCTGGTGATGAACATACTTTAATGGTAGCGAACCATATAGCCCTGTCGCATATCCCATATTTTAGTCATTACCGTATGTGAGGCTTGAGGCTACGTTTTATCTTTTTAGAGAATCCCACTTGGAATGCTAACACTGCCCTCCAGGAAAAAAATACAGTGCCAACATTCATTCATACAAGTTGCTCGGGATAAGAACAAACTGAAGGCACTACTTCTACTACATCCATTTTTGAATCATCCTCAATATTAGTAGCAAGTAGCCCTTAGCCCTTGCATTTTAATAAACTCCTTCTTCGATCATCTTCAAAATGTCTCCAATTCGAATGCTTATGTTGGTTCAAAATGGGTTTTGGATAACTCATGTTTATCTGATCCCAATCTCTACGAAGCAAAAATCGATAGTTTCAAAACTAGCCAAGATTTGATAGTCGGATATTTAACTATCAAATAAACAAACAATCCAATCGGAGATTTAACTTCATAGGGAAACCAAACATGGTTAAGCACATATGCAATCACTAAGCCTCTTTAATTAATTCTTTCATTAATTAAAATCACTTTGTAAATACTTGTATCAAAATACTTTTACAATAATATACATATGTATACCACTCATTCACTGTTCATTTATACTCATTCAATGCCTAGAAAAATATCCATACATTTATCTCATCGGTATAAGTATATTCACAAACCTCTACACTTTCAATACTTAGAAAATATAACCATATACTTATTTCATCAATATAAATATATTTAGAATATCTTAAGAAAGATTTCACTTTCCAAACCATACTTATTTAGGTTAAAACAAATGTCATTTAAAATCATTGTTTATTATAAACCCAAACCACTTTACTTTTGGTGTAAGTACCTGGATCGTATGGAAATTAGATAAATTATACATACCGCCACTTCCTGATTTCAAACTTATACTATCTCTCGATTAACAATGAAGTCAGATGAGTTAAAGAACCATCCTTGCTTCAACATGCATTCTTAATTCTCACAGATAGAGACGAGTTTCCCTACATCGGAGTTTGGTGTTCAGTATAAAAAGTATACTTTCCATACCAACATAATTTAAAATGATCATTTATGTAAGTTAATCTTATTTTCTTCTATAAAATTCCTTTTTTTAAATCTCTCTTATACTTATAAAACTTCTTTTATAAATGTCCTTTATATTTATAAAACTCATTTTATAAATTTCCAAATTTATCTATAAAACTTCTTTTATAAAATTCCAAATTTATTTATAAGACTTCTTTTATAAATTCCAAATTTAAATCTATATACTTTTTACGAATCTTCAGTTTCGAGATAGGACTAAATTCTTTCCATAAAATGATCATTTCACATATAACTATAAATTCACATATGTGATTTATTATTCCAATTTATCAAAATGATATCATTTCCCTTCTAAAAATATATTATTTATTAATTTATTTTTTTATTTATGAAATACCATTTATAAATCTCTCTTTCCATACAACATGTTATATAAAGCATTTCACAAATATTTTTGTTCCAAAATATTTTTATCTTCTTTCAAAATAGAATCACTTTATTATAAAAGATAAATTCTCCTTTTTCTTTAAAATGAACATCCTTTTATTATATTAACTTTTCTGTAAAATAAATACTTCCCAAAATACTTTTTAAAATATTTCCAAAAAGATTAGAGCAAAATACAGAAGTTCAAAAATATTTTCTAAATAAAATGCCATAGAAAATTCAAAAGACCACATTTAAAATTCATTCTTCGAATCAAAACCAATTTCTAATCAAAGCAAAAATTAATAGTATTTTCAAAAGACTATAATGAGGCCTAGAGTTACCATAGCACTTAACAAGTGCTTCCATAGATCTATAACTAAAAGAGTTCAACTTTTCAACATATCAAAGTCATATCCAATATGGTCAAACTACCAGACTTTAGCATTCAACAAATTATACAACAAGTATATAAATGAAATTAAAATCAATAGTGGTGAGAAATCTGAATCCCTCTAAAAAATTTCCTGAGTTTCCTGTATTTCATTTCATATGCCATTCATTTTACAAAACGGAAATTCAACCAAACCAACCAAAAAAATAATTCAAGCACCTAAATAATAATTTATAACAACACATATATCATATAGTGATCATTCAAAGGTGAGTTAACTAACCAAAATCCTAGTTGATGCTTCGACGTTCCAACTCGATCAAAAATCAATTGACGTTGGATTTTAGCTTCAAATTCTACTTACTCCAAATTTGATGAAATCAACTCCACTTCATAGATAATGCTCCCATGCAGAAAACGCAAAATACCGTGTCTCGATTAGACCTCGTATGCAAAAGATATGGATTTTATAAGATCTCGGATTAATTAAATTAACTAATTACTTGATTAAATTACTAATTAACAATTTAAACCTTCATCCCCAATCACTAATCCCCTCCATGGTACACAGACAAACATGCAGACACACACCCCATAGTCGATCCTCCGCTCTTCTTATCTCCCACATCTCTCTACAAAATCGCACGTCGTTCTCTCCAATGCGCTTCTCTACGCGCGATGTAACGACCCGGATTTTTTGACGGTTAATTTTGAATATTTAAAATGGTTTAAATATTGGATTTTGAATTATAATTTAGTTAGTAAGATTTTAAAACTGAAATTCAAGCGATTTCGGAATTTTTGTAATTGTCGATTAAAATCGACGTGTTAAAATAGCGATCCGAGGCACAGTCTCGGAATCCGACAAAATCAGTTCCATTGGATCTGTAATAATGTATTTTTAATGAATTTCAAATTTCATAATGTAACAACCCGCATATTTTATGATTATATATTTAAATGTTTTATTTAAATATAACATCGTTTGTTGAATTTAATGTCCGAAACGTGACTCTTTGTAAACAGTTGAATCCGGACTCGAGACCACTTCCATTGAGTTCAAACATTGATATGTTTGGAGTTGATTAGGATTTTGATATTTTGTTTGGGCTTTGCTTTGTGTTCTAGCCCACTAACCCAATAAGAGAACCCAAACCTTCTACCAAATTCCTCCCACTCCACTCCTCTTCATTCATTCTACTCATAAATTTCTAACACTCAAGCTAAAGGGGAAAATGGGGGAAAATATAGGAAACTAAAATTCCTAAACCCTAGATTATTAGGAAATTCAAATCCAAGTTCCAAAATCAAGGAGAATCTTAGGTAAGCATGCTCTTCATCTTCTCCATCTCAATTCCTCTTCAATTCTTGGTTTTTCCTGTAACCTAACTTAGAAAATTTGTTTCATGTGATCATAGATTGAAGGTTCTTGAAGTGAAGTTGAAGAGAGATTGATCTTGCTTTGTTTTAGAGCTTGCCATTCCTTGTTTTTGAGTTTAAAAGTGAGTTCTTGAACTCACATCTATGTCTATAGCTTTCATTGTTGTTAGGTATGAATTCCTAACATCTATTTCATGTCCAATTGCTTTTGAATTGAATTGGTTTGGTGAATTTTCCCATTTTGGTGTTTTGAAGTCAAAATCTATGATAATCGTACTATGGATGTTTAGATATGTTGTTTAGAGTGAATTGAAGAGCCTATAAGGCTGGGTTGTCATTTGGCATAAATCCCTAGCCACCATCGCTCATTCGATCGCATCTGAGTTGATTTGGCCATAAATGGCCTAGGCAAATTTTGCCCTGAGCTTCAGCTTAGACGTCTGGTAAAATGCTCAGACGTTTGAGGCAAAGGAATAAAAATTCCAGACATACGGCTTAGACATCTGAGTGATCTGGAAAAATTCCAGACCTTCAACTCAGACGTCTGGGAGAACCACCAGACGTCTGGCGCTGTTAAAATCAGCCAATTTGCCTGTTTTTATGCAAATTTCCGTTTTAATCGATTTTTATTGATCCGGTTGGTTGTTGTCATATATTATCGACTTTGATGACGTCTTTTCTGGATTTTTTGGAATATCCATTTGATGGATTTGATATCGATTTTCATGGTTTCGATTCACGTCGTCGAATGTGAATTTTTGGTGATAGATTGTTTTTACAATCGTTTCTATGATTTGTCACTTTAAAATACAAAGGTTTATATACTAGTAGTAAATACTCAAACTCTTTCACATAAATGATTTCAACACTACTTTTAATACAAAGCTCGGTTTTCCAATCTATTAGTATATACAAACCTTTACCTCATTCTTACGAGAAATCCAATTAAACGACTTAGAAAAACAAGTGGTATGAAACGCTTGCGTTTACTTCGTCGGTTAATTCTTAGAGTTGTTCGATTGAAATCTTGAGACAATTTTCGAGTGGAAATCTATAATTTGTTCATAAATATTTAAGTTAAGTCAGTGGTTATGGGACATGAAGCTAAACTCATCTATTTACTAGCTTGATGTAATTTACACTTATTGATCTATGACGATAATTTTGAGGTTTAGACTAGCGATATGCGATGTCTCATTGTCCGCGTGGGGGACTGTACCCCGTTTTATTGAGCTTCGTCTCATTTTTTATAGGCTAGCGACCCATGGCCTTTTGACCGTTCTTGGAGCAATCAGCTCAATGAGTCTGTGCATGGGGCGTATCTTTTTAGGTGCGTCAATGTTCGGCTCAATAAGTCTATGCATGGGGCGTATCTTTTCAGGTGCGTCTATGTTCGGTTGTGCATGGGGCGTATCTTTTTAGGTGCGTCGATGTTCGGCTCATTTTATGGGTTAGCGACCCATGGGATAGCGTCCCGTTTGTGATACACGTGTTGGTGAGTTTTCATGCTCCCGTTTATGGTAGGCCTCCCCCTATTATGTTTTCTGGATTTCTAATTATTAATTTCTAGAATTTGTGTTTCACCAATTTTTGTGATTTTCTTAGATAAGCTTTATCAATATTTGTGACTTGGTGAATAAAATATAGAATATGACATTCTTTTTAGTGTTTGAGAAGATTTGAGATATTGTATGATTTTCATTGTTATCAGATATATACTTATCACAGTATGACATTATTGTTATCATATATTTTTGTCATATCTCTTATCCTATCTCATCTTGTATGATATTTGTAGCTAGACTGATTCATTTATTAGTTTTCTTCTTAAATAATACTCGGGTCAGACCGAGGTGTTTCAGCTGCTTCCTCTTGACTTCTTAGCAGGGACTAGCTTCTGACTTTTGGCTAACTACTTTAGCTTAGTAGTTTTTGTTTTTATACATTCGAGATAGAGACTCCTTGATGTATACATATTCTTTTGTCTAGCACTTGTACCTATTCTTTTGTGGTGTAGTGGATCTTGTATGACCACTACTTTGATGTTCACTTCTATGTGTTATATTCATATCTGTTTCCGCCTTAGTGATATGAATATCTGTGACCGATTTATGTCATGCTTATTTTATATTTGTTTTCAAAGGCCATATAGCCACTGTGTAGTAGCTTTGAGTTTGTATTTGATATGTCAGATAGTATGTTATGCATTTCAATTCAAGAGGAAATCTGACATATCGGTACTCGCACAAAGCAATTATACAGATGGTCGCTCCTCAACAGCCTTATTCTTCGTACTAATTGATGGCATTACCCAGTAGTGTCTTTGGTTAGTGTGAGTATAGAGGTGGGGCGTCACAGCTTGGTATCAGAGCCAAACTTCGGAACAATGTAGAATAATCTAGCAAGGATCATTGTCCTAAGTCTCTCTTAGGAATCGTGCCTTAGGATTTAATTCGAGTCATAGGACCCGTTCTATCCTATTTTCTTTTATGATGCCTTGTTTTATCAATCAAGTTTGTTTGATATTCATTCTGAGAATAACTGTTTTCCTCTTCTTTCTTTCTTTCTTAAAGAAGAGAAATGGTTAGACTTGGCCGTCCTAGCGCCGGTCAATCTAGTGCTACTCCTCAGGATGGCGTATTCATGTCTGCCCAATAGCTTTTGGATCTTGTAAAGAATGCCCAAGCTACCGGACCCATCCCTGAGCCTACTCACCCTAAATCCGGGTTGCACGCTTGTGCAATGATTATACCAATTTGGGTGGAAGGCCATTCAAGGGTTTCGAAAGCGTTATAGAAGTCCAAGCTTGGCTTAGAACATGCGATCACATCTTTTCTCGCATGAATCTTGTGGATCTACATCGAGTCCAAGTGGCTTCTAGCATGCTCCAAGAGAGAGCATTAGATTGGTATGAGCTTTTAATTTTGGAAATTGTTAAAGCATAGCTTACTTGGAAGCAATTCCGGGAAAGGTTCGAATTAAAGTTTGTGCCAGAAGCTGAAAATGTAACTTTAGCTCGACGCTTTATTGACCTTGTTCAAGGTGAATCTTCTGCAACAGATTATGTTGCATCATTTGAATCCCTCTCTAAATATGGGGTCGAGTATATTAATACCCCATTGAAGAAAAATCAGAGGTTCATCTATGGGTTGAATAAGAACCTTAAAAAGCCTTTACTTCTGAAACTAGAAGTTTCTTTCGATCAGCTTGTAGATATCGCTCTTCGACTTGAAGATGCCGATAAAGAAAGTGATGTTGAAGTTGTCGGTGCCAAGAACTTCAACCACAACAAGAATAGGCATCCCTTTATTAAGTTCAAAGGCCCTAATCCCAACAAGAAAGGGAAGCAAGCAACTTCAGTTGCAAAGACTCCTACCTCTAGTCGTGGAGAATGCTACAATTGTGGTTCTAAGGACCATTATGCAAATAGGTGTCCGAAACCCCTTTATTGCTGCTATTGCAAAAGTTCGGGTCATCATATATCTTCATGTCCCAAACGTCAAAGTAAGAAAGAGGGAAAGCTGAATGTTGTGCAAGCCCCAAGTAACACTTCTCTTGGTCAAGGTATTTCTCATTCTGTCCTTGTTGGCATTATTATGTTTCGTGATCATCCTATTCGAGTTCTTTTTGATACGGGTGCATCTCACTCTTTTATATTAAAAGAACTTGTTGATACTTTGTCTTTAAATGTTATGGGCTTGATGACTTCACTGAGAATTGCGAATCCGGTTGGTGGACCGCAACACTTAGTTTACTTTGTAAAGATGTCGAGATTATTTTATGTGATTATGCTTTTCATGCCGATTTGCATGTTATGCGTTACTTAGGTTTCAGAATGATTTTCGGAATGGATTGGCTTAATCGTTATGAAGCCCACGTCCTATGTCCCGAGAGGACTATCCATCTTCGACATCCTCAATCTGTTAAGCAGATTTCTATTGTTCTTAAAGATTCAGATTCCAATTCGGTGGCATCCTTATATTCTCTAAATCCACATGATGACGATAATGATGATGAGGAAGATGTCATTTCCCTCATTCACGTTGTTTGTGAATTTCCCGACATCTTTGAGCCCGTTTTAGGATTACCACCTAAGCGAGCAATTGAGTTTAGAATTAATCTAATCCCTGGAGCTTTACCTATCACTCGTCCTCATTATCGTATGTCCAATAGGGAAAATAAGGAGATGCGTAAACAATTATCCGAATTGGAAGCAAAACAGTTTATTCGTTCTAGTTCCTCTCCTTGGGGAGCTTCAGCTATCTTTGTGAAGAAATCCGATGGTACACTAAGGCTTTGCGTTGACTACCGCAAGCTTAATGATCTCACCATCAAGAATAAATATCCCTTACCTCGGATTGATGATCTATTCGATCAACTTTGCGGTGCTAGAGTCTTTCACAGTTAGACCAAGCAACCGGTTTTCATCAGCTTCGTATTGCAGAGGATAGCATTCCTATGACATCGTTCCGTACTAGTTATGGATCTTATGAATGGCTTATCATGCCATTTGGTTTAACGAATGCTCCAGCTTATTTCGTTGACCTTATGAACCAAATTTTCAAAGACTTTCTCGATCGATTTGTTCTCATCTTTATTGATGATATTCTTGTTTATTCTAAAACCAAGGAAGAGCATGAAAAACATCTTCGAATTGTGTTGGAAACCCTTAGGAGCAATCAATTGAAAGCAAAATTTCCTAAGTGCCACTTTTGGTAATCCCGTGTGAAATTTTTAGGACATATTATTTCTGAATCCGGAATCTCCATGGATCCTTCAAAGATTGAAGTGATTCAAAATTGGAAGAGATCGAAGAGTGTGACAGAAATTCGTAGCTTTCTTGGATTGGCGGGCTATTACCGTCAGTTCATAAAAGACTTTTCTAAAATTTCGGTACCTCTTACTAGTTTGACAAAGAAGGGAGTTAAGTACATTTGGTCAGACAAATATGAAGCTGCTTTTCAGAAATTAAAAGAACTCCTTTCCGATGCTCCTATTCTTGTAATCCAAGAAGGGAACCAGGACTTTATTCTTTATAATGATGCTAGTCGTGTTGGTTTAGGAGCCGTTCTCATGCAAAGGGAACGTGTTATCGCTTATGCTTCTAGGCAATTAAAGCCTGCCGAGATTAGATATGCCACTCATGATTTAGAGCTCGCGGCCATTGTTTTCGCCCTTAGAATTTGGCATCATTATCTTTTCGGAGAGAAATTTGTTCTCTACACCAATCATAAATCTTTGAAGTATTTATTTCTCAAGAGGAACTTAATTTGCATCAACAACGTTGGCTCGAATTCCTTGCATCTTATGATCTTGATATTCTTTATACTCCTGGAAAGGGAAATCGTATTGCCGATGCCCTTAGTCGTAAGCAATGGGTGGTTGTTTCCATGATTATATCCGAATGGAATGATCTCGAGACTTTGTCCACTTGTGAGATTCGAGATCATGAATCCGATTCAAGATCATCTCTTGTTCTATGTAGCCTTAAGGCTCATCCATCTCTTTTAGACCGCATTCTTGAAGCTCAAAAGCATGATCCCAAATTGGCTCATCTTAGCCAAAGTTGTAGGGATAAAAATGATATTGATGGTTTGAAAGACTTTGAAATCGATGCTCGTGGTGGCATTCGAAAATTTGGTAGACTTATTGTGCCAACTATTAGTGACCTTCGTAAAGACATTTTAGAAGATTCTCATCGTTCTAAATTTACCATTCATTCCGGTAGTAGTAAAATGTATGCGGACATGAAACGACTTTATTATTGGGATGGAATGAAATCTGATATTTCTAACTTCATTAAGCGTTACATGACTTGCCAACTTGTTAAGGCCGAGCATCAAAGGCCCGGTGGGTTATTGCAACCTTTGGACATTCCCGTTTGAAAGTGGGATCAAATTTCCATGGACTTTATTGATGGTCTTCCCCGTTCTTGTTCGGGTCATGACAGTCTATGGGTAATTGTGGATAGACTTACAAAATCCCCCCATTTTATTCTCGTTTGGTCCAATCAGACCGTACCTCTTTTGGCCAAACTCTATGTTAAAGAGATTGTTAAATTACATGGAGTTCCTACTTCTATTGTTAGCGATCGAGATCCAATATGTACTAGTGGATTTTGGAAGGGTCTTCAAAAAGCTTTGGGAACGAAGCTTAATTTTAGCACCGCTTATCATCCTCAGTCTGATGGACAAACAGAGCGTGTGAATCAAACTCTTGAAGATCTCCTTCGTACTTGTGTTCTTGATTTTGGTGGAAGTTGGGAATATCATATTTCTCTTGTTGAGTTTTCTTATAATAATAGCTTCCAGTCTAGTATTGGTATGGCACCTTTCAAGGCACTCTACGAAAGACCATGCCGATCTCCTTTGTGTTGGCTTGAAGCCGGTGAGCAGCTGGTTTTAGGTCTAGATTTTATTCGTGATGCCACAGAAAAGATCGACCTTATTCGTCAAAGGATGAAAGAAGCTCAAAGTTGAAAAAAATCCTATGCCGATAACCGAATAAGGAAGTTGGAATTTTCTGAGAGATTTGGTATTCATTCGTGTTTCACCTATGAAGGATGTTGTGCGTTTCAGTCGATCGGGAAAGTTAGCACCTCGATATATTGGCCCATTTCCCATCACCGAACGCATCGGTTCCGTGGCTTATCGTCTTTTATTACCGGCTCAATTTTCTGCTATTCATGACGTATTCCATGTTTCTCAACTACGGAAATGCCTTAGAGATTCTGATTCTATTCTTGAGCCCGGTGTTATTGAAGAAATTGAAGTTTCACCTAATCTGACTTATGAGCAACATCCTATTCGTATCATAGCTACGGAGGTTAAACGCCTTCGTAATAAAGATGTTCCGCTTGTGAAAGTTCAATGGTCCGCAAATCCTAAAGATTGTTCTTGGGAATCCAGAGAATTCATCGAGCGAACACATACAGACTTACTCTCTCGTGCTCTATAAGGTGAACTTCTCGCTTCAAAATTTTCTTTTATGTTGTTATGTCTTAGAGTGGTTATTACTCTTTATTTTCTTCTTAAGTATTGCGAGGATGCAATTTATTTAAGGAGGGGAGTCTGTAACAACCCGCATATTTTACGATATATATATATATATATATATATGTTTTATTTGAATATAGCATCGTTTGTTAAATTTAAAGTCCGAAATGTGACTTTTTGTAAACAGTCGAATCCAGACTCGAGACCACTTCCATTGAGTTCAAAACGATGTTTACAACTTTTTTGAGTATAAACATTGATATGTTTGGAGTTGATTAGGATTTTGGTATTTTGTTTGGGCTTTGCTTTGTGTTCTAGCCCACTAACCCAATAAGAGAACCCAAACCTTCTACCAAATTCCTCCCACTCCACTCCTCTTCATTCATTCTACTCATAATTTCCTAACACTCAAGCTAAAGGGGAAAATGGGGGAAAATATAGGAAACTAAAATTCCTAAACCCTAGATTATTAGGAAATTCAAATCCAAGTTCCAAAATCAAGGAGAAGCTTAGGTAAGCATGCTCTTCATCTTCTCCATCTCAATTCCTCTTCAATTCTTGGTTTTTCCTATAACCTAACTTAGAAAATTTGTTTCATGTGATCATAGATTGAAGGTTCTTGAAGTGAAGTTGAAGAGAGATTGATCTTGCTTTGTTTTAGAGCTTGTCATTCCTTGTTTTTGAGTTTAAAGGTGAGTTCTTGAACTCACATCTATGTCTATAGCTTTCATTGTTGTTAGGTATGAATTCCTAACATCTATTTCATGTCCAATTGCTTTTGAATTGAATTGGTTTGGTGAATTTTCCCATTTTGGTGTTTTGAAGTCAAAATCTATGAAAATCCTACTATGGATGTTTAGATATGTTGTTTGGAGTGTATTGAATAGCCTATAGGGCTGGGTTGTCATTTGGCATAAATCCCTAGCCACCATCGCTCATTCGATCGCATCCGAGTTGATTTGGCCATCAATGGCCTAGGCAGATTTTGCCCCGAGCTTCAGCTCGGACGTCTGGGAGAACCACCAGGCGTATGGCGCTATTAAAATCAGCCAATTTGCCTGTTTTTATGCAAATTTCCGTTTTAATCGATTTTTGTTGATCCGGTTGGTTGTTGTCATTTATTATCGACTTTGATGACGTCTTTTCTGGATTTTTGGGAATATCCATTTGATGGATTTAATATCGATTTTCATGGTTTTGATTCACGTCGTCGAATGTGAATTTTTGGTGATAGATTTTTTTTACAATCGTTTCTATGATTTGTCACTTTAAAATACAAAGGTTTCTATACTAGTAGTAAATACTCAAACTCTTTCACCTAAATGATTTCAACACTACTTTTAATACAAAGCTCATATTTTAAAACCGTTTTCCAATCTATTAGTATATACAAACCTTTACCTCATTCGTACGAGAAATCCAATTAAACAACTTAGAAAAAAAGTGGTATGAAACGCTTGCGTTTACTTCGTCGGTTAATTCTTAGACTTGTTCGATTGAAATCTTGTGACAATTTTCAAGTGGAAATCTACAATTTGTTCGTAAATATTTAAGTTAAGCCAGTGGTTATGGGACATGAAGCTAAACTAATCTATTTACTAGCTTGATGTAATTTACACTTATTGATCTATGACGATCATTTTGAGGTTTAGACTAGCGATATGTGATGTCTCATTATCCACGTGGGGCACTGTACCCCGTTCTATTGAGCTTTGTCTCATTTTTTATATGCTAGCGACCCATGGTCTTTTGACCATTCGTGGAGCAATCCACTCAATGAGTCTGTACATGGGGCGTATCTTTTTAGGTGCGTCGATGTTCGACTCAATAAGTCTGTGCATGGGGCGTATCTTTTCAGGTGTGTCGATGTTCGGCTGTGCATGGGGCGTATCTTTTTAGGTGCGTCGATGTTCGGCTCATTTTATGGGTTAGCGACCCATGGGATAGCGTCCCGTTTGTGATACACGTGTTGGTGAGTATTCATGCTCCCATTTATGATAGGCCTCCCTCTTTTATGTTTTCTGGTTTTCTAATTATTGATTTCTAAAATTTGTGTTTCACCAATTTTTGTAATTTTCTTAGATAAGCTTTATCAATATTTGTGACTTAGTGAATAAAGTAAAGAATATGACATTCTTTTTAGTGTTTGAGAAGATTTGAGATATTGTATGATTTTCATTGTTATCAGATATATATACTTGTCATAGTATGACATTATTGTTATCATATATTTTTGTCATATCTCTTATCCTATCTCATCTTGTATGATATTTATAGCTAGACTGATCTGTTTATTATTTTTCTTCTTAAATACTCCGGTCAGACCGAGGTGTTTCAAGTGCTTCCTCTTGACTTCTTAGCAGTGATTAGCTTCTGACTTTTGGCTAACTACTTTAGCTTGGTAGTTTTTGTTTTAATACATTCGAGATAGAGACTCCTTGATGTATACATATTATTTTGTCTAGCACTTGTACCTATTCTTTTGTGGTGTAGTGGATCTTGTATGACCACTACTTTGATTTTCACTTCTATGTGTTATATTCATATCTGTTTCCGCCTTAGTGATATGAATATCTATGACTGATTTATGTCATGCTTATTTTATATTTGTTTCCGAAGGCCACATAGCCACTGTGTAGTAGCTTTGAGTTTGTATTTGATATGTCAAATAGTATGTCATGCATTTCATTTCAAGAGGAAATCTGACATATCGGTACTCGCACAAAGCAATTACACAGATGGTCGCTCCTCAACAGCCTTATTCTTCGTACTAATTGACGGCATTACCCAGTAGTGTCCTTGGTTAGTGTGAGTATAGAGGTGGGGCGTCACACGTAGTGGTTGGAGTTATCGTTTAGTCGTATGGGATATAAACGCGTTGAAATTAATATCGAAATTTAATATAATAATTGGGTCCAAAAGGCTATCTTCTCCATACGATCGAATTAGGACTCGAAACCTTTTGCATTGCATTTGGAATAGTGGTATAACATTACAAACGCCTAGTGGCACACCTCAATAGGAGGTCAAGATTTCACGGTATGTGATTCGAGATATTTAAAAAAAAATATAAATGGTCAGATCAAATGAACAGTTGAGCCGTTCCCTATACGTCTCTTCCCTTCTGAAAGCACGCCACCCTACCTTCCTCAACACGTAGTCGTTTTCTTTCATTTTAAATCTCGTATGCTTCCTTTTCATCCCCATTTGAAAATCGAAACCAAAGAAAAAAAAATCGAAATTTATTCAAAACAAAATTGCGTATCTCATCTTTAAATTCTTCTTCGTACACAAAATCTATTCACTCGCGCGCAGTTCTGGTGGCTTCGATCCATTCGCGATGAAGTCGCGATGTTCTGGTGCCTTCGAGCACGGCATTCGCAGCCAAGACATAAGGAAGAGGCGCCTGCGACTTCGGCGACTCGGCCTGGAGGTGGAAGTGTTCAAATGGCGGCGGCGAGGCGAACGATGTGGAGGTGATCAGTAGCAAGGTAAGTAGTGGTTCGTGTGGTTTTGGAGTTCGTCTTGGTCGCGTTGGGGTTTAGGCGATGGCTAATAAGGTTCGACAAGGGTGATGTTTGCGTGTAAGGCGTGGTGACTGAGTCCGAAGGAGGCGGTCTCGAGTTTGAAGGGGTTATGTTTGGGTCTCGTGATGCCTGAGTTTGTTGTGTTGATGGATTAGGTTTCAAGGTGAGGATAATTAACTGTTAATGAGTATTTTTTATTTAAATAATTTATTTATTAAATTTGAATGCTTATAAAATATATGATATGTTCATTTGAGGTTAAAAATCTAACGGGATAAGTCAAATTGGGTTCGTAGCTGCGAAATCTACGTGACAGGATAGATTTGGCGAAAATAGAAAAAACAAGGTGAGTAACATCTCACTCATTTGGATTACCAAAATTTAAATTTTAAATAGTTGAAGTTAAATTTTGGATGCCTGTTGTATTTATAAATTATTGTCTGTTGAATGATATAATATATATTGTAGTATATATATACTAGTATTTGGAGTGATATTCCCGCACATTATAGCGGATGAGACCCTATGCGCCCCACATAATAGCAGATGACCCTATATACCACGATATCCCCTTCGAAGTGGGATTGGTATTTTTATATGTTGTATTAACTTTTGTGGATGCAAGGAAATAGGTTGGAGGGATCCAACTGGATTCCTCAAAATGTTGATTAATTTTCATATATAGTGATATATGATTAGTGTGAATAATCTGTTATAGATTATTGCTATGATATTGAATTATTAAATGTAAAAAATAGCATGGACCTTAAATCTGGTAAGTTAAATACCATAAATAGTTATTTTTGAAACTTAAGGAATTAAAAAGGAGATTTTGAATATAAAAATATTTATAGGGAAATTTGGATTATTTTAAAGGAAATTAAGTGGAATGAAAAATATATGTAAAATTTGATTTGGGTTATACTTAACTATTCGTAAATTGGTTTAAATAGAGGTTTTTAAATAAAATTATATAAAGGGATTGAAATGATATTTTGAGAGTATGGGAAGGAGTTGGAATCGATATTAAAAATAGATTTGAAATTAAAATGGGATTTATTAAGGAAGGGATTTATAAAATGAAATTTTATAAATAAAATTGGTTTTATAAATAAGTGAAACTCAAAGGAGATTATAAATTTTTAAACGAGGTTTATAAATAAGGGAAATGATATCAGTGGATAAGTTGGAATATAAGTTTACGATGTGAATTTATGTCAAGTTATGCAAATCGTTTTGGTAAAGGAATAGTGGTAAAAGTTGAGATATAATCGATGTGATACGAATCGAGAAGGATTTATAAACTGAATTTGGTAATATTGGATTTTTAAAATAGATTTTTGTCGAGAAATTAAAAATTGTTTAAATGGGATTTTTAATTACTATGCTATATAACTTAAACTATTATTTAGATTTAGAATATTCCGAAAGATTAGTTATTATAATATTAAATATTTATTGAAATAAATTCTAATTTTATTAGTCAGCCTTGTAAATTGATTAGTTATTAGAATTGATTTGGATATGAGTTATCAATGTTATTTGGATTGTTTTGGTTTACTTAAACATATTTTAAAAATAAACTACTGTTCCTTAAAAATACTTATTTTATATATATAGTTTAAAAGAATGAATTTATTTATAAATCCTCTCGAGATTGTACATGAAGTTATTAAACGAGTAGGATTTTAGAAGAAAAATCTTATAGTGAAATTCCGGGAACTTAAGAAAAATTCCAAAGTGTTAAAAATACGAGAAATTCAGAAAATGAATTAGAATTCATAAAAGAAGTTAGAAATTGGTATTTGGAGATATAGACACGTGCATCCGACTTGGGAATACTAAGGGGTTTACAAATAAAATTTGTAAAGAATTGTGAGAATAGGAAATAAACGAGCTATTTCCTGAATATTGGGATAAAAAGATCTTAGGAAATATACCTATAAATATTCCTAAGTATTGGATGGAAAGGATTTGAAAATAGTTAACTTCGAGGTTTTAAATATAGAAAATATTTTCAAAGGGATGAATTATAATTGGAAGCGAGAAAAAAATATTCTAAGTATTGAAATGACTTGAAAATATCCTGTTAAGGATATAAGAATTTAAGTTTGATTTCCACTATGGAAATATTGGAAGGGTTTGAATATATATATCTTATAAAGATATTTTGATAATATTTTTGGAAAATTATAATAAAGCCAGGTGATTGCTTATGGATGTTATTTGATAGTTAAATAACCGACTATCAATATTGACCAATTTCGTTAATCGTTTCGAAGAGACCGGGATCAGATTTAATTAACCAAAAACCACTTCGATCCGGTTTGAACGTAATGAATGAATACCATGAAGATGATGAAGACGGTGATTCGGTTTGTCTAGACCCAGGGCAACTTGTATGGACGAATGCTATCAGAACATCGTCATTGGAGGACGATGAGCATTCTTAGTAAAATTGTTCTTGAAAGGTAATGCTTAGCCTCGAACCTCATCAACCGGGAATGACTAAAACAGGGGAGATGCGGCAAGGCTAAGTTGGTCGCACCCAATTAGGGTATGTTATCTGTAACGACCACGACTTTCTCTCCATAGAAAGTCGTGTCGCTAATAAGAAAGAAAGGGATAGAAAAGAGAAAAGAAGAGAAAGAAAGAACTAAACAATATCAGAATCTCACAGCGGAACGAAACAAAATATAATATATCACATAACTATTACATAGTATCATATACAACACTTATCAGAGTTACACAGATTACATCTCATATACTAGACAGTTATAAACATCTGTCTAGTTATTACATCTCAATACAAAACAAAGATCTAAACAAGATCAACACAGCGGAAACTACTATCTATATCTACAACGCTGAAGCCTCCTGCTCCATTGCTCCTCCACAATTCGTCAAGGCTAACCTGAATCCCTTGGCTACTCGTAAAAATTTGAGTACCCAAGAGTTTATAAAACAGAAATAAACAACTTGGGTCAGACATGGGTCTGGTGTGAGTAACAGGTTAAACTTGTTTAACTTCAAAACCTTTTGAAAGAAAAGGTATCACGTAAGACTTCCCACAAATAAACATGGGTAAGTTTTTACCTTACGCTAACCAAAACATTTGATAGGAAATTCGATTGTATTATAATAGGGTCTAGGGTTTTCAAGTAAAATACAGAAATAGCTGAAATGCTTACATCTCACATTCCAACATAGTTGGGCACAACTAATACGTACGGCACTTATTGGAGTTTGGATTCCATACAATGGCAGGGCTACTGGGGTACCGCCCGTCATAGTACGTGGCCTAGATCACCGTACCGAGGATCACTCCCAATCCCCTGCAACACAAGGCCGGAACATCCCTTACTGGATAATTCCCGCACAAGATACCTCACGGTTGGGATCAGCAACCGCACCACTAAACCGAAATAAAAAGGGACATCTAGACAGAGGTAACCTTGTCCTACTTGGGTGCTACCCACTAACCTTGCTGCACCTCCCCTGTTTTAGCCATTCCCGGTTTGTGAGGCTTGAGGTCACGATTACCTTAGAAAAGAACACATCACTTAGAATGCTCATCGTCCACCTGACGATGTTCTGAAAGCATTCAATCCATACAAGTTCGTTCCGGGTTCGAACGAAACCGAAGGCATTATCTCGTTACACTCGTTTTGGAATCACCCTCAGAGTTAACGACAATAACCCTTGCACTCTGAATCTTCATCTTCACTTGATTCACGACCTATCGTTAATTTGGATCGATGTGGTATTCGGGTCTCCAGACCTGGAAATCCGGTATACGGAAACCCGATCCCGGTCTCATCGAAATCCAAAGCGTATCTTTTAAGGCCAAGTTGTTTTAAAAGTTAAAACAATTCAATTCATTATCTTTATACACAAAGAAAGATAATTCACAATAGATAATCAACATTATCAGATAATCCATATTATCATCACAATTCAACTAAACATCCATATCACACAGCATATATCTCATCAGAGATATCAATCAATGCAAAGCATTCAATATTATCATCCATTCTTAAGTAATGATTTATACCATTTCTAATTAATTTAAAATGAATTAAATTAATTACTTCATTCTATAAATCCTGCTTACTTAATCATTAATTAATTACAAATTAATTAATTATTCTTTAATTACCCTTTAATTCCATTCAGGTAATTTATCTTTAATTAATTACTTAAATTAATTATCCTTAACCATTTATAGTAATTAACCTTTAATTACTTCATTAATTAATTAACTATAATTAATTAACTTAATCAACTATAATTAATTACATTTATCCTTAATTAATTACATTAATTAATCACTTCATTTATTAATTATTACTTAATTAATCAATCTTAATTACATCATTAATTATATTAATTAATAATCCTTAATTATTTTTAATTAATTATCCTATTTAAATTAATTAGATTAAGTAATTATCCTTTAATTAATTACAGAAATCAATTAACTATTAATCACTTACCTTTAATTAATTAAACCTTAATTAATTATTTAATTATACTAAGTAATTATTCCTTAATTACTCCCATTAATTAACCTCAAATCATTTCCATTAAGTAATTATCCACAAATTACTTTATTAATTATCCACTAATTAAATTAATTAATTAATCACCTTTTTTAATTATCCATTAATTAATTACATTAATTAATTTTAACCTTAATTAATCACATTAATTAACCTTAATTAATTATCTAAGAAATTAATCCTTAATTACCTTTCATTAATTACTTCCAAAAAGTAATTATTCTTTTTAATTAATTACATTTAGTAATTACACCTTAATTACTTATACTAAGTAATTCACTTAATTAATTATATTAAGTAATTAACACTTAATTAAATTCAAAGTTTATCCTTAATTAATTACCTTAATTAATTAAGTTAATTTAATTACCTAAATTAATCACTTCTTAATCACTAGTTAATGTTCCATTATTACTACCCACTAATTACTTACTCTAAGTAATATCTTTAATTAATCTCATCTTTAATTAATTATACTAATAAATTTTATTAAGTGATGAATCTTTTAATTAATTCACTAATTAAATATTCTTGATTAATCACAACTTAAATAATTTAAAAACAATTTCATTATCTTTATTCAAAACTTAGTTATATCTTTATACTTCCATTTGAAAACGTTTTGCAAATCAATTATATAATAGACGATATAAAATTTCATTTAAACAAAATAAATCTTAAAAATTATGAAACTTATTCAAACTAGTTTAATAATTTCCTATTCTTAAATTTAACATTTCTCTAAAACATATTTATTTTAAATGTATTTAAAAACTTAGTTAAATATTATTTCAAATACACATTTAAACTTGTTTAAATGTTTTTCCTTTGAAAAGAAATTATTTAAATAACTTAAAACTTTTATCATTTTAAAACTGGGTTTTTATTTGTTTTTAAACTTGAAACCATTATGCTTTTAAAACAAATTATTTACATACTTTAAAAATCTGGTATTAGAACTTTTACTCCAGATAACATAACATCACCAAAAACCCGAGCTAACCCCTACATTTCCCCGAGTCTTCTTCGAGTTCCCCCCCCTCGAACACCATCTGCTTCGAGTCGCACAACGATTAGCACGAGCATCACACCGAGTCGAACTCGTCTTCCCCAAAACATCGCTCTCCTCTGGTACACGAACGTGCACAGTGCACGTGCACAGGCAACTCCGGCCAACGTCGATCGTCGCGATGCTCCTCAACGACTCCACGAAATCCACGTAATCATGAATCCAAACCCAGATCAATGAAATCGTCAACTAATCGAAATCGAGTCATCCACTCGAAACAGGAACCCATCACCATCGGAAAAACCACCAACCACCGACGATCCTATCCATCTGGAATCACGCCGCCTGGTCCAGAGCCTCGCCTTGACCTCCAGCGTCGATTACCCCTATCGCGATTTGTTCTGATTTACTGACGACGATGGAACCATCGTGATTATCAACTCGACAAAACAATACCTCAAAACCCTATCTCGCCATTCCCTGACAACCTCGGCCAACTATAATTCTGATAACCATTTTTCCAGTGACCACCGTGCCACCACCTTCCTCCAGACCAAAGCCCTCCATCTAAAATTCTCCCGTTCATCAGAAATTAGAAAAAGTACAGATTCTGTTCAATATAGTATGGCACAACAATTACTAACCTAAAAATCCTGCTTCAACCCCTAAAATTCATCAATCTCTAATATAAATTTAGTAGTAAACTTCAAATTCGAAATTATGAACTTCAACTTTTGACTTAACCTTAATTTTTAACTGTAATTTTATTAATTCGAATTAATTACTGAATATAAATTATTGAAACCATTATTAAACATGAATTTACATGATTACAATCATTTTCTCTTTTAAGATCAAGGTCTAAAATTAATTTGTTTAGAAGATATGAATTTATTTATAGATTTGGAGCCTGTTTATTTAAAACAGAGAAGATAGAAACTCATATATATATAAACATATCATATTTACAAACATGCATTCATAGCCAACAGTCATGCAACAATATATATCATCACAACACAAATCTATCACTTGCATTAAAGTTTAATCACAGATTTTTTAAAAAAAAACTGTTTTTAAAAGAAAGGTTTACTCACAGATTTTAAAAAAACAGAGGCTTGAATGTTAGAATTTGAAAACTGGAAGACTTGAAATTGAAGACTTTGATTACTGCTATGATTCAAACTCTGGAAACCATTCTGAAAATTTAAAGCTTGATACTCCAGGCTTTTCTTTAAAACTGCATGCATGCTTCCAGGTTTGAAAAGAAAAATGTTCAAGCTATTGGAAATCTCAGATTTGAATGCAGGCTTGATCATCTCAGTTTTGAAAGAAACAGGAACAGGCTTTTGAAAATGTAAATGGTTTTCATGCTTTTGATTTTATTTTGAAAATGATTTGCAGAGGATATGATTTCTGGTTTTAGAGTAGTTATTGATTTTCAGACTTGTTTTCTTAGCTTAGAAATGAGATTAGGAAAAGAAAAAGAAATGGAAGTTGTATGTTTATATAGTCTAATTTATGGTTTATTAAAAATCAAAGAAAATGAAAATAAATCATGACACTTGTAAAAATGAGGACTTAAGATAATAACACTTGTTACTATAGTTGCTTAATTTAACTACACTTGTAATAACATAATTTTTATTTATTTAAATGTAAAGTAAAAAGACTTTTCTTAATTTTCAAATTATGAATACTTATTTAAATGCATATGAATTTCCTTTAAGATAAAAGCTTATATATATATGTTATTTTAAAAATCCAAAATATTTTAAATATCTATCCTTTGAATTTTAAAACTTTTAAATTTAAATTTAAATCAAAGAAAATCAATCAACTTATATATATACATATATAACTACACATAAAATTTTTGAAAATAACAAATTCTATTTCCTTTAAAACCTATTTATTTTTATATATAAAACAATACATTATTAATATTGTTTGAAAATAACACATTTACCAATTTTAAATAATTTATAAAAGAAATTATCTCTTTATTAAGAAATATTTAAAAAGAAATAAAACAAACCAATTTTGTAAATCTTATTTATTTAAACTTAAGTTAAAAATATCTTAAACCAATTAAAATATTTACCTGAAGTATTTTAAAACTATAAAATTACTTATCTAAATATCTTTGAAAAGTCCAGATTAAATTAAATATAAATTTCCAATTTACCTAAGCTTCTATTTACAATATATATAAATAAATATATATATTCAAATAGAAAATATCTTATTAACTTTTAAAAGATAAAATCATCAATTAAATACTAATTTAATCAGATTATTAAATTAAATTCAAATCTTATTATCAAAGATTATCCAATCAATTTAATTATTCAACAGATTATTAAATTGATATTGTTAAAATTTCCGGGATATTACATTCCTTCCCCCTTAAAATAATTTCGTCCCCGAAATTTAAACAAAGGTAATTTAATAATCTTATTAAAGATTTTAAATTCAAAACACAAGCATATACTATCATCCATATGCTAGCAACCATATCAACCAATTCATCCAATCAAACAATTCTAACTATCTAGACTAAATTCTAGATAAAATTCCTCGAGTTTCCCCAAGTATATATATATACCGGGATACTCGCTCTACAAACAATCTAAATTACTAAGCTATAGATCTCCTACTCATCTAGATCTACAGAACTAAACAGAATATCAGACTACAGACGAGTCTGACTCAACTACCAAACTTCCCAAACTGCAGATTCTAAAACCAGAGATAGATCAAATACGTATTCCCTCAGAGATACGTAAAACACAATGAATTCCAGTTATCCAAACTGACAATTCAATTCAGAAGACCAAATACTTATCCAAATCAGAACACAGACGAGATCCAAACACAACTCTACTTCACAACATCAGTAGATTCCAAACTTACTTCTCCCATCCAGAGATACACTCCAAACTGCTTTCGCTGCTCAACTCTGATCTGAGGTAGAACACAAGCACAGACTGGACAACTTACTTCTAGAAATAAGGTTCACTGATCCATAAATAAAACTCAGATACTTCAGCAAAACTTGAGCTGTTTCACCAACTCCATCTCTAGGAAACATCCTTCCACTAGACTGAACCACCGGTATCACTCATGGAATCCAGTCGATAAGAAAACTCAACCTTCAGATGCGGACAAACTTCTGACTTCTCTGAAGACATCCAGAAAATCTTCAATAATCCAAGAGAACACTCAGCAATCGCAAGTCACTTTTGCGATCAACCCAGCCTAATTCCAAACAGACTGTTCTCTCTTTACCAATCAGAACAGCTTACACTTATTTATCCAATTTATCGAAGAAATGGATCCACTCTGCTGCTTCTGATCTTCACTTCCAGAAAAACTGCTCAGCCAGAAAACTTTCCTGCCAATGCGCAGAATACTCCGAGTTGCACTGCTGCCACATATGCCAAAGATTCCCAAAGCTCTTCGAGAAACTCGAACCTCAAACCAAACAGAAACACCATGCTGAACTCAGCCACAACACCGAAGCAGACCCACTTCCTTAACTCGCTCCAAAAGAAAACATCTTCGGAGACATCCATAGTCACTGCGTCCCATCACACAGCTACTATTACCTGAGGTATCAAGGTACCATCACTCACTTCTGTTCAACCGACAGATCCAACTTTACTCATCCAAACTTCAAAGATAAACTCCGAACCATTACAGTTTCCTTCGGAGATCGATAAAATCCTTCACCACAGCAAAGCTTACTCGAGAGAGTATTAGGTCTACAGTCTCGACAGATACACTTCCAACCTCAACATTCAAACTCCAACTATTGGTAATTGTGTTACACACACTACCACCTTATCTACCTTTATAACTTATATTGGAAAACCCGAACAGGTAACCCAATAAATAGGTAGAAATACATAAATATATATATATTTAAAATGATATATTTTTTTTTATATATAGAAATTATTTCTAGGTAAAATTATTTCACCTTTCCTTTTTAAAACAATATTGTGTCCGTTGGCCTGGTCCAAGTGTTTAGAGATCCCTATCAATAACGTTAGCTACTCGTATTGACCAGAATCCATATACCACTCAACCGATCAATTAACACAATATAAAACCATTTTATATAACTAACAAATACGCGCTCTCGTATATATATATACTCAGACTCAAACAGGTTGCTACAGATCCTGTTTCTAATGAACAATCCTTCCGAACCTAGGTATTCACTCAACCTAGTGTTCTGATATTCACTTAACCAAAAGCTTAGGCATTCGCTCAACCTATGCTCTGATACCACTGTAACGACCACGACTTTCTCTCCATAGAAAGTCGTGTCGCTAATAAGAAAGAAAGGGATAGAAAAGAGAAAAGAAGAGAAAGAAAGAACTAAACAATATCAGAATCTCACAGCGGAACGAAACAAAATATAATATATCACATAACTATTACATAGTATCATATACAACACTTATCAGAGTTACACAGATTACATCTCATATACTAGACAGTTATAAACATCTGTCTAGTTATTACATCTCAATACAAAACAAAGATCTAAACAAGATCAACACAGCGGAAACTACTATCTATATCTACAACGCTGAAGCCTCCTGCTCCATTGCTCCTCCACAATTCGTCAAGGCTAACCTGAATCCCTTGGCTACTCGTAAAAATTTGAGTACCCAAGAGTTTATAAAACAGAAATAAACAACTTGGGTCAGACATGGGTCTGGTGTGAGTAACAGGTTAAACTTGTTTAACTTCAAAACCTTTTGAAAGAAAAGGTATCACGTAAGACTTCCCACAAATAAACATGGGTAAGTTTTTACCTTACGCTAACCAAAACATTTGATAGGAAATTCGATTGTATTATAATAGGGTCTAGGGTTTTCAAGTAAAATACAGAAATAGCTGAAATGCTTACATCTCACATTCCAACATAGTTGGGCACAACTAATACGTACGGCACTTATTGGAGTTTGGATTCCATACAATGGCAGGGCTACTGGGGTACCGCCCGTCACAGTACGTGGCCTAGATCACCGTACCGAGGATCACTCCCAATCCCCTGCAACACAAGGCCGGAACATCCCTTACTGGATAATTCCCGCACAAGATACCTCACGGTTGGGATCAGCAACCGCACCACTAAACCGAAATAAAAAGGGACATCTAGACAGAGGTAACCTTGTCCTACTTGGGTGCTACCCACTAACCTTGCTGCACCTCCCCTGTTTTAGCCATTCCCGGTTTGTGAGGCTTGAGGTCACGATTACCTTAGAAAAGAACACATCACTTAGAATGCTCATCGTCCACCTGACGATGTTCTGAAAGCATTCAATCCATACAAGTTCGTTCCGGGTTCGAACGAAACCGAAGGCATTATCTCGTTACACTCATTTTGGAATCACCCTCAGAGTTAACGACAATAACCCTTGCACTCTGAATCTTCATCTTCACTTGATTCACGACCTATCGTTAATTTGGATCGATGTGGTATTCGGGTCTCCAGACCTGGAAATCCGGTATACGGAAACCCGATCCCGGTCTCATCGAAATCCAAAGCGTATCTTTTAAGGCCAAGTTGTTTTAAAAGTTAAAACAATTCAATTCATTATCTTTATACACAAAGAAAGATAATTCACAATAGATAATCAACATTATCAGATAATCCATATTATCATCACAATTCAACTAAACATCCATATCACACAGCATATATCTCATCAGAGATATCAATCAATGCAAAGCATTCAATATTATCATCCATTCTTAAGTAATGATTTATACCATTTCTAATTAATTTAAAATGAATTAAATTAATTACTTCATTCTATAAATCCTGCTTACTTAATCATTAATTAATTACAAATTAA
Organism: Allium fistulosum; assembly: GCA_030737815.1. Classification (NCBI taxonomy): domain Eukaryota; kingdom Viridiplantae; phylum Streptophyta; class Magnoliopsida; order Asparagales; family Amaryllidaceae; genus Allium; species Allium fistulosum. The sequence continues at coordinate 781,836,529 of CM060907.1, forward strand.
TTAATTATTCTTTAATTACCCTTTAATTCCATTCAGGTAATTTATCTTTAATTAATTACTTAAATTAATTATCCTTAACCATTTATAGTAATTAACCTTTAATTACTTCATTAATTAATTAACTATAATTAATTAACTTAATCAACTATAATTAATTACATTTATCCTTAATTAATTACATTAATTAATCACTTCATTTATTAATTATTACTTAATTAATCAATCTTAATTACATCATTAATTATATTAATTAATAATCCTTAATTATTTTTAATTAATTATCCTATTTAAATTAATTAGATTAAGTAATTATCCTTTAATTAATTACAGAAATCAATTAACTATTAATCACTTACCTTTAATTAATTAAACCTTAATTAATTATTTAATTATACTAAGTAATTATTCCTTAATTACTCCCATTAATTAACCTCAAATCATTTCCATTAAGTAATTATCCACAAATTACTTTATTAATTATCCACTAATTAAATTAATTAATTAATCACCTTTTTTAATTATCCATTAATTAATTACATTAATTAATTTTAACCTTAATTAATCACATTAATTAACCTTAATTAATTATCTAAGAAATTAATCCTTAATTACCTTTCATTAATTACTTCCAAAAAGTAATTATTCTTTTTAATTAATTACATTTAGTAATTACACCTTAATTACTTATACTAAGTAATTCACTTAATTAATTATATTAAGTAATTAACACTTAATTAAATTCAAAGTTTATCCTTAATTAATTACCTTAATTAATTAAGTTAATTTAATTACCTAAATTAATCACTTCTTAATCACTAGTTAATGTTCCATTATTACTACCCACTAATTACTTACTCTAAGTAATATCTTTAATTAATCTCATCTTTAATTAATTATACTAATAAATTTTATTAAGTGATGAATCTTTTAATTAATTCACTAATTAAATATTCTTGATTAATCACAACTTAAATAATTTAAAAACAATTTCATTATCTTTATTCAAAACTTAGTTATATCTTTATACTTCCATTTGAAAACGTTTTGCAAATCAATTATATAATAGACGATATAAAATTTCATTTAAACAAAATAAATCTTAAAAATTATGAAACTTATTCAAACTAGTTTAATAATTTCCTATTCTTAAATTTAACATTTCTCTAAAACATATTTATTTTAAATGTATTTAAAAACTTAGTTAAATATTATTTCAAATACACATTTAAACTTGTTTAAATGTTTTTCCTTTGAAAAGAAATTATTTAAATAACTTAAAACTTTTATCATTTTAAAACTGGGTTTTTATTTGTTTTTAAACTTGAAACCATTATGCTTTTAAAACAAATTATTTACATACTTTAAAAATCTGGTATTAGAACTTTTACTCCAGATAACATAACATCACCAAAAACCCGAGCTAACCCCTACATTTCCCCGAGTCTTCTTCGAGTTCCCCCCCCCCTCGAACACCATCTGCTTCGAGTCGCACAACGATTAGCACGAGCATCACACCGAGTCGAACTCGTCTTCCCCAAAACATCGCTCTCCTCTGGTACACGAACGTGCACAGTGCACGTGCACAGGCAACTCCGGCCAACGTCGATCGTCGCGATGCTCCTCAACGACTCCACGAAATCCACGTAATCACGAATCCAAACCCAGATCAATGAAATCGTCAACTAATCGAAATCGAGTCATCCACTCGAAACAGGAACCCATCACCATCGGAAAAACCACCAACCACCGACGATCCTATCCATCTGGAATCACGCCGCCTGGTCCAGAGCCTCGCCTTGACCTCCAGCGTCGATTACCCCTATTGTGATTTGTTCTGATTCACTGACGACGATGGAACCATCGTGATTATCAACTCGACAAAACAATACCTCAAAACCCTATCTCGCCATTCCCTGACAACCTCGGCCAACTATAATTCTGATAACCATTTTTCCAGTGACCACCGTGCCACCACCTTCCTCCAGACCAAAGCCCTCCATCTAAAATTCTCCCGTTCATCAGAAATTAGAAAAAGTACAGATTCTGTTCAATATAGTATGGCACAACAATTACTAACCTAAAAATCCTGCTTCAACCCCTAAAATTCATCAATCTCTAATATAAATTTAGTAGTAAACTTCAAATTCGAAATTATGAACTTCAACTTTTGACTTAACCTTAATTTTTAACTGTAATTTTATTAATTCGAATTAATTACTGAATATAAATTATTGAAACCATTATTAAACATGAATTTACATGATTACAATCATTTTCTCTTTTAAGATCAAGGTCTAAAATTAATTTGTTTAGAAGATATGAATTTATTTATAGATTTGGAGCCTGTTTATTTAAAACAGAGAAGATAGAAACTCATATATATACAAACATATCATATTTACAAACATGCATTCATAGCCAACAGTCATGCAACAATATATATCATCACAACACAAATCTATCACTTGCATTAAAGTTTAATCACAGATTTTTTAAAAAAAAACTGTTTTTAAAAGAAAGGTTTACTCACAGATTTTAAAAAAACAGAGGCTTGAATGTTAGAATTTGAAAACTGGAAGACTTGAAATTGAAGACTTTGATTACTGCTATGATTCAAACTCTGGAAACCATTCTGAAAATTTAAAGCTTGATACTCCAGGCTTTTCTTTAAAACTGCATGCATGCTTCCAGGTTTGAAAAGAAAAATGTTCAAGCTATTGGAAATCTCAGATTTGAATGCAGGCTTGATCATCTCAGTTTTGAAAGAAACAGGAACAGGCTTTTGAAAATGTAAATGGTTTTCATGCTTTTGATTTTATTTTGAAAATGATTTGCAGAGGATATGATTTCTGGTTTTAGAGTAGTTATTGATTTTCAGACTTGTTTTCTTAGCTTAGAAATGAGATTAGGAAAAGAAAAAGAAATGGAAGTTGTATGTTTATATAGTCTAATTTATGGTTTATTAAAAATCAAAGAAAATGAAAATAAATCATGACACTTGTAAAAATGAGGACTTAAGATAATAACACTTGTTACTATAGTTGATTAATTTAACTACACTTGTAATAACATAATTTTTATTTATTTAAATGTAAAGTAAAAAGACTTTTCTTAATTTTCAAATTATGAATACTTATTTAAATGCATATGAATTTCCTTTAAGATAAAAGCTTATATATATATGTTATTTTAAAAATCCAAAATATTTTAAATATCTATCCTTTGAATTTTAAAACTTTTAAATTTAAATTTAAATCAAAGAAAATCAATCAACTTATATATATACATATATAACTACACATAAAATTTTTGAAAATAACAAATTCTATTTCCTTTAAAACCTATTTATTTTTATATATAAAACAATACATTATTAATATTGTTTGAAAATAACACATTTACCAATTTTAAATAATTTATAAAAGAAATTATCTCTTTATTAAGAAATATTTAAAAAGAAATAAAACAAACCAATTTTGTAAATCTTATTTATTTAAACTTAAGTTAAAAATATCTTAAACCAATTAAAATATTTACCTGAAGTATTTTAAAACTATAAAATTACTTATCTAAATATCTTTGAAAAGTCCAGATTAAATTAAATATAAATTTCCAATTTACCTAAGCTTCTATTTACAATATATATAAATAAATATATATATTCAAATAGAAAATATCTTATTAACTTTTAAAAGATAAAATCATCAATTAAATACTAATTTAATCAGATTATTAAATTAAATTCAAATCTTATTATCAAAGATTATCCAATCAATTTAATTATTCAACAGATTATTAAATTGATATTGTTAAAATTTCCGGGATATTACATTATCACTTTTCTAGATGTCCTCGGAAACCTTTATATTATGGAAATGGTTATGCATGAAAGAAGGAGCGCTCGATAGTAAGGGTGGGAACACCCAGGGTGATAACATATTCGGTCTATCCTGGTTAGGGGTAGGCCAGTCTTATGTAGCAGGGGATCTCGGCGATAATCCTCGGTACATTGTTCTAGAGGTGTACTGTGATGGGAGGTACCCAATGGCCCAGTCATTTGTATGGAATCCATTCTCCAATAAGCGCCATACGGTTTTGATTGTGCCCAACAATGCTAAAACGTGAGACGCAAGCATTTCAACTATTTCCTATTTACTTGGTTTAGACACTATTATAATATCAAACGATTTTGATAAAAATGTTTTGGTTATCGTAAGGTAAAAAGCCATCATGTTTATGTGTGACGTGGTCTTATGAGATACATTTGTTTTTCAAAGGATTTTGAAAATAATAGTAATAATTCAAATTGAATGTGTTTTCTCACGCTGGTTTTCCAGACTGACTCGGGTGTTATTTTATTATAATGCTCGGATCAGACCGAGTATTACAGATTTAGGATATGATGCTATGGAGCTCAGGAGACGAGCTGGATGACAGAGACGTATTCCCTTATTTGGTTTATATTTCCGTTGTGTAAGCTATGTATGTGAAGACAAGTTATTAAATTGTCCAGATTGATTATTGTCCATTGTACTCTGATAATGGTATGTATAGTAGCAGTACAGCTCTTGTATTAAAAATCTATTATTATATATTATATTTGTTCCGTTGCGATTGTGAGTTTCTGTGATATTGTTGTTCTATTTTCTTCTACCTTTTTCTTCTTCACCCTAAAGATTCGTATTTTCCATTCAATTTGAGTTGAACTGATGTGAATTATTATCAACTCCAAGGGTACGGAACAGCGGGTAGCTACACGCGAGCTCCTTATCCCATACCACCATCTGAAACTCGTCGTCATAGTGCAAATCACAACCTGAGCATAATGTCGTGACAAGGCAAATGTCGCCTTAGCCTAATTAGCTTTAGCCTAATTCGCCTGCAATTAACCACAAATCAAAACCCTAGCTCAGCCCTCATGTCGATCATCCTAAATTCATTCTGTATACTAAACAAACCACATAGATTCAAAGCCCTTGCTCATACAAACTCAATGGATCTGAAGTCGCTCGTTTTCGTTGCCTAAATCTCTGGAAAAAAATAGAGGAAGATGGTGGCTAGGTTAAAGTGTTTTACAGGAAAGGGAAAAATAAAAAGAACGAAGGAAAGTGTGAGGGAGAAAAGAGAGTGAGGGTTATTTGTAATACTTTATATATTATTATTTAATACTCCTTCTAAATCGCTGCGCATTTCGAGCTCATACAGTCACACAGCATGTCTGATTGACATGAAACTCATCGGTGTACATCAACTTATTATTTCGGTCTTGATGGCACTAGTTTGATCAAAATCTAAGACAGTGCCCTAGAATGATAATTTCACGTGTTTCGAGGCCATTTATGGATAAAATGATTTTCGGTCACACCATCGATTTTAATTTGAACTATTTATTTTTGTAAATAAATTCCTATAACATGTAAGCCATTATTTATTATTAATTAAAAAAGTTATTAAGCTTTTAAAATTAATTATTTAAATACTTAAAATTAATTAAATATTCACAATCAAAACGATAAAATTCTGGGTCGTTACAATTAAAATTCTAATATCGTCCATATTTAACTCTATAGTCCAAATACAAAGTAATTGGTTCAATAATAACAACTATTATTAACCAAACTACTCAGGCCAGAGATTTTGACTTTGAGTTGACTTCAGTTGACCATGAAACCAACCTCATGTAACCGAGAAGACGAATCCTCTCTTGAATTGTGTTTCACTTCCAATACTTCCACTCGAACAATTATAGTCATTTGATGGACATCATGCCATAATTTGACTATAATCCTTTTCGCAATTGTCTAGGCTTGAGCACTCAGCAATGAAATCTGCGATAGCTTAGCCCTTGATGGAAGTGGGAGGATAGAATGAGATGGATGCTACCTATGCTTGATGGACCACTTCAATCATCGGTCGGTTGTGTCTTATCGACTAAGGAATTTTTTAGAAGTTGTTGGTCGGGACTTGATGGGATGAGCTTAAAAGTACAGTCAGAGTTTTCGGGTTTCCATGAGCAGGCAGAAGGCAATCTTCTCTAACCTAGTTTATCACATTTTTGGGCTTGACAAATGCTTGCTGACATAATAGATCGTCCACTGGATCTTCTTGTTTTCTTTGATCATGGAAACACTGATTACATGGACGTTCACTACCGGATATAGAATATCGACGGGCTTAGATGGTAATGGAATAGTGGCCAAATGCTACTTCAACTCCTTGAATGTCTTAGTGCATTCACAATTCCAAGTAAATGAGTTCATTTCTTGGTGAGGTTGAAGAAAGGGAAACACCAGTTTGTTGTCTTCGACATGAATCGGCTCAATGCTGCGACCATTCCATTCAAGCTCTGTAATCGTTTGATAGTTCTAGGGACTTGCATGTCTTGGATGGCTTGGACCTTATAGGGGATAGCTTCGATAACCGTGGTGCTCATAACATAACCAAGGAATTTGCCAGATCGGACGGTAAAGGATCACTTCTATGGGTTCAACTTCATGTTGTACTGGCATGATATGCAAAAAGTCTCAGCCAGGTTCTACACATGCCCCCAGTTTTTTCAAACTTTACCAACATGTCGTCCACATACACCTCCATAGGCAGGCTGATTTGTTCAGAGAACGTTTGGTTGACAAGACGCTGGTAGGTTGCGCCTACATTTTATAGCCTAGAAGGCATGGCATGATAGTAGTATAGAATGACATTTGTGATGAGGGAGGTATGCTCTTGTTCTGAGCTTGCATTGCAATCTGATTACACCTTGAGTAGGCATCCATAAAAGTAAGGAACTCGTGTCCACTAGTTGAACCTACAAGCTGATCGATGCAAGGTAAAGGGAATCTATCTTTGGGGAAGGCTTTGTTGGGGTCAAAGAAGTCAGTGCAAGCCCTCCAGGCCCGTTTGGTTTTCTGACCAATGTTGGGATGGCTACCCAGGTTTGATATTCTTCCTCCCAAATGAAGTCATTGTCTAACATCTTTTCTACCTCTTCTTTAAGAGCTCAATACCTCTCAGGGTTGGGTGGTCGATGCTTTTGATGGACGACGGGCTTTGGGATTAATGTTGAGTGCATAGCAAATGATTCTGAGATCAATGTCGGTCATATCTGCATGCCTCCATGCAAAGAAGTCTTTGCTTTACCATAGGAACTTGATCAGCTAATTTCTAACTTTCAGGTTGAGTTCTATGCGGATTTGAACATCTTTGCTCGGGTCGTCACAATTTAGGGTTATTGATTCCAGTGGAGTGGCTAACCCCGCCCTCTATATTTGAATCCTCTATGTGAGGGTCGAGCGGGGCGACATCAAGATCTGGATTTATTTCCAAGTCGCGTTAGCCTTGTGTGTAAATTATGCGCTCTAAGACATCCTCGGCCGGGACGGACATCCGTGCTTGAGTCGGGGTGTTTCCCCTAGATCTCATCGATGAGTCTTTCAACGTTGAGATGGTAGTGGTTTATGTGTGGGATGTCCCTTCTTGCCAGTAGGGTGTGACTTTTTCATCCTATGCTAAGATGAGTTCTTTAGGGAGTGGCCAAGGAGATAGGATTCCTACCATTCCAGTATTCATTATGGTAGGCGGTCTCGGCATAACCTTGAGCACTGCTAGACTTGATCGAGTGACACGCTGCCAGTTGATGCAGCTTTGTGGCTGAGAGTTTTCCCAACATGACCTTGAGCATTGCTAGGGTCGAGGGTACTCTTAGGTTACACCTCATTAGCATTTGTATCTTCAAGGGAAAGGAAGGTCCCGGCATGAGCTTAAGCGATATTTGGCTCAAGGGTACTCTCAGGTGACACATCGTTGGATTTCATGACATAGTCTAGTAAGACATTACTAGCGGGAGGAGCCATTGATGTTGACAATTAGAGTTGGGAGCAATCTTAGCTTGAACTAGAGCACTGACTGGCCCGATGGTTCTCTCTAGTGATTCGCCATTGAGTGTTGCAAGTTCTTGCTGAAGCATGAGAACACCCTTCTTTACTTGTGTGAGGGAGGTCCTATAACACTCCCTAACCTTCTACTGATTTCCATGGATCTCCCCGATCCCGCCTTGGATAGGGAACTACATGACGAGCTGGTTGTAGGAGATGATGGCATCCAGTTTAGTAAGCATCGGTCGTCCTATTAAAAGACTGTAAGCAAAAGGGCAATCAACCACTACAAAGTTTACTTGAACATTTGCCTTAAGGTGTTCTTGGCTAAATGTTTCCATAAGCAAGGTGGTACATATTGGAACAAGGCCTACACCCCAAAACCATAAATTGATAGGGCACAGGGGGTGAGGCTAGAGGCAGGAAGCTTGAAATCCTTAAAAACATGTCTGAACATGACGTTGACTGAGTTTCCCCCATCCATGAAGGCTCGATGCAATTTGAGTTGGTCATTGCAAGAGTGATGACCATAGAATCGTGATGGGGCTAAGAGACCGCTTCACTGTCCTCGGTAGTGAAAGTGATGGGCTGATCTGATTCTATTTTGGGTGTTTCGAATGCTCACTGCTCTAAAAAATATACTTAGCCGACGGAACCTACTTTGCTATGAACCGAGACTATGCCCTATAGCTATAGTTGGCCACATGCGATCCTCCATATATGGTTAAGATGTTGGTTATTGCCATGACATTAGCATAGTTAGCATACCTGGACGTGTATTGGGTGTTGGTCTCTACACGCCTCTTAGTGTTGTTTTATCGACCATTGCCTTGTCGTTCGACATTATCACGAGGACCATCTTGAGTGGTATGTTGGGTTTCTTTATCGCTGTTAGAAAGACCTACATCCTCCATCCTCATTATGTCATTCATCTGCTGGTAGAAGTCGGTTAAGGATGTAGCCAAATACTTTTTGAATCTTCCTCCACATTCTCGATTTCTACCTGATCCCTATGCAAAGGGCCATGACCAGGTTGTTTGTGTCGGCACCCCTTGCTTTGGTGGATTCTTTTGTTGAAGTGACTGACATATGACCGAAGACTCTCAGTTAGCCTATGACTGATGTTACCTAGCTCGCTAGCCATCGTAAAATGGATATTTGAAGTGAGGAAACTGTTCTTGAAGTCCGCATATAGTTGGGCTTAAGAATGGATGCTCCCGGTTGCAAATGTAGGAAACAACGGGATGTCAGTCCTGTTAGAGTGGATGGGAAGAGTAGTGTTGGAACTGGGACAGCCTACAGCAGAGTTGAAAGGTAAACATGAAAAAAATTCCTTTTTGGATCTATTGGGCCTATGAAGTCTAAAGATATTTTAGATTCAACCTAAAAGGTGTTTTAAATAAAATCCTTTATTTGATTTGATTAGTTTGAAAGAGCTTGAATTTGTTTTAAAATTAAATGAATGGGTATATCAAATACACCCATGTATGTAGTGGTTACTTATTAAATTTTATTTTAAGAAGGAACACTTTTGTTTCCTTCTCTATTACTTGCGCAATTAATTAAGAGAATAAATGACATTAATTGGAGAGAGAAAAACCAATCAATCTCTCTCTCGGATTAGATTGATAATTTGTTAAATAAACATGTTACATTTAATTTAAATGTTTTTAGGAATGCATCAACATACATTCAAATATATGACAACTTAAATACACTAATATAAACATATGTTGTAACGAACTGGATTTTCGACCCTCGAAAATCGATACTAATACGTCCATTGTATCATATGCCGAACATTCAAGTGCCAAAAATACTGATTTGTTAGGTTGAAAGAAGAAGGTAGAAGATAGAAGAAAACTAAACAACACAGAATCTCACAACGCAGCGAATAATATATAATACGACAATGATCTTTACAAAAAGGAATCATCTTTATTCATATATACAACATCAGAGTACACTAGACTATCCTAAGTTTGGACAGTTATAGAAACCTGTCCTTTCATTGACAAACGTATAGATTCTATAATACAGCGAAAGAAAATATACGTCTTGACCACCCAGCTCCTCTCCAACTCCAAAGTATCCAGCTAAACCTGGGAAAAACATGCTCGGTCTGACCTGAGCATTACATGGAATAACGCCCGGGTTAGTCTGGTAAACCAGCGTGAGTAAAACTCAATAACCAGTAACAACCAAATTGATTTCTATATTCGAAACTTTTCAAACAAAGGGTATCTCGTAAGACCACACCGCATATAAAAACGGATGGGTTTTTACCTTACGATAACCAACACATTTTATATCAAAATCTAGTGATATTATCATAGTGTCTAGGTTTAAAGTAAATAGATAAAATTGCTGAAATGCTTGCATCTCACATTCCAATATACTAGGCTCTACAATCGAAAATGTAAGGCATGTATTGGAGAATGGATTCAAACTAATGACTGGACTACTGGGGTACCGCCCACCACAGTACACCTCTAGAAAAATGTACCGAGGTCGTACCTAACGACCACTGCCAACACAGGACCGGCCTACCACTTTCTGGATAGTACCGAATATATCATCACCCCGGTTGCTTTGCAACCTTTAACCGAGTGCTCCCACGTACACAAATTCATTGATGATTGTTTATATATCTAGAAGGGTGATGATATACCCTAATGGGTGCGACCTACATAGCCCTGCTGCATATTCCCTGTTTTAGTCATTCCTAGTTGATGAGGCTTGAGGCTACGTTTTACCTTTCTGAATAGCAATCCATCTTGAAAACACTGCTCTCCAGGCATCAATGCAATGCCAGCATTCATCCACACAAGTTCATTCTGGGTCTGAACGAAACCGAAGACACTAACTCTACTACATCCAATTTGGAATCACCCTCAGGATTAGTAGAAGTAGCCCTTACACTTCAAAGAGAACCATCTTCAATCATCATCAAGATGTCTTCCACTCGAACGTGCATGTTGGTTCGAAATGGTTTTTGGATATATAAATCCGATCCCGGTCTCTTCGTACCAACAACCGATAATTTCTGATTGACTCATTCCCGATTCTTTTGGAAGTAAGTATTCGAGTCCTTGTCGAAAACTCAAATTTTACATTCATACTTCCTCAGTCAAATTTGGTCAAACTTGATAGTCGGTTATTTAACTATCAAATAAAAAAACAACAACCAATTCTGAGATTTATTTATCCATAGCAACCACTAAGCCTCAAAACATATCTTTGTTTAATAAATCTCTTTCGAAAACATTTATATACTTATCTTTCTGACATACGTATATTCACAAAACATTTGTAAGATTTCCCATTACCAAATCTCTAAAAAATATTTAACTACATTATTCAAATTAGAGAAAAGGATAACTTTACGCACTATTCCTTCGGTGTAAAGTGTGGAACGGATGTTCCATACCACCATTTTTTTAAAAGGTCAGCCTCGAGAAACCCAAACCTTAAATTCCTGTTGTAATTATCTTCAATAAATCCTTTTATAAATTTCTTTATCCATGAAATCCTCTTTGAAACCCGTTTACAAAACATTTATCAACCTCCATACTCATTTATGAGACTCTTTATAAATATTCAAACCCGGTTATATAAACTTTTTTATAAACTTTCAAACCTTGTATAAAACATCCCTTTATAGAAATCAAAACCCATTTATAAATTTCTTTTATAAACATTTAAAACTATTTCTAAAACTCCTTTTATGAATACCCCAAAATTATTCATGAACTTCTTTATATAATATTCAAAACAATTATCAAATCATTCTTTAAATATATTATTTAAAATAAAATAACCTTGAAGACCATTTTAAAAGAAAATGAAATATTAACTTTCCAAAACCAAACGGAGGCTTAATGACTACAATGGATCATTAAATTTGGGTTTACATCCAATTTATATCATAGGTACTGCGAAACATCAGATATGTAAGGGATTCACACATAACATACAATCAACCATAGGTACTTGTCCAAGTTACAAATATAGATACATCCATTATCAGGTGTAAAAAATTTACGTATAGAAGTATATTCCACATGCTTAAGTAATCATGACCCGCTTATTGAAATTAACTTCCTTGTGTCTATCACGTCACCGATATTTGATATTTGTGCTATACACAAGTCACTTACTTCCCATAAAACGTGCCAATGTTTTATAATCACTACTTTAATTCATTTGGCTATTTAATGGTCCAAACGATGAGATCCTTTGATTTAAAATTACTTAACTTGAAAAGAATATTGATTTAAAACAAACCAACTAAGTTTAAAAATAGTTTTGAAAACATTAAAGTTTATTTAATTAGCTTAAACCCTAATTATATCTTAATTAAATCAAGATTAATTCATAAATAAACTTTAATTAACTTAATGAACTTAGTTAAGTTCTAATTAACTTTCTAATGTGTCTTAGTTAAGGTTTAAACAATTCATTATTAGTTAAACCCTAATTAATTAAAATTAATTTAATAATCACTTAATTAAATAATAATTAATTAACCTATTTAACTTAATTAAATAATAATTAAGCATTTAATACTTCTTATCTTCATTAGTCACTAATTAAAACCTTATTAATCAATAATTAGTCATTAACCTTCCTTAAGTGTTACTTAACCTCTAATCACTAACTTAAGTATTGATTAACTTCTAATTACCTTTAATTATTTTATTAAATATATAAATTATTAAATAATCTAAACTTAATCTCTTTTTATGTTACTAATTAAGTTTGGAAAACTTTTGCAAAACAATTCCAAAATGAATCACTTAAAGATGGAAATCGTGAATTTTTGCCGAACTGCATCCATAGTGACAATCGTTATGAGCACAGTTCGCTCTATCTTATTTTAAGTGAAATACTTCACTTAATTTCTTGCTCATAAATGTTTTGAAATAATATTTAGAAATTTTTTGAAACCTTAAACCAAGATAAAACTTAAAACCATTTCCAAACTTTGAAACTACAAATCATAGTTTTGATTTCAAATCGGATATCACGTCCCTTGCAACACACAAAGTTGTTAACTTTGTTTCAACTCAACATACTTTGATTCTTAAATCACAACCATACATCCATACTACCATACTCTTAACATAACAATGAAACACACATATAAACATAAGGATATATGCTTACGAACTCGACAACATCACATTCAAATCTCAAATTCAATACCAAATGCAAACATCCATCAAATCACCATCGACCAACATAATAACCAATCAATTTTCTCATCATATTATCACCACAATAACACATTATAATAAAGTCAAAAACTTTTGGAAAACAAAGTAATTTCACACATCGAAAATCTTTGAAACCTAAAATGCCTTAGATGCACCAAAAATCATCCCAAAAATATGTCAACTTCCACTTGATTTTTGGACATTACTCTCGGATTTTGGAAAGGTGATCAAAAGAAAAAATTTAGAAAATTCTTTTCTCTACGATTAAAAAAAAATAATTACTCAAAAGATTTTATTTGAGGTGGATATGGTCAAAAAAAGAAGAGCTATTTTCGGACCTAAATTTCTGAGCTTAAAAGTACACTGCAAAGAAATGAGATTTTGACAAATCTAAGCTTAAAATTAGAAAAAGTGGTAAAAAAGAAAGTTATAGCTACTGAAATTTTGTATGATTTGAAATAAATAAAATCTTGATTTGGTCTAATACAGAGGAAGTTATGGCCGAATAAAGTGGGGGGAAAATGGAGAAAAAAGGGTTTTAAAACAAGCTTGCATCTTTAAAACTTTTGATTTAAAAAAAAACATAAACTTACATAAGAAACCATGAAACATGAAGAAAGCTTTAGAGAAATGGAAATGGAGAAGTAAAATGAAAATATTGTGAAATGGATGTGTATTTATAGACACAAGAAAGTAGGAAAATTATCAAACTAACCTTAGATTAAAATATCATAACATGTCATAATTTTGACAAGTCACATCACCACCTTCCTCCACCTTATATGTCACATCCCCCCTCTCTAGTCACATTCTCTAGGTCATGATAGAAAATGATGATAAGGCTAAGATATGACAAGAGATAACGGGTATGTACTTTGTATATATATAAGTGTATATGTATATGTATGTTTTTTTAAACCATGACTTTTCACATCACTTCCTAACCATATTTAACATAAGATAAAACATAATTAAGTATATTATTATATGGTTAATTATCTACTATATATGTGCGTATAGTGCATAAAGGTGAACAATGTTTCCGACAACTTTCCGGTGTCGAAAAGTCGAAATTCCGGAAAACGTTCTTCGGTCACATTTTCTATTTTTCTACGAACTATCTATTTTGGTAAACATATTTTAAAAATGATTTTACCATCATTATTAAATAATTATAATGTATTTATTTTTTAATAGAAACACATTTATTTATTATTTAAACCGAACTTGAATTCCCGAAGAAATATATAAAACCGATGATAACAACTTTCGATATCATAAATACATTTTATTTCCAAAAATAAAATAAAATTTTTTATTTCATAATCTTGTTTGAATACATATATTAGTGTATGAACCCAAAGCCGTGCATGATCCTTATTGGTTAAAAGCAATTTTATCGATATTTTACCTAGGACGATATTTACAAATTATCAATATTTTACCTCGGTAATTTGTCCGCAAATATTTTTCCCAAACAAAATAACTATTATTATTTACTACTTAAAACACGACCGTTTCTTACTTTTAAACCCATATCTAAATATTTTAAAAATAAATATAATTTATCAAAGTGATAAATTTGCGGGTCGTTACATTCTTCCCCTCCTTAAATGAATTTCGTCCCCGAAATTATACCACCACTCTATTCCTAGAAATACTTAAAATTATTCACCAATCTGTATGATGTACATAGATCATTTCTGTGTAAAAATCTAGTTCGATCATTCACTCTAATACATAACTTCATTCCCGAACTAGTATCACTCACTCGACTTTCTAGTGCGGACTTTGACCAGGCTTCTTAATTAGAAACCTCTGTTCTCCTTGCATAGCTATAAAGTATGATAGACAACCTTTGGTTTCATAAAAGAACCCTCATCAACGCTCGACGTAAAACAATCGGGCGGTAAATCCCTATTTGGAATGGTGTGAAACACATCGAGTCATGTACTCGAATCTTGGATCGAGAACTATTTGAAAAGTTGAAATGATCTACATATAATCTACGTACTAATCCCATTGGTTCCTACTTCCCAAGATTATAATTACCTTTTTTAAAGAATCACCATTTTACTTAAGAACATTACTTAAGTTTATTAGCATTCTATAACTCAAATTCATTTTAGTATGATACTCTTCTATATCCAAAAGAGTATATAAAATTTCAAATCTTAAATGATTTTACTTAACCTAGGATGTTCAACAAATTTGAAACTTTATTTATTAACCCGCTCTTAATCAAGACATCATTTTATTTTGAAAACTCTATTCTTTTAAGGGATTCGAGAACACAAAATCCAGGTTTTATTTCAAAAACCTTTCGAAATGATACTTTATATTTAACCCTTTTTGAAAACATAACATATAACTCGAGTAACTCTAAAATGATATCAAGGAACCGGGCGCTACCAAATAGTATTATATATCCCTTTTACTAAGTAGGGAAATACTCAAGAGAAGTGTTTACCATCCGAACACATCCCTTACCCATTTTTAATCATTTCCAACACACACGAACTAGTTAATCATAAAAATATTTCTTCCTACACAAATTCCCTTTTGAAACAATACTATTTATAGATAAATAGTTCTTTAATAAAATCATCCACGAGCTTTGGATTCATTCGGATTCGAACTCGTTTCGATTGTACAATGACGAAGAGGATAATTTACTAAGTGCACTATCATATCTGCCTAAGCAAACATTCGATTGTCACTTAGAAGATTATTTCGATTATCACAAAACAGATCGAAACTCCTTCCCGAACTGTCCGAAGAAAACTTTACTTTCAAATCCATTTCAAAATATTTATATCTTAAAACCTATTTAAGTACAATTACTACAACTTTTCCAAAATCATTTAAATCTTTATCAAAACCACCGGGATTTAATATTCTCACAATCCTTTTCATTTTTATAAGGTCATCTAAAGATTTTCTTTTAACTAAACACATTCTATTCTAAATCCAATTTTAACCCTACATCTCATCGGTAACTATATAGACTTCTGAATATCATTCCATTATATATAAAATATATCCTAGGTAAAATTAATTTATTTACCAATTTTAAAACAATATTATGTCAATTGGACTTGTTCAAGTGTTTAGAAAATCCCTATCGATAACGTTGGCCAAACGCATCGACTAGAATTCTTAAGGTACTCAACAGATCAAACAACACAATATAAAAAAAATTACTCACCAACAAATACGCACTCATATTTATAATACAATCAGGCTCATTCTAGAGTCTCACCTACCCTATCTCAAATGAGTATACCCCACCAGGGCCAAGGTTCTTGCTTAACGTTCAGCACTGGTACCAAATGTAACGAACCAGATTTTCGACCCTCAAAAATCGACACCAATACATCCACTGTATCACATGCATAACATTCAGGTTCTGGAAATACCGATATATTAGGGTGAAAGAATAAGGTAGAAGATAGAAGAAAACTGAACAACACAGAATCTCACAACGCAGCGAATAATATATAATACAACAATGATCTTTACAAATAGGAAACATCTTTATTCATATATACAACATCAGAGTACACTAGACTTATCCTAAATTTGGACAGTTATAGAAACCTGTCCTTTCATTGACAAACATTTAGATTCTATAATACAGCGGAAACAAATATATACATGAATACGTCTTGACCATCCAGCTCCTCTCCAACTCCAAAGTATCCAGGTAAAACTGGGAAAAACATGCTCGATCTGACCTGAGCATTACGTGGAATAACGCCCAGGTCAGTCTGGTAAACCAACGTGAGTAAAACTCGATAAAAAGTAACAACCAAAGGGTACCTCGTAAGACCACACCGCACATAAAAGCGGACAGGTTTTTACCTTACGATAACCAAAACATTTTATATCAAAATCCAGTGATATTATCATAGTGTCTAGGTTTAAAGTAAATAGATAAAATAGCTGAAATGCTTGCATCTCACATTACAACATACTAGGCTCTACAATCGAAAACGTAAGGCACGTATTGAAGAATGGATTCTAACAAATGACTGGACTATTGGAGTACCGCCCGCCACAGTATACCTCTAGAAAAATGTACCAAGGTCGTACCTAATGACCCCTGCCAACACAGGACCGGCCTACCCCTTGCTGGATAGTACCGAATATATCATCACCCCGGTTGCTTTGCAACCTTTAACCGAGCGCTCCCATGTACACGAATCCATTGATGATTATGTATATATCTAGAAGGGTGATGATATACCCTAATGGGTGCGACCCACATAGCCCAGCTACATATCCCCTGTTTTAGTCATTCCCGGTTGATGAGGCTTAAGGCTACGTTTTACCTTTCTGAATAGCGATCCATCTTGGAATGCTAACACTGCCCTCTAAGCGCCAATGCAATGTTAGCATTCATCCATACAAGTTCATTCTGGGTCTGAACGAAACCGAAGGCACTAACTCTACTACATCCATTTTGGAATCACCCTCGGGATTAATAGAAGTAGCCCTTACACTTCAAAGAGCACCATCTTCAATCATCATCAAGATGTCTTCCACTCAAACATGCATGTTGGTTCAGAGTGGTTTTCGGATATATAAATCCGATCCTGGTCTCTCCATACCAACAACCGATAATTTCTGGTTGACTCATTTTCGGTTCTTTTAGAAGTAAGTACTCGAGTCCTTGTCGAAAACTCGAATTTTACATTCATACTTCCTAAGTCAAATTTGGTCAAACTTGATAGTCGGTTATTTGACTATCAAATAAACAAATAATAACCAATTCCATTTGAGATTTATTTATCCATAACAACCAAGCCTCAAAACATATCTTTATTTAATAAATCTCTTTCAAAAACATTCATATACTTATCTTTCTGACATAAGTATATTCACAAAACATTTGTAAAATTTCCCATTACCAAATCTCTAAAAAGGATTTAACTACATTATTTAAATTGGAGAAAAGGATAACTTTAAGCACTATTCCTTCGGTGTAAAGTGTGGAACGGATATTCCATACCACCATTTTTTAAAAGATCAACCTCCAGAAACCCAAACCTCGAATTCCTACTGTAATTATCTTCAATAAATCCTTTTATAAATTTCTTTATCCATGAAATCCTCTTTGCTTTAACCCAAACCGATTTACAAAACATTTATCAACCTCCATACTCATTTATGAGACTCTTTATAAATATTCAAACCCGGTTATGTAAACTTTTTTTTATAAACTTTCAAACCTTGTATAAAACATCCCTTTATAGACACTCAAACCTATTTTTTTATTTTTTTATAAACATTCAAAACTATTTCTAAAACTCCTTTTATGAATACCCCAAAATTATTCATGAACGTTTTTATATAATATTCAAAACAATCATCAAATCATTCTTTAAATATCTTGTTCAAAATAGAATAACCTTAAAGACCATTTTAAAAGAAAATGAAATATTAATTTTCCAAAACCAAACGGAGGCTTAATGACTACAATGGATCATTAAATTTGGGCTTACTTATCCAAGTTATATCATAGATACTACCAAACTTCAGATATGTAATGGATTCACACATAACATACAATAAACCATGGTAAATGTCCAAGTTACAAATATAGATACATCCATTATCGGGTGTAAAATTTCTACATATAGAAGTATATTCCATATGCTTATGTTATCATGACCCGCTTATTGAAATTAACTTCCTTGCGTCTATCACGTTACCGATATTCGGCATTTGTGCTAAACACAAGTCACTTACTTCCCATAAAACGCGTCAACGTTTTACAATCGCTACTTTAAATCATTTGGCTACTTAATGGTCTAGACGATGAGATCCTTTGATTTAAACTTACTTAACTTGAAAAGAAGATTGATTTAAAACACAACCAATTAAGTTTAAAAATAGTTTTGAAAAGATTAAAGTATATTTAATTATCTTAAACCCTAATTATATCTTAATTAAATCAAGATTAATTTATAATTAAACTTTAATTCACTTAATGAACTTAGTTAAGTCCTAATTAACTTCCTAATGTATCTTAGTAAAGGTTTAAACAATTCATTATTAGTTAAACCCTAACTAATTTAATAATCACTTAATTGATTAATAATTAATTAACCTACTTAACTTAATTAAATAATATTTAAGCATTAAATTACTTCTTATCTTCATTAATCACTAATTAAAACCTTATTGATCAATAATTAGTCATTAACCTTCCTTAAGTGTTACTTAACCTCTAATCACTTACCTAATTATTAATTAACTGCTAATTACCTTTAATTTTTTTATTAAATAAATAAATTATTATATAATATAAACTTAATCTCTTTTTATCTTACTAATTAAGTTTGGAAAACTTTTGCAAAACAATTCCAAAATGAATCACTTAAAGTTGGAAATCGTGAATTTTTGCCGAACTGCATCCATAGCGACTATCGCTATGAGCGTAGTTCGCTCTATCTTATTTTAAGTGAAATACTTCACTTAATTTCTTGCTCCTTCTTGTTTTGAAATAATATTTAGAAATTTTTTGAAACCTTAAACCAAGATAAAACTAAAGACCATTTCTAAACTTTAAAACTAGAAATCATAGTTTTGATTTCAAATCGGATCCCACGTCCATCGCAACACACAAAGTTGTTAACTTTGTTTCAACTCAACATACTTTGATTCTTAAATCACAACCATACTACCATATTCTTGATATCATAATGAATCACAGATATAAACATAAGGTTATATGCTTATGAACTCGACAACATCATATTCAAATCTCAAATTCAACACTAAACGCAAACATCCATCAAATCACCATCGACCAACATAATAACCATTCAATTTTCTCATCATATTATCACCACAATAACACATCATAATAAAGTCAAAAACCTTTCCAAAACAAAGTAATTTTACTCACCGAAAATCTTTGAAACCTGGAATGCCTTAGATGCACCAAAAATCATCCCAAAAATATGTCAATTTCCACTTGATTTTTGGACATATTAATCTTAGATTTTGAAAAAGTGATCAAAAGAAAAGTTTTATAAAAAAAATTTCTCTATAATTTATAAAAAAGAACCACTCAAAGACGATTTTATTTGACGTAGATACGATCAAAAGAACGAGAGCTATTTTCTTACCTAAATTTTTGAGCTTAAAAGTACACTGCAAAGAAATTAAGCTTGAAATTAGGAAAAGTAAAGAAAATTGTACCTACTTAAAATTTATACAATTTGAAAAGAAGAAAATCTGGATTTGGTCTAATATAGAGGAAGTTATGGCCGAATAAAGTGGGGAAAAATGGAGAAGAAAGAGTTTGAAAACAAGTTTGCATCTTTAAAACTTTTGATTTTAGAAAAAAACTTAAACTAACATAAGAAACCATGAAACATGAAGAAAGCTTTTGGGAAATGGAAATGGATAAGTAAAATGAAAATATGGTGAAATGGATGTGTATTTATAGACACAAGAAAGTAGGAAAAATTACCAAACTAACCTTAGATTAAAATATCCTAACATATCATTATTTTGTCAAGTCACATCTCCACCTTCCTCCCCCTCATATGTCACATCCCCCTCTCTAGTCAATCCTCTAGGTCATGATGGAAATGATGATAAGGCTAAGATATGAAAATAGATAATGGGTGTGTACTTTGTATATATATAAGTGTGTATATGTATATATATGTTTTTTTTTTAAACCATGACTTGTCACATCACTTCCTAACCATATTTAACATAAGATAAAACATAATTGAGTACTTTATTATATGTTTAATTATCTACTATATGTGTGTGTGTATAGTGCATAAAGGAGAACAACGTTCCCAACAATTTTCCAGTGTCGAAAAGTCGAAATTCCGGAAAACACTCTTCGGTCACATTTTCTATTTTTCTACGAACTATCTATTTTGGTAAAAAAAATTGAAAATGATTTTACCATCATTATTAAATAATTATAATCGGTTTATTTGTTAATAAAAACCCATTTATTTATTATTTAAACTTAATTTGAATTCCCGAAGAAATATATAAAACCGATGATATCAACGGTCGATGTCATAAATTCATTTTATATTCAAAAATAAAATATTTTATTTCATAATCTTGTTTGAATACATATATTAGTGTATGAATCCAAAGTCATGCACGATCCTTATTGTTTAAATACATTTTATCGATAAAACAATTTCCGGTTGTTTTATTGAAATTTTACTAGGATGATATTTACAAATAATCAATATTTTACCTCGGTGATTTGTCCGTTCCAAACAAAATAACTATTATTATTTACCACTTAAAACATGATTATTTCTTACTTTTTAAGCCATATCTAATTATTTTTAAAATAAATATAATTTATCAAAGTGATAAATTTGCGGGTCGTTACGTGTGTGCGTGTAGACACACACACATCTAGATATTGGGATTTATATCTATTGTGTGTATATGTGCTTATATATACATGTTACATTCTAGCATGCTTGTCAGAAATATAAATGCCGCCTAAGTATATACGTATGTTTGAGTATACTACAATATATCTATATAGTTTGTATACACATATTGGCAGTACCACATATATGTAGTTTGGACATATATATGTATATATAAATATGTATATACGTATATATATAATCTTTATTTTCACTTATATTTTCCACTTACATAAATAAAAGGTATGAAAATAATTCAGATTGAGAGACCATTAATGTAAGAGTAAATTAGAAGAGTGAAGATGAAAAAGTAAATTATGTTGCAATTAAATCTAATCAAATCTAAGTAAAAAAGGGAAAATAGTCAAGTGTAATTCTACTTTACCCCTTTGCAATCACCAATTAAACAATTAATTTAAAACCATATGAGATTTCAAACCTAATTGATTTATTGACCCTGACGATATAATTGGATCCGAAACAAATGTTTATATTTAGGTATAAAAATATGTATAATGGATTGAAAATTAATTTTGGAACATGAAATTGAATTAATTGGAAAGAAATCAACTAATTTAAATTTAGTTCAATGTAGGTTTACAATTTTGAGGTATAAAGAAGACTTGAGTAATTTATATAGACATACACATATGATATATACACATATAATTTTGTAATTCAATTTATTAAAATTTGATCCATGATTAAAAAGGAATGAGTGTGACAACAAGAGTAATTTATTAAAACAAAAAAGATATACAAAAACATACAATAGGGTAACAAAAGGAGGATTTGTTTTTGATCTCAAATGAAATAAGGCATAAATTATTTGATTAGACAAATTATTAAGCAATTACAAAAGGATTTAACAAATCAATTCCAAAACTATTAATTATTTCAAATTCAATTAAATCGTCAACATTCAAACCATACAAAAATAGAATTCACAGTCAATCACAATACATATAATAATTTTAAAATTGATTTTAATAAGTAGCTTTTATTTACATATATGTAAACATAAATATTTTAAACATCATGAATGAATTATAAACTTACCAGATAAACCTTGCCCTTTATCACACCTTGATTTGTGACTTCTCCTTAGATTTCAAATAAATTAGCATCCCACCTTGCAAGAGAAGATTGAACCACCTTTCTTTAATTTAATTTGATGTTAATTTGAATTTATTTTGATGTGTGGTTATTTTTGGAAGAACTTTCAGCCATGAATGAATGATATAGAAGAGGAAGAAAAAGATACGTTTTGTTCAAGAAATCAAAATGAGGAGAGTTTGTTTTAATAGAATTGAAGAAACATTTTCCATTCTTTTATCAAAACTTCCTTCTTTAGTTCCTTTTTTAAATTTCAATCAATTCAATTAATTGATTTCCTCCTCTCACCGTTATATGGCTGGTCCAAGCAAATACTTAATGTGTAAATTTTCCAAATAAAAGAAAAAACTTTTATCATATTATTTTATTGTATAAACCATGTTTAAAATTATACCGATATCGCATATCGATATATGCAAATATAACTTTTATATATGCACTTAAATAACTACCAATAGCATTCAAAAGATCAAATAAATTGACAATAATTGATATTTCATAAATATTAATTAATTTAATCAATTTACAAAATTTTACAAATTAATCAAATTGTGTAGTTTTCAGAGAAATCACAAATGTTGCTATGCGACTCAGATGTGTGAATTTGGCCAGCGATTAATATTCAATAATTCAAATATCAATGTTCGCATGTCACCTTAGCTAGTGGTATGACAATTTGGCCAAATTCATTGCTTACAGGTTTTTTCGGGTAAAATCAAATTTCATAAACACTTAAGTGGTACATTTTAGTGATAATTACTTTCACTAATTCTTTTCGTCAAAAATATATTACTTTGGATTTATGAAATTTGGTGATGGTCAAAATTCCAATATCGTTCATATTACACTTTATAGTCCAAACACAAAGTCCTTGGTTTAACAATAACAATTATTGTTAACTGAAATGCTCTGGCCAGAGAGTTTGACTTTAGTTGACCGTGATACTAACCTCGTATAACCGAGGAAACGAATGCTCTCTTGAATAGTGTTTCACTTCTAATGCTTCTACTCAACCCAACTATAGTCGTTCGATGGACGTATTCCACGATTTAACTATAATCAAAGCGGATCTTCCACATTGAAGATCAACGGTATTCTCAATTCAGGCGAACTATGTTGATTAGTTGCATCGGTATTTTATTTTTGATCGTAGTTATATTAACCAACACAAAACTATCAAGTCATTCCATTGTTATCCAATAATTATCAGTACGTAACCCCTTGGTGCCCTTAGTAGCCATGAGTAATACACTGCCCATCATTTGGAGAGCATTACGTACTCTAGTCTCAACGGATATGTGATATCCAATCTCGATAATCTTGACTAGGAATATTTGAAATGGTATATTTATTTTCATTGTGATAAATTACTCAAGGTCACAACACTTTGTAACTATTATCATAAAACATATCATTTATGGATTTTCTATTAAATATAATATACTTTTAATTAAGTTAATCAATATATAACACATTGTATCAAGTATATAATAGAAAGAAACGCCATTTATTTCGAACAAGATTGGTTATCGAGTTGGATATATGTAGTAAATTACATAATTGCCCATAGGGCATACCTCTAACTCTATCAATCTCCCACTTGCACATGGGGTCAATTCTGGAATCTTATTCCAACTTCTCTAATCATTTCCTCAAAACCAATTGGGTCAGTCCCTCAGTGAACGGATATGCTATAATATTTCAATTTTATACTATGTCAATCACCTCTCTCTTATGCTGATAAATTACCTTTATCATGAGGAACAATTCAGAGTATATCTCTTGACTTCTAGTGAGCTCTAAGTTTCGTTATGAACCATATTGTGACACTGTTGTCATATAACAATGTTATGGGATTCTCAACATTTGCAATCACCCTCAGCTAAGTTATTAATTTGTGCATTTATATTTATATACATTGCTTTTACTGTGGCACTGTTCATTGCGATGTACTTAGCCTTGTTTATTGAATCCACCACAGTGTTTCATTTGGAACATTTCCAACTTAAAGATTCTTAACTTGAATCTATTGTTGACATGTTATATATAATACCACTTATGAAAGTTTGAGTCCAAACACACCTTCATAAGGAGTTTGTCATTTCTGTAAACAAATCTCTAGTATTTCATAAATATAGAAGAAAACCTCAAACAACCATTTAGTGATATCAATTTGGATTTGATATTTGCTTCATATATCAACTACACAAACTAATCACGATATCGTTGACAACATAACATATATGATAATTCATATTGCCAATACATAAGGAATCCATCTTATATGTTCCATATTAAATATTTTAATAAGGTGCTGCATACCGTTTGGGACATTCCCAATATTTTTTACACTTACTATAAAAGACATTAGTTACAAATCCAATGCCGAATATTAAAACAACTAAAGCTGATTTTAACTCAAGTACATCGTCACGATCAGCAGTTTATTGTTTACTTATGGCTTAGAAATATTTATGTATCTTTTAACGCTCTTTCTTATGAACATACGCTTCCTCTGCATTTTGATTGATAATCAAACTGTTTGATATTTCTATCAAAATATTTATTCAAGTATGATGCTTATAAAACGATGCTTCCATCATTTCTTGGATTATATTCAAAAACAAACAAACTTAATATTCCTCCCAATAACTTCGAAATGCTTTGATTATTATGTGCAAATAGTCCATTCTAAATCAATATTAAGAATTTTCCAATTTAGCCTATACATACCAAACACAAAATCATACTAAGCAATAATTTTATAAGTAAATACGAAAAAACTTGAGCATATCGAATGGTGAATCTATTACGTACAGCATTTGTCTTTCTCTTGAGCAATAATTTTATTCCTATCAATGTATCTATTTGTATTCCAACTGCATTTGTCTTTCTCTTAAAGACATATTTTTAGTCAATGATCATATCCATTTATGGTACAACTATCAAAATCATATTTTGATAATATACTTGGAATCTATTTCGGATCTATGCATCATACCATATCATAGAGTCAATACTCTTAATGGTTTGATTAAACAATCGAGGATTATTTGTTCTTGACAATAACAGGAAACTCATGTTTTCTCTTTAATGTACAAGAATACTAATGGACATTCTAATGTATTGTGTTTATTTAGGTTCGTTCAATTTCATTTCAACCCTTGTAATAATTTTTATGCTTGATCGTATCCAAATTAATTTTATACCAATAATTTATTAAAGAAATTCCTTCACCACGAAGTTAGTATTTCTTGAAGCAACAGTTGTTTCTTAGTGCAAAGAAAGGAGCATTCATAATCATTTTATGAATTGACTTATATAAACTGATTTTGCTATAGTTCACAATATATATATATATAATCACAACATAATTAGTCATCTAATGACTATCATACCCAAAAATTTCATAGGTTGATTCATACATGATCTCTTACATACAATTATTACGTACAGCCTTTCGACTTGCACAATCTGTCAACTCCTTAGCCTAGGAATGTAAGAGTTTCTTATAAACCCATATCTTGTATAGTTTGTAAACTATTCTTTTGAAGATATTAATTTTAACTTTGTGTACTACTCTTAAGTACATATCTTATAGAAAGAATTTAACCCAATATTGCTCATCGTTAATTGTGTTTTGTCCAACGAAGCTCGATTACTCCTTATCAATATATCATTATGTAATATAGGAAGGGGTGACCTTTAAAACTGAATCTTTACTCATATTAGGTACACATGGAACTCTTTTCAATATAATCACTTATTCGATCAAATCGAATCAATTCTTTTGCATGTTCTATTATTTACTTCTGTTTTATGTTTTAGTAGCTTATCATAGGTTTATACATGCATATCAAGTACACATGTCCATGTCTATGATAACTCATCAGTGAATATGACGAAGTACGTGGGACCGTTTTTGTACTAATAGACTTATGATCGTGCACATCTATATGTATCAATCTGAAGAGTTCATCAACTCTTATGATGCTCCCACAAAATAGGTGCATAACCCTTAATTGTTTGAGATATAATTAACAACTAGTATCATATGATTCACAATCATATAATAAAAATTATTTCTCAAAACTACGGCTTAGTCTATAATTCCAAAATAATTGTAAACAATTTTAGATACTTCTGTATTTTCCATTGCATCGCTTTTGTTATGAAAACAAATACCACATTATAGTTTTATTTCATAATAAATATCCATAATATTCACATTGAAATATGACTATGTCTATTTTTCAGATGACACCAAAAAATAGTCATTATTCCATAAATAATGTTCGGCATGTTTAACAAAAATAATTTTCATAACTTGACATAATCAATAAGTGTTATATAGCATGCACCCACTATTTCTGCCATTACTATAATAGCGTTCTGAATTGGGAAGTCCATTATTTACTTAATATAGATAATATATTTCATATATTGTACCTGCTTTACAATTGAAGTTCTTTGATCAAATATCTTGAACTCAAAGAAATAAACATCATAGAAAACAATTTTCTATACAAAAATAACATTTTGAAATAGAAATCATATTTCTTATTCCAATGTTAAGTATCACTCATTATTATTACAATTCTCATCTTCAATGTTTCTTTATGAAGCAGAAGTGATCATTCACTTTCTTCATCCCAACTGTATCTTAAATTACATCACTCTTGTACATTTTTTTCTTTCTAAATGGTCGAACCATTCAAAAGAATACCCTTACTACAACATCAGAACGAACTCTTCACAAAAGCACACTCGATCATCCTTAACATTTAAGGACATCATATGTGATGCACTTTGCGTAAACTGATCAAATTAACATTTCAGTGATCGAGTTCTTAAATCTATCTTGTAGTTTTGGTCTAGTGTTACATATAACATAATACGATCTTTGTTGTAATCAATCAAATTGAATACTCTCACAGTACGGTTTATTTATCTGCTTCGAATGAACTAATTTAATTGAAGTATTGTATATTAAGAACAATGACCATTCACCATATAACACTTATATATGATCATATATGAATCAAATATCCATAGTCTTGTATTGCTTTTCAGTTGAGAACCATAGAATGCAATAGACCATCTTGACTAAATAAACACGTTAGTGACCAAATTACGAACGTATCAAGTAGTTGTAAAATCAGGCGCTTACATGGGTTTCGAAACGTTAACATGCAATAAGCATTTATTAGTAAGTATATGTTATATTTCTATTTGTCAATTTCCAATTCAGTTAATTTGTATATTTTAATTGATAAACATTTTATCAATCCTTTTAAATGCACAAACTTATCATGTAGATTATTATAACATTATATAGCATATGTTATTATAATATTAAAAAAGTTAAATGTTATCATTTCATTTTTCTAATAAGGCTCGCACTAGTATTTTATATTTCATCAAACCCTAGGTCGAAACATAGAAGTATTTTGACTTCACTAGTAGGTGTTAGGACTCGTCCATCTTGGAATTTTGACTCTGGGTTTGCACGGACGATGAATAACTCCTTATCAGTTGTATCGTGTACAACTCAAACCCTTAGTACCTTGTCCTAATCTCATTTCAGTCTTGAGTTTGCTAAAAAAATCAAAAGAGATTATTCACACGTACCCACCATATTGCGATGGCCTAAGTATAGTATATGTACCTTGAGTTTGCTCAACAAATACATATAGTTATCTTACCTCCTCTATTCAACGTATTGATTAATAGAGTTAAAGGTATGCCTTAGAGGCAATTATGTAGTTTGTTATATATATCTTACTCGTTGACCAATCTTGTTCGAAATAAAGGTATTTTCTTTCTATTATATACTTGATATAATGTGGTTATATTAATTTATCAATTTAATTAAAAGTATATTTAATAGAAAATCCATAAACGGTGATGGTAGTTACAAAGTGTTGTAACCGTGAGTAATTTATCACAATGAAACAAATATACCATTTTTAATGTTTCTAGTTAAGATGCATCGAGATTGGATATCGATATACACATTGAGACTAAAGTACGCAACGCTCTCCAAATGTTGGGCAGTGTATTACTCACGACTGTTGGGGGCACCAAGGGGTTACGTACTAATAGTTATTGGATAATTATGGAATGACTCGCTCGATAGTTTTTTGTTGGTTAATATAACTAAGGTCAAGCAGAGAATATCGATATGGCTAATTTACACAGTTCTCTCGACTTGAGAATACTGTTGATCTTTAATGTGGAAGCTCCGCTTTGATAATAGTTTAATCATGGAACGACGTCCATCGAATGACTATAGTTGGGTCGAGTGGAAGCACTGGAAGTGAAACACTATTCAAGAGAGGATTCGTCTCCTCGGTTATATGAGGTTAGTATCATGGTCAACTGACGCCAACTCAAAGTCAAAGTCACTAGCCAGAGCATTTCGGTTAATAATAATTGTTATTATTGAACTAAAGACTTTGTGTTTGGACTATAAAAGTGAATGTGGATGATATTGGAATTTTGACTATTACCAAATTCCATAAATACAAAGTGATATAATTTTGACGAAGAGAATTGGTATAAATAACTATCACTATTAGGTACCACTTATAATAAATAAAATTGGATTTTACCAAAAGATGTGTCAGCGATAAATTCGGCCAAAATGTCACACCACCTGCCAAGTGACATGTGAACGTTAATATTCGAATAGTTCGATATTAATCGCTGACTGAATTTACACCTTTGAGTCGCACAACCGTAATGATGAATTTTTTGAAAAACCAAATGATTTGATTAATTTATAAAATATTGTAAATTGATTAAATTAATTGATATTCGAGAAATATTAATTATTATTATTTACTGGACGTTTGGAAGTGTTTTGTAATTATTTTAATGCATCTATAAAAGTTATATTTGCATGCATTGATATATGATATCGATGTAATTTAAATATAATTGCATAAAATGATTTCTGGAAATTTTATGTCATTTGATGACATGATTTGTGGAAATTTTATGTCATTTGATGAAATGATTTGTGGAAAATTTATGTCATTTGATGACATACGTGTAAAGAAAAGATCGGAGAGAGAGAAACAATCAAGGGAATTAATTAGGGAAGTTTTAGTTAAAAAATGGGAAAAGTTTCATTCTTTTAAATAAAACATATTCTCTTATTCATTCTGGACGTACAATTCATTCTTTCTCATTCAGTATGTTTCTTTCTCTCCTCCTAACTATTCATGGCAGAAAACAAAAAAATAAAATTTTCAAATTTTTTTCAACTCCATATAAAACATTAAATAAAATAAAACAAAAGTGATTCATCAATCTCTTGCAAGGATAGGATGGGGATCTTGAAGGTCTGAGGAGGTATCGTCATTCAAGGTGTGACTTCAAGGCAACATCCTAAGGGGAGTCCAATTTTTATGACGTGCTTCAAGGCTTTAGGTAATAAGGTATGTTTTTCTTTAATAGATAATGATATTTGATGTAGTGTTTGTTGAAAGAGAAATTTAATTATCATAATTTGTATGTACATATCATTGCTTCATTTAATTTGAAAATTAATTATGTAGCTTGAATTGTTTGTTGAATGAGGCGATTAGTGTTTATTTTAATAAATCAAAACTAATATTTGTATATGTTTAAATGCACTATTTTTTTAGAACTATGTTCTAAACATCCAATTTGAAGTCTAAATTTTAGATCTGAAATTTTGTATGTTTAATTTATCAATTGGGTTCTTATTTTGTTAAATTAAAATTAAAATTTGTATATGTTTGAATACAATGTTTTATTATAGATTTGTATTGTAAACATTTAATTCAAAGTATAATCCTTTAGATCTAAAACTTTGTATGTTCGTATTGTTTTGATTGGATTTTACTTTAACAAATTAAACTAAAATTTGTGTATGAATATTATAGTGTTTTACTGAAGATTCATGTTTTAAATCATATAAAACAAAACGTAATTTTAGATTTGAAAGTCTACATGTATGTATTTTGTGTTTGTATTGTTTTAGAGATTAAAAAACGAAAGATGTTTTGGCAATAAATCTAAATTTTAATTTGATTACTATAAATTATAATTAGTGTTAATCACAGATATTCTATTGAATCTTACATACACACAATTAATGTTTTGACAATAAATCTATTTTTAAATTGATTGTTGTAAATCTCTAATTTGTATTAATTAGAAAGATTTATTTTAATCTTATATACACACAATTAATTTTATATGTATGTTTGTATATATAAAATTTATTATATGTATTACATATTGTCAAGGTATGAATTAGATTTCTTTCCAAAAAAACAATTTAAAACGAGGCAATTATATATACATACATTTATTTTTGTCTGTATATATCCTTATATTATGATGCCTGTTAATTATCATTTATATGTTGCATTAATTAAGTTCACTAAAAGTGAAATTGTATCAACCACCTTTGTCATCCCTTAATTATTTCCATTTAAATTCCTATGTAATAACCATTCAAATTGTTCTTGTTTATTTTATGTATACATATCAATTACCACTGACTATGCACACTCCCTATATGTTGTACTTGCACAATATTTACTGTGAATATATTTACAATTCATGTCATATTTAGATTAGTCTTTAATGTTATTTTATTAATCAATTTTTTAATTCAATTAAGAGAAGGAAATGAAAAGTTTCCTTCTCTAACTAAATTTATGATCCCTCGTTAGTTGAATAATTTATGAGAAAGGAAATGAAAAGTTTCATTCTCTAAATAAATTTATGCCCCCTCACTAATTGAATAAGTTAAGAGAAAGGAAATGACATATTTCCTTCTCTGAATAAATTTGAAAAGTAAACGTTACACACAAATTTGTATATAAGAGTATATTTGATATACTCGACTTACATACACATTAAATTAAAGTGAAACTTTATTTATGAAGTTAAATAAAATATTGATTTTATTTAAAAGAAACTTAGAAAAGTTCCAAGTGAATTTAGACTTAATAGGCCCATTAAAGATCCAAAATGGTTATTTTTTTTGAAATTCACCCACTTCTTCCGCTGCGGGCTGGCCCAGTTCCAACAATGGTATCAGAGCCTAATAGCCTCTGCGGTCTAAACATGTTAAGGCTAACTAATTACGCATGCCCACTAAGTATAGTGTCTAGAAAGGTAATGTCTAGGATTGGAATTGGGTAATCAAGTACCCCGTCCTACTTGGTTACCAGCCTGGTCCGAAAGGTGGAGTAAGCCCAAAGGTTACCTATAACAGAAAAGGCCCAATTTAATTGGGCCTTGGGCTAATTTTCAAAATAGTTTTGAAAATTAAGACAAGATTTTAAATTAATATTTAAATTTAAAATAAAACATGTTTATTATAAAAGGTTATAATATAACATAAATTTTCAAAATGTTTGAAAATGTAACGAAAAGTTCAAAATGTTTGGAACTATGTAAATATTAATTTCGAAATTTAAAATTATTAATAAGATTAATAATATAAATTAATTAAATGAGTTAATTAATTAATACTTATATGCATGTATTATATATTTTGATATATGTTATGTTATTTTAAAGTGTCATTTTATGTTATTTAACGTATAAAAATCTCATTAATTAACACTTTCTTTTCTTTTCATGGCAGCCACTCTCCCGCCTTTCCTCTTCTTTTGAACTGTCCCATCGCCCCATACCCATCCTTCTCTACATCTCATGTTCGTTGACCAGCCGTTCCCATCCCCTCCTCCTCCTGTTGTTTCTCCCCTTCCTCTTCCTCTTCCTCTATCTCTCCCTCTCTCTCAACCACCAATCCTTCCCACGCCTACCAGCCTTCTTCATCCTCTGTCAAAATCACCTACAGCTTCTCCTATCCCCTCTGCCTCTGGTTGGTTTAACCTTTTTAAGTCCAAACCGCGAAATTCTCGAAGTTATTTTCCTGTTCATCTAGACTTAGTATTCAGTGGTGAAGCCATTGTTCCTCCGCCTGATGTCATTGATGTTGGCACTACTGTTTGGAAAGATTACTTTGTGGATTTCTTCTTGGATAAGCCATTGTCCTTCACTAATGTGGTAGAACACCTAAAGAGGCTCTGGAATCTTAAGGGGTCTGTTAAGGTAAAATTCTATGGGGTTATCTTCTTATTCCAGCTATCTAATGTAGAAAACAGAGAAAAAGTGCTTCGTGCAGATCCCATAATTATGAGGAATAAAGTTTTCATAATTCAAGAATGGTGTCCTGAACTAGGTAACATTTGTGGGAAAGTAAAAGCTATTCCAGTTTGGATTCAGTTTTCCAATATCCTTATCTATGCTTGGTCACACTTGGGATTGAACTGGCTAGCAACTAGAATTGGTAAGCTTCTGTGTTTAGATGAATCCACAGAAAGGCTTGAAAGAATCACATATGCTAAATGTTTGGTAGAAGTAAATCCTGAATAGGAATTGGTGGACAAATTTCCAGTCAAACTGTTGGATGGAAGTGATAAATATGTGCATGTCAACTATCTTTGGAAGCCTGATATTTGTACGAGATGTAAGGTATTTGGTCATGTTATGGAAGAATGTGAACATATTGATAACCATAAAGAAAAAAATGCCTCAAAAGCTGTGAATGATGATAGCCTAGGTAACCATAAAAATGAATGTAAGGAAGGTGCTGGTATAAGACATAGTAGGAAACAGCAGTGGAGAAAAGTTATAAGAAGAAAGACAATATTTAGAAAGGAAGGAGTAGTAAATAATGGCTCTGGAAGTCTTGAATGTGTTGTAGTAAGCAATGATAATAAGGAAAAAGGCAGTGTAGATAGTGAGAAGCTAGATGAGGGAGAGAAAAGAAAGGAGAATATTTGCATGGAGAATAGGGACTCTGAAAAAATTGAAAATTTAATGGAGCAAGTTGATGCAAATCCATTTATGGCCTTGTAGATAATGGGGAAGACTGTACAAGTCATGATACTATGTGCACTGATATGTGTATGCATGTATCACCCCATGTTCATGTTGGCATTGATGAACTACAGCAGCATCAACCCACTGATTCAATTCAGCAAAATCAATTGCAAACCCACAAGACAAACCTACAAAACCATGATAAACCACCATGCAGTTCCCCAAAGCAACATTATCAACACTCACCATCTCTTGCAAGCTCCTTGCAGTTCAACAAAACAACAATTCAATCCAGTGATGACACATGCAAAACCACATTATATCCCAACCCAACTTCAGATCCATCTCCATGTGACAAGGATTGCGTCTTCCCTCTTATAACTGATGACATTTTCCTTAATGTCCTTCCTCTTCCTGGCCATTATGATCATCTCCCACCACCACCAGGCTACCCAGACCATGAGGCCACATTGCACAACAACCAGCAAACAAGTACCTTAACAACCAAGAAAAACATTAAGAACAATCAAATTCCAAATAAGAACAATGTTAACGGCATTTCCAACAGTAAAAATCATAGAAACAAGAAACAAAACAAAAGGAACAAAGAACTGAATGAGCCAAACATATTACCAACAACCAGTATCCTTCCAGAAACTGGTACCACCCTCTCTTCTGCAACCAGAAGCAAGCTAGGCATCCTACAACTAAACACATGTTTGATCAAATGACACAGAATCTTGGAGTGTGGAATATTCGGGGTGCCCACCAGGATATTAAGCTTAAGAAAGCTAAGGACATCATTAACATTTACAAACTCCAACTACTAGCTATTTTAGAAACAAAACTGGACCAAAGACTCACCGTCAGAGCTGCCAAAATCATTAACCCCAGTTGGTCTCTTCATCACAATCTTCTGGAATCTCCTTATGGTAGAATTATGATTCTCTCAAACTCCAATTATTATACCATCTCCCCTATCCTCTCTCATAGACAATTTATTCATTCTCACCTTCTTCGTATTCCAAGTTCAACCTCTATGTACCTAGCCATCATCTATGTTGATAACTGAACCTCAAATAGACAACTTCTTCTTGATTATCTCCCTCATTTTGCTCAAGAAACCCATCCTTGGTTAGTCATTGGTGATTTTAACAGTCTTCTCTGCTCTGAAGACAAAATTGGTGGTAACCTTGTTTCTCTCAAAGATATCAGCCCTTTAAATTCTACCAACAATTACTCCAACTTGATACAAATACCTTACTGTGGCACCAGATATTCATGGAATAACATGAGTAGATCTGGTAATAGAATATATAGCGATATTGACCATTCCTTTTGCAACTTTACTTTCTTCTCCACCTGGCCAAACATCTCTTCTTACCTTCCACCTCCCTTCTTTATGATCACTCTCCACAAATCCTTATGCTTGATGTGGTTGCAATGGAAAGAAAAGCATCTTTTAAATTTTTAATGCTTGGATCCTTGATCCTGATTTTTTTGACTTAGTTAAACTTGCTTGGTCTTCTAATTTTTTTGGCGCTCCTATGTACATATTACAGCAGAAATTGAAGAAGGTCAAGTCAACTCTTGGAGCCTGGGCTAAACACAAATATGGAAAAGGTGAATTATTGTCTAAGTCCTTAGAAGCTGAGCTAGAAAAAGCCCAACTCCAATCCATGGCAAGTCCAGGTGACAATATGCTAGCAAAACTTGAGTTTGATCCTCAGGATCAATATAGAAGAGCCCTCAGCACTGAGGAGGATATGAGAAGGAAAAAGTTGAGAATCAAATGGAATGTTCTTGGTGATAAAAATACCAGTTACTATTACGAGAACTTAAAGATCAAGCAGGCCAGAGCTCTTATTCAGAGCATCAATGATCAACTAGGATCCCTTGCGGTTACCGCAGTTATGTTTGAAAAGAGCTTTCTTGACTATATTAATAACCTGCTTGGCAACTCCAATAGTTTTGTTCCTGACCTCTCTTTAATTGATGACATTGATATGCCATCTTTGTCTTTAGAACAGGTGGCATATCTATCAACTAAAGTAACAAAGGAAGAAATTAAAGCAAGCATCTTTAGTATGAACAAAGATTCATGTGGAGGACCTGATGGATTCAATGCCCAGTTCTTCAAATCCAGTTGGGAAATCATTCAACATGATCTTTGCAAAGATGTTCTTGGTTTTTTTACTCATTGTAGATTGCTTACTGGAGTTAATGCCTCCAATCTTGCCTTAATCCCCAAAAGTGAACATCCTGTTAGTGTTGCTGATTTTAGGCCAATTGCTTACTGCAACATAACCTATAAGTGTATTTCCAAGATTATTGCAACCAGATTAAAGTATGTCCTACCATCCCTAATCTCTGAAAACCAAGCAGCCTTCCTTCCTCATAGAAGCATCCTTGACAATGTACTTTTAACCCATGAACTGCTTAAGGACTATAAAAAAAACAGGTGTGTCACCAAGAGCTATGCTTAAGTTAGATATTAGGATGGCTTATGATACTTTACAATGGACTTCCATCTCTAAGGTTATGTCTTGAATGAATTTTTCAGCTCACTTTGCCTCATGGATATATACTTGCCTTTCAAATGTTCATTTCTCCTTATGCTATAATGGATCTTCTATTGGATACTTCAAGAGCAATCAAGGGATCAAGCAGGGAGATCTGATGTCTTCCTATCTGTTTATTATGGTTATGGAAGTGTTAACTAGGTTAATTTCTAAAGAAGTTGTTTCCAAGAATATCAGTGTGCACCCCAAATGTCATGAGCCATTGATCTCCTCTCTAATGTTTGCTGAAGATTTGATCATCTATACCAAACCAAATGAAGTGTCCATAAATACAATATTAAAAACCCTTGATATCTTCCATAAATTTTACTGGTTGGTTATCAATTGTAACAAGTCCAACATCATAATTGTCGGTACCTCTCTATAACATGCTGACACTATCAGACTTTTATCTGGCCTTCCTACTGCATCTGACACTTCATCTTATCTTGGTATACCTTTGATTTCTTCCAAGATATCCACAGGCCAGTGTATGAGATTATATGAAAAGATAACTGATGTTATGAATGGCTGGTCCAATAAATTATTATCACAAGTTGGTAGATTAACTCTAGTTAAGTCTGTGTTATTCTTCTTTACAACATATTGGTCCAGGACATTTATCTTTCCAAAGAGGCTTATTCATATGATTCATAAAGCCATTTGCAATTTTTTATGGACTGGCTGTGTTGCTTCGAACAAGTTGAAACCTATCGGTTTCTATAAAACTGAACAGAAGAAAAAGTTTGGAGGGCTTGGAATTCTTAATCTAAGTAATTGGAACAAAGCTGCTTTTAGTACGCATGTTAATAACCTTTTGTCTAAAAAGAAAAACATTTAGGTTAACTGGACATTAAAGCACAATCTCAAAAGAAAAAAGTTCAGAACTATGGATATTCCTCAAGGATGTAGCTAGACATGGAGGTCCATTCTTAAGCTCAGAGACATTTATTTACAATAAATAAGATTACTTGCCTCTCAGGTTGGGCAGGTGAGCTTCTGGCATGACCGATGGACCAGGCAAGACATGATTCTTGAAACTGTCCTGTCATTCAATCAAAAATACCAAACTGGTATTGCCAATGATGCTAAAGCTGGTGACTTTATCAATAATGGTTTAATTTCTCTGCCTTACACTAGTAATCAGACTATCAGGCAACTGTGGCTTGAAATCATGAGGCAACATTATCCCATAGTGCATTTTGATATGGTGGTGTAGTCTTCTGATTTTCAGAATCATTCAGTTCCTATGGTGTACAATAACATGAACAATTGGCAGAAGAATATCCAGTTTGCTTGGAATAAAAGGCTCTGGAATCCATATTGCAAAGAGAATGATAATACGCCTGTTTGGAAAGTACTCAAAAATGCTCTCAATTCAAAAGATAAGTTATTAGCTTTGGGTATGCAGGTTGATCCTACTTTTGTTTTCTGTCCTGATGGTGAGGATCAAATGTTCACTTAAATTTTAACTACATATACATTTATACTCTATAGCAAAGACTCATGCAACTGTTTGGTAGGGATAATACTTCGAGAACAAGTAGTATTGAATGGTGCAATTTATACAAAGCTACCAGATGGAAAGATGATTCGGGCATTTTGATGCTATTGATTCTTAAAACTTTTATAAGGGTTGTGTGGAATCAAAGGAATGATATAATTTTCAATGCCAAGATTAGAGTGATGTTGAATTATGGAATGAACTGAAGCAAGCTATAAAGCATGGAATTATGTATAATACTTGCTGTTTTGACGGTAGAATTGTTAGCAATTGGATCTAGTTTGCTTTTTGGCAAAGTAGATTTATTTATTGAGTTTTTCCCATGATTGTTTTCTCTTTTGTATCTCCCCTCCTATATCATAGCCTGTTACGATGCATTCTTGTTTTATTGTTGCTGCGGTAAACAGGTAGGGGCCCAGTTAACCCCGCTTAGCTTTGCTAAAAAAGATAACATAAGCATACATGTACGTATATAAGATAAATTTTCGAAATTAATATAATTTAATTAAAATTGTTTAATTAATAAAGTAATTAAAGGATAGTTAATTAACTAAAAATATGCATAAACATAAGATATATGTGTCTCGCTATAATGGTTATAATAGATATGTCCAATATAAAAGTTATATTGGAATACTAGTTTAAAATTAATTAAAGAGTTAATTAATTAAAATTGATTAAATAAGATTTAATTAATAAAATGTTATCCATAAGATTATTGTATAAGTTAATTAAAATATAAAAGTTATATAATAATGAAACTTATATAATATGATTGTATAAACTAAAGGTGGAACATTAAAGAAACCCAAATAGACTTAAGGATACATACGTAAATGTACGTATACTGTGATTTCTGATGTGTCTGACACTTGAATCACGAGGGTATTTCATAAGAAATACATTATTCCATAAGTCGATATCACTCAATATAATATACTGAAGATTATGAATCTTCAATATAATGTTGTCCTCTACCATATATATTAATAAATTACTTGCATACTCCTTAGTGGTTGAGCAAACTCAAGCTAGGGATGTTATGTGTAGTATTATTAATATATTAAATGGACGAGGTAGGATAACTATATGTATTTGTTGAGCAAACTCAAGGTACATATACTATACTTAGGCCGTCGTGATGTGGTAGGTATGAGTGAATAATCTCTTTCGATTTGTTGAGCAAACTCAAGGTCGAAGTGAGATTAGGACAAGGAAAAATAGGTTAGGAGTTGTATGTGATACAACTGATAAGGATTTATCCATCGTTTGTAGGGCTATGATTTGTTGAGCAAACTCAAGGTCAGAATACCAAGACAGATGAGTCCTAACACCCACTAGTGAAGTCGAAAGACTTCTATGTTTCATCTTAGGGTTTGGAGAAACATAAAAGACTAGTGGGAGCCTTATTAGAAAAATGAAATGGTAACATTTTAACTTTCTAATATTGTAAGAACATATGCTAAATAATGTTATAATTTTCTACAATGATAAATTTATGCATTTAATATGATTGATAAACGAACTGAATTGAAAGTTGACAAATGGAAATATAATACCCACTATTAAATACCTATTGCATGTTAATGTTTTCTATACCCATGCAAGTGTCTAATTTTTATAGCTACTTAAAACATTCGTAAAATGGTCACTTACGTGCTTATTTGGTTGAGACTGTGTATTGCACTCTATGAGTTTTGAACTCTAAAAGCAATACAAGACTATGGATGTTTGATCCATATACTATCATTTATAAATGTTCTATGGTGAACCGTCACAGTTCGTAATGTACCATACTTCAATGAATATAGTTCATTGGAAATAAGCTAATAAACAGTATATTGAGATCATGTATTCAACTTGATTGATTACAAAAGGGATCATATTGTGTTAATGTAACACAAGATCAAAAACTACAAGATAGATCTAAGGAACTCGATCGCTGAAATGTCATTTGATCGGTTTACGTAAAGTGCAACATATTTGATGTCCTTAAATGTTAAGGATAATCAAATATGCTTTTGTAAAGAATTTTTTATGATATTGTAGTAAGATTTTCTTTTGAAAAGTTTGACCATTTGAAAGGAAAACGAATGTATAAGAATTGATGTAATTTAAGGTACGGTAGGGATGAAGAGAATGAATAGTCACTTCTGCTTCATAGGGAAACATTGGAAAAGAGAATTGTAATAATAATTGATACTTAATATTGAATAAGAAATATGATTTCTACTCCGAAATGTATTTTCATATAGAAAATTGTTTTATGTGAGATTTATTTCTATTCCAAAATGAATACCAAAACGTTTCCACCTACTTCGTCATATTCACCGATGAGTTATCGTCAACATGGACATGTGTATTTGATACACATGTAGTATGTCTATGTTAAACTTATAGAATATAAAACAAAAGTAAATAAGATAACATGCGATAGAAATGATTTGATTTGATCGAATGAGTGAGTATATTCGAAAATGTTCCGAACGTACCTAAAATGAATAAAGATTCAATCTCAAAATTACTCCTCCATGTGGTACATAATGATGCAACGATATGGAGTAATCGAACTTTGTTGGATAATGTACGACTAATTGTGAGTGAATTTGAGTTAGTTTCTTTCTATAAGGTAATGTACTTAAGGGTAGCGCACAAGATTAATATTGTTTCATCTGAATAACAGTTTACAAAATTTTACAAGATAAGGGTTTATAAGAAACTCCAACATATCCTAGGCCAAGGAGTTGGCAGGTTGTGCGAGTCGAAAGATTGCACGTAATAATTGTTTATGAGAGAACTTGTATGAATCTCCCCAAAAGGATTTTGAAAAGATTGTCATTGGATGACATATTATGTTTCGAACATAATTTTTGTAAACTAAAACCAAATCAGTTTTATAAATAAAAAAATCATAAAATGTTTATGAATACCTATTCTATTACGCCAAAAAACAATTCAAGATATACCAACTTCATTGTGAAGGAATTTCTTTGTGGAATTATTGGTAGTAAAATGGAATTGGATACGATCCATAGATAGAACTGATTATATAAGATGAAATGAAATTAACTAATCTAAATAAAAACATAGCATTAGAATGTCTAATAAGTATTCTCGCACATCAAAGAGAAACTATGAGTTTCTTATTAATGTCAAAAATATATAAGCCTAGGTTGTTTAATTAAACCATTGAGGGTGTTGACTCTATATGGTATGATGCGCAAATCCAAAAGAATTCAAAGTACGCTATCAAAATATAGATTTTGGTGGTCGTAACTGAAGGGATATGATCCATCGACCATGATTGTGTCTTTATGAGTAAGACTAATGCAATTTAAATTAAACGAGCAATGTTGATAAGAATAATATCACAAATTTCAATTGTTGAAATCAACATAATAGATTCGCTATTTAACATGTTCAAGTCAATTTGGATTTACTCACAAAATTATTGCTTGATAAGTCCTAGTGTTTTGGTACATATGTATTGAAACGGAAAATTCTAAATAACGACTTAGAGTAAGCTATTTACACATATTAACCAAAAATGTCTCAAAGTCAGTGGGAGCGATATTGAGTTTGTGAGACTTTGTATATGATCCAAGAAATGATACGAAAGTATCATTTAATAAGCATTTTGATAGAAATATCAAATAGTTTGATTTTCAATCAAAGTGCAAAGGAAGCGTGTGATCATAAGAAAGAACGTTAAAAGGTACATTGATATTTCTAAGCTATAAAACAACACATTGTTGATTTTAGTAATGTACTTGTGTTAAAATCAACCTTGGTTGTTTTAATACTCAAATTTGGATTTGTAAATGAT
Organism: Allium fistulosum; assembly: GCA_030737815.1. NCBI lineage: Eukaryota > Viridiplantae > Streptophyta > Magnoliopsida > Asparagales > Amaryllidaceae > Allium > Allium fistulosum. The sequence continues at coordinate 781,877,942 of CM060907.1, forward strand.
GCTTTTATAGAAAGTATAAAATATATAGGGAATGTCCCAAAACAATATACAAAGATGCCTTATTAAATTGTTTTATATGGAACATGTGAGATGAGTTCCTATGCATTAGCAACAGAAATTATCATACATGTCATGTTGTCTAGGATATCATGATTTTTTTTGTATTTCATACATGGAGCAAATATCAAATCCAAATTGATATCACTGAATGGTTGTTTGAAATATTCTCATGTATTTGTGAAATACTAGAGAATTGTTACAGAAACACCTTAGAAGGAGTGTTCAGACTCAAACTTCATAATGGATATGAGTATAGTATGTTAATAATAAATTCAAGTTGAGAATCTTTAGTTGGAAATGTTCCAAATGAAAGACCGTGGCTGATTCAATGAAAATGCTAAGTATATCGCCTTGAATATTGTCGTAATAAAAATAATGTATATAAAGTTATAAGTACACAAATTTATAACCGAGCTGGTTTCAAATGTTGAGAATCTCGTAACATTATTATATGATAACAATGTCGCGATATGGTTCATAAAAGAACTTAGAGCTCACTAGAGGTCGAGAGACATACTCTGAATTGTTCCATGTGATAAAGCAGTTTATCACTGTCGGAGAGAGTTGATTGACAAAGTACATAATTAAAACATAATAACATACATGTTTTCAAAGGGACTGGCCCAATTGGTTTTGAGAAAACCGATTGGAGAAGTTGAAATAAGATTCCATAATTGACCCTAAGTGAAAGTGAGAGATTGGTAGAGTTAGGGGTATGCCCTAGGTGCAATTATGTAATTTGTTACATATATCTAACTCGTTAACCAATCCTGTTTGAAATAAAGGTATTTTCTTTCTATTATATACTTGATATAATGTGGTTATATTAATTAATCAATTTAATTAAAAGTATATTTAATAGAAAATCATAAATGGTATGTTATGTGATAGTAGTTACAAAGTGTTGTAACCGTGAGTAATTTATCACAATGAAACAAATATACCATTTTTAATGTTCCTAGTCAAGATGCATCGAGACTGGATATCAATGTACTCGTTAAGACTAGAGTACATAACGCTCTTCAAATGTTGGGCGGTGTATTACTCATGACTGTTGGGGGGCACCAAACGGCTACGTACTGATAGTTATAGGATAACTATAGAATGACTCACTCGATAGTTTTCTGTTGGTTAATATAACCAAGGTCAAGCAGAGAATATCGATGTGACTAATTTACGTAGTTCTCTCGACTTGAGAATACTGTTGACCTTCAATGTGGAAGCTCCGATTTGATTATAGTTAAATTGTGGCAGGCGTCCATCGAATGACTATAGTTGGGTTGAGTGGAAGCATTGGAAGTGAAACACTATTCAAGAGAGGATTCGTCTCCTCGGTTATATAAGGTTAGTATCACGGTCAACTGAAGTCAACTCAAAGTCAAAGTCTCTGCCAGAGCATTTCGATTAATAATAATTGTTATTGTTGAACCAAGGACTTTGTGTTTGGACTATAAAGTTGAATGTGGATGATATTGGAATTTTGACCATTACCAAATTCCATAAATCCAAAGTGATATAGTTTTGATGAAGAGAATTGGTGTAAATAACTGTCACTATTAGGTACCACTTATAATAAATAAAATTGGATTTTACCAAAAGATGTGTAAGCGATAAATTCAGCCAAAATGTCACAGCACCTGCTAAGTGACGTGTGAACGTTAATATTCAAATAGTTCGATATTAATCGCTGACTGTATTTACACCTTTGAGTCGCACAACCGTAATGATGAATTCTTTGAAAAACCACATGATTTAATTAATTTATAAAATGTTGTAATTTATTAAATTAATTGATATTTGACAAATATTAATTTTTTTAATGTTTGGAAGTGTTTTGTAATTATTTTAATGCATCTATAAAAGTTATATTTGCGTGCATTGATATATGATATCGATGTAATTTAAATATAATTGCATAAAATGATTTATGAAAATTTTATGTCATTTGATGACATGATTTGTGGAAATGTTATGTCAGTTGATCAAATGATTTGCGGAAAATTTATGTCATTTGATGACATACGTGTAAAGAAAGGATCGGAGAGAGTGAAACAATCAAGGGAATTAATTAGGAAAGTTTTAGTTAAAGAATGGAAAAAGTTTCATTCTTTCAAATAAAACATATTCTGTAATTCATTCTGGACGTACAATTCATTCTTTCTCATTCAGTCTGTTTCTTTCTCTCCTCCTAAGTTTTCATGGTAGAAAACAAAAAAAATTTCCAAAAATCTTTCAACTCCATATAAAACATCAAATAAAATAAAACAAAAGTGGTTCATCTATCTCTTGCAAGGATAGGATGGGGATCTTGAAGATCTGAGGAGATATCATCATTCAAGGTGTGACTTCTACGCAACATTTTAAGGGGAGTCCAATTTTTAAGATGTGCTTCAAGGCTTTAGGTAATAAGGAATGTTTTTCTTTAATAGATAATGATATTTGATGTAGTGTTTGTTGAAAGAGAAATTTAACTATCATAATTTTTATGTACATATCATATACTCATTTAATTTGAAAATTGTTTATGTAGCTTGAATTGTTTGTTGAATAAATCGATTAGCTTTTATTTTAATAAATCAAAACTAATATTTGTATATGTTTAAATACATTGTTTTTTGGAACTATGTTCTAAACATTCAATTTAAAGTCTAATTTTTAGATCAGAAATTTTGTATGTTTAATTTATCAATTGGGTTCTTATTTTGTTAAATTAGAATTAAAATTTGTATATGTTTGAATACAATCTTTTATTATAGATTTATACTGTAAACATTTAATTCAAACTATAATCCTTTGGATCTAAAATTTTGTATGTTCATATTGTTTTGATTGGATTTTACTTTAACAAATTAAACTAAAATTTGTGTATGAATATTATAGTGTTTTACTGAAGATTCATGTTTTAAATCATATAAAAACGTAATTTTAGATTTGAAAGTTTACATGTATGTATTTTGTGTTTGTATTGTTTTAGAAATTTAAAAAAAATAGAAGATTTTTGGCAACAAATCTAAATTTTAATTTGATTACTATAAGTTATAATTTGTATTAATTAGGGATATTCTATTGAATCTTACATACACACAATTCATATTTTGACAATAAATCTATTTTTAAATTGATTGCTATAAATCTCTAATTTGTATTAATTAGAAAGACTTATTTTAATCTTATATACACACAATTAATTTTATATGTATGTTTGTATATATAAAATTTATTATATGTATTACATATTGTCAAGGTATGAATTAGATTTCTTTCAAAAAACAATTTAAAACGAGGCAACTATACATACATACATTTATTTTTGTCTGTCTATATCCTTATATTATGGTGCCTATTGATTGTCATTTATATGTTGCAGTAATTAAGTTTACTAAAAGTGAAACTGTATCAACCACCTTTGTCATCCCTTATTTATTTTCATTTCAATTCCTATATAATAACCATTCAAATTGTTCTTGTTTATTTTATGTATACGTATCAATTACCACCGACTATGCACACTCCCTATATGTTGCACTTGCACAATATTTACTGTGAATATATTTACAATTCATGTCATATTTAGATTAGTCGTTAATGTTATTTTATTAATCAATTATTTAATTCAACTAAGAGAAGGAAATGAAAAGTTTCCTTCTCTAACTAAATTTATGATCCCTTGTTAATTGAATAATTTATGAGAAAGGAAATGAAAAGTTTCATTCCCTAAATAAATTTTTGCCCCCTCATTAATTGAATAAGTTAAGAGAAAGGAAATGAAATATTTCCTTCTTTGAATAAATTTGAAAAGTAAACGTTACACACAAATTTGTATATAAGAGTATATTTGATATACTCGACTTACATACACATTAAATTAAGGGGGAATTAATTTAAAGGACAAAAATTTTGTATATTTTTAGCCTCAAGGACACGACTTCGATATTTTAACCATAAGGACAAACATTCTCCTAAAAATTATTCATAAGGACAAACATTCTTTCAAAATTATTCATAAGGACAAACATTTTTCCAAAACTGCTACCGAACTAAAAACTGATACCTAAAACTATTACCGATAACTACAAACTGATACCTAAAAACTTAAAAACTGATACCTAAATAAAGTTGTCCTTCAGGCTAAAATACTGAAGGTCCGTCCTTGAGGCTAAAATGCTGAGAAATTTTGTCCTTGACAATAATTTCCTGTTAAATTAAAGTGGAACTTTACTTTTGAAGTTAAATAAAATATTGATTTTATTTAAAAGAAACATAGAAAAGTTCCAAATGAATTTAGACTTCATAGGCCCATTAAAGATTCAAAAAGGTTAAAATTTTTGAAATTCACCCATTTCTTCCACTGCGGGCTGGCCCAGTTCCATTAATAATACTACACATAACATCTCTGGCTTGAGTTTGCTCAACGACTAAGGAGTATGCAAGTAATTTATATATATATATAGAGAGAGAGAGAGAGAGTAAAGACAACACTATATTGAAGATTCATGATTTTTTATATATTATATTGAGTGATATCGACTTATGGAATAATGTATTTCTTATGAAATACCCTTGTGATTCAAGTGTCGGTTACATCGAAAATTACGGTATACATACATTTACGTAGGTATTTATTTCTTAAGTCTATTTAGGGTTTCTTTAATGTTCCACATTTAGTTTATACATTCATATCATATAAGTTTTATTATTATATAACTTTTATATTTCATATTACTTATATAATAGTCTTATGCATAATATTATATTAATTAAATCTTATTTAATTAACTTTAATTTTATTAACTTTGCATTAGTTTCCAATACAACTTTTATATTTGACATGTCTAGTATAAGCTTTATAGTACATAATATAACCTTTATAGTATAACACATATATAATATATATGTGGATTTTTTTTAATTAATTAACCTTTTATTTATTTAATTAACCTTTAATTAATTTATTTAATTAAACAAATTTCAAAAATTTATTTTTTCTATTATTATCTTAAACACTTTAAAATAACATAATATATATCAATATATATAATACATGTATAAAGTATTAATTAATTAACCTATTTAATTAATTTATTTTATTAATCTTATTAATAAATTTTAAAATTTGAAATTAGTATTTAAATATTTTCAAACATTTTGAAAATATCATTATTATTTCAAACATTTTAAAAACTTATGTTGTATTATAACTTTTATAATAGACATGTTTTTATTTTAAATTTAACTTTTTAATTTAAAAAAAAATATTTTGATTTTCAAACAATTTTGAAAATTAGCCCAATGCCCAATTCAAATTAGGCCTTTTCTATTGGAGATAACCTTTGGGCTTACTTCACTTTTCAGGCTAGGCCAGTAATCAGGCAAGACATGGTACTTGGTTACCCAATTCCAATCCTAGATATTACTTCTATAAACACCACACTGAGTGGGAAAACATAATTAGTTAGCCCTAACATGACTAATTTAGACTACATAGGCTATTGGGCTTCGATACCATTATTAGAACTAGACTAGCCGCAGTGGAGTTAAAGGTAAATTTTTAAAAAAAATCCTTTTGGGATCTATTGGGCATATGAAGTCTAAAGGGATTTTAGATGAATCTAAAAGGTGTTTTAAATGAAATCCTTTATTTTATTTTATTAGTTTGAAAGAGTTTGAATTTGATATAAAATTAAATGAATGAGTGTATCAAATACAACCGTGTATGTAGCGGCTACTTATTAAAATTTATTCCACGAAGGAACCTTTTTGTTTCATTCTCTAACACTTGTGCAATTAATTAAGGGAATAAACAACATTAACTGGAGAGAGAGAGAGAAACCTTTCATTTCTCTCTCTCTCTGATTAGATTGATAATTTATTAAATAAACATTTTGACATTTCAATTAAATGTTTTTAGGAATGCATCAACATACATTCAAATATATGACAACTGAAATGTACTAATATAAACATGTGTATAAATTTATATATACGTACATCTAGATATTGGTATTTATATCTACTATGTGTATGTGTGTGTATGTACTTGCATATACATATTACATTCTTGCATTTATATCAAGAATATAAATGCCTAAGTGTGTGTGTGTGTTTGAGTATACTACAATATATGCATATGGTTTGTACACATATATTGATAGTACCACATATATATCATATGTGTAATCTTTGTTGCCACTTATATTTTCCATTTACATAAATAAAAGGTATGAAAATAATTCACATAAAGAGGAAATTAATGTAAGAGTAAATTAAAAGAGTGAAGATGGAAAAGTAATTTATATTGTAATTAATACTAATCAAATCTAAGTAAAAAAAGGGAAATTATCAGGTGTAATTCTACTTTACCCCTTTTGCAATCACCAATTAAACAATTAATTTAATACCATATGAGATTTCAAACCTAATTGATTTATTGACCCTAATGATATAATTGAATCTGAAACAAAAGTTTATATTTAAGTATACACATATATGTAATGAATTGAAATTTAATTTTGAAACATGAAACTGAATTAATTGGAAAGAAATCAACCAATTGAAATTTAGTTTAATATAGGTTTACAGTTTGAAAGTATGAAGAAGACTTGATTAATTTATATACACACAAATAGACACACACATGTGATATATATACACATAATTTTATAATTCAATCTATTAAAATTTGATCCATAATTAAAAAGAAACGAGTATGACAACAGGAGTAATTTATTAAAACAAAGAAGATATACGACAACATAGAATAGGATAACAAAAGGAAGATTTGTTTCAGATCTCAAATGAATTAAAACATAAGTTATTTGGTTTGACAAATTATAAGCAATTATAAAAGGACCAACAGATCAATTCCAAAATTGTTAATTATTTGGATCCAATTAAATCATCAACTTTACCATACACAAATAGAATTCATAGTCAATCATAATATAGAGAATAATTTTAATATTGATTCTAATAAGTAGCTACAATTTACCTATATGTAAAAAAAATATTTTAAACATCACGAATGAATTATAAACTTACCTGATAAACCTTGCCCTTCATCACATCTTAATTTGTGACTTCTCCTTAGATTTCAAATAAATCAGCATCCTACCTTGCAAGAGAAGGATGAACCACCTTTCTTTAATTTAATTTAATATTGATTTGAATTTCTTTTGATGTGTGTTTTTTTGGAAGAAGTTCCAGTCATGATTGAATGATAGAGAAGATGAAGAAAAAGTTATGTTATGTTCAAGAAATCAAACTGAGGATATTTTGTTTTAATATACTTATTGGAATCTTTTCCATTCTCTTATAAAAACTTTCTTCTTTAATTCCTTTTTAAATTTCAATCAAATCAATTAATTGGTTTCCTCCTCTCACCATTATATGACTAGTCCAAGCATATCCTTAACGTGCAAATTTTCCAAATGAAAGAAAAAACTTTTATGTAATTATTTTATTATTTAAACTATATTTAAAATTATACTGATATCCCATATCGATATATGCAAATATAACATTTATACACACATTTAAGTATTTACCAACAACATTCAAAACATCAAATAAATTAACATTAATTAATATTTCATAAATATTAATTAATTTAATCAATTTACACCATTTTAAAAATTAATTAAATAGTGTGGTTTTCGGAGAAATCACAAATGTGGTTGTGCGACTCAAAGTTGTGAATTCAGTCAGTGATTAATATTGAACAATTCAAATATCAATGTTCACACATCACCTTAACTAGTGGTGTGACAGTTTGGCTGAATTCATCGCTTACAGGTTTTTTTGTTGTAAAATCGGATTTCACAAACGCTTAAGTGATAACTTTTAGTGACAATTATTTGCATCAATTCACTTCGTCAAAGCTATATCACTTTGGACTTATGGAATTGGATAATGGTCAAAATTCAGTATTGTCCAATCAACTTTATAATCCAAGCACAACGTCCTTGATTCGATAATAATAATAATTATTAACAAAAATGCTCTAACCAGAGACTTTGACTTTGAGTTGACTTCAGTTCACTATGATACTAACCTCATATAACTGAAGAGACGAATCTTTTCTTGAATAGTGTTTCACTTCCAATGCTTCCACTCGATCCAACTTAAGTCCTTTGATGGTTGTTGTGCCATGATTTAACTATAATTAAAGCGCAGCTTCCACATTAAAGATCGACGGTATTCTCAAGTCGGAAGAACTGTGTAGATCAGTCGCATCAATATTTTCTGTTTGACCTTAGTTATATTAATCAACAGAAAACTATCAAGTGAGTCATTCTATATTTATCGAATAACTATCAATACATAACCCCTTGGTGCCCCTGGCAGCCATGAGTAATAATACACTGTCCAATATTTGAAGAGTTTACGTACTCTAGTATCAATGGATATGTCGATATCCAGTTGCGATACATCTTGGCTAGAAATATTTAAAATGGTATATTTATTTTCATTGTGATAAATTACTCACGGTTACAATACTTTGTAACTATTATCACAAAACATACAATTTATGGATTTTCTATTAAACATACTTTTAATTAAACTAATTAATTTATAACACATTATATCAAGTATATAATAGAAATAATACACCTTTTACTTCAAACAAAGTTGGTTATCGAATTTGATATATGTAGAAAATTACACAATTGCCCCTAGGGTATACCCTTAACTCTATCTAGTAGACACTTTGCTGGGCTAGAAATTGAACTGGCATGAGTGATGGAGATAAAGGCAGTGATGTGATTAGATGGGTCAGCACCCCATCATACTTGTTGATGGGTGACAAGGTATACCGCCTATGGATGTACGTGTTCAAGTTATGCTCAGTAAATGGCTCACCATTCTCTTTATCAAAAAAATTTCGGCCTCGATGTCCAAGCTTTCATTCCGTTAAGCTATTAGCGGAGGATGTTCATTTCCTCCAAGAGGCCAACATGGCCTGCCGCGAGATTGTCTAGCCAATGAATGGTTGTAGGCTCAACTGGCATCTTTGTGAAGTAGGAGATCAGCGATGATGAGGTTATGAAGAGCGGTGGTGGTCATAAGCTGGAGTGGGAGACGTCCTCTCTCTATGCATAGAGGCCAAACATGAATTACCGGCCTATTCCTCTCTTGATACAGGCCAGGCTGCACACCTATGGGATCGGGAGTGCAATGATAGGGCCCTTGACTCTCTGCTGATGGCATGGGCACCGCCGCTAAGACGCCCATACCATCATTAGGTTGAAGGAGAATGGTGATGCCTTGGTTCCCTTTTCATGGCCATCTCTAGTTCAACGTCGATAAAGAGCCTTGGTACACATGCTTCATGTCTTCTTGGATAGGCATGAACATTCACAACTGAGATTTCAGTCACCACCCTACCCTGGGCCTTGGCAGTGTTCGTGAGGTTATAAGAATTGGTGGGGGCGGGTTGAAGAGGAGATAGTTCAAACGCCGAAGGGGGTAGTGGAACAAAGTTCACAATTGTCTAAGCGTCCAACCTCATAATCAATTCATTTACCTTATGGGCTAAAGTTCCCACGTTGGTCAAGCTTTAGAGCAAAGTTTGGCATATGTCATTGTTAAGCCTAGGGATGGGATTGATAGTGCTAGCGACCATGTTACCATTTGGATTTAACATGGTGAAACATGAAAAGAGTATGTAAAGAAGAAAAAGTAAAGAAGGGTGAGAGCTTTATGGGGAGGCTCTTCTTCTAGCGCCAAAATGTCGACTAATAAATTTACCAACCTTAAAATTAAACTAACGTGTTTGTGAAAACAAAGGTTACTTGCTAACCACTAGGATTATAAATGTAAAATGAGGAGAAAACAAGCAACTTAAGGTAAATGACACAAAGATATAGAGTGGTTCGACCAAGCTTGCTTGCGTCCACTATGAACATCTCTTACTATATTTTGCTCTTACAATTACAAAGAGTTACAAGAGAATAATAAGAAAATTAGCACTTAATTTACAATGATTCTGAACTTAAGAGATTTAAGAGGATTTGCTTGTTGGAAATGTGTGTTTTCAGCATAAAAATCAACCTTCAACCCATTTGATGTAGTAAGGCATGGGATATTTATAGCAAGTGAGGTAGATAAGGATGGTAGAGATTGTGCGGCAAAACAAGTGGGAAGCATGCCTGATCATTGATCTAGTTGCATGGGCTAATGGAAGATAGCAGTAAAGGTAGAATGAAATGTGTGGCTGAGAGTATGCCAATTGTCCCTCCATAGCAGGCACGTGTCTTGCATTTAATGTGCATTTAATGCACATTTAATGTCATTGGCAGCATGCTACATAAGTAGGTATACTTTTGGCAAATCCTCTACAGTACCCTGTAAGATTGGTTATTCAACTTGTCATTTGCTTTTGCATTCCTATGTGGCAAGGTGGATGAGTAGCTCTCTCCGAGCTAAGCTGGCCAGTCGGTGGTTGACGAAACTTGTTAAAGAAAGCTAAACGTTGATACGGACCAAGTTGTAATGGATGTTCCGAGCCGACTATGGGATGACGAGATGGGCTGCCTAGAACCAGTCGAAAACGGGCTGTGATGAAGTCGGGCCAGAGATGTGCTATGTTTGAGCCGGGCCTTGTCTAATGAGTTAGCTAGTGAAGTCATCTTGAGTTGAGCCAATCGATAAAATACCCGGAGGGTTTTTGAGTAGATGGGTTAGTTTGGGTATGCATGGACTGGTCGAGCTTAGACGTACTGGGCCGGCTTGGATCGGGTCGGGCTGTGCTTAATCGGTTTGCTAATTATACTTGTGAGAAATCTGAACAACACTAGTTATAAAGATCTATAGAGATGGATCTAAGAGACTATTGCGATTGTCCTAATCCTTATACATAGATGTCATACTAAAAAGATTCAATATGGAGAATTCCAAGCAAGGAAATGTTTTGAAGCAATCTAGAATCGTCCTTACCAAAAAGGATGCTCCTTATACTGATGAGGAGAAAGAACATATAAAAATGATACTGTATGCATCGATAATCAGTTCCATAATGTACGCAATGTTATGTACTGGACCAGATGTGGCTAGTGCATTAGGATGCAAAAGACGATACCGGTCTAATCCTGAAGATAAACATTGGACTGTTATAAAATGCATGCTTAAGTATTTAAGAAATACAAAAGACTCATTCCTTATATATAGGAATGGAGACCTCTTTATGAAGGGGTATACAGACTCCAGCTTCCAAAGTGATATCGACGATTATAAGTCTACATCGGGTTATGTTTTTACTTTAAATGGAGGGGCTGTTAGTTGGAAAAGTTCTAAACAAGAAACATTAATTAATTCAATGATGGAAGTGTGGTACATCGCACTTAATGAAGCAACTAATGAAGAAGTCTGGATGCGTAAATTTTTGAGTGAGCTAGGGGTGATTCCCAACGTGGAAGATCCAATGACATTGTTTTGACACAATAATGCTGCGATTCTAATAGCAAAGGAACTTAGAACACATAATAAATCGAGATACATTCTTTGAAAGTTCCACCTCATTAGAGAATTTGGTAAGAATAAAGAGGTCGTTATTCTAAGAGTAGATACAAAGGACAACATAGCAGATCCATTCATGAATGGTCTGGCCCGGTCAGATCTCAACAAACCAATCGAATAATTAGCCCCAAGTGCTAGAGGAGATTGATAGAGTATGGGTACTCCTTAGTGGCAATTCTGTAATTTATTGTAAATTATTAACTCTGTAATAAAATCTCGTTCGAAATAAAAGTTGCATTTCTTTCTTTTATATACTTGTAGTAATGTATTATGTTAATTATTTATTTAATTTAAGTATACTGAATAGAAAATACTTTGATGATATGTTTTGTGATAGTAATTACAATGTGTTATAATAATGAGAAATTTATCACAAAGAAAATAACATATTGTTTTAAATATTTCTATTCAAGATGTATCGAGATAGTATATTGACATATCCGTTGAGACTAGACTATGTAACGCTCTCCAAATGTTGGACCTCATGGTTGCTGAGGGCACTAAGCGTTACGCACTGATAATTATTGGATAACTACGCAACGACTCAATATTTTATATTAGTAAATATAACTAAGCTTAAACCAAGAATATCGAAGTGACGATATTACATGGCTCTCTCGACTTGAGAATATTATTAAACTTCAATGTGGACGCTCCACTTTGATAATAGTTAAATCGTGGTCGGCGTCCATCAAATGACTATGGTTGGGTTTGAATTGAAGCATTGGAAGTGAAACACTAATCAGTAGAGAACCCGTCTCCTTGGTTTTATGTGGTTAGTATCACGGTCAATTATAGTCATCTCAAAGTCAAAGTCTTTAAACATAGCAGCTTGGTTAATAATAATTGTTATTATTGAACAAGGACTTTGTGTTTGGATTATACAAGTTGAATGTGGATGATATTGGAACCTTGACCAAATCCAAATTCCATAAGTCTTAAAGTGAATAGTTTTTATTTAGAAACTTGGTATAAATAATCATCACTGCCAGTATCACTTAAAATAGTAAAACTGGATTTTACCAAAACTGTAACGATAAATTCAGACAAACTGTCACACCGCTAGCTAAGGTGACATGTGAACGTTAATATTCGAATCGTTTGATAATAATCGTTGGTTGAATTTACTATTATGAGTCGAATGCACTGAAATGCCACACGATTTAATTAAATTATAATTGTTATAAATTAATTAATTTTTTTTTAATATTAATTATAAAATTTTATTTGATTTATTTGAATAAATATTTAATGAAGTGCGTATATAAAAGTGATACATACACACATCAATATGCGATATCGATAAACATTTAAATTGGATTTAAATTGTATACATATCGATTGGATTCGGAAATGTATTTGTGTTCACTAGTCAATTATTTGGTTGACCAAACAAGTAGGGGGATGGAGATATTTACTAGAAATATGTGGTTTGAATTGGTAAGGTGAGGAGGTAAAGAGGAGATCTGGATCCCCTCTTTTTACTCTTTCATATTGCCTATTTAAACCAACCATCCCCATTCATTTGCACTTTACTTTTTCTTCCTCCGCTATCTAGCTTGGGCTCAAAATAATAGGACCTCCCCCTCTTCATTTCCAAATAGAAATAAAATCAAATTAAAATCTATTTCAAAAAGTGTGGTGATCTCCTCAATTAGCTGTATTTCTGTAAGAGTACGAATTCGATTTAAGAAGTTTTGAATTCAACATTCAAGGTACACACTCAAGGCCACATTATTGGAAACATCTTGTCTGTTTTTGATACACATTACACACACATGCTTATCTATATCCATTACAAATATAGATTGATCTTTGTTTATTACGAATTTACATATGTATTTGCTATCTACTTTTACAAGTATTTTCACATTCATTTATTTTAAAAAACTATGTATACATTTAAATATATACACATAAATTTTGGCTATTTTAAAATATATAAAAAAAACATTTCTAAAATTAAAACGATTTTTAATCAGTTTTAAATTAAATATAAATTTAGTAATTATTAATATATATATATAATAAACATTTTATAAACACATGCACACACATATATACTTTCAAAAAAATATGTAAATAACACACACATATATATATATGTATTTAATTATAAAACATAACGTATAGTTTAAGTTTTTTGGAATTATTTAAATTTTTCAGTTTAATGTACATGTTTACAAATAAATTTTTTTGTAAATCCATATGGATTTATAATTAAAATGTTTTATAAAATACATACGCAATTTATAATAAAAAAAATAAAAAATCTAACATAAATCCGCATGGATTTATTAAAAAAAATATTTTATAAAATTAATTCGGTTGAAATAAAAACATATGGTATTTATATTATTAATTAACCTTTAAAAATAAACTTAAAATTAAATATAGCATATTTCAAATGTTTTGAAAAAATTACTATACATACATACATACATATTTCAAACATATTAACATTTGAAATAAATTTTTAGGTCCATATCTAGAACTAGATTTAAGTTTAAAACATATTTAATATTTTAAATATCAATTTAACATTTTGAATTGGTCTTGAACAAGTGTAATTAAATATGTAAATGCTTTATAAATACATATATACACATAGTGTGTGTATGTATACATACATACATGCATGCATGCATACATACATACATACATATATATATATGTAAATATATAATAACAAAATAAATATGGACAGTAGATATGTATACAAATGGGCAAATGTGTCTGTTGCAGTATAAATCTCGGGACTTATATACATGCACGTTTAACTATATACACATCTATATGTTGCACGTGCACTATACACGTATATGTGTATTTGACACACATATGTACTATACATATATAATAAAATCAAATCTTTATATAAATTAATTAAATAAAATAAAGATTTTATTTAAAATTATTTAGATTGGATCTAAATTAATTTAGACTTCATAGGCCTAATAAGATCTAAATGGAGATTTTTTGAAATTCACGCATTTAACCCATTGTGTGTTGGCACTATTTTATCAATATGGACATATCATATGTCAATATTTTCAATCCCGTTTAGTTATTTATATACATATTTTAAATTCGTTTAAATATAGTCGTATATCGATATATGCATATATAACATTTATATATATACCCAAATAATAATTGATGGCACCCGAATAATTTCTAAGAGCTACCCAATTACTAAATACACCTCAATCATCAAATACACTTGTAATTAATATTTCTAAAATATTAATTAATGTAATTAATTTATAACACATTATAAACTAATTAAATTGGCGGTATTTCAAAGATTTCACATGTACGGTTGGGTGACTCATAGGTGCACATTAAGTCAACAATTAATATTAAACAATTCAAACATTAACATTTACACGTCATCTTAGCTAACGGTGTGACAATTTTTCTAAATTCATCACTTACATATCTTTCCGGTAAAATAAATTTTTATGTCAATTTATGCAACATGCTTAAGCAATGATATATTTTATGCATGTTCTCTCCATCAACACTACATTACTTCCAATATCCGGAGTTTAGTCTTAGTCAAAACTCCAAGAATATCCATGTAGGATTATATAGTCCAATTTCTAAGTCCTTGGTTCAATACTAAAATTTATTATTAACCGATTTACTCTGACCAGAGATTTTGACACTGAATTGAATGCATTTGACCATGATTGTAACAACCCGCATATTTAACGAATTTTATATTTAAATGTTTTATTTAAATATAGAATCGTTAATCGGATTGAAGTCCGAAAAGCTACTTTTTGTAAATAGTCGAATTGGGACTCGAGACCACCTCCATTAAGTCCAAAATGGCGTTTACAACTTTTTTGAGTATAAACATCAATATGTTTGGACTTGAGTAAAATTTTGATGTTTTCATTTAGGGTTTTGGGTTCGGAATTCAGCCCATTAAGCCAACATATCAACCCAACTCCACTCCACTCCTCTTCACTCCTTCATAATATTTCCTAACACTCTAGCTTTAGAAAAATGGGGGAAGAGAAAAAGAATTAGAATTCCTAAGCCCTAATCTTCTTTGCAAATACAAATTCTTACTCCAAATTCAAAGAGAAGCTTTGGTAAGTATCTCCTTCTTCTTCTCCAACTCATTCTCTCTTTAATTTTAGAAATTTCCTAAACCTAACTTAGGAAATGTTCTTCTTTTGAGCTTAGATTCAAGCTCCTAGAGTTGAAGTTGAAGAATAGTTGATCTTCCTTTGCTTTCAAGCTTCTCCTTCATCATTTTTGGGTTTAAAGGTGAGTTCTTTAACTCACATCTATATCTATAGCTATCTTTGTTGTTAGGTATGAATTCCTAACACTTGTGCATACTCATTTGCTTTTGATTTGAGTTGATTTGGTGAACACTTCAATTTTTGGTGTTTTGAAGTCAAAACTTTGAAAATCCTAGCTTTGATTTGTGAACATGTTTTTGGTGGTGAATCGGAGAGCCTATAGGGCAGGGTTGTCGATTGGCAAAAACCCATAAAGTCCATTGCTCGATCGGTTGCAAATGGTGAGAGTTTACTCTCCATTTGATAGGTTGGAAAATAGTTTCAGCTCCAGCCAGTCGACTGGCCCCCTGCAGTCAGTCGACTGACTGCAGGGTCTGAAAACTCTCGGGTTCTGGTTCAGTCGACTGAATGGAGAAGGCCAGTCGACTGACCTGCTTGTTTTTGTCTATCTTGCCTATTTTGCTTGAGATTCCAATTTTTATCGATCCGTGATTATCCGATTTATTGTTATCATTTATTATTGACTTTGATGGCTTCTTTTTCGGTATTTTTGAGAATATCCATTTTGATAGATTCGGTATCGATTTCTTTGGATTTGATTCACGTCTTTGAATGTGGATTTTGGTGATTGATTGTTTCTACAATCATTTCTGTGGTTTGTCACTTTAAAATATAAAGGTTTTCTATACTAGTAGTAAATATTCAAACTCTTTTTCAAAGATGATTTCAACTCTATTTTTAAATATAAAGCTTGTTTTCAAAACCGTTTTCCAATCTATGAGTATATACAAACCTTTACCTCATTCGTATGAGAAATCTAATTAAACGGCTTAGCAAAACAAGTGGTATGAAACGCTTGCGTTTACTTTGTCGGTTAATTCTTGGACTTGTTCGATCGAACTCTCGTGACAATTTTCGAGTGGGAATCAACAATTTGTTCGTAAATATTTAAGTTAAGCTAGTGGTTATGGGACATGAAGCTAAACTCGTATATTTACTAGCTTAGTGTAATCGACACTTTTATGGATCGATTGATGGTCATTTTGTGATTTAGACTAGCGATGTGCGATGTCTATTTGTTTGTTTGGGGATTACAATCCCCGTTTGTGGAACTTCGGTTCAATTTGGCGGGGTAGCGACCCATGGTCTTCAGGCCGTTTGTGGAGCTTCGGCTCAAAATTGATGGTTAGCGACCATGGAATAGCGTTCCGTTTGTGATACACGTGTTGGTGAGTTTTCATGCTTCCGTTTGTGATAGGCCTCCCCCTTTGTGATTTTTGGATTTCTAATTGTTGATTTCTAGAATTTGTGTTTCACCTCTTTATGTGATTGGCAATGATATGTTTGTCAATATTTATGGTTTGGTAAATAAAATAAAGAATATGACATTCTTTTTGGTGCTTTGAGATTCTTGAGATATTGTATGATTTCTTTGTTATTTAAAGTATACTTGTCATTGTTTGACATTATTTTTATCATACGTTTTAGTTATATCTCTACTCTTATCTCATTTTATCTGATAATTATAGCTAGACTGATTCGTTTATTATTTTCTTATTAAATAATACTCGGGTCAGACCGAGATGTTACAGGTGCTTCTGCTTGACTCCTTATATGGGATCATCTTCTGACTTTTGTCTAACTACATTAGATTGGTAGTTTTTGTTGTTATACATTTGAGATAGAGACTCCATGATGTATACATATTCTTTTGTCTAGCACTTGTATCTATTCTTTTGTGATATTGTGGATCTTGTTAGACCACTACTCTGATGTACACTTTTATGTGTTATATTCATATCTGTTTCCGCCTTTGAGATATGAACATCTGTGACTGATTTATGTTATGCTTATTTTCTATATTTGTTTCCGAAGGCCTCATAGCCACTGTGTGGTAGCTTTGAGTTTGTATCGATATGTCGGATTTCCTCTTGAAATGAAATGCATGTTATACTATCTGACATATCGGTGCTCGCACAAAGCAATTACATAGATGGTCGCTCCTCAACGGCCTTATTCTTCGCGCTAGTTGACGGCATTACTTCGTAGTGTCCTTGGCTAGCGTGAGTATAGAGATGGCGCGTCACAACATGGTATCAGAGCCAAACTTCGGAACAATGTAGAATAATCTAGCAAGGATCATTGTCCTAAGTCTCTCTTAAGAGTCGTTCCATAGGATTTAATTCAAATCTTCATACCGTTCTATCCTATTTCTTTTTATGATGCCTTGTTTTATCAATCAAGTTTGTTTGATATTCATTCTGAGATTAACCTTTTTCCTCTTTTCTTTCTTCTTAAAGAAGATAAATGGTTAGACCAGGTCGTCCCAGCGCCGGTCAATCTAGTGCTACTCCCCAGGATGGAGTATTTATGTCTGCTCAGCAACTTCTATACCTTGTGAGAAATGCTCAAGCTGCCGGACCTATTCCTGAGTCCACACATCCTAAATCTGGGTTTGCACGCTTGTGCAGTGATTACACCAATTTGGGTGGAAAGCCATTCAAAGGTTCCGAGAGCGTTATAGAAGTCCAAGCTTGGCTTCGAACATGCGACCGCATCTTTTCTCGCATGAATCTTATTGATCTCCATCGAGTCCAAGTGGCTTCTAGCATGCTCCAAGAAAGAGCATTAGACTGGTACGAGCTTTTGATATCTGAAATTATTGAAGCGGACCTTACTTGGGAGCAATTCCGGAAAAGGTTCGAGTTGAAATTCGTGCCGGAAGCTGAAAAAGTATCTTTAGCCCACCGCTTCATAGACCTTGTTCAAGGTGAATCTTCTGTGACGGACTACGTCGCATCTTTCGAATATCTATCTAAATATGGGGTCGAGTATATTAATACCCCATTGAAGACAAATCAGTGATTTGTTTATGGCTTGAATAAGAATCTCAAAAAGCCATTACTTCTGAAATTAGAAGTTTCTTTTTATCAGCTTGTGGATATCGCTCTTCGACTCGAAGAGGCTGATAAAGATAGTGATGCTGAGGTCAAACAAAACATCAATAAGAAGAGACCTTTTAAATTCAAGCCTAATCCTAACAAAAAAGGGAAGCAAGCAACTTCGGTAGCAAATACTCCTAACTCTCGCCATAGAGAATATTACAATTGTGGTTCTAAGGACCATTATGCAAACAAGTGTCCGAAGTCTCTTTCTTGCCGCTATTGCAAGAGTTCGGGTCATACTATAGCTTTGTGTCCCAAACTTCAAGGCAAGAAGGAGGGCAAGCTAAATGTTGTACAAGTCCCTGCTAACACTTCTCGTGGTCAAGGTATTTCTCATTCTATCCTTGATGGCATTATTATACTTCTTGATCTTCCTATTCAAGTTCTTTTTGATACGGGTGCATCTCACTCTTTTATATCAAAAGAACTTGTTGATGCTTTGTCTTTGAATGTTATTGGCTTGATGACTTCATTAAGGATTGCGAATCCAGTTGGTGGATCCGCAACACTCAGTTTACTGTGTAAAGATGTCAAAATTATTTTATGTGATTATGCTTTCTGAGCCGATTTGCATGTTATGCGTTACCTTGGTTTCGGAATGATTTTGGGAATGGATTGGCTTAACCGTTATGAAGCCTGTATCCTTTGTCCTGAGCGGACTATATATCTTCGACATCCTCAATCTGTTAAGAAGATTTCTCTTGTTCTGAAAGATTCAGATTCCAATTCGAAAGCATCCTTGTATTCTCTAAATCCTCATGATGACGATAATGATGATGAGGAAGATGTCATTTCTCTCATTCACATTGTTCGTGAATTTCCCAACATATTTGAGCCCGTTCTAGGATTACCACCTAAGCGAGCAATTTAGTTCAGAATTAATCTAATCCTTGGAGCTCTACCTATTACTCGTCCTCCTTATCGTATGACCAATAAAGAAAATGAGGAGATGCGCAAACAATTATCCGAATTGGAAGCGAAACAATTTATTCAATCTAGTTCCTCTCCATGGGGAGCTTCAGCTATTTTCGTGAAGAAATATGATGGTACACTTAGGCTTTGCGTTGACTACCGCAAACTTAATGATCTCACCATCAAGAATAAATATCCCTTACCGCGGATTGATGATTTATTCGATCAGCTTAGTGGTGCTAAAGTCTTTTCACAGTTAGACTTAGCAACCGGTTTTCATCAGCTCCGTATTGCAGAGGATAGCATTCCTTTGACATCATTCTGTACTTGTTATGGATCTTATGAATGGCTTGTTATGCCATTTGGTTTGACGAATGCTCCAGCTTATTTCGTTGACCTTATGAATCGAGTTTTCAAAGACTTCCTCGATCGATTTTTTCTCATCTTTATCGATGATATTCTTATTTATTCTAAAACCGAGGAAGAGCATGAAAATCATCTTCGGATTGTGTCGGAAACTCTTAGGAGTAACCAATTGAAAGCAAAATTTTCTAAATGCCACTTTTGGCAATCTCGTGTGAAATTTTTGGGACATATTATTTCTGAATCCGTAATATCCGTGGATCCTTCAAAGATTGAAGCGATTCAAAATTGGAAGAGACCGGAGGGTGTGACGGAAATTCGTAGCTTTCTTGGATTGGCGGGCTATTACCGTCGGTTCATAAAAGATTTTTCTAAAATTTCCGTACCTCTTACTAATTTGACAGAGAAGGGAGTTAAATACATTTGGTCTAACAAATGTGAAGCTGCTTTTTAGAAACTAAAAGAACTCCTTTCCGATGCTCCTATTCTTGTGATTCCCGATGGGAACCAAGATTTTATTGTTTATACCGATGCTAGTCGTGTTGGTTTGGGTGCCGTTCTCATGCAGCGGGAACGTGTTATCGCTTATGCTTCTAGGCAATTAAAGCCTGCCGAGACTAGATATGCCACTCATGATCTAGAGCTCACGGTTATTGTATTCGCCCTTAGAATTTGGCGTCATTACCTTTTGGGAGAGAAATTTTTTCTCTACACCGATCATAAATCATTGAAGTATTTATTTTCTCAAAAGGAACTTAATTTGCGTCGACAACGTTGGCTCGAGTTCCTTGCATCTTATGATCTTGATATTCTTTATACTCCTGGAAAAGGAAATCGTGTTGCCGATGCCCTTAGTCGTAAGCAACAAGCGGTTGTTTCTATGATGATATACGAATGGAATGATCTCGAGACTTTATTCACTTGTGAGATTCGAGATCGTGAATCCAATTCATGTTCATCCCTTGTATTATGTAGCCTTGAGGCTCATCCTTTTCTTTTAGACCGCATTCTTGAAGCTCAAAAGCATGATCCCAAATTGGTTCTTCTTAGCCAAAGTTGTAGGGATAAAATTGATATTGAAGGTTTGAAAGACTTTGATATTGATGCTCGTGGCGGTATTCGAAAATTTGGTAGACTTATCGTGCCAAATATTTGTGATCTTCGTAAAGATATTTTAGAAGATTCTCATCGTTCTAAATTTACCATTCATCCCGGAAGTAGTAAAATGTACGCAGATATGAAGCGACTTTATTATTGGGATGAAATGAAATCCGATATTGCTAACTTTGTTAAGCGTTGTATGACTTGACAACTTGTTAAGGTCGAGCATCAAAGGCCCGGTGGGTTATTGCAACCTTTAGAAATTCCAATATGGAAGTGGGATCAAATTTCCATGGACTTTATTGACGGTCTTCCCCATCTCGTTCGGGCCATGATAGCCTATGGGTGATAGTTGATAGACTTACTAAGTCCGCCCATTTTATTCCCGTTCGGTCCAATCGGACCGTACCTATTTTGGCTAAACTCTTTGTCAGGGAAATTGTTAAATTGCATGGAGTTCCTACTTCTATTGTTAGCGATCGTGATCCATTGTTTACTAGTGGATTTTGGAAAGGTATTCAAAAAGCTTTGGGAACAAAGCTTAATTTTAGCACCGCTTATCATCCTCAGTCCGATGGGCAAACCGAGCGTGTGAATCAAACTCTTGAAGATCTTCTTCGTGCTTGTGTGCTTGATTTTGGTGGAAGTTGGGAAGATCATATTTCCTTGTTGAATTTCCTATAATAATAGCTTCCAATCTAGTATTGGTATGGCACCTTTCGAGGCACTATACGGAAGGCCATGCCGATCTCCTTCGTGTTGGCTTGAAGCCGGTGAGGAGCTGGTTTTAGGTCCTGATTTTATCCGTGATGCCACAGAAAAGATTGACCTTATTCGTCATAGGATGAAAGAAGCTCAAAGTAGATAAAAATCCTATGCCGATAATCGAAGAAGGAAATTAGAATTTTCTGTGGGAGATTTTGTGTTTATTCGTGTTTCACCTATGAAGGGTGTTGTGCGTTTCAGTCGATCAGGAAAATTAGCACCTTGATATATTGGCCCATTTCCCATCACCGAACGCATTGGTTCCGTGCTTACCGCCTTTTGTTACCGGCTCAATTTTCTGCTATTTATGACGTGTTCCACGTCTCTCAACTACGGAAATGCCTTCGAGATTCCGATTCTATCCTTGAGCCCGGTGTTATTGAAGAAATTGAAGTTTCGCCTAATTTGACTTATGAGCAACATCCTATTCGTATCATTGCTTCGGAGGTTAAACGCCTTTGAAATAAAGATGTTCCTCTTGTGAAAGTTTAGTGGTCCTCAAATCCTAAGGATTGCTCTTGGGAATCCAGAGAATTCATCGAGCGAACACATCCGGACTTGCTCTCTCATGCTCCGTAAGGTGAACTTTTTATTTCAAATTTCTTCTTTTTGTGTTGATATGCTTATATTGTTGTTACTTCTTATTTATTTCTTAAAGATTGCGAGGATGCAATTTCTTTAAAGAGGGGAGTCTGCAACAACCCGCATATTTAACGAATTTTATATTTAAATGTTTTATTTAAATATAGAATCATTAATCGGATTGAAGTCCGAAAAACTACTTTTTGTAAACAATCGAATTAGGACTCGAGACCACCACCATTGAGTCTAAAATGACGTTTACAACTTTTTTGAGTATAAACATCGATATGTTTGGAGTTGAGTAAAATTTTGATATTTTCATTTAAGGTTTTGGGTTTCAGCCCATTAAGCCAACATATCAATCCAACTCCACTCCACTCCTCTTCACTCCTTCATAATATTTCCTAACACTCTAGCTTTAGAAAAATGGGGGAAGAGAAAAAGAATTAGAATTCCTAAGCCCTAATCTTCTTTGCAAATACAAATTCTTGCTCCAAATTCAAAGAGAAACTTTGGTAAGTATCTCCTTCTTCTTCTCCAACTCATTCTCTCTTTAATTTCAGAAATTTCCTAAACCTAACTTAGGAAATGTTCTTCTTTTGAGCTTAGATTCAAGCTCCTAGAGTTGAAGTTGAAGAGTAGTTGATCTTCCTTTGCTTTCAAGCTTCTCCTTCGTCATTTTTGGGTTTAAAGGTGAGTTCTTTAACTCACATCTATATCTATAGCTATCTTTGTTGTTAGGTATGAATTCCTAACACTTGTGCATACTCATTTGCTTTTGATTTGAGTTGATTTGGTGAACACTTCAATTTTTGGTGTTTTGAAGTCAAAACTTTGAAAATCCTAGCTTTGATTTGTGAACATGTTTTTGGTGGTGAATCGGAGAGCCTATAGGGCTGGGTTGTCGATTGGCAAAAACTCATAAAGTCCATTGCTCGACCGGTTGCAAATGGTGAGAGTTTACTCTCCATTTGATAGGCTGGAAAACAGTTTCAGCTCCAGCCAGTCGACTGGCCCCCTACAGTCAGTCGACTGACTGCAGGGTCTGAAAACTCTCGGGTTCTAGTTCAGTCGACTGACTGCAGAAGGCCAGTCGACTGACTTGCTTTTTTTTGTCTATCTTGCCTATTTTGCTTGAGATTCCAATTTTTATCAATCCGTGATTATCCGATTTATTGTTATCATTTATTATTGACTTTGATGACTTCTTTTTCGGGATTTTTTAGAATATCCATTTTGATGGATTCGGTATCGATTTCTTTGGATTTGATTCACGCCTTCGAATGTGGATTTTGGTGATTGATTGTTTCTACAATCATTTCTGTGGTTTGTCACTTTAAAATATAAAGGTTTTCAATACTAGTAGTAAATATTCAAACTCTTTTTCAAAGATGATTTCAACTCTATTTTTAAATATAAAGCTTGTTTTCAAAACCGTTTTCTAATCTATTAGTATATACAAACCTTTACCTCATTCGTATGAGAAATCTAATTAAACGGCTTAGCAAAACAAGTGGTATGAAACGCTTGCGTTTACTTTGTCGGTTAATTCTTGGACTTGTTCGATTGAACTCTCGTGACAATTTTTGAGTGGGAATCTACAATTTATTCGTAAATATTTAAGTTAAGCTAGTGGTTATGGGACATGAAGCTAAACTCATATATTTACTAGCTTAGTGTAATCGACACTTTTATGGATCGATTGATGATCATTTTGTGATTTAGACTAGCGATGTGCGATGTCTATTTGTTTGTTTGGGGATTACAATCCCCGTTTGTGGAACTTCGGTTCAATTTGGTGGGGTAGCGACCCGTGGTCTTCGGGCCGTTTGTGGAGCTTCGGCTCAAAATTGATGGTTAGCGACCATGGAATAGCGTTGCGTTTGTGATACACGTGTTGGTGAGTTTTCATGCTCCTGTTTGTGATAGGCCTCCCCCCTTTGTGATTTCTGGATTTCTAATTGATGATTTCTAGAATTTGTGTTTCACCTCTTTATGTGATTGGCAATGATATGTTTGTCAATATTTGTGGTTTGGTGAATAAAATAAAGAATATGACATTCTTTTTGGTGCTTTGAGATTCTTGAGATATTTTATGATTTCTTTGTTATTTAAAGTATACTTGTCATTGTTTGACATTATTGTTATCATACATTTTAGTTATATCTCTACTCTTATCTCATTTTATCTGATAATTATAGCTAGACTGATCCGTTTATTATTTTATTATTAAATAATACTCGGGTCAGACCGAGATGTTACAGGTGCTTCTGCTTGACTCCTTATTTGGGATCATCTTCTGACTTTTGTCTAACTACACTAGATTGGTAGTTTTTGTTGTTATACATTTGAGATAGAGACTCCATGATGTATACATATTCTTTTGTCTAGCACTTGTATCTATTCTTTTATGATATTGTGGATCTTGTTAGACCACTACTCTGATGTACACTTTTATGTGTTATATTCATATCTGTTTTCGCCTTTGAGATATGAACATCTGTGACTGATTTATGTTATGCTTATTTTCTATATTTGTTTCCGAAGGCCTCAGAGCCACTGTGTGGTAGCTTTGAGTTTGTATCGATATGTTGGATTTCCTCTTGAAATGAAATGCATGTTATACTATCTGACATATCGGTGCACGCACAAAGCAATTACACAGATGGTCGCTCCTCAACGGCCTTATTCTTCGCGCTAGTAGACGGCATACTCCGTAGTGTCTTTGGCTAGCGTGAGTATAGAGGTGGGGCGTGATAATGATACTAACATCTCATAACATAGGAGAGGACTTCTCTATTGAATAATGTTTCACTTCCTAAGATCAATTCAGACCCAACTATAGTTGTTCGATGGTCACCATGTCATGATTTAACTACAATCAAAGTGGAGTGTTCACGTCGAAGTTCCATAATATTCTCAAGTCAAAAGAACTACGTAATGTCGTCATACTGAATTTTGTATTTTACCTTAGTTATTATCAACCAATAGGAAACTCTCGGTCAAGTCATTCTGTAGTTATCCAATAACTACAAGTATATAACTATTTGGTACCCATGATAGCCATGAGTAATATAATGCCCAACATTTGAAGAGCGCTATGCACTCTGGTCTCAACAGTTGGATTGATATCCTTTCTCAAAACATCTTGACCAAGAATATTTAAAATAAATTATTTTTGACTAATGATTCGAAACTCATTGTTACAACATTTGTAAGTGCAATCGTATAACACTTTATTTAAGGATTTTCTATTTATATATTATATGATTATTTTATCATTTATTTATATCATGGTATAATTTTATATAATACAAAACAAACACCAAAAGCATAATTTATTTTGAACGAGATTGGTTTCAAAGTTGTGATATGTAACAACATACTTAATTACCCATAGGACATACATCATTAATTTTCATATCTATAGCCGGCCTTATTTGGGCATCCAGACTTCAACCTAACTAATACATCATGTATACTGACCATTTAGTATTATTTAAGCTCATAAATTTAATTAAGTCAATATATAACCACTATGTATTATTTTAATTAATTTTAAGGCTTTAATAAATAATTAAAATGGCATAAAATTCAATACAACATTTGTATTTTTTTAAAATAATTTATAACTTTTATAAGTTAATTTATAATGTGTTGGACTCGAAAATTAGCTGCCAAAACGATCGTGTTGACTTCTTGGTGTGAATTCAGACCTCGGTCAATATTTAAACAATTTAAATAGTCAAGCCTATACGAACTTTTCTGACATACAACATCGGGAACAAGTTCAATTGCTTATTTATCATTTAGGTGAAATCTAATTTCTAATATTTATCAAGCTACACCATATAACAATACTTTTTGCACGTTTTCTTTTTGTCATCACTATATTACTAAGAAATCTAAATTTGGGTTAATGGTCAAAAACTCTAATGATATCCGTAATTAATTGCATCGACCACTTTAAAGTCCTTGGTTCAACCAGATAACATTTATCGATTAATCTTTTACTCTGTTCAGAGATTTTGGTTTTAAGTTGACAACCAATTACGGTGATACTAATTTTCTACAATAAAGAAGACGAATTCTCTCTTGCTTAATGTTTCACTTAAAGCAGTACAATGCATATCCAACTATGGTCGTAATATGATCGCGATGTCATGTGATTGACCATGATTAAAGTATGGTCTTATTACTTAAGATCCACGGTACTCTCAAATCTGAAGTTTACTTCACTTCGTTATATGAGATCTTCTATTTTGACTTAGTTGCATCAAACTATAGTAAACCCTCGTTGAGTCATTTTGCGTTGTTTCAAACAACCACAAGTACGTAATCTCTTAGTATCTCGAGTAGTCATGAGTAATTCACGGTCCATTGTAAGGAGAGAATTACATATATACTAGTCTCAACGGATGTATCCATATTATTTTCTCAATACATCTTGATTATGAACATTTAAGAATAAGTATTTAAAATATCGATTCAAAACTCATGGCTAAGAACACATTCGTAATTACAATCAATAAAATATTTTTCTAAAGATTTTCTACCTATATATGTTAATGTATTATTAACATTACTTATGTCATAATATTAAAACACATATAAAAGAAAACAAAACCAAATGCATACTTTATTTCAAATAAGATTCTTGTACCAGAGTTAAGTTATATAAATATTTACGTAATTTTCTTTAGGGCACACCCTTAACTCTATCAATTGTGATGATCGATAAATTTCCAACTTACAACTATATCCTACTTGAACGGAGGTCCATATGTCTACGTAGGCTTCTATCACCTCGCTCATGCTCAAAAGCTGTTTCCTTCTATCACTTTATTGGTGATCACTATCTAAAATATAATAACTTTTAGAAAGTGCGAAAACGTTAATTGAGTATTTTTTGGTTTTTATAAGAGAAGAATAAAGAATTTTTGTTGTGCCAACAAAGTAGTATATTTATATCCCTTTGTATGTGAAATGTGTTTGTTAAATGTAAAGTACGCTTGTTAAACCCGAAGTAAGTTTGTTGGGCATCAAATGATGATCACCACGTGACGTCATCAAATGGTTGAAGATGAAAGCATGAAGGTTATGCCTGTTAAATATAACTTGTGTTGTGAGTGACGCTTTATGATCGCATTGTGTGATCAAATGGTTAAGAATGAGATCAGTAAAGTAGATGGGTAATTTGTAGTCGCCTTCTTTTAGGCGGTTATAGAACAAACATCTACTTGCAGTTGTCTATTTTTTAACCGTCTATAGACAAACAATTTTAAAATAGTGAAAATTTTGATGTCTCTTATTTTCATGCGTGCCTTATTTTAAGATTGACATACGGAAAACCCTATTAAAAAAAACATATTTTAAATTACATCCTAATTTCTATTTTCAACGATATTTTATTTATTGTAAAAAAATTAAATTTAAACATAATCGCATGATGATCATTTATTTTATTTTTCCAGCAATAGTTCTCTAATAAATAATTGCCCACCTATTGGAGAATTTTCTTGAAAATTAAGGACGATGACCTTAATAAAATCAAATAATATATATTGCTGTTAAATGGATTAATCACATTACATTGAGTTTTAATATTCATATAACAGCAATTGCCTGCAGTATGATGAACAAATTTATCTTGCAAGTTGCAATGGAAGAAATATTACAAATTCCTAACCGGAATTGTAAATCCATAAAATAATTAAGAATGAATAGAATTTGTAAACTGAACTCCATCCAAATTATAAACTGCAAGGTTTGTTCAACTCTCAGCTCCATGTAGCATACTACCATTATTGAAGAAAACCCATTATTATCAATCATATGGGGAAAAGAATATCAAAATCGTATGCGTATATCTTAAAGAACACCTCAACAGTTTCAAATAAATTAATCACTCATTATCTTTGAACCAAGCATGCTTACCGACTATGCTATGCTGACCAAATAATACAGTATTTTTTTAATCAAATGAAAAGTAAACATGCAAACCAAATACAAAAACACAAATATAATACGCCACTCACATTCGTTTTTCTAAACCATTGTAATAAGTTGTGTTGTGGTTCACAATTGTGTAAAGGGTCATTGTGATGATCAAAAGTGCTCCTATACTTGAGCACTTAAGATCTTTGACTCCATAATCTGAACAGGAAAATAAACGTGTAGATGTAGATATAACATCAAAAGGGCGAAAGATATATCCTGAAGTGCAGCTCATTAGAAGACAATACACAGCCATGTCACAAATATTTTGTACTTGAACCATTCACAATATAAAGAAACATTGATAATTACAAAATTGTTCCTCGGTATTTAAAAAATAAAATAAAATGCACATATAAATGCCGACATAATTAAAGATTCTTATTGATGCATGCACATAGGTACATGCATTTATGCTACTGTTACATATGCCAACGTGTAGACCTGAAAAAACCATAAATGATCCGAGGATTGTTTCCAGAATGAATACCAGAAACTCTGTTTGAACAATGCTATTGAGAGTAATAATAGTATAAACTGAGCAAGACATATCAGAAAAAAAAAAGACAAATTATACAATTAAACTGACTAAACTACTCTGTGGCAAGGGAGACCACGCTCTCAAACTCTGGGTGACAAGCATCAAAACTGTGACACAGCCTACAATACAATCTGGGTAACCAACCATACAATCCCCATTGCTTGTATTTTATTAAAGAATAATTTAAGAGGACGCCTTTTTGTCGTTAATATCTTGAAAAAATGATTTTGCAGCTTCATAGGATGACCAACAAATAGCAGCAGCTGGAGCATGGAAAAGCATTCTAGGCTGCCATCCTCTTATCAGCCCAATGTACCCATCCCTTTTTATTATAGCTTTTATAACCTCCCCTATTGAACTGGTTGAAAACTTCGCACAACCACACACACCCTGTGATGCAGAAAATTATAAATTGAGGTTGTAAAAGTAAAATAGAATTCCTTAAGGGCCTTTTAAACTCCCAGCATTCTGTGAGAATTCTAATACCATACCAGGATGCTCTCCACTTTTAGCAATTATCAGTTAGTTATTAAGTTACATCTTTCATGTTATTCTGAAACTGTTAAGTACCAAATGACTAAGATCATGTAAGCAAAAAAGAACATCTCTCATATAAAGGCATTACATATCAAAGATAACTAGGCGATGACATCTCAAATTCAAGAAAAACAAAAGTTACCCGATAACACAATGTGATGAGTTAAAAAACCAATGTAACAAAATGGAAGGTTTATTATGGGATGTAACAAAATGGAAGGTTTTATTATGGGGTGAAAATATAGTTACTCCATGTGTTTCAAAATCTCTTCCTTTCCAACTGTTTCAAAAAAAAAAATCTCTTCCTTTCCAAAGGTTTTCAGTCCACCAGAGTTACGTACTGAACTCAAGGACCTTTTTGCTCCGTAACTCGCTAGATTGTCCTTTATCTCAATGAATAAAAAGTTATGGTAATAAAACTCAATCATGACAGACTGTCTTAAATATAAACACACATCAGCAGTGTAGACGTGGAAAACCACATAGATTCTTGCAGCACTGAAACGTGGAATGAACGAACACGTACGCGCACATATAACACACATGCATGTGTATTAATAGGGCTGTTACGGTTGAATCGCTCAACCGTTCAACCGTACCAACCGTTCATGCGGTTACCATCTATAACGGTAACGGTTACGGTAACGGTTGAAAATTTTGAAAACCGCGGTTAACCATACCAACCGTACATGATTGTTTTGTGTAATATTTAACATTAAAGTATAAAAATTAGTAATATAAGTTAAAGAAATAGCATGTACATTAATAATATGTGTCTTAATGAACTAATAACATGTGCATACATTTATAAACAAATAAATAAATTTACAAAAAACAGTTAGAGCTATATCAATTTATCATCACAATGCATATAATTGAAAATATATGTACGACATGCTTTAAAATTGAAAATACGACGGTTAACCGTCATAGGCGGTTGCGGTAATGGTTATAAGAATTTATAACCGTCAACAACGGTTACGGTTACGGTTGGTGATAATAGCGACGGTTACCACAACCGTAACACCCCTATGTGTATATAAGTGTGTGTATGAATTTTTTTTTATATTTATACTATTTACTGAAAATCTAACTCAAATCATACCTTGATTTTGACAAACCACCACCCCACCCCCCCCCCCGGAAAAAAAACCACAATCCTCCCAAAAAAAAAATCCTCCGGTATTTCTCTCTTTGCAACATGATTACGAAAGGTGCTTCTCTGTGGCACATCGCACATGGAAAGCGCAGCGAATAGCACAAATAGCAAATGATGCAAAAATGACATGCTTTTTCATATTTTACTGGGTTTTTACTTTTTTTTTAAATTCAATTTTCAGTCCAAACTGCATAAAAATTACTGTTTACCATATTATTGTGTTGCTAATTTTTGTATATGTTTTTGCTTTCGTAAGTACTAATGGATTGCTTTTCTTTATTTCTTTTTGCTAGAAGACAAGTAAAAATGGTGATTGATATTGAAAATATAATTCTTTTATATAATATTCTCAAATCAAGTTGTAATGTTGATCGTGTATATAGGAAAAAATGTTAACGGTTGAATGTATAACATATTTTTTACACGACTACAGTTCAAATTTATCTCCAACAAACTTTTAACTATTTATTCATATTATTGTCATATCGAACTAAGATAGACAATTAAAACCAAGATCCGTAAATCCAATCCGATCCGAACTCAACCTGAACCCGATGAGTTTAGAAGGTCTAAATGATGAAAAATAACATGAAGAACTGATTTAATCTGAAAGACGAGTTTGAGTTTGATGATAATAATGATGATTTGACTTGGGGCAGTACTGCAAGAGCAGCAGCAGTGAAGGAAGATATATATCCAAGTGGACATTCACATCGAGATGTTTTTCAGTATATGTTTAAGCACATTTACATCTTTACGAAGAAGAAATAAATCTAAATGAACAAATGAAAAAGATGATAAAGCTTATGAATATGATGATGCAAATATTGATTTCGAAAATACAATGCCGGATAAGATTCAAATTTCTAGTTTATCGATAATATGCACTATTATCTTGGATTTTTCCTTTTGAAGACTATTATCTTGAAATTCTGTACTTACAATATTATATTTGACGATGTTTATTGTAAATGTCAAAAAATCTTTGTAACATATGTTTTAGTAAAAATATAAATTAATCAAATTTTTTAAATTAATTGTTAATTTATAAAATAAACCTAAACCTGCGCAATAAATCAAAACGGTGTGCGTCATTTGCTGCGCCGTGCGCCAAGACTCCGAGGAGACTCTGCATCCTTTTGCGTTGTGTGTTATTAATGATTATGCTTTGCAATAACAGTAAGTGTGCGATTGCATGATCCATCGGCTACTAATTCGAGCGTAAAACTTCCCCAATGAATAATCATTGCAGTGACAATATAAATAGCATAATTGGTTTATATACTTGAGAACTCCACCGACTTAACACTTACATATTAAATGGTTACAATTTTATATCAATTATGTCTAAGGCCAGATCCTAATGATAGTTCGAAACAAGAGGAAATTTTTTTTAGTTCATATAGCTCAGTTTCATTCCACTACAAGTAGAAAACGATAAATTTGGATTAAATTATTTAATACTAGTGTATGACACGCACTATGTGCACAATACATGTGATGTATGATAGGGAAACATACTTATGTTAGTTAGACAACAGTTAAAATTAAATGTATGCATAGGGATATTGACATCATTTCTTGGTGCCACGTTGAAATTACGGGTTTAAGTTATTAATAATAGAGGAGAGATATTTTGAATCACCAAAACAAAAATATGGAGAAACGGAGAATGATTTTGAAAAGGAAAATTAACAAATTACAAAGGATTATATAGCAATTTTAAATGAGTGTGACCCTTAAATCAAGGGAATATAAGATAGAAACTAGGTGAAAAGAAGGTTAGCATAGGAGATCAAACAATGATTAAAAAAACAATTATTCCTGATTCCATGCCAAGGAAATGAACAGATTTGAACCAATTAAGTGGTCTTCAATGCTAGTCGACTTGGTACATATTCGATAAACATGGTGTTTTATGCTTATGCGGTATTGCTAATTTTTTTGTCATGGAACCTTTCTAAGACTACTTTTTAAAACCAAGATATTTTGACAACTCCATGTTATTGTAGATATTTAGCTTAAGTCGCTACTCTTCATTTTGTCAGATTTATGTGTCAAATTTTATACCAAAACAAAACCAACAACAATGTTCTATAGGGTAGACTATGAGTGTGTTGAGCTTACAAATCACAAAAGTTTGAGAATCCTTACAGTTTGATTCAGTTACTTAGGCTTACGCAAAACTACTATTTTACAGTCTTGCATGGTCGGAAAAATACTCTGCATTTGAATATTAAACATAATCATTTTTCGTTTCGAGGTGTATATATAATTATCTAAATAGCTTATTGTAGTTGCACAAACATCTAACATAATAAGCTTCGTCAAAGCTTCCAATTATCCACTAGATTTATTAGGCCAAATTTATGTCTTCTAATATATCGAAGTCATTTTTACTTTCTCATTTAGAATTGAGTAAATGGAATGTTAACGACGGTAAATTTGATTTTTTTGCAGATTAGTTGAACATATGTTAACCATATACACATTTTTTTAAAGAAAGATCATAATTATAGTTATATAATCATTATATATAAATTTTGTGTAAATTAAACATAAACACAAAATTTAGCACAACTTTGACACAGTTTGAATTGTCATCAAAGGATGGCAAATGGAATCTTACCAGGTAATATACTGTTTTGTGTTCACTTTATAAACAAAGGTATCAATAAATTTTGGTTTTGCATTTTAGACGATCGGTTTTGAAATTTGAAAGTCTAGATAAAATATTAAGGCCCTACTTTTAAACTCTGGACTTCTGAAGATGATCGTCGGATATTATTTATGAAGGTGTACAAGCTAAATATTAGGATGAAGGTATGTAAACAAGTCAAACTTTGTACTGAGCATAATATAACAACTAATATTCGTAAATTGGGAGACTGGCTGGATTTGAGGCTCTACGCCCATGCTTTCGGTGCAGTATTTAAGGGCCGCACCTGGTTCTAGGCTATGATGTCAAGGGGTACAAGACCACTATGACAACATATTTTTATACAGTTGCCATACCTCTTTCTCATTCTCAGCTATTATGTAGCAACACATGAGAGAACTAAGTAATTTTTTATGCTAAATTATTTTGTTTTTTGTTTGATATGTATATCGTTGGACTTAGTTATATGTATACTGCATTTTGAACGGTGAAGAATGCTTATTTTGTTAAAACATATCTACTATTTGAATATCATTTTTGACATTTTACATAGTGACTGTTGTTAATTTCTAGATAGAAGGTCCAATGAATCATTAGTATATGGGATTATAAAATGATTACAAAGTAAACATTTGATTTTTTTTTATTTTTTTTGGATATGATTCTTAAAAATTATTTGATGCAATGCGTCTTTAAATATATTTTAAAGTGGTGAATTGTGGTTCACCAACCATCTATGTCACCTCTAAGCGAATCATTGATGTAAGCCACTCCAATCTGTTCTAGACATCATATTTTTGGATGATAACATCAGATGTGATTCATTCAATACAGATGTTTATGACAACTTTTGTTCCACTTATATGTGCAATTCCATTAACATCACAGCTGTTTCACTCAAAAGAAATATCATTGTGTTTAATCAGATAAGCTGCAAATCAAGCAATAGGCATAATCTTGTATCGTAGGCCTCTGATTAATTACTTTCCAGCATATTCCGACATTAGTATAATAAAAAAATTACCTGACACTGCAACTGCGTCTTAACCACATCTAATGGTGTGGTAACCGCGGCAGCAGCTGCCCCTGCTGCAGCACCAGCTGTTGCATGAACAATCAACCTTCCCTCGTCTGCACTCTCCTCTGATCCCAATTCCATCAAACCTCTTTTTGCTGCTTCATACGTCGCAAAATACACAGCTGTAAATGGTGCGTTCATCACCACTGTTGTCCTATAACTCTTATAAAATGCTGCCACCCCTTCTTCCCTCAACACCCTTTTCATACAATCAATCAACCCTTTATAAGGACTATTCTTCAACTGTAACCTTTGTTTCACTGTATCCATTGGCGTGAAAACAGCATCACTAGAAACAGTAGCAAGAACACCGGAAAACCCATGAGCCAAAAAGTCATATTTTGACCCGAGATTATTTTTATGCTCCAAAGATAACAAGGTCTTCTTGGAGAACTCGTACACCGAGAAGTAGATAGCATGGGCGGGTGCGGCACCGAGCGCCATAGCGGATACGCCGCGGTAGAGGTGGAAAGGGGTAGCTCTGTAATTTCGTAAGGTTTGGAGGAGGGAGGGTGGAGGGTGGCAGGGTTTGGAGTGGGATTGAATTAGGGTTTTTAAGGTGTCGACTGGGAACATGGAAACGTGTTCAACGACGCCAGCGACGCTGCCAGCAAGCATGAATTGGGTAAAGTGGAGGCCGTCGTGGGGAGGAGGATTTAATGTTAGGGTCTCCATTAGGTTTGGTGGACGGAATTGGGCGTCCGCCATTTAATTAGGGTTAGGGTTTGAATTCGAAGAGATTCAATTGGGAGAAGAGTAGCATACGGTGTAGAGTTGCCAGTAGTAGTCAGAAATGATGGCAATTTTTTATTTCAAATAGTTTCAGCACATTTCTAGAGCATCTAGCAGATGGAAAATTGCTCACGACTGTACAACTCCGACTTTTATTTACTTCCCCGCTTCAGCATTACCATCAAACGATAGGCAAAGGTCAAACAACATTAGGATCTGTGCATCGAATAAAATATAATAATAAATCTCACATATATAAAACATACAAATCTCATATATATAAAACAGACAAACCGTTGAAAGTTCAGTGGATTGTATAATATTACTTGCATATCGGTATGTGAATGTATACTAATATATATACTAAATGGAACAATATAGCAGATTATAAAAGTAAAGAACAAAAGTAATCACACCAGAATTTTGTACTGGTTCGGACCTCCCATCCTACGTTCAGTCTCGAAGCTCATATTCGGTATTTCACTAACCAACAATCATCGTTTTGCCCGGAGGAGTAGACTTATACAAAAGTGTTTCTTTGACAAGCTTATATTCTATACAACATGGATATTGATTGCCGGTACACTTTTTTCTATAATCTTCTTCTAAGTGATTTATTGAGTGTATTTGTGAAGAATATGGAAGTAATATGATCACAAAGAGAATAGGATTGAATGTACAAGTGATATTAGTATATGAAAGCAATTGTGAATTCAAAAGCAAGATAGTAGAATAATAGAGATAGAAATTGATAATTTGATTCCTTTATATAGAATATGTATAGTTGCAACCTATAATGAAGAGAAATGATTAATGGAAATAATTGCAGCCATTAACAAAGAGAAGTGACTGTTCGTGAAGAAGAGTACCCTTTCATAAATTTAAAAAATATAGCTGTTATACAGATTCAGTCGGCTACTCGGCTGAATGAATTATAGCAGTCATCTGAAACATGTTAGAGAGAACCATTTTCAAAACAGAAATAAAATAATGCAATTTTAACTATATTCAGCCGGCTGAAATTTGCCACTCAGTCGGCAGAATATTATTGTGCTTCAGAACTTGTATACGTGCACATATTCAGTCGGTAGAGTGGTCTTATTCAGTCGGCTGAATTTTAATACTTCATGTTTTGTACTTTGAAATTGATTTGTGTCGAATGTGTTTGTGCGTATACCACATAGAAGAGATTTTAACAATATTTTGAACTATAAACTAAGACACTATGACCGATATTACATTGTGGCGTCATTTTGTTCTTTATTTCGTCAAGTTTGTCTCTTCGTTTAAATGGTATTATTTCCTGCAAAAATGGTTAGTGTATACGATATATACTTGTATAGTGTCACTATTAAAACATCAAAGTATGAGGTTCTAACATTGTCCCCCATTTGATGATGACAACTATACAAGTTTGATTTAAATTTAATCAATATGCTGATAGTTCTCCTCCTGAGTCAATACTCCCTCTATCAATATGGTCGTATAGTTATTCTCCCGCTTTGGTCATCAACAAAAAGGAAAATGATATCAATAGAAGTAATATGAATAATGTAGTAAAGGAAAGATCTCACTTGTGTTATTAGTATTCGTTAAAATCATCAAAGTATGTGATGTAAAAGATAAAAAAATTACATATATATTGTAATTCTTTATCTTATTTTGACAATCAGAACAAATAACAATATTATACCACATAACATTTTAAGTAACACATCATATCACATAACAATTTGACATTGAAAGAAAAAAACCAAAATCTCAAACATATCACTATATACTATAACATCACAAAATAAACACAAACATCACATACTTTTTGCAACTAAATTGGTCACAAACACCCAAGAAAAGATTTTTGTAGAGAAGTAAGTGAATAAAATAAAATTAACTGAGGAAAAGATTAAGCTACTAACAAATAAAAAACAGTAACTAGAAACATAGGAATTTATAGTGGTTCGGCGTTGTATGCCTACGTCCACTTTGAAGATTATCTTTATTGATCACTTATAAATCTGATTACAGCAGTAGGGAATAGAGAACACTTGATTACAGTAGAGCCTAGAGTAACAAACAACATAGAGATCCTTAGAATAACCCATTAGGCCAGTATTTATAGGTGAAGACGACCATCAATCTCTCTGAAACTTCGACTGAAGGACCTTATGATCCACATGGGCCCACCAGAGGGATCGCTAGGCCCAACTCCCAATAAAGAGGGGTCGGTACCGATCCCTTCATTGGTTGATTTTTGGGCAGCGATCCCTATAGTGGCTTCTTCAAGCTAAAATATATTTGTCCTCCAATTTTCATGTTATTTGGACCATTGGAACTCGAGTTATTAGTTGATCTTTGACTTGATATCACTTGTGCACTCCTTGCAGCCGAACCCTCAATAGGGATGTATGTCGATCCCTCGAAGTTTGTTCTTATGACGTGCGATCCCTATGGTAGGTTCTCTAGGGTCCATTTACCTTGCCCCTCAAATTTCATAGGCTTTGGACTTGTAGCTCCTGAGATATTAACAGTTGTATGCATGAATGCACTTGATTCTTGATGGATGCCGATCCCTCTCCAATGATGCTTGCCGATCCATCTTCATCAAGCACGGCGATCCCCTCCAATGTGCCATGCTACGCTGAACCCTTTTATTCATTAAGCCATGTTCCGTTCTTTGAGCATCCTACGTTGTACATCCATCAATTCCATTCAATTCTGACTTCGTATAATCACCTGTAATTGACTTTCGGGCCCCACGATCATCATTCCGGAATCATCGGCCTTGATGGCAGCCAAATCTAACTCGTGTAGCCAGTTCAATATAGCCGGGCTAGAATGCCGGGTAATATGATTAACAGGACGTGCTTTGAATCGTTGAAAATAAGATCCATCTAGCTTTTCTGAATAGTTGATATTCTTTTATCGAATCGTTTTTCCAAGACGTTGAATGCTTCATTGATTGTCCTGACACTTGGTCTATTTCCAATAATATAAATCTAGTGTCATATCCCATTAACTGATATATATATATATATATAAATCCGGTTCTGCGAGACTAACAAAATTTTGTTATATAGTCCAACCTCGAACTCAAAGGTTTCAGGTTTGACTTCAATTTCTATCAATTTCAAAATTGAACTTTTAGGTCATACACGGGCGTGCTCATATACACGTTTTTGTTGTTGGCTCCCGGTCGTGTTCGAATACTTACGGGTTGTTGCTAATTTTCATAGTATTTTTGTAACATCCCCCATTTAGAGGCCCAAAACTACGGCTACGGATGTTGCAGTCATCCATAGTTATTAATCATCGGCGACCAAATACGGTAATGTTAATTACATTGATATATCAGAAACACATGGATATAGAAGAATTTAAAATTTCAAAATAACATTAATATTCCATTCCAAAAATCTTTTAAACATTCTTTACATAATCCCACAACGTAGCCACGTTCGGATAAATATATTTGTCACAACATACTCCAAGAGCGACATATGAAGATGCCCCCTTGGTGATCAGAGTATATAATAGGCAATTAACAACTTTGCCTTAACAAAACATAGCACATGGGAATCAAACTGAACAAGAACTCAAAATAGCTATAATGCCTCCTGCATGCCTCCGGAAGCTAATTCTTCTAATGAGGTACCTAAAACCTCAATCCTCAGACTACTCAAAATTAATTGAGTAGCCGAGATTTTAAGGGGAAAACAAAAACTTCGAGTTAGACATAAAGCCTGGTATGAATAATAATCTACCATCTCAAATCATTTAGATATCTAGTGGGACCACGCCACTTAGCGGAACTGGTTTCCCTCTCACTAGTATCTTAAAACATTTATAAAATCATATATTGTGCTCCTGCATCCACAATGGTTAAAACATCTCATAATAATATAATATGATGATATGTAAAACAAACGAATAAATTCTGGATTACCCATCCCCATTCATTTTGGCTATCTGTCTCAGTTATAGTTTTTAGGATTACTATTAACCTAATAATTCATGAGCTGACTAATAACCAGTTAAATGTTGAAAGACTCCCTGTCCAATTACATAGTTTTCATGGGATCACTATGAACCTATTGATAACTCCAATATCTTTTCTTTTATCCTAGTTTTCATTGGCTGATTAAGAACCTATTGACTAACTGTCAATATCTTTTCTTTTATCCTAGTTTTCATGGGCTGACCAGGAATCTATCTTTCTGATATTTTCATTTCTACATAGTTTTCATGGGCTTACTATGAACCTATTGGTCCCTGCCATTTTCTTTTCATATACACAGTTTTCATGGGCTTACTGTGAACCTATTGGCCCCTACCAATATCTTTAATTTATATTCATTATGGATCAACCTAGCTGGTTATTTTGCCTTTCCCAAAATACAATTATGGGTTAATAACTATGTGAATAAATATATGTATATATAACAACAATTAATACCAACACCCATGGTTTATTATCTTATATGTATATCCTGGTTAAACCCTTTAACCTTTATAATCAATGAAAACTTTTTCATTTCAAAACCCTTTTGTTTATTTATGCCATGGTTATTCCTTTAAATTGAGATTGGGTTTATGTTTTGAAATCTTAAAAACATCTCTTTCAAAACCTCTGGATAACTTCCGTCGAAAGCAAAAACTTCTTTTCAAAACATAATAAACACTCCTTTCGAAGCCCTTGATAATTATTCTCTTTCGAAATCAAATATACCTTTCGATGGTATCAAAACGTCCTTTAAAACATAGCTTCGAAACCAATAAAAGTACTCCTTTCGAAAGCATTGGTTTTATGCATTAAAACATCATTTAGGTCAAAGGGTTTATATACGAAATTATCTCTTTTGAAACCCTTATAAAATTGTTTAAGGAAAAGTTGATGGTGTCGGAACCATCTAGTCGAAAGCACAGTCCTTTAAATTAAAACTTTGAAGGATAGAGTCGAAACCCCCTTCGACTCCATTGCCGTCGAAGCCCTCAACCCCTTTCGAAAGCATTTTGGAAGCGGCTTAATCCTTCTTTAAAACAACACTACCCTTCGAAAGCATTGATGACTTCAATACCCTCGAAAGGTACAAGAATTGGCGTCAGGGCTTCGACTGAGTCAGAACCCCTTCTTTCGAAAGCATCTGTTTACAACTAAAAGAACTCATTCGAAAGTCCTTTACTTTTAAAACAAAATATGGCAACCCCTTCTTTCGAAAGCTATTATAAAACTCCTTTCAAAACCATATGCTTCGACTATGTCGAAAGCTTTAGTGAAACTAAAGCAAGCACTTAATATTTTAAAACAAGCACAGGTATCGACTCCATCGGAAGCAAAGCTTTCGACACCATACATTCTACCTTTCTCCAATCCACTATGTACCACCTAGATGATACTTTGTGTATTGGTTTTAGCTTAATGGGGTTTCGACTTAGTCGAAGGCAAAAGATATGATTCGAAGGTACCTCTAATAGAAGCGAAACCTATTTTTATAGGTTAAATGCCAAATTTATATCAACTAACTTGCCTACGTGTAAGTATATAATTGGTTGCCTCAACTTTTTCCATGCTTTACAAAACTAATCGCCTTTTATTTTTGGATAAACATCAATATTAGCTTTATGCAGATAAACCCTTCCCCTTAATTTATACGTAAATCATTTAGATCCTTCTCTTAAAATAATTTATTTCATATTGTAAATTACTTAAGAAAAATCCCTAAAAATTTCAGAAATTCACTTTGATCATGTATTCTAACATATCAAAATTTCAAACTCAAATTCTTAATATAATTTCTGAAATAAATTCTTAAACCCAATTAATCGTATTTCATATGAAAATTCATAATAAGCTTTCCATAGCTTAGAAAATTATCAAGTTTGAAACCCAACTCCAAAATCATGTTTTGCATAACATATGATTTTCCCATGGCATTTAAACAGCAGTTTCCCTCGGTTTTGGCCTAAAAACCATATGAATCTTCATTTGAACAATCTTGTTTAAATTTAAACAAACCTTAATTCAAGCTTATCATCATCAAACATCATATAATCTAATTTAACCTTAAATCTGAAACATATATTCAGGAATTAGAGATGAAAATTATTATTCACCTTGATTTATGTTAAGGAGATTGGTTTGGATTTGAGATTATTCCCTTTCCTTAATTCGTTTTCTTTTCTTTAAATTTCCTTTCTTTTTCCTCTCTAATAATAGCCGGCCTTATCCTCTTAAGCTTACGTTTATATATATTATTTTCATGCAAAAGTGATAATGAATGTATATGGCCTAAGAGGTAAACATATATATACATATAAGTATAAAGGTTATGGGTGTCCAAGATCTATTATACCCTTATATTATTTAATTAGTATATAAACCATTCTTTAGCCCTATTAAATTAATAAGCACGACCACTTGAATTTATTCAAATCTCAATCCCTATATCACTTAACATTTACATTATTCTATTTAATTTATCTAATTAAATATCCTGAATAATGTTATTAAAATTAAGGGTGTTACAGGCTCCTCCCTTTAAAGAATTTCATCCTCAAAATTCAGTAAGGACTAAATACTAAACATAGCAATCATTTGTAACGATTCCTATAACTATATTAGTCTACCTGACTATGAATTATCTATATAAATCTTATATAGACATACCCTCAAAGCAGATCAAGATAAGTATCTCGAATCATGTCCTCTGCCTCCCAAGTATAGTCCTTCTCGTTGTCGCTCCACTGAACTTTTACCAACTTGGTTGTCTTGTTCCTCAATCTTTTCTCATCTCTCGCTACAACCCAAACTGGTTGTCTAACAAAAGTCAAATTAGGCTCTACTATTAGATCTTCCAACCCTGTCGAAGGAATAATGGCCTCTGGATCATGCACATAATTGTGAAGATGAGACAGATGGAACACATTATGGACACCTGCCATATTGCTCAACAACTCTATTCATATGCGAGTTTTCCAATCCTTTCTATAATCTGAAATGGACCAACATATCTTGGGCCAGTTTCCCTGATTTCCTAAATCGTATCACACCCTTCATCGGTGACTACTTAATGAAAACTCTATCTCCAACTGAGAAATCTAGGTCTTTACGCCTCTTATCTGCGTAACTCTTCTTTCTGAATTGAGCTTCCTTCATCCGTTCTCAGATCAACTCAATCTTCTCTGACGCCTCTCTAACCAAATATGGACCTAAGACTAATTTGTCTCCAGTCTCTAACCAACATGCTGGCGATTTGCATGGTCTTCCATATAAAGCTTCAAAAGGCGTCATTCCTATACTAACCTGATAACTATTATTCTTATAAGAAAACTCAATCAAATGTAGGTGATCTTCCTAAGATCCACTCAAATCTAATACACAAGCTCTCAACAAATCTTCGAGTACTTTATTGACTCTCTCAGTTTGCCCATCCATCTGTGGGTGATATGCTATACTCATCTTGAGCTCGGTACCTAATACTCTCTATAGACTTCTCCAAAATTCGCTAGTGAATAATGCATCTCTGTCACTGACTATGCTACAGGGAATTCCTTGAAGTCTAACTATTTTCTTTATGAACAACTTCGCTAAAACAGGTGCCGTTTCTAGTTGACTTGACTGGAATGAAATGGGCGCTCTTGGTCAATCTGTCCACTATGACCCATATGCTTTCATTTCCCATGTTCGACCTTGGTAACCCGTCAATGAAGTCCATGGATATAGAATCCCACTTCCAAACTGGAATCTCTGAAGGTTGAAGCAACCCGCTCGGCTTTTGGTGTTCGGCTTTCACTTGTTGACAGTTTGTACACTGCCTAACCCACGAGCCAACATCCCTC
The DNA here is from genome assembly GCA_030737815.1 of Allium fistulosum. Taxonomy (NCBI): domain Eukaryota; kingdom Viridiplantae; phylum Streptophyta; class Magnoliopsida; order Asparagales; family Amaryllidaceae; genus Allium; species Allium fistulosum. The sequence goes on from CM060907.1 coordinate 781,920,985, forward strand.
TTCATGCCTTCCCAATAGAAGCTTCTTTTCATATCTTGATACATCTTGGTCCCACCAGGATGAATCATAAACTTGGATCGATGACATTCTTCTAGAACTTCTCTTCTTAAGTTCTCTACATTCGGAACACATAAGCGTCCATTCTTCCTCAACCATCCTCTTTGGTCGATGCCAAAATCTTTTAGACCATCGATCTCGGATCCCACCTTGAGCCTTCTAATCCTCTCGGCTAATTCTGGATCCTCTTTCTGCTTAGAATCTATCCTTTCGATCAACACTGGTCATACTTCTAAACAGGTCAACATAGCGATACTCTGACTAGAACTAGCAGTCGATCTCGACTTTATACTACATGTAGTCAAAGTTTCTAAATCTTTCCATTCTGTCAACATAGCTAGCACCATATTCTGATGTTTCCTGCTAAGAGCATCTGCCACCTTATTTCCTTTCCCAAGAGTATACTCTATACCAAAATCGTAAGCAGCCAAAAACTCTAGCCACCTCTGATGTCGCATATTTAACTATTTCTGAGAGAATAAATATCTTAAGGACTTATGATCTATGTATAGCTCAAATCTCTCTCCTAAGAGATAATGTCTCCAAATCTTCAATGAAGATCACCACAGCCAACTCTAAATTATGAGTAGGGTATCTCACCTCGTGCGGTCTAAGTTGTCAAGAAGCGTAGACAATGACTTTACCATTTGCATCAACACAGCTCCCAATCCAATCCCACATGCATCGGTGTATACTACTAACCCCTGGTTACCATTTGGAACTACTAGCATTGGTGCGTTAGTCAACAAATGCTTTAACTTAAGGAACCCTTCCTCACATTTGTCAGACCAAATGAACTTCACATCCTTCCCTGTCAACTTAGTCAAAGGTGCTGCTATCCGCGAAAATCCCTACCGAATCTCCGGTAATAGCCAGCTAGTCCAAGAAAACTTCTGATCTCGGTTACCTTCTCTGGTCTCTTCCAATTATTGACAGCTTTGATCTTAACTAGATCTACCGCCAAACCCTCCTCTGAAACTACGTGATCAAGAAACTTGACCACTTTCTTCCAAAAATGACATTTGGAATACTTTGCCTTTAGCTGATGCTGTCTCAACGTCTCAAGCACTACTCTTAGATGATCCTCATGCTCCCTCTCATCTTTCGAGTATACTAAATGTCATTTATGAATACCAATATGAACCTATCCAAGTGCTCTCGAAAAACTCGGTTCATCAAATCCATGAAGAAAGCAGGTGCATTTGTCAATCCAAATGGCATCACTAACCCTTCATACGAACCGTACCTAGTTCGAAATGCTGTTAAAGGAATACTGTCCTCTACGACTCTTAATTGATGGAACCCCTCGCCATATCCAATTGAGAAAACACTCTGGCTCCACTCAATTGATCAAACAGATCATCTATTCTCGGCAAAGGATGCCTATTCTTGATCGTCCTTTCGTTCAGCTTACGATAGTCGATGCACATTCTTAATGACCTATTTGGTTTCTTCACGAAAACCATGGCCGCTCCCCAAGGCGAACTGCTTGGTCTAATAAAATTTCTTCCTTCTAGATCCACTAGCTGCATCTTCAATTCCTTTATCCCAATCGGTGTCATCCTGCTAGGTGGTCTACTAACAGGTTCAGCTCCTAGCACAAGATCTATTCGAAACTCAATAGCTCGTTTCGGTGGTAGTCCTATGACCGGCTTAAAGACATCTGCAAATTCTCTTGCAACTCGAACCTAACTTAGCTCTTCTGCTGTTTCCAGGGCATTTAACAAAGCACAAACATTCCTGTTGGAATTCTCCACTGAGAAGATGATTCGGTTATGACTATCTGGGTGTCTTACTGATATTTTTCCATCTTGGAAAAATATCCTAGTCTCAAATCTACCCAACCAGTCCATACCTAAAATGATTCTGAAATCTACGAAATCATAAACATACAGATTGCATGCGAACATATGACCTAACAAATCAAGTTCTAACTGGTCACATCTCATCCCTAGAGTTGCATACCCTCCTACTGGATTCGCAACCCTTAAGGAAGAAACAAGGTAGGTGAGTTCTAAACATAACCTATCAACCAGATTCTGAGATATAAACGAATGTGATGCACCGGTATCAAATATTATCCTAACTGGAATACTTTGAATCAGAAATGTACCTTGCATCACAGTCTTCCCTTTATCAACAGCAGTTGGCTTAGCAGATGATGGTCTAACAGCAAAAACTTTTCCCTTGTCCGCCTTAATTGGTTCTGGACACTGGTTCTTGTAATGCCCAACTTGATCACAGTTGTAGTATTTCACATGCTTCTTATCCACAGTCTTCTTCTGCCCCTTGCCTGACCAGCACTCATTTGCAAAATGACCCTTCTTGTCACATTTGTAGCATACTAAATCAGCTTTTGATTTTTTGGCTGTATCTCCCTTTTGGGCTCTTTTCTTTTTGAAGAACTTCCTCTTCTTACCCTGAGGACCCTGGATTCAACTGGCTTCTCTCTAGCGCAAACAGCAAGCATCTCCTCATGGCGGATTGCCATCTCCACTACTATATTACTAGGATCTCGGATATGTGTCAAGGTTTCCCTAGCAAGCTCAGGCCTCAGTCCCCGAATGAACCTTTCATTCCTTCTAATGTCAGTGTCTACAATAGCGTATCCATATCAAGATAGCTCATCAAACTTATTAGCATATTCAATAACTGACGTATCTCCATGAACTAAATCCATAAACCTCCTCATCAATGCTGACTTAGCATTCTCAAAAATAAACTTCTGTTCGAATCTCCTTCGAAAATCAGCCCAAGTCAACTCTTCCTCCAGAACTCCGGTAGTCACACTATTCCACCAGTGAAGTGCTGACCCTCGCAACTACCTAGAGGCCAACCTTCTCTTCTGCTCATCTTCTAAACCCAAATTAGCAAATATTCTTTCACAACGCAACAGCCAATTCTCTACTTCGATAGCATCCTCCGTTCCTATAAACGGCTTTCCACCCAAGCTGGTGTAGTCCCTGCTCCGCTTAGCATAATTATTCCCAATAGGAGCCATATGATTAGCTCCTCCAATATTACCAGCAACTCCAGTAGTTGCTCCTGCTCGCATCAAATTAGCAAAGAACTGATACATCATCCCCACGTCTATTGGTGGATTTCTAGCCCCCACATTGGCTTCAGCATTTTGATTGGCGTTAGCCTGTCGACCTTGGTTCCTTCGAGTGTTAGGTCGAGCATTTCCATCAGTTGTGGTGCTTCCTCCACCTAAATTTCCTCTTCCATTTCCTGATTCCATATCTTCTTTCTCGTAAATTTGTATACGAGCCTTAGTAGATACAAAAGAACAGTCTAAGATAAAAGGGAAATACGTACTTGTGTGTGTATCAAATACAAGTACATTACAATCGTGTTAACCCAAACCCCCATCATATTTCTAATTTATTGGATTATGCTTTAAAAATCCTTTTAGGTTTAAATTGCTTAAGTTTTCGTAAACCTATGATCTGATACCAACTTGTAACATCCCCCATTTAGAGGCCCAAAACTAACGGCTACGGATGCTGCAGCCATCCATAGTTATTAATCCTCGGCGACCAAATACGGTAATGTTAATTACATTGATATATCAGAAACACATAGATATAGAAGAATTTAAAATTTCAAAATAACATTCATATTCCATTCCAAAAATCTTTTCAACATTCTTTACATAATCCCACAATGTAGCCACGTTCAGATAAATAAATTTATTACAACATACTCCAAGAGCGACATATGAAGGTGCCCCCTTGGTGATCAGAGTATATAATAGGCAATTAACAACTTTGCCTTAACAAAACATAGCACAGCGGAATCAAACTGAATAAGAACTCAAAATAGCTATAATGCCTCCTGCACGTCTCTGGAAGCTTATTCGTCTAATGAGGTACCTGAAAACCTCAATCCTCAGACTACTCAAAATTAATTGAGTAGCTGAGAGTTTAAGGGGAAAAAAACTTCGATTTAGACATAAAGCCTGGTATGAATAATAATCTACCATCTCAAATCATTTAGATATCTGCTAGGACCATGCCGCTTAGCGGAACTGGTTTTCCCCTCACTAGTATCCTAAAACATTTATAAAATCATATACTGTGCTCCTGCATCCACAATGGTTAAAACATCTCACAATAATATAATATGATGATATGTAAAATAAATGAATAAATTCTGGATTACCCATCCCCATTCATTTTGACTATCTGTCTCGGTTATAGTTTTTAGGATTACTATTAACCTAATAATTCATGAGCCGACTAATAACCGGTTAAATGTTTAAGGACTCCCTGTCCAATTACATAGTTTTCATGGGATAACTATGAACCTATTGGTAACTCTAATATATTTTCTTTTATCCTAGTTTTCATGGGCTGACTAGGAACCTATTGACTAACTGTCAATATCTTTTCATTTATCCTAGTTTTCATGGGCTGACCAGGAACCTGTCTTTCTGACATTTTCATTTCTACATTGTTTTCTTGGGCTTACTATGAACCTATTAGTCCCTGCCAATATCTTTTCATATACACAGTTTTCATGGGCTTACTGTGAACCTATTGGCCCCTGCCAATATCTTTAATTTATATTCACTATGGATCAACCTAGCTGATTATTCTGCCTTTCCCTAAATACAATTATGGGTTAATAACTATGTGAATAAATATATGTATATATAACAACAATTAATATCAACACCTGTGGTTTATTATCTTATATATATATATATATCCTAGTTAAACCCTTTAACCTTTATAATCAATGAAAAATTCTTCATTTCAAAACCCTTTTGTTTATTTATGCCATGGTTATTCCTTTTAATTGAGATTGGGTTTATGTTTTGAAAAATTAAAAAAATTCTCTTTCAAAACCTCTGGATGACTTCCGTCGAAAGCAAAACTTCTTTTCAAAACATAATAAACACTCCTTTTGAAGCCCTTGATAATTATTCTCTTTCGAAATCAATATACCTTTCGATAGTATTAAAACGTCCTTTAAAACATAGCTTTGAAACCAATAAAAGTACCCCTTTCGAAAGCATTGGTTTTATGCTTTAAAACATCATTTAGGTCAAAGGGTTTATATATACAAAAGTATCTCTTTCGAAACCCTTATAAAATTGTTTGAGGAAAAGTTGATGGTGTCGGAACCATCTAGTCGAAAGCACAGTCCTTTAAATTAAAATTTTGAAGGAAAGAGTCGAAACCACCTTTCGACTCCGTTGCTTCGAAACCCTCAACCCCTTTCGAAAGCATTTTGGAAGCGGCTTAATCCTTCTTTAAAACAGCACTACCCTTCGAAAGCATTGATGACTTTAATACCCTCGAAAGGTACAAGAATTGGCGACAGGGCTTCGACTGAGTCGGAACCCCTTCTTTCGTAAGCATTTGTTTACTACTAAAAGAACTCATTCGAAAGCCCTTTACTTTTAAAACAAAATATGGCAACCCCTTCTTTCGAAAGCTATTATAAAAGTCCTTTCAAAACCATATGTTTCGACTATGTCGAAAGCTTTAGTAAAACTAAGGCAAGCGCTTAATATTTTAAAACAAGCCTAGGTATCGACTCCATCAGAAGCAAAGCTTTCGACACCATACATTCTACCTTTCTCCAATCCACTATGTACCACCTAGATGATACTTTGTGTATTGGTTTTAGCTTAATGGGGTTTCGACTTAGTCGAAGGCAAAAGATATGATTCGAAGGCACCTCTAATAGAAGCGAAACCTGTTTTTATAGGTTAAATGCCAAATTTATATCAACTAACTTGCCTACGTGTAAGTATATAATTGGTTGCCTCAACTTTTTCCATGCTTTACAAAACTAATCGCCTTTTATTTTTGGATAAACATCAATATTAGCTTTATGCAGATAAACCCTTCCCCTTAATTTATACGTAAATCATTTAGATCCTTCTCTTAAAATAATTTATTTCATATTGTAAATTACTTAAGAAAAATCCCTAAAATTTTCAGAAATTCACTTTGATCATGTATTCTAACATATCAAAATTTCAAACTCAAATTCTTAATATAATTTTTGAAATAAATTCTTACCAATTAATCATATTTTCATATGAAAATTCATAATCAACTTTCCATAGCTTGGAAAATTATCGAGTTTGAAACCCAACTCCAAAATCATGTTTTGCATAACATATGATTTTCCCATGGCATTTAAACAGCAGTTTCCCTCGGTTTTGGCCTAAAAACCGTATGAATCCTCATTTAAACAATCTTGTTTAAATTTAAACAAACCTTAATTCAAGCCTATCATCATCAAACATCATATAATCTAAATTAACCTTAAATCCGAAACATAAATTCAGAAATTAGAGATGGAAATTATTATTCATCTTGATTTATGATAAGGAGATTGGTTTGGATTTGAGATTATTCCCTTTCCTTAATTCTTTTCCTTTTCTTTGAATTTCCTTTCCTTTTCCTCTCTAATAATGGTCGGCCTTATCCTCTTAAGCTTATGTTTATATATTTTTTCCGTGAAAATGTGATAATGAATGTATATGGCCTAAGAGGTAAACATATATATACATATAAGGCTAAAGGTTATGGGTGGCCAAGATCTATTATACCCTTATATTATTTAATTAGTATATAAACCATTCTTTAGCCCTATTAAATTAATAAGCACGGCCACTTAAATTTATTCAAATCTCAATCCCCTATCACTTAACATTTACATTATTCTATTTAATTTATCTAATTAAATATCCTAAATAATGTTATTAAAATTAGGGGTGTTACAATTTTGCATGTTCATGTTCATAGCCGAACCCTTATAACCATTTTTTTATTCATTCATTTCTTTTTTTGTGTAGGGATTGGCATATGCTTAGCCGATCCCTCTCATTCCTTTCTTCTTTTCTCTCTGTTCTTTGTGTAGGGATCGACATATGTGTATGCCGGTCCCTCTTTTGGGTCCATGCTAACAGGGTTCGGCGAGCTTTCATGCCGATCCCTCTTTCCACACTATGCACGAAGGGTTTTCGGCCGAACCCTTGCCCATATATATAGCAACCTTCCATCCCTTCGTTCTCACCTATTTCATTTCTCGTTATCTATCTTTGCATCGAACCCTTGCTCTTAACCCACGATACCAAACTTTCCAACCTCGAGCCTTAAATCCAGTTGCGATCCAACCTGTCCCATAAATTTGTTTCTTCTTCCCTTCCAATTCAAACATCCCCAAACACTCGCCCCTATCTTAACTCAAACATTCACATATGTAAGTTTTTGAACTATAACTTCCAATTATATGATGAGGTATTGGATTTCATGTTATTAGTGATTACGATGGCGTTCGAGACTGTGACGACATAGCGATCGAAGCTGCTTGGAGGAGATGAATTATTGATGGACCTGGTTTGGCAGAATAAGTAAGGGGAAGAAAGGAGGGAGGAAAAATAGAAGTAGGAAGATGGAATGAAGGAGGGATCAGTGTTGAATATTTGGTTCTATGCCGATCCCTCGGCGTAGAGACTAGACGAGTTGAGGACGAAGTAGAAGGGTTCGGTGTGTTGAGATCGAAGAGACTGCTCGGTTGTGAGGCTTTGAGAAAGGGATCGACCTATCCACAGGGATCGGCCTAAACATAGGGATCGACTGGACATAGGGATCGGCATGGGCTTAGCGGTCGGCATGGGCATAGGGATCAGTATTAAAATAGGGTTCGGTATTAGAATAGGGTTTGGCATAAGGAAACTTTTAAAATTGCAAACTGATCCAACCATGTTTGCTTGGACAATCATCACTAATTCACCTTAGCGAACTTGGATGTACAATGATGATGAACGATAAAACTTGCATATTCACTATTAACCTCGAGATTGAAAAATCAAATCCAGGGAACTTTCAACATATACTGAAAACTTGCATATGGACTGAACGACAAACTTTACACTTTGACATGCCGATAGTCGATCCCAAAGCTTACGCAACCGATCAATTTTCTTGCCAGTTATGACGATCAACGATGACGTTTACTCTGGTCGAAACCCAAAGTCTCATCATCTTACTTTGATTTATTTTTTATTTTAAATTGTTTATATCTACCATACACTTCACTACACTGCACTAGCTTACACTTAACACAGGGGCAGTAGGTAAACTTTTCTAACCTCGATTATCTACTGAGTATAGCTAATATGGACTCCAGACACTTAGAGCGTTTAGCTAGTATGTCTTCCGAACCAGCCATGCAACACATTGATCCTGAAGCAAAATCAAGTTCAGCGACTATATCCGATTGGCTTTCTCCCAGTCATCAAGTAGAACAGACAGAAGTTTCCAACCCGTCGATCGACCTTTTCTCAGATGTTCCATTCCTCCCGGTGGAGGATATAAGTTCTGCTCCCGATGCAATAGAGGGTGCCATTCTTTTAAATAACCCAATAGATTCTCAAACCTCCCGAATTGGTGAGCCGCCCTTCGTCGGCTGTGTTCTATACATGGAATTCCACTTGTAGACGTCTTGGTTCCTTTAGTAAACGACAAGCCTCACTTATCCCCTGAGGGGTACACGGCTTGTAACAAATTTATGTTCTGGGCTAGATGTGTACCGCCCTTTAATTCATTTATTTGAGAGATGTTGAGATATCTTGGAATAGCTTTCGCTCAACTCCATCCAAACAGTTACGCCTTCCTACATGGAACCTTCCTGCTATTCATGAGCGTTCTATTTCACTTGCTAACTCCTGAAGACATAAGATTCATTTACAACTTCAAACGGTGATCAGGAAGTCCTTTCTATGTTTTTCTTGAACCTTCGCCAAACTGCCAAGTCTTAACAGGCGTTTGGAATAAACTCTCTCTGTTCAAGCACGAGTGGTTTTATATTTGATGTCCACCTGGCTTCGTGAGGCAATGGTTGGAAGGACGTAAGTGTTACCTTCATTTCATTCTTAAGTCCTTTAATCCAAGTCATATTTTTGAATCTATAACATCCGGAATTCCTACTGGTGTCCACCCACATCTTGAAGGCGTAGTTTTTCAAGAGCAGTAGCCGCTATTCGCGCTACCCTTATTGAAGATAGGGATATTAAACTTGGGGCTCCGCTTTTAGGCTCCGCTTTTCGCGCTACCCCTATTTGCGCTACCCCTTTCGGAGTCATCCATGACTCCCTTTTAGGCTCCGCTTCCAATGTCCGGTCGATTTCTATCATGTTTATACTTGGGGAATTTAATACTTCGACCAGAACTAAGCCAATCTACTGTTCGTCGCCGGTGCTAGCAAATTTTGTCAATGAATCAACCTCTCTGTTTCGATCCTATGGAATATGACAAATGTCATAGTACTCAAATTTTGCCAACAACTCTTGGACTTGGGTAAGATATGGGACAAGCCACTGTCCCTTAGCTTGATAATCTCCCCTGACTTGGTAAACTACCAACTGCGATCGCAAAAGATTTCAAGAGATTTTATTTTGAGTTCTCAAGCGAGTTTAAGTCCAGCAATCAGAGCTTCATACTCAGCTTCGTTGTTTGTCACTGGGAAATCAAGCTTTAAAGCATAGCAGATTGACCGATCTTCAGGAGTTACAATAACAATTCCAGCTCCAGAACAATGATCATTAGAGGCTCCGTTAGTATACAATTTCCACCCTATGGTAGGGATTTCTGTGCCTTCTGGAGAATCGTCCTGCGTAGTAAACTCTGCTATAAAATTTGCCAGTGCTTGACGCTAGATAGCCCTCCGAGTGAGATAAGTAATATTGAATTGAATGAGCTTGATATTCCACTTGAGTAACCTTCCAGACGTCTCAGGTCGCTGTAAGACATGTCGGAGCGGCTGGTTGGTGTAAACATTGATCGGATGTGCCTAAAAGTATAGACGAAGCTTTCGTGATGCAATCAATAAGCAGTATGCCAGTTTCTCTATTTTTGGATAGTTCCTTTGAGCTCCAGTCAATCTTTTGCTGACGTAATACACTGGTCTCTAGATTCGATCCTCCTTGCGAAGCAATGTGGCACTTATAGCGTATGTCGATGCAGCCAAATAAATGTACAAATCTTTATGATCTACCAGCATTGACAAGGTGGGGGGTCTCTCCAAATGATTCACCAAAGTTTGAAATGTGTCTTTACAATCCCACGTCCATTTGAAGTTTCTTTTCCCTTTCCTAATCAAATCAAAGAAGGGAATGCATTTGTTGGTAGCTCTAGAGATAAATCGGCTTAAGGCAGCAACTTTTCCATTAAGACTATGCACTTGTTTAATTGTCCTTGGCATTTGGATATCGTAGATAACCTAAATCTTCTTGGGATTAGCTTCAATTCCATGGGCATTAACAATAAAACCCAAGAATTTCCCTGATGCAACACCAAAAGAACACTTCAAAGGATTAATTTTCATCTTGTAATATCGAAGGATGTTAAATATTTCTACCAAGTCTCTAATGTGGTCGCTTGATTGTCGTGACTTACGAGCATATCATCCACATACACTTCCATTGTTTTTCCGATCTGATCTTTAAACATCCTGTTGACTAAGCGCTGATAAGTCACCTCCGCATTCTTTAATCCAAACGACATTACTACATAGTAGTACAATCCAACATCGATAATGAAACGGGTGTGCTCCTTATCGGGAATATGCATCAGGATTTGATTATATCCCGAGTACGCATCGATGAAAGGTAACAATTCATGTCTTGCGGTTGAATCCACCAACTAGTCGATCCTCGAAAAGGGAAAACTGTCTTTTGGACACGCCTTGTTCAACTCTGAATAATCAATGCATGTTCTCCATTTTCCATTCGCTTTTCTCACAAGTACAGGACTAGATACCCATTTAAGGTAGAGGGCATCGCGGATAAACCTGTTGTCTTTTAGTCTATCCACCTCCTCTTTGAGAGTGGAAGATCTTTCCGAATCATGCTGCTTCTTTTTTGCTTCACCAGGACATGCCTCGAGTCGATATTCAATGCATGGCTCACAATGGCAGGCGAGATTCCACACATGTCAGAGTGAGTCTAAGCGAACACGTCTAGATTCGCTTGGAGAAAACCAGCATGTTCTTTCATCATATGGTGGCCGAGCTATGATCCGATCTTTAGGACTCGTGATGGGTCGTCGTGGCTAATTGTGATATCAATTGTTAGCTAAGCCGGTGCATCCTTGCTCTCTTTAGGCTCCTCTTCATCATCTCTCGGATCTATATCTCTATAAAACCAACTGTGGCGGCCGAGCCAAGGCTCAGGCGCTTGTTGTCAATCTTCGGTAGCTTGGATGCGGACAGTCTTATCCACACCCTTACCTTTTTCTTTGCACTGAGCATCCCTCAACTCAGCTACATAACAGGCACGTCCATTCGCATAATCGCCACGAACAACTCCAACACCATTATCTATCGGAAACTTCAAAGTCAAACACCATTGGGCAAGAGATGCCTGGAATTCAGCTAGGGCCGGTTGGCCCAGGAAAACATTATATGGAGAGTCAACATCCAAAATAACAAACGACAAGATCTTCACTCTCCTTCGTTCACCTTCTCCCAACTCTACAGGTAATTCCACATAACCAACAGCTTCAGTTGCAACACCGTTAAAACCGTGTATACGAGTTTTAGAAGATTTTAAGTCTTTCGCTTCCAGCCTCATCTGATCATAAGCTTTTTTGAAGATTATATTTACTGAACTTCCACAATCAATCAATATCCTTCTCACCAAAGCGGGGCCAATCATGGCCGAAATGACCATTGGGTTGATTGTCGGAGCCTCGACCTTATCTGCATCTCTGTTCCTAAACACAATATCATCTGCCATCGTGCGTTGCTGTTTTGCTGGAGCTCCATCTTTCGTATTCGAACAACATTCAAAATCTACATGCCTAACCGCGCTAACATAGCGCTCCATCTATTTCCAACTTATCTATTGGGTGTGTTCCTCCGACTATTGTATTTATCACCAGTCTTCCACCAGTCCGCACAGGCTCCTCAGCCCTACGCGGTGCTTGTCCTCGGTTGGGGTCTGATATCCCCTACCCACCATCCTACAAGGCATTCACAAACTGTTGTAATTTTCTTTCTCGGATTAGCTTTTCTATAACATCTTGGAGATGCTTGCATTCATTTGTATTGTGCCCATAACACTCATGAAACCGACAATATTTTCCAGCCTGTTTCTGCTTCTCTATTGATTCCTTTGGAGGCGTCTTCCTATACTGCATGGTATTGCAAGTAGACAGATAGATATTCTCCAAGGACGTATTCAATGGCGTGTAATTATTATACATCGAACTCCTAATCTTCCCTTTCCCAGAATCCCTCTTTCATTCATGGTTCCTATCTCTACCCCCTTTGGCTGATTTGGTTTATTCTGAACATTCACTTGGACTTTTCCAGAACTGTCATCAGACTGTTTTATTGCAATGTTACTTTGTACTCCCTCTCCACTTGATCCTGCAGCATTCTTTTTTCTGTATGACCTGGCTTCCTCCTTTCTCAATTACTGAGCCCCTTTGTGTAAAAGCGCTCCAACATTGCGGGTTGCTTACCGGCTAATCAATCGCCAAATTCAGACTCTGGATCAATCCCTCTCATTGCAGCCATGAGTATCGCGTTGTCATTCGGATTACTAACCTCCGTAACAGCTATATGAAATCTATCCAAATAATCTTTCAATGACTCTCTTGGAGCCTGAATCACACTAGAAAGGAACATCACATCTTTGGGACAAGTCGCGTGCATTTGGAACTGCTCCACAAACTTGGTTGCTAAATCATCGAATCTAGAAATTGATTGTAGTGGTAGTTTCGTGAACCACATCATTGATATTCCACAAAGAGTTATGGGAAAGCATCTATACTAGGTTGCATCATCTGCTCGCGTGGAATCCATCAGCCATTCATATCTTATGATGTGCTGCCTAGGGTCAGTTTTTCCCTCATAGGAAGGCATCGATGGCATGCTGAACTTCCTTGGATACAGTGCATGTAATACACTACCAGTGAATGGGGTGTGACTTCTGAGATTCCCCAGTCATCGTTGGTTAAGCCTTGGCTCTCCCTCACCAACTGTCTGACCGTTGCCGATAAGTCCGACGATTGGATGGTTGTTGCCAAGTGGTGGTCACGCTCCACCTTATGTGAATGGTCTGGTCGATGTCTGTGGGCCGTTTCATGCCTTCTTGGTTCACCATCTTCCCGATGAGTATCTTGTAAATTCGCTTCATGTCATTCCGGGGAAGAGCTTGATCAAGATTCAATTGAACTCCAGCATCCAAACCAACCGTAGCAGCTCCAGCTTGATTGCCATAAGGCATGGAAGAATTTCCCCTTCTGGTGGAGGGATCGGTACCGATCCCTATGGAGGGGTCGGCATCGATAGATCCTGGCAGACCATGATGGTCTGCCAGTTGATGCCTCAAAGTTTCTACACAATATTCATCCGTTCTACGATGCATATGCCTATGATACTCGTTTGATGAGCTAGTACTCTCCTATGCTGAGTAAGGAGTAGGGTCCATCCTAGCTTTCCCTCGCTGCTGCTGATTAAATTTGGTTCATCAAGTTGATATTGGTCTGAATTTGTTGGTTTAGTTATGGATGGCTCTCCATCAACTCTCTCATTAAATTATGAAATTCGGCTCTTGTAATAGAGTCAGTGGGATTCTAAACTTCAACCGGATTAGCATCCACATTTGTTGGTTGATTGTCTCCTTACTAAATGCCAGTTGTCTCATTTCCTTCCACATTTTGAGAAGTAGATCTAGTATGTCTCACCATTATTAATAGCCTTGCTCAGATTTCTAAAAATCTGAGTAGTATTAGCAACTTCTTAAAGATAACAGCAGATCTCCTTTGGGTGATTTATCTAATCTAGTAGCAACAAAAGGATCCTAGCAAGCTGAGAATCAAGCCCTCTCAGTGAAAGCACCAAAATGTTTATAACTAAATTGGTCACAAACACCTAAAAACAGATTTTTATAGAGAAGTAAGTGAAGAAAATAAAATTAAACCGAGGAAAAGATTAAGCTAATAACAATTAAAAAGCAGTAATCAGAAACACAGGGATTTATAGTGGTTCAGCGTTGTATGCCTACGTCCATTTTAAAGGTTATCTTTATTGATCACTTATAAATATGATTACAGCAGCAGCGAATAGAGAACACTTGATTACAGTATAGCCTAGAGTAACAAGCATCGTAAGATCCTCAGAATGACACCATTAGACAGGTATTTATAGGTGAAGACGACTACCAATCTCTCTGAAACTTCGATTAAAGGACCTTCTAATCCACATGGGCCCACCAGAGGGATCGCTAGGCCCTACTCCCAATGAAGAGGGGTCGGCACCGATCCCTTTATTGGTTGATTTTTGGGCAGTGATCCCTAAAGTGGCTTCTTCATGCTAAAATATGTTTGTCCTCCAATTTTCATGTCATTTGGACCACCGAAACTCAGGTTATTTCTTGATCTTTAACTTGATATCATTTGTGCACTGCTTGCAGCCGAACCCTCAACATGAATGTATGTCGATCCCTCGAAGTTTGTTCTTATGACATGCGATCCCTAGGGTAGGTTCCTTAGGGCCATTTACCTTGCCTCCCAAATTTCATAGGCTTTGGACTTGTAGCTCCTGAGATATTAACTGTTGTATGCATGAATGCACTTGATTCTTGATGGATGCCGATCCCTCTCCAATGAAGCCTTCTGATCCCTCTTCATCAAGCACGCTGATCCCTTCCAATGTGCCAGGCTATGCCAAACCCTTTCATTCGTTGAGCCATGTTCTATGCTTTGAGCATCCTACATTGTACATCCATCAAATCCATTCAATTCTGACATCATATAATCATCTATACTTGACTTTCGAGTACCACAATCATTGGTTGATTTTTGGGCAGCGATCCCTATAGTGGCTTCTTCAAGCTAAAATATATTTGTCCTCCAATTTTCATGTTATTTGGACCATTAGAACTCGGGTTATTACTTGATCTTTGACTTGATATCACTTGTGCACTGCTTGCAGCCGAACCCTCAACAGGGATGTATGTCGATCCCTCGAAGTTTGTTCTTATGACATGCGATCCCTAAGGTAGGTTCTCTAGGGTCCATTTACCTTGCCCTCCAAATTTCATAGGCTTTGGACTTGTAGCTCCTGAGATATTAACTGTTGTATGCATGAATGCACTTGATTCTTGATGGATGTCGATCCCTCTCCAATGATGCTTGCCGATCCATCTTCATCAAGCACGCCGATCCCTTCCAATGTGCCATGCTATGCCGAACCCTTTTATTCGTTAAGCCATGTTCCGTTCTTTGAGCATCCTACGTTGTACATCCATCAATTCCATTCAATTCTGACTTCGTATAATCACCTGTAACTGACTTTCGGGCCCCACGATCATCATTCCGGAATCATCGGCGTTGATGGCAGTCGGATCTAACTCGTGCAGCCAGTTCAATATAGCCGGACTAGAATGCCGGGTAACACATACGAACATTACAAACATATTATACCAACATCACAAATTAGTTCATACAACATCACACATACTTGTCTTAGGAACATAAATACTAACATAAAACATCACAAACAACAGCTTTTCCAAAATATACTTGCAAGAACCAAAATTATAAACACATAAAGTAGAACATACCAAAATACCAAGCATGCTATTCAAACATTCCCACCACCACTGGAATTACTGGTTTCCTCTTCTTCTCCTTCCTTATTTCCAAATTCTTCTTCGGATGATGTCCACTCTATATGTCCCGTTCCTTCGATAGCGGCTTTCAAAGGAAGAGATGTAAGAGGAGCTGCTGATGTAGATGAAGAACATGAAAGCTTGTCCCAAATTTTGTTCATAAATTCTTTAATGGTATTGAGCCTTTTGTTACTCTTGGAGACATTATCCTCGATACGAGATAGACAATGATCAAGGCGACTTTGGTTGCGATAGAGAGTGACAAAAATTGTTTTGTTGAAGTATCCATAGTTATCTCTTTTATTTCATTCTCGCTTCGAGGAGCTTGTTCTTGTTGAGAGGAGGAAGTTGTAGTTGGATCGGTAAGTTAGGGAATTTCGGTGCTACAATTTCCAGTCCATTCAGCAAAGGAGATTATGTTGTGACTTGAAATTTTCTTAGGAAGACCCATGAGACTTAAAGCCTTTGATTTGAGCTCTCCAATGGTTGTGTACTTGGAGTTAGGAATGGGAACCCCAAAATTTTAAAAAATGCGCATAATGTAAACACCATAATGAATCATTTTATAGTTTCTTCGACGATTTACGGTTTCAAATTCTTCCATTATAATTTTTCCCCAATTAACATTTTGATGCGACCAAATAGCTTGGAGAGCTTGAAAATCATGCTTATAAACCTTTTCATAACTTCCGGTTCGAGGTTGTAGAGAATGGATAAGAGCTCGATGGATAAGACGACCTTTTGGGCGTAGTGAACTTGATTTTAATTCTGTCATGTCATCAGAAAGAAATTTATGACTTATTCCATTTCGATTCAACATATCAACCTTAACATCATCGATTTATATTCCTTCTGAAGGACATCTTAAAATCATTCCTAAGCATTTAAGAGGAAGATAAATTTTGACTCCACAAACTAAACTCCAAACAAAGTCTTCTTTGTTGTATGGATTGTGATATCTGAATTTAAATTTGCAATGAAGATTTTTACCGGAAGCGGATAGATTTTCACATTGTTAGCGTCATAGCCGATTAGAGAATCTAAGTGACTAGCTTCGGCAATTTCTCTCATAGCATAACTATCAAAACCAAAAAACTTCATGAAGGCAACTTCGAAAATCTTAAAATTCTTCATGCTATTGACATGAGTAACTGGTGTATCATCGTGAAGCCATCCTCTAATCTGATCTACTGAAGGTCCAGCGGAGGAAGTTGTTGCTCTAGATATTTTTGCCTTTAAGGCCATTGAAAAAAATAGTTTTTGAGGAATTTTAGATCTAGGGTTATGGGGTTTTGATGAAGATAGGCTGAAATGAAGGTTTAAGCAATTTAAAGGAAGAGAAGAGATGGTAGGTGAGAATTGATTGGGTGCATATGTATATGTAATAACCCATAAATTTATCAATTTGATATATTATATTTAATTTTAATATTCAAATATAAGATTTTTTATCATAGATTATGATGTCTTGAGCAATAGATAATAATGGTAATAAGTATTTACAAAAATATGTACTTTGGAAAAATACTGATAAAATGACCAAAAACCATTTTATCGATAAACAGCTCTATAATCATCAAACGCCGGGCACGGAGCGGGATACATACTTTTATTTTTATAATTAAACAAGAATATGAAATAAAATTATTTCTTTAATTTTTGGAAGAAATAAAGGTATTTATGACATCATGAGTGGTGCCCTTATATTTAAATATTGATTTATGAATTTAAATTGAGATTTAATAATTATTTATAATTATTCAAATAATTTTTTTAAATGATAATAATCCATTTAAAATAGTTATAAAGTGATAATAAATCATCTATAATAGTTTTATAAAGATATATATATATATGAATTGAAAAATATAAAAAAATGGATATCGCTTTATCGATATAATGCACTTTTTGTAACAATTGTTTAATATTAATCTATATGGTGTTATAAATCAAATATAATCATTTTAATTAGTTAAAAATCATAAGAAATGAGTTTTCAAATTTTGTTTACATTTATATGTAAATTAACTTATAAGTGATAATATGATTAGGAATCGACATTTCGATTTTCAATGGTTTAATAAACGAAAGTCGTTTCTGGTCATTGCAACATTGTAAATAACACGAACACGTGTTTATATTCATGTATACATATCACATACTCACATATACATACATATAACACATATACATATGCAGATAAAAATATCTAAGATATTTCTTTACTACTTAACATTTAAGCAACCTTAAGTCAACTAAGGACATGAATGGATGGCTAAGAAGTGAAGTGATGAATGATGATGGAGGAGGATGTAGGCATGCGTAAGAGGCGGTGAAAGGAGGCACATGGGTAATGGGAAGGGAAGGGAAGGAAGTGATGTAGGATATTTTGCAAAATTTTGGCTATAAATACAAGCACCCCTTTCATTTATTCAGTCACACATCCTACCATCTTCTTCTTCCTCTTTTCCTAAGCTTTTCCATGGCTTCTTCTTTAGGAAATTTATGAAGAAATTTTAGTAAAAAATAAAATAAAATTATATACATACATATACAAAGTCAAATCACCTCAAAACACTGCCAATCACCTCCCCTACCTCTCTATTACTCACGGCCTCCATCAGTTCCCATCATAGCTGTGCACACCACCACCTAAAAGCATGACCGTGCCTACCCAAGGACTAGGCCAAGCAATATAGAAAGAAGGAGGAGTTCGAGAAGCTCCGGAGCAAGAAAAAGAGAAGTGCCGCCGGAATCAAAAGAGAAGTCTACGAAAAAGATTGGTGGCGTAGAACTAATAATGAGTACCCAGTCTTAGTTTTATTTAAATAAAACTTAAAGTGATAATATACATGTTAAATTAGAGGTTAATATGTTGAATATGGGTTGATATTGGATGATAACTTGGTTGATATTATGATTGGTTATATGATTGTGATATGGTTGATAACTTGGTTTGATAAATGATAAGAGAAATGGTTAGTAATTAACCATATTTAATTAAATGGAAATTTAATCCATAACTAATATGTATATGGAGTTGTTTAGCCTGTTAATTGTTTTAGAATATTAACAAAAGTTTAGAAATGAATATTATAATAATTTAATATATGAAATGGTTTAAAAGTGAATATGAGATTTAATATGAAAAATATTTGTTTAAATGATTTAAAATGGTTTATAAATATTTTATAAATAAAACTCAAGTTGGAGAAGTTTTGATAAGTTATGAAAAATAAGTCAAAATAAGGCGCGTCGCGTAACTGCAGTTCGCGATTTCGCACTGAAAAAGTTAAATGAACATATATAGTGGAATATAGCTCAGAATTTTTCGAGATAAGAATTTTCAAACTATAATATCCATAGTTTTCAAACAAAAGAAAAAATCATGATTTTGTTTAGAAGATTTTGAAATATAAGCAAATCAAGTTTTCAAATAATCGCGCTTTGCTGTTCGGAATCCATAAAGGGAATTCCTTTAAAATGGTAATTTAAATTCTTTAAAAATATGGAATAAAATCTATAAATCTTTTAAAATGTTTAAAAAGAGATTTGAGTTATATAAATGAATTTCCAATATATAGAAAAGTTGTTTTGACCAATATAGCTTTTAAAACACTATTTGTAGTACTTTTTCGTAGCACTTTTTAATAACTTTTGCAAACAATGGTTTTAGATTGATTATTCTTTCCCAAATCTTTTATGAACCTTTTCAAATAAATAATTAAGCAATTTAAAGATGATTAAGAGATTTAAAAATGAGTATGTGAAAACGACTAGTACATTTGTTCTATTTGTGAGTGTCATAAAAAATCCGATTGAGAAATGAAACAGATCAAAAGGAAAGCCCAGATGCTCTAAAATGATTAAAAGTTAATTAAGTATGTTAAAAGATTTGGATTCGATTAAATAACTTGACCACCTTATGTGTGACAAAGAGGTAGTCTCTAGGCTTGGTTTTGGGAAACCAGTTGTCTGCCCTCCCTAGCTACCCGGACTAGCCCGACGAAGGGGATAGTAAATTTGATTTACTCAGATCAAAATTTCCCAAAGTATAAAAGATGTAATTTTCCAAATTTAAACAACTTTGACTGCATAGAAATGATCTTCTTATACTTGGTATTAAATTCCGAGGAGGGAATCTGTATAATCCGTGTGAATTTAAATGGTGATTTCACCATTATTCGATGGATAGTAAAGGTTGAATATGAAAATTGATATTGAGTAGAATTAGTATAATTGCCATGATCCTTTTTACTCGATAATGTTTTCCAATATGAGATTTAAATAAATGATTTGGAAATATTTTCCTAAATAAAAGGTGAAACGATTTGGAATTATTCCAAGATTCAAAAGCTTTAATTAATCAAATGATTTGATAAATGAGGCTTATTGATTCCATATACTGTTAAGAAGATAAATAGAATAGTTTAAAATAATATGTCTCTCTAAGATATTTATGAATGAATAAAATGATGAATTAAATTGAATGATGATTGATAATCATATATGAACTAAACATCTTTTTAATCGATTATTAGTTCGGAGGAAGCTGGGTCGGAATTGGGTAACTCTTATCCGAAAACCATTTCGAACTATTATATACGTTTGGAAGTGAAGACATGATGAAGATGATGATTTTTGAAGATGGGGATCTTCATGATGAAGGGCTGCTTGCCACTAGTTCCTCGGGGTAAAATTTACCATATCGTATATCTATGGTGGTAGTAGTGCTATGTTATGAAAATCTTTGATTACAAGGACTTATCGATACCAATCCTAGGGATAATTCCCGACAGGATGTAGTAAGAGGAGTACATTCTGTTTCATTCAGTCCCAGAACGAACTTGTATAGACAAATGTCTGACATTGCATTTCTTAGATCACAACAATGACTTTTATAAATGTAACGACCCTGAAATTTTGACATTTGAAAAGTGAATATTTAATTAAGTTTAAATATTCGAATGATGGTTTAATCTGAAATTCAATTATCAGAGTGAATTGGGCGATTAAATTTTTGAATTTATTTATTAAATCTGGATAAAAATTTGAATCTTCAATTTTAAGCCTGTTAAAGATATTTTCAAGGCTTTGAAAATTTATATTGATAATTCTGAAGGTAATCGAACTTTCAGAATTGATTTTGAAACTGTTTTGTTCAGTTTTGAATTTTATCGTTTAAATTGAATTTGAAAATAGCATTCCGGGGGCACAGTCTCGGATTTTGACGAAACCAGTTCCATTGGATCCGTAATATTGAATTATTACCGGATTTCAATTTTCGTAGCATTTGGAGTGATCGTTTGGCCGTACGTTAAGTAAACGCGTTGGAAATTATATCGAATTCAAATTTAAAATTTATAATTGTATATTGGTCTAGTCAAATTTTCCATCAGCCGACTTACTTTTTCTCTGCTTAATCATGTTCTCTTGTCTCCTCTCCATCCGTTCAAAATGAACAAAACATTTTCTTCGTTCAAAAGAAAACTATCTCGTTTAAAATAAGAATAATGGCCCCAGTTTCTCTTCAAATTCAAATCACAGCCGAACAAAATTGTCTCCCCTCCTCTAATCATTCAAACGAGAATGAAGTCGAACTCAAAACCAAAATCATAGAGCTTCAAATCAAACGACACTAAATCAATGGCCGTGTTTTATATTAATCTCGAAATCGAACGAATCAATCGTTCAATCGAGGGGAGGCACTCGCGCTCGATCACGTGGGAAGTCGCGTGGATGATAGGGCAAGGGTCGATAATGATTTGGGGTTTCTCAGCGACGTTGATAGCATGTGGCAGCTGCTCGCGGTGGCGCACGCGTTGAGGGGGAAGCATGAAACAGTGTGAGCGGCGGCGTCGAAGTCTCGTTTGTCGAAGGCGTCGCGAGGCTCGCGTGCACATGGGGAGGAGTCGATCTGGTCGCGAGGTCGATCAGTAATGGGGCAGCGCGATTTGTCCGGGCGATCAAAAAAAATGCGTGGCCGAGGGAATCGTGAGTTGTTGATGGCGTTCAAAGGTTCGACAACCTGGGTTCGCATTTTGGCATTAAGGTATTTACAGTTTGTTCATTCAATTTAAAAATTTGAAAATAACTTTAAATATTTGTATTTAGACAGTGAGGTAAAACACTGTGATTATTTATGGAAGCAGCAAAAATAGATTTTTAGAATCTATATAGATTATTTTCAAAGAAAAGAATAAAGTAGATGTTATTTTGTTTTTATCAGAAAAGAAACAGATTTTAAATATATACAGGTTATTTTATTTTAGTATGTTTTAAATTTAATCTTTTGCTACATAAAGTTATATAAAGGAATTCACTGTTAATTTAAAAATATATATGTTTAGCTTTAGAAAATAAAATATGTACACATATTTTAGATATCACTTTAAATTTAATGGATTGAGTGATTAATTGTTTAATCTACTTATTAAAATTCTTTTTGATACTAAAAGATATTTTTAAAGGGAAGTAGTTTAAATCCATTTTTTAGTAAATTAAATTTATTAAATAGTAATGGATTATTCGAGTTAATTCAAATATTAATTTATCATCTAACATTTATACATGGTCTAAATATAGAGAAAACAAACCGGAATGGAAATGGGATTGCAAACTAAAAAGCAAAGGTGAGATCTTCTCACTCAAAAGGAAAATTTTGATTTTTTCAGTTATTGATTGCTGTTTGGTTGTGATATTAGATATAGTAGGATATATCTATGTATATAGCCATATATATATTGGCATATGTATATATTGCAGTTGTTGATTTCCCGCATTATATAGCGGATGAGACCCTATTGCGCCGCATAATAGCGGATGATATTTTTATAAATCCCATGTACCGCGATATTCCACCTCGAAGTGGAATTGGTATTGTGCTAACATCTGTGGATGCAGGGAAACAGGTTGGAGGGATCCAACTGGATTCCTCAAATTATATGAATTTGTTTCATATGTTATGTGTTGATTATTTATAATCTGTGTATGATTATATCTGTGATTGTATTGTTGAAGGCTAAAATTTAGCCGAATGTATTTTGGTATCGTTGGATACCAGAAATGAATATAAACCGCATTTTGAAATTAAAGTGGAAAACTTTAAGTAAATTCATTTTTAAGAATTTAATTTATTGAAAGAAGGAATTTTAAAGTATTAAAATTGATTTTTCGAAATCTTACCGAATAAATTCCAAAATATGGGAAAAGGTATAAATAAATGAGTTTTGAATAATATTGTTTCAAAAGTTGACGAATTCATTTAAAAATAGAATTTTGAAAAATTTGTAAAGAACAAAGGAATTTATTTAAAAGTGATAAACTTTTAGAAATCAGTTTGAAATTGATTTGGTATTGGAAAATGAATCTTTGAGAAATTGATATGGAAATTTATTTGGAGTTGAAAATAAATTTAGAAATCAAATTTGTAATTAATTTGGTGATGGAAAATAAATCATTGGGAAATTTGTTTGGAATTGATTTAGTGTTTGAAAAATAAATCTGGATATCGATTTGCAAATGGTTTGTTATTTGGAATAAACTTGGAAATAAATTTGCTATGTTTTGTTCTATTGAAATTAAACTCAGAAATCAATTTGTAATCGATTTGATATTGAAATAAAATTAGAAATCAATTTGGAATTTGATTTTGGGGCTAAAAGTGAATATTTGGAAATGTAAATTCAAATGGGAATTTATGAAATGAAAGGGAAATTTGTTTGAAAATAAACGCTGATTTATTTTTTTAGTGTGAAAGTAAATTTACGGATTTGGAACGTAAATTTAAAATAAATCGATAAGGATTTATTTATTTGGTTTAAATGGACCATTTTGAAATGGAAGTGTATTTTCCTTGAAAAACCGAGTATATTCCAAAGTACCTTTTTAAAATATAAATTAAAGATTCTAAAGCTGGTTTTTGAAAAGATATATTTGGAAATATATTCCGTGTAAGGAAATTGATTTGAAATTTATTTTCAAAAGTTGAAAGGTGAAAAGTGATTTGAAATTGATTTTCAAATATGAAGTGTGGAAATACATGTATCTCGTGAAGATATTTTGAAATTAAATAATTTGGAAAAATTATTTAAATCTGATGATTGTTGTGAATATTGTTGATAGTTAAATCACCGACTATCAATATTTGCCTTTGAAATGGCACTTGAATTTGTTTTTAAAACAAACGCTTATTATTCGGTTTAGCCGGGAAAGGACCTTTGTGTCAGATAACCCATTCCGAATAATGATACGACGATATGGATCGTACTGAAGACCGGTAATGAAGACCGGGTATTTGTGAAAACGATAGGATGACCTATCGATTGTCTCTGCACCGTTAGCTACAGTATAAAGATTTCCTTTGTGATGGGAAGTTTTATCGGGATTGTCAATATTCGGATTGCAAGGGCTTCGTTGGAAGTGCCTTCGATTCTGTTCGAACCCGGAACAGACTTGTATGGTTACATGTCTAACATTACGTTTTGAGATATAAAGCCGATTTCTTTCAAATACATTTCTGTTGGTGGCGGAGAATTTATTCTCTTAGCTTAACACCCTTCTCTAAGACATACGAGCTCAGAGGTTATGTAGTTGAAATTTATCAGCGATATATTCCCAATTTGGTAATGTGGCACGCTGAGTGTTGCTGTGATGATGATCATTTATTGATCATTTGTGATCAAAGCGTGGCTTTGTGAAAAAGCGTAGCTTTGTGGACGAGACTTCGTCTGGGCCTCAACAACCCAAAAATGGTCGAAACAGGAATGTTGCGGCAAGGTTATGAGGGTCGCGCCCTTTAGGGTATGTCATTTCCTTCTGGAAAGGGGTGGTATCATGGTATGGAGCCCATATACTTACACATGTGGACACACCTTATTTATTATGTGTGATGTTGGTTACCGAGTGCTCGGATAAAGGTCCCAAAGGACCGGGGGATGACATATTCGTGAGTTACCTAGTTACAGGGGTAACCCGGCTTTGTTGGCAGAGAGCAGTTTGTCTCTCGGAGCGTCCAGCCAGAGGCGTTTCCTTCGTGGCATAGGAAGTTCCTTAGCCTGACCATTTGTTGGAAATCCAAAGAAACAATACAAACCTTTACGATTGCAATTGTATAACCTGCTATGGAATGTGGCGGTAACCTACTATTGAACATAGTAGCTATAGTAGGCATAACGTGAAATGCCTATGCTGGCTAAGATTAATATTATACTTTCAAAATGTTTTCTACACTAGACATTAATAATAATATCCAATGATTTGCGTAGTAAGCATTTTTGACTATCATAAGAAGAAATCTCCTCCAATTCTGCGTTTGCATTGTGTGTGTGGCGGGAGGTCTTATGGTAGTTTCATTTTCCAAAAGCATTGCGAATTAATTTTATTTTCTTTGTGAAAATAACTGTTTTACGATCTCACACCAGTCACCATGACTGACTCGGAGTTTATTGTTTCCTTTCTAAACTCTGGGTGCCCATAATTTTCCACACGTGCAGCCTAAAGTTATGTTATCAGGATATTCTGGAGCATTGGAAGCAAGCTGGATGGCGAAGCGTACTCTCGTAGTTGTTTATTATTTCCGCTGTGTATTCTGTATGAGGACAAGTTTATATAACTGTCCATTGTTGTATTGAGTTGTATATTGACTCTGATTGATGTATTGTATAAAACTGATATAGTTCTTTGTTTAAAAGATTATTGATTCATCTATTATATATTGTTCCGCTGCGAATGTGAGATTCTGATATTGTTTCTGTTTCTGTTTTTCTGTTCTTTCTTTTCTTCTGTCTTCTTCTACCTCTTCTTTTAACCCTAATGGTTCGGTTTTCCGGCATTCGATTGCGCGGCATTTGATACAGTGGTCGTATTAATGTCGACTTTTGAGCGTTGAAAAAATCGTATCGTTACAATAAATGTACATCTGTTTGGTGGTGGAGAAGGCAACTTCTCTTAGCTTAACACCCTTCTTTGAGACGTATGAACTCAGAGGTTGTATGTTCATGAAAGTCAATAATCATCGAAGGAATGGAAATGTGACATTCAAAGTGGAACCTGATATGATCAAAGCGTGGCTTTGTAGAACGTAACCTCACGAGCCTCACATCCTAGGAATAATACGAGATACTATGTGGTCTGAAAGACAAATTTCAGGCTATTATTGGAGGAAGATGTCCCTCTAGGCACTTGTTGCCTTATTATATGGATGGGAAGTTATGGAAGCTGACGAAAATCGTGTAAAGCGACTGAGTAATACTTTATTCCATGATAGTGTAGCAGTATAGTTCGGAGGCTGACGGAGATCGTGTAAAGCCACTAGTGTGAACTAGGATTGTTATACCTGGATTTTCGGGTCTGAATGGTCACTAATTCCCTATCATGTTGGAAATCCAATTCCAATTCATTTCCTTTACGGTAAAAATTGTAGAAACTAATTTTAAAAAGTAGCTAGCAAGCCATCAAATTTAATCAATGTAACAATTTCGGCTATTTCGATAGATTATTTGAAAAGTGTTTTCAAAGGAACGTCATTAGAAATAATAT
Organism: Allium fistulosum; assembly: GCA_030737815.1. Classification (NCBI taxonomy): domain Eukaryota; kingdom Viridiplantae; phylum Streptophyta; class Magnoliopsida; order Asparagales; family Amaryllidaceae; genus Allium; species Allium fistulosum. The sequence goes on from CM060907.1 coordinate 781,947,230, forward strand.
CAAATTATTTTGGTAAAAAAATGTTTGGTTATCGTAAGGTAAAAACCCATCCGTATTTATGTGTGGGCGTGGTCTTATGAAATACCATTCTTTTTAAAGGTTTTGATTGACATCAACATGATCTATACATAAAAAAAACTTCGAGTATCTCACGCTAGTTTATCAAGCCTGATCGGGTATTTTTAATAATCGGGTTAGATCCGAGTAGTTTCAGGTTTAGTCGAAGTCGCTTGGAGTTTCCAGAGGAGAGCTGGAGATCTTCATCTACATATGGACATATTCTATTATCCGCTGCATCTATTGCATTTGTTTTTATTTCCAGCATTTGTAAGGAAAGAGGGTTTATAACTGTTCAGGCCGAATCTAGGTTAGAATCTGATATTGTATTCCAAATTTTCCACTGTAAAGATTATTGTTGAAATAATATATGTTATTCCATTCATGTAAGATTCTGTTCAATCTTTATTTTTTTCCCCTAACAATCGGGCTTTCTGGCACTTGGATTTGCGGCACATTAATACTGAGGATGTATTAGTATCGATTTTCGAGGGTCGAAAAGTCGGTCCGTTACATTTGGTATCAGAGCTTATGTTAAGCGAATACCTAGGCTTTGTTGGGGTAAGTCTCATCAGAGATAGGGTTAGTAATACCCTAGGGTGAGTAACTCATTAGAGATAGGTTAGTAACACCCTAGAATGAGTTTGAGAGTATTATATAGATGAGCACGTATTTGTTAGTGAAAATAAAAATGTTTTGTGGTGATTAATCTATTGAGTGTTTTATGAATTCTGGTCGGTGCATGAAGAGCTCCATGTAATCGATAGGGATTCCTAAATACTTAAACAAGGCGAATCGACACAATGTTTTGAAAGGATCATGTTTTTTATAATATATATATATATGTATATATATATTTGTGTGATTTGGAAAATTTATAAGATGTTATCCCTTTGGAAAGTTCCAAGAATAAGGTCTTGATCGGTTTGGTGATGGTGGGAATAATCTTCTAAGTATCGATCATATGTTGGCTTGGCCGAATGGTTTCGAACACCTGGTAAATTATTCTTCTTATCATTATACAATCAAGGAAAGTTCAAATCCGAACAAGTTAAATCAAGTTTTTTGGATAAAAGGATTTTAAGTCAAGAAATAAAGTGGTATGAAACTTCTGATGATGTTTTGGTATAACACTAAAGGGAAGGATGACTTCTCATATGACGGGTAATGAGTTTTGGTTGACTCCAAACTAGGCACGTAGAATATGTGCACAATATGAGAAAGAAGAGAAATTAAAACTAGGATCTTATGCCTACATCTTCTGTTATAGATGCAGTAAAGAAGGGCATTATGTAGTTTTGTGTAAGGATAGGAAAGTAAAGAAAAGGTATAAAAGGAAAGTGGAGAAGAATAAAAAAGAAAAAACTTTTAGGGTTGATATATTTTGTTTCAAGCGTAAAACGTAAGAAGAATTTCTACGCGAATGCCCTAAAACAAAGTAGAAACCCAGAATTCTGTCAAGAAAGGCAAAGGTTGCTACTGTTGCAAAGCACCTGGACATATAACCAAAGAATGTCCCCGAACTTGCATTTGGTGCTTACAAGGGAAACACTTAATGAATGGCTGTCCAAAAATGAGGGTGGCTGACTTAGGCCTCAAAGATAAAGCACCATCTACCTCAAAAGGGATCCAAGAATAGTATATATAGCAGCTCAAGTATCAATATATAAGATTGTGATATATGATAGGCTGTATTCCCTGGGGTTATCTCTAAAAGTTTGTAACATAGGCTAGGGTTTGTAATGAATGTATAAATATAATGTTGATTAATAAATCTCTTTTAATCATTCTCTCTGTGCATTTCTTCTATCTTCCATCAATCAATTTAATAAGAAATTTAGAAATAAAAAGTTTAAAGGAATATTAGAAATGGCTTATTAAAAAGTATTGAAACTAAGAAATTATTTAAGAATATATTTTATAAAATAAAGTGTAGTTAGCAAAAATAAAATGATGTTTGAGAAAGATGGATTTGAGAATTCATATACTAATGTTTTGAAAAAGTATAAAAGGGAAAGTTATGTGATATAAAATAAGTTTGGAATTAAATTTATAATGAGATGTATTAACAAAGAAATTTCAAAAGAATTTTGAAATAAGAATTATAATGGTATTATTCCAAATAAAGGATAATCGATTTCTTGGAAAAGAGATAGAAATATTTTTAGGGAATAAATATTTTGAAGAAATAAAGGGTTTATAAAAGTATTTAAAGCAAAAGATAATAGTTTTATGAAATTTTCTCATAAAGTTTGAAAAGTTAAATAAAGTACGGATGTTGTACATAGAACATTTCGTTACATGATTTTGATCTAAGATTCGAGTACGGAACTTGGAGATGTTTACACCAGTCCGAAAAAGGATTTATCACTTAATTCATAACGACGAACATTGATGAGGGTTTATGATGGGGTACTTGAGTTTTCTATCATAGTTGAGGGCTATATAAGGGAAACGAAGTTTTCTAATCAAGAATTTTGATCAAAGTCTGCACTAGAGGATCGGGGGATCAATACTAGTTCGGAAGTAAAATTATGGATTCAAATAGTAGATCGAATCAAATATTACGTAAGGATGATCTATAACAGGTGTAAGTTTTAAAAAATAAATATTTTGGGCAAATACCTTTGGGTTTTGCGTTGTAATTTCGAGGACGAAACTCTAACTCTGGTTATTGAATCAAATGAAACTTTAATGAATAACTAATTGGTTTCTTTTCTTTCAGTCATCGGGGAAGTCTGTAATGATTCGTAAATTTATCAATTTGATATATTATATTTATTTTAATATCCAAATATAAGATTTTTTAACATAGATTATGATGTTTTGAATAGTAAATAATAATGGTAATAAGTATTTACAAAAATATATACTTTGGAAATAGCGATAAAATGATCAAAAATCATTTTACCGATAAATAGCTCTATAATCCTCAAACGTCGCGTACGGAGATAAATACATACACTTATTTTTATAATTAAACAAGAATATGAAATAAATTTATTTATTTTATTTTTGGTGAAATAAAGGTATTTATGACATCATCAGTGGTGCCCTTATATTTAAATATTAATTTACAAATTTAAATTGAGATTTAATGATTTAATAATTATTATAATTATTCAAATAATTGTTTTAAATGATAATAATCCATTTTAAATAGTTATAAAGTGATAATAAATCATTTATAATAGTATTATAAAGATATATATTTGAATTGAAAAATATAAGAAAATGGATATCGCTTTATCGATATAATAGCGCTTTATTTAAACAATTGTTTAATATTAATTTATATGGTTTTATAAATCAAATGTAATTATTTTAATTAGTGAAAAATGATAATAAATAAGTTTTCAAATTTTGTTTACATTATATATAAATTAACTTATAAGTGAAAATATGACCGGGAATTGGCTTCCCGATTTTCAATGGTTTACCAAACGAAAGTCATTTAAAGTCGTTGCAACATTGTAAATAACACTAACACATGTTTATATGTATCTATACATATCATATACTCACATACACATACATATAACATATATACATATACATATGAAAAATAACTAAGATATTTCTTAACTACCTAACCTTTTAGAAACCTTAAGTCAACTAAGGACATGAGTGGATGGCTAGGAAGTGAAGTGAAGTGATGGATGATGATGGAGGAGGATGTAGGTGTGTGTAAGAGGAGGTAAAAGGAGGCACATGGGTGATGGGAAGGAAGTGATGTAGGATATTTTGCAAAATTTTGGCTATAAATACAAGCACCCCTTTCATTCATTCACATATCCTACCATCTTATTCTTCCTCTTTTAATAAGCTTTTCAATGGTTTCTTCTTTAGGAAATTTATGAAGAAATTTTAGTACAAAAGAAAATAAAATTATATACATACATATACAAAGTCAAATCACCTTAGCCAATCACATCCCCTACCTCTCTATTACTCACGGCCTCCATCAGTTCCCATCATAGCCAAGCACACTACCACCCAAAAGCATGGCCGTACCTACCCAAGGCCTAGGCTAAGCCATATAGGAAGAAGAAGGAGGAGTTCGAGAAGCTCCGGAGCAAGAAAAAGAGGAAGAAGTGCCGTTAGAATCCAAAGAGAAATCTACGAAAAAGATTGGTGGAGTGGAACTAATAGTGAGTACTCAATCTTAGTTTTATTTAAATGAAACTTGAAGTGATAATATACATATTAAATTAGAGATTAATATGTTGAATATGGGTTGATATTAGATGATAACTTGGCTGATACTACGATTGGTTATGTGGTTGTGATATGATTGATAACTTGGTTTGATAAATGATAAGAGAAATTTTTAGTACATAACCATAATTAATTAAATGAAAATTTAATCCATTAATAATATGTGTATGGAGTTGTTTAGCCTCTTAATTTTTTACAATATTAAAAAAGTTTGGAAATGAATATTATAATAATATACTATTATGAAATGGTTTAAAAGTGAATATGAGATTTAATATGAAAAATATTTGTTTAAATGATTTAAAATGGTTTATAAATGTTTTATAAACAATAAAACTCAATTTGGAGAAATTTTAACAAGTTATGAAAAATAAGTCAAAATAAGGTGCAGGTCAAGCCATATAGGAAGAAGGAGTCGTCTGAGAAGCTCCGAAGCAAGAAAAAGAGGAAGAAGTGCAGTCGGAATCCAAAGAGAAGTCTACGAAAAAGATTAGTGGAGTGGAAACTAATAGCGAGTACTCAATCTTAGTTTTATTTAAATAAAACTTAAAGTGATAATACATATATTAAATTAGAGATTAATATGTTGAATATGGGTTTATATTGGATGATAACTTGGTTGATATTATGATTGGTTATACGGTTGTGATGTGGTTGATAACTTGGTTTGATAAATGATAAGAGAAATGGTTAGTAATTAACCGTAGTTAATTAAATGGGAATTTAATCCATAAATAATATGTGTATGGAGTTGTTTAGCATCTTAATAGTTTTAAAATACTAAAAAAAGTTTGGAAATGAATATTATAATAATATAATATTATGAAATGGTTTAAAAGTGAATATGAGATTTAATATGGAAAATATTTGTTTAAATGGTTTATAAATGTTTTATAAACAATAAAACTCTATTTGGAGAAGTATTGATAAGTTATGAAAAATAATTCAAAATAAGGTGCGTCGCGTAACTATAGTTCACGATTTCGCGTTGGAAATGTTAAATAAACATATAGAGTGGAATATAGCTCGGAATTCTTCGAGATAAGAATTTTCCAAACTATTATATTCATAGTTTTCAAACAAAAGAGAAAAATAGAGATTTTGTTTAGTACATTTTGAAATATGAGCAAATCCAGTTTTCAAAATAATCGCGGTTTTGCAGTTCGGAGGTCATAAAGGAAATTCTTTTAAAATGATATTTTTAATTTCTTTAAAAATATGGAATAAATTCTATAAATCTTTTAAATTTTTTTAAAAGAGAATTGAGTTATATAAATGAATTTCCAAAAGATAGAAAAGTTTTTTTGATCAATATAGCTTTTAAAACACTATTTGCAGCACTTTTTCGCAGCACTTTTTAATAACTTTGGCAAACAATGGTTTTAACTTAATTATTCTTTCCCGAATCTTTTATGAACCTTTTCAAATAAATTGTTAAGTAATTTAAAGATGATTAAGAGATTTAAAAATGAGTATGCGAAAACGACTAGTACATTTGTTCCATTTGTGAGTGTCATAGAAAATCCGACCGAGAAATGGAACAGATCAAAGGGAAAGCCCTGATGCTCTAAAATAATTAAAAGTTAATTAAGTATGTTAAAAGATTTAGATTCGATCAAATAACTTGACCACCTTATGGTTGATAGAGAGGTAGTCTCTAGACTTGGGTTTGGAAAACAAGTTGCCTGCCCTCCCTAGCTACCCGGACTGGCCCGACGGAGGGGATAGTAAATTTGATTTACTTGGATCAAAATTTCCCAAACTATAAAAGATGTAATTTTCCAAATTCAAACAACTTGGATTGCATAGAAATGATCTTCTTATACTTGGTATTAAATTCCGAGGAGGGAATCCGTACTATCTGTGTGAATTTAAAAGGTGACTTCACCGTTATTCGACGGATAGTAAAGGTTGAATACGAAAATTAATATTGAGTAGAATTAGTATAATTCCATGATCCTTTTAACTTAAGAATGTTTTCCAATATGAGATTTAAATAAATGATTTGAAATTTTTTTCCTAAATAAAAGATGAAACGATTTGGAATTATTCCAAGGTTCAAAAAGGTTTAATTAACCAAATGATTTGAAAATGAGGCTGAATGATTCCATGTATTGTAATGAAGATAAATGGAATAATTTAAAATAACATGTCTCTCTGAGATATTTATGAATGAATGAAAAGATGAATTAAATTAAATGATGATTGATAATCATATATGAACTTAACATCTTTTTAATCGATGATTGGTTCGGAGGAACCAAGGTCGGAATTGGGTAACTCCTATCTGAAAATCACTTCGAACCAATGTATACATTCAAAAGTGAAGACATGATAAAGAAGATGATTTTTGAAGACGGGGATCTTTATGATGAAGGGCTGCTTGCTACTAGTTCCTCGGGGTGAAATTTACAATATCATATATTTATGATAGCAATGGTGCTACGTTATAAAAATCTTTGATTACAAGGACTAATCGCTACTAATCCTAGGAATAATTCTCGACAGGATGTAGCAAGAAGAGTGCCTTCGGTTTCATTCAGTCCTAGAACGAACTTGTATGGATGATTGTCTGACATTGCATTTTTGAGATCACAACGTTGACTTTTACAAACGTACATCTATTTGGTGGCGGAGAAGGCAACTTCTCTTAGCTTAACACCCTTCCCTGAGATGTCGTACGAGCCTAGAGGCTGTATGTTCGTGAAAGCAATAGTGATCGAAGGAATGGAATGTGACATTCAAAATGGAACCTGATATGATCAAAGCATGGATTTGTGAAAAAAAAGCGTGGCTTTGTGGAACGAGCCTCACATCCTAGGAATGATACCGGATATTATGTGGTCTGAAGGAAAAATTTCAGGCTATTATTGGGGGAAGATGTCGCTCTAGGCACTTGTTGCCTTATTATATGGATGGAAAGGTATGGAGGCCGACGGAGATTGTTTAAAGGCACTGAGTAATACTCTATTACATGGTACTGTAGCAGTATAGTTCGGAGGCTGATGAAGATTGTGTAAAACCACTGGTGTGGACTAGGATTGTTATATGTGGATTTTCGGGTCTGAATGGTCACTGGTTCCCTATCATGTTGAAAATCCAATTCCAATACGTTGCCTTTACGGTTTTGATTGTAGAACCTACTTTTAAAAAGTAGCTAGTAAGCCGTCAAATTTAATCAATATACCAATTTTGGCTATTTTGATAGATTATTTGAAAAGTGTTTCAAATGAATGCCATTAGAAATAATATCAAATTATTTTAGTATAAAAGTGCTATCATAAGGTAAATACCGTCCGTATTTATGTGTATGCATGGTCTTATGAAATACCCTTCTTTTCAAAGGTTTTGATTGACATCAGCATGATCTATACATAAAAAAACTTCGAGTATCTCATGTTGGTTTGTTAAGCCTGATCCGGGTATTTTTAATACTCGGGTTAGATCCGAGTAGTTTCAGATTTAGTCGAAGAAGCTTGGAGTTTCCAGAGGAGAGTTGGAGACCTTCATCTACATATGGATGTATTCTATTATCCGCTGCATCTATTGCATTTGATTTTATTTTTCAACATTTATAAGGACAGAGGGTTTATAACTGTCCAGGCTGAATCTAGGTTAGACTCTGATATTGTATTCAAAATTTCCTTTATAAAGATTGTTTTTGAAATAATATACGTTATTCCATTCGTGTGAGATTCTGTTCTATATTTATTTTCTTTTCCCCTAACAATCGGGCTTTCTGGCACTTTGATTTGTGGCATGTGAATACTGAGGATGTATTAGTGTCGATTTTCATAGGTCAAAAAGCCAGTTCGTTACAGTGTATGAGCCGGGTTATCTAAAAAAAAATTTCTGGCAATTCAGACGGCTGAACATATCAGATCAACCAGCTGAGTCACCCTAAGAAGGTGGCCGAGTGTATTTAGGCATAAATAGGGTATTTCAGTCGGCTGAATTCATGGAGATAGCCGGCTGAATGTTGAGTCAAATTTTAGTATCTTTGAATATTCAGTCGTCTGAATTAAGACGTTCAACCGACTGAATCTGTAGTATCACTGTTTTCTTATTTTTGAGTTTTGACCAATTCTTGGTTTGTTGTATATATTTACATATAATAATTTTGAGATACAAAACAATTTATTTTATTAATATATAATTGAAAATACAAACATTATTACATATATAATATATAAATGCAAGAATAGAGATACGAAAATTTATTTCCATTCACTTGGCTCCGACTCTTCTTCGGGACAACGTTCCGATGAGTTTAGTTCAATCATTGTTTGCTCATTCAAGGGCTTAAGTGGAGAATAATTTGGACGAACTAGAGTGTGATTTAAGTCTTGGTTTGATGGCCCGCCTCCCATAAGTTTCTTGGAGTAATGTTGTGTGTTTTTACAGGAGTCTCTATTAAACAAGGAGATTTTGTTATGTAAGCAATTCTTCATTGGTGAATGTCCACAGATTGCCAAAATACATCATTTTAGGAAGTTAAGACGACCTCCTCATCTTCGTTGCTCGTAATACATTTCTCTTTGGGCTCCTATCATTTCTTATTGATAGTGATAAATTTCATCAACTTTATTATTGATAGACGATGATTCAAGATTAATTGCTCATTCGACTTTCTTTTCCTTTAGAGAGTAGCCGGTGTAATATGTATGTGATGCTATAATATTTAGTGAGGATGATTTATTCGAAGGAGGAGTAGTTTTTGTCGGTGTATGTATGTACTTTTAGATGAGGGTGGGGTAAAATCAATTGCTGATTAAGTGGAGTTGTGATCGGAAGACATGTTTAGACTTTCTATTTAAACAATCTTACTGTTTTTTGTTTCTTTTACCAAATGTCCATATATAAATAGAACAGTTAATGTATTTTTTGTAAATAATTGATAAGGTTAGAATTAGTTTAACCATATAATTTGTAGTATTAACATTTTTTCAAACTTAAATGATGATTTCACTGTGTACCATAATATCCTTTTGATCGAAGGACCATAAGGATAAGTTTTGATTTCCTTTAGTTTCTGTTTTAGTTTTGGTTTGTTTTTGTTTTAGTTTATAGATCTTTAACTCCTTTTGATCATGGATTCTTTTTAACCTACTTTTCTAATTTTTATTATATTCTGTCCTATTGTCTTAGCCTTTGTTTCTTCACTTTTATTTTATTAATACATATATATGTATATAAATTTCATTTATATACATATATGTGTATTATTCTTATATTTTTCTAGTTTCTTTTACAAATGCAGGTTTTGGACAAAAATGGTGTTAGATTCTTTTTACAGGTTCACAGGATTGCTGAGGGCATGATTGCTATTTGTAGTGAGGAGTTCTTCTCGGTTCTTCTACAGCTACATTATGGCGTTCTACTTTCTGGTTGATTCACTTTTCAGCGAGGCGCTCTTTCCAGTTCTATCGAGTCTACAGATTGGCGCTTTCTAGTCCAGATCATTCGCATATCCATTTCTTCTGAATCTGTAGCGTGGCATTTCCTTCTCAGATGGAGCTGGCTTCTAGTATCACTGGCGCCGAGATGCTCCATTGTCTTTAGGTACTTCTAACACCTCAATACCGGGCGGTGGCCTTGCCGGAGCTCGATATTGGGGTGTAATGGGCGGTGGCCTTACTGGAGTTCATTCTAGGGGTACCCGAGTTATTTTCTTTGTATTTGTAATATGATTAGCTATCTGCCAGGAATGTTGCAACACCTTGTCTTCTGTGATATATACATATTTACATGTGTGCTCTCCTCTATTTTAGAGGATTACACATTTTTCTCAAAAAAGTTTAACCGTATAATTGTTAACATTTTTTAGTTATGGTAGTTTAAAAATTTCACTAAAAATAGAGTTTAATATTTATGACAATCATCGGTTAATGTTTATGAAATTAATTCATTAAGTGAACATATACCAAGATCTCGTCTTATTTTTAAAAAAGTTGATTCATATAGTGGTTTGTGAAAATATCGGCAGTCTGATTTTCTATTTTAACAAATTCTAAAGTGATAATACATTTTTTCAACACCGTCTCTCAGATAAAGGTGACGAATATCAATATGTTTAGTTCGAGAATGGCTAATTGGATTTTTAAATAAATTTATAGCACTCATATTATCACAGTATATAGGAGATTTATTTATAATGTTTCCAAAATCTTGAAGTGTTTGTTGCATATAAATTACTTGGGAACAAGCTAAGGCAGCGGAGATATACTCGGCCTTACATGTCGAAAGGGAAACACAATTTTGCTTTTTACTAAATCATGAAACCAGAGATTGACCAATAAAATAACATGTGCCACTTGTACTTTTTCTATCCATTTTGCAACCACCGAAATCTGCATCACTATATGATACGAGTTCGAAGGAGCTGCATTTCGGGTAAAAAAGCCTATAATCTTTGGTGTTGTTTAAATATCGCAAGATTCTCTTAACCGCTCGATGATGTGATTCCTTGGGTTGTGCTTGAAATCTTGCACATAAACAAACACTCATCATTATATTTGGTCTACTGGCCATTAAGTATAATAGAGATTCTATCATACTTCGGTATAATTTTTGATCAACAACTTTTCCTTTTCATCTTTACCCAAATGTTAGCTCGTGCTCATTGGGATTGGTTTACTAGATGTATTATCCATTCCAAAACATTTTAGCAACTCCCTAAAATATTTTTTATGATTTAAAAAGATTTCATTTTTTAATTGTTTTATTTGTATACCTAAGAAAAAGTTTAGTTCTCCCATATGTGACATCTCAAACTCATTTTTCATTATATCTGAAAAATCATTACATAATTTCTCATTAGTGGATCCAAAAATGATATCATCAACATATATTTGTACATTTAGTATATCATTATTTTCTCGTTTTATAAATAATGTTGTATCAATTTTACCAATTTGAAAGCCAAAATTTATTAAATGTGTTTTTAATCTCTCATACCAAGCACGGGGTGCTTATTTTAATCCGTATGCCTTTTTAAATTTGGAAACATGATCTAGATATTCTTTGTGAACAAATAAAGGTGGTTGTTTAATGTAAACATTTTCTTTTATAAAACCATTTAAAAATGCACTTTTAACATCCATTTGAAATAATTTGAAATTACGATGACGCGCAAAAGCGAGTTATGTTCTTATAGCTTCAAGACGTGCTACATGGGCAAATGTTTCTTTGTAATGACCCGAAATTTTAGCCATTTGATTTTGAAATATATAATTGATTTAAATATTAAAATGTTGGATTAAAAAGTAAAATAACTCAAAATTTCAAAATGTAGGAATTTAAATTAAAATTATTATCTGGAATTCAAATATAGAGATTGTTTTAAATATTTTAATTCATGAATTAACATTTGAATAGTGCTTCTAATAACTGTATTTATAATTGAATATTAATTCAATTAATTTAATGGGCTTATTTAACTCATTTTAATATAATAAATAGTAATGGTAAATTCAACTGTAAATTCAACTGCAGTGTTAACCAAGGTTTTAAATATCGGATTTCGGTCACGTTTCGCCTCGGAATTTTTACACAAGTTATCTCGTATCGGGGGAGATCTCAGACGAGATGAGTACATATCCGTGTACATCTCGGATTGACATCTCGGGTCTTATAATGCATCTCGGGAATATCTCGGATGTACTTATGTGTCTAAAATTGATGTGTCAAAAATTTATTTACGGTTATAACTTTCTTAGTAAAAATAAAAATGGTAACATACTTGATTTACATGAAAAAAGGAATATTTTTAGAAGAGTAGTAGCTTGATTAGCTTAATTGATTTGGTAATGATTGAATAATATCCTTTTATTTGAACATAATAAAGAAGCGAAACCTTTCGCTATGACTCATTAAGATAAAAAGTAAAGAATATGTTCAAGAAGTTGGTAAATTATAATTGGATTAAGTAGTTTCTTTTGAATCAATATGAAAATAAAAAATATTATGGAAAATATGAAAATGTATAATTTCGGGTGAGATCTCGAATTTAGATTTTGATCCATATTTCGGGTGAGATTTGAATATTTCAGACGAAATGAATGTAGAGGGAGATATGGAGGAGATTTGATGTCTCGTCTCGTTAAGTGTGAAAAAGAGATCTCGGGCGATATATAGGAGATTTAAAACCATGGTGTTAACTGTTTGAATAAATAATCAGAAAATTTATTGTCAATATTTCGAATCAATTTCTATTGACATATTTTTAATTAATTTTATTTGATTTTTCCATTATTTTTAATTTGGAAAATATTTAAATTTCCGTTTGACGATCTATCGTCAAATAACAGTGTTTGTGATTTTACAAGATTCAATAACAAGTGTATATTATTATTGTTTTGGCGTTATGTTAGCGCCAAAATTGGTCACTAACCCCCAAATCCAGATGAAAGCACCAAATACCAATCACAGCTCAGAGATAGAATGTATGTAGAGAGCAATAATGTGAAGAACAGTTAAAAATGAAATGAAAGTAGTAAGGAACAACAGATTTTATAGTGGTTCGGCTAACTCCGGCCTACGTCCACTCCAGAAGTTTGCTTTTTATTGCTGTAATAATCGATTACAGTTACAAAATGGCAGAGTTGCCTTAGCCTTAGAAAAGAGAAAGTAAGAGAGCAGAAAGAAGATCCCCTTTTACTATGCCCCTACCTCTCTATTTATAGGCAAAGATGGGTTGGACTTCCCTGGTGGGCCTGGTAGCCGAGTACCTCAGCCCAAATGGAGTGGTCTCCATATGCCGAACCATAGATGCCGAACGCTGAATGCCGAACAATGTGTGAATGCCGAACGATCTCCTCATGTCGAACGTTGGGAGGTGCGAGGTAGCGAGGTATGGAGGTGCGGAGTACCAAGATATGGAGGTGCGAGGTATGGAGGTGCGGAGTATGGAGGTACCAAGATATGGAGGTGCGAGGTATGGAGGTGTGGAGTATGGAGGTACCAAGATATGGAGGTGCGAGGTATGGAGGTGCGGAGTATGGAGGTGCGAGATATGGAGGTGCGAGGTGCAATGTCGAGCGAGGTGTGGTATGCCGAACGACCCATCCAATGCCGAACGCTCCTTGATGCCGAACGATCCATCCAATGCCGAACGTCTCCTTGATGCCGAACGATCCATCCAATGCCGAACGTCTCCAGATGCCGAACGTTGGTTAATGCCGAGCGCTCCATCCAACGCCGAACGTCTCCAGATGCCGAACGTTGGTTAATGCCGAGCGCTCCATCCAATGTCGAACGTCTCTAGATGCCGAACGTTGGTTAATGCCGAGCGCTCCATCCAATGTCGAACGTCTCCAGATGCCGAACGTTGGTTAATGCCGAGCGCTCCATCTAATGCCGAACGACGAACTCTCTATGCCGAACGCTCGCCCAGTGTCGAACAAGATTTATGCCGAACACTCCTTCTAATGCCGAGCACTCGTTCAGTGCAGAACGATCCCTCTATGTCGAACGACGATCTCTCTATGCCGAACAGCCTTCAACGCCGAACCATCCCATCATACTTTAGTCTCGATAGTTGTGAAGTTGTTTAAGTTAAATCCGTCTATCCGCGGCCTTGCCAAAAGGCGGGTTAACACTTGCCCCCCAAAACATGCCTTGCTGTGAAAGGTGTGTTTTGAATAGCCTCAAGTCCAGTATCCAAAGTCCATGTTTCATCCATATCCAATAACCAATAGGGGACTTTAGGACCTCTTCGGGTCGATATCCAAATCCTTAACCTCTCCGGGCTCTTGCCAAGCGCAATCCACACCTGATGACCATGGTCCAGTGTCCCTGGACGTTGAGATAACCTCTCCGGGTTCTTGCCAAGCGCAATCCACACTTGACGACCGTGGCCCAGTGTCCCTGGGCGTTGAGCTAACCTCTCCGGGTTCTTGCCAAGCGCAATCCACACTTGACGACCGTGGCCCAGTGTCCCTGGGCGTTGAGCTAACCTCTCCGGGTTCTTGCCAAGCGCAATCCACACTTGACGACCATGGTCCAGTGTCCCTGGACGCAAGTAATGCCGTGGCTTAAGTCCTAAGCCGAATCCTGGTCGCTCCGGACCCTTGCCGAGCATAGTCCATACTCGACGACCTGAAATAGTAACCGATAATATATGGCCTAAGTCCTAGGCCGAATCTTGGTCTCTCCGGAACCTTGCCGAGCATAGTCCATACTCGACGACCTTTAAGCCAAAATCCAGAGAAAATCCAATCAAAATCCAATCCGAAAAACAAACATTCAAACCAGAATTCAAACCAGAAAAACGAGAAAAACAGGGAGTTCAAACCAAACTCCAAAACCAAACCAGAAAAAGCAAATGTCCAAGTCAAAGGAAAAAACAGATTTCACAAACCCGGGCGTTTCGGTAAGCCATCATCTCAGAGCATGCCTGAGGGTTATCTCCGACCCCGTACATGAGTAAGTGATTTAACCGTTTGCCCGGAGTTTGTTACTTATTCCAAACCATCAAGATTAGTTGATGACCAATCGGTCACCATTCCTGGGCCTCGCGCCCTCGTCGTTCAAGGTAGGCGGAGGCTGTTCATGTTCCACCCCCGCATTCCGAGTTCCGACATACTGTCGCAACTGACCATTCCTTATATGCTCCTCGATTATATCCTTTAGATGTCGGCAGCTGTTAGTATCATGCCCGTCCAGGTCATGAAAGAGACAGTGCCTTCCTGATGCCCTTTCACGTTCTGTGGGTTCCTTCCTTGATGGCCTTCGATAGGGAAGACGATCTCGAGTATCTAAGAAAATCCGCTCCAACGTTGCGTTCAATCCTGTGTAAGTGGAGAACTTTGGTTCTCCCCAGCGCTTCCTTTTCCCTTTATCCTTGTCCCCACCCGAGCTTTCGCCGAGTGATCTTCCATCCTTAGTCATGTTTACTTCCTGTGACCTCATGTCCAAACATGCATCCTCTTGTCGAAGAAATCTTTCAGCTTCATGAAAGAATTCCCCAATATCCAACGGTGGGTCCCGTACCAACGATACTTTGAACTCCGAATTATCTCTGACTCCTGATACCACAGCCATCAGAACCATTGATGGATCTGGCCAATCCACCGAAGCAACTGCTGCATTAAATCGAGTTAAGAATGTCCTGAGCGATTCATCTGCCCCCTATTTGACTGATGTTAGTGTCATCACGTTCTTTGGCCTCTTTATGTGAACTCGAAATTGACTTAAGAACTTGTCCACCAGTTCTGTCCATGTTCCAATGGATCCATCCTCCAGCTGTCTGAACCACATAGCAGCAATTTCAGTCAAGTACAGGGGGAAACATCGGGCCATAACCTCCTCCGTTGCCCCCAGCACTTCCATATGCCTAGTGTACCTCATCAAGTGGTCGGTGGGATCCGTCTTCCCGTTGTATACTTCCAGAGTGGGTAGTTTGAAATCGGACGGATTCCTAGCTGTCCTGATGTTCCGGGTAAACGGACTTTTGTTAACTCCCTCTGAATCCCTGTTTGTTAGACCTTCGCGAATAGTCCGCCTGATAATGTCAGCCAATCAAGTGTTTCCAACTAATCCAGACTGCCTCCCAAGTCCCTGAGGAAATTCTGGCACATATTCTTCATCACGTACTCCTGTATTCCTATCGACGCCAGGCCACATAGCGTCATCCGGTATCCCCCCATGAACGGGTCCAGCATTCCCTGGTGGTGTGCCCCCGAGTCTAGGTCCATCTAGATTGTTAGCTGTTTGTTGATTGGGAGCTGCCTCCTGTTGAATCACTCCATCTGTCCGCTGGTTGAGTCCCTCTGGTCCAGTTCCACGAACTTGAGCTCCTGCAGTTCTTGGTTGTTCAAATTTCCTGAGAAGAGCCTGCATCATCTCCTCTTGTCGTTTCATCATCTGCTCCTGCATAGAATTCATCATTGCCTGCATCTCATCCCGAGTTATGTAGATGGATGCATGATCCTCTCCAGCTCCAGAAGAGGCTGCTTGACTTCCTTCCTGATTGCTTCTTTCCACTACTTGCTTCCTTGTTGGTGGTCTAGCCATTGCTTTCAAGGATCCAAGTTCCTAACTCCAAAGTTCCTGAGTTCAGCTCTCAATGAAAGCACCAAAGTGTTAGCGCCAAAATTGGTCACTAACCCCCAAATCCAGATGAAAGCACCAAATACCAATCACAGCTCAGAGATAGAATGTATGTAGAGAGCAATAATGTGAAGAACAGTTAAAACTGAAATGAAAGCAGTAAGGAACAACAGATTTTATAGTGGTTCGGCTAACTCCGGCCTACGTCCACTCCAGAAGTTTGCTTTTTATTGCTGTAATAATCGATTACAGTTACAAAATGGCAGAGTTGCCTTAGCCTTAGAAAAGAGAAAGTAAGAGAGCAGAAAGAAGATCCCCTTTTACTATGCCCCTGCCTCTCTATTTATAGGCAAAGATGGGTTGGACTTCCCTGGTGGGCCTGGTAGCCGAGTACCTCAGCCCAAATGGAGTGGTCTCCATATGCCGAACCATAGATGCCGAACGCTGAATGCCGAACAATGTGTGAATGCCGAACGATCTCCTCATGTCGAACGTTGGGAGGTGCGAGGTACCGAGGTATGGAGGTGCGGAGTACCAAGATATGGAGGTGCGAGGTATGGAGGTGCGGAGTATGGAGGTACCAAGATATGGAGGTGCGGAGTATGGAGGTACCAAGATATGGAGGTGCGAGGTATGGAGGTGCGGAGTATGGAGGTGCGAGATATGGAGGTGCGAGGTGCAATGTCGAGCGAGGTGTGGTATGCCGAACGACCCATCCAATGCCGAACGCTCCTTGATGCCGAACGATCCATCCAATGCCGAACGTCTCCTTGATGCCGAACGATCCATCCAATGCCGAACGTCTCCAGATGCCGAACGTTGGTTAATGCCGAGCGCTCCATCCAACGCCGAACGTCTCCAGATGCCGAACGTTGGTTAATGCCGAGCGCTCCATCCAATGTCGAACGTCTCCAGATGCCGAACGTTGGTTAATGCCGAGCGCTCCATCCAATGTCGAACGTTTCCAGATGCCGAACGTTGGTTAATGCCGAGCGCTCCATCTAATGCCGAACGACGAACTCTCTATGCCGAACGCTCGCCCAGTGCCGAACAAGATTTATGCCGAACACTCCTTCTAATGCCGAGCACTCGTTCAGTGCCGAACGATCCCTCTATGTCGAACGACGATCTCTCTATGCCAAACAGCCTTCAACGCCGAACCATCCCATCATACTTTAGTCTCGATAGTTGTGAAGTTGTTTAAGTTAAATCCGTCTGTCCGCGGCCTTGCCAAAAGGCGGGTTAACACGTTACATCACTATTCTAAGCGCGATCATATTTTCGTTTTATCGTTCGTAGTCCGTACCTGTGCGGTGATGCGACAGAAATCACATATTATAATATAAGTCAAACTTGCCTCACCCAACATTTCTCTTCTTTCTTTTTTTCATTTTCCCCTCTCCTGTACTCTTCTGTTTATTCAAGTTCAGAAATGAAAAAAAGGAAAGCAAACCTTTTTATTTTCAAAAATTTAAACCAAATCATACATGAGTTTAAAAATTCAAAAGCTAATGTGTTTAAGCTTAATTTAAGGAGATCTTCAAGATGGCATGGGTTTTGTAGTATGCGATCTTGTTTTGGGAACGTCACATTTTTGGCAGTAGGCTAGGGCTTGGATCTTTGGATTGCATAGTAATCAATTGTCGGATACAACGTTGGATTTGAGTTTGTAGGGAGGAATAGGGTTGGTGGCCGGAGTTTGGTGGTGATAGGCACACGGTTGCGGATCGCGATATACACATTATCGCGTACAGATTGGATTGTCGCAATTTAGGGGAGGGCGTCGGGCTGATCATGGTGGTGTCGTGGTGATGGAGAACGGGAAAGGGAGTTGATTAGTGAAGGCGTTGGAGCTTTTCGTCGAGTATTGAATGAGTCATCGATTCGGGTAGTTGCGGCCATGGAGGTTGCATTTCTGTACATAGCCTGAAGCGGGAAGAAGAGTTGGGTGGGAAAATTAGTTTTAAAATGGTAATTAGTGTTGTTAATAATGTAGTTAGTGTTAATTATATAATTTTTTTAAGAAAAATGTGTGGTCCTCTAAAATAGAGGAGAGCACACATGTAAATATATATATATATATATATATATATATATATATATCACACAAGACAAGGTGCTACCAACATGCCTGCCAGGTAGCTAATCTAAGTACAAGAATCAAAGGAAAAACTCAGGTACCCCTAAAATGAGCTCCGACATGGCCACCGCCCATTACACCCTAATACCGAGCTCCGGCATGGCCACCGCCCGATATTAAGGTGTTAGAAGTACCTAAAAAACTATAGAATATCAAATAGCCAATGAAACTAGAAAGCCATCTCTATCTAAGAAGGCAACTCCATGCTGCTGACTCGGAAGGAATGGAAATGTGAATGATCTGAAATGGAACTGCAAATGATATGGAATGGAAACGCCCCTCTGAAGACTCGGTAAAACTGGAAGGAGTGCATAGCTGAAAAGTGAATCCTCCTGAAAACAAAACGCCATAATGAAGATGAATATGTACTGAGAAGAACCCCTCACTGCAAACGGCAATCCTGCAATCCGCAATCCTGTGTACCTACAATAAGAAACTAACACCATATCTAGCCCAAACCTCTATCTGAAATGGAACTAAAGAAAATAGTTAGAATGATACACGTATACGTATAAAAAAATAGAAGTAAAGATACGAAAGTCAAGCTAATAGAACATAATAAAATAAAGATTAGAAAAATGACTAAAAGGAATCCATGATCAAATGAACTTAAAGATCTATAAACTAAAACAAACAAAAACAAAAACAATAACTAAAACAAATCAAAAGTATCCTTACGGTCTTCTAATCAAAAGTAAATTATGATACACAATGAAATCATCATTTAAGTTTGAAAAAATACTAATACTACAATTATTAATGTCAAAAATATTATTTTTATGTTTAAATAGTTTAATATTATTATTAACCTTATTAAGATATTCTTTAAATAGAGTGTTAATTATATAATTAATTAACTCGAAAACTTATATGTTGAATAACTTTCTCATAGAAGGTCCAAATCAAACGCTGTCAGTCACGTTGGGTTCGTATCAACGATAGCTACACTATAGAATTGATTTGGTTGAATTTGGAGCTCATGGAATTTTACGCTAAATAGTTGGAACCAGAACGCGAAAGCGACAACTGGAACTCTGGTGAGTTAAACTCACTCTTTTGGTTAACCAGTAATGTTATATAATAGTTAGAATTTACTGTTTGTGTTTGGTTGATAATATTGGTCGATCTAGTTAAATGTCTGCTTTTAAAAAATGATAGAGACTTAAATTTGAAATACAGGAAAAATTATTGAGAAATCCGGATTTCTCGATATTGTTATTTTTAGAATTCCAGTCATTTACCTGTTGTTTTATTTCAGTTATATATATATATATATATATATATATGTGTGTGTGTGTGTGTGTGTGTGTGTGTGATATAGTTTGTTAAATGCTAAAATTGGACTGTTTGGCTATATTGGATGTGACACTGACATATGTAAAGATTGAACCTTTTAAAGTAAAAGGTTAGTAATAGCATTTGTTAAGTGCTATAGCAACTATGGGCCTCTATATAGTATTCTGGAAATACTGTAAAGTGATGTTTGATTTTGAAAATCATTTCAGATTTGGGAAAATGGTATTTAAAGTATTACTTTTTGAAAATTCTATGATATTTTATTTAAATTAAGTTTTTGAACGTTTCTATTTTTTAACTTCTTATTATATTCTTTTATAATAAAAATAAATATATATATACATACATAAAAGTTTTTTTAATTATTTTAAGAGTATTTATTGTAGAGATTTTTTTAAAAATAAATGTTTTATTTTCAAAAGTAAATAAAAGGGGTTTTCTTTATTTAAAAGTGATTTTATTATAAGAAGATGGAGATATGTTGGAATACACATTTATGGGACATTCTAAATAAAATGTTGAAAAATAAAAGAATGGATTTATAAATGGTATTGTTATAAATCTAAGGAGGGATTCACAAATGGTATTTTATAAAAGAGGAAGGTATTACCATTTAGTAAATTAGAGAAATAAATCACAAGTGTGGATTTATAGTAAATGGTATAAATGCCGTTTAGAGGAAGTAGTTAATTCTATTTTGAAAATGGAAAGATGTGATTGATTTGGAGCATTTAAATGTTGTTTTATAAATAGGATTTAATTTATAAAAGAGGTTTATAATATGGAAGTTTATAATATGGAAGAAATAACAAAAAGGGAATTTTCCTTATAAGTATAAAAGGAGATTTATAAGGAGTTATAAATGGGGATGTGTTTTATAAAAGAATTTTATGAATGATAGGGGTTTATAATTATACTTTGAGATTTATAAGAGTTAAATGATATTGTATAGCGGGTACTTAAATGATAATGTGTAAAAAAGGTTAAAGTTATGTAAAGGAATTTACAAACGGAGTTGTACATACGAAAAAGTTATAAAAAGAAAATATTTGGGTTTATTGGTATAAATGTTTAAAATTAACATTTTGTTTTAAAACCAATTAAGTGTGATTTTGGAAATGAAATTTTCCTTAAGATTGTAAAATATACTTATACTGGTGAGATAAGTATATGAGTAAATTTCCAAGTATTGGAATGTAGTGATTTTATGAATATACTTATATTGTGAATATAAGTATATAGAAAAGTTCTCTAAGTGAAAGTGAAATGCTTTTGTGAGCTTACTTATATTGTTGAGATAAGTATGTCGATAATTTCAAATATTGAAAAGAGTATAACGGATTTGGAAACAACCTTTATAAAAGTATTTTGATACTTGGATTTTGCAAAGGGGTATAATTAATGAAAGGGATAAATTAAGAGGCTAGTGGTTACTTTGTGCTTAACTAGTGTTGTTTCCTTATGGAATAAAATCTATGCTTGAATGATTGTTTATTTGATAGTTAAACAAATGACTATCAAAGCTGGATGAAAGCATAACTTTGGAAATATTTAGGAGAAACACGGGAATTATATGGTATAGTTACCATTGGTGGTGCTATATTGTACGTATAAACTCGTTTCGTTCTTCTAGGATAGTTGATAAGGAAATCCGTCACAAACGGTTAGGAGGTGAACTCCGCTCTTGTCTTTTGTCTATTTATTTCCTAAAGAACCGGGGTTGAGTTTACCGGGATAATTGAAAGTTGTTTCGAAGAGATCGGGATTGGATATGTTATCCGAAAACCACTTCGATCCAACTCAAGCGTTTCGAACTGAAGACATCTTGAAGAGTATGGAATCGAAGATGGATTTTTGAAGTGCAAGGGCTATTGCCCCTGATCCTGAGGGTAATTACAAAATGGATCTAGTAGAAGTAGTGCCTTCGGTTTCATTCAGTCCTTAAAACGAACTTGTATGGATGAATACTAGCGTTGCATTGATGCTTGGATAGCAGTGTTAGCATTTCAAGTGGAATTGCTATTCAAAAAGATAAAACGTAGCCTCAAGCCTCATCAACCGGGAAATGAAAAAAATCGGCCATGCAGCAGGGCCATGTGGGTAGCTCTCATCAGGGTATGGTCATTCCAAAATCTAGATCGATTACTATCTACCCATTAACAAAAGGGGTGATCATATTCAGTACTAGTAGTCAAGTGGTAGGCCAATCCTGTGTGGTAGGGGTACAAGATGTTCTTGTCATACATCAGTCCATTTTATCTAAAGATGTACCATCGGAAGGTAATTCCTTACAGTATGGAATCCAATCTCTAATACAAGCCTTACGATTTTAAACGTGCCCAACTATGCTGGAACGTGAGATGCAAGCATTCCAGCTATCTTAATATTTTATTTTCACCCTTAAACACTATTATAATATCAAAAAATTTCATATGAAATTGTTTGGTTATCGTAAGGTAAAAACCCGTCTGTGTTTATGTGCGGCGTGGTCTTACGAGATACTTTTGTTTTCAAAGGTTTTTTTATAACTTTAAAATCCAGTTGGGTGTTTTTTTCTCACGCCGGTTTTCCAGACTGACTCGGGTGTTATTTTATTATAATGCTCAGATCAGACCAAGCATATTACAGATTTAGTTTGGAGGGTTTGGAGCTTTAGGAGACGAGCTGTAGGCCCAGAGTTGTATTCACATACATGATTATTTTTCCATTGCATTTAGTTGTTTATTTATTAGCACTTGTGAGGACAGGTTGTTATAATTGTCCAAGCTGACTGTTAGTTAGTAAACTCTGATTGGATGTATGTATATTACAGTTATTTTCTTCTTGTGTAAAGATCTGTTTCATATTATATATTAATCATTCCTCTATGAGATTCTGTGTCGTTTGGTATTTCTCTTGTATTTTATCTTCTTTCTTTCCCTAACAATCTGTCTTTCCGGCACTTGGATGATCGGCATGTGAATATTGTGGCTTATTAGTGTTGACTACTAAGGATCTAAACGATGGGTCATTACATTCTTCATAATCAATTCCTTCTTCTTGATTGCATCCCTAAGTAACTAACCTTGCTTTATCACGAACAATGTTTCCATTTTCATCTGCTTTATTTTTTAAAACCTATTTTGTTCCTATTACGGATTAATCATTCGGTCTTGGTACGAGTTCTCATACATCATTTCATTCAAATTGATTAATTTTCTCTTGCATTGTTAAAATCAAAAAACTATCTTTTGATGCCTCTTTATAATTTTTAGGTTCGAAATTAGATACGAAAGCTACATGACTCATTTGATTTCTAGTTGGAACTCTTGTGTTTAAGTCACCAATTACATTATTAATTGGATGATCTTTTAAGATTCGAGATGGAGATCTTAAAAGATTATCATTATTGTTATTGTATGTGATATTACTATTATTTTCACCAATTACCATGATATTATTTTCAGGTACAAGAGCATCATCATCATCATCATTATTATCAAAAACTTCTTCATCGTCATTATTTTTGTTCTTCTTAAAATCTTCATCAATGGAAACATGAAGACTTTCTTCTATAGTGTTAGTTCATTTATTAAAAATTCTATAAGCTTTACTACGATCCGAATAACCAACAAAAATTCCTTTGTCGGCTTTTGGATCAAAATTTTCAAGATTATCTTTCATATTCAAAATAAAAGCACTTTGAGCCAAAAACACAAAAATATGATACTTTAGATTTCTTACCAAAAAACATTTCATAGCATGTATTCCTAGTCATTGGTCTAAGTGTTACACGATTTAATACAACATGCAGTAGCAACGGCTTCAGTCCAAAACTTCTTAGGTAAACTACTGCTACTTAGCAATATTCGTGCACATTCTTGTAGTGGTCGATTTTTTCTTTCTACTACAAGATTTTATTGCGATGTTCGTAGAAACGAAAAATTATGACTAATTCCCTTTTTATTGCAATTTTTTTGAAAATATCATTTTTAAATTCTCCACCATTATCACTTCTTATACTTTTGATTTTAAGTTCATTAAATTCTTAATTCTTTTAGCAAAAATTTTAAAATTTTCAAACGTGTCACTTTGATGTTTCAAAAACAATGTCCAAATGTATCTTGAAAAATCATCAACAATCACAAAGACATATTTGTTATGGTTTATCGATCGTACTTGAGTCGGACCAAATAAATCTAGATGAAGTAGTTCGAGTGACTGTTTTGTAGAAATTTCCTTTTTAGATTTAAATGAAATTTTCTTTAATTTCCAAGTTGACATGCATTACATAAATCTTTAACTTTATAATTGATTTTAGGCAATCCTCTTAGTAAATCATTTTTTGCTAATTTATTTATATACTTGAAATTTAGATGGCAAAAGCGCTTGTGCCATACCATGGGTCATTATGATTTGCGGTTAAGCATAAATCATTATTGTTTTTAATATTCATATTTAAAACATAGATATTTCAATTTCTTAATCCTTTAAATACTAAATTTTTACTTTGATCAAATATGTTACATTTATTTTTTTCGAAGTAAATTTTATATCCTTTATCACATAATTGACTTATACTTAATAAATTATGTCTTAAGTTTTCTACAAGTAAAACATTGGTAATTATGGGAGAAGTAGATATACCGATGTTGGTGACTTCTCTAATGCTAATGACGAATCCTTTTGAATTATCCCTGAATGTCACAGTGCCGCCATCGATATATGTTATATTTGACAACATGTGTGCATTTTCTGTCATATGCTTGGAGCATCCGCAATCAAGTATCCATTTCTCCTTGCTTTTAACTTTGTTTTTAGGTACTTGCAAAATAGTAAGAGTTTAATTGGTACCTACTTCCTCCGCTAGGGTCCTATGTGTTAGTGGAGGAAGGTAGCCATACCCAAGAGGGTTTGGGACCTTTAGAAATGGAATTATCATTATAGACAATATTTTTCAAGTGTTCATCTATGTGTTTCTGCCTAATTAACTTATTATTGGTTTTAGGTATCCATATTTTAACTATATTTAAGTTTGAAGCTTTGATCTTAGTCTTAGATTTTGGCTTCTTGAGCTTAGCATATAGTGTACTATAGTTCTTGAGCTTCCGCTTGCTATTAAAACCTAATTTTCTTCGATTTCCTGATGGTTTTGATATTTTAATCAAATTTTCTAAGTTTTGTTTTCCCTTATTAAATTTTGAAATGTTATTGGTAATTTTATCTAATTTATTCTTAAGATCAAAATTTTTAGCATCGGTAGAGTCTAAGCTTATTTTTAATTCAAGCTTTTCTTTTTCAAGTTTATCATTCTCTAGTTTGCTATTTTCTAAATCATGTAATTAAGTAGCATTTTGAGAAGACAAAATTTTACATTCCTTTTGTGCTATTTCCAATTCCTCTACTAAAATTGTTTTCTCAACTTTTAATAAACCAATTTCTAGCTCTGCTCTATTCAATTTTCTCATATATTCCTTATTTAGTTTCTTAGATTCTCTATACTTATTGTCTAATTTATGCCAATTTCCAAAATTTCATCATATGTTAGTCCAGGATGTACCTCATTTATGCTAGCCATAAAAAAAACATTTGCTTGTTCTGAGTCGCTCTCATTGTCCGATGAGGAGGACGAGTCAGAGTCATCCTAAGTTACTTGAAAGGCTCTTTGCTTTTTCTTGAATTTCTCGAAGTCGTTTTTCTTTTTGTCATTATTGAGTTGTGGACATTTTTTCTTCATATGGCCAAATTTTCCACATCCATAATATTTGATTGCTGTTTGATTTGATGAACTCGGATTGCCACCATTCTGAAATTTTGAAATCTTCTTGAATTTCTTAAATTTATTTTAGTTCTTGACGATAAATACAATTTCATCTTCTTCAAAGTCGGAATTATCATCATTTTCTTGAAAGACAATATTCTTCTTTTCTTGATTTTGTTTCTTTCTAGCCTGCAAGTTAGCTTCACACGACATCAAATTCCCTACTAATTCTTCAACTTTGAGTTAAGAAAGATCATCAGCCTCTTCAATGGCTAAAACTTTTCTTTCCCATTCATTAGTCAAAGAATTTAAAATCCACGTGACTTTATCAAAATCAGTGAATTTGACCCCAAGTGTCGTGAGATCGTGTTGAATAGTTTGAAATCAAGCATACACGTCTATAATTGATTCATTTGATTTCTTTTTAAATGATGATAATTGGTTTTGCAAAATAGAGATTTTTGTTTTCTTGATTATAGTTGTGCCTTTGTGAGTAACTTGTAAAGTGCGCCATATATCATATGTATTTGTGCAAAGCATAACTCGTGAAAACTAATTTTTATCAAGTGAACAAAAGAATTCATTCATGGCCTTATCATTATTGGTTGCCGTGTTCTTTTATACATCATTCCAAGTGCTTATGTCAGTGGTAGGTGGTTCATATCTAGATCGAGTAGTTTGCCAAATTTCTAAACCATTAGCTTATGTAAAAATTCACATATTTGTTTACCAGTAAGCATAATTAGACCCGGTAAATAGTGGAGGACGAGCAGTTGATTAACCTTCTGGAAATGTACTTTCCATATTAAAAAACTTCAATTACATGTTACGGTAAAATGAAATGACCTGGCACTAATACCAAATGAAAGTTCAGTGGATCGTATAATATGACTTGCATATTAGTATGTGAATGTATACTAATATATACTAAATGGAACAATATAGTAGATTATAAAAGTAAAGAATAAAAGCAATCACACTAGAGTTTTATACTATTTCGGACCTCCTGTCCTATGTCCAGTCCCGAAGCCCCCCTTTGGTATTTCACTAACCAACAATCTTCACTTCGCCCAGAGGAATATGCTTATACAAAAGTATTTTTTTGACAAGCTTGTGTTCTATACAACACAGATATTGACTACTAGTACAATTCTTCCTATAATCTTCTTCTGAGTGGTATATTGAGTGTATTTGTGAAGAATATGGAAGTAATATGATCATAGAGAGAATAGAATTGAATGTGCAGTGATATTAGTATATGAAAGCAATTGTGAATTCAAAAGCGAGATAGTAGAATAATAGAGAAAGAAATTGATAATTTGATTCACTAGTTTGATTGCTTTATATAGAATATGTATGGTTGCAACCTATAATGAAGAGAAATGATTAATGGAAATAGTTGCAGCCATTAAAGAAGAGAAGTGACTATTCGTAAAGAAGAGCACCGTTTCAGAAATTTGAAAAATAAAGCCATTATACAGATTCAGTCGGTGAACGAATTATAGCAGCTATCTAAAACATGTTAGAGAGAACCATTTTCAAAACAGAAATAAAATAGTGCAATTTTCACTATATTCAACGGGCTGAAATTTGCCACTCAATCGGTAGAATATTTTGTGCTTCAGAACTTGTATACGTGCATATATTCAGTCGGGTGAGTGGTCTTATTCAGTTGGTTGAATTTTAATACTTCATTTTTTGTGCTCTGAAATTGAGTTGTGCTAAATGTGTTTATGCATATACCACATAGAAGAGATTTTAACAATATTTTGAACTATAAACTAAGACACTATGATAGATACTACATTGTGGTGTCATTTTGGTCTTCATTTCGTCAAGTTTGTCTCTTTGTTTAAATGATTATTTCCCGCAAAAATGGTTAGTGTATACGATATATACTTGTATAGTTGTCACTATCAAAACATCAAAGTTTGAAGTTCTAACAACAGTGATAACTAAAGTGAACCACAATATCAAAATACAAAGGTTCACAAGGTAATACAGGATAATAATAGAGATTATACAGGTGATAATAAACTCAAATTGTCTCTAATCATAATAACAGACACCGTCCAAGCTTCAGAGTGTCGCATAGTGGAGTAAACAATAGCAAATCCAAACACAATCGATGTGACTGATTTACACAGTTCTATCGACTTGAGAATACTATGGATCTTCAATATGAAAGCTCCGCTTTGATTATAGTCAAATCATAGCACGACGTCCATCGAGTGACTATAGTTGGGTCTAGTGGAAGTATTGGAAGTGAAGCACTATTCAAGATAGGATTCGTCTCCTCAATTATATGAGGTTAGTATCACGATGAACTCAAGTCAACTCAAATTCAAAGTCTATGGCCAGAGCATTTTGGTTAATAATAATTGTTATTATTGAACTGAGGACTTTGTGTTTGGACTATAGAGTTGAATATGGATGATATCTGAATTTTGACCACTACCAAATTCCATAAGTCCAAAGTGATATAGTTTTGACGAAGAGAATTGGTGGTGTAAATAACTGTCACAACCGGGTAACGCTTAAAAAAGTGAAATTGGATTTTTCCAAAACGAAGTAAGCAATAAATTTGACCAAAATGTCACACCACCTGCTAAGTGACGTGTGAACATTAACGTTCGAATAGTTCGATTTTAATCGCTGATCAAATTTACACCTGACGAGTCACACAACCGATACGATGAATTCTCTTTAGACCAAACGATTTAATTAGTCTATAATTGCTATAAATT
Source organism: Allium fistulosum (assembly GCA_030737815.1). Lineage (NCBI taxonomy): Eukaryota > Viridiplantae > Streptophyta > Magnoliopsida > Asparagales > Amaryllidaceae > Allium > Allium fistulosum. The sequence goes on from CM060907.1 coordinate 781,975,479, forward strand.
AATTAATATTTATGAAATTTTAATTATAAAATTTTGAATATGATTTGAGGAATAAATATTATTGTATATTTCTAATAGTTATAAATAGATCGATGAGCAATTAAATTAGTTTTAATTAATAATATTTATTTGGGCTTAAAATGGGTTTAAAGCCCATGGAAGGGCTAGAAATTTTGACCGAAAGGATGTAGGGGCGGTTAAAAAAATGTGAGAGGGGTATTTTAGATGGATGACTCAGATTTAGGGAGAATGGTTAAGATATTTTATCCACCTTTCTCTCTATGCCTTCCACTATAAAAGGACTCCTAACCCTAATGCATATGAAGCTTTTTTTTGCTGCTATTTCCTCTCCTTGCTGGCCAATCTCACCTACACAAAAGCTCCATCAAAGTTTACCTCAAATCAATTTCAAATCAACAACTAGTGGATAGTCAACGGTCTACAATCCAAAGATTAGCAATCTGTCAAATTGAGAAGAGCTCTAATGAGGGATATTCATCATAGAAATGTGTACTTAAAGACATAGGTTTTGGTATATTTTATTATTTCATACAACTTATAATTTATGTATAATATTCTATAGCTTGTTTATATATATCATAATTATATTGTTAGTTAAGTGAGATTCTTATATGTATGAATATTGTCACATATTGAATGGTTACATGTATGCATGTATAATAAAAAAAATTTCTTCCATTTAAATCTGATGTATACACAACAAAAGTAATTTATTTTAATTTTTATAAATTACTTAATTAATTATATTTATATTAATTTGTCATATTGCATAAATTAAATGATCTATAAATAATTATGCCATCATATTATGTTAAAAATTGATCTTATATTTTATATATGCAATTTTATACTAAATATAATTTTACGTGATGGCAAAATACTTTTTAATAATTATTTACTATTTTTAAAATTATTTAAGTCGAAATATGGGTTAAATAATTCATATAAAATGATGTATGTTTCAAATTTTTTTTATAAAATTTCTTAATAATCATATTTTTTTTTGGTCAAAATCTTAGAATTTGAGAACCAAATTTATTATTTTTCAAAAATTATTTATAATAACGGTCGAAATTAATTAAATAATAAGAAATAAAATTATAACTTCGAAAATTATAGACATTTTTTTGACCTTATAATATCATATTTGAATTTCAAAATTTTTAAAATTTGAAAAATATTTTACAGAATTATTTTTAATATTATTTTAGTCTTTTTCAGCTAATATATTTGTATACAAATAATTTAATAATATAAAATAATATAAAATATTTTTATGTGATGTATCGAACCTGAAATGTTATAAAATATATATATTTAATTTTATAATTAATATTATTGTATAAATAAATATATACATTTAAATTCACATATTTATAAATATTTTATAAATTACCAATACAATTATAAATAAATACATATATATGTATGTATATGCTATATTTGTTGCTATAAAATATACTTGTATAATATACATACATACATACATACATATATATAACAACTTTGCATAATATATATAGTCATTTATCAAATTAATATCTAATTTAATATATAAATATATATATAAATATATATTAATCTTTTACGTTTATACAGTACATAAATATATATATATATGTAAATATTTATATTGTTTTAATACTCAATTAAATAACAAGTTTGTATATATATATATCCACACACACATATATATATATATATATATATATATATATATTTGGACAACATACAATACATAAAAGATGAGCTAACATGTCATTTGCGATGCAAATCCCAACATTTATATATGGACATGTTATACCTTGCATGAATTATGATGTTACACAAGCACACACATACATATATGTATATGATGCATATGTGTACCATTATACTTAATTTAAAATAAATTAAATAAAATTCAATCCATTAAATATAAATTTAAATGAAATAAAGATTTTATTTAAATTAAATTTTGAAATGTTCTAAATAAATTAGACTTCATATGCCCAATAAATATCCAATAGGGTGAATTTTTTTAAAATTCTCCCATGTCTTCCACTGCGGTTGGCCCAGTTCTAATAATGGTATTGGAGCCCAATAGCCTATGTGGTCTAATTAGTCATGTTAGGGTTAGCTAATTAAAGCCTATATATATAGTAGGGTGTCTAGAAAAGTAGTGTCTAAGATTGGGTTTGGATAATCAAGTACTCTGCCTTACTTGGCTACCAACCTAGCCCGAAACGATGAGGTAAGCCCAAAAGTTATCCCTAATAGAAAAGGCCTAATTTGAATCGGGCCTTGGACTAATTTTCAAAGTTGTTTGGAAATTCAAAATATAAAATTTTAAATTTAAAAGTTAAATTTAAAATAAGATATACAAATATTATAAAAGTTATAATATAATAATGTTTTTTTCAAAATGTTTGAAAAATAATAAAAATTGATTTCAAAATTTAAAAAATTATTAATAAGATTAATAAAATAAATTAATTAAATAAGTTAATTAATAAATGAATACATGTATTATATATTATGATATATGTTATGTTATTTTAAAATGTTTGAAATAACATAAGTATACATGTATGTATATCAAATAAAATTTAAAATTAATATAATTTAATTAAAATAGTTTAATTAAAAGGTTAATTAATTAAATAATGTATATATGTATATGATATATGTGTTATACTATAAAAGTTATAGTATATAATAAATAATGAATATAAATGTTATAATAATATGAAATTAAATAAAATGTTAATTAATTAAATAAAGATTTAATTAAATAATGTTAAACATAAAACTATTATTTAAGTAATATAAAATATAAGAGTTGTATAATAATAAAACTTATATAATACGAATGTATAAATTAAAGGTGGAACGGTAAAGAAACCCTAACTAGACTTAAGGAATAAATACTACGTAAATGTACATATACCATGATTTCTGATGTGTCCGACACTTGAATCACGAGATTAATTCATAAGAATTATATTATTCCATAAGTCGTTATCACTTAATATTATATATATATATATATAAAGATTATAAATCTTTAATATAATATTGTCCTCTACCACATATATATATATATATATATATTAATAAATTACTTACATACTCCTTAGTTGTTGAGAAAACTCAAGCTATGGATGTTATGTGTTGTATTATTAATATATTGATTAGACGAAGTAAGATAATTACATGTATTTGTTGAGCAATCTCAAGGTACATATATTATACTTAGGACATCGCAATATGGTAGGTACGAGTGAATAATCTCTTTCGATTTGTTAAGCAAACTCAAGGTCGAAATGAGATTAGGACAAGGAACTATGGGTTAGGAGTTGTATGTGATACGACCGATAAGGAATTGTCCATCGTCCATAGAGCTATGATTTATTGAGAAAACTCAAGGTTAGAATTCCAAGACGGACGAGTCCTAACACCGACTAGTGAAGTCGAAAGACTTCTGCGTTTGGGTTAGGGTTTGGTGAAACATAAAAGACTTATGGGTGCCTTATTAGAAAAATGAAATGATAAAATTTAACCTTCCTAATAATGTAAGAACATATGTTATATAATGTTAATAATAATCTACATTAATAAATATGTGCATTTCAAATGATTGATAAAACGTTTATCAATTAAGATTTACAATTAAACTGAATTGAATATTGACCAATAGAAATATAAAATATACTTACCAATAAATGATTATTGCATGTGAATGTTTCTATACCCATGCAAGTGCCTAATTTTACAATTACTTAATACGTTCATAATTTCGTCGCTTACGTGTTTATTTGGCTTAAACTGTGCATTGCATTCTATGAGTTTTGAACTCTAAAAGCAATACAAGACTATGGATATTTGATCCATATACTATCTCCTATAAATGTTATATAGGGAACAGTCATAGTTCGTAGTGTATGGTACTTTAATGAAGTTAGTTCATTTGAAATAAGCTAATAGACATTACTGTAAGATCGAGTATTCAATTTGATTGATTACAAAAGGATCGTATTGTATTAAATATAACACTAGACCAATACTACAAGATAAATCTAAGAACTCGATCACTAAAATATTAGTTTGATCAGTTTATGTAAACTGCAACATGTTTGATGTCCATAAATGTTGAGGATAATCAAACACGCTTTTGTAAAGAGTTCATTATGATATTGTAGTAAAGGATTTCTTTTGAATGGTTCGACCATTTAGGAAGAAAATGAATGTATAAGAGGAGATGTGGTTAAATGTATAGTTAGGATGAAGAGAGTGAAGGTCACTTCTATTTCATAAAGAAACATCGGAAACAAGAATTGAAAACTAATAATTGATAATTAATATTGGAATAAGAATATGATTTCTATTTCGAAATGTACTTTCATATAAAAAATTGTTTTATATAAGATTTATTTCTTTGAGTTCAATATATTTGATCAAAGAACTCTCCACTATAAACTAGTTGCAGTATATGAAATAAAAAAACTATATTAAGTGAATGGTGAACCTCCAAATTTAGTACGCTATTATAGTAATCGGGAAATAGTGAGAGCATGCCATATAACACTTATTGATTGCTTCAAATTACGAAAATTATTTTCGTAAACATACCGAACATTAGTTATGAAATAATGACTATTTTTCGGTGTTGACTGAGAATAGACATAGTTATATTTCAATGTGAATATTATGAATATTCGTTATGAAATAAAACTATAATGTGGTATTTGTTTTTACGACAAAGTGATGCATTAGAAAATATAGAAGTATCTAAAATTATTTACAATTATTTTTGAATTATAGACTAAGCCGTAGTTTTAAGAAATAATTTTATTATATGATATAGTTAATTTATATCTCAAACAATTAAGGGTTATGCACCCATTTAGTGGGAGCATTATAAGAGTTGATGAACTCTGAGGATTGATACATATAGACGTATGCAATCGTAAGTCTATTAATACTAAAACGGTTCCACGTACTTCATCATATTCACCGATGAATTATCACAGATATGGACATGTGTATTTGATAGAGATGTATAAGTCTATGGTAAGCCCATATAATATATAACAGAAGTAAATAATGTAACATGCGATAGGAATTATTTAATTAGATCAAATGGGTGAGTATATTGGAAAGAGTTCCGAACGTACCTAAAAATGAATATAGATTTACTCTCAGAAGTCACTCCTCCATGTGATACATAATGATGTATCGATAAGGAGTAATCGAACTTTATTGAACAAAGTATGATTAATTATGAGTGAAGTTGAGTTAACTTCTTTCTATAACGTCATGCACTTAAGAGTAGTACACAAGGTTAATGTTATTTCATCTAAATAATAGTTTACAAAATCATACAAGATAAGGGTTTATGAGAAACTGCAACATATCCTAGGTCAAGAAGTTGGTAGGTTGTGCAAGTTGAAAGTCTGCACGTAATAATTGTTCGTGATGGTTCTTGTATGAATCTCCCCAAAAGGAGTTTGGAAAGGGCAGTTATTGGATGACATATTTATGTTTTGAACATAAGTTTTTGTAAACTAAAACTAAATCAGTTTTATATTAAAGGCAATTCATAAAGTGTTTATGAATACCCATTCCATTGCATTGAGAAACAATTGTTGTTTTAAGAAATACCAACTTCATATTGTAGGAATTTCTTAGAGAAATTATTGGTAGTAAAATGGAATTGGACATGATTCGAAGATAAAACTGATAATATGAGATGAAATGAAGTTAACTAACCTAAACGAACATATCACATTAGTGTGTTTAATAAGTATTCTCACACATTGAAGAGAAACTATAAGTTTCTTATCAATGTCGAAGTTATAAAATCCTCGGTTGTTTAATTAAACAATTAAGATTGTTGACTCTATGATATCGTTGATGCGTAGATCCGAAATATGTTTCTAGTATATTATCAAAATATTATTTTGGTAGATATATCCGAAAGGGATATCCATCAACCGCGATTGTATCTTCGAGAGCAAGACTAATGTAGTTGAAATATATGAGCAACATTGATAAGAATAACATCGTAAATTTCAATTGTTGAAATTAGCGTAATAGATTCGATATTCAACATGCTCAAGTTAAGTCAGATTTGCTCACAAAATTATCACTTAGTATGATTTTATGTTTGGTAGTATGCATTAAAAAGGAAAATTCTAAATAATGATTTAGAATAAGTTGTTTACACATAATAACCAAAATATTTCGAAATCAGTAGGTGCGATATTGAGTTTGTGAGTCTTTGGATATGATCCAAGAAATGGTAGAAAGTATCATTTTACAAGCATTAGAATTGAACAAATATTTTGATAGAAATATCAAATAGTTTGATTATCCATCAAAATACAAAGGAAAGCATGTGTTCATAAGAAAGAACATTAAAAGGTATATTGATATTTCTAAACTGAGAGTAAACAACACATTGTTGATTTTGACGATGTACTTGTACTAAAATCAGCCTTAGTAGTTTTAATACTCAACTTTGGGTAGTAAAGGATGTCTTTTATAGCGAGTATAAAAGATATTGAGAATGTCCCAAATCAATATGCAAAGGCACCTTATTAAATTGTTTAATACGGAATGTGTGAGATGAATTCCTTATGCATGGAAATATGAATTATCGTACATGTTATGTTGTCTGTAATATCATGATTTGTTTATGTATTTGATACATGAAGCAAATATCACATCCAAATTGATATTAATGAATGGTTGTTTGAAATAGTCTCGTGTATTTATAAAGTACTAGATAATTGTTTACAAAAACAACAAACTCCTTATGAAGGAGTATTTAGACTCAAATTTCATAAGTGATATTGAGTATAATACGTCAATAATAAATTCAAGTTAAGAATCTTTAAATTGGAAATGTTCCAAATGAAAGACTGTAGTTGATTCAATGGAAAAGACTAAGTACATCACCTTGAATAGGCAGCAATAAAGAAATGTATATAAATATAAATGGACCAATTTATAACTGAGCTCAGGGTGATTCGAAATGTTAAGAATCCCACAACATTGTTATATGATAACAATGTTAATATATAGTTCATAACAAAACTTAGAGCTTATTAGAAGTCAAGAAACATACTCCGAATTATTCACATGATAAAGATAGTTTATCAGCATGGGAGAGAGTTGTTTGACATAGTAGATAACTGAAACATAATAGTATACCTGTTCACAGAAGGACAGACCCGATCGGTTTTGAGGAAACCGATTGGTGAAGTTGGAATAAGATTCCATAATTGACCCCAAGTGCAAATGGGAGATTGATAGAGTTAGGGTATGCCCTAGGAGCAATTATATAATTTGTTACATATATCTAACTCGATAACCAATCGTGCCAGAAATAAAAAGTGTTTTCTTTCTATTATATACTTGATATAATATGTTATATTAATTAATTAATTTAATTAGATTATATTTAATAGAAAATCCATAAATAGTATGTTTTGTGCAGTAGTAACAAAGTGTTGTAACCGCGAGTAATTTATCACAATGAAAACAAATACCATATTAAATGTTCCTAGTCATGATGCATCGAGGCTGGATATCGATGTATCCGTTGAGACTAGAGTACGTAATGCCCTCCAAATGTTGGACAATGTATTATTTATGACTACTGGGGGCACCTAGTGGCTACCCACTGATAGTTATTGGATAACTATGGAATGACTCACTCAATAGTTTTCTTTTGATTAATATAACTAAGGTCAAACAGAAAATATCGATGTGACTGACGTACAGAGTTCTTTCGACTTGAGAATACTGTGGATCTTCAATATAAAAGCTCCACTCTAATTATAGTCAAACCATAACACGACATCCAACGAGTGACTATAGTTGGGTCCAGTGGAAGTATTGAAAGTGAAACACTATTCAAGAGAGGATCTGTCTCCTCAGTTATATAGGGTTAGTATCACGGTGAACTCAAGTCAACTCAAAGTCAAAGTCTCTGGCCAAAGCATTTTGGTTAATAATAATTGTTATTATTGAATCAAGGACTTTGTGTTTGGACTATAGATTTGAATATGGATTTGGAAATTTGACCATTACCAAATTTCATAAGTCCAAATTGATATAGTTTTGACGAAGAAAATTAGTGTAAATAATTGTCACAACCTGGTAACGCTTGAAAAGGTGAAATTGGATTTTTCCAAAATAAAGCAAGCGATAAATTTGGCCAAAATGCTACACTGCCGGCTAAGCGATGTATGAACATTAACATTTGAATAGTTTGATGTTAATCGCTGACCAAATTTACACCTGACGGGTCACACAACCGATACGATGAATTCCCTTTAGACAAAAGGATTTAATTAGTTTATAATTGTTATAAATTAATTAAATTAAATAATATTTATAAAATATTAATTATAAAACTTTGGATATTATTTGAGGATTAAATATTATTGTATTTTTGTAATAGTTATAAATATATCGATTGATACGTGATATCGACGAGCAATTAAATTAGATTTAATTAATCATATTTATTTGGTCTTAAAATGGGTTTAAAGCCCATGAAAGGAGATGGAAATTTCAACCAAGCGGATGTAGAGGGCAGCTAAAAAAATGCGTTAGGGATATTTTAGATGGATGGCTCGGATTTAGGAAGAATGGGTAAGAGATTTGATCCACCTTTCTCTCTATTCGTTCCACTATAAAAATCCTAACCCTAATGCATATAAAGCTTTTCCTAGTTGCCATTTCATCTCCTTGCTGGCCGATCCCAGCTACACAAAAGCTGCATTAATGTTCATCTCAAATCAACAACTATTGGATAGTCAATGGTTTACAATTCAAAGGTTAGCAGTTTGCCGAATTGAGAAATGTTCTAAGGAGGGATATCCATCATAGTAAGGTGTACTTAAAAGCATAGGATTTGGTATGCTTTATTATTTCATATAACTTATAATTAATGTACAATATTTTATTGCTTGTTTATATATATCATAATTATATTGTTAGTTAGGTGAGAATCCTATATGTATTAATGTTGTCACATATTGAATGGTTATATGTATGAATGTATAATTAAAAATATAATTTTTTGTTTAGATCTGATGTAATATTTACACAACCAAAATAATTTATTTTAATTTTTATAAATAAATAAATTAATTATATTTATATTAATATGTCATATTACATAAATTAAATGATCCATAATTAATTTTGCTATCATATTATGCTAAAAATTGGTCTAATTTTTATATATGCAAATTTATACTAAATATAATTTTTGGTGACAGAAAAATATTTTTTTAATAATTATTTACTATTTTAAATATTATTTAAATCAAAATATGGGTTTAATAATTCATATATAATAATATATGTTTCGAAAATTATATTTTAAATTTGATAAAAATTTCTTCATCATGGTATTATCTTTTGGAAAAAATCCTAGAATTTAAAAATCAAATTTATTACTTTTTAAAAATCATTTGTAATAACCTTCGAAATTAATTAAATAATAAAAAATAGAATTTTAACTTAGAAAATTATGGAAATTTTTTTGTGACCTTATAATATCATATTTGAATTTCATAAATTTAAAATTTTAAAAATATGTTACAAAATTATTTTTTAATGTTTTTCGGCTAATGCATTTATGTATAAAGAATTTAACAATATAACGTTATAATAAAATATTTTTATGTTGTGTATTAGATCTGCAATGTTATAAAAAATATATATATAATTAATTTTAATTAATTTTATAATTGATATAATTATATAATATAAACATATACATTTAAATTCACATATTTATAAATATTTTAGATATTGCAAGTATAATTATAAATAAATACATATATATGTATGTATATATTATTTCTATTGCTGTAAAATATATATGTATAATATATATATATATATATATGACAACTTTGCATAATATATATATAGTCATTTATCAAATTAATACTTAATTTAATATTTACAGACATATATATTAATATTTTACGTTTATACAATACATATTATATATATATTTGTGTGTGTAAATATTTATATTGTTTTAATACTCAATTAAAATAACAAATTTGTATACATATATACATACATATATTTGAACAACATACAATATATATAAGATGAGCTAACATGTCTATTGTGATGCAAATCCCAATATTTATATACGGGCATGTTATACCTTGCACGAATTATTATGTTACACATGCACACACATACATATATGTAAATGATACATATGTGTACCATTATACTTAATTTAAAATAAATAAAATAAAATTCAATCAAGTAATTTAAATAAAATAAATATTTTATTTAAATTGAATTTTGAAATATTCTAAATAAATTAGACTTCATACGCCCAATAAAGATCCAATAGGGTGAATTTTATTTGAAATTCACTCATAACTTCCACCGCGGGCTGGTCCAATTCTAATAACTTAGGCAAAATTAGGCTAAGTACTTCTCTCCCCGACCGCTTATCCTTTTGCCTGCTTGGAACCCCCTTTCTTCATACCTTGAGCTCCTAAGTCCCCAAACCCCTTCTGGTGCCGAGAAAAGAGACCGGTACCAAAAAAGGGGTCAATACCGACTTTTATACATAGCCAATTTTTAGCCCTTGGCTTCTAAAATCCTTATCCTACATCGTCCCAAAGCACGGCCTCAAGTCCTTACCCCTTCGGCCCAAAGCAACTCCTTTACCGACTTGAACTACATCTTCTTCCACCGAACAAAATTCAAATCAACACCAAAATCTTCTTGACCATTTAAACCAACTCCAAACTTCATGTGACCTGAGCTGTAACTTTCCCCTCCTCCTAGTTTCATCCCATTAAGCGATTTGACTCCGTTTTGCCCAAATCAATGATCGATTCCTAAGTAATCTAAAAGCACTAACAAATCATATCAATGCAAAACATACAATAGCAGCCATCATCCATATATATTAATTAAACATAAACAATCAACCCTAACATGATAAGCATACAAGATTTAGCCTAGATCTAGTTTTACACAAAAATAACAATATAATCTAAAAGGGTTTGCAAAATCATTTAAAATCCATTTTAAATTCAGCCATAAACATTTTTAAGAGTTAAATTAAAGTTCAAAACTGTTTTAGCATAAAAAATCATGTTAAAACACTAACTTTAACTATACGAACAAGCATAAAATAACGAGAGATCAATATTCACTCATCTACTACCCAAAATACCAATTTAAATGCCTAAATATGAAGTGGACAGCTAAGAATATGAGTCCCAAAGCACCAAAATGATAGATCTTCAATCCCCTTTGCTAATTACCCTTCTAGTAATGGATTTGGCTAAGATTAATAAGAAAAATATGAGCTTTTCTATGAAATTAGTGCCAATGGAGGTTTGGAATTATTTTTGGGATGTAGAAAATGATCTATCTCTATTATATCACCCCCAATTAGGCATAATTCCCAAAATTAGTTATTGGCCTAATGAAAATATAGGTTTTTAATTGCCTACTAATATGTCCAATAGTAAACAGAACTTAAAATGATCATATCTCCTAAACGTAAATTCGTTTTCTTATTATGACCAATCTATGAAAAGAGAAACCATCATCTCGATCTAATGGAAGTGGTTTCAGACCTTAATTAAATCCCTATCGAAAGTTATAGGCCTTACAAAAATTTCTGGATCCAAACTGTCCAGTAGAAATTATAAATATGGAAAATGTCCATAGTAGCCATTTCTCAAAGTTTTAGAGACATACGACCTTATATAGATTAAATAATAATAATTTACGATCCTTTGATACATAAAATATAGGTCGTTACACTCTCTCCTTTTAGGAATTTCACCCTCAAAATCCTTAAATAAATCAAGGAATAGTCAACTATAGTTACCCCGCCTGCCTAGCAATCATATTCAACCATCAACCATCTCAAACAAGCTGCCGTGCAATCAATAGTATAGATAAACCTATCCTAGCATGCAAGATACTAAACCATCCTATATGATATCAAAAGTGAAAGTAAATACGATAAATAGTAGGTATTACCATGCAAAGAGCTCCGAATAAGTAGACTTCATGATCTACTCGGTTTCTCACGTCTAATCACCTTCATTTTCAATCTATTGAACTTCATTAACTCCACCATCTTCCTCCTATGTTGTTTCATATCACATCCTACAATACAAACTAACCTACGAGGTCTTGAAGCTTCTGGTTACATCTCGATATCATCAAGTTGACCGGGTACAATCATCATGCCTAATTCATGCACGAACTTTTGCAAATGAGAGACATGGAATACATTGTGCACGCCCGCCATCATTTGAGATAAGTCGACTCTATATGCTAGGTTCCTAATCCTCTCTACTATCTAAAAAGAACCTACGAATCTTGGTGCCAACTTTCTCTTACTACCAAATCGAATAACATTCTTCAATATAAAAATCTTCACAAACACCATGTCGCTGATAGATAACTCCAAGTTTCTATGTCTCTTATCAGCGTAGCTCTTTTGTCTATCCTGAGCGGCTTTCATTCGTTGCCGAATTATAACAGCCCTATTTTCTACGTGTATAAATAAATAAATTTTATTTAGATAAAAGTGTTTGAATTCTATTTGTGATGATTATAGTTTAAAAATAAATTGTTAGTTAATTAAATTATATTTAATAAAAGATATTATTGGATTGAATTAAATTAATAATTTCTTTCTAAAAGATTTAATGAAATCAAATAAATTGTTTAATTGAATATGAAATATTTTGAAGTGTAAATAATTATAAATATGTTTTTAATAGTTGGAAAATAAATTTATTTTGTAATAATACAGTGAATGATTAAATAAAAATAAGTGGATATCGAATTGAAGGAAATTGTGTAGTTATCAAATTTCTGGTATAATTAAGTTTAAAATAATTTGAACTGGATTGAAATATATTTATAAATAAATGTCAAGAATTAAAATTCAACTTTGAATGAAAAGGATATAGATTAAAATTAAAGTGAATTAGAATTCACGGGCCTGACTAAATCAAAGCCTAAATCCGTAAGTTTCTTTTCTTGAGTCTAGAAGACTCTCTGACTTACCAAATAAAGCCCGATTCCCACTAATCAATTTCAGTCCTAATTTTCAAAATCAAAAATATTGACATCAATTAAAAATAAACATCAGTACGATAATGCAAGCCTAGGCATGGTTGATGGCAACTTCGTTTGAGGTGGAAGGGTGTCGCATGGTGACAAGCGACAAGATCGAGCATGCAAATGATAGGCGTGCAAAGGCGCGATCATGGTTGTAGGCATGGCGATTGTTCTACATCGTGATGTGTGGGAAGGGGTGACTAGGGTTCTGTGACTTTAACGATACATAGGTGTAGGCGATTGACGCGAGAAGGAGGAGGAAGACCATGACATGGTTGGTGTTTTGGGAAGAGGCGGTGGTCGATTTGAGTTTCAGGTGATGAGAGGAGACGTAGGTGGTGTTGTTTGTGCAGATGCTAGTGGTGTTAGTGGTAGGTCGAGATGCGGGCTCAGGTGGGAGGTGAGGGTTGTTGGCAGTAGGTTAGGTTTGGCAATTTTGGGCAGCGATGGCTTTGGATTGGGCGAAGGCAAAGTAGTTGTTGTTTTGGTAGCTTGAGAATTGATTCAGTGAGCTACCTCACTCACATCTATGTCTATTTCATTTTATTCGATGCGTATTGACCTATACAATTACTTGATTTACTTAGTTGAATGGTTTGTTGATGATTGATGATTAATATTGTTTGAATTGATTGGAATTGTGTTGTGAACGATGGTTGTGCTGATTATTAGTTGATTGTTGATTATACTTCCGTTGTATGATGTTTAACTAGGAAACACATGTTTGTAAATAATCAAACAATTTTTGAATTAATTTAAAATGGAGTAAATGGATTAAAAAAGGAAGATTTGAAATAAATAAATTATTCTTAAAATAATTAGAGAATTTTGAAATAATGTTCTTATTCAATATTGAGATTATTTTTTATTAATAAAAAATATGAAAGAGAAATGATTTTGGAAGTGGAATAATTTTGAAGATTTTATGAAATAAATTTATTTGGAAATGATGAGTTTTTAAAATTTATTAATAAGTGAATTTTCGAAGAGTTAAATTATTTGTCTATCGTTGATTATAAAAATAATCGAAGGGTAGTTATGAAATGGGCTTTGAAGTTATCTTTTTAAAAGTGATGAGTAATTAGAATTTAATAAATGCTAAGTTTATAAAATAATATTTTGAAGTAATTGCAAGTGAAAGCAGGTTATTTACTTTATTGAATGAAAAATTTCATTTATGGGGATTTGATATATATAATGTGAAGTAAACACTACAAGAACACAGGGCTATTCCGACCGCAAATAGCCGTCGGCGATCGTCGGAAGCCGACGGTATAGCCGTCGGAATAACATACAAGGTTTTTGTCAACTTCCAACGGGGGCGACGACAATATTTCGACGTCTTTTCGACAGCTTCTAACAAAAAATAGCGATGGTCTTCGACGATCAATGAGGTACACATGGATCCACTCGTAACCAATAATCCATCGATAGTCGTCGATAGCCGTTGGAAAATTGTGACCCGTAAGCAGTCGGTAGCCATTAGAAATCTGGGTTTATTTTTTTATTTCTACGCCTATTCGACTTCCACCAAATAAACATATATATCAATATACTTCTCAAATCCATTCCACATAGATAATTTAGATATATATATATATATATATATATATATATATCAACCAACATCAAATATTATACCAACAACAATATTAACCATAATCTCCAATATATACAAAATCAACCATCCAACATCCTCAAACATCCAACAAAACACTGGCCAATCAAAGTCAAACATCAAACAACTCTACAAAATGTACCAAATCAATACAACACATCCAATCTCTCATCAAAGTGTATCAAACATACCAAAACAAATCATCCTCACCAACTCCAAGTCAGCATATACAACATCCAAGCACAAACAGAAAAAACGTACCTATCAAGAGTCGTCCTCACCTCCGGAAGCACCAGACGACGAAGGAAATGAACCATGTTGCTGCACATACTCCGCCAAGTGCCGATTCAACTGCTCCATATGTATAGCAAGAAGACGGTCCTACTCCTGTAGCTGCTCGACCATGGCTCTTAGATCTTTTATCTCGGCTCTGTCCAGCTTTTTTTGGTACGCTTGTTGAGATGCCCTAGCCTGGGAATAGAAAAAATTGTTATAGAACTTTTCGACGACTTTTATAACAATTGTGTAACTTTTATAAGATAGTTTATTTTTATAAATTACCGCTTGGTTTCCATAACCAAAACGCTGATTTCACTGCGTTAGATCCATGATGAGTCAAAAATAGCGTCTTCCACATCGTGGGTCAACTCATCGCAATCCGATCCCTCTAGCATCTGTGCCCGTGCCTCTTGAAACTTTGCCTGCAATGCCAAAAAAATTACAGTTGAAATTAACACAACATTATTTTAATTCTTCAAAGCTAATTACTTAAACTAATCAATATTAATAACTTAAAATTCAAAATATGCATACATATGCAGCCGTCGTCTTATCCTCATCTTCCCAAGCATATGCAAGGTTGCCAGCTTCGTCTGTTTGCTTTATGGCATGGGTATGAGAAAATACTTCCATGTATGAGACCGGACGTCGACGCGCTCTTTCCTGCAATAAATAATGTATATATATATTACTATTTATATTAACTGTTTATTAATAACTTATAACTTAAACTATATAAGTGTAATAACTTTTTATAATCGCAATTAATAAATTTACCAAATCCTCACGATGATGCTGGAATAACTTGGAACAACCATGATGTGTTACTGGGTTCTTATTTCTATTCGCAATTTCCTCTCTAACTCCGCCTACAAATTTAAACAATTGAACAATATATTTAATAGTTGTAAAACAAAGTAATGAGATATATATGATAGATTAATTACCTTGAACTTATCATTTTTCCACCACGCAACCCAAGCATCCTATACACCGGCACCCATCCAGTTCGGTTTCTTCCCAGCTCTCCTAAGGCTCGACATCAAGTCCCGATAATTCTTTGCTATCTTAGAATTCCAGTGGCGCTGCACAAGGGAAATGTCCACTTCCTACAGATCTACGGAACCCTGCACATTGAGAAAATTAAATATAAGTTGTACATTTTTAAGTAGTCAACAAATTGTAAAACGGTAATTTATAAATATGTAAACTTGAATTCACCAAAAAGTCCTGCCAGATGCACTCTCTGATCGGGTCAGGGATCTTACTCCAACGGGGCCAACAACCATTTCTCCTACTCATATATGCCTGCTTGGAAATACTAAGAACCACTCCCGATAGCTCTAGCTCAAATCCCCTATGTTAAATTTGAAACATAGCTTTAGACTATTATATATATCGTACACAAAATATTTCTAATGCTATGCTACTAATTTTAATACTTACGATCCATTGGCTTTGGGTTGTAAATACACTACTGGTCGTGCTGCTGGCTCTGAAGGGCCACTATCATCACCTCTATTCCCTCTTCGAGAAGAAGAGGGGGAACCGGAGTGGGAAGAGTCACACCTTCGGAAAAAAGACATAATATCTGTCACGTACAAATCGATTTATTATGTCAGAACATATAATTCATAATAATTATGTGAAACGATATCATAATTGATGAGAAAAATGTAACATGAATAATCACATAAATTACCTTATATTAAATTGTATATTAGCAGTCAGTCCTCGTCGTTTCCTGATTCGGACTCGGTTTCGTACTCTATATCGTTTTCCTCTATAGTTTCAAATGCTTCTACTAATACATTTGATTCATCATTTAGAGGTCGAAAA
The DNA here is from genome assembly GCA_030737815.1 of Allium fistulosum. Classification (NCBI taxonomy): domain Eukaryota; kingdom Viridiplantae; phylum Streptophyta; class Magnoliopsida; order Asparagales; family Amaryllidaceae; genus Allium; species Allium fistulosum. The sequence continues at coordinate 781,992,373 of CM060907.1, forward strand.
TCCTTGTGATCGTCCGTTATTGTTATTTCAACATTTGCCTCGATATCTGCTTGATTGGCTTATTCGTTTGGAATATTCTTTCCATCAAACGTAAATCTTGCCTTCGTTTTAAAAACTGCCGACCAGTCTGCTTTATCTCTTTTTGGAGATGGATATGGGGTATAATAAACTTGTAGGGCTTGTTTGGCTAGTACAAAAGGATCGTACTTTTGATATTTACATTCAATATCAAATCACGAAAAAATAGAATTATGGAGGGATATATTTAGGTGAAATCCCCAATAGTTTCATTTTCGACCGCTACAAGATCAACAATGCCATGAGCTTGGGCTTCTGTTGCTGACATAAAAACATCTCTCTCCAACGTGAGGTATGTTTTACTTCTATAAGATTATAATTTGGATGCACGATAACTCCAGAACCTGGAACATTGCTGAACAGTTGCATCTAAACAAAAAAACTTCCTCCGTAGGTCTAGTGAAATATGTCAATTGCAAAACCTGGGTTAACACGCCATAAAAATCATTCATATGATCATTTGGATCATCACTGCCTTTAACAAATACATCAGTATTGTTAGTTAATTTTTCAGCACTGTATTCTTTGGTGTTGAATTTATATCCATTAACGAAGAATATTGGACATGTCTTAACTTTTCTTTTTGGTCCCATCGCTGGATGTTTTAATCCTTCATCAATCACACAATTTATCGGAACATAAACGTAGTTCGAAAACCAAGTAGCAAAATATTTGCTTATATCGCCGCTTGGATGTTGTGATTTATAAACACTACAAACATAGATAATATATTACATTATAATTAATGTACACGTATAGTATTAAATTAAATAAATATATCCAGACTTGTAATTTAATATTATCTAATAAGTGGTGCAACTTCAGTACAATTAAGAAGAATATATGTGTGTACTACATGGTAATCTCTATCGTCTAACCATACTTCCACACATTTTCCAGCAGGTCGACCATGTTGTCTAAAAAAGGTAACATTGCCTCAGAAGAACAATCTTGTTCAACGGCTTCATCATTACGTGTAGCACTTTCAAATAATAAGTTCACATGATCACTGAAATAATGAGAAAAATAGAACGAAGCTTTTTCTTCGATATATGATTTGCAAATTGAACCTTCAACTCGAGCTTTTTGTCTCATTTTCTTCTTTAAATGATTTAAGTACCTAATTAAAAATATTTCTATTCAAAAATAACTTATATATATGTAATTAAAATAATATTTACCATACTCGATATTAATACCTTACCTCCCGAATGGATACATCCATCCATATTGCACAGGATCTCGAAGACGTGCTTCATATGCAAGATGAATAGGTAAATGATCCATTACATTAAAGAAACCTAGAGGAAATATTTTCTCCAATTTGTAGAGCAGTGCAGGGATTTCTTCCTCAAGTTTACGTAGACGATCAAATTTTAAAGTAGTTGAACAAAGCTCCTTATAAAACAAACTAAGTTCCATTACAACCTTCCAAATTTTTCCGGGCAAGAGTTCTCTGAAAACGGCGGGCAACAAATTTTCCATCATTATATGACAATCATGGCTTTTCATCCCACTTAGTCTCCCGTTCTTATAGTCGACACATCTATGAAGATTAGAGGAAATCCCATCGGGAAATCGTAATCCTTCCACCCATTTTAACAGTACTTTAACTTGGTTGTTGTCTAACTCATAGCATGCTTTGGGTTTTTTAGTATCATTTGGCTTGATATGAAGCTCAGGACGGTTAAAATTTCTTCTATATCACGTCTTGATTTTAAATCGTCCTTAGTCTTGCCCTTAACATTCAAAACTGTATTAAATAGATTATCAAATACATTTTTCTCGTTATGCATCACGTCAATGTTATGACGGATTAGGAGATTTTTCCAATAAGGCAACTCCCAGAATATACTTTGTTTGCACCAAGTATGAATCGTCGATTTACCTTGAATTTCAATTTGTTGTTTGGTTTCATGTATCTTTGGATAATCCTTTACAACTTCATATATTTCTTCGCTTGATCAAATTGTTGGTGGTCGCAAAGTCTCATGTCTATTAGCTGTGAAGTTTTTTTATCTCTTCTAAAAGGATGATTAATATGGAGAAAACACCGATGACAATCAAACCATGAAATTTTCTTCCTATTTGATAAAGAAAATGCTAGTGTTTCTTCCATACAATAAGGACACTCTAAACGATCGGCCGTAATCCAACCCGAAAGCATTGCATATGCAGGAAAATCGCTAATAGTCCACCACAAAGAAGCAAACATCTGAAATTTATTTTTTTGGTATGTCGTATGTTTTAACTCCTTCGTACCACAATGTTTTCAACTCTTCGATTAATGGTTGTAAGTAAACATCGATTCCCTGTGTCGGATCATCTGGGCCAGGGACGACAATTGTGAGAAACATATATCGAGTTTTCATACACATCCATGGAGGTAGATTGTAAGGTGTAACGATTATCGGCCAAAATGAATATTTAGAACCAAACTGGGAAAACGGTGAAAATCCATCCATACATAAACCAAGCCTAAGGTTACGGCTCTCCGCTGCGAAAGTGGGATATTTGTTATCAAAATGCTTCCATGCTTCTCCATTAGTTGGGTGTGTTAACGTACCTTCTTCCTATGTTCTCACATTGTGCCATCTCATATGATGCGCTATTACAGATGATGCATATAACCTTTGAAGTCTAGGAGTGATAGGTAAGTAATGCATACACTTGTATGGAACTACTTTTCCCTTCTTTTTTCTTGGTTTTTATCTTTCCTAGTTACATATTCTGCAATTCCTAAGATTGATGTCTTCTTTCCAAAACAACATACAACCATTTAAACAAGTATCTATTTTTTTGATATGACAAACCGAAAGCAGACATAAGTTTTTTTACTTCATAATGATTTTCACACATTAAATTATCGGATGGCATATGCCGTTTAGCGGCTTGTACAACAGTTGTAAATCCAGCTTCTGTGAGAATGTATTTTGATTTCATCGCAATGTACTTTGCAGTTACTGATAATTGAGTGCCGCTTGTACAGCCATTCCATAAGGGTTTCTTAGCAGCATCCAATAAATCACATAATTTTTTCGCTCCAACAGTTGGTTCCTCTTCCATGTTAACATCGTCATTATCAACTTCAACGGTAGGAAACATTGATCGTGTTGCATCTTCAACCATATGTTCTATGCGATTCGTCGTACTAATTTCATCACCAACCTCCTCCTCTGACTGTTCTTGATTAGGTGCTACAATTTCTCCATGACGATCCCACACTAAATAATTCGGCACGAAACTGTATTGGTGCAAATGAACTCTAACCATATCCAGTATCAAATGCTTCAACAGTTTGCACCTACTACATGGACACTGAATTTCTTCGTCGTTTCCATTATTACTTAAAGCAAATTCAATAAACACATGTACCCCATTACAAAAATGTACTCTTATTAAGCCTCCCATTCCCTTCGTTGTTCATACATCCAGCTCCGATAAGTAAAATAATTGACCATTTTTCCTACTTTAAAACCTATGATAGAAATTAAAATTAGTATTAATCATTTAATTTTATGGATTGACATTTTATTTTTTAATTAAAAAGTATTTATTTATAATGTTATTGAATTTGCTAATTTGCGTCTTTTTGCGCATTGAAATTGCTTTTGCGCTTTCTTGCGCCTTGAATTGGTTTTGCGCCTTGAAATGAATATAATATCAAATTTTTAGCTCCTATATTATTTTTTGCTTTGATGGTCGGTCATCCTACTTCCCATTACAAATACAGTAGTAATTATATTTCATAAATCAATTCATTTAAAACGATTTCACAAAATTTCGGCAGCACTTTCCCCATGTTCCCTGTATCGTAGACAAAAGCGTGTACACAAGGAACAAAAAGGAAGTGCTGTCGAAATTTTGTGAACTGATTAAAATGAAATGATTTACGAAATGTAATTACTTTATAGTGTTTGTAACTTGTCTAATACAGGGACAAATCCAACAAATAATATATCATATGAATATGAATGTCCGTTTTGTAATAAAAACGAATATTCATATAACGATCATATACAATACTTGTCAGACGGGGCCAAAAACTCTCTAAGGGATTTATAAAAAATAAAACACATTATGCACGTCTAATTTGTTTATAGATTATCAATATTAGCATTATATATCAATATTATGCACGATTAGTTAATTATATAACATATATTATATGATTTTACTATTTAGAAAATATATATTATTCATGTCTTTAAATTTAACGAATTACGTATATAATATTATATTTTATTTAAAATAATATTAACTATAGTATACACTAGTTTATATCATGCCACACAATATTGTACCAAACTTGATTTTATATAAACAATTAAGGGTTCAACTATGATTGATATATTTTAATTACTGTTTTCAGAATTTTACAAACCATAAACAGAATCACTCACATCAATCCTAACTAACCAAAAGCTAGCTCAAATGCGCATATGCACTAAATAATCAACATATATATACACTAATTGGTTAATGTAAATAAACTAATTAAATTATTAATTAGGGTTTAGGAAATTACTAATTAGGGTTTATGGTTTATGTAAATAAACTAATCAAATTACTAATTAGTTAATGTAAATAAACAATCAATCAGCTATTATAAACAACTAGAATTACAATTTAACCATAAATTAACAAATCAAAATCAATTAGGGTTTAGGAAAAACCTGATTTGGAGATGAATGGAGAGGCTAGAGTTGTTGGGAGTGATAATTGATGATGTTGGAGATGCTCCGGAAGACGTAGGGGGCTGGCTGTCGCGGGGAGGAGGTGGGGGAGTTGGGGATTTTGATTGATTTGGGTGAAAGGGAGATAATGAAGCAGCTCTCGGCCAATCTGGCCTGTAAACATGTTTATTTCTGACGGCTGTCGACGGCCGCTTACGGCTGTATTTGCATCAGTTTTCGACGGCCTGTAATGGTTATTTTATTTTAATTACAGAAATGACTCGAAGATGACGGGCCGTCGCTAGCCGTAGGAAATTCCCATCGGCGGCCGTCGGAAGTGTGTTGTTTCTATATACTGTTATTCTTGTAGTGAAATTTCTAGAGGTAATATATTATTTTTGATATAGAACTTTAGTTTGATGGATTAATAGCTTTAAAATAAGTGAAAATAAATGAGGTTTATAAATAATGATTTTGAAGTTGTATATTTGTGTGTGCAAATATTTTTGGATTGCGAATATTTTCGGATTTGAGATTTTAAAGGTATTTGGAAAATATAAATTTCTATGTGGTATTTCCATATCATTAGAGTGGAAATTTGAATTGAAAGTATTTATGATGTTTTAAAATTTATTGAAAATTTTGGAAAAAAAGGTTTCTTTGAATGAAATAAGTTGTTTGGAATATGGATTTTGAAATTAGATGAGACAATCAATAATTATTATTTTAAAAGAGAATGAAATAAATAAAAGAGATGTTTGGTGTTAAATTAAATTAAAGTGTTTTTATAAAAGGATGAAAAATAAAGTGAAATATATTTAAACAAACCCTTCATCTCGTTAAACACTAATTGAATAATATATTGATATGTGAATGGATGATTTTTGATAAGTTTGTTAAGAACGAGATGAAGCAAAATTACCCATTCTGTTGAGTTACAATGTAATAAAATTGAATAATAGAATTGAAGTAAAATTAAGCGAGAGTGAATTAATAAGTGAAGCGGAAATTTGTTTAATGTTTATTAATAGAGGGCGTTGTGTATATAAGTCATCGGACGATATGGGACGTCCGTGTGGGGTATATTTATTTATTCAACACAAGTATAATGTCAGGTAATTCATTAAAGTCCGAGTATTTAATACTTGGATATCAATGAATTATTCTATAATATACATGAATATTAATCGATATTATTTGGATTTTTGACTTATCCTTATTTTATTTTAGAGCGGGAATACGATTATCTCCGCTTTTGAGTGGAACGAGGTGTGCGAAGTCCCTTACGTAAATGTGATGGCTAGAACATTTTACTAACCCTATCCCAGCTTGACCGACCGTGGTGTAGCTCCATGATGGTTGTGGCGACATAGCCTCCTCGTCGCATGGTCACGGTCTACTACACGGGCCAACGGGACGAATACAGAACGAGGCGAGGTGGTTGATGATGGAAAGCGAGGTGCGAGGAAGCAAGGAAGCGGCGTGCATTTATTGTGCAGCTAAAGATTGGTGATGTAACAAACCACCCCAGAACAGGCCTAAATTTCAACCCAGAAAAGGCCCATCGAAATATAGATCCATTCTAAGGTAAGCTGTTGGTAGAACTAAGAAAACAACAGTCTAAAACCATAACTAAACTTTCAGAATTCATAGCGGATGGAATAAAATATAATAGCAAAGTGTAATAATTTATTTTAAAATCATAAATATATCAAAATACAAAGTTCCATTAATTCGTATCATAAATCCGTTACAACAATAGTCTACATATATGGGTACATATAAAAGCAAGTGAAAATGATAAATACCACCACAAGCAAATCACCTCCGTCTCTAAGCGTCATCTTCGCCATCAACATTCTTTAACATGTGTTGTAATTAGGAGAGAGTCAGAACAACAAGTGTTTGGTGAATAAAAACCTCGAGTCTTCATTTTTCAGTACTTGGGCAGTATATTTAAAAATAAGAATATGTCTACGAATATAAAACCATTAAAATCATTTAATACTTCTTTTTAAGGAAAGAAGCAGGTCTCCAAAATCCCATAACCTAAATCCCATGTTATAATTAACTAGCGATGCAAGAGATAGTACTCAAGCCACTTAATACCATTTATTGGAGAATAGGCAGACTCCGGTCATTTAATACCTTAATAAAGGTAGGCCCCATCATTTAATACATATTCCTAAGACGTGCTTCTCAATGGTACTATTTAGCTGGCATCATATGAAATCTCAAGTCGCTTAATACTTCTGAATTTGGAAAGGCTGACCCTCAATCAGTCACTTAATACCTTATCCAGAAGCAGACCCCGTAGAGATACCACCTAACGTGTTCCCTAGGTCATTTAATATTTCATTTGGAGAAAAGAGGCGGGCCCTCAAAACAACCACTTAATACCTCAAGACCCCGAAGCAGGCCCCTCATACTATGGCCCATACTCATAATGACGTCTCACGTTAGTCCAACTATTCGTAAGAACTGGTAGCCAGATTAGCTGGGCAGATTTCCCTTATAGAATTTAGGACTAACCTCACGTCATTATAAATATTTATCATAAGGTGATGTGCACGTAAATGTGTATATTTTTACCACCATATTTAATCTATTTAAATTAAATAAACGATCATATCGGGTATTTTAACTTGTTTAAACCAAAATTCATATTATTTTCAAATCGTCACATATTCATCTTCATCAGAGGGCAAAATGGTCATTTTTGTGCATATATTAATTTGAGAAAATTTAATTAGAAATTTCTATATTTTTTATAGGAATTTGGCTTCATATACAAGTGGTTTCATGATGATATATGCATGCACAAGAGTGAAGAGAACAAATGAAGATGGAAATAATTCAAAGTGAAGATAATGGAGGACCCCACCTACCCATCTACCTTAATGTACAAATTAGAGGCTAATGCACATGTTTATGGAGTTAATGGCTTCATGTACACTTAAATGATGATTAGTAGAAGCTAATGATTACTTGGCCTCCACACTTTCTCAAGGGTATCTTGGGCACTCCCCAAAATATGAATTAGGGTTTAACACATGTATAAAATCCCCTTATGTTTCATGTAACCTTCCTCCTCTCTTAGTCTCTCTTAGTTTAGTTTAGGCTTAAAATAAAAAGACAAGCTCTCTTCTCTTTCTCTTTTCATGGCTACTTAGCCATTTTTATTTTCATGTAATTTCCTTTCTTTTTCTTATGCAATTTAATTACTTGTTCATTTTCTTTCCTTGTTCATTTACTTTAATGTTGGTAGTGTAGATTTACATTCATGCAAAGTAGATTAGTTTAATTCTTGTTAATTAGCTTCTCTTTTCCATTAGCTTTCATTTTCCTTTCTTTCATGTTGCTAGCTACATTTGTTAATCAAATGACAAATATGAGAGGCTAAACCCCTTCAATTTAGGGCTAATGAAGCTCTCTAATTATGTAGCTTCAACTATTTGTTAATTCATGCTCTCTTTTTGTGCTTAATGATGATGATTGAAGTGGTTTAATTGTTGTTTTTGTCTTGAATTTGATAGCCTATATTGTTGACACCAAATAGGCTATGCTTAAACAATCACTAACATAAATGCCATTTCATCAAAATATGATTATGGCATAAGAAAGTGATTTGAAATTAAAATTTGATGGTCTATATTTCTAATAAATAGTTAATAGGCCATACTTAAATAGATTTCATTTTCATTGTCAAGTTTCATGAAAGTTAGTAAGTGGTTTAAAGGGTGTGTCAAAGTTTGATGGCTTATGTTGGCTAACTAATAGCACAAATATGCCATTCTTATGATAGGCACATCAATTAAAGCACAAATGACCATAAAAGAGAGATTATGATTTCATATGTGTTGAACTACATGATCTAGAGAGTGGATTTATTCTCTAAATTGTCATTTAACTCTTATATTTGCATCTCTTTTCTTTTAGTTAGTTAGTTCATTCTCTAATTCTCTAGCTTAACTTTCACTCGACTTTGGTTTAATTTGATTGAATAGATTTTTAAAATCATCAATTCCCTACGGATCGACCCGTATTCGCCACGTACTACAAGTGTACGCCGTGCGCTTGCGGTTATTTTTAATTGAAATTCGTTCGACGGTTTTCTAACTCGATAGAAATTCCATCGTCGAACATAATGATATCTCACATCAATAGGAAGTGTACACAACTGTTGGCAGCCTCAAAGTAAAGGGCAGATTTCCGTCATGTAACTCTATTGACCTCGCATCCTTATGACTTAGCCATAAATTAAATACACTCCATATATATAATAATACTCATCTCACCATTTCATAAATAAAGCCTTATAAGAAATCTTCATTATTATGCCTTAGAATAATAATTAGGCTATATAAGAGTTTCCTCTTATTTTCGCCAAACAATCAATTACATTCCTAGTGGGGGAAATAAATGAAAATAAATACCTAATTAACTACGCCATATACATAATAACAATACGTTAGTTACTCTACTAGAGATAAATAAATACTCATGTCTAATAAATTCTAAACACGTGGATTTTACACCCTAAACTAGCTTTAAATGTCAATTCCTTAACCAAATACTATTACAGGTCCTTTTTCTTCAAATTCCCAAGATTTCAACTTACCAAAATAAAGGATTCTAATATCCAAAACCGGGAATAAATATTCATAACCAAAACTGCAATAACAGACATGTAAATAAAATAGAAACTCAATATATTACACCAATTCAATGGAATATCCTAAATAGTAGAAATTGCAATCTGTTTGTACCAAAATTGGGCACAACACTCTTCGGACGTTTTTGAAGAGAAAAATTGAAGAAAATAGATGTAAAATGAAGCAGATCTAACAAACACATCAAGAAACAGATAAAAAATGCACAGAAACACATGGATTTAGAGTGGTTCGACGAATTACCTATCCATTATGAAATGATTGATGTTTATTGAATTTCACTCGTTGTTTACAAAAGATTACAACAGTATCACTGAAGTATGACAATCATTTCGGCAGAATATCGGCGTAGATGGGCCAAAAGTCCCTTTTTCTACAGGCTCTAGGGTGCTATTTATAGGCGTAGGCTGCAAATATCTCGCTCAGATCTCGGGAGACCTCTTCTGGCACGTGGGTGGGCCCACGCGATCGAACTCACGTGATTAGCACTCGGTCCGTAATCAATACGAACGAGTTTCATATCGATCAAGATTTAGTCCAATCGAGTCGAAATTTGGCATGGACGTTCTTTGAGTTGTACGTAAGCTCCTGTGAAAATTTCGTAGCATTTGGACTTGTAGATTGTGAGTTATGATCGATACGAATTGGGCTCTCCAACATGGATGCGAGTTCCAATCGAAACATCTGCCTCCATCTCCTTCGTGTCGATCAAAGACACGTGCTTGCTTGTTGACGTGGAGCGATAAACTGGGGTGGATCCACATTTCTTGCCATTTTAACCGAGCCTTCATCCTTTTTAACTCCATTCGTGTCCATTCATATCCCTTCATTCACATCCATCCACTTCAACCTTTGTTCGCATCGTTGGTTCGTATCCATCGAAGTGACTTCATTCATGTCCATTTCTGTATCGACACCAGTGGTGTACTTCGTATCGATCCTATATGTGTTGATTGATATGAAGTAACCTTAGATGATGGGAGTGGAGTGCATACTCGACCGATACGAAGAAGATGCAAGGTGATGGATACAAAACAGGGTTTTTCATGGATATGAACAAGGCTGACAGATGGATACGAACTACATTCTCAGGATTGGATGGATACGAACAAAGCCTTACCTTTGGTGGATACAAGCTAGTTGGCGACGATGGATACGAAGTATGGTTACTCGGACCGATACGACCACGATGGATACGAAGAAGACCACCGTTGATCGATACGAACATGATGGATACAAAGTGAGGTTGATCCCTTTTGATTTGCATCGATCATATCTCAAGCATACGAACTCCGATCGACTTGAAATTTGGAATGTTGGCTTTTATAACTTTGCTTGTCTTGTCGTATCAACTATAGCCTGATCCAGACTCGGACAAAATTCGTCGATATCCATAGTGAGCCTGCATATAACCGATCTCCAGGATGAACTGTCCTTGGTTTTTAGTCAATTTCTTGGTGTCATGGCCTTGCCAAAAGGCGGGATAACACAATCTAAACTCCATATGCTATTAAACTCCTCATTTACAAAGAAATAGATAAGAAGGAAATTTGTGTGGAATAAGTAGTGTGAACTTTGAATAAAATCCGTAATCTAAACCCTTTATTTCATTGAAGAATCACAAATTGAACCAAAGAAAAAGGAGAAGTGGAATAGATTATAAAATCATCAAAAATTGCATAAACAAAACAAATTCCATCAAATTAATGTAAATAATTGAGAATCTCAACATAGAATTGACATTTCAAAATAAAAAAGGAATTTTGAGTGATTTTATATATCGTATTATCGCAATCCTAAAATCACTATGGCATATTCAACTCCATAGAGATACACCAACAATTACTGAAAAAGAAATACTAAGGTTTCCACTCACAGAACAACCTTAGGTTCGCTTTCCTTGGATTTGCATGCCTTTTAATCTCCTCCGGAATCTCTCTCTTTTGATATACACACGATAGGAAAGATGTATATATTTTTATTAGACCCATAATAATTGGAGAAAGAACAAAAGAAGAATAGATTAGAGGAAGAAGAAGAAATGATTAGAAAATGGATTGAATTCTTACCTGAATTCTTTACGGAGTTTTTGAATCTAATTTAGAGAGATAACAATTGAATATTTTCGTTGTATTCCCCAAAATAATATGAATAAAAAGTGGAGAGGGTACGGTTCTATTTATAGGGGTTGAAACACACAAGAACCGTAAGATCAAATTGGAAGAGAAACGAACAAATCTGGAGCGTTAAACAACATCAAACACTAGCCGCCACCATCAGAAGACGGTCGACCGCCTAAGCTCGACCGGTTGATCGCTATGGTCGACCGGTTAACTCATGTAGGTCGACCGCTCCGCCTTATTTTGGGCAATAATGATTCATTTTCATTGCGTTTTGATTTTAATTAATTCCATACAATATTTATTCTTAATGTTAAACGTTAATTAAAACGTTTACTTAGCCCCTAAGCTAATTTTGAAATTTAAACCCTAAATTTAAATTATCATTTGAATTTGAATTCAAGCTAAATTAATTTAAATCTAAAAACTTCAAACGCTCATATCTTTTTTGTTTAAGCTCCATTTTCAGCATATTATATATGGAAACAGATCAGAATTTCACCACGAACAAAATGGAATAACTTCCGTGGTCAAATTACAACTTTTATAAAGTTTCCATATTCTACCTTATTATATTTAGTTAAATTTTATTTCATTTATTTATGGTTCATTTTATGGGGTGATACAGGTGAGGACACTCACAAAATATTTACGAGTAGGGTCTCCCTTTGCATCTGAGAAGCAGCGAGGCTCTATGTAGACTCGGCTTCTGGTAGTAGCAATAACAACATGATATATAATAGTAGTAATTACAATAAAAATGAAGAGTAAAATGGATAAATCTAATAATGATAAATAAAAATGAACGAATTGATGTTTGTGGTGTGTTGTATGCAATGTGCGATGTGTGTGATGTTTGCGATGTATGTTGTATGCATTGTGTGTGATGAGTGGATGTGTGCTATGCATGCGATGTGTGTGATGTATGAGCCGTGTGTTGAGTGTGATGTGTATGATGGATGTTTAATGTGTGTTGTGTGATGTGTGTGATTGTGTTCGTTTGTCTTATGGATGCTTTGATGTTTGATGTGTTATGGATGTTGTTCGATGTGTTATGGATGTTATATTATATATTTGATTAGATTTCTTTATTATGATGTGAATATGTTATTCCTTGAGATATCGTTTATATTCTCACCACTGAATTTAGACATAGTCAGACCTATTTATTATTTATATGATACTCAGGTCAGTCTGAGACATTTCAGGTTCAGGGACGATGTAACCAGATATGCTTATTGGGCTTAGTTGGAGGCTAGATATTATTAGTAGTATTTAGTACAATTTTGTATGTGATTAATGTGATGTTGAGACGTAAATACTGGACAAGTATGTGTATTTGAGAATTAGCGGGAATTTGACTTATTTTTGTATCCTACTCAAACTTGTGTATATTTTATATTATATGTTATCACTGCGTTGATGACTTTATGTTCTCTTTGATTTATATTATATTGTGTATTGTTCTATCCTTGGAAACCACACGTGTTTATTGCTTTGTACCGAGGCTGTTTACGTCAAGGTGAGAGATTTTTATATTATGAGACGTATTCAGTGTTGGTCCAAGGGAATATTCATGTATGTATCACCCACATTGCCTCATTCTCCGTGTTACTCGACAATATTACTCAGTAATACTCTTAGGTAATATGAGTATAAAGGTGGGGTGTTACACGAATGATCTCAATCTTCTCTAAGGTCTCTCTTATCATATCTGATTCGAGTATCGGTTTCTCACATGCATTCCACCATTATGAAGGAGCGTTACACGGTTGACCATAGATTGCTTCATACGGTGGCATGCCAATACTAGACTATTATCTATTGTTATATGTGAACTCCACCAAATGCAAGTGATCATGCCACTAGCCTTCGAAATCAAGTATGCAAGCTCGCAAGAGTGTGGGTTGCGGAATTATGGATCTTAAGGCTAATTAAACACTAGAGGAGTGAATAGTGTTTTCTCATTTTTATGAACCTTTTTAAAATTCTTTCAAGGTTATTAAAATCAACACAAAATGAACAATCGCAGATGCAAACACAGATAAGTATAAATGCAGTAAAGTAAAATGTATAGAATTAGAGAAATCACGTCGGGGATTTTTCTACTGGTTCGTAGTTACCCCTACATCCAGTTCCATACAATTGCTTGTACAGATTTCTCTTCAAATGCCAATCTTTAAACGAGCAGAAAGCGAACCTAATATAATCTCGATTTCAAGACTACAAGACACGCCCTTTATATCTTTCAAGCTTTGGGTACACTCACTTGATTTGGGCGGGACACACGCACACAATTGACTCATTATCTTCGATATGGCAATTATCTTTTTCAAACTTAATTTTAAAACCCTTATCACAAATTGACTTATACTAAGCAAATTATGTTTTAGATTCCTAACTAGCAAAACATTAGAAATATTAGAAGTTTTAGAGTTACTGATATTGCCGATGCCAATCACATATCCTTTTGAGTTGTCTCCTAAGTTTATAGATCCACCATCTTTGTAGACTATATTTTTCAAGATCTTTGGATTTCCAGTCATGTGCCTTGAACATCCATTATCCAGTATCCACTTGTCCTTCTTGATTTGTGATACTTGATTTTCAAGTATCTGTTCACCATCAGCCATATAGCAGACTTATTCTTGCAATTCAAAATCATACCTATCCAAGAAATCAAGTGATTTTTTAAAACAATTAGTTTCTAAAAACATATTGGTTTCACAAAATTGTTTTTCTGAAAAATTGTTAAAAATGCCACTAGCCATTTAAACTTTTCAAAAACCAAATTATGAATTTTTGAAAACCTAGCGCTCTGATACCAAGTATGGGTTGCGGAATTATGGATCTTAAGGCTAATCAAACACTAGAGAGAGAGAGTGAATAGTGTTTTCTAATTTTTATGAATCTTTTTAAAATTCTTTCAAGATTATTATTAATCAACATAGAATGAATAATCGTAGATGCAAACATAGATAAGTATAAATGAAGTAAAGTAAAATGTAGAGAATTAGAGAGATCACACCAGATATTTTTATATTGGTTCGGAGTTACCCTACATCCAGTCCCAAACAATTGCTTGTATAGATTTTTTTTTCAAATGCCAATCTTTAAACTGGTAGAAGGCAAATCCAATACAATCTCGATTTCAAGGCTATAAGACACACCCTCCAGATTTTCTGAGTTCTGGGTACACTCACTTGATTTGGATGGGACACAAGCATGCCCATTTGGATTTTCGGTACACAAGCACACCCAATTGATTTGAACGGGCTACAATCACACCCATGCAAATATAACTAAAGTTTGATGGTTTTTCCAAAGACAATTTCTTGATCTTTGGTTACAATTGATCCTATAGCCTCTTGGACAGTACTTTGATCTCTGATCGAGAGGGAGAGATGATTGAAATCAGAGAGTAAATAGTAGAGAATCAATGCAATGCATACTGAATTGATTCGGGTTTGAATTTGAGAAGATTTGAATAAATTTTCACTAGAAATTTTGGCAGAGTAAGAGGAGAGAAGATAATAAGAAAGTAGTTGTTAAAAAAATTCATTTGAAACCTCATATATATAGAGAACAAACAGACATGTCCATTCATGAAGAGTTACGACGAATAGACACTTCATTTCAAAATTTGAATTTGAAAATTGTGGCATGTATGTCGACATATGATTTGCCTATATGTCGACATAGGTTAGTATATTTTGAAAACTTGTTTATTTTAATTTCTTTTGAAAATCTTATGTTTTGCAAAATATTTTACTTTGTAAAATAGTTTAAACATAATTTATAAACATTTTAAACTTTGAAAATCTTTTACAAAATATTTTAAATATATTTTAAGAATATATTTTGTTTTAAAAATAAAGGATAAGAAAATGAGAAATAGAGATTAAAGATTGCTACTAGGGACTTTAACAATATTCTATGATTCTATATACTATACTATAGTCATGAGATCTTTATATCCCGATCTTTATACTCATGAGTCTTCATGTCCATTTATTGAGTCTCTATACTGTACAATCTTCAAGTAATTACATGTGTAATATCCCGCACCACATACTATATAACTGGGTAAAAACATTAGTTTCCATATTTTATATGAATGTATTATTGTTATTAAGGTTGTTATCATCAAAATCAATAACTGAGGTATTAACAAACACCCAAGAATCTCACTTCCTCCTCCAGAAGTGACACTTTGAAAACTTCGCTCTCGACCTATGATTCCTCAACACTTCAAGCACAATCCTTAAGTGTATCTTGTGTTCCTCCTCAATCCTAGAATAGACCATAATATCATCCACGAACACAAGCACAAACTTGTTTAGCTGATCCTAAAGACATAGTTCATGAGATCAAAAAATATGTCGGAGCATTGGTTATCTCGTATGGCATAACCAACCACTCATGGAAACCAAACGACGTACGAAAAGCGACGATCAGTACACTCTCCTTCACCACACTAAGATGGTGAAACCCCATCGCAAGATTTAACCAAGAGAACACTTTCGCACTATGGAGCTAAGCGAATAAGCCATGAATATATAGGAGTGGTTACTTATTCTTCCTCGTCACCTTATTCATCTCACTATAATCTACACACAACCTCAAAGAGCATCCTCCTTAGTGGTGAATACTACAGGCGTGACCCATTCAGATGTGCTTCTACGAATGAACCCTCGCCTCAATAGGTCATTCACTTGCACCTTCAAATCCTTCTCTTTAGGTGTCATATGCCTCAAAGGCATAACTGTTGGCCTGACATCCTTCACCGAGTCTATGCGGAAACTAATCTCCCAATGCAGTATTAATCTGGTCGGTCACCTCCTCAAATATATCCAGATACTCTCTAATAATAGGCATAGATGACAACTCATCTAGTGGAACCTCGAGCGAATATAGAAAGCTAACAATAACTTCATCCTTTGGTAGGAAGCCAAACACTACCTTCCACCCCTCCTCAGCCCTAATTGTCACCAGTAGCTTCTCGCAATCCACCACTACCACATACTTTCTCAGCCAGTCTATAACACCCCCATATTTTTAGTAACATTATTTAGGATATTTAATTAGTTAAATTAAAAAAATAATGTGTTGATTAGGGGATTCAGATTTGATTTTAATAAAGGGTAGCCATGACATGTAACCAATGAACTAAAGAAGAGTTAAAATAAAAATGTGTTAGGGAAATAGGTAAGGGAAAAATAGGAAAATGAGCATTTAAATACCCTAAACCCTTAGTCGTGTATTCTCACATTCATTTCAATTGCAAAAATAAAATATTGAGGTCGACCACCATTAACAAGAACAAGAGGAAGATAAAGGAATTCAAGAGGAAGGTTAATCAAATCAAATTCATTTAAATAACAAACTCTTTGATCTCAAAAGCTAAGATGAATAATGACTACATCTCATTTTTCTAATTGTTTTTGGTATAAAGATGAATCTGAAGTATTTTGCATGATTATACCATGTTTTTGAATGATTAAATGTTTATATATGCTTGTTGATGATTTATGCTTGCTCATATAGATTTTATGATATGTTTTAATGAGAAAACCCTATTTAATGACATCCGAATGCCTTGCAATTTTAGATATAGATCAGAAATGATATTTTAGAGATGGATTTCAATTTTCATAATTTTCTGAATTAATATGGATTTTATATTAATTTTATAGTGAAGAAAATGATTTATTGGGTTTAAAATAATTTACGGTTAAATTATATGTAATTTGGGTCTGAAATTTATATATGTTAGAAAACATATTTAAAATGATTTTCTGAAATTTTTGTAGAATTTTCCTAAGTGTTTTGATGAATATATAAAATTATTTAAGGTATGAGACTTAAATATTTTATATATTTAATAAAGGAGAAGGGGTATTTTGTAAATGATTTAAATTGTTTATTTATGAAATATTGGCAGTTCTTTTAGAAAAGAAAATTAGCAACCAATAAGATTTTGACAAACAAGTTGAAAAGATTACTTTAAAATGCTAAAAATTAGTTTAAACATGCTTTTTTCATGTTGCATTACTTTTGGCACCAGGGGTTCCTACCTGGTAGTTCCGCCTCCATGCCATTGAAACCAATGCACACAGTATCAATAACTTGGTACATAGTGAATTGGACTAAGGAGCAAGGTACTGGGTTGAGACCATAGGTTCCGAAGGGGTTGAAGCGCTACTTTGTTTTAAATTGAAAATGCGCCTGCTTTGCTTTCGAAGGGTATGCTTTTGACTTAGTTGGCTTCCGGTTGAATCAAATGCTTTAAAGGAATGGTTTCAAATGATTTGCGCCTTTTGTTTTAAGTAAATACTTTCGTCAGGGTCGAAACCCCTTAGCTGCCGCTTTTCTACCTTTCGACGCCAATGGTTTCAGAAGGTATACTTTGCTTTTAAAACTTAGCCGCTTCTCCAATGCTTTCGGAAGGTTGGTTTCGACACCATCTCTTCTTTGCTTAGGAAATGCTTTCTAAAGTGTTCTTTCAACTTAAATGTTTTATGACTCTTTTGCTCTATTGAATGTAGAACCCAAATGGTTTCGAAGGAGTTAATTTTTAATGGTTTTGAAAGTTGTTTCCACATGTTTTAAATTGAACCCAATGCTTTCGAAAGGTTTTAAAGAATAGTTTCGAAGGGGTGGTTCCATAATGGTTTCAAAAGGTTTGAAAGGAAAGGTTTTCCAATGTATTCGAAAGGTAATGTTTAAAGGTTTTGAAGAAGGATGTCTAAGGTTTTAATGCTTTCGAGGGAATGGTTTTTCAACATTTTCAAAAGGAAGATTATGAATGGTTTTGAAAGGAATGTTTTGGCCTTTCAGCCTAGGTGAAATAAGGGTTTTACTTGGTTTCGAAAGGAGTACTTTCAATGGTTTCGAAAGGGGTACTTTCAATGGATTCGAAAGTGGTACTTTCAAAGGTTTAAATGTTTTCATCAACAAAGATTTGAGTAAAGTATATATAACATGGCAAGGTGATTTTGAGTAAAGCGTAGACTATATGTGTTTTCCATGTTTAAGTTTGGTTTAAAAGGTTTTAAATCAATTTCAGATGAAGAGGTTGTTCAGGAAAATTTTGGGAAGATTACCCTAAGTAAAATGACTCAGTTATTAGAATACCAGATGGGACTAGTATATGGTCGCGATCTATACTTTAGCTATTAGCCCCAGCTAATTTAGTCCAAAATTCCAGTGTGTAGGGTTTTATCACAGGTAAGACTAAAATTATGATTACACACAGAAGGAAATATATATTTGTATACAGATAGGTAATTGGTGAGCCCGCAAAACCATTAGGATCAGGTGACCCTAGGAGTGTTAAGTTAAGGACAAACCATCTAGAAGAGGAGTATTTAACAGATAGTTAAGGAAAAACCATCCAGAAGAGGAGTGTCTAACATGTGTTAGATTATTTTGATTATATTGTCTGGTAGGCCCGAGTCAGCCAAATGTTAGTAGTTAGCCAAACAAAACTATAGTGTTCAGACAGATAGTTCATTTGTTACCTGATATGTATGTTTACATAATAATGCTTTACAGTTTTAACCAGTTTTGGTTGCAGGATAAAGGTTTGCAAAAGATATGTTTTAAAAAGGTATCAGTGAAGGGAAACCCGTTCTGCTCGGTAGCATGGTCTCACTTAATATCAAATAACCGAGATGTATAATATTATTCGTACCAGGCTTTATGTCTGACTGAAAGTTTATGTTTTCCCCTTAAACTATCGGGTGCTCAAAATTGATTGGAGTAGGCTGAGGGCTGAGGTTTACAGGTTTTTAGTAGAATAACGAATAAAGCTACCGAAGACGAGCATGAGGCTGACAGATAATTATTAGGAGTTGCAGTTTTATTTTGTTTATTCCGATGTGTTGTATTAAGTCATTTATGACTATATAGTACTCTGGTCAACCAAGGGGGCATCATTATATGTCGCTCTTGGCATATTTATGTAATAATTATATTTTATCTGAACCTAGGAAACGATTATGGGATTATGTAATTTGAATGTGAAACATGTGTTTTGAAATGTAATCAACAAAATGTTGTTTTTTTGAAATATGTGATTTTGTTTTATATTCAAGTGCTTTTGATATTATGGATACCATTAACATATCCGTATGTAGTCGTCGAAAGTTAATACTATAGATGACTGCAACATCTGTAGCACTTAGCTTTAGGCCTCTAGATAGGGGATGTTATACAGTCCATCCCGAAGATAATACCGAATCCAAAAAAATCCAAAACAAAGCAATCACAAACAAAAGAGCATCCATGACTCGATAAGACCAAACCACGACAATCCATACAAAGACTAGTGGGGCCACCAACACGGTTCATTGGTACTAAAGGCCGGTCAACTATTTTGGTTCTCAATCCCAATCTGTCTACCAGGTCACTAGATATAAAGGAATGTGAAGCCCCGATATCGAACAAAACATGTGTGGAAATGCCATAAATAGAGAGCATACCTTGAATAGTGATTCTCTTTCCCTTCTCCTTCATCGAGGGAGCACTTGACGAAGTTGGGACAACATCCAATGCATATGCCTTCAACATCTGCTTCTACTGCACTAGTTCTAGGTAATTCTTCTACATATATTCAAACTTGCCACAGTTATAGCATTTCTTCTTCCCATCAGCCTTATAATCCTTAATCAAGTGGCCCTTATCCCCACAACCATAACAGACATGATCCTACTTTGCCTTCTTCTAAGCATTCTTTCCCTGAAACTGCTACCTATCACCATTCCATTTCTTCTTGCTTCCACCGTCTTGCTACGATTTTGGCTCTTCCTTAACAACATCGGACTTGGGTTTCGGATACAAGCTCTCAAGTCAAAGAGCTTTCTCAGCCACCTTCTCAAATGGCTCGTCAATATGCCCCACAGGCTTCTTACCCAAGTAGTCATCCAATCCTATAATTAGCTTCTTGTTTCTTCATCAAGGGAGTATCAATGAAGGACATCTCATATTTCAAAAAAGCATCAAACTCGGCAACATACTCAAAGACAAACATGTCTCCATGCTCCAAATTAGCAAAATTTCTAAATAGCACCAACTTTTGAGTAACTGTAATGAACTTCTCCTCGAATTGAGTTTTGAACTGGTCCCAAGTAAAGTGGTCCTCTGGACTAAGAATCTTAACTACATTCCACCAATTCATAGCTCTACTTTGGAGCTGTTGAGAAGCCAATCTCCTTCTCATTGCATTATCTAGTTCAAGGTCATCAAAAATCCTTTCGTAGATGTCCAACAATTCCTAAATTTCCATACCTGATTCCTTTCGTTAGAATGGTTTGCCACCAAGGCTGGAAAAATCATTATTCAGCTTACCAAAATTGACTTTGGGAGCCTGCACTTAGAGCACGACCACCTATAGCAACGTTAGGAGTAGTAGCTTGGGCATTTTGCAGCATGTTCGCTATCATTGCATTGAGTATTGCTTGCAAATTAGGGTTACCATCCTCCAAACCTGCTTCTTCCTTGACTTCAAAATGGAGTTTCTTGTAGCATTTCTTGTATGCCGACTCATTTTTGATTTGTAACAGGAATGTTCAATCTTTCAAAAAGAAAACTTCATCAATGGTACTCATGCGTGCATGTGACTTATATACTGCTATGTAGTTTTGAAAACCAAAATATATAACAAATACGCTCTTCCGTATATATATATACACACTCTTTATCCAGTCTAGGATGATAACTCATTCCTTATCTCTATTGGACTATTGCATCAACTCAGGTTAATCGCATAACCTAGCTATGATATCAAATGTGACGACTACCCTACACCTCTGGCACCTAATATAACTGGATAATGCGTTGTTATGGTGCCCGGTCTATGTAGGACAATAGCCAAGGGTAAATAAGGAGAGAAACAATCATAGAACTTGTCGTATATCTCACAGCGCAACGAATAAATATAATAATAAACATCACAGATATAAAATAGGTGAGATAATGATAACTAAAATGAACC
Organism: Allium fistulosum; assembly: GCA_030737815.1. Lineage (NCBI taxonomy): Eukaryota > Viridiplantae > Streptophyta > Magnoliopsida > Asparagales > Amaryllidaceae > Allium > Allium fistulosum. Next base: position 782,013,917 of record CM060907.1, read on the forward strand.
AAAATATCAAAGTACATTGGTTCGCAAAGTTATACAAGATAGTAATAAAGTTTATACAAGTGATAATAAACTCAAACTATCTCTAATCATAATAATGGGCACTGTCTAGGCTCCATAATGTCACACAATGGAGTAAGAAAAAGCAAATTCATACATAATACGAGAAAGCTCCACCTTGCTCGTCCTATGCACTACCACCGCATACCACCTAAATCTGCTATCTAGTCTACTCATTTAAGAGTACTTGAGATAATAAGAAGCAAATCATAAAACCTCGAGTCAGACAACAGTCTAGTATGAGCGATAAGAAATCTCAAAGTACTATACAGTCAATATAGTAAGGAACAAGGGTATACGAACCATACCCAACTTGTCCCTGCAAACAAAAAATTAGCACTTGTATAAACATTAGATGCACCACATCCTAAGTACAATATGATTAGAGTTCCAACCTGTCTAGGCTCCATAATGTCACACAACGATACCTATAGAGATACCAAATACCTAATGAGTGTTCTCACAATACCCCTGCTTTTGAGTATAACATAAAACACTCTAAGTGTCAACGACCCATTAGCACACGTATCCAAGCCCTTTCCTTGCTCCATCTAGTTTCCATCCATCCTTAAGGAATCATTCCACATTCATTTTTCCACTCAACATTCTATCCATGAGTCACCCTTCCTAGGATCTATGGGAAACAGTATAGTACTAATGTGACCAAATCTTAAGGCTACTTTAACATTAAAGGAGGGTGAATAGTGTTTTATAACTTATATGAAACTTTTCTAAATTATTTCAAGATTTAAATTCAAACATAGATAATCAACATAAATATATATTAACAGGAAGTCAGAGAAATATATAAATGCAGCAAAAGTAAAGTAAAAGTAAGAGATATGACACTAGGAGTTTTATACTTGTAACAACCCGCAGATTTAACCGGTTTTAATAACGTTATTAATTGGAATTTTGTGGGATTTTTAAACGATAAAATTTTGAAATATAAATTTGATATTTGGAATGCGTCTAGTTAAACATAGCAACTGGTAAATTTTCGTCCGAAAATATGAAAGTTTATTTCGCGCGTAAATTTACTTTAATTTAATCAGTTAAAAAGCGATGAAAATAAAATATTTTCGAAACCTAAATATTTTTACATAGAAAAATTCAAAACCATCTTCTGAGCAAGATGTCAGTTTGTCGTTTTTCCAAATTCGGACAATTTTGGCTCCGTCGATCTTATTTTTCAGTGTTTTTCTTGCATTTTCCGCTATTAGAAAATTCGAATTTTTATAAATTCAATCGTACCACGATTATCTGTGTACCGTTGGAAGCGCTTCGTCGTGATAATCAAAATGATATATTTATTCGTGCAAATCGGAGTCCGACGAAAAAAAAAATATTCACGTTAATTTAACCGTTCCGGGCGGACCGGCTTAACAATTTCAGCCCAAAATTCCCTAACCCACATACACACGAATTTGAAAACTTAATCTCAACTGATAATAAATAGGTTAGTTGGCGGCTGGGGTCAACATTGGGAAAAGCTGTGACGCTTCGGTACTCTATGGAAATTTATTGGTACGAAGAATAATAAAATAAAAACTTAAAGGAATACGTTCTTCCGTTCATTTCACTGTTTCATACCCTCCTCCTCCTTTTTCTTCTCATTTCTTTTACTGTAAAATAAAAAAAAACGCAAGACCAGTTGCTCCTCTAAGTCACCTCCACGTCTCATGTCACTGACCACAACTCACAGTAGCGCCTTCATTTCCTCCTTCCTCCAGCTGCCACGTTAGCCGCAAACCGCCACGAACCACCACATCTCGCTCAGCCTCCCCCTTCTTTCTCGTCTTCACCTAGTCGAGCATCAGCCGCACGTAGCGTCTCCTTTCCCCTTTCTCTCAACACGCAAGATCCACCAGCGCAGCTACCTCACCGTGCCGACCACCTCGCCGAAAATTTGCCCCGCCCCTCTCTCGGCCTACACCGTTACGCCGAGCACGCTTCAGCTGCCCATGCTAACAATCTCACAGATCGGCTCCGCATCCACCCCATCAGCTTCACGCCACCATGACACGCCATACTCCCTCTGACTTCTCTATCCTTCTCGTCGCTTCGCCCCATTATCAGCCACCATGACACGCCATACTCCCTCTGACTTCGCTCTCCTTCTCGTCGCCTCGCCCCATTATCAGCCGCCGAGACCCACTGGTTCTTCTCCGCTCGTCAGTTTTCAGGGTGAAACTTCTTCCTCCTTTACAGTATAATGTATTTATGGTTGATGTTTAATATATAAATATATATAGTTTAGCTTATATATATTTTGGTAACAAGTTGGTATATAATAGTTTTAAATATGTACGTTTGTAAACTAAGTTTTGATTCCAAATATTGTTAGGTATAAAATATGTAGAAAAGTATGCCTAGGTTGGGTTCATGTTGCCAGTAACTCACGTGAGCAAGTAATACATGATATATAATATGTGTGAATAGTACCTATGCAGTCACCTTTATATAAATAATTTACATACTATAAATTGTTGTCATGTATATGTGCCAGTTTGTAGTTATGAGACAGTTGCAAACTTTGGGTTTCCATTATATAAATTTTAGGACAGTAATGGGTTAGTAAAAATATGCTGTTTATACATATAGTTAATGAGGTTGTTAAAATTACTTTTCTGTTACCTATCGTTTTAAGCATTGTATATTGGTATATAGTATAGCTTAGTATAGGATTGTATAGGGTTCTATAGTGGGCTGCATAAAATCCTTAGAGTATACGCATATTGCGAATTGCCTGCAAGTGGAGGTAATTTACATACCCGTAGAATTGTGAAGTATATGTGTTTTGGACTAAGTAATGATTGTAATATAAAAAATTTATATAGTTGGATATATATGCGTGTTTTAAATTTAATATTGATTTTAAATGTGTATGTATTGCTAAATATAAGGAAAATATTAATATAATATACATCTCGTTCCAATTTTATCAAGTTGATTCTGATTGTTTCTTCGATTCCAATTTGTCAGCCTTGTCCGTCGTGCCCGTTCTTCATCAAATCGTGTCTGTCTAACGTTGCTTAGGAATTCGTAGCTCATGGTCTATCTCTAGCCTCGAAAGGTGAGCACTCACTCACGATTAACGTTCTTTTATTGATTAAATTTGATTTCAATTGAAACGACAATTGAAATATACTGTTATTAGCTATTTACACAGTTATATATGCTATTACCTGTATCAGTTCACCTGTGACATCTGACACCATCATCTGTTAATTATTTATGCGATGATAATACAGTTTGGCTGATAATTGATTGATTGTTGATGTTTATATTGGACGTTAAATTGTTAGTGTTAAATGATAAATAGTATGCCAAATCGAAATGGATATAGGATAGTTAACAATTTTAAAACTGATTTATATGTTAAATTTGATTAGTTGAATATGACCTCTTTTAATTGTTAAATTAATTGACATGTAGAATAGCGATAATTACACATTTAACCATCGACGTATATTGGATTAATTGTTGTAGTGTAAAAATTGAAATTGAATGACAAGTGAAAACCGTAATGTAATAATCTTTAATCTACATGAAATGATAGTGTAGATTCTAGAAATAATAATATTAATTCGTACAAATAACAATGCGAATTAATACGGTTATTTCGGGATTATTTAAATTGATTATTGGATTGATATTGATTGTTGTTATTGCTTGTTTATTTACTTTGACACCATCCCAGTTATCACACTGCAAGTTCCCTTTTGCTATGTTTTGATTTTGAATTAAATTGGAATCGGGTTGAAATGATAAATACCCAAATTGAAATTTGACCTAGGATAGAGAATTAAATAAAACCCGATTGGTCAACAATTTGATTTAAAAATAAACGAAGATTTTATTTGAATAAATAATATGGTTTTGAAATGAAGTTGAAATTTGAATTTTAACGAAAGGAAAATGTTAATATGCAATAATCTGAAACAAAATATTAACAATGTAATTGATAAAAGAATGTTGTTAAATTTGAGAAATGATGGAATTAAGTTTGAAATTATAAGTAAGTTTGAAATTATAAGTAAGTTTGAAATTATTAAACTTTGAAATTATTTAATAACTAAGTTTTGAATTATTTAATTATTAAATAAGATTGAATTATTTAATGATTAAATTGAATTGAATTTGTGAATAAGTGAATTTTACTTCGTAAATAATTGAAATTGAGTTTCTTTATTAATTAAGTTTGGAAAATTATTTAAGTAAGTAAATAAGTGAAATTGAATTTCTTTAACAAGAAATAAAATGTGATTTATTGAAATTAATGTAAGACTTGAAATTTAAAGAATTTGATTTGATGAATTTAATTTAATTCAAATTGTAAGTTTTGAAATAAGGTAGTTGAATTTAAATAATGGATTTAATGAATTGGAAATTAAACAGAAATTGTTTAAATGAAAATTTACTTAACGAACATTGAATGAAATTGATAAATGGATTTAAATTGGTTTGAATGTTAAATTAATTTAAATGATTTCGGAATGAAACTTATATTCGAATTTGAATCAATATTTGAATTGTTTTAAATAGAAATTGAAATTGAATTATAAGATTTTGAAATTGTGAATTTGGAAGTTTTGAAACGTAAATATTGGAAATTGGTTTAGAAAGACAAATGAAATGTTGATTTACGAATTCTAATTGAATTGAAATTGATTTGGTTTTTGAAATATATTAAACGACCAATCGGTGTAATAATTACGGAAGTTATTAAAGAGACCAGAATCGGTTATGGATATACTCTCTATCTAAATCGAAAACCACTTTAATAACTATACGCGGAGTGATGATCCAGAATGAAGTGGTTGGAATGATGTACGTGATGACTGAAGAAAGAGAACGATAATGGATAGCCTTGACACTTATGTCAAATTGGAAATGACTAAAACAGGAGCCGTGCCGGGCCAATGGAGGTCAGCTACCTCAAGTGAACACACTTCTTCGAACTACTCATTACTTGTTGTCGATTGGTGCACCCTTGATTTTTGGGAGTGTTGTTTCACGGTGTTGCGGTCGCTGCGACGATGCGTTCTCACTAGTCCGGATCAGGCAAACGGTAGTATCACTACCTTGGGTATTGCCTCATGTGCCTTGTCATACTTGTATCCCAATATACGCGACCACTACGATTTTTGGTTTGTACCTTTAGTATATGGATTGCCCTCTGGTGACTTCCGGTTTTGGGGAAACTACGGTCTTGTATATGCTCTTGGGAATAAAAATGTGTTAAGGGTGGAATGGGCCATGACTTAACACTATTTTGATATCTTATATTACTAATAGACATTATCTACTTATCGTACACTACTACATAGTAGATAGTTTAACGGATCCTTAAAGGATGGTTATTCCAAACATCCTTCGAGTTACTTGTATTTTAATTGCTATTTCACTTGAGTTGGATTTATTGATATAAGAATGTTAATCCTGACTCGAGTGTTTTGTGTTTTGCTTTACGCTCGGGTCAGACTGAGTGTACCAGTATTCGAGACTCACCTTTGGAGTTGGAGCTTGCTTGAAGATCCATCCATCTATTCTGCTTTCAGTATTCGATGATTCCAGTGATGTATTCTGATTTGTATCCGATGTATCGTATTACTCTTCCGTTGTATCTGGTTTAACTCTGATGTAACTTATACATTTATATAGTAGCTTCATGAACTACTATCTCTTTAATTTTCGCTGCATTTATTACTCTGTGTCTATGATCTGTGATTATTTATTTACTGTATATGTTCAGTTTTGCCAATTTAAATTAACAACTCGGTATTTTGAGCAATTCAACTCCGGCATGAGTGTCTACCTATACACTTATAATGGATGCGAATGGTCCAAAATATCGGGTCGTTACAATACTGGTTTAGATTTACCAATCCTACATCCTATCATGTACAGTGTATGTACAAATTTCTTTTCCAACACGTTAAACAGGTAGCAAGCAAACCAGAATGCAGTCTCGATTTAGAGGCAATGAGATACACCCTCTTGACTTTCCAAGATCAGGGTAGACTCACTTGATTTAATCGGGTAACAAGCACACCCACTTGATTTGATCGGGCAACAAACACACCCACTTGATTTAATTAGGCAACAAGCACACCCACTTTATTTGATCGGGTAACAAGCACACCCACTTTATTTGAATAGGCAACAAGCATACCCACTTGATTTGAACAGGAAATAAGCACACCCAAACAAATAATAGTAGAGAGTTGTTGATTCCAAATACAAAAGTTGTACTTTGGATACAGAATATCCTACTGCTTTTTTGATATCACTTTGATCTTTGAATTGATGAGAGAATACTTTCAAATCAGTAAGCAGACTGTAGAGAATGAATATAGTAAAGTAGAGATTGAATTTGAGTGAATTTGAAGAGTATAGAAAGTGGATTTTGTGAAATATATAGTGAGAATTTAGAGTAAGAAGAAAGTAGAGAAAGTAGTTAGTAAAATCTGTTTTTCAGTCCCTTTTATATAGTGTATGAAGGGACGTGTCTATTCGCAAAGAGATGTAACCAAAAATCACAACTATTCAGAATTCAAAAGATGCCTCTTCAATGGTACATATGTCGGCATACCTACATAGCCAATGTTGATATACTTATGTATGTTTTGAAAAGTATAAACACTTTTAAGGTGTTTCAAAATTCTGAACTTTTGTGAAATTATTTGACCATATTTTCTAAATACTTTAATACATAAACTGTTAAAAATATTTGTTGAAATATATTTTGAAAATAAAATAAATAATTGATAAGAGAGTATTCAAAGATAAGAAAGTTGCTTTTCAAGGACTTTAATAAGTTAATCTAACATCTATTTATTATAAACTATAGTTTTGAACTCTTCGTATCTTTGTCCTTAAACTCACGAGTCTTCAAATATCTTGACCATCTCTGAATCTGAATCTCTAGTCCTTTTACTGATCAGTCTTCAAACTCGATTATCCTATACTTGTATAAACCAGTATAATATCCTATGAATTACTATATACAACTTGGAAACATATCAGTACCTATATTTATATAGTTGTTGTCATCAAAACCAATATCTGTGGTGCTAACAATCTCCCCCTTTTGATGATGATCACCATGTAAATATATTTATTATAAAATATAATGTGACTCCTCGTAAATTTTAAAACTCCCCCTTAGTATATGCATATATTATATAAACTCCCCAAAATGAAACGTATATTAGATACTATAAAATGTGATAATATTGTAGACAGTATCAAATCCAATACCAAGTACAAAACAATATTATAATTAACTATATATAATTATAACTACATATGTTTTAACCAGACTTTCAAGACATATCATTCATATAATTAATCAAAACAAACTATGTTATTAATCCAAGTCAGACAATTAAACCCACCACCTACATAAGTTTAAATACAAACTAAACTATACAATCAAACTTAAACAACCCTATAAAACTATACAAACAATCTAATCCAAAATGAATACAAACCCAAACCATTCATTATTTTTACAATTTTAATGTTTTTTAACTATAGGAGATTTGTGGATGGAGCTATTTGGATAGTTTTTACAAAAATTCCTTTCTATTCTACCAAATTACCATAAGTATCGTAATGGACCTCTCTTATGCAACGAACTCCATCTTCATCTTCATCTTCATTAGCATCATTATCCACTTCTTCATCTTCCTCTTCATCATCCTAATTCAAAGGATTATGAATTCCAAGATTCACTTGAGAGTCCTTTATGATGATGATTGGACTTGCTTCATTATCCAATGCATGCTTTTGTAGATTCCTTAATATTCTCTCTTGCCTTTCTTGCTCATTTTTGAAATGAATTTGCAAGACTTCAATTTCAGTAAGCATGGTGAGAACATGCTTTAATTCTTCTTCGATTTTTCCGAGTTTGGAGAACGTGAAGTCATGAAAGGGATAGATTCTTATCTAAAGCATTTGGAATTAGATTTTAATATTTGAAAGATGGAGAGAAAAGCAGCTTTTTTTGGAAACGACCAGGTATGTAGACATAAGCTACCTTAATATATCGACGTATACATAATATTTTTGTTTTTCATTCTATTTATATTTAAATAAAAAAAGTTATTATTTCTAAATTTCTGTAAATGAACATATTCCAAGCTCTTTTCTTACTTTAATAAAAGCATTTTGTGCTAATGGTTTTGTTAAAATATCAGCTATTTGATTTTGTGTATTTATAAATTCTAGTGTAATAATTTCTTTATTTACGTTAACTTTAAGGAAATGGTGTCTTATATCTATATGTTCTGTTCTAGCATGATGTGTTGAATTTTTAGATAGATTTATTGTACTAGTATTATAATAATATATTGGTGATTGTTTCAAATTTAGACCGAAATATCTTAGAGTTTGTTGCATATAAATAACCTGTAAATAGCTGATGGTGCTGATATATATTCAGCCTCTGTTATGGATAGAGATACACAAATTTTCTTTTTACTGAACCAAGGTACAAGTGAGTGTCCTAGAAAATGATAGGTTCCACTCGTACTTTTTCGGTCAGATTTGCATCTAGCATACTCAACATCACTATATGATATTAAGTCAAATGAATCTTCTTTTGGATAGAAGAGCCCATAGACTAATATGTTGTTAACATACCTTAAGATGTGTTTTACAGCTTTAAGATGTGTCTCCTTAGATTTTGACTAATAGCTTGCACATAGACATACACTATGCATGATATCAGGTATGCTGGCTATGATATAGAGTAAATATCTATTATACCTTTATTTAATTTTTGATCAATGTCTTTTGAATTGTCTTCCTTATTAAGTTTCTTACCAATTGCCATGGGTGTTGGTTTACTGCTTTGGTTAGACATTCCAAATTTTTTTGCTAATTCTTTAGCGTATTTTTCCTGACTTATAAATATTCCATTGTTTAATTGCCTAATTTGTAAACCTAAAAAGAATATTAATTCTCCCATGTGACTCATTTCAAATTCTTCAGTCATTATATCAGCAAATTCTTTATTTAGATGTTCAATTGTTGACCCAAAAATAATATCGTCTACATATATTTATATAAGTTGAATATCATTGTTGACTCTTTTTATAAATAGTGTAGTATCTACTTTGCCTATTTCAAAATTAGATTATATTAAGTATGGTTTGAGTCTTTCATACCAAGCTCTAGGTGCTTGTTGTAATCTATATAATGCCTTTTATAATTTATAAACATGATTAGAGAGTTTTATATCTTTAAAAAGTCAGGGTTGTTCAACATACACATCTTCTTTAATAAAACCATTAAAAATGCACTTTTGACATCCATTTGAAATAATTCAAAATTGTTATGGTTTGCAAAAGCGAGTAGAATTCTTATGGCTTCTAATCAGGCTACAAAGGCAAAGGTTTCATCAAAGTCTATTCCTTCTTCTTATTTGTATCCTTATGAACTAATCATGCTTTATTTCTAATGACTTCTCCTTGTTCATTTAATTCGTTTCCATAAACCTATTTAGTTACAATTACAGATTGATTTTCCGATCATGGAACTAGTTCTCAAACATCATTTCGAGTGAACTAGTTCAGTTCTTCTTGCATGGCAAGAATCCATGAATCATTTAATGATGCTTCTTTTGGATTTTTAGGTTCGTTAGTTGAAATAAGTGCTGCATTACTCATCTTATTTAGTTGATTTCTAGTTCTTACAACTGTTTATACTTCCTGGAATATATTCCTTAGGACGGTCATTCAAAAATTTCATTCTTTTATTTGGATTTGAATTATCAGTATTATCATTTTCATTGTTAGTAGTTCCATTATTTGTAGTATCGTTGTTCTTACTAGGATTAAGATTTTCTTAGTGAAAATTTTGAACATTTCAAATACATCACTTTTATGTTCGAGAAATATTGTCCAAGTATATCTTCAAAAATCATCTACTATTACAGAAACATATCAACTATGATTTATTGATTGAACTTATGATAGTCCAAAAACATCTAAGTGAAGAAGTACTAAGGGATGTGTAGTCAAAATCATGTTTTTCGATATAAATGAACTTTCGTGAAGTTTTCCAAGTTAACAAGCATCACATAGGTCATTGACACTAAAAATCATTCTTGGAAGTCCTTTAATAAGCTCATATCTGACTACTTTGGATAAGTGTTTAAAATTTAAATGACCAAATCTTTAAAATTTAAAGACAGGGATTATTATTAGACACCTTCATACTCAAAATGTAAATGTTACGTTTCCTTACTCCTTAAAAAATAATTCTAGACTCATTATCCTCGATGTGGCATATGTCTTTTTCAAACTTAATTTTGAAACCCTTATCACATAATTGACTAATACAAACTAGATTATGTTTTATATTCCTAACTAGAAAAACATTAGAAATAATAAGATTTTTAGAGTTATTGACGTTGCCGATGCAGATGCTGTATCCTTTTATGTTATCTCTGAAGTAAACTGTTCCTCCATCTTTGTAAACGATGTCCTTTAAGATCTATGGATTTTCAGTCATGTGTCTTGAGAATTCACCGTGCAGTATCCATTTGTCTTCTTGATTTGTGATGTATGGTTATTAGATGTCTCTTCAATACCTGCCATACAACATACATGTCCTTACAAATTTACTTTGTACACTTCCAAATAATTAAGCGACTTTTCAATATTATTAGTTCCTAATCTATTTGAGAGTATCATAAGGATTTTGCAACTTTTTTTTTCTTCAAAAATGTTAAAAAATGCACTACTAGTGTTACTAGCCATTTATACTTTAAAAAGTTAAATAATGATTTTTTGTAAACCTAATGCTTTGATACCAAATGTGGGAATGGTGTAGTACTACTGTAAGCGGATCTTAAGGCTACTTTAACACTAGGGGTTCAAAAGTATTTTATAAATTATATGGAAATTTTCTAAATTATTTCAAGATTTAAATTCAAACACAGATAATTAACACACACATATATATTAACAGGCAGTGACACACACACACACACACACACATATATATGTAGTAAAAGTAAAGTGAAAGTAAGAAAGATGACACCTGGAGTTTTATACTGGTTCGGATTAACCAATCCTACATCTAGTCATGTACGGTGTATGTACAGATTTCTTTTCCAATGTCAACTTTAAACAGGTAGCAAGCAAACTAGAATACAATCTTAATTTCAAGGCAATGAGATACACCTTCTTGACTTTCCGAGCTCAGGATAGACTCACTTGATTTAACCGGACAACAAGCACATCCACTTGATTTGATCGGGCAATAGCCACACCAACTTTATTTGAACGAGCAACAAGCATAGCCACTTGATTTGAATTGGCAACAAGCACACTGTAACAACCCGAAAAATTAATCACTTTGTATTTGAATATTTAAATCATTTTTTAAATATTTAAATACTAGATTTTAATAACTAAATAAACATCTATTAAATAATAATTAATGATGTTAAAATCATTTTGAAAGTATGTTTACTAAAATAGTTAGTTCAAATAAAAATAGAAAATGTGACCGAAAAACGTTTTTCGAAATTTCAACTTTTCGGCATCAAAAAAGTTGTAAGAAAATGTTGTGTGTAGGATCTAGATTAACCCTAGAGGGGAGGGGGGTGAATAGGGTTAACGCAATTTTCTTGAATTAAAAGCAAAATCAAACTGCAGATAAATAAATATGCAGAAAAGTAAATCACACACAAAATTTACCCAGCTTCGGCAACCCCTGCCTACTGCAGTATTCCCAGATTTCTATTAGGATTAAACAGTATCCCGCTTACAAACACTCCTACAGACTCGCACACCCTGCTCCGCCTATAGAGCTTTGTAAACTCGCACACCCTGCTCACTGAACTAACCCTAACTAGACAATCTGACAACACCTAAACCCAAGGTGGTGATTAACCCTGACTGGACTTGACAAAGTATAAAACTGAAAAACAAAATACAGTTTAAAACCTAAGGCAAAATTTAAATTGAAAATTTAAATCGATTTTTCCCTCAATAGATTTGGCCTAAAACTATATTAATTAAACCCGCCCCAAATTTAAATCTAAATAAAAATTAACACTTTAAAACTCCATTTAATAAACTAGGCCGGCCCGCTCCTTTATCTCGTTCCTCTTTGTTATTGTTGACCCGATCCCTTTGAGAAATAAAAATGGAGATGGCTTCGGCGATTCTCTGGTTCGATCCTCTCTACTACTTGCTCGATTGAATTAGGGCTTTGCCCTTGTTCGTTCCACTGGCAAATTGGAGCTTTGGCTTCGTTGATTTTTGTGGCTCTGGCTTGCAATTCCCTTTGTGGTGACTCTGGAATTCTCTGATACTCTGACGAATTGCGGCGGCGTTGATGCGCCTTGCCTCGAGTCTGATTTTATCGATCTCTGACTTCGGTATGTTTTTCTCTGTTCTGTTGATTTGAACTTGATTGCTTGAGAACTTGTCGGTGATGATTTGTTGGGTTTCTATTCTGTTGCTTTTCACCACACCGTCGATGATGATTTTGGGTCCCTTTATATATGCGTCTGATTTGTATTCCTTGAACATTACGTTGTTGATTCTTTCCGATTTTAAGCTCCGATATTTTGGGAAATTTCTTTTATAGCACGGCTTCGATTATTGAACGTTCGATACGTTCTTTGATTTATATCTTAGACTCTTTCCTAATTTATTCTTCTGACTTTTTCAACTTGTAAACGTAATTAACACATATATACGACTTTTGATTTCTGAATTCGATTTTGACCACTACTTTGATATGTTTAAACCCCTCTGGTCATTTGCCTTGACATGTTCACTTTGATCACGGCTTTGACATTTTTCTGGTATCATACTCGTCGACATTGCTATCCTCTTCACTGTGAATTAAGACTTTGGTTTTTCGGCCCCTTGTGAACTTCGTCTCTGGCCATCTTCTCTGGTTGGTTTAACTGAACTTCACTTGAGCATTTTATTCTTAAAGTTTGATGTTGTCTGGTTGTTCACTTGGTCCATGAGGCATGTTGCATTGTTGTCTGATTATTGTTTCATCTCTACTTGTTTGTAGCTGCTGCACTGCTGTTCAATTGTCTGGTTGCACTTTGATGTTGTTTATGTGTTCACTCTGATTAGCATTGTATATTTGCTTTTGTATCACCTGATATCTGCTGTGTTGTATATCTCTGGTGCATTGTATAACTTGAGCTTGATTTGTCATTTGGTCTGCATACCTAAGCTTGACACTGTTCACATTTTTAAGTTGCTCGGCCCTTTTTTGTACTACCTCATATGAATTGATTCATTGTTCCATTTAAGATGCTGTCTGCACTATGATATCTTGTAGCCTTGCTTCCATGATTTCAACTATAGCTTGTTTATTGTTTTCGACTACTGTCTTGCATTCACTCCAAATATGTCGACCTCTCTTGACAATATGCATCTGTTCTTCATTGCTAGTGTGAAGTTGTTCAACCTGTAGTTGCAATCACTCCATGTTTGTATTGTTTTGGTCTGGCACATTATTGTACATTACTGTCCAGTTTCACAGTTGCATAACTGTTGTATCTTTTGGAGTTTGGTTTTGTGTTTGAAATGCTGGTGCATAGTGTTCCAGTCTTTGACTTGTTTCATGCATCACTGAGTTTGCTTTGATTTCATTCTTGAGCTCGAGTTGCTCTATTATGGCCTGATCCTTGTTCCATACCTGTAGTTGTATTCATGTACACTGGTCGGGGTTTTGAACTGTCTGTATTCATAAGTGTTGACCACTGTACTTTTGTTGTTTGATTGTCTATTCAGATTACTGTTGTAGATTTTTAATTATACAGGTACACAGGAGACAAGACAAATACTGGAGCTGGACAATGCAGATTCAGAAAAAACAACTGAGTGTATGAGTGATGTAGTGAGGAAATCATTGTAACAATAATTGTATGAGTGAGAATGAACTTTAAATAGGAAATCAGTGTACTGTATGAGATTAGTGTATGAACTGAAAAACATTGTACTGAATAAAATATTATATTGAATAAAATTACTGTTTGAATTTGTTAAATTCTGTGCCATAGCATTATTATTCAATATTTATATTTATTCCTGTATGTGTAAAATAAAATCTGCAAACACATCTATAATTCGATATATATATTTTGTTATCATCAAACACTAAACACACATCAAACATTGTGCACACTAGTGTACACATGCATACACATATACGTCATATGATAAGTTAATTAATGTGTTAATGGTAATAAATCATGCTTAGTTTAAATATAAACTTGATTTGACCTTAAGGGAAGTATGGCATGAATAATGCTAAATAGCAACTTTAATATAAAATTACCATACTTTTGTACACATTATGGTGCAAGGCATGTTCATGCATGGGTGGGGGCCACCATGGCCGTGTAATATAATGGGGGAGGAGGATTTTAGGGGGGGGCATGTGGCAATGTGTCAGTGGTGGAGAAAAAGCAAGGTTAGTTTAGAATTTCCCTTGTTTCATGCTTATAAATACCTCCATATCTTCACCATTATTCACTTTACATCTCCATTCCCTAAGTTCATCTCCACTCTCTTCATTTACATTTACATGGCTTCCATACTGAAGTTCATGGCATAAAACACTTGTTCTTTAACTTCCACCCACTTAAAACTAGCTTATTCCTTCTCTACTTCATTCTACTTCACTTTACATTCAGAACGACACCCATAACTCCCCATTTTTCATCATGGCTGTGCCATATAGCCTCTAGAGCGAGCCTTAAAGCACCTCCAAGGCCCACTAAGTCAATTCGTTTGCATAATAGCGCATTGTTCTAGTCGCATTCGTGAAGTCAGTAAGCAATTTAGTGAGTAAAACTCCACCCTTACAACCAAAGTTTTTAAACTATTTTAATGCTAATATTATTGACTTATAAATGCTTGTTGTATGTGTTTGGTGATGTATTGGTTGTTGGTTTGGTTCATGTTGCTAAAAGTTGTCATTTTGGAAAGTTAGTAAACAAGTAGTAAGCTTTATGAAAAAGTGGAAGCTAAAGTTAACTTTAGTGTTAGTAAGTGCTCTCTACATATGATATCATAGCTAATTACCATGTATATATGTTCATACACTTGCTATGTAATGTTTGGTTGAATGATAATGCCATAAACTTATTTTTCGAATTGCCCGTATAGCAATAGTCACTATATCGGCACTTTCAGAAAATCACTTTTTATCGAAATCGTTTGGTTTCATCTTCGTGCTTGAAATGGTTTTACAAGTTAAGCAAGATTTTGATTAATAATGTTTTCAAAAGTAATTAACCATTTTAATAATGATTATTTAATTTAATTAATTATTTAACTAATAACTATTAAGGTTAACTAATTAACTTATTAATGACGTATTTTAAATTTAACTAATTACTTGGTTAATGATGGTTTGAATTAATTAATCATTTTACTTAATGATGTTTAAGGATAACTAATCATTCAATAATGATGGATTAAAATTAGTTAATCAATTTTCTAATGATGTTTTTAAATTAATCAATCCTTTTAGTTAATGGTTTTTAAAGTAAATCTATTTGTTTTTTTTCCAGATTAAATCTATTTGTTTTAACTTTAAGTAATCTTTACTTTAATGATGTTTTAAAGTTGTTAATCATTTTAAATAATGATATTTAATTATTTATTAATTAATTTAAGTAATTATATTTAAATATTACTAATTAATTGAATTAATAATGTTTTAAAGGTGATTTACCCTTGTCAATTAAAGGCATTTGAAGTTAATTTATCAACTTAACTAATTAAGTTACAAAGTGAATTTATCAAAGTTACAAGGATGTTTGACTTTGTTATTCATTATAATTAATGATAATAAATTATTTATTTATTTAATTAATTATAATTAATTTTTAATTAAATTAATAGTGTTTAAAAGTGATTAACTTCTTTTGGATTAAAGGCTGTTGAAGTAAATTAATCAATTGAATTAATGAACTTTTAAAGTTAATTAATCAATATAATAAGGATGTGTTTGAGTTATTAAATCCTTTTTATAATGATGTTTCAAAGTTCGTAAACTCTTTTAACAAAGTGTTTTAAAGCTAATACTTGTAATGTGAAGCCAAGCATGAATTCGATTTTTAAAAGAAAAGGTTTGGTTCATTTATGGAAATGAATTAATTTCCGTAAAGCAATATCACTTATATAGAAATGATTTATTTGTATGCTTAACACTAAACGTCGAAGACGTAGACTTGTCACTATTTCAAATGTTAAGAATGGTTGTGAGAAATGACTTTGAGGTAACACTGCCTTGACTTGTCCGGTATTATTGTTAACCCAGGAATAGTACAAGTTTGAATCCAACGAGTGGTGATGGGTATACAAGACTTAATTTCCATATATGATCGTTTATATCCTCGATAGTTGGTTTTCCGGCTATCGATTACTTCAGCATCTTAATTTTTCGTCACTCTAAGATGACGTGTTGCTCTTTTAAGCTTTGTTATCCTTTGTCGTAAATGACTAAATCCAAAGAGCTTATCGGCGTCTAGCTATGTGGGGTTGCTCCCATTAAAAGGGTATTTCACATCTCATCTAGGTTGGATTCAATTGGGAATCAAAATGTGAAATATTCGTATACTCGGGAAGGTTTGGCGAGGTCCGTCTGGTACTTTTCCCAAGGAGGTCACCGAGTATATGTAATGACCCGTAAATTTAACCGGTTTTTATTAACGTTATTAATTGAAATTTTGCGAAATTTTAAACGATAAAATTTTGAAATAAAAAAATTTAACATTTGAAATGCGTCTAATTAAATATAGCAACTAGTAAATTTTCATCCAAAAATATGAAAATTTATTTCGTGTGTAATTTTATTTCAATTTAATCAGTTAGAAATTGATGAAAATAAAATGTTTTAAAACCTAAATATTTTTACATAGAAAAATTCTAAAACGTCTTCTGAGCAATACGTCATTTTTCGTTTTTCCAAATTCGGACTTCTTTAGCTCCGTCGATCTTATTTTTTTGCATTTTTGCTGCATTTTACACTAGTAGAAAATTCGAATTTTTATAATTCGATTGTACCGCTGATATCTGTATACCGTTTTGATCGTCTCGTTGTGCTGATCTCTGTAGTATATTCAAATTTGTGTTTTAATGTCTGGTACGCGGCGAAACCGCGATACGGATAGTCATATCGGTTATAAAATTTCAACGTTTGATTCTTGGGTCCATCCAAATTCTTCCAACGAAAAAAATACAGCAAATTGCTTTAATGACTGCCTGAAATCTCAGGCTTGACTAATTCTATTTCCAATGGTTCAAAATATTGGTTCGTCCTTCCATATTTTTCGGTCACCTTACTTCAATGAAGTAGACCATATTTATTATAACAAGCGGCTACTGTAACCTGTCTATATTCTTCTCCTCCATCTTTCTTTTGTTCATCTTATAAGGTCTGCTCCTCCATTTTTTTTCCTTTTCAATTTTTTCCCTTTTTCTTTTTCCATTTCATTTCCGCCATCATCCGAGCTTGCAGCACCCCGACCACATATTCTCCCACATCCATCACCAAGATCCGCCGCACGCTCATCGTTCCCCTGCCATCGACCTTCCGCCCCCGAAACTCACCCTCCCGCACATTTTCCTTTGCACAGAAGCAAGCCGTGCCTTCCTCTTCTCACCACCGTCTTCTCCACAATGTAGCCCGACCACCCGCTTTGTCTAGCCCGAGCTGCTCTTCCTTGTCTCGGCCGAACCCACTTGATGCCTGTCTTCCTCTTTGATGGGTAAGCAGGCTATATGTATGCTTATATATAATTGAGTATAATTTCAACTGTTGTATATATACATGTATTCGCATATATATATATATATAATATGGTATAAATATTGTTTTATGTAGAATGCGAACTTTTGAATACTGAGCCTTCTTCCACCTGACTTCACCTATCTTTGAATGTATGTACATATATTCTGATTTGTTCTGTTTTGTAAGTTCACAGAGGGTATTTATATATTAGTATGTACTACATAACAGTTTATATATATATAGCAAGTTTATTTTATTTTATTTTATTTTAAAGAATATATATAGTTATGTATGTAAGTAGTACGGTATGGATTTGCTGTTGAAAATTTTAAGTTACATATTATATATTTTCGCTTATGTTTACAGTATAATATGTCCTATGTATTTTCTGTTTGTTTTAAAGTGTATATTTTACAATTAGTTACTTTATGTTGTGTATATTAGCTTATTAAGTATATATAAAGGTATATATGTGTTATCATAATAAAATTTATGTGTTTTGAAAGGATAGAACGCTGGTAGTATAGTTGATAGCAACCGAGAGTATACATATATTATATAGTATATATTTTGTTTAGATTTATATCGATAGCTTTAAATAGATTCTGTAACCCCTAGTATATATGCTATGTTAAATAAAAATGTTATTGAACGTAAAAATATGGATGGATTTAAATTATATGTATAAATTGAATATATGTATAGAGATGGATACCTGTTTGGGTAAGTTATATTAGTATTTGATATAAATATGTTGTATCTTGGATTCTGTTATTTATAATATATTAGTACTATACTAGTTATATGTATAAGTTTATATAATGGTGTATAATCTATTTGCACACATAAGTGTACATATATAAGATTTTATATGATCTATTTGAATTTATATGGATATTATAATAAAGTAAGATTATATTGAATTTTAATATCAGATGTATATAAGTATATATATAAGTATTTATTTCAAATTGTATTATGTATATTTGTTTGGTTTTAACATATGTGTCTTAATTCTGAAACAATGGATTTTGAAATTCATACATATTTAAATTAATGGTTGAATTTAAAATATGATCTTATATATAGTTATATATCTATATGAGTTCACTTATATCCATTTATCTTCATCGATCCAATTCTGATTTGATTTCGTCTATTCCTTGTTATCAGCTTTGATCATCGAATTCGTGCTTGGATTCGTAACTCAATTTCAGTGTCCGTATCTGTATTCGTATCAGTGTCATCTCCTGTTCTCTCTAGCCTCGAAAGGTGAGCAATCACTCATGATTAATGTTTCTTTTATTTATTAAATGTGATTTCAATTGAAATGACAAATTGAAATATGCTGCTATTAGTTATTTACACGATTATATATGCTATTACCTGTATCTGTTCACCTATGACATCTGACACCATTATCTGTCATTTATGCGATGATAATACAGTTTGGTTGATAATCGATTGATTGATGTTTATATTGGACGTAAATTGTAAATGTTAAAGTTATAAATAATATGCAATTGAATTGATATATGATAGTTAACCATTTAAATTGAATCTATATGTTGAATTTGATTAGTTAAATTTAGTATAATATGACCCCCCGTTAAATGTTAAACTAGTTGACAGGTAGAAATTTGGTTAAGTACACCTTGAACCATTTAATGTATGTTGGAAAATTTTTGTAGTATGAATTGAATAATAGATACCAAGTTAAGAACCGTATTAATATTAGTGTAATAATCTTTAATCTACATGAAATGATAGTGTAGATTCTAGAAATAATTATATTAATTTGCACAAACAACAATGTGAATTAATACGATTATTTCGGGATTATTTGAATTAATTATTAGATTGTTATTGATTGTTGTTATTGCTTGTTTATTTACTTTGACACCATCCCAGTTATCACACTGCAAGTTCCCTTTGCTATGCTTTGATTTTGAATTGAATTGGAATCGGGTTGAAATGATTAATACCCAAATTGAACTTTGACTTAGGATAGAGAATTAAATAAAAATGGATTGGTCAATAATTTGATTTAAAAATAAAATAAAGATTTTATTTGAATAAATAATAAGGTTTTAAATGAAGTTGGAATTTGAATTTTTATGGAAGGAAAATGTTAATATGTAATAATCCGAAACAAAATATTAACATAGTAGTTGTTGAAAGAATGTTGTTTTAAAATTAATTATTTAATAATTAAATTTGGAGTTATTAATAGTTAAGTTTGAAATTAGTTAATAATTAAAGTTTTGAAATTATTTAATAATTAAATAAGATTGAATTATTTAATAATTAAATTGAATTGAATTCTTTATTAAGTGAAATTGAACTTCTTGAATAAGTGAAATTAAGTTTCTTTATTAATTGAGTTTTGCAATTATAACTAAGTAAATAAATAAGTGAAATTGAATTTCTTTAACAAGAAAAAAAATGTGATTTATTGAAATTAATGTAAGACTTGAAATGTAAAGAATTTGATTTGATGAATCTAATTTAATTCAATTTGAAGTTTTGATATATGGAAGTTGAACTTAAGTAATTGATTTAATGAATTGGAAATTAAATAGAAATTGTTTGAATGACAAATTTACTTAATGAATATTGAATGAAATTGATCAATGAATTTAAATTGGTTTGAATGTTAAATTAAATTAATTTAAATGATTTCGAAATGAAACTTATATACGAATTAAATGAATATTGGAATGGTTTAAATAAAAATCGAAATTGTATTATAAGATTTTTGAAATGGTAATTTGAAAGTTTTGAAACATAAAGTATGGAAATTGATTTAGAAAGACGAATGAAATGTTGATTTATAAATTCTAATTGAAATTGAAATTGATTTGGTTTTGAAATATATTAAACGACCGATCGGTGTAATAATTACGAAGGTTATTAAAGAGACCGGAATCAGTTAGGGACATACTCACTGTCTAAACCGAAAACCACTTTAATAACTATACACGGAGTGTGATCCAGAATGAAGTGGTTGGAATGATGTACGTGATGACTGAAGAAAGAGAACGATAATGGATAGCCTTGACACTTGTGTCAAATTGGAAATGACTAAAACAGGAGCCGTGCCGGGCCAAATGGGGGTTAGCTGCCTCGAGCGAACACACTTCTTCGAAAACTACTCATTACTTGTTGTCGATTGGTGCACCCTTGATTTTGGGAGTGTTGTTTCGCGGTGTTGCGATCGCTGCGGCGATGCGTTCTCACTAGTCCGGATCAGGCAAACGGTAGTTTCACTACCTTGGGTATTGCCTCATGTGCCTTGTCATACTTGTATCCCCATATACGCGACCACTACGATTTGTTTTGTGTTATACCTATGGAGTACTCCCTGATATCCCACTAGTTTACGGTGGAGTTTACAGTGCTGTATAGACTATAACGCTTATATAAAATGTGTTAAGGGGAATAATGGTGACGCCTTAACACTATCTTGATATTTTACTTTACTGATAGGCATTATCTACTTATCGTACACTACTACATAGTAGATAGTTTAAAGGATCCTTAAAGGATGGTTATTCCAAACATCCTTTGAGTTACTTGTATTTCAGTTGCTATTTCACTTGAGTTGGATTTATTGATATAAGAATGTTAATCCTGACTCGAGTGTTTTGTATTTTGCTTTACGCTCGGGTCAGACTGAGTGTACCAGTATTCGAGACTCACCTTTGGAGTTGGAGCTTCGCTTGGAGATCCAGCTATCTATCCAGCTTTCAGATCTCCAGTTGATTCCAGTGATTGTATTCTGATTCTTGTATTTGACTATTGTATTCGAGACATCTGTTGTACCTTATTTAACTCTGATATGTATATAGTAGCTTCATGAACTACTATCTTTTGTTTCCGCTGCATTTATTACTCTGTGTCTGTGATTATTTATTTACTGTATATGCTCAATTTTGCCAAATTTAAATTAACAGTTCGGTTTTTTGAATTATTCAAGTCCGACATGTGCGGATGCAAAGGGTCCAAAATAGCGGGTCGTTACAGTATATGACTTTCTCAAAAGTAGATTGCTAGAGGTATACTTCAAGGGGGGCCTTCCCTCCTAGTCATTGTTGGAAAATTTTCCTTTGCTTATTTGATTCGAACCTTCGAATTGTTTTTCTGTAATTGCAACGGGAAGAGTCAACCACTCTTCACGATGTTTAATTATAGTTTTTGTCTATTCTGTCAAGTTTGGGCCGTTACTTGTTTTATTCATTCTGTCCAGTTTGGATTTTATTCAGATTATTTCCATTCTTTCAACTCTGGATCTTTATACTATTTTTGTCCATCATCCATGTTTGGATTTGTTTCCTATTATTCTTTTCCATTCTTATGTTTAGTTATTGTTTATGTGGGAGAAAACTAGTTCTGTGTTAGCGGCGTGGTTCTACATATTATTGTTACATACACTCCATTTTGTTTTAGAGTTTTACTCATACCAAACATATTGTCCGACCCGAGTTGTTTATTTTCCCTAAACTCTTGGGTACTCAATTATATTTGAGTAGTCCAAGAATAGCAGGCTTTTGTTTGGAGCTCTTTGAAGATGACGGACGAGCAGGAGGCTCCTTATTTATCTAGTTATTTATTTCCGCTATATGATTATGTATGTGTGTTTTGTATCTAAAAATGAAAAGTCAGAATGTATTACTATCAATCTGTTAGATGTAGTACTTTTGTATAACTCTGATAACTCTATGTAAGGAGTAATCTTTTGTACTATATCATTTTGTATTATATATAACCATTCTGTTGTGAGGTTTTTCTATTCTATCTTGTTCTGTTCCTTTTTCCCCATGACAACTTGTCTTTTGGACGCTTGGGCAACGATACATGAATACCATGGATGAATTAAGTGTCGTTCCCATGAGTCAGAAAGATGGGTTGTCACAGACACCCAAACAAATAATAGTAGAGAGTTGTTGATTCCAAATACAAATTGTAGTACTTTGGATACAAAATACCCTATAACCCTTTTGATAGCACTTTGATCTTTGAATTGATGAGAGAATACTTTCAAATCAGTGAGTAGATTGTAAAGAATGAATGCAGTAAAGTAGAGGTTGAATATGAGTGAATTTGAAGAGTATAGAAAGTGGACTTTTTGAAATATACGATAAGAATTTAGAGTAAGAAGAAGGTAGAGAAAGTAGTTAATAAATTTCGTTTTCCAGTCCATGTCTATTCACGAAGTGATGTGTAACGTCCCTTACTAGGAGAACCAAAAATGAACGTCGATGATGCTATAGTCATCATCATAATTATTTTCAAGCGACCAAGAGTGACTTCTGTATTATTTAAAACAATCTAAGTAAACAGAACAGCAAAATGTTTCATTCCATCAAATTTGTCCTAATATTTGTACATACATTTTCAATATGAACCCCAAATAGTACCTACGTCGGGGTCTAAATATAATCATATAAATACATAGTAGAGTGTCTGGTAAGCATATGATGATGCCACCTAATACACTTATAATAGCAGAATTAGCATACAATAATAAATAACTAGGCCTTCAGCACCATCTTCGATCCTCAGCTTGGGCTCAAAAAAATATGCTTATCCTATAAACTCAGCCTACTCAAATGAGTACCTGTGAGTTTATGTGGAAAACAATGATAAGAACATAAGTCAAATATAAAGTCTAGTGTGAATGATACTTACCTGAAAGTATAACATAAATACATAGTGAGACCACTCCCTATAACGTGGAACGGATTTTCCCCTCACTACATACAAACAACATACATAATACTGCACACAACAAAGGCCATAATTACTTACCCTGGAAATTTCCCAAGTTTCACTTATTACAATTTACTACTACGTCCTTACGCAGTTCCTACCTGGTTCCAAATGGACCATATAAAGAGTTGATGTTGTATGGAATTCCCCCGGCAACCACCTTTAGATTCTCTCTTTGCTTTATTAATAGTACACTAACCCAGTCCTTGTAGTATTATTTTATTGACTTATTTAACATTATACTACATGAAATCCCACCCCTGCAGCATCGTTTTATTTAGCTCTATTTAGCTTTGGGCTACTATGCTACCCCACCCATAGCCCCATTCTTATAAACTTATTAAGTTCAAATCTGCTATGAAACAGTCACCCACAGATTATCCCTTCCTTCATCTTTTACAATATTTAATTAAACCTAGAACCACTATGAATCAGCCACCCACAGCTCCCTATCTAATATTTATTCTTTTATTTCTGATCTGCTATGAATCATCTACCCGCCGGTCTTATTTAATTATTATTTAATCCTGGACTACAAAGAATCATCCACATGTAGTCCCTTACTGCATAAAATCAGCCCCCTGCAATATTAGATCTAATTTCTAATTTGAGGTTGCATAGAATCAGCCCCCTACAAACCTTTAGAAGCTGAATTACTCTTCTCACCTGAAGTTTCTTCAGGTGTGCATTCGAGCAAGCATCCTTACTCGACGTTAATAGCCCATCCACTCTCCTCTTCAGCTCACATCACTTCGGCCCAGTACACCCTGCCCCGACCTATGTGCATAGCACACTCTTTACTTGTTGAGCATGTTCTTTTCCAAATTATGGTGCGGTATGGCAGCGCAATCTATCTTATTCTCTTTATAATTGCGATGCTCTTTATTTTTCATAAAAATAGTGATGCATAACTACTTTCCCTAGAAAGTCCCTAAATTCCTTTGGCAAATTACTACCCAACTACCCAGCGTAGTTTTATTTGACGCAATTTTCCTTTGAGACGTTTGGCCAGCACCTCCTTAGCTCAAAACCTAACAATATCTGACACTTTTGACAAAGCTTGTTACCACCTTTACATGTGTCGCCATTACATACGTTACCTCACCATTTTCTGAAATTTACAGAGCCCTTTGTTTATCTTTTCGGTTACTTTTTATGGATCTTGTCCCCTTACATTAATATTTTAATACATATGTCATTTCCATTAATTCTTAATGCAGATCCCCCTTTCCACCAGCGTAGTTCTACATTAGTTCTAGTTTATTTTATACATATAAAGTCTTATAAAATTCTAAAAAATTCTTGAATAGTTCCTTTATCCCCTCCTTGTCTTTCCTTTGAATTACAAGTTTTTTCCATATATCCTTTTGAGGTGTTTACTTTAAAAATTCATAACAAATTATTCCTAAGCCATGAGCTTCTCAAGTTACTAATCCATCTTTAGGACAATAGTTAGGATATCATAATAGGTTTTCATTTTGACATAAATCTATATGAATACCAACAACATAACATGATCCAATCCACCAAAACGAACTGAATAAAAGGTTTGGTATTACTGAGTTAAATCTTTAAGAAATCTTGTTTAGATCTTCTTTTATTTTCCTTAGCTTATATTTGCTTTATTTTCCCTTTATTCTTGTTTCTCTAAGAGACCGTCATCAACATATCTTTTGAGCTTTTAACTTATGTTTAGTAGAATAGAATGGATGAAAAGAAAAGAGTTATATTTATTTTCCCGCATTTGGGCTTTGTCCCACATACTCATTTCCATTAATTCACAACCCATTTTTCTATCTTACTTAGCCCCTCTTGGCCCTTTAATTAATTAAATTAATTAAATTATTTGTAATTTACGGGTTGTTACAAGATGTAACAAAAAATCACAACTATTCAACATTCAAAAGACACATCTTCGACGGTACAAATGTCAACATACCTATATAGCCTATGTCGACATACTTGTGTATGTTTTGAAAAACAGAAACACTTTTAAGGTGTTTCAAAATTCTAAACTTTTGTAAAATTATTTAACCATAGAAATACTTTAATATATAAAACTCTTATAAAAGATTTGTAGAAATATATTTTGAAAATAAAATAAATATTTTAGATAATAAAATAAATAATTTGATAAGAGAGTATTCAAAGAAAAGAAAGTTGTTATTTAAGGACTTTAACAAGTTAATCTAATGTCTATTTACTATAAAATTTAATCTTGAACTCTTTGTGTCTTTGTTTTTAAACTCATGAGTCTTCAAATATCTTAATCAATCCTGAACCTTGATCTCTAGTCCTTTTACTGATCAGTCTTCAAACTCTGTTATCCTGTACTTGTATAAACCTATATAATATCCTGAAAGCTACTCTATACAACTTGGAAAAATACCAATACCTGTATTTATATGGTTGTTGTCATCAAAATCAATATCCGTGGTATTAACAAAATCTGCTTTTGAGAACAACTATTCTTATAACTCTATTCAACATTGAGTCATCATCATTGAAACATAACTCTATCACCGTCGAGTTACCATCCTTGAAGTCCCAAAGCTATCATCATTTATCGTGCTACCACATCATCATTGAATATCAAGTGATCAAACAAACACTTCAGCATAACCTATGGGACATATTCTTCTTCCCTGGGAAGTTTCATCACCATATGCATTATTAATTCATGTCGTTACCGACCACTAGGTCTGCACCGATATGAATTCTTTAACCCATACTTAACAAAAATTTAACCAAGCACTTCTCTCCCCAACCACTTCTCCTTATGCCTTCTTGGAACCCACTTTCTTCATACCTTGAGTTCTAAAGTCCTTAGACCCCTTCTGGTGTTTGGAAAAGAGGTCAGTACCGACCATAAGAAGTCAGCATCGACTTATATATTTAGCCAATTTTTGGCACTTGGCTTTTGAAATTATTCTCTTACATTGACTCAAAATCCCACCTCCTTTGGCCCGAAGCAACTCCTTCTGTCGACTTGATCTACATCTCCTTCCACCTACTAAAATTCAGATCAACACCGAGATCTACTTGACCATCCAAACTTACTCCAAATTCTATGCAACCTGACATGTAGGCTCCTCCCCTCCTCTATGTTTCATCTCATTTTAAGAAATTTTGACTTTGTTCTACCCAAATCGAAGATCGATTCCAGAGTAATCCAAAAGCACTAACAAACCATATCAAAGAAAAACATAAAATAGCGGTTATCATCATCCATATACATTCATTAAACATAAGCAATCGACCCAAACATGATAAGCATACAAGATTTAGCATACATCTAGTTTTGTACTAAAATGAAAATATGACCCAAAAGGGTTTGCAAAATCATTTAAAATTCAATTTAATATTTTAAATTCAGCCATAAACATTTTTAAGGGTTAAATTAAAGTTCAAAACTTTGGCATCAAAAATCATATTAAAAACTAACTTTAACTATATGAACAAGCATAGGATAGTAAGAGATCAATAGTCACCCACCTTCTACCCAAAAAACCAATTTAAATGCCAAAATCTGAAGTGGATAGCCTAGAACATAAACCCATATAATGATGGATTTGGCTAAGATTAGTAAGAAAAAAGCAAACTTTTTGATGAAATTAGGGCTAATAACGGTTTGAAATTGTTTTTGGAAAGTGGAAAATGACCTATCTCTATTCCATCACCTCAATTAGGCACAATTCCCAAAATTAGTTAGTAAGCCCAAGTACGGGCTTAGTTTAATTGCCCACTAATATGTCCAGTAGCAAATAGAACTTAAAATGGTCATATCTTCTAAACGATAAGTCCATTTTTCTAACCAAGACCACTCTACGGAAAGAGAATCAATCATCCTGATCTAATGGAAGTGGTTTCAAACCCTAATTTAATCCCTATTAAAAATTATAGGCCTTACAACTATTTCTAGATCTAAACTATCTAATAAGTATACTAAATATGGAAAATTTCGTAGTAGTTATTTTCCTAAGTTTTAGAGTCATACGACCTCATATAAATTAAATAATAATATTTTATGATCCTCCGATATATAAA
The DNA here is from genome assembly GCA_030737815.1 of Allium fistulosum. Taxonomy (NCBI): domain Eukaryota; kingdom Viridiplantae; phylum Streptophyta; class Magnoliopsida; order Asparagales; family Amaryllidaceae; genus Allium; species Allium fistulosum. The sequence continues at coordinate 782,041,595 of CM060907.1, forward strand.
ATATGGGTCGTTGTATTGAATGAATAAGTTATGCACATAGAAGAAAGAAAACTAGTCGTCAAACCAGTTCATTAGATAATTTGAACTAAAAGAAAATGACAAAATGTTTTCTGTTTTTTTAAAATGGCAAACTCCCTGTTGTTTTAAATTTATAATGGTGAAGACTTAGTCATTTTATTTCTCTTTCGCATTGTTGTAACAAACACAAGTGTGTATGTTCTAATAAACACAAGTGTGTTATAATTCAATGATCCATGTGACTTGAAGCACATGCCATTGGAACTTACATGTGTCAACCATCCGCACCGTTGAAATAAACACAATTGTGTTTTAATTTGGTGAACAACATGACTTGAAACCCTGCCATCGAAACATACACTTGTCAACCATCCACATTGTTGAAATCTTTTACACACATCTATATAATTACTCCATTATGTAGAAACAAAGAGCATATACATAACTAAATATGATAAGTTCAAATTGTTGAAGTCTTTCAAATACATCTATATAATTACACCATTCTGTAGAAATAAAAAGTACATATACGTAACTAAATCAGGTAAGTTTAAATCTATTTAATCAAAAATGAATCCTTGTGTTTACTACTGTAAAACAAATGTGGAAGAAATGATCGATGAGAAAGAAGAACTGCATAATCAAATTGCTGCCTTTGCTACACAACAGTTCACACATGGTTTTCTCATTTTTTGGTGAAGCTCTTCTAACAATCGCCATGGTAGCATTCATGAAAGAATTGATCGTTGATATGGAAAAGCCTATAAAGAAGGACATGATAGACTGATGAAGGCTACTACATCGAAAATTCTGACCTATGATATTACGTTATTTCATCGTTGGTTTTGCATGAGCTTAGAAATTTTTAGCGAAATTTATTTAAAACTTCATGAGAAGAAACCATTTTTTACTTATAGACTAAACAAGGTACTAGAACATGGAATTTCACTATGTATCAAAATTTCGGCTATGTTACAAACGTTAAGCTATGGCATGGCATGTGACCATCTGAATGAATATTTTAGGCTTGCATGATCAACATCAATAGAGTCCATGAAGGATTTGTAAAATTGTAATCACTGAGTTTGGTGCTGAATTTTTATTAACTAGTCTGGCCTAGAAAATTCAAGGGGCTGAATTTTTAGGGTTGAACTCCCATGATTTTCCCAACAATAAGACGTTGGGCATCCTATATCTGGATACCCATTTTTTGAACGCCCAAAGTTGTTCGCCCATTTTTTGGGCACCCAAAAAGTGAGCACCCACCGTCCCCACATTTCTTACAGTTACATCATTTTTTAGTTCTTATAAGAAAAAGTTGAAATATCGCCATGTGCTATCAAAATCGCTAGGGGGACCATCAAAAATCGTGTAGTGCCAAACACAGGTTTACTTATGTTCCACTAGCTGTAAGGACGACGATTTACAACCTTTGATTGATCTAGAAGATGCTTGAGATCTTCATTCACTGATCCACATTGTTATAACTTTTTATAATGCATTATAGTTCAAGTAGAGATAAAAATAGCGATCTGTATAGAATTTTAAATATATAGGATCAGTATATCCATCATCGCTATAGTTGGGCTATGGTTATCACCTATATTTACGACACTCTACATGCACATACTATAGCTAGATTTCAGGCTAGTCCTTTAGGCCTTTTTATAGATTAAGCCATGGCAGTCTTTTGATCAGCCTCTTATTATGGCACTAGCCAAAAGGTGGTGACCTAACACCTATACATTTCATTTTCTATGGGGATCACTCCTTTAGATTTCAACATGCTCACCAGTATAGAGATCAGTATTCCACGACGTACCCCTAATTCTTTTGATTATCTATATGAAACGCCCCATTTCTATACCATCTTTTCCCGAGAGTTGACCTAAACTGCATTGAGAGTGGTGCTCTTTGACTAATTTATCAACATGCCTACATCACATAGTATAAAGATAGATTAGATATGGCTGATGTTATTCGTGCTTTTCTTTCATATCTATTTGGTTTACCTTATTCTCGAACTAGAAGAGAACGATTTGTTTGGGTTATTTTGCTGGATAACAAACCTAGTGCAGTTGCATACAATGGATTGGGGGAGTGCAATACTTTCATTTTTGTACACTACTTTAGATCTCTCTTCTCTTTCTTGGGTTGAGTAGATGTTCGGGTTTTTGGAAAATCCTTTCACTATGGTATTATGAGTATACAACGAACATGCATCCCTAACTATGAATGATAGTGAGTCGGTCTCCTAAGTCATACTTCCCTAGGATTAGGAGTAAGGAGATACAGTACATCTGTTAAGCCTCCTTAGGGGTAAGGCACGACCTTCAAGAGTCCAGTCAATAATTGGACATGTGAGTTAGGAGTAACCTTTTGAGTCCATAGGCAGTCTACCATGTAACAACCCATATTTTACATATCAGAGGATCGTAAAATATTATTTTTAAATTCATTCGAGGTCGTATGACTATATAAATTTAGAAAATGCCTACTAGTGACATTTTCTATCCTTAGAATTTTTATCGAACAGTTTTTACCCTAAAAATCTTATAAGGCCTATAACTTTTGAAAGAAGCCGAATTAAGGTATGAAACCACTTTATTTATTTTATATAGAGAAAATTATCTTTGGAGTTTATTTGTTAATTGTATAAACTCTACTACTATCTTGTATAACTTTGTGATCATCTACGCTCTAATTTTATGGTTAATTTAGTTACTACAATCTCGCCTATTTTATATCTATGATGACTATTATATTTTACTCGATGCACTGTGAGATATACAATAGTTTTTAAGACTACTTTATTTTCTTTAGAACCTTGACAATTGTTCTGCATCGACCGGGCATCGTAGCAGCGCATTATTTAGGTATATTAGGTGCGGAAGGTGTAGGGGGTCATTCCATTTGGTATTAAAATCTAGGTTAAGTGATCTGACTTAGGTTAACTCACTTAATTCTAATTCGGTACCATGATCCATTAGAAATAAGGAGGAATTATCCCTTAGAATGGATCGAGAGTATATATGAGAGAACGTACTTGATAAATATTTTGATTTTGAAAACTATATGGTAATATATATATAGTATATAAGTCGCATTGTATATACGAGTACCACTGATGTAGTTTTATTTATGAGAGACTGAACATTCTTGGTATAAATAAGGAATGAGCCAACATACAAGAAACACTACTAGGAACTCCATTTTTGGAGTCAACGAGGAAGGAGCGGGCTTGGGCTGCTAAACTTTTCTTGTAGGTGGTGTTCAATACCATAATAGCAAACATGCTGCAAATTTCCCAAGTAGCTACTCTAGACATTGTATTGGTGTTGGTGCTCAAATGCAGGCGCATTGGGTCAATTTTGTGAAATTGAATAAGGATTTTACTAGTCTTTGTGGCAAACCATTCCGAGGAACGGAATTGACTATGGAGGGGTAGGATTGGTTGGACGCCTACGAGAGAATTTTTAATGATTTGGAATTGGATGATGTTATGAGAAGGAGTTGGCTTCTTGATAGTCCAAGGACGAGTTATGAATTGGTAGAATGCTGTAAAAGTTGCTACTCCCAGGGATCACTTCACTTGGAATCAGTTTAAGACATGATTCAAGAAGAAGTTCAGACCGGCTTCCCAGAATTCGATGTTGTTCAGGAAGCTTGCAAAATTGAAGCAGGGAGATATGTGTGTTTCCAAGTATGTGGCAGAGTTTAATGCTTTATCGAAGTACAAGACTCCGTTTATTGACACTTTGTTAAAGAAAAATGAAAAAATGAAAATTTTATTATGGGTTTGGATGATTATTTAGGAGAGAAGTTAGTGGGACATATCGACGAGTCTTTTGAGAAACTCGCTAAGAAAGCTGTTCACTATGAGAGTTTGTACCCTAAGTCCAAACTAGTTATTGTCACTAAGAGCCAAAGCTGCAGTTTAGCGGGGAAGGCAAGAAGAAATGGAATAATAAGAGGAATAAATTTCAAGATAAGGATGCTTAATATAAGGCTAAGTGGAACCCTATTTGTAATAACTATGGTGACTGAGGTTATCTGAGTAAGAACTGCAAGTCTGAAGGGAAGGAGTATTATAACTACAATAAGGTTGGACATATGTAGAATAATTTTCCTAAACTGACGAAGTAGATGATGAAGCCATATGCTTTCGATGATGTTCCGACTTCGTCGAACGCTCCCTCGATGAAAGAGAAGGGGAAATGCATCACCATTCAAAACATGCTTTCTATTTATGGTGTTTCCATATGTGTTTTGTTCGATATTGGGGCTTTGCATTACTTTATATCTAATGACTTGGTAGATAGATTAGGATTGAGATTCAAAATTTTTAACCAACCTTTAGTAGCGACAAACCATGTCGGAGGCCCACTAGCCTATGTATGGTTTGTCGTAGTTTGGTCTTATCGAGTCATGGATGCTCTTTTGTTTGTGATTTCTTTGTTTTGAGTTTTTTCGGGTTTGGTATTATCTTAGGGATGGATTGATAAAGGAAGCATGCAGTAGTGGTGGATTGTGAGAAGCTATTGGTGACAGTTGGGGCCGAGGATGGATGGAAGGTAGAGATTGGTTGCCTACCAGAGGATGGGGTTATAGTTAGCTTTTTATATTCTTCAGTGATCCCACTAGATGAGTTGTCATCTATGCATATTGTTAGAGAGTATTCCAACATATTCGAGGTGGTGATCGGGTCACAACCACATAGAGAGTTTGAATTTCTCTTAGATTTAGTGAAAGATGTCAGACCGATAGTTATACCTTTAAGGCATATGGCACCTAGAGAGTAGAATGAGTTGAAGGTGCAAATGCATAACCTATTGAGGTGAGGGTTCATTCGTAGGAGTATATCTTAGTGAGGTGCACCCGTAGTATTCTCCACAAAAACCTATTCCTCACCGAGGTTGTGTATTGATTACAATGAGGTGAATAAGGTAACAAGCAAAAAAAAAGTATCCATTTCCATGTACCGATGACTTGTTCGATCAGCTTCATGATGTGAATGTATTCTCTCAATTGAATCTTGTGACGGGATTCCATTAGCTGGGAGTAGTAAAGGAGAGTGTGTTGATCATAGTATTTCGTATGCCGTCTGGATTCTATGTGTAACGACCCGTAAATTCCAACTGTTTTAATAACGTAATTAGTTGAAATTTTGTGAAAATTTTAAATGATAAAATTTTGAAATAAAAATTTAATATTTGGAATACGTCTAGTTAAACATAGCAACTGGTAAATTTTCGTCCGAAAATATGAAAGTTTATTTCGCGTGTAAATTCACTTCAATTCAATCAGTTAAAAAGTAATAAAAATAAAATGTTTTCGAAACCTAAATATTTTTAAATAGAAAAATTCTAAACCATCTTCTGAGCAAGATGTCAGTTTGTCGTTTTTCCAAATTCGGACATCTTTGGCTCCGTCGATCTTATTTTTCAGTGTTTTTCTTGCATTTTCCGCCATTAGAAAATTCGAATTTTTATAATTCAATCATACCACTGATATTCGTATGCCGTTTTGATTGTTTCGTCGTGCTGATCTCTGCGGTATATTCAATTCTGTGTTTTGAAGTTCGTTACACGGCGAAATCTGTAAAACGTCGGACCATATCGGTAGCCATTTTAAAACCTTTTGGCTTCCACCTATATATATATATTTCATCTACTTACCTGTCCAAATCCAACCGTTGTTTGCATTTAATATTTTTTTTGAAAATTCCAAACTCGTGACTTTGCATTTTCATTTGTTTTGTCTGTTCATTTTTGTGTGCCCATTCACCTTTCACCAAATCATAGCTGATGCTTTTATTATCCTGGAATCCAGGGGGCTGTCACTATTCCCAATCCATTGCAACGTCTCTATTCTCCTTTATGCATTTTATTTCAAACGTTTTCATTTTAACTCCCCTTTATAAGTCCGTTTTTTTTCTTCTGTTAATTTTTGTTCCGCAAATAAAAATAATAATTCAAAAGCACCTCTCTCTCCATCTTCCAAGCAAACATCTACCCATCGCCTCCCTTTGTTTTTCCCGGCATCGTCAACCCGCCATGCCGAAGAGCCCCATCGCCTGAACTCGCGACTCAAGCCCAGCCATGTCGCCTTACCCCTTGAACGCCACCACAACCAAAGCCTTCCACCGCTCGCCAAACACCAATCACCGGATCCACTGCCGTTCCTACCTTGCTTTCCCATTGCAATGGCCACCAACTTCCCAGCGTGAGAAAAAGATACCCACAGCCATGATTACCTCAATCGCCATGCCTTCCACCCTCCTTCACTGGCAGCAACTACCGTCCCTGACCATGCTTCACAACCGAACACTCCACGGCCTTAGCCCATCAACCTCCTTGATCCGCGTGCACCAACTCGACCTCGACTACAAATTCCTTTGACTTTTATATAAATGTATGTGCTTTTCATATGACAGCATCTCCATTTACTTATATATGTTATAATAACTTCAAATATTTTGGGTATTCAGATTTCAAGTATAAAATTTGAGTTCAAAGACTATATATATGTATGCCTTCTCGTTTGTAATAAGTAAATGTAATCATTTATTTCAAATATTATAAGTATATGTTTTAGCTGTTGCATATACTAGTTTTGTATTTACTGTTAGTCTATGTGTGTGGTTAATACATAAATTTTATATGTGTTTTATACAGGTTTCGTAATCTGTTAGTTGAATTGAATATAGGGTCAGGAATTCATACTGAGATATGCAAATGTATCCATGATAGTATATGCACTGATCGATATATATATAACACGTCTTCCACTAGTATATATTATATATATATGAGTCGCAAGTTTTATATATAGCTGTAATTATGTATAAATTACACGTTTTAATTCTATGATCTACCTGGGGAGTTTACAGACTGTATACGTGTAAAATATAATGAAGGTTAATATTATTATACGTGTAACATAATAGAAGTATGAGTTATATCAATTTTTTTTTTCTTTTTTTTACAGTTTTGATTATAATAGTTATTTGATGTTCCGTAAGATGTGTACACAGTAAAGAAAAATAGTACGGTATGTGCATTGTATTTTAAAGTTGTTGACTGTTGTTCCTTTCTTAGATTTAAAGTAAGTGGAGGATGCATATATTATGTTGTATGTTAAAGATGTAGTACTTGTAGTATAAAGGAAGTATATATATGTTTCCAAAGTTTCCTACATATTTGATTTTGGAATCTAGTTATATAAGTTGTATACCAGTTAATTTTATCAATTTTATATTATAAAGATTAGTTTGTCTGGTTGAAAATCTGTCGAGAAATAGTACATATAACTTGAAATTTGTTGTTACAGTTTATAAATATTAGCATATAATGTTGATAGGTATTAGTATGTAACATGGGTACATATATTTTAAAGGATTATATATATAGTGTTATGCATCTCTAGCTTGCTAAAAAGAAACATCAGCTTTATATATTAATATACTTATAGGATGTACTGTCGGTCAGCTTACTTGAATTATAATACATTAGGTACATGAATTTTATACGGTAGTATATGCATATGGATTTTATGATCGGTTTGCTTATTTATTTATATTATCTATTATATTAGTGATGGTTCATATACTAGTATGTATGATAGTCATATATGTAGTTGTTTATTTTATAACAAGTATCGACTCTAAATATATTACGTATATGTGATGATTTTAAATTTGAACAATGTATTTTGAAATACACATTTTTTTTGATGTAGTTATATATAGTTATTTATATATGTAAGTCACTCATACCAATTACCTTCATCAATCTAGTTCTGACTCGATTTCGTAAATTCCTATTTGTCAGCTTCGTTCGTCGATTCGAGTTAATCTTGCTTTGTTTGAGATTCGTGCCTGGATTTCACAACTCAACTTCATTGTCGATCCCCTCTAGCCTCGAAAGGTGAGCAATCACTCACGATTAACGTTCTTTTATTTATTAAATTTGATTTCAATTGAAACGACAATTGAAATATGCTGCTGTTTGATGTTTACACTGTTATTACCTGTATCAGTTCACCTGTGACATCTGACACCATTATCTGTTAATTATTTATGTGATGATAATACAGTTTGGCTGATAATTGATTGATTGTTGATGTTTATATTGGACGTTAAATTGTTAGTGTTAAAGGATAAATAGTATGCAAAATTGAAATGGATATAGGATAGTTAAAAATTTTAAAACTGATTTATATGTTAAATGTGATTAGTGAATATGACCCCTTTTAATTGTTAAATTAATTGACATATAGAATAGCGATAATTACACTGTGAACCATCGACGTATATTGGATTAATTGTTGTAGTGTAAAAAAAAATTGAAATTGAATGACAAGTGAAAACCGTAATGTAATAATCTTTAATCTACATGAAATGATAGTGTAGATTCTAGAAATAATTATATTAATTCGTACAAATAACAATGCGAATTAATACGGTTATTTCAGGATTATTTGAACTGATTTTTGGATTGATATTGATTATTGTTATTGCTTGTTTATTTACTTTGACACCATTCCTGTTATCACACTGCAAGTTCCCTTTGTTATGTTTTGATTTTGAATTGAATTGGAATCGGGTTGAAATGATAAATACCCAAATTAAACTTTGACTTTGGATAGGAAATTAAATAAAACCCGATTGGTCAATAATTTGATTTAAAATAAAACGAAGATTTTATTTGAATAAATAATATGGTTTTGAAATGAAGTTGAAATTTGAATTTTTAATGAAAGGAAAATGTTAATATTTAATAATCTGAAACAAAATATTAACAATGTAATTGATGAAAGAATGTTGTTTAATTTGGAAATTTTAATTAAGTTTGAAATTATTAAACTTTGAAATTATTTAATAATTAAGTTTTGAATTATTTAATAATTAAATAAGATTGAATTATTTAATGATTAAATTGAATTGAATTCTTTATTAAGTAAAATTGAACTTCTTGAAAAGTGAAATTTAGTTCTTTATTAATTAAGCTTGGAAATTGTAACTAAGTAAATAAATAAGTGAAATTGAATTTCTTTAACAAGAAATAAAATGTGATTTATTGAAATAAATGTAAGACTTGAAATTTAAAGAATTTGATTTGATGAATTTAATTTAATTCAATTTATAAGTTTTGATATAATGAAGTTGAATTTGAATAATGGATTTAATGAAGTGGAAATTTAATATAAATTGTTTTGAATGGAAAATTTACTTAATGAATATTGAATGAAATTGATAAATGAATTTAAATTGATTTAAATGTTAAATCAAATTAATTTAAATGATTTCGAAATGAAACTTATATACGAACTTGAATCAATATTTGAATTGTTATAAATAGGAATTGAAATTGAATTATAAGATTTTGAAATTATGAATTTGGAAGTTTTGAACGTAACTTATGGAAATTGGTTTTGAAAGACAAATGAAATGTTGATTTACGAATTCTATTTGAAATTGAATTTGATTTGGTTTTGAAATATATTAAACGACCAATCGGTGTAATAATTACGAAAGTTATTAAAGAGACCGGAATCGGTTATGGACATACTCTCTGTCTAAACCGAAAACCACTTTAATAACTATACGCGGAGTGGTGATCCAGAATGAAGTGGTTGGAATGATGTTCGTGATGACTGAAGAAAGAGAACGATAATGGATAGCCTTGACACTTGTGTCAAATTGGAAATGACTAAAACAGGAGCCGTGTCGGGCCAATGGAGGTCAGCTACCTCAAGTGAACACACTTCTTCGAACTACTCATTACTTGTTGTCGATTGGTGCACCCTTGATTTTTGGGAGTGTTGTTTCACGGTGTTGCGGTCGTTGCGGCGATGCGTTCTCACCAGTCCGGATCAGGCAAACGGTAGTATCACTACCTTGGGTATTGCCTCATGTGCCTTGTCATACTTGTATCCCTTTATTCGCGACCACTACGATTTTGGTTTGTACCTTTAGTATATGGATTGCCCTCTGGTGACTTCCGGTTTTGGGGAAACTACGGTCTTGTATATGTTCTTGGGAATAAAAATGTGTTAAGGGTGGAATGGGCCATGACTTAACACTATTTTGATATCTTTATATTACTGATAGACATTATCTACTTATCGTACACTACTACCTAGTAGATAGTTTAACGGATCCTTAAAGGATGGTTATTCCAAACATCCTTTGAGTTACATGTATTTCAATTGCTATTTCACTTGAGTTGGATTTATTGATATAAGAATGTTAATCCTGACTCGAGTGTTTTGTGTTTTGCTTTACGCTCGGGTCAGACTGAGTGTACCAGTATTCGAGACTCACCTTTGAAGTTGGAGCTTTACTTGAAGATCCAGCCATCTATTCTGCTTTCAGTATTCGATGATCCCAGTGAAGTATTCTGATTTGTATCTAATGTATCGTATTACTCTTCCGTTGTATCTGGTTTAACTCTGATGTACCGTATTACTCTTCTGTTGTAAACTTTGATGTATCTTATACATTTATATAGTAGCTTCATGAACTACTATCTCTTTTATTTCCGCTGCACTTACTACTTTGTGTCTGTGATCTGTGATTATTTATTTACTGTATATGTTCAGTTTTGCCAAATTTAAATTAACAACGTGGTATTTTGAGCAATTCAATTCCGGCATGAGTGTCTACCTATACACTTATAATGGATGCGAATGGTCCAAAATAGCGGGTCGTTACAGTTGGTATCAGAGCTTTGGTAGCTCTAGGCAAAACTTAACATATAGGGTAAATGTATTTACAGAATCACTCTCATTCGAGTTTCAATCTCTTCATTTGACTCAATTCCTTTGAATTTTGGAACGTTCCCCTCGGTTCCGAAATTCATTCATGTCCTTCACTATTCGTCTTCTTTCAATCCTGGAGCACCCCATAACTCCATTCTGAATGTTATCTATAATAGATCGGCGGTCTCGCCAAACTTCGAATGATTTGAAAGGGGGTGAAACTCCTTTACAATAGGCATTGACTTACGAAGATTTCTGTATCCTCGGTTTACGATGCTATCTATCTCGTGCTATACCTGAATTCTATTTCTTGAGATCGAATGTCGATTTACCTCGGAATCCCACATCGATCTTACTCTTGAAGTTACGGACGACCCGGTTAAGGTTGCCCGTGAATTAAATAAACTCATCCATCTCCCGATTGTGGTAATTGAATTATCTTATCTTCTGTTTCAAACTTATTTTCGAATCAAAATTCTCTTTGATTTGAGTCCATCAAATTTGAATCTCTATCCTTGCTTTGAAATTCATTCTTGTATAGTCGAGCGAGGAAGTGTATTTGTAAATTAATATTAAAATGTTTTATATATTGTGTTGTTTGAGTTGTTGATGTTGATTTGGGTTTCCGATCGATACGTCTGATCAACGCAATCGATAGGATTTCCAAAACACTTGAACAGAGCAAACTGACATAATATTATTTTCAAATTTGGAAAATGAAATAAATTTGTTTGATTATATTGTGAAAATATAAGTAAAATTTCCTGGAATTTAATAGGTTAATTAAATTGTTTGTTTGAAATGATAATATTTGATTATCATTTATTGTTCTAAATAAATTTATAAATACGGTTTATAAATTGATTTGGAATTTGAAATGAATTTAATTCAGAAATTTGAGAATTTAGTTTCCGATGATTTCGAACTTTGGTTTTAAAATTTTAAAGTATATATTATTGAAAGTATTTTCGAATAGAAATCGTTTCCAAAGAATTTTAAAATGTTGAAATCAGTGCTCTTCTCTTTGTCGCTGGAAAATAATTCCGGTGATGGCGGCCGCATCATCGACGTTCATTTTCGAGTTTCGAAGTGGAGAAACCATTCTGTAGCTTTGCTACGGTTTTGTTTGAGAAAAAAAAAAATTTGATTCGAATTTCTTCAGTATATTTTGATTTACATATATATAGGTATCTTATTTTAAAACTTAATTTGATTTGATATAAATATATTATATATATCTCTAAACTGTTTAAAGTTAATCGGAAATCTAATTCTTAAATTTTGTTAAAAGATGATTTTAATTATAAATAAAACCAAAATTTGGAATAAATATTTAAACTTGAATAATTGAATTGGGAAAATTTTATTTGTATATTGTTCAACTGCATTCTAATACAACTTACCTAAATCATACAAAAGTTGAATATGTAATTGGATAATATATAAGATAAATTGAATTTATAAATAAAATTTGAGTGTTTATAATAAATGTTATACACTAAATTTTGATATAAAGACATCAATTGAGTTAGATAGGATAATAAATAAAACTCAGTTATGAATGAAATAAATTGTTTTGAGAGAATTAATAAATTTGTTTTGAAAGAATTAATAAATTGAAATTTGATCAACTTATGAAAATACCTTGAATTTAAAAGAAATTAATAGATTAAATTAATTTAAATCGAAACTTTTATGTTTTAAATTAATTTATATGAGTTAAATATATGTGATAAGATATATTAAGTGAAATAAAATTTAAAATAATTTGGAATTAAAGAATTTAATCTATTGAAAATAAAATATGATTATAATAAAAGATTATTCAAATTTATGGTTTTAGATATTGTAAATTGAAGATAATTGGATAATAAGATAATGAATTTAGAAATAGTGAGATTGATTTTAGTGAAATCAAATGGATTAAATCAATTATTGAATATCAATTAATTTAAATTTGAATTTATATGGTTTAAATTAATTGTTATTTTGTATTTCAAAATCTGTTTTTCTTTCTGGTTGTTTCTATTCTCCTACCTCGTTCCTTTTCGGGGACGAAAAGTTTTGAGTGGGAGAGAGTGTAACGACTCGTAAATTTCAACTGTTTTAATAACGTAATTAGTTGAAATTTTGTGAAAATTTTAAACGATAAAATTTTGTAATAAAAATTTAATATTTGGAATACGTCTAGTTAAACATAGCAACTGGTAAATTTTCGACCGAAAATATGAAAGTTTATTTCGCGTGTAAATTCACTTCAATTCAATCAGTTAAAATGTAATGAAAATAAAATGTTTTCGAAACCTAAATATTTTTACATAGAAAAATTCTAAACCATCTTCTGAGCAAGATGTCAGTTTGTCGTTTTTCCAAATTCGGACATCTTTGGCTCCGTCGAACTTATTTTTCAGTATTTTTCTTGCATTTTCCACCATTAGAAAATTCAAATTTTTATAATTCAATCATACCACTGATATCCGTATGCCGTTTTGATTGTTTCGTCGTGCTGATCTCTACGGTATATTCAATTCTGTGTTTTGAAGTTCGTTACACGGCGAAATCTGTAAAACGTCGGACCATATCGGTAGCCATTTTAAAACCTTTTGGCTTCCACCTATATATATATTTCATCTACTTACCTGTCCAAATCCAACCGTTGTTTGCATTTAATCAAACCGACCGTTAGGGAGGTTTGCCTACTTCTACTGGCCAAAATCAATTTTCCTGAAGCCAAAAACACAAGCCACTGGTTTTGCGTTGTTTCCTCCGATACATGATTTTCATCCTTTTACCTCGCTCTACTCTCGCCTTCAAATTCTGAAATCGGCATACCGAATTAGTCTTCTCAGATTAGTCTTCTCGGATTCTTCTTTCTCGCAACCTTTCCGCATCTACCGCAAATCCTATATTTTCCTCAATTGCATCTTTATCACCGCGTCATCAAGCCCTATGCTAATCGTGTCAAGCTACCGCCTTGTCGTCGCCTGAATTTCCAAGCCTTTATGATCTTATCAAATTGTCATATCAACCCATATGCTGGCAAACTTATTATGGAAGCCGATTCATCCATTCAGATTGTCATGAATAAGCTGCAGGGTTATAAAGCTAGGGTTGTCCTCAATTTTGAGGTTCTTTTATTTTTATCCCTTTTTTGCTTTTCTTTATGATTGATAGATGTTAGCTTGGAATTTATCTTGATAGTTATATTAAGAATTTTCATTTAGTTTATAGTTACTCATTACTCAGTTGATTTGAATTTTGAATACAACTGACATATGTGCTCAAGACAATTTCAAATCCAATCACAATTATCATCTTCATTTTATTTTAAGTAAATAAAGGACCATGACTAATTCAATAATTTTTTTATTTTTGTTTTATTTCACCCCACGAATGTCTTTGATTTCAAGTATGTTTTTTTACTTATTAGTTTTGGATTTGATTGGTGGTGAATTTTTATTGGTTGATTTCAAGTTCGTGAGTGTATGTAAACAAACAAACATTGGAGATATTCCTTTTACTTAATTTTTCTACTCATATAGTACCAAATACAATGATGTATCAGTCAAATTTTATTCAAACTTATAAAACCATTATAGTGAAAGTACTGTTATTTTAATTTTGTAATATGGCCACGAGAAATATTTTATCAAGGCTTAGATTATATGACAATAATGTGGTAGTATTTTGTATATATTTGTACGCATGGTATAACTAATAGTTTAAAACCAAATTGGATGATGTTCCAATCATTTTTTCTTTAATACATATGATACTGAATGGTTAGTTCGTACAATCTTTAATACTAAGTAATTGACTTGTCTGCTATAATTTAAATGACAATTAATTTACTTCACGAGAAGTAAAGATGTTGATACATAAAAGTTTAATATCATTATTAATTGTTAGTTCAGTTTGATTAATTAGAATGTCATTGAAAAATGATATTTGATTCTTACATTCACTTATTAGTGTAAATCCCGATTGCTACAAATCTCGATTGCTCATCTTCCAGATCCGGCGGTTAGTCGAGCTCGGCGACATTGAATCTGCCGTCGATTTGATTAAAATTCATGTTGCTGATGTTTTGAATGACCGAAGGATTCTGTTCAGGCTTCAGAAGCAGGTACGGTCTTGTTATTTTGTATTATTTGCCTCCTTTTTCTATGTAATATTGGGCTTTTGCACCTTTTGTATTTGCACGGAGATTTATTGAATTGCTGAGAAGAGGGACGGATAAGGATAGGGATATGGCCATTGAGTGCTTGAGAAAAGCTCTTGCTACTTGGATGTGCCAGGATACCTATCTTTTCTAAAGATAATTATAACTCAAATACTAAATTGTTACCAGTCTTGTCATCTTAGAGCTTTTCTCTTAGCTAGCTTTTGGTACATTAATAGGGCCTCGCCTCATGTTTTCTTAAAAAAAATTTGCACAACTGTCATAATGCTAAATTTTCCCTAATGAATAGATGGCTACTTAATTTTGCAATAGCCTTCTAGTTTACATTAATGTAAAAGTATCCATAAATGTGTTCACATATAGATAAGAATGACCAAGTCAATTTTTTAAAAGATATTCTATAACCATATGGATATGTGGATATTATTCTAATGGTATTTTATATGAGACATTGCTAATAAATATAAGTCTAGGAATTTGAATGCAAATGAAAATGATTCAAAATGAACAATGGTTATTATATGATGGAGATCGAAGATATTGATATTTGGAGGTTTAATAGTTATTTTGTTGGATCTAAAGCAAAGGTTTTAATGTCAAGAGATCATGACTTTTTCTCACATATAAATATGTTAGATCAAGACATTTTTCTCACATAACCCAAAAAAAAATTCCACTGATTTTTGTATTTGTTTATTACTAATAGAGAGTGGAACTGAGGCGATGAGATCATCAGAGTGGGGACTGCTGCCATTGAACCGGGAACTGTGGCCATTGAGCTGAGAACTGAGGTCATCAAATTGGGGACTGCTGCCATTGAACTGAGAACTGAGGTCAATCAAAGATGGATGCAAACAAAGATATTATGAACCTTTTCCACTTATTAAGTAACATGACATTTTCTATTTTATTTTCTTGGGTGTCTATGTTATGGATATGTTGTCTACATTGGCATGCAATATGATACTATGTACTTTTCTATTTATTTACCTAAGTAATGCGATAGTATATACTATTTTATTTCATTTACGGTTTGTGATCTTATGATATGTATAATTTCCTTTTGAACAAGGACTAATTGTCAAGGCTTTATCTGCTTTTAGAAGGAACCAAAGTTGTATTAATTGATACAAAACTTGTCAGAGGTTCGATCACAGTATATCATTTGTATATATTGGGAAATGATGTTCAAGTTGACAAGTAAGTATTTAGTAGATACAGGAAGTATGAATTGGTTGAAAAGTTTTTTCTTGAAGTTTTCTTGCGGTAATAGATTGATTCAATACATTTATATTTCATGAGTTTTGATTTTATTGCGATGGATAGTTTAGTTTTAATTTTCTGTGCATTTTTTTTTCATTTCCTAGATCATGTCACCTAATGTTTCCAACTAGAATATCATAATTCATTTGTTCTTTCAATAGAGCATTAGGTAGGGTGATTCTAACATTTTTCTTTCTTTTAGATTGGATTTTTGTGCTTTCTTACAAAGTACGATCAAATAAGAGTTCATTATTTTTAGTTTCAAATCTAATTCAAAATTCTATTTCCTTTTACATATTATATTTTGTGTTTAATTGAAATCAAATGAAAATTTACAATAACTATTTCTATTTTTTTAATTGTATAACAGAACGGTCGGTTTTTCCACCGTTATGCGGTTGTACTAGTATTTTTTTTGAAAATTCCAAACTCGTGACTTTGCATTTTCATTTGTTTTGTCTGTTCATTTTTGTGTGCCCATTCACCTTTCACCAAATCATAGCTGATGCTTTTATTATCCTGGAATCCAGGGGGCTGTCACTATTCCCAATCCATTGCAACGTCTCTATTCTCCTTTATGCATTTTATTTCAAACGTTTTCATTTTTAACTCCCCTTTATAACTCCGTTTTTTTTCTTCTGTTAATTTTTGTTCCGCAAATAAAAATAATAATTCAAAAGCACCTCTCTCTCCATCTTCCAAGCAAACATCTACCCATCTCCTCCCTTTGTTTTTCCCGGCATCGTCAACCCGCCATGCCGAAGAGCCCCATCGCCTGAACTCGCGACTCAAGCCCAGCCATGTCGCCTTACCCCTTGAACGCCACCACAACCAAAGCCTTCCACCGCTCGCCAAACACCAATCACCGGATCCACTGCCGTTCCTACCTTGCTTTCCCATTGCAATGGCCACCAACTTCCCAGCGTGAGAAAAAGATACCCACAGCCATGATTACCTCAACCGCCATGCCTTCCACCCTCCTTCACTGGCAGCAACTACCGTCCCTGACCATGCTTCACAACCGAACACTCCACGGCCTTAGCCCATCAACCTCCTTGATCCGCGTGCACCAACTCGACCTCGACTGCAAATTCCTTCGACTTTTATATAAATGTATGTGCTTTTCATATGACAGCATCTCCATTTACTTATATATGTTATAATAACTTCAAATATTTTGGGTATTCAGATTTCAAGTATAAAATTTGAGTTCAAAGACTATATATATGTATGCCTTCTCGTTTGTAATAAGTAAATGTAATCATTTATTTCAAATATTATAAGTATATGTTTTAGCTGTTGCGTATACTAGTTTTGTATTTACTGTTAGTCTATGTGTGTGGTTAATATATAAATTTTATATGTGTTTTATACAGGTTTCGTAATCTGTTAGTTGAATTGAATATAGGGTCAGGAATTCATACTGAGATATGCAAATGTATCCATGATAGTATATGCACTGATCGATATATATATATATAACACGTCTTCCACTAGTAAATATTATATATATATATGAGTCGCAAGTTTTATATATAGCTGTAATTATGTATAAATTACACGTTTTAATTCTATGATCTACCTGGGGAGTTTACAGACTGTATACGTGTAAAATATAATGAAGGTTAATATTATTATACGTGTAACATAATAGAAGTATGAGTTATATCAATTTTTTTTCTTTTTTTTACAGTTTTGATTATAATAGTTATTTGATGTTCCGTAAGATGTGTACACAGTAAAGAAAAATAGTACGGTATGTGCATTGTATTTTAAAGTTGTTGACTGTTGTTCCTTTCTTAGATTTAAAGTAAGTGGAGGATGCATATATTATGTTGTATGTTAAAGATGTAGTACTTGTAGTATAAAGGAAGTATATATATGTTTCCAAAGTTTCCTACATATTTGATTTTGGAATCTAGTTATATAAGTTGTATACCAGTTAATTTTATCAATTTTATATTATAAAGATTATTTTGTCTGGTTGAAAATCTGTCGAAAAATAGTACATATAACTTGAAATTTGTTGTTACAGTTTATAAATATTAGCATATAATGTTGATAGGTATTAGTATGTAACATGGGTACATATATTTTAAAGGATTATATATATAGTGTTATGCATCTCTAGCTAGCTAAAAAAAACATCAGCTTTATATATTAATATACTTATAGGATGTACTGTCGGTCAGCTTACTTGAATTATAATACATTAGGTACATGAATTTTATACGGTAGTATATGCATATGGATTTTATGATCGGTTTGCTTATTTATTTATATTATCTATTATATTAGTGATGGTTCATATACTAGTATGTATGATAGTCATATACGTAGTTGTTTATTTTATAACAAGTATCGACTCTAAATATATTACGTATATGTGATGATTTTAAATTTGAACAATGTATTTTGAAATACACATTTTTTTTTGATGTAGTTATATATAGTTATTTATATATGTAAGTCACTCATACCAATTACCTTCATCAATCTAGTTCTGACTCGATTTCGTAAATTCCTATTTGTCAGCTTCGTTCGTCGATTCGAGTTAATCTTGCTTTGTTTGAGATTCGTGCCTGGATTTCACAACTCAACTTCATTGTCGATCCCCTCTAGCCTCGAAAGGTGAGCAATCACTCACGATTAACGTTCTTTTATTTATTAAATTTGATTTCAATTGAAACGACAATTGAAATATGCTGCTGTTTGATGTTTACACTGTTATTACCTGTATCAGTTCACCTGTGACATCTGACACCATTATCTATTAATTATTTATGTGATGATAATACAGTTTGGCTGATAATTGATTGATTGTTGATGTTTATATTGGACGTTAAATTGTTAGTGTTAAAGGATAAATAGTATGCAAAATTGAAATGGATATAGGATAGTTAAAATTTTTAAAACTGATTTATATGTTAAATGTGATTAGTGAATATGACCCCTTTTAATTGTTAAATTAATTGACATATAGAATAGCGATAATTACATTGTGAACCATCGACGTATATTGGATTAATTGTTGTAGTGTAAAAAAAATTGAAATTGAATGACAAGTGAAAACCGTAATGTAATAATCTTTAATCTACATGAAATGATAGAGTAGATTCTAGAAATAATTATATTAATTCGTACAAATAACAATGCGAATTAATACGGTTATTTCGGGATTATTTGAACTGATTTTTGGATTGATATTGATTATTGTTATTGCTTGTTTATTTACTTTGACACCATTCCTGTTATCACACTGCAAGTTCCCTTTGTTATGTTTTGATTTTGAATTGAATTGGAATCAGGTTGAAATGATAAATACCCAAATTAAACTTTGACTTTGGATAGGAAATTAAATAAAACCCGATTGGTCAATAATTTGATTTAAAATAAAACGAAGATTTTATTTGAATAAATAATATGGTTTTGAAATGAAGTTGAAATTTGAATTTTTAATGAAAGGAAAATGTTAATATTTAATAATCTGAAACAAAATATTAACAATGTAATTGATGAAAGAATGTTGTTTAATTTGGAAATTCTAATTAAGTTTGAAATTATTAAACTTTGAAATTATTTAATAATTAAGTTTTGAATTATTTAATAATTAAATAAGATTGAATTATTTAATGATTAAATTGAATTGAATTCTTTATTAAGTAAAATTGAACTTCTTGAAAAGTGAAATTTAGTTCTTTATTAATTAAGCTTGGAAATTGTAACTAAGTAAATAAATAAGTGAAATTGAATTTCTTTAACAAGAAATAAAATGTGATTTATTGAAATAAATGTAAGACTTGAAATTTAAAGAATTTGATTTGATGAATTTAATTTAATTCAATTTGTAAGTTTTGATATAATGAAGTTGAATTTGAATAATGGATTTAATGAAGTGGAAATTTAATATAAATTGTTTTGAATGGAAAATTTACTTAATGAATATTGAATGAAATCGATAAATGAATTTAAATTGATTTAAATGTTAAATCAAATTAATTTAAATGATTTCGAAATGAAACTTATATACGAACTTGAATCAATATTTGAATTGTTATAAAAGGAATTGAAATTGAATTATAAGATTTTGAAATTATGAATTTGGAAGTTTTGAACGTAACTTATGGAAATTGGTTTTGAAAGACAAATGAAATGTTGATTTACGAATTCTATTTGAAATTGAATTTGATTTGGTTTTGAAATATATTAAACAACCAATCGGTGTAATAATTACGAAAGTTATTAAAGAGACCGGAAGTCCTACCGAGACAGAATTTGTAACTTGCTGCCCTCTTGCCTAGCAGGCAAAGATTGACCTCTGTGGAAAGACTGATTCATTCGGATCGACATCGGTTATGGACATACTCTCTGTCTAAACCGAAAACCACTTTAATAACTATACGCGGAGTGGTGATCCAGAATGAAGTGGTTGGAATGATGTTCGTGATGACTGAAGAAAGAGAACGATAATGGATAGCCTTGACACTTGTGTCAAATTGGAAATGACTAAAACAGGAGTCGTGCCGGGCCAATGGAGGTCAGCTACCTCAAGTGAACACACTTCTTCGAACTACTCATTACTTGTTGTCGATTGGTGCACCCTTGATTTTTGGGAGTGTTGTTTCACGGTGTTGCGGTCGCTGCGGCGATGCGTTCTCACCAGTCCGGATCAGGCAAACGGTAGTATCACTACCTTGGGTATTGCCTCATGTGCCTTGTCATACTTGTATCCCTTTATTCGCGACCACTACGATTTTGGTTTGTACCTTTAGTATATGGATTGCCCTCTGGTGACTTCCGGTTTTGGGGAAACTACGGTCTTGTATATGCTCTTGGGAATAAAAATGTGTTAAGGGTGGAATGGGCCATGACTTAACACTATTTTGATATCTTTATATTACTGATAGACATTATCTACTTATCGTACACTACTACCTAGTAGATAGTTTAACGGATCCTTAAAGGATGGTTATTCCAAACATCCTTTGAGTTACTTGTATTTCAATTGCTATTTCACTTGAGTTGGATTTATTGATATAAGAATGTTAATCCTGACTCGAGTGTTTTGTGTTTTGCTTTACGCTCGGGTCAGACTGAGTGTACCAGTATTCGAGACTCACCTTTGAAGTTGGAGCTTTACTTAAAGATCCAGCCATCTATTCTGCTTTTAGTATTCGATGATCCTAGTGATGTATTCTGATTTGTATCTGATGTATCGTATTACTCTTCCGTTGTATCTGGTTTAACTCTGATGTACCGTATAACTCTTCTGTTGTAAACTCTGATGTATCTTATACATTTATATAGTAGCTTCATGAACTACTATCTCTTTTATTTCCGCTGCACTTACTACTCTGTGTCTGTGATCTGTGATTATTTATTTACTGTATATGTTCAGTTTTGCCAAATTTAAATTAACAACGCGGTATTTTGAGAAATTCAATTCCGGCATGAGTGTCTACCTATACACTTATAATGGATGCGAATGGTCCAAAATAGCGGGTCGTTACACTATGAGTGATTGGTTATGTCGTATGGGCTGACTAATGCACCGACATACTTCATTGATCTTATGAACCGCGTTTCAGGGATCAGGAAAATAAGTTTGTGCTTGTGTTCATGGATTATATTTTGGTTTATTCTAGGATGGAGGAAGAAAATAAGACACGTTTGAGGATTGTGCTTGAAATGTTGAGGAAGCACAGATTGAAAGAAAATTTTTCAAAGTGTCACTTCCAAAGGGGAGCATTAAGATTCTTGGGTCATGTTGTTTTAGAACAAGTTATTATTTTAGATCCTACAAAGGTGGCAATGGTTCAAGATTGGAAACCAATCCAAGAATGCTATAGATGTAAGAAGCTTTCTTGTACTGGCGAGATATTATAAACATTTTATCAAGGACTTCTCAAAGGTAACAAACCATTGACTAATCTATCAAAGAAGAATCAAAATTTTGTTCGGGATGCAATGTGTGAGCATGCATTTGTAAGTCTAAAGGAGAGGTTGAGGGTGCACCAATATTAACCGTTCCAAGTAGGAATAAGGAGATGACAGTGTACATAGATCCTTGTTGTACCGGATTGGGTGTGGTATTAATGCAAAGAGGTAAGGTTGTCACAAATGTTAGTTGACAACTGATGCCACACGAGGGGAAGTGCCCGACTCATAATTTAAAGTTAGCTACGATAGCGTTTTCCTTAAAGATCAAAAGGATTATCTACTTGGAGAAACGTTCGAGATATTCATGGACCACGGATCGTTGAAATACCTTTTCTCCCAGAAAGACCTCAACCTTCATCAACAACGATGTTTGGAAATTTTGGCCTCCTGTGACTTTATCATATCTTATATGCTTGGTAAAGGAAATGCAGCCACTAATACTTTGAGCAGAAGACATGCCAATATGGGAGCAATGTTACAATTTGAGTATATTGCTGCCAATAACTTCAGACCTCGTTGAGAGCCGAAGCCAAAAATGTTGGCAAGTTTGACCATCAGATCGACTTTGATTGAGAGGGTTGATACTAGTCAGAAGTGAGATGCTAGACTAGAGAAGATCATACAAAAATAAAAGGAGGAATAAAGTCCGATGAGATGAGGCAGCATGGACTTGACCATAATGGTGGCTCCGTAAGGATGAAAGATTGTTTGTTCCTGATGTTGATGAATTACCGGACGAGGTATTATAAGAGTGCCATCATTCAAGGCTAACTACATCCTGGTAGTAAAAAGATGCATTGTGATATGAAGCAAACCAATTATTGGGAAGGGACAAAGAAGAATGTCGGAAATCGTCTCAAAGTGTATGAACTACTATTGGTAAAGGCAGAACAAAAGAAGCCAAGTGGGTTGATGCAACCACTTGAAATTTCCAACTGAAAATGGGAAAAAGTATCAATGGACTTCATCAATGGATTACTAACATATGGAGGAGGGTACGATAGCATTTGGGGTCATAGTTGACAGATTGACAAAGAGTGCTCGATTCGTACACGTTAAGTCTAATAAAACGGCATCCAAATTAGCCGTTGTAAATGAAATGGACAGTGCGATTCCATGGTGTGCCAAAGAGCATTATGAGTGACCAAGACCCTTTATTCACTAATGGGTTTTGGAAGAGTTTACAAGAGGCATTGGAGACAGAGCTGCATCTCAGTATAGCTTATCACCTACAGACGGATGGGCAGACCGAGAGGGTGAATCGTATATTGGAGGATCTTTTACGAGCTTGCGTACTCAACTTCAAAGGCTCATGAGACGATCACTTTCTTTCGGTAGAGTTTGCATAAAACAATAGTTATTAGTCTAGTATTGGTATGACACCATTCATGGCTTTGTAACGCTCCTTTATGTAGGTGGGAAGCAGGCGAAAAACTAACACTTGGGCCAGATATGATCGAAAAGACTTCGGAGAAGATCAAGACCATTTGATAATGAATTTAGGTGGCGTGGGATATTCACATGAGCTATGTTGATAAGAGACATAGAGACTTGGAATTCTCTATCAGCCATGCGATATTTGTGAAGAACTCCCCGCTAAAGAATTTAGTTCGATTCGGTAGTAAGAGGAAGTTAGCATCGAGAATTTTATGTTCTTTTTTAGTATCAGAAAGGATTGGGAACCTAGCGTATAGAGTCGACTTACCTTAGAAGATGGTGTGCTTGCACAATGTATTTGACATCTCTCATTTAAGGAAGTTTTTGCATGATTCAAGCTTGATGATCGCACTAGATCAACTTAGTGATATCAAGATTGAACCAGAAGCTTCAAAACCTTGTAGGCCGATTCTATTGTCGGCTGTGTACAAAGCAGCTTAGGTGGAAGACGGTGGAGTTAGTGAAGGTTCAATGTATTGAAAATGAGGGCATCTACACGTGGAAAACCAAAGAGAGCATGAGGACCGCATATCTTGAGCTTTTTACGTGGTAAGGCCATCTGTTTATCTTATTTACTTTTACTTTTGATATCATATATGATAGTTTAGTATCTCACATGCTAGGATAGATACACTTATACTATTGGTTGCATGGTTGTGCGTTTGATGCTTGTGTCAATTTCTTCTGATTGGTAGACATGCGAGGTAACTATGGTTGACATTCCTTGATTTATTTGGGGATTTCAGGGACAAAATTCCTAAAGGTGTGAAGAGTGCAACGACTCGTACTTTACATATCAGACGATTATAAAATATTATTTTTAAATTTATTTGAGGTCGTATGACTCTATAACTTTGGTAAATGTCTACTGGTGACATTTTCTATCCTTAGAATTTTTATAGGACAGTTTTAACCTTGAAAATTCTTATAATGTCTATAACATTTGTAAGGAGCCAAATTAGGGTCTGAAACCACTATCATTAGATTGAGATGATGGTTTCTCTTTCCATAAAGTGGTCATATTAAGAATTTAGACTTACTGTTAAGAAAATATAGTCGTTTAAAGTTTAGACTATTTCTCGCCAGATTAGTGGATAATTAATTAAGCCCAATAATCTATTTTGGGATTTATGCCTAATTGGGGATGATGGGATAGACTAAATCATTTTCCCAATTCCAAAACTGATCTTAATCTCCATTAATTCAATTTCAACCAAAAAACTCCTCCTTTTCATACTTTAAATAGCCTAAAATGCATCGTTTGGGGGTGATTAGTAAAGGAATTAAGCAATAATGTTTAGAATACTTTGGAATCCATGCATCACTATTCTTCTCGGATTTTCATTGATAATTGGGTAAATTCGTACTAGGTGGGTGATATTGCTTCTCTCACCATGCTATGTATGTAGATATTATTAAATTATGAATTTTATAGTGATTTTCCAAGTTTAAATGATTTGATACTTGGATATGATGTTAATAACACCCTAAAATTCTATTTAAAAATATGGATTTTGATTTTGATGTGTTATATACCATTTACCAACCATAATTACTGTATTTCTAGAAAATTAGACCTAGGATGATTCATGCTAGTAAATTATGTTTGGATGATTTGTATGCTTGTTTGGATATTCTATAATGATGCTTGATTCTTATATGAATTATTTTGATGTGTATGCTAGTATTTTTGTATAGTTAGGATTATGGTACATCGTTTGGTGCTAAATGGCATTAAATAACTCGAAACATGATGTGACTTGGATATGATGTTGCTTGAATTCCCAAGAGACCCCAAACAAGTCACAACGAATTTGGGGTTGATTTGATAGCTCAAATTATGGTCATCGAAATCATGTTGGTGGTGACCAAAATATGGTTACGGTTAGGTTCTTTGAGTTAAGAAGGGACTGCTTTGGGTTTTGAAGCAAAAAGCTTCGGGTCATGCCTAGGAAAATCTAGTAGGGGTCGAGTTGTGGACTTAAGGCGATTTTGGTTGGTGGAAAAACAACTTGTTAGTGGGAAGCTTATGGTCAAAACAGGTACCACTTCACGTTTCTGGACATGTTGCTACGGGTCAGGAATGTGATGGCATAGTGGAGCTAAATTTGGACTTAATTTTTTTTAAGAGGCATACATGGTCGATACCAACCATGTGTAGCTCCATGTTTTCAAGGCAAGTGCTTCAAGTTTGGGGCAAGGTGACTTCAGGTTGGCATAGGAGCAAGACAAGGTGTAACGCCCCTATTTTTAGTAAAACATTATTCATGATAATTAATTAGATAGATTAAATAGAATAATGTAGATGGTTAAAGAGAATGAGATTTGAAACTACATAGGGTTGTGCCATACTTAATTAATTAAGTAAGATTGTTTAAAACTTAACATAGAAGAGAATATATGAAAACGACAATTGAGGAAATAAACCTATCCTTTGCCTTAAACCCTCTCCCCTCATATCATTCTCACTTTACTCATACAAAAACAATCAAAAGAAAAATATAAGGAGGCCAGCCATTAAACAACCTAAGGAGGGCAAAATCAAATGAGATTCACAAATTCATGCTTATGGATTCAAGAGCTAAATCAAATCTCAACTCCAACAAGTAATTTTAAGGTGAAGAATACAAGATCCATCTCTTATATCTCTTAATTGATTCGGTTATGGATAGTACCCAAATTCATTTTGTTTGTTTTCCAAGTTATGGTTGAATAATCATTTTTTGGATAAAATAACAATTTTGGGAATTATTGTGAAATTATTTAAGTGAGTTTTAAGGGTAAAACCTAAGTTTTTAAACTTTAAATGATTTTAACTTTTGATATGTTGTGTAAAATGATATTTTGGAGATAGGATTTTAATTTCATAATTTTTCAAGTTATATAGATTATTTTATGAATTTCCTAAGAAGGAAATAGCTTAATTTTTGGTTTTGATTATTTAAATAATCAATTATGGTTTTTGGCTTCGAAATTTTTATATGATAAAGGAAAAGATATTCTTGAATTTTAGTGAATTTTAGTGAATTTTTGAGATTTTTCCCAAGTGATTCTGATTTATTGTGAATTTAATATGCTAAATAAGTATTAAATGAATAATTAATTAAGGATATTGATTTATTAATTTGGAGTGTGTTTGGGACTTTAAAATCTGAGTGCAGTAGTATTTCTTAAGAGGATTTGTAAAAAAAATTCTTTACCAATAGAAATTGGATAAGAAATAAGATTTGGTAAAAAGTAGTTGCTTTTATTAGAAATAACTTGGTTCTCTTTATAATTTAATGCCATGCCACCTATATCCTCATCGAGCCTCAAGAAATAAAACCTCCATGAATATCGACTTCGATGAGGTGGGAAGCACAGGATAACTACTTAAGTAGTTGTGGAGTGATTCCAACTGTTACGAAGTAGACCATGGCGGCAACCTATGAATGACGGAATTATCTTCTCGTATTTTAACCAAGAGTTTAAAAGCTTTAGTATCGACGTCGATGATGTCGCATATCTTTATTACTATTTTAAATGATGGCGCACCTCATCTCATCGTTTTTCCCAATCAAGGCAATGATGCCGCCTATTATGCCTTCGACTCTATATAAAAAGCGGCATAATGGCCGAAGTAAACTAAACTTTAAAGGATTTTATAATGACGTCGAGGCTCTTGATGTCATTGTGCATCATGGTCGACGACCTTATATACTTTGTTTTAAAGTCGATACCGCATGGTAATGATGCCGCACCTCTTTCTTTAATGCCGAAGAGACTTGTTTTAGTATGGACTAAAATATTTTAAAAGGGCGAAGAGGCCTAGGTTTCAAGAGGGTCGATGACCCTATATTTTTGGCAGATTGCCATATAACTTATAAAAGTTAAAATTTTGTTTTAATGTGTGGATAGCCTATCGTTTATGAAGGTTGACAACATCATCTTCGACATTGTTTTAAAACCGCATGTGTGGTATGATTAAAGGCGGAGAGCCTTAGACCACCATGTCAACATTGTTAATGCCATCGACATTGATCTATACTAAATTATTAAAGGGCGAAAAGCGTAAGTTTTCTACTTCGACGTCGTAAATGGCGATACCGATGACATTTTAAATTATAAACTTCGACACTATCATTGGGGACACCAGTGTAGATGAACTTCGACATTAATCTAAAATTTAAATTACTTAATGGTGGCAAGCAATGTGTCTTTGACTTCGACGTTAAACCTTGGGGATACCATTGTTTGTTTAGTAAGTTTGACATGAATGAATTGGGACGCCAATGTGTGTCACTTTGAAATGTTATATAACAAAATTGGGGATACCAATGGTTAAGCATGTGGGTAACATGAATTAAATTGTAAATGATGGGTTCATAGTCATCTTGGGAAAATTATGGGATGTGAGATGGATAGTCCACATCTTACCGGAGATGGATAGTCTCTATGAGGATAATGAAGGGTTCATAGTTATCCTAGGAAAACTATGAGATGTGTGATGGATATGTCCACACCATTTTAAGTTGAATAGAATATGTGTGATGGATAGTCCACATAATTTTAAATATTAAACCACATGCGATGGGTAGTGAATATGGCAGGGGATGGGTAGTCCAAGTAATAATTACATGTGAGATGGATAGTCTACACAATTCTAAATATGCTTATATGTGAGATGATTAGTCCACATAATTATAAGATGGGTAGTCAGATTAAAATATGATGGTTAGTCGGTTTGAATTGTGA
Organism: Allium fistulosum; assembly: GCA_030737815.1. Lineage (NCBI taxonomy): Eukaryota > Viridiplantae > Streptophyta > Magnoliopsida > Asparagales > Amaryllidaceae > Allium > Allium fistulosum. The sequence continues at coordinate 782,069,934 of CM060907.1, forward strand.
TGGGTAGTCATTTGAAATTAATATGGATAATCTAGTGAATTGGGATAGGTAATCCAATATATATTGCATTATTATAAATGATATTTTCTATGTTCTAACCATTGTGGTTGCATGAGCACGGTATATGGTTTTTATGTTCTAGTTAAGATACCAGTGAGGGGAAAACTCGTTCTGCTCAGCGGCGTGGTCTTACTAGATATATAATTTGATTCAAGATGGTAGGTTATTATTCACACCAGAGTTTTTATATGACCCGAAGTTTTTTTTCCCCTTAAACTCTCGGGTAATCATTTGAGTAGGTCGGGAGTAAGGGCTTTCAGGTTCCCGTTAGACGGATAAGCTTTTGGAGACATGCAGGAGGCAATCTAGTTATTAGGAGCTTTATCTATTTCCGCTGTGTAGTTTGGTTCTGTCTATTTGGATGTAATGGCAAAGTTGTATAATTGCCAAATATTTGACTCTAATCAACTAAGGGGGCATCTTCATATGTCGCTCTTGGATTATTTTGTAATAATTATATTTTCTCTGAATGTGGGTTTTCGAATGGGATTATGTAATGAATATGAATATCATATGTGAAATGAGATGTGAATTTTTTTTATTAAACAGTGTTGAATTTTTTTCATATTCATTGATTTTGATTATTGATATGATTAACATAGCCGCATTTTGTCGTCGAGAATTAATAACTATGGATGACTGCAACATCCGTAGCTATTAGTTTTAGGCTCCGAAATGGGGAATGTTACAAGTTGGTGTCAAAGCATAGGTTTATGATAAAACTTAAAAGATTAAAAGAGTTATTAAAAAATAATCCTAATGAATCGAAGAATAAGATCGGGGTTATGGGATAACGCTATAGTAATGTACTTGTATTTGCTATAATAAGTATGTATTCTCCTCTCTCTCTTAGATCGTTCTTCTGTATCTTACTAAGGCTTGTATTAAGATTTACAGAAAGAAAGATTAAAGGCAGGAAACAGAAGAGTGAATCTAGGTGGAGGAAGCACCATAAACAATGGAAATGTTTAGCCCAACACTAGGAGGAACCAGGGTCGATAGGCAAATGCTAATCAAAATGCAAATTCCAATGTAGGTGCTACAACCCCACCAGTAGATATGGGGAATATGTATCTGTTTGTCAATCTAATACAGGCTAGAGCAGCTCCATGGGTAGCTGAAGGAAATGTTGCTAATGCGGGAGGAGTCAATCTTGTAGCGTCGGTTGGTAATAATTATGCTAAGCTGAGTTGAGATTACTCCAATTTGGGTGGGAATCCTTTTCTGAGGATTGAGGGTGCAATAAAAGTGGAGAACTGGCTGTTACGTTATAAAAGGATTTTTTTTATTTAGGTCTGAATGATGAGCAGAAAAGGAGATTGACTTCGAGACAGTTGCAAGGAGCTGCTTTGTTCTGTTGGAATGGGGTGACTGTAGGGGTACCAGAAGAGGAATTGACTTGGGTAGAATTCCAAAGGGGATTCGTGGAAAGGTTTTTGTCTGAAGTAGCCAAGTCAGCTTTGCTTAGGAAGTTTATGGAGTTGGAGCAAGGGGAAATGTCAGTATTGGAGTACTCTGCTAAATTTGATGAGCTTTCTAGGTATTGATATGAGATTATTGACACTATTATCAAGAGAAATGAGAAGTTTATTCGAGGTTGAGGCCGAAGATTGCTAGGGTAACTATGCCACATCTTAGAGATCCATCGAATGTATTAGGAAAGAAAAGTCGGTGGAGAACCAGAATTCTCAGATTAAGGAAAGGAAATTCTTTAAGAAGAAGGGAGCTCAGAAAGGAGGGGCTGCCTAAAAGGGGTAAGCTAATATAGTTTGTTACGGGTGTGATAAGAAGGGGCACTATGCTAATGAGTGTCGATCTGGTGATGGCAAGGTGGTTGTAGGGAAGCAAAATCTGAAGTGCTTTAATTGCAACCAGGTGGGGCATTATAAAAACAAATGTCTAAAGGCAGCCTATTCGAACAAAGGAAAGGTGTTTGCTTTGGATCCATCTACATCAAGATCAAAAGCAGCCGAGAGGGGAAAGTCTGTGATGGAAGGTTCGCTTATGATTCATAGCATACCAATTAGAGTACTGTTTGATATCGGTGCATCGCATTCATTTATATCTTAGTGTTTGGTAGATAAGTTATGTTTAGAACCATCGTACCATGTTACTTCCTTGAGGATAGCTAATCCAATAGGAGGGTACACAACTTTAGGGATGATATGCGGTCTTCAAGAGTTTGAGTTTCTAGGTTATACTTTCGCCTGTAGTTTGTATGTATTTGATTTTGCAGATTTTGGGATTATTTTGGGGTATGGATTGGTTGAGCATATACGATGCTAGGATATTTTGTCGGAATAGGAAAATATCATTGAGACACCCCGATAGTAGTGACCGAACAATATACTCAATTGAGAATACGAGTTCAGGAATTTGTGCTTTAATGGATGCCACAGAAGTGGAAGACGACTTGAATTGGGTTTTAACTGTAAGGGAATTTGTAGATGTTTTTGAGTCGGTTACAGGACTACCACCGAAATGAGCTATTAAGTTTCGTTTAGATCTTATACCAGGAGTTGACCCCATAAGTAGACCACCTAGTAGGATGACACCCATCGAGAAAAAGGAGTTAAAGGTGCAACTAGTGGATTTAGAAGGAAATAATTTTATTAAATCAAGCAGTTCGCCTTGAGGAGCTTGTAACGACCCTTTTTTTGAGTAACATTATTTAGGATATTTAATTAGTTAAATTAAATAAAATAATGCGATGATTAGGGGATTGAGATTTCTTATTAATAGGGGTAGCCGTGCCATGCTAACAAATAAACTAAAATGGATTAGAATGAAATAGAAAGGGAAGTTAGATAAGGGACAAAATAGGAAAAGACACATTCTAATACCCTAAACTCTTAAACCGTGCTCATTCTACACATTCATTATCAAAATTAAAAACAAGAGGTCGGTCACCATTAAGGGAAAAAGAAGAAGAAGATAAAGAAATCAAAGGAAGAAAGATGAATCAAATCAAATCCATTCAAATCTCAACCCTTAATCTCAAAGCTAAGGTGAATAATGACTACATCTCATGTTTTCTATTGTTTTCGGTTTTAGGATGAAATCCGAATTGTTTTGCATAGTTATTTTCCAAGTTTTAATTGTTAAAATGGATATATATGCTTATTGATGATTTTTATGATATTTCATATGGATTTTATGATATGTTTTGATGTGAAAACCCTATTAAATGACATACAAATGCCTTGCGATTTTAAATTTAGATCAGAAATGATGTTTTAGAGATGGGTTTCAATTTTCATAATTTTCTGAATTAATGTGGATTTTATATTAATTTTCTAGTGAGGAAAATGGATATTTGGGTTTTAAAATAATTTACGGCTAAATTATTTATGTTTTGGGTCTAAAATTTATACATGTTAGAAAACATATTAAAAATGATTTATAGGAATTTTTGTAGAATTATCATAAGTGTTTTAATGAATATATAAAACTATTTACGGTATGGGACTTAAATATTTTATATATTTATAAAAGGAGAAGGGGTATTTTTTAAATAATTTAAATTGTTACTTTTGAAAGTTTGGCAGCATTTTAGAAAAGAAAACTAGTAGCCAATCATACTTTGACAAATAAAGCAGGTTAGTTGAAAAGATTTACTTTAAAAAGTTAAAATCAGTTTAAACATGCTTTTTTCATGTTTCACCACTTTCGACACCTAGGTTCCGACCGCGTACTTCCGCCTCCACCACCATCGAAACACATGCACATAGTATTAATGATTTGGTACATAGTGAATTAGAGATAAGCAGAAGGTATTGGGTCGAAACATGGGGTTCCGAGGGGGTCGAAGCATTACTCTTCTTTTAAATGAAAATGCACCTGCTTTGCTTTCGAAAGGAATGCTTTCGACTTGGTTGGCTTCCGACTGGGTCAAATTGATTTAAGGAATGGTTTCGAAAAGGTTGCGCCTTTTGTTTTAAGTTAATGCTTTCAAAGGGGTCAAAACCCCTAACTGCCGCTTTCTACCTTTCGAAGCAAATGGTTTCGAAAGGATACTTTGTTTTTAAATCTTAGCTGCTTCTCCAATGCTTTCGAAGGGTTGGTTTTCACACCATCACTTCTTTACTTAGAAATTGCTTTCGAAAGAGTGCTTTCGACTTATTTGTTTTACGGCCCTTTGTTCTGTTGGAAGTTAAACCCAAAGGTTTTGAACGGATTGGTTTTAAATGGTTTCGATAGGTTATACTTGAACCCAAAGGCCTTCGAAAGGTTTGATGTTTGTAAAGAATTTTAATGCTTTCGAAATGTTTAAATGAAGATTTTGAAGGGGTAGTTCCCTAATGGTTTCAAAAGGTTTAAAAGGAAAGTTTTTCCAATGTTTTGGAAAGGCAATGTTTAAAGAGTTTTAAAAGAAGGATGTCTAAGGTTTTAAAGCTTTGGAAGGTGATGTTTTTCAATGGTTTTGAAAGGATGACTATGAATGGTTTCGAAAGGGTTTGTTTTGGCCTTTGGCCTAAGGTTATGAATCAAATAGGTTTACTTGGTTTCGAAAGGGGTACTTTCAATGGATTCGAAAGTGGTACTTTCAAAGGTTTAAATGTTTTCATCAACAAAGATTTGTGTAAAGTATATATAATTTAGCAAGGCGATTAGAGTAAAGCATAAAGTTTATTTTCCTTATTTAAAGTATGATTTAAAGGTTTAAATCAATTTGAGAAGAAAAGGTTTTCAAGGAAAATTGTAAGGGAAGATCACCCTAAGTAAAATGACTCAGATATTAAAATACCAGATGGGACTGGTATGAGGTCGCGCCCTATACTTTAGCTAGTAGCTCCTAGCTAATATATGTCCAAAATTCCAGTGTGTAAGGCTTTGTTATAGGTAAGACTAAAATGATGTTACACGCAGAAACGAATCTATAGATAAGAGATAGGTTATTGGTGAGCCCACAAAACCATTATTATCAGTTGACCCTGGGAGAATTACGTTAGGGACAGACCGTCCAGAAGAGGAGTATCTAACAGAATTTAGATTATTTGTTTATTTTGTCTGGTAGGCCCGAGTCAGCCAAAGGTTAGTAGTTAGCCAAACAAAACTATAGTGTTCGGACAGATAGTCCATTTGTTACCTAATATGTATGTATAGATGATAATGCTTTATTGTTTTAACCAGTTTTGGTTGCAGGATTATGATTTGCAAAAGGTATGTTTTAAAAGGATATTAGTAAGGGGAAACACGTTCCGCTAAGCGGCATGGTCTCACTTAATATCGAATAACCGAGATGTATAGTATTATTCACACTAGGTTTTACGTCTGACTCGAAGTTTATGTCTTTCCCCTTTAACTCTTGTGTGCTCAAAATTGATTTGAGTAGGCTGAGGGTTGAGGTTTATAGGTTTTAGTAGGTTGACGAATCAAGCTTCCAAAGATGAGCAGGTGGCTGGCGGATAGCTATTTAGGAGTTGCTATTTTTGTTTGTTTATTCTGTTGTGTTGTATTAAGTCGGTTATGACTATATAGTACTCTGGTCAACCAAGGGGGTATCTTCATATGTCGCTCTTGGCGTATTTATGTAATAATTATATTTTATCTGAACCTGGGAAAGCCATGGGATTATATAAACTGGATATGAAACTTGTTTTATGAAATGTAATCAGAAATGTTGTTTTGAAATCTGTGATTTTGTTTCATATTCAAGTGCTTCTAATATTATTAATATCATTAACATTACCGTATTTGGTCACCGGATGTTAATACTATGGATGACTACATCATCTGTAACGCTTAGCTTTGGGTCTCTAGATAGGGGATGTTTCAACTTGGTATCAGAGCGTAGGTTTATGAAAAACTCTACACTAAAATGATTTTTGAAAACATAATCCTAAGGAATTAGAGAAAGATCGGGGTATGGGATAATGCTATACTAACGTACTTGTATTTGCTATATATAAGTATACGCTATATCTATATTCTCTTATCTCTCTTAGGCTATTCTTCTGTATCTCACGAGACTTGCTTCGAGACAGCTTCAAGGAGCAGCTTTATATTGGTGGAATAGTGTGACAGTTGGAGTGAATGAGGAAACGGTGACATGGGCTGAGTTTAAGAGGTGGTTCGAGGAGAGGTTCATGTTTGAGATTGCGAAGTCCACTCTGCTCAGAAAGTTTGCTGAGTTGGAGCAGGGAGAGATGACTGTGTTGGAGTATGCTACAAAGTTTGAGGAATTGTCAAGGTGTGGTTATGCCACTGTAGACACTGTGATTAAGAGGAACGAGAAGCTCATTAGGAGGTTGAAGCCTGAGCTTACAAGGGCTACATTACCTCATATTAGGGATCCTTGTGATGTCGTAGTTGAGATGGCATTGAGACATAAGGAGATGCTTGCTTTTCTGGAGAGAAATAAGGCAAAGGAAGTCCAAGTAGTGCAGAGCCAAAAAAGGAAGTTCTTCCAAAAGAAAGGTGCTCAGAAGGGTGGAGCCGCAAAGAAAAGGAAGTCAGAGGCTGTCTGCTTTAAGTGTGATAAGAAAGGGCATTTTGCTAATGAATGTCGTTTTGAAGAAGTGAAGAAAGTGATCGGGAAGAATAATATTAGATGCTTCAATTATGATCAAATTGGTCATTACAAGAACTAGTGCAAAGAGCCTGCTAAGGATGGAAGAGGCAAAGTGTATGCATTGGAGCCAGCTACCTCGAGGCCGACGGTAGAGGAAAAAGGAAAAGTAGTGTTAAGAGGTACACTTCAGATTCATGGTATGTTAGTTAGCATTCTGTTTGATACTGGTGCATCGCATTCTTTTGTATCTCGTTGTTTGGTAGATAAGCTTAACCTAGAACTCTCATATTTAGTTACTTCCTTAAGGGTTGCAAATCTGATAGGAGGGTATGCGACACTTGGGATTAAGTGTGACCACCTAGAGTTTGATTTGTTAGATCATACCTTTGTTTTCAGTTTGCATGTGTTTGATTTCGTAGGGTTCGGGATAATCTTGGGTATGGATTGGTTAAGTAAGTACGAAGCTATGATTTTTTGCCATGATAGGAAAATATCGCTTAGACACCCTGATTGTAGTGATCGGATTGTATGTATCATAGAAAGCCCTAGTTGTGAGGTAAATGCTTTGTTGGGTGTTATGGAGGTAGAAGATGAGTTAGGTCGAGTTTTCGTGGTTAGAGAATTTGCATATTTTTTTGAACCTGTAGCAGGACTGCCATCGAAACAAGCCATTGAGTTTCGGGTAGATTTGGTGGCTGGAGCAGAACCAGTGAGTAGACCGCCAAGCAGGATGAAACCAACTGAGATGAGGGAGCTGAAGGTGCAGTTGGTGAATTTGGAAGGCATGAATTCATTAGGCCAAGTAGTTCACCTTGGGGAGCAGCTGCAATGTTTGCTAGGATGCCGGACGGATCGTTAAAGTTATGTATCGATTATAGTAAGTTGAATGAGAAGACATAAAGAATCGATATCTGTTGCCTAGAATTGACGAATTTTTTGATCAGTTTAGTGGAGCCAAGGTATTTTCCCAGTTGGATTTAGCAACAGGTTTCCATCAGCTTAGAGTAGCAGAGGATAGTATTCCTTTGACGGCGTTTAGAACTAGATATAGATTGTACGAATGGTTCGTAATGTCGTTCGGACTAACTAATGCGCCGTCATTCTTTATGGATTTGATGAACCGAATTTTTCAAGAGCACTTGGATAAGTTTGTGTTGGTTTTTATAGATGATATATTGATATACTCTATAGATGGAAGGGAGCATGAAGTTCATCTTAGAGTGGTGCTTGAGATGTTGAGACAACATCAGCTTAAGGCGAAGTTTTCAAAGTGTCATTTCTGGAAGAAGGAAGTGAAGTTTGTTGGTCATGTAGTCTCAGAGAAAGGGTTGTCTGTAGATCCGACTAAGATCGAAGCGGTGTATAATTGGAAGAGACCTGAGACAGTGACCGAGATAAAGAGTTTTCTTGGATTAATTGGGTATTATCGGAGATTTATTAAGAATTTTTCACGGATAGTGGCACCGATGACCAAGCTAACTCGAAAAGATGTGAAATTCGTCTGGATTGATAAGCGAGAGGACACATTCCAAAAGCTGAAACACTTATTGACTCATGCTCCCGTGTTAGTAGTTCCAGAAGGGAATCAGGATTGGTAGTATGTGCAAATGCTTGTGGAACTGGATTAGGAGTTGTGTTGATGTAGGGAGTTAAAGTGATTGCCTATGCTTCTCGACAGCTTAGACTGCATGAGGTTAGTTACCCGACTCACGATTTGGAATTAGCTGTGGTGATTTTTGCATTGAAGTTGTGGAGACATTACCTTTTGGGAGAGAGGTTTGAGCTTTATACGGATCATAAGTCGTTGAAGTATTTATTCTCTCAAAAGGAACTGAACAAGACACAGCAAAGACGGTTGGAGTTTATTGCTGCTTATGACTTCGGAATTGAATACGCACCAGGAAAAGGCAATAAGGTTGTGGCTGCACTTAGCATAAAACATCAGAATGCAGTGTTAGCGATGATAGCTGAGTGGAAGGATTTGGAAGCGTTGTCGAGTGCAATTGAGATTTGAAGCTGGGTCTAGTAGAGAATCTATTGTGTTGTCTTTTTAGAAGTTCGACCGATGATGATCGAAAAGATTGCTTCAAAACAGGAGGAGGATCCAATATTGGTTGAACGGATCAGGAATTAAGGGATGGAACAAAGAGCGATGACTTGAAGGATTTTAGTCTTGACCAGAATTGGTGGTTGAGAAAGAAAGGGAGATTGTGTGTTCAAAATGTAGGAGAAATAAGGAAAGAGGTTTTGGAGGCATGCCATCATTCGAAGTTCACCATTCACCCGGGAGGAACTAAGATGTATCAGGATATGAAGAGGAGTTTCTTCTGGGAAGGTCTGAAGAAGGATGTTGGCTTATGGGTGAAGAAGTGTTTGAACCGTCAATAGGTAAAGGCCGAACATCAAAAGCCAAGTGGGTTGCTTCAGCCATTAGATATTCAGGTATGGAAGTGGGATTCTATTTCTATGGATTTTATAGTTGGGTTGCCAAGATCTAATAGAGGAAATGAAAGTATATAGGTCGTAGTGGATAGACTGACCAAGAGTGCCCATTTCATTCCAGTTAAGTCAACTAGGACGACACCTATTTTGGCTAAGTTATTTATGAAGAATATAGTTAGACTGTACGGAATTCCTAGTAGTATAGTAAGTGATAGAGATTCCTTATTCACTAGCGAGTTTTGGAAGAGTCTACAGGAGACTTTAGGTACCAAGCTCAAGATGAGCACCGCTTACCATCCACGGACCTATGGGCAAACGAAAAGAGTTAACAAAGTCTTGGAGGATTTGTTACGAGCTTGTGTGTTAGATTTTGGGGGATCATGGGAAGACCATCTACACTTAGTCGAATTTTTGTATAACAACAGTTATCAGACTAGTATAGTAATGGCACCGTTTGAAGCTTTGTATGGAAGGCCATTCAAATCTCCCATTTGTTGGCTAGAGACAGTGGATAGATTGGTTCTTGGTCCGGATTTAGTTTGAGAAGCTGCAAAGAAGATTGAGTTAATTCGGGATAGGATGAAGGAAGCTCAGTCTAGGCAGAAGAGTTATGCAGATAGAAGACGAAAAGACTTAGAGTTCTCTGTTGGAGATCATGTTTTTATTAAGGTGTCACCGATGAAGGGTGTGATTCGATTTGGAAAATCAGGGAAGTAGGCACTGAGATTTGTAAGACCATTTCATATTGTAGAGAGGATCGGGAAACTCGCATATAGAGTAGAGTTACCGAATAGTTTGATAGGAGTCCATGATGTTTTTCATGTTTCTCATCTAAGAAAGTGTGTTAGAGATCCGGAGACTACTATAGCACCGACTGTGTCAGAGGGCTTAGTAGTAGAGCCGAATTTGACTATAGTTAAAAAGCCAGTTCGTATAGTTGCGAGAGATGAGAAGAGGCTAAGGAACAAGACAGTCAGATTAGTTAAAGTCCAGTGGAGCGACAATGAGAGAGACTGTACTTGGGAGACTGAGAGCAGGATTAGAGAAGCTTATCCTGATTTGTTTGATGGTATGTTTTACCTTTTTGATTGATTTGTTGTGTACCTTATCGTAATTTCGAGGACAAAATTCTTTAAGGAGGGGATTTTGTAATGACCTTATTTTTTAGTAACATTATTTAGGATATTTAATTAGTTAAATAAAATAAAATGATATAATGATTAGGAGATTGAGATTTGTGATTAATAGGGGTATCCATGCCATGTTAACAAATAAACTAAAATGAATTAGAATGAAATAGAAAGGGAAGTTAGATAAGGGACAAAATAGGAAAAGACACATTCTAATACCCTAAACTCTTAAATCGTGCTCATTCTACACATTCATTATCCAAATTAAAAACAAGAGGTCGGTCACTATTAAGGCAAAAAGAAGAAGATAAAGAAATCAAAGGAAGAAAGATTAATCAAATCAAATCCATTCAAATCCCAACTCCTTAATCTCAAAGCTAAGGTGAATAATGACTACATCTCATGTTTTCTATTGTTTTTGCTGTTAGGATGAAATCTGAATTATTTGCAAAGTTATTTGCCATGTTTTAATTCTTAAAATGGATATATATGCTTGTTGATGATTTATGATATTTCATATGGATTTTATGATATGTTTTGATGTGAAAACCCTATTAAATGACATCCAAATACCTTGCTATTTTAGATTTAGACCAGAAATGATATTTTAGAAATGGATTTCAATTTTCATATTTTTCTGAATTAATGTGGATTAATTTTATATTAATATTCTAGTGGAAAATGGATATTGGGGTTTAAAATAATTTACGGCTAAATCATATATGTTTTGGGTCTGAAATTTATACATGTTAGAAAACATATTAAAAATGATTTATAGGAATTTTTGTAGAATTTTCCTAAGTGTTTTAATGAATATATAAAACTATTTAAGGTATGGGACTTAAATATTTTATATATTTATAAAAGGAGAAGGGTTATTTTTTAAACAATTTGAATTGTTACTTTTGAAATTTTAGCAGCATTTTAGAAAAGAAAATTAGTAACCAATCATGCTTTGACAAATAAGGCAGGTTAGTTGAAAAGATTTACTTTAAAAAGTTAAAATCAGTTTAAACATGCTTTTTTCATGTTTCACCACTTTCGGCACCTGGGTTCCGATCGGGTACTTCAGCCTCCACCACCATCGAGACACATGCACATAGTAACAATGATTTGGTACATAGTGAATTGGAGATAGGCGGAAGGTATTGGGTCGAAACATGGGGTTCCGAGGGGGTCGAAGCGTTACTCTTCATTTAAATGAAAATGCACCTGCTTTGCTTTCGAAAGGAATGCTTTCGACTTGGTTGGCTTCTGACTGAGTCAAATTGATATAATGAATGGTTTCGAAAAGGTTGCGCCTTTTGTTTTAAGTTAATGCTTTCAAAGGGGTCGAAACCTCTAGCTGCCGCTTTCTACCTTTCGAAGCAAATGGTTTCGAAAGGATAATTTGTTTTTAAAACTTAGCCGCTTCTCCAATGCTTTCGAAGGGTTGGTTTCGACACCATCACTTCTTTACTTAGGAATTGCTTTTGAAAGAGTGCTTTCGACTTAGTTGTTTTATGGCCCTTTGTTCTGTTGGAAGTTAAACCGAAAGGTTTCGAACGGATTGGATTTAAATGGTTTCGAAAGGTTTTTCCACATGTTTTACTTGAACCCAAAGGCTTTCAAAAAGTTTGATGTTTGTAAAAAATTTAATGCTTTCGAAAGGTTTAAATGAAGGTTTTGAAGGTGTGGTTCCCTATGGTTTCAAAGGGTTTAAAAGGAAAGGTTTTCCAATGTTTTCGAAACGCAATGTTTAATGAGTGTTAAAAGAAGGATTTCTAAGGTTTTAAAGCTTTCGAAGGTGATGATTTTCAATGGTTTCGAAAGGATGACTATGAATAGTTTCGAAATGGTTTGTTTTTGGCCTTTGGCATAAGGTTATGAATCATAGAGGTTTACTTGGTTTCGAAAGGGGTACTTTCAATGGATTCGAAAGGGGTAATTTCAAAGGTTTAAATGTTTCCCCCAACCAAGATTTGTGTAAATTATATATAACATGGAAAGGTGATTTGAGTAAAGCATAGAGTTTATTTTACTTGTTTAAAGTATGATTTAAAGTTTTAAATCAACTTGAGAAGAAAAGGTTTTCAAGGAAAATATTAAGGGAAGATTAACCTAAGTAAAATGAATTAAATTTTAAAATACCAGATGGGACTGGTAATGGGTCGCGCCCTATGCTTTAGCTAGTAGCCCCTAGCTAATATAAGTCCAAAATTCCAGTGTGTAGGGCTTTGTCACAGGTAAGACTAAACTGATGTTACACATAGAAAGGAATATAGAGAGAAGAGATAGGTTATCGGAGAGCCCACAAAACCATTCGGATGAGTTGACCCTGGGAGAATTAATTTAGGTACAGACCGTCCAGAAGAGGAGTACCTAACAGAATTTAGATTATTTGTTTATTTTGTCTGGTAGGCCCGAGTCAGCCAAAGGTTAGTAGTTAGCCAAACATAACTATAGTGTTCAGACAGATACTCCGTTTGTTACCTGATATGTACGTATACATGATAATGCTTTATTGCATTAACCGGTTTTGGTTGTAAGATTATGATTTGCAAAAGGTATGTTTTAAAAGGATATTAGTGAGGGGAAACCCGTTCTGCTAAGCGGCGTGGTCTCACTTAATATCGAATAACCGAGATTTATAGTATTATTCACACCAAGCTTTATTCTGACTCGAAGTTTATATTTTTCCCCTTAAACTCTCGGGTGCTCAAAATTGATTTGAGTAGGCTGAGGACTGAGGTTTACAGGTTTTAGTAGGTTGATGAATAAAGCTTCTGAAGATGAGCAGGTGGCTGATGGATAGCTATTTAGGAGTTGCTGTTTTTGTTTGTTTATTCCGCTGTGTTGTATTAAGTCAGTTATGACTATATAGTACTCTGGTCAACCAAGGGGGCATCTTCATATGTCGCTCTTGGTGTATTTATGTCATAATTATATATGATCTGAACCTTGGAAAGCGATGGGATTATGTAATCTGGATATGAAACTTGTTTTATGAAATGTAATCAGAAATGTTGTTTTGAAATCTGTGATTTTGTTTCATATTCAAGTGCTTCTGATATTATGGATACCATTGACATTACCATGTTTGGTCACCGAAAGTTAATACTATGGATGACTCCAGCATCTGTAGTGCTTAGTTTCGGGCCTCCAAATAAGGGATGTTACAGAGATGCTGCGGTGTTCGTAAAGAAACCGGATGGATTATTATGATCGCGCATCAATTATCGTAACTTGAATGAAAAGACGATGAAGAATCAATAACCTCTACCAAGAATTGATGATTTATTTGATCAGTTAAGTGGAGCCAAAGTATTTTCCCAGTTGTATTTGGTGATATGGTTCTATTAATTAAGAGTGGCAGAGGACAGTATTCCTTTGACGGCTTTTCGAACGAGGTATGCTTTGTACAAGTGGTTAGTGATGCCATTCAGATTAACTAATTCACTAGCTTTCTTCGTAGACTTAATGACCCTGATTTTCCTAGAGCACATGAATAGGTTTCTTTTGGTGTTCATTAAGGACATTTTGATATATTCTAAGGATGAAAGAGATCATGAGATTCATCTTAGAATAGTGCTAGAGACGCTGAGGCAGCATCAGCTGAAAGGAAAGTTTTCTAAGTATCATTTTTAGAAAAGAGAAATGAAGTTTCTTAGCCATATAGCCTCAGAAGAAGGGTTATCCATGGATCCAACCAAGACAGAAGCTGTAAATAGTTGGAAGAGACCTAAGTCGATGACCGAGATAAGAAGTTTTATTGGATTAGTTGGCTATTGCTGGAGATTTATCAAGGATTTCTCGCAAATAGCAGCGCCTTTGACTAAGCTGACCAGAAAAGACATGACGTTTATTTGGTCTGATAAATGTGAGGAAGCATTCCTTGAATTAAAGAATTTGTTGACCAATGCGCTCGTGTTAGTAGTTCCAGATGGGAATCAAGATTTCATGGTGTATACGGATGCGTGTGGAATAGGATTAGAAGCTGTATTGATGCAGAGGGGTAAGGTGATTGCCTATGCTTCTTGGTAGCTCAGACCACATGAAGTTAGATATCCAACTCATGATTTGGAGTTGGCAGCGGTGATTTTTGCATTGAAAGTGTGGAGACACTACCTCTTAGGAGAACGATTTGAGTTGTATACGGATCATAAGTCTTTCAAGTATTTATTCTCTCAAAAAGAGTTGTATATGAGACAATAGAGGTGGCTAGAGTTTTTAGCAGCCTATGATTTTGGTATTGAGTACGCACTAGGGAAAGGAAATAAAGTTGCAGATGCACTTAGCAGGAAACATCAGAATGCGGTGTTAGCTATGTTGGCAGAATGGAAGGATCTGGAGGCATTGACTACTTGTAGTGTGCAGTTAAGATTGACTGCTAGTTCTAGTCAAAGTACAACCATATTATCTTGCTTGGAAATTCGACCAATGTTGATCGAAAGGATTGCTTATAAGCAGAGAGATGATCCATTGTTAGCCAAAAAGATTAGAAGATTGGAAGGTGGAACCGAGATCGATGGTCTAAAGGATTTTAGTCTTCACTAGAGGGGATGGTTAAGAAAGAAGGACGGTTATGTGTTTCAGATATTGGAAGCCTAAGGAGGGAAGTTCTTAAGGAGTGTCATCGATCAAAGTTTATGATTCATCTTAGGGGAACCAAAATGTAGTAATATATAATGAGAAGTTTCTTCTAGGAAGGCATGAAGATGGATGTAGGCTTATGGGTGAAGCAATGTGCAAATTGCCAACAATTGAAAGTCGAACATCAGAAGCCAAGTGGATTGCTTCAGCCTTTGGATATAGCGGTTCGGAAATGGGATTCGATATCCATGGATTTTATTGATGGGTTGCCAAGGTTAAATAGGGGAAATGAAAGTATATAGGTTTTGGTAGATAGATTGACCAAGAGTGTCCATTTCATTCCTGTTACGTCGCCTGTATTGGCTAAGTTGTTTATAAAGAATATAGTTAGACTGTAAGGGATTCCTAGTAGTATGTCAGTGACAGGGATGCATTGTTCACTAGTGAATTTTGGAAGATTCTACAGAAAGTATTAAGTACCAAGCTTAAGATGAGTACCGCTTATCACCCACAGACGAATGGGCAGACAGAGAGAGTCAATACGGTGCTCGAAGATTTTTTAAGAGCTTATGTACTAAATTTTGGTAGGTGCTGGGAAGACCATTTGCACTTGTTGAGTTTTCCTATAATAATAGTTATCAGGCTAGTATAGGAATTGCGCCTTTTGAAGCTTTGCATGCAAGGCCATGCAAATCATTAGCAAGTTGGTTAGAGATTGAAGACAGATTAGTCCTTAGTCCAGATATGGTAGGAGAAGACATGGAGAAGATTGATTAATCCGAGGTAGGAAGAAAGAAGCTCGGTTTAGGCAGAAAAGTTACGTAGATGAAAGGCGTAAAGATTTAGAGTTCTCATTTGTAGATCATGTTTTCATTAAGGTATCACCGATGAAGGGTATATTACGATTTGGAAAGTTAGGGAAACCGGCACCGAGATATGTTGGACCATTTCCTATTATAGAGAGGATTGGAAAACTCGCATACCGAGTACTTTAGCAGGTGTCCATAATGCGTTTCATGTTTCTCATCTTAGGAAATATGTGCATGATCCAGAGACTACTATTGCTCCGACTACACTGGAAGATTAAGTAGTATAACTGGATCCGACTTTGTGAGACGACCAGTTCGATTTGTAGCGTGAGATGAGAAGAAGTTAAATAACAAGGTAGTCAAGTTGGTGAAAGTCCAGTGGAGTGGCAACGAGAAAGACTGTACTTGGGAAATAGAGAATAGGATTAGGGATACTTATCCTAAGCTGATATGATGGTATGTTCTATATTTGATTGTATATAGACTTAGTAGCTGGTAGGATATACTAGCATTGGTTGCATGTTTGATATGATTGTTTTGTAATCCTGACTGAATTTCAAGGAAGAAATTCTTTAAGGATGGGAGCCTGTAACACCCTTTTTTTAGTTAAACATTATTCAGGATATTTAATTGGATAGATTAAATAGAATAATGTAGATGGTTAAAGAGAATGAGATTTGAAACTTAATAAGGTCATGCCATACTTAATTAATTAAGTAAGATTGTTTAAACTTAACATAGAAGAGAATATATGAGAGGGGCAATCTAGGAAATAGGCCTATCCTTTGCCTTAAACCACCTCCCCCTCATATCATTCTCACTTTACTCATACAAAAACAGTCAAAAGAAAAATATAAGGAGGCCGGCCAGTAATCAATCTAAGGAGGGCGAAATCAAATGAGATTCACAAATTCAAGCTTAGCGATTCAAGAGCTAAATCAAATCTCACTCCAACAAGTAAATTTAAGGCGAATAATACAAGATCCATCTCTTTTATCTCTTGATTCATTAGGTTATGGATAGTACACGAATTCATTTTGTTTGTTTTTTCAATTTATGGTTGGATAATCATTGTTTGGATAGAATAATGATTTAAGGAATTATTATAAAATTATTTAAGTGAGTTTTAAGGGTAAAACCTAAGTTTTTAAGCTCCAAATGATTTGAATTTTTAATATGTTGTCTAAAATGATATTTTGGAGATGGGATTTTAATTTCATGATCTTCCAAGTTATATAGATTATTTTATGAATTTTCTAAGGAAGAAATAGCTTAATTTCGGGTTTTAATTATTTAAAATAATCGAATATGGTTTTGGCTTCGAAAGTTTTATATGATAAAGGGAATAACATTCTTGAATTTTAGTGAATTTTTGGGATTTTTCCTAAATGATTATGATTTATTATGAATTAATTATGCTAAATAAGCATTAAATGAATAGTTAATTAATGATATTAATTAATTAATTTGAAGTGTGTTTGGGACTTTAAAATTTGAGTGCGGCATTATTTCTGAAAAGGATTTGTTAAGAAATTTCTTTATCCAATAGAAATTGGATAAGAAATAAGATTTAGTAAAAAGTAGTTGCTTTTATTAGAAGTAAATCAGTTCTATTTATAATTTAATGCCATGCCACCTATATCCTCATCGAGCCTCAAGGAATAACGCTTCCATAAATGTCGACGTCGACGAGGTGGGAAGCATAGGATAATAGTAGTTATGGAGTGATTCCAACCGCTTTGAAGTAAACCATGGCGGCAACCCATGAATGGCATCAACCCATGAATGGCAGCATTGTCTTCTCGTAATTCAACCAAGAGTTTAAAAGCTTTAGTATCGACGATGACGCATATCTTCACTACCATTTTAAATGATGCCGTATCTCATCACTTCGTTTGTTTTCCCAATCAAGGAAATGACGTCACATATTATGTCTTCGACTCTATATAAAAAGCAGCATAGCGGCTGAAATAAACTAAATTTTAAAAGATTTTATAATGACGTTGAGGCTCTTGATGTCATTGTGCATCAAGATCGACGACCTTTTATACTTTGTTTTAAAGTCAATGCCGTATGGTAACGATGCCGCGTCTCTTTCTTTAATGCTGAAGAGACTTGTTTTATACATACTAAAATATTTTAAAAAGGGCGAAGAGGCCTAGGCTTCAAGAGGGTCAATGACCCAATATTTTTGGCAAATAGCAGTATAACTCATAAAAGTTAAAGTTTTGTTTTAATGGGTGGATAGCCTATGGTTTATGAAGGTCGACAATATGATCTTCAACATTGTTTTAAAATCGCATGTGTGGTATGATTAAAGGCGGAGAGCCTTAGACCACTATGTCGACATTGTTAGTGCCATCAACATTAATTTATACTAAATTATTAAAGGGTGGAAAGCCTAAGTTTTCTAATTCGACGTCGTCATTGGGATACCAATCCCAGTTTAAATTGTAAACTTCAACACTATCATTGGGGACACCAATGTAGATGAACTTTGACATTAATCTAAAATTTAAATTTGGTGGCAAGCCACGTGTATTTGACAAGGAATTTAAACCTTGGGGATACCATTGTTTGTTTTTAATAAATTCGACAAGAATCAATTAGGGATACCAATATGTGTCACTTTGAAATGTTATAACTTTAAGGGGAAATAACCTAATTGGGGATACCGATAGAAATAGGTTAAGATGTGGGTAACATGAATTAAGTTGTAAATGAAGGATTCATAGTCATCTTAGGAAAACTATGGAATGTGAGATGGATAGTCCACATCATACCGGAGATGGATAGCCTCTATGAGGATAATGAAGGGTTCATAGTCATCCTAGGAAAACTATGGGATGTGTGATGGATAGTCCACATCATTTTAAGTTAAATAGAATATGTATGATGGATAGTCCACATAGTTTTAAATAATTAAACCATATGTAATGGGTAGTCAATGTGGTAGGGGATGGGCCATCTAAGTAAGAATTACATGTGATATGGATCGTCCACATAGTTCTGAATAAGCTTATATGTGAGATGGGTGGTTTATATAATTATAAGACAAGTAGTTAGATTAAAATAAGACGGGAATTCAATTTGAATTGTGACGGGTAGTCATTCGAAATTAAGGTGGATAATCTAATAAATTGGGATGGGTAATCCAATATATGTTGCATGATTATAAATGTTAATTTCTATGTTCTAATCATTTGGTTGCAAGAGCAGAGTATATGGTTGTTGTGTTCTAGTTAAGATACCAGTGAGGGGAAAACCCATTCCAGTCAGCGACGTGGTCTTACTAGATATCTATTTTGGTTCGAGATGGTAGGTTATTATTTACACTAGACTTTTTGTCTAACCAGAAGTTTTTGTTTTTCCCCTTAAACTCTCGGGTACTCATTTGAGTAGGTCGGGAGTATGGGCTTTCAGGTTCTAGTTAGACGAATAAGCTTCTGGAGACGTGCTGGAGGCAATCTAGCAATTAGGAGCTTTATCTATTTCCACTATGCAGTTTGGTTCTGTCTAGTTCGATATAATGGCAAAGTTTTATGATTGCCAAGTATTTGACTCTGATCAACCAATAGGGCATCTTTGTAGTTGTTCTTGGAGTATTTTGTAATAATTATATTCTCTCTAAACATGGGTTTACGAATGGGATTATGTAATGAATATGAAATATCATCTATGAAATAAGATGTGAAAATTTGTTATTAAACCGTGTTGAAATTTTTCATATTCACGTGCTTCTAATTATTGATATGATTAACATAGCTGCATTTTGTCATGAGAATTAATAACTATGGATGATTGTAGCATCCGTAGCAGTTAGTTTTGGGCTTCAGAATGGGGGATGTTTCGCAAGGTGAAGTGCTTCGGCACTTGGTTATTTTGGTTAAGTTTTGGGCTAACCAATATGGTTGGTGCCAACCACATATAGTTGATACTGACCATGTCAAGTGATGGGTGATCGAAGCATGATCTTGAGGGGTATGTACATGTTTCTTTGGTGAATGTGTATGTGTACGTGAGTTTGTGTGTTCATTCGATGTTCTTTTTTTATGGTAATAGATGATAAACAACCAGGTGAATGCATGATGCTTCGTTGTGATGGTTTTGGGACTTTAATGTGTTGATTCTATGACTGTTGTGGATGACTAGAAGTATTCCAATGATGGCGACTCGATTGATGGAATCGTGATGATGATCCACCAGCTCGGGTTCGAGAAAAGGTAACTCGTGAATAAAATGATTAAGGGCTTTATTATGGAAAGTGGAACATTAAAGGGTTATGCTATGATGGATGGAAATAGGTGGAGCGAGGAAGGTCTCAGATATGCATGCTAAGTGATCATTGATGCTCAAAGTGTTTTCTAGTGTACTTGTAAGCAAGGGTATCATGAGGATGCTTACTGGGTACTTAATTGGTTACCCTGGATCGTTGAAGGGACTATATACCTTGGATTGTTGAAGAGATCTAGTGTCAGTTCTAGGCTAATGTTCAGTTACACATAAAACTGGGATTTTTCCATGAATCCCTGGAAGTGGAATGCTCATATGAGTTATAATATATCTAAAGCACCTTAAGTGACGACGAGGATTGTTTGATGGATGTTATGTTTGCTATGTTTGTTTTTTGCTCTAGGGGATGCTACCGGACATAGATATCCAGAAGATCGATATCTAGACACTCGATGGTGTACCGGAATTTCTGTTTACTTTATGATGTTAATATATGAGCATATTATTATTGTGTGCTAACTCTTTTGATGTAGGGACATGTCAAGTTTGATTCTTCGTACTATCATTTTTCACTATATCAGCTTTATAGTATTTTGAGATTACTTTCGTTCACACTAGACTGTTGTCTAACTTGAGTTTTAATGTTTTGCTTCTTAATATCTCAGGTACTCTTAAATGAGTAGACTAGATAGCAGGTTTGGTTGACACGTGGTGCTGTATAGATGTATGGGTAGGATATAATGCTTTCTCGTACTTATATTTAGACTCATTATTGCTTATTCCGCCGTGCGACATTATGGAGCCTTGATAATGTTATTTATTTTATATAGGGACAATTTATCTTTAGAGTCTATTCGTTAGTTGTACAAACACTACTACTATCCAGTATAACTTTATGAACCTATGCACTGTGATTTTATGGTTCATTTAGTTAATACTGTCTCACATGTTTTGTATATGTGTTGATTATTATATTTTATTCAATGTGCTATGAGATATATGAAATATTCCATGATTGATTTATTTACTTTATAACTTTGACAATCGTCCTACATCGGTCGGGCACTGTAGCTACGCACTATTCAAGTATATTGGATGTCGGAAGTACAGGGCGGTCGTTACATTTGATATCAGAGCTTAGGTTAAGTGATTCGACTTAGGTTAACTTGCTTAATTCTAAGATGATACTATGATCCATATAGATAAGAAGGAGTTATCCTTTAGAATGAATTGAGAGTATATTTTTGAGATAGCATACTTGTTATACATCTTGGTTTTAAAACTATACAGCAGTACATATATATATATATACATATATATAGTATATAAGTCACATTACACATCAAGAATGAGCCGACATATAAGAAAAACTGCTAGAAATTACATTTTTGGAGTCGATGAGGATGGAGCGGGCTCGGGGCTACTAACCTTGACTTGCAGGCGTTGTTTAATACATTGATGCGAAATATCCTGCAGAATGCCCAAGCGTCTGCTCCAAACATTGCTTTTGGTATTGGTGCTCAAGTACAGACACCTAGGGCCAATTTTGCGAAGCTAAATAAAGATTTTGCTAGCCTTTTTGATAAACCGTGTTAGTACCTTAGGTTTTGGTTTTGATGATAATAACTATAGGACATTATATAAAATATAGATACTAATGTTTTATCAAGATATATATAGTATATGGTGCAGGATATTAGAAATGTGTTGATTAAGAAGACTATACATTATCAATAACAGATTCAAGATGCTGATATCAAGAGTAGATTCAAGATAATGATAATTGAAGACTCATGAGTATTGAAGAGTTCGGGATTTTAAGATATTCCTGATAAGCTATAGATTTATAGAATTTTTGTTAAACTTGATAGCACTTTCTTGATCTCTCACTCCCTCTCTATTTCAAATAAGTTTTAAATATTTTTCAAATATCCTTTTTTTTCAAAATAATCTTTTCAAACATCTATTCAAAATATTTCTCAAAATAATTCTTAACCTTTTATATCTACAAATATATTATGTTAAGTTTTTAAATATTTTTTAATCTATTATATTTTTTGGTATTTTAGTTTATATCTTCCTTATGTTTATTTTTGATATTTATATTTATATTTAGATATTTACTTATAATTTATAACTATATTGATATTATATATATTATTTACATTCTAATTGAATACTCTTATTAAATCATTAAAAAATTATTTTATAAAGTTTTATTAAGTTATATTTTGATAAAAATGTGTATAAACTATATTTAAATGATTCTATAAAGTCAAATTATTTTACAAAGCAACGAATTTCTAAAATAATATTTTAAAGTGTTTTCCAATTTTGTGAAGAGTATCTCGACATACTCTATCTATATATGTCGACACAGGGCCGTAATTTTCAAAATTAAAATTTGAATGGAAATGTCTTTTCATCCCATCTCTTCACGACTGGACATGATTGTTGTTTCCCTATATATACCAGACTTCCAAACGAATTTCGAACATCTACTTTCTTATTCATCTCTCCTCCTTCCACTCTTTCATTTTCTAAATCAAAATATACCTAAACTCTACCGAAATTCAACCAGAATCAAATTCAATCATCACTAGTTTGATTCTCCTTCATCCACTCTCTAATTTCTCTCATCTCTCTCACTCAAACCAAGATCAAAATGCTATTCAAGAGTTATAGAATCAATTGTAATCAAGATCGAAGATCTGAGTGTGTAAAACTCTATCAAATCATACTGCTATACTTGTGGGTGTGATTGTAGCCCATAAAATCAATTGTGTATGTGTAACGAACGGGAATTTTCGACCCTCGAAAATTGACACTAGTACGTCCACTATATTGCGTGATGAGCAATCGAATACCAGAAAACCCGAATGTTATGGGAAAGAAAGAAGAGAGAAAAAGAGAAGAGAAGAAGAAGAGAGAGAAGAAGATTGAAAGAGAAAGAAAAAGAAACAAAAAAAACACAGAATCTCACAATCGCAGCAGAACCACATATAATATAATATCAATGAGCTTTACAAAAGAGAAACTATAATCTTTAATATACATACATCAACCAGAGTACAACAATCAAATAAAAATCATCAGCCTGGACAGTTATAATAACCTGTCCTCACAAATGATGATAATTCAAACAACAATGCAGTGGAAAATAAACATATACGTGGAATATGACACGAAGACTTCCAGCTCGTCTGCTGAAGCTCCAAAGCATCCAAATCTGAATCTTTAAATATACTCGGCCTGACCTGAGCATTGAAAGGGAAGAACGCCCGGATCAGTCTGGTAAACCAACGTGAGAAAACACATCTCAAATTTATTTTAAGGTTATAAAACTTTTCCTTATCAAAACAAAGGTATCTCGTAAGACCACGCTGCACATAAACATGGACGAGTTTTTACCTTACGATAACCAAAACATTTCATATCAAATCATCTGATATTATACCGGGGTCTCGTATACAAATAATAATTCAAATAGCCAAAATTGTTACCATTATTAAATTCCTAAATATGTTAGGCTCTACAAACAAAATGGCGGGCACGTATTGGAGATTCCGTACAGTACATCTCTAGAAAATGCACCTAGGGTCCAGATACTGAACTCCTAAACCAACACAGAACCGGTCTACCCCTTCGCTGGATAGTACCGAATATGAAATCACCTCGGTCGTTCCCAACCTATCTATGGTCACAGCATACAAATACTCGACATATAAATGGTAATCTAGAAAGGTGATGACCATATCCTTATTGGAGCGACCCACATAGCCCTGCCGCTTCTACCCTACTTCTGTCATTTCTGGGTGATGAGGCACAAGGTAACGATTACCTTTCACAAAGCACATTCCACTTTGAATTGCACATTACCATTCCTTCGATCACTATAGACATTCATGAACTTATTACCTTCGAGCTCGTACGTCTCAGAGAAAGGTGTTAAGCTAAGAGAAGTTGCCTTCTTCGCCACCAAATAGATGTACGTTTGTAAAAGTCAACGATGTAATATCGGAAATGAAATGTCAAACATCCATCCATACAAGTTGTCCAGGAACAGGACAAACCGAAGGCACTCTCCTACCACATCCTATCGGGAATTACCCCTAGGATTAGTAGCGAATAGTCCTTGCATCAGATATTTCATAATGAAGAGACTACTGCTACTATATATATATTGGGAGTTTATTCCCGAGCGATCAACAAGCAATCCTTCATTACGAAAATCCCAAATATTAATATCTTCCAAACCTACACATTCGAACGCATATACGTTGGTCCGAAGTGGTTCTTGTATAAATCCGACCCCAGTCTCTCCAAACCAACAACGATAAATAGGCCAAATATTTGATAGTCGGTTATTTAACTATCAAAGCAAACAAACAAATCTAGCACCATAAGCAATCACTAGCCCTATTTAATTAATCTTTATTAATTAAATCAATTTCCAAATATTTGCTTCAAATTATCTTAAAAAGGATATATTCTCAAAACCATTTCAAATCTTCAATATTGGAAAACATTTCCACATACTTATATCAACATTATAAGCATATTCACAAATCACTTCATCTCAACACTTAGAAAATATTTCAATATACTTATATCAACGGTATAAGTATATTTAATAACACTACCATTTGGAGACACACCAAATAGATTTCTATAACCGTACAACTCCAGAGTTCATACGCCTCCGGACGGGTGTTAAGTATAGGAAGCAATGCTCCTACACCACCAAGCCTTTAGTATAATCATAAGAACCGATTCGTGTATTTCACGATGGAAGGTCAAAACATTATTTATTGGGTCAAAATGAATGTTGCGTAAAACATCGTTACGACAACCCAAAACATTAGTAAAGGGATTCGGTAAATAAATATATAGATAAATCCCATATACTATATAAAACATTTCCTTTCGGAAATCATTTACTATAACAATGGTGTTATAGTCCATGCCTTCCTTACTTCCTCGAAAACGTCTATTGCAACAATAAATGTTGAAACCTATGTTTCCGATGCATATCTCATTTAAAACAATTTCAAAACCATTTAATTCCATTTAAAAATCATCACTTCCCAAAACATTACCTTTAAAAGATAAATTACTTTTAAAACATTTAACTTCATCAAAATATTTCTTTCAAAACTCCTTTAAATAAAAATCCATATTTAAATCTCAACATAAGTCGCTTCCAAATTTATAAAACCATTTTTGTAGAACTCCTTTCTCTTTTATAAAACTTCTATTTATAAAAATTCCTTTATTTAACAAAATCTTATTTATAAATCCATTTCTTTTATAAAACTAATTTTACTAACAAAATACATTTATAAAATCCATTTACAAAATCAACTTCAAATCCTTTTACAAAATATTTATAAATTTCAATTATAAATCTATTTCTTTATTTATAAAAATACCACCTTTATAAATATTTTAAATAAACTTATTCAAAAATCTCAAATCAAAGTATTTCTCAAAACTATGTTGTTATAACATCAAAAATCATAACTTTTATTTAAAAACAAGTTCCTTTCTTTTAATAATTTAAAGATCATATAAACATATATACACTTCCAAAACCATTTCCAAATCCTTTTCAAATCAAAATCATCATTTTAACATTTCAAAATATCCAAAATAAGGCCTAGTGCTACCATAGAACTAAATAAGTCAAATCACATCAAAAGCATCATCATGACATCCATCACATCATATATCAGCATATATATGAAAAACAAATCAACAGTGGTGAGGAATCCTGTTGGATCCCTCCAACCTGTCCCCTTGCATCACAAACAGCATATAAATCATATAATAAAAATCAACTGCTTCGAGGCAGGATTCGTATACAAAGGGTCATCCGCTCTTACACGGGAAGGCAATAGGGTCTCATCTGCTCCAATAGGCGGGAATATATCCAAACTAACTAATAAATATAATATATCATCCAAACAAGTATCAAACAACATAAATAAAATAATTCCCACTTATATAAAAATATAAGCAGTCCAGAGAGGTGAGTTAACTCACAAAAATGCCAGAAATTGCCTAAGCGCTCCGGATTGAATGAAAATAGAACGGTTTTTCAATTTAACTCAAAATTCCTACTAGCTCCGAATTCGTCCAATCCAACTCCATAGCATAGTGCTCGCTGATACGGATGCAACACTTGTCGCGCTCAAAACGGACCTCGTACGAGAAAGTTATGAATTATTAAACATTCGATATTTAAATTAATTAACTTAACTAATTATAATTTAAAACTTAACCTTACACATCCATCTCCCTCTAGTAAGCTACAGGCCGTGTCTTCTTCCAGGCTCCGCCCTTTTTTTATTCATACGCGACTTCGATCAAACGCCTGCACCCACGAACGACGATCGTCGAACCCCCTATGCCAGCGCCGCCAACGCCCGACCACCCTCTACCCGCACGAGGCCACGCGCACATGCGCTGCCCAAAATCGCGCCTAAAGCCATGAAAAACTACAGCGAACGCGGGTGATTTTTGGTCGCCTCGGTCGACGATTCATCGATCCAACCATGATCCAACCATACACTAGCTTCGTATGATCATGCTCTACATTTCTCTAGTTGAAGTCGTTGGCTAATTTTGCCTCTAGTGGCTCCGATCGACAATGGCCATCAGATAGTTTTCTTTTTATTTGGTGGCTGAGAATTAGGGTTTGCAAATGAGAAGAGTTGATGGCTATTTATAGAAAATATCGCTGGGCATTATTCATCCATGAAAATTCCGAACTCCAAGCGAAGCATGCCGCCTAGCATTCGATATTTTATACCCCTATTCCGAACACAATGAAATATATATCGAGAGCCAATTCCATCATATACAGTAGATAGATTTTCAAAATCAAATTATTTTAATTAAAATTCCTTTAATTAATTTCTATTCATTTCGAACTCGCACGATCAAACGATACGTCCAATTGACATGAAATTCAACAACATATAATAATTCATTATTACAGAAACAATGAAACTGGTTTTATCGAAATCTGAAATAGTGCCAAAAATGGCTATTTTTACACGTTAATTAAATCAAGAAATTTCCAATTTCTGTTTATTCACTTTTAAATCCATTTTAAAAGTTTATTATCTCCATTCTAATTTAAATTGAATATAAATCAACTTTAGAAATCGTTTTCATTCATTTTAAATTCAAGATTCAATTATTTAAACAATTTCATATATTAAATTAAATAATTTAATTATCAAATAAATCACTATATTGGAAATATAAGTTATTTAACTTACAAAATTAACTTTTCAATATTTAAAATCAATAAAATATTCTAAAATCAAATGATTGAAATTCTGGATCGTTACATTCTTCCCTCTTAAAAGAATTTTGTCCCCGAAATTACCAGATAAGAAAAATGCCACAAACCCATTAAATTTCCAAAAACAATTATTTGGAATATTTACCAAATTCATTTTAAACCTTTTAACTTTCGAAATCCATTAGTTAAAGCTTCTTATAAAAACTTTATCTAAGTCTTCAAATTCATTCATAGTTATTAACAAATATGATTCCAAGTTATAAAACCAACATCCAAATTTTAATTATAAAATTTTTTCCCAAAATTCTATTTTTTTTCTAATGCCTTAAATTTACGAATATTTTTGCCAGCATCTCCTTTGCGTAGTTCGATCGCAGTAAATCAAAATATATATAATCACAAATATACATCTCATCTTCGAGGATGAGGCATACCGTAGGAAAAGTGTAAAAATACGATATGTAATTTGAGATATGTACCTTTTATATTTATTAGCAAGCATATATAATCAATATAACGTGAAAGTGAGCTCCAAATGCAAAGCATACGCCATCCGCTCCTACTAATCACTCAACAATCCATGAGACCAAATATATAAAAAGTAATATCAATATATAACATAACTACTACAATAACTATACACAAATGAAACATATGTAACAAAGAAATCATCAAACAAATGATATCCATTCAATTAATTCATAATCATATCAAGTTGCATTTTTAATGTCAACTTTTAATTTATACTTTCATTTAGATAAAATTCATTTACACTCAATTTTACTTACGTTCAATTGATTTACATTACATATAAATTACATTCCAATTAATTTATATTCCAATTAAATCAATTGACTTACATTCAATTTTTATCCTTCAATTCATTATCTTTTCATTTACATTTATATTCACCATTCACTAATTTATTCAATTCATGATAATTTACATTCACATTCATTCTTCACTAGCATATTTCTTTAATACTAATAACACTTAATAACCATTCCATAAAATTCTTTACTTAAGTTTATTATAAACATTAAACACGACACAACTTATTTTCATTATCACTTCACAATTTAAGTTCATATTCAATTTTAACAAACAACATACCAAAACATATTCCATTTACTAATTTATTTAGGAATCATTTTCATAAATTTCCTCTTTTAAGTTCATAAACATTTTCTTTAGTACCATTATCATTTATAAACCATTACTTAAGTTTATATTCATTCCATTAATTTATTGCAAATCAAATTCAATTTCATTTTCATTTAACTTCGCTTAAGTCAAATTTCATTTTATTTAACTTAACTTAAGTTAAATTTCATTTCATAGTTCAATTATCAAATTTACTTTTCTTGACATTCATATTCAACAAAATTAAAAATTTGTTCTAACTCGCTAATTCTCAAAATTTATAAGTTATAAAACTTAGTTTATTATGTTTTCAGCAAAACACCCAATTTTTATATTTTCAAATCATTTGAAAACCAATTTTTCAAAATCAACGGGATTTAAATTCTTAAGTTCTTAGCTTTTAAATCCATTTATTTACAAATCATATTTATAAATAATTTCTTATATATAATTTCACTTTGGTTATTTAAAACCATTTCTTAATTGTTTTTCTTTGTCTACATTATAATAACAATAAGTTTTTATTTAAAACACAAAAAACAAACAACAAACGATAATAATCAAATATTATCATTCACTAACAACCAACAAACCAAATATAACTATAATAATTTCTGAAAAATTATTCCTTTATATATAAAATATAATTTAGGTAAAATTATTTCTTTCACCCAATTTCAAAACAAAAATCATTTGTATATATCATTAACAACTCATATATATATAATACACTCAAACTCATCCTAGGGTGCTACTGACCCTATCTATAATGAGTACCCATCAAAGCCTAAGAATTCACTATACTTAAGCTCTGATACCACGTGTAACGAACAGGAATTTTCGACCCTCGAAAATCGACACTAATACGTCCACTGTATTGCGTGCCGAGCAATCAAATGCTGGAAAACCCGAATGTTATGGGAAATAAAAAAGAGAGAAGAAGAGAAGAGAAGAAGAAGAGAGAATAAGAGGGAAAGAGAAAGAAAAAGAAAGAGAAACCAAAAACAAACACAGAATCACACAATCGCAGCGGAACAATATATAATATAATATCAATGAGCTTTACAAAAGAGAAACTATAATCTTTAATATACATACATCAATCAAAGTACAACAATCAAATCAAAATCATCAGCTTGAACAGTCATAATAACCTATCCTCACAAATGCTGATAATTCAAATAACAATGCAGAGGAAAATAAACATATACGTGGAATATGACCCGAAGACTTCCAGCTCGTCTGATGAATCTCCAAAGCATACAAATCTGAATCTATAAATATACTCGGTCTGACCAGAGAATTGAAAGGGAAGAATGTCTGGATCAGTCTGGTAAACCTACGTGAGAAAACACATCTCAAATTTATTTTAAGGTTATAAAACTTTTCCTTATCAAAACAAAGGTATCACATAAGACCATGCCGCACATAAGCATAGATGGGTTTTAACCTTACGATAACCAAAACATTTCATACCAAATCATCTCATATTATACTAGGGTCTAGTATATAAATAATAATTCAAATAGCCGAAATTGTTACCATTATTAAATTCTGGAATATGTTAGGCTCTACAAACAAATGGAAGGCACGTATTGGAGATTGGATTCCATATAAATGACAAGGTAAGGGACTTCCTTCCGTACAATACATCTCTAGAAAAATGCACCTAGGGTCCAGATACTGAACTCCTAAACCAACATAGAACCGGCCTACCCCTTCGCTGGATATTACCGAATATGACATCACCCCGGTCGTTCCCGACCTATCCATGGCCACAACACACAAATACTCGACATATAAATGGTGATCTAGAAAGGTGATGACCATATCCTTATGGGAGCGACCCACATAGCCCTATTGCTTCTACCCTGTTTCTGTCATTTCCGGGTGATGAGGCATAAGGTAACGATTACTTTTCACAAAGCACATTCCACTTTGAATGCCACATTGCCATTCCTTCGATCACTATTGACTTTCACGAACATACAACCTCCGAGCTCGTATGTCTCGGAGAAGGGTGTTAAGCTAAGAGAAGTTGCCTTCTCCGCCACCAAATAGATGTACGTTTGTAAAAGTCAACGATGTAATCTCAGAAATGCAATGTCAAACATCCATCCATAAAAGTTGTCCAGGAACAGGAAAAACCGAAGGCACTTTCCTACCACATCCTGTCAGGAATTACCCCTAGGATTAGTAGCGAATAGTTCTTGCATCAGATATTTCATAATGAAGAGACTACTGCTACTATATGTATATTGGGAGTTTATCCCCAAACGATCAACAAGTAGTCCTTCATTACGAATCATTATCTTCCAAACCTGCATATTCGAATGCATATACGTTAGTCCGAAGTGGTTCTCGGATAAATCTGACCCCGGTCTCTCCAAACCAACAACGATAAATAGGCCTAATATTTGATAGTCATGTAGGATCGTTTTCACCTTAGAGGGGGGTGAATAGGGTGATAATAATAATAATAATAAAATCAATGCGGAAATAAAAACAATAACAGAAATTAATGCAATAGAGATCACACACAAATTTACCCAGCTTCAGCAATAACCTGCCTGCGTGCTGCCACCAAGGTTTTTACTAGAAATTAAGTAGTCAGGTGCTTACAAACACACGTAAACTTGCGACACCCGCTAACTTGACTAACCTAACCCTAAGCTCAAAACTCTGCCACAACTCAGCCACTGAGTTGCGAATTCGCAAACTACGCCCCGTAGTTTGTACCTAGTCACATGACTAGAAAGCTACACAATTTAAAAGGAAAAATTACAAATGAAAATAAAAGACTAAACAAAAATCCTATTTAAAAAATAAGCCCAATAGAAATAAATAAAGATGACCGGCCCACAAATTAGAAAAACAAATCTCCCTTGTTTTGTTAAATTTATTCGGCCCAAAAAAATAAGCGTGTTTCCTTTTATTTGCCGCCGCCTTGTTGCTTTGTTTTGGAATTAGGGTTTTTGAGAATTAAGGCACCGTTTGATTATCGATTGATTGAAGTGATTAATTTGCTTTGCTTTGCTTCATCAATCGTCTCCTGACTTTGATTGGCTTTTGGCTGCTTTAATTTTGTCGAACTCGTCTGATGTGAAAGTGGTATGTGATTTTGCTCCATTTTTCGATTTTGATTATTGCTCGACTTGATTCGAGTTCTGGATTGGTTCGTGTTTTGTTTGCTTGTTCTTTGATTTTGCTTGAACTCGAATGAGAAAATGCCGATGATGAATTTGGGTTAAATAGGGATCGAAACCATATATTTTCATTCGTATTTTTTGTTTGAATTCTTCACATTGCTATGCTCGGCCATTGATTTGTAATCGAACGTTGGTGATGATTTTTGACTTGTTCTTAGTTGAATATTGCTTGAATAGTTTGAGTCGGTTCCTTCTTTTTCTCATACGACTTTGGCATTTTATATTTTGAGATGATCTGGACTTTGACTTGTTCATAATTAACTTGCTGGCAATTTTTGAACTGCTGTTCCATTCTCTTTTAGAACCATGACTTTGTTCATGACCCACGCTTTGAATTTCTTCATTTTTATATATGCTTATGTACATCTATACATACATACGTGTATATGCATATTTATGTATATATGTTACTGCATTTAAACTTGTACATGTCGAGGCTTGATTGATGTTTCTGGTCCATTGTGCTAGCTGATATCTGATTGATTCTTCATGTGTACTCGAGTCTCTGTTTCATTGTAACTTGCATTCTCTGGCTTCACTCTAAGTCCAGTTGCATTACTTTGTTGAGCTGCATGTTCCAGTGTTCATGTTAACTCATTTGGACTTGTGATCTACACTGGTTCTGAAACTTTCACTTACATCCATGCTTGTCAGGTTGCTTGTGTTATTTGAGTCTTGTTCCATGTTTTCATATTGCATGCAGTCATGTTTGCATATCCAGTGAGCATGTCTGGTTTTGTGTTTTCATGTGGACATTGATGTTTCATGGGTCTGCACTGATATTGCTTATGTCTTGTTTAATCACTGTTGTCTTGGTTGAGTGTATACATGTCTGGTGCATTTAAAACTTTGAACATGCCTCTGAATGGTCGGGTCTGGTCTAGTACCTTTGTTGTTGCAGTCTTGTTAGCCTTGCATGTTTATTTTACATTCACCACTTTGGGTCAGTTGCAGCCCTTGTGTGTTATTATGGCCTTGACTCCATTGGCTTATTTTCATGTATGGTTTGGTGGTAGCTACATTTGTTTACTTTGTATTACTTTGTCTTTATGCATTGCTCCGAATCATTTCATTAACCTGGTTTGAACATGATGTTTTGCACATTGAGTTGAATCCAATTTTTGCTTGGGTTTGACCTTGTGCTCACCTGTCCCTGCGATTTTGTCAAGCAAGTGTATATCAGTGTGCACAGCCTTGTGGCATATACAGTGATACACTGTGCATGTCACAAGTTGTTCGTGTATGATGAATTAAAAAATAAATGATGATAAACAATCCAAATAACCGAGGAAACAATATTTTCAAACACACATTTCATTGTACACTACAAAATATTTATTTTTCAATTTTACCGTGTCAGTGTTTGTTTTGCAGATAGTGCAGATACTGAATACAGGCTGGAATAAAGTTGAAGATAGAATACGAGTGTGAGGGAATATGTAGTGAGGTGTAATATGTATGTGAAATTGTAAAGTGAAAATATGTTGTAATCGAAGTTGCATTGTAATTGAAAATGTATAAATGTAGTGAGAGCTCAAATTTGTACTATTTAAATTTGTAATAAAATATTTGTTTGAATAAAATATTTGTTTAAATATGAATTTTAAGTTATTTATTTTATTCAACAAATATTTATTTAATTATGTGAAAAATAAAATAGTACAAGAACAAATTCCTCTCATCCAATTGTTATTTAATAAACTATAATCACCATAATTCCTCGCATCCAATTCCTTACATAACCCATCAAGGAATTAGCTTGAATCGAAGTTTGGATCTTCATCCAAGATTTCAAGAGAGCAATGTTTGGGTTTTTGTGATTAGAGCTTGATTTGGTAAAGAAGAAGGTGAGTGGGATGATTCTTTAACTATTTTTACATGTTATACTTCATATATTTATATTTATGTTATTACGGAGTTATATGTAGCGATTTAGAGAATGTTATATAACAAATTTGGCTTGAATTTATGTTATAAACACACTTATATTAACTTGTTATTTGTTTAAGACCTTAACAACTATTTTTGAAATAGTTAGTAAGCTAAGAATTTGTTTTTGGGTTAACTGAATGATTGTATGTGATGATGTGATAGATTAGAGACTAATTACATGATATAAGTAAGAGCATGTCATTAATTAGTAACAATGAAACTAGTTTAAATGGTTTTAGAAAAGCTAATAAGATAATCAAGTGAGTTTTAAACTCTACACTTATTACTAAAGTGATTAGAGGGTTAATGAAGCTTAATTAGTATTTATAAAATGGTTATATGATTTTATAAATAAGGTGCATATTTTATAAAATGGAAACGAGATTTTATAAATAGTATTATGATATATACTTAATTTTAATGAAGCATTAAGTATTTAAAGGCTTAAAATTGATTCATAAGCTAATAACATATTTTATAAAAAAGTTGTAAGAGTTTATAAAATAGTGTGAAATCATAGTAAACTTTTATTGAAAAGATTTAGTAAATAAAAGTAAGATTTGATTAAGTAATAAATGAACCACATATTTTAATATTCGTGTATGTATATGAGTATGGGCAAGTATACGTATACTTATATTTAAAGAATGTAACAATCGAAACAATTTGTGTACTGTAATTATAATTGTTTTATATTTGTGTGTGTGTATGGATGTGTGTAAATACTTTTGTATATAACAGCGTTGCAGGCATCTCACGTAGCTATAACGAGTATAGTGTGCGCTAAGTTGAGTAAGAATATACCGGGTCGAGTAATCGCTCCGATGAAGTTTGAAACATGGTTTGTGTAGTGAAGTGTGTTTATGTACACATGTGTAAATATACATGAATGAGTGTTCTAGCACGTGTGGCATTACATGAGGCTAGATAGTTGGTTGAGTACGTTTTGACGTGATTAGAGGTAGCCAGGTCTCTATAGTCCGTCGTTGAACTCTACGCATGCAAAGAGTGCATTTCGTGTCGAAAGTGGTTTTCAAACACATAAGAATCACTTCCAAAGCATCAACTAGTGATTTTCGAAGGGTGTCCGATGCGGTGAAGGTAGGGTTTTGAAGCAAGGCGGCTCATCGGGCAAAGCAACAAAGGAAACGGAGTGAGAAACGATGGACGGTGGGGCTCGATGGCTCGATGGCTCATTGCCTAGGCTTTACTGCCTGGGAGCAGTCCCTACCAGTTCATATGTGGGGACCTATCCTAGCCAGCAATGCCTAGTTAGAAAGGTTATTTTGGGGAATTCCTTCATCAGTTCGGACGCGGTTTGACGTGAGACTTCGACATGATTTCTTGGAAGCTTTAGGCAACTCATGAAGGTGAAATGCAAGGCAAGGCTCATGATTCGGATGCTAATGTAAGGAGTGCACAAGTGGTCGGCAATGATCATAAGGCGTTCGGGAAAGTGGTCGATAATGATCAATAATGCGTTTGGGAAAGTGGTCAAGGAAGCGATCGAGGTAAGGAGCGTAAGGCACAGACTATTCCCACATGGAAATTGTACGCAATCGAGGGCCAATCAGAAGCGAGATCGGGACGTGATCAGTTTCACGATCATGAACGATAAGCATATACGATTGGAGGAAGCACATAATGGCGAGGAGTTGGTTCCAGACTCAAACAGATGTGCGAGCATGTGGCAAACGATAGGGGTTAAAGGAAGTACTTAGCGAGGCAGACGTGTAGACTTATGGTTAGCATAGACTCTATGGTTCAAAGCGACATTGTGCTTGAGTGATCCATAGGGGTTAAAGGAAGTACTTAGCGAGGCAATTATGGAGTATTCAATTAGATTCGGGTCGTAGTGTGGTTCCAATGCTACGCATTCGTTCATACGTTGTTTTATTGTTTTAGACCAAGCCTTCAGGAGGGTCCGGAGTGACGCTTAAGGGGTACATGTACCCAGTAGCAGAAGCGTAGATATAGACGCCAAGGAGTGCCACAATAGTAGGGGTTTCCCATTGTTACCAGGATAGTGGCCTAGGTCTGTATGAGGGTATTGGTACAACAAAGAGGTTGCATGGGATGCTCAGTTCTGTTCGTGGACTCTCAAGGGTAAGAATGGATATAAATCCAAAGGTCACATAAGGTGTAATTTCTCCATTTATATTTCATTCAGATCGGGACGGTGTTAGGTAATCTCTATTCGACATCATTGTTATGTTATGCTTGTGATGTACTAGTTGATTGATATTATCTCTGTATATATAGTATAGAATAGACTCATATTATGACACTTTTATCACTTCTACACTTTATATTGCGATTACCTTTATCATAGTATATTGTTAAGTGGCATCACATTATATTAATTGTGCTAACTCATTGATGAAAGGAGAAGAGTGGGTTATGGTATGATTTCCTTTCATTTTGAGATAAGTTTACTTTACTTGTTTATGGATAGTCCAGATTACAGTGAGAAATGCGGATTAAGGATCTTAAGGCTAGAATTAACACTAGAGGGAGAGGGGGTGAATAGTGTTATAAGAAATTTGTTAATCTTTTTGAGTTTATCTTACTTTATTAACAATGTATACACTAATCAGACACATATATGAACACAGAATCAAACAAAGATGCAAATATAAAGTAAAAGCAGTAAAGGAAAGAACACACTGGATTTTATACTGGTTCGGAGTTACCCTACATCCAGTCCCGCACAACTAAGCACGGATTTCCTTTCAAAAGCAATTCAACAATTACAACCCTCGATTTCAAGGCTACGAGGTACACCCTCCAGAATACCAATCCTCTAGGTAGGGATACTTGATTTACCGGGCAACAAGTTCACCCAATTGATTTCCAGGGCTACAATCACACCTTTTCTCGCTTGATTGATTTACAAGGCTACAATCACACCTTTTCTCGCTAATATATTACAAATAAACCTATAACTCTGAATAGCACTGAGAACCTTGTAGAGATAGTGATGTAGAATCAAACTAGAAGTAATCGAGTATGATTCGATGTTGATTTCGGCAGAGTAATGGTATGATTTTGTAATAAGAAATGTGGAAGATGAAGAGGAGTGAAAATCAGAAAAAAGTGATTGAAAATTCATTGAAACTGACCCCTATTTATAGAAAACCAACAGCCATGACCATTCATGAAGAGTTATGGCGAATAGACACTTCTTTTGAAATTTGAATTTGAACTTCAACTGTCACTATGTCGACATACTACCTAGGGGCGTGTCGACATCCCTCAGCCAAAAATGATAATTTGAATTTCTATAAAAACAATATTTATCTTATATAAAAACTATCTAAAACTTTATATATATACTTGAATATAGTTGAAATTCATAAGTAAATATAAAGAACAATATATACATAATTTAACTATAATTTTATATTTAAATCTAAGTATAAATATTAAAAGTTAAATATATTATTTGAAAAGACATTTAAAATCAGGAGTATTTTGACTTTGAAATTAAAGATGTTTTGAGGCTAAAATTATTTAAAATCAGGATAGAGAGTTTTGAATCTTTTAAAAGGAAAGTTTTAAAATCATTTTGAAAATAAGATAATTTTGTAAAATCATTTGAACTAAAATTAGTGGATATAAAACAATGTCCCATTAGATTTTCGTAGGTTCCATCCTACTTAGGGTTCCATCCCTTTAACGGGCTCGAAGTGGATTCCATTCCACGAATAAATTGGATATTAAGATGCCAGTGCTTTTCTACGAGTTTTAACAAATATTCCAAATAAAACAAGCTTAACCTTGAACTCTTGATAATCTTGATACTCATGAGTCTTCTATCTCTATACTATACAGTCTTCATTCTTGATACCTGCATTGTTAGATCCTGCAAATACATATATATCTAAACTTGTAATGTTAGTATTTCTATTTTATATTTTCTTCTAAGGTTGTTGTCATCAAAACCATCATCTTAAGGACTAACAATTACCCTTGAGCCACGTTCATGGAGAGGACCAGTTGGGCCTTAGTAGTTTCCCGTTTAATAGTGTATAGTTTTGATATGTAGTATTTTGAGACATTTCCCCTCTTACCGGACTTTAAGTCTTACTCGTGTTTCGCCTTTATCTGTTTATGTCATGATAACTATCGGGTACTCAATTGAATAGTTTGGGGTTAAGTGCTTTTGGGAATACGCTATCAGGATGCACAGCTGGACATTTTGGAGGCCTGACATCGATATTTTGGATATGTATTTGATATTTTAGTAGCACATGACAGATCAGTTATTTGTATATGAGACTTGTTGTTTCAGATATTTATTCAAAACTCCATGTTGTTTGGAGTTGATGTATTCTGAATTTCTATATTGATATTTGTTTACCAGTTACTTAATGCGATCTCTTATATGTTGTCATCCTGTTATGTTCAATGTATATTTAGTATTTATATGTTATCATTCCATAGTGAGATTTTATCGATGTCTCGGTTTGATGCTTTGTTTTAATTTTACCTCAACAATCTGTCTTTTGTGGTATTCAAAAGTTGAGCGATGATGTAAGGTGCTAATTTTTGAGTATTATGATGGATGGGGCGTTACATACTATCTTACCTATTTTATATCTGTGATAACTATTATATTTTATCTATTGCACTATGAGATATGCGACAAGTTCTATTATTGTTTTATTTACTTTACAACCTTGACAACCGTCCTGCTTCAACCGTAGTACGCACAGTTCAGGTATATTGAGTGCTGGAGGTGTAGGGCGGTCGTCACATATTGGACAGCGTTGGAGGAGGCCGGTCAATTATCTAAGGATCTCTTTTCTCATTTTTGGCATTGAGTTTTATTATATTCGACTACATCTATTCCAGTATAGTGATTAGGAGAGAGATATTGGTATAAGACCACCAGGGAAGTTCGTGTTCCTATAAATCGGTTATCATGTGAGGACGTGTTTGGGATGTTGAGGTCTGTTGGGAAACGGTATATACAGGCTCTTTAAGATATTGGATGGTTAGATGGTCTGACCTTCTTCTTAGCTACTGGTGATTATGACGCCTACCGGGCCAGAGTTTCCGCCCTTCATTACTTAGTTCCAAATTATACACGAGGGTGATCTCTGATCATATCGGTCCTCAGATGACTATTGGCAGAGTGCAGATCCCTCGGTTGGGTTTTGATCCTACACCATTGTAGGTCTCTCATCCTCCCGTACAACCTGAGATTGATTATAGATTTAGAGCATACAATGTAACAGTTAAGGTGATCTATTTTCCACTAGAGTATCCACCAGATGATTATATTATTGGAGTTCCTTCAGCCGGGTTGTGCCCTAGTGTGAGATATGTTCAAACAACTACTGTAACGAGCCGTATTTTACATATCAAACAATCATAAAATATTATGTTAAAATCCAAATTGTATCGTATAAGGTTATAACTTTGAGTACCATTGAGTAGTGAAAATTTTTCACCCTTAGAATTTTTATTGGACGATTTTGACCATAAAAAGCCTTGTTAGGTCTATAAATTTTGATATGAGCCAAATTAAGGTCTCATACCACTTCTATATGAAAGATATGATGGTTTCTCATTTCGTGAAGTGGTCATAATAGAGTTTTGGACCTATGGATATGGCTGTTTGAAATTTTGATCACTTTTAGGCAGATTAGTGGGTAATTAAAAGGTGATTAATGTAGTCCATTAACTCATTTCAGGATTAGGGTTAGGGCAGCCTCCAAAGAAACCAACTAATCACTATAAATGCATTTTAAACATATTCTAATCCATCTTAGCCACCATTAACCTTCTACTATCTAAATTCCATCTTTCTTTCAATAAAATTAGCCTAAATCATCTAGTTAAGAGAGGATTAGACAAGATATTTGCAAGAGTCCTTTTCTATTTCAAAATTTGTACCTAGGGAAGCATGTAGTTGCCGTGCAAATCTACATCCACACTTGTTTTGGTGTATCATGCTTGTTTGGTGATTTTTTTCGGCTCTACACCCTAGGTTAGTGATTTTTATTCTCTCACTTTACTATATATGCATTTAAATGTGTTTTTAACATGTTTTCAAAATTAAAAATATGATTTTTAAAGGATAGCCGCTATTCACTTAAGTAAACCCCATGTGTTGTGTATACCCCACCCATGCTGGCCATTGCACACCATGGATAACGCCTGACTCCATAAATGGAGGAAGCGGGACTCAAACCTATGTGGGTCTAGCACCCCAGATCCCAAATCCATCTTCCTAATCATTTGAGCCACGACGGTGGATGTTTTCTTGCCGTTTTGAAATTAAAATGGGATAAAAATGAATATAAGTTATTTTAAAATGATTTGAACATGCTGTTTTGACGTATAATTGTTCGTATGAATGTTAGGTAAATCAATTGTTTTAGGGTGAATGCTATGATATGATTCGTATTTACATGTTTGGATGATGATTAGACGTTATCGTTGTTTGTTTGGATGTTGTTTGTATGTTTGAATGGTTGTACACGCTCATCGAAGCGAGTTGGGGTTGGTAATCAATTTTATAGTTGGGGTTCTCCATGTAGAAGGAGCGTAGATGTGCTCAATCGTTTGATGCACAAATAATGGGAGATCCGTAAGCATAGAATCAGAATTCGATGGTTTGGCTCTGGAGTGTTTGGGGTCATATCAATGCATGGGGGATGTGCATGGGTCAAAGTATTAACTGTAGTGATGGAATCAATGTGACATCGAGGTATTGGAAGTGCTACAGGAATTTGGTCAGGGATTGGTGATCGGCTTAGGGGCATTCAGTAGTTGGCTTTGGGCTGGGGGTGCTTGCTTGGAATCAGGGGTTCAGTGGTGGAAAATCATATAGGAATTCATGTCCGATAATTACTTCGGGTTGATGAAGGGAAAACACCGAGCAAGCATGCTACCGGACTAGAGTTTTTGTCTAGTGTTTTGCTTCGAGTCGGTGATGAGTTTGCTTCGGACTGGTCCTAGGAAATGTCAAGCAAGGCCGAGATGGAGGTGCTTCAGGGGAACTTTGAGTTTGGCATAGGGCTGCTTTGAGGCGAAACTGGGAGTTGCTTGGCGGTTTTTAGGAGTTGACTTAGAGTTGAGGTGGATGACTCCGGAAGGACTCAAGATGACTTAGGGGTTCAAGTGGCAACTAAGGAAGTGAAGTGACTTCGATATATTGATGTGGTGAATCATTTTGGTCGAGTACTTTGGGTGAGAAGTGTATGTGGACTTAGTGATGGTCCGAAGAGGCATATTCAACAAGGTGAAGTGATGTGGCGAGACTTGGTGTGTTCTGGCATCGAGTCGTGTGCAGGAGGCATAGTTGATAACTCTAGATGTGGTAGGTGTTTCGTGGGGCAAGGGTATGTGAGGATGCTCAGCTATGTGCCCTGGACCTTGGTGATGGTATAGCCTGCCTTGGTGATGGTGTATGATCGAACACCGAATCCAATTGCAACGTTGTTAGTGTCGATGACCTTGGTGATGGTCACAAGAGTTATTAGATATTAAGAGGCATCTTGATTATGATGCGAGATCTTGGTGATGGTTAAGACAAAGTGACATCTTAGCGATGATGTGAGACCTTAGTGATGGTCAAGACAAAGTGGCATCTTGGTGATGATGCAAGACCTAGTGATGGTCAGGATGAAGTGACACCTTGGTGAGGATGCAAAGGCTTGCTGTGGCCGAAGTGAAGTAAGACCTTGGTGACAGTTATTATTGTGCGTATTGGCTATATGATTTACTATGGATGCTTTGGTTGGTGATTTCCATATTATTTTGGTGGATGCCATGTGATATAGGTGCTATTAAGCTAGGTACTATAACCACATATTATACTTAGTGTAGTATACCCTTATGATGAAGATTATAGTGTATTATATACGATGTTACGTGCTAACTTGTTAGATGTAGGGACATGTCAAGTATGGTTCTCCATAACCTATATCCTTATTACTATATACTATATTTATAGTATTTTGAGATAATGTATCTCTCACATCAGATTACTTTTTGATTTGAGATTTTATGCTTTGCTTCATATTATCTCGGGTACTAATATATGAGAAAATTAGGGATAACAGGTTCGGATAATGCATGGAGTTATATGGAGTATGAGTAGGGGGCTATGCTTTCTTATATATATACTTTGTAGCTTACGGTCGCTTATATTCCACAGTTTATTGCTATGGAGCAATGTTAGTACTTATGTTATCACAAACAATTATTAGAGTTTATTTTGGTATGTTAGGATGTATAGACTCTATTACTTCAGTTTTGTATAATCTTGTGAACTTGTTGTACTATGATGTTCTTATTTATTGTTCATTTGATTATACTACCATGCATATTTTATATCTGTGATTGATTACCATATTTTATCTTGTGTTGTGAGATATACAACAGGTTCTATGATTGGGATTTTTGTTACTTTATATCCCTGACTATCGTCTTACATCGATTGGGTACTATCACGGCGTACTCTGCAGGTCTTATTGGTTACTAGAGGTGTGGGGTGGTCGTCACAGTTGGTATCAGAGCGTAGGTTGAGCGATTGACCTAAGTTGGTACTTAGATCCATTAGAGACAAGGTAAGTGGAACACCTTAGAATAAATCGAGCGATATATGAGAGAGCATACTAGTTATATATATTGGTTTTCAAAACTATATATTAGCAGTATGTATAGTATATAAGTCGCGTTGCATGCCCAAGTACCATATGTGGAGTTTTCCTTTACGAGAGACTAATCATTCTTATTATAGATTTTAAGAATGAGCTGGCATACAAGGAACATTGCCAGAAATTCCATGCTAGGAGTAAAAGGAGAGGGAGCAAGCTCGGGAGTATCTAGCCCAATATGTAGGCCATGTCCACTGAGATGATGAGGAATATGCTGAAGAATGCCCAAGGTGCTCATAATGCTAGTGGTTGCGGTAGTTCTTAAGAGCAAGCGCCAAGATCTGACTTTGCCAAGCTGTATAATGATATACTAGTCTAGGGAGAAAACTGTTCATTAGAATGGATTCAAGTATCGAAGTGAAGAATTGGATTGAAACATGCGAACGCATCTTTAGAGATTTGGAGTTGGAAGATAAAGTGAAGAGGAAGTAAGCATTTGGGAAGCTGCATAGTAGGGCAATGGACTTATGGAATGCTGTGAAGATAACTACTCTTGAGGATTAGTTTACCTAGGAGCGGTTCAAGGATCGATTTGAAGATATGTTTATCCCTACTGCCTAGTAGTTGGT
This sequence comes from Allium fistulosum, assembly GCA_030737815.1. Classification (NCBI taxonomy): domain Eukaryota; kingdom Viridiplantae; phylum Streptophyta; class Magnoliopsida; order Asparagales; family Amaryllidaceae; genus Allium; species Allium fistulosum. Next base: position 782,112,537 of record CM060907.1, read on the forward strand.
GTTGTTTAAAATATTTATTGAGTTAAAGTAGGGAGAGAAGTCTATTTCTGAGGATGTAGCCGAGTTTAACATATTATTGAAGTATGGTTTTCTTTCATTGAAATGCATTAAAAAGAATGAGAAGTTCATAGTTTGCCTAATTGAGTATCTAGGAGAGACAATGATAGAATATATTGATAAGACTTTTGAGAAGACAGTAAAGAGGTCTTTGAGGTAAGAGAGTTTGTACCCAAAGTCAAAGACTGGGCTTGTTGTTTCTAAGGAAGAGTCAAAATCACAGGTAGGCGGGAGGCAAGAGGAAATGGAACAATAAGGAAAAGAAGCAATCTAAGGAAGAGGCTGGCTAGAAGAAAAGAAATTGGGAGCCGGTCTGCTTTGAATAAGAAAAACAGCAAGTTATTCCATTTAAATCCAATTTAAATATTCCATCGATAATATATATCGATATGCGTATGCATAACTTTTTATATATGCACATTCTACTAAATACTAATGATGAATAAAATTTAAAAATTAATATTTCACAAAAATTAATCTATCTAATTAATTTACAATATAAATTAATTAAATCACGTGGTTTATTCGGAGTATCCATTATTTCGGTTGTGCGACTCAAATGTGAAAATTCAATCAGCAGTTAATATCAAACAATTTGAATATTAACATTCACACATTACCTTAGCTAGTGATGTGATATTTTTCTTGAATATATTGCTTACACATCTTTTTGTGCAAAATCCAATTTTAAATAATTATAAATGGTACTTGGTAGCAACGATTATTTACATCAATTCTCTTCGTCAACACTATATCACATAAGGACTCATGGAATTTGGTTTTGATCAAAATTCCAACATCGTCCAAACTCAAATTAAATAGTCCAAATAAAAAAATCCTTGATTCAATAATAATAATTATTATTAATCGTATCGCTCTAGCCAAAGACTTTGACTTTAGTTAACTAAAGTTGACCGTGATGCAAACCCCATATAACCGAGAAGACTAATTCTCTATTGAATAGTGTTTCACTTCCAATTCTTCAGCTCAGACCCAGCTATACTCATTCGATGGATACCATACCACGATTTAACTATATTCAAAGAGGAATGTCCATTTTAAAGTTCAACTGTATTCTCAAATCGAGAGAATAGTGTAACATTGTCACTTCGAGATTCTTTATTTGACCTTAGTTATATTAACCAATAGAAAACTATCAAGTGAGTCATTTTGTAGTTATCCAATAATTGCCAGTACATAACCCCTTGGTACCCCCATCAGCCTTGAGTAATACACTGCCCAATATTTGGAGAGCACTACGTACTCTAGTCTCAAAGGATGAATTGATATCCTCTCTCCAAACAACCTGATTGGGAATATTTAAAATAATATGTTATTTTAACGTGATAAATTTCTCATGATTACAAGACATTGTATTTACTATCACTTAACATATCATTTTAGGATTTCCTATTTAATATACTTAAATTATATAATTAATTAACAAATCACAATATGACAAGTACATAATAAAAAGGCAATAACTTTTTATTTCGAACTAAATTTTATTACGGAGCTAATAATTTAGAACAAATTACATAATTTCCCCAATGGCATAACCATAACACTATCAATTTTTCACTTGCACTTGGGGCCAATTGTGTAATCTCAATCCCCATCCCTTCAATAGTTTGCTTAGAATTGGTCGAGTTAGTCCCTTCATAATGGATCTTATATATTGTCTTTAGTTCTTCTTTTTCAAACATGATTTCGACATTAGTGACGAACTTTTAATAAGGTGGAATTTACTAAGAATGTGTCTTGACTTCTTATGGGACCTAGGTTCTTTTACGATCTATCTACATCGCTGCATTATTATCATATAAAAAATGTTATAAGTTTCTCGACATTTGGAAACACTCTTAGCTCAACCACAAACTTATGCATCCAGACTACTTCTTTTTTCGCTTCATTAAGAGCGATGTATTTGGCCTCCAACATTGAATCAGCTACTGCTCTTACTAGGAGCTTTTCCAACTGATCGCTCCATCTTTCAATTTTAACACATCATCAGAAACTGACTTACTTCCATTGATATCATTTTGAAAGCTTGAATCTATATACTTATTCATAAGGAGGTCTCTATTCCCATATAGAAGTAACAAGTCCTTAGAATTCTCAAATACTTAAGAATATATTTCATCATTGTCCATGATTCTCTACTGGATTAGAGTCATATCGACTTACACAGCCTAATGCATTAGTCATGTTTGCTCTAGTACATAGCATAACGTACATAATGAAACAATTGTAGATGCATACAGTATCCTTTTCATATGCTCCTTTCCTCATTAATTTGAGGAGCATCCTACTTAGAAAGTTAGATTGCACGTTGAGTTGGAACAATAACATGCTTGGAACTCTTCATACTAAACCTTTTCAGTATGGTATCTATTAATAGGGATTAGGACAATCCTAGAAACCTCATAGATCTATCTCTATAGATCTTAATACCAAGTATGTAGGTTGCTTCTGCCAAATCCTCCATGGAAAAGATCTTGGATAACTATGCTTTCACTAATTGCAACAATGGGATATCATTGCCAATCAGGAGCGGGTCATTAACATACAGGACTATGGACACTGTAGTACTTGTGCTTTCCAATATTTGCATGCTACCTCTATTTTCTAGTAAAAACCAAACCATTTGATTACTTTATCAAAACACATATTCCAACTCCTCGAAGCTTGTTTAAGACCATAGATTGATCTTAACAATTTGCAAGCCTTGCCCTCCCTCCCACTGACCTCAAAACCCTAAAACTGGGACATATAATGATTTGTTCTAAATCACCATTTAGAAATGCCATTTTTATGTCCATTTACCATATTTCATAGTAATAGAACGCGATGATAGCGAGCATTATCCGAATGGACTTAAGCATGGCTACTGGCGAAAACATTTCATCATAATCAACAAGTTGAATTTGATGAAACACTTTCACAACTAGTCTTGCCTTATAGGTCTCTACCTGTCCATCTACATTTAGCTTTTTCTTAAAAATCTATTTGCAGTCGATGGGTTTAATCCCTTCGGGTATGTCAGCCAAAATCCAAACTTTGTTGTTATACATGGAATCTATTTTAGATTTCATAGTTTCATGCCAAAGTGCAGAGTCTTTACTTTGTAGTGCTTGTTCGAATAAAAGTAGACCGTCCTATTATAAGATGCAGTCTTCTTTCTCACCATCCACGAGTAATCCATAGTATTTCTTTGGAGCACGAGATTCCCTACTTGACCTTCCAACAGGTTGCATGTTTTTGTATACCGATGAATTTGATTCATTTATCGGTTCGACCTCTGTGTTAATTTCTCAAATCTCATCTAAGTCTATAATCTCACTATTAATTTTCTTTAAGAAATTACTTTTCCAAAAAGACAACTTGCTAAGAAATAATTACTTTTTATTCCTCGATATTGTAGAAAATATATCCCATTAAAATCTTAGGATATCCTATAAATTTACACAATGTCAATCTTGCTCCAAATTTATTGCGGGCAGTGTTCTTAACGTAGGCTGGACAACCCCATACCCTCAAATACTCGAGTTAGGGTTTTTTCCAACCACATCTCATGTAGGGATAGATTTTGTAGGCATCATATTCAACATATGCGCCATAGTTTCTAGTGCATATCTCTAATAAGAATAGGTAACTCAGCCTTACTCATCATGGAACGAACCATATCTAATAGGGTTCGATTTCTTCTTTCTGAGATACCATTGCATTGTGAGTATAGGGTGGAGAAATCCGTGAGATAATCCCATTATCTTTTAGAAATTTTGGAGTTTTTGTCCAAAACACTCACCTCCTCAATCAAATTGAAGTATTTTGATCTTATGGTTCATTTGATTTTCAACCTCATTCTCATACTCTTTGGGTTTCTCACAGACATCAAACTTATTCTTTATAAGATATACATATCCAAGTTTTGAGAAATCATCAACAAAAATTACAAAGTAAGAAGAACTATCATTGGTAATTATAGGCTTCGGGCCACATACAGCAGTATGCACGAGACCCAAGAGTTCATCAACTCTATCATTAGTTCCACTGAAGGGGTGCTTGGTCATCTTTCCTTTCAAACATGATTCACAAGCATTAAATGATTCAAAATCAAATAATGGTAGAAAACCTTCGGTTTTCAATTTCTGCAATCATTTATCACTTATATGACCTAGCCTACAATGCCATATATAATTTTATTTATGTCAATATTGAAAGTACTATTAATAGTGCAAATTTGATTAAGATTAAGTACATAAATGCCATTATCTAGAACACAATTACAAATACTATTTGCACCAAACATAATATTCATAATACGGTTGTTACAATGAAAACCTTTACCATTTTCAAACAGCCTTGAAATAGATATAATACCACAAATAATGTTCCTTACATAATAGTAATTACTCAATACTAAATTAAAAACTAGGAAAAATTAAATGATATATAGTTTCCAAATATAGTTGCATCTAAAACTTAAGGCCTCATTTCACTTTTTACCACATGCCGCTTGCTCGTAAGACTTGTAATTAGTTATAGATATGAGTTTAGTATCTAAAACCTAAGATAATTTATTAATTGCAAAACAATTTTAAATCGTAAATATATTAGTAGGAGCGGTATAACTTTTCATTTTCTTCTTATTGATAAGTTTCAGGTAGCCCAGATAGTTTATATCTGCCCTACTTATGACAATGTTGACATTTAACCTTTATCAGTTCGAGCATCCTTCTTACCCTTCTTAGAGCCCCCACTTACATTTCTTTGAACCTTTTGCAGACGATGCCTTTCCCCTTATAGCCATACTGAGTTCTGATCCTTGAACGAACCCCTAGTTAATCTCAACATATTAGGTAGCTTGATGAAGTTTACATTCAACTGGTTCATATTGTAATTCAATATGAATTGATTAAACAGCGGAGTCAGTGAAACAAGGATCAAATCCACTTGCAGTTTATTGCTTAATTTGATGCCTAGCTTAAAAAGTTTATCAATATAGGCTTTCATTGTCCAGTCAAAATCCTCAACAGGACTGCCCTTACTCATCTCCGTATTGAACAACTTCTTAGTGATCTTGTACCTTATAGAACAGGATTGTTCTCCCAAACAAACTTTAAGGTTTTTGAAGCTTTTTTGGATAGACATATTCTCGTGCAGCCTTTCCAACGGCTTCTCTAAAGTATGAAACATGAAAATTTAAGTGATTTTGTAATCGTCTACCCAAGTATTATAAGACTTGAGTGCCTCGGGTTTTGCTTCCTCAGTAGTTCCTCTTTTAAAGGTTCATTTATTGATGACCATAAATTTTCATATGTTAGTGTTATCTTGTTTGCTCTTCGCCAATCAATGTTGGTCCAATGAGCTTGTCGTTTTCAAAGAAAGTCTTATGTTGGTCATTTTTGCTGCAAATTTATATTTTTGAAGTAAAATGAGTGATCCTCTCAAGGAGGAAGGCACTCATATAATTTTATTCCATACTTAAGAAGGTGGTTCTAATAAGCCTGGTAGGTAGCAAATCACCATACAAAAAAGAAAAATGAAAAACCTCTCCTTATCAAAAAACAAAAATCCAAAATAAGATACTAGGATCCAGAGTAGAGCTAACATAAAAGTAGAATCTTTAGAGAGCCAATAAGAGGTACACTAGATTGTATCACCTCATTTGCTTCGGTTGTGCTCGCAACCGAAGAAAATAGTATCATTTGCTTCAGTTGCCATTAGCAACCGAAGCAAATGTACCGAAACAAATAGTGTTATTTGCTTTAGTTGTCCTTGCGACCGAAGCAAATAGTGTTATTTGTATCGGTTCCTTATGATCCAAAGCAAATGTGCCGAAACAAATAGGGTTATTTGCTTCGGTTCCTTAGGAACCGAAGCAAATGCACCGAAGCACATGTTAGTCCATGAGTTGATGGTTTTGATGACAACAACCTTAGAATAAGATTATAAAATATAAATACTAACATTATAGTTTAGATATATATATGTATATGCAGGATTTAACCATGCAGGTACAAAGAATGAAGACTGTACAGTATAGAGATTCAAGATATCAAGATTGAAGACTCATGAGTATCAAGAATATCAGGATTATCAAGAGTTCAAGATTTCAAGATAAGTATTGAGTCTAGAATTATGTTAAAACTTCATAATAACACTGAAATCTTCACTCCATTTTTCTTTTGGGATGGAACCCATTTTTACCTTTTTAGTGGCTTACAAACCCACGACAAGTGGCTTACAAACCCACGAACATCCTGGTTTTGTACAAGTTCTCAAGTCCTGATATGATGAGATATTCTGCAGGAAGAAGCTTGCAAAACTACTTCAAAATGATTTTCAAAACTACTTCAGAATGATTTTCAAAATTACTTTTCAAAATGTTTTAGCCTTAAAAATTATCTTTTCAAATGATTTTCAAAAAGATGTTTTAGCCTTAAAATATTCTTTGTTTTTGTTTTTAATAAACTCGTGTTTTTAAACTTCGTTTGTTTTAAACTATCTTTATACTTAGATTTAAATATAAAATTATAGTAAAATTATATATATATATATATATATATATATATATTATTCTCTATATTTATCTATGTATTTTATCTATAGTCAAGTATATTTATAAAGTTTAAAATAGTTTTAATATAAGATAAAGGTTATTTTCAAAGAAAATCAAATCATCAAAAAAATGCTTTGGGATGTCGACATGCCCTAGTACCCCATGTCGACATAGTGTCAGTTAGGATCAAAAATTTGAATTTCAAAAGAAGTGTCTATTCGCCATAACCTTTCACGAATGGACATGACTGTTGTTCTTCTATAAATAGGGGTTAGTTTCAACGAATTTTATATCAGATTTTCTGGTTTTTCACTTCTCTTCTTCTTCCACATTTTCTTATTCAAAATCCTATCATCACTCTGCCGAAATCAATATTGAATCTAACTAGATAATCTCTGGTTTGATTCTCTATCACTATCTCAACAAGATCCAAGTGCTATTCAAAGTTATAGGCTTCTTTGTAATCTATCTAGCGAGAAAAGGTGTGATTGTAGCCTTGGAAATCAATCAAGTGAGAAAAGGTGTGAATGTAGCCTTGGAAATCAATTGGGTGAACTTGTTGCCCCGGAAATCAAGTATCTCTACCCAGAGGATTGTGATTCTGGAGGGTGTACCTCGTAGCCTTGAAACCGGGGGTTGTAATTGTTGAATTGCTTTTGAAAGGAAATCCATACTTAGTTGTGCGGGACTGGATGTTGGGTAACTCCGAACAAGTATAAAATCTGATGTGTTCTTTCCTTTATTGCATTTACTTTATTTCTGCATCTGTGTTTATTTCTGTGATTATACCTGTGTCTAAATATTACATACATTTGTGTTCAAATTAACATAAACTCAAAAAGATTTAGTAATTTCTTATAAACACTATTCACCCCCTGTTTGTACCAAAAATGGGCACAACACTCTTCGGAAGTTTTTGAAGAGATAAAAGTGAAGAAAGAGAATGAAAACTGTGGATTATCTAACAAAAACTCCAAATAACAGAAAGTAAATTGCACAAAAGACAGCGATTTAGAGTGGTTCGGCGCTTTGCCTACGTCCACTATGAAAGTTGATGATTTTATTGCTCGATACTTGAAGATTACAATTTCTTATAAAGTAGTACAACTGATTTTATAAACTAAGTCTGAAAATAAGGCAGCGGTGGTGATTTGGAGTAAATTTGGCGGAGTCTGGGCGCTCTTTAGCTCTTAAAATTGTCCGACCCCTTTTTCGAATGACCAGGGGCTCTATTTATAGGTGTAGGAGGCTGATATTTTGCCTAAAATTCGGGGAGACCGCTTCTGGCATGTGAGGGGGCCCACACGCCCGGATTTTGGAAATCCGGGCCCACTTTGGGATCGATTCGAACTTGGGTTCAAATCGATCAAGAAAGCATCCAATCGAGGTGAAATTTGGTGTGGATATTCTTTAGCGTGTACGTAAGCTCCTGTGAAAATTTCATAGCATTTGGACTTGTAGATCTCAAGTTATGATCGATTCAAGATTGCATTTCCGGTTGACATGCTTGGTTCGAATCGATCCCCTTCGAATCGATAGGGTCGAATCGATGGTTTGCACGTGTGAATGGTGACGTGTCGCACGCGCTTCTCGGGTTGATCCAGCTTTTTCTCCGAGTTTACTGGGTCGAATCCATGGTTTTAGCCGCCTTTAATTAGTGGATTCGAGGGAATGGATTCGAGGAGATGTTCGTTCGAAATATCCCATAGTTGATCGATTCGAAGTTGCCTCAACAGGGTGGATTCGAAGTAAGTTATGGGATGGAGTCGAAGTATATCGATTGCATGGATTCGAAGTAGAGGAAAATCTGATGGATTCGAACCAAGGCTTGGTTTTATGGATTCGAACATAGAGCTTGTTCTGATGGATTCGAACATAGGGCTATCTCCTCCACTTTCCATTGGTGATAACTTGAGCATACGAAATCGGATTATCTTGAAATTCGGAACGTTGGTTTTCACGGCTTTGCTTGATGTGTCTTATCAATTGCAGCCCGATCCGGACTCGAATAGAATTCATCAATATTCGTGGCTATCCAGTAGATGCCCGATGCTGCGGACGTATGACCCTTATTTTCCAGTCAGTTTCTTGGTATCTCGGCCTTGCCAAAAGGCGGGATAACATTTGCCCCCCAAAGTACGTCTTGTGTAAACATGACGTGCTTTGAAAAGCTGCAGTCTCACGTTGGACAACTATGACATGCTTTGCTGAAAGTTGTATTCTATATTGCTGTAATTGATCGTTGTATGATTGTAATTGGCTGTTTGTCGTCGAAATCATGACGAGATGATCATTTGATCCCTGTGAATGTCAAAGATCAAATGTTAGTCAGACATATGTGCATATATGTGTTACCTTGACTTTAGCTAACGTTGCGTGTTTGCAAGTCGTTGCCAGTTCAGTTTGTTTTCTAATTCTATATCGATCCTCTCCTGAATCGATTTGTAATTCGAGTTAAAACATTGTTTTGATGATTGTCTATGATTATCCTCTTGTATCGACCCTCTCCTGAATCGATGTAAAAGGTAGACAAGTAATTTTTTCATATCGAAGCGATGCGTTCATTCTCATCGATGGTTTCCGATGGATTCGAAGTGATTGTTCGAATCGATAGTCTTCGAATCGCTGCGAATCGATGGTCGTGAAGTTGGTACTTCGAATCGATGGGATATGGAGACTTCAATTCAGCTTCTATTAACTGCTTCGTATCGATGAAGCTTCGTATCGATGAAGCTTCGTATCGATGAAGCTTCGTATCAGCGCCGCCTTGATGGATTCGAAGCATGGTGGATTCGAATGCGCTCGTTCGAATCGATCGGTGTTTGACCGGTAACAATCGGTCAGGTCGACCGGGAGGCGAAGCGTCTCGTTTCCTCCCTAGGATCCATATAAATACGTGAGGCATAGCTCACTTTCATTTTTTACTTTTTACTGTTACTCTGCCTCCCTCTTCGCATCGATCCTCCAGACTCGAGAAAGACACTCTTTCGAATCGATCTAGCCTTCAATCCTTTGATCATAATCAAAACAAATCAGGTAACTAATGCATACGGCCATGCCAAGAACGATGGAACCGGAAATCTTCGCCACCATTCTTGAATTCTTCTGAGATCAATTTCGAAGGGTTTTGAGATCTGAGTGAAACTGATCGAGTCGAGGGATGGTGCACGACAAAGTGTTGAGGTTTTCTTGGAAAAGAAGGAGAGATCTTGAGGAATTGCTTTTCTCTTTGCCTCGTATCGATCCGGGATGGAGTAGTTCGAATCGGTCCCGATCGTGTGGCCTCGGATCGATGCTCGTGAGGTGAAGTGGTTCGTATCGATCGATTCGAACCCATAACCCCACGATCGATTCGAAGGTATCGAGTTTGATCGATACGAAGTCGTTTTCCTTGGTTGGTATGAATGCTTTCTCGGTCGATTCGAAGTGCTCCTCCAATTGAGACTAGACTACGCTCCAAGGGCCGTATCGATATGAAGCGCATCGAGTCAACCCTTATCGATTCGAAGAACATCGAGTCGACCTGTATCGGTTCGAGATGATCGATTCGATCGTCCTGAGTTCAAAGAATGCAATATCTCTGACTTGCTCCAACACCTGAACCACGACTGATTTCGAGTTGACATTTGACGGACTTGATGAATTTTAGCACACTCGAACATCTGATTTCGACGAGCTTCGGCCTTGCATAATTGAACTTGACTGTAGGACTGCACATGTGACTGCCTTTTGAAGCTCGTCGATGGAACTGTGGCCTAACCCAAAAATATAACGGACTTATGCTTGAATCGACCGGTATCATCTGGATGGCGTGGTTGTGACGGTCAGCGATGACGGTCATTTCTAGTCTGATTTTCAGAGTTCTGTCGTTCGCACATTTCGTTTCATTCCGTAAAATTTGATAAAGTAATGCACTACACTTGCACTGCACGACACATTCATACGCACTTCACTGGGGAATGCATGGGTTTTTTATGAACCTAACGTTGCTTTCTGATAAGTTAGTCAGTTATGGAGTCTTCGAGCTCTCAGCAGCAGGAGATTCAGAGTTCTCCTCCTTCGGTCCTTGTAATTCCAGATATCCCAGTGGATATAGTAGATCTAGCTCCCGACGAGCTACAAGACGCAATATTTATCGAGGATCCTATAGATTTCGTTCAATCTAACATCTCCGAAAACTTGTTGGGTAGGATATGCACAAGACATCATATTTCTTTAGACGATGTGTTATTGCCAAGTTCCAGCGACAGACCTCACTGTTCGCCCGAAGGGTATACTGCCTTTTACTGACATGCTTGTGCGGCCGGAACACTCCCTCCATTCAACCAGTATATTAGGGAGATGTTATCGTTTCTTGGACTCGCTCCCTCTCAATTACACCCCAACGGGCACGCGCTACTGAACAGTGCGTTTATTGTATTTATGGACCACCTCTTCCATCCTCCAAGGCCGACGGAAATCAGATATCTATTTAACTTCAAGAGCAGAGGCGATAGTCCGTCTTTTACATTTTTGGAGGCAGTGAGAAACTGTCAAGTTATTACCGGAGCTTGGACCAGACTTAGTTACTTCAAGAATGAATGGTTTTATGTCCGGTGTCCTTCTGGTTTTGCTAGGCGATGGTTGTCTAGGCGTAAGTGTCATAACCTGTTGATGATTTCTTTGACGAATAGATTTTTGGCATTGGTATTGACATCCTGTTTTTCTTATAGCCATCATCTCCAGACCCGAAGGCGGGTATTACAAGGGCATAGTTCGAAGCCTCCAAGAAATTCCGAGCTAGCTGAGACACATCGACTCGGTGCTGACTGACTATAACTTAAGGACTCTCGGCTTGATTGAAAGGAAACAGAGCATAGTCACCGAAGGGATGCTAAAGCCCATTTCAAAGAAGAACAACAAGAAGAAGAAAATAGCAAAGAAAACGCTCGGGGTTGTGATAACTGAAGTGAGCGATGAAGAAAGAACTCACACAGACATAAAGCCGATGGCGGATCTTTCGGGAAATTTTGAAGAGTTTGGAGAAAGACGGAAAAGCAAGACCGCCGTTTCTAAAAAACTTAAATCTAAGGGGTGGAAGTCTGTAGATGTGTCTCCTCCCACTTCCGGAGTTATGATTTCCGAGGTCGCCCCTTCTCAATCGAGAGATACTTTCAAAGGGCTTGACGATATTCCCATCCCGGATTATATATCGATTCCTCATAATTCCGGGTTGGAGGAATTTCAAGATGTTTTAAATATGAGCGAGCCCTTCCCTTTGAGTGCGGTCAACACTTCCGGTTGGTCTGGGGGTTTACACATTTACACACACTTTCACAGCACTACATGATTTCCGCATATTGAACGTCGCTTTTGTAGGATTCTAAACTGTAGTTTCTTCTTATCGCAGGTGAGATGTCAGGCCGTGGATCCACTTTGGATAGGCTCCGTAATGTACGCCGATCTTCCTCATACCATGAGTCCCGCTGGAGGGAATCGGATAGGGATCAGGGATAAGGCTATACCAATCAGGATCGCTATGATAGAGATCGAGATTATTGGCGTAGCCACTCTGGTCAAGATCGTACTGACAGAGATAGGAGCTATCAGTACCGACCGCGATCTCGTTCTCCTCCGCCTCCTAGGGTCCCTATAAATCCTCCTGAGTCTTCGCATCAACAACCACCTTCTCAATCTTCCAGGCCCAAAACTCAGCGGCAAAGGGTTGAATCGCCGGCAGTTGCCATTGTTGAACAGGCTCCGACTGAATTGACAAGTGAAGGAGCCATCCAACTTGCTCAAATGAAAAAGGACTTCCCAGAAATCTGTCTAGACGCATATGTCTTCCCTCCCCATCTCAAGAGGATTCCGTCGGATGCCGAAAATATTGCGCATAGCTATATCCACGACTTTTATGCTCAATACAAGGAGTGGTACAAAGCAGTCGTGAAAGCTTCAAAGGTAGCTTTTGACCGGGAGAAGGTTATTCAGGAGCGTGATGCTGAGATTGTCAAGAAAGATCGCATCATCCAGGTTCTTCAATCTGAGATGGAGTCGTCTCGAAACTCTGAACTCCAAGCGCTTAAAAAGCATGATGATGCTGTGGCGAAGATGGCGAGGATGCAGCAGACACACTGTGCCTTGGTAGAAGGGATGGGCCACTGTTATACCACTGTCGTAGCTGAGCGAGACATAACCGTTAAAGAGCTGAATGAGCTCAAGGCCAAATTTGCTGAGGTGGTGAAAGAAAAAGATGATGCTAATACCACCGCTCAGGAGGCATGCGACCAAGCTGTGTCACTTCGAGCCGAACTTGGTGCGGCGGTGGCCAAGACCAAGTCTGTGGAGGCAGAAATCCAGGAAAAGATTATAGCGGAGCAGTCCAGGATGGACGCTGATTTTGATGATCTCCTGGTCACATACAACGCCAACGTGTTGGAGCACAGAAATTTATCATGGTTGGGAGATGACTCTATGATTCTGTACAACGCCTGGACTAGGTTGGTAGAGGAGAAGAAAGCAGCGCATCCGGATGAAACACTGGATGATTTCGAGCTTGAGATGCGCTTGCTTACTGAGGAAGAGAGGAAAGTTCTCCACGAGGCGGTGATTTCCGTGGCGAAAGAGAGGCTTGGTGCTCAACAGATAGAGACAGGTGAGGGCTCGGGGATTGAGCATCACGAAACAAGTGTTGGAGCTGTAATTCCGACATTGCTTGAAACCATTGGTGCGGTCGATCCCCAGTCCGTCCCTGCTTATAATCCTGACCAGCCGCAATTGTCTTCCGCTGATGCTCCTGCCTCTGTATCTGCCCATACTTCGGGCCAGGCTAAGGAAGGTACTTGAACGCCTTTTCGTATACACTTAGTGTGGTGAATCTGAATCAATACTCTTAGCTAATAATCTTCATTTTTTCGCATTTCAGTGACTGAAGCCGTTATCTCTGCGCCTCCTGCATCTCAAGCCTCTTATCAAGCGCAGGGGGCTATCGTCACCGAAGCTATTATGACATCTACCGTGGTCGGCGAAGAAGGGGAAGCGAGCATGTTATATTTTGATGCTCAGATGATTGAGGAACTCCTCAGTCAACCCAACGATCCCTTCGTCGATCCATCCTTTGCTATGAGCGGGACCACTCTGGCTGTTAGTTCTTTTATGCCAGTCACTAGCATATCCAGCGCGGCCCAAGCACCTCGTGAAGATGAAATTTTGGCTGAGATCGATGCTGAGATGACAGCAGTGACTGCCGGTGCATGAATCCGTCTGCCCCTGCCCCGCTAATGATGATATCGTCGGGCGGCACTGTGGTTATTGCGAGTGCTCCTGTCCCACTTCCTGTTACAGCCCCTATGCCTCCATTTCAACCCCCTAAGAGAATCTCCGTCGCCTCAAGCTCCGAGGAAGATGTTGACATTATGTCGCCATCGGAGGATAAACCAGAGAAGAGTAAGAGAGTGAGGAGGAAGTCGGGTAGCGGATCTAGTGGGACTACTCCGAAGAAGAAGCTAAGGAAGAAGAAAGATTGAACTCCTTCTTTAGTTTGTTGTAGTGTTTTGTTTTGTCTTTTGGTTTTTTCTGTAGCCGTGTATAGATGTGGACTTGGCTCCCACTAGTAGGAATTTTTTGAACCATCTTGTAATCGGATTCTTTTTGTTGATAATGGAAATGAAAGTATATCTTCTTTCGCCTTCAATTCGATATTTGTTTTGGTTCTGCCCCCAGTCTTGGGGATTAATATGGGGTTGATGTATGTTTATACTCCGTCTCACACTCTGGAAGTATGGAGTTAAGTAAATGTTTACACTCTGTCTTGCACTCTGGAAGTACGGAGTTAAGTAAATGTTTATACTCCGTCTCGCACTCTGGAAGTACGGAGTTAAGTAAATGTTTATACTCCGTCTCGCACTCTAGAAGTACGGAGTTAAGTAAATGTTTATACTCCGTCTCGTACTCTGGAAGCACGGAGTTAAGTGAATGTTTATACTCCGTCTCGCACTCTGGGAGTACAGAGTTAAGTGAATGTTTATACTCCGTCTCGCACTCTGGGAGTACGGAGTTGAGTGAATGTTTATACTCCGTCTCGCACTCTGGGAGTACGGAGTTTAGTTAATGTTTATACTCCGTCTCACACTCTGGGAGTACGGAGTTGAGTGATGTTTATACTCCGTCTCGCACTTTGGGAGTACGGAGTTAAGTGAAGGATCGTCGTGTACCAACCCATTTTTAGCCTGACGTGATAGCTTGCCCCTGAGCTTGGGTTTCATTTAGCGAGTGGCCGATCGTATCATGGCCACTCCCTACTTGAATAAATTCCACTGCGTGATGGAATTTAGCTCTCCGTGCATCGTGATGTTGTACATTGTATTTAATGAATCACAGCTCTGGCTCGAAGAGATGGCATTTTATTGCTGAAATAAGAAAATATGGCAAAGTCAGTTGCCTTATTACAAACTCTAATTTCGAAATGCAAAAGCAAATTGCTAAATGGAAAAATATAACAAAATAAATAAAGCCTGTCATGTGTAGTAGCGACGGAGACTCTCGCTGTTCCAGGCCCTTGGCAAACCAAGACCGTCAACGGTCGATTGTTTGAATGTGCCATCTCCGAGTCTTCTTGTAATCACATATGGCCCTTCCCAGTTGGGTTTCATGTGCGAAGGAACCAGATAGATTCTCTTGAGAACGAGATCACCAAGTTCAAAAGTTCGAGGTCTAACTTTGGCATTGTACAATCGGGCAACTCGACTTCGATATGCAGCCGCTCTCAAATCAGCCTCTTCCCGTTTCTCATCCAATAGATCCAAAGATTCAGCAAGTAATATTGCATTTGTTTTCGGATCATAATAAGTCACGCGATGGGAAAACATTTCCGTCTCAACTGGAATAACGGCTTCCGAGCCATAAGATAAGGAAAACGGGGTGTGTCCGGTTGCAGTCTTGTGAGTTGTTCGATAAGCCCATGATGCCATAGGAAGTTCATCAACCCATTTGCCCCCAGCCTTTTCCAATCGTTTCTTTAGGATGGATTTTATAACTTTGTTGACAGCTTCGACCTGACCGTTTGCCTGTGGATGTGCAACCGCCGAGAATTTTTTATGGATATAAAACCGTTGACAGAAATTCTTGAATTCTGCACTGTCAAATTGGGCCCCATTATCAGTGATGATGGTATGCGGGAGTCCAAATCGACAGATGATGTTGCGAACTACGAAATTTATTACTTTCTTCGTCGTAATTGTTGCGAGAGCTTCGGCTTCAGCCCACTTTGTAAAGTAGTCAACGGCGACGATGGCGTACTTCGCACCACCTTTTACCAGAGGTAGAGCACCGATGATATCGATGCCCCACATAGCGAATGGCCAGGGACTGACCATTTGAGTTATCTCGGTAGGTGGGGCTCTTGGAATTCGGGCGTGTTTCTGGCACCTATCGCACTTTCTGGCATAGTTTGCTGCATCTCGGTTCACTGTCGGCCAGTAGTATCCGTATCGGAGTATTTTCTTAGCAAGAGCTTGTCCACCGGTGTGATCGCCACATTCTCCTTCGTGTACGTCATGTAACACTCGTTTGATTTCATCGTGCGCGATACACCGGAGGAGAGGAACAGAATAACCTCTTCTATACATGACTCCATCCTAAATGACGAACCGTGAAGCTTTTCGTAGAATTTGCCTTTTCTCATTTCTATGCTCAGGCAATGTCCCATTCTCAATGTAATTTTGATATGGAGTCATCCACGACTCTCTACTGGGAGCGATTTCAAACACAAAATTCGTCTCTATATGATCGATGCTTGGGGAGGACAAAGTTTCAACGGGGACAAGCCTCATTTGTTGTGCTTCACCTGTGCTGGCTAACTTTGCCAATGAATCCGCTTTTTGATTGCGTTCTCGAGGTATATAATAAATGGAATAATAATCAAACTAATTCAGTACTTCCAGAACTCGGGCCAAGTAAGCAGCCAACCTTCGATCCCTTGCTTGATACTCTCCCCGTACTTGGCACACAACTAATTGTGAATCACAATAAATTTCCACAGCGATAATTCTCAAATCTCTGGCTAATTTCAGCCCAGTTAAGAGAGCTTCATATTCAGCTTCATTATTGGGTGCGTGAAAATCGAATCTCAAAGCATAACATATAGATCGGCCTTCGGGAGTTTCAAGTATAACGCCAGCGCCTGAACACCGGTCATTTGATGCACCATCAGTATACAGCTTCCAGACATATTCGGGGGATTCACTGGTTTCGGGCAAGTCTTCTGGAACGGTAAATTCAGGTATGAAATTGGCTAGGACTTGTCCTTGAATGGATCGTCTTGGAGAATAAGTAATATCAAACTGGCTCAGTTCGATGTTCCACTTGAGTAACCTACCAGACGTCTCAGGCCGCGTGAGGACCTGTCATAACGGCTGATCGGTATACACAGTAAGAGGATGAGCTTGGAAATAAGGGCGAAGCTTTCTTGAGGCAATGACCAGGCAATAAGCCAATTTCTCCAGCCTTGGGTAATTTCTTTCAACTTCCGTTAACCGTTTACTAACATAGTAGACCGGTTTCTGCACTCGGTCTTCTTCTCGAACCAAAGCAGCGCTGATTGCATGCTCTGACACTGCCAGATAAAGATACAATTGTTCGTGATCGACCGGCTTTGACAAGATCAGTGGTGTGGAAAGATGTTGAACCAGCGATCGGAATGCACCTTCGCACTCCATGCTCCATTCAAAGTTTCGCTTTCCTTTCCGGATCAGGTCAAAGAAAGGAATGCATTTATCAGTGGATTTTGAAATGAACCTGCTTAGTGATGCTACCTTCCCGTTGAGACTCTGGACTTGTTTTTTGGTTCTTGGAGTTTGTAAGTTCCATATTGCCCAGATCTTTTCGGGGTTTGCTTCTATCCCTCGAGCGTTAACGATGAACCCGAGGAACTTTCCGGAGGCGACACCGAAGTGACACTTTAATGGATTGAGCTTCATTCCGTATTCTCGAAGGATGCAGAACATTGAATCTAAATCTCTGACGTGATCTGTAGAGAATTGGGACTTCACTAGCATGTCGTCCACATAGACCTCCATGGTCTTCCCAATCTGGTTGGCGAACATTCGGTTGACCAAGCGTTGATATGTTGCTCCGGCATTTTTTAAGCCAAAAGGCATGACTCTGTAGCAGTAGAGTCCCAGATCGGTCATGAAACTGGTATGTTCTTGATCAGGCAAATGCATAGGTATTTGATTGTAGCCAGAATAAGCATCCATGAAAGATAATAATTCGTGTCCAGCCGTGGAGTCTAAGAGCTGGTCAATTCGGGGAAGTGGAAAACTATCCTTTGGACAAGCCTTGTTTAAGTCAGAATAGTCGACGCAAGTTCTCCATTTCCCATTTGGTTTTTGAACCAATACTGGATTTGACACCCATTCAGGATACAAAGCATCTCGGATGAACCCATTTGATTGTAACTTATCAACCTCCTCTTTAAGGGCGGCAGATCTCTCTGGATCCATACCGCGCCTTTTCTGTTTGACCGGGACATACTGTGGATCAATATTCAGGGAGTGACTTGCGATGTCCGGTGAGATCCCGCACATATCAGAGTGTGTCCAAGCGAAAACGTCAAGATTCACCCGGAGAAAATCTACCAATTTCTGTTGTGTCTGTATTCCCAGTTGAGATCCAACTTTTAGTACCTTCGAATCATCATCCTCACTGACTGGGACGTCCACAGTCAGTTCGGCCGGGGAAGCTTGATTCTCTTTAGATTCGTCTTTATCTTCGCCGTCTCTAGGGTCAAGTTCTTTAAGGAATTGGTCGTGGTGCCCAGGCCGAAGCCCATGCACTAATTGTCAATCATCAGCAAAACGGACGTAGAGAGATTCCTCTACGCCCTTTCCTTTCTCCTTTCTCTGCGCCTCGCGCAGCTCAGCAACATAACAAGCTCTTCCGGCTGCCTGATCTCCTTGAATGACTCCAATTCCGTGATCAGTAGGGAATTTCAGAGTTAAACACCATGGGGCAATGGCTGCCTTGAACTCAGCAAGGGCCGGTCGGCCCAAAAACACATTGTAAGGTGAATCAATATCTAATACGACAAATTGCAACATCCGGACTCTCCGGCATTCTCCAACTCCCAACTCCACTGGCAGTTCCACCACTCCAGTGGGTATTGTAGCACTTCCATTGAAGCCGTGGACTCGAGATTGGCAAGGTTTCAAGTCCTTTGCTTCCATTTTCATTAAGTCATAGGCTCGTTTCAGTAAGATGTTTACAGAGCTCCCACTGTCAACCAGGATCCTCTTCATCCAAGCAGGACCAACCTGGGCAGATATGACCAGTGGGTCGATTGTTGGGGCTTCGATCTTATCAGCATCTCTGCTTTTGAATATGATATCATCAGACATTGTTTTTTGTTGTTTAGCCGGAGTTCCATCCTCACAATTACTGCAACATTCAAAGCTCGCATGCCTGATAGAGCTAGCATACGACTCCATTTCCCTCCAGCTTCTGTCTGCTGGATGGGGACCACCACTTATTGTGTTTATAACTAGCCTTCTGCCCGTACGAGCGGGCTCCTCTTGTCTTTCTTGATTTTGTGCACGGTTCTGATTTGACGGGCCCGCACCATCAGGCTGTGGCGCTCGCACAAACTGATCTAACTTTCTCTCCCTGATCAACTTCTCGATGAGGTCCTGCAAATGTCGACACTCATTGGTATTGTGGCCATAACTTTCGTGGAATCTACAGAACTTCCCTGTTTGAATCTTCCTCTCCGATGATTGCTTCGGAGCAGGCTTCTTATATTGTACAGTGTTGCAAGTTTGCAGATATACATTCTCCAATGATGTATTCAATGGCGTGTAATTATCGAACATTGGAGCCCTACGTCGTGGGCCTCGGTTTGGATCTCTTTTCTTATCCTGACCATTGTTGCCTCGCGGCTGAGTCTGTTTGTTCTGTATATTCAACTGAAATTTTTCGGAACTCTCACCGGACTGCTTAACTGCGACATTACTTTGTATTCCTTCAGTTCTGGCATCGCATCGTCCTGCTTCCTAGACTGTTTCGCGTCCTCTTGCCGTAAGAATTGAGCGGCCTTGGAGTAGAAACGGTCCAACGATGCGAGTGGTTTCCTAGCTAACCAATTTCCAAACTCAGAATCGGGATCGATTCCTTTGGTTAATGCCATCAAGATTGGGTTATCGTTAGGATTACTAATCTCTACACATGCCGCGTGGAATCTTTCTAAATAACGTCTGAGTGTTTCTCCCTTAGCTTGGGTGACGCTAGATAGGGTGTTAACGTCCTTAGGTCTGGCGACATGCATACGAAACTGTTCGACAAATTTCTTAGCCAGTTGATCGAATGAAGAGATAGATCTAGTTGGTAATCGCGTAAACCACATTGTTGCGATTCCTCCCAAAGAGATGGGGAAACTTTGGCACTTTACTGCATCGTCAGCCCTTGCGGCGCTCATTGACCACTCATATTTCAAAATGTGTTGATTGGGATCGGAATTTCCTTCGTACATAGGGAGAGTTGGCATTCTGAATCGCCGAGGAGGTTCTGCGTATAATATCTCATCTGTGAAAGGAGTATGACTACGGGAGATTCCCCAGTCGTCATTGGTAAGGCATTGGCTTTCACGGATCATCTGACGTATCATGGTTGAGATATCGGGCATTGCTACATTTTGAGCATGCTGAGCTAGGGTGTGGTCGGGTTCCACAACGCGAGTTTGGACCGGGCGCTGTCGACGGTCCAAGTTTTGCCTCCTTGGCTCAGCGTGTTCCGGGACGTATGGTTCAGGAGTACGCCCACGCTGATGATTATTCGGGTCTGAGAGATTTCGGGTATCAACCCTTGTTTCTACCGTGGAAGCTGTGGCATGATTGTCCGTGGTATACTGTGGAGTAGGGCCTCCTCGTGCTGAGGGCTCGGCCTGGAAGCTGGTCAACGGCCCCGCTCTCAACTGTCCAACGGTCAGGGCTGGTTGATATCCGGTAGTTTGTGCATGACTCCCTTCTAGTCGGGGACGGGTGGATCTGTGGTGATAGTCAGATGAGGCGGAACTTTCAGTAGATGAACGGGAGATATCATCCCTCCTGGACCTTCTGCGGTTTTGGCGGTTCAGTTGGTTGGTCAATTCAATATTAGCACGCAACTGTTCGGCCAACTGTTTCCAACTTTGAGTCAATTCCTAGAGCAACACATGGAATTCTTGTTTGGTGACTGGTCCAGACGGATCTGAGTGAGCAGTGTTGTCTTGATTGGATGGCTGCTGCTGGGTAGGATTTTGTCTATCCCTACATTCTTGATCAGCAGCTGTAGAGGCAGTTCTTGTACTAACCATCTTGAATGGTGGATTCCTTTCCTAGACTTTATGCAAATCTGAATAGAATGGAAGGATTCTGGATTAGAGATCTGGATCTTCCTCTTGGATTTATGCAATCCGGTATCGATGGTAGATCCAAGGAGCAGGAGAAAAACTGGTTTTTCTCAGTGAAAGCACCAAAGTGTTTGTACCAAAAATGGGCACAACACTCTTCGAAAGTTTTTGAAGAGATAAAAGTGAAGAAAGAGAATGAAAACTGAGGATTATCTAACAAAAACTCCAAATAACAGAAAGTAAATTGCACAGAAGACAGCGATTTAGAGTGGTTCGGCGCTTTGCCTACGTCCACTATGAAAGTTGATGATTTTATTGCTCGATACTTGAAGATTACAATTTCTTATAAAGTTGTACAACTGATTTTATAAGCTAAGTCTGAAAATAAGGCAGCGGTGGTGATTTGGAGTAAATCTGGCAGAGTCTGGGCGCTCTTTAGCTTTTAAAATTGTCCGACCCCTTTTCTGAATGACCAGGGGCTCTATTTATAGGTGTAGGAGGCTGATATTTCACCTAAAATTCGGGGAGACCGCTTCTGGCACGTGAGGGGGCCCACACGCCCGGATTTTGGAAATTCGGGCCCACTTTGGGATCGATTCGAACTTGGGTTCGAATCGATCAAGAAAGCATCCAATCGGGGTGAAATTTGGTGTGGACATTCTTCAGCGTGTACATAAGCTCCTGTGAAAATTTCATAGCATTTGGACTTGTAGATCTCAAGTTATGATCGATTCAAGATTGCATTTCCGGTTGACATGCTTGGTTCGAATCGATCCCCTTCGAATCGATGGTTTGCGCGTGTGAAGGGTGACGTGTCGCGCACGCTTCTCGGGTTGATCCAGCTTTTTCTCCGAGTTTACTGGGTCGAATCCATGGTTTTAGCCGCCTTTAATTAGTGGATTCGAAGGAATGGATTCGAGGAGATGTTAGTTCGAATCGATCGAGGTATCCCATAGTTGATCGATTCGAAGCTGCCTCAACAGGGTGGATTCGAAGTAAGTTATGGGATGGAGTCGAAGTATATCGATTGCATGGATTCAAAGTAGAGGAAAACCCGATGGATTCGAACCAAGGCTTGGTTTTATGGATTCGAACATAGAGCTTGTTCTGATGGATTCGAACATAGGGCTATCTCCTCCACTTTCCATTGGTGATAACTTGAGCATACGAACTCGGATTATCTTGAAATTCGGAACATTGGTTTTCACGGCTTTGCTTGATGTGTCTTATCAATTGCAGCCCGATCCGGACTCGAATAGAATTCATCAATATTCGTGGCTATCCAGTAGCTGCCCGATGCTGCGGACGTATGACCCTTATTTTCCAGTCAGTTTCTTGGTATCTCAGCCTTGCCAAAAGGCGGGATAACACCCCCCTCTAGTCTTATTCCTTGCCTTAAGATCCATATTCTGCATTTCTCACATTTGGTACCAGAGCAAGGTTTTCAAAAGTTTCATAATCTGAATTTTGAAAAGTTTTCTAAATGGCTACCAACACTGGTACTGTTTCTAACACTAGTTCATTTGTAGAAGATCAGTCTACTGCCAGACCACCACTTTTTAATGGCAGTAACTATGCATATTGGGCATGTAGGATGAAAATATACTTACAATATGTAGGATTAGATACTTGGAATATCACACAAACTGAATATTCTAAACCCACAACTAATTTTGCACAGTGGACTACTGAGCAAAAGACTGTTGCACAAAATAATTCTAAAGCAATGAATATTCTGTTTTTTTCACTTGATAGGAATGAATTTAATAGAGTGTCTGTTTGTAAGCCTGCATATGAAATCTGGAAAACTTTGCAAGTGACTCACGAAGGAACAAGCAAAGTTAAACAGACAAAAATCTCCATGCTCACAAATCAGTTTTAGTTATTTAAAAGGAATACTAATGAGTCTATTTCAGATATGTATAGTCGATTTCAAGATATTGTGCATTCTTTAATATCCTTGGGAAAGGAATTTTCGGAAGAAGATCAAGTCAGAAAAATTTTAAATTCTCTCACTCCAGAATGGGATCAAAAGACACTTGCAATTGAAGGGGCAAATGACATCGGTACTCTAAAGATAGAAGAATTGATTGGAAATCTAATGTCGTTTGAAGTCCAAATGATCGGGAGAAGAGAAAGCAAAGCATATGAAAAGAAATCAATGGCATTCAATGCATTAACCGACGGATCAGACTCAAATAGTGATAATGATGAAGAGATAACATTTATGACCAGGAATTTTCGGAAATTCCTGAAATACAGAAAGATGAATAATCTCAAGAGAAACAACTATAAGAATTCTGGAAATCAGAATGCAGTGCCAAATAATGTCAAATGTTTCAACTATGATGAACCAGGTCATATCAAAAGAGATTGTCCGTATCCAGAAAGGCAGAATCCTTTTATAAACATTGACTCAGTAAAGAAACGGAAGCGTGCATTTACTGCTACTCTAGATGACTCAGACTCGTCCTCAAGCGATGATGATCAGAAGACAGATAACTCAAATTTGTGTTTCACAGCAGTTCACGACTTCAACAAATTCAAGGAAACAGATTCAGAAAAAGGTACACATTTACAATACAATTGATTAAAATTGCATGCTTAGAATTAGATGATTGATTGCTTGATTGATTGATTTTGAATTGGTGTGTTGATTGATTTTTAAATTTATTTTTTATTATTTTTTTATTATTATAATTTTTTTATTTTTTTATTTTTTAATAATATAATAATATTTTCTGGAATATACTAAATATTCCAGATATATATATATATAGACATTAAAATAATATATATATATATATTAGAATACTTAGGAAAAATAAATCATAGAAATTCATAGGCATATGTCGACATGGTCCCTACCCTGATGTTGACATAGGTACCAGAATTTGAAATTCAAAATTTGAATTCAAATGGTTCAATTTCCCTCCACCTTTTCACTTCATTCAATACTCTGAAAAGGCATCTTTTGACCAGAGAACATGTCTTTCAAAAATCTATTTATTCACTATCTTTTATCACAACTTTTCACTTTCATTTTCAAATTCAAACTCTCTCTTCAAAATTACAAGCTCTCTATTCTCTACTTTAATGGCTTCTTCAAGCAACCCCTCCACCATGAGACTTTCCAAAAACTTGAAAGAGCAACTCCTCAATAATCCGGAGGCAATAAAAGCATACATCAATTATGCTAATTATGGAAAAGTCCATCCCGGAAAGTTTGCTATTTTTCAAGATTTTGCTTCTTATGAAATTGATACTCTTTTTGCAAACAATCAAATTCTTAGTCTTGTTGATTCTTCTCAAAATGATTTTGTTTGTTACCCAAATCTTGTTAAAATTTTCTATGCAAATCTCAATCGAGAATTTTATGAAGGAAATGATAATGAAATTTGGAGTAGTGTCAAAGGCACTAAAATTGTTTTGAATTGTGATCTTTTGGGTACCATTCTCAATTGCAAAAGCACGGGAATGGATCTTTCTAGTTTTCAAATCGATGAATATGATCGTGAGACATTTCATCATATTTTTGAAGGAGATGAAAACTTTTAATTTAAAAACCGAAACTTTCGTCCGAAAACAAGAATTGTCAATCTTCTTTTACAAATACTTTGACCCCAAGATCGGGAAATTTTAACAATCCTACTTCAAAAGTGTGCAAAGCACTTTTTGCTATTTTAGGAAATTATGATATCAATTGGGCGCAAGTTATTTTGGATGAACTTCGTCCTAAAAATTTTGAAATGAGAGAAAACACTTTATATCATGGAATTTACCTTACTCGAATTTTCAACTATTTTGGAGTAAATTTCAAAGGAGAAGAATTTATTTCAAGAAAAGTTTTTAATATCTCAAACATTTCTCTCATGAAAATCCCATATGTTTTTCAACCTTATGAGACTCTTGCCGAAAAGGAAGAGCATTTGGCTCATGAAGAAATGGAAGAGGAGGAAGAGAAAGAAGAAGAAGAAGGTGAAACATCCCTAGAAAGTATTGAATATCCCTCCAATCCTACCAACAAAACCCTTCTCAAAAACCAAAAGATTATTGTTGAGAATCAACTGGTTCTTAAAAGATCCGTTAGTAAGAAGTTGGACAAAATATCATCCAAGATGAACAAGTTTTTCTCCAAAGTCAGCAAGAAACTTGGATTATCTTCATCTTCATCATCCTCTAACTAGTTCTATATTTTCATATCATGTCGAATTAGTTTAAGTTTGTTTTAATTTGAGTGTTTATGATTAATCATTGTATCACTCTTCTATGCAATGAAATTGAATTTCCTTTCTGTTATCTAGCTTATCTTATCTCTTGAATAAATGTTAGTATATTATATAAATATATATATACACAATTATTAACAAAATCAAAATTACCATCAAATTTCACTACCTTATGTCGACATACCCTCTTTGACCATGTCGAGATGTACTAGTCAGAAATGACACTTCATTTTGAATTTGAAATTTGAATAACTACCATATGTCTATTCATTTCAAATGAATTTCTACACCTATATATACCCATTTCTTCCATAAATCATCACTGAATATTATTTCTTATCTATTCTATCTCTCATTCTTTTCACAATTACAAAAATGGCTAATCCAATTCATAAATTATCCGAGAATCTTGAAGAAACTCTTAATTCATTCAAGAATATTCTCTCGTTCATTCTTCGTAACCAGCGACACTTAGAATTGAGTCAAATGCAGATGATCAAGGAACAAGAAAGGCATTTTGAGGCAATTCGATAGATGATTCTTCCCTGCACAAGGATGATAACGAAGCACATCCTCCTGTCTCTCTCACAATTGACAATGAAAATTGGAATGCCATCAAAGCAGACCCTATTTTCGAAGAAGAAGGATGGGTGGAAGTTCCTCGTAACGTTTAATTTGATTGCCTTATTTAATTACTTTGTTTGAATTGATTGCTTTGATTGAAATTGGTTGTTTTGATTAACACTTGGTGTGGTTTGATGATTGTATAAATATACATTGATATATTATAATCGTTGATTGAATATCATGTTTATAAGTATAGTTATTTCTTAATATACTCTATGATATAGTTTATTAATGCAGGTACTTGAGTACAAGAATGAGGGGGAGTTATATAGTTTAGAGTTTGTTTTTGTTGATGACAAAGGGGGAGAAATATAAAATAGGAGAGCTAGGCATAGATTAAGGGGGAGTTATTAGATTTAGGGGGAGTTATTAGGATAGAAGTAATATTTTATAAACAAAGGTTGCCATCATCAAAAATGGGGAGATTGTTAGTCCATGAGTTGATGGTTTTGATGACAACAACTTTAGAATAAGATTATAAAATATAAATGCTAACATTATAGTTTAGATATATATGTATATGCAGGATTTAACCATGCAGGTACAAAGAATGAAGACTATACAGTATAGAGATTCAAGATATCAAGATTAAAGACTCATGAGTATCAAGAATATCAGGATTATCAAGAGTTCAAGATTTCAAGATAAGTATTGAGTCTAGAATTATGTTAAAACCTCATAATAGCACTGAAATTTTCACTCCAATTTTCTTTTGGGATGGAACCCATTTCTACCTTTTTAGTGGCTTACAAACCCACGACAAGTGGCTTACAAACCCACGAACATCCTGGTTTTGTACAAGTTCTCGAGTCCTGATATGATGAGATATTCTGAAGGAAGAAGCTTGCAAAACTACTTCAAAATGATTTTCAAAACTACTTCAGAATGATTTTCAAAATTACTTTTCAAAATGTTTTAGCCTTAAAAATTATCTTTTCAAATGATTTTCAAACAGATGTTTTAGCCTTAAAATATTCTTTGTTTTGGTTTTTAATAAACCCGTGTTTTTAAACTTCGTTTGTTTTAAACTATCTTTATACTTAGATTTAAATATAAAATTATAGTAAAATTATATATATATATATATATTATTCTCTATATTTATCTATGTATTTTATCTATAGTCAAGTATATTTATAAAGTTTAAAATAGTTTTAATATAAGATAAAGGTTATTTTCAAAGAAAATCAAATCATCAAAAAATGCTTTGGGATGTCGACATGCCCTAGTACCCCATGTTGACATAGTGTCAGTTAGGACCAAAAATTTGAATTTCAAAAGAAGTGTCTATTCGCCATAACCTTTCACGAATGGACATGACTATTGTTCTTCTATAAATAGAGGTTAGTTTCAACGAATTTTATATCAGATTTTCTAGTTTTTCACTTCTCTTCTTCTTCCACATTTTCTTATTCAAAATCCTATCATCACTCTGCCGAAATCAACATTGAATCTAACTAGATAATCTCTAGTTTGATTCTTTATCACTATCTCAACAAGATCCAAGTGCTATTCAGAGTTATAGGCTTCTTTATAATCTATCTAGCGAGAAAAGGTGTGATTGTAGCCTTGGAAATCAATCAAGCGAGAAAAGGTGTGATTGTAGCCTTGGAAATCAATTGGGTGAACTTGTTGCCCCGGAAATCAAATATCTCTACCCAGAGGATTGTGATTCTGGAGGGTGTACCTCGTAGCCTTGAAACCGAGGGTTGTAATTGCTAAATTGCTTTTGAAAGGAAATCCGTACTTAGTTGTGCGGGACTGGATGTAGGTTAACTCCGAACCAGTATAAAATCCAGTGTGTTCTTTCCTTTACTGCATTTACTTTATTTCTGCATCTGTGTTTGTTTCTGTGATTATACCTGTGTCTGAATATTACATACATTTGTGTTCAAATTAACATAAACTCAAAAAGATTTAGTAATTTCTTATAAACACTATTCACCCCCCTCTAGTGTTATTCCTAGTCTTAAGATCCATATTCCGCATTCCTCACAGCACATAGTGTTATTTGCTTCAGTTCCTTAGGAACCAAAGCAAATGCACGGTTCCTTAGGAATAGAAGCAAATGCACCAAAGCACTTTAAAAACCGAAGTAATAATAAATTATTTTAATCGAAGCAAATGCGCATATAATTAATCATAAATAACAGCTTACAAATGTTATTATTTATAATTTATTATAATTAGTGATTATCAATAAATAATTTATAACTACTAACTACTACAAATAATCAACAATTATTATTTTTATTTTATAATTTATTATATTTAACTATTAATAATTAGTAAATTACAGTTCATATTTATTAATTACATTTAAATTAATAATTAACACTAAATAATTTGAATAATTAATGATTGAAATTTAATATTTAATTAATAAGTAATACTTAATAATTAAGTTGTAATATTTAATATTCAATAATTAATTTTTAATAGTGATTAATTAAAAATTACTATTAAATAATTAAGTTTTAATAATTATGTAATAATTAAGACTAATATTTAATAATTAATAATAAAATTTAATATTTATGAAGTGATATTTAGTATTTAATAATTAATTTTAAGTAATTATTAATTAATATTGACTATTAAAAAAGTAATTATTTATAAATGAATAACTTAGATATGTAATTATTTATAATTTTTAACCAATGACTATTAACAAATAATTTATAATTACTAATTATTATCTATAATCAATAATTATTTTTTATATTTAATAACCTATTATAATTAATTGTTAATAATTAGTAAAAATATAGTTAATATTTATTAATTACATTTAATAATTAATATAATTAATAATTAATAAATAGTAATATTAATAAATAAATTATTAAATAATTAATATCAAATAATTGATAACTAATATTCAATTATAATTAAGAAGTAATATGTAATAATTAATAAATAAGAAGTAATAATTAATAATTATTATTAAATAATTAACAATAAGAAGTAATATTTCAATAAAATTTCAAAAATTTCTGTAATAATTTAAAACAATTCATAAAATTCGAAAAAAAAAATTTAGTTTTCATAAACTTCAAACGTGAAATAAAATTGAAACTTTTGGAAAATTTAAGATTTTATAAGGTTTAATAATTTCTATTAAGTATTTATTATTAAATAAAACTATTAAATTATTATTATTAAATAATTATTATTATATAATTATTATTAAATAATTTCTATTAAATAATTATTACTAAACTTTAATAATTACTATTAAATAATTAAAATAAGAAGCAATAATTAAAAAAAAATTGAAAATTTTCTATAATAAATTTAAAAAAATTCATAAAATTCAAAAACAGATTTTTGAAATTTTCATAAAATTTAAAAGTAAAAAGGATAAAATTTAAATTTTCATAAATTTTTTATGTCAAAAACATTTCAGAATTCAAGAAATATAATTATTACGTTGCAGATTATTACTTCTATATGCATTTAGAGGTTTTCTTTTGTAAATATCTTCTTTGGCACAGAAAACTTTTATCAGAACTATTTTTGAATGTAAATTATGAAATTTTTAGCATCAATCCAAAACATCCTCCGGTTCCAAAATAGCCTCTTATATGGTTGTAATATTTCACATAATTTGAATCTAGCTGCCTCCTTCTCCTATTACGCGCCACGTTGTTATTTGGAGCAAGGTGGTCGCTCTTTTGTCCATCGTTCAGCTAGAAGGTCGGTTCTTTCACATAACGGGAAAATTACGTCGGAGCAGAGACTGCTCGTGTTCTGGCCATGAGAGGCACCACCCTCATTCTGCCTATGAAAAATTTGAAGACAGCAGAAGAAACTAAACTTAGGATTCATTCAGAGTTTCCAAATTCGAACATTGTTTTCCTACCTCTTGATCTTAGCTCTCTGCCTTCTGTTAGGAAGTCGCTGCTTTCTTGAAACTCGACCTACCTCTTAATCTTCTTATTTCAGTATATTTCATTAGTAGCATTTTTTTTGAAAATAGTTAAAATGGGCCCAGTCCAAACAAATAAAGTCGGGTGCATAACAAAGCAAAACCGAAACCACAAAACAAAATATAAATAAAGCTGCAGCTAGGGTTGCCGACTTATCCAAAACCTAAATTCTTCGAAACTCAGTCGTAAACTTAAAAATGGCGGAAGCGATCCATAGCATCAATGAAAGATAAGCTTCAAGGAGGCTTCCACTCCTTCATAACTTTGCAGCGCTGAACATCCTTGGTCTCTTAGCATCCACTATTTGAATTGATTTCTAGTCTGGAAATATCCTGCTCAGGGAGACTAAGAGATCAGGAGGAATTATCTTCAGGGAGGCCTCCACTCCTTTATTTCTTTAGTTTGAAGTCTGTCAAGCTCGGGAGTGAGGCAGAAATGGCGATGTCTCACTGTTTTTGTCTTCATATCCTTGAAGCTTGCTACAATGCCTCCAGAATTTAGATCTGAGGAAGTAGGGAAGATCGAAGCTTGATCTTCTTTTAGAGTAGTAACTGAGGAAGATTTGTGTAACAACCCGCATATTTATCGATTTTATATTTAAATATTTCATCGTTCGTCGGATTTTAGTCTGAAAAGCTGCTTTTTGCAAACAGTCGAATTAAGACTCGAGACCACTTCCATTGAGTTTAAAATGCCGTTTGCGACCTTTTTGAGTATAAGCTTCGATATGTTTGGAGTAAGTTGATTTTTGCTACTTTTCCACTTAGGGCTTTGGTTTGTGTTTCAGCCCATCAACCTTCTAATACCCAAACTGAACCCCTCTCCCTTCATTCACTTTCTTTGCCTAATACTTTCAACTCTAAATAGAATAATGGGGGAAAAGATTGGAAATTAGAATTCCCAAGCCCTAGTTTCAATTGCAAATCCAAGCTTTAGCTCCAAATTCCAAGAGAAGCTTAGGTAAGCATCCTCTTCTTCTTCTCCAACTCGTTCTCCTTTCAATCTCAGAAATTTCCTAAACCTAATTTAGGAAATGTTTCTCTTTTAAGCTTAGATTCAAGCTTGTTGAGTTGGAATTGAAGAGTGTTTGTCCTTGCCTTGCTCTATAGCTTCCTCTTCATTGTTTTTGTGTAAAAGGTGAGATTTTTATCTCACATCTATGCCTATAACTATCTTTGTTGTTAGGTATGAATTCCTATCATCTATTTCATGTTCACTTGTTGTGATTTGAATTGGTTTTGTGAATTCTTCAATTTTGGTGTTTTGGTCCAATTTTATGAAAATCCTTCTATGGACATTTGGACATTGATATTCGAAGTGTATCGAGGAGCCTTTAAGGCCGGGTTGCCGCTTGGCGTAAATCCTTAGTCGCCATTGCTCATCCGATCGCTTCCGAATCGTTTTGGCCACTTTGGCCTAGGCAAAATGTTGCCCAGACCAGGTGACCAGACGTCTGGTGACCAAGCCCAGACGTCTGGTTTGGACCTGGAGAGAAAAATGTATGCACGCTTTATTTTAAAAAAATGCCAGAGACTATTTCTAGACGTCTGAAATTCAAGATCAGACGTCTGGACGAGTCTCAGACGTCTGACTTGAGGTTTCAGACGTCTGGGTGTTCTCTGGATAATTTTCCAGAGAACGAAACCAGACGTCTGGAATCAAAACCAGACGTCTGGCAATGGCTCAGACGACGTCTGATTTGCT
This sequence comes from Allium fistulosum, assembly GCA_030737815.1. Taxonomy (NCBI): domain Eukaryota; kingdom Viridiplantae; phylum Streptophyta; class Magnoliopsida; order Asparagales; family Amaryllidaceae; genus Allium; species Allium fistulosum. The sequence goes on from CM060907.1 coordinate 782,144,010, forward strand.
ATTCCAGAAGTCTGGGTGGTTTTCTGAGCTATTTCCAGAAAACAAATCCAGACGTCTGGATTCCAAATCAGACGTCTAGAAGCATGCATTTCTACCTATTTAGGCTTTTCTAGATTTAATTTCCATTGTTTATCGATTTTGTTGATCCGACTTATTGTTATCAATTATTATCGACTTTGATGACTTCTTTTTTGGGGTTTATGTGAATATCCATTTTGATGGATTTATTATCGATTTCTTTGGATTTGATTCACGTCTTCGTATGCGAATTTTGATGATTGATTGTTTCTACAATCATTTTGTAACTTGTCTTCAATAGGTCGAACCCCGTACTCCCCTTCGAAGGGGATCTTATCCGAAAAACAATCAACAGAATTTCTACTATGATGGTTTTGGGATTGATTTCTTTGGACTTTTCTCACGTCTTCGAACGTGAATTTATGTGATTCGATTCATTTCAACAATCGTTTTGTGACTTGTCACTTTAAAAATATAAAGGTTTCAATACTAGTAGTATATATCAGAACTCTTTCATCAAAACATTTTCAACTCTATCTTTAATACCAAACTCGTTTATAAAACCGTTTTCCAATCTATTAGTATATACAAACCTTTACCTCATTCGTATGAGAAAATATAATTAAACGGCTTAGCAAAACAAGTGGTATGAAACGCTTGCGTTTACTTCGTCGGTTAATTTTTGGACTTGTTCGATTGAACCTCTTGTGACAATTTTCTAGTGAAGATCTACAGTTTGTTCGTAAATATTTAAGTTAAGCTAGTGGTTATGGGACATGAAGCTAAACTCATATATTAACTGGCTTAGTGTAATTGACACTTCCTAATGATCATGACGATCATTTTTATGATTTAGACTAGCAATTGTGCGATGTCTCTTTGTTGCGAGGTTAGACTAGACACCATTTGTCTGATTTCGGTTCACACATATCTCTTTGTCTTCAAGGTTAGTCTATACCTCGTTGGTGTGATTTCGATTCACACCTATGGGGTAGCACCCCATGGTCTTCGGGCCATTCCTGTGTGGCAATTTAATGGATAGCTTCCATGAGATAGCTTCTCGTTACTGTGTGGCAATTTTTTTTTGTGTTTTCTGGATTTCTGGTGATGATTTCTGGAATTTTTTGCTTCACCAATTTTCATTGATATGATATCAGTGTTTGTGCATTGGTGAATTTATGTGTTATTGACTTGTTATGAATACAAGTTTAGGGTATGATACCCTATTTTATCTTTGAGAAGATTCTTGTGATATTGATTAATCTTTTGTTTGATTATCATTTACATACTTATAGTAGTATGCCGTTATGGTTATTACATGTTCATGTCATGCCTTTTACTTTATACCATATCATCTGATATTTATAGCTAGACTGATCCGTTTATTATTTTCTTATAAAAAATACTCGGGTCAGACCGAGATGTTACACGTGCTTCTGTTTGACTTCTCTTCAGGATTATTCTGACTTTTGGCCAACTACATAGATAGTAGTTTTTGGTTGTACACTTTTGAGATATAGACTCTATGTTGTGTACTTATTCTTTTGTATAGCACGTGATGCTATTCTTTTGTATAATTGTGGATCTTTCTGACCACTACTCTGATGTACACTTTCATGTGTTATATATTTATTCATATCTTCTTCCGCCTTTGTGATATGGATGTCTGTGACTGATTTGTGTTATGATTATTTCTATATTTGTTTCCGAAGATTATATATAGCCACTGTGTGATAGCTTTGAGTTTGTATCGGTATGTCGGATTTCCTCCTTAAATGATATGCATTCTATACTATCTGACATATCGGTTCTCGTACAAAGAAGTTACATGGATGGTCGCTCCTCAATAGTCTTATTCTCCGTGCTAATTGACAACACTACACCGTAGTAATCTTGGTTAGCGTGGGTATAGAGGTGGGGCGTCACAATTTGCTGCTCTCCTTTATCCTAGACAGATAAGTGGTAGATCTGCTTATTTAACTTGCTTAAATAGAAGGAGTCTCCTAATCTTTGTTCATTGATGGCCAAGAGAAAATTGTTATCGTCTTCAGTGATATCGCAGCTTCTCCTGCTAGAATCAGGTAATTTTTTTTGGATTAGCATGATATTCATTATCAAATTTAGAATTATTTTTGATATAAGCCTTGTTACTTCCCTTTCAAGCTTTGAGCTGATTGTCAGGGGTGTTGTCATAAGTGAACTTGTCTGTTTCATTAACTTGAGCCAAAGGAGATAAGTGCTTGTCATAATTTTTGACCTTAACTCTAAGATCAGTAGCATTTGCCTTAATGTTATTGCTATGAAAATGGCAGTCATTGAAAAGCAGATGCTCAGAGTTGGATGGACGGCTATTCCTATTCATATCAAGTAAAAGAGTATTATAATTAATAGCAGAAATATTCTTATAACTAGAACTAATACTGATAATATGATTACTTCCCTTATAGGAAATATTTCTGGTATGGATATTGGAGCAGCAACCTTCAACTGAAGCACTGGAATTAACATACTCAGTTGGCTTTCTCAGGCATCCACTGCTTGAAAGATGATATGGGGAATTTTTGAGAAATTTCTCCCTTTGTAAGTATTCTTCAACATAGTCTTCATAGTTATCAGCATCCAAAATATTATGAATTTGATTGCTGTTTTTGTTGGAATTGCTTGCTTTTTGAAGAATGATGTTGAATTCTATTTCAATGGTTTTCCAAAGTTGAATGCTACCAGTTTCAACTTTATTATGAAGCCTATTGTTTCTCTCTTTTCAAATAAAGTAGATAACTGTAGTAAGAACTACAGTTGCTTTGTTGAATTCTGTTTTCTTGCCTTTGAATATTTCTTGAAAATATTGTATGTTGTCTCTTATGTTTTGGAGAGCCAAATATTGATTAAGATTGAGTTTATTTTTGGCAATGAACCAAAAAAATGAGTACCGATTTGGTGGTTAAATTTGCAGAAATAATGTTGGAAAGTACTCTTCTGAACATTCTATTACTGAAGATGGAGTTGAGAATACTGTGCAACTAATTATTTGAGTAATTTGCAACTACTTCAGTAATACTTATGAGGTTTTACTAATTTTTGATCTTACTCTGATTTTGATTCTATTGCCGAGGTCATTTTTTGCTGACAAAATTACTGCTGGACAAAATGATTGACACATCAAAAGTTACTAGGATTCAAGGTCGGATAATGAACCTATCATCAGGAATTTATAATTAGTTTTCCGGTGATTGGGTTACTTATCTTCGGCTCATTACCGAAAATAAATTGTTAAGACCCTGTTTGGTTTCGTTTTTAGTTTTACGTTTTGTGTTTTCAACATACAATACAAAATACAAGAAAATGAGGGAAATCTTTTTACAATTCTTAGCCATTACGACGATCGACGGAAAATGGAGGGGATGAATTGTTTTCCGTCCTTTTGTTATGCCTCAAAACACGAAAAATCAAATAAACTTGTTTTCTATTTTCTATGTTAATTTCATTTTTCAAAATTGCGTGTTTTCCAACAATGTATAAGAAATTCACATTTTTGTTTAGACGAAAACACAAAACTAAAAACAGCAAACCAAACGGGGCCTAAGTGTTTGAAGGTATTTTCTTTATACATAGATTATGTGTCTGTTTATATTAAAGGAAATATTGAGTTTGTAATGAGTACAAAAATGTATTTACAGTCCATACAATTCCACTTAGGCATATGCACTGTCCAAGCTTGCTAATGTGCTCCATACCAAAGAACTTGCAAAAAGGGTGAAGGTTAATTCACTCTTATATTTAATCTTTTTTGCATAATTTACATAAATATGCACTGTGTTGGTAATTATTACTCATATTTTTCTATCATTAACAACTTCACAGAAAATGGAAGCAAATGTAATAGTAAACTGTGTTAATTAATCCAGGCATTGTTTGTACTAGACTAACTAGAGAACGTGAAAGATTTGTTACATGTTACTTAACACTTAATAATAGCATTTGTTTTCATATATCTTAGTAGAAAAAAGGATACTAAACATAGCGTATATTCGCTGTCGTAGATTTGGTATTCTTCTTACTGTCCAAGCTACTAAAAACAAGACCACAAGTGGCAGCAACAACATGCTACGTGCCAACACATCCAACCATTGAAGACATATCTGGAAAATACTTCTGGGACTGTAACTTGGCATCAAACACTTCGACATCCCTCACAGCTACTGTTTTGAACAGCGGTTACGGGCTTGCGTCTTTGTTATTAGTCAGTCTTCGTTCTTCTTTGGTAATGTTTACTTTGTGTGGGTTTTTCTTTCTGTATTTGCTTGATCTTGTGATGTTGTTGGTACTGTTTCTGTGCTTTAGTATCGTGCTTCCATGGTGGCAGCGGTTTTTTTTTCTGGCGAGCCTGTATGCCTCCTGGAATTAGTCTGCATGTCATTGTGCACTAGTTAATATTATGCACTTGTCATAAATTATTTAATAATTAACGAGAGGCTATATTAATTAGTGTTTTTTAATTAGAATACAATTTACAGCTCATAACTAAATACTAGAGGTTGAAACTATAATGGTTACTGAAAATGATGGTTGGTTTGTAATGGAAATGCTTACTTTTTAAACAAAGGATTGAAGGAGACAAGTAATATGCAGCTCATTATATGAATCTTCTCTAGAAATGAAATATCTCTTCTTTCCATATGTATATGCTTACATATATTTCAATTGTTAAGCATGTTGGTTTCAATTATTTAACTTATTTCCCTTCATATCATGTTATATTTCCTTGTTATTGGTTCAAAATAAAAAAAAGCTGTTTATTCTAGTGGTTCTTTCCATATCATGTTATATCATGTTTCTCTGTGCATGCCTGCGCGAGTGCATGTGTGGAATTATTGTTGTAAGGAAGTAAAAATATTTTTCAAGTAGAGTTATTCTTGTGAGATTTTGGTTCTTATCATCACAACTTATGTGTTTTAGGGATCCGTCCATATTTGATAAAACTATTTATTTCTTTAATTTGGCGCCTCAGACCACTCATTCAAACCATCATCTGCCGGACCATTTTGTTTGATGAAATGTGCCCGTATGTGCAATTTTATATTTGCATGTGTATATAGGTAGAAAATTCACCTTTTTTTCAGTAAGAAAATCGGCCGAAGGAAAAACTTAGCATTCTTTTTAGAATGAAGGGCACAACAATTATTTTTACGTTTTAAGGATGCAACTTTTATTCTTTCGCCTGAAGGAAATTCTTCACAAAAAAATTAGACTGTTCTAAAATCTCGTTCTCAAATCACTAATACAGGCGGCGACATCACAAGAATTGGCGGCGCTGCATCACAAGAATAGGCGACGGTGGCGCAACCGCAGGCGAAGGCGGAGCTCGTTCAGGTGAAGGCGAAGCTTGTTCATCAAGCGAAGGCGATGGACTATAGGTGGTGACAACTACTTTGAAGGTCTGCGGTGACTTGAGCCATGACTTTTATGGCCGATTTCAGATGAGTGGCGGTGGTGTGGAGGTTAAGGTTGCTGGTGGTGCCAAAGGTAACGATGACGATTAAATGTGTTGAAATGAACTAAGAAAAAAAATGCTATATGAACTTATCATTTTAATTCTATATGTATAATGCATAACTGAACGTTATATTCTGTATTGTTGTTGTTATAGTTTATGCATTTGTAATAGCATGATTGAATATTCCTAATTTTCAAGGAGCTGAAGTAAGTTTTGTTTTAAAAATCTGCAAAAGATGTGATTTTGATTAGATAAAATTACTCATATGTTTCACAAGTTGATAAAATATGCATAAAACATACTGCATCAGTTGTTTGTTTACTTGTTTATTGAATTGTTTTATTTTGAATGTTACAGATATCATAAATAAAATGCTAGTGTACTTCATAACTAAAATGCTATATTAAACTATCATTTTAAATATTCTAAACATACTAGTGGACTTTGTAATTAAAATGCTACACTAAACTATTTTTTAATATCATAAATATGATAGTGATATTCATAACTAAAATGTTACATTAAACTATAGATTTGAATATTATAAACATGATAATGGACTTGGTAATTAAAATGCTATATTAAAATATCATTTTGAATATTTTAAACATGATAGTGAACTTCATAACTAAAATGACACATTAAACTATTTTAACTATCATTCGCCACATTCAATACGTTCTAATCCACTCTAAAAATAGAAATGATATTTTTACTTATCATTCAGCACATTCCATTCAATTTGATACATTGTAATGCACTAATTTAAAAATACAAATGATAGATTGGTTTCATATGTACCCAATTAGGATTGGCATCCGGTTAGCTTTTGCATCCATATGTACTCGATTAGGTTTGGCACCCGATTAACTTTTGCATTCATACATACCCGATTAGGATTGACATCCTGTTAGCTTTTGCTTCCATATGTACTCGATTAGGCTAGGCATTCGATTAACTTTTGCACTCGATGGTACACTTAGTTAAATAATATATCTCGAATATAGATTGGTTTCATACATACCCGATTAGGCTTGGCATCCGGTTAGCTTTTACATCCATACGTACCCGATTAGGCTTGGCATCCGGTTAGCTTTTACATCCAAACGTACCCAATTAGGCTTGGCATCCGGATAGCTTTTACATTCGATGGTACGCTCGGTTAAACAATATATCTCGGGTATAGATTGATTCCATATATACCCGTTAGAATTGGCATCCGGTTAGCTTTTGCATCCATATGTATGCTCGGTTAAACAATGTATCACGGATATAAATTGGTTTTATATGTATCCGATTAGGCTTGGCATCTGGTTAGCCTTTGAATCAATATGTACCCGATTAGGCTTGGCATCCGGTTAGCCTTTGAATCAATACGTATCCGATTAGGCTTTGCATTCGATTAGCTCTTGCATCCGTATGTACCCGATTAGGCTTTGCATCCAGTTAGCTTTTGCATCTATACGTACCCGATTAGGCTTGGCATTCGGTTTGCTTTTGCATTCGATTGTACGATTGTTTAAACAATATATCCTGGGTATAGATCGATTCCATAGACACTCAATTAGGCTTGGCATTCAGTTAGCTTTTACATCCATAAGTACTCGATTAGGTCTGATATTCGGTTATCATTTGCATTCGTACGTACACATGATAGTGAACTTCATAACTATAATACTACATTAAACTATCATTTTGCATATCCTAAACATGCTTATGGACTTTGTAATTGAAATGGTACATTAAACTACCATTTTTCATATTGTAAACATGATATTAAACTTCATTAACTGAAATAGTATGTTAAACTATCATTTTGTATAACTTAAACATGCCAATGAACTTTGTAATTAAAATGATACATTAAATCTCATTTTGCATATTGTAACTTTGGTACTGGACTTCACAACTAAAATGCTATATAAAACTATCATTTTGCATATTTTAAATATGATAGTGTACTTCATAACTCAAATGCTACATTAAACTATCATTTTGCATATCATAAACATAGTGGTGAGCTTTGTGATTAAAATGTTACATTAAAAATACATATGCTATATGCAATTATCATTTTGTATTTGGTAGTTCTCCTTAAGAATACTTATTTCATTTTGTATATTCTATTCATACTACTTCACTTTAAATATACTTATGCTAAATTCAAGTTCATTTTGCATATTTTTTTCATCCTTGTTTAATTGAAATACACTTATGCTATATCCAAATATCATTTTGCATAGTCAGATAATGGTACTATATTTTAAAAGTATAAAAGCTATATTAGTCTATCATTTAGCATATTAAACACAGTCTATTGTGTTTCAAATGTAAAAATGCTATATCTACATATCATTCAACTTGTGATTAAAACTTTTTGACTTTCTTCTTCTTCTGTGTTCTGCTTTTCCATTTATGTCTTACCTCTAGATTTAGTGGCACTCGACTTCAATTTTCACGAAATTTCTAATTTACGTTTGGATTGGAGTGTCGAATTAGGTTTTTTTCAATTTTGGAATGGACGGCAAGAGCTTGAACGAAGGCGGCGGCTTGAACGACAGCGGCTTGGGTGGCGGCGGCTACGGCAAGTTAGGGTGGCGGCGGCTACGGCAGGTTAGGGCTAGGGCGGCAACTGCTATGGCAGGTTAGGGCTAGGGCGGCGGCTGCTATGGCAGGCTTCAGATGATGGCTTCAGACAATGGAGGAAACGATTGAAGTTGGTTGAATAGAACGCACTACTGTCCTTGGGCCTAAATTTTAAAAGTTCCGTCCTAGATTTAAAAATTAGCATAAAGTTTTACCTTTAAACTAATTTCCTCTTTTTTTAATATACTTTCATGATCATTGGAAAAACATGTGCTTCAATACTTCATTTTGATGTATTTATTAAATCATAAGGATCACTGCTCACGGTCGTACTAATCTAAGCGACTCAACAGGATATGTATTCAAAAGTTTCCAAGTGTCAGGAATTGAGAATGCATATTTAGGAAGAGTGTGGTGGCCTCCAGCTCGAGTTATATTTTACAACACATACATGGACTCCAATGTCGTCCCTTAAGGATAGGACAGTAATCACTATAACTCGTATGTTGTAAATGAAGTCTTATTTTGACATATATATATAATCTGAATACTGGTATTACATTGTTTAGTTTCCTTTTTAGAGCAACCATCAACTTTTCAGAGAAATTTAGCAAGGGACCAGGGGCGAATATGGACCAAAGAGTGAAGTGGATGAAGTAGTTAAGTGATCAAAAGCTGTATTCTTTTGTAGATTTATCGTAAGTTAACTGATGGAATATATCAAAATGCAACAGTAGCACTGGTACCATTGAAAGTGAAATCTTAGTAGTTGAAGGTAATTAGTAGATACATGCATAAATTTCTTTTTATTTTATTTTATACACATATATTACATTTTCTTACAGGGGCATTAAAGGTTGTTTATTGTTGTTTATAGATAAGAGCACTACTCCATCACATGGCAATGCATCTATTGCTCATGTCTTTAGTAATGGTAGTGCATTTAGCATTGGATTTTGGAAGGAGCATATAGAGCAGTTGGTATGATAACCTATATATCTCCATCTTTTGATTTGATTGTGATATACACTTGTATTGATGTGTATTAGTGTTAGTCTGTAATATTATTTTGGAATATTATGTTATAAACTATGAACATTGATTCTATAGTATGCTCACTATGAATATTTTCTACTTTGGAGTATGAATTATTGTAATTTGAAGTACAAATGTTTGGTGTACTAATGCATTAATTTTTTTGTTATGTTATAGCTATCTAAAATGAAAATGTCATGATTTGATACCATTTCAGGTTTTAAAATCTGAAATGGCATCAATTTTTTTTGCTTGGGCTTAAATTTGTTTCGGTTGTCCATAACAATCGAAGCGAATGATGACTTTTTTTGCTTTGGTTTCTTTTTGCTTCGGTTCAACAATCGAAGCAATAGATTTTGGCTTTTTGCGTCGTCTTTATTTGCTTCGGTTGTTGAACCCGAAGAAATAAGGGGTAAACAACTAAAGCAAATGATCAGTTTTGTAACATGGTAACCTATCTCAATAGCTCAGCACATCCCATGCACAATAGCTCCATAACATAGGCACTCCAACCCTTAAGAACCTACTAGACCTGATTACACTCGATAAAAAGGCGAGTCTAGCGCATATATGTATGTAAAAAGCTTTATATGCATATACATGTGAAAGAGGAAAATCTAGAAAGACAGAGATGTAGACTTAGTTATCTAGTAAATGTGAAGTGTTCAAGAAGTTATCCTCGTTAGAAGAATCAACAATGTGGAGTTTAAGGCCATATTATGTCACCTACTGTTGTAATCAACTTTTAGCTATACGATTGGAATACGACTTTTTTGGTTTTTTAAGGTATTTTTTAAAGGTACATTTTGGCTAATTTTTAGCTAGGATTTGCAATCTAGTTGTAACTGAATAATGTAATAACATAAGTCAGGTTATCAGAAGGGATGTTTTTCGCTACTGAACGTCCTTTCATTCCTTTCAAACTATATGTACCAAAAAGTAATTATGAAGTTAATAACTAGTAAAATTCTATAGCTTTCCGCACATTGAAGTTAAGGACACCCTCATAATTAAAGTCAATGTTGGTTATATTAAATTTTAAAATACTAAATGTGTTTACAAGTATAGATTAGTTAGGGGACAACCATAATATAAGTGTGGTATGTTTTCTAAGTTTGAATTGCAAAAAACACATTTTTGTCTAAACACAGATGTTATTTCTTTAAGAATTCAATTTTGTTTAATTTTTATAAAGAATTAACGATATGTGTACCTCTGCTTTAGGGAAGCATTAACTTTCTAAATTAATTTGAACTCCTTTTGCTTAGTCCAAGAGAAATTTAAAAATTTGTAAACTAAGGCAGATGGATATATTTTGTTATTCTCCTAACAACAAATTTTAGAATCCCACTCATAGGTTATATAACTCAAGCTTAGTACAAAGTGATACAAATTAAGTCAAGATAATACCTTCAAGGTTACAGTTGAAATTAAAAGCCTATGGAAAATCATTATCGGGTCTAGAGAGCTTAGAAATTAAAGCATTTTTGAAGCTACAAATATCAAAGAGTTCCATGAATTCCACTCTTAAGGGGATATTTTTGCTGCAAATGTAGTTTACATAGATTAGGAAAATTTAAACATAGAAGTAGTTCTTATAACATTAGATAGGTTAAATAGTTATATTTCGTTTATTTAATCTGCTTCCACTAGATTTTTTTGTTTCTCAAAACCCTAAGAGGTAACATAGAAATCATTTGATTTCTCTATTGATGTTAGGATTCACATGGTTTGGGATTCTGATCTTGAGTTTGCCAAACAAATCATAGACTCGCAAGTAATGGATAACACATTATCGGTTGTATAGAATACAAATCTTAACTCATGATCCTTGTCATAATCTTATCTTGACCTTGAGTTTGCTCAACAAATCGAAAGAGGTTATTCATTTCTACCTACCATTTCACGATAGCCTGAGTATAAACGTGCGTACCTTGAGTTTGCTAAACAAATACATACATGTATCTTACCTCGTCTATCAATATTTTAAAATACTGTGCATAATATCATTAGCTTGAGTTTTCTCAACAACTAGAGAGTATGCCTATAATTAATTAACATATAAATGGTAGGGGATAACTTTTATATCATAAATTCATAATCTATAATATATTTATGTGAGTGATATCCAATTAGGGAACAATATATTCTTTTTGAAATACCCACTTGATTCAAGTGTCACAAATCAGAAATAACAATATACGTATATTCATTATTTAAATCTAATTTGGGGTTCTTATAGTTCTGCTTTATATAATTAAATCCTATTTAATTTAATTTTAATTTTATTAATTAAATCAGATTTAATTAATTTAATTAAATGCTTTTAATTAACACTTTAATTTTTAAATTTCAGCCATAAAATTTTACTTCATTCATTCTTAACGATTTAAAGATGAATGTGGACTATAACATTTATAATATCATTACATGTATATTATTTATTAATTAACTTTTAATTAATTGAAATTAACTTTTTAATTAAAATAATATTAATTATATTCAAAATTTTAGCTTCATTAACCTTAAACATTTTAAGATAAATATACACATATCATTATATATGGCTTTAATTAATTAATTAATTAACTAATTCGATTAATTAAATAATTAAGATAAATATTTTGAAATTAATATGTTAACTTTTAAAACTAATTTTGAAATGTTTTTAACATTTATAACATGTCATATTTTAAAATTAGCTATTAAATTTAAAATACTACTTTTAGGTTTTCAAACATATTTTGAAAAATTAGCATAAGGTCCAAAATCAATTTTGGCCTTTATATTAAGGATAACCTTTAGATTTACTTCATTTCTCGGGCTAGGCTAATAGTCAGATAAGGCAGTGTACTCGATTACCCAACAACCTAACCTTTGACACTACCTTTTTATGCCCCCTAACATTACTAATTTAGACTGCATAAACTATTTGGCTCTGATACTATCGAAGGAACTAGGTCAGTCAGAAGTGGGTTAAATGGATGAATTTAACTTTTTTCCCATTTTGATCTTTGCTGAGCCCAAGATGCCTAAATGGATTTTAGATCCAATCTAAAATATTTTAAATAAAAGCTTTATTTTATTTAATGCTTTAAAAAGTTTCCTTTATTTTCAATTATCCAATTTTACAATTATATCAAATATACTTGTTCGTGTGAAGAGCACATGCAACAGATAAGAAGTGTATATTATTAGTGTGATCATATGTTGGTGCTGAGATCAACGTCGCAATGGACCCATCTTATAACACCTCGTAAAAATTAATAAGAAATCAACTAATAAGAAAAGAACTAATTAATAAAGTAATAATAAGGCTAAAATTGAAATTTTGTAAATGTTGGAATTTGACCACAAAAGTTATGATGTTGCATTCATGATGATTTTTTGATCAATTTTCATATATAAAGTTTCGAAAATGGAGCTCAAACGAATTTATTGATGTTTGAAGTTTTTAGATTCAAAATAATTAAAATGGAATTCAAATTCAAATTAATAATTAATTTTAAAATTTGAAATTTATAAATTAACAGAAATTAGACTAGGGGTTAAGATAAGTTAAAATAGATGTTAATGTTAATTGATAGTTAATGAATTTAAAAAATATACAATGGCAACAAATTAAATAATCCAAAAATAGGCCAACCGGTCGATCGCCTTGGATGGGCCGATCGACCAGTGGTCGTGGGTGACGGATAGAGTTTTCTACGCTCGAGCGGTCCATATTTTATTATTTTTAACCAACTTAAATCCGACAGTTTTTGTGATGACCCATCTCTTCAACCCTCGAAAATCGACGCTAATACATCTTCGGTATTCATGTGCCGCAAATCCAAGTGCCGGAGAGGCAGATTATCATGGAGTAAAGAAAATAAAGATAGAAGACAAAACAAAATAGAATCTCACATCATATTCAACACTTAATTATACATATGAGTAGCACATGCAATTACTCCAAATTGCTCCATCAAAGTACTAGTAAGTACTAATCCAGCTAGGACAGTTATAACAGCCTATCCTTACAAGTGTCGGTAGATACATAACAAAAATACAGGGAAATTGGAATTATATGACTATTTATATGGGATCCTCCAGCTTCATGTTCATTCCAAAATGCTTTGATCTTCTCCCATAAGGCTCCATGCTACCTAACTACTTGGCTGTCCGAAAAATAGGGCACCAAGAGTTTAAGGGGAAAAAATAAACTCTGGGTCAGCCATGGGACTGGTATAAGAAACTCAAAATATGACTATTTGAAAACAAAGGATATCTTGTAAGACCACGCCACACATAAACACAGAACGTTTTTTTACCTTATGATAACCAAAATCTTTACTACGCAAAATCTGGTAATATTATTTTTAATGATATTTTTTTTGAAATACTTTTCAAGTAAATATACATAATCTTAGTCGAAATTGTTACATTATTAAATTCCAGCATACTAGGCTCTATAATCAAGTCTGAATGCACTTATTGGAAAATGGATTTCCATATAATGGTAAGTAAAGAACTACCTTCCGTACAGTACATCTCTAGCGGGATGTACCGAGGATCAACAACTTTTAAAACCTTTGCACCTGGCAAGACCGACCTACCCGTAGACCCATCTTGGTGGCAGATAGAAACGAATATGACAACACCCCGATCATAACCAACCTATTTGGGATCCCATGGCATACACAACATACTCAACATATATAGAGTAATCTAGAAAGATGATGATCATTCCCTAAAGGTTGCAAACCACATTGCCCAACGGCATGCCCTGTTTAAGCCATTTTCGGGTAATGAGGCCCGAGATCACGATTACTTTTAACATAGCACATTCCACTTTGAATGCCACATTTCCAATTCAATCACACACCATTGATTTCTACAAATGTACAACCTATGAGCTCGTACGTCTATGAGAAGGGTGTTATGTATAGGAAAGTTACTTCCAGCACCACCAAACAGATGTACGTTTGTAAAAATCAATGTACGTAAATGTTGGAAATGCAATGTCAGATATTCATCCATATAAGTTGTCCAGGAATAGGACAAACTGAAGGAGCTCTCCTACCTGTCCTATCGGGAATTATCCCTAGGATTTGGTTGACTGGTTTGAACTCGAGAATGAGGAAGTGGGTTCGGCATTGGGCTACTTTGAGTCTTAGCACGAGTTACTTCGAGTCTCTCTTGGGATGAAACTGGGTCAGCTTGCTTAGATTTTAGGTTCGGTCACAATGATGATTCTGGTTCGGCAATGGCCTTGATGGGCCCGGATTGCTCAGGAGGCCCAACTACCTAGATTTGCCTATAAATACAGCACGTGGGGGTTCAGAAAAGGGATCTTCTTTCTGCTCTCTGGTTTTCTCTTTTCTAAGGCTACTCTTCCATTTTTGTAACTGTAATCGATTATTACAGCAATAAAAAGGAAAGTTCTAAGTGGACGTAGGCCAGAGTTAGCCGAACCACTATAAAATCTGTTGTCCTTTACTGCTTTCATTTTAATTTTTACTGTTCTTCACATTATTACTCTCTACATATATTCTATCTGTGAGCTATGACTGATATTTGGTGCTTTCAACTGGATTTGGGTGTTAGTGACCAATTTTGGCACTAACATTTTGGTGCTTTCACTGAGAAGGCAAGCACTCAGGAATTTTGGAGCTAGGAACTTGGATTCTAGGAAGCAATGGCTAGGCCATCGGCAAGGAAGCAAGTGACAGAAAGAAGTCAGCATGAAGGAAGTCAAGAGGCTTCCTTTGGAGCTAATCAGGCCTCGATCTATATTACTAAAGACGAGATGGAGACAATGCTGAAAAGGCAGGAGGACATGATACAGAACCTACTTCGACAGGTTGGACAAGTTGGAACACAAAGTCAAGAGAATGGACCAACCGCGGCTGCTGGCAATGCAGAACCAGGTCCCGGAGCTGTAGAAGTTTCTGGAGGTCAAAACCAAAACCAAACTGGAGGTTGGAGGAAATCAGCCAAGGCCTGGGGGCAGACCTCCAGGATTGGATACTGGAAGAGCGGTGAATGAAGCTCAGCAAGCAGGGACCAACGTGAACGTAAATGATCGACACGAAGAGTACTACCCGGAGTACCCCCTAGGACATGAGGGGCAAGGTAGAGATGCAAATAGGGGACTACCCCCAGATGGGGACGAGCGGATGGCTGGATTAATAAGAAGGATAATGAGAGGAGGACTGCCGAATAGAGGCTTGGAGGAGGTCAGTCGAAGTCCGTTCACTCTGGAAATCAGGAATGCAAGGAACCCTCCAGAATTCAAACTGCCAACACCGGAGGCCTATGATGGAAAATCAGATCCAACTATGCATGTAACCAGATACATCAGACATATGGAAGTGCTAGGGGCATCTGAGGAGGTGATGGCAAGTTGTTTCCCTTTATACTTGATGGATTTGGCTGTGCTTTGGTTTAGGTAGCTGGAGAACGGATCAGTCAGGACATGGGGTGAGCTAGTGGAATGCTTTATGAGACAGTTTAGAGTCTATGTGACGCGACCAAAGAGTGTAATGACACTGTCATCGATGAAGCAGAGGTCAGGAGAATCCGTGAGAGGTTTTCTTATGCAATTTAATGCAGCTGTGGCCTTGGTAGATCGCTCGGATCCATCAATGATTTTGATGGCGGCGGTAGTAGGGATTGCAGAAGGCACGGAACTCAAGGATTCATTAGCATGGGATCCACCACAGGATCTTGGAGAATTCTATCATGAGGCTGAGAGATTCATTCGACTGGAAGATTTACACGCCGGGAGGCAGGAAATAAATGCTATGCAAGGTGAAGGAACCTCCAAGGAACAGTCTGGAATAGACAAAGGAAAGCGGAAGCAGGATGACAGATACGATGGTCCTGACAAACAGAAGAAATTCCGAGAACCCAGATTCAAACAATATGCTGACTTGACAGAAAACCTGGAACGGATTTACACGGGAGACTCGGGGGAAGCTCCCCTATCGGAAACCACCTAGGAGAGATCCCACAGAACGTGAACGTAGAAGTGGAAAGTACTGCCTATTCCATGAGCTTGAAGGACATGCTACTGATGAGTGCCGCCATTTGAAGGATGACGTGGAAGAGCATGTTAGAAGTGGTAGATTGCCACAATACGTGAGAAATCAGACAGCGGCCGTAGGACCTGAGCAACTACCGCCTGCACCCAATAGAACTAATCCTAGATCGGGATCATGACTCATCATCAATTGATCGTGATGGCACGGGCCAAGTTCAGGACTTGAACTTTGGTCGATTACCTAAAATTCTTAGGTTTGATTTCAAAATAAAACGGCTATTCCACTTACACGTGTAAGGGAACCGGAGAGATCCCCAGGCATGCTCTGAGATGGTAATAGACCGCTCTGCCCAGAGTGGCAGTATCTAGATTTTTCCTTTGTTTGTGATTGAACACTTGAAAATTTAAATGAACTTGAATTTCATAAAATAAACCTTTGACCGAAGAGTTAAAGGATGAATATTGATAGTCAATTTGAAATTAATCGCTTAATGACCCTACCCGGAGAGACGGGGTCCGGAGTGCAAGAGGTGAGTTGCTTCGCCGGAGAGCGACAGGATCAACTCACTTAACGTCGTTCCCTATTCACTGGTGAGTGATTGGATCGGGGTTCGATAAGAGCCCGGAGTAGCTGTTATCGGCCTAGGATTTAGGCCATGACATCGCTTAATGTTCAGGGACACTGGACCGAAGTGCAGGGAGTGACATTGCTTCACCAGAGAGCGACAGGATCGGCTCACTCAACGATGTTTCCCCTTCACTAGAGAGTGACAGGATGGGATCCAGTAAGAGCCCGGAGAGGCTGACATCGGTCCAGGAGGATCATGACATCGCTTAATGTTCAGGGACACTGAACTGGAGTGCAGAGAGTGACGCTGCTTTGTCGGAGAGCGACAGGATCGGCTCACTCAACGTTGTTTCCCCTTCACCAAAGAGTGACAGGAAGGGATCCAGTAAGAACCCGGAGAGGCTGACACTGGTCTAGGAGGATCAGTGCATCGCTTAATGTTCAGGGACGCTGAACCGGAGCGCAAGGGATAGGTTGCTTCGTCGAAGTGCGACATGATCTGCCTATTCAATCGTTAAGTTTGGATCGAGCTTAGCAAGGGTCCCGAGAGGCCGCTAATGGTCTGGAAAGATCGTAGGATTCGATTGCTGACTTCCAAGAGGCGAATTCGGAATTGGATAATACTTGGAACGGTCGCGGAATAAACTATCAGATTCGGATGGAATCGTTTGATAACGAATAGGCCTGTCAAACGGGTTGGGTTGGGTCAAAGTGGGTTGGGTCGAGTTTGACCCAACCCATTTATGACCCATTCTTTTTTACCCATTTATGACCCAACCCATTTATGACCCAACCCACTTAATAAACGGGTTACCCATTTAACCCATTTAAAGATTTAAATTTAATTTGGCTAATAAAAAACAAATAAATATAAAATAATTTTAATTTTAATTTTTATGTTTTGAGTTCCGATAAAAATTTAAAATTCTAATTTTCATCAAAATTCAAATATGGGGATGCGGTAGCTTATTATTTTATAAGTACAACTGTCAGTCCCCTTGGAGAACTACAGTGTGCATTCACACGATAAAATATCCGAGTGTTCCATACTGTTCGTAATTTAGATGGGAGTTAATCGAACGAAGTCCCGCCTGATTCTGAGTTAGAACGAAGGAGTTATTGCAGTCGGAACAAAAAAAAGCGGCTGCTGGACTAGGCGGAGTTCAAATAAGTGGATGTGGTAGCCTGTTATTTTCTAAGTACAACTGTCGGTCCCCTTGGAGAACTACAGTGTGCGTTCACACGATGAAGTATCCGAGTGTTCCATACTGTCCGTAATTTAGGTGGGAGTTAATCGGTTGAAGTCTCCCCTAATTCTGAGTTAGAACGAAGGAGCTATTGCAGTCCGAACAAAAAAATAGCGGCTTCTGCACTAGGCGGAGTTCAAATATAAGGATGTGGTAGCCTATTATTTTCTAAGTACAGCTAACAGTCGCCTTGGAGAACTACAGTGTGCGTTCACACGATGAAGTATCTGAGTGTTCCATATTGTCCGTAATTTAGGTGGGAGTTCATCGGTCGAAGTCTCGCCTGATTTCGAGTTAGAACGAAAGAGTTATTACAGTCTGAACAAAAAAAATAGCGGCTTCTGCACTAGGCAGAATTCAAATATGGGGATGCGGTAGCCTGTTATTTTCTAAGTACAATATCAGTCTTCATGAAAAACTACAATTTATGTTCAAAATTCTTATTTTTCAAATTTATAATAAAATTTAATGTTTTTAATAAATGGGTAAATGGGTTACCCATTTCTAACCATTTTTAAAATGGGTCAACCCAACCCATAACCCATTTAATAATATTCATAAATGGTTTGACCCAACCCATTTAAAAGTAGGGTAAATGGGTTGGGTTAATGGGTTGGGTCATATTTTGACAGGTCTAATAACGAATGTAGCATGGACCTTGGATATCGGGATAGAGACTATTCAAAACACACCTTCCAATAGCAAGGCATGTTTTGGGAGGCAAAGTGTTAACCCGCCTTTTGGCAAGGCTGTAGGCAGGCGGATTTAACTAAGTCGACTTCACGATTATCGAGGCAGGAACATGATGGATTCGGTTTAAAAGGATGAAGTTCACCTGGATATGTCGTTCGGTCGAGAAATGGAGAAGTTGCACGGCTCGGTCTGGATGCTCTGGATCGCTCGGCATTGAGGTGACAACAAGGTGGCTCAGCATTGGACATCGCTCGGCATCGAACCTCGCTCGGCATCGGACATCGCTCGGCATGGAACCTCGCTCGGCATCGGACATCGCTCGGCATCGGACCTCGGTCGGCATCATACATCGCTCGGCATGGAACCTCGCTCGGCATCAGACCTCGTTCGGCATTTGTGGTTCGGCCTGGGAGTCACGGGTCGTTCGGGATTGGTGGATCGGCATAGGCCGGTCGGCCTTGGTGGGTCGGCATGGGCCGTTCAGCCTTGGTAGGTCGGTCATCTGGATTCGGTTGACTGGTTTGAACTCGAGAATGAGGAAGTGGGTTCAGCATTGGGCTACTTCGAGTCTTAGCATGAGTTACTTCGAGTCTCTCCCGGGATGAAACTGGGTCGGCTTGCTTAGATTTTAGGTTCGGTCACAATGATGATTCTGGTTCGGCAATGGCCTTGATGGGCCCGGATTGCTCAGGAGGCCCAACTACCTAGATTTGCCTTTAAATAGAGCACGTGGGGGTTCAGAAAAGGGATCTTCTTTCTGCTCTCTGGTTTTCTCTTTTCTAAGGCTACTCTGCCATTTTTGTAACTGTAATCGATTATTATAGCAATAAAAAGGAAACTTCTAAGTGGACGTATGCCAGAATTAGCCGGACCACTATAAAATCTATTGTCCTTTACTGCTTTCATTTTAATTTTTACTATTCTTCACATTATTACTCTCTACATATATTTTGTCTGTGAGCTGTGACTGGTATTTGGTGCTTTCAACTGGATTTGGGTGTTAGTGACCAATTTTGGCGCTAACCATTACTTTCTTTTTATCCAAAATATCTTTTAGAGATATATATCTTTAAAACATTTCTTTCTGGTATATATGAAATTATTAAACCTCTCTTTAACTTTGGAAATATCAAATCATTGTCATTTCTCATAAATCATATTGCAAAACCTTATTTATTAAAAAGAACTATTAGAAGTTATACTAATTCTACTCAACATCAATTTTCGTATTTAACCTTTAATATCCGTTGAATAAAGGTGAAATCACCTTTTAAATTCAAATGGATAGTACAGGTTTCCTCCTCATAATTTAATACCAAGTGTAAGAAGATTATTTCTATACAATCCAAATTGGGTAAATTTGGAAAATTAAATCTTTTACACTTGTCTCGTTTCTAACATTTCGACCTTATCTATTCATCGTCCCGAAAAAAGGCCAGGTGAGTCAGGGTACTGGTGGATCCTGAACAACTCCTTAGTTTAGGCATCTCTCATCCAGATCTCACAAATAGAAGAATCCAGTTTACTCGTCGGCTTTTAGAGCCAAGATTAAATCACTTGATTTTAATAGCTTTTCTTTAAATCATTTATTTAAATCTTTTAAAATAAATTATAAAACATTTAAATCATCTTTAGAATACTTAATTATTTATGTAAAAAATTTATAAAAGATATGGGAAAGAATACTTAAGTTTAAAGACATATTTCAAAAGTTATTATAAGTGTTGCAAAAAGTGCTATGAATAATGCTTTTAAGGCTTATTTGATCAAAACCACTTTTCGATCATTTAGAAATAAATTTTAATAAATCAAATCCCTTTTAAAGCATTTTAAAATATTTATAGAATTTATTCCATATTTTTAAAGGATTAAGAGCATCCACTTTAAAGAATTTATCGCTTTGGTTTTCGAACTGCCAAATTCCGACTATTTTAAAAACTTATTTTGCTCTTATTTTAAAATCTTCTAAATGAAATCCCGATCCTTTTATTTATTTGAAAACTATGATTATAAGATTTTGGAAAATTATTATTACAAAGAAATTCAACTCTGAATCAATCGTTTAAATGGATTTAACTTTTTATGGCACGAAATGGCGAACTATCGTTATGCGACATGCCTATTTTTGTCTCAATTTTAATAACTTGTCCAAACTTCACCAAATTGGATTTTAGTGTTTATAAAACATCAATAAGTCATTTTAAACCATTTTAAAGTGGTTTAACAGTCTCATATACACCAATTTATTTATTAAAGGAAAGTGATTTCCTTTATGATATTCGACGTGTATTAAACGTGAATCATTTCAACATCAAAATAAACTTATAATCAACAACCAAACTTGATGATCAAAGCATAGTAAACAACCATAGCAATCATATCACAACATCATATTGTGTGTGTGTGTGTATGTATATAGAGTCTCTCACATGTTTTTCGATCCGATTAACTTTAAAATGGCTATAGCTCCGCTTTGATCGCACTGGAGCCTATGAAATGGAGCCTTGGACCTTCGGGAAGGCTCGACCTATGCTTGCTAGTGGAGATGGGCTTGGCCCTAGGTGGTGGAAGGTGTGGCCATTGGTTGTAGAGGCGAGAAAGAGTGGATTTTGCTTTAGTTTTGAAGAGTTTTGATAATATACACTTACTATATAATTTTAATATCTTTTTTGCCATAATGTTTCTTAGGAAATAGGCCATTAAAGTGGAGTATAAGAAGCAAAGAAGCTAAGAAATTTTTATGAAGAAATGAAGTGAATGAAGTAAAGAGAGGTAGGTACTATTTATAGGCAAAAGTGAGGATGTAAATCTCATGATATTTCTACACAAATACATCACCATTTGCTCACTACCACACCAGCCTCCTACCTCATCATGCTCAGCCGAAACCCCTCTCCCTATGTGTGCGTACTCATGTGCTTGTACTTAGTGTGCAAAAGTTTGACTTTGGTTTGCTTAAGGATAAAGTATATGGAAAATATCTTGATATTTTGTAATATATACACACACACACACACACACACACACACACACACATATATATATATATATATATATTTGAATATATAAGAAAATTTGTATGTATACATGTGTTCATGTGCAAGTCAATGTGTTCGTGTATATGTACATGTATGTGTGCATATGTATATTTCAAATGATTCACAACATTGCATAACTTTTCTATGTTGAATCGTTACAGATTCCGATTTCGATTTCCGTTCATATTTTCAATTCTTATTTAATATATATATATATTTAAAAAAAGTTTGATAATAATATTTCTATCATTATATAATAATTAAAAGGGCTTATTTAAAAATTAAAATAATTATTAAATCATTTAAACTCACTTTAAATTCAAAAATCATTTATTCCAAAATTGTTATGTCATAGATGATGTCATAAAGAGATTTCAACTTCAAAAATAAAATAAATAATTTTATTACATATTCTCACTCATATGCATAGGTGAGTGTATGTATCCAGCTCCGTACACGATGTCGGATGGTCCAAGAGCTATTTATTAATAAAATGGTATTCGGTCATTTTATCGATTTAACTTCCAAAGTATATATTTTTACAAATATTTATTGAAAATAAGCTTACCAATATTATTTATTGCTCAAAACATTTTAATTTATGTTAAAAATCTTATATTTGAATATTTTAAAAAATTTCTGAAATGATGAATTCGCGGGTCGTTACATACTTCTTCTATTAAAAAAATTTCATCCTTGAAATTAAGGATAAGAAGAATTGACTCGAAAAAGGAATATATATTTGACAAGGGAAAATATATACAAGATATGATAAGTGACCACACTACAGGCGACGAGTACACTATCTCGATATCACATGCAAAATTTACATCAATCCTAAACTCAGGATAAGCTTTCCTCATTCTATCTTCTATTTACCAGGTGCAGTCTTCGGCATTACCACTCCATTGAACTTTAACCAGTCTTACCACCTTTCTTCTCAATCGCTTCTCATCGTGATCCACGATTTGAACCGGTCATCTGATAACAGCCAAATTTGGTTCAACTTCTAAATCTTCTTAGGTAGCTGTTTCTATGAATTGTTCCGGATCATGCACATATTTCCGTAGATGGGATATGTGAAAGACATTATGCACATCAGATAACCTTTCGGGCAATTCTAATGATAAGCTAATGGGGAAATCCGATTAAGAATGGGAAAGGTCCACTAAATCTAGCTACTAACTTTCATGCTCGACCAAATCTTACACTCCTCTCATTGAGAGATTTTCAAGAATACAAAATCTCCAACCGAGAATTCCAAATTTCTATGCTTTTGATTGGCATAATTATTCTGCCTGCTCTGGGCTTCTTTTATCTTCTTTCAGATTAGGTCTACCTTTTCTGAGGCTTCTCAAATCATATCAGGAATAAGTACTAACCGATCTTCGGTTTCAATCCAACATGTTGAGGATCTACATGGACGACCATGTAAAGCTTCGTACGGTGTCATGCAATACTTGCCTGATAGCTGTTATTATAGGAGAATTCCACAAGACAATGATAGTTTTTCCATGAACCTCTAAAATCTAAGATACAAGCTCTCAGAAGATCTTCCAATACTTTATTTACCCTTTTAGTTTGCCCATCGGTCTGAGGATGGCATGCGGTGCTTATATTTAGCTTCATTCCCAAAGCTATTTGTGATGCCTCCTAGAACTTACTAGTAAAGATTATGTCTCGATCACTGATTATGCTGCTTGGGATACTACGCAATCAAACAATTTTTCTCATGTATATTTCTGCAAGACATGCAGTTGTTCTCATTAGCTTTACTGGGATAAAGTGTGTGCTTTTGGTCAATCGATCTATGATAACCCAAATGCCTTCATTTCCCTTTCTTGATCGAGGTAAGCCGTCGATGAAATCCATTGATATTTGGTCCCATTTCCAAGTCGAAATTTCAAGAGGTTAAAGTAACCCGACAATCTTTTGCTGATCGCTTTTAATCCGTTGATAATTTGCACATCTACTAACAGGGATAGAGATATCCCTCTTCATACCATCCCAACAAAAATTCTTCTTCATATCTCGATACATTTTAGTAAATCCAGGATGTACTGAAAGTCAAGAGTAGTGACATTCTATTAAAACTTCTTGCCTTATCCCGTCGACATTTAGGACGCAAACTCTTCCATTCATCCTTAATATTCCTTGATCATCCACTTTGAATCCTATCAATCTTCCCGGTACTGTGTTTTTCTCCATTGCTTTGACCATCTCTGGAATAAAGGGATCTTTGAGCTTGTTCTCTTTTATACGGTTAATCAAAGTTGGATGCACTATCAAATAAACTATATCGACATGCTTTCTGCTTAATGCATCTGCTACTACATTGGCTTTCCTAAGCATATATAGGATATCTAAATCATATAACGTAAGAAATTCTAACCAACGCCGATGTCTATATTCAAGTCTTTCTGAGTGAAAGATACTTCAAAGATCTATGATATGTGAAGAGTTTGAACTTCTCACCCAGTAAATAATATCTCCAAATCTTTAGTGCAAACACAATGGCTAATAGTCCTAAGTCGTGTATTGCATAATTTCGCTCATGTGTCTTTAACTGCCTACTAGCATATGCGATAACCTTCCCATATTGCATAAGTACCGCACCCACTCCTTCTCCAAGAGCATGAGTATAAACTATTAAACTGCCGCTTTCATCAATAATAGTCAAAACCAGAGCGACAGTTAACCTTTTCTTAATTCTTGGAATACTTTATATTTCGATGTCCATTCAAATTTAACATCCTTCATAGTCAACTTCGTTAAGTGATGAGAAATCTTGGAGAAGTCCTGAATAAATCTCCGGTTCTATCCTGCCAATCCTAAGAAGCTGCGAATATCCTTCGGAGTCTATGGTAGCTTCCAATTTAGAATGATTATAATTTTCTCGACATCAGCTTAGATTCCTTCCTTTGACACAGCATGTCCAAGGAACCTTACCTTTTCTTCCCAGAAGTGACATTTTGAAAACTTAGCCTTAAGCACATACCTTCTCGATATTTATAGTACAATCTCTAAATGCCTTTCGTGTTCTTCTTCGGTCTTTGAATATATAAAATATCATCTATAAAAACCAACACGAATTTGTGGAGCACATCTCAAAACACTCTATTTATAAGGTCAATAAATAAGTGGGAGCATTGGTTAGCCCAAAAGGCATAACCAACCACTCGTAGAAATCATTTGGTCCTCTGAATGTAGTTAATGGAATGTAATCTTCTGCTATCCTTAATTGATGGAATCCTATAGCTAGGTCCATTTGAAGAATACTCAAGCACCATGAAGTCGATCGAACAAGTCATCAATATGGGGTAAAGGATACTTGTTCTTAATCGTTTTCTTATTTAGGTCTAGATAGTCTACGCAAAGTCTTAGGAAGTCGTCTGACTTTGCAACAAAAACTACTGCTGAGCTCCAACTTGAGCGACTTGGTCTAATTAGTCCTTTCTTTAACAATTCATCCATTTGATTCCTTAATTTATTCACTTCCTTAGGGGCCATTCTTTGAGAAGAATGAAAAACAGACCTCGCATCGGAAATCAAGTCGATTCAAAATTTGATTTCCCTATATGGAGGTAAACTTTTAACTTTCTCAAATACATCTGAAAATTCCTTAACAATTGGTATTTTTTCTAGACGTTTTTGAAATAAATTTAGGGAATACATAAAACTATCTGTTACTGGACTTGATAATTCACATGTTAATTTAAAAGGTTCACTTCTTTTATTTTCCAAATGGACCGTCCTTTTAACACAACCAAGAATAGCCTTATATTTAGATAACCAATCCATATCGAGTTTAATCTAAAATCCAATAAAATTGAGGACGATTAGGTCACATGAAAAATTTGGGATATGTCGGTAACTTGTACTTCTTCATACACTATACCGAAATTAGTTTTACCACTTATGGGGTTAGATATATATATATATATATATTATATGGTATCTAATATCTTTATGGTAAGTTTTAATTTATCAACTAATTCTTTAGATATAAAACTGTGGAAATCCCTAGTATAAAATAATACTCTAACTAGATTTTCATTAATGCAAATATTACCTTCAAGAACTCTCTTGCCCTTCACATTAGTCGAAGTTGAGGGTTGATCTTTGATGGCAAAATCTCTGACTTGTTCTCCTTTCTTTATCAGTGAGCAATCCTTCTTCTAGTGCCTTGAATTGTGACAATTGTAGCAGTTTCTGTCATGAGCCTTGGGATTCTTATAGGTGGTGGCAAAATGACCCATTTATTGGCAATTATAATAAGTAATATCCTTCAAAATAAATTCTTGCAGATCTCCTTTGGGCTTGCTTGTCCATGGTTTCTTCCTAGAATGGTTGAACTTTCTCTTCTTCTAGTTATTGTTGCTTCTTTAAGTAGTGGGCAGATTCTTTTTGTCTAGAGTTTCATATTGGAAACCAATGTCTACAAATCTACGAAGATTCCCTTAACATGCCGGTTATCCTATCCTGAAATTTCCCATTCATCCCAGCGATAAACATTTCATTTTTCTTTAAAGGAGTGTCTATCATACCCAGCCCAGAATGGGAATATTCACTGAACTTGTTGGAATATTCTTTCACCGACATCTCTCTTTGTTTTAAATACATAAAACTTTGATAAAGGCGGGATTTTCCTACAACTGACATATATTGTTCTTCCAAGACTTCTTTGAACTGCTCCCATGAGAAATTATCTTCCGAATCATTCAGAGTTATGGACTCTCACCATGCTAGAGCCCCTTCTTGTAACTATCAAGAAGCTAAGAACCTTTTATGCTCATTCTCGATATTCAATCCCTTAAAAATTCATTCACAAGAGCGGATCCAAGCCTGAACTTTAATAATGGACTCCGTTCCATTGAATGGTTTACCGCCCAAACAGGTGTAATCTTTGCATAGAGTAGCAAAGTTAATTTAAGGTTGCATAGGGATTACTACTTCCTCAATTACTGTAGCATTTGATCGACCGTTGGTGGCCATAGTGTTGCTACCTTCTCTTCGTCCTCTTATATTACTCATCTCCTACTATCCACATATGGTAAGGAAATAACTTTAGAAATATAGATGAAATTATCTTAGGGAATGGGTATAAACTTGAGTATACTTATTCAGATAAAATTTCAAATATACGCTCTCTCTGACTAAACTCATTCTAAGGTATTACTAATCCTATCTCTAATGAGTTGAACCCATCCAAGCTTAGGTATTCGCTCATCCATAAGCTCTGATATCAAATTAGGCGACCCACCTCTTTGACCCATAGAGATCGACACTGATACATCCTCGGTATTAACATGCTGCAAATCCATGTGCTAGAGAGGCAAATTATCATGGAGTAAAGAAAATAAAGATAAAAGACAAAACAAAATAGAATCTCACATTTATTCAACATTTAATTATACATATGAGTAGTACATGCAATTACACCAAATTGTTCCATCAGAGTACTAGTAAGTACTAATCCAGCTAGGATAGTTATAACAGCCTATCCTCATAAGTGTTGGTAGATACATAACAAAAATACAATGGAACTAGAAATAGATAACTATCTACATCGGACTCTCCAGCTTCATGCTCCATCCAAAATGCTCCGAGCTTCTCCCAAAAAGTTTCATATTACCTAACTACTTGGCTGCCCAAAAAAATAGGGCACCTAGAGTTTAAAGGGAAAAGAAAATAAACTCAGGGAAGTCATGGTACTTGTTAACCCGCCTTTTGGAAAGGCCACGGACAGACGGGTTTAACTTAATCAACTGCATGTTCGTCGAGGCTATAGTACGATGGATTCAGTCGACTGGATGGATGGATGATGCAATGTGCTTGGGAGATGGAAATATGATTGGATAAAGATGGATCAACTATAATTTGGGTCTAGGAAACATGGTTCGGCATGGTGGAGGTTCGGCACAAGTAGTTCGTCTAAGCATTCACTATTCACGTTCGAATAGCATTCAAGAATACTCGGCATGCATAGAGAGTTCGACATACATGAGTGGTTCGGCATTCCAGGAGCGCTCGGCATTCAATAGCGCTCGGCATCCAGGAGCGCTCGGCATTAGAAATCGTTCGGCATGATGGGCGCTCGGCATTGGAAACTGTTCGGCATCAGACAAGGTTCGGCATGATGGAGGTTCGGCATTAAGTATCGTTCAGCATTAGATGGAGCGCTAGGCATAAATCTCGTTCGACATTAGAAACTGTTCGGCAACAAACATGGTTCGGCATGATGAAGGTTCGGCATTAAGTATCGTTCGGCATTGGATGGAGTGCTCGGCATAAACCTCGTTCGGCATTAGATGGAGCACTCGGCATAAATCTCGTTCGGCATTGGATGGATCGTTCGGCATTAGGGAGCGTTCGGCATTGGATGGGTCGTTCGACATACCTCACCTCGCTCGGCATTGCACCTCGCACCTCCATACCTCGGTACCTCGCACCTCCATACCTCGGTACCTCGCACCTCCGTACCTCGCACCTCCCAACGTTCGGCATACCAACTGCTCAGGATCGGTTGGCATAATGAAGTAGGGTTCGGCTATGACCTTGATGAGCCCAAACTACTCAGGAGGCCCAACAACCTGGTTTTGCCTATAAATACAGCATGTGGGTCTCCAGATGAGGGATCTTCTTTCTGCTCTCTTACTTTCTCTTTTCTAAGGCTAAAGCAACTCTGTCGTTTTGTAACTGTAATCGATTATTACAGCAATAAAAAGCAAACTTCTGGAGTGGATGTAGGCCGGAGTTAGCCGAACCACTATAAAATCTGTTGTTCTTTACTGCTTTCATTTTAGTTTTAACTGTTCTTCACATTATTACTCTCTACATATACTCTATCTCTGAGTTGTGACTGGTATTTGGTGCTTTCATCTGGATTTGGGTGTAGTGACCAATTTTGGTGCTAACACTTTGGTGCTTTCACTGAGAACTAAACTTAGGGATTTTGGAGCTAGGAACTTGGACTCTAAAAGGCAATGGCTAGGCCATCAACAAGAAAGCAAGTGACAGATAGAAGCAATCAGGAGGGAAGTCAAGAGGCTTCCTCTGGAGCTGGAGCAGGTCAAGCATCCATCTACATCACTAGAGAGGAAATAGAAGCCATGATGAAAAGACAAGAGGAGATGATGCAGGATCTTCTCAGACAATTTACGCAAGTAGGAAATGCGGGGGCTCAAATCCATGGAGCTAGATCAGAAGCGCTCAACCAGCAAGCAGAGGGAATGGTTCAGCAGGGGGCAACCCCCAATCAACATACAACTAACAATCCAGATGGAGCTGAACTCGAGGGCGCACCATCAGTTCCAGCTAATACCACGCAATAGGATGCTGGCAGGAATGTAAGAGCAAGAGATGAAGAGTATGTACCAGAATTCCCTCGGGAACTCCGGGGGCATCCCTTGACGGACAATGCTGGATTAGCTGAGATTATCAGGCGAACTATGCGCGGAGGTTTGACCAATAGAGATCTGGAAGGAGTGAACATGAGTCCATTTACTCGTGAAGTCAGGATAGCTCGGAATCCACCAGAGTTTAAGCTACCTAACGTGAAGGTATACAATAGAAAAGCTGATCCGACTGATCACTTGATGAGATACACAAGACACATGGAAGTGCTGGGGGCATCGGAGGAAGTTATGGCCCGATGTTTCCCTTTGTACTTAACGGATATAGCTGTTATGTGGTTCAGACAGCTAGAAGAAGGATCTATCGGGACATGGACAGAATTGGTGGACAGGTTTTTGAAGCAATTTCGGGTTCATATCAAGAGGCCGAAGAATGTAATGACGCTGACATCAGTAAAGCAAAGGAAGGAGGAATCACTCAGGGCTTTCTTAACTCGGTTCAATGCGGAGGTTGCATCGGTGGATCGACCAGATCCATCGATGGTCCTAATGGCAGCGGTGTCAGGGGTCAGAGAGAATTCAGATTTCAAGGTATCTCTAATACGAGACCCACCAATGGATTTCGGGGAATTCTTTCACGAAGCTGAGAGATTCCTTCGGCAGGAAGATGCATGCTCAGATATGAAATTAAAGGAGGTGAACGCGGCTGATGATGGTGGATAAAGATAAAGATAAAGGAAAATGGAAGCTGGATGATGATTCAGGAAAAGCTAGGAAGCGATGGAGAGAGCCAAAATTCTCCACTTACACGGGATTAAACGAGACGTTGGAACAGATATTCATGGAGACTCGGAATCGCCTTCCCTACCGAAGGCCAGCTAGGAGAGAACCTTCGGAACGTGAAAGGGCGTCAGGAAGGCACTGTCTTTTCCATGACTTGGACGGGCATGATACCAACAGCTGCAGGCATCTGAAGGACGTAATTGAGGAGCATGTGAGGAATGGACAGTTGCGACAATATGTTGGAGCTCGGAATGCAGCGGTGGAACAAGAGCGACCACCGTCCACCTCAAACAACGATGGCACAAGGCCCAGGAATGATGGTCGATTGGTTATCAATTGATAGGGGTAATATGAAATAAGTAGCAAACTTTGAGCAAATGGCCGAGTCACTTACACATGTACGGGGATGGAGATAACCCCTAGGCATGCTCTGAGATGATGACAAACCGCGACGCTCTAGTTTGTGAAATTTGCCTTTTCTTTTTCGGTTTGGACATTTGCTTTTTCTTGGTTTGGTTTGAACTCCTGGTTTTGTTTGTCTTTTGGTTTTTTCTTTTGGTTTGGACTTTTATTTGGATGATTGATTTCTGGTTTGGATATTGGTTTGGATTTTTGATATGGATTTTTTGTTTCCTGATTTGATCTGTATTTCGGATTGGCTTTTGATTGGATTTTTATCTGGCTTTTGGTAAATGATCGTCAGGTATGGATCATACCTGGCAAGGGGTAAGTCGCTTTGTCCGAGCATGGCAAATCGACTTATTCAGGTCGTCGAGTATGGACTATGCTCGGCGAGGGTCTAGAGAGACCAGGATTCAGCCTAGGACTTAGGCCCTAGGTTATCGGTTACTATTTCAGGTCGTCGAGTATGGACTATGCTCGGCAAGGGTCCGGAGAGACCAGGACTCGGCCTAGGACTTAGGCCCCCATATTATCGGTTACTATTGCAGGTCGTCGAGTATGGACTATGCTCGGCAGGGGTCCGGAGTAACCATCGGCTTAGGACTTAAGCCACGGCATTATTCGATGTTCAGGGACACTGAACCATGATCACCATGGATTTACTTAACATAGGTCGTCAAGTGTGGATCATGCTTGACAAGAACCCGGAGAGGTTACGGATATGAATATCGGCTATGGACGGCAGAGGATTTGGATATTGACCCGGAGAGGTCCTAAAGTCGGTTATTGGTTATTGGATATGGATGAAACATGGACTTTGGATATCGGATTTGAGGCTATTCAAAACACACCTTCCAATAGCAAGGCATGTTTTGGAGGGCAAGTGTTAACCCGCCTTTTGGCAAGGCCGCAGACAGACGGGTTTAACTTAATCAACTGCATGTTCGTCGAGGCTATAGTATGATGGATTCAGTCGACTGGATGGATGGATGATGCAATGTGCTTGGGAGATGGAAATATGATTGGATAAAGATGGATCAACTATAATTTGGGTCTAGGAAACATGGTTCGGCATGGTGCAGGTTCGGCACAAGTAGTTCGTCTAAGCATTCACTATTCACGTTCGAATAGCATTCAAGAATACTCGGCATGCATAGAGCGTTCGACATACATGAGTGGTTCGGCATTCCAGGAGCGCTTGGCATTCAGTAGCGCTCGGCATCCAGGAGCGCTCGGCATTTAGAGGCGCTCGACATTAGAGATCGTTCGGCATGATGGGCGCTCGGCATTGGAAACTGTTCGGCATCAGACATGGTTCAGCATGATGGAGGTTCGGCATTAAGTATCGTTCGGCATTGGATGGAGCGCTCGGCATAAATCTCGTTCGGCATTAGAAACTGTTCGGCATCAAACATGGTTCGGCATGATGAAGGTTCGGCATTAAGTATCGTTCGGCATTGGATGGAGCGCTCGGCATAAACCTCGTTCGGCATTAGATGGAGCACTCGGCATAAATCTCGTTCGGCATTGGATGGATCGTTCGGCATTAGGGAGCGTTCGGCATTGGATGGGTCGTTCGGCATACCTCACCTCGCTCGGCATTGCACCTCGCACCTCCATACCTCGGTACCTCGCACCTCCATACCTCGGTACCTCGCACCTCCATACATCGGTACCTCGCACCTCCCAACGTTCGGCATACCAACTGCTCAAGATCGGTCGACATAATGAAGTAGGGTTCGGCTATGACCTTGATGGGCCCAAACTACCCAGGAGGCCCAACAACCTGGTTTTCCCTATAAATACAGCATGTGGGTCTCCAGATGGGGGACCTTCTTTCTGCTCTCTTACTTTCTCTTTTCTAAGGCTAATGCAACTCTGCCATTTTGTAACTGTAATCGATTATTACAGCAATAAAAAGCAAACTTCTAGAGCGGACGTAGGCCGGAGTTAGCCGAACCACTATAAAATCTGTTGTTCTTTACTGCTTTCATTTTAGTTTTAACTGTTCTTCACATTATTACTCTCTACATATACTCTATCTCTGAGTTGTGACTGGTATTTGGTGCTTTCATCTGGATTTGGGTGTAGTGACCAATTTTGGTGCTAACAGTACTGTTATGAGAAACTCAAAATACAGCTATTTAAAAACAAAGGGTATCTCATAAGATCACGTAGCACATAAACATGGAATGGGTTTTTACCTTATGATAACCAAAATCTTTACTATGCAAAATCTAGTAATATTATTTTTATTGACATTCTTGTTAGTTCCTGAGATGATAGTTTTGATGACAACAATCTTAGGACTTTTTATAAAATATAAATACTAATATTCTTGTCTAGATATATATGTATATGCAGGATATATATGCATGTACTGAAGAATGAAGACTGTACATAGAGATTCAAGACTGATGAATTCAAGGCTGAAGACTCATGAGTATCAAGAGTTCAAAATATCAAGATAGGTAATAATGTCTAGATTTATGATAAAACTTCATAATAGCACTAAAATATTTATTCGGATTTTTTATTGTGGAATGGAATCCACCTTCTCGCTTTAATAGTGGGATGGAACCCACAACCTTTTTAGTGGGATGGAACCCACAACCTTCTCTAGTGGAATGGAATCCATGAAATTTTCAAAATGATTTATTTTAAATATTTTTCCAAAAACTTTTTAAAATTCATCTCTCTTGATCTAAATATTTTAGCCTTAAACTATTTTTATTATCATTTATATTTTGATTTCAAAACCATCTCTTGTTTTTAAACTGTCTACTGGTTTTAATATTATAAGCTTTAAATCTCAAAAATATATTCTATACTTAGTTTTTAATATTACTTTTATATTATAGATTATATATTTTTAAGATTACTTTTTAAATCACTTTTATAAGTTTAAACTATATTCAAAATGGTTTATAAACTTCAAAAATTGTTTTGACAAGTTCTAGAAAGAAAATCTCTTTTAAAAACAAAAATCAATTTTCAAAATTTACTAGGGCATGTCGACATACCCCATCCCCCCATGTCGACATGGTAGCCGTAGAATTTAAAATTCAAATTTTCAAATGAAGTGTCTATTCTTCATAACCTTTCATGAATGGACATGACTATTGTTCTTCTATAAATACAGTTGTTTTCAACGAATTTTAAGTTAGTTTTTATTCATTTCTTCACTCCTTCTTCTCCACTCAAATATTCTCTTATATTTTAACAAAACTCTGCCGAAATCCTAAGTGAATCAAACTTGATCATCTCTAGTTTGATTCTCTGCCACTCACTCTCAAAGATCTCAGTGCTTTTCAGAGTTATAGGATCATTTGTAATCAAAGAAGTGTATCGAGTCTCTCTATCTATCAAAGTGATATTGGAAATGGTGTGATTGTGGCACATAAATCAATTGGGTGTGATTGTAGCTCGTAAATCAGTTAGGTGATCTTGTAGCCTAGTTAAATCAAGAGAGTTTGCCCTGGACTCGGAGATAGGAGGGTGTATCTCATGGCCTTGAAATCGAGGTTGTAATATCGACATTATATTTGAAAAGAAATCTGCACAAGAAATTGTGTGGGACTGTATGTAAGGTAACTCCGTACCAGTATAAAATTCCGGTGTGTTCTTTCCTTTACTCCTTTTTATTTACTATTTGCCTCTGTTTCTGATTCTGTGTTTTTTTCCATGTTTGTGAATTGCATATGTCTGTGTTTAATTTCAAAAGGTTTCAAAATTCCATAAAATCCATTAAACACTATTCACCCCTCCTCTAGTGTTAATCCAGGCTTAAGATCTGTAATCCGCATCTCCAACATTTGGTATTAGAGCACTGGTTTTCAAAATTTTCATAATCTGATTTTTGAAAAGTTTTCAAATGGCTGCCAACACTGGTAATGTCAACACTATCACTAGTTCATTTGTAGAAGGTCGGTATACTATCAGACCACCACTTTTTAATGGCAGTAACTATGTATATTGGGCATGTAGGATGAGAATTTATTTACAATCAATAAGATTAGACACTTAGAATATCACAAAAACTAAGTATATTGAACCCACGACAAATTTTGCACAGTGGATCGTTGAGCAAAAGACTATTGCATAAAACAATTCCAAAGCCATGAATATTCTATTCTGTTCACTTGATAGGAATGAGTTTAATAGAGTGTCTGTCTGAAGTCTGCATATAAAATCTGGAAAACTTTGCAAGTTACTCATGAAGGAACAAGCAAAGCTAAACAGACCAAAATATCCATCTTGACCAATCAGTTTCAATTATTCAAGATGAATCCAAATGACTCTAATTCAGACATGTACAGTAGGTTTCAAGACATTGTGCACTCATTAATTGCATTAGGAAAGAACTTTTCTGAGAAGATCAAGTTAGAAAAATTCTGAATTCACTCACTCCGAAATGGGATCGGAAGACTCTAGAAATTGAAGAGTCTAATTATATCAGTACGCTGAAAATTGAAGAATTAATTGGGAATTTGATGTCGTTTGAAGTACAAATGCAAGGGAGAAGAGAAAGCAAGGCCTCATAAAAGAAGTCAATAGTGTTTAATGCAATAACAGATGGTTCAGACTCAAACAGTGACGACGATGAAGAAATAGCGTTGATAACAAGAAATTTTAGAAAGTTTCTGAAATACAGAAAGATGAACAACTACAAGAGAAATGATCACAATAATTCTGAAAATAATAATGAGACTCTCAACAACATTAGATGTTACAATTGCGATGAGCCATGCCACTAAAAAAGAGATTGTTTGCATCCGGATAACCAAAAATTTCCTCCAAGCAATGATTCGTCAATGAAAAGAAAGAGAGCGTACACTGCTACACTAGACGATTCAGACTCATCCTCCAGTGATGAAAATCAAGAGACAGAAAATTCAAATATGTGTTTTACAACTATTCACGAATCTGATAATCTCAGGAATATGGATCTAAAAATAGGTACGCATTTAAATTATATTGGTTGAAATTATTTGTTTGAACGTTTGAATGTTTGATTGTTTGCATGTTTTGAAATTGCTTGCTGTTTGAATTTAAAATTTTGATTTTCAAAATAATATTATTTTAATTATTTTTTTAATATTAAAATATTAATATCAAAGTGTTATTAAATTTATATTATTTCAGATAAATTATAAATTAGATTATAGGTTATATATATATATATATTAAACAAATTAGAAAAAATTAGTCACATGTATTATAGGACCCATGTCGACGTGGCCATACCCCCTATGTCGACATCCCTACCAGAATTTTGAAATTCAAATTTGAATTCAATACTTTGAATTTCCCTCCACCATTTCACTAGCTCCAAGGCTCTAAAAAGGTGTCTCTTGACCAGAGAACATAACTATTGAATATCTATTTATCTCCTTACTTTATCCTATCTTTTCACTTTCATTTCAAAATTCAAACTCTCCTTTTGACTGTCAAGCTCTCTACTCTCTTCAAAAATGGCTTCCTCAAGCACCCCATCCACCATTAGGCTGTCCAAAGACATCAAATAATTCCTTTACAATGACCTAGAAGCTATCAAAGCTTACATAAGCTATGTAAACTTTGGAAAAGTCCATACGGGAAAATTTGCAATCTTTAATGATTTTTTTTCTTATGAACTCAATATTCTTTTCGAAGAGAATCAAATTCTTAGTTTAATTGATGATTCTCAAAATGATTTCGTTTGTTATCCTAATCTTGTTAAAATGTTTTATGCAAATTTGAATCATGGTTTATATGATGGCAATGAAGGGGAAGTTTGGAGTAGTGTTAAAGGAACATGAATTGTTTGAAATAGTGAGATTTTGGGAAATATTTTGGGTTGTAAGTATACGGGAATGAATCTTTTGGATTTTCAAATTGATGAACATGATCATGAGACATTTCATCACATTTTTGAAGGAGATGATAACTCTGAATTTATAAGTCGAAATTTCCGTCCTAAAGCAAGAATTGTTAACCTTCTTTTGCAACATACCATAACTCGAAGATCGGGAAATTTCAATCACCCGACCTTAAAAAGTTTGTAAGGATCTTTTTGCTATTTATGGGCACTATGACATTAATTGGGCGCAAGTAATTTTGGATGAACTTTATCCTAAAAATGTTACTTTAGGAGAAAACACTTTGTATTATGGGATTTATCTTACTTGGATTTTTAGCTATTTTGGAGTTGACTATAAGAGAGAGGAGTTTGTTTCTCGAAAAGTGTTTAACCATGCAAATATCTCTCTTATGAAAATCCCACTTGTGTTTCAACCATATGAAACACTTACCGAAAAAGATGAAAGTTGGCTCATGAAGAAATGGAAGAAGAAGAGGAGGAGGAGGAGGAGGAAGAAGGGGAGGAGATGGAGATTGAAGAAGAAGGAGAGGAGGAGGAAGAGACAACTTTGGAAAGACTTGAATACCCTATCACCCCTAACAATCCATCAACCAAAACACTTCTCAAGAATCAAAAGATTATCGTGGAAAACCAACGGATTCTCAAAAGATCCGTTAGTAAAAATTTGGACAAAATTTCCACCAAAATGAACAAGTTCTTTGGAAAAGTGAGTCGCAAACATGGATTATCATCATCTTCATCATCCTCTATCGAATTCTAGTTTTCATTTCAAGTTATATTAGTTTGTATCTTTTTATTAGTTAATATTATGTATTGTTTATGTAATGTTAACTAAAATTTATCAATGAAAATCGTTTATTTCTGTTCATTAGATCTAAAATATCTCTGGAATGCTTGCTTTTAAATTATATAACTTTATATATATATAGACTTGTACATAATATAAAGAAACAAAGCATATTGCCATAATCAACAGGGGCATGTCGACACCCCCTACCCCACATGTCGACATGTAACAACCAGAAAGTAAATTTTGTTTTGAATTTGAAATTGACATAACTACCTTGTGTCTTTTCAATTCAAATGACTTTCTATCTATTTAAATACCCGTTTCTTCCAAAAAAATGTACATTTTCAATTCTCCTTATCTTCTATTGAATTTCTTCATATTTTATCAAAAACGGCCTCTCCTATTCATAATCTAAGTCAGAATCTTGATGAAACTCTCAAATCTTTCAAGAACATACTTACTTTTATCCTTCGCAATCAACGGCACTTAGAATTAAGCCAAATGCAGATGATAAAGGAACAAGAAAGGCAGTTTGATGCCATTCGATGGATGATTTCAGCCCACAACAAAGAAGAACTCAAAGCCAATCCAGAAGGAACTCTGAACAAGGATAATGAAGAATGGGATGCTATAAAGTCAGATTCTATCTTCGGTGAAGAAGGATGGGTTGAAGTTCCAAGAAATGTTTGGTTTGACTTGTATGGTTTGATTTACTACTGTATTACTATCCTATACAGTGCTATAGTATAAGATTTAGGGGGAGTTATGTAGTTTAGGCTTAGTTTTTGTTAATGACAAAGGGGAGAATTATAAAATAGGATAAGATAGTTAGGCTGTCAGTTAGGCTTAGATTAAGGGGAGTTAGTAGATTAAGGGGGAGTTGTTGGAATAAGAGGGAGTCAGAGTTGAATCAAATTTAGGTGGAGTATATTTTATAAACATAGGTTGTCATCATCAAAAAGGGGGAGATTGTTAGTTCCCGAGATGATGGTTTTGATAACAACAACCTTAGGACTTGTTATGTAATATAAATACTAATATTCTTGTCTAGATATATATGTATATGCAGGATATATATGCAGGTACTGAAGAATAAAGACTGTACAGTATAGAGATTCAAGACTGACGAATTCAAGACTGAAGACTCATGAGTATCAAGAGTTCAAGATTTCAAGAGTATAAGATATCAAGATAAGTAATAATGTCTAGATTTATGTTAAAACTTCATAATAGCACTAAAATCTTTATTCGAATTTTTATTGTGGAATGGAATCCACCTTCTCGCTTTAATAGTGGGATAGAACCCACGACCTCTTTAGTGGGATGGAACCCACGACCTTCTCTAGTGGAATGGAATCCATGAAATTTTCAAAATGATTTATTTTAAATATTTTTCCAAAAACTTTTTAAAATTCATCTCTCTCGGTTTAAATATTTGAGCCTTAAACTATTTTGATTATCATTTATATTTTGATTTCAAAATCATCTCTTCTTTTTAAACTATCTCCCGGTTTTAATATTATAAGCTTTAAATCTCAAAAATATATTCTATACTTAGTTTTTAATATTACTTTTATATTATAGATTATATATTTTTAAGATTACTTTTTAAATCACTTTTATAAGTTTAAACTATATTCAAAATGGTTTATAAACTTCAGAAATTGTTTTGACAAGTTTTAGAAAGAAAATCTCTTTTAGAAACAAAAATCAATTTTCAAAATTTACTAAGGCAACTCAACATACCCCCATCCCCCATGTCGACATGGTAGCCGTAGAATTTAAAATTCAAAATTTCAAATGAAGTGTCTATTCGTCATAACCTTTCACGAATGGACATGACTGTTGTTCTTCTATAAATACCAGTTGTTTTCAACGAATTTTAAGTTAGTTTTTCTTCATTTCTTCACTCCTTCTCCACTCAAATATTCTCTTATATTTTTAACAAAACTCTACCGAAATCCTAAGTGAATTAAACTTGATCATCTCTAGTTTGATTCTCTGCCACTCACTCTCAAAGATCTCAGTGTTTTTCAGAGTTATAGGATCATTTGTAATCAAAGAAGTGTATTGAGTCTCTCTATCTATCAAAGTGATATTGGAAACGGTGTGATTGTGGCCCGTAAATAAATTGGGTGTGATTGTAGCTCGTAAATCAGTTAGGTGATCTTATAGCCTAGTTAAATCAAGAGAGTTTGCCCTGGACTCGGAGATAGGATGGTGTATCTCGTGGCCTTGAAATCGAGGTTATAATATTGACATTATATTTGAAATGAAATCTGCACAAGAAATTATATGGGACTGGATGTAGGGTAACTCCGAACCAGTATTAAATTCTGATGTATTCCTTCCTTTACTACTTTTTATTTACTATTTGCATCTGTGTCCGATTCTGTGATTGTTTCTATGTTTGTGAATTGCATCTGTCTGTGTTTAATTTCAAAAGATTTCAAAAATTCCATAAAATCCATTAAATACTATTCACCCCCCTCTAGTGTTAATCCAGCCTTAAGATCCATAATTCGCATTTCCAACAATTCTTTTGAGAATACTTTTCAAGTAAATATACATAATCTTAGCCGAAATTGTTACATTATTAAATTCCAATATACTAGGCTCTACAATCAAGTCCGAAGGCACTTATTGGAGAATGTATTTCCATACAATGGTACATCTCCATAGGGACGTACCGAGGATCAACAACTTTTGAAACATCCGCACCTGGCAAGACAGGCCTATCCGCAAACCCATCTTGGTAGCGGATAGAACTGAATAAGACATCACCCCAGTCGTAACCGACCCATTCGGGATCCCATAGCATACACAGCATATTCGACATATATACAGTAATTTAGAAAGGTGATGACCATACCCTAATGGTTGCGAACTACATAGTCATACAACATGCCATTTTTAAGCCATTTTTGGGTGATGAGGCCTGAGGTAACGATTACCTTTCACATAGCACATTCCATTTTGAATACCACATTGCCAATTCCATCACCCACCGTTGATTTCAACAAATGTACAACCTTTGAGCTCGTAAATCTTAGAGAAGGGTGTTAAGTATAGGAGAGTTACTTCCCACACCACCAAACAGATGTACATATGTAAAAATCAATGTATGCATATGTTGGAAATACAATGTCAGCCATTCATCCATACAAGTTATTCAAGAACGGGACAAATCGAAGGAACTCTCCTACTACATCCTCTCGGAAATCATCATTAGGATTAGTAGCGAGCAGCCCTTACATCGAAGATCAAATGAAGATACTACTACCATATATATATATATATATATATATATATATATGATATGGAAGATTTCCCCTGAGGTTCAGTGACAAGCATCCCTTCATTCATTTATTATCATTCCAAGTCTTTAGTTTGAATATGTAAATTGTTTCGAAGTGGTTTTCGGATAAGAATCACTCAAATCCGACCTAGGTTCCTTCGAACCGATCATCGATAAAAAGATGTCAATTAAATAGGTGCTTATCATTTGATTAACTACTTTCTTTTTATCGAAAATATCTTCTAGGGATATATATATCTTTAAAACATTTCTTTTTGGTATATACAGAATCATTAAACCTCTCTTTAACTTTGAAAATATCAAATCATTGTCATTTCTCATAAATCATATTGCAAAACCTTATTGAGTAAAAAGAGTCGATAGAAATTATACTAATTCTACTCAACATCCATTTCCATATTCAACCTTTACTATCCGTCGAATAATGGTGAAATCACCTTTTAAATTCACATGGATAATATGAGTTCCCTCCTTGATATTTACTACCAGGTGTAAGAAGATTATTTCTATACAATCCAAGTTGTTTAAATTTGGAAAATTAAATCTTTATACTTGTCTCGTTTTCGACATTTCGACTTTATATATTCCTTGCGCAGGAAAAAGGCCAGGTGAGCCAGGACACTAGTTGCTCCTGAACATCTTCTTAGTTTAAGCACCTCACATTCGGATCTCATGAATAGAACAATCCAGTCTATTCATTGGCTTTTAGAGCCAAGATCAAATCATTTGATTTTAACATCTTTTCTTTAAATCATTTATTTAAACCTTTTAAAATAAATTATAAAACCTTTAAATCATCTTTAAAATACTTAATCATTTATTTAAAGACATTTATAAAAGATTTGGAAAAGAATACTTAAGTTTAAGACCACATTTCAAAAGTTATTGTAAGTGCTGTAAAAAGTGTTGCGAATAGTGCTTTAAGGCTTATTTGATAAAAACAACTTTTCGATCATTTAGAAATCTAATTTTATAACTCAAATCTCTTTTAAAGCATTTTAAAATATTTTTAGAATTTATTCCATATTTTAAAGAATTAAAAATATCCATTTTAAAAAATTTGTCACTTTGGTTTTCGAACTGTCAAACTTTGACTATTTTGAAAACTTATTTTGCTCATATTTCAAAATATACTAAACGAAATCTCGATCTTTTTCTTTTGTTTGAAAACTATGATTATAAGAGCTCAAAAAATTCTTAATACAAAGAATTTTGACTCCGAAGCCATCGTTTAAATGGGTTTAACTTTTTACGGTGTGAAATCGCGAACTGTCGTTATGCGACGCGCCTATTTTTGACTCAATTTTGATAACTTGTCCAAAATTCACCAAATTGGGGTTTTAAAACAAACCCACTTCGAAGAGTGGAGCCCCAACCCAGCTAGTCCAACCAGAGCCAGGAATGGGAGGTTAGCTAGCCCAGCAGGAAGCATTCGTTTCCCAACCGTGTTTATAAAACATTTATAAATCATTTTAAACCATTTTAAAGAGGTTTAACAATTTCATATACAACATTTCATTTTTTAAAGGAAAGTGATTTCCTTTGTGATACTTGACATGTATTAAACGTGAATCATTTCTGTTAGTACCTAAGGATTTGGTTTTGATGACAATAACTTTAAGAAATCATGTAAAATATAAATACTAATGTTTTCTCAAGATATATATAGTATATAGTGCAAGATATTAAATAGCTGTTGATATAAGAAGACTACACAGTATCAAGTAAAGATTGAAGAGTTAAAGATTTTGATATAGAGACTCAAAAATGAAGACTCGTGAGTATTCAAGAGTTCAAGATTCCAAAATATTCTAGAAAAGTGATGAATTCTAGAAATTTGTTAAAATTCTGATAGCACTTGATCTCTCTCTCATCTCTCTCTCTCTTTCTATTTTTAAATATTCTTTTCGAAACAACTTTCAAATAGTTTTCAATTTCTTATACTTATCGTTTTAGTTTTTAGTATTTAACCAAGTTATTGTTTTTATTAATTTTTGATTTATATT
The DNA here is from genome assembly GCA_030737815.1 of Allium fistulosum. Classification (NCBI taxonomy): domain Eukaryota; kingdom Viridiplantae; phylum Streptophyta; class Magnoliopsida; order Asparagales; family Amaryllidaceae; genus Allium; species Allium fistulosum. The sequence goes on from CM060907.1 coordinate 782,186,234, forward strand.
AGTTTATTTTTCAAAATTCTTATCATATAGTTTTACTTAAGTTTATTATGATTATAATGTATATATATTATATTTAAACATATTTACAAAGTATAAAATTATTTCACAAAGGAATACATTTTCAAAATAATATTTTAAATTGTTTTTCAAAATTACAAAGAGTATGTCGACATATTAGCCATGAGTTTCAAAAATCAAATTTCAAAAGAAGTGTCTATTCGTCGTATCTCTTCACGAATGGACATGACCGTTGTTCCTCTATAAATACCTGTCTTCCCAACGAATTTTTCAATCACTTTTCATTATTCTTCTCTTTTCTTTCTTCTCTCTCATTTTCTAAAATAAATTATAACTATACTCTACCGAATATTAACCAGAATCAATCTCCATTGCCATTAGTTTGATTCTCTATCATTTGCTCCCTGATTTCTATCATCTCTCTCACTTCAATCAAGATCTAAGTGCTATTCAAGGATTATAGGGTCATTTGTAATCAAGATTGATGTTTTGAGTTTGTAAATCTCTATCAAATTAAACCGATATACTTGTGGGTGTGATTGTAGCCTGTGAAATCAACTAGTTGTGCTTATAGCCTATAAATCTAGTGGGTGTGCTTGTAGCCTGGAAATTAAGCAGCTCTACTAGAGGCCGGGATTCTAGAGGTGTGTCTCGTAGCCTTGAAATCGAGATTGTTTTTGCATTTACTAATTGAAAAGAAATCCGTACAAGGAACTGTACAGGACTGGATGTAGGGAATTCCGAACTAGTATAAAATTCTGGTGTATTCTTTCCATTTACTCTTACTGCAATTACTGTTTATCTATGTTTTAATAATGTGATTGTTTCTATGATTGTCAATCTCATTATTCTAAGTATAATTTCAGAAGATTTCAAAAAGATTCATATAAATTAGAAAACACTATTTACCCTCCTTCTAGTGTTAATTTAGCCTTAAGATCCCTATTCTGCAATCTTACATTAGGTACTAGAGCGTTGGTTTTTAAAGATTTCATAATCTGATCTTTGAAGAGTTTAAATGGCTACCAACACTGGTGAACTATTAGTAACACTATTAATACACTTGTTAGTAATTGATTTGTCGAATGACAATCTACTGCCAGATCAACACTTTTTAATGGTAGTAACTACACGTACTGGTCATGTAGAATGAAAATTTATTTACAATCTATTGGATTAGATACTTGCAATATCACATAAACTGAGTCACTGAACCCGAGACAAATTTTGTTCAATGGACTGCTGACCAAAAGGTAGTTGCACAAAGTAACTCTAAAGCCATGAATATACTATTCTGTCCACTATAGAAATGAATTTAATAGAGTATTTATATGCAATCTGCATTTAAAATTCGGAAAACTTTGCAAGTAACACATGAAGGTACAAGCAAGTCAAACAAACTAAGATTTCCATGTTAACAAACAAGTTTCAACTATTTAAAATGAGTCCATATCTGATATGTATAGTAGATTTCAAGATACTGTACACTCACTTGTTGCATAGGGTAAAAATTTCTCTGAAGAGGATCAAGTTAGAAAAATCCTCAATTCACTCACTCCTGAATGGGACCAAAAGACTCTTGCAATTGAAGAGGATAATGGTATTAACACACTAAAGATTGAAGAGTTAATTGGCAATTTAATGTCATTTGAGGCACAAATGCAAGGAAGAAGAGAAAGCACAGCAATAGAGAAGAAATCCACAGCATTCAATGCAATGACGGATAATCTAGATTCTGATAGTAATAATGATAAAGAAATTGCTTTCATGAAAAAGAAGTTCAAAAAATTCCTAAAATACAGAAAGATAAATAATTTTAAAACAAATGACAATAAAAATCATGGAAACCAGAATGAAAGCGGAAATGGCATCGGATGTTATAACTATGATGAACCTGGTCCCTTAAACGAGATTACCTGCATCCCGAGAAACTGAATACCACATCAAACACTGATTCATCTAGAAATTGAAGAAGAACCGATATTGCAACACTAGATGACTCAAACACATCATCAAGTGAAAATGAATCAGATACAGAAATAGCCAACATATGCTTCACAGCAATACATAATTCAGATATAATTGGTAAAATAGGATCAGAAAGAGGTACGCGTTAATATATTAAAAGCTTTATATCATTTGAATTGTTGATTGTTTGACTGTTAGGAATATCCTATAGATTAATAATAATATTAGTTGTATAATGTGCGATTATTATATTTTTATATTATTACATTTTTATGTATTAAAATAATATAATAATAATATAAAATAAATTTAAAATTATTTTTATCTATTTATATATATTTTTTATGTAAATAATAATAATATAGTTATAGATATTTGTATATAAATAAAGTTGGATATAGTTAAAACAATCCAGTTTTGAAAAATTCAATAGATACGTCGACATACCCCTATAGTATATGTCGACATACATGTCCAGAGTTTCAATTTCAATTTCAAAATTTCGAATTTTCCCCCACTTTTCACCTACCCCAATGTTCTGAAAAGGTGTCTCTTGACCATAGAACATGTCATTTGATTCTCTACATATTACCTCTATCTCTAACCATTCAATTCACCTTTCATATCATAATTCAAAATTTTATTAAGTCTCTTATCTCCTCAAATCATTCATCAATGGCATCCTCAAGCACTACAACATCCATGAGACTTTCCAAAACCATCAAAAACTTTCTCTTTCAAGATCAAGAAGCTTAGAAAGCCTATATTAGCTATATGAATTATGGTAAAGTTTCTACTGGAAAGTTTGCAATTTTTAATGATTTTTCTACTTATAAAATCGATACTCTTTCTTCTTAAAATGGAATTATCAGTTTAATTGATGCTTCTTAATAAGATTTTGTTTGTTATCCACACTTGGTCAAAATGTTTTATGCAAATTTGAAAGGGAAATTTTATGAAGGTGGAGAAGGAGAAGTATGGAGTAGTGCTAAAAGAACTTTAATTGTGTTGAATTGTGAACTTTTGGGTACTATTCTTGGATGCAAATCGACCAGAATGGACCTTTCTAATTTCAAAATTGATGAGCATAATCGTGAAAATTTTCTTAATATTTTCGAAGGAGACGATAATTTTGAGTTTAAAAATTTAAATTTTCATCCAAAAGCAAGAATTCTTAATTTTGTTTTGCAACATACTATCATTCCTCATTCGGGAAATTTAAATAATCTTACCTTAAAAGTTTGTAAAGCACTCTTTTCCGTTTATGGTCAATATGACATAAATTGGGCTCAAGCTATTTTGGATGAATTTTATCCCAAAAATCTTTCTACCCATGAAAACACACTATTTCGTGGTATTTACCTTACCCGAATCTTTAACTAATTTGGTGTTGATTTTAAAGGAGAGGAGTTTGTCTCTTATAAGTTTGATCAAGCAATATAGCTCTTATAAAAATTCCATCAATTTTCGAGCCATATGAAACACTTGTAGAGAAAGAAGAAAGGTTAGCACATGAAGAGGAGGAAGAAATACAAGAAGAGGAGGAAGTGGAAGAAGGGGAAGAAATGGATATTGAAGAAGAAGAAGAGGAGGAGGAGGAGGAGGAGGATGAAACCTCTTTAGAAAGCATCGACTTTCCACCTCGTTCAACCAATCAAGACACTTTCAACAATCAAAAGAAGATTGTTGAAAATCAAAGGATTCTCAAAGGTTTCATAAGTAAGAAGTTAAACACTATTTCCAACAAAATGGATAAGTTCTTTGGAAAGGTGAAACACAAGACTAGAATCTCTTCATCATCCACATCTTTCTAGTTTATTTTAGTTATGTTTAAGTATGATTGTACTTGGTTGTTTAAGTTTGAGTTTGACGTGGAGTTATGTATCTTTCTTTTCTTTGTGAACTATGTAATCTTTGTCTAAGTAATAATGAAATCCTTGTTTCCTTACTTTTATACACTTATTATCATCTCTAGAAATCATAACTAGTATAATCGTATAAGCTAAATATATCAAAATATTAAAACAAAGCAACTTTGCAACTTTTTGCATGTATATCGACATACCATGTGTATGTATGTCGACATACAACGGCTCATTTAAAAAAAATTGAAAAATGAATAGACAGCAAGTATCTATTTAATTCCAATGAATTTCTATGCTTATAAATACACATTTAAACCAAAAAATCATTACTATTCATTCTCTTTCTTCTTCTTTTACTTTCCTAAACTCCAAATCATAAATAAGGGCTTCTCCTATTCAGAAATTAACCGAAAACCTCGAACAAATGCTTGAATCCTTCAAAAACATTCTCTCTTTTATCCGACAGAACCAGAGACACTTAGAATTAAGTCAAATGCAGATTATCAAGGACCAAGAAAGGCATTTTTATGCAATTCGATGGATGATTTCAACTCTGAACAAAGAAGAACCAACCGCTAATCCAGAATGCACCATCAACAAAGATGATGGAGATTGGGAGGCTATTAAAGCGGATCCAATCTTTGGCACTGATGGTTGGGTTGAGGTGTCGAGAAATGTCTAGTTTTAATAGGTTCGATTGTATATAATACTTGAATTAATTTTGTTTGGTTTGATTCGTTTTGAATTTGGTTGAATTTGAAATATCAATTTGTGTGTGACATTATGTATGCTTGAATTGATTAAAATAATGATTGATTTTTCTTATATTTATATATATCATTTCTATCATTTTTCATTTCATGATTACATTACTTATTACTTCTATATTTGTTTATATCATATAATGCTTTAGTTAGGGGGAGTTAGAATTAATGTTAAGATTTAAAGTTAGAATTATAGTTATAGTTAGTTATTTTTGATTAATGACAAAGGGGGAGAAATATATAAAATACTAGGCATAGATTAAATGGGAGTTTTGCATATTAGGTACAGACGAAGGGGGAGCTATATTATATTTTATATACAAAGTTGTCATCATCACAAAGGGGGAGACTATTAGTACCTAAGAATTTGGTTTTGATGACAACAACTTTAAGAAATAATTTAAAATATAAATACTAATGTTTTATCAAGATATATGTAGTATATAGTGAAGGATATTAAACAGATGTTGATGTAAGAAGACTGTAAAGTATCAAAGTAAAGATTGAAGAGTTAAAGATGTTGATATAAAGACTCAAGAATGAAGACTCATGAGTATTCAAGAGTTCAAGATTCCAAGATATTCTAGATAAGTTATAGAGTCTAGAATATTTGTTAAAATTTTGATAGCACTTGATCTCTCTCTCATCTCTCTCTGTTTCTATTTTTAAACAAGTTTTTAAATATTCTTTTCAAAACAACTTTCAAATAGCTTTCAATTTCTTATACTTATCGTTTTAGTTTTTAATATTTTACCAAGTTATTTTTTTACAAAATTTTGATTTATATTAGATTATTTATCAAATTCTTATTATATAATTTTAATTAAGTTTTATTATGATTATAATATATATATACACATATATTATATTTAAACATATTTATAGAGTATAAAATTATTTCACAAAGCAATACATTTTCAAAATAATATTTTAAAATGTTTTTCAAAATTACAAAGACTATGTCGACATACTCTAACCCTATATGTCGACATACTAGCCATGAGTTTCAAAAATCAAATTTCAAAAAAAGTGTATATTCGTTGTATCTCTTCATGAATGGACATAATCGTTATTTCTCTATAAATACTTGTCTTCACAACAAAATTTTCAATCGCTTTTCGTTATTCTTCTCTCCTCCTTCTTCTCTCTCATTTTCTAAAAAAAATTATAACCATACCCTGTCGAATTTCAACCAGAATCAAACTCTATTTCCATTAATTTGATTTTCTATCATTTTCTCTCTGATTTCTATCATCTCTCTCACTCGAATCTAAGTGTTATTCAAGGATTATAGGATCATTTGTAATCAAGATTGAAGTTCTGAGTTTGTAAATCTTTATCAAATTAAACTAATATACTTATGAGTGTGATTGTAGCCCGTGAAATCTATTGGGTGTGCTTAGTAGCCCATAAATCTAATGGGTGTGCTTGTAGCTCGGAAATCAAGCGGCTCTACCCAGAGACCGTGATTCTCGAGGGTTAGAGTAACTCTGAATCAGTATAAAATCCTGGTGTGTTCTTTCCTTTTACTCTTACTGCACTTACTGTTTATTTATATTTTGATTTTATGATTGTTACTCTTATTATTCTAAGTATAATTTCAAAAGGATTCATATAAATTAGAAAAAATTATTCACCCCCTCTAGTATTAATTTAGTCTTAAGATCCCTATTCCGCAATCTTACAATTTCAACCTCAAAATAAACATATAATCAAAATCCAAACTTGATGATCAAAGCATAGTAAACAACAGTAGCAATCATATCACATCATCATATTGTGTGTGTGTGTATAGAGTTTCTCATATGTTTTTCAATCCGATTAATTTTCAAATGGCTATAGCTCTGCTACGATCTCACTAGAGCCTATTGAATTGAGCCTTGGACCTTTGGGAAGATTCGACCTATGCTTGCTAATGGAGGTGGGCTCAGCCTTGGGTGGTGGAAGATGTGGTCGTTGGTTATAGAGGTGAGAAAGATTGGATTTTGTTTTGGTTTTGAAGAATATACTTTCTATATAACTTTAGTTTCCTTTCTGCATTAATTTTTCTTAGGCAAGAGGCCATTAAAGTGGAGTATAAGAAGCGAAGAAGCTTAGAAATTTTTATGAATAAATGAAGTGAAGAGAAATGAGTGCTATTTATGGGCAAAAGTGAGGATGTAAATATCATGATATTTCTACACAAATACATCGCCATTTGCTCACTACCACACCCCCTCCTACCTTATCATGCTCCGCTGAAACCCCCATGTGTTTGTACCTATGTGCTTGTACTTAGTGTGTAAGAGTTTGACTTTGGTTTGCTTAAGAATGAAGTATATGGAAAATATCTTGATATGTTGTAATATATATTTAAATGTATAGCATATTTATATGTATATATGTGTTCATGTGCATGTGAATGTGTTCGTGTATATGTGCATGTAAGTGTGCATATGTATATCTCAAATGATTCACAATGTTGCATAACTTTTCTACATTGAATCGATACAGATTTTGATTTCCAGTCATATTTTAACTTCTTTTTTAATATATATATATATATATATAAACAAAGTTTGGTAATAAAATTTCTATCATTATGTAATAATTAAAAGGGCTTATTTAAAAATTAAAATAATTATTAAATCATTTAAACTCAATTTAAATTCAAAAATTATTTATTCCAAAATAGTGATATAATTGATGATGTCATAAAGAGATTTTATTTTCAAAAATAAAATAGATAATTTTATTACATATTCTCACTCCTTTATATAAATGAGTGTATGTATCCAGGTTCGTGCACGATGACGGATGGTCCAAGAAATGTTTATTAATAAAACGGTTTCCGGTCATTTTATCAATATAACTTCCAAAGTATATAGTTTTGTAAATATTTATTCAAAATAAGATTACCAATATTATTTATCGTTCAATACATTTTCATTTATGTTAAAAAAATCTTATATACAAATATTTTAAAAAAATTCTGAAATGATGAATTTGCAGGTCGCTATAGTTTTAGTGCCTTCTAAAAACTATAAATAAGAGCATATCACCCTTACTTTTATCACAGATTATTTTAGGAAGCAAGCGAAGTTCTGTTAATCTCTCTCTTTAATGATTCAGAAAATACCCCAAGGTTTTAGGTAAGAAATTTTAAATGTTTATTATTCAATTTCTAATCCTTTTCTCCTTCAACCCCTAAATTTCTAAATCTAATCCATATACAGTTCCTTTTTTACATTTCTAAAAGGAAAGATCTGTAAGGGATTGGCGTAGGCATATATAAATCCAAAACGGAAGAGCCGAGGAATTTTGTCAGTGAAAATCTTAGTCTTACTTATTTTAGTAATTGTATAGTATAACTTGCATTTGATATATGCCGTTGGGGAATTTTGATTACGAAAACATCATACTAAAACCCTAGAATTTCCCTAAAGCAAAATATCAATTCTTAAGTTAGAATCTCAATTATTATATATAACGAAATAATGGAATTGTATAGATATTATAATTCTAATGTTTTACATACTATTCCACTTCTTACCTTTTCTTTAAATCTGATTAAGAGTTTTAAAAAGAAATAAGGTAGGAAATGGTGTGTAAGATACAGATTCTTTTATTCGTAGTTTGCATTGCCTATTTCTGCAATTTAAATAGAAATTTCCTGTAACGACCCGTTATTTTGGACCATTCGCATCCATTATAAGTGTATAGGTAGACACTCATGCCGGAATTGAATTGCTCAAAATACCGCATTGTTAATTTAAATTGGCAAAACTGAACATATATAGTAAATAAATAATCACAGAATACAGACACAGAGTAATAATTTGCAGCGGAAATAAAGGAGATAGTAGTTCATGAAGCTACTATATGAATATAAAATACATCAGAGTTTACAACAGAAGAGTAATACGATACATCAGAGTTAAACCAGATACAACGGAAGAGTAACATGATACATCAGATACAAATCAGAATACATCACTGGAATCATCGAATACTGAAAGTAGAATAGATGGCTGGATCCTTCAAGCAAAGCTCCAACTCCAAAGGTGAGTCTCGAATATTGGTACACTCAGTCTGACCCAAGCGTAAAGCAAATTACAAAACACTCGAGTCAGGATTAACATTCTTATATTAATAAATCCAACTCAAGTGAAATAGCAATTGAAATACAAGTAACTCAAAGGATGTTTGGAATAACCATCCTTTAAGGATCCGTTAAACTATCTACTATGTAGTAGTGTACGATAAGTAGATAATGTCTATCAGTAATATAAAGATATCAAAATAGTGTTAAGTCATGGCCCATTCCACCCTTAACACATTTTTATTCCCAAGAGCATATACAAGACCGTAGTTTCCCCAAAACCGGAAGTCACCAGAGGGCAATCCATATACTAAAGGTACAAACCAAAAATCGTAGTGGTCGCGTATATCGGGATACAAGTATGACAATGCACATGAGGCAATACCCAAGGTAGTGATACTACCATTTGCCTGATCCGGACTGGTGAGAACGCAACGCCGCAGCGCCCGCAACACCGTGAAACAACACTCCCAAAATCAAGGGTGCACCAATCGACAACAAGTAATGAGTAGTTCGAAGAAGTGTGTTCACTTGAGGTAGCTAATCCTCCATTGGCCTGGCACGACTCCTGTTTTAGTCATTTCCAATTTGACACAAGTGTCAAGGCTATCCATTATCTTTCTCTTTCTTCAGTCATCACGTACATCATTCCAACCACTTCATTCTGGATCACCACTCCGCGTATAGTTATTAAAGTGGTTTCGGTTTAGATAGAGAGTATATCCATAACCAATTTCGGTCTCTTTAATAACTTTCGTAATTATTACACCGATTGGTCGTTTATTTATTTCAAAACCAAATCAATTCAATTTCAAATAGAATTCGTAAACCAACAATTCATTTGTCTTTCCAAATCAATTTCCATAATTTACGTTTCAAAACTTCCAAATTACCATTTCAAAATCTTATAATTCAATTTCAATTTCTATTTAAAACAATTCAAATATTGATTCAAGTTCGTAAATAAGTTCATTCCGAAATCATTTAAATTAATTTGATTTAACATTTAAATCAATTTAAATTCATTTATCGATTTCATTCAATATTCATTAAGTAAATTTGCCATTCAAAATAATTTCTATTAAATTTCCAATTCATTAACTCCATTATTTAAATTCAACTTCCTTATTTCAAAACTTACAATTTGAATTAAATTAAATTCATCAAATCAAATTCTTTAAATTACAAGTCTTACATTAATTTCAATAATCACATTTTATTTCTTGTTAAAGAAATTCAATTTCACTTATTTACTTACTTAAATAATTTTCCAAACTTAATTAATAAAGAAAACTCAATTTCAATTATTTACGAAGTAAATTCACTTATTCAAAAGTTCAATTTCTCTTATTAAAGAATTCAATTCAATTTGATCATTAAATCATTCAATCTTATTCAATTATTAAATAATTCAAAACTTAATTATTAAATAATTTCAAAGTTTAATAATTTCAAACTTAATTATAATTTCAACCTTAATTATTAAATCATTTCAAAGTTTAATAATTTCAAACTTAATTATAATTTCAAACTTAATTCAATCATTTCTCAAATTAAACAATATTCTTTCATCAATTACATTGTTAATATTTTGTTTCAGATTATTAAACATTAACATTTTCCTTTCATTAAAATTCAAATTTCAACTTCATTTCAAAACCATATTATTTATTCAAAATAAATCTTCGTTTTATTTTTAAATCAAATTATTGACCAATCGGGTTTTATTTAATTCTCTATCCGAGGTCAAGATTTAATTGGGTATTTATCATTTCAACCCGATTCCAATTCAATTCAAAATCATAGCATAACAAAGGGAACTTGCAGTGTGATAACAGGGATGGTGTCAAGGTAAATAAACAAGCAATAACAACAATCAATATCAATCCAATAATCAATTCAAATAATCCCGAAATAACTGTATTAATTCGCATTGTTATTTGTACGAATTAATATAATTATTCCTAGAATCTACACTATCATTTCATGTAGATTAAAGATTATTCCACTATTTATTTGTACGGTTTTTCACTTGTCATTCAATTACAATTTTATACTACAACAATTAATCCAATATACGTCGATGGTTCAAAGTGTAATTATCACTATTCTACATGTCAATTAATTTAACAATTAAAAGGGGTCATATTCAACTAATCAAATTTAACATATAAATCAGTTTTAAAATTGTCAACTATCCTATATCAATTTCAATTCTGCATACTATTAATCACTTAACATTAACAAATTAACGTCCAAAATAAACATCGAACAATCAATCAATTATCAGCTACTAGATTATCATTTCATAATTAATAGTTAATGGTGTAAGATGTCATAAGTAAACTGATACAGGTGATAGCATATAAAACAGTGTAAATAACTAACAACAGCATATTTCAATTGTCGTTTCAATTGAAATCAAATTTAATAAATAAAAGAACGTTAATCGTGAGTGAGTGCTCACCTTTCGAGGCTAGAGAGACAAGAAGATGATACGGAAACAGATACGCACACGGGACATCGACAAGCTAGGATTTGCTGTGATAAATCGATTTGAGATGGTAAGTTAAGATGGCACGAGATCGATAAAACAAGGTATATTACATATATATAAATTTTCAAAAATCAATTTAAAACATATATTTAAAATTATATATATATATATAATAAATATTAAATCCCAACCTATAAATATCTATATAAGATTGAAAAACCAAATTCACATATGCATACATAAAACTAATGTCTATATGCCTATATACAAACTTACACACATGTTAAAATAATAATAAAACAATATTTATTATAAAAATCCACACAACTTATTTTACTGTAATGTATACATACAAATGAAGTATGAAGAGTTACTTATTACAAAATCAATACTTTAAAACAAATCAATATACACAACTAATATAAACTTAAAATGTAAACCTATATGCAATTCAAAACAAAACAAAGTAGATGGACAGGTTCACAGAAATGCATTTAGACTAGACAACTACAGGATATAAAGACTTTACATATATTTTATGTATTATAATAACTAACTCGCATAGCTAAACTGGCTTATACTCTCATATATTAAAATCTAACACACGTACATATCTCATTTTAAATCAATGCATACGTTCAAAAACTTATACACATTATAACACAATATATGTTGAACTCAAAATATATGTATAATGTACATATAAAATCAAACCTAAACTTATATACGTTTATATATAGCAGAATCAAACATATGTGTGTATATCAAAATATACTAACTTATATATATATGTATATACCTGGAAGACAATTTCACATGAAAACCACACATATAAACATATCATAATATAAAATATATAAGTAAACAGATATATATATCACTAAAACAAAACACAGGTTACAGACATATAAACAGTAAAAGCAAAGAGTATACAAAACAGAGGGATCCTAAGCATATAAAAAAATGGACAGGCCATACTTGTATATACCCGTTCAAAAAATCAAATACTAATATTTCTTTATGTATAAATATACAACTCAAGCAAACCTATACACATATGTAAATGATTTGACAGCATAACTTATATATATACAATACTTATTATATATATAACACATAATTTGAAAATAGAACTATATATGCAACTTACGAAACTATATATATATATACGAAAAGAACAAAATCAAACTATATGTCACTTACAAAAGCTTTGGTCGGGGCTAGGCTATGGTGGTGGGTGAAGGCGCGGAGCAACTTGTTGAGGTGGCTTCGGAAGGTGGGGACGTGTCAGGGCAGGGGAGGTCGCGTGAGGATCAGTTGGCTGAGAATGAAAGGTGTGCTGCAAACTTGAGGCGAAGTAGGCTAAGCACAGAGGGAAGAATCGGCCATTGTTTGGTTGTTTGGCTCTTGTAGGCGGTGGGTGACAATGGGTTGCTAGCTGACGGTGGTGAGAGGGGAGAAGACATTGCCATGCAGTAGCATAGGATGCTCGGCCTATGGAGGAGGTCGTGCGCATGCAATAAGGGAAGGTGGAGTTGCGTTTGGTGGAAGAGCTAGGTCTAGGCTGGCTTGTCTTTGGTGATGAGGGTTAGGGAAACAAAGAGATTGGTAGGAACGGCCATTGATCACTAGCAAGTATCTTATTTTTATTTAAATTTCCCTTTAGAGAGAACTAACCAAAAGAAGAGGAGACTTAATTTACAGTAAACGTGAACAAAAGATGAAGGGACAAACAGCATATGCATGGAACTTGGGAATAGAAAATGCGTGAATTCAAAAAAATAAAAAAATCCTTAATAGTCCCAAGGCTATTGGCTATTGGTTTGAATTGAGGCAAACGAATGGTAATGGCTGCAGTTTGAAATTTGGATGGACACCACAAACGTACCGATGTGATTAACAGTTTTACAGATTTCGTTGTCCGTCGGATGCCGAAACAAGCAACAGAGTATACTGTGGAGATCAGCACGACAAATCGATCAAAAAGGTATACATATATCTGTGTTATGATCGAATTATAAAAATTCGAATTTTCTAATAGTGGAAAAATGCAAGAAAAATGCTGAAAAATAAGATCGACGGAGCCAAAGAAGTCCGAATTTGGAAAAACGACAAACTGAAATCTTGCTCAGAAGATGGTTTAGAATTTTTCTATGTAAAAATATTTAGTTTTCAGAAACATTTTATTTTCATCGCTTTTTAACTGATTAAATTAAAGTAAATTTACGCGCGAAATAAACTTTCGTATTTTTGGACGAAAATTTACCAGTTGCTATGTTTAACTAAACGCATTCCAAATATCAAATTTATATTTCAAAATTTTATCGTTTAAAATTTCACAAAATTTCAACTAATTACGTTATTAAAACAGTTGAAATTTATGGGTCGTTACACTCTCCTAGGGATGGCAATGGGGCGGGTCTAGGGCCCAAACCCGGTTGACCCGCCCCTGTTTTGGCCCGCCCAGACCCGCCCATTGGGTCATCGGGGCGGGTAGACCCGTGACCCGTTCTTGATAGCTCCGGGTCTAGGGTCGGGTCGGGGCTTGGCTGACCCGCCCCAACCCGACCCGCACTTCTAAGATCTCATGAAATCGCTTTAGTATTATAACGATGATTTGTTAATCTTTATATATATATATATTTGTGTATGTTTGATTATGACATGGATATTATAATGTTACAATCAATAAGCTATAAAAAGTTTATAGTATTAAGCTGCATCATTGATATTTATAAAATAACATATGCATATTTTTTTGAATTATTTTGTACACCACATTTTTATTATCTTCCTTTATAATTGTAAACACATTGTTATTTGTATTTAAAGTATCATTTAGTGACAACAAATATAAATACATGTACATTAGCACACAATTTTGAATCAATATAAAAACCTTCACCGGGTCTCGGGGCGGGGCGGGTCTACCCTGACCCGTACGGGTCTCGGGTTGGGGCAAAATTCTGGACCCGCACCGGGTCTACGGGGCGGGTCTGGGGCGGGGTCTAAAAACCCCGGGGCGGGCCTGGGGCACAAGAAACCCGCCCCAACCCACCCCATTGCCATTCCTACACTCTCCCCCACTCAAAACTTTTCGTCCCCAAAAAGGAAGGTGGTAGGAGAATAGAACCAACTAGAAGAAAATAGATTGAAAACAAAATAAAAAAAATTATTTGACATATAAATTTCAACTTAAATAAATTTATATTCAACAATTTGTTTTTAAATTCAAGGTTTTCATTAAATTGATTTGATTTCACTTTTATTAATGTTAGGTACAAAAGGTTTCTTCCAAATGGAATTCAATTCAAATTCAATTAATCCAAGATACTCCCTTAAGTTGATGTAATTCAATTTATTAACTTTCAATACAAATTTCTTCTATTAATCATACCTATTATTTATTTAACTTATTATTCTATTTATCTCCATAAACATTTTATACTTTAAAATTTAAGAGAATAACATTTATTATACGCATTCACATTTTATTTATAAAGACAATTTATTGTATATTCTCCAATTTTCTTAAATTAACAATTTCAAAAGTCTTAAATTTGAATAGTCATTTATTATAATCCCACTTTATTCGACAAATTTAATTCTTCTTCATACCAAATTATTATTAAATTTATTCTACTTAATATATCTACTCACATATATTTAACCCATATAAATTAATTTAAAACATAAAAGTTCCGATTTAAATTAATTTACATCTATTAATTCCTTTTAAATTCAAGGTATTTTCATATGTTGATCAAATTTCAATTTATTAATTCTTTCATAACAAATTTATTTGTCTCATCTATTATTCAATTAACTTATTATTCTATCATCTTTATTAGCATTTTTATATAATCAAAATCCAAGTGTATAACATTTACTATAAACACTAAAATTTTATTTATAAAATCATTTTTATATTGTATATTATCCAATTGCATTTAACTTCTGAATAATTTAGGTAAGTTATATTGAAATGCAATTTAGTACTATACAATAAAATTTTCAAATTCAATTATTTCAAATTTAAATACTTGTTCAAAATTTAGCTTTATTTATAATTGAAAACATCTTTTAACATAATTTTAAGAATTAAATTTCCGTTTAATTTCAAACCCTTTAGAGATAATTATGTATATACCATATACATTGAATCAAACTAAATTTAATAATAAACCCATATAAATCAAGTCATACTTAAGAAATTCAAATTTAAATATATTTTTTTTTCCAAACAAAACCGTAGCAAAGCTACTGAATGGTTTCTCCACTTCGAAACTCGAAAATGAATGTCGATGATGCGGCCGTCATCATCGAAATTATTTTCCAGCGACAAAGAGAAGAGCACTGATTTCAATATTTTAAAATTCTTTGAAAATGGTTTCTATTTGAAAATACTTTAAATAATATACATTAAAATTCTTTGGAAACAAATTATAGTCAAAATACCTTTAAATCATGTGCATTTTAAACTTTCAAAACCATAGTTCGAAATCATTGGAAATTAAATT
Organism: Allium fistulosum; assembly: GCA_030737815.1. Taxonomy (NCBI): domain Eukaryota; kingdom Viridiplantae; phylum Streptophyta; class Magnoliopsida; order Asparagales; family Amaryllidaceae; genus Allium; species Allium fistulosum. The sequence continues at coordinate 782,201,947 of CM060907.1, forward strand.
CTCAAATTCTTAATTTAATTTCATTTCAAATTCTAAATCAGTTTATAACAAAGTTTATAAATTCATTTATTTATATTATGCAATAGTCAATCGTTTACAAAACAATAAATGAAAATCAAATATTATTATTTCTGACAACAAATTTATTAACAATTTAGTTTCATAATATAATCATACAAAACTATTTTGTTTACCAAATTTTTAACAATATTGTGTCAGTTTGTTCTGTTCAAGTGTTTTAGAAATCCTATCGATAGCGTTGATCAGACGAATCGATCGGAAACCCAAATCACATCAACAACTCAAACAACACAATATATAAAACATTTAATATTAATTTTCAAATACATTTCTTTGCTCGATGGTTCAGGAATGAATATTCAAAATAAGGATAGGGTTTCAAATTTGATGGACTCAAATCAAAGAGAACTCTGATTCGAAGATAAGTTCGAAACAAAATAAGATGATTTAAATAACAAATAGGAAGATGGATAAGTTTATATAAATCGCGGGCAACCTTAACCGGGTCGACCGTGACTTCAACAATAAGATCGTTGTAGTATTCCGAGGTTAATCAACATTCGATCTCAAGAAATAAAATTCAGGTATAGCAGGAGATAGATAGCATCGTAACCGAGGATATAGAAATCTCCGGTAAATCGATGTCTATTGTAAAGGAGTTTACTCCTTTACGAATCATTCTAAGATTGGAGAGACCGCCGATCTATTATAGATAACATTCAGAATGGAGTTATGGGGTGCTCCATGATTGAAAGAAGACGAATAGTGAAGGACACGAATGAATTTCGGAACCGAGGGGAACGTTCCAAAATTCAAAGGAATTGAGTCAAAGGAAGAGATTGAAACTCGAATGAGAGTGATTCCGTAAATACATTTACCCTATATGTTAAGTTTTGCCTAGAGCTACCAAAGCTCTGATACCAACTGTAACGACCCGCTATTTTGGACCATTCGCATCCATTATATGTGTATAGGTAGACACTCATGCCGGAATTGAATTGCTCAAAATACCGCGTTGTTAATTTAAATTGGCAAAACTGAACATATATAGTAAATAAATAATCACAGAATACAGACACAAAGTAATAATTTGCAGCGGAAATAAAGGAGATAGTAGTTCATGAAGCTACTATATGAATATAAAATACATCAGATTTTACAACAGAAGAGTAATACGATACATCAGAGTTAAACCAGATACAACGGAAGAGTAACATGATACATCAGATACAAATCAGAATACATCACTGGAATCATCGAATACTGAAAGTAGAATAGATGGCTGGATCCTTCAAGCAAAGATCCAACTCTAAAGGCGAGTCTCGAATACTGGTACACTCAGTCTGACCCGAGCGTAAAGCAAAATACAAAACACTCGAGTCAGGATTAACATTCGTATATTAATAAATCCAACTCAAGTGAAATAGCAATTGAAATACAAGTAACTCAAAGGATGTTTGGAATAACCATCCTTTAAGGATCCGTTAAACTATCTAATATGTAGTAGTGTACGATAAGTAGATAATGTCTATCAGTAATATAAAGATATCAAAATAGTGTTAAGTCATGGCCCATTCCATCCTTAACACATTTTTATTCCCAAGAGCATATACAAGACCGTAGTTTCCCCAAAACCGGAAGTCACCAGAGGGCAATCCATATACTAAAGGTACAAACCAAAAATCATAGTGGTCGCGTATATCGGGATACAAGTATGACAAGGCACATGAGGCAATACCCAAGGTAGTGATACTACCGTTTGCCTGATCCGGACTGGTGAGAACGCAACGCCGCAGCGCCCGCAACACCGTGAAACAACACTCCCAAAATCAAGGGTGCACCAATCGACAACAAGTAATGAGTAGTTCGAAGAAGTGTGTTCACTTGAGGTAGCTAATCCTCCATTGGCCTGGCACGGCTCCTGTTTTAGTCATTTCCAATTTGACACAAGTGTCAAGGCTATCCATTATCGTTCTCTTTCTTCAGTCATCACGTACATCATTCCAACCACTTCATTCTGGATCACCACTCCGCGTATAGTTATTAAAGTGGTTTCGGTTTAGATAGAGAGTATATCCATAACCGATTCCGGTCTCTTTAATAACTTTCGTAATTATTACACCGATTGGTCGTTTATTTATTTCAAAACCAAATCAATTCAATTTCAAATAGAATTCGTAAACCAACAATTCATTTGTCTTTCCAAATCAATTTCCATAATTTACGTTTCAAAACTTCCAAATTACCATTTCAAAATCTTATAATTCAATTTCAATTTCTATTTAAAACAATTCAAATATTGATTCAAGTTCGTAAATAAGTTCATTCCGAAATCATTTAAATTAATATGATTTAACATTTAAATCAATTTAAATTCATTTATCGATTTCATTCAATATTCATTAAGTAAATTTGCCATTCAAAATAATTTCTATTAAATTTCCAATTCATTAACTCCATTATTTAAATTCAACTTCCTTATTTCAAAACTTACAATTTGAATTAAATTAAATTCATCAAATCAAATTCTTTAAATTACAAGTCTTACATTAATTTCAATAATCACATTTTATTTCTTGTTAAAGAAATTCAATTTCACTTATTTACTTACTTAAATAATTTTCCAAACTTAATTAATAAAGAAAACTCAATTTCAATTATTTACGAAGTAAATTCACTTATTCAAAAGTTCAATTTCTCTTATTAAAGAATTCAATTCAATTTGATCATTAAATCATTCAATCTTATTCAATTATTAAATAATTCAAAACTTAATTATTAAATAATTTCAAAGTTTAATAATTTCAAACTTAATTATAATTTCAACCTTAATTATTAAATCATTTCAAAGTTTAATAATTTCAAACTTAATTATAATTTCAAACTTAATTCAATCATTTCTCAAATTAAACAATATTCTTTCATCAATCACATTGTTAATATTTTGTTTCAGATTATTAAACATTAACATTTTCCTTTCATTAAAATTCAAATTTCAACTTCATTTCAAAACCATATTATTTATTCAAAATAAATCTTTGTTTTATTTTTAAATCAAATTATTGACCAATCGGGTTTTATTTAATTCACTATCCGAGGTCAAGATTTAATTGGGTATTTATCATTTCAACCCGATTCCAATTCAATTCAAAATCATAGCATAACAAAGGGAACTTGCAGTGTGATAACAGGGATGGTGTCAAGGTAAATAAACAAGCAATAACAACAATCAATATCAATCCAATAATCAATTCAAATAATCCCGAAATAACTGTATTAATTCGCATTGTTATTTGTACGAATTAATATAATTATTCCTAGAATCTACACTATCATTTCATGTAGATTAAAGATTATTCCACTATTTATTTGTACGGTTTTTCACTTGTCATTCAATTACAATTTTATACTACAACAATTAATCCAATATACGTCGATGGTTCAAAGTGTAATTATCACTATTCTACATGTCAATTAATTGAACAATTAAAAGGGGTCATATTCAACTAATCAAATTTAACATATAAATCAGTTTTAAAATTGTCAACTATCCTATATCAATTTCAATTCTGCATACTATTAATCACTTAACATTAACAAATTAACGTCCAAAATAAACATCGAACAATCAATCAATTATCAGCTACTAGATTATCATTTCATAATTAATAGTTAATGGTGTAAGATGTCATAAGTAAACTGATACAGGTGATAGCATATAAAACAGTGTAAATAACTAACAACATCATATTTCAATTGTCGTTTCAATTGAAATCAAATTTAATAAATAAAAGAACGTTAATCGTGAGTGAGTGCTCACCTTTCGAGGCTAGAGAGGCAAGAAGATGATACGGAAACAGATACGCACACGGGACATCGACAAGCTAGGATTTGCTGTGATAAATCGATTTGAGATGGTAAGTTAAGATGGCACGAGATCGATAAAACAAGGTATATTACATATATATACATTTTCAAAAATCAATTTAAAACATATATTTAAAATTATATATATATATATAATAAATATTAAATCCCAACCTATAAATATCTATATAAGATTGAAAAACCAAATTCACATATGCATACATAAAACTAATGTCTATATGCCTATATACAAACTTACACACATGTTAAAATAATAATAAAACAATATTTATTATAAAAATCCACACAACTTATTTTACTGTAATGTATACATACAAATGAAGTATGAAGAGTTACTTATTACAAAATCAATACTTTAAAACAAATCAATATACACAACTAATATAAACTTAAAATGTAAACCTATATGCAATTCAAAACAAAACAAAGTAGATGGACAGGTTCACAAAAATGCATTTAGACTAGACAACTACAGGATATAAAGACTTTACATATATTTTATGTATTATAATAACTAACTCGCATAGCTAAACTGGCTTATACTCTCATATATTAAAATCTAACACACGTACATATCTCATTTTAAATCAATGCATACGTTCAAAAACTTATACACATTATAACACAATATATGTTGAACTCAAAATATATGTATAATGTACATATAAAATCAAACCTAAACTTATATACGTTTATATATAGCAGAATCAAACATATGTGTGTATATCAAAATATACTAACATATATATGTATATACCCGGAAGACAATTTCATATGAAAACCACACATATAAACATATCATAATATAAAATATATAAGTAAACAGATATATATATCACTAAAACAAAACACAGGTTACAGACATATAAACAGTAAAAGCAAAGAGTATACAAAACAGAGGGATCCTAAGCATATAAAAAATGGACAAGCCATACTTGTATATACCCGTTCAAAAAATCAAATACTAATATTTCTTTATGTATAAATATACAACTCAAGCAAACCTATACACATATGTAAATGATTTGACAGCATAACTTATATATATACAATACTTATTATATATATAACACATAATTTTAAAATAGAACTATATATGCAACTTATGAAACTATATATATATACGAAAAGAACAAAATCAAACTATATGTCACTTACAAAAGCTTTGGCCGGGGCTAGGCTATGGTGGTGGGTGAAGGCGCGGAGCAACTTGTTGAGGTGGCTTCGGAAGGTGGGGACGTGTCAGGGCAGGGGAGGTCGCGTGAGGATCAGTTGGCTGAGAATGGAAGGTGTGCTGCAAACTTGAGGCGAAGTAGGCTAAGCACAGAGGGAAGAATCGGCCATTGTTTGGTTGTTTGGCGCTTGTAGGCGGTGGGTGACAATGGGTTGCTAGCTTACGGTGGTGAGAGGGGAGAAGACATTTCCATGCAGTAGCATAGGATGCTCGGCCTATGGAGGAGGTCGTGCGCATGCAATAGGGGAAGGTGGAGTTGCATTTGGTGGAAGAGCTAGGTCTAGGCTGGCTTGTCTTTGGTGATGAGGGTTAGGGAAACAAAGAGATTGGTAGGAACGGCCATTGATCACTAGCAGGTATCTTATTTTTATTTAAATTTCCCTTTAGAGAGAACTAACCAAAAGAAGAGGAGACTTAATTTACAGTAAACGTGAACAAAAGATGAAGGGACAAACAGCATATGCATGGAACTTGGGAATAGAAAATGCGTGAATTCAAAAAAAATAAAAAATAAAAAATCCTTAATAGTCCCAAGGCTACTGGCTATTGGTTTGAATTGAGGCAAACGAATGGTAATGGCTGCAGTTTGAAATTTGGATGGACACCACAAACGTACCGATGTGATTAACAGTTTTACAGATTCCGTTGTCCGTCGGATGCCGAAACAAGCAATAGAGTATACTGTGGAGATCAGCATGACAAATCGATCAAAAAGGTATACATATATCTGTGTTATGATCGAATTATAAAAATTTGAATTTTCTAATAGTGGAAAAATGCAAGAAAAACGCTGAAAAATAAGATCGACGGAGCCAAAGAAGTCCGAATTTGGAAAAACGACAAACTGAAATCTTGCTCAGAAGATGGTTTAGAATTTTTCTATGTAAAAATATTTAGGTTTCGGAAACATTTTATTTTCATCGCTTTTTAACTGATTAAATTAAAGCAAATTTACACGCGAAATAAACTTTCATATTTTCCGACGAAAATTTACCAGTTGCTATGTTTAACTAAACACATTCCAAATATCAAATTTATATTTCAAAATTTTATCGTTTAAAATTTCACAAAATTTCAACTAATTACGTTATTAAAACAGTTGAAATTTATGGGTCGTTACATTTCCTTTTTCATTTTATTGCAAAGAAGTTGAATAAAGCATAAAAGGTTTCGAATTGTAAGTTTCTATTAATGTTGATTCCATTATTTTAGTATAAAATAAGTTTGGATGGATTCTGCTTTATACAAGTCTGTTGTTGAATTGAGAATATTGGATATATAGTATATTTGGAATTGAACTTGTATAAATTTGAAGTTTTGACATTTATACGATTAGTTCAGGGCGAAATCTCCGTACGCTTAGAAATATTTAGGTACGTTTATGTGTATTAATGTATACATAACATATAATTGATAGCTTATTAATTAAGTAGTAATTAGGTTATCAATTAGTATTAAATCCCCCTTATGGAAGAAATTGGTAATTAAGGAAAAATAAGGGTATTTCCTTATTAGGCCTTAATAGGGAATGCAGTGAGATGTGTGATAGTATGTAAAGAGAGTGTTGTAAATTATAACTAAGTTATATAGATGTGAGGTCACTCAAAAGAATACGAAAGTCTGCCTAGCTAATTTAGCTACCAATAGTGTGAATTTAGGGCTGATGTGAGACAATGCCTATAATAAGTACCCACGAAGGACGCGAGGTTAGTCCCAAATTATATAGGGTAAAACTACCCAGCAAATCTAGCCACCAGTTCCTACGAATAGTCAGACTAATGTGAGACATCACAGTTTGGGCTATGGGTCATAATACAAAGGGCCTGCTTCGAGGTTGAAGGTATTAATGGGTTATTGAGGGCCCACTTCCTCCCCATGTAGGAAGTACTAAAAGGTTAGGGTTGTGGTTAGGCACGGTAAATGATATCTCGGGGAATGTCTGCTTCGGTTGATGTATTAAGTGGCTGGTTGAGGGTTCGCCTCTCACATACAAGAATATTACATGGTTGTTTGAGGGTCCACCTCTCCTATAGAATAAGTATTAAGTAGCTGAAGAGTTTTCGTGCAATGTCAATCAGATAGTAGCAGAGAGGAGTCCACCTCGAGATAGGTATTAACTGATTGGGATCTATCTTGAATAAGGTATTAAATGGTCATAGTCTGCTTAATTCTCATTAAAGAGGTATTAAGTGGCTTGGGTACTATCTCTTATATTGTTAGGACACTATTGACAATAGATTCGTGAGACAGGAATGGCCTTTGGCCTAATATTGAAATATGTTATTAGGTTGAAAGAGTAATGGGTAATTGGGTTGAAAGAGTAATGGTTATAAAGTTGGACTGGAAAAGCCTTAGGTCTTATAGTAGGAAAACTTATAGTATAGGATGCATAAGACATATTCTTATTTAAATTATACTACCCAAGTACTATTATAGAAAGGCTCGAAATTTTTATTCACCAAACATTATTGTTTTGACTCCCTCCTCATTACAACACATGTTAGGAAAGATGATGCGGACTTTCAAAGATGGCGACGAAGACTTGTGGCAGCTACTTATCTATCTATTTATGTTATTTCCATATTTGTGATGTTCCCATTTTGACATGATGTATTTTTAAATATCGTACCATGAATATTTGGCATTGTTATGTGTGATTATGTTGTATATCTTTGACATTTGTATTTTAAAACAAATGGATACTATTCTGGTATTATATTTTATCCTTCCGCTGTGAGATTTTGAATGTGTAGATAGATAGCTCTATGTATTGTTCTTTAAATCGGTTTTACACAGCCAGCTCTGGAATGGGTTTAAGGTTCGATGGGCCTTTTCTAGGTCGAAAATTAGGTCTGTTTTCAAGGCTGGTTGTTGCATTTGGTACCAAAGCTTAGGTTACCCGATCAATGGGGATAATTATACGTATGAGTGGCATACTTGTTATTTTGAAAGTATTTTTCAAAAACCTTGCTGTATATATTTATTTATTTATTTTGACCATCACCTAACTCTATGGATCCTGACTATAGAAGTGGCTGCGGTCATTTTCCGAAAGGATAGGTGAGGCAACTATGAGTTGGACCAATAATAGAGTTAAATTTACACTCCTACCCAGTTAGCCCACAAGGCCAAGGTCGTATCATAAGGCATGGACCAACAACAACATGACCGCGACATAGAGAAGCACCCAAAAGCTGAATGCTATTTGACTCCCTTGTTGGGCCTAGACTGCCTTATGATTTTGGATTTCGACGGATTGCCTATTGAAGATATGCATTTCATCCAGATAGATAGGAGATAAGAACCTATATGTTGTAACCATCTAGAGTAAGGAATGATAGAAGTGACGCAGATGAGAAGGAGTGGAGCAAGTTCCCGCAAAAAGGTGTACATTAATCGTCACATGGATAAAATCGAATTTTTTATGAAGATTGAGTAGGGAAGAAGGAAAGTTCTACATAAAGGATTTATTGAGAAGTTGTTATTTTGAAAAAGTAAGAAAATTTGGAAATTCATAAAAAAATTCTGTCTAAAATGTGGAATAAATGGAAATAGAACTTGGTTAAAATGAGGTAGAGAGAATGGAAGGGTAATATTGCCTAATAATGTAGGTATGGGGAACATTTCTGTAAGAAAATGCAGAAATGACAGCTGAAATTGATTTATATAAAGAAAAAGCACAGATGGTTAAAGTAGTAGGCGAACGTACTGCAATGAGTTAATATTGGGAAATTTAGATAGTTATAGCATTAGGAATAGCATAGGAAAATAATAGGATGGAAGTTATCCTTGTTTATCCTACTTCTTATTGTTTAAAGTTATAAAAGATGTTTTTGAAAAAACAAAAGATTAATTGGTATGATAATTGAGTTTTTGAATGTTTTGGTTTAAAAAACCTACTTTTAAAGAAGTAAGTCTTTGAGGTAAAATTCTTTGAGAAGGCAAATTATTTTGCTAAGTAATTTTAAATTTTTTTAATTTAAGGATAAAGTGACAAATGTTTTGAAAAACTGTGTTCAAATGCTAATGAAAATGGTTGTTAAAAAGCTTCTGAGAAGTTGAGTTCGAATGTTTGGAAGATTTTGTTCAAGTGCTTTATAAAAGTAATAAAAATGGTGTTTAAATGATTTTGGAAATTCGATTTTTCAAACTGTTTTGCAAATTGAAAATTCTTTTGGAAAATATTTTTAAAAGTTTTCCTTTGAAATGAGAAAATTTCTAAATTTCAGATACCACATGCTAGCGTAATAAAGGTTTCAAAGTTTATATGTCCAAAAATAAAGGTTTCGGATTGAGTACTTCATGATTATGAAACTTTAATTTTATAAAGAATGGTGAAAACCAAACCAAATTTTCTATGGTGTAGTTGGGATCGCTACCAAGTTAAGATAGTGTAAAAGTTTTAGGATATGAATAAAATAGGAATATTATGTACAATCTCATTTGGAAATTTGAAATTAGTCACGGATATTTAATTGTAGAATATTGGTAAAGTCGTAAAGATATTCCAGATCTACAATTGGGTTGTTAATTAGGTTGTTATAGGTGACTTGGAATGTGAATGTCTATATTCTGGTTTATTCGAGCGGCATCTGTGTAATTTCCATAAATTACCCAATTCTAAAATATGTATAAAAGCGCGTCGTTGAATTAACAAGGGATATACCAAAAAGGGAAAGAGATGTGTATGACACGGATAATCTTTTCTGTAGTTTACATTGTCTATTTCAATAAAAGAAAAGAAATAATTCCTTGTAATTTCAAATGAAGCAAAAATCTCACTTTTGGTTAATTTAAGGATAATTTTAATGGTAATCCTTTTAGAAGGATTACTCTGATAAATTAAAACGTGTAAAGGAACGTTCTAGTTCAAAAAGTAGTAGTGAGAAATAGGAATATATAAATATGTTTCACCCCGGTTACCGATTGGAAATGAAAATATATAAATAGCACAATTTACGACAATATTCGTATTAGTTATTAACAGCGTAGTAATTACACAACTAGGATTTATGAATATTAATTACAGATTTAATGGGCAATGAATTTTTAATTAATAGAGAATTAAAAAGAATTAATTGGGGATCGATTAGGGAATTTAATACGGCATTTATGAGGATGCACAATTATTCCCTTAATCGGGCATATTAATTAAAGTAATGGATCGACCACATTTATTAGAAACCAAGAAGGAGAATTAAGGAAGATGGGTGATAGTGCAAGGACATTAGGAGTGTTAGGACCACAACATCATTAAGACCTATTGATGATGGATGACAGCTTCCAACAAAATTTTCTTTTAGGGCTTTTGGGTTACGATTGCTAGTTGTCTCTTAGGTTATTGGAAAACATATGATATGGTATGAGAGATGTTCTAATTTTATCACTATGTTGATTTTATGGATGAGATTAGACCTCTAGATAAACACACACACACAAATATATATATATATGTGTGTGTGTGTGTGTGTGTTGAGAAACAACGTAAATAAGGAAATTTCATAAAGATACTTAACTAGCGATAAACTATAGGTAAGACTGGAAGTTAATAAGGAAATTAGGTTAGTAAATAGGAATAAAGAATGCTTCAATCCCAAAAAATTTAGGATTTTGGGAAAGATAAATTTTAGGTTGCGGAGTGACACCATTCAAGGATGACCATTCACCCCAGAGGAGATAAGATATATAGGGATATGAAGAGAATTTTCTATTAGGAAAGGATGAGGAAGAGGGTTGCTAAATTTGTTTCCAAATGTCTGACATGCTAAAGGATAAAGGCCAAGCAAGGAAAGCCTGGAGGATTGTTATTACGATTGAAGATTCCAACTTTGAAATGGGAGCATATATCAATGGACTTTGTAGATGTGTTGCTGAGGAATCAAAAGGGCAATAAAGCTATTTAGGTTATAGTAGATAGGATCACTGAAAAGCACTCATTTTATTTCCGTTAGAAGTAATAGGACCGCAACATCTTTAGTGAAAAATTTATATTAAGGAGGTGGTTTGACTTCATGGAATTCCGGTTGGCATTGCTAGTGATAGGGGCCCTTTATTTACTAGCGAATTTTGGAGGAGTTTGTAGACAGCTTTAGGAACTTCATTAAACCTTAGCACTGCTTACCACCTACAGACCAAGAGTTAATTAGGAAATGTGAATAAGATCTTGGAAGACCTATTAAAATTTTGCATCAAGGACTTTGGAGGACATTGGGAGCAGCACTTACCTTTAGTCGAATTCGTGTATAATAATAGTCACCAAGCAACGATTGGTATGGCATAAGTGCTTAAATAAGGCAATGCAAATTGCCCAATTGTTAGTAGGAAACACCAACAAAATTCTACTCATACCGGATTTGATTAGCAAAACCTTGAAAAATGTAGAATTTATTAGGCAGGGAATGAAGGCCATGCAAGATTGCCAAAAATCCTATGAAGAAAGTGAAGAAAAAAATTGGAGTTTGAGGCAAGAGACATGGTGTTCGTTAGAGTTTCTTCACTTATGAAGGTTGTGAGATTCGAAAAGTTAGGAAAGTTGGTACCAAGATTTGATAGCCTTTCCCAATTTCGTAAAGGATAGGAAGACGGAGCTACCGGATAAATTAGTAGGAGTCCATGACATTTTTCACATTTTGCACTTGAGGAGATCCCTTCATAGCACAACATCATGGTAAAGCTTGATCAATTAGTAGATATTGCGATAGAGCCGTTAGCATCCAATGCCATCACAAGCATTATGCAGCACAGAACTAGAAAACTCCACAACAAAGTGATTAGGCTGGTTCGAGTACAGTGGGGAGAAAATCCGGCAGAAAGCTTGTGGACTTTTGTTCCTAAGCTTTTCTTTGCTAAACTTTTCTCTTCAAAATTAGGTTTTGGTTACATCGTGGTTGCTAGATTAGATGGTAGGGGATAGTTAACACACACATTTGCACTTATATTGAAAACTTTTTTCATGTTAGGATGTTTGCATACATACCTATATGTCATGACATATGCATTCACGCTAGTATTGAGCTCATCTATTATATGTCTACATACATAATCACATTTCACTTTTGGTTGAGTAGAAGGTTGTATAGATAACTTAGTTGTATAACTGGATGCTTAGTGCGTGTTACTTTGTCTGTCCCTTAAGGATTTCGGGGACAAAGTCCTTTTAGGGGAAGAATGTAAAACCTCATAAAAGTTAATAAGAAATTAACTAATAAGAAATGAATTAATTAATAAATTAACAATAAGGCTAAAAATGGAAATTTTGTAAATTTTGGAATTTAACAACGAAAGTTGTGCCATTGTGTTCGTGGCAATTTTCTAATCAGTTTTCATCTATATATTTTTGAAAATGTAACTCAAACGAAAATGTTATAAACATTTGAAGTTTTCAAATTCAAAATAATTTAAATGAAATTCAAATTCAAACTAATAGTTAATTCCAAATTTTAAAATTAAAAAATTAACATAAATTAGACTTTGTGGTTAAATAAATGTTAAAATAAATGTTCACGTTAATTGATAATTACAGAATTAAATAAATATATGGTTGCAACAAATTAAACGGTCCCAAAATGGGCTAACCAGTCAACCGCTCCCTAGGACCAATCAACCGCTAGCGGTCGACCTCCTAAAATGGGTCAGTCGATCGGTAGTCGTGGGTGACGGCTAGGGTTTTCTACACTTGAACGGTCTAGATTTTATTATTTTTAACCAACCTAAATCCAACATTTTTGGTGCTTTCTAATCACTACAAATAAGAGCCTAGCTCTCTCACTTTTATTCATGAATTATTTTGGAACCAAGCAAAGTTTCTGAATCTTTTTAGTAATTTTAGTGTATATTAATCAAATTCCAATCCTTTTCTCCTCCAATCCCAAAATTTCTAAATCTAGTTCGTATTCCCTTGTTGTATAATTCTAAAAGGAGAGATTTATAAGAGATTGGTGTAGACGTAAAAAATCCAAAAAGGAAGGGCTAAGGACTTTTTATGAGTGGAAATATTAGCCTTTCCTACTTTAGTAATTGTATGGTATAACTTGGTTATGGAATATTTCATTGGGGAATTTTGTTTACGAAAACATCACAATAAAACCCCAAAATTTCCCTAAGGCAAAATGTCAATTCTTAAGTTAAAATCTCAATTATTCTATAATAAAATAATGAAATTGTATAGATATTGAAATTTTAATGTTTTACATTCTATTCCACTTCTTACCTTTTTCTCTGAATCTGATTAAGGGTTTTGAAAAGAAATAGGTTAGGAAATGATGTGTAAGGTATAGATTATTTTATTCGTAGTTTGTTCTTCATATTTATGCAATTTAAATAGAAATTTTCTTTTTCATTTGCAAAGAAGTTGAATAGAGCGTAAAAGGATTTCAATTGTAGGTTTATATTAATGTTGATTCCGTTATATTTTAGTATAAAATAAGTTTGCTATGGATTCTGTTTTATGCAAGTCTGTTATTGAATTGAGAACGTTGGATATATGGTTTATTTGTTGATATTGAATTGAACTTGTATGAATTTGTACTTTTGAAATTTATACGATTAGTTTAGGGTGAAATCTCCTTACACATAGAAATATTTTAGGCACGTGTGCACGTATTAGTGTATAATTAGGCATGTGATAGCTTATTAATTGCACAATAATTAGGTTATTAATTAGTATTAAATCCCCCTTAGGAAAGAAATTGGTAACTAAGGTGAAATAAGGGTTTTTAATTATAAGGCCTTAATAACGAATGTGGTGAGATGTGTGATAGTATATAAAGAGAGTGTTGTAAATTATGACTTGTTATAGGGATGCAAGGCCATTCAAAAGCACATGGAAGTCTATCTCACTAATCTGGCTACCAGTAGTATGACTTTGGGCTGATGTGAGACAACACTTATAAAAAGTAGCCACGGAGGATGCGAGATTAGTCCCAAATGTTGTAGGGTAAAACTGCCTAGCTAATTTGGCTACCAATACCAATAAATGGTCGGACTAATGTGGGATGCCATAGTTTAGGCTATGGGTCATAATACGAAGGACTTGCTTTGGGGTTGAAGGTATTAAGTGGTCGATTGAGGGCCCGCCTCCCCCCATATAGGAAGGATTAAGCGATCGGGGTTAGAATTTAGGCACGGTAAAGGATATCTCGAGGAGGTTCTACTTTAGTTGAGGTATTAAGTGGCTAATTGAGGGTCCGCCTCTCCCATAAAAGAAGTATTAAGTGGCCTGAAGAGATTACGGGTAATGTCAGCTAGATAGTACCAAAGAGGAGTCCACCTCGTGATAGGTATTAAATGGTGAGGATATGCCTTGAATAAGATATAAAATGGTTAGAGTCTACCTAGTTCCTATAAAAGATGTATTAAGTGGCTTGGGTACCATCTCTTTCATGGTTAGGACATTATTAACGATAGATGCGAGGGACTGGAATGCCCTTTGGCCTACAGTTGGAAATGGGTTATTGGGTTGAAAGAGTAATGGGTTATTACTTTGAAAGAGTAGTGGTTATAGAATTGGACTGGAAAAGCCATAGGGCTTGTAGTAGTTAAACTTATAGTATAGGATGCGTAAGACATATTCTTATTTAAATTATTCTGCCCAAGTATTATTGTAGAAAGGCTCGAAATTTTTATTCACGAGATATTATTGTTCTAACTACCTCCTTATTACAACACGGGTTAGAAAAGATGATGTGGACTTTTGGAGACGGTAGCAGAGACGTAGACTTATGGCATTTGCTTATCTATCTATTTATATTATTTTTATATTTTCGATGTATCCACTGAGATGTGATGTATTTTAAAATATTATACTACAAATATTTGGCATTGTTATATGGGATTATGTTGTATGTTTTTGACATTTGAATTTCTAAATAATGGGTAATGTTCTGATATTATATTTTATCCTTCTATTGTGAGATTCTTAATGTATAGATGGAAGCCCAATGTACTGTTCTTTAAAATAGTTTTACCAACAGCCACCTTTGGAACCTGTATAATGTTCGATGGGCATTTTCTGGATCTAAAATTAGGCCCATTTTGAGGTGGGTTGTTACACATCTCCCCTTTAAATTTGTCTTCGTTGTCCTATGTTTTGGATCAAAATACATACATAGGAAAAGATGTGTAATAGTTTGTAAATATGTATGTTGAAATTGTATTTGGTAATTTTATATGATTTGAAAAGTAAAATAAACAATAATGAACTCATTTTTAATTACAGAAAAATTTGATATTAAAATTAACATTATTACACAAAATCCATCTTATGAGTTTGAATTAAGGCAACACATATATGTTTCCATATATTAAAGTAAGTAGTGTTTTAGATTTCAAAACAACTCTTATATGTTAATATTGTAATTTATAATATATGTATAAACATGTTGAATTTAAAGTTAACAATTTAATTCAAAATTTTAATTGAAAAGGGGAAACAAAAATAGGATTTTACACAAAACATTAAATTTAGATAGGAAATAAAAAGTTTTGGATTTTACATAAATGCCCAAAAATGAATTCAATATTGCAAATTTCTTATTCTTGTGAAAACAATATCCAAAACAATTGTATTCAAAACATCAGCTATATAACATAAAAGGTAGTTATTCAAGGAAAAAATAATTAACATATATAATTTATTTACAAATTTTTAAAATAATTTTTAATCAAAGATTATTTGGATTTTTAAACAAAAATTTCAAAACATAAGAAGTGGGAACTAGACAACTTAGATACATGTGAATTCATGATAAGGACATCCATATCTAAACAGTACAAAGAAAAACAACAAATTATCATAAGGGACAAAGGGTCTAAACTATGTGAATCATAATGAACATAAGATGAATGGAGACAAAAAGAGAGGTGGATCTGAAATAAATTAACATAATAAACATACTTTTAATTTAGATGAACAAATGGGGATTTGAATTACATGTTGTAGATCGAACAATTAAAAGGCAAGTTGAATTATATAGAATTCGATCATATGAACAAGAATAACACATAAACAAATTAAATCAAAAATACCTTAGGATGTTGCCTTAAGTCATACCTTGAATAATGAATCGTGCTCTAGGATTTAATTTAATCAATCTCCAGATCTTGTAAGAATCAAGAGATAAGAACCATCTTTTGTTTTGATTTTATTTAATTTAATTTTTGGATTTTTAATCCCTAGAGGCCATTAAAATTTTCGAGCATCACTTGATTGAAGGGAAAAATAGAATGGCAAATGGCTAAATGAATAAATCTCTTAAAGGATGCAATAAAATATAATTAAAGATAGGTTTAATTCACCTTCCTTGATTTATTCCACCAATATCACATATTGATATGCGTATGCATAACTTTTTATACATATGCATTCTATTAAATACTTCAAACATCAAATAAAATTTAATAATTAATATTTCATAAATATTAATTAATTTGACAATAATTATAATTTAATTGAATTATGCGGTTTATTCGGAGTATTCATCATTTCGGTTGTGCAACTCAGAGGTGTATATTCAGTCAGTGATTAATATCGAACAATTTGAATAATAATGTTCACACGTCACTTTAGCTAGCAGTGTGACATTTTTGCTGAATTTATTGCTTAAACATCTTTTTTGATAAATTCAATTTTACTAATTATAAGAGGTACATGGTAGCAAGGTTTTAAATCTCGGATTACGGTCACGTCTCGTCTCGAAGAATTTAGAGAGTTTATCTCGTATCGGGTGAGATCTCGAACGAGATGAGTGCATCTCGGTCGTCCATCTTGGATTTACATCTTGGTTTCTAAAATTCATTTCGGAGTTATCTCGGAGTATATGTCATGTTGAAAATTAGTTTTGATACACCAAATTTATAATACTAGTCACTACCTTAAAGAAAACACTATGCACTTACCTTGAATATATCACACGCTTATCATTAGTAATTTAGTATGGAAAAATATCACTTGTATCATGTAAAATAAACAAATAACTAGATTTCATGAATAATGTTCAATATAATATCATATGAGATAAAGTAGACAAGAAACAATCCATAACATATGCACCTTTACTTTGTTTGATCATTCAATTAACTTTCCTACACAATATAATGGCTCATTTCTACCTTTTATGATTTATGGTGCTGTAAGGGAAATCTTAATTTTATAACTTCAAATACAAAAGTCTACAAGTAGAATTAAGATATTCTATGTCTGATTATAGTATTTAATTATTAGCAAACAAAATCTCATTAAGCAACTAATAATATAGATATTTCAAACAAACATAGAAAATAGCATACATAGTACAAACAATTTTCAAACATTTAGTAATATTATAAGAAAAGCAAAAAACGATACAAATGAACATGTAATCATCAAATGAAATTAATAGATGAAAGACAATTCCTTTATTGCTTAAAAATAAGCCTTGAGGAAAAAAATTATAGCAGCAAAGACTAAATGAAATCAAATTGGGAATCCATTTGGAACATAAAGTTAAATAAGTGAAGCCCAAAATTTATATCCGCAAAAAAATAGAGTTAGGAATAAAACTCAAGAAAGTATCGAAAAAAGAAAAATGATATCAGACGTAAATTAATTTGGATTACAAACATAAATGAAAATCATAAAGTGAAATACTTATCCTAATCGATGTAGATTTTATCATCTTCTTTCACTTCTCACTGCCGTAAAATAAGAGACGAAGATTAAATGAGATTTATATAAGAAATAAGAGTTAAAAAAAGCACAATTAAGAAGGCTTAAATTAAGGTAAAGGATGAGCCAGCCCAATACGGAAAAAGAGTTGATTTTTTTCCAAAATTCAACAACTCGTCCGATATCCCGCTGTTAAATCTCATCCGAGATATCAAACGAGATATTGAAATATCGTCCAAGATTTGGGTCAAATGAGATTCAAACGAAATAGCATGTTTCGAATCGCCCGGCCTTGAAAACGAGATCTCAGTCGAGATCTTGGCTGAGATGGGCGAGATTTAAAACCTTGCATGGTAGCAATGATTATCTACACCAATTCTCTTCGTTAAAACTATATCATATTAGGACTTATGGAATTTATTTCTGGTCAAAATTCCAACATCGTCCATATTCAACTTGAATAGTCCAAATAAAAAGTCTTTGATTTAATAATAACAATTATTATTAATTGTATTTCTCTGGCCAAAACCTTTGACTTTTAGTTGGCTATAGTTGGTAGTGGTACTAACCCCATATAACTGAGGAGACAAATTTTCTATTGAATAGTTATTTATTTCCAATGCTTCAGTTCACATCCAACTATAGTCATTCAATGGATGCCATGAACGATTTAACTATAACCAAAGTGGAGTGTCCACATCGAAGTTCTATAATATTCTAAGGTCGAGGGAACTGTGTAACATCGTTACCTTAAGAATATCTGTTTGACCTCAGTTATACTAACAAATAGAAAACTTTTGAGTGAGTCTTTCCATAGTTATCCAACTATTATTGGTACGTAATCCCTTGATGGCACCGGCGACCATAAGTAATACACTATCCAATATTTGGAGAGCATTACGTACTTTGTCTCAACAGTTAAATCGATATTCTTTCTCGAAACATCTTAATAAGGAATATTTCAAATAATATGTTATTTTAATATGATAAATTTCTCATGATTACAACACATTGTAATTACTATCATTTAATAATTATTTAAGGATTTTTTATTTTATATACTTAAATTATGTAATTAATTAACATATCACAATATGGCAAGCATATAATAGAATGACAAACACCTTTTATTTCAAAAAGATTTTATTATAGATTTAATAATTTATAATAGATTACCGAATTTCCCTTAAGGTATATCCCTAACTATATCTGTATGTTGCTAGATTAGACCAGTCTTGACGAGAGTATACTACATATCAATGCATGACACTCATCACAGTCAGGTGGCACGTGACATGTTCCACAACCATACATTGCTTGTAGAGTCATAGATTGATTATTCGGAAACTCAGTTGGTAGTTTTTCAGGTGTAGGGAGACGAAAATAATGGCGGTGGCTACAATGATGCAACAATAAGGGTAATGATGACGATGTTGATGATGACGCAGTTGATTTATGATGTACAAACTATATTCATTGGCTGTAATGACTATATTTACTACACTGCATTCATTAATTGTAGTGATTGTTTTCACTATGATACTATACAATATTCAGTAGTTTCAGTGACTATACTTACCGTGTTGATTGTTCAGTTTTCATCAATTATAGTGACTGTATTTACTACATTATAGAATTCAATGTATTGGATAAGATTTGTTGTATTAGTAAATTTGATGAGTTGTAATGTATTTTCTTTTTGACAACTTTCTGTCCCTTTTCCTTTTAGGATAATAATACTTCATATTACCTTATTTATGTGCTTTTTTGAAAATTTTATGTCTGTTCTCCTATTTCTTTTCTGACAACTTTAAATTTGATGAGATGTAATGTGCTTAGTCCATTCACCTTGCTTTTTTAACAACTTCATGTCCATTCTCCTTTTAGGATATTAATTACATTACGTCATCTTTTCTTTATGCACTGCAACATTAATAAATGTGTCTATGTGTTTATTATAAATAACATCTCCCTACACCGAATTACCACATTAAAACTCTATTAGGTTTTGGTGGATTATAGTCATATATATGCCTCTACATTGTATGACTATGAAGGCCCCTTGGAGCATCCGGTGCCTTCCAATCCATCGTCACTAGAATCTAACATTGATTTATAGATTGAAATGCAAGACAAACACTATGAAGACCTGTGGGAGCATGAAAGAGAAGGGGGAGAACTTCAGAGACAATTAAGGAAGAAAAGACATCATGAAGATAGACAAAGTCATCAACGTAGACCTCAGTCAAGATGGAGAGAACAATGAATCATACCACTTAGAATTGAATAAGAAGTTGACTCACCACCTATAATATGTGCATGTGGATACGCCACTGTCGAATATATCATTAAAAGGGGAAATGATACTGGAAGTGATTGACGATGCTTCTCCTCAATGTGCAGTTGAGTATGCTAATGAATTAGAGTATCAAAGAACAACATTGCATAATAATTTGGTTGGGTGGCAAAATGAAATAAATAGACTTTGCGATCGACTTAATAGGCTTAATATTCAAAGACAAAATTACCCCATAAGGAGTAATATAGGGTTATTTTCGATTATGTATTTTCATAATTTCTTATTTAAGATTCAGTATGATGATGTATGAGAGTCTATCGTTGTGTTCACTATTATTCTTTATTTTAATGAACACAAATTACTATTTTGATAAATACCTATTGCATAACTTAGAAATAAAAAGCAATCATAAATGTTGTGGAATACAAACATAGATATATATATATATATAGTACATTTAGCTTACACGCTTGAGGTTGTTATTCAAATTGCATCATATGGTTGTTCCAAATCTCGTATGCATCATATGGTTGTTCCAAATCTCGTATGCATCATATGTTCTTCTCTTTCACCTCGGTTATAACTTTATGGTATCTTCTACGCGATCTACTAAATGTAATGAAAATACTTCTTGTTTCCAGCATCCTCCAAATTAATCTACATTCTAGATGACTATTAAAAGCTTCATTAATAGTAACCTAAAAATATTGATCAATGTAACAACCTATAAATTAACGTAAGTAAATATTCAAATTAAAATGGTAAAACTATAATTTTGCATAAAGGCAAAAAAATTTTTTTTACAGGAACTAGAATTAGGCTTCGGGACCTATTCTATTATGTCCAAAGTGTCATTTACATTCAAAAAACATATATAACTTATTGATTTTGATTAAATGGGCCAAAAATTAGAAGAAGTCATTTCCAGTTGGGTATTCGTACTATATTGATTTTGGGAATTCATGCTAAACACGTGTCATTTCTAGTCTATAAATAGAAAAGTAAACCTTATTCTAATCCTATTTTAATCTAAGCACCTTACGCCTAATCTTCATCATCTTCTTCATCAATCCTCCAAAGTAAATCCAAATTTAAAAATTATATATCAATCATTGCAAAGAGAGCTACGCAAATAAATCGAAGCTATCTAGAAATTTGGAGTTTTGAAGACATAAATTCTAGACATCGAAGGAGAAGGAGATCAACATTAAATTAGAGAGGACGCATGACTAATCAGTGAGTGAGACTCTTCATATTGGCATATATATTGATAAGACATAGTAATCATCTCTTATGATCTTAAACCAATTTATAAATGATGTGATTGAAAATTTAAAGTGGTTATATATATGGTTAGGATGTAGTATTTCACGGCTAGATGATTAAAAAAGCAAATCTTTATTAATTGTAATTAGCCAAAGTTAACCTCCTACTAACTATAAAGTGAGAAATACGAAAATATTCCATATTTGATATACTATATATGAAAATTGTAGTTCTCGATGATAAAAACCCACTGGTGGTGTTCTTTCATCATTTAGGGTCTAGGGATTGATCATAAAACATATCAAAAGTTCGACAAACGCAGACCATCCATTTTTATACAATAGTGAAACAACAACAATACAACGATTAGGAGACACAGGTTGCTATGGGAGTTAGAGCACGTGTTCATGGTAGTGTTTGACCATCCTAAATCGGGCTATGGAGGACGGAAATTGCTTGTCAATAGCGGTGGCGGTGGATCTTTTATGGGCTATCGGAGATTTCCTTTTGGTGATCGAAGGGTGTTGATGACGATGTATGATAGAGGCTAGATTCTGCATTAGAGGTTGAAGGCACTTGCATTGGTGCCCTTAGCTTTAAATTCTCATTTTTCTTGCATACGGCCTTCGTTTCATGTTCGGTTCGTGGCATTAGGATTGTGGCAAGATGAGGAATGCTTTACTATGCTTTGATATACTTCAGAAAGGTGTCTTATTTTAGTAGATTCATTATATATGTGTTTTACTAGGACGATTTAATTAGTCCTCGGTTGTACTGGTGGCATTTGGCAACGAGGGTTGAGTATTGATCCACTAGCTTTATAAATAGTGGTCAATGATGACTTTCGAGTTTAATACCAATAGTATCGCAAACTGTTAGGAAAATGATTAGCATGGGCTTGACTTCAATAGTCATATACTTTTTCAGTGATAGTAAGTTGGGGCATTAGGCTCAATCGTATCGTAGTGGGTTTCCACATACGAGGTGAGACTTTAGGCTTAATCATGTGCATACATTTCAGTAATGGCAAATTAGGAGTTGGGCTCAATCGTATCATAGACTTTTTCAGCATAAGAGCTGAGACTTTGAGCTCGGTCGTGTGCATACATTTCGGCAATGGCGAGTTGTGTAACTTGCTGACTCCAGTAACTAAAATATAAAAGGGTGTTTACCATCCGATAACTCGGATCAATGGGCACGGACGGAGTGATCTCTCGTATACACTACTTTAGGTCAACACAAATATGTTATAACACTTAAATATATTTGAAATAAGACGTATCTCATCTCAACACAAGGTAATGTATACGAGTTCTAGAATTGAATAATATAGTATTAGAGACAAAAATAAAAATTTCCCAACTAACTGAATCGAAGTGAATAAAAATGACGAATTTTATATCATACCTAAAAGTTCAATACATCATCTCATGCATATATACAACTTTTAACACAAGTGCATCATTATCATCCAATACAACCAAGTATCAATGTAGACAAAACAAATACTCTTCATTGTTATCGACTTCATCTCCATATCGTTCCACAAAGCACATATAGTCATAATATTGACCTATAAAAAACTTCAATTTGAGCCGAGGTTGTCAAAAAATAAAAAACCTTGATTCAGGCTAGAAATTTAGCTATAAATTTAATCAACCTCAAATAATAACATAAGAGGTGTGAAAGGTTTAAATATAACTCCACTTGTTTACAAACAACATTTTCATCACTATAGTCAACGTCCATAAATAATTCTAATAAGCTCTATACTTAAAAACCATTTTTTAAAATATATTTCCTTAGTGGTTTTCTTTCAAATCATTTCCAAAAAATCAATTCAAAATGAATTTCCAATTTACTTCTAATAAATTAAATTATTCATGGTAATCCCATATATCTAGAAACTATATACCAGAGGTCTACATTGTAGATGACATCAAAGTGCTGGTTTCAAATACAAATAGTTAATTAAAAAGATTTCCCAATTTGTATAAAACCAATATTTGCAATATATCTCCCAAATCAATTTGCAAATTTTATTTGTCCTAAAATACTTTTCTAAATCGTTATACAAAATAGTATTTCTCCTTTCTTTGTTTAAAATCATCATTTTCCATAATGAACCCGATTTCAAAATATTCGATAATTTCATCAAAACTAGATTTTAAACTACAATACGGTTTTACCAAATCTAGTTTAACTAAATATCCTTATAAGGTGAATTCCCATAACAATAGATCATAATAAATCATGACATTACTCATCTGCAATCGACATTCAAGGAAGTAAACTTTTAATCAAACCCGTGTGTTCTAAGCTCAGGTATTACCTATGAGTGATATCAAAAGCAATTATATCCAAACAGATTATAAAACAAGTAAAAATCTCTTTTATAAGGGTAAAATCACCAAAATTATTTCCAAATGGGAAAATACACAAAATCATAATTTTATTTCTTTCAAATTGATAAATTATCGATAGTAGAGTACTATCAAAATACCTCTTGTTTATTTTATATAAAACCTTGTAAAACAACCTTTCGAATAATTCTGTAAAATTTCTTTTATAGAAAAGCTAGTATAAATATCGTTCAACCTTTTTGGTTTAAATTCAAAGCCAAACTATTTCTAAAATAAATCAATCTTTATTTTATAATAAGCTTTTGTACTTCAAAATCCAAATAATATATTCATATAGGATTTTGAATTTAACTTTAAATAAAATCCCATTATTTCCCATTTGAAAATAATTCAAACTCAAATTCAAATTATATTAATATCAAGATAGTTCAAAATCATTTTATACGAAAATCTTTCCAGTAATATAATCCATTAAAAATTCATTTCAAAGAATTTCAATATAAAAATTTTCTCCTTTGTATAAATTCAAATAAATCAAATAAACTTAAATAAAATTAAAGTTTATGTTTCTTAAATATTCGTAAATTTAAATTTATTTGGAAAAATCGATATAAGTTTAAAATAATAAAACTCAAATTTTAAAGCTTGTAGAATAATAGTACGAATACACTATTGTTCCTGTTTCTGAAATCAGTAAACTTCAAAACTAATTTACTATAGTTTTGAAATATTTTTTACCATCATTTAACAGATTTAACCATGACTTTAGTGGGTAATGATTTGTTCATGAAATTTAAACCATTCAAGATCATCACAAACATTCGGAGAAATCAAAGAAAAAGAAGCATCCAAATGCATTCATTCAACAAATAATTCAATTCAAACAATCATTCATCAAACAATCAATTGTCAAACATCTACTAATCCTAATCAGGTCTACCAAGCCATCATCAATCAATATAGGAATCAAAATTAATCTAGTTTAATCCAAAATTAATAAATTTATTCACTATAATAAGAAAAAAGGTAGGTTATACTCACTTCAAAATATTCAATTCAAATAAAAATATTACTATAAATTTAAAAAAATGATATACTCAAGAAAATAGAAAATATAGTTATACTCACCAATCAAACAATTAACTACATCAAACATCTATTAATAGGAATTAAGCTATTAGCCACCAAACCATCATCATTCAATATAAAATCAAAATAAATAAAATTGAATCAAAATAGGAGAATTAATTCACTATAAATTTCAACAATTTGATATGAAGTTAGTATACTCACTATGATTTCATTCAAACATCCTACCAACATTCACAATCTCATCCACCATCACCGCCTCACTCTTCCTCCCAAATACAAATGCAACCAGGCTCCACCAATCACCACTCCTAGCTGCTCTATTTCGCCAACATCTCTTAAAGTCGTATCATCGATCGCCTCCACCATCTTGTGTGCCCAAGCATTGTCATCCTTTGCCATCGACGTGTGCACGTTTAGCCAGACGCTTCTCCATCTTTACACCCATGGCCATACACAACCTAGTCGCCTTGCATCCTCAACAGCCTTGCTTCGCTTGCTTCCGTTGCTTCAGGCATCTCACGCACAAAATTATATTACTCTTTTCAATTTTTAATTTTATTTTGCATGAATTGATTTTAGGGTTTTAAACAGATACGTGATATGTATGAAGGGTGTGGGGAGTGAATGGGGAGTGGACTTTAGTCAAATGAGAAGAAAGAAATATTTTTATCCTTCTTCTAAATATATCCAGTACCTCTAATCGCTTATAAATCCAAGCACCTTTTAATCAACATTTTACATCCACTTAAAATCTACTCAAGATGTTTATCAAAATTTTGTTTCATTCTTATAACGATTTTGCTTTTACTAAAATAACACTTTTAGATTTCAACAAATTTAAACCAATTGTTTTATTTTCCAAAACAATTAAAAAATTTCATAGTTATAATTTGTTTTGCCAAATAAATTTTCAAACAACTTTTGAACTTGAAAATATAATTCAAATTTCAAATTCAAATTTTAGATCAAAATTTTCTTTTATTATAAAAAAATTCACTTTTTGTTTGCACAAAAAATGGACAAACACCTCAAAGTCGTATAATTTAGTAGATCTTATGTTGTTTTTAGTGATTTTGGAGATTTATGCAAATATATGAAAAGCAGGGGCTAAATTGTAAAAAGACACGCAGATTTATAGTGGTTCAGCCAGAATGTGCCTACGTCCACTTTATATGTTATTTCTCTTCTCTTCTGTTGATTACAAGTACAAAGCTTTGATACAAGTAAAAGAAAGTTGTTTGAAAGTTCTATCCGTGCTTGAGCTCTCAAACTTGTTCCCCATTGTTGTACCCCTGCCCCTCTATTTATAGAGTGAGGGTGGGAGCAGGGGTCTTGGATGTATATAGCTGCTGGTGGGCCTGGGCTGATGTGATCTGGCCTGGCACGTCTTGGTCCGGTGGTAGGAGGTGAGTTGGTTCGGCGAAGCATGGGAGGTGAGCTGGTTCGGCGAAGCATGGGAGGTGAGTTGGTTCGGCGAAGCATGGGAGGTGAGTTGGTTCGGCGAAGCATGGGAGGTGAGTTGGTTCGGCGAAGCATGGGAGGTGAGATGGTTCGGCGAAGCATGGGAGGTGAGCTGGTTCGGCGAAGCATGGGAGGTGAGATGGTTCGGCGAAGCATGGGAGGTGAGCTGGTTCGGCGAAGCATGGGAGGTGAGTTGGTTCGGCGAAGCATGGGAGGTGAGCTGGTTCGGTAGATGCTTGGTCCGGTAGATGGTGGGAGGAGCTTGGTATCAAGTTGGTCCGGCATCAAGTTGGTTCGGCAGTGTTGAAGGAGGTTGGTTCGGTGATGAATGGGCTGAGCTCTGGTCCGGCAGTTCTGTGGTCCGGTGATGTCTAGTTCGGCAGTGGTAGGGATGCCGGATGAAGCCTAGCTCTTCTTGGTCTTGAGATCCCCTGGGTGAGAAATTTACCCAACATTTGCCCCCCAAAGTAGGGCATATGCCTGTATATGGCGTGCTTTGTTTTAAGTTACCCAATTTCCCCTTCGACTTCTAGTACTGAACCGGTTGGTCCGGAAGTCCACCTTCGCCTATAAGTACGGAGCTAGGGCCCTTGTTATTTCCTACCGAACGAAGGACTTGAGCCAAATCAGTTGCATAGCTGAATCAATCTACCGAGCTGCTTTAGCCTGCCGAATAAGGTACCTAACTTCCCCTCGCCGAATGAAACTCGTGTGTACCGAATGAGTATTCTTATTTGGATCATCGAATGAATTCTACACGGGGAATGCCGAATAAACCTTGGGACTCTGAATACCAAATGAATTTTAACCTTCACCTTACCGAATGAATTTTACACGGGGAATGCCGAATGAACCTTGAGACTCTGAATACCGAATGACAATAGGAATTTGAGCATTTTGAGTGAAATTCTAGACTGCACACACTCGCTTCTTCATATCTCTACATCCTTTTTAAAGATGTATTCTTTTTCGTTGCAGATAATGTCTCACAGAGTTGAAACCTGATCAGAAAAGAAGAAATCCCAGGACAGAGAAGATCCTTCCGAGGTGCCCCCAGCTCAGTTAGAACCGGGACGTCATGGGCCCACCCCGAGGTCACTAGTAGATAGGTACGACCCTCAGGATTGATGCAGTTACTGCCCAGTTTACCAAGGAGGAGAAGGTGGCAGTGAAGGAGGGCATGCGGTTGCTTGCAGCTGAGGAGGCAGGTGTGCAAGTAGAGGATGATGACCGAGATGATCGAGGAGCAGATGCTAGTAAGTCTTCCTTTCTAGTCTTTCCGTTAACTTGGTTGCTTATCACTAATGAATTCTTTTTCTGACCGGACAGGTGGGCAATAGGGCAAGGACAAGACTCCGACGCAGCCGGCTCCCTGATTCGGCCTAGAAAATTCTTTTTGTGGACTTGACATGGTTGTATATGTTAGTCTTAAAACAGTAGAGTAACTTTTAGGTTGTAATTCTTGCTACTTGTAATAAATAGCTCTATTCTTGATGTGTAATTCTTTAACTTAAGCTGATTTTGTCGTCTTTTGAATGTTTTTTGCTATTTTGACATGTTGCATAAGAAATATAGCTATGCATATTCTTGTAATTAGATTGTGTTTGATGTCAGGTTCTTGTTTAGAACATAATTTCATGACTTGCAGGATTAGCGTGAGGTGTGAACAAATTATAGGTATATATGAAAGAAGGAAATACCGTCCTTTATATTTTGCTTGTAGATGGCAGCTTTGAATATCCTGCGTGACCGAGTAAGGGATGCGGTCTAGTGTCTTGCTGTGAGTATCCGCTTCTATTAGTGAGTGTCTCTTGTTTTGTGTCCTGCACTTCAGGGATTGTTACAGAGGATAGGAGAAAAGTTTCTTAAGTAAAATTGAAATATGTGAAATAGTAAAACTTCCAATCACGGAAGGCCTTCGATGTGCTTAAGTTCGTGGCAAACGGGTTTTGTAGTCACTTTCCCTAGCTGTGGGTCTTGGAGACATTTGTCACCCATCTTACGCCTCCGCGGGGAGTTAATTCTTTTTTACCACAGCCGTACTTAAGACACATCGGAGCCGAGATCGCGCACAGTAACTACCCGGGCCATTATGGCCCGTAATCGTGGGTATTATTCGATCTACTGTGGCCGGCTAGCGTGGGTGCCGATCGTCAACTGTGAACTGCCCCTGGCTGGCCACACCTTATGTTGGGGCGTATAGTCGGTTCACAGTTGCCGGCGAGCCTAACGCCGTAAAGAGCTGCCTCGGCTATAGTCGGCCTTCTCGGTGGCTTATAATCGCTCATTACAGTTGACTTTAAGGGCCGTCGCGAGCAATGAGTTAACTCGCAGCAGAGGGATGCCGGAGCGAAAGTGTCTCATTGGCGAGGGCATAGATTCGCATAGTACCTGTTAGGTCTTGTCCAGGAGAAGTTGCGTTGTGGAGCGCCTTGAATGAAAATGCTATTTGCACAGGATTTTGTTCAACAGAAAAGGATACAGTTAACAAGCAGCCAAGATATGAAGGAACAAGTTAAAAAGAGACAAGTTTTTTAAAGTGGTTCGGCACGAAAATGCCTACGTCCACTGATTCTCTTTGTTAATTCACTTCATATAGGCAGTATGAGTTAAGAAAAGTATCGACGAAGGTGTTGGATGTTCCATGCCCTCTGGAACACCTCTCCGTCCACTGTTGACAAAATATAGGCTCCGTTGTGGAGATCTTTATGAATTACATATGATCCATCCCAGATTGGGTCTAGTGCTCCGGGACGAGGGAAGATTCACTTGAGGACAAGATCCCCTTCTTATAAGGTACGATGCTTGACTTTGGGATTGTATTGCGTTGCCCCTTTTTGCTTGTGAGCTGCTGCCCTGGGGGGCTGCATCATTTCTTCTTTCCTCAATTAGATCCAAAGACATGAGGAGGAACTCTTCGTTTTCTTTTGGGTTGTAGTGGATCCTACAGTGGGAAGGCACTATAGTTTCAACTGGAAGCATAGCATCCGATCCGTATGCCAAAGAGAAAAGGAGTATGCCCCGTTGATGTTCTGAAAGACGTGTGATTGGCCCATAGTGCCGTAGGAGGTTCATCCACCCATTCGCCTTTTGTCTTTTCGAGTTTCTTTTTTATTAGAGTTTTGAGAATTTTGTTGACGGCTTCGACTTTTCCGTTTGCCTGGGGATACGCTACGGATGAGAAGCTTTTGTGAATTCCGTGCTCTTGGCACCAGTTGGCGAATTCCTCCTGTCAAATTGAAGTCCATTGTCTGATATGATCTTGAATGGGACTTTGTACCTGCACAGAACATTTTTGATCAAGAAATTAATAAATTTTGCTGAAGATACTTTATTCAGGGGTTCTGCTTCCACCCATTTGGTGAAATAGTCGACTGCCACTATAGCATATTTGGCCCCGCCTCTGCCCATCGGTAGTTTGCCGATTAAGTCAATTCCCCATACTGCAAAGGGCCATAGGCTAGTCATTTGAGTAATCTCAGTTGTTGGTAGTCGCGGAATCTTAGCAAACTTCTGGCATCTGTCACATTTTCTGACGAAATCTAAGGCGTCCTTGCTTAAGGTGGTCCAGAAATATCCATATCGGAGTATCTTTTTTGCCAAAGTCTGTCCTCCGATGTGATCTCCGCAGCTCCCTTGATGAATGTTGGATAAGATTTCCTTGGCTTCCCTTCCAGCGACACACCTTAATAGGGGGTTAGAGAATCCGCGCCGATAGAGGGTGTCCTCCTGTATTGTGTAGCGGGAAGCTTTCCTCAAGATTTTCTTGACTTCATTACGCCCGTTGGGTAGTGAATTCTGCAATGAAATCAGCCATGGCTTGTCCCTTGATGGCGGTGTGAGGGTGATAGGTGATATCATACCGACTTAGTTCAATGCACCATTTAAGTAGTCGCCCAGAAGTGTCGGGACGATGGAGTACCTGCCTCAGTGGTTGATCAGTCAGAACTTTGATAGAATGGGACTGGAAGTAGTGACACAGTTTTCGTGATTTGATTAGTAAACAGTATGCTAGCTTCTCAAGTTTATGATATCTGACTTTTGCCCCAGTAAACCTCTTGCTGACGAAGTAAACTGGCCGCTGTGTGCGGTTGTCTTCCCTTACCAAGGCAGCGCTTAGGGCGTGAGATGACACAGCAAGGTATAGGTATAATTCTTCGCCTTCGCTTGGAGTCGAGAGTACCGGTGGTTTCTGGAGGTGTTCGATTAAGTTAAGGAAAGCGGTTAAGCATTCGTCAGTCCATTCGAACTTTCCTTTGTCTTTCTTTAGAGCTTCGAAGAAGGGAACGCACTTGTCCGTTGGAAATTTCATCTTTAAGCACTATGGAGCCAAGACAATTTGGAAGTCAGACAGGGCTGGCCTTCCCAAGAAAGCGTTGTAGTTTCTTCCTTCTGATGTGTTCTTCAATCAGGTCCCAGAGATGATGGCGTTCATCGGTATCATGCCCATCAGATTCGTGGAAGCGGTAGAACTTTCCAGACTCCTGTGCGTTATCTGATTCCTTCTTGTACGGTGAGCGTTCGTATCTAACTTTGCCTTGGGTGGCAAGGAAGATGTTTTTCGACGGTTTCATTCAAAGGAGTGTAAGTGTCGATTCTCGGTCCTGGCCGATATAGGCGCTTTTTCTCCCTTCTTGCCCCCAGCATTGTCTCTAGAGTCATTTCTTCGAATGTCCTTTGCTACAGCGGGCGTGTTGCTGTGAGTTGCCTTATTTTGTTGCCTTGACTGCCCCTCAGTGGCAGCGTCTTCAAGCCTCATATATTTCCTGGCTTCATGGAAGAAATCGGGTAAAGTAGTTGGTTTTTCTTTTGTTAGTCTTCTAGCGAATTTAGTATCCGGATGCACACCACTACAGAGGGCCATTAGGATAAGCTTCTCATCGGCATCTTGAACTGCGGCTGCTGCGGCGTTGAATCTGGTTAGGTATTGCTGCAGCTTTTCTCCAGGTTTCTGTTTGACGCTGGATAAGGAATAAGCGTCCTTAGGTTGCTCCACATGAATGCGGAACTGACTGATAAATTTTTCTTTCAACATTTCCCACGAGCTGATGGATCCTTGGGGTAGATGATAGAACCAGGAGGTAGCAAGATCTGCTAAGAAGAGCGGAAAGCATTTGCACATTACTCCCTCTGTTGCTCCACTCATGAGCATATGCTGCGTGTACCTCTGTAAGTGTACAACGGGATCGGAGGTTCCTTTGTAGGGTTCCATTGTTGGCATCTTCCATTCTCGGGGGGTGATAGCAATTTCGATATTGCGGGCGAAAGGGCTGGTTACCCTAGCGCCTATCCCTCGATCTCTTTGCTCCCGTTGGACACACTCTCTGAATAAGCGTGCCATCCTTTCATCAGAACTTGGAGCAGATAGAAATGAGTTTGGTTCTGTTCTGTGGGATTGATTCCGTCCAGATGACCTGTAGGGATGGTATCGTCTACCATTCCTCATATTTTCCAATGGCTGCCTTTGATCTTCTGGGAGCAAGCTCGGGTCAGCTACAGTTGGCCCTTGCCTTGATCTCCCCCTGTTGGGTTCTGATCTAAGCACTTCCTCGGGTCCAACTTCGGGCTGGACTCTAGCTCGGCCCCGTTCACTGGCGTTTCTGTGGTTAGGCAGCATGACAGGCTCAGCTACAGTTGACCTTCGCCCGGTACCTTCCCCGTTGGGTTCGGTACCAAACGCTTCCTCAGGCCTAACTTCGGGCTGTGCTCGGTCTCGGCTCCTACCACGGCTACTTCTGCCGTTAGCTCCTTCGAAGAAGGAAGATCTTTGTTGTCTCTGAGATCCTCCAGACTGGGACTCGCCCCATGATTCAGTGTTGTGGTTGGATTCTTCAGCGTCCCTTAAGCGTGACATGAGATGGTCCACCAAGGCTTCCTGCTGGGACGTGAAGCGGTTAGTTACTTCAACCACAACTCTGTCCAGATCTGCTCTAGTGATTGCTGCAGGCTGTTCTGTGGCAGGAGTAGTTGGGTTAGCCTGTTCTTCATTTGTTACCGTTGCTGGAGGAGGACGATTTACTTGATCCGTGACAGCTGGATCCGGAAGACTGCTGGATGCGATGTTTTTTCCTTTGCTAACATCTTTTCTCTGTTTGGGAGGCATGTTTTCCAAGTGGCGGACGATGCTGTTAGGAAAACTTGTTAAGCGAATGAAGCTGAAGCTTCGAGCTTCTAGTTCTCAGTAAAAGCACCAAAAATGTTTGCACAAAAAATGGACAAACACCTCAAAGTCGTATAATTTAGTAGATCTTATGTTGTTTTTAGTGATTTTGGAGATTTATGCAAATATATGAAAAGCAGGGGCTAAATTGTAAAAAGACACGCAGATTTATAGTGGTTCAGCCAGAATGTGCCTACGTCCACTTTATATGTTATTTCTCTTCTCTTCTGTTGATTACAAGTACAAAGCTTTGATACAAGTAAAAGAAAGTTGTTTGAAAGTTCTATCCGTGCTTGAGCTCTCAAACTTGTTCCCCATTGTTGTACCCCTGCCCCTCTATTTATAGAGTGAGGGTGGGAGCAGGGGTCTTGGATGTATATAGCTGCTGGTGGGCCTGGGCTGATGTGATCTGGCCTGGCACGTCTTGGTCCGGTGGTAGGAGGTGAGTTGGTTCGGCGAAGCATGGGAGGTGAGCTGGTTCGGCGAAGCATGGGAGGTGAGCTGGTTCGGCGAAGCATGGGAGGTGAGTTGGTTCGGCGAAGCATGGGAGGTGAGTTGGTTCGGCGAAGCATGGGAGGTGAGATGGTTCGGCGAAGCATGGGAGGTGAGCTGGTTCGGCGAAGCATGGGAGGTGAGATGGTTCGGCGAAGCATGGGAGGTGAGCTGGTTCGGCGAAGCATGGGAGGTGAGTTGGTTCGGCGAAGCATGGGAGGTGAGCTGGTTCGGTAGATGCTTGGTCCGGTAGATGGTGGGAGGAGCTTGGTATCAAGTTGGTCCGGCATCAAGTTGGTTCGGCAGTGTTGAAGGAGGTTGGTTCGGTGATGAATGGGCTGAGCTCTGGTCCGGCAGTTCTGTGGTCCGGTGATGTCTAGTTCGGCAGTGGTAGGGATGCCGGATGAAGCCTAGCTCTTCTTGGTCTTGAGATCCCCTGGGTGAGAAATTTACCCAACACTTTTTATTGAATTAAATTCAATAAATTCCTGAAACTAATTTCCATTCTTAATTTTCAACTTTTTATTAAGTCAGAATAATTTTCCATAGTTCAGATCCATTTTAAATTCAATTTTCTTCCAACAAAATTTCAAAATTCCCTTTATTTATAAAAATTCCAATATAAGACCCCAAAGTAACTTTTAATATTATTAATCAAACAAGAGGATGTTACAAACTCCCTTCCTTAAATAAACTGCATCATCGCAGTTCACTGTAGAGTACTATAATTGGCTTACTAATAATATTAACTATAAAATAAAATATATACATCGTTCGTTGATGTAATTTCGCTACGCCACTCTGATAAAACCTCCTTTAATGTTTATCAGTCATTCGAATAATTCTCATCTTCTCAACCCTATGCAAGAAAAGTAAACGCTCCACTTCATTCAAATGTATCATATACTATTACAAGCATAGTGATCAATATATGCATAGCTTTCAATAACTTTTAAAAAAATTCTTAAATTTTGTTTTTTTGGCAAAGCCAATTGGGTTTAATAGACCCCTACCATTTATTGAATAATAGAGACATACAAAGAAGGATGGGCATACCCATCATGAAAGAGAATTAAAAGAAAATAACACCAAAAATTACGAGCTAAGAATTCCAATTAACAACTAAGGACAGAAAGAGGCCTAAAATGATCTTATCAAGTGAAAGAAATAAAGACCGTTCAGAGCATTTAATGCCATTAAATAGTCTAGAATTTCTTTCTATCTAAATCAAGTAGGCAAATATTTTCAATACTCTGATTAGAAGCATCCCCTTATTACTTTTCCACCTTGTAGCTTTAAAGATGTTGAACCACTCAACACTAGAGTGAATACTCGGGTTATAAAGATTAAAATATCTTAATATTCTCTTCCAAACAAAAGAAGTGTAAGAACAAGAAAAGAATATATGTCTAGTGTTTTCATTTCCGTGTCCACAAAACAAGCAATTGGAAAAATGCAGCATCCCTTTAGCCATTAGATTATCTTGAGTGTGTAATCTATTCTTGATAATTTTCCAAAGCATGATATTTTCTTTAGGCATAGAAGAGTTCATCCGTATATGCGAGTGCCATGGAAATGTAGGCATACTTGAGAAACCAGTCAAATATTTGTACAGCAAGTTAATGGAGTGCTTTTTACCAATCCACAATGAATCAACCATTTCATTTTTGTACACTTTTTCTTCAATTGTTGACTAGATACTTCTAACATCATAGAGTTGGAGTAAGGGAGAGTAATATGATCATCAAAATAATATCTTCCTACCTTTGCATTTTCTAGAATTCCCTTTAAGTACTTGAGATTGAAATGAATAATCTTTGAGAGAATAACACTAGGGCTTGACCATGGATCATGCCAGAAAGATAGAAAGTTCTTGTTCTCCATAGTATTTTGAAATAGGGGTAGTAATATTGCTCTTGACCTAAACAGGTTCTTCCAAGCCCAACTACTGTCAGGTGGAATATTCATAGTCCAAAAATAAGCTCTTTTGATCATGTTGTTTCTTATCCAATTGGCCCAAAGATTTGCATCATACTTCATAATTTTATTGATATGAGCAGAGATAGCTGCAACATTCCATTGTCTAATGTTCATAACTCCCAATCCTCTTTTGTCAAGAGGACAGCAAATGGATTTAAAAGAATTAGGAATGAGTTTTCTAGAATAAGGGTTTGCATGCCATAAAAAATGGTTAAGAGCAGAATTAACAACGAAAATCAGTTTGTTAGGAAGAATGATGGTTCTTGTTAAGAAGGAAGAAATTTTCTTAAATTTCAAATGTATAAAATTTTCAATTTTTTTTCTAAGTATCAAAACTTTGTATAGTTTTGGCAAAGTCACCTTTGTATGGAGGGACTTTCGAATAATTATAATAGGAAAATATATATGTATACATGATCAAAATAAGATTAGATTCATAATATATAACACAATATCATATATATCAATACATATATGCGAAAATATACTTTATTAGTGTTTTAAAGCGAGTTTGCATAATTTATATTCAAATATTCGCCAAATTTATCCACATGATCTTCATGAACCTAATCTCAACTCAAATTAAACACATAAGTCTTATACACACACATTGTGACGACCGCCCATGACCCCTGCACCGAATCTAGAGACAGTGCGCTGTAAAGTGTGCCAGGCGACCATGGACGATTGTCAAGGTAAATTAAAGCAACAGAATCTATCGTATTACTCACAGCGCATGGACAAAATACAATAGAACATATGTATAGTGAAGCTTTACAGAACAAAATGACATCATATAAAACTCCATAGTAGTTGAATACAATCATCCAAATAGTCAATACATCAAGCCTCACTACATATCTTTCAAAGAATACAAAACAGCGGAATATCCAGTACATATAATAAGAAGATAATATGCAACCCTCCAGCTCGTCTTCGATATCAGCATCGTGAGAAGAGGACAGCACCTGTCACCTGCTACCTAGTCTGCCCGTCCCAAAATGGACGAACAGCCCAAGGCAATAAGAATTAAAAACATAAAGCCTTGAGTTAGACAACAGTCTTAGTGAGCAGTAAATTAACTAACAACATACCAAAAGAGCATAAAGGAAAAGGAATAGGAATACAACCCTCCCACTCCAACCTCATTCTACAATGATAGCCCCAGACACACACTAAGCGGAAGCAAACAATTTAAAGTAAAGCTACTATCACTCGAGTCAAGGGCGATGTTTTCCAAGTACCAAGGCCTAAATCAGATAAGCACCCAGAAAATACCGCTCTTGAGTCCGAATGACGATACAACCAAACATCCATGACTCTGGCTATCACTGTTATCATTGCTTCGATATCACCGTTAATTGAATGACCGGCACATTCTTTCAGCCGTCCGTCAAGGGCTAATGGAAACCCCGGTTCTAGACATAACTCCCGCACGTCGTCGCAACCCGTGCCTAGGACTATCGAATCTGCCCAGAGTACTCGACCATCAACATTTAGTCGTTGGGACTATCGAATCTGCCCAAACGTACTCTTGCTTAGAGCATGCTAGAACCTTCAACAACGATGCTATCCAAGCCTCCTAGTCATCCTCCTCGACGACTATTCTCATATCCATTCATTATCCTCAACTCGAATCATATCACCGAGTTATCAACATGCTTGGAATGATCCCATCTGGATTAGACCAAGTCTTCATCACATGATTGCCTCGCTTCATCACATCCTCGCGAAGCCTCATCTCAACATCACATCATCAAATCTATGCATAAGAGCTTCATCATCCCGCTACATATGCCACGAGCAGCTTTCCCAATTCAAGAGCCTTTACCTTAGCTTTTGAATCATCTTCGATCTAAATCTAATCATCAATCATCTAGTTCATAGCAATCAATCAAATCAAACATCAATCCAAGCAATCAGCATTCAAATATGATCTAAGTAGACAATTATAACAATAATGGCATTTTCGTAATTAAAGAGTTGAAATTCCAATAAGCATGAAAACATGAACAATATCTCTACAAACTTGATGAATGAACTTGCATAGGTTAACATGTGATAAAATGGATGTAACATCATCATGAACAATAGATCTACATGGCTCTACACTTGGGATGAAGAAAATGCATGGAAATCTCTATTTTAACACCAAATCGAGTCAACAATCCGATATACTCCTTTGGATCCGTGTGAGAGATAATCACCACTCACCAAATCACCAAAACAAACCCTAATCAACACGCTTCAGATCTGGACAGCGAAGGATCGAGCTTGATCTATCACGAATCCGCTTCAAACGAAGAAATCTCTCTTGAAAAGATGAAGATCTTCAATCTAAGCTCTTGAATCTTCAATCTTGATCTTCGATTTGGATGGATGGAAGCACTAGATTAGAGTGGAGAAAAGAAGTGAAGAGGTGTAGAAGTCGAGCTCTCAAAATGGCAGCACTTCGTCGCTTCAAAATCCGGATCCCAAAAATGAAGCCAACCCCTTTTATTTATAGCTGAAATCTGCCCCTAGGTCGCTCATCTCCATAGGTCGCTCGGAGTTAGGTCGTCCACGACCTACGACCTAGCAACATCTTCGACCTAACCAAAGCCAGACGCCTTAAAACAAATGCGCATCTGCGACTTAACCTGCCAACGACCTACGACTTAGGAATCACGCGACCTAACACTTAAACTATTCCCTGCGACCTAACAACTCACGCGCTTCAACGACTTAAAGGCTTACGACTTATCACATGGCAAAACCTAGCGACCTA
The DNA here is from genome assembly GCA_030737815.1 of Allium fistulosum. Classification (NCBI taxonomy): domain Eukaryota; kingdom Viridiplantae; phylum Streptophyta; class Magnoliopsida; order Asparagales; family Amaryllidaceae; genus Allium; species Allium fistulosum. The sequence goes on from CM060907.1 coordinate 782,239,613, forward strand.
ACAAAACCCAACAACTCACGACCTAACAAGGTTACGACCTATAACCTCAGCGACCTAACACTTAGGCAAAACCCAGCGACCTAACAACTCACGTGACCTAACACTTATGCGACCTATCTCCTTAGGTCGCTAACACGCTAACTCCTTAGGTCGCTAACACGCTAACCTTCTTAAGTCGCTCAACCCTATAGGTCGCTAACTCCACTAGGTCGCTAACTTGAACTGCCGACCTAACACTTAACTCACCCACACACTTAGGTCGCTCACAACAGTTTTTCCTTAGGTCGTTGCCGACCTAACTATACTAACTACCAGACGACCTAGTACATAATGACCTAACGCTTATCTAGGTCAAAAACTTAAGTCGTCTACGACTTAACACACTAACCACTAGGTCGTACGTCTTCTAGCTCGCGCTTCCTTTAGGTCGCTCGAAACCTTAACTCGCCAGAAATTCTTAAGTCTACCCTCTTAAGTCGTCTACGACCTAAACCCTTAGTCATTAACTCGCCCAGACTTAAATTCCTATACGACTTAAGCTTCCAAACGCTCTCTTAAGTCGTTCAATCTATAAGTCGGTTACGACTTATCTCTTAGGTCGTTCGCGACCTAGGACTTGGAAAAATTCTGAACGACTTATCAACAATGCAACCAAAGGTCAACTATCTTACGATGTTTCGATCCGTGAAAATACGGGTCGTTACATTCTCTCCCCCTTAGGAATTTCGCCCCCGAAATTCCAAACAAACAAAGCAATCAAAGACTATTCTGCACGCCTATCATCCATAGCAATCAACAAACCATGCATCCAATTCTAGCTTAGCGTACAGAATTCTAGGACTTAGAACAAGTTACAATATCGTGAGGTGACACGACACCTTAGGGCCATACCTTGAAGAGTTCAGGATGAGCTGCCTTCATCCTCTCTTCCACCTCCTACGTACAGTCGTTATCATCATCACTCCATTGTATCTTGAGCAACTTAACTACCTTCCTCCTAAGCTGTTTCGTGTCGGTTTCAACAACACGAAGCGGCTTACGAGGTCTTCTATCAACTGGATCAACTTCGAAATCTTCACAGCTATCAGCAGAAACCACTGTATTCGAGTCGTGCACATACTTCCGTAGATATGATATGTGAAAAACATTGTGCACACCCGACATCTTCTCCGGTAACTCCAATCTGTAGGCGAGCTTTCCAATTCGCTCGATGATCGGGAATGGTCCAACAAATCTCGGAGTCAGTTTTCCTTTCTTCCCGAATCGAATAACATTCTTCAGTGGAGAAATCTTTACAAAAACCATATCTCCTACGTCGAATTCCAAATCCTTTCGACGCTTATCAGCATAACTCTTCTGATGGTCTTGGGCTGCCTTCATTCGTTGCCGAATGATCTCTATACAATCTGAAGTCTGCCGAATCATCTCTGGCCCAAGTATCAGCTTTTCTCCAGTTTCCAACCAACATGTCGGAGAGTTACACGGTCTTCCATACAATGCCTCATACGGTGCCATACCAATACTAGACTGGTAACTGTTGTTGTATGCAAACTCCACCAAATGAAGGTGATCTTCCCATGATCCTCCGAAGTCCAAAACACAAGCTCTGAGGAGATCTTCCAAAACCCGGTTGACTCTCTCGGTCTGACCATCTGTTTGAGGGTGATAAGCTGTACTCAAACATAACTCGGTTCCCAAGACTTCCTGGAAGCTCTTCCAAAATCCACTAGTGAACAATGGATCTCTATCGCTCACTATACTCTTCGGAATACCATGGAATCGAACTATCCACTTAACATACAACTCAGCCAACTTTGATGCAGTCCTAGTCGATCGAACAGGAATGAATCGTGCGCTCTTAGTCAGACGATCCACAATGACCCAAATCCCTTCATTTCCCGTTCTGGTTCTAGGCAATCCATCGATAAAATCCATCGACACTTGTTCCCACTTCCATGTAGGAACTTCTAATGGCTGAAGCAATCCACTTGGCTTCTTCTGTTCGGCTTTTACCAACTGGCAGTTCATACATTTGGAAATAAAATTTCCAACATCCTTCTTCATACCTTCCCAGTAGTAGGTTCTCTTCATATCCCGATACATCTTATTTCCACCTGGATGAATTGTCAACTTCGAGTGATGACTTTCCTTCAGAACTTCACTCCTCAATTCATCTATATCGGGAACAACTAGTCGTCCTTGCTTCTGAAGCCAACCCTCTCGATCGACCTCGAATCCTTTATCCATTTCTGGATCCAATCCAGATTCCAAATCACGGATAATCTTGACAAGCTTATCATCTCGCTTTTGACTCTCGCCAATCCTTTCCACAAGAGTCGGTCTTATTGATAAGTTTGCCAACATCTCAGGTTCCAATTCACATCTAGGCCTGAAGTCAAATCCAGCTAAATACTCGAGATTCTTCCACTCCGAAAACATGGCTCCCAATCCCGCATGTCTTCGACTTAACGCATCTGCCACTGCGTTACCTTTTCCCGGAGTATAAGCTATACCAAAATCATATGATGCCAAAAACTCTAGCCAACGTTGCTGCCGAAGATTCAAATCCTTTTGGGAGAAAAGATACTTCAACGACTTGTGATCCGTAAACAATTCGAATCGAACTCCCAATAGATAATGCCTCCACATCTTCAGAGCAAATACAATCGCTGCCAACTCCAAATCATGAGTCGGGTAATTCCTTTCATGCGGCTTCAGTTGTCGACTGGCATATGCAACAACTTTATCCCTCTGCATCAGCACTGCTCCAAGTCCAGTACCACATGCGTCGGTGTAAACCACCATCTCATCATTCCCACTTGGAATAGTCAAAACAGGAGCACTCGTCGATCACTCTTTCAGGATTCTGAAAGCTTGCTCGCACTTAGCATCCCAACTGAACACTTGGTTCTTCTTCGTCAATCCTGTTAACGGTGCAGCTACCTTGGAGAAGTCTTTGATAAACCGTCGATAATATCCTGCTAATCCAAGAAAACTTCTCACATCAGATGCATTCTTAGGTCTAACCCAATCCTGGATTGCTGCCACCTTAGCGGGATCAACCGCTATTCCACTTCCAGAAATCACATGGGCTAAGAACCTCACTTCACTCTTCCAGAAGTGACACTTCGAAAACTTAGCCTTCAGCTGATGTTTCCGCAAGATTTCCAAAACAATACGCAAGTGCGTCTTGTGCTCTTCTTCAATTCTGGAATAAATCAGAATATCATCCACGAACACAAGTACGAACTTGTTCAACTGATCTCTGAACACTCTATTCATAAGATCCACAAAATATGCTGGCGCGTTAGTCAATCCGAACGGCATTACCAGCCACTCAAAGAAACCAGATGGTGTCCGAAAAGCAGTCTTCGGCACACTATCCTTAGCTACTCTCAACTGGTGAAATCCCGTTGCCAAATCCATCTGAGAAAACACCTTAGCTTCGTGAAGCTGATCAAACAAGTCATCTATTCTCGGCAATGGATACTTGTTCTTCTTAGTCACCTTATTCAGCTCACGATAATCGACACACAATCTCAACGACCCATCTGCCTTAGTTGCGAACACAACTGGTGCACCCCACTCGGACACACTACGCCGAATGAATCCTTTCTGCAAAAGATCATCAACTTGCACCCTCAACTCCTGCTGTTCCCTAGGCGCCATCCGCCTAAGAGGCATCACAACAGGTCTGGCTCCTTCAACTAGATCTATTCGAAACTCGATCTCTCTATGCGGCGGCAACCCTTTGACTTCGTCAAAGACATCCTCGAATCTATTAGCGATCGGCACCGATGACAGTCCATCCCGTGGAACAACTAGCGAATACATGAAGCTCATGAAGACGCCTTCTTCATGCTTACATCGTATCACAACCTTTCGCCCCTCCACATTCTCGACTGTCACTTCCAACCTTTCGCAATCAACCTTTGTCGCATACTTCCTAAGCCAGTCCATACCCAAAATAATTCCGAACCCTGCAAAGTTCAGAACAAAACAATCACAAACAAAAGAGCAACCATGACTCGACACAATCAGACCACGGCATAACATACACAAACAAGATGAACCCCCAACTGGATTAGTCACAACCAATGGCCTATCAACAATATCCGGTTCCAAACCTAACCGGTCTACGAGTTCATTACAAACAAACGAATGCGACGCTCCAGTATCAAACAGAACTCTAACCGGAACACCACATAGGAAAAGAGTACCTTGAACAACCACACTCTTCCCTTTCTCTTCAGCAGTAGGAGCTTTCGAAGATGACGGAACAGCTCCCAAAGCATAAGCTTGCACAATCTGCTTGTCCTTCCTCGGTTCTGGACAATTCTTCCTGATGTGCCCTGGCTTGTCACAGTTGTGACACTTCATCGGTGCCTTCGGATTCTTACAATCCTTAGAGAAATGGCCCTTCTGCTGACAATTGTAGCAAGTCACCTCGCCTTTCGGCTTCTTCTGGCCATCCTTACCCTTCTGCTGCTGCTGCTTCCTCTTCTGGTTTCCATCCTGCTGTGGTTTAGACTCTCCCCTGGTAACAGCAACAACAGGTCCTTCCTTAGGAAACAGACTCTCATGCCTAAGAGCTTTCTCCACAAGCTTCTCAAATGAATCGTCCAAATGATCCACCAACTGTCTCCCAAGATAACCATCCAAGCCGGTCACAAACTTCTCATTCTTCTGATAAGCAGATTCAATATATGACCGAGCATACTTGGACAAAGCTTCAAACTCAGAAACATACTCAAGAACAGATCTTCCACCTTGCTTGAGCTCCACAAACCTCTTGAACAAAACAGACTTCTGAGCTGTAGAAATGAACTTAGCTTCAAATCTAACTTGGAATTGCTCCCAAGTAATCTCTTCTTCCGGAGTATTGATGGTAATAGAGTTCCACCAATCAGAAGCTCTCCCTTGAAGCTGTCTCGATGCCAACTTCCTCTTAGTTGCATCCTCAATTCCCAAATCACCAAAGATCCTTCTACAAGCATCTATCCACCTCTGGACCTCAATAGTTGATTCTGTTCCCAAGAAAACCTTCCCTCCAAGAGCAGTATAGTCCTTGCACAACTTAGCAAAATCCACTGGTTTCGGAGTTTGGACTTGAACTCCAACATCTACTGCTGCCCCCGGAACTGGTATCCTTCTCATGATCGAAGTCATCATAGCTTCGAACATGGCTGCATAATCAGCAGTCTCTTCAGTAGCACGGCCTTCCCTAGCAGCTGGTCTCCCTCTTCGACTCATTCTCAATATCTATAAAAAGGAATGATCAGAACATCTAGAGAAACAACTGCATAAAGGGCTCAAACTCTACTAAGCTACTATATTATAGATAGTATTCATCCATCAAAATACAATTACGTCTCTCATACGTAGTTACGACAGCGAGCGTTGGGTAAAATCGATTAACCTGGCTCTGATACCAAATGTGACGACCGCCCATGACCCCTGCACTGAATCTAGAGACAGTGCGCTGTAAAGTGTGCCAGGCGACCATGGACGATTGTCAAGGTAAATTAAAGCAACAGAATCTATCGTATTACTCACAGCGCATGGACAAAATACAATAGAACATATGTATAGTGAAGCTTTACAGAACAAAATGACATCATATAAAACTCCATAGTAGTTGAATACAATCATCCAAATAGTCAATACATCAAGCCTCACTACATATCTTTCAGAGAATACAAAACAGCGGAATATCCAGTACATATAATAAGAAGATAATATGCAACCCTCCAGCTCGTCTTCGATATCAGCATCGTGAGAAGAGGACAGCACCTGTCACCTGCTACCTAGTCTGCCCGTCCCAAAATGGACGAACAGCCCAAGGCAATAAGAATTAAAAACATAAAGCCTTGAGTCAGACAACAGTCTTAGTGAGCAGTAAATTAACTAACAACATACCAAAAGAGCATAAAGGAAAAGGAATAGGAATACAACCCTCCCACTCCAACCTCATTCTACAATGATAGCCCCAGACACACACTAAGCGAAAGCAAACAATTTAAAGTAAAGCTACTATCACTCGAGTCAAGGGCGATGTTTTCCAAGTACCAAGGCCTAAATCAGATAAGCACCCAGAAAATACCGCTCTTGAGTCCGAATGACGATACAACCAAACATCCATGACTCTGGCTATCACTGTTATCATTGCTTCGATATCACCGTTAATTGAATGACCGGCACATTCTTTCAGCCGTCCGTCAAGGGCTAATGGAAACCCCGGTTCTAGACATAACTCTCGCACGTCGTCGCAACCCGTGCCTAGGACTATCGAATCTGCCCAGAGTACTCGACCATCAACATTTAGTCGTTGGGACTATCGAATCTGCCCAAACGTACTCTTGCTTAGAGCATGCTAGAACCTTCAACAACGATGCTATCCAAGCCTCCTAGTCATCCTCCTCGACGACTATTCTCATATCCATTCATTATCCTCAACTCGAATCATATCACCGAGTTATCAACATGCTTGGAATGATCCCATCTGGATTAGACCAAGTCTTCATCACATGATTGCCTCGCTTCATCACATCCTCGCGAAGCCTCATCTCAACATCACATCATCAAATCTATGCATAAGAGCTTCATCATCCCGCTACATATGCCACGAGCAGCTTTCCCAATTCAAGAGCCTTTCCCTTAGCTTTTGAATCATCTTCGATCTAAATCTAATCATCAATCATCTAGTTCATAGCAATCAATCAAATCAAACATCAATCCAAGCAATCAGCATTCAAATATGATCTAAGTAGACAATTATAACAATAATGGCATTTTCGTAATTAAAGAGTTGAAAGTCCAATAAGCATGAAAACATGAACAATATCTCTACAAACTTGATGAATGAACTTGCATAGGTTAACATGTGATAAAATGGATGTAACATCATCATGAACAATGGATCTACATGGCTCTACACTTAGGATGAAGAAAATGCATGGAAATCTCTATTTTAACACCAAATCGAGTCAACAATCCGATATACTCCTTTGGATCCATGTGAGAGATAATCACCACTCACCAAAACAAACCCTAATCAACACGCTTTAGATCTGGACAGCGAAGGATCGAGCTTGATCTATCACGAATCCGCTTCAAACGAAGAAATCTCTCTTGAAAAGATGAAGATCTTCAATCTAAGCTCTTGAATCTTCAACAGTGTTTTAAATCTCGGATTTTGGCCAATATCTTGGGAAAATATCTCGGCTATCTCGGGCGATATTTAAAACACTTATAACTAAATAGGCTGCCAAATCTCGGATTTTGGCTGATATCTCGGATTTTTCATCTCGGCCATCTCGGGGAGATTTAAAAGCCTGATCTTCAATCTTGATCTTCGATTTGGATGGATGGAAGCACTAGATTAGAGTGGAGAAAAGAAGCGAAGAGGTGTAGAAGTCGAGCTCTCAAAATGGCAGCACTTCGTCGCTTCAAAATCCGGATCCCAAAAATGAAGCCAACCCCTTCTATTTATAGCTGAAATCTGCCCCTAGGTCGCTCATCTCCATAGGTCGCTCGGAGTTAGGTCGTCCACGACCTACGACCTAGCAACATCTTCGACCTAACCAAAGCCAGACGCCTTAAAACAAATGCGCATCTGCGACTTAACCTGCCAACGACCTACGACTTACGAATCACGCGACCTAACACTTAAACTATTCCCTGCGACCTAACAACTCACGCGCTTCAACGACTCAAAGGCTTACGACTTATCACATGGCAAAACCTAGCGACCTAACAAAACCCAACAACTCACGACCTAACAAGGTTACGACCTATAACCTCAGCGACCTAACACTTAGGCAAAACCCAGCGACCTAACAACTCACGCGACCTAACACTTATGTGACCTATCCCCTTAGGTCGCTAACACGCTAACTCCTTAGGTCGCTAACACGCTAACCTTCTTAAGTCGCTCAACCCTATAGGTCGCTAACTCCACTAGGTCGCTAACTTGAACTGCCGACCTAACACTTAACTCATCCATACACTTAGGTCGCTCACAACAGTTTTTCCTTAGGTCGTTGCCGACCTAACTATACTAACTACCAGACGACCTAGTACATAATGACCTAACGCTTATCTAGGTCAAAAACTTAAGTCGTCTACGACTTAACACACTAACCACTAGGTCGTACGTCTTCTAGCTCGTGCTTCCTTTAGGTCGCTCGAAACCTTAACTCGCCAGAAATTCTTAAGTCTACCCTCTTAAGTCGTCTACGACCTAAACCCTTAGTCATTAACTCGCCCAGACTGAAATTCCTATACGACTTAAGCTTCCAAACGCTCTCTTAAGTCGTTCAATCTATAAGTCGGTTACGACTTATCTCTTAGGTCGTTCGCGACCTAGGACTTGGAAAAATTCTGAACGACTTATCAACAATGCAACCAAAGGTCAACTATCTTACGATGTTTCGATCCGTGAAAATACGGGTCGTTACACACATACATATATATATATATATATATAGTATAATAACATGGTATTTATTTAACTAATTAAACACATATAAACAACTTTCCAACAAATAATCTAAATATATATATTTTCTTACGAAACATCAAATCAAATTTAACTTTCTAAAAGTAATTTTAAACCTTAAATTTTTGTAGAACATTCATATATCAAATTTATTAACAAATAAAGTAGCAATTTAGTTCCATTTGAAGATATTGTCAGTTGCAAAGTCATTTCGTTAATTGAAAAATAATAGTATGAACAAAATTTAACATCTGTACAGAACAAACTATAATAAACTGAAAAATGCTAAGCTTGATCTTTAAAAGGGAGAATGTGGCTCCATTCTCTATTTTATTTACCAAAATTATAGGCAATGAAAGTAGCAATTTATTTTTTTCTTTTTCTTTCAAGCTTTAAGCAAAAATATGATTCTGTAGTTGCTTCTTTGATATATTGGCTATTTGATTATATGCTAAAATTATAAGTTAAAAAATGTGTTCGATTGCACAAGTTAAGATGACCCTTCTTGTTTTCATAATAAATCATTCATATTGGCCAGGCAACTCTCATGCTACTACCATTAATTGAAATCAGAAGAGCCAATTAAAGAAACAAGGTTCGGTAATTAATTGTTCCTTTTTCCATTTATATTTTCATCTCTTTTTTTAGCAAAAAAACTGGCTTTTATCTACTTTAGAAATCCTAGTTTTATATTGATTTCAGTTGTTTGGTATTTTTTGGATTGGTATTAGTTCAAACACTAATCCTAATAGTAGTCGTAACTAGAGGCCATGATTTGCTTAATGATTTATTGGATTAATTTCTATATTATCCTTTGGTTTAGGAAAGTCTTAGAAATAACATAAAAACATAAGAATTATATTGTTATTGAACATTAAGGCCACTTGACTCCACTCTCGACCTGATCGGTGGGAAATGTGAATGTTCCTCAACCTAGCAGGTATAGGAATATAATAATGTGCTCTGACATTTTATATATATAAGAAATGAAAATTAATTATGTATAAGTCAACAATCAATTTTGTGAAATCAATCTCAGTGCCAATAATTAACACAAAAACACTATCACTTATACTATATAAAGTCAAAGCAACATAACCAAATGTTGATTATTTACAAAAAAGAAAGAAAGTTCAAGTTATTTACACGCATCACTGATGGGATGATAATCTGCTTATCAAAAATTAAGTTTATCATTCAAAAATAATCTTTAAATCTTTATTATTACTTCAATTATAATTTTTCCTTCATAAAATCATATACACCATTGTCACTCAAACATCCGAACAAACCATACAAATCGTTAAGAAAACATCTGTTACATCTAAATAAAACTTATTTTATCATATCATAAACACATAATTATTCACAACATATGTATGAACACTATTTTTTTCTTTAAAATAATAAATAACTTTTTACATAATAAATCTTCAATACAAATACATTTAAGAGTGTGTGTATGTACGTATATATATGTATACATGTATAAATATTCTACCTGATGACCGACCCTTTTATCGTTCATAACTCGCACCTCATAATACATTTAAGAGTGTGCGAGCGGTAACGAAGACTTGGGTTATGCCCTGATGGATTTTACTTCCTACTAGTGTATAATCCTTATGGGAGATGCACAGACCTCAAAGTAGATGGTTAGACAAAAAAAATTATCAAAGGTGAGCTAGTTAAGCCTTAAATGAGTCTTTGAGATGTGTCAGTAGTATGATGATAAAATTTTAAATTATAAAGCCGTATATAGGGGTCATCGATCCTTGTGGCTAAAACCATTCAACTAGCATTAACGTTGCGGAGGTCTCGCTTCGAAGACTGGGGTATTAAATGGTCGTTAGGTCTGCTTCCTCCCTATTTAAGAAGTATTAAATGGTCGGGCTTTTAAGTAGTGAAACGGTTAGACATATATGCGGATAAACATATACATATATATAGTTATACCTTAGAGGAGGTTAGGCATATCGTACACACACATGTAGGGCTTAACGGATTAGCCATAAGTAATGAGCATAACACTTAAATGGAAATTAATCGGCATAAATTAATGGTATGAGTAAAGTATTTAATTTTCCAATCACCGGAATGTTGTTTCTAACTCCCTCCTCATTACAACCCGCATGATAAACTTAGAGTGATAGGATATTGAAGCAAGACGGAAATGGTAGATTGAGAAGTCTTCTTATTCATGCTTGACACTGACATGACTATAGACATCCAGGAATTAATATTGATTTCAAGGTAGTAGCCTTAATCAGCATGTATATTCTATTATATATTTTTCAATTCTACTGTGGTTTTACATTCATTGCTCTTTATATGCTTCTGTTTATTACAGGTTACCAAAACCAATGATCTGTATCCTATTAGACTTGAGTTATGATTTATCAAAATTCGAGCCCATTAAGATGCACGTTGTTGCATTTGGTATCAGAGCTTAGGTTAGTCAATCATAGGAATTAGGATACATTGAGAAAACATATTTGTATTTTACCTATAATTATATATATACATTATATGCCAAACTCTATAAATCCCAACTATAGAAGTAGTTACTACCATATTTCCAAAGGATAGATGAGGCAACTATGAGTTGGGTCAATAAATAGAGTTGAAGTTGTACACCTACCTCAATTACCCCCATATAGTGTAGGCCATACCGAAGGGATGACCAAGAAGAGCATGAGCATGACATATAGAAGAATCCTAGAGGTTGGATGGTACTTGACTCCTTTGTTAGGCATAGGCTGCCTTATGACTATGGATTTTGATGGATTATCAATTGAAGATGCACATTTCATCCATAAAAATGGGTAGTAAGAAACTATATGTTGCAAGCATCCAGAATTAAGGTATGAAGAAGGAGGGAAGAAAGTTACCGCAAGAAGGTTTGTACAAATAACCACTAGAAGATAGCCGTATTTTTATAAAGATTGAGTACGGAATAAGGAAATTCCAAAAGAAAGAATGATTAAAGTCTATTTCTGTGTCTAACTCCATGTCAAAGAATTCGATAAAAAGATTTTTGAAATTTCCTTGGAATGTTTTGAAAGGGTTTTTCAAAGGATTTATTGAGAAGTTGTTGTTTTGAAAAAGTAAATACATTTTGAAGTACTTATTTTGAAATTGGTTGAGCCAATAGTTTTAGGTTAAAGATTTTTGATAAAGATATTTTTTTTCGTTTCAAAATAAATGGAAAATATAACGTAGGTTTGGATCGATGATTTTTTCAATTTTTCTAAATTTAGAAATTTCATTTTAAAATTCTTTTTATAGGGTGGACAAATGGAAATTGTACTTGATTCATATGTGGTATAGAGAATAGAATGGTAAGAATGCCCGCTAACTAAGACAAGAGGAATATTCCCATATATAGAAAACACGGAGGATAATAGCTGAAGTAGATGCCATTTGGGTAGGAGAAATAAAAATAGTAGCATTATTAGGAAATTTAGATAGAAAAAGCAATAGGAATAGGATAAGAAGAATGGACAAATTCAATAGATATGTAGTATTTACACATATATTTTAGATAGACGCTTAGATAGATGCAATAATTGCATGTATCTTTTAGAAGTGCCCCAATATGCTATTAGAATCTCCGTCAAAGGTGGAAACAGAAATAACATGAGTAATAGGAAAATAATAAGATAGAAATTATTCTTGTTTACTCCACTTTTCATTGTATAAAGTTATAGAAGTTTTTTTACAAAAAAATGGTTTGGTATGACAATTGGGTTTAAACATGATAGATGTTTTGGTAAAAATCTTACCTTTAAAAGATGTAAATTTCCCTTGTAGAAAGTCATTAAAAAGGTAAGCAAGGGAAAATTTTCATGGTCCTTTTAGAAACCAAGCAATTTTTGAATTTGAGAAAACATTTCCTAGTTTATATTTATAAGGATAAAAGTTTTTGATCAAGTACTTCATGACCGTGAAGTCTTATTTTTAAAAGATTAGTGAAAAAAACCAAACCAATTTTTGATCTGGAGTAGATAGAGATGACTGTTAAGTAAACGGGGTAAAGGTTTAGGCTAGGAATACAATAGCTATGGATGCTTTAGGGTAGCAACAAGGAATCCCCATTGAATATAAGGAATGTTGGCAAGAAACTAGGAATGTTTTATTAGAGATGTGTGGAAGCCATGAGAAGAACCCTCAAAGGAATGTGGAATGGTACCAAAGATACATTTTGTGAGTCCTTAGGTATACTCACATGAAGGATCAATGATATAGAGAAAGTAATTACCAAAGTTTGAGGGTACTATCAAGAGATTGTGGTTGAGAGAAGATAGTAGTATGGTTCGAGAAGAGAGTAATAAGATGGAAAACCCACATAAAAGATGTTGGTTAACTGAAGTTTAGAGAAGGCAAGATAGGTGGTAGGAAAATAATTCCACCAAGCTAATTTTCTGAAGAGTTATTCTAAATATGCACAGTTTATATTTCTTACCCACTGTGTTGTGGGAATGCATAAGTTATCCCAGAGTCAGGTGTAATAGTTGAAGTATGGATGGAATTAGACCGCTATATACATATACATATACATATACATATACATACATACATACATACATACATATATATATAAAGAAACATCGTAAATATAGAGATCTCATAAGGACATTTAACTAGCGTTATAATGTAGATAAGACTGGAAGTATATAAATAAATTAGGAAATTAAGTTAGAAACTAAAAACTAAAAAGGCTTTAATCCCGAAGACTTTAGGATTTTAGGAAAAATAAATTTTAGTGGCCAGAGTTCAAGGAAGGGTTGTTTCGAAATCATGGGTCACTATCCATATGCCTTAAAAGCTAAAATTTATAAATACGCTTGTGGGTAGTTTGTTGTTTTAGATTAAAAGAAAAGGTTCCCCAAATCTAAGATTAATTGCATAGCACTAGGATCAATCATATACATTCACCCATAGACCGAGTCCCAATTATGTTTAGACGTGGCTTGGTTTGTTTTAAGGACGGAGCGATAAATGTTTGAAAAAATTGTGTTCAAATGCTTTTGAAATTTTTTGTTTAAATGCTTTTGAGAAGTTAGGTTCAAATGTTTTTGGAAAATTTTGGCCAAATGATTTTGAAATGAAAAATGTTGTTTAAATGCCTTTGCAAATTTGATTTTTCAAACTATTTGTAAGTGTGATTGAAAAGAGGAAAAATATATTTGATGGAAAATAATTGTTTTTTAATTTTCTAGGATCACATGCTTAACGTACAGCGGGTTGACGTGTTAGTGAATATGAATTTTACCATCTAACAAGTATAATAGTATACTAAACATAGATAATAACAAGGGAAAAGACTGTTTTTGCTTTGGAATTTCCATTTCCATACCCAGTTGATAGTGAAACAAAAACTAGCGCTTAGGATATTATATTTTAACATCCAAAAATAAATCTTTTTATGTAAATTGTACTTGGAAAAGTTGAAAATTTTCCAAGGGTTTTGGATGTTAGAAATCATGTGCTAGGTTTGGGTGGTAGGGATTGGATGCAAAATTGGTTGAACCATACTCCTACTCGCAGGAGTGTGGAAACAATTGTGTGAAAAAGAATTTTTTATTTTTTAAAACTTGCATAAATATAGAACTGCTAGTATATCTATGTTATTTGCATCATACTTTCAAAATGTGTTTAAAAGAATGCATTCACATAAGAGACGCCTATTTAGAGTCATTCTACATGCATGTCTTATATGTTGTGATACACCTTGCACCTGTACACGTTTAGCTGCATAATTAGTTGCACACTAATTGGTTGGATAGCTTAGATTAATAGCATGCTATGTTACTTGATTCAAACCTTGGGGAATTTTGGGGACAAAATTCATTTAAGAGGGGAGGATGTAATGCCCCATAAACTTAAGATAATTAATAAGGCTTCGAAAATGAAATTTGAGCAAACAACGGAATTTGGCCATGAAACTTGCACCATTGCATTTTTAATTATTTTCTGAGCAACTGTCATATTTTGAGTTTCCGATCGGAGCTCAAATGAAGAAGTTATTAGCGTTAAAAGATTCCGAAGCGGAAATAATTAAAAAATAATAAGGAAACAAATAACAATAAATGCGGATCCCACCTGCCAGCCTCATCCTTGGGCCGGCCTGACTGCTAGCCTAAAGAGGAGTGGTCGATCGGTCTAATTGTGGCAGCTAGGATTTGAACCTTGGCCAACTACCCAGATTTTTATTATTTTAATCTAATGATTATGGTTGATTCGAGCACCTATAAGTACAGGCCTAACCCCTCTCTTCTCTTCTCATATTTTTTGGTTCAAGAAGCGAAACTCTGCCGTTTTTCCTTCTCCGATATTTCTACAAAATTATAGAATATTATGCACACACACAAAAATTGGAGAAGGGGCGGAAAATAATAGAGAAAAGGAGAAGGAGCAAATTAACATTACGATAGATAAAGGTAAGATTTTATAATTATAAATGTGTATTCCCCTTAATCTAAAATCTCTTCTTAAATCTGTATTTCTAATAGCATGTATATCCTTTGTTATGCATATTCTTTTGGATTAGAATAGAAAAGAGTCAAGTAAAGGAATAAATTTGGATTTGGAAGATTTGAAAAGCTAGAAAGATGAGTGGGAAATTATACAATTTGTTTATAACATTGAAACTTATATCGTTGAATTTTATTTAATTATTATGTCTGTATAAGATTTGATGAGTTGTAGGCCTAAAACAAACATATATGATTATTACCTACATATTCTACAAGTTAGGTAATTGGAATAGGAATAGTATATGCAAACTAATTTGCAAATTTGAAATCGGTCCCAAATAATTATTATTGAAGAATGTTTGTACGTTGTGGAGTTTATTCCTGATCTATTATTGGATTGTAAATCAGGTTACCCTAGTTGATGGAATGTGAAATTCTATACTTTGATTTATTTGGATGGGGTATAATTTAATTATATCTAATTCTGTGTAATTTCCATAAATTATCCAATTCCAAAAATGTGTATAAAAGTGCGTCATTTGAATTAACAAGGAATATATCAAAAGGAAAGAGATGCGTAAAGTATGGATATTTTTCTCTGTAGTTTACACTATCTACTTCAATAAAAGAAAATAGATAATTTCTTGTAATTTTATATGGAGCAAAAGCTTCATTTTTGGGTAATTTATGGAAAGCTACACGGTAATCTTTTTTGAAAGGGTATCTCTGATAAAGTAAAACGTGGAAAGGATGTTCTAGGAATTAATAGTTGGAAATAGGAATACACACACACACACACACATACACGTACAACCGCACTTAACAATTTAATACAAACACACACGTAATAACGTCATAATTATAGGACTAGGAAGTTGGAAAAGGAAAGAATAGTAACTCCAAAATTTAGGGACAATAACTGCAAATGTAATGAACAATAAATTTTTAGTTAATATAGAGTTAAAGAAATTAAATGGGGATTTATTAGAGAATTTAATATGGCATTTATGGGAAAACTGAATAGGCATAATAAATGGATTTTGAAAATGGAAAATAAATATCATTAGAGATTAACCAATTTTAACATTAATGACCAATTATTACGGACAACGGACATTTATTAGACATAACAAGGAAACGAGGAAACCAAAGCCCAAGCGCATAAAATAGGAATAATTACAAAGCGAACAAATAAGTATCAATATTATTAAATATATATAAGACAATATAACTTTTATAGTAGGAAATTATATAGCTTTAATTATACGTTTAGAACTTGCATGAATTAGTTGGCCTAGCCCAACACTTAGGCTTTGGGTGATAGGTTTGGTTTAGTGGGTTGGGAAGCTAAGTTAGTAGAGTTACACAACAAAAGTATGCCCTTCACTTAGAGGCTACTAGAAGTTATGTGACGCAGCGGATAATTCAAACAATGTAGATCGGTGAAAGTAGTAGTCGATGGATTGATGGATGCTGAATTGCCCGAATTCGTTGATCCGAAGATACCGAACTCTAGCTATCTCGAACTCGTTGATCGCGCACGATACCGGGTTCAAAGATCTTCAATTCTTCAAGCGTTGATCAAGCGCACTTGATTCCGCGAATCGGCTTCTACAATCGTTGAATCGAGCGCACTCGATTATCCGAAAGAGGAGATAGGAGATTACACTCAACTACCAATTTGGAATGAAAGCACAAAGCAATCAAAAGAGAATTTTATTCAATATTCAACAACCTTTTACAAATGAGAATCTCGACCTATTTATAGGCATTTTACAACTCACACAAAAAAAACAATGAAATTACAAGTATTAAGTCGGTTCCGAGTTAAGACTTCCGACCTACGCCTTAACAAAGACTTCCGACTCAACATTTACAACAGTTCAGAAAAACCTTAAAAAAATATTACAAGTATTTAGGTCGGCAACGACCTACGACTTAACAAAGACTCCGACTCAACAGTTACAATTTTACAAGCCTTCAGCGACTTAACAAACACAGACAAAAACATCAAAGAACATACAAGTACTTAGGTCGGCAACGACCTTACGACCTAGAATGATTCGACCTAAGAATGTACGCGACTTAGCATAGGTCGGCAGCGACCTAACAACAGTTTCTTCACAGCTTCAAGAATCAACGGTTCAGATGGACGCGGCATCAAGATCTTCGGTTACAAGTTTCTGCGGCTTAAAACCTTAGCGGTATTCCAAATCAACGTTTAAAGAGAATCAAGGGCAGAGGTTAACTCGGCAGACACATCAACGGCATCCCGTGCTTCGCGACCTAAAACATGCGCATCCCATATCAGCGACCTAAGATCAACGGTAGAAATTAACTCGGCAGTTGAATCAACAGCATCCAGTGTTTCGCGACTTAAAGCATGACTCGTTAGGTCGTTCAGACGACTCAAAGGACTTGTTAACTCGCAGAAATTTTCCTTGAGTCGTTGCCGAGTCACACTAGGTCGTTGATACGACTCTAAGACTTCATTAGGTCGCGAACATCCTTCCATAGGTCGGTTCCGACCTAGAACTTCATTCTCCCAACATTGCTCACCTAACTTTAACTCGGTGGTATTCTTTTTAGGTCGGTTTCGACTTATCAACTTGTTAGGTCGTATGCGACTTAATACTTCACCAAATTGGCCTGTGCAACCACTTTCTTCGGCATCACTTGTTCCCTCCTCTAACTCCTTAGGTCGTGAGCGATCTACACTCGCCTTAGGTCGTGAGCGACCTAATCCTTTAACTTTCTGCACTGCATCATCCTCCCCTGGTTGAGAGAAATTCGACCTCGAATTCGCACACTCTTCATCCCCAACAAACTCTTCCCCATGATATGGTACAAGATGTTTAACATTGAATACGTCAGATGTATACACATCATCTGGCAGCTTCAGTTTATAAGCATTTTCATTGATTCGTTTCACAACTTCCACCGGACCAATTTTCCTGGCTTTCAACTTGTTGTACGCGCCCACTGGAAAACGATCTTTTGTTAACACTGCATAAACCATATCTCCTTCATTAAACTCAACTTTTCGTCGTTTCAAATCTGCAGCTTGTTTATATTTCTCATTTGCTTTCTCTAATCGTTCTTGAACGATTTTATGACACTCCGTCAGCCCTTCAACAAAATCAGCAGCTTTCTTAATTGTCCCCTTCGAGTGTGGTATCATCGTTAAATCTAACGGTCCCTTCGGTAAACTTGAATAAACAATCTGGAACGGACTGAACCCCGTACTTCGATTCACAGCATGATTATGGGCAAATTCTGCCTGACATAACTTCACATCCCAACTCTTCAGATTATCTTGAACAAGACACCTCAACAAGTTTCCCAACGATCGATTAACCACCTCAGTCTGTCCATCCGTTTGCGGGTGATAAGCACTACTAAATTTCAGCTTCGTTCCCACCAGTTTCCACAAACTCAACCAAAAGTGACTCAGAAATCGAGTATCTCTATCCGACACAATAGATTCTGGCAATCCATGAAGTCTATAGATCTCCCTGAAAAACAACTGGGCTACATGAACAGCATCCGCCGTCTTCTTACAAGCAATGAAATGTGCCATTTTCGAAAATCTGTCAACCACCACATAAATGGAATCATTACCACGCTGCGTTCTCGGCAACCCCAACACAAAGTCCATACTCACATCAACCCATGGTTTAGTTGGTACTGGTAACGGCATATACAAACCTGCATTAGTCGCAGTTCCTTTCGAAACTTGACAGATATGGCATCTCTCAACAAATCTCTCCACTTCTTTCCTCATCGATGGCCAAAAGTAGGATTGTGAAATCAATTGTAAGGTACGGTCTCTTCCAACATGCCCTTCTTCGTGTAACTCCTTGATAATCTTCATTCTCAGACTACCCTCCGGTATGCATAATCGACTTCCTTTAAAAAGAAACCCGTCAACCAACATAAACTCATCAGTCTTCCCTTCATTGTTCCCTTCAACAAATTTCTTAAAGTAAGAATCTTCTGCAATCTGCTCCGGCAATAGTTCAAAACCAGTCACCTCAACTTTCATCGTTGTCAACAAATGACTCCTTCTACTTAAAGCATCAGCTACACGATTTGTCACCCCTGACTTGTGTTTCACAACGAAAGTAAACTGTTGCAGATATGCAATCCACGATGCATGTCTCGCTGAAATCTTGTCTTGCCCTTGTAAATGCTTCAATGCTTCATGATCAGTATACAGAACAAACTCTTTCTGAAACAGATAGTGTCTCCAGTGCTTAATAGATTGTACAACAGCATAGAACTCCACATCATACGTACTGTATCGCATCTTCGCTCCTGACAACTTCTCACTGAAATAGGCAATTGGACGTCCCTTCTGACTCAACACCCCTCCAATCCCAACCTTGGATGCATCAGTATGTAGTTCAAAAACTAACTGAAAATCAGGTAGCACTAGAATTGGTGCAGACGTCAGCATTTCCTTGATCTTCCCAAAAGCAACCCCTGCTTCTTCTGACCATGAAAACTGTTTGTCTTTCATACAATCTGTAACAGGTGCCATCACACTACTAAAGTGTGGTATAAACCTTCGATAGAATGAAGCCAACCCATGAAAACTACGAACTTCCGTTATCGTCTTGGGTTGCGGCCAATTTCTGATCGCCTCAACTTTACTTTGGTCAACCTGTATTCCTTTCTCTGAAACAACATACCCCAGAAATAAAACACTATGCGTCATGAACACGCATTTCTTCGTTGCAGCATAGAATTGTTCTTGTCGCAATACCATCAGCACTTCTCTAAGATGATTCAAATGCTCCTCTGGACTCCCACTGTAAATTAGAATATCATCGAAATACACCACCACGAATTTCCCAATGAACGGTCGAAAAATCTGATTCATCACCCTCATAAAAGTACTCGGTGCATTTGATAAACCAAACGGCATAACCAACCATTCGTATAGACCCTCCCTGGTTTTAAAAGCAGTCTTCCACTCATCTCCTGGTCTGATACGAATTTGATGATATCCGCTCTTCAAATCAATCTTAGAAAAGATAGTAGCTCCGCTTATCTGATCCAACAAGTCATCCAACCTCGGCATTGGAAATCTATATCTCACGGTAATCTTATTCAATGCTCGACTGTCAGTGCACATTCTCCATGTCCCATCCTTCTTGGGTACCAATAAAGCTGGTACAGCACAAGGACTCAGACTCTCCTGCACACGCCCCTGCTCAAGCAATTCTTCTACTTGCCTCCGTAATTCTTCATGTTCCTTCGGACTCATTCGATAATGTGGTCTGTGTGGCAATACAGCACCTGGAACAAGATCTATCTGATGTTGTATGTCCCTCAACGGCGGTAACTCCGTTGGTAACTCCTCTGGAAATACATCGTCAAATTCTTTCAAGATTGGTTTAACTTCTTCAGGAATTTCAACTTCTTCACTGCTCTCATGCCCAATCAACAAGAATACTTCCGGTTCTTCTTCAACTTCTTTAACAAACTCCTTCAAAGTCAATAAAGTTTTCAGCTCTTCGATTTCTTCGGACTTACTTTCTTCTTGTGATCTCTTCTTTGGAACTAAGATAATCTTCGTGCCTTTAAACATAAAACTGTAGCTATTGGTCCGACCGTCATGTTGTACTGCTCGATCATACTGCCATGGTCTTCCCAATAATAAGTGGCAAACATCCATCTCTACTACATCACACCATATTTCATCTTTGTATTTCTTCCCAATAGAGAATGGTACACGAACTCGTCTATCCACTTTCACTTCTCCTCCTTTTCTCAACCATGCTAACTTGTATGGACTCGGATGTTTCTCTGTCTTCAATTTCAACTTCGTCACGGCTTCGGTTGAAATAATATTATCACAGCTTCCTGCGTCGATCACAAACTTACACACCTTCCCCAGAATAGTACATGTTGACTGAAAGATATTACTCCTCAACCAACTAGCTTCCTCCTGCTTCGGTGTTAAACACGATCTCCTCAGCATTAGGTTACAACCTTCGTCTCCTGACGCAATATCCTGCTCATCCTCCTCAGCTGGATTAGAACAATCTTCATCAACATCCTCATCGTCAACTTCTACAATCATGGTTCTCTTCTTTGGCTTTGGACACTCACTGCTTTTATGACCCAATTCCTGACAATTGTAACATTTGAAACCATTGTTAACTTTCGCCTTCTCAGCCTCCTTCACCACTGGTCTACTGATAGGTTTAGAAACATTAGAACTTCCTCCAACACCCTTCGCTTGATTGTTAGAATTAGGAAACACACCACTTCCTCGTCTCCCTTGTTTTTCCCAAGCCAACGCTTTCTGATGTGCTTCTGCTACAGATCTTGGATCGAACATATTCACCATATCCTGAATCTGCATTCTCAATCCTCCAATGAACCTAGATGTCAGCTGCTCTTCTGTTTCCATAATATCGTTCCTTGCAATGAGTTGATAAAATTCATCAGCATAGTCATTAACTGTCTTCGTGCCCTGCCTCAAGTTCTGCAAACGTTGATACATAAGCGATTGATAATTATAAGGTAAGAATGTCGCTTTCATCAATTTCTTCATCTTTTCCCAAGATTCAATCTTTGACTTCCCCATACGTTCACGTGTAAGCTTGGTTTGCTGCCACCATGCCAAAGCTCTACCCCTCAGCCTTGTAGCAACCAACTTCACTCTACGATGTTCTGGTACTTCTTTGAAGTCAAAAATCTCCTCAACATTAGCCACCCAATCTAGAAACTCCTCCGCTTGCATACCACCCTTGAATTCAGGAATTTCTGTCTTCATCCCCGATTCCCACTTGTGATCATACTCAGAATAGTTTCTTCCTTGACCTCTTCCTTGAATACTACCACCATCATACTCCTCTTCAAAATCAGACGCATAACGATGTCGATTATGACCACCAACATCTCTACTACCATTACGCCTTCCACCATCATCCCTTCTATCAACATTCCTCCGTTCGCGATCATTCGCGTTCCTCCCACGTCTTTGATCATTTTCAATACTTCGGTCTCGATTAGAATGTGGCGAGACTCTACTACCCCCATGGTTAGATTCTGGTGAAACCCTTCTCCGATTTTGATTCATCTCCGTCATAAGCTTCTCTAATCGGCCAATTCCTTCATTAAGCTTCTCGCTAAAATTCTCATTGATTCTTTGCTCCATCTCATCAGCCTCTTCTCTTCGATATAAAGCTTCTACGTTTTGGTGGCGGTTAGCTCTTCTTGGCGGCATACTTGAAAACTTCACAAATTCTCAAACACTTCAAATTCAAACACTTTCCGGATTTTGATCCAAAATGAAACGGATCGAAAACTTCCACTTTGTAGCAAATCGCGATGAACACGATGGACAAAGTTTCGGCCTCCAATGCAAATTTTGATCAAACAACTTCGAACAAGATGAACTCTTCTTCCTCTCGGCCACGGCTTTACACTTCAAGCACTCGGCTTCTCTTCAAACTTCAAAAGTCTTCAAATGATTAGGCTCCAAGTCTCGATCTAGCTATGATTGGCTAGAACAAGCTCTGATACCAAAAACTGACGCAGCGGATAATTCAAACAATGTAGATCGGTGAAAGTAGTAGTCGATGGATTGATGGATGCTGAATTGCCCGAATTCGTTGATCCGAAGATACCGAACTCTAGCTATCTCGAACTCGTTGATCGCGCACGATACCGGGTTCAAAGATCTTCAATTCTTCAAGCGTTGATCAAGCGCACTTGATTCCGCGAATCGGCTTCTACAATCGTTGAATCGAGCGCACTCGATTATCCGAAAGAGGAGATAGGAGATTACACTCAACTACCAATTTGGAATGAAAGCACAAAGCAATCAAAAGAGAATTTTATTCAATATTCAACAACCTTTTACAAATGAGAATCTCGACCTATTTATAGGCATTTTACAACTCACACAAAAAAAACAATGAAATTACAAGTATTAAGTCGGTTCCGAGTTAAGACTTCCGACCTACGCCTTAACAAAGACTTCCGACTCAACATTTACAACAGTTCAGAAAAACCTTAAAAAAATATTACAAGTATTTAGGTCGGCAACGACCTACGACTTAACAAAGACTCCGACTCAACAGTTACAATTTTACAAGCCTTCAGCGACTTAACAAACACAGACAAAAACATCAAAGAACATACAAGTACTTAGGTCGGCAACGACCTTACGACCTAGAATGATTCGACCTAAGAATGTACGCGACTTAGCATAGGTCGGCAGCGACCTAACAACAGTTTCTTCACAGCTTCAAGAATCAACGGTTCAGATGGACGCGGCATCAAGATCTTCGGTTACAAGTTTCTGCGGCTTAAAACCTTAGCGGTATTCCAAATCAACGTTTAAAGAGAATCAAGGGCAGAGGTTAACTCGGCAGACACATCAACGGCATCCCGTGCTTCGCGACCTAAAACATGCGCATCCCATATCAGCGACCTAAGATCAACGGTAGAAATTAACTCGGCAGTTGAATCAACAGCATCCAGTGTTTCGCGACTTAAAGCATGACTCGTTAGGTCGTTCAGACGACTCAAAGGACTTGTTAACTCGCAGAAATTTTCCTTGAGTCGTTGCCGAGTCACACTAGGTCGTTGATACGACTCTAAGACTTCATTAGGTCGCGAACATCCTTCCATAGGTCGGTTCCGACCTAGAACTTCATTCTCCCAACATTGCTCACCTAACTTTAACTCGGTGGTATTCTTTTTAGGTCGGTTTCGACTTATCAACTTGTTAGGTCGTATGCGACTTAATACTTCACCAAATTGGCCTGTGCAACCACTTTCTTCGGCATCACTTGTTCCCTCCTCTAACTCCTTAGGTCGTGAGCGATCTACACTCGCCTTAGGTCGTGAGCGACCTAATCCTTTAACTTTCTGCACTGCATCATTATGTATACTGATTGCTGATGTGAGACACCTCGGACTATAAGACCCGTTGGGTTGGTATATGCGTTGCGAATAGGTGAAGGAAAAATATACTGAGAGTTCGCCTCGAATTTGAAGTATCAAATGGCCAGTACTTTTAAGGAAATGGGGTCTGCTTAACTTTCAATAAGAGGTGTTAAGTAACCAAAAATGGCATTTCCTTGACTTATTGAGGTGAGACTAAATGGGATGTCAACTGTGGAAGGTTGGCTCACTATGTCAGTATTTTGTACCGTTATTTAGTAGTATGTCTGGCATATAGGCTATGATCACCAGTGGTCCTGAGCGAGCGATAGTAAAGACTTTGGTTATGCCTTGATGGATTTTGCTTTCTACTAGTGTAGAATCCGTATGGGAGACACACGGACCTCAAAGTAGATGGTTAGACAAAAAATTTTTTATATAGGTAGGCTAGTTAACCTTTGGATGAGTCTTTGAGATGCATTAGTAGTACGACAATTAAATTGTAAATTATAAAGTCCTATACATAGGTCATCGGTCTCTGTAGCTAGAACCAATCGACTAGCAATTATGTTGCGAAGGGCTTGCTTCGGGGACTTAGGTATTAAATGGCCGTTGGGAATGCATGCTCCCTGTTTAAGAAGTATTGAGTGGGAGAGGTTTTTAGGTAGTGAAACGGTTAGACACATACACAGATAAGCATATACATATATATAGTTATACCTCGAAGGAGGTTAGGCATATTGTACACACACACATAGGACTTAACAAATTAGCCGTAGGTAATAGACATTACACTTAAATAAAAGTCAATCAACATATATTAATGGTATGGGTAAAATATGTTATTTTTCAATCACCGGAACTTTGTTTTGACTCCCCTTCTCATTATAACCACATGATAGATTTAGAGAGACGGTATACTGGAGCTAGACGGGAAAGATGGAGAAGTCTTTTTATTCATGATCAACACTGACATGGCACTAGACATCCAAGGCATAATATTAATTCCAAGATGGTAGCCTTAGTTAGATACGTATGTTCTATTATATATTTTCAATTCCACTATGATTTTATATTAATCGCTCTTTGATATACTTGTGTTTATTACAGGTTACCTAAATCAACGATCTGTACACTATTGCACTAGAGTTTTGATTTAGTTGAAACTCGGGTCCATTAAGATCCGGATTATTACACCTGGTGAGTATCATCGTTATAGGATGACTATTCATTTGAATGGTGATAAAATATACCGTGATATAAAGAGGTTATTCTACTGGGCGAGGATGAAGAAGTATGTAGTGAGTATGTTGCAAGGTATTTAACGATGGTGATATGCTTATAGCACAGTCTATTTAATTTAAAGTTGTTTTTAGACGTTATATGGTTAGAGACATCTCATTGAAATTCAAAGCAATATGAAGAGGAGTGGAAACTGCAAAGGGTTGGGCATTCGTAGAGAGTTCGCAGTAGGTGGCATGGTGTTGGTAAAGGACTCACTATTCAAATATGTTGTGTGGAAAAGCTAGCGCCATCAGTTGTTGGGCCTTTCTTGATTTTATAGAGAGGTGGCGAGTTGGCATGTTTGAGTAGTGCTTCTTGAAAAGTTAGCGAGTGTCCACACATATTTGGTTTATCCCATTTGTGAATATACCTTGATGATTTAGCAATTATGGTAGAGCCTGGTTTGCTTGATATGGTTTTGTAGAGGTAAAGTCTAAGAATATTCTGTAGGCGTATTCACATTATAGAGCTTTATGTGATATTACATAAAAATGGAAAAATGAAATTGGTCCAAGTATAGCAGGGAAGAGGTTTGGATGGGAGTACGTTGGCACTTGAGGAGAGTATCCGAGTTCTCCATCACATGCTTTCTTTCAATAAGTTTCTCCTTTGGTAAGCTCATAGGTTAGTAGGTCGTTTTTATGTTACAGATGTTAGGATTGGTTGTATGCACGTCCTTGTGATGTGTTTTGATTGTTATGTCTGCTCTGTTTGAGTCATGCCAATTTAGGTCTTACTTTGTTAGATATATACTCATGTGTACTCTAAATTAGGTTAGATGATTATATATATGTGATATTTATTGTTTCTATATTGTGTTTATTTATTGCTTGTTTATAGCTGTGTTTATTTACTTGCTCTTTAATATGGATGTATGGATATGCATACATATAGAAAATATACATATTTGCATATATTACGATGGTTGCATGCATTTTTGATTGTCACTACATATGCATTCATATAAGAGGTTGATTTAGTTGCATTCACACTCATCTCACGTCATTTCATTCTATTTTTATTTACCATATGTACTATATACTCTTGGTTGCTTTTTTGTGTTGTACGATGGGTGCCAGATGGATGTAGCTATGTTTGTTTTGTATGTTTGCATACTATAAAGCGAGCTGCATCATCACCTCATGGAATTTAAGGGACGAAAATCTTTAAAGGGGAAGAATGTAACACCTTATAATTTTATGTAATTAGATAATTAAATTAAAAAGGTAAAATCATAATCTTACATAAAGGAAAATAATAATAAACTTTACAAGAGCTAGAATTAGACATCACGACCTATTTCATTATAGTAAACTTTACATGAGCTAGAATTAGACATTGAGACTTATTCCATTGCGTTCATAATTCCATTTACAGTCAGAAAACATATATAACTTATTGATTTTCGTTTAGTGTGCTAGAAATTAGAAGAAGTCAAACCAAGTGACATTTTTTTAATATATTGATTTCAGGAATTTATGCTAAATATGTGTTATTTCCAGCCTATAAATAGAAAATTAAATCATATTTTGTATCCCTATTTTAATCTAAACACCTTACCCCTAATCTTTATTATCTTCTTTATCCATCCTCCAAATTAAATTCGAATTAAAGAAATCAATTTATGAAATCGGCCAGTTCTATCTATAAAATTGTAGTTTTGAAGGCATGAAATTCTAGACAATGAAGGGGAAGAAGGATATAGATCAAATCGAAGAGGATGCACAGCTAATCGGTGATTAGGACTCTTCATGTTTTTTATATATTGATAAGGCATAGTATTTCACCCTTTATAATCTTAAACCATAATATAAATGATGCGATTTAAATTTTAAAAAATGTTTTTTATGTACATAATTATGATGTAGTATGTCATGGCTAAATGATGAAAAACTAAATCTTTATCAATAGTAACTAGCCAAAGTTAACATCTCTCTAATTAAAAAGCGCGAAATACAAATGTGTTTCAGATTAGACATATTATACATCAGTGTTGTAGTTCTCGATGACGCGAATCCACTGAGTGTTGTTCATTCATCAATTGGGTGTATGATTGATCAAAAAACACATTGAAAGTTCAATAAATATAGACCGTTTGTTTAGATCCACTAGTTATATGATGATGATGCAACGATCGAGAGACAAGGGTGTGTAGAGGAGGTTGAGTAGGTGTTCATGGTGGTCTTCGTTCATCTCAGATTGGGAGGCAACGAACGAAATAACTTGCAAACAACGACGATGGAGGATCTTGTATAAGTTTCCAAAAAATTCCTTATAGGGAACGAAGCATGGCACGAGACTACGGGAGTTTTGGGGTTTCGTCTAATTTTGCATTGGAGGATGGAGGCACGATCGGCAGTGATTTAGATTGGCGACTTAGTTGCAATGTCGGGCTTTGAAAGCACTATATCGAATAAGAAATAAAATAGTATAATATAATAATTAAATTCTTAATTAAATAATTATGACGTTGCCCTTAGCTTTAAATTCTCATAACTCATAGATGACCTCCATTTCATAAGTGGTTCACGGCACTAGGATCGTGGCGATACGACTAACACATTAGTATGTAGTTTTCTTTATTTCGAGATACTTCAGAAAGGTGTCTTCTTTTAGTAGATTCGTTATGTTAGGGTTCTTCTAAGGCGTTTTGGTACATATATAGGGAAACTAGCCTCCGGTTATACTAGTGGCATTTGGCAACAAGAGTTAGGGCTTGATCTAGTAGCTTATTAAATTATGGGGCGATGATGAATTTTATGCTTTATCCTAATAATGTCACAAACTAGTAGGCAAATGACTAGCTTAGACTTGACCTCAATAGCCACATATGTTTTCAACGATAGAGAGCTAGGACTTTGGACTCAATCGTATAACAGCCCTTTTTGGCATAAAGGTTGAGACTTTGGGCTCGGTCATTTGCAAATGTTTT
The DNA here is from genome assembly GCA_030737815.1 of Allium fistulosum. Lineage (NCBI taxonomy): Eukaryota > Viridiplantae > Streptophyta > Magnoliopsida > Asparagales > Amaryllidaceae > Allium > Allium fistulosum. The sequence continues at coordinate 782,267,718 of CM060907.1, forward strand.
AACGATGGTGATTTGGTACTTTCGGCTTAATCATAGCAAAGTCATTTTCGACATACGAGCTGAGAGTTTGGGCTCAATCATGTGCATACATCTACAATGATGGCAGGTTATGAATTTAGGCTCAATTGTGTCACAGTTGATTTCGGCATGTGAGTGGGACTTTGTGTTCAATAGTGTACATACGTTTAGGCAATGACGAGTTAGGATTTTAGCCCCAATCATGTCATAGTTGGTTTGGCATACGAGTTTAGGCTTTGAGATCAATAGTATGCATACGTTTAAACTTAGTATAGATTTTAGTGAGGCTTTAGCATATGATGTCGCTATGTTATCATATCGTGTTTAGCTAACTTATTAGGTGTAGGTGACATAGATTTAGATATGGTTTTCGAGCATAAGTGTTGTTTTACTAGCTTATTGGTATTATATACTTATATGATGCATTTCACTCGACAAACGTATGCTTAACCCCATTTGTTATTTTCTTATTTTTAGTTATACCCTTATAGGTTGATAGAGAGGACTAGTGGTGGCTTAGAGGCACGATGGTGCGATGGAGACATACACTTATTTGTATGTTAGCTATCCATTATTCATTTTTTTTAGATATTTAAATTCGGTTCTGATTTCTATTAATACCCCAGCAATAGATATTTTGATCATACCTTGTTTAAACTTATCCATTTTTATTAGATTGCCTAATAGATAAGCTATTCTACTAATCCCTTTTTATGAACAGGAGTCCCACTTAAGCCTAAATATTCTAATCGAAACTGGGATCATTTGTAGAAATTTTATCTTTTCACCATCGCGAGTCTTCTGTCATAAAATAAGGACCTCCTTCCAAGACTTTATCATAATCTACTTCCCAACCCCTTTCTATGTAAGACTTCAAATAGTGGTAATAGGGTTATGACCATACTACATAAATGACTAAAGAGTTATTCCATTGCTTCTTTATTGAATCTACCACTGAAGAGGTCATCCTTGTGCATCCCCTCTCATTTACTACTACCAGGTGGTAAATTTTGAGATAAGCTGAAATAAAGATTTGCTCATCGGTTATGATTGCTTTCCATGTTCTTGTAATAGGCTTAAGAGGTGTAGGGATCAGCATTGGAGCTTGCTGGCAATGTTTACTTCTTGATTGTTGACCCAATTTGCTAGTAAAGGCAAGTGAAGCTTGACTAGATTGGCAGATTTCTATAGCTGTCGTCATGGGATGACTCACTTTGAACATCCTTTTGAATTTTCTCAAGTGTACGAGGTATGGCCTTCATTTTATTGTGAAGAAAAAGGGGTAGATGGAGATTATCAATTAGGGTTGGTGGTTTTGGGGTAGCAATTGAGTTAAATATCTTGGATTTTCTGCCATGAGACAACAAGTGTTCATATAACTGGATATAGTGAATTATCTACCTCTAAACAATTAATTTACATGCATGTTACTTATACATTTTACTAAGAATTATGTATTTTAAGAATATATCACTTTATTGAATTGCAAATAATATAGTTGTTAAATTAGTAATTTTTATTTGTTAGCTTTTTTATATTTAATTTTAGAAAGTATACTTGAACTATTGTCAAAACTTATTAATTAAACCAATATGCCTCTACAATTAGGAAATAAAAAAATTGAACCATAACAAATAAAATCTTAAATTTAATAGGCAACATTCATTTTTAGTACACAAATAACAAACACAGATTAATATCAATCTTATCATATGTTAATTGTATAATGACATAATCATATTTGCTTCAAATTCTATAAATATCCATAAGTTTCTTGGTCATCATCATACTTCTTAATCGGTTTTTTCTTTCAAAAGCTTGCATTAATTTCTTCCTTTTAACATTGTTATTCAATTCTATCAAGGTTAATGAGCCTACTAGGAATCTAGATTGCCTTCAAGTTTCCAAGAATTTGATACAATTGGATCATGGAAATCCAACAAAGAGATTCCTATCTTCGTCCGATCCATTTTTAATTGATTTATTACTTGAAAGTAGTTTATTTAATTAAGATGGTCATGCATTATCATTTGGTACTCATTATTTGATGAGGAGGAAATGAACCTATCCTAATCTCCTAAGATATCAAAGCCATCACCTTCCTCTAGGCAAAAAAAATTATATTTGGTTCTATATTTAGAAGTATTTCAATGCATAAAGACAGCTATACATCTTTTAAAGATCACGAGTTAATGAAACAAAAAAGCCCTATTTTGAATCATCAAAATTACCAATGCCTCCACCTCCCTCTATTCTATGATCTATACCAAAATCATCTAAAATAAGGGAGAATACAACTCCAATTTAAGATCACACATTAATGAAGAGAAAATGACCATATCCAAAGCTGCTAAAGGTATAGAAGCTGCCACAATCTCCTCTAAAAGATCATGGTAGTCCCGCTCAAGAATGTAGTCTATCTAAAGAAGACGGTGACAGAAAATTATTTTTGGATCATATCCCAAGCCATTAACTATTCTGAAGCCACTACCTCCATCTAGTCCTAAAACAAGGTTAGTTCATCGCAAAGAGATAGTTCATAACATGATGATGTGCACAAACAATCTTTTAGAGACCATCAAATGATGAAGAGAAAAAGACCTTACCTTGATCCACTCAAGATACAAAAGCCACCACCTCCATTTAGTTCACTTTCTACCTATGCTTCATAATTTAGAGGTAGTCATTTGTAATGATCATAACCAATGGCAGATGCTTGGTGCTGGACTGTTTAATATCCCGGAAGATGCAACTTGCTCATATCTTCAATTTATTTCATTATTGCAGGAGTGCCCTTTAATAAAAATATTAATTATGTGATATGTATTATTAATAATGAGATGAAAATAGAAGCTAATGTTTTTACTATAAACTTCTTGGTTCATTAATATTTATTTATTTTACACTTCAATTATTCATTTTGTATTTCATTCGTGATAACAAGACTTAAGTAATGTTGTTGTCCAATATTACCTAGAATGAACTCATAAAAGTCACATTTGAATTAAAAGGAAATTGTTTTGACTTTAGGTAAATAGAAAGAACAAATATTAGATCTTCTTATTTTTGTATTAAAAATAAAATTTATATGAAAAAATGAGTCAAGAGTTTTATTATAATAGAGGTTTTTCTCACAATCCCACTTTGAAATATATAGATTAATTATCTATTTTATTTTCTTTATAATGATGTCAATATTATATTTATCGGTTAGATATGGGGAAGGAATTCTTCAAGTTGTTAATACCTTCAATTACAAAGATTTTTTTTGTAAACTAGCGCTTCTCTCCAGTAAATTAACAAATGAATTTTATTTCTACTAAGCATCATATACTTGAAATAAATCCAAGATATCAATCAACCCAAGTCGCATATTTTCGAAAAGCCATAATTTATCAACTCGTATTATCCCAATTTAGAGTCCATTGCAAACCCAACTGCAACTCAAGATACATGGAATTTAACCCTACCCTCAACAGATAAAACATTTCCTTAATGCATCACTTTACAACTAGTAGCACCTATCAGAAAACTCTTATAAGCAAAATATCGATCCGTAGAACTAAACAACAATGTAAATGGCTACATTATTTAACATGCGATCATGGTTCTTTAATACCTACATAAGGTTGCTCTTAACTCATTTGAGTGATCTAGTTGATTGTATTTTGAATGCATAATTTTTTATTTATGTCATGTAAGACCTATATTAGCATTATAAAGTATAAAACCTAATAACTAGCATCTAAACTAGTGAAGACAATCCACTAATTAATTAATGTAGAATTATTTAGTTGTTTTATGGACTATGATATAAAATTTCATACTACATTTCTTATTGCTAAATTAATTAGCAAGTAAAATATATTATTTTGTATCATTTATCTTTTAAATTCTAATAAATTGATTGAAAGTTACATTTAAAATTATTATGTTTAGTTAGATTCTTCGAGTAACTTGAGATAAGTTTGGGTTATAAATTAAGTACAAACCTAAAACATGTTTCTAGTCATATTCTTTAATGTATTAAGATTCTTCATTTAGTAAATATGGGAAAATGTAATGATATCAAAAGTATTACATAACTAACATTTGGTTTATATTATAGGTAATATTTTATTATACTCCCTATGTTATAAAACCTGTTTCTTAAATGTATTAATGAACCAAGATATTCACAATAAAAATGTTGTGTAATTGAATATTTATAAACTTGATCTGGAAGCTCATGGAGATAGATCTTAGGATCCCCTTTGTTTTAATGTCATGGAAGGACAACTTAAGGATTGGAATGAACCAATTTGAACCCTGGTTTATTGTATAGATACATCGGCCATTCTTTTTGAAGGTGTTAGTTCTCAGGGTCGGCTTTGGCCCAGTGCAAACCGCGCCTATATACGAGGCATCAAAAGTACATGGGCATAAATTTTTAGCCACGAACAAAAAACACAACCAAAAAGAGGCAAAGAAAGGGAAAAATCGCAGGTAGCAGCGCAGCAGTGTAGCGCACGTCGGAGGTGGTCAGGGCAAGAGATAACCCATAAGCATAGTCGGAGCCATAGAGGCAACAGTGAGGTGGTGTTGCACATTAGAGGTACAATAAAACCCATAAACCCAATTTTGGTTAATTTAGTAAAAGTTAGATCTGAATCTTAATTTCATTATAGGAAGAGATCACGTTGATGATTCAGTTCATAGGCATAATACGATATATATTTTTTATACAAAATGCTTGATTAATCTGATTTAGGTTAGCAATTTTTATAACTTGCTGCTAACGGTAAAAAACAATGCAAATTATGATAACAATTTTGAGTCACGGTATATTAGTAAATACAGTTTATTAGGGTAGTACTTTGTTAAATATTAGGCAAACTCTATATTTTTATCCATTTGGTAATTAACGGTGGTACTTTACAATTTGTACTTAAGTAATCAGTTTTAATAAATGTTTGGCTTATGAATTCTTGAGCTATGGTTCAACGGGAATGATTATCCAAAAAACAAAGAAAGTATTCATGATCAACAGCAATGAAATTATTATTGCAGGCTCACTGTTACAGTTGGCATTTCTAAATGTATTAGACAAGGTTACTGGTAATATTTTTATGTTTAAAGTTCTTTCTACAGTGAAACTTGAAGCTTTCATCTTATAAGTTAATCCTACTTTAGGTAATTCACATTGGAAGAATGACAAAGAAACACTTGAATTTCGGGTTGGATATGTATGTTTTTATACAAATTCTCAATTGACTGATTTAGAGTATGGATCAAATACTATAATTATGCTGCTTATATTTGACAAGCATTGGTTGATTTTTAATACATCACTTAGTCTTATATATACACTACATTTGTTTGTTTTATTATTTCCTTTAGTTTCTTGTAATTGTATTTATTTCGTCAACTTTAAGAAACTTTTCATTATTAGATCTAATGTTCAACACTCAGCCACCGTAATTTTCTTTTAACTTTGTTATTATATATGTCTTGGAATCAAGCTCAGACCCTTCTACAAAATTGCCTTTACCAGTATTATCGTTATTGGCAGTTAACTTATTTATTTTTTTACATATTTTGGAGATACAATAGAAAGTGCTCGGAATTATAAAAATTGAATGAAACCCCTCTTATGCATTGTTAATAAACACATTTCTGCCCTAATTCTATTGTTTTCATTCTTCTTTTTTACCTACAATATTTGTCAAATCATATAGCTGATCAAAGCACTTACCTTTATTTTCTATCATTCTTCTTTTTTTGCTTCAAATATTTGTCAATCTTACAAGGGATTAAAGCATGATTTTGTATAAGTTCTTATAGCCGAGAAAGTGTGGTTTCTTATAAATAAACTTTTTATTTAATACCATCGACCAATTTTTTACAATAAGGGGCATTATTTGAAAATTTGCACTAGGAATTATATACCTGAAAACCGGCTCTATTAGTTAACAATACATATTTGTTAAAACCTAGCTACATGCCAATAGAGGCCATTAACATATTCGTAAAAATATTTACATTATATGTTTCAGATTTATTACTTTTATTTACGACGAGCATGAACTTCTGTTACACACATGACACGTAAGAGTAACAAAATTAAGGAAATCAAAACATCATTATGATAGATGCAATGATGAATATATAAAAAATAAAAAATGTATTATAAATATACTATATAATGAGTTGTGGCATTAACAATGTACCAAAAATTGAGTATTAGCATGTTAAGATGCGATAAAATTATTAACGTTGTATTTTGATTTATAGTTTTACTTTTTAAGAAATTCCCAAGTTGCATCCCTCATTATAGGAATGAGATTTAAAGAAATGTGAGACAAAATTGTATGTCTTTTAGAGTATCGCATCATAGTATAGTAAATTTTCAATAAACTACCTAACCTAAATAATATCAAGTAACCGTGACAACATGTTTAAACTAGAAATTATGCACAATGTCCTATTATTGAATCCTAGTTCAAAAATATATAAGCCTTTTTTTAGAATTTGTAAATTAAAATATCACCCTAAAGTATTTATATTCTTTTAAAAGATAAAAGTTAGTGTCATGCTTCTACCATCTTGAGTGCATGAAATTATGTTTCTGACCGGTTGATTGGTCCAGAACCTGGAGTAGTGCGTGCTCCAGGTAGCTGCTTCTCTCCCTAAACCTGCCCCTGCATTGTTTTGCCCTATGTTGTTTGGTTTGTTGCCCTATTTTGATCAATTTGATGCTTCTAAATGCTTCTAAGTTTTCGGGATTTGAATTTTTAACTTTGATGATTTGATTTTGTGACATTTCTGGGTATTAATTAAGGTTAAGTTTATATATATATATATATATATATATATATATCATGAAGTTTCTAAAAAGAATTTTAGTGAAATTTATTTATAAACCAATTCAATTTCAATATCCTATTTTCAAATTAAATGTTTACTACTATTTATTGGAAAGAAATCTCATTTCTAATATTATTAACTCCATCTTCTAAGAAAATATTTTAAAAAGGATTTCCAAAGTGATGCAGCAGCGGATAACAAAAATGATGAATCAGTGAAAGTAGCGATTGTGGATTAGAATATACCGAATGGCCCAAATCCGTTGATCCAAAGATATCGGATTCTAGCTATCCCAAACACGTTGATCGCGCACGATACCGTGTTTAAAGATCTACGATTCTTCGACGTTGATCTAGCGCACTAGATTCCGTGAATCGGCTTCTACGATCGTTGATCCGAGCGCACTCGAATGCCGAAAGAGGAGATAGGAGATCACACTCAACTACCAATTTAATGAAAGCAGAAAGCTAACAAACAAAAGTTTTATTCAAAATCAACTAACTATTACAAATGACACTACCCCGCTATTTATAGAGGTTATAACTCAACACGACTCAAAATATTACAACACTTAGGTCGGCACCGACCTAACACTTGCGACCTACGACTTAAAGAAAAATACAAACCCATTACAACACAGTATCAACGACATACGACTTAACATATTTACAATACAACATATACGAGTTACAAACATAACGACTTAAGTATACAACCCACACAACATTAGCTTCAGTGACATAAGAAGAATCGGCTTCCGGAACATCTTGTGCGACCTATAGGATGAGCGATCTAAGGAACTGAACGACCTAGTCTTGAGCGTCCTAAGATTGATGCGGTTTAAGCCCTTGAGCGACCTATAGGATGAGCGACCTAAGGAGCTAAGCGACTTAGGCTTGAGCGACCTATCATGAAATGATATTGGTGAACGACCTAGTATAGGTCGTAGCTCGTTCGTACGTTCTGGGCGACCTAATATTCCTCGCATATGTGGGCGACCTAGCATAGGTCGTAGTCTTTTAGGTCGTGACTTTTTAGGTCGCAGCTTGTAAATAGAGTTAGGTCGCAACTCCTTATCTCGTGACTCGTTAGGTCGTTGGCAACCTAAGTTAGGTCGTTGTGTTTCGTTTGAGCGACTTAAGTCTTCACGCGACCTAAGAATTAACTAGTTAGGTCGTAACTCATTTAGGTCGTTGTTTGTTAGCTCGCTTGGCGACTTGTCATGGGTCGCTGACCTGCTCTTTCTCACATCATTCTCCCCCCTGTTAGGTCGTACGCGACTTATCGTCTTCTTAGGTCGTTCGCGACCTAAGACTACGTTAGTTTGTACTTGCAAGCGGCCTTCACTAGGTCGGAACTCTTTACCTTGTGGCTTGTTAGGGTGTGAACGACTCAAGAATTGGATAGGTCGCTCGTGACCTATCTCTTCACCATTCTGCGCTGCATCATCCTCCCCCTGTTGGAAGAAATTCATCCTCGAATTTATCAGCTCTTCGTCTTCGATACTCTTATCCTCGTGAAATGGAACTAAGTGTTTGATATAGTCAATATTAGCAATAGGACGATGATCCGGCAAGCTCAACTTACAATTATTTTCACAAATTGTCTTCATAATTTCCAAACGACCCATTCCTCCAGCATCTAGTTTGTTGTACGTACCAACAAGAAATCGTTCAACCATCAAGTAGTTAGATTCGTTGCCACTTTGTGTCTTCATCAAATTCAATACAGAGTCCATATTTTCGTCTACCCATGATCTAGTATGTATAGGTAATGATTTACATGATCCTGACTTCGTCGCGGTCTCTTTTGAAACTTGATAACTCTGACTCTTCTGAACAAACATTTCAACCCCTTTTCTTATTGACGGTCCCAAACAAAACGTCGTAACCAACTGCATGGTAAGATCACTGTCCATGTGTCTTTCTACACGCACATCTTTGATAACTTTTATTTGCCCACTGCGATCAGGAGTATACAATTGCCTTCTTTTGAAAAGAAACCCATCAACCAATCTTCTCAACTCCACCTGCTCTGTCAGACACATATGGTTACGTGGTATATATGGTACAATAGCACTTGACATTGGATTAACATGATGTACGTTCCCTTGTGCCACTAATTCCTTGGACAACTCTGCAGGAACTACAACTTCACGTTCATTCACCATTGACTTAACTTCCTCAGGAGTCTCGAGATCTCTACTGGTTTCATTTCCGTTCAACATAAACACTTCCGCTCTACCTTTCACTTCTTTAATAAACTCTTCTGTAGATAATAGAATAATCGAATCCACCTCCTTCATCAACAAATTACCCTCTTCATCTTCTGACTTATTTTCTTCGTTCTCATCCAATTTTGCTGACTGTGAAATTTCAACCTCATGTTCATAAGAATTCGTTGGTTGAAAATCAACAACTTCATCTCCGTCAAACTTTGGTGATTGAAAACAATTGACTTCAGCTTCCACATCAAAAAATTCCTTTAAAGACAACAAAGTCTTTAGCTCCTCGATTTCCTCCAATTTGTTTTCACTCAGTTGACGTCTTTTAGGAACCAAAATGATTCGTGTATCCTCGAACATAAAACTATAATTGTTTGCGCGTCCATCGTGTTGCACAGCTCTATCGTATTGCCATGGCCTTCCCAACAACAGATGGCATACGTCCATGTCAACCACATCACACCAAATTTCGTCTTTGTATTTCTTCCCAATTGAAAAATTAACACAAGCTCTTCGATTAACTTTCACCTCCCCTCCTTTCCTCAACCAAGCTAATTTGTAGGGAGTTGGATGTTTCTCGGTTTTCAATGACAGCTTCTTTATAGCTTCTGAAGAAATAATGTTGTCACAGCTTCCTGCATCAATGACAAATTTGCAAACCCTTCCCAAGATAGTGCATGTTGATTGAAAGATATTACTCCTTAACCAACTTGAATCATCTTCCTGTTTTGGTGTCAAACAAGATCTCCTCAACAACAAACTACAACTCTCATCTCCTGTCAACAATTCTTCTTCTTCAACCGGCAATGAATCAACACACTCTACCTCTGCATCTTCATGTTCAATCTCCGCAATCATGGCTCGCTTCTTGGGCTTTGTACATTCATTGCTTTTATGGCCTAACTCTTACAATTAAAGCATTTGAAATGACTATTGACCTTTGCTTTGTTGACTTCATTCACAATTGACTTATTGACGACTTTGGAAACTTCCGCACTGTTACTAACATCCTTGTTCTGATTGTTGGAATTCGTAAACACTCCACCACCTCTCCTTCCTTGTTTCTCCCAAGCAAGTGCTTTTTGATGTGCTTCGACGACAGATCTTGGGTCAAACATATTTACCATGTCTTGAATTTGCGTTCGCAACCCTCCCACATATCTAGCGGTCAACTATTCTTTTGTCTCCATGATATCATTTCTTGCAATCAATTGGTAAAAATCATCTGCATACTCATTCACTAATCTTGCCCCTTGTCTCAGGTTCTGCAATCGTTGATACATAAGAGATTGATAATTGTGCGGCAGGAATGTAGCTTTCATCAACTTTTTCATTTTCTCCCAAGTGACAATTTTAGATTTTCCCATTCTCTCCCGTGTAAGTTTAGTCTGCTGCCACTACGCCATAGCTCTCCCTCTTAATCTCGTAGCAACCAACTTCACTCTTCGATCCGCGGGAACTTCTTTGAAGTCAAAAATTTCCTCAACATTTGAAACCCAATCCAGAAATTCCTCCGTTACCATTCCACCCTTGAACTCTGGAAGTTCAGTTTTCATCCCCGACTCCCATCGGCGATCATCCTCAACATCTCGATATGCATTTCGTCTTTGGTCTCGATCTCGATAATGGATATTACTTCTATCACTCTCTTCATCATACTCATGTGTACTTCGATATCGATCTCGACCATTAACATCTCTTCGATCACGCATGTCTCTTCTACTATGTCGTTCTTCATCATGATATGGCTCATACTCAAACTCATGTTGAGTTCTTCTTTCTTCATCTCGATACTCATGGTGATCTCTTCTCATCGAAACTGATGATTCTCTTCTTCCTCGATCAGATTGTGGCGATACCCTTCTCGCTTCCGTGACCGATGACGAAACTCGATTTCCTCCATGGTTCGAGATTGGCGACCTCCTTCTTTGACCTTGATTCATATCATTCATCAATTTCTCTAACCTTCCAATAACTTCATCTAACTTCTCATTGAATTTGTTACTTATGCGTTGTTCCATTTGCTCGGCATCTTCCCTCTTGTACAAATCTTCAACATTTTGATGACGGTTAGCTCTTCTCGGCGGCATGAATCTTCCCGAACTTCAATACTAAACTTTCGGCCTTGAATAACAAAGTGATGCACGGCTTAAACTCTTCGATAGAATATTGGCTCCAAGACTCGGCTTAGCTATGATTGGCTAAGTCTAGCTCTGATACCAAATGATGCAGCAGCGGATAACAAAAATGATGAATCAGTGAAAGTAGCGATTGTGGATTAGAATATACCGAATGGCCCAAATCCATTGATCCAAAGATACCAGATTCTAGCTATCCCAAACACGTTGATCGCGCATGATACCGTGTTAAAAGATCTACGATTCTTCGACATTGATCTAGCGCACTAGATTCCGTGAATCGGCTTCTACGATCGTTGATCCGAGCGCACTCGAATGCCGAAAGAGGAGATAAGAGATCACACTCAACTACCAATTTAATGAAAGCACAAAGCTAACAAACAAAAGTTTTATTCAAAATCAACTAACTATTACAAATGACACTACCCCGCTATTTATAGAGGTTACAACTCAACACGACTCAAAATATTACAACACTTAGGTCGGCACCGACCTAACACTTGCGACCTACGACTTAAAGAAAAATACAAACCCATTACAACACAGTATCAACGACATACGACTTAACATATTTACAATACAACATATACGAGTTACAAACATAACGACTTAAGTATACAACCCACACAACATTAGCTTCAGTGACATAAGAAGAATCGGCTTCCGGAACATCTTGTGTGACCTATAGGATGAGCGATCTAAGGAACTGAACGACCTAGTCTTGAGCGTCCTAAGATTGATGCGGTTTAAGCCCTTGAGCGACCTATAGGATGAGCGACCTAAGGAGCTGAGCGACTTAGGCTTGAGCGACCTATCATGAAATGATATTGGTGAACGACCTAGTATAGGTCGTAGCTCGTTCGTACGTTCTGGGCGACCTAATATTCCTCGCATATGTGAGCGACCTAGCATAGGTCGTAGTCTTTTAGGTCGTGACTTTTTAGGTCGCAGCTTGTAAATAGAGTTAGGTCGCAACTCCTTATCTCGTGACTCGTTAGGTCGTTGGCGACCTAAGTTAGGTCGTTGTGTTTCGTTTGAGCGACTTAAGTCTTCACGCGACCTAAGAATTAACTAGTTAGGTCGTAACTCATTTAGGTCGTTGTTTGTTAGCTCGCTTGGCGACTTGTCATGGGTCGCTGACCTGCTCTTTCTCACATCATTCTCCCCCCCGTTAGGTCGTACGCGACTTATCGTCTTCTTAGGTCGTTTGCGACCTAAGACTACGTTAGTTTGTACTTGCAAGCGGCCTTCACTAGGTCGGAACTCTTTACCTTGTGGCTTGTTAGGTTGTGAACGACTCAAGAATTGGATAGGTCGCTCGCGACCTATCTCTTCACCATTTTGGGCTGCATCACAAAGCTGGTTTTACTATATAAACAATCATTTCATTCAGGCGAGGAATTGTATTAAATGATGACAATTTTTAGAAGTTGATGTCATTTCTTTCATAATAATACATCTTTCTTGCAAATTACGTACATGATTTTTTTAACAATACTGAACATGGTAAACTAACCGTGTTCAAAACACTTAATTGTTATAAAGCATTCCTAATGTATATTTTATGAATTTCAAACTTGTAATCGAGATTAATAAATTGATGAAGATTGGTACATTATCACTTATATATATAAGCACTCATAGATGGATGGAGTGCATTTTTGGAAAGAACATATGAGTTAAAGGCAATGATAAATAAATAAATAAATTTATACGTCAAAAGAAAATTCTCTAAATTATGTTCATAGGTATTATTAGCAATATTTTAAGTTATTGATATAGGAAGATTTGCTTATTCTCCCATTCTTCCAGCCATTATTATTGAGTATCCTTGAAGAAATATAAAAAAGTTAGAAAAGGTCAAATATCGTAAACCCTAACTAAATCTAAATAAGGGATAAGCATTTATTATTGTGTTAAAACTAATGCAAAAATATAGAATTTTCTCTTTGATGTCTACACTGAACCAATTAGCTTTGAATATTAATTTTCTTTAACTACAAAAAGTTTGCTTGAAGAAGTAATTGAAAAGAAGGAAATGTAACGATGGTAGAATAAACCGATAAGAGACTGGTTGTAGTCCAATTAAGAAGATGAAAAACAATCATATGTTTCTTTTGATTAGGAAAGTTAGGCGAACTTCATTTCTCTAATTTAAATAAAAATAATATAGGAGAAAAAATAATTGAGATCAATATAAAGGTAAAAATGAAATAGGAAGAAGAATCATAAGTTATTAATATTGAGGATGATGATGGATCGGTACTATTTTTGTACACATGGATAAAATATATTTTTCTTTTTTATATGTGCACTAAAATTATATTGTAATTGTTTCCTTCAGAAAAGTTATGGATGAATAAAAGAATAAATTAAGGAGAGTTAACTGAGATAAAAAAGGTAGAAGGGTTGAAAGGAAATAAGAAGGGAACGAACAAGAAAAAACTAAACCACAACGGAAAAGGTGATTTTATGCCTATTGATTTATTTTTATGTTAGCCTTATATTTGATTAAAAAGAAGCTTTAGTAAACAATAATATATATATATATATATATATATCACTGAATACGATATGTATTGTTAGAATATTTAGTTCAAATTAATATTTATTTGTATTTGAGAGTTACAAAGGCTGATTAAAGCTCACATAATAAATTGAGTGAGCACACTTAATACCTTAATTATTTCTTAAAAGATAGAGATAAGTGGCTGAATTTGGACCTTTTTTAAAGTATACCGAGTTAAGAAAAGAGCTTTAAATACAAGCTACAATTTTCAAACCAAGTAGATATGAATTTCTCGATTAAATATATTTTAGTATTAAATATCCATAACTTTTATGCTAAAATTTAAGTATATTTTTAAAAGGACTCCATTGGGATAAAGGGTGACTAATTTTAGGGGGACTCCACCAAAAAAATTGTTATAAGGGGACATGAAAAATGAAACCAAATAAGATGGTTTACAATTTTATCCTCGTGTAAAGAAAATTTCTAAAAAAAACTAATGGAAAATGAAAGCGATGGCGATTCACCAAAAGCCATTTTTGGGGAGGGTTGATTGAAAATAAAATCAAAAAATAGTTTAGAATCATTGAAATAATATGGGTAGTTACATAATTTATTTTTATTTTTTGTTAAGGAATGGCAACATTTTTGGTACGCCCCATAGGAATTTTATTAAAATTGAAAAATGTCCCCCCATCCAAAATTGGATGCCCCATAATAATGCCATAATTTAATTATTAATTTTTATTATCCACATTCTAATTGATCTTCTTAAATTAATTAATTATTTTATTTCTTTTTAGCAATTTTATAATTTAAAAATAAAAGAAAAAATTCATCGTTGATTTATCCAAGCTTATTTCAAATGATTATAAATTATAAGGTTGTATTAGCAGTTGAATCCAAGTAAAATGAGAGATTTCTCTATATAACATCTATATTACAATCCGTTGTTGAATTTGGACCATTATTGGAAATGTATCGAACTAATAAAAGAGTTTAAAATAAAAAATAGCTATCAAACCTAATAGATATGTTGATGTTTTGAAAATTTTATTTTGCTACAACCTATTGTTGTTATGCATATTCAAATTTATTTAGCAATTTATTTTTCTCAATCTTCTTTATACTAAAATAAATATTTTAAAATACATTATTTTGTCACCTGCAAAATTTATAAAATAAAAAGTAAGAACTGATAAAATTAGGTTAAAGATAATGCTTGTTTTTTTATAAAACATATAAAAGAGGTTGTAGGGTTTGAACTTGGATTTTATAGAATCTCTAAAGCAAGAGAGGACTTAAAGGAAAACGTAAGAGATTTAAATGAACTATGTAATTTTATATTATGATGGATAAAAGGGATTTTTTTGAAGTGAGTATGGTACTTAATAATAAAGTAAACATGGGAAACTAAATTATTCCTAAATATATTAGATAGACGAGGTTACTAGGACTTGAACGGTAATGACCTGGAATTTCAAACACTTCGTATTTAAATATCTGAATTGTTTAAATATTTCAAACTTGAACTAAATGTGATAAAAGTGATTTAATAACCTTGTTCACCCCCTTTTAAGTAATAATTAACGATGGTAAACTTATTTTAGAAAAATGTTTATAAAAATAAATAGTTAGAAGAAATACCAATGTTTAGGTAATTAGCAACTAGAAATATTTTGTGTAAAAATTAATTAATGCTTCTAGAAGTACTAAGGACAAGATAATTTGATGAATATTGTTTTAGATATTTTATTTCCAAAAATGATGTGTAAAGTTGTATATGTGAAAACATAAGGGGGAGCTTGTGACTGACCAAGGGGTACTAAGAGGGGGGCTTAGGCTTGTGTTTCATTCATTATTTCCAAAATCTTGAGAAAATTAAAAAGGTCAAAAATGGTAGAAGTGGGTAACCACTAATCCACTTTGTTCTTCACTAATCTTTCTCTAATTAATTCAAATCTTCTCCGAACTTCTTTTAACTTTCACCAGCACCCTAGAACACCTTAGGAAGCATGGATCTAAAGTCAAAAGTGGAAGAAGTGAAAATAAAGTGGAGTTTCCGCTTTAGGCCATAAGCAATGATGAGGAGGGGAAGGTGTTGCCTTGGCTTTTGAGTGCTAAAATTTGTATCTTTAGGTGTTTGGATATAGTAGGAGGTGTTCTTGGGTTTGTGTGTGGTTGAGCTTGTGTTTGGCTTGGATTTGGGTGAGTTATATCACCATCTTTTATGTATATATGGTGTGTGTGTATATAAATATAAAATTAAAGTAACATTAACTAATTAAAGATATAAACTTTGGACCCTCTTGCTTTTGAAATCAAATGACAACTTTATATTGTATAACATCACTCCTATTACCTTATATAACATGTGGTGTGACCTTTACTTGATGTTTAAATGGTTGTTTGAATTGTTTGTTGAATTTGGAATGGATATGAAATGGCTCTTATAGCATAGTCGCTACAAGTGCACTTTGAATCCCTTTATGTTTAAACTTATTCTGTGTGATTATTTGAGAATATATCATGATATAATATACTTTGGTTATTCTCTACACATATATTTTTGTATGAGTAGCAAGGAATTGGTACGGAAAGTTACAAAAATTGTAAAACAAAGTTGTGAAAGTTAGAAACAGAAGGTCGTTTTGGATGCACTTTGAAAATGCCTTGTGTTCGGTAATTTTTAAAGTCAAATTTGGAATACAACCTATGGGCTTATTTGCATTTTAATAAGTATTGTAAGAGTACTTATTACTTGAAAAATATTGAAGTTTAAATCATTAATTAACTTGTGAAACAAATTTGCAAATAGTCATAGCGAGAAGAAGGTCGCTACATGAGCACTTTGAAATGCCCTGTCTTTAGGGATTTTTATAATTAATTTGAAGGACATCCTTTGGGTTTTCCTTTCATTTTTAATAAGCATTATATGTTTACTTATTGCTGGAAAAAAATGGATTTTAAAAGGTTTTATAACTTTCAAAACAAAGAGGCTAAAGTTGGAGTAAAAAGGTCACTAAACGAACACTTTATAAATAGCTTGTTTTTTGGATTTTTCTAATTAAATTGGAAGATATCCTTAGAGGTTCATTTTCATGGTTTTTAAATACCCTAAATTTAGTACTACTGTGAAAATTTCAAGTCTTAAATTATTTGTTTAAGTATTGAAAAATAGTCGCAAAATTCATCCTTTTCTAAGTTGTTCTTTGTCAAGGACTTTTAACAGCATTTATAAATGCTTTAGTTGATTGCTTAAGGTTTTACGTGTTTAAAATTGATATTTAAATTTTTTATTTTTTCCTAATCCTTTTAGATATGTTTTCTAACATATTTTGCAGTATTTTAAAGTTGGTTTGAAGTTTAACAATATTTTCATAATTTATTTATGAATTTTTAAGGTAACGGGGCTTTATAATATAAAACATGTTTTTCATTGATTTTCATCAAATTATAAATTAGTTATTTTTAAGTAATATTTTACATAGATATTTAAAACTTATTTATAATTTTTTAATGTATTTATGTATATAAGTTTGGAAAAGTAAGTTAAGTATTTTACAAAAGAGTAAGAGATTGTTTTGGATTATAACACTTATATTATAATAAGTGGTTTTGTAAAGTTATTAGAAAGTATATTAACTTGTTTAATAAATATAGACATCCTCAGGTTTTTAAAAAGAAAATTTTAAAGATAATGACAAGTATGAAATGGTTTTGGGTTATTTGTGACAATGTGTTAACAACATTTGTCAATAACCCTTTTTGGTTATACTTATAAATATAATTAGATCTTTAAAAAGAATGTTTCAAAGATGATTATAAGTAAAATATTTTTGAGTTTGTAATGACAACATGTTAGTAACATTTGTCTTAAAACCCTTTGAAATACATTTGTGAATGTAATTAGATCTTTAAAATGGATATTTGAAGGAAATAACAAGTATGGAATCTTTTAGAAAAAGGTAGAAAAAGTAAAAGTTTAAAGCAAGAAATCTTGTTAAAGATTTGTGAATATACTTATGATGCTATGCTATGAATCTTTATGTATGTCATGCTTCATAAATGTTATATTACAAGTTAATGCTATAATGCACGAACACAACATCTATATGTGATATAAAATTGGATATGATACCATTTCAAGGGTAAAAGGTATATTAGGAGATTAAACACAAATTAATTTAATAAATTTAAGCTATAAAGCAAACTAGACGAGGTAAGACTATCGAATGTTGGAATCCATCCTAGCGGATAGACTCGGGGTCGCAAACTGAATTGTGATGACATGGTTTCTCATAACTTATTGTTTAGACTATCTGTTGCAATTACACTACTACTGTGATAGATGCAGTGCAAATGGAAAACGGGAAAGAGTCAAGAGTAATATCATTGATTGATACGTAGTAGAGCAAGATGAATATTATAGCACAATGGTTGAGCACCAATGGTGAATAGGAGAAGATAGTGCAACTAATAGAAAGTGTTAGGGTACCCACAACGTCCAACTGGAAGATATACGAATGTAAAAGGCCATGACATCAGTTTAAGGTAGTGTATTGTAAGAGTGAATAATGAGTAGGATTCATTGGTGATTGTAAGCCTCATATATGAATAACTTGAACATTTTATCTGATTGAATAACGATTAGAACTTAAATATGTGAATAGGATGTACTATCCCAATTGATTAGAGTAGTAGCTGTGAATCACCTTATATAGTACCGTGACATATGTGTTTAAACCGATATGATTTGAAGTGGTTAGAAGGCACCAGGATCGTTGGATTTAAGTTGGTTTAAAATTGAAAAAATCTAGGCCATTCGTGCCAAGCTAAACTCTGTCCGCCTTTACATTCACTAATCGAACGCTCTTCCTTAAGCGGTCAACGATTAGCGGCCGACCAACCAAGGAAGGCAGTCGACTGGCCTATTAAATTTGGAACGTATTTATTTGTTGTCGTTATTATTTATTTATTTCTATTAACGTTAATTTTAACCTTTACTTAACCCCTAAATTTACAATTAATGTTAACATATTTATTAATGCTTTAAATTGAAAATGTTAGGAATAATTTTAAATTTGAATTTGAATTCAAATTGAATTATTTGAATTCGAAAACTCAAACGTCAATAAATTTTTCGTTTGAGCTCCGATTACAAAACTTTATATATGAAATTTGATCAGAAAATCACCATGAATGCAACGATGTAACCTCCGTGGCCAAATTTTAAAATTTCCATAATTTCCATTTTTAACTTTATTATAAATTAATTAATTTCTTATCAATTTTTACAGGGTGTTACATTCTCCCCTTTTAAAAGGATTTCGTCCCCGAAATCCTCAAAGGACCGATAGCGTAACGTGCACTTAACATCCATGTTATATAACTAAGTTATCTACGCAACCATCTACTCATCCAAATGTACAATGTGATTATGTATACAGACTTGTTATAAGTGAGCTTAGTCCTAACGTGAACGCAAGATTGTGATATATAGGCATGTATGCACGCATCCTAAACATGTATAAAATTATACATGAGTGCAAAAATAACAGTAAAAAGTGTGACAACCATCACTTGCCATCCAATCTAGTAACCACGATGTAACCAAAAACCTATCTTTTGTAGACAAAGAATTTGTCAAAGAAAAGCTCAGGATGAGAAGCATTCATCTTCTCTTCATGTTCCCATTTTCTTTTCATTGGGTTATCTCTTATTGTATTCAGACCAGCCTAATTTCTTTATTGCGGAGCTTCCTAATTCCATGCTAGACTATGTGTGCGGTGGCATGGGGTGCTATCGACTCCATCTCAATGTCTACTAAATGATTAGGCCCTATTATGGTGGTGGTACCATAAAGGCATTTCCTTAAGTGTGACACAAGAAAGATGTCATGGACTCCTGTCAACTTATTCGGCAGCTCTACTCAATATGCGAGTTTCCTTGTTCTTTCCAAGAACGAGAAGGGTCTAGCAAACCTAGGTGCCAGCTTCCTTGACTTACCAAACCTCATAACCTTTCTAAGATGGGAAACCATAATGAATATTATGTCTTCAACCTCGAACTCCAATTCCTTCCTTCTCTTGTCTACATAGGATTTCTGATGATTCTGTGTGGCCTTCATTCGTTTTCAAATCATCTCTATCTTTTTCGAGGTCTCACTTATCAAATTTGGTCCAAGTAGAATTTTGTCGGTGGTTTTCCATCAATAATTAGGCGATTTGCATGGCCTACTGTATAATATTTCAGAGGGTGTCAGGTCAATCATTACTCGGTGACTATTATTATACTCGAATTCTACTAAAGGTAAGTATTGCTTCTAATGTCCTTCGAAATCCATGTTGTAAGCTTTCAACAAGTCTTCCATGTAGGATCATTTTCACCCTGGGGGTTGAATAGGTTGATACTAATAATAATAAAAATTAATGCGGAAATAAAAACAATCACAAATAATAATGCAGAAGAGATCACACACAAATTTACCAAGCTACGGCAAAACCCTGCCTACGTGTTGCCTCCAATGTTTCTATTAGAAATTAAGTAGTCAGACGCTTACACACGTAAACTTGCGACACCCGCTAATGACTAACCTAACTCTACGTTCAAAACCTACCACAACTCAGACATTGAGTTGCGAATTCTCGAACTACACCACCGTAGTTCGTAACCTAGTTACAAAACTAGACAGTTACACAATTTAAAAAAAGAAATTACAAAATAAAACTCAAAAACAAACTAAAACCCTAATTAAAAAAAATAAGCCCAATATAATTTAGAGGCCAGCCCAAATAAATTATCACTTAAGAAAAAATAGACGTCTTCCCTTCTCTTTTATTATACTCTCTTCGGCCGTTCCTTTCTATCCGCTCTTCACAAATTAGGGTTCTTCAAATTGAAGCTCCGCTTGTGATAATGATCGATTGAAGTGTGCTATTGCGTTGATTGGCTTCGTCAATTGATCCTTTGGCTTTGATAGTGTTGCAGCTGCTCCAATTGTCGAGCTCGAATGCAGTATGTGATTTTTCGATTTGACTATGCTCGACTTCGACTGGTTCGAGTTTTGGATATATTCTCTGATTTGTTCTAAGTAAGTATGCTCACCGATTTTAGTCTCAAACTCGAATGAGTTTACTACCGATGATGATGTGGGAATTTATAGGGATTGAAAGCTCTATATTTGCGTTCTTATATTTCTTTTTGAATTTGTCATGATTTTATCATCTACGTTGAATTTTGATCGTATGATCTTGAGATCTCTGACTGGTTCATTTCGTACTTGTTATTCCATGAACTTGAATTCTGTTGCTTGAGTCAGTTCTGTTCTTTTTCTCCTATGCTCCTATGATTTCAGTATTTTGAATTAGAGATAATATTTTCTGATTTTGTGATAATTGACTGGTTCACCATGATTTGTTGGCAATCGATTGTGGTATACTTGACTTGTTCATTTTGAAATTCATTACAACATTGTTTTGACCCATGGTTTTGCTGTTCCATTTATTTGTTGGCAAATTTCGAATTTTTTGATCTGCTGTTACATTCTCTTTTCGAACCATGACTTTGTTTCGACTGCTTGCTTGCATCTGTAGTTGTATCAGCCTTCGATTCATCTATGTTGAACTGCTTCACTATCGTTTCATTTCTATATTTACTGATGCTTGAGTTTTAATGTGATGTCTCCATGTTGCATATGCATATACTTGTGGATCACCATATATGTACATACATACATACATATGTATGTGTGTGTATGTGTGTTGTGATGTCACTGGAATCTTGTTTTACTTGAAATCAATTCTGGTGTGTTTTGATGTAAGTCTGCACTTTGTTGTTGTCCACACTGGTCTTTGTTATGGTTGGAGTTGTTGTCTCCTCACTTTGTTAATATGCACTGCTCTGATTTGATGCACTTGGTTCACTCGAGTCTCACTACAAGAAAATGTGCTATTTATAGCAAGGGGGGATTGCATGAAAACCTAGGTTGCGATAGATAAGTAGTTAGGGATTATCTTGGTCAATAGATTGCATGTTTAATGTTGTTGTTACGGCGAAAAAAAATTGGCTCTCTAACATTTCGCGTTCCCTCCTCCCTATTCTTATGCCGCTTTTCACCTTCACTTTCCCAAATCCAAAATTAGAAACCTATTCACTCACAAATCTTATTTCGCTCATGAATTCCTGTTTAATTTCACCTCCCACTTTCGGTTGTCTTCCCTCCTCCTCGCCCTAATTATCGGTAGTAGCATCCTTGTCGATTTTCATCTTATCCACTTCGTCGTCCTAATCCCAAAATTGATGGCGACTATAACTCAGCCAGTAGGCACATGACGAGACGCAGCCAGGAGGCAGCACAACAACGTGCGACTGATTTCAGACTTCAATCTATGGCGTGCGACGACGACTATAACTCAGGAAGTTTGTATTTTCTTCTCGGTGCTTCTTCTTGTGTTTCATATTTGTCTCGAGCATTTGGGTTTTAAGAACGAAGATCAATCAAATAATCATAATTACATGATAAATGCAATATCTTCGTAGGAACAAGTCTGAAATAAAACAGACCCGTTCTTTTCTTGTCATGCGCCATCTGCAGCATTTGTTGTTTTCTGTCTTATGGCAGTTGTATCATATGGTGAGCATTTTCATACCGTAGAGTACTATTTACAACAATGGTGCAGCCAACATTTAGGTTTATGCATGTAAATGCCATTTTTATTATTTTCCAATTACTGCAGTGTGGACACTGTTGATGCTGCAATCAACAGTTGAAGAACTCAAGTTCATCGTTCAATGAAATGAGCTGCAAACATGTTGTAAATATGGATGCATTTATCAGGTTTAATTTCATATTTTTTCTTAGTAGAATGTTTAAATGAATGAAATAAAAATGATAGTTTATTGATTCTATTTTGGTTATGGAAATGCTACTGAAAGAAATGATCAACATGATACTGAAGTTGCTTCTTCATGTCCTATTGCTGAGAAGGATGCAACCAAGACAACTATAGACATTGGTGAAGACTTTGAAAGTAAGTTGTATTATTGTTTGATTTTTCTAAGAGTATACCCAGTTATTATTGTGTTCACTTCCTGGTTTCTACCATTTCCAACTAGATGCATCACACCCACACCCAAAAGCAACTGAACAAGCTACAAATCGATTAAAAAATGTTCGCACTGGCGAATAAAAGTTAATTAAAATGGCATAGTTTATGTTGTTTTAATGCTTGCATTAAAACGGCATACGACATATACTATGCCGTTTTAATATAACATACTGTTTTAATGGTCGATCCATGTGGCTTTGAACAAGCCACTTGTTGTTTTTGAACAAACCACACTTGACTGTGGGGGTGAATAAGCCATTATTGACAATGCCATAATGTGCAAATATTATCTCATTGGTTGTATGTATGATGGAATCCCTATTAGTAAAGCAACCATAACATATAAGTTTATAAATTAATATAGAATCCCTATTAATAAACCACAAGACATGATTGTAAAACTGAAAATGAGAAAATAAAAGAGGAAAAAGGGAACAGAGAGAATACTATTATTTTCAAGTTGGTAAAAACAGAGAATTAGCAATATATATAAAGTTTGCTACCATCTGATGCAAGTAATGGTCAATCGAGGGTTGGTTGGCTGAAGAAAGAAAAAAGAGAGGAAAAGTTCTATGAAGAAGTACACTAAGACACACTGCAGCTACTTTAGGAAGAGCATTCAAACCTTGTTACCATTATTTTTGAAATGTGATACCACAGTCTTAGTGCTATGTCCAAACACAAAACAATTGTACCATGGTCTAGGTTTATTTTTGAAATTTGTTAGATTATGATTGACCCGAGCGATGTATGGTTTAGCCATCTTCACAAATATGTGTCTAATTTACTATCACCCTGGACTGTTGATGACTTGAACATTTAGGTGCATCTGGTTACCCAGAATTCGATAGGAATATTTTTTTTGCAATTTTTGGATCCACAGCCTTCAAATCTGGTCAATTTTTTTTATATAACTCACATTACTTATGATATAATATCTTTATACATTTTAACATCTTAACCTTCATAATTCAGAAAAATAACAGTTCCTTCTCTTTCAGGAAATTGTTGGAAGTACTTGCACCTTTGTTGCTCTACATAGATCAATGCTGTGCCTCAAACGGTTAGTGCTTTATAGTCAGTTCATCGAATTTTGTTAGTAGTTGAAAACAAAATTGCAAGTTTGGATATGGAAGATTTCTTCATGCTCTGCCATTTTCAAGCATTAGTACATTGCATTTTCGCTTTATGCCTAGTGAATATGGTAAGTCTTACTTCTCAGATTGTGTAAAATATTTTACTCGTCGATATACATGTTATGCCATTTATAACTTTGATGCTCAATAAGCACATATAGAGAAACAATTTGATAAATTTTAGATGTTATTATACAATTTTTCATGTGCAAGATTAATGATAAGAGATTCAGTTTTGATCGTTCTCCTTGTTAGTTTTCTTTGTATAGTTTGTATTGCCACGCTTGCAATATATGCAATATGAAGATAGCAATGAATACTCAAGTAGGTCAGAAAGACCAGGTACTTTTTTAGATTAAAATTTTAATCTAGTGATGAATTAATTAGTAAAATGATGTAATACATTGATATCACTACTTTTTCGCAGGTTTGTGTTCTTGTTATTCAATGGTACTGCTGAAATTCCTTTAACTGACAATGGAAGCCTATCAGTGCCCCTGTTAGTATAGTAATAGAATTGTGGACAAGTCAGCTTGAGCTATAGTGTGCGTTTTATGTTAGAAACCATGGTTGTTTACTAATTTTATTTGTTTTTAATTTCTTCACAAATCATAGGAAACCAAAAAAAAGTACTTCCACTTACTGTCCAACAGTTATGCTTTCTGTCACTTTCGTAGCCTGATGCAGATGCTGTGATTCAGGCATTTGATATTTCACCACTTACAAGTGCTAATCCTTGATTAAGTGTGTTCATTACTTGTAGCTGTGATGATATAACTTATAAATACAAGAGATTCATCTTCTAGTGTCAAACTTCAAGTAGATAACTATGCATTCCATTTGGAAACATGGAACCTGTGCCTTGCACTTATTTTTGATAGTGTCATCTTATTTTTGATAGGTAATTATTCATTATTGTTTTAATTAGTTGGCATATACTCTTTTAATTTATTTTATAAAAAGTATTACATTTAAAGGATAACGTCTAGATATCCTTGCCATTAATGACACAACATTTATATCCTTAAAAAACAATAAATTGCTAAGTTTCGAAATAAAATAATTTGAATAAAACATTCATCACTTAGTTGAAAATGCATGCCATTCGCAACGCGTGGGTCAGTAAGAAGTGGACTGTTTAAAAGCAAGCTTTTAAATCTCAAATTTTAAAATAAATCTCAGATAAACATCTCGCTTCATATCTCAGGTTGAAATCTTAGCGTCTCGGTGAGATGAGTGTATCAAACAAGTTAAAATATATATTTAAGATCTCTCGCCAAGTGTAAAAAGGGGATCCAGGCGAGATTAAGGAGATTTAAAACTCTATTTAAAATCAACACTGTTAGTAGCTGATCCAACTCACAATATTGCTTTTAATCGGTGTTATTACAGTTAAAGTTTCACGGTGTTTATAACGCCGGTTAAGCTTTTAATTCATTTTGAACCTCAAAACGAACCGAAAGCTGTAATGTAATGTATTATTTGTATCGTATAATATAATGTATTATTTGATCCCTTTTTTTTTCTTTTCTATTTTCGCGTTAAAGTGTATGTATATCCTTTTGATGTTGGGTGTTGGTGAAGGTGAGTTAGTGTGAAAATAACATAAAATGTAATCAAATATTGAAAGTTGATATTGTAGTGGTGGGAATGCTCTTAAGAGCAAAGATCCTGTGTTCTTTTGAACTTTAAACTCCTTCAAATGATACAAGCAAACTAAGAAGTTGCAAAAGCTTGAATATAACTGTCACATACGGAAATTTTTCGACTT
The DNA here is from genome assembly GCA_030737815.1 of Allium fistulosum. Lineage (NCBI taxonomy): Eukaryota > Viridiplantae > Streptophyta > Magnoliopsida > Asparagales > Amaryllidaceae > Allium > Allium fistulosum. The sequence goes on from CM060907.1 coordinate 782,293,470, forward strand.
TCGAAAATTCGACATCGATACTCCCTTTATCGACTGTCGAGCAATCGAGTGCCGGAAACTCCAATAGTGAGGGTTTAAGAAAAGGAAAAAGGCAGAAGAAGAAGAAGATAGAAGAAAAGAGAAGAAGAAGAAAGAACAACAATAGAAACAGAAAACAATATCAGAATCTCACATATCGCAGCGGAACAATATATAATAAATAAACACTAGTCTTTTAAAACAAAGAACTATATCAGTTTATACATACATCAATCATCAGAGTCAATATACAACAATGGACAGTTATATAACTTGTCCTCATACAGAATACACAGCGGAATAAATAATCTCAGATACAAATACTACGTCTCGTCCTCCAGCTTATCTCCAAAGCTCCAGAATATCCATAATATCCTGATAATCTAACTCTAGACTGCCCGTGTGGAAATTGGTGGGCACCCAGAGTTTAGAAGGGAACAATAAACTCCGAGTCAGTCATGGTGACTGGTGTGAGATCGTAAAACAGTTTATCTTTAAATAAACAGAGGAATATTTTTAAAGTCAATTCGCAATGCTTTTGGAAAATGAAACTACCATAAGACCTCCCGCTATACACACAATGCAAACGCAGAATTGGAGGAGATTTCTTCTTATGATAGTCAAAGATGCTTACTACGCAAAAATCAAATTCCTTTTGATATTATTATTAGTGCATAGTGTAGAAATCATTTCGAAAGTATAATATTAATCTTAGCCAGCATAGGCATTCCGCACTTATGCCTACTATAGCTACTATGTTCAATAGCAGGTTACCGCCACATTCCATAGCAGGTAATACAACTAAAACCGTACAAGTCACGTATTGTTTCTTTGGATTTCCAACAAATGGTCAGGCTAAGGAACTTCCTTTCCACGATGGGTACGTCCCTGGAATAGACGACCCGAGAACCTAACCGGATCTCTGCCAACACAAGGCCGGGTTACCTCTGCAAAAATAGGTAACTACTGACACGCGTATGCCATCCCCCGATCGTAACCGATCTTCCCGAGGATCCCCGATTTCCAACAAACCACATAGTAATAATAATGCAGCAACCACATAGGTTAAGTATCTGGGCTCCATACCATGATACCACCTTTATCCAGAAGGAATGACATATACTAAGGGGCGCTACTCCCTAGAACCTTGCCGCATCCTTCCTGTTTCGACCATTTCCGGGGTGTGAGGCTCGACGAAGTCTCGTCCACAAAGCTACGCTTTCTACAAAGCCATGCTTCGGGTCAAACAAATGATCAACCTATGATCACAAAGATATAAGATCAAACAAATGATCATATCGCAAATGATCAAACACTGATCATTTCACAGCAACACTCAGTATGCCACGTTACCAAATTGGGATATATCGCTGATGAATTTCAACTACATAACCTCTGAGCTCGTACGTCTCAGAGAAGAGTGTTAAGCTAAGAGAATAAATTCTCCGCCACCAACAGAAATGTATTTGAAAGAAATCAGCTTTATATCTCAAATTGTAACGTCAGACACACAATCCATACAAGTCTGTTCCGGGATCGAACAGAACCGAAGGCACTTCTCACGAAGCCCTTGCATATCCGGATAAATTTCTAATCACGTTCGGACTTCCCGTCACTAAGGGTGATAAAACCTCTAAATCGGAGATCAGCCGATGTAGAGTAACTCGACGGTAATCCTTCCGTTTTCAAAAATATCCGGTCTTCAACACCGATCTTCAAATGCGATTCATAACGACGTATCACATATTCGGAATGGGTTATACGACCCCATGGTCCTTTCCCGGCTAACCCGAATAGTGAGCGCTTATTTAAAAATAAGTGTGGCATTCAAATTCCTTCAATTCACAACAAATACCTATCTAAAGGTAATTATTGATAGTCGGTTATTTAACTATCAATAAAGATGCACAACATCATCAGATTCCAAATAATTTTCCAAAATTATTTATTTTCAAAAATATCTTTACTAGATATAGAATTTCCACACTTAACCGTTTGAAAACAATTTCAAATCAATTCCCACATTTCTTTTTATCCTTGAAGATAAAATATCAAAACAGTTCATTTCATATTGGAAGAGCATTTCCACACTTATTTAAAAATAAGTGTTTCACAAATCATTTATTTTCAACGTTTGAAAATATTCGATATACTTAAATCAAATTAAGTATATATTCATTCTTTTAAGGAAAACATTCTCTTAAGCACATTTATTTGAGTCAAAACGAATGTTACGTAAAACATCGTTACGACGACTCAAAATCACTAGTATAGGGATTCGAATTTTTAAGATAGATATGTAAATCCCAATACTATATAAACATTTCCTTTCGGAAATCATTTACTATAACAACAGTGTTATAGTCCATCATTTCCTTATATTTTCGAAAACGTCTATTTCGACAAGTACTGTTGAAATCTATGCTTTCGATTCATAATACATTTTAAATCTCATTTCTTTAAAATGTTTAACTTCATTTTTAAATATCATTTCTTCAAAAATAAATCCATTCTTACTTAACAACATATTCACTGTCCAAAATCGTGAATATAATTCCTTTAATAACCTTCTATATTTAATTTATCACATTCAATCTATTTCGAATTTATAAACACGTTTATAAATTCTATTCCTCTTTTTAATAACAACTTCGACTTATAAATTTCCTTTTATTTACTTCCATATTCAACTCATCAAAATAAGTGATTTCGGATTTATAAACAACTTTTATAAGTCTCAATTCTATTTATAAAAACTTCATATTAAATCAGTTTCAATATTGATTTCTAAATTTATTTTCAGCTTTAAATAAAATTTCCATGTTGATTTCTCAAAGATTCATTTCCAGATATTAAATCAATTACAGATTGATTTCTAATTTTATTTATCACTACTAAAATAAATTCCTTATTCTTCTTTCAAATTATTCAATATCCTGTTTTTAAATGGATTCTTCAAATTGAAATCATTTTACATGGATTTCCCAAATCAGTTCAATTTACCGATTAAATTTCTAATTTGATTTCCAACTTATCTCCTTTTAAATAAATTCCTTTTAAAGAAAATAAATTTCAATTGTTTCTTTCAATCTATTTAAAAATCCAAATTTAAATTAAATTCTTCAATTTATAATCACTGTTTTATGAAATTCATTTATTTAGCAATTTCACTTTATTCTGGAATTTATTCAATAAGATTATAAGAATCAGCTTTTATACTTTAAAAATTCCTTTCTTCAAAATTTATTAAATTTCTAAAATTAATTCACTTAGAAATTTCTATTTTGATTTCAAAAATTCAATTTCGTTTATCTTTGGAATCCAATGATGTCAAACATCCATTCGGCTAAATTTTAGCTTTCAAACAATTTCCAGATATCAATATGATTAATAGCATCACTATAATCATTCACAGATTCATATCACAATAGAAATAAATTCAATCAATGTGAGGGGTCCAGTTGGATCCCTCCAACCTGTTTCCCTGCATCCAAAGACGTTAGCACAATACCAATTCCACTTCGAGGTGGAATATCGCGGTATATGGGTTTTATAAAAATAATCCGCTTACTAACGGCGCAATAGGGTCTCATCCGCTATACGAGGCGGGAAATCATCAATCCAATATATACATATGCCAATATGTATATACTGCTATATATATAGATATATCCTATCATATCTAATAGCAGATTCAAACAAATCAATCAATAACTGCAATTCAATCATAAATCTGAGTGAGAAGATCTCACCTTAGCTTTTATTTTGCCATCCATTTCCATTTTGACCATTTCTTTTTGATTTTAAACCTTGTATAAATAATTTATACAATTTTATTAATATTCGAATAAATCAAGCAATTAATTTCCATTTTATAATTTTCTGATTAGCTGATAATTCTTTTAAACCCATTTTTTTTCTTTACAGATTGTTTTCAACAATTTATCAAATTTAAATTTAAATTTAAAACTAACTATTTAAATTTCCAAACTAACTTTCCTATTTCTTTAAAACTAAAACCTCATTTAATATGTTGATTTTAAAACTTAACAGTGTTTTAAAAATGTATCTATATATATCCTTACTGTATAAATTTTCTGTTTTTCCCATAAACGTCTACATTAAAATATACAAGAGTGTTTATTTGTGTGTGTGTGTGTATATATATAAATTTATGTTCAATTTTTAAATTGAATCTGATAAATCGTAAATACCTTACTGTCGAACGCAAAGAACACCGGCCATCACTGCTCGACATTCCAGCCTCCACGTCGCTGCCTGCAGCGAACTCGACACCCAGGCTCAAGTTCGGCCACGTTGCCCAACGTCGCCTCGTCGCCTTCGCTGTCCCATCCTTTCTGACATGCCGCCGACAATTGCCTTCAACTTGCGATACGCGATCGCGACCACGTCAGCCAATCCCACGCGCGCCATCACCAGATCGCCTATCCACGAACAGTCGCGACCCCCAAATTTCGAACGCCTCCTCGCCGAAGTCGCCGCCATGTTGAAGCCCTAAATCGCCATCGCGACCCAGTCGCGACCACCACGCGCCTCGAGAACCTCTGCCAGCAACCCATCGCCGCACGCCTTCCTCCTCTCCACTCTCGAACTCGCGAATGCCTTGAATGAGCGAGGGGCTTCGGCCATTGTTATCTTTATTTCGTTCGAACTGAGATTTTTGATTTTTAATGAGAAGCTCGGTTTTGTTTTAAAGAGGGAGGGGATAAAATTGAACGAGGTATGGTTTACGTGATGGGTTGCACGATCTTTTCTTCGTGATTTCTGGCGTGTTTAAAGGAACGAGAAAAAAAACAACTGATGTGACAAAATTCAAATTTAAAATTTCAATCGAATTCGATTTAAATTTCGACGCGTTTATACGTCGTACGCTCGCATATCAACCCCGAAAAATACGAAATTTGAAATCCGACAATAATTCAATATTACGGACCCAATGGAACTGGTTTCGTCGAATTCCGAGACTGTGTGAAAATTGACTATTTTTAAATATCGATTCGAACGATTTAATTTCAAAACTGAACGAAACACTTTGAAATACAATTCTGAAGTTTCTATTATCTTCATTATTATCATTACGAATTTTAAAAGCTTTTGAAATATTTTTCTTCAGCTTATGATTGAAGATTCGAAATTTTATTCACCTTACAATAGATTAAATTTTATAATTTAATCATCAAATTCAAAGTTAAATCGGGGATTCAAATTAAATCATCGTTCAAATATTTAAAATTAATTAAATATTATCAATTTAATTTGTTCAAAATTCTGGGTCGTTACAATAACGTTAAACTACCAATTAACAGTCTTCCATGAATATGAAATTGGATTGTCAACTAACATAAAATTAGCCTTAATACAATAAACCACAACCCCTTCCAGTAAAGGTCATGTGTGTATACTTAATACACATCTTATTAAGCTAGCAAAATTGGTATTTTGCAACGATGCAATTATTTATAAATAATTGCTCTCCACGCGTTGGTACGCGACAATAAACATATTGCAACATATTTACATTTACAGTTAAACAACTTCCTGATAGCTTAATATAAAATCAAAAAAAACATCTACTGGTGAGTCGGATTTTTTGACACAACAGTTCTTAGTCAGTCGATAAAATATTATCAAATAACAATGGTTGGTCGTCAATCAAAATCGCATATGTTACGTGATTTTTATATTTATCTGGGAATTTAGAGAAGATCGTGAATGCACAGGTAGCGCTTTTAATATTTGCCAGCTGATTATCAACAGCGTTTCTCCAAAGGTTGAAGTGTGTGTATAGAATAATACTTATTAACTTACAATAATACTTATTAAAAGAAACTCATGCATAGGCTTTTTGGCAGGAATGCACTCAAGAAAGGAATGAAATCATATTTGTTCCAAGTGGGTGGTATCATCAAGTTCACAACTTGGTAACGTTTATATCTGTTCTAATCTTTGTTTTCAGCTTAAATAAATGACATGATGTTGTTCTAAAAAACTTGTTCGGAAACATATAACATTCACATCTAAACTAATTATATTGCTTCTTTGTTTCAGTCTAGTTTCTAAAGTTCCATATTTGTAAACCTTGTTCACTGCAGGTAGATACAATCTCGATAAATCATAATTGGTTCAATGGTTATAATCTTTCTTGGGTAGTGGGTCTATTTATAAATGTATATTAACAAACGGTTACAAGAATATCACTTTTCTCAGATGACTCATGTATCCGTTTTCTAGTGGAATCTTCTTGTGAAGGACTACAAAGAAGCAAAAGAGTATATTGGAGATATTCACGATGACTTTGAGAGCCTTTGTCAAAGAAATATTGCTGCCAACACAGGTAAACCTTTGATTGCTGAATTATATATCTATATGTTCCGCAGAACTTAAAATCTTACTGCAAAAAAATGCTGCCAACACAGCTACACCATTTTTACTTATTCTGCAAAATCAACCTATTCTCATTGATATAATATTTCCCGGTCATTTGATCCATGTTAAGATGGGAATAATGCAATCTATTTTCAGATGTAAAATCATGAGTTAATTTTAGTTTGTGCACTGGTCGCATAGGTAAATTCTCTTATTTGACTTTGGCAAAAGTTAATGAAAACATGTTTATCAAATTCACTCTCCGTTTCATTTAATAATTGGAATAAAAACAAGGATAGAGAATAGACTTTCTCGCTTCTAAGATCTATCCGGCTCAGGTAAAAATCAGTATTCGCTGCAACTGCAGAAATTTTGAACAAGTATAAACAATTCCAGATTTTTTTTTACTTTTTTTGTTTGGCTTGGGTAGTTAAAATCTAAACTTATCTCATAAAATTAATATAAAGCAATATACATGATGTTAATCTTCTCTGTTAGTGTTAAGAAAATTTTGTAGTCTAATTTCAATTTAATATGAGATGTTGGCATTCTACTGACGTCATTTATATCCTATGAATTATCCTAAGAAAATTTATGTAGTATAATTTCAATTATAATATGAGATACCTATTTTTACTAATTATTCCTTTTACTTTGCTATATAGATACACAAAACATTCCTTTGCTACATGAAAGATTGCTAGCTAAAGTTGCTAATAAAATGTATATTTTATGCATTTGAATGTTTACGCTATTATGAAGTATATTTTGTTATATATGATATAAATTCGATCTTGTTTTGATCGTATAAATGTATATCGAATTGGGGTGTGCGGGAAAGCACTAACTGTTTAAAAAGGTGTCGTCAAAAATTCATGAAATCCGATAAGTTTATAAAAATCAACAAAGCTTATAAGAATTAACTAAGTTAACCAAGTTTTATAAAAATTAAATAATTTTCTAAAAATTAACTAAGTTTTATAATATATTAAATTAATATCTAAATATTAATAAAATTTTATAAAATTTAAATATATTATGAAAATTAACTAAGGTATATAAAAAAATTATAATTAATTTTTTTTTACTTAATTTATAAAAAAAATTAAACCGTTTCAAAGCTTAATGGCGGTATTTTTACTATCAAAAATTATTTTGGGTAAAGAATAAATTTGGGGAAAATATTGTATTGGCTTGGAAAAATTGTATAAGTGGTAAATTGATTAAAAAACACAGAGCTGAGAAATATTGAAGTATATACAAATATGCCTTTATCGAATATATCTATATCATGACAGGAAAAAGTAAACGGGTGCTAATTACTATAGGAAAAATCCTTTTATGTTTGTGCTTCTTTCATCATAGACAAACTTTATGAATTCAATTATTATATTTCATTTGAATAAGATAGTTATATAATTATTATATTGTAATCTGAATATTATACCGATCTCATCTTTGTCAATTTCTTTGTAGGCAGCATCTACAACCTAGTGGTATGTGGCCATTCTTGTTTCACATTCTTTTGTAATTTCAGTTTCTTTGTCTACAAATGTAGTTTTACATTTTATATTAGTTAAATAGGATTTGTTTGCATATGTCAAAATTTGTACATGCACACTTTAAAAATGTGCATGTACAATTGAAAATGCACAGTTTATAAGAATTAAATCATTTATAAGATTTAACTAAGTTTTACAAATTTTAACCAAATTTAAATGTACAAATTTTTAACACATTTGTGTGGATGATATTCTATCTACATAATATAGGAATCATGTCAGTTCCCTTGGCACATGAGTAATAATGCTATTAGTGCTGCGTTGGTCAATATGACTATTATTTGCATGAAGATTTGTCTTGAAATTTGTTTCTGCTATAATATAAACTGGGTTGAACTCAACTACCATATGCTTCTTACAAATTCATTTTGCACTTCAAAATATTTCTTTCCTTCTAGCTAATTACAGTCTCCATCATTTCACAGAAAGTTCTTATGTTTTTTGCATGTATACTCTGGTGACCTGTTAGTTTCTGCTATAACTTAAACTGGGTTGAACTCAACTACAATATGCATGTTGTTCTTTCATGTATTCTAATTTCATGTATTACTACTTTTGAAGGTATTGTATTCTAATTTAGTTTCCTGTAATTATTGACTGCATTTCATGTATTCAAATTTTGCTACTATTTTAATTTTTACTTTACAGGTCGATGGATGTCTTTGATGGAAAAAAGTACCATAACAGGTCATGGATTTAAAGTTATTTTGCCGCTAGAACTACATTTTGGTTTGCACGTTTGTATGTATTACTACAATTGGTCACTAGCTGCTACTTGTTCTATATTGTTTATGAAATATTGTGGACGTATTATATATGTATTGATGTAAGAATATTGTGTATTTTGATATGTGATTGATATAATATGTTGATTATGAAATGTGCATGTTGATTTTAACTATGTTGGTATATAAATTGGGACCGATGTGTATAGAAATGGAACCTGAGTAGGGGAAATGCAGAAATCCTAAACGATAGTGTTTCCAAAGTGATGTGTAAACTATATCAATAGCATTCTAAAATCTGTTTTGATAATTTTCAACAGCGTTTCAGCAATGTTGTAAAAGAGTTTCAATAGCGTTTCAGCAATGTTGTAAAAGAGTTTCAACAGCGTTTCAGCAAAGTCTAAAAGAACATTCATGGCAACACATGAAAACGCTGTAAATAATTATCTTAGCAAGAGTTTACTGCTATAAAATAACATTGATAGCATTAACCAAATGCTAAGAAAGGTTTTAGCTCATTAGTATAAAAAGCTATAAATAACATTAATGACACCAGGGAAACGCTATTAAAAAATACATTTTACAGCGTTTGATTTAATGCTATGATAAGTTTCTGACCTATAATTGCATGTCGTTATACAGCATAGTTAAAAACGTTGTTAAAACCTATTATAGCGTTTTTGAAACGCTATTAAATGTCCAGTTTGTTGTAGTGTCTGGTTCCATGTGTCATTTGAACTTGTGTATCACCTCTGGTGTGTTGATCATGCTACAGACTGTTTCATGTGCACATTTGAGTTTGTCTCATTGAAGTCTAAATGCATTTGTATTTGTTTGGTTGGAGTCTGTAACTCGACCATTGTGTTGTGTGACCATATCTATTTTGGTCTGGCTGCTGTGTGGTCTTGTTGCATATGATCTCCATTGAAGTCTTTGTATTGCTTCATGTTTATTTGCACCAGTACTGTTCCACTACTTCATTTCTGAACTCCTGGTCTAGTTTGGTTATGAAGTCTTGATACATTTGAGTCTTTATTTCGTTTTAGATCATGTCGACTGACCATTGAAACTTGTTATGCTTCATGTGTGTGTGTGTGTTTGTTTGGTCTTGATGTCTAAATGCATTGAATAATCTGGTCTGGTTCATGCCTTTGTCCTTTGTACATTTCTTGTGTTTGTTCATTAGTCAAGTTGGTTGAGGCTGTTGTGTTGAGTCTTCATGTTTCATATGTATTCATGTACATTTTATGGTGGATATTGTTCCACTGGCATGTGTTGAGTCTTCATGTGTACTGCTGTGTTGAGTCTTCTCTGCACTTTGGTTGTTCATACCTTGTTTTGATGTTGAGGCTTTTTTGCTGAATTTTGTATGCTTGATTTGATTGTTCTATGTTGATTGCTTTTCCACTATATATATACATGTATACCTGTGTGAATATGCATGTATATGTGTATGTTGTGTTACTTTGGCTTGTTCCACTTGCATTGATATGGACATGTTGTTTTGGTCGAGACTTGAACTCTATTGTAATTGTTTGCATTTGTACTTCGAGTTAAATGTCCAGTTGCATTCAAAGTTTCGTCTGTTATCCTTGTATTGCTTCGAGCTCTATGTGTATTCTATGTTGCATGTGAAATTTTGTTTTGGTCGAGCATTTTGACTTGACTTGAATCCAGCTTTTGCTTGGGTTTGGCCGTGTGCTCACCTATCCTTACAGTTTTAACAAGCAAGTGTATATTGGTCTGCACGGCCTTGTGGCTTGTACAGTGATACACTGTGCATGTCACAAGTTGTTCGTGTAAGATGAATTAAAAGAAAATGATGACAAACAATCCCAAATAACCGAGGCAAATAATATTTTCACAACACACATTTTATTGTACACTGCAAAATACTTTCTTTTTCAATTTTACTGCGTCAGTTTTTATTTTGCAAATAGCTCAGATGCTGGATTTAGGCTGGAACAAAGTTGAAGATCAAATAGAGTGTTGAGTGACTTATGTAGTGAGGTGAACCATGTATGAAAAAAATTGTATATTGAAAATTGTGTTGTAATAGAAGTTGTATTGTAATTGAAAATGTATAAATGTAATAAAATAGTACAATAACCAATACATTTAAACGAATATATATGTTTATTATCATTGAACAAAAATCATATATTACAATACAACTTCTATTACAACACAATTTTCAATATACAATTTTTTTCATGCATGGTTCACCTCACTACATAAGTCACTCAATACTCTATTTGATCTTCAACTTTGTTCCAGCCTGAATCCAGCATCTGAGCTATCTTCAAAATAAACATTGACACAGTAAAATTGACAAAGAAAGTATTTTGCAGTGTACAATAAATTTTTTGTTGTGAAAATATTATTTTCCTCAGTTATTTGGGATTGTTCGTCATCATTTTCTTTTAATTCATCTTACACGAACAACTTGTGGCATGCACGGTGTATCACTGTACATGCCACAAGGCCATGTACAGCGATATACACTTGCTTGTTAAAACTACAGGGACAGGTGAGCACAAGGTCAAACCCAAGCAAAAACTGGATTCAACTCAAGTCAAAAATACTCGACCAAAACAAAACTTCACATGCAACAGAGAATACACGTAGAGCTCGAAGCAATACAAGGATAACAAGACCAAATTTCGAATGCAATTGGACATTTAACTCGAAGTACAAATGCAGAAAATTACAGTAGAGTTCAAGTTTCGACCAAAACAACATGTCCATATCAATGCAAGTGGAACAAGCCAAAGTAACACAACATACAGCATATTCACAAATGTAAACATGTATATATATAGTGGCAAAGCAATCAATAGAGAACAATCAAATCGAGCATACAAAATTCAACAACAAAGCCTCAACATCAAAACAAGGTATGAACAACCAAAGTGCAGAGAAGACTCAACAAAGCAGTACACATGAAGACTCAACACATGCCAGTGGAACAACATCCACTGTAAAATGTACATGAATACATATGAAACATGAAGACTCAACACAACACCCTCAACCAACTTGACTAATGAACAAAGACAAGAAATGTACAAAGGACAAAGGCATGAACCAGACCAGTTTATTCAATGCATTCAGACATCAAGACCAAACAAACACACGCACACACATATGAAGCATAACAAGTTTCAATGGTCAGTCAACAAGATCTAAAACGAAACAAAGATTCAAATGTATCAAGACTTCATAACCAAACCAGACCAGGAGTTCAGAAATGAAGCAGTGGAACGGTACTGGTGCAAAGAAACATGAAGCAATACAAAGACTTCAATTGAGATCATATGCAACAAAACCACACAGCAGCCAGACCAAAATAGATATGGTCACACAACACAATGGTCGAGTTACAGACTCCAACCAAACAAATACAAATGCATTTAGACTTTAATGTGACAAACTCAAATGTGCACATGAAACAGTCTGCAACATGATCAACACACCAGAGGTGATACTCAAGTTCAAATGACACATGGAACCAGACTCGAGTGAACCAAGTGCATCAAATAAGAGCAGCACATATTAACAAAGTTAGGAGACAACAACTCCAACCATAACAAAGACCGGTGTGGACAACAACAAAGTGTAGACTTACATCAAAACACACCAGACTTGATTTCAAGTAAAACAAGATTCCAGTGACATCACAACACACATACACACACATACATATGTATGTATGTACATATATGGTGATCCACAAGTAACAAATGCAACATGGAGACATCACATTAAAACTCAAGCATCACTAAATATAGAAATGAAATGATAGTGAAGCAGTTCAACATAGATGAATCGAAGACTGATACAACTATAGATGCAAGCAAGCAGTTGAAACAAAGTCATGGTTCGAAAAGAGAATGTAACAGCAGTTCAAAAAATTCAAAATTTGCCAGCAAATAAATGGAACAACAAAACCGTGGGTCAAAACAATGCTGTAGTGAATTTAAAAATAAACAAGTCAAGTATACCACAATCGATTGCCAACAAATCATGGTGAACCAGTCAATTATCACGAAATCAAAAAATATTATCTCTAATTCAAAATACCGAAATCATAGGATCACAGGAGAAAAAGAACAGAACTGACTCAAGAAACGGAATTCAAGTTCATGGAATAACAAGTACGAAATGAACCAGTCAGAGATCTCAAGATCATACGATCAAAATTCAACGTAGATGATAAAATCATGATAAATTCAAAAAGAAATATACGAACGCAAATATAGGGCTTTCAAACCTTATAAATTCCCACATCATCATCGGCAGTAAACTCATTTGAGTTCGAGACTAAAATCAGTGAGCATACTTACTTAGAACAAATCAGAGAATATATCCAAAACTCAAACCAGTCGAAGTCGAGCATAATCAAATCGAAAAATCACGTACCGCATTCGAGCTCGACAATTGGAGCAGCCGCAACACTATCAAACCAAGGGATCAAATGACGAAGCCAATCAACACAATAACACACTTCAATCGATCATTATCACATGCAGAGCTTCAATTTGAAGAACCCTAATTTGTGAAGAGCGGATAGAAAGGAACGACCGAAGAGAGTATAACAAAAGAGAAGGTAAGACGTCTATTTTTTCTTAAGTGATAATTTATTTGGGCCGGCCTCTAAATTATATTGGGATTATTTTTTTAATTAGGGTTTTAGTTTGTTTTAGAGTTTTATTTTGTAATTTTTTTTAAATTGTGTAACTGTCTAGTTTTGTAACTAGGTTACGAACTACGATGGTGTAGTTCGAGAATTCGCAACTCAGTGGCTGAGTTGTGGTAGGGTTTTGAGCGTAAAGTTAGGTTAGTCATTAGCGGGTGTCGCAAGTTTACGTATGTAAGCGTCTGACTATTTAATTTCTAGTAGAAACCTTGGGGGCAGCACGTAGGCATGGTTTTGCTGAAGTTGGGTAAATTTGTGTGTGATCTCTTCTGCATTATTATCTGTGATTGTTTTTATTTCCGCATTAATTTTTATTATTATTAGTATCACCCTATTTAACCCCCCCCCCTCTAGGGTGAAAATGATCCGACAAGTAGTATCAGAGCAAGGTTAATAACATAGATATCTAACCTTAGTTGCAAATCTAGTGAGAGTAAGTCCAGTATTATTCCCACTATTTTTGATGGAACAGATTTTTTAAATTGGAAATTAAAAATGGAATTTTATTTAAAATCTGTTAATTTTAAATGTTGGGATATTATTGAAAATAGGTGTGATATAGTAGACAAGAAAAATACTTCGATTAATGCTCTTGCTATGATATACTATATTCTCATATTAATCAAGATAATTTTAACCATATCTCTCATTGTGAAAGTGCACATGAAATATGGAATACTTTTGATGCAATATATGGTGCAAAAGTCAACAATGGTAAGAAATCCTCCACAATCGATTCAGTTGAAGAAACATGCTTGATAGGATTTGCAAAAGACAACAGTGATGAAGATTCAATAGCCAATGAGATAAGTGATCTTTCATTCAATAATTTAGTTCTCTTGTGCCAAAAATTAATTGAAAATAATGAAGCTCTTGAGATGAAAAATAATAAGTTGAAAAGGGAACAATCTAAACTACGTCAGAAAAATAATGATTTGGAAAATGAGCTTAAAAATATTAAGAAAATAAAAATTCTAATTGCAAACGGTGTTTGAACTTTGAAAAAGAATTTGCTTGTTTTCATGAAAATTTTCGAAAAGTTAGAAAATGAAATTTTAATTCGGGAGAAGAACAAAACTGAGTTGATTTGTAAAAATAATATTTTGAAAGTTCTAAAAGTGCGAATTTTGAAAATAAAATAAATGAGGTCAACGAAATTTCAAAACCCTTGAAAAAGAAAACGCGATTTTGATCAAATCTGAAATTATTCGATTAAATCACGAGTTTGAAAAGGAGATTGAAAAAATCAAGGATTTTGAAAAAATTGAATTTAAAAAACTCCAACTCCTTGAAACTTGAAACTGAGATGCTAGAAATTGAGACTAAAATTAGAGAGCTTCAAAATGAAAATATGGGATTGGAAATGAATAATTTTTAAAAGAGAGATAGTATCATTAGTTGTTGTTCGAAGATAATGAATGAAAATAAACTTTTAAAATCCAAAGCTAATAAATTTGAGTTGATCACTCGGAAATTTTTCACTTAGAAAAATCATTTAATATGCTCTTAGAAAATCAACTCTTCGAGAATAAAAGGAAAGGATTTGGATTTGCAAAAGTGTCAAAATATGACCAAACGACTAATAACACTGTTAAGGGAAAAAGTGTGAAACCCAAATGCATAAAGTACAAAAATATTGGACATGGCAAGATTAATTGTCAAAATATATACAAACACAAAATTGTTAAATAAATATGGATTCCAAAAGGTACGAATATAAATGGTTTGAAATTCAAACAAATTTGGATTCCCAAGGGTACAATTGTAGATGCTAACGGTTTGTTATATAGACAAATTTGGGTACCCAAAATTTCAATAGATAATAATAGTGGTCCTACATCCTTAATTAGACCACTTGCCTTCTCTAAAATTTAGACACATAAGTGGGCTAAGAAACAAATTTGATGGAGATTTCGAGTTGTTCTAAGTGATTGATAAACTAAAATTAAATGTTCCTTAACCTATAAAGATTAGATGGAGATCATCGCATTTCGAATATCACGGAATCAAAGGAAAGTGAGGTATGATCTCTTAACTCAATTTTGTTCACATATTGTTAACTATGTTTTGATCGACATTGTTAAAGTATTTCTGCCATATCTTGAACATCTCAACTTTGATTTGTAAAATTCTTGAAGTTCTGGAAAGCTAACCGATAAAGCTACAACTTTTCTATTTATAGTTTTTTATTGATTCACTTTGGAATATCATGAAAACTTCTTTGAAGAAATTTTGTGAATGTGTGTTTTTTTGCTCAATGTAGATTACTTTACTTGTGGTTGATATAAATGGACGTGCTAAAAATTTCAAAAAAAATCAAGTGTTGAGGAGTACACATTATTCTTATATACCACTATATATCACCATGAATACCTTAAATACAAGTGGTATTTGATATCATCTCATGTTGAAATCATTTTTGCAATTATTTAATTATTTATATTGATTTTAAACTAGAAGTTATTTTCACAAAACCTCCTTACAAAAAATTAATTTTCACTTATTTTAATTTTTGAAACCTGGGTTTTCATCATGTTAAAAATACTCTAGTTTATTTCGGTAATAGATGTACTCTAGAAAAGATAATCATTGACTATTTGAATCTTTTGGAACTCATCAAAATTATTATAGTGCTTGAAAAGTGAAGGATAGTGATTAAATTATATTTCATAACAAGAGGAAGTATAATTTTATAATTTCATGAAAATTAAACAAATTTTATAATATCTTTAGATTAGTACTTATTCCATGATCATTTCTATCACTTTCACATTTCTGTCAATCCATACATCATAATATAGTGTACAGAATTTGGTATTTCAAAATAAGGAAATATTTTTTTGTAAAATAATTATATTTTAAAGTATTTACTCTTATTTAAAAGTCCTCGCGGTTATGCATGGGTGAATTACATGAATTTATATATATAGGCTTCCATTCTCATTTAAAAGTCCTCGTGGTTATGCATGGATGGGACACATATAAGAAAGGGATAAATATCAAGTATATTCTAATCTCATTTAAAATTCCTCACGGTTATGCATGGTTAGAAAATACTTGACATTTTTTTAAAAGGGGGTAACTACTAACCTCATTTAAAAGTCCAAACGGTTATGCATGGTTAGTAAGTGCTTCACATTTTTTTGTATAATATTTGAAAAAAGAAAATGCATAAATTACTCCTTTATTGAAAATATCAAACTCTTGTCACTATATAAAATTTTCCACAATCCTACCATTTCTCTAAAGTGGAGTTTGTTTCTAATTAATAAAATATTATGATTTTTGTTTGATTTAATTGGAATTTGAAATTAATATTTCCCTCTTGATTTGATTTTATATTTTTAATCAAAATCGTAGTTATTTCAATTACTATTATTAATTTTGATGATAACAAAAGAGGGAGAGAGGTTAAGATTTTGATTTTTGAGCAATATTCTTACTAATATTCAAGAGTGTTTTTATTCAAAGTTATTTTTAATTAATTTTTCAGTTTTAACTACATGCATCTATGTAGGGGGAGCTTTGTTGTATGAGGAGCATTCAAATAGGGAGAGCTAATAGAATTCATCAAAACCAAATACATTTAATAGAGTCAAAATCTTAATATATGTTTGTTATCATCAAAAGGGGGAGATTGTAGAATATGCTAGTATATTCTACATTCCAAAATCCTATTTACCCTTTCAGTCTAACCATCCGTCTGTGGATGATAAGCGGTGCTAAGATTTAACAATTGTAATGACCCAGAATTTTGGACATTTGAAATTGGAATATTTAATTTATTTTAAATATTTAAAAGTTAGCTTTTAACTTGAAATATCACTATTTATTGGATGATTTAATTATTGAATTTAACAATTGGAATTGGGTAAAATATGGAATCTTGAGTTTTAAGCTTGTTAAAAATAATTTGAAGGCTTACAAAATTTATATTGATGATACTGAAGGTAATAAAAGTGTTAAAATTGAATTTAATAGTGATTTGTTTAGTTTTGAAAATATATCGTTTAAATTGACATTTAAAAATAGCCTTTTGGGACATAGTCTCGTATTTCGACGAAACCGGTTCTATTGGATCCATAATAGTGTATTATTATCAGATTTCAAATTTGGTAGTGTTTGGACTTATTGTTTGGCCGTACAAAATATAAACGCACTGAAATCTATATCGAAAATTCAATATAATAATTGGGTCCAAAAAGCTATCTTCTCCATACGATCAAATTAGGACTCGAAACCATTTCCATTGCGTTCGGAATAGGGGTATAACATTATATATGCCTAGCGGCATGCCTCGATAGGAGGTCGAGATTTTAAGTTATGGATTTGAGACGATTTAAAAGTTTATATATATATATACATATATATATGTATGTATGTATACTTTTTAGCACATCTTTTCAGCCGTAGATTTTTGAAATAGCCTAGGTCACTGTAGCAAGTATATCCCAGCATGCAAACATCTCCCTCCATCGATTTAACATCAGCTGAAAGCGAATTTGAAAAAAATAAAATAATAAAATTCGATACCTTCGTTATAAATCTCGAGCTACCCTCCCGTTCTTCTTCGTTCAAATCATAAGTTTAAAGACAGAGGCAAAATGGTCGAACTCAGTAGGAAATTGAAGAAAAAAAATCAGGTCGCGTTCCAAAATAAATTCATGGAATCGAGCCTCAGAAAAAAATCAAAATGAAATCAAAATCTTGAGCCGATCTCTTCATCCCCAGTTCGAAGTCGAAGTCGAAACCTTCATCCTTTGTCGTTCGTTACTTCTTCCAAGAGAGAGCATCGCTCTAAGACACGCGATTCGAAATCGCGTTCAAAGGGTCGAACTCATTCGAAGATGTATGCATCATGACATTATCGCGATGCTTAGGTCGAGCTCGAGCCTGGTATAGGAATCACGTTGGCAGCGCGAGGTCGGAGGGTTCGAGCAACTCCAGGCGGCGACCAGGGGATGTGTGGACCGGCATGGCGATGTGGGGTGCGCGTCGTTCGATGTGGTGTTTGGACGCGAAGTCGTGCTCGGCCTGAAGTGGAGGTCTTGTTCGAAAGGTGGGGTCTGGGTTCACGCTTTGGCAGTAAGGTATAGGATTTTTATTTATTTTTATTTAATATATATGTATGTATATATATAGGTTAGAAAAAAATAATGATTACAATAAGGTGAAAACAATTCTATTTTAATTTAATAAATAAATATATATATATATCTAGGAAACAGTAAATATATGTCTATATATAAGATTTTGGGAAATATAAGAATTTATATAAAAATTTGGTTTTCAAATCTATATAGGTTATTTTTAGTATATGTAGTTTCAAAGAAAAAATAAAACAAATATACATATACAAATTCTAAATTTACTAGTTTATTTTAAAATAATGTATTATGGTGATTAATTCGTTTAATTAACTTATTTAATTATTTTAGTTACTAAAACTTATTTATCATATGGAAATTAGTTTAAAAATAAATTATTGGTTTAAATTAAATTAATAAATGGTAATTGACTGTTCGATTATTTCAAATGTTAATAAACCATATAATGTTTATACAAGGTCGAAAATCATGGAGAGACGAGCCGGTTTGGATTGGGTTGCAAATAAAATCAAAGGTGAGTTAATATCACTCAAATTGGATTACTGGTTAATTTAAATGGTTAAAATTTAAATTATTGGTTGGTTGGTTGAATGTGATAATTATTATCAGTTGGATGTGATATTATATATATATATAGTGTGTGTGTGTGTATTGGAGTGATTGATATTCCCGCATTATATAGCGGATGAGACCCTATGCGCCCCTCATAATAGCGGATGACCCTTTATACCACGATATCGCCCTCGAAGTGGGATTGGTATTTTTAGATTGTGCTAACATCTGTGGATGCAGGGAAACAGGTTGGAGGGATCCAACTGGATTTCTCAAAAATATTGAAATATATTTTCATATTCAGTGATATGATTTATTTGATAATGTGTGATAGATTATATTGAAAAATTAAAATTATTGAATGCTATGGATTGGCTGAATATATTTTGGTATTTTAAGATATCAAAAATATAAAGATTGGATTTTTGAAGGGAAATAAAAAGAAAATTTCAAGTAAAATATTTATAGTGAAGTTGGATAAATTAAAAGAATGAATTTGGAAAAAAGGTAAAAGGTTTGATTTTAAAGTCCTATTAAATAAATTCCGAGTATGGAAAAAAGAGACTTTGAATAAATAGGAATAAAAGAGTTTTATGGACTTAAGCGATATTGTTTAAGAATTAAAGGAATTATTTTTAAATTCAAGATTTAAATGGTTTGGGAGAAATAAAAGGAGAATTTTGAAATAAAGTGTGGAATTGGTGTTCCAGATTTAAATAAGATTTTAAATCATGATAAAGGAGTGAATATGGAATTAATGGGTTTTGGAATAAATTTGAGTAAATCAAGAAATAAAATTCAAATGGAATTAATTCAGAAAATCGATTTGAAATCGATTAAGTATTTTGAAACGATGATTATAAAGGAAAATGAGACTATAGGATTTATAAATTCGGTTTATAAATAAAGTGAATATTTATCAGTGGATAATTTGAATGGATAAATTCATGATGGGAATTTATAAGGAGATGGTAATTTGTTTTAAAAATAAATAGTGGTTTTATTTTTAAAATGCGAGAAAAGAAATTTGCGGAATTGGAACGTAAATTTAAACTGGAGATAAATCGAGAAGGATTTATAAATGACAAGACCGGTTTTATTTAAGTAGAAATGTATTTTCTTGGAAAGTTAAGTATATTTTAAAGGAAAGATTTTAAGTCTAAATTAGAAGTTTTAAAAGTGTTTTAAAAAATGTTTTTTAGAAAAATTTATTATTTAATTGTTTAAAATTGTTAAAGTAAATATTTATTTAAGTTAATCATAGTAGTTAATTATTTTTAAAGGTTAAATTAGTATTGTGATTTAAAGGATAATTATTAAATATTTATACTTTGTTCTAAAAAGTAGTTTTTGCCTAAAGTTTTACTTGGAGAATTTTTATGGAATTTCATAAGTATTATTTTGAACAAAGAATTTAAGTAGCCTTATTTCAAATATTCTAAGTGTATATTTTTGGATAAAGTGATTTAATTTATTTAAAATTCTAAATTAAGTATAAGACTTGATGTTTTCCAAAGAGAATGAAATATTTGGTTGAATTGATTGTTTATTTGATAGTTAAGTAACCGACTATCAAATCTGGACCCAAATGTAACTTTGGAAATATCTAGGAGAAGTACGGGAATTATATGGTATAGTTACCGTTCGAGGTGCTATACTGTGCGTGTAAACCCATTCGATCTTCTAGGACGTTTATAAGGAAATCCGTCCACTAACGGTTAGGAGGTGATCTCCGATCTTATTCTCGTCTGTTTATTTCCTAGAGAACCGGGGTTGAGTTTACCGAAAATAGCGAACGTTGTTTCGAAGAGACCGGGATCAGATTTGTGATCCGAAAACCACTTCGATCCAACGAGTATGTTTTCATAAGGAAGACAAGAGCTTGGAGTCGAAGATGGAGCAGTGAAGTGCAAGGGCTAATCGCTACTAATCCCGAGGGTGATTACAAAATGGATGTAGTAGGAGTAATACCTTCGGTTCCGTTCAGACTAGGAACAAACTTGTATAGATGAATGCTATCAGTACATCGTCATTGGAGGACAGTGAGCATTCTAAGTGAATGTGTGCTAAAAAGGTAATTGTAGCCTCAAGCCTCATCAATCGGGAATGGCTAAAACAGGGGAGGTGCAGCAAGGCTAAGTGGGTAGCACCCAAGTAGGGTAAGATTTCCCTTGTCTAGAGTCCCTTTATTTCGGATGTGTGGCGATTGTTGATCCCAACCGCGGGGTGATCTTATTCGGGCTATCCAGTAAGGGATAGTTCCGGTCTTGTGTTGTAGAGGATCGGGAGTGGTCCTTGGTACGCTGATCTAGGCCAGGTACTATGACGGGCGGTGCCCCAGTAGCCCTACCATTGTATGGAATCCAATCTCCAATAAACGCCGTAAGGTTTTGATTGTGCCCAACTATGCTTGAATGTGAGATGCAAGCATTTCAGCAATTTGAATAAGTATTTGTACTTAGACACTATTATAATATCAGAGGATTTTGATATAAAATGTTTTGGTTATCGTAAGGTAAAAACCCAACATGTTTATTTGTGGCGTGGTCTTACGAGATACCTTTGATTTTCAAAGGATTTTGAAACTTTAATTATTCAAATTGAGTGTGTTTTCTCACGCTAGTTTTCCAGACTGACTCGGGTGTTATTTTATTATAATGCTCGGGTCAGACCGAGTATTACAGATACATGATAGGATGCTGTGGAGCTCAGGAGACGAGCTGGATGTCGGGACGTATCACACGTACTTGGTGTATATTCCGCTGTGCATTGTAAGCTGTATAGTTAGCTTTGTGAGGACAAGTTATTATAATTGTCTAGTATTTTTTTATTGATTGTGTTGTACTCTGATGATGTAATGTATAAAAACAGATATAGTTTCTTTTGTATAAAGATCTGTTGTTATCTATTATATATTATTCCATTGCGATTGTGAGATTCTGATGTTGTTTTCTATTTTCTTCTTCTACCTCTTTCTTCTTTCCCTTACGGTCTGGTATTTCTGGCATTCGATTGTTCGACATGTAATACAGTGGATGTATTAATGTCGATTTTCGAGCGTCGAAAATCTCGGGTTGTTACAGTGGTATCAGAGCTAGGTTAAGCGAGAACCTTGGCTCTGTTGGGGATTACTCATTAGAGATAGGGTCAGTAGTACCCTAGAATGAGTTTGAGTGTATTAATAGATATGAGCGTGTATTTGTTAGTGAATATAAAAATTGTTCTATATTGTGTTGATTGGTTTGTTGAGTGGTTTATGGATTCTGGTCAATACGAGTAATTAAAGTTATTGATAGGGATCTCTAAACACTTGAACAGAACAATTCGACACAATATTGTTTTGAAATGGGGTAAAAGAAATAATTTTACCCAAATTATTTATATATATATTAAAAGGAATAATTTTCATAAATTATTATAGGTATATATGGTTTGCTTGGTTGATGGGAAATGATAATATTAAATTATTATCATTGTTGCTGTGGAAATTGAATAAGAAATTAATGTTATAACCAAAAAGTTAAGAGAAATAAAATTCACATAACAGAATGGAATCTGTAGATATGAGTTTATAAATGTGATTTATAGTTTGAAATACAATTCCAAAGGAATATTTAAATACAGATTTAAAAGGATTTGAAATTTTGAAATATGGGAATTTAAATTCCGTTGGTTTTGAAAGTGTTTTTCAAAGTTGTGAAAAAGATAGTGATATTATTTGGAGATATTTTTGGATTGGGAATGAAGTCTGTTAATAATCGGTTTAAAAATATTTAAAAATATTTTTAAAGAGTAAAAGCACTGAACCCACTTCGGTCGTTGGAAAATAACATCGATGATGACTGCAGCATCACCAATGTTCATTTTCGAGTTTCCTGGAGAGGAATTTCTACCTGAAAGCTTTGAATTGGAATTTGTGTGCAAAACTAATTTGATTTGAAATTCAAAGAATAATTTGATATACCAAGGGATTTTGGAAATAGTTGATTTCAAAGGTGATTTTGAAGTGTTGAGTAATTGTTTAAAAAAACTCTAAAATCTTATCTAAAAATGTTTATGGAATGTAAATGAGTTTGGGAACTTATAAAATTTGAAATTTGTTAGAATAAAGATTTAACTTGAAGAAGAGTTAAATTAAAGTAAGTGGGAAAACGAAATAAGTTAGAAAAGTAAGCCAATTAGATGAAGTAAATTAAAAGAGATTAGTGAATGGAATGTAAATAAGTTGGAAAACTTATAGAAGTTTAAAATTGGAATTAAAATGGAATTTAACTGAATTAAGTTAAATAAAAGTGAAATTTGAGGAAATAAGCCTAAGTAGCAACTGGAAATAATTAGTGGGATAGAAATTATTAAGTGGAAATAAATTAATGGATGGACAAATTAATTTAATTTGTAAGTAAATGGAAGTGAAATTGAATATTGGGGTGATGTTTAATTTGAATTATATTGGATAAAGTAAAATTAAACAATTAGTTCGGGTGGGGCTAAATAAAATGAAAGTTGGAAGGTAAATTGAGTTTATATGGATTTGGAAATTCAATTTAAATAAAAGTGGATATAAAGGCTTAAGTGATGAAGTGGAAATGAATATAAGGAGTGTATAAAATATTTATAATAGGCTTAAGAAAGAAAATGGTGAAATTCTTAAGTAAAATTGGTATTGGGAAAATATATTGAGTAAGTATTTGAATGAAGATTTAATAAAGGTGTGTAAAATGATAAGTGGGGATAAGTGAATAGAAATCAAGTTGAATGTGAAAAAAAAGAAAATTGGATATAACTAATAATCAATTGGAAATTTATACGTAAGTTGTACATATATTATTTTATTCGCATAATGATTTGATCCAGATTCGAGCACAGAATTTCGAGATAGTTATATCGATCCGAGTTGGGATTTTTCACTCGATTTTCAACGACGAATCCTGGATATGGATTTTTGATTGATTCTGGAAATTCTCTATCATAGTATATGGCTATGCAAGGAGAATGACGGTTTCTGATCAAGAAACCAGATTCAGAGTCCGCACTAGGGAGTCGGGTGAACGATACTAGTTCAGAAGTGAAGTTGTGTGATCGAGTGAGCGATCAGATTTGATATTGCGTACGGATGGTATATGTACATCGTACGGGCTTAAGATAAGCAAATATTGAAAAATTTGTGAATAAATGAATAAAGTGATTTTGAATTCTGTGATTGGATATTATTGCTAAATGAGGTGCTGGTAATTAAAAGCAAAAGATAAATTGATGTTTTGATTTCAGAACAAAAATTTGATTGCCCGACAATAAGGTATGTATTTAAATTTCATATGAAATTTGATGATTTTCTGATCTAGCCACTTGGCTTTTGTTTTCTTTTGAAATTTGGGAATCGTAGAGGTATTTTGTAGTAGTTCGGATCTAGTCGCGCAAAGGAGATGCTGGCAAAAAATTTCGAAAATTTAGGGAGTTAGAAAATTTTGGAGAAATTTTGATAATTTAAAATTTGGTTTTAAATTATAATTTGAATGGTTGAGTAAATAATATTGTTTGGAACCTATGGATGAGTTTGGGAAGTTAGTAAGAGTGATAGTGTATCTTTAATAAAAAGATTGCTTTGGGGAGTTGTTAAAAACTGTTTGGCTTTGGGAAAATAGTTAATGGGTTGTTGACCATTCTTCTTAGCTAGAAATTTCGGGGATGAAATTCTTATAAGGGGGAGGAATGTAACGACCCGGAATTTTGGACATTTGAAATTGGAATATTTAATTTATTTAAGTATTTAAAAGTTATCTTTTAACTTGAATTTCAAATATCACTATTTATTGGATGATTTAATTATTGAATTTAACAATTGGAATTGGGTAAAATATGGAATCTTGAGTTTTAAGCTTGTTAAAAATAATTTGAAGGCTTACAAAATTTATATTGATGATACTGAAGGTAACAAAAGTGTTAAAATTTAATTTAATAGTGATTTGTTCAGTTTTGAAAATATATCGTTTAAATTGACATTTAAAAGTAGCCTTCCGAGACATAGTCTCAGATTTCGACGAAACCAGTTCTATTAGATCTGTAATAGTTTATTATTATTGGATTTCAAATTTCATAGTGTTTGGAGTTATCATTTGGCCGTACGAAATATAAACGCACTGAAATCTATATAAAAAATTTAATATAATAATTGGGTCCAAAAAGCTATCTTCTCCATACGATCGAATTAGGAATCGAAACATTTTCCATTGCATTCGGAATAGGGGTATAACATTATAAACGCCTAACGGCACGCCTCGATAGGAGGTCGAGATTTTAAGTTACGGATTCGAGACGATTTAAAAGTTTAAATAAATATATATATATATATATTTGTATACTTTTTATCACATCTTTTCAGCCGTAGATTTTTGAAATAGCCTAGGTCCCTGTAGCAAGTATATCCTAGCACGAAAACATCCCCCTCCATCAATTTAACATCAGCCGAAAGCGAATTTGAAAAAATAAAATAATAAAATTCGATACTTTCGTTATAAATGTCGAGCTACCCTCCCATTCTTCTTCGTTCAAATCATAAGTTTAAAGATAGAGAGAAAATGGCCGAACTCAGTAGGAAACTAAAAACAAAATCAAGTCGTGTTCCAAAATAAATTCTTGGAATCGAGCCTCAAAAAAAATCGAATGAAATCAAAATCTCGAGTCGATCCCTTTGTCCCCAGTTCAAAGTCGATGTCGAAACCTTCATCCTTTCTCGTTTGTTACTTCTTCCAAGAGAGGGCATCGCTCTAAGACACGCGATTCGAAATCGCTTTCAAAGGGCCAAACTCATTCGAAGGTGTATGCATTGTGACATTATCGCGATGCTTAGGTCAAGCTCGAGTCTGCTATAGGAATCGCGTTGGCAGCGCGAGGTCAGAGGGTTCGGGAAACTCCAGGCGGCGACTAGGGGATGTGTGGACCGACATGGCGATGTGGGGTGCGCGTCGTTCAATATGGTGTTTGGACGAGAAGTCATGCTCGACCTGAAGTGTAGGTCGCGTTCGAAAGGTGGGGTCTGGGTTCACGCTTTGGCAGTAAGGTATAGGATTTTTATTTAATATATATGTATGTATATATATAGGTTTGAAAAAATAATGATTACAGTAAGGTGAAAACAATTCTGTTTTAATTTAATAAAAAATATATATATATATAGGAACCATTAAATATATGTATATATATAAGATTTTGGGAAATATAGGAATTTGTATAAAAGTTTGGTTTTTAAATCTATATAGGTTATTTTTAGTATATGTAGTATCAAAGAAAAATAAAACAAATATACATATACAAATTTTAAATTTACTAGTTTATTTTAAAATAATGTATTATGGTGATTAATTCGTTTAATTAGCTTATTTAATTATTTTAGTTACTAAAACTTATTTATCATAGGGTAATTAGTTTAAAATTAAATTATTAGTTTCAATTAAATTAATAAATGGTAATTGACCGTTCGATTATTTCAAATGTTAATAAACCATATAATGTTTATACAAGGTCCAAAATCATGGAGAGACGAGCCGGTTTGGATTGGGTTGCAAATAAAATCAAAGGTGAGTTAATCTCACTCAAATTGGATTACTGGTTAATTTAAATGGTTAAAATTTAAATTATTGGTTGATTGGTTGAATGTGATAATTATTATTAGTTGGATGTGATATTATATGTAAAATATATATATATATATTGGAGTGGTTGATATTCCCGCATTATATAGCGGACGAGACCCTGTGCACCCCGCATAATAGCGGATGACCCTTTATATCACGATATCCCTCTCGAAGTGGGATTGGTATTTTTATATTATGCTAACATCTATGGATGTAGGGAAACAGGTTGGAGGGATCTAACTGGATTCCTCAAAAAAATTGAAATTTATTTTCATATTCAGTGATATGATTTATTTGATCATCTGTGATAGATTATATTGAAAATTGAAGTTATTGAATGATATGGTTTGGCTGAATATATATTGGTATTTTAAGATATCAAAAATATAAAGATTGGATTTTTGAAGGGAAATAAAAAGAGAAATTTCAAGTAAAATATTTATAGTGAAGTTGGATAAATTAAAAGAATGAATTTGGAAAAAAAAAGGTAAAATGTTTGATTTTAAAGTCCTATTAAATAAATTTCGAGTATGAAAAAAAGAGATTTTGAATAAATGGGAATAAAAGAGTTTTATGGACTTAAGGATATTGTTTAAGAATTAAAAGAATTATTTTTAAATTCAAGGTATAGTTTTCCAAATTCGAACAACTGGGATTGCATAGAAATAATCTTCTTATACTTGGTATTAAATTCCAAGGAGGGAATCTGTACTATCCGTGAAAATTTAAAAGGTGATCTCACTGTTGTTCGATGGATGGTAAAGGTTGAATACAGAAATTGATATTTAGTAGAATCAGTATAATTTCCATGATCTTATTTACTCAATAATGTTTTCTAAAATGATTTATGAAAATGATTTTGTAATCCAAAGTTAAAGAGAGGTTTAATGATTCCGTATATACCAGAAAGAATGTTTTAAAGATAGATATCTCTCGAAGATATTTGATTAATCAATCAAAGAATTATTCCTTATCCACTTAAAATATTTTTATCGATGATTGGTTCGAAGGAACCAGGGTTGGATCTGAGAGATTCCTATCCAAAGACCACTTCGAACCAAATTGTGTGTCAAAATAAAAGACATGGGATGATATGATCTGGAAGATGGACTGCAGGGCTGCTTGTCACTAACGCTTAGGGGAATTTTCCCATATCACTTATTACTGGCAGTAGTTCCCATTTGAGATCTTCGATGCAAGGACTTCTCACTACTAATCCTAGGAGTAATTCCCAACAGGATGTGGTAGGAGAGTACCTTTGGTTTATCCTGTTCCTGGATAATTTGTATGGACGAATGTCTGGCATTGTAGTTCTAAAACACACGTGCATTGATTTCTACAAACGTATATCTATTTAGCGGTGGAGAAGACAATTTCTCTTAGCTTAACACCCTTCTTTGAGACATACGAGCTCAGAGGTTGTATATTTGTGGAAATTAATAGTGTGTGATGGAATTTGTAACGACCCCGGATTTTAGATATATTTAAATTGATAATTAAATTGATTTTTGAATAAAATTTGTGAAATAAAACGGTAGATAGATTGCGAGTTTCCCCGAGACGAATAAATTTGTGTTAACCGATTAAATTTAAATATTATATAAATATTATATATGTGTGAATATATATGTATTTGGGTATATACGAGTAAATTTGAAATTTATATATATATATACGTTGGTTTGGATTTAAATTGTAAATAAATGGTTTAATAATAAATGGTAATAATAAATATTAGAATTTATGGTTAATAATGGTTTGAGTTTATAAAGTAAAATAACAATAAATATTTAAACTAGAAAATAGAAATTCATTTATCTTATAAGGTAATATTATAAAGTCAATACATTCAAATATGAAATGAACATATAATATGATAATGTATTGCAAAAGAATGAATCAAAAACATAAGCACCAAAACAAATCATTTCAGCCGAAAAATCAAACTTAGCATAGTCAAAGCAAACAAATATAAATATATGTACAATGTGAATTAATGTAGGCACCACCCAAAATCTTATCAGCCGAAAAGGAAAATATACAAGTTGTACATACAAAATAAAGAAATGGTATATGTAAACTTGAAAAGGGAAGCCAAAGATAATCATCTCTAGTACACAAGAGATATGTACCAGCCACCAAAATATTTTCATATCAGCCGAAGTATTGCAAATGAAAAACATAAAGGACATTTGCATTGAATGTTTGCATCTCTAAGTACACTACCCTATATCTCATCAGCCACCGAAGTAAAAAAAATTCCAACATTCAAAGGAAAAAATCTTTGATATGGTACAAGGCATTTATGTTACCTTGTACAAATATCATCATTAACCTGTAAATGTAAACTTTTTTCTTTATATCAGCTCCTCATTCCAATTCGTTCATCTTTAAAGCTAAGGAAAATCTGAAAGAAATAATATTTCAATCTTAAACAAACTTCAGTCAAAACCACAACACAATTAAAACAGACCAGAGATCAACAAGAAAATCAGCGGAAAAAGGGTTTTCAACTTGCATTTTCAAAACTGTTCCAACATAAAGTGCTATGTTCTTACTTCTGGAAAAATCAGGTGAGCAAATTCGTCTTTAATCCGTTATATTTTATGATGAATGCCTGAATCGATTTGCTTCTCTAAGATATGACATTCTGGTTTGTATGCGTATATATATACATAGAAAAGTTTGAGTATGCCTGTGTATATAAAGGGAAAAGAAATCGGCCTCTGTTTTAATAACAGGTTGATAAAAATTAAGAAGAAAATCATATCTCAAATTTTAAAATGAATTAAGTACTGATCTCAAAATGAAACTTTGTTATGACAGAGTTATTCCAAGTTTCAAAATGAATTCAAGCAAAACAAATTGATGTTTTCTTCTGGAAAGTGAAATTACAGGCTAAAATTCAAGAATATGAAAAAAAAAATTCAAATATCATGATCCCTGATTTCAGGTTTATAAATTGAAATGTTTTTGGAATTTATGATTTTTAAAGGCAAAATCATAATTTTTAACGAAGTATTCTCTGAGAAAAGTAAGAATGAACGGAATCACGTTTTCGACGAAGTTCTGGTGATCGGCAAATTTTCTAGTGTCGGGATTGCTTCCAGAGAGGCTTGGATAGATGTCGAACTTGAGAAAAATGCGAGATATTTTTTTAATTCACTATAGATGAAGATTGGAATCGATTTAGGGTTTAAAATCTCGGTTTCATCACCATTGTTGTTAGGTTTGTCGTGACATCTAGGGGGCATCGGACTGGACGAGGGTGAGTGGAAGAGGGGCAGTAGTCGTCGGCGAAGCTTGGGTCTGGATGTCAGAATTTATAGTGATGGGTAGGGGCGTCGCGAGGCGAATGTGCTGATCGACTTCATTCCTGGTTTTGTTCCAGGAGGAGGTCGATGGGTTCGTTCGAGATTTAAGGGGAAGCTAGTGTTTCTGGGTGGTCGGAGCGAACTAGCACGTCGTGGATGACTTGCTGGTGGTAGCGTCATCGATCGCCACGTTGACGATTTGGTGTGCACCTGTACACGTATCAGTGTGTACCTATGTTATGCTGTAGGATTAGAGTAGGAGGAGGAAGAAGATATGAACTCGGATTGGACTCGGGAAGGTATCGGGATGTACGCGAATTTCTTTTTTTTTGAAAGAGAGCACTGGGGGTAACGTGATGCATTTGCGAGAAGGACTCGGGAATTTTGAAGGGTATGCTGGAGTTCTCACGTACAAGGGCTCGAATCG
Source organism: Allium fistulosum (assembly GCA_030737815.1). Taxonomy (NCBI): domain Eukaryota; kingdom Viridiplantae; phylum Streptophyta; class Magnoliopsida; order Asparagales; family Amaryllidaceae; genus Allium; species Allium fistulosum. The sequence goes on from CM060907.1 coordinate 782,323,893, forward strand.
TTTTAAGTATAATTACCAGGTTTTAAACTTGAGGAGAATATGGCTTTGGGTATTGAAAGTTTATACCCGGGTTTAATTTTGAAATCACGATTTAGTTTAAAGTTTATCCAAACAAAATACGATTTCAAAATAAATGTACTAAGTTCCAAAGTAAAGTTAATCCAGTTCAAGATAAAAGTATTTATCGATTTCAATATAAATATGAGGTCATGGGGTTTGGAATTTTGTTTGTTTTGATTTGAAGAATTTGTCTTTATTATTTCAAAAATCAAGGGATGGAAATTGGTAATGATTACAGTGAGGGTAATTTATACTTTAATTAATAAAAGGCCATAAATGTTTTGAATAAGTTATTTACCGTCATTCCATTTAAATGATAATTAAAGAAATTTAATTAAGAGTTAATTAATTTATAAGATTGATTAAGATTAATTAACTAAGGATAAATAATTAAGAGTAACTAATTAAGGTTGATTAATTTATTATCAAAGGGTTAATTAATAAATGATTAAAGGATAATTAATCAAAATGGTTTGTAATTAATTAACCAGGATTAGAAATTCATAAGTAATTAATCTGATTTGAATTAATCAGACAATTAATTGATCTTACTTATGAATGTTTGGATTCTATGGAATGTTGAATTGTTTGATATCCCTGATATATGATGCTTTGTGATATGGATTACTTTGTGCTGAGCTGTGATTTCTATTTCTGTGATATATTACTATGTGAATATGAAACCTTTGTCCCGTAAAACGGCACTTGAATTTCGATGCGACAGGGAGTCGGATTCCAGTTGGTTATCCGAAACCCACATCGAATTATAATTGTGAATCTTTGTGGTTGATAAATTTACTTTATCTATGAATCTGTGAATGAAGAAAAGCATTATGGGTTATACCGCTTATCGATATATCTGTGTTGATTGATGTTGTGCACTATTGTGTGAAACCCCTGGACTACTCCATACACACACAAATATGGATATCACGTGGAAATTGGTTAAATCACAGATGATGTAAATTTAATGTTTTTGAAATTGAAATTTTAATTTCAATTGATTTTGAAATTGGAAATTTGGGTTTAAAGTGAAAAGCTTTTGAAATGAGTTTCAAAGATAAAAGTTATTTTGAATAACTTAAATTGAATTTTGAAAATTTAAATAATTTGATTTAAATTTGAATTCAAGTTTGAAATTGAATTCTATGATTTAAAACTAGGGATTAAAGATGTTGTACCAGTTATATATGGGTTAAACCATTTTAAAGGTATTGATTTGTGAATTTGAATTTAATTCAAGGGTTTTAATTCGTGTAAATATAACTGGATTTTTCCGAAATGAAACTACTTGTTTTCAAATAGTAATAGTTTCATTTTAAGAAGGATTTCCAAATTGTGTTAAACGGTTTCAAGTTTGAAATAGAATTAAAATGTTTTGAAAACTATGAAATGAGTCTTTAATTCAAAGACCGAACGAGTTAATCCAACTTGGAATAGAATTGTTTTGAAAGGCTATGAATGAATCTTTGGAAGCGAATTTTGAAAGCTATAAGTTAAATCTTGACTTAAAGATTTAACGAGTGAAATGGAAATTGTTTTGAAATCCATGAATGGATCTTTGTGAATGGGGTAAACTTTGTGAATTGAATCTTTTTTGGTTAAAAGATTAAAAGTATGGAAAATTGTTTAAACCAGCGAAGGTTTTTGAAATGAATCTTTTTTGTTTAAAAGATTGGAGATGGTAATTTGTTTTACCATTCGAATGAAAATTTTTGGGCTTTAAGCTGTGATTTAACTGAGACCCCAGTATCCATATGATTTTTAATTGCGCTCGTTATTCGGGTTAGCCGGGGAAGGACCTTTGTGTCATATATCCCATTCCGAATAGTGATACGACGATATGGATAGCATTTGAAGACCGGTGGTGAAGACTGGGTATTTGCGAGAGCGATAGGATGACCTATCGATTTTCTCTGCATCATGGCTCCGGTATAGAGATTCCCTAAATGATGGGAAGTCCGATCGAGATTGTGAATACCCGGATTTGCAAGGGCTTCTTTGGAAGTGCCTTCGGTTCTGTTCGAACCCGGAACAGACTTGTATGGATGTGTGTCTGACATTACACTTTGAGATGTAAAGCTGGTTTCTATCAAATACATTTCTGTTGGTGGCGGAGAATTTATTCTCTTAGCTTAACACCCTTCTCTGAGACGTACGAGCTCAGAGGTTATGTAGTTGATGGTTACTAGTGATACATTCCCAATTTGGTAATGTGGCATACGAAGTGCTGATGATCATTTGTTGGTCAAAGCGTTGCTTTGTGAAAAAGCGTGGCTTTGTGAAAAAGCGTGGCTTTGTGAAAAAAGCGTAGCTTTGTGGACGAGACTTCGTCGAGCCTCACAACCCGGTAATGGTCGAAACAGGAATGTTGCGGCAAAGGTTTGTAGGGGTAGCCCCCCTAGGGTATGTCATTTCCTTCTGGATAAAAGGTGATATCATGGTATGGAGCCCAGATATTTTACCTATGTTGATGCTGCATAGTTATTATACTTTGTGGTTGTTGCTTTATGATCGAGATGTCTCGGATAAAGGTCGGTGACGACCGGGGGATGGCATGACTCGTGTGTTAGTTACCTAGTTACAGCTCGGTTAGAGCGTGAGGTAGCGTCGGCCTTTTGTTTGCAGAGATCCGGTTAGGTTCTCGGGGCGTCTTTCCAGAGGCGTTTCCATTTCGGAAAGGAAGTTCCTTAGCCTGATCATTTGTTGGAAATCCAAAGAAATAATACGAACCCTGTACGGTTTTAGTTGTATTACCTGCCATGGAATGTGGCGGTAACCTGTTATTGAACATGGTAGCTATAGTAGGCATACGATGAAAAGTTGTATGCTGGCTAAGATTGATATTATACTTTCGAAATATTTTCACACTATGCACTAGTAATAATATCAAAAGACTTTTGATTTTGCGTAGTAAGCATGTTTGACTATCATAAGAAGAAATCTCCTCTAATTCTGCGTTTGCATTGTGTGTGGTGGGAGGTCTTATGGTAGTTTCGTTTTCCAAAGGCATTGCGGGTTTCAATGTTTAAAATCCTTTGTTGTTTGTTTAAAGATAAACTGTTTTTGTTGCTCACACCAGTCCCATGACTGACCTGGAGTTTATTGTTCCCTTCCTAAACTCTGGGTGCCCCCCATTTTCCACACGGGCAGTCTAGAGTTGGGTTTCTCAGATATTCAGGTTTAGTAGATTATCTGGAGCTAGTTCAGTTCTTGGAGTTCATGGACTGACATTGCTTATCTTGGAGCATTCTATTGGAGACATTCTATCCGCTGCTGGAGTTATCATCTATTTTCTTTCCACTGTATCATTATTTATCTCTGATATTGTTGTATCATATTGATATCATTGTTGTATATCATTCTGGATATTGTATTCATTGGAGTTGTATATGATATCATTGTTTCCTTTTTCTTCCGCTGTGTTATTTACTTAACTGTGTTATAAGCTCCGGCGACTCGTATTTGAACGGTCGAATCTATGGCATTCGAGTACGATGTAAAGTATGGATGTCGATTTTCGAACGCGAAAAATCCGGGACGTTACATTTGGTATCAGAGCTGAAGGTTGAACTTTAGCTCAGGAGTGTAACACATTAAGTAGCTCATTAGAGATAGGGTGAAGTATACCCTAGAATGAGTAATCTTTAAGATATCCGTCCGTACACCTCAGTAAATTCTCTAACTATCCACTGATAGTGAGTATGAGTGTTAGAAGAGGATGAGATAGGGGACAGGGGAATACCACCATGAAATGGTCAATACTCTGTAACAATAGCGGAAACAATCTTTTCTCTATCAATCTATTTTGTTCGTCATCTCTTCTTAATTCTTCGATAATTTCTGGTAGATCCAGGAAGAGATTCGATATATTAATATGGGACATAAACTCCAGATAGACCAAAATTGTTTGTTGGATGAATTGGTTGCTTTGATTGTTATGGTTGATAGATATGCTTTAGTTTCTAAACTGGAAGTTCTGAAATCGTATCTATATATCTATCTATTCTTTGGATCCGGATATGTTCTACGAATGGTTAGTTATCACTTCGGACTAACCGATGCCACTGTATATTTCGTAAATCTGGATAACCCGAGTATTTTATGGAGTATTAAACAGATTCGTTCTTGTATCTGTTATTGATATTCTGATTTGGTAAGCCAAATGCAGAATAAATATTCAGTTGATTCGATGAAATATTCTTTATCTATCTTTGTGTCTCCTTGGTAAATTTCGAGGACGAAATTCTTTTAAGGGGGGAAGTCTGTAACGACCCCGGATTTTAAATATATTTAAATTGATAATTAAATTGATTTTTGAATAAAATTTGTGAAATAAAACGGTAGATAGATTGCGAGTTTCCCCGAGACGAATAAATTTGTGTTAACCGATTAAATTTAAATATTATATAAATATTATATATGTGTGAATATATATGTATTTGGGTATATACGAGTAAATTTGAAATTTATATATATATATATATATACACGTTGGTTTGGATTTAAATTGTGAATAAATGGTTTAATAATAAATGGTAATAATAAATATTAGAATTTATGGTTAATAATGGTTTGAGTTTATAAAGTAAAATAACAATAAATATTTAAACTAGAAAATAGAAATTCATTTATCTTATAAGGTAATATTATAAAGTCAATACATTCAAATATGAAATGAACATATAATATGATAATGTATTGCAAAAGAATGAATCAAAAACATAAGCACCAAAACAAATCATTTCAGCCGAAAAATCAAACTTAGCATAGTCAAAGCAAACAAATATAAATATAAGTATGTACAATGTGAATTAATGTAGGCACCACCCAAAATCTTATCAGCCGAAAAGGAAAATATACAAGTTGTACATACAAAATAAAGAAATGGTATATGTAAACTTGAAAAGGGAAGCCAAAGATAATCATCTCTAGTACACAAGAGATATGTACCAGCCACCAAAATATTTTCATATCAGCCGAAGTATTGCAAATGAAAAACATAAAGGACATTTGCATTGAATGTTTGCATCTCTAAGTACACTACCCTATATCTCATCAGCCACCGAAGTAAAAAAATTTCCAACATTCAAAGGAAAAAATCTTTGATATGGTACAAGGCATTTATGTTACCTTGTACAAATATCATCATTAACCTGTAAATGTAAACTCTTTTCTTTATATCAGCTCCTCATTCCAATTCGTTCATCTTTAAAGCTAAGGAAAATCTGAAAGAAATAATATTTCAATCTTAAACAAACTTCAGTCAAAACCACAACACAATTAAAACAGACCAGAGATCAACAAGAAAATCAGCGGAAAAAGGGTTTTCAACTTGCATTTTCAAAACTGTTCCAACATAAAGTGCTATGTTCTTACTTCTGGAAAAATCAGGTGAGCAAATTCGTCTTTAATCCGTTATATTTTATGATGAATGCCTGAATCGATTTGCTTCTCTAAGATATGACATTCTGGTTTGTATGCGTATATATATAAATAGAAAAGTTTGAGTATGCCTGTGTATATAAAGGGAAAAGAAATCGGCCTCTGTTTTAATAACAGGTTGATAAAAATTAAGAAGAAAATCATATCTCAAATTTTAAAATGAATTAAGTACTGATCTCAAAATGAAACTTTGTTATGACAGAGTTATTCCAAGTTTCAAAATGAATTCAAGCAAAACAAATTGATGTTTTCTTCTGGAAAGTGAAATTACAGGCTAAAATTCAAGAATATGAAAAAAAAATTCAAATATCATGATCCCTGATTTCAGGTTTATAAATTGAAATGTTTTTGGAATTTATGATTTTTAAAGGCAAAATCATAATTTTTAACGAAGTATTCTCTGAGAAAAGTAAGAATGAACGGAATCACGTTTTCGACGAAGTTCTGGTGATCGGCAAATTTTCTGGTGTCGGGATTGCTTCCAGAGAGGCTTGGATAGATGTCGAACTTGAGAAAAATGCGAGATATTTTTTTAATTCACTATAGATGAAGATTGGAATCGATTTAGGGTTTAAAATATCGGTTTCGTCACCATTGTTGTTAGGTTCGTCGTGACATCTAGGGGGCATCGGACTGGACGAGGGTGAGTGGAAGAGGGGCAGTAGTCGTCGGCGAAGCTTAGGTCTGGATGTCAGAATTTATAGTGATGGGTAGGGGCGTCGCGAGGCGAATGTGGTGATCGACTTCGTTCCTGGTTTTGTTCCAGGAGGAGGTCGATGGGTTCGTTCGAGATTTAAGGGGAAGCTAGTGTTTCTGGGTGGTCGGAGCGAACTAGCACGTCGTGGATGACTTGCTGGTGGTAGCGTCGTCGATCGCCACGTTGACGATTTGGTGTGCACCTGTACACGTATCAGTGTGTACCTATGTTATGCTGTAGGATTAGAGTAGGAGGAGGAAGAAGATATGAACTCGGATTGGACTCGGGAAGGTATCGGGATGTACGCGAGTTTCTTTTTTTTTGAAAGAGAGCATCGGGGGTAACGTGATGCATTTGCGAGAAGGAGTCGGGAATTTTGAAGGGTCTGCTCGAGTTCTCACGTACAAGGGATAGAATCGTTTTAAGTATAATTACCAGGTTTTAAACTTGAGGAGAATATGGCTATGGGTATTGAAAGTTTATACCCGGGTTTAATTTTGAAATCACGATTTAGTTTAAAGTTTATCCAAACGAAATACGATTTCAAAATAAATGTACTAAGTTCCAAAGTAAAGTTAATCCAGTTCAAGATAAAAGTATTTATCGATTTCAATATAAATATGAGGTCATGGGGTTTGGAATTTTGTTTGTTTTGATTTGAAGAATTTGTCTTTATTATTTCAAAAATCAAGGGATGGAAATTGGTAATGATTACAGTGAGGGTAATTTATACTTTAATTAATAAAAGGCCATAAATGTTTTGAATAAGTTATTTACCTTCATTCCATTTAAATGATAATTAAAGAAATTTAATTAAGAGTTAATTAATTTATAAGATTGATTAAGATTAATTAACTAAGGATAAATAATTAAGAGTAACTAATTAAGGTTGATTAATTTATTATCAAAGGGTTAATTAATAAATGATTAAAGGATAATTAATCAAAATGGTTTGTAATTAATTAACCAGGATTAGAAATTCATAAGTAATTAATCTAATTTGAATTAATCAGACAATTAATTGATCTTACTTATGAATGTTTGGATTCTATGGAATGTTGAATTGTTTGATATCCCTGATATATGATGCTTTGTGATATGGATTACTTTGTGCTGAGCTGTGATTTCTATTTCTGTGATATATTACTATGTGAATATGAAACCTTTGGCCCGTAAAACGGCACTTGAATTTCGATGCGACAGGGAGTCGGATTCCAGTTGGTTATCCGAAACCCACATCGAATTATAATTGTGAATCTTTGTGATTGATAAATTTACTTTATCTATGAATCTGTGAATGAAGATAAGCGTTATGGGTTATACCGCTTATCGATATATCTGTGATGATTGATGTTGTGCACTATTGTGTGAAACCCCTGGACTACTCCATACACACACAAATATGGATTTCACGTGGAAATCGGTTAAATCACAGATGATGTAAATTTAATGTTTTTGAAATTGAAATTTTAATTTCAATTGATTTTGAAATTGGAAATTTGGGTTTAAAGTGAAAAGCTTTTGAAATGAGTTTCAAAGATAAAAGTTATTTTGAATAACCTAAATTGAATTTTGAAAATTTAAATAATTTGATTTAAATTTGAATTCAAGTTTGAAATTGAATTCTATGATTTAAAACTAGGGATTAAAGATGTTGTACCAGTTATATATGGGTTAAACCATTTTAAAGATATTGATTTGGGAATTTGAATTTAATTCAAGGGTTTTAACTCGTGTAAATATAACTGGATTTTTCCGAAATGAAACTACTTGTTTTCAAATAGTAATAGTTTCATTTTAAGAAGGATTTCCAAATTGTGTTAAACGGTTTCAAGTTTGAAATAGAATTAAAATGTTTTGAAAACTATGAAATGAGTCTTTAATTCAAAGACCGAACGAGTTAATCCAACTTGGAATAGAATTGTTTTGAAAGGCTATGAATGAATCTTTGGAAGCGAATTTTGAAAGCTATAAGTTAAATCTTGACTTAAAGATTTAACGAGTGAAATGGAAATTGTTTTGAAATCCATGAATGGATCTTTGGGAATGGGGTAAACTTTGTGAATTGAATCTTTTTTGGTTAAAAGATTAAAAGTATGGAAAATTGTTTAAACTAGTGAAGGTTTTTGAAATGAATCTTTTTTGTTTAAAAGATTGGAGATGGTAATTTGTTTTACCATTCGAATGAAAAATTTTGGGCTTTAAGCTGTGATTTAACTGAGACCCCAGTATCCATATGATTTTTAATTTCGCTCGTTATTCGGTTTAGCCGGGGAAGGACCTTTGTGTCATATATCCCATTCCGAATAGTAATACGACGATATGGATAGCATTTGAAGACCGGTGGTGAAGACCGGCTATTTGCGAGAGCGATAGGATGACCTATCGATTTTCTCTGCATCATGGCTCCGGTATAGAGATTCACTAAGTGATGGGAAGTCCGATCGAGATTGTGAATACCCGGATTTGCAAGAGCTTCTTTGGAAGTGCCTTCGGTTCTGTTCGAACCCGGAACAGACTTGTATAGATGTGTGTCTGACATTACACTTTGAGATGTAAAGCTGGTTTCTATCAAATACATTTCTGTTGGTGGTGGAGAATTTATTCTCTTAGCTTAACACCCTTCTCTGAGACATACGAGCTCAGAGGTTGTGTAGTTGATGGTTACTAGTGATACATTCCCAATTTGGTAATGTGGCATACGAAGTGCTGATGATCATTTGTTGGTCAAAGCGTTGCTTTGTGAAAAAGCGTGGCTTTGTGAAAAAGCGTGGCTTTGTGAAAAAAGCGTAGCTTTGTGGATGAGACTTCGTCGAGCCTCACAACCCGGTAATGGTCGAAACAGGAATGTTGCGGCAAAGGTTTGTAGGGGTAGCCCCCCTAGGGTATGTCATTTCCTTCTGGATAAAAGGTGATATCATGGTATGGAGCCCAGATATTTTACCTATGTTGATGCTGCATAGTTATTATACTTTGTGGTTGTTGCTTTATGATCGAGATGTCTCGGATAAAGGTCGGTGACGACCGGGGGATGGCATGACTCGTGTGTTAGTTACCTAGTTACAGCTCGGTTAGAGCGTGAGGTAGCGTCGGCCTTTTGTTTGCAGAGATCCGGTTAGGTTCTCGGGGCGTCTTTCCAGAGGCGTTTCCATTTCGGAAAGGAAGTTCCTTAGCCTGATCATTTGTTGAAAATCCAAAGAAACAATACGAACCCTGTACGGTTTTAGTTGTATTACCTGCCATGGAATGTGGCGGTAACCTGTTATTGAACATGGTAGCTATAGTACGCATACTGTAACGACCCCGAATTTTTATAAATTTAAAATGATAATTAATTGGATTTTTGTATTAAAATTGTGAAATAAAATGATAAATGGATTGCTAGTTTCCCCAGATTCAAATGTATTCTGTATAAATCATTTAAGTTTAAAAATATTATAAATATTGTATATATATGAATATATATGTATATATATTTGATTTGAATTTAAATTGTAAATAAATGGGTTAAAGATAAATTATCTTTGTAAATATTAGAAGTGATGGTTTATGCTAGAAATAAAAAATAGTGGAAATTTGCGAGGAGGGCCTAGAAATCAAGCCCAATAATTTTGTAGGACACAGGTCAGAAATTATTTCTTTCTAGGACAAAATTATTTCATCCCATTTATACTTAAATTGATTCGCTATTTCCCCAAATCGATCATGCTTTTTTCTTAATTATGGATGGATTCTCAGATCGGGTACATTTAAAATTTCATCTCAAGTCAGAAGAAAGCGTCGATTGCTGTTGAGGATTTTGTTCGAGATTGCAGTTTATGTTCTTCGATTTCTTATTCTTGTTTTTATGAATTCGATTGCTATTGAGGATTTTTTTTGAGATTGCAGTTTATGTTCTTCGATTTCTTATTCTTGTTTTTATGAATTCTTCAGTTGTGTTAATGGAAACTCAAACTCAGAGTTCAAACAATCAATTTATGCATCCTGGTAATCAAAGATATTATTTGTTATTTTTGTTGATTTTATGCATTTGTTTATGTTTAGTTTTGATAAATGAATTTATCTTTTGGGCAGTAAAATCTTTTATTCAGTAATACAGTATAATGAGTTGACAAGAACCTTTTATTGACACAGGCCCTCCTTGCTAATTTCCCGTTTGAATAATTGATTGACTGCTTTGCTATCATAATAGAAGAGAAAACGTTCATTGCTACAATTCTCCTTCTTCTTTGCTATCATAATCTTGCCATGACTAATCCTGATTCATATATTGCTCCTGTTTTCAATAGATTCTTGGACAAGGCAGAACGTCATATAAAATATATAGTTTCTACCTCCAGTTACGTGGGGAATCTCCAAAAGAAAAAAGAGGTATTAAATGCTAGAAAAAATGATATCAATGGAAGAATTGATGAAGGTGAAAGAAGATCACAGAGGCCTACTGATGAAGTCCTTGTTTGGCGAAATCAAGCAGTTGATATGTTGGATAGAATAGATACTGAATTAAATATAGCTCAGGAGGCCCTATCTTGTGTCTGTTCGATTTGATTAAAATTGCAATATATTTGATTGACTGTTTTACAATAAATTTTAGAGTTGAGCAAATGAGTTCACTGAATTGTTGCTTATGTGTTTGTGATGTCTGTTGATTTTAAGTAATTGTTTATGTTTGATGATTAAAATTCTCTAAATTCTGTTTTTATTATATGTTGTTTATAGTTTCGAAAAATGATAAATGAATTTATCTTTTTGACAGTAGACACTTATTTTAGTATTACAATATAATGAGTTGACAAGAACCTTTTGATGTTTAGTTTTCTATTTTCTAATCATTTGGTTGATTACTGTCCTTTATCATATATGGTTTTCTTATGTTGCTAATTTGTTCATTATTGGATCATAATTTGATTAATTAAGAACGTGTCCAAGTTTTATTTTTACTTGAAATGAACCACCATGTTTAAACATGTGGAAAGCGCTTGTGTGATTGATTTTTGACAAAGAAAAGATTTTACGTGGATTTGTAAAAAAATAATGAAATTCAAAATTAGCGTAAGAAATAAATCCTGACCTTAAGCAGAAAAAGTTGCATAAAAGATTAGCAACTTTTTAAGAGCAGCAAATTCACTTTGGAAAAAGTAACATTCAGAAGATCATTTTGAAGCATAAAGAATAGCCAACATGGAGAAAAAATCACAAAAACGTTAAGGTACAACAAATGTACTAGAAAACAAATCCAGATAAGCGACATATGTATTATATAACATAAGGCAAACATGAATAAGCCGGATTTGTATACTGCACTAACAAACCACACAAACATGAATAACTCTAAAGTTAAAAGATAAATGCTTTTATCTTTTTTAACAGTGCATTAAAAACACATCAGTTGCATAATATTTTATGCAATTACTTGCTAATTAACATTAGTCTTATTAAATCTTTCCATCCAAAGTCAGTCATTACAAATTCATCACAAAATTCATTAGCATATCCAAAAACACTACTTTAAATCCATTATAAACAACATATTTTCGGGTATCATAACAAGTTTTAGCAAATTTATCATACACCATCATTTATTACAAGTTTAAAATAAATTCTACTCATCATCCTCATTTTAATCAAAATCTTAATTTTACAGGGACTTATGATGATGACTGCTGGCTTCTTTAGATTGCTTCCAGATCTTCCAAAGCCTGTTTGGCGTTATCCAGTATCATACATCAGTTACGGGTCTTGGGCATTGCATGTTAATTTCTTGCACTTCAGAAAGAATATTGTTATTATAAGGTCACCATTAAGTTGAAAGAATACGGTTGCACAATCATAGACTTTCAAGGTCAACTTTATAATGGCATTTGCCTTACTAGTCTGCCTGTCTGTTAACTCTAATTGTCATCACAAAATTAACTTCTATGAGTCTTCAATAAATATTAGTAGTAAATATCAACTTTCACACACGTACATAGCTAACTGGTTCCATATTGGTGCTTAGTTATTCTCAAATGATAACTTACACTTGCAAGCCTTTACTTTATTCCCAAAAAGTTGTAACTTCTGAAGTCAGCATTCAAGTGGAGACCTTTTTTTATTTTTGGCAGGGCAACTATAAGAACGATTTTCTTGGTACAAAATTTGATTCAATGATGCCTGGTGGCCCAAAATTGACTGGACAATACATAATAACAAACATATTTGGAGTAAGCTTAAAGAGATCCAAGTGGTTTGATCTGTCCTGCTTATTTATATTACTCATTTCCTATAGAATTCTCTTCTTTTTTATACTGAAATTTAAAGAGAGAGCCACACCTCTTTTTCGAAAGATATATGCAAAGGTAACTGTAAAGGAGCTTATGCAAAGGCCTTCTATCAAAAAGAGAGTGCCATCCTTCTCTCGACGCCCCCCGCTTCATCCATTGGCTCTGCAAGAGGGGCTAGGATCATCACTGCCATAGAGTTTATTCTTTTATTTGATTATTATTTTATTACAAGGCTTGTATTAAACACTTGTAAAATCAAACTATCATAGCGTTTGTGTATGCCCATATTAAGTACATGGATAAAAATAGACTTTTACTGATGATATATATTCATGATTGTTATGTTGCTGTTCAAAGTAAGGGAAATTTTAGACTACAATGATTTCATGTTCAAATTGCATATACTACAGATCCAAGCATCATATGCTACTACATGCAGTGTGTGTCTGGGCAAATGAACATAAATTAATGAACAAGAATCATGTTCATGTGCATGATACACAACACGCACCACTTTTGTAAGATACACCATGCAAGCCTGTGTATAGTGCAAAACAGTGAAGTGATGGAAGGAAGATAAAGGAACGACGGAGGGTCCTCTTTCTGGTCTCGTTTTACCACGCTCTGAAAAAGGAAAAAGGACAAGAGAGAAAAAGTAATGAAAAGAAGGAATAAAGTGATAGACGCAACGTGTATTAAGCACCATGCGATAATGTGTAAACTTTTTAAGTTATGGTTCAATCAGAGTTATGGTTCAATCAGAGTTAATAATCAATTTGTCACTTGTGCCATTCAATAAACAACCTTGTATTGTTGGTGTACTACGCAGCGACTTGATGGATTGACTCAGTTTAACTTAAAAATTGCCAAATTGAGTCATTCTATCAAGTAGTTGGGTTGTATCGTCGACAATCCAAGGTTGTTGAAATTTATTAAAATCTGAAGAAAAAAAAAGAAATATTTTGTGATGAATAGTTTGCTGGTTGATGTTCATGAAGATAAAAACAGTTATTTAAGCACCTATTATTGTCAGCACCAAGTATTTTCATTTGCAACCTTACTTTTTTTAATGCACTGTACTTTAGTTAATAATCCAAGTGACAACTAAAAAAAGATAAAACAAATTATCTTTTTAATGTACTGTCAGCTGTTTTATGTACAATTCATAAAATTCCTGTACAGTACGACAATATATTTTCTTAAACCTGTTATTAATATTTGATTAACTTATTGTCATCAAAAAATATGGGCAGAAAGTCAGCCTAATGAAGAGAATACTCAAATTATTGAAAAACAAATCTTACCTTCTCAAAGTTTGGAAGATAACAGCGATAAAATTTCTAAAACCAATAACTCTTTTGATGATGAGAAAACAGTTTCAGAACAGTTGTCTGAGGAAAGTACTGATGACTCGGAAAATGTTGAAAATTATGAAATCAAAAAAAGAAACAAGAAAATGCAAAGCTTCCCACTTTGTTGATAAAGATACAAATAGCTTCTTGTATCACCACTCTTGATTTCGAACTTTTTCTTGTTTTCATTCTTTTACGCTACAAGTAAGTTTTCACATGTAGTTAGTAATGATGACAAATTATGTAAGCAATTGTTATCAAACCATCATGTATTATGCAATAAGTTAATAAATATGTTCATTTCACAAAAACAGCAGATGACTTGAATCCATTATATATTCTGGCATATTTAATTAGATATTAACATGTAGTAGCATGAAAAGATAAATGCAGGTATCTTTTTTAGCAGTTGAATAAATTAACATAACAGTAACATACTAGGTGTTGATAGTTTGAGGCAATTCAGTAAAGGGTTGTTCAGGTTATTGGAGAAGGTAGGTTGTTTAAAGTGATAGCAACTATGTGGCAAATAACTATTTGTATATACCCAAATAACTATTTGAGGCAATTCAGTAAAGGGTTCTCCAATAACCTGAACAACCCTTTACTACATTTGTATATACCCAAATAAATATTAAAATGATAAAACAATCGGCATAAGAATTAATCATGTTGTATAAATTGCTAGATCTACGAATTTTTTGAAATTGACATACTTCGGTTTGCTGTAGATCTACGAATTCGAAAAATTATTTGAAATCGATTGTGCTTTGAGAAATATATTGTGCTTTGAGAAATCGCTTGTGATTTGAGAAATTTCGAACCGCTTGTGATTTGAGAAAATCGTTTTATCTTTTAGAATTTCGAACCCTAGTTTTTGTTTTGGGAAATGGTAACAGAAAGAAAAGGAGTAGAAAAGATAAGAGAAACGCTAACGGCCCAGTTTTGTCCTTAAAAATAATTAGTTTCAACTTGTGTCCTAGAAACTTATTGTTTGATGGGAAGAGGCCCTTATAGTAAAATTCCCCTAAAAAATAAATATAAGACAATGAATATGAAGTAAAATAATAATAATTAATATTTAAACTAAAAATTGAAAGTAGAACATTTGTTAAATTCTAACAATATAATAAAATAGAGATTTATTTATACTACAAAATAATAAGATTTAAATAAAATAAAATACAAATATATATGATAAAAAATATACACATGAATTAGCTTATAAAATAAAATAAAATAAAATATAGAACTTCATTTATATTTCAAAATAACAGGACCAAAACAAATATAAGTATGAACACTTACCAAATGAAGGAACAAAAACACATATATATGTAGGAAGATAAAACAAATACTTAAGCTGGAAATAGAAACAAATAAAAATACATCCAAGTATATTCTAGTGTAAACAAATCTACATAGTTATGTATATACACTTGCAAGAGAAAGGAGGCAACAAACATGTGTAGGCAGGTAAAATAAATAAGTAAACATATCTATGAAGCCACAAGACAGTGCAAATACATTCACATACAAACATATGAAGACATAAAGGACTTAAGCATTTAATGCTAGCATAAACAAAGTCAAATTCGAAATGTTATCAGCCTCCAAAAGCAAATATCTCTGACCTTGGTACAAAAGAAAATTTATTACTTTGTACAAACAAATATTATATCACCTGTACAAGAAGAACACAACCTGTAACCTCATTTCCATTTGTACATCATCTTCCCTTCCATCAGTTCGATCATTTTAAAACTGAGAAAAAGTTGAAATGAGCTTCAGCTCAAAACTAAAAGAAGAAGAAAAGAGAAAATTCAATCAAACAACAACTTAGCAAAGATCAAATTGAAGACTTCAGTTTTGCAACTTTCAAACAACCTGTTTCATCATCAGCTCTGTCTTCCTCTGGAAAATAGGTGAGTAACACTTTATTTAAAATGTTATAACTTAAGTGAATATGGAGTATGCTTTTCTCTGTGATGAATGTATATTGTATGTATGTGGTTTTGCAATCTGTGTATATATGTACATTGTTACTCTGTTAGTCTGTCCCCTATTGTTTTTGTAGATATGTAAATAAGGCTTCCTCTCTTGATCTAGTTATTGTTTGAACTTAGGGTGTAAACAAATTTTGTTTGTTTAGTTACAATCTAAGTATTAATAATTTATTTAAGCTGAACCAACTGGTATGTGTCTTTGGAAACCAGAAAACAAAGCTCAACTTCAAATAAGTTTAAAAACAAGTTTCTTGTTTAAAGTATTCAGGTGTATAAAGTGAAACTACATACAAAAATATGATTTTTAAAACAGGATTTAAATATTTTAAAGAAGAGGATGAAGAGCAGCTTTGTTTTGACTGTTTTAAGCTTTTTGAGCTGCCATGGACGATCTCGTCGTCTAGAGTTGTCGAGTTCTGGTCTGGAGATAGAGGAGTGATGGTTGGTGCTGGAAAAAATAGTAGAAGTGTGGTCAGACCAACGTGGAGGCGATGGCAATGTTTTCATTCTCGTAAACCTAGTTTTGGTGGGCTTTGGCATTTCGTCTCGTTCGACGTCGATGATTGATCGAGCGCAGCGTGCTTTTGGGGTTTTGTAGAGGGGAGGTAGACGAGGCTACGGCCGGAGTTTGGTGGCTTCTGGTGGTCGGAGCTGCTTGAACGTGGTGCTGCCAGGCTTTTGAAGTGGGGCTGCTGTTTTCGTCCAGGTTGATTGTGAGACTCGAATTCGATCTCGAGCTTGAATTGTTGAACGGAGGCCTGGGATAGGAGGTGGAAGTGATAGCCGATTTGTGGAGATGGTCGTGGTCGACCGGAAGTGGCGATCGGAGGCGTGCACGTGCACGGTGGAGTGATTATCTGGTGAAGCTGTTTTGGTGGTTTCGAATTAAGGCTGGGGAAGTGAACTCGAGATTTACTCGAGTTGGCCTTTGTTTGGCTCGAGTAAATTTATATTTTACTCGAAGTAAAATAAGGGGACTCGGAAATATTTGTTTCCCAGTTTTTCTTACCTGTAACTGGTTTCCAGATTTATAATGTTGGGTTTAAAATTCAAAACAAGTTAATCCGAGTCTAAGGAATATTTAATTCCAGATTTTTTTGAAGAAAGGAAGTTTAAAATTTAAATAATTTAAATAAGTTTAAATATTTTAAATTAAAGGGAATTTGATTTAAATCCCTTCCTAGCAAAATATTGCTTTAAGTTATAATTTAAAGTTTTTTTTAAAGTTAGTTTATAAAGTGATTTAAAGTTAAATTGGTGATCGTTTAACTTTAAAAATTTAAAATGAACTTTTCAAGGAAAAATGAAATAATGTTCCAAACATATTTAAGTAAAATTTAAATCAATAAATGAGAAATGAGTTTTCTTTAAGTAATGAAGATTAATGATTTATAATTCATTAAGGAATGGATTCTTAATGGTTAGTTAATCTATGATCAATAATAAATAATATTAGTGAATTTCTTTAGAAGAGTAATTAGAGAAATTTAATAGTTGATGTAGGTCATTAACTAAGATTATCTAAATAATTAATCAATGTGATTTATTTTAACAATAAATTTAGATTAATTAATAATAATAATCAATTGTGGAAGTGTTAAGTAATTAAGGAATGAATTGTTCAGTATAGTTAATTGACTTAATCGGATTAGTTTAAGTTAATTACTTAAGTTAATTAATCTAGAACAATCATTTAACAAATTGGGAGAATAAAATTACTTAGAAAAGAAATTAATAGATAATTACTGAATGTAATTAATTAAATGATGATTTGAAATTTGAGTTAATTATCTATTAATAAATTAAAGGATTAACTAATAATTGTGATTAATTAAGATTAACTAATTCATTAATTAAGAAATGATTAGTTAATAATTAAAGGTTAACTAATAAATTTTGAAAGAAAGATTTATTTCAAATAATTTGTAATTAAATTATGTTAATTAACCAGATTAGTAATTGATACATCCGATTTAAATTAATCAGTTGATTAATAAATTTACTTGTGAATGTTTGGACTTGACTGAATAGTTGAATTGTTTGATATCTCTGAATTGTGATACTTTGTGGTATACCCTGATTTGTGTGTAATCTGTAATGTAGTTATTTATCTGGGGTGAATGGAATTTATTATTCTCTGTAACCTTTATATATCTGTGATCTGTAAATGGACAATAAGCGTTATAGTTTATATCGCTTATCAACTATATTTCTGTATTCTAATCTGTAATGACTGAATGATGTTGCACTACTGTGTAAAACCCCTGGACTACACCATACACACACAAATATGGATTTCACGTGGAAATCGGTTAAGTCATAGATAATTTAAATTTGATGTTTTTGAAATTGAAATTTAATTTCAGTTGATTTTGAAATCGAAAATTTGGGTTTAAAGTGAAAAACTTTGAAATGGAATTTCAAAGATAAAAGTTATTTTGAATAACTTAATCGAGTTTTGAAAATTTAAATAATTTGATTTAAATTTGAATTCAAGTTTGAAATTGAATCCTATGATTTGAAAACTAGGGATTAAAGATGTTATAAATGTGTTTATATGAAGTTAAACCATTTTAAAATATAATTTTGAGAATTTGAATTTAACCCAAAGACCTTAACTCGTATAAATGAATCAGATTTCCAAAACGAAAACTGTTTGTTTTAAAAGAATAAAAGCTTTCAGATAAGAAATGAAATTCTAGTTTAATTAAAGGGATTTCAAGATTGAATTGAAAAATGGATTTTCCAAGTTATGAATGAATTTTTTTTGAAAGCTATGAATTAAATATGTTTATTTTTAACAGATTTAAAATGATGAATTGTTTAAACCATTTGAAATGGAATTGTTTTGAAAGCTATAAGTTAAATCTTTGATTTAAAGATTTAACGAGTTAATCAATTGAAATGGGAATTAATTTGGAAAATCTGTGAATGAATCTTTTGTTTAAAAGATTAAAGTGTGGAAACTGTTTAAACCGTTGAAGGTTGTTAAAATAAATCTTTTTGTTTAAAGATTTGAAAATGGTAATTTGTTTAACCATTTAAAAGAAAGTTTGGGTAATAAGTTGTGACTTAATTGAAATCCCAATATCCATATGTTTTTAAATATTGCGCTCATTATTCGGTTTAGCCGGGAGAGGACCTTTTTGTCACATAACCCATTCCGAATAATGATACGTCGTATATGGATCGCATTTGAAGACCGGTGTTGAAGACCGGGTATTTGCGAGAACGATAGGATGACCTATCGATTGTCTCTGCACTGAGTCGCGCCGGTATAGAGATTTCCTAAGTGATGGGAAGTCCGATCGGGATTGTGAATACCCGGATTGCAAGGGCTTCTTTGGAAGTGCCTTCGGTTCTGTTCGAACCCGGAACAGACTTGTATGGTTACATGTCTGACATTACACTTTGAGATATAAAGCCGATTTCTTTCAAATACATTTCTGTTGGTGGAGGAGAATTTATTCTCTTAGCTTAACACTCTTCTTTGAGACGTACGAGCTCAGAAGTTATGTAGTTGAAGGTTATCAGCGATATATTCCCAATTTGGTAATGTGACATGCTGAGTGTTGCTGTGTGATGATCATCGTTTGATCATTTGTGATATGATCATTTGTTTGATCATTTATCTTTGTGATCATAGGTTGATCATCTGTTGACCCAAAGCGTGGCTTTTTGAAAAAGCGTAGCTTTGTGGACGAGACTTCGTCAGAGCCTCACAACCCGGAAATGGTCGAAACAGGAATGTTGCGGCAAGGTTATGAGGATCGCGCCCTTTAGGGTATGTCATTTCCTTCTGGAAAAGGGTGGTATTATGGTATGGAGCCCGGATACTTACTCATGTGGACACACTTTATTTATTATGTATGATGATGTTACCGAGCGCTCGGATAAAGGTCCCAAAGGACCGGGGGGTGGCATATTCGTGAGTTACCTAGTTACAGGGGTAACCCGGCCTTGTTGGCAGAGAGCAGTTTGTCTCTCGGAGCGTCCAGCCAGAGGCGTTTCCTTCGTGGCATCGGAAGTTCCTTAGCCTGACCATTTGTTGGCAAATCCATTTTCCAATACAAACAGTGTACGGTTTTAGTTGTAGAACCTGCCATTTACTTATGGTGGCGTCCCACTGTTTAGATGGTAGCTATAGTAGGCATAGTTCAAAATGTTTATGCTGGCTAAGATTTATATTCTACTTTCGAAATGTTTTCTGCACTATGCACTAGTAATAATATCCAATGATTTGCGTAGTAAGCATCTTTGACTATCATAAGGAGAAATCTCCTCCGATTCTGCATTTGCATTGTGTGTGTGTGCGGGAGGCCTTATGGTAGTTTCATTTTCCAAAAGCATTGCGGATTTCAATGTTTAAAATCTTGTTGTTGTTTGTTTTAAAGATAAACTGTTTTTGTTGCTCACACCAGTCCCATGACTGATCTGGAGTTTATTGTTCCCTTCCTAAACTCTGGGTGCCCACTATTTTCCACACGGGCAGTCTAGAGTTGGGGTTTTCAGATATTCAGGTTGAGTAGATTATCTGGAGCTAGTCAGTCCTTGGACGACTGACCTTGCTTTCCGCTAGCTATGGATTGGAGCATTCTATTAGAGATATTCTATCCACTGCTGATGTTATCTATTTTCTTTTCCGCTGCTATTTCTTGTATCATATCTCTGATGTATATTGATATCTGTTGTATCACTCTGTTGTACCAGATATTGTATCATATATTGTATATCAATGTATTATTCTTTTTCTTCCGCTGTGTTGTTATACTTAATGTTGTTATAAGCTCCGACGACTCGGATTTGAACGGTTGAATCTACGGCATTCGAGTACGATGTAAAGTATGGATGTCGATTTTCGAGCGGGCAAAATCCGCTTCGTTACACATACGATGAAAAGTTGTATGCTGGCTAAGATTGATATTATACTTTCGAAATATTTTCACACTATGCACTAGTAATAATATCAAAAGAGTTTTGATTTTGCGTAGTAAGCATGTTTGACTATCATAAGAAGAAATCTCCTCCAATTCTGTGTTTGCATTGTGTGTGTGGTGGGAGGTCTTATGGTAGTTTCATTTTCCAAAGGCATTGCGGGTTTCAATGTTTAAAATCCTTTGTTGTTTGTTTAAAGATAAACTGTTTTTGTTGCTCACACCAGTCCCATGATTGACCTGGAGTTTATTGTTCCCTTCCTAAACTCTGGGTGCCCACCATTTTCCACACAGGCAGTCTAGAGTTGAGTTTCTTAGATATTCAGGTTTAGTAGATTATCTGGAGCTAGTTCAGTTCTTGGAGTTCATGGACTGACGTTGCTTATCTTGGAGCATTCTATTGGAGACATTCTATCCGCTGCTGGAGTTATCATCTATTTTCTTTCCACTGTATCATTATTTATCTCTGATATTGTTGTATCATATTGATATCATTGTTGTATATCATTCTGGATATTGTATTCGTTGGAGTTGTATATGATATCATTGTTTCCTTTTTCTTCCGCTGTGTTATTTACTTAACTGTGTTATAAGCTCCGGCAACTCGGATTTGAACGGTCGAATCTATGGCATTCGAGTACGATGTAAAGTATGGATGTCGATTTTCGAACGCGAAAATCCGGGACGTTACAGAATTGGCAATGTGGCATTCAAAGTGGAATGTGCTAAGTGAAAAGTAATCGTTGCCTCAGGCCTTATCACCCGGCAATGGCTTAAACAGGGTGCGTCATAAGGATATGTGGTTTGCAACCATTTGGGTATGATTATCACTTTTCCAGATAACCCTCTATATTTCGGGTATGTGGTGTATGCTATGAAACATCTCGGATAGGTAGGTAATGACCAGGGTGATGTCATATTCAGTTACTATCTAGGCCATGTCTGAGTGCCAAAAAGGGATAGACCGGTCTTGCCAGATGCAGAGGGTTGTTTGTGTATCCTCGGTACATCTCTCTAAAGATGTACTGTATGGAATCCATTCCTCAATAAGTGCCTTTGGACTTGTTCGTAGAGCCTAACATATCCGGAATCTAATCATGGTAATAATTTTGACTAAGATTAATTAGTTTGATTACAAAGTGTTTTCAAAAGAGTGTCATCGAAAATAATATCCTCATATTTTGCGTAGCAAATATTTTGGTTATCATAAGGTAAAAACCCGTTCTGTGTTTATGTGGGGCTTGGTCTTATGAGATAACCTTTGTTTTCAACATTCGTATTTTGAGTTTCTCACACCAGTCCCATGACTAATCCAAGATTTATTTTCCTTTTCCCTTAAACTCTAGGTGCCCTAAATTTCCCGAGTAGTCAAGTAGTTCAGATTTGACTTGGAGTAATTAGATGGAGCTTGAAGCTAAAGATTTCCTGTAGATAGTAACCCATTCCCATGCCTGTTACATTTGTGTTCTGTTATTTTTAGCATTTGTGAGGACATACATTTATAACTGTCCAGGCTCTGCTTAGGATAGACTGTGATAAATGTATTTAAATATCCGCTGTAAAGACTATATATTGAAATAATATATGTTATTCCATTCATGTAAGATTTTGTTTTTTCTATTTTTCTTTCTTACCTTTAAAGAACCGCTCTCTAGCACTTGGATTTGCGGCACGTGAATATCGAGGATGTATTAGTATCGATTTTTGAAGGTCAAAGATACGAGTCTTTACAAAGCGTGTGCTCATAAGAAAGAATGTTAAAATGTACATTGATATTTTTGAACAATAAGTAAACAACACATTGTTGATTTTTTAACAATGTACTTGTGTTATAACTAGCCTCAGTAGTCTTAATGGGTTGGATTTATAAATGATGCCTTTTGTAGTAAGTATAAAAGATATTGAGAATGACCCAAACTGATATGAAAGGACACCTTATTAAAATGTTTAATACGAAATGTGTAAGATGGATTCTTTAGGAATTGGCAATTGGAATTATTATACATGTTATGTTATCCATGATATCATGATTTGTTTATGTATTTGATATATAAAACAAATATCAAATCCAAATTGATATCACTAAATGGTTGTTTGAGGTATTCTCATGTATTTATGAAATACTAGAGACCTTTTTACAAAAATAGTGAATTCCTTATGAAGGAATAATCAAACCCAAATTTCATAAGTGATATCGTGTGTAACATGTCAATAATAAGTTAAGAATATTTAAGTTGGAAATTTCTAAATAGAAAAGATTATGGCGGATTTATTGACTTAAAGAGTGCCATAATAAAATAATGTATATATATAATAAATGCATAAATCTATAACTAAGCAGACGGTGATTCCAAATGTTAAGAATCACATAACATTGTTATATGACAACAATATCTTCATGATATAGCTTGCAACAGAACTTAGAGCTCACTGTAAGTCGAGAGACATACTCAGAATTTTTCAACAAGATAAAGGTAGCTTATCAGCGTCGGTGAGAGTTGATTGATAAAGTAAAACCGAAACATAATAGCATTCCCATTCACTGAGGGACTGACCCTATTGGTTTTGAGAAAATCGATTAGAGAAGTTGGAATAAGGTTCCACAATTGACCCAAAGTGCATATGAGAGATTGATAGAGTTAGGAGTATGTTCTAGGGGCAATTACGTAATTTGTTACATATATCTAACTCGATAACCAAACTTGTTCGGAATAAAAGGTGTTTTTTTTCTATTATATATTTGATATATTGTGTTATATTAATTAATTAATTAATTAATTAAAAGTGTATTTAATAGAAAATACATAAATGGTTTGTTTTGTGATAGTAGTTACAAAGTGTTGTAACCATGAGTAATTTATCACGATGAAAACAAATATACAATTTCAAATATTCCTAGTAAAGATGCATCGAGATTGGATATCGATGTATTCATTAAAACTAGAGTACATAACGCTCTTCAAATATTGCATGGTGTATTAGTCATAACTACTAGGGGCACCTAGGGTTATGCTTTGATAGTTATTGGCAAACTATGGAACAACCTACTCGAAGTTTTATGTTGATTAATATGACTAAGGTCAAATAGAAAATATCAATGTGACTAATTTACACAGTTCTCACAACTTGAGAATACTGCGAATCTTCAATATGAAAGCTCTACTTTGATTATAGTTAAATCATGGCATGACGTCCATCGAGTGATTGCAATTGGGTCGAATGGAAGTATTGAATGTGAGGCACTATTCAAGGGATGAATCATCTCCCCAGTTAATATGGGGTTAGTATCACGGTCAACTTAAGTCAACTCAAAGTCAAAGTCTCTGACTAGAGCATTTCGATTAACAATAATTGTTATTATTAAACCAAAGACTTTGTGTTTGGACTATAGAGTTGAATATGGAAGATATTGTAATTTGACCATTACCTAATTTCATAAGTCCAAAGTGATATAGTTTGTCAAAGGGAATTGGTGTAAAAAATGTCACAACCGAGTAACGCTTAATAATATAAAATTGGCTTTTACCGAAATGCTAGTACCTTAGGCATTGTTTTTGATGATGACAACCATATGACATTATATAAAATATAGATACTAATGTTTTTATCAAGTTATATACAGTATATAGTGCAGGATATTAGCCAAACATTTGTTTAGAAGACTGCCAAGTATCAAGAGCATATTCAAGAGGTTGATATAGAGATTCAAGAGTTAGATATTGAAGACTCATGGGTATTGAAGATTCAAGATATCAAGATAAATTATAGAGTCATAGATTATTTTGTTAAATCCCTAGTAGCACTTCTTTGATCTCTCCTCCATTTTTCAAAAAGTTTTTTAAATATATTCTCTGATTTTAAATGATTTCATATATCCTAGTTTTCAAAAATGATTTTTAAAGAATCCATGTTTTAAAAATGATATTTCAAACATTTTTATAAAATTGTTATCAAATGATTTTTATACTTATTTTTATTAACAAGTTTATTACATTTTGAGTAATTAAATTTTAGGCATTTTATATTTTAATATACTTTTAATCTACTATATTTTGATATAATTTATTTTTTATGCTTTATAAACATTTATAATAGGGGCATTTCACCAGAAGGACAAACTTTGCAGTCCAATTAGTTCCTAGGACACACATCCACATAAATTAATTTCAAGGCTAAAGTCAACAGAATAATTACTTTTAAGGACAAAGTCAGCAGTCCAATTACTTTCAAGGACATAATTTCATAGGTTTTTAGGCCTTAGAAATTAAATATTTTGCATTTTGTCCTTAAAAGTAATTATTTCAGTTGTGTGTCCTAGAAACTAATTCCACCTGCTAAAGAGGCCCTTGTGGTTAATTTCCACTTTATAATATTTAAAAGTATATTTTGACATTTATTAATACTTTGATTTTAAATATATATTCAATTATGCTTTATATATATTATTTTCAAAAGAAATTCATATTTAAATACTTTATATATTAAAATATTTCAAAATAATTTACAAAGTTTTATTATGATTAAAATGTGTATAAACTATGCTTAAATGATTTTGCAACGTAAATTTGAATGGAAGTGTACTTTCATCTTATCTCTTCACAAATGGATATGGTTGTTGTTTCTCTATAAATAGAGGTTTTCCAAACAAATTTTTGTTAACTACTTTCTTATATTTCTCCCCTCTTTCACTCTCTTCATTTCTAAGAGAAATTCGACTCAAAATTTTCTCAAATTCAAACTCTATTGGTTTGATTCTCCACTGTTTCCTCTCTGATCTCTCTGATCTCTCTCACTCAAATCAAGATCAAAGTGCTATTCAAGTGGTTATAGGAACATTTGTATTCAAGATCAAAAAAGCGAGTATGTAAACTCTATCAAAACATACTCTTATACTCTTGGGTGTGCTTGGTGTCCTTGAAATCCAAGTAGGTGTGTTTGTGTCTCGTCTAAATCAAGTGGGTATGCTTGGTGTCCTGTTTGAATCCAAGTGGGTGTGCTGGTGTCCCATCTGAATACAGTGAGTGTACCCATAGCTCGAATAATCTAAAGGGTGTGTCTTGTAGCCTTGAAATCGAGATTATATTGGCTTGGTGTTAAAAAGAAAACTTGTCAACACCCAAAGTTGTTTTAAGGATGAGGTTAGTCCTTTTTAATCTCTTTTGATTAAGTGGAAGAAGGTAAAATGTGGATAATCCTTTCAGTTTACCCTTTCGAATAGGTTCTTGTTGTGATAACTTTCCTTTATTAACCTTTCGATCCAGTCAAAACACTCAAATTCCTTTCTTTTCGACCTTTCGAACTAGATGTAGTGGCTCGATTACCGCTTCAAAACAGTCCTTTCAAAGCTGTTATGGAAGCCCAATGGATGACTTTAAGATTCAACGTTATAATCAATTTCAGATGGTTTCGACCTTGTCGAAAGTTGGGGTCTTAAGTGTATTAGGTTTAGACTGGAAATTAAAGGTAAATCTGTTTTGGACTAAGGTTTCGATCCATTCGAAAGTAGAAGTCTAACAAAAGGTGGCCTGGAGTCAATAACTGGAATTACTTGAAAGGCAGAGCTTTCAACCAAGTCAGAAGAGGTCTTTCGATGTGGTCGACACCTGTAAAACACAATTAGATCTGATAAAAAAGCTTTCAAAACAACAAAGTATCAAAAATATTGAAGACTTCCCTTTAGTAACTCAACAAAGCCTTTATCGATCAACTTTCCCCAATTCAATTTACAAATTAGGGTTTACAACTTTGTAAAATTAAGAAAATACAAGAGTAGATTGACTGAGTTCGGATCCCCAAAACCAGACCCCTTGGGTCTTA
This sequence comes from Allium fistulosum, assembly GCA_030737815.1. Taxonomy (NCBI): domain Eukaryota; kingdom Viridiplantae; phylum Streptophyta; class Magnoliopsida; order Asparagales; family Amaryllidaceae; genus Allium; species Allium fistulosum. The sequence continues at coordinate 782,350,467 of CM060907.1, forward strand.
TTTATAGACGCGGGTCGGCACCTTTCGACCCAGTGCTTTCGACATGGTCGAAAGTTGGCTTCAGATGCCTTCTGACTCCTTCGGCACTTGCGCTTCCTTCTACAATTCTTTCGAATAGGCTTGAATGCCTCCGTCTTTATCGAAATGGGTGGTTATGCCTTCTCTTCTTTATGTTGCTTTTTATGTGCTTTTGACTCCGTCGATGGGTTGTTTCCATGGGCTTCGAAGATGTTTAATGGTGATGGTTTCGATGCTATATGTAGCTTCCAAACATATTCTTGCGACTTGACGCAGAACCTTCCCTAGATATCAATGGCTTCGACTGGTTCAAAAGGCTTGGTTTGGCTTTTGAAAGGGTTTTTTCGATCATGTTGTGCTTCTGTGTGATTTGAATGAAGGCGAAACCTTTGGTTTCGAAAGGTTTGGCTTGCATATGAAAGGTTGTTATGCATTGTCTTCAAAAGCTGTTTTTTAACTCCTTCGAAAGGTCTTCATGCCTGTGGAAGCACCTACTTCGAAAGGTGTTTATTGAAGCGGAAGTGTGCTTTCAACCCTTTTGACCCCTTCGAAAGGTTTTGGTACTTCTAATCTTTGGTTGTTGCATCCCTTCGACTCCTTCGAAAGGTCTTGTTGGTGCTTTTCTTTCTTGTTCTTCTTTGCCTTCTATGTATTAGGGTTTCGACATGGTCGAAAGGATATTTAGTGGTAATATTTGCCCCCCCCACCCCCGGCGAAGGGATGCCTTTGACTTTTCAAAAATCATCTCGGAACCTTTAATATTTCCCGCCTTTCCATATTCCCGCGTGAATCTGGGTCGTTCATTTCAATTTGATCCGGCGGACCGCCTTTTCTGCTGACTTTTCTTATAAATCTCGTCTTCCTCTTCTCTTCTTTCATTTACCTACAAACAAGATAAACTATGAGAAAAAATCAAAGTCTTCAAGTTTCTAGATAATTTTATTTACCTCCATCCAAAAATCCAGATCTAAGTAAGCTTATGTTTTCTCATTTCTCGTTTCTTTTTCCTCTTTCTTTTATTTTATAGTAAATCTCAATTTTTAAATTTTTACAGTTGGGATTTCAAATTTCGGTTTTGACTTACTGGAAACTGTTTGAGTTTTAGTTTGACTGAAAGCATTCTTTGATTCAATTTCATGGTTCGATTTGATTTACTTTTCTGTTGCTCTTCACCTGAACCCTTTCAAGTTCAAACTGTATTGTTATTGCTGTGTTTGGAGAATTTGAATTTCATACTTATGATTAGTAAATAGTTGATTTGCATTTTAATCTACCTATTTATCATTATTATTATTTATTTTTAACTTCCTCGGTTGACATCGGGTTTGGGGAAGAAGAAGATTTTTTATTACTTCGCTTAGAAGCTTTGCGCTATACGAATTAGAAAACTGGCACCATGAATTTACTTTTCTACCCCTTCGAAAGGGATTAAGGCGGAAAATTCCATTTTTCTTTCTTAGTCTCTTTCGATGGGGTCGAAAGGTAGCATAGCGCTTCATTTGACTAACCCCATCGAAAGCTTATTAGTTAAGTAGCATGCTATCAAACTTTTCGAAAGCAATTTTGTGTTTCAGCGTATTGAGACCTTTCGATAAAGTTGTCTATCTCAATTCACTCTTTCGAAAGCATAAATTTTATTGCATAGGTTTTGACACCTTTAGAATACAATTATTTCTTATTAGTTTAAGTTAAAATGTATATTTCTGTAAAAAGGGATTAAACAAAAGACACTTTGTATAAGTTGCGAATCAAATGTTTCACTTAGACGAAACCTATTGTCCTCAACTTAGTCGAAACCTATTATGTTGATTTAAATTTTATTGTTGTTATACTTCGAAGCCGTACACCACTTCTCGTTTCTATCGAAACCTTTTATAACCGACTGAGGTTTAATCTTTCTCTCTTCCAACATCATCGAAACGTCCCTTAATTCAAACTCGAAACCGTTCGAGTTTGTTGGCATATAAGGTTTTGATGACATTAACATTCTTTTAGAAAAAAGTAAGTTAATGGGTTTCGATAGTGTCGAAGGGTCTCCCCTTTTGTTTACTGAACATTGATAATGCATACTTTGTTTTAATTTTTATGTTGGTCTTAACTATTTCTTTCTAACAACAAAGTTCCTATTGAGCTTTCGACATTGTTGAAGAGCACCGGTTGGAAATATACTTCAACCCTCCCTTTCGATCCTGTCGAAAGCTCAATAGATGCTTATATATGGGCTTTCGACCTTGTTGAGAGGTGTGTGTTAAGTGTTAACTTTTATTTTCCTTTCGAGTCTGTCAAAAGCTCAATTAATCTCCTTTTTAACTTTAACATTCTTTTAAGAATTTGAAGTTTCATGTTTTGTTTAATGTTCAAATTGTTATAGTAGGTTTCTACTAATCCTTGAAAGAATGTTAACCTAATAACAAACTGTAATTTCTAACTGAAACGTTTTCACCTGGCAGAATCATGAGTTCTCTAAAGAAAGTTGAAGCTACTTCCAAGCATTCTTTGATATCCACTCAAGATGAAGTGGATGCAATCCACAACGACATTGGAATCACTAGGTGGAAGCCATTCCATACTGAACACAACACCATCAGCAGCCCTCTTGAAGGGTTCTTCACTTACACTTCTATACACATATAGCACGAAGGGTTTCTTCATTTCTAAAATTCTTGTTTAGGTTCCTCGCTCGTTTAGGAATTGCTCTGATTCAGCTATCTCCAAACGTCTATAATTATCTTTTATCCTTGGAGTTGATGGTGCTGGAATCTGGAATTCCCTCCTTGAATGTTGAAGTACCGAATCACCTTGTCCAGTTGGTTAAGCTCGGTAACTTTAACAACCAAATCTTCAGGGCGAATCACCCTAAGAAACTCATATCAGAGGGAGTGGACAAGTTTAGAGACTGGGAGAACCAGTTCTTCTTTATCAGATGCTTGTTGGCGGCACTTTCTCTACCCCATGTAAGCTCATATTTCATTATTTTCCTTCTATCTAGTTACTTTTCTTTGCTGATCTATGCTTTCTATTAGGTGTTCCTGCTAAAGAACTGTAACGACCCACCTTTTTAGACAGTTTAAATCGACAAATCAAACACACATGCCGATTCCAAACTATTCAAAAGGGAGGATTGTTAATGGGGTAAATAAGAAAAGAAGAGAAAAGGAACAAGAAACAATCACAGAATCTCGCAGCGGAAAGATAAAATATAATAATCAAATAAACAGTTCATGAAGCTGTTTAATATACTTTTGATTTTCATTTATACATCATTTATCAGAGTTATACATATACAACAGAACAAATAAAGTAATGCAGCAGACAGCATGATGCAAGGATAATAAATAGTAATAGTATACCAAATCTTTGTCTTCGTCCTCCAGATTAGATCTTTAATAAGCTGAAAACTCAGGACTGACCCGAGCGTAATGAAAAGACAAAACACTCGAGTCAGGACTAAAACATCCTTATGTAAGTTAATCAATCGTAAATAAATATGAATGCAACGGTGTCAGAGATGTTTACGGGGTTTGACAACTCCTATCCAGTGTCAACATGAGTGCACTAACTTAAGAGATGTTACGGGATTTTCCATCTCTCAAGGATCCGTTAAACTATCTACTATGTAGTACAATACGCTATTATAATATGTCTACATTAAAGTAAAGTATTAAAATAGCGTTAAGGCATTACCATAATCCCCCTTAACACATTTTTATTCCCAAGAGCATATACAAGACCGTAGTTTCCCCAAAACCGGAAGTCACCAGAGGGCAATCCATATACTAAAGGTACAAACCAAAACGTAGTGGTCGCGAATAGGATAATTAGTATGACAAGGTACATGAGGCGATACCAACTAGGATACTAGTAGTTGCGTGATCCGGACTGATGTTGAGCATAGCAGCTACTACCTCAACAGTGCGAAACAACACTCCCAAATCAAGGGGTGCACCCAAATCGAATCACAAAGGTAATAGATATGGTATCGAAGAAGTGTGTCTGCTAGAGGTGGCGAACCTCAATGGCCCGGCGCGGCTCCTGTTTTAGTCATGTCAAGGGTCATCCAATATCGTTCTCTTTCTTTAGTCAACGCGTTCACCAAACCATCCACTCATTCTGGATCAACACTACGCGTATAATAGTTATTAAAGTGGTTTTCGGTATCGACAGAGAGTATGTCCATATCCGATCCCGGTCTATTTAATAACTACGTATTATTACACCGATGGCTCTTTTACATTTCAAATTGATTCAAAATTGATATCAAAATATCATATTCGCTTCAAAATCAAATCCATTTCAAATATCATCATATCTATTCAAGATGTAAGATTTCGTTTCAAAAATCATTTTTCGCCTCAATATCTCATTTCGATTTCAAAACCATTTCGAAATTCAATTTAGGTTGCAACTTCATTTAACCCAATTCGTATTTAAATTCAAGATTTAAATATAAACATTTCACCTTATTGAACAGCTTGAAATTTTTAGAAAATAGTTTTAAGTAGTTTAAAAGTAGTTTAAATAATTAAAATAGTTAAAAATACTTAAAATCTTTAAATGGATTTCAAATAGATAAATTAGTTTAAAATAATTTAAATTGGGTTAAGTAGATTTAAAATAGATTAAAATAGTTTAAGTATTTAAAGATGGTTTATATAACAGAGAAATTTGGAAACAAAATGAAACAGCTTCAAAACCAGACCATTTCAATTATAACTTCCCAATTCAAATCAATTTCAATTTCCATTCTACCGATTCAATTTCGATTTCAATTCAAATCAATGTCAACTTGACTTCAAATTAATTCAATTCCACATTCACCTTTAATTAATTCAATTTCAATTTATATCGATTTGGAGCTTGATTTTCAAAATATCAATTTATAACACTTAACAAAATTATCCTTTAATATTCAACTTTTAAATCCAAATTTCAAATATGATTCAATTCCAAGCTCAATTTCAAAATATCATTTTATATCACTTTTACTTAATAATACTCAAAGCTCGAGATAATGTTCAATCTTTAAAACAAATAAATTTCCGAAATTCAATCATATCCCAATTTTAAATTTCAAAGTCTCAACTTAAATTATTTAACAATTTCTTTTAACCTAAAATTTATTTCAACATTCCAAACTCAATTTGCGATAAATTTGATTTCTATACATTGATTTTATTTATAACTCTTAAATCAAAACATTCAAATAAATTTCAAACCAACTATTTTAAAAATTATTAAATTAACCAATCCGGTGTCCGTATATAGTTTTCTATCCTATGGCCAAGTGATTAGTTATTTCAATTAAATGTCAGGGATGAATATATATCACTTAAACCAAATCACAGTGTCATATGTATGTATAATAGGATATATATAAGCAAATAAACATCCAAACATTTAAATATCAACCAATAGCATCCATCGAAATACATCATCCAATAGACAATACAATTCATGGCAATTTCATAGTTATCAATATTAGGTAATTTAATCGCTATTAAATTTTAATTTCAATTTGACTGTCAATTTAATTTTCAATGGTGAATTCAAATGACAATCTATATGACAACTAAATTTTATCAAACAACGACAAATAAAATTCATATCACTTCATAATATCAAATTTAACTACCATAAAGATATTCAGTACGTTGTAAGCGTTATAAAACACTCACCTTGAATTTCAATTTCAAAGCAAATCGAACGACGTTCAATTTGACCCAAAATTTTAACTGGCTCAAAACATCTCCAAATCTGTCCCAGAGCATAGTGCTTGTCACCACGATCCCATCACCGCTTGTTACATCCGATTTCGATCTCGTACGAAGGAGATATAGGGTTTTTAAGTTATCAACATTTCAATTCATAAAACAATCTATATTATATTTAAATTAATTCATACCCAAAGAAAAAGAAGCCCAGCCCACTCAAGCTTCTTCCCCAAAACTCCCTATAGCCATTTCCTGTGCACAAACCCCATGGCCGTACATGCCTCCTTCACTGATATGAAGCTAGATAACTCCGTTCAACGAACCGAAAATGCCATCGATCTTCTCTCCTGAATCTCCACCTCCCTGTACCACCAACTTCGAGCTCGACCTCTCCCTGGAAGTCGCGACCAATGACCTCCTGCACGCACGACATGGAATGTCGCACGCCCCACATCGTGATTGCACACCATCGGATTTTTGCCCTAGGTGATATTTCCAATGCCGAGTCCAAATCTGATGTCGTTCCCTCAAATCGATGCCTACATCACACCCAAAACCCAAACCCTAGCTCTAAACGGTGCTCGACCCTTCCTGTCGACTTCCAGAACTATGGCCGCACCCTTAAATGAGCACACCATCTCGAAGCTCAGGATGAAATTTGATTTTTAAAATTGGTTTCGTGATTTTTAATCGAGTATTGGAAGAGAAAGAAATTTTTGAAGTTTGATTTAATGTTTTCTTACTGCCTGAAGCTTGCATGCAAATAAAGAAGAAGGAGAGTATGCGTGTATGAACAGGAAATAGGAAATATGTTCTAGGGTGTCGGCTGATAAGAAGAAACAGACAAATGTGAAGGGTATGGTCAAATCAAATTTATATATATTAATTAAAATTTTCAAACCGTCTTGATTACGTAACTCAAAATCTTAAAACCCTATCGAGGCGTGCCGCTAGGCATTCATAATGTTATCCCCCTATTCCGGACACAATGGAAAAGGTTTCAAGTCCTAATTCGATCGTATGTGCGAGTTACGGAAATAAACGATCAATTTTAAATTAGATCGATTAAATTAATTTCTAAGCGTTTAGAGCTGCCACGGTCAAACGACCACTCCGATTGCTATGGAAATTGAAACCCGATAATAATAAACTATTACGGATCTAATAGAACTAGTTTCGTCGAATTCCGAGACGGTGCCCCGGAAGGCTATTTTAACTTGTCGATTAAATCGACGACCTTTCAAAATTTACATAATTGCTTAAAACTCCAATTTTAAAATCTTATTAACTCTATTACAATCCCAATATAACTTACATTCACTTTGGAAACCAATTTGAATCATATTAAATCAAATTGCAGTTATTCACTCTATTTTCATATATTAAATTTCAATATTAAATTTCAATATCAAATTAATCATATCAAATTCGGAATTTAATTATTCAAATATCTGTAATATTAAATTTAAACAAATTTGATTATTCTTGAATCACTATATTTTGAAATATTCAAATAAGAACTTATAAAATTAACTTTTGAAATGAATTAAAATTATAGAACAACCATTTCCATTATACGGTTATTCAATTCCCATTATTCAATAAATTCCAAATATTAAATTTAAACAATTTAATTGTTCAATATTTGATGGATTTCAATATTAGATTTTTAAATAAATTTTCGTTATCAGTCGATTACTTTATTACATCAAATGAATTCCACATTATTATTTAACTTCAGTTAGAGATAATGCACTCAACTAATATATAAAATTTCATTTCAATTGCAATTGGTTCCCAAATTCAATTTGACTAACTAAATGAATAGGTAACTTAACTAATTATCACCATTAACTTTTAATTACACTTATAAGTTTATTATTTACAAACAAGTGTCACCATTACCTATACAATACAAATTCATTCCATTACCGTTGACTACATATTATTTCAATTGATTTGGGATTTCATTCAATTCATACAAAAAATTAACTTAGATGAAATTTGCTGCAATTCATTCTAGTTATTATTACCATACATAAATTTCAAATTTTTAATTCTTCCAACATTAAACCATGAAATCTTATTAAATTAACATTTTTAATTATCAAAATTTTACGGGTCGTTACACTCTCCCCCACTCAAAACTTTTCGTCCTCGAAAAGGAAAAAGAAGGGAAAAGGAACTAAGTATAGAATTCAACATTAGATATATTTTATTCAAAGTTACCAACTTATAAAATAATGAAATTCCATTTATAAAGTCATAACTACGCTTCCACTAAGTTACTCCGAATGGCTTTCTAAATTTAAAATTAGTTATCAAAACAAGTTATAAATTTTAAAACTTGAAAAATTTTCTAACACCCGGATTTACGAAAAATTTCGGCAGAGTCTCCTTTGCACGGCTCGATCAGTACAACTATAAAATGCCTCTACGGGCCCCAAACCAACAAAAGAAAATCAAAAGCCAAGTGGCTCATCAAAAATCACCAAATCCAATGGCAAAATAAACATGTACCTTTTGTCGGCAATCCAAATTTCCTTGATTTTAAATACCTGCATCTTATTTACCAATGATAACCAATCATATAATTTTAAAAGAATCATTTTATATTTGGCATCTTAAATTTCCAATATTAACTTTAATTAAGTTCGTAAGCCGTACATATATCATCCGTGAGCAATATCAAATCTAATCGCTTATTCGATCACACAATTTCACTTCCAACTAGTATCGTTCACACGACTCTCTAGTGCGGACTCAGATTTGGTTCCTTGATTGGAAACTGTTACTCTCCTTGCATAGCCATATACTATGATAGAGAATTCTAGAATCAAATCAAAAATCCATATCCAGGGTTCGCCATCGAGAATCGAGTGAAAAATCCTAACTTGGATCGATATAAATTATCTCGAAATTTTGTGCTCGAATTTGGATCAAATCGTTATGCGAATAAAATAATATACGTACAATCTCACGTATTACCTTCCAATGGATTTCTATCCAATTTATCTATACTAAATTATTTTATTGACTTCTATTTTTATTTACAATTAATTATTCACAATCCATTATTCAGTTAGTATATTCATTTCTCTACATAGCATATTCTTTAACATTATCTTTTCTTAAACATCATATCATAGAATTTTCTTACTCAAGTTCATTTTAAACATTCTATATAATTTAATTAAATTCAATTTCATTTTCCAATTGATTCTTAGTTATACCAAATTCTTTTGTTTACATTTATTTCAATTTCATAAATTTAGTTACTAACAAATTTATTTATGGAACATTTTTATTAATCGGCACTTTAGTTTATTAATCATCTTATAAAATTCTAACCTCTCATAAATGACTTTTCTTAGTTTACAGTTATCTTAAAGGTTACAAATTCAAAAAAAAAATTATAATCCCTTTGCAATTTATATTTATTTCTATAACCAATTTACAAAGATATAATACGATTCATTTACCTTCTTTCTTAAGTTCACTTACTTGTTCCATTTATCCATTCATCATTTCATGTTATTTTTAAGTATATTTTTTTTTAATCACAACCAAATTTTCCATTTATATACATTTTAATTCCTTTTGGGTTTTCCTTACTTGTATACTTCAATTATTTTCAGGTTCTGTTTATTTGTACAATATCTCATTACATATTCAAAACATCATTTCAACTTCTTAATATTTGGTAAGTCATATTATATGTTATTAGAATGAAAATTTTGGTATTATACAAATTCATAGAATTTCATTTTACTTAATTAGAATGTACACAAATTTAATTTGTTTAAATCATCTTTACCTTTCAACTTTAAAGGTACACTACAACTCTAAAGTTTTCCCAAAACATTAAGCTTAGATATCTTAATCTTATTATTTTATAAGTTCTGGTTATTCACATTTCATTCAAATAATTTGAAAATTATTAATTAACAGAACTTAGAAATTTAATGCCCGGTTCATTTCAAATCGTTTGAAATAAATATATACACTTATATCTTTAATATATCAAATCATACCTTTGAAGTTTAAACAAACCCATTTACCCAAAATAATTTCGAAGAAAAGCAAAGCTTCTCAGAAGTCTTCCCCACTTTGAGACTCGAAAATGAACATCGATGATGCTGCGCAGTCATCACCGAAATTATTTTCCAACGACAGAAGAGAGGAGTACTGAATTCATTTCTTCTTAAAATCCTTTCAAAATATTTCCCATAAATATTTTCCAACTAATATCACAATATATTTTCTTCAAAGCTTTGAGAACCATTGTCAAAACCTCCGGGTCTTAAATTCAATATTTTCCAATTTAAATCTATTTTAATTTATAAGTCACCTTTATAAAACATTCTTATAGGATTTTCTTTCTTAAAACATTCCACAAGTGTTTTATCATTGTTCATTTTGTAATTCACCTTATTTATTAAATTACAATATCCAATTAATGATAATAACCAATATTATCATTTCTAACAACCAGGTAAGCTAGATAAGTCACAATAATTTCTGAAAATTTTCTTTATATACAAAATATAATTAGAGCAAAATTATTTCGTTTACCCAATTTCAAAACAATACAATGTCGAATTGTTTTGTTTAAGTGTTTAGAGATCCCTATCAATGACGTTAATTACTCGTATTTACCAGAATCCATAAGTCACTCAACAAATCAACCGACACAATATAAAACATTCTATATCACTAACAAATACGCTCTCTCATATATATACACTCAGTGACTCATCATATGGTATAACTACCCTATTTATAAAGAGTCAGACCCCACAAAGCTAAGGTTACCTCTAAACCAAAGCTCTGATACCAACTGTAACGACCCACCTTTTTGGACAGTTTAAATCGAAAAATCAAACACACATGCCGATTCCAAACCATTCAAAAGGGAGGATTGTTAATGGGGTAAATAAGAAAAGAAGAGAAAAGGAACAAGAAACAATCACAGAATCTCGCAGCGGAAAGATAAAATATAATAATCAAATAAACAGTTCATGAAGTTGTTTAATATACTTTTGATTTTCATTTATACATCATTTATCAGAGTTATACATATACAACAGAACAAATAAAATAATGCAGCAGACAGCATGATGCAAGGATAATAAATAGTAATAGTATACCAAATCTTCGTCTTCGTCCTCCAGATTAGATCTTCAATAAGCTGAAAACTCAGGACTGACCCGAGCGTAATGAAAAGACAAAACACTCGAGTCAGGACTAAAACATCCTCATGTAAGTTAATCAATCGTAAATAAATATGAATGCAACGGCGTCAGAGATGTTTACGGGGTTTGACATCTCCTATCCAGTGTCAACGTGAGTGCACTAACTTAAGAGATGTTACGGGATTTTCCATCTCTCAAGGATCCGTTAAACTATCTACTATGTAGTACAATACGCTATTATAATATGTCTACATTAAAGTAAAGTATTAAAATAGCGTTAAGGCATTACCATAATCCCCCTTAACACAGTTTTATTCCCAAGAGCATATACAAGACCGTAGTTTCCCCAAAACTGGAAGTCACCAGAGGGCAATCCATATACTAAAGGTACAAACCAAAATGTAGTGGTCGCGAATAGGATAATCAGTATGACAAGGTACATGAGGCGATACCAACTAGGATACTGGTAGTTGCGTGATCCGGACTGATGTTGAGCATAGCAGCTACTACCTCAACACCGCGAAACAACACTCCCAAATCAAGGGGTGCACCCAAATCGAATAACAAAGGTAATAGATATGGTATCGAAGAAGTGTGTCCGCTAGAGGAGGCGAACCTCAATGGCCCGGCGCGTCTCCTGTTTTAGTCATGTCAGGGGTCATCCAATATCATTCTCTTTCTTTAGTCAACGCGTTCACCAAACCATCCATTTCATTCTGGATCAACACTACGCGTATAATAGTTATTAAAGTGGTTTTCGGTATCGACAGAGAGTATGTCCATATCCGATCCCGGTCTCTTTAATAACTACGTATTATTACACCGATGGCTCTTTTACATTTCAAATTGATTCAAAATTGATATCAAAATATCATATTCGCTTCAAAATCAAATCCATTTCAAATATCATCATATCTATTCAAGATGTAAGATTCCGTTTCAAAAATCATTTTTCGCCCCAATATCTCATTTCGATTTCAAAACCATTTCGAATTTCAATTTAGGTTGCAACTTCATTTAACCCAATTCGTATTTAAATTCAAGATTTAAATATAAACATTTCACCTTATTGACCAGCTTGAAATTTTTAGAAAATAGTTTTAAGTAGTTTAAAAGTAGTTTAAATAATTAAAATAGTTAAAAATACTTAAAATCTTTAAATGGATTTCAAATAGATAAATTAGTTTAAAATAATTTAAATTGGGTTAAGTAGATTTAAAATAGATTAAAATAGTTTAAGTATTTAAAGATGGTTTATATAATAGAGAAATTTGGAAACAAAATGAAACAGCTTCAAAACTAGACCATTTCAATTATAACTTCCCAATTCAAATCAATTTCAATTTCCATTCTACCGATTCAATTTCGATTTCAATTCAAATCAATGTCAACTTGACTTCAAATTAATTCAATTCCACATTCACCTTTAATTAATTCAATTTCAATTTATATCGATTTGGAGCTTGATTTTCAAAATATCAATTTATAACACTTAACAAAATTATCCTTTAATATTCAACTTTTAAATCCAAATTTCAAATATGATTCAATTCCAAGCTCAATTTCAAAATATCATTTTATATCACTTTTACTTAGTAATACTCAAAGCTCGAGATAATGTTCAATCTTTAAAACAAATAAATTTCCGAAATTCAATCATATCCCAATTTTAAATTTCAAAGTCTCAACTTAAATTATTTAACAATTTCTTTTAACCCAAAATTTATTTCAACATTCCAAACTCAATTTGCGATAAATTCGATTTCTATACATTGATTTTATTTATAACTCTTAAATCAAAACATTTAAATAAATTTCAAACCAACTATTTTAAAAATTATTAAATTAACCAATCTGGTGTCCGTATATAGTTTTCTATCCTATGGCCAAGTGATTAGTTATTTCAATTAAATGTCAGGGATGAATATATATCACTTAAACCAAATCACAGTGTCATATGTATGTATAACAGGATATATATAAGAAAATAAACATCCAAACATTTAAATATCAACCAATAGCATCCATCGAAATACATCATCCAATAGACAATACAATTCATGGCAATTTCATAGTTATCAATATCAGGTAATTTAATAGCAATTAAATTTTAATTTCAATTTGACTGTCAATTTAATTTTCAACGGTGAATTCAAATGACAATCTATATGACAATTAAATTTTATCAAACAACGAAAAATAAAATTCATATCACTTCATAATATCAAATTTAACTACCATAAAGATATTCAGTACGTTGTGAGCGTTATAAAACACTCACCTTGAATTTCAATTTCAAAGCAAATCGAACGACGTTCAATTTGACCCAAAATTTTAACTGGCTCAAAACATCTCCAAATCTGTCCTAGAGCATAGTGCTTGTCACCACGATCCTATCGCCGCATGTTTCATCTGATTCCGATCTCGTACGAAGGAGATACATGGTTTTTAAGTTATCAACATTTCAATTCATAAAACAATCTATATTATATTGAAATTAATTCATACCCAAAGAAAAAGAAGCCCAGCCCACTCAAGCTTCTTCCCCAAAACTCCCTGTAGCCATTTCCTGTGCACAAACCCCATGGCCGTACATGCCTCCTTCACTGATACGAAGCTAGACAACTCCGTTTAACGAACCGATAATGCCATCGATCTTCTCTCCTGAGTCTCCACCTCCCCGTACCACCAACTTCAAGCTCGACCTCTCCTTGGAAGTCGCGACCAATGACCTCCTGCACGCACGACATGGAATGTCGCACGCCCCACATATTGATCGCACACCATCGGGTTTTTGCCCTAGGTGCTATTTCCAATGCCGAGTCCAAATCTGATGTCGTTCCCTCAAATCAATGCCTACATCACCCCCAAAACCCAAACCCTAGCTCTAAACGGTGCTCGACCCTCCCTGTCGACTTCCAGGACTATGGCCGCACCCTTAAATGAGCACACCATCTCGAAGCTCAGGATGAAATTTGATTTTTAAAATTGGTTTCATGATTTTTAATCGAGTATTGGAAGAGAAAGAAATTTTTGAAGTTTGATTTAATGTTTTCTTACTGCCTGAAGCTTGCGTGCAAATAAAGAAGAAGGAGAGTATGCGTGTATGAACAGGAAATAGGAAATAGGTACTAGGGTGTCGGCTGATAAGAAGAAACAGACAGATGTGAAGGGTATGGTCAAATCAAATTTATATATATTAATTAAAATTTTCAAACTGTCTTGATTACGTAACTCAAAATCTTAAAACCCTATCGAGGCGTGCCGCTAGGCATTCGTAATGTTATACCCCTATTCCGGACACAATGGAAAAGGTTTCAAGTCCTAATTCGATCGTATGTGCGAGTTACGGAAATAAACGATCAATTTTAAATTAGATCGATTAAATTAATTTCTAAGCGTTTTGAGCTGCCACGGTCAAACGACCACTCTGATTGCTATGGAAATTGAAACCCGATAATAATAAACTATTACGGATCTAATAGAACTTGTTTCGTCGAATTCTGAGACTGTGCCCCGGAAGACTATTTTAACTCGTCGATTAAATCGACGACCTTTCAAAATTTACATAATTGCTTAAAACTCCAATTTTAAAATCTTATTAACTCTATTACAATCCCAATATAACTTACATTCACTTTGGAAACCAATTTGAATCATATTAAATCAAATTGCAGTTATTCACTCTATTTTCATATATTAAATTTCAATTAATCATATCAAATTCGAAATTTAATTATTCAAATATCTGTAATATTAAATTTAAACAAATTTGATTATTCTTGAATCACTATCTTTTGAAATATTCAAATAAGAACTTATAAAATTAACTTTTGAAATGAATTAAAATTATAGAACAACCATTTCCATTATACGGTTATTCAATTCCCATTATTCAATTATTCAATAAATTCCAAATATTAAATTTAAACAATTTAATTGTTCAATATTTGATGGATTTCAATATTAGATTTTTAAATAAATTTTTGTTATCAGTCGATTACTTTATTACATCAAATGAATTCCACATTATTATTTAACTTCAGTTAGAGATAATGCACTCAACTAATATATAAAATTTCATTTCAATTGCAATTGGTTCCCAAATTCAATTTGACTAACTAAATGAATAGGTAACTTAACTAATTATCACCATTAACTTTTAATTACACTTATAAGTTTATAATTTACAAACAAGTGTCACCATTACCTATACAATACAAATTCATTCCATTACCGTTGACTACATATTATTTCAATTGATTTGGGATTTCATTCAATTCATACAAAAAAATTAACTTAGATGAAATTTGCTGCAATTCATTCTAGTTATTATTACCATACATAAATTTCAAATTTTTAATTCTTTCAACATTAAACCATGAAATCTTATTAAATTAACATTTTTAATTATCGAAATTTTACGGGTCGTTACAAGAACTTAATGAGGAAAATAAGAGAACAGTGGATTCTCTAATTGCAGCTTCAAACAAGATTGGGAACATATTAACACCGGTAAATCCAACAAATCTGCAAAAGCACTCCCTTCTACTGGCGAGCCAAAGAATACTTGGCCAGCCTCTTCTTATCCAACACATGTCCCGAAGCAAACGCTTCCTTTCCCTGGGAGAACCTATAAATTTTTTCCCAATGTCACCCATCTATGCTGACCACTCTGGTAAGTTATAAATGCCGCACTTGTCATCTATTGTTGTGTTGTTTTTCATATTATTTTGCTGACTTATAATCTGTTAAAATTCACTCCAGCTACTCCTCAAGTGGAAAAACCCATCAGTGGTCCCGCTCCTCCTTCTTTGACTTCCTATGCACTATCATTTTCTCACGCAATTGCCAGATCTAAGATGGTTGCCAAAAGGAAATTAATTAAAACGGCTACAGTGGAACCTCCTCTAAAGAAAGCCAAAGTAGTTAAGGTCCCTGATTCTCCACCGTTGGTCGAAGGGGAGTCTATTAATGTTGGGGAGTTTCTAAAGAGTTCGTTCGTTGAAGCTCCTCATGTCTTACCTAAGGAAACTCCTACCAAAGTCGAATACCTTTCTCACACCGTTGTCTCCAACTCTCTGAGCGTAATCAAGCAGATGCAAAAGGCATTAGGGACTTCGACCCCTACTCAAGTTCTAAATCTTCCAGGAACATCAGCTTCCACACCTCGGAATAATTTCGAGAAGATAGTCCATTTTATTTTAAATTCTTCTTCATTCACTTCAATTCAGCCGCCATCCTCTGTTTCTGATTTGGAAGGACACTATCGATCCCTTCTCGAATAACAACTCTTGGTATGTGCTACGTTACTTAACATTATTACCTCTATTTTTCTTTACGCTTTTAACTTATGTTTCACTTTTCTTTTAGATCTCCAAAAGCTGGTTCTCGTTGCATGATAATGTATCCAAATCTTTTGCCAAAACATCCAAACTTTAAGAAGAAATTGCTGGCTTAAGAATCAAGTCTCCACTTTATCCACAGAGAAAGATGAAGCTTTGACTGAACTAGAGCGATTAAGAGCTTCTCTCACCCAATTAAAATCCATTATCTCAGAGGAAAGGAAAGCCCGCCAACTCCTTGCTGATGAAAACTTGGCAGTGAAAATGACCTTAAAAGAATCCGATGAGGAGAAGATTTGATTGGCCACTAGACAAGCCTCTTTGAAGGAAAAGTTGGAGAAGAACAAAGCTTCTTTGAAATTGGCAGTCGACACTATCTCTGGTGCAAAACAGCGAGTGTCACAATTTCTTGACTCATCTCCAATAAACATTATTATGAATTCCTTTGAAGACGCTTTAATGCTCGCCTAGGCTGATAATGTTGATAAATGCTTAGATTTGAGCTTCCCCTCAGTCGACCCTACTCTTGTTGATAGGGCCATAGACAGAGTCAAAAAGATGGAGCAGGGGATTGAAGTTGCTGAGAGGGAGGAAATTGATGCTTTCAAACTTCTTTCCTTTGAAGTTCCTTCTTTCGAAGTCGAATCTGACTTCGAAGAAGAAGATGACAAAGATGAGGTCGTCGAAGAGGGGGGAGATAATGATGATGATAATGACGATGATGACGGGGATGATAACATCAACGGCGGACAAGGATCAGGTGGCAACAAGGGTGGCCATACTGAAGCTTCTGAGAAAGACGGGAATGATAATATGAAGTCCTCTAAAAAAGATTCATCCACTCATGAAGCGATTTCGCCTAAATCTCCTGCACCTTTCGGCCCTCAAGAAGAGCCTATATTTATTGATGCTAAAGTGCCAAATGAAAGGGAGCAGGCTTCTCAAGCACCAATCCCGGTATCTTAGGCATGGGATTCTCTATTTAAACATCTTTTGCTTCAAAGATAATAATAGTATGAATCATTTATTTAGATAAGGAAGAAATCTGTCCACCTATATAAAACCAAGCTTGAAAGGAAACAAGCAGAGATAAACAATTTATATAGGGAGTTAGACAATCAATTTAAGGAGCACAATATACTTTCTGATAAATATTATAGACTCAATAGAAGTGCGGTAGTAATGGCATCTTTTAAACATCAAGAAGCTGCCACATGGCTAAGGAGAGCGCACCTTCGATATGACGCTCTCTTGAAAGAGAACCAGGAACTGATTACCCTATTCTGGATGCTAGAGAGGGACATTTTGGTTAATTTCTTATACAAGTCCTATTGTAGACACACAATTGTTAATTTTTCATACTTAGGTGATTTTAGTAAGGGTCTACTTAGGCGCTTACACAAAAGATACTTGGATCAATTCAGATCTGACCCGCATCTCAGAGCTTGTTGGAACTTACCACGAGTCAGATCCATTCCCAAAGATCTACCTCCTGCAAAACTGAAATATTACAAGAAAAAAATTTGTTTCAGAATTATCTACCAAGTCAATTTTGTATGAACCAGATGAATGATTGTGAATATGTAATAACTTTGATTTGTAAGTATTTGTTTTAGTCTTGCTTTTATACTTAGCTACAGTTTATCGTGTTATCACAGAGTGAACATTCTTCAGGCAATCTTGTATCTAGAGATTACCTAGGCTAGTATGCTAGTTTAAGAAGATTTTATCTTGAAAAGGCATCGATTTTGAAATCTTCAAAATTAGCAAGACATTGTTTTCTTAGAGATTTACAAAAACTTTATATGGAACATCCTCGTCTTCACTTCGATTTCCTTGGTGCTGAGAAAGAAAAGCTACTTAAGGAGATCCGGACATTCCATACTAAAGTAATTTATGGTCGTGATAGTCCTCCAGCCGGGGAATGGGACTATAGTAAATATCCCCCGGTGATTACCCTGAAAGGACTAAACCTTCCTTTTGACTCTACAATTATTCTTTCTGTCAATTCATTGAATAAAGTTAGAGATGCTATTTATCATCTTTAAATATACAACAAATGTCAATTGTATCTTTTAGTTTCATTGTCATTTGAGTTGTAATCTTTTATCGTAATAATAAAGAGATTGATCATTCAAGTTTTGACTTCATTCTTTTTCCTTTTTTATTTGAATAGGAGTTGCAGTTATCTACGACACCTCTTTCATTTTATTCATCATCTCGCTTTATTAATCTTAAGGAAAAGCTATTAGCGCGACTTGAAAAGAGTAAACTTCTAGAAGATATTTTACTTGCTCGTTTTCATGGCAATACCGAAGCTTTAAGATGACACAAAAGATTCTTACTTTAGAAAACTATTGTCAAAAATCTTAAGGATCAAATTGCCAGTTTAGAAGCAGATGTAAATAGTAAGAATGAAATGATTTCCGCTCTAAAGCGTTAGGTTAAATCGAACCCTTCAATTGACTTCGATCACAAAATGTCAGAACTTTTGTAACAGATAAGCGATTTGGAAATAAAATTGAAGGATAGTCAAGCCCAGTGTGAGTCAATGGAATTTATTATGGGGGTTAATATCTTGAGTATTGATTTACCAGTCTCTCATGCTACTTCATATGTTGCTAAGATTACAAGATCTACTTCCCTTGCTGCTCGAAAATTTCCCACTATGACTAATCCTCCTTCTGGCTTACACGAGAAGGTAGTGGGCGAGTGGTGCAGGAAAGTTAAATTTGAAATAATGAAATATTTTAACGAACGGTAGAAGGTGAAATACTCACATCGCATAAACGAATATGTAGCTAGAATTCAAAAACTCGAACGCGAGTACTATCCCCTTTTGAAGCACATCGTTGAATTGGAAAGGGAAAGAGGCACAAATAGAGCTTTAAATCGTGCTTTGAAAACTATATTGATGCGATTGATGATGCGAACAGGATAAGGAAGAAAGAGAAGAAACTTAAAGAAGTTTTTTGTATCGCTATCCGTCACATCATAGATCTTGTAATCGTTGAGAACTTGAACACAACTACCTAAGATTTATGAAAAATTCATATCTATGAAATGTATATATTTGTTTTATACACTTGTAAATAATTTCATAAGGTATGAGAATCATGTACGTTTTGTAAATATCACCTGATTTGCGATCTTTTCCTGTAATGTTATCTCTGAAACATTTGTTTGATAGCTCATATCATGATTTATGTATTTGCTGGATCTTTCGTTCTTCTTTACTGTTCTGATTTCCCTGAAAAGTATGAAGCAAACAATATTTCTGATTGTTAGCTTTAAATTGATGTATAAGTTTATGCATATCATTCGCAAAGATTAACAAATCATCATGTTAATCATATGATAATATATGAAAAATAGTTATATTTGGTTATATGTCTGAAACCCATCTTCGATCATAATATGAAATAATGACGACTTTAACTTTAACCCATATTGCTGGAATATCTGAAACATGTTGATAGGAAATCTTATCCTCAACCAGGGGTATAAATGTCTTTAGTGAACCATCCTCTGGAGATAGTTGATAGTGAGTTAAGTATGATCAAGTAATAGAAATCCATAAGTCATTATCTGAAAATTTGTAGTAGTAATCCAATGACCTATATTCGGGTATTAATGAATGAAATTTGAAAGTTTAAAAGTCCAAAACCCAGATTTGGGTATTAATGGATGATAACCAGAAAATCATAATAATGATCTTCCTGTTAGAAGTCTTTGACCCAGATTCGGGCATTAGTAGTGGATAATCTGAAATCCATAATAGAAATCTCAAGCCTAGATTAGGGCATTAAAGTGAAGTTAAGAAATAGTTTTGAAACCTAGATTCGGGTATGAGGAATTGGGAGATCTGTAACCCAGATTTGGGTATTAATAGATGAAGTTCAGAAATAAGAGACCCGAAACCCAGATTCGTGTAATAAGCGGAATTCAGTTCTACTCTTTAGATTCTATCTTCTCTGACAAGTATAAACCTCTTTAGGCCTTGTATGAAATTGTGGTTTGATTGGCTGCTTCTCGAGCTTGGACATCCTAGTCCTCTATTTGACACGCCACTTCTCGGGCTTGAGCATCTTAGTTTGATATTTGATAAGCCTCTTCTTGGGTTTGGACGTCTTTGTCCTTTGTTTGGTGAGCCTCTTCTTAGGCTTGGACATCTTAGTCCATTGTAGATGTGCCGCTTCTCGGGCTTGGACATCTTAGTCCTTTGTAGATGTGCCGCTTCTCGGGCTTGGACGTCTTAGTCCGTTATTGTCTGGTGCTCTTGGTTAGCTCATTATTAGAGGCTGGAACAAAGGACTTACCCAACCTAAATCCAGAAGGCACCTTGACCGGACCAGAGGTGCGGCCAAGGGCTTGTCGATGCTTTAACCTAGCCATAGCATGGCACGGATAAAGGCTTACACTCCTCCCTCTAGGAGATGCCCTACCTTGGCCATAGCGTGGCGTGGACATGGGATTGTCGATGCTTTAACCTGGCCATAGTGTGGCGCGGATAAAGGCTTACACTCCTCCCTCTTGGACGTGTCTTGACCTGACCAGAGGCGTGGCCAAGGGCTTGTCGATGCTTTAGTCTGGCCATAGCGTGACGTGATTAAAGGCTTACACTCCTCCCTCTAGGAGGTGCTCTGTCCTAGCCAACTCAACACGGTAATGTCCAAATAAAAGGAGCATTTCACTCCCACCATGTAGATTCTCTTTAAAGAAAAGTAGTTTTTTATTAATCTCATTTAGTATTTCTTTACAAACTCATTGATTTTGCATTGATGGTAAAAGTTGATTATCATCCCTTCCAAGGCTCTGTAGTGATTAGTTTTAACCATCCATCATGTGGTAATGGCAATAGGATCCTCCCTGATTCCTTTCATATTTTGGTTTCTTCTTTTGTGATGGCCAATAATTGAGCTCATCCTTTGTTAGCAGTACACATTCTCTATGGATGTTGTTAGATTGCACTCTATAGGAAGTCTTGACTTGAAACTTGTTTCTTGAGGATGGCTTCTAAATCTTTTATTACTTGGCTCTGGAGTTTCCCCTTTAATAAGTGGTTTTCTCCTTAAAACTCTTTGGGGTTCTGATGTAGGTATTGTCCCACTTGTGACTTGACCCCATTTGTGTGCAAAGGCATTGTAATCTGCCATTATTCCTTCTTCAAAGATTGTGCCTTTGGTATAGTGTTGAATTGTTATTCTCATTTGGTCAAATAGATTGTCACTTTCCTTTTTATTTTCCCCTAAAGCAAAGATTGGAGTAGGACCAACGTGAAAAGGGTTTAAACTCCATTTAAGTGGATCATAGGCTTCAACTTTCTTTTTCCTTATGATTCTTAAAGCCTTCATCCTTAACAGTTGTTCTTCCTAGAGATTCTTATCATTAGATGCTTCTAGAGAGAACCCATTAAGTGTGGTTCAGAAGATCCCTGCTCGGATCTTTTAACTTTGTCAGCCATGATGAAATTAGATCAAAAGTAGATAAGCTTGAAATAGTATTTGGTTAGAGATAAGTGGTGTTGGATGTTCAACAGAGTCGGTGGTTCAAGCCCTTCTTCTAGTGCCAAAATGTTAACAAGAAAACTTGTCAACAACCCAAAGTTATTTTTAGGACGAGATTAGTCGTTTTTTATCTCTTTTGATTAAGTGGAAGAAGGTAAGATGTGGATAATCCTTTCAGTTCACCCTATCGAATAGGTTCTTGTTATGATAAGTTTCCCTTATTAACCTTTTGATCCAGTCGAAACGCTCAAATTCCTTTCTTTTCGACCTTTCGAACTAGATGGAGTGGCTTGATTACCCCTTCGAAACAGACCTTTCGAAGCTATTGCGGAAGCCTAATGGATGGCTTTAAGATTCAAGATTATGATCAATTTTAGATGGTTTCGACCTTGTCGAAAGTTGGGGTCTTAAGTGTCTTAGGTTTAGACTGGAAACTAAAGGTAAATCTGGTTTGGACTAAGGTTTCGATCCATTCAAAAGTAGAAGTCCAATGAAAGGTGGCCTAGAGTCAATAACTGGAATTACTCGAAAAGGTAGAGGTTTCGTCCAAGTCGGAAGAGGTCTTTCGATGTGGTTGACACCTGTAAAACACAATTAAACCTAATAAAAATCCTTCAAAACAACAAAGTATCAAGAATATTGAAGACTTCCCTTTAGTAACTCAACAAAGCCTTTATTGATCAACTTTCCTCAATTCAATTTACAAATTAGGGTTTACAACTTTGTAAAATTAAGAAAATACAAGAGTAGATTGACTGAGTTTGGATCCCCAAAACCAGACCCATTGGGTCTTGTTTATAGATGTGGGTCGGCACCTTTTGACCCAGTGCTTTTGACATGGTCGAAAGGTGGCTTTAGATGCCTTCCGACTACTTCGGCACTTTCGCTTCCCTCTGCTATGCTTTTGAATGGGCTCAAATGCCTCCTTCTTCATCGAAAGGGGTGGTCGCGCCTTCTCTTCTTTATGTTGCTTTGTATGAGCTTTTGACCGTGTCGTTGGGTTGTTTCTAGGGGATTCGAAGATGTTGAACTGGTGATGGTTTCGATGCTATTTGTAGCTTCCAAACATATGCTTGCGACTTGACGCAGAACCTTCCGTAGATATCAATGGCTTCGACTAGTTCGAAAGGCTTGGTTTGGCTTTCGAAAGGGTTGTTTCGATCATGGTGTGCTTCTGGGTGATTTGAATGAAGGCGAACCCTTTAGTTTCGAAAAGTTTGGCGCGCATATAAAAGGTTGTTATGCATTGTCTTTGAAAGATGTTTCTTTAACTCCTTCGAAAGGACTTCAAGCCTACAGAATCACCTACTTCGAAAGGTCCTTATTGAAGTGGAAGTGTGCTTTCGACCCCTTTGAAAGGTTTTGCTACTTCTAATCTTTAGTTGTTGCATCCCTTCGACTCCTTCGAAAGGTCTTGCTAATGCTTTTCTCTCTTATTCGTCTTTGCCTAATATTTAATAGAGTTTCAACATGGTCGAAAGGATATGTGATGGTAATACTTGATATTTGAAAATAAATATGTAAAAGAAATTTTAAAGGACTGGATGTATGGTAGCTCTGTACCAGTATAAAAATTCCTGGTGTGATCTCTCCAACTCTTTATTTTCTATTTTTACTGCATTTATGTCTGTTTATGTTTACATTTGTGATTGTTAATTCTGCATTATTTAATTATAATCTTAAAAGAGTTTAAAAAGATTTCACAAAATCAGTAAACACTATCCATCCCTCCCCTTAGTGTTAAATTAGCCTTAAGATCCATCTTTCGCAAGCTAACATTTGGTATCAAAGCATTGGTTTTCAAAATTTTGTAATTTGATTTTTGAAAAATTTTAATGGCAAAAGTTATTGATACTTATTTTAACACTATTTTTGAAAAGAAATTTTGCAAAATCAATATGCCATTGTTTCAAAAATTTGCATCCATTCATTATGAAAAGTCGCTTGATCTTTTGAAAAGGTATAAATTACAGGACTAGGAGTGTTACATAGCTTCTAATGAACAAACAGTTGATGATCAAACTTTACAATCAAAAAGAATAAATGGATATTGGATAGCAGATGCTCAAGGCACATGATTGGAAATCCGAAGATCTTGAAGGATATCGTTTACAAAGTTAGTGAATCAGTCAACCTTTGAGACAATTCTAAAGGATATGCGATTGACATCGGCAATGTTGGTAATTCTAAAACTCCTACTATTTCTAATGTTTTGTTAGTTAGGAATTTAAAACATAACTGGTTAGATATTAATCAACTATGTGATATGGGCTTTAAAATTAAATTTGAAAAAGATAAGTGTCATATTAAAGATAATGAGTCAAACATTATCTTCGAAAGCATTAAAAAAAGAAATATCTATATATTAAGTATGAAAGTTTCAAATGATAATTTATGTCTTTTGGCTGAATCAAATGATCCTTGGATTTGGCACAAAAGATTTGGTCATTTGAATTCAAACACCTATCTAAATTGCCAAATATGATCCAGTTAGAGGTCTTCCTAAAATGGGTTTTGATGTTACAATCTATGTGATGCATGTAAATTTGGAAAACTTAGAAAAAGTTGTCAAAAGATATGATTTCTACCTCTTAACCCCATAAACTTCTTCATTCAGATATTTTTGGTTCTTCGCAAATATAATCTATAAATCATAATAGAAATGTCTTTGTAATCGTAGATGATTTTTCTAGGTTTTCGTGGACGATTTTCCTAAAACTTAAAAGTAATGCTTTTGAAGCATTTAAAATCTTTATTAAAATATTTCAAAATCAAAATGTCTATTAAAATTGAGATGATTCGAAGTGATCACAGTGGAGAATTCGGAAATTTTTTGTCATAAGAAAGGTATTACACATAACTTTTCATTTTCTAGAACACCACAACCAAATGGAGTAGTGGAACATAAAAACAGAACAATTCAAGAGTGCTCTAGAGCTATGTTAAATGATAGTAATTTACCTAAAAACTATTGGGCTGAAGTAGTTGATATAGCATCCTATATATTAAATAGAATTTTAATAAGATCTTTGACAAAGAAAACACCATAAGAATTATTTTATAATAAAAGCCTAAAGTATCATATTTAAAGTTTTCGGCATTAAATGCTCTATATTGAATACTAAAGAAAATTTTGATAAATTTGATGCTAAAGCAGATGAAGGAATTTTTATTGGATATTCAAACAAACGTACAACTTATAGTGTTTTCAATACTAAAACTAGTACTATTGAAGAGACGTTGCATGTTTCATTCGATATAAATGTTAAAATCAATAATAACAATTATGATGAAGAAGAAAATGACAATAATGAAGTCCTAAATAATGGAACAAATAATGATGTTAATAATACTGAAAATATATATCCAAATAAGAGAGCAAAAATATTAAAAGATCATCCTATAGAAATTTTTTTAGGAAATATAGCCACTGTAGTAAGAACAAGAAATCAATCAAATAAAATAAGTAATCTAGCATTTATCTCAACTAATGAACCTAAATATCCAAAAGAAGCATTATTTGATGACTCATTGATTCTTACTATGCAAGAAGAACTAAATCAATTCACTAGAAATGATGTTTGGGAACTTGCTCCTAGACTAGAAGATAAATCTATAATTGGAATAAAATAGATATATAGAAATAAATTAAATGAACAAGGAGAGGTCATTAGAAATATAGTTCGCTTAGTAGCTCAAGAATATAGTCAAGAAGAAGGCATAGATTTAGATGAAAATTTTGCACTCGTAGCTAGATAAGAAGCAATAAGAACCTTACTTGTCTTTGCAAATCATAACAATTTTAAATTATTTTAAATGGATGTTAAAAGTTCTTTTCTAAATGGTTTTATCAAATAAGACGTTTATGTAGAACAACCTCCTCTATTTAAAGACGAAAAATTTCCAAATCATGTTTATAAATTAAAAAAAGCTCTATATGGTTTAAAAACAAGCTCTTAAAGCATGGATGATAGACTTAAATTATATTTGTTACAATCTAATTTAAAAATTAGAAAAGTAGATAGTACACTATTTATTAAATGAAATAACAGTGATATTCAACTAATATAAATATATGTAGATGATATTATTTTTGGATCAACAAATAAACAACTAAACAAGGAATTTTCTGATATCATGACAAAAGAATTTGAAATGAGTTGTATGGGAGAATTAGCCTTCTTTTTAGGGTTACAAATAAGACAATTAGATAATGGAATTTTCATAAGTCAATAAAAATATACCAAAGAATTAGTTAATAAATACGGTATGTCTAATACCAAAGGTAAACCAACTCCTATGGCAACTAATGAAAAACGAAATAAAGAAGATAACTCATCGAACGTAGATCAAAAACTTCATAGAGGTATGATAGGATCTTTACTCTATACCACTGCAAGTAGACCTAATATAATGCATATTGCTTGTCTCTCTACAAGATATCAGTCTCAATCTAAAGAAACCCATCTAAAATCCATAAAACGAATATTAGATATGTAAATAACACACAAGACTACGGAATTTTCTACCCAAAAGAGGATTCCTATGATTTAGTTTCATATGGTGATGCTGATTATGCTAGTTGCAAATCAGATCGAAAAAGTACAAGTGGAACTTGTCACTTTTTTGGACACTCTCTAGTTTCCTGGTTTAGCAAAAATCAAAATTCTATATCTCTGTCCACAACAAAAGCATATTATATTTCAGCAGCATTAGAATGTTATCAGGTTATTTATATGGAACAAATATTGAAAGCTTTTGGTCTAAATTTTACCAAATTACCAATATACTACGACAATACTAGTGCGATTACTTTATCTAAAAACCCAACTCACCATACTAGAACTAAACATATAGATATACGACATCACTTTCTAAGAGATAACGTAAATAAAGGAATAATCTCACTCGAATTTATAAATATAGAAAATCAAATAGCTGATATATTAACAAAACCATTAACTCAAACATCGTTTATTAAGCCAAGAAGAGAGTCAGGAATATGTTCTTTCCTAGAAATATAAAAATAATAACATATAAATTAAAATGAAAAACAAATCTTGAAAAATACACTAGATATGTAAACATATCTACTTCCTATATGTTGACATATGCAATTGTTTCAAATTTCAAATTTCCCTCCTTAATTTAAAACTTGAAATGGCTATATAAACCACTTTATTTCGGAAAAAATCCCATTTTATAGTCTTCTTCTTTCTAGAAATCACAAATAGAAATAAATTAATGGACCCAACTAATTCCAAACATCCAAGGCATGAATCCAG
This sequence comes from Allium fistulosum, assembly GCA_030737815.1. Lineage (NCBI taxonomy): Eukaryota > Viridiplantae > Streptophyta > Magnoliopsida > Asparagales > Amaryllidaceae > Allium > Allium fistulosum. The sequence goes on from CM060907.1 coordinate 782,377,528, forward strand.
ATCATTTTCCTTCGATTCTCCCACTCTGGGCCTTCTCCAAACCTCTACATTGACCAAAGTGACCAATATTGAGAGTGATCTGAAGCATATTCTCAATATGATCTCTGAAATGGTAGTCATTCAATTGAGAATGATGATGGAACAAGAGAAACAAGGCAGAATTCTGTGAAATCTTCATAAATATCTATTGGATAATCTAACAAATCCAATAGTGATTGAAGATGATGAACCTAATCCTACAAATGAAGAAGTGGAAGAAGAGGAAGAAAAAGAGGACGATATCAAGAGCATTGATTTAGAAGACTGCATGGTATCAAGAGCATATTCAAGAGGTTGATATTGAGATTCAAGAGTTAGAGATTGAAGACTCATGAGTATTGAAAATTCAAGATATCAAGATAAGTTATAGAGTCATAGATTATTTTGTTAAATCCCTGGTAGCACTTCTTTCATCTCTCTTCCATTTTTCAAAAAGGTTTTTAAATATATTCTCTGATTTTAAATGATTTTCATATATCCTGGTTTTCAAAAATGATTTTTAAAGAATCCATGTTTTTAAAATGATTTTTCAAACATTTTTACAAAAATTTTATCAAATGATTTTTATACTTATTTTTATTAACAAGTTTATTATATTTTGAGTAATTAAATTTTTAAGCATTTTATATTTTAATGTACTTTTAATCTACTATATTTTGATATAGTTTATTTTTTATGATTTATAAATGTTTATAATATTTAAAAGTATATTTTGACATTTATTAATTCTTTGATTTTAAATATATATTCAATTATACTTTATATATATCATTTCCAAAAGAAATTCATATTTAAATACTTTATATGTTAAAATATTTCAAAATAATTTTATAAAGTTTTATTATGATTAAAATGTGTATAAAACTATGCTTATATGATTTTTCAACGTATCAAAATAATTTACAAACCTTAACATTTTCAAAATAATTCTTATTTAGTAGTTTTTCAAATTACAAAGGATATGTGGACATATTGTTACCACTTTTAAATTCCAGCATACTAGGCTCTACAAACAAAATGATAGGCCCTTATTGGAGAATGAATTTCCATATAAATGACTAGGTGAAGGGACTACCTTCCGATAGTACATCTTTAGAGGAATGTACCGAGGTCAATAGAACATATGCACCTCTACCAACACAAGACCGATGTAACGACCCGGTATTTTGGACCATTCAAATCGACAATAATCCACACATGTCAGACTTGAATAATGCAAAATAACAGATTGTAATTAAATTTGGAGCAAATAAAATCATTCACAGAATCACAGACACAGAAAATATCAGAATACTCGCAGCGGAATTTAAAAATAACCATAGTGGTTCATGAAGCCACTAAAATACATAGTCTCAAAACAAGTACAAATTACATAGTCTAAAACAAATACAGTTTGAACAACCATAGAAAATCCCAAATTCATTTGTCTCAATTACATAAGCTAAAATAGAAGACTGAATAGCAAAACAGATAGCAGCTTGATAAAGATGATCTCCAGTAGTCCTAGCTCCGTGAAGATGAAGTCCAACTGATACTCAGGCTGACCAGAGCGTAAAAATAAAACATAAACACTCGAGTCAGGACATGCATACTTATACAATGTAAACCAACTCAAGTGAATTGTAGTAAAGGTACAAGTAACTTAGAAGATGCTTGGGACCGCCCATCCTCTAAGGATCCGTTAAACTATTTACTATATAGTAATATATGCTATATACAGTAGTGTCTAATCAGTAAAGTATAATCATATAGAAAATAGCGTTAAGGGGATGGAGAACCTTAACGCGGTCGGATCTTTAAATCAAAATCGTAGTGGGTTCGATATGGTAGGTGGCACGGCACACAAGGCAATGCCAGGGTAGATATACCAATTACGCACACGGACTGATGGATACGCATAGCAGCCACTACCGTTCCACCTCGAACAACACTCCCAAATCAAGGGTGGCCACCAAAAATCACAAAGTAATAGAATGGTATCGAAGAAATGTGTCCGAGAAGAAGTTCTACCTCACTGGTCCGAGATCGCTCCTGTTTTAGCCACCTTATGCCAACTCACGGGAGTTGGGTCCACGTATATACCTTAGGATCGTCGCCACCATCCTACTTCATTCTGGAAACTCCACCGCGTACACAGTTGTCAAAGTGGTTTTCGGTATCGACAGAGAGTATGTCCATATCCGATCCCGGTCTCTTTAACAACCAATCGTTATTATAACCCGTGGTTATAAATTCAAAACAATTTATATCAAAATACTTCAAATTAAACCATTTAAAAAAACAAAGTCATTATTCTTTTAAATCAAATATTAAATTCCCAAAAATTTAGCCTTTTCTGAGTTCATTTATTCACTTAAAACAATAAAACGTTAAAATTTCAGCTTTCACAGCATTTAAAAAGTGCCGCGGTAAGTTATATTTGAAAACAATTCAATTCAGCAAAGACAGCTTTTATAACTGCTATAACAGTTCAGTTTTAAACAAAATCATATTTCAGCCTACTGCAGCTCTTAACAAGTGCTACAGTAGCCCCTTTATTAGTTTCAGGTCAAATTTTAGTTCCTGCTACAACAGCACTTACCAAGTGCTATCATAGCCTTAGTTCATTTTAGTCTTTTGGTTCATTTATATAACCACAGCACTTAACAAGTGCTGCATATTCTACATAGTTCAGAATTGGTTCATTTCCAAAAATGGTAGCATTTCTGAAGTGCTATAAATCAAATTTCCAGGTTTTAAGTGTAATTCCAGCCATAAATAAACTTCCATTTAAATCATTTAAACTTATATAAATCATAAATTTTCACATTAAAAATGTTCATTTAAATCCTTTAACTTATGATTTTTCTAAAGAGAAATTTTACAAATAAAAACCAAAAATTTACAAAGTTCACTTATTAAATTCAAGTGTGTAAATTCCCATTTTCATTTAAACAATTCATTTCAACACTTAAACTTAAATCTCCATTTTTCACCATTTTAAAACTTAATTTTCATTTTGATTTAATTAACTTAAGTTTCCATCTTTTCTTTTTAGTCAAATTTTCAAATTTAAGTTACACTTTAAAGTCAATATTTTTATCCATTTATTTACATTTATCACATAGAAAAATCATTTCTACTCTGTTTCCTGGAGATTTGACCAGGCAACTAGTGCTCGGCATCTAGGAGCGTTCGGCGAAGTACACAGCATCCATAGTGTCCGGCATTCACTAGTGCTCGGCATCCAGTAGCGTTCGACGAAGTACACATCATCCATAGTGTCCGGCATTCAGTAGTGCTCGGCATCCCGTAGTGTTCGGTGAAGTACACAACATCCATAGTGTCCGGCATCCAGCAGTGTTCGGCATCGACTGGCACTCGGCGACAACCAATGCTCAGCGCTAGCGTTCAACATCATTAGAACTCGGTGATATGAGAACTCGGCAACAAGAGCGCTCGGCATCCCAAGGTACTCGGCGTAGCACTCGGCGACAAGAGCGCTCGGCATCCCAAGGTACTCGGCGTAGCACTCGGCAACAGGAGTACTCGGCATCCCATGGTGTTCGGCGTAGTACTCGGCATCCAAAAGACATTCCGTATGCACAACTACTCAAGATAACGGTGTCGTTCGGCCTGCATGCACCGTTCGTTCAAGAGCTTGAGATGGAGGCACGTTCGGCCTCAACAGACAACCATCCTACACTTCCCATGACACCAACACACCGTTCGGCATAGAAGGAATGGTTCGGCGTAGCGGCGTTCGGCACACCTGGTTCGGCATACAGCGACCACTACATTGGGGCTTGAGCGTTCGGCTATCCAGCCCACTTGGGAAGTCCAGCCCATATTTGCCTATAAATAGAGGGGCAGGGTCACAGTGAAATGGATCCTTTTTTGGAGAGAAAACACCGGGGAGACTCTGCCATTTTCAAGACTCATCTTCTCTACTTAACAACTTCACTCAAGCATTTGATTCACGAATTGTATTTGTAATCAACTAGAAAGGAAATCAATAAAGTTGAGCAAAGTGGACGTAGGCAATTACGCTGAACCACTATAAATTTGGTGTTCTTACTTTCTGCACATAAATTAGCATTGTCTTCTCTGTTTAATTTACTTTCATCACTTATATCTCTACACAATCTTTCTGAACGAGGTTAGTGACCAATTTTGGTGCTAACACTTTGGTGCTTTCACTGAGAATTGAATTCTCAGACCTTAAGGATCTGCTTTGAAGCTACTGGATTGAACAAATCCCCCAAAGAAGATCCGACTCACTGATAGGACATCCGTTGATTCTACTCAGAGTTCATACCAATAACTCTACAATGGCAAGACCACGTACCAGGTCAGCTTCTCACAATGCGGATGCCCACGAGACTGCTAGCGTGCAACAAGCAGGGCCTAGCAATCAACCAGCAATTCCAAATACAGGAGTTGCCACTCAGGACCAAACTCCAGTTGTCACCAGAATAGAGTTCAACGACTTGATGAGAGAGCTCAGGGAAAGTAGGAGACAACTAGGAGAGCAGATGCAAGCCAATGCCAACCTGATGGCACAACTTACTCAACAGCAGCAACAGAATGCTAGGGGCAATCCCGCTGCTTACTCCTCATCTGACAGCTCTACTTCCTCTGATGAACCTCCCAGGCGCAGACGCCGTAAGACTGATGCTGCGTGAGCAGATGCTGCTGTTCGAACAGCTGGAGACCGCGACCAAGCAAGAGCTGAAAGCTTCAGGACCGGGATACAGATGGAAGATAGAGGCCCAGATCATCAAAATGCTAACGATGTCGAACCTCAAGACGCACGATTGGCAGATCGCCAAGAGAGGAGGCATCAATATGGACAGGCGCGTAGAACAGACTCCAACCTTCCGCCTTCCATACAGACACCCGATCTGACAGCCATGATCAGGCAACTGATGAAAGAGAATCAGGGCTTATCAAATGATGACTGGGGAGTGTCAAGAAGTCATACTCCGTTCACGGATGTTGTGTTGCAAGCGGCGTACCCCAGGAAGTTTAGTATGCCTACTATTCCTGCATATGAAGGAAAGAATGACCCTAGACAACATGTCATGAGGTACGAATGGATGATGGATTCAGCCAGAGCGAAAGATGCCACCAAGTGTAGGTGCTTTCCGATTACTCTATCTGGGATCGCTACTATGTGGTTCACCCGACTTCCTCCGCGATCCGTATCAAATTTCGAGGAGTTGGCAAAGAAGTTTATTGAGCAGTTCAGGATACACACTACGTGCCCAAAGGACGTGATGTCTCTATCAAGTGTAATCCAAAATCATGGGGAATCGTTGAAGGAATATTTGCAAAGATTCCACGTAGCAGCAACTGAAGTCAGTAATCCCAATGACCATGCAATTCTGATGGCTGTAATGAGAGGTGTGGATCCAGACTCTGAGTTTGGAGACTGGCTGGCAGGAAAACCTCCAGCTACGCTAGAGCGTTTCTACTCTAAGGCACACTAGTTCATAAGAAGAGAGGAAGCTAGGTGGGTACGACGAGATAAGGCGCCAGGGCCTGTCCAAGAGTCAATAAAGAGCAACATCGCTGTGAAGCAATCTGGAGACAGCTCGGGAAAGGTCCAAGTCAATGTCCAGAACAAGCCTGGGCAACCCAAGGAGTCCGGAGGAAGGAGTCAAGGGAAAAGAAAAGAAGCAGGAAAGTGGAAGTCGAGAATTCCAAGCTACAGCGAGTACACTCCGCTAAACGCCCCACTTGAAAACATTTACCTATCCACCTGCAATACTTTTCAGTACAGAAAACCACGTCCAAAAGAATCAACCGAAGAACAGAAGCGGACCGAGAAATATTGTCGCTTCCATGAGACTTATGGACACAATACGGAAGAATGTAGACACTTGCACGACGCTATCGAGAAGTTGATCAGGCAGAAGAAATTGCAAGAATTTGTGAAGGATCCACAAGAAGGAGGACAGGGAACGTCCAACCCAGGTCGTGCACCAGCTCCACGTCATCCCGAGGAGCCTGCCCGGACCGTTGGTAGACTGGTCATAAATACAATTATCGGCGGGCCTCACCCCGCGGATAAGAATTGGCAGGAGATGGAGCGATATGCAAGTTCCTTGAAGCATGCAGATTTTGAGTGTTGTTCGAACATGGAGGACGGAGCCCCTGCTAAGCAGCAGCGCGTAATGACAGACGATATTGTGTTCAGAAGCAGAGACGCTGATCAGGTAGAGGCTCCAACCATCGACCCCATGGTCATATCTGCAACGATCGGACCAGCATATGTAAAAAGAATTCTGATTGATTCTGGAAGTTCAGTCAACATCATCTTCAAGAAGGCCTACGATCAAATGAAGCTAGAAACAAAAGACTTGAAACCATCCAAAGCTCGTATTCATGGTTTTAACGGCGCTGCAACTGATGCAGTGGGATATGTCGAGTTACCAATTGAACTGGGACAAGGCGAGCGTCGGAGAGTGCGAATTCTACCCTTTGTAGTTTTGGACGTGGACTCTCCGTATAACGTTTTCTTGGGTCGGCCGGCCCTGGCGGAGTTTAGGGCAGCGTTAGCCCCGTGGTGTTTAACTTTGAAGTTCCCGACTGACAAAGGAGTAGGCATTGTTCACGGCGACCAAGCAGCTGGTCGTTCCTGTTATGTGGCCGAGCTCCGAGAGGCCCACCGGAGGGAGAAGGGAAAGGTTGCGGACAATCTCGTCCGCATCCTCAATGCGGATAATTGACAAGTAGTGCCCGAGCCCTGGCTCGGGCATAGTTCTCGGATCTACGGAGATATAGATCCGAGAGACGACGATGAGAAACCCAGGGAAGAGAAGGCGGCACCGGCTGAATTAACAATTGACATTTCAGTTAGCCGTGACGACCCTTCGCGAATACTGAAGATCGGATCATAGCTAGGCCCCGCAATGACTGAAGACCTTAGCGACTTCCTCCAGGCGAACCTTGATGTTTTCGCCTGGACGCATTCTGATATGTGTGGGATTTCTCCCGCCATCACGAGTCATATGTTGAACATAGACCCGAAATACGTCCCAGTCAAGCAAAAAAGGAGAGGAATGGATCCGGAGAGATCCGCCGCTCTTGGAGAGGAGGTGGACAAACTCAAAGCGAATGGGTTCGTCCGCGACGCCCTCTACCCTGAATGGGTATCCAACCCCGTTCTAGTAAAGAAGGCGAATGGGAAATGGAGGACTTGCGTAGATTATTCCGACTTGAACAAAGCATGCCCTAAGGACAGTTTCCTGTTGCCTAGGATCGATCAGTTGGTCGATTCCACCGCAGGACACGAGTTACTGTCATTCATGGATGCGTACTCAGGATACAACCAAATCCCAATGCATATTCCGGACCAAGAACACACCAGCTTCGTTACAAATGTCGGACTGTATTGCTATGTAGTGATGCCCTTTGGATTGAAGAATGCTGGAGCAACTTACCAACGTCTGGTGAATCGAATGTTCAAGGACCAGCTGGGTAAAACCATGGAGGTCTATGTGGATGACATGCTCGTGAAGTCACGACGGTCAAATGACCACATTCAAGACTTGGCTGAAATGTTCGACATACTCAGGTTTTATGGCATGAAGATCAACCCGTTGAAGTGTTCTTTCGGCGTTGCATCAGGGAAGTTTTTGGGATTCATTGTCAACGCTAGGGGAATCGAGGCCAACCCAGAAAAGATCCAAGCTATTCGAGATGTACAAGCGCCCAGGACTATAAAGCAGGTACAGAGCTTGAACGGAAAAGTAGCTGCGCTGAGTCGATTTATATCCAAGGCAACTGACAAGTGCATCCCGTTCTTTGACATAATAAAGAAAGGAAAGAGAAATTTTGAATGGACGTCTAGCTGTGAGGAAGCATTTCGGAATCTGGTGAGGCATCTGGAGAGCCCACCAATGCTATCAAAACCAGTTGACCATGAGATGTTGTACGTATACTTGGCTGTATCCCCACATGCGATAAGTGCGGCTTTGGTACGAGAGGAGGATCGAGTCCAAAAGCCGGTGTATTATGTTAGCAAACGTTTAACAGGGGCCGAGAGGAATTACCCTAAAAAAGAGAAATTGGCTTATTGCTTGGTGATTGCATCACGAAATCTTCGCCCGTACTTTCAAGCACATTCAATCGGTGTTTATTCCGATCAACCCCTGAGGCAGGTACTCCAACGGCCGGAAACTTCTGGAAGATTGCTAAGATGGAACATCGAGTTGAGCCAATTCGATATCGCGTACTTACCACGGAGAGCCATCCGAGGGCAAGCGTTAGCAGACTTCATCGCTGAATTTACCATACCCATCAAACCGGACGATCACGACATCATTCCCCCCGTTCGATGGAAATTATACACTGACGGTGCATCAAACGACCGTTGCTCCGGCACGGGCGTAATTCTTGTAACTCCGGAAAACCGATCGATCTGTTATGCCCTGAAGCTCGATTTCCTGGCTACAAATAACGAAGCCGAATATGAAGCACTGATCGCTGGCTTGAAGCTCATCAGGGAACTCGGGATCGAATCAGTCGAAATCTTTTGTGACTCACAGTTGGTGGTTTACCAAGTACGGGGAGACTACCAAGCAAAGGGACGAAAGCTTGCTCCGTACCTCATTCAGGTCCAAGAACTACTATCAAATCTTGAGCGTTATGACATCTCACATATCCCGCGCGAACAGAACAAAGAAGCCGACTTATTGGCTAAGTTCGCGAGTACCGACGATGCGCAACAAATGGGATTGTATCCCGTCGAAGTCTTGCATGCCCCGAGCATAGACGAAATGAAAGTCGATCGCGTGTTGGGAACAGAAATCGAGAAGGAATCGTGGATAACAACATTCAAACTATACCTGACGACCGGGGCTTTACCAGGAAAAAGAAGCGAAAGACGACAGGTCCTTCGAAAGGCCGCGTGATACATAATGCAGGATGGATCAATATATCGAAAAGGATTCTCAGTCCCGTTATTACGATGCATCGCTCATGTTGAAACAAAGCGAGTCTTGAGAGAGGTTCACGAAGGGGAATGTGGCGACCATACTGGGGGGCAAACGCTAGCAAAGAAGATCCTCCGCTATGGATATTACTGGCCCACCGTAAACCGGGATGCCGCGGACTACGCAAGAAAATGCGACAAGTGTCAAAGATATGCGAAAATCCCGAGGGCTCCATCAACGAAACTCACACAAATGATCAGTCCCTGGCCATTTGCAATCTGGGGAATCGACATAATCGGCTCTTTGCCTCTATCCAAAGGTGGTGCGAAATACGCAATAGTTGCAGTCGACTATTTCACGAAATGGGCTGAGGCAGAACCTTTGGCCACTATCACCTCTAAGAAGGTCATTAACTTCGTTGTACGAAACATTATATGCCGCTTTGGCCTTCCACGCACCATCATTACAGACAACGGAACGCAATTCGAAAGTAGAGAGTTCAAAGAGTTCTGTTTAAAGTACGGCATCGAGAAAAAGTTCGCCGCCGTTGCACACCCAAAAGCTAACGGACAAGTCGAGGCCGTTAACAAAATAATCAAGTCCATACTGAAGAAGCGTCTAGAGAAGGTTGGAGGCAAGTGGGTAGATGAACTCCCGACAGCATTATGGGCGTATAGAACTACCCACAAGTCCGCGACCGGCCACACTCTGTTCGCCTTGGCATACGGCTCTGAAGCCGTTATACCCGTGGAACTTGAAGTTCCATCGCACCGAGTGACATACTATGATCCCAAGACGAACCAAAACCTCTTGCTGGAATCACTGGACTGCATCGACGAAAAGCATGAAGAAGCTGAATTAAGGGCGGCGGCGCACAGACATCGAGTCAAGCGTTACTACGACGGCAGAGTCCGCCCAAGAATCTTTGATGTGGGTGATCTCGTTCTGAAACGAGTCTTCCCGGTACCATCACGCATGAATCCTAGCTGGGAAGGTCCATACGCCATTAAATGGAAGCTTGGAGAAGGAACATTCAAGCTAGCGACCGTTGATGGCGCGACACTCCCCCGAGCATGGAACAGTGAACATTTGCGGCACTATTACATTTAGCATGTTTTCCTTTCTTGTTGTAGGCACTGTTATTTCCTGCATGTTTCCATTCAATAATGACTTAGTTTCCTTTTAAAAGTTGTAATCAAGCAATTTAGTTGATTTTCATTAATAAAGGCTTGAAGCCATATTTTCTATGAAGTTTCTATATCTCTTAATTGGATGATAAATTACATTATCCTGCACGACATACAGACTCGTACGAACGATTCCAAATCTCCGAAGCCCCAGAGCGCGGATCGGAGTACTCTAAGTCCCCAGAGTGCGGACTAGAGTATAAAACGATTCCAAATCTCCGAATCCCCAGAGTGCGGAGCGGAGTACTCTAAGTCCCCAGAGCGCGGACTAGAGTATAAAACGATTCCAAATCTCTGAATCCCCAGAGTGCGGAGCGGAGTACTCTAAGTCCCCAGAGCGCGGACTAGAGTATAAACGACTTCAAATCTCCGAATCCCCAAAGTGCGGAGCGGAGTACTCTAAGTCCCCGAAGTGCGGACTAGAGTATAAAACGACTTCAAATCTCCGAATCCCCAGAGTGCGGAGCGGAGTACTCTAATCTCCGAATCCCCAGAGTGCGGAGCGGAGTACTCTAAGTCCCCGGAGTGCGGACTAGAGTATAAAACGATTCCAAATCTCCGAATCCCCAGAGTGCGGAGCGGAGTACTCTAAGTCCCCAGAGCGCGGACTAGAGTATAAACGACTTCAAATCTCCGAATCCCCAGAGTGCGGAGCGGAGTACTCTAAGTCCCCAGAGCGCGGACTAGAGTATAAACGACTTCAAATCTCCGAATCCCCAGAGTGCGGAGCGGAGTACTCTAAGTCCCCAGAGAGCGGACTAGAGTATAAACGAATACGAATCTCCGAATCCCCAGAGTGCGGAGCGGAATACTCTAAGTCCCCAGAGCGCAGACTAGAGTATAACGATTTCAAATCTCCGAATCCCCAGAGTGCGGAGCGGAGTACTCTAAGTCCCCAGAGCACGGACTAGAGTATAAACGATTTCAAATCTCCGAATCCCCAAAGCGCGGATCGGAGTACTCCAAGCCCCCGGAGCGCGGACTAGAGTATAAACAGTCTCAAGTCTCCAAGTCCCCGGAGCACAGTGTCAGCAAACCAAATAAAGACAAGAGAATCATTCAAACAAAAAGAAACTAAATTTTATTCGATAAGTCCAAAATGGGGATACATGATCACTCCTACAAAATTCAGACCTCTCTATACAAACTGCAAGTTGTGGAAGATAAAAGCAATTACAAGACTTAAGCAAAAAAACTCGTTGAACGAGTGTATCGATTATTTCTTCGACTTCTTCTTTTTGTCTTCCTTCGTTGTTTCCGACGACTCCTCTCCCTCACGCTTTTTCTTGGACTTTTTGCTTGCTAGAGAAACGGAGTCGGGAGTAGGAGACGGAACATCTAGTGGTTTGGACCTGCCCGGGAGAATGATTTTTAAAGGTCTGTTCCGCGGGTCAGTGAGTTCCAGTATTTCAGACTCAACTTTGACTTTGACTTTTTTCTTCTCCTCGTCGGCAAGACGGTCCTTCATGCTCATCTCTGAAGTATGCTCAGAGGCGCCAGTGATTTCAATTTCATCGCTTCCTTCGGCAGGAGACAAAGTATCAAGTTTGTCATCATCAAGCGCCCCGATCACTTGAGCATCTGGACCGGGAGTTACTCCTGCGTGAGCAACGTCGCTTGTTTTCTCTGCTTCCTCCTTGGCGTCATCGCTCCTCGGAGTTGGCTCGGCGTCAGAGCAGCCTGCACAAAAACATAAGGAATGAGCATTAGAACGAGTAGACACTGCTGAAAAATGACGGGATCTCTTCAATTTCTAGAGAAAGAAGAATTTCCTACCAGGGTCCGGTTGGCTATCGGTGGCACGAGGGGTTTCACCCTCCAGGATAGGTGACAGCACATGAACACCAAGCCCGGGATCTTCTGGATCATAACTAGCATGCTGCTCGAATGGATCAAGTGTTGGCCGACCGGCTGATTGAGCAGCGTAAGGAGCGGCAATGTGAGGAGTAGTAGCATCGGCCCCAGACGGGCCAGCTTCGTCATTCTTCTCTTTCGGAGGGGAAGAGCCTTTGCTATAAAGTGCCAATGCTGCGGATAAGTCCGATGGCTCATTCCCCCTTAGGAACTCCTTCACCAAGACATCCTCATCGACCTCGTTGGAGCCCGACTCGACCTTCCTGATCCTTATCAGAGTTTCCCACGCCTCAGCCAGGGATTCGAGGTAGCCGTCACCCAGAAATGTTAAGTCGCGGTGCATAAGGACACGGGCTCCATACTCGGCGATCAACGGGTCAAACATACTTTTGACCTCTTCCCTGCCGGCTTCTGCGGCCGCCTCGAGGCGAGAATCAAGCTCTTCCACAGCCATTCTTTTGCCCTCCTCACGGGCCTCGTCCTTCATTTTCTCGACCCCGGCGAGTTCGTCATCGAGCTTTGTCTTCAGGAGTCGGGTAGCAACAATCTCATCACAGTATCGCTGCGATTCTTCTTGAGCAGCTACTTTGTCTTCCTTCTCCTTGGAAAGTAATTCCTTCAGCTCCTTGACTTGAGTAGCAAGTGCATCCCTTTCCTTTTGGACAAAGTCTTTTTCTAGGGCGAGGGCACCGCTACGCTGGACTGCTTCGTCAAGCTCTTTTTTGTGAGCTGCCTCTAAACGAGTAACTGCCTCGGCAGTATTTTTTGCGCTTTGTTCAGCGGCTTCTAGCTTTGACTTATACGAAGCGAGCTCTTCGTCTTGGAGTTTGATGATTTTCTTATCGCTGTCAGCCTCCAGATTCAGACGGTCAATCTCGTGTTGACGCTCAACAGATACTTCCGAGACCTTCTCCACCAAGTGCACAAACGCGTCATGTTGAACATAGACGTCATTATTGCAGGCAATGGCACTCTGCTTCACATGCCCGGGAATATGATGAATGGCCGGGAGGAACTTCAGACCATCGAAGCAAATTTTTGGAAACTTGGCCTTAAGATCGACCATTTTTTCCGCAACAGTTGGGTCCACCGCAGGAGTAGGAGGAGGAGGCTTTGAAAACTCCGTTCTTTTACATTGCTCTCGAACTTGCCTTGTACTCGATGAACTGGAATGTTGTTCTCGAGGAGCATCAGACTGATAACCCTTCTGTAAGGATTTCTCTCTATTCGGCTCAGTTGGAGGAGGAAGATCACGGGACTGGGAAGATTGAGAATGTGCTTTCTTGCGGTGAGACGACTCTCGGGGACGATTATCCCTATCTTCATACTCGCCTCGGTCCCTGCGACTGCCTGAACCAGAATCCCGTCCAGAGTGATGGAATATAGAAGACCCCTGAAGGCGATCAAGCCCGTGAGAGCGGCCCATATCACCTGCAAAGAATGGAGATAACAACGAGTTAAGGAGAATTCACGAGTTAAAAAGACTTGAAGTATATTATGGAATGCCCATGTGCGTGTGTGTCCTAGTGTTCCCCCCGACGGACCCGTTTGTTTATCTTTGCTAATCGGAGTGTTGTCTCCTTGAGCCGGGAGTTGAACTCCTACATTGCCTCTAGCGGGCGAAGAGAATTTGAGAGCTTCAGGATCATCGAACCCGTAATTAAGTAAATCATCGGGGATGGACAGGTTGGACAGACCCCTCAGAGAACTTTCCAGATGCTGTGAGGAAGCCTCTTTCTCAGGCGGAATAAGTGTGACTTTTGATGTGCCACCAACTTTCTCCTTCTGAACTTTATGTTTTAACTTCTTCTTTCCCTTCGAAGGGGAGGACGACGTCTCAATGTCGTGAACTTCGACTGTCGGATTCTGAGCGGGACCCGCATTCTCACCCTGAGTTTCAGGGGCATCATCCTCTTTGCGCTCGCCTTCTTCGTGCGTGTCGGGAACGCGGCGCGACGACGATCCGGCAAGTTTTTTTCCTTTACCGGACGGAGGTTTGGGAATGGTAACACCTTCTGGAAGGCTGATCCGACGACCAGGAGCCAGCAAGCCGAACCGCGACAGTGATTCATTTGAAATGATAACTCGGATGTCTCGATCCTCGGCAAGAAGAGCTCTAATGGCATCGACAGCCTCAGAATATCCTCGGCCTTCCGGGCGCGGGTTGATACCTGAAAAGATGAAATGAGGAGTTAGGAAAAGCATGACTCCGATCAAATACGAATAGTGACTCGGCAGAGAGACTTACTGCCTTCAACCCATCTCCTAGCGAAACCAGAAGGGCAGCGCACATAGAACCATTCCTGTTTGTACAGGGCGAATTTGCTACAGGCCCCTGTCAAGATCTGGCATTTGTGGTATGGCTCGAGGAACATAAAAGAAGGACTGTCTTTCCGTCTCTTGAACATGTAAATATATCTGATATCACCGGCGGTTGGAGGTCTGGAGAAGACAGCCATGAAAAGTAGGTAAGTCCCATATAGAAACGCATGGCCGTTCGGGTGCAGCTGCGACGGAGCTATGTCTATGTACTGCAGTACATCCCGGAGAAATAAGTTGAATGGAGGCACGCTGCCCATCCAATACATGAACTTGTTGCAGGTAGTGTACCCGACTGGGGGCAGATGAGGGCGATCGTGTCTCGAAGGGACTAACACATCGGCAAAAGGAATCCCGTGAATAGAGCATATCCGTCGCAGAGCAGCTTCGTTGATCTTCGAGGCTTGAGAATCGATCGGATTGTCTAGTAAGATGGTTGCCTCCAGAGCATCAGGCGCCAAGTTATGAGCGGGAGAAGTTGACGGGTTAGAAGTATCAGCGGCTCCTTGCCTTGCTGACGGCCCAGGCCTGTCAGATATGGTGGCAGAGCTAGATTTTCTCGACATCCCGAATAAATAATGAACCTGGCTAAATGCTTGAGAAAGCTATACTTAAAAAACGTTGAACGTTAGAATTAGCAACACGATTTTCCCCCCGCGTGGTGTGTGAACTAGTGCAAGCAATTGTGTACAGGCAATAAGAATCTAAAGGTTTTAAAGATATAATAATTAGCTTCGAATCATCGCCTTCGAAGACCGTCATCGCTGACCGTCTCAAAAAGCTCGCCTTGAGGTGATTACAGTTCCAGATTCAAAAGACATATGATTTCTAAAGTAACCGGCCTAAGTGTAGTTTGACATTTATACTGTTTGGCATTTAAGTAGTGATCGGCAATTGTATTGTTCGTCCTAAGTATAGGTCAGCAGGCATTCCGTTCGGCATTCAAGATTGTTCGGCCTAAGTATAATGTTCGGTTGTGTTTTGCTCGGTCTAAGTCTATGTTCGGCTAAAGGCCTCGTTCGGTTAAGTCATCGTCCAGTTAAAAGTTCTGTTCGGCATGTGTGTGTTCGTTCGGCATGTCTAAGTTCTGTTTGGCAGGTGTGTAACTGTTCGGCATGACAGTTGTTCGGCAATTATGTCGTTCGGTCTAGATGCTATTCGGCGTATATGTCTATTTGGCATAAGGGTAGTGTTCGGCCTTAGTTCGTTCGGCTAAGTTTTTGTTCGGCGTTCTAGCGAGTGTTCGGCCTCATTCAGACGAAATACTATTCGGCAGCCTCTATCGTTCGGCACATGACAACATACGCCGAACCATAACTATGCCATCTGAAACCCTTACCACCTCCAGGGTTTTTCTTTTCCTTCATTTTTGACTGTGGTTCGACGCGATGGAGCTAAATACAATAGCCACATGTGCAAACACCTCAAATCCTTCCTCCTCGCCTCGCATTATCGTTCGGCAATGAGGGCAACCTACTCGAAAGCTTCCTACAGGACACATTTGACTCATTTAAAACTTATTCAAGTTATACAAGGGGCGGTACCTAGATTGCAGTTAGGAGCTTAGGAAGGAATGTTCAAGTTGTAAATCTGTTCGACTAGAGAAGGTTTGAAATCTTGGAAGAATGACAGAAACGAAAAAGTAAAGGAGAAGGGATGGGAAGGACCTGGTTATACAGAGGGAGGTAGAAGTTGAAGAGGCTATACCCGGTAGAACCGGTCAATACCGGAGTGTTCGGCATCATAGCAGAGTGACGTTCGGCACACGAGGTACGTTCGTCTTCGAACGTATTGTTCGGCATCCATACCTTGTTCGTCTTACACCTCCTTCGCTAACATTCTCGAGAAGGCACCTCCGAGGTAAATTGTACCAGATTCAAAGCGCATCACGTTCGGCCACGCGATACACTTTGGGGGGCAAGTGTTTCCTGGAGATTTGACCAGGCAACTAGTGCTCGGCATCTAGGAGCGTTCGGCGAAGTACACAGCATCCATAGTGTCCGGCATTCACTAGTGCTCGGCATCCAGTAGCGTTCGGCGAAGTACACAGCATCCATAGTGTCCGGCATTCAGTAGTGCTCGGCATCCAGTAGTGTTCGGCGAATTACACAGCATCCATAGTGTCCGACATCCAGCAGTGTTCGGCATCGACTGGCACTCAGCGACAACCAATGCTCAGCGCTAGCGTTCGGCATCATTAGAACTCGGTGATAGGAGAACTCGGCAACAAGAGCGCTCGGCATCCCAAGGTACTCGGCGTAGCACTCGGCGACAAGAGCGCTCGGCATCCCAAGGTACTCGGCGTAGCACTCGGCAACAGGAGTACTCGGCATCCCATGGTGTTCGGCGTAGTACTCGGCATCCAGAAGACATTCCGTATGCACAACTACTCAAGATAACGGTGTCGTTCGGCCTGCATGCACCGTTCGTTCAAGAGCTTGAGATGGAGGCACGTTCGGCCTCAACAAACAACCATCCTACACTTCCCACGACACCAACACACCGTTCGGCATAGAAGGAATGGTTCGGCGTAGCGGCGTTCGGCACACCTGGTTCGGCATACAGCGACCACTGCACTGGGGCTTGAGCGTTCGGCTATCCAGCCCACTTGGGAAGTCCAGCCCATATTTGCCTATAAATAGAGGGGCAGGGTCACAGTGAAATGGATCCTTTTTTGGAGAGAAAACACCGGGGAGACTCTGCCATTTTCAAGACTCATCTTCTCTACTTAACAACTTCACTCAAGCATTTGATTCACGAATTGTATTTGTAATCAACTAGAAAGGAAATCAATAAAGTTGAGCAAAGTGGACGTAGGCAATTACGCTGAACCACTATAAATTTGGTGTTCTTACTTTCTGCACATAAATTAGCATTGTCTTCTCTGTTTAATTTACTTTCATCACTTATATCTCTACACAATCTTTCTGAACGAGGTTAGTGACCAATTTTGGTGCTAACATACTCTAAATAAATCATTTTAAAAATTCAATTTAAATCAATTTAATATTATTACAAATATTTAAAATATTTAAAGGTATCTAGAAAATACAGAAAATAACCACGGCTCTGTATAATATTTTCTAGCCTAAGTCAAGTGATACGGATAATATATCATTTCAATCCGTAGTTTACAAAGAAAAGTCCGGGTTTTATCATTTCAAACCCGCAATCCCAAGTAAATAAAATTTAATCGAAAATCGCTCAGGCCTATCATTTCAGCCCGTAATGATCTTCCCTTATTCTAAAGTCCATTCGGGTATGTATCATTTCAACCCATAGTGATTCTATTCTACAGGGAACTTGCAGTGTGATTTAACAGAATAGAATAACAGTAAAAATAAGAACAAAATATAACAGATGATATGATATGCAATTTTAACAAGTTTAACATCATATATAAATAACCATAGGTAATTATAACATCAATTTTTATTTATTTATTTATTTATTTTCTACACATTCAGTTGCGGTCGTTTCACAATCATATAAGTATGAATATTCGTGTGAGATTTACTCACCTCTACGGAGCTGGAGATTCAAGAAAAGGAAATACGCTATCTATCGAAAGCACGCGGAAAGCACGATCAGTTGTTAGAGGATGCGCCAACTAGATTCAAATCTAAAGCAAAATAAATAAACAAATCTAAGAATGCACGAATAACTATTTTTCAAATGAAGCAAACAAAACGAAAAAAACAAGTTGAATACTAAAAAGAAATGGCTCGACCACTTCACCATATTCAAGATTTTAAAGGCTCGGAGGGGATGTAGTATGTGACTTCAACATACTAAGGTGACAAAAGGCAAATTTTTTGTTCATTTCTTTTTTTCAAAACAAAGGCCAGTGGCATAAAGACTAACGTTTCAAAATACAGAGGTGACAAACAATTTTTTTCATTTCTTTTTTTTTCAAATACAATGGCTCGGTCGAAAATATAAACTATAACTTCAAAATAGACTATAACTTCAAAACAAAGGCTCGACCACTTTTAAAATATACTATACTTCAAAAATAGGCTATAACTTCATCAATACAAAGGCTTGATGGCAATATACTTCAGAAATAAAAATACAAAGGTGATAAACAAAATTTGTTCATTTCTCTTTTGTTTTCAAACAAGGCTCGGTCTGCCTGGGTTCGTGGTGGCCTGGCGGAGGGGTTGGAGGCGTGACTGGTCTCGGTGGTGGTTCATTGTGGCGTGGGTTCGGCATGGTGTTGGAGGTGACGTGGTGGCTGGTCTCGGCATGGGTTTGGAGGCATGACGTGGTGGCTGGTCTCGGCATGGGGTTCATGTCTGGAGGAGTTGGGGCCGTGGGGTTTGGTGGTGGCAGGGGTTCGGTCTGGAGGAGTTTCGGTGGTGGTCTAGGCTGGGGTAGGAGGTGACGTGGTGGTGGTCTGGTGATTGGGCCGAGCATGATGGAGCAGCAAAATAATAAAGCAGAGCAAAGGAGAACAATGAAACAAACGAAAATAAAAAAAGAAGGCATGCTGCAGTTCATACCTTTATGAAGAATGCTCACGAAAATTCTATTTGTGGAGGCTAAAGTGAAATTTGCAGTCTGGAAATATTTGTGAACGAGGAAAAATAAAATAGCTGCTCGCTTGATTTATGAGAGAGAAGGCAAGAAGGAAATGTTTTGAACGGTAAAGAAATTTAGGCAATAAATTTTTATTAAATAGATGGAAACGTATGGAAGGCAAAGGGAAGCGGTAATTTCTCACGTGAAACGATTTAATGCAAGATTTTTGGGCAAGAGTTTGAATTCTCAAAAGAGAATATGCGGCTGAAGAACTAGAAATGCTAGCGCATAAAATCAATAGACAAAGAAAGAAAAACAAACGAACGTAAAAATGTAATGCCCAAAGTAACGTACAAATTTTATTTGTTTCTCTCAATTATTAAATTAACATGCTAACGTTTTCTTTCAATAAAATAACGTATCATTTTAAACCAAAAATTAAATAGCTATTATACCATAATTAATAACATCTGATTGTTTAATATAAAGTTAAGAAACGGATGCAAATATACGTAAAAGAAATGTAAAGTTAAATTTCCCGTTTCCCACTAATTATTACTAACTTTTAAAAGTATACAACAAATCTGACCAAAACAAAAGTGAAACAAATGTTACACAATTGTATACAGTTCAAGATGAAAATTTGGCATTTATAATTTAAAATTTCTAATTTCTAATTTCTATTAAAGTTACACTTTTAATTCAAATCAATATTACAGAACGATTATTTTCAATAAAAATTTGGGCGATTGATTAACAATCAATACAAGAAAATTTACAAAATTAGATTTTTAAGAAATCAAAAGCCAAAGTCTTTAAATAAATGAATAAAATACTTGTTAAAATTTTTGGGCTGTTACAACCGACCTACCTTTATCACTAGATAGTACCGAATATGCCATCACCTTGGTCGTTACCGACCTATCCTAGAAGTCTCTTAGCACACACCACAATAATTTAAACCCGAAAATTATAGCGGGTAGAAATTTATCTAGAAGGGGATGATCATACCCTAATGGTTGCGAACACATAGCCTTGCTGCATCTACCATGTTTCGGTCATTTTCAGGTGTGAGGCTTGAGGTAACGATTACCTATCACATAGCATATCATCTTTTCACTTTAAATGCCACATTTCCATTCCATAATCACACAATTGATCTCCACAAACGTATAACTCTTGAGCTCGTACGTCTTAGGAAATGGTGTTAAGCTAAGAGAAGTTTCCTTCTCCGCCACCAAGCAGATAATACATTCATAGAGATCACTTATGTAACTAAAAATGCAACGTCAAGCATTCGTCCATACAAGTTGTCCAAGTACAGGACAAACCAAAGGCACTCTCCTACAACATCCTGTCGGGAGTACCCCTAGGATTAGTAGTGATTAGTCCTTGTATTGGATATTTCATAACGAAGAGACTACTGCTACTATATGTTTATTGGGAGATTATACCCAAATGATCAACAAGCAGTCCTTCGTTACAAAAATTCCAAATATCATATCCATGTCTTCACCTCGAATACGTAAATTGGTTCGAAGTGGTCTTTGGATAGGAATCATTCAAACCCGACCCCGATTCCTTCGAACCAATTATCGATAAAGGAGGTCAGGTAAATAGGTGAATTATATTTGATTAATTCATTTCTTTTATTAAAAATATCTTTTAGAGATAACTTTATCCGGTATATACGAAATCATTAAACCTCTCTTATGAAATCCTTTGATAACTTTAAACTCATTTTAAACTAGGACCAAAATTCGAAAACAGTTCATTTTTCACTTAAGAAAATATTGATCCGAGCAAACCAAATTTATTATCTCCTCCATTGGATCGGTCCGGATAGCCAGGGAGAGTAGGAAACTGGTTTTCCAAACTAAAGCTTAGACCTATCTCTTTAACACCCAAAAGGCGGCCAGGTTATTTGATCAACTCTAAATCATTTAAAATTTAACCATTCCATAAATCCTTCAAAATCATCTTTAAAATACTTATTTTATCATTTAAAAAAATTTGCAAAAGATTTGGAAAAGAACGGTTGCGTTTAAAGACTATATTTCAATTGTTATAGAAAAGAGCTGCGAAAAGTGCCTTTTTAGGCTATATTGATCAAAACGACTTTTTATCATTTGAAAATTCATTTTTATAACTCAAACCACTTTTAAAATATTTTTATAATTTATTTTTATTTTTTAAACAATTTAAAATATCATTTACAAAGAAATACTGTT
Organism: Allium fistulosum; assembly: GCA_030737815.1. Classification (NCBI taxonomy): domain Eukaryota; kingdom Viridiplantae; phylum Streptophyta; class Magnoliopsida; order Asparagales; family Amaryllidaceae; genus Allium; species Allium fistulosum. The sequence continues at coordinate 782,398,603 of CM060907.1, forward strand.
ATGGATTCTGAACTGCAAAACCGTGATTTTTCAAAAACTTATCTTACTCATATTTCAAAATCTACATGTTGAAATCTCGATTTCCTTTCTTTGCTGGAAAGCTATGGATATAATAGTTCAAAAAACTATTATCTCGTAGAATTCCAAGCTATATTCCATTCTAAACACAAGTTTGACTTTTATGGTGCGAAATCGCGAACTGCCGTTACGCGACGCGCCTAATTTTAACTAAATTTCCAATTCTCATTTAAACTTCACCAAAACACTTTTAAATATTTATAAAACATTTAAAACCCATTATTAAACCACTTTAAAGGGGTTTAACATTCCATATACACCAATTCATTAATATAGAGGAAAGTGATTTCCTTTGTGCTTATCGACGTGTATTTTCGTGACTTGCATATATATTCAACATTCATATTAAAAAACCATCATCAACAATCATAATCAAACATGTATAACATTCAATAGCATATAACACTATAGATTTAGGAGTTCTAACCTTGAGTATAAAAATGATTAACTAAAAATTCGTTATAGCTCCGCTATTTGGTTTGCAAAGCTCACGATTTTTCGGATTTAAGCTCCTAAGTGCCTTGACCAAAGCTTGGGGTGTCTTGGGGAGCTCACAGCCTTGGATGGAGCAAGGAAGTGGCTCGGCCTTCAATGAAATGGGGTGGAGTCCGTGAAAAACAAAAAGAAACGGTGGATTTTTGGGATTGTTTTGAGGTGTTTAAGTATGTATAACTATATGTTATAAATTTAAATTCTTTTTGAAATAAATTTTTCCATTAGGGTAGAAGCCATTAAGAGGAGGACAAATCTTAGAAAAATAAAGAAGGAGATGAATGAAAATGAAGAGAAGAGTGTAGGGTATTTATAGGCAAAGAATAGAGTAAAAAATTTCTACACATACATCATCTTTTACATCACCTTCATCATCACACCATCCCCCTTAAGCACGGCAAAAGCCCCATCACCCATCTGCCCATCACTTCCATCACTTTAGGGTATACATATGTTGACTTTTGTATGCTTAAGAAGTAAGGAAACTAAAATATCTTATATGATTTATATTATACTTTTATACTTAATTATATTGGTATATGTGTATGTTACATATCTCCGCAACGTTGCACAACTTCCACACGTTGTATCGTTACAAATCCCGATTCAGATTTTCTGTCATATTTTCTCTTTTTAGTTAATATGCATATATCTGTAAATAAATTTTCTTATCATTCTTAACTAATTAAAATGATCATATTTTATTTATAAAACCATATAAATTAATATTAATATTTATTTACAAAATTGTTGTTATATCGATAAAGCGAAACGAATATTTATTCAAAGTGATATACTTACGAGTCCTTACAGACTCCCCTCTTTAAAAGAATTTCATCCTCAAAATTAAGATAAGAAGAAAATAGCTCAAAAGGAAATATATTAGATATGATGGGATATATACAAAAGTATGGATAAGTGACTACACCACAGGCGGTGAGTACACTATAATGATATGATTTATACAGTTTAATCTTCAACCTAAACTCGAAATTTGCCTTTTTCATTCTATCCTCCGTTTCCCAAGTGCAATCCTCAGCATCTCCACTCCATTGAACTTTGACTAAACATACTACCTTTTTCCTTAATCATTTCTCATCATGATTAACGATTCGAAAAGGCCGTCAAATAACCACCGAATTTGGTTCCACCTTAAAGTCTTCCTGAGCAGCTATTTCTATGATTTGTTCTGGGTCATGCACATGTTTCCTCAAATGAGATACAAAGACATTATGCACTCCTACCAACCTTTCCAGTAATTACACTCGATAAGCTAGTGGGTCGATTCGTTCAAGAATGGGAAATGGTCCAATATATCGAGGTGCTAACTTCCCGGCTCTTCCTAACCTCACCACTCCTCTCATAGGAGAGACCTTTAAAAAGACTGAATTCCAACTAAGAATTCTAGATTTCTACGCCTTTGGTTTGCATAGCTTTTCTGTCTTCTTTGGGCTTCCTTTAGCTTCTTTCTACTTATATCGACCTTCTCTGAAGCTTCTCGTATCATATCAGGACCAAGTACTAACCAATCTTCGGTTTCGATCCAACATGTTGGTGACCTGCATGGACGACCATATAGAGCTTCATATGGTGCCATGCCGATACTAGCTTGATAACTGTTATTATAGGAAAACTCTACTAAATGCAAATGATTTTCCCATCAGCCTCCAAAGTCTAGAATACATGCTCTTAGAAGATCTTCTAAAATGTGGTTGACTCTCTCTGTTTGTCCATTAGTTTGGGGGTGATAGGAGATGCTTATATCCAGCCTTGTTCCCAAAGTGTTTGTAATGCTTCCAAAAACTTACTAGTAAAGATTGGATCTCGATCGCTTACTATACTGCTTGGAACTCCATACAATCGTACAATCTCTCATATATATATATATGTAAGGCTTGCAGTGGTCCTTAGCTTTACTGGAATGAAGTGTGCACTTTTAGTTGATCCGTCTATGATAACCCAAATGCCTTCATTTCCTTTCCTCGTTCGAGGTAAGCCATCAATGAAATCCATTGATATTTATTCCCACTTCCAAGCTAGAATTTCCTGAGGTTGAGGTAACCATGCAAATTTTTCTTTCGCTTTTGACATGTTGACAATTTATACATCGGCTAATATAAATGGATATGTCCCTTTTCATACTTCTCCACCAAAGTGTGTGCTTCATATCTCTATACGTTTGTTAACTCCCAGATGAATGTTGATTTTGGATTTGTGACATTCAACTAACACCTCCTACCTAAGATTTTCCACTTCTGGAACACAAATTCGCCCATTCAATCGTACTATTCCACTTCTATCTACTTCAAAGCTTGAACTTCTTTCTTCTTCGATTGCCTTAATGAACTTTACCAACTGTCTATCTTCTCTCTGTTTACCGGTTATTCTTTCCAGAAGAGTTTGAATTACTACCATACAAGAAATAACAGCGTACTTTCTATTTAACACATCTGCTACTATGTTGGCTTTTCTAGGTGTGTATAAAATATCTGGATTATAAGATCCGAGAAACTCCAACCAACGTTGTTGCCTCATGTTTAAATTTTTCTGAGTGAAAAGATACTTTAAAGATTTATGATCCGTAAAGAGCTCAAACTTTTCACCCAGCAAATAGTGCCTCCATTTTTTCAATGCAAACACTACGGCTAATAATTCTAAATCGTGTGTTGCATAATTCTTCTCATGAACCTTTAGCTGTCTACTTGCGTAAGTAATCACCTTTCCTTCCTACATCAGAACTGCACCAACTCCTTCTCCACAAGTATTTGTATAACGGTTAATCCACTATTTCCATTTATAGGTTCTAAAACTGGAGTGGTTGTTAACCTTTTTTTTGACTTCTTGGAATGCTACTTCACATTTAGGAGTCCAGATAAATTTAGCATCCTTCATGGCCAACTTCGTCAGGTGGTAGGCAATCTTTGAGAAGTCTTGAATGAATCTTCTGTAATACCCTGCTAGACCTAAGAAGCTACGAATTTATATAGGAGTTTGTGTTTGCTTTCAATTTAGAACAGCTGCAACTTTTACAGGATCTACTGAAATCCCGTCCCTTGACACTATATGTCCAAGGAATCTTTCCTCCTTTTCCTAGAAATGGCATTTTGAGAATTTGGCTTTCAAAACATTATTTCTCAATATTTCCAACACAAATTCTAGATGCCTTTCGTGTTCTCTTTCTGCCTTAGAATAGATAAGGATATCATCGATAAAGACTAACATGAATTTATTGAGTATATCTCTAAATACTTTATTCATAAGGTTTACAAAATAAGCGGGTGCATTGGTTAGCCAAAAGGATATAACCAACCACTCAAAGAAAGGTTTGGACCTTTAAATGCAGTTAGATGGATGCATTCTTCTGTGATTCTTAGTTGATGGAATCCTGTAGCTAGATCCATTTTCGAGAATACCCGAGCACCATGTAACTAATCAAACAAGTCATCTATTTGAGGTAGAGGGTACTTGTTCTTAATCGTTTGTTTATTCAGATTTCAGTAATCTACGCATAACCCTAGAGATCCATCCGACTTGGCAACAAAAACTACTATCGATCCCCAACTTGAACGACTAGGTCTTATCAACACTTTTTTTAATAGCTATTGGGTTTGGTTATTTAACTCCTTCCTCTCCTTTGGAGCCATCCCTCAATCTTGTTATTTAATTAGTCTTGCAGCAGAAATCAAGTAAATACGAAACTCGATTTCCCGATATGGGGGTAAGCTCTTTACTTCTTCAAAAACGTCTAGGAATTCTTTAACAACGGATATTGTTTCGAATCCTTTCCGAGCCGAATCTAATGCATATAGAAAACTATCCCTCCTTGGACTAGGATCTTCAAAAGATATTTCTATAAACTTCCCTAATTTTGTTTTTACTAGAACCATCCTTTTTACACAATCTAGAATAGTTTCGTGCTTAGTCAACCAATCCATACCGAGTAAAATTTCAAATCTAATGAAATCTAAATCAAATAGGTCAAAAGGGAATTGATGGGAAGAATGGGAAATTGAACTTTTTCACAATTGATACAAAGATCGGCGGTACCACCTATAGGATTTGTCATGTAGATAGGTGTATCAACTAATTTAGTTCAAATTTTAATTCTTCTATGGTTTCTTTAGCAACAAAACTATGAGAAGCTCATGTATCAAACAGTACTCTAACTAAAACATCTTTGATAAAAATATTACCTTCCAAACTCCTTGCCCTTCACATCCTAAGAGATTGAAGGTTCATCCTTTATTGCGTAGACTCTGGCTTGCTCTCTCTTCCTCATAATCGGACAATCCTTTATCATGTGCCCTGGTTGATGACAATTATAGCAGAGGCTATTCTGAACCATAGGAGAGACGGAATCCTGGACCTTTGGACTTCTACAATCCTTCGCAATATGGCCCTTCCTCTTACAATTTTTACAAGTGTATTCCTTAAAGTGATTTCCTTGAGATCCTTCCCTGGGTTTTCCTGGCCATGGCTTTTTCCCATTGTGATTGAGCTTTCTCTTTTTCCAGTTGTTGGTGTTATTGTTGTTGGTCTGAGCTACCACCGGATTCTTCATGTCCAATGTTTCATAATGGAATCCCATATCCAGCAAGTCTACAAATGATCCTTTAACATAGGCAGTCATCCTGCTCTAGTACTTCTCGTTCATCCTAGAAATAAACTTCTCGTTTTTCTTTAAAGGCGTGCCAATTAGACCTGGCCCAAAACAATAAAATTTGTTAAACTTATTTGCATACTCCTCAATGGTCATTTCGTCCTGCTTCAGATCCATTAAGCTTCTGTAAAGATGAGATTTCCCGGACGTTGGCATGTAATGCTCCTCCAAAACCTCCCTAAACCTTTCCCAAGAGAAATTGTCTTCTGATTCGCTTAGGGTAATGGACTCCAACAAAGCCAGAGCCCCTTCCTATAGTTGCCATGAGGCCAAAAACCTCTTTTGCTCATTACCAATAATCAGCACTTTAAATATTCTTTTGCATGATTTAATCCAAGCCTGTACTCAATGATAGCTTCTGTACCCTTGAATGGTTTTCCTCCTAAGCTGACATAATTTTATCACAGGGTGGCAAGATTAACCTGGGTTCTATGGGAGTTATTTCTTCTACAACAGCGGTTGGAGCTTGACTTATGGTTGTTGTGGTGCTTCTATTTCCCCATCTTCGTCCTCTACGAGTACTCATGTTTTACTATCTGAATTTAGCAAGATAACTTTAGAATACAAAGATATAATTTTCTTGGGAAATGGGTATATATCACAACTTGATCTTTTTCACTTTTCAGATAAGGGTTATAAATGCGCACTCTCAAAGATTAAACTCATTCTAGGGTATTACTAACCTTCTCTAATGAGTTATACCCAACCAAAGCCAAGGTTCTCTCTTAACCTTCAACTCTGATACCAAATGTGAATACCCGTCTCCTTGACTCTCAAAAATTGACATTATTACATCCGCGGTATTCACGTGCCGTAAATCCAAGTGCCGGGGAGGTAGATTTTCAGGAGTAAAGGAAAGTAAAGATAAAAGATAGAAACATAAATTCTCACATTACGTTTAAATTTATAGATAGATAGTACATACAACCACTCTTACTATGGCACTTCATAGTTTTGGTATAAACTAACCCAGCCAGGAACAGTTATAACTGCCTGCTCCCATACTTGCTGGTACAAACTAAACTTAGACACGGTGGAAAAATAAAAGCCAGATGGATATCCACATCGGGTGCTCCAGCTCCATGCTCCAAAAACTCTTCCAACATACTTTACCCAAAATACTCCAAACATGATCCTGACTATTTGGCTGCCAGGAAAAATAGGGCACCTAGATTTTAAAGCGAAAACAAAATAAACACCTATTCGGTCATAGGACTGGCGTGAGAACTCAAAATACGATGTTTGAAAACAAAAGGTATCTCATAAGACCACATCGCACAAAAACACGGATGGGTTTTACCTTATGATAACCAAATCTTTATTACATAAAAATAAGGGATATTATTTTTAATGACATTTCTTTGAAAATATTTGCAAGAAACTTATTAATCTTAGCCGAAATTGTTACGATTATTAAATTCCAGCATACTAAGCTCTACAAACAAAATGGCAGGCGCTTATTGGAGAATGATTTCCATATAAATGACCAGGTGAAGGGACTACCTTCTGGTAGTACATCTCTAGAGGAATGTACCGAGGTCAATAGAAAATTTGCATCTCTACCAACACAAGACCGGCCTACCTTTATCACTAGATAGTACTGAATATGTCATCACCTCGGTCGTTACCGACCTATCCAAGACATCTCTTAGCACACACCATAATAATTTAAACCCGAACGTTATAGCGGGTAGAAATTTATCTAGAAGGGGATGATCATACCCTAATAGTTGCGAACCACATAACCTTGCTGCATCAACCCTATTTCGGCCATTTCTAGGTGTGAGGCTTAAGGTAATGATTACCTTTCACATAGCATATCATCTTTTCACTATGAATGCCACATTGCTATTCCATAATCACACAACTGATCTCCATAAACATATAACTCCTAAGCTCCTACATCTCAGGAAAGGGTGTTAATCTAAGAGAAGTTGTCTTCTCCTCCACTAACTAGATAATACGTTCATAGAGATCACTTATGTAACTATAAATGCAACTCAGACATTCGTCCATACAAGTTGTCCAGGTACAGGACAAACCGAAGGCACTCCCCTACCACATCCTGTCGGGAATACCCCTAGGATTAGTAGCGATTAGTCCTTGTATTGGATATTTTATAATGAAGAGACTATTGCTACTATATGTTTATTGGGAGCTTATCCCCAAATGATCAACAAGTAGTCCTTTATTACAAAAATCCTAAATATCATATCCATGTCTTCACTTCGAATATGTAAATTGGTTCGAAGTGGTCTTTGGATAGGAATCATCCAAATCCAACCTCGGTTCCTTTGAACCAATTATCGATAAAAGAGGTCAAGCAAATAGGTGAATAATATTTGATTAATTCATTTCTTTTATCAAAAGTATCTTTTAGAGATAACTTTATCTGGTATATATGGAATCATTAAACCTCCCTTATAAAATCCTTTGATAACTTTAAACTCCTTTTAAACTGGGACTAACTTCGAATTCATTTTTCACTTAAGGACATATTGATCCAAGCAAACAAAATTTACTATCCCCTTCATCGGGCTAGTCCGAATAGCCAGGGAAAGCAGGAAACTGGTTTTCCAAACTCAAGCATAGACACTATCTCTCTAACACCCATAAGGCGTTCAAGTTATTTGATCAACTCTAAATCATTTAAAATTTAACCATTTCATAAATCCTTCAAAATCATCTTTAAAATACTTATTTAATCATTTGAAAACATTTATAAAAGATTTGGAAAAGAACGGTTGCGTTTAAAAACTATATTTCAATTGTTATAGAAAAGTGCTGCGGAAAAGTTCTACGGAAAGTGCTTTTTAAGCTATATTGATCAAATGACTTTTTATCATTGGGAAATTCATTTTTATAACTCAAATCACTTTTAAAATATTTTAAAAGTTTTTATAATTTATTTTATATTTTTATAAACAATTTAAAATATCATTTACAAAGAAACTCTATTATGGATTTCAAACTACAAAACCGTGATTTTTCAAAAACTTGTCTTACTCATATTTCAAAATCTACTTGTCAAAAACTTGATTTTCTTTCTTCGTTGGAAAACTAATGAAATAATAGTTTGGAAAACTAATGAGGTTTATCTCGTTACGCAACGCGCCTAATTTTGACTAAATTTTCAATTCTCATTCAAACTTCACCAAAGCACTTTTAAATGTTTAAAAAACATTTCAAACTCATTATTAAACCATTTTAAAGAGTTTAATATTCTATATACACCAATTCATTAATATAGAGGAAAGTGATTTCCTTTGTGCTTATCGACGTGTATTTCTGTGACTTGCATATATATTCAACATTCATATTAAACAACCATCATCAACAATCATAATCAAACATATATAACATCCAATAGCATATAATACTATAGTTTTAGGAGTTCCCACCTTGAGTATAAAATGATTAACTAAAAATTCGCTATAGCTCCACTATTTGGTTTCCAAAGCTCATGATTCTTCGAATTTAAGCTCCTAAGTGCCTTGACCAAAGCTTGGGGTGCCTTGGGGAGCTCACGGCCTAGGATGGAGCAAGGAAGTGGCTCGGCCTTCAATGAAATGGGGTGGTGGCCGTGGAAAGCGAGGAGAAAATGTGGAATTTCAGAATTGTTTTGAGGTGTTTAAGTATGTATAACTATATATTATAAATTTAAATTCTTTTTGAAATAAATTTTTCCATTAGGGTAGAAGCCATTAAAGAGGAGGACAAAGCTTAGAAAAATAAAGAAGGAGGTGAATGAAACTGAAAAGAAGAATGTATGGTATTTATAGGCAAAGAGGAGAGTAAATAATATCTACACATACATCATCTTTTGCATCGCCTTCATCAACACACCCTCTCCCCCTAAGCATGGCAAAAGCCACATCACCCATGTGCCCATCATTTCCATCACTTTAGGGTATATATATGTTGACTTTTGTATGATTAAGAAGTAAAGAAACTAAAATATCTTATATATTTTATATTATACTTTTATACTTAATTATATTGGTATATATATGTTTATGTGCATGTTCTCGTGTATGCACATAAACGTATATGTGTATGTTACATATCTCTGCAACGTTACACAACTTCCACCGCTGTATCGTTACAAATCCCGATTCCAATTTTCGATCATATTTTCTCTTTTTAGTTAATATGCATATATTTGTAAGCAAATTTTGAAAATAAATTTTCTTTTCTTTCTTAACTAAATAAAATGATCATATTTTATTTATAAAACCATATAAATTAATATTAATAATTATTTACAAAATTGTTGTTATATCGATAAAATGAAACGAACATTTATTTAAAGTGATATTCTTACGGGTCGTTACATATTCAAGTGGTTATAGGAACATTTGTATTCAAGATCAAAAAACCGAGTCTATATACTCTAGCAAAACATACTCTTATACTCTTGGGTGTGCTTGGTGTCCTTGAAATCCATGTGGGTGTGTTTATGTCTCGTCTAAATCAAGTGGGTATGCTTGGTGTCCAATTTGAATCCAAGTGGGTTTGCTGGTGTCCCATCCAAATCCAGTGAGTGTACACATAGCTCGAATAATCTGAAGGGTGTGTCTCGTAGCCTTGAAATCAAGATTATATTGGTTTGATAATTAAAAAGAAATATGTACAAGGAATTTTACAGGATTGGATGTAGGGTAGCTCCGAATCGGTATAAAAATTACTGACGTAATCTCTCCAACCCTTTACTTTTTACTTTTACTACATTTATATTTGTCTGTGTTTGTACCTATGATTGTTAATTATGCATTGTTTAATTATAATCTTAAAAGAATTTAAAAAGATTCACAAAAATCAGTACAGTATTCACCCCTCTTTAGTGTTAAATTAGCCTTAAGATCCATCTTTCGCAAACTGACAAGTAAGCAATAAATTTGACCAAAATGTCACACTGCTGCTAAGTGACGTGTGAACATTAACATTTGAATAGTTCGATGTTAATCGCTAACCGAATTTACAACCAACGGAACACACAACCGGAATGATAAATTTTCTTTAGACCAAACGATTTAAATAGTTTATAATTGTTATAAATTAATTAATATTTATGAAATATTAATTATGAAATTTGAATATGATTTGAGGAATATATATTATTGTATAAATTTATAATAATTATAAATATATCGATCGATATGCGATATCGATAAGCAATTAAATTAGATTTGATTAATAATATTTATTTGGGCTTAAATGGGCTATTAGCCCATGATAATAAGATGTTATTTCGGCAGCAATAGGTAATGTAGGAGGCGGCTAAAAAGGCAGAGGATTTTGGAGACGGATGGTGGTGATTTGATGAGAGATGGTATGAAATGTGATCTATATTTCTCTTTATTTCTTCCATTATAAAAAGACACCTAACCCTATTGCAAAAAGGCCTTTTTGGCTACCATTTTCCTATCATTGTTGTCCGAGCTCATCAACAAGGAGGTCCAATGAATTCATCTCAAATCAATTCAATGGTCGGTGTTTATTGGATAGCTAAAGGCTTATATTTCAAGGATTAGAAATCTGTCGAATCAAGAAGATTTCAATGGAGAGAGAATCCATCATTACAGGGTGTGCTCTAAGGCATTAATATTAGGTATGTTTTACTATACTATATGATTTATAATTTTTGAATAATATTATATTATATATATAGATCTGAAGTGCACAGTCAAATAAATATTATTTTAATTTTTATCATTTTATTAATTAATATATATATATATTAACATAATATTTAATTTTAAGTATATGACTTGTATTTAATTATATCATTATATCATGTGAATGGTTGAACCTATATTTTATAAATGCATATCCATATAGATTATATTTTTTAATACTATTATTTAATATTATTTAAATCAATATACTAATTAAATAAATCATACAAAATAAAATATGTATTGAAAATTAAATTTTAAATATTTTAAAATTTTAATATCATCATATAAACTCTGAAACAAAAAAAATTTAAAAATCATTTTTTATATTTTTAAAAAATTAATTTAATAAATGGTTGAAATCAATTAATTAATTAAAAAATTATTTTGACTCGTAAATTTTATAAAATATTTTGTAACTTTAAAACATCATGCTTGATTTTTTAAAAGTATAAAATTTGAATAATAAAACACAAAAATATTTTTTAGTATTATTTTATTGTATTTTTAAAAGTTAATTAATATGTATATTTCAATGTAATAAAATATAAATAAATTTTTTGTGTGTTGTGCATTCGATCTGGAAATGTTTAAAAAATATATAATTTTTAAATACATAATTAATATATACACACACACACACATACAAATACATATACATATTTTGATATTATAAATATACTTATATATATATATAATAATAATAATAATTTATTACAGTAATTCATACATATATATATATCTATATGTGTAGTTTTTAATATTTATACAAATAAAAAGTTTACATACATAAATATATTTGGATAACATACAATACATATGGGATGAGCTAACATGTTTGTTGCAATATAAATCCTAGCATTTATATACGGACATTTTATAGCTTGCATGGATTATTATGTTATACATGCACACACAAACATACATGTATATGATATATATGTAACTTTTATATTTAATTGAATATAAATTAAATAAAATTATATCCATAATCTATAAATTTAAATGAAATAAGAGATTTTATTTAAATTAAATTCAGAAATGTTATAAATAAATTAGACTTCATAGGTCCAATATAGATCGAATAAGAGAAATTTTTTGAAATTCACTCATATCTTTCGCTGCGAGCTGGTACAATTCCAACACTATTAAATAGCATTACAAATAAAAATATACATAATTCAATCCATTTAAAATAACTAACAACGACACTACACACGTCTAAAAAGATACTACAAAATGATGAAATGATAGTACAACCTAATTGGATACATATGGATGCAAAAGCTAACTGGATACACTACAAAATGATATTGCCTAATACTCGACGTAATCAAGAAAAAATCAAGATATAAATATTGAAAGTAATGATTCAAAATAACTTACAAACAAATAAATATAAAAAACTGATACTGGTTCTACTACTACACTGATACTGAAACCGTAACGACCCACATTTTTGACCGTTCAAGTCGAAAAAACCTACACACATGCCAACTCAAAAAATCCAAAATACAGATAGTTATTGGGGTTAAATAAGAAAAGAAAAGAAAGAACAGAAACAAACTCAGAATCTCGCAGCGGAAGGAACAAGATATAATAATAAAATAACAGTTCATGAAGATGTTAAATAATTAAATTTGATTATTATTATTATACATCATAAATCAGAGTTACATACATATCAGAGATAATACAACAATGCAGCGGAAAAATAATACAGTAGTAGAATACAAATGATGTAATACCAAACTCCGTCTTCATCCTCCAGAATAGATCTTCAACCTTATCTGAAATGCTAAGGCTGACCCGAGCGTAATGAAAAGACAAAACACTCGAGTCAGGACTAAAATATCTCATGTAAGTTAAATTGAATAAGTAAATATGAGTGTGACGGCGTCAGAGATGTTTATGGGTTTTAGACATCTCCTATCCAGTGTTTAACGTGCGTGCATTAACTTAAGAGATGTTCGGGATTTCCATCTCATAAGGATCCGTTAAACTATCTACTATATAATAGAATACGCTATATACAATAATGTTTATCATAAAGTAAAATATCATTCCTAGCGTTAAGCCATGGCCCATTCCACCCTTAACACAGTTTATAAATGTCATAGTCTATACAGCACCGTAAGCCCCACCGTAAACTAGTGGTTATCAGAGGGTACCCCATAGGTATAACACAAATCAAAATCGTAGTGGTCGCGAATAGGATAATCAGTATGACAAGGTACATGAGGCGATACCAACTAGGATATTAGTAGTTGCGTCATCCGGACTGATGTTGGGCATAGCAGCTACTACCCCAACACCGCGAAACAACACTCCCATAATCGAGGGGTGCACCCAAATCGAATCACAAAAGTAATAGATATGGTAACGAAGAAGTGTGTCCGCTAGAGGTGGCGAACCTCAATGGTCCGGTAGGGCTCCTGTTTTAGTCATATCAAGGGTCATCCAAAATCGTTCTCTTTCTTCAATCAACGCGTTCACCAAAACCATCCACTTCGTTCTGGATCAACACTCCGCGTATATTAGTTATTAAAGTGGTTTTCGGTATCGACAGAGAGTATGTCCATATCTGATCCCGGTCTCTTTAATAACTACGTATTATTACACCGATGGTCATTTAATATTTAAAGTTCAAACCAAATCAAATCAAAAGTCAACTTCAAATTTACTTTCAAATTTGATTATTTCACAATTCAATTCGTTTCAATAGCTAAATCATATTTCCAAATAAATTTAGTTCAATATTTATTTAGCAAATCAATTCAAGTATTCAATTTCAGTTTAATAAGATCCCAATTTCACTTATTAAATTTATTTCATATTCGATGGATTTAATTTGATTCTTAATTTAATTCAAAATCATTTAAACAAAATTCGATTCATTCACATTTATGTTTGCATTCATTACTTCATTAAATATAAATATAAATTCGGTTAAATCAATTTCATTAACTAAATCCCCTTTTAAATCAAAATATAGTTAACCCGTTTACAAAATCAAATTCAATTTCTATTAAAGAATCTTATTTCACTTTATCTAGTTCATTGATTTATTAACACAATTTTATTTTCTCAACAAGTTTCAAAACAATTTAACTTCGTAACCAAGTTACAAAATCATAATTAAACTAATTCACTCAATTGAAAATCATTTTATATTTAAATTATCACTTAATCAAATTCGCAAACTTTACTTAGTTTAAATTCCACTTATGCCAAATTCCATTTAATCTTAAATTAAATTTCATTATCAAGTCTCAAATCCATTTAATCAAAACCAAGTCTATAGATCTTAAATTTTTACTTAACTTTAAATTTTACTTAATCCAATTCCATATAAACTCAAATCAATTCATTTATTTATTCAATTACAATTCAAATAAATTTATTAGTTTATTCAAATCAAATCCGTTAATTTATTTCATTTAAACTCGAGTAAAATCATTTATAAGTTCCAAATTAAATCCATTAAGGTTGTTAATTAATTTCGAAACAATTTGTTGACCAATCGGGTTTCTTATTTTAATTGTCTATCCTAGGCTAAGTTGTTTAATTGGGTATTTATCATTTCAACCCGATCCCATTTTAATTAAATATAAATATAAAATAAAATAAACACTATGGGAACTTGCAGTATTAGAACAACATAAAATAAACACAACATTCAAATATCCAAATATCAATAGTTAAACATCCATCACATCATCATCCAAATCAGACAATAGATAACATAATTTAATTGATTATCAATAACGGTATTAACTGGCAATTTATAAGTTCATGCTAATTAAATGACGATTAAATGAAATAAGGTCATACTTGACTAAAATAATAATTCAAACATTTCAAACATCAATCAATAAACATCAGTAGACTATTTATTATCATTAACAGGTATAAACTTGCAAATTGGAATTTAATATTAAATCGAATGGATATTAACTGCAATGAATGTCATATTTAATTGGAATAACAATTTTAACGTACCAAACATCAACCATCAACCATCAAACAAACATCATAATTCATCATTCAATCAACAGGTCATAACAAATAACTGGTTATCATAGATGGGTATTTAACTAACAATTAAATTTCAACATTAATTTAAATAACAATTTAATCCAATTTGATTAAATTTCAACTAAACATCAATTTTAAACTACTAACTAGCAACCAGAACATTCATATTAACTAATGAATTCAAATTAACTAACATAACATATTTAGTCAAGCGTGAGTGGTTAAAACACTCACCTTTGATTCAAAGCCCGTCAATAAGGCCCAAAATTTCACAGTCTCAGATCTGAACGAAACCTGCGCCGAAACGTCTGAAATTCAGATACGATCCCAATGGTGAAAAACGCACGTGAATCCGAGCTCGTATGCAAAAGTTATTCGAGTTAGAACGATTGAATAATTTAATTAAAAATTAATAATAAAAAAACAACATGTCACCCTTCTACTTCCTCATGGTCGAGAGCACGTAACCCATCCCACGCAACCAAATTTCCATGTGCGCCCTCCAATTCTTGACCGGAACTCGATCAGCCGAACCCTATGCGTGCGCCTCGACCTGCTCTCCTTCCACCTCGAACGCCGCGCCCCCAGCCGCTGCCATTCTCTCAAAATCAATGGAAATGCACACGAGCTTGGACCACAGATTCTGGCGATTTCGTGACGAAGTAGCATAGATCAACCGTATGGATTTGAAGAGCTCGCCAAGATCTACACCTTTGCTTTTGGAATATTTCAATTTCGTTGAACGGATTGAGAGATAAAGAGGAAAGAAGATCGGCAATTTCTGACCATTGGAATAGGTGGCGGCCATGGTTTGAAATTAGGGTTTCTGAAATAAAATAATAGTCAAACTGTCTCGGTTTGCGTGCATATTTATATAGGTAGGTCCAAAATCGTCCGAACTCCAATCGAGACGTGCCGCCAGGCATTTATAAGGTTTTACCCATATTCTGAACGCAATGGACCTAGTCCCAAGGCCTAATTCAATCGTATGTGGAAGATAGCTTTTGAAGTCGATTATTTTAATTAAATTCGTCATTAAATTTCTACGCGTTTCAAGCTTGCACGGCCAAACGACAAGTCCGATTGCTATGAAAATTGAAATCCTACAATAATTCACTATTATGGATCCGATGAAACTAGTTTCGTCGAAATCCAAGACCGTTTGCAAAATTTCAATTTTGACAAGTTAATTTAAAATATTAAATATTCAATTTTTATATATCCTCTTTTAACTCAATATTAAAGTTCATAAACTTTATTCTAATCCAAATAAAATTTAGACTAAATTAGTAAATCAATTTCCTATATATTAAACCCTATATTCAATAAATTTACAACTTCAATTATTTAACAACTAATAAACTTCCAATTTACTCAATTTCTATTTTTAATTAAATTCAACTTATTAGTTTTATACAAATAAAATGAATTCAAATAACCTTATAACTCAACCAAAACCCTATGAATACAATTAACATCAAATTTATATTTCACTATGCTAATAGCCTATAGTTATCATCTTAACTCAAATTAATTGAATATTTAATTCACTAAATTAAAATCAACTATTTCCAAATTTAATTTCAATTGGATTAAATAAGATAATAAATAAATAATTGTTATTCATTAATATTTCAAATTTATTAACTTTTGTTTACAACCAAAATCTTAAATTACTAGCCACAACAGATTGCACATTCCAAATAAAACCAATTTCATTTACAATAGATACTTCCAACATTAACTCCAATATTTTGATTTATTCCTTATTTCCAATTATAACCTAATTAACTTCATATTTATTCAATTTATTAACGTTACAATAATATAGTCGTTACTTACATTCAAACCATATTATTAAGTCATACTCAAACAATTCCCATTTGTCAATCATAAATTTTGATTTCCACTATATTAAATTCGAAAATCTTATCAAATTTTACTATTTAAGTTATCGAAAATTACGGGTCATTACAAAAACTGAAACTACAAATGATACTGTATAACTAGGTTACAAAGAGCAAATTAAACGTCAAATTAAAAATATGCTAAAATGAATACACTTTTATGACCAGGTTCAATTACAAAAAATTGCCAAAAAAAAGTCATACAACCAATTATAAATCTCAATAAATTCATAACAACATGAAGAAGAAAAAATCTCCTTAAAAGCTTGACAATTACGTTTATTCTGACCAAATTGCTTAAATACACCACATGTATTTTTCATATTTTGAAAATATGCAAATCTTCTTTTCCGTTTGATAGAAGGTCTAACAGTACCCTGTTTCTCCTTAGGTGGCTTAATAACATTTTCAGCACTAGCATCAACAATAAGCTTATCAAAATTAGGAATGTAATTTATAGTATTAGCATAAGAACAATGATAAGCAACAACGATGAAATAATACTCAACAAAATCATAAATGGACAATTTTGACTTATTTATGCACTTAATCGTATGACCACAAGAAAATCTTGTAACTTTTCATTGATTGCAACTACAAATCTATTCTTTAAGATCAACATGACGAGAGTTTAGCGATTTCACTTCAAAATCAAACTTTGAAGACTTGAATACATTCTATCCAAATCCTTCTTCAATCAATTCACCTAAACAAAACTCAGTAGAAGAACAAAGAGTAGTATTCCACAAACGACACTCATATCTCCTTCTAGCCATTTGTTTCATAACTTTAACATGAATTTCATCTAAACATGCAGTAATAGACAAAGCTCGTTCATTCCAAATCCAACTATTAAAACTTTCATATCATAAGGCTTATCTGTAACATCCCGCTTTTTGGGCAGATAGTTATGGGGTAAATAAGAAAAGAAAAGATAGAAGGAATAGAACAAACACAGAATCTTGCAGCGGAAGGATAAAGTATAATAATAAAATAACAGTTCATGAAGCTGTTAAATAAAACATTGGAATATTATTATACAACAATAATCAAAGTTACATATATTCAGAGTAATACAACAATGCAGCGGAACATAGTACAATGCATGGATATAGTAATAGTAAATATACCAAATCTTCGTCTTCGTCCTCCAGAATAATCTTCAACCTAAACAGAAATGCTCAGGCTGACCCGAGCGTAACGAAAAAACAAAACACTCGAGTCAGGACTAAAATATCTTATGTCAGTTAAATCGAAATGGATAAATATGAATGCAATAACTTAAGAGATGTTACGGGTTTTTCCATCTCCTAAGGATCCGTTAAACTATCTACTACATAGTAATATACGCTATATACACTAGGGTCTAATCAGTAAGGTAAGATATCAAAATAGCGTTAAGTCGTGGCCCATTCCACCCTTAACACATTTTTATTCCCAAGAGCATATACAAGACCGTAGTTTTCCCCAAAACCGGAAGTCACCAATGGGCAATCCATATACTAAAGGTACAAAACAAATTGGTAGTGGTCGCGAATAAAGGGATACAAGTATGACAAGGCACATGAGGCAATACCCAAGGTAGTGATACTACCGTTTGCCTGATCCGGACTGGTGAGAACGCAACGCCGCAGCGCCCGCAACACCGTGAAACAACACTCCCAAAATCAAGGGTGCACCAATCGACAACAAGTAATGAGTAGTTCGAAGAAGTGTGTCCACTTGAGGTAGCTAATCCTCCATTGGCCCGGCACGACTCCTGTTTTAGTCATTTCCAATTTGACACAAGTGTCAAGGCTATCCATCATCGTTCTCTTTCTTCAGTCAACACGTACATCATTCCAACCACTTCATTCTGGATCATCACTCTGCGTATAGTTATTAAAGTGGGTTTCGGTTTAGATAGAGAGTATATCCATAACCGACTCCGGTCTCTTTAATAACTTTCGTAATTATTACACCGATTGGTTTTATTATGTTTCGCAAACAATTCATCTTTTTAAAATCAAATCTCGTATTTGTTTTGAAAACAAAACCATTTCAAATATCATATCATTTTTTTCCAAAGCCAAATTTTCGATAAGTCAATTCATTTCAAAATCGTTTACTTCAAAACTTCATTTGAATTTTTAAATTTGATTAGATTTCCATTAATCCGATTCGCATTTAAATCAAGGATATAAACATAACCTTTATTCCCTTTAACTGGTTTAAATTTTTAGAAAATAGTTTAAAAAAATAGTTTTAGAAAATTTAATAGTTAAATAATTTTTTTTAATAGAAAATAATTTAAGAAAACATATGGTTTATAAAATAAATAATTGTATTAGTTTAATAGAAAATAGTTTTACAAATAAAATGGTTTATAAAGTAAATAGTTTGAGAAAACAAATTAGTTTGAATAAATGAAAATAGATTGAAAAAGTTTTACTAAAATAATTTGTTTAAAATACCTTCCCAAGTCAAACTAGTTAAATTTCCAAATATTTCGATTCCTTCAAATTCATTTCAATTCTCAGTTGATTCAAATCAAAGTTCAAGTTTATATTTTCAGATAAATCCTCATTCAGTTCAAATAAATTTCAATCAAATTTCCACGATCCAACTCGATTCAAATAGTTAAATTAGATTAGTTAACTTCAACTTAAACTTCCATTTAAACATTTTATATATATATAAAATTTCGAATTCAAATTCCAGTTATAGATCATTTAAATTTATACCACTTAATAAAGTATGTTCATTCTAAATTCACAATTCCTTTTATTAAATTCAAATCATACCTAACTTAAATTTAACTTTCAGTTTTATTTCAAACGGTTTCTAATTCAAGTTTTAGTTTCCAAAAAAAAATATCAAATTCATTTATCTTTTTTGAACAAATTCAATTAAACCAAATTTCAATGTTTGAAAACATTAAATTTATCCAATCGATGTCTGTATAAGATTTCTCTATCCTATGGCCAAGTGAAATTTTATTATTTCAATTTTAATTCCTTAAACGATTAATCCCGGTTAATTTGATGCCCGCAACATCTAGGGTAATGATTGGGATTAAGCGATACAAATCAACGACCAAACTAACAATGTATATGAAATCAATATAAATAACAGGAAAACAGTCACATAATCAATATACAACAAATAAAATCATATATCACAACCATAAATCCAAGCAGTCATAATATCACAAAATTGGCTATTCAATGGTGTCGGGGTTTTTAACTAGCAAATAATTTAAATTCTAGACTAACTATCAAATTTAAATTAACTGGCAATTAAAGTCATATAAATCATACAATACGATATAAACAGCCAATTTCATCCATCAAACATCAAACAACACAAACATATTATCACATGAATTTCTATTTAACTAACATAAAAAATTTTAGTCAAATGTGAGCGTAAAACACTCACCTTTCGATTTCAAATCAAATTTGAAATCCAAATAGCTCAAAATTTTGACGGTCTCAGATTTGAACCAAACCAGCGCCATTTCGAAGAGCTCGTCGATACGATCCTAACGCAAAAAAAATAGTTCAAAACAGAGTTCGTATGCGAGAGTTATCGTTGTTTGAACACTTGGATTTGAAAATAAAATAATATATATATACCTACAATTAAATTTCGTCCACGTCAGCCTAGATCCGGATCCCACGCGTTTTCCCTCTCTTCCCTTTGCTCGAGCCCGATCGCCAGTATAGCAACCCAAACCCGCACCTTTGACCATTCCTCCACTTCGACTCTGGCCACCATGCTGGACGTGACCATCGCCATCGGAACCACCTCCCCAGGCCGCACGCCACTGGCTCCACCACGACCATCCCGGCCCTCCCAGTCGCCGCCGCTGCCAGCCCCAAAACGCACCCAAACAGCCACGAACGGAATAAAATTCCTCCCCCTACCGAACTCCGATCGAAATCTCAAATGTTGGATAGGTCCATCGAGACGTGCTCTACCTTTTCTCAGCTGAAGGCGAAGGCTAATTGTCGACGGATTTGCTCCGATGAGCGTGGGCCATCCGATTCCACGAGATTCAGAAACTGTTTGATTTTTTTCCGATCAAATCGTAGCTTAAATTGAACAACGAATTTCAGATATGAGATAAGCTCGTCGAGAACTTCGACTTATATTATTTTTCAATTTTTTCTGAGGCATTTGAAATTTCAATTTGATTTTTGAGATCTGTATTTAGGGTTTTCTGTCATTGAGGAATCATTGTACGTACTGGAAATGGAATTCAGGAATGAGAACAGCAGAGTGTCGGCTAGGGTTAGAGAATGGCTAGGTACTGAATTGGGCTGGGCTAAACGGAGATAAATATAAAATAACGTTATACGTTCAATTGGACCCGAATAGTCCGTACAAAGCCCGGAAATCAAAATTTCAATTCTAGACGAAGTTATAACAATTTATATATCATAATGGACGTTTTAAATATTTCTGAATCCAATGGAAAAGGTTTTGTGGCCTAATTCCATCGTATTCAAAAGTTGTATCAAATTTAGCTTATTTTAAATCAATTTCAATTTAATTTATTTCAACGCGTTTCGAGTCCGTACGATCAAACGACAAGTCTGATCGATACGAAACTTGAAAACTTACAATAATTTACCGTAACGGATCCGATGAAACTGGTTTCGTCGAAATCCGAGATCGTTTGCAAAAATGACTATTTTAACCTGTAAATTAAATAATAACATTTCAGTTTTCCCATTTATTCATTTTCAATTAAATCTAAACTTCAAAATCTTCGTTCTAACTCAAATATAATTTATAAAATTATGAAATCAGTTTCATTCATATTATATTGCATATGCAACAATTCAGAATTTCAATTATTCAAATAACAATATACTGGAATTTTAATTCAAATTGAATCTTTAAAACATCTAAATGATCACTTATTCGTATAAAGTTATAAACAACATTTAATTCCATTGTACATTCATTCTATATTCAGACTAAATCATTTATCAAATCTAAAATCAAATCAGTATACAGTTTACGTCAAAATTTGATAATTTCAATGAAACTAAGTTTACACTTAGAAATATACATTTTAAGGCAAATTAAATAAACAAACTATATTTTCAATTTCAAATTCCATATCAAATATTTAATAATCTTGATTTCATTCACTTTGTTTTATTTCAAAGTTTTATTCAGGTTCATATTCAGTTTATAACAAATTTCATTATTAAAATTTTATTCTTATTCCAATTTATTCAAACTTAGAATTAAATTAGCAAATTTAATTTGGTTAAAAGTGCGGGTCGTTACATTATCTTTCAAAAAAATCATAACAGCAATACCACCAATTTTACAAAATTTAGAATTTGCTTCTTCAAATTTATATATATTAGAAGCACTAGAACACATTTTGAACAAATTAATAATAGATAAATTCATATTGTTTTGCCTTTACTACTAAAAGAAGATTTTGTTCCATATGAAGATAGCAATAACTATGAAAGGCTGAAGGAAAACATCATGAATTTCTAATATCAAACCTTGAAGGCTATCCGATGTGAAAATCACGATTGAAGTATTTATTTTAAGTGATTCAAAAACTATTTTCAATTATCCATATTTTCTATAGAAACTATACTCATAACTAAAGGGAAAGAACCTATATTACATGTGGGTTCTCCTCTATTTTAGTGGATCACATATTTCTCTCAAAAAAATAAAGGGAAAAAACCTATAAATAAAAAAACTAAAACAAAGTTTAATCAAATGTTGACTTAACTTTGGTATCAGCCAACAATTAAACTTTGATACCACATATGAACTAAATTATGATATTATACAATATAAATTTTTAAATTCTAATACTAACTATTATCTAAGTTCTGGTACCAAATATCAACTAAAATCTAATACTACAAGACATAAAATTTTTGAAATCTGATACCAACTATCAAGTAAAATTTAATACACAATAGTACCAAAATTCTGATACTACATAACATAACTTCTATTAAATCCTAATATCAAATATTAACTAAATTTTCACAACACAAAATAATTAAATTCCAGTATGACACAATATAAATATTCTCAAATTCTGATATTGTATACAAGATTATGATACTAAAATGTAACAAAATTTTGAACCAAATCTTTGGTATATTAATAAAAAACAAAACAAAGCAATACAATTACATTAAAATAAAATAAAAACATAAAATTGATTTCCATTTTTTACAGTAGCATCCATCAAAACACCCGAACGTCCCCTTAAATGAATAGCATCTAATAATAACATAGCTCAAAATGTTTGAAACCAAGTAAACAAGCACCAAAACTAGTAAGCACCCTCTCAAATTGATTACTACAAGGATTATCATCCATATCGACATAACTACTTCGATTATACTTCTTTAATGCTTCTAATTAACAACTCAAACCATTGTAGGACATATCATCACTACCATGAAATTCCATCAAAGCAAGTTGTTTTTTAGAATAAGCAAAAAGGTAAGACAAATGAAAATTGTATTCTTTTCTAAAATCAACTATCATATCTTTTAAGCTTTTTACTAGGACAATCATGAATTTCATCAATGACCAACGATTTAATAAACCCACTAGAAATATGTGGATTATTCGCATCCCTAAGACGAGCCCCGCAAGAAGGATCACTAACCAAACGCCTAGTGAAAAACCTATTAAGCTGTCAAGAATCATAAGAACCATGCACTTTGAAAAGACAACCATCCTTGGATAAAGAGCAAATAGCAGTAATTCTCATAGAACAATTCTTCAAAAATACATATTCATATCCTTTTTGAATTTGGTATATTATCAAAAGTTCTCTAAAATCATCGCCTCCTCTAAAACAAAAACCAACAATAATCGGATTGATGGCTTTGAACCTCTCTTCAGCATATCCTTCAAATAATTTTTACTTCAACAACAACAATAAAACATAAAGATCCACAAGAATATGAATAACTAGGAAGATTAGATGAAATCGAAATAAAACTGTTGTCATCATTTTCCAATAAAGAACACTTAACCTTAACAGTAAAAGGAAACAATGCGCTCTTCTTATACAATTGAAAACAAATTATACTTTGAAGATCAGAATTGGCATCAACCACGATAACTTTCTTCTCAAGCAAATACGAAATCTCAATGGACAAAGGAGTAAGTTGAAACCAATAATGACAAATTTCATTTTTCAAATCATAGAAAGAATAATCAACGGACAACCGAGTGCTAAAAGTATTATCATCAAATACAAACACAACAAGAAGGCTATTGTCATCACTGTAAAAAAAACATCAATAAAAAAATGTTTGTTTCAAATTGTCATTTTTATTCGAGAACAATATTATTTTCTTTATATAACAAAAACTGAAACTAAATAGATAAAATTGAAATATTAAAAATGATACATACTGACATTAAAACTGATACTGTAACTGATCCTGACACTGATACTACAATGAATACTTAATTAATTTCATAACATCTTATGTGTCTGCATCCTATTTCCATATCGACTGTGGAATATACGTCATTGAACAAAAACCAAATACTAAACAATTTAAAACACATAAGAGGAACAATGGTGCTTAAAAAAGAGAGAAAAACTGAAGATAACTGCTACTTTCCAAATTTGCCTATATCAAAAAAAACACAACATTATAGCTGAATTTCAACTTAAAACAGAAGAAGAAAATAAAATTAGAAATGACCTAAATCAAAGAATCTAATGCCAATAGAAAAAAATATCAAAACAGAATTGAAGAACCATACCTAAATCTGAAAATCACAATGCTGATAAAAGAAACGAGATATGCGATTGGGAATAAGAAAAAAATTCACGTAGGGGAATAGAGAAACGATCAAGAGGAAAATAAAATTTCCAACATGCAACGTTGAAGAAGAAGAAAAAAACAGAACAAGTGTGTGATAGTTAAGGCTGGAACGGAAATTTGAATGTTTTTGTTCTTGATGCAAAAATATTACAGCTGTCCAAAATTCTAAAAAAGCTTTTAAATATGTCCATGAGGATATTTTTCTGTTCAAATAAAGTAGAAATTAGAATACTCTCCTTAAATATATTCAAATTTCATAAGTGAGAAACTTTTTTAAAAACCTGTTTTAAATTATACCCAACTTTTATTTTTGGTAAAAAAAAAATCGAATTAAATTTAAACATTAATTTTGCTGCAAGTATTTACAGTAAAGAAACTTTAAATAACTTTTTCTGCAAATTCGATGAAACTTACAAAACAGAGTTTTTTGTTTACGATTTAACAAAAATCCCTATAAATTTCTTCTCATATAAAATCACATTTATTCTTTGAATTTTGACACTAGGAGTCACAGTCATGATTAAACAATAGATATTCCAAAAAATTTCTCTTGCTTGTATGTCAATTAAGAGAAATACTATGCTCTCCGTCTGTTCTGTTAGCTGATGAAAGCATTTGGCAATTGTTCAAATCGTTAATATGTGTATTCTCAAAAGTGCATTCACCTAGATTGATGCACGTACACTTTTCACCAAATCGAACTGATCAATGAATGATGAAAGTGAAGAGAATAGCGTGTGGCTAGCCTTTCCCAGCAAGTGAAATTTACTTACGTGCAGATGTTGGTAGCATGTATAAAAAAATACAGCATTTAAAAGAACAAAATCTTTTCTCTAATAATATACCTTGTATCTATGAAATACAATATAAGCTATAAATTTTAATGTATATGTTATATTTTGTCATACAGATTATTACTTCAGGAAAATTTGACATTCTTTCAAAATTGTAGCACTTCCTAAATTGGAATGGGTCATCAAGATTTTATATCATCTGAAAAAGGATTAGGTATTTTCTGAACAAATATATCAAACTCACAACTGCACATTTACAATGTACAAATACAAACAAGCTGAATCAGGACTAACCGTATTCATCATCTACAATTTTAACCAACCAAACATCAAAATTTATCCACAGTGATACAATCCCTCAAGGCCTCATAAGCTTTCCTTTCTCTTGTAGTTCTCTTGATAGTGGTCATAAAATGCACTTGGGTTCCTTCAGTCATTACAAAAGAGACCTTAGGCCAGATGTATGAAATCTTTGTTTTAACTCCTTCCACATTTGACATCTTGCCCGTTTCTAAATCTCCAGTCACAATGGTAGAATAGCGCACAAAGGACGAATCTTTGAAGCGAACTTCGCATATGGTAGGAATGTGTACTGTTAATTTCTTCGTTGTTTCATTGAATTCGTAACTTGAAGTGTCCAGAGGGAAGAGACCTTGTGGGAGATCAAATTCTTTTAGTACTTCAGTCAATGGTTTTTGCATTTTTCCTGTAAACAGTCCTAGTGTAATTAGGAATGCCAAACACTATTGCACATAATATAGTAATAAGTAAGGGATGTAATCAGAGTTTTACCTTTCACTTTGTTTGCCAGCCATTTTGCACCTCCTTCAAGGCCGGCCGAAAGCGACTGCATGTATATAACAATGTATTAAAAAACCTGACCATTTTGCATACAACACTATTGTACATATAATGGCTTCGATAGGCAAATGTTTTGAATACAACGCAGGGCTATATCATTGAGTCACCTTTCCAGTATGGTTGTATCCAGCAAAATACAATTAGTTTATATCAATGTAATATATTTTTCTTCTTAATACAAAAGCAAAAGCAAAAGGCTACATTTTGAATTACCAATAACATACATTGTGAGGACAAAAGGGATCATGCAAACAATACACCCAAAAATATTCAGACATAGATGATGCAACAAAATTAAACATTGGTCTTCAACCATAAAATATAATAAAGAAAATGAAAATAAAAATATGAGAATGAAAAAGGGAAGAAATCAGACATTGATTTCGTTGGTGACAGAGGAAAGTTCTTTGCCTGCTTTCCTCGTGAACATATAAGTCCCAACCTTGGTCATTGCACCATCCATCTCTTTTTCTTCCTTTTTATTCAATCTTTTTCTTCCTTTCCTTGATCCTCAAATTGTTTGTTAGATTTGTTTCTTTTTCTTCCGAACAACAGCAATCTTATACTTACTATTATTGGTAAAAGAAATTACATATATATTTGTCGATATTAAATTTGGTTTATTCGTTTGCGATTTTCTCAATGAAATTGTGGCACATTGTAAGACTAAACCCGATGTGCTTGGTCCTGTTTAAGTAAATGCTGTGGCCCAGAGGTAAATGTCTTATTACTTGTTATACCCCAAAATTTTCAAAAGGAATTGATAGAGGCACCGACAAAAGACATCATTGGGTGTTAGTTTTATATTTACATAAGAAAAACTAAGAAAAATGATTTTATCTTCGTGCAATCATAATTAAATAATCTAACGAATCGCTAACCTTTCTCCATGCTAGCCACCGATTTAAAGCTTTGGAATGGTACTCTTTTTCCTCTTAAGAAACTATCAGGAATGGTATTTTTATAATTTTGGAATTGCTCTCCCTTGCTAAAACAAACTGTGTATATGAGTATATATCGATGGTGAAGATATCTCTAATTATATAGTGGGAGAGAGCCGAAATCTTATGCATTGATGACTCAAAGATGTTACGAGTCTTTATTTATTCCAATGCAGTGATGACTCAAAGACGCTACGAGTCAATTTTTATTTCACTAACCATCGTGTGAATCTAAAATTAGCCCAAAATACGTTATTAAATATATTTATCATGCGTAACTATTAGTTAATAAGACCACATAATGGAAATTACGTTAACGTGGAATTTCAAAAGATTTGCAGAGTAATAAATATCAATTTATATAACTTTGGAAACTAAATAATTACTGATTAATTTCCAACAGTCTCTCACTTGGTCTTATAATTATATTAGGCATGCATCTTTAATTGTACAATATTTGATAAATGTGGTTTGCGTAAATTAAATGAATCACAAATGTGAGTCATGATGGTTCCACGCTATTTTAGAGTATTGTCCATTCGATGTACTACAACATCAATGTTCAATTCATCCAAGCCTTTAATACTGGGTATCTTAATGGCCTCATAATATCCCTTTTAATGTGGGATTATCTTTGTCAAACAATAATTCATAATTATATGCATGGATTTCTTAAAAGACAGAAATGATAGCAATCAAAAACATCTTCATTGATATCAAAATAAGAAGTGCCATACAACTAAACCAAATAGCAATCCTAATAAAATTATCCGAGTCCCGTCTCTTTAACATGTCCTAAAATGGTCTTCGAAGACAATCCTTTCGTAAGAGGATCTGCTATGTTATCATCGGTACTGATATGATCAATTGACACTCTATATTTCTGAACTGCTTCTTTCACTGACTGGTATTTCATCTCAATATGCTTTGGTGCTTTAGTATACCTATCGTTCTTCGAAAATAAGACTGTTGCGATGTTGTCGCAATAAATTTTTAGCGGCTTTGATACAGCGCTTGTAATTCTAAGTTCTGAAATAAAATTACGCAGCCATAATCCATGATTTGTAGCTTTGAAACAAGCTATGAATTCAGCTTCAGAGTGGATGATGCAATTACGCTCTGCTTAGCACTTTTCTATGAGATGGCTCCTTCAGCAAGAAGGAAAACATAACCCGAAGTGCTCTTTCTGCTGTCAGTGCATCTACCAAAATCTGAGTCTGAGTAATCAATTACCTCAAGGTGATCAGTTTTTCTATATATGAGCATGTAGTCTTTGGTACCTTGCAAATAGCTCAGCATTTTCTTTGCAGCATTCCAATGATAGTAACCTGGGTTACTTTGACAACTGCCTAACATCCCGACTGCAAAACTAATGTCTGCTTTAGTACAAACTTGTAAGAGACCAAGCTCCCTACAAGCGAAGCATAAGGCAAAGTTTCCATTTGCTCACTTTCCAAATCACTTACAGGACATTGATTTGAACTGAACTTATCCCCTTTTAAAGTGGAATATTAATAGAATTACCATTGTGCATCCTGAAACTTTCTAAAATCTTAGTGACGTAAGGTTTTTGAGATAATCCCAACGTTACTCGTGACTTATCTCGTGATATTTCCATCCCGATCACGAAGGATGCCTCGCCTAAATCTTTCATCTCAAAGTTTTCCGAAAGATATTTTTTAGTTTCAAATAGTAAACCAAGATCATTGTTGACGATGAGCAAGTCATAAACATATAGTAATAAAAATATAAACTTACTCCCATCGATCTTTAGGTATATGCACCGGTCAACAGTGTTTTCTTTGAACCCAAAGGACGTAATGGTAATATGAAACTTAATGTACCATTGTCGAGCAGCTTGTTTTAGACCATACAGTGATTTCTTTAACATACTGACATACTTTCCATTCCTTCTATGATGAAGCTTAATGGTTGATCCATATAGACTTCTTCTTCCAAACTCCCATTTAGAAAAGCTGCTTTCACATCCATTTGGTGCAATTCTAAATCATAATGAGCCACCATAGCTAATATGATTCTTAATGTAACGACCTGCTTTTCTGTACATTTTAAGTTGATAATAAACCACATATGTCCAACTCAAATTGAACGAAAATGCGGATCGTTAAGGGTAAAAAGAAAATAAAAACATAGAACAGAATCTCACACGAATGGAATAACATATACTATTTCAATAATCTTTATAATGGAAAATTTTAAATACATACATCGGAGTCTATTCAGCTTGGACAGTTATAAACCTCTGTCCTTAAAAATGTTGAATACAAAACAATAGACAAATGCAGCGCGAATATAATCTACGACTATAGGTTGATGAAGATTTCCAACTCTCCTCTAGAAACTCCAAGCGTCTTAAGCTAAACTTGAAACTTACTCGGATCTGATCTGAGTATTAAAAATACCTAGGTCAGTCTGGCAAACCAGCATGAGAAACACAAATCATAAATATATATGACAGTGTCATAGGTCAACTTTGATGCCCAACAAAACCTTTGAAAAGAAGAGTATCTCATATGACCACACTGTACATAAACACGGACCGGTTTTTATCTTATGATAACTAAAACATTTTTATCAAATTATTTGATATTATTTCTAATGACATTGCTTTGAAAATCATTTCAAATAATATATTAAAATAGGTGGAATTGTTACATTTTTTAAATTCAACAGCATATTTAGGTATGAAATCAAGTACGTTAAAGGCATGTATTGAAGATTGGATTACAACAATGACAAGGTAATGGACTACCTTCCATACAGTACATCTCTAGAGGAATGTACCGAGGCACAAGCCCCGCTGCCCTCTACCAACATAAGACCGGCCTACCTCTACCATAGATAGTACTGAATATGACATCACCCTTGTCATTCCCGACCTACACGAGATGTCTCATAGCATACACAACAAACCCGATATATAGAGGGTAAACTAGAAAGGTAATGACCATATCCTAATGGGTGCGACCTACATAGCCATGCCGTATCTAGCATGTTTTTGTCGTTACTGATGTGTGAGACGTTTTACCATTCTCGAAACAACAGATCCCACTTTGACTGCCACATCGCCATTTTTAACAACACACTAACTGATTTTTACAAATGTACAACCCCGGAGATCATATGCCTTAGGGAAGGGTGTTAAGTATAAGAAGGGTTACCTCCTACATTACTAAATAGATGTACGTTTGCAAAAACCAACGTACGTGGTCTTAGAAATGCAATGTCAGACACTCGTCCATACAAATTGTCCAGGAATATGACAAACCGAAGGTACTCCTACTACATCCTGTTTAGGAATCACCCCTTGGATTAATAACAAGCAGTCCTTACATCGAAGATTTCAGAATGAAGGTACTACTGCCATCATATATATAATGTGGGAATCACCACAAAGGTTAGTGAAAGCAGCCCTGTGTTATGAAGATCTCCATTCTTCATAATCATTTCTTCAAGGTGCATTTACTTTCGAACGCGTATATTGGTTCAAAGTGCTCGGATAGGAATCACCCAAATCTGATCTCGGCCTCTCCGAACTAATTATCGATAAAAAGATGTGTGTATGTGTATAAAAAAATGTTAAGCCTCTTTTGCTAAGTCCTTTTGGTTAATCAAAACCTTTTTTAACATTTAGAAATCTTCAAATCACTTTCCTTTAAATTACTTAGGAAAATATTTCCATATTCTATTATTAGTATAATTCCAATCTTAATGGAGATTTCATATTTTCAGAAAATGTCTTTAATGGGTTAAAAACAATGTTATTTAAGACATCGTTTAATGTAAACCCAAACCAGTTAGTATTGAGTGAAAGGGATCCATAAAGATTAGACAAATTATACCTAATACTAATTTCCGTATTCAACCTGTACTATTCGTCGAATAACGGTGAAATCATCTTTTAAATTCATACGGATAGTAGAGTTCCCTCCTCGGAATTTAATACAAAGTTTGATAGAATGTTCTCTATACCACCAAAATTCTATTTAAAAATCTTATTTACCTTTTGGAAAACACTAAATCTATTTCCCTTTATCTTACTTCGGAAAATATTTCCATTTATGATATTTCACTTAAAAAATGTATTCTTTTATAACACTTATTACTTTATTCACAAAAATGCCATTTATAAATATATCCCTTTATTTATAAAACACTATTTATAAATCAATCACTTTATCTAGAAAATACGATTTTATTTTATTTTAGGAAAATGTTGTCCGAGTAAATCAAATTTACTATCCCCTCCATCGGGCCAGTCGGGATAGCTAGGGGGAAACTGGTTTTCCAAACTTCAGCCTAGAGACTACATCTCTGTCACCCATAAGGTGGTCAAGTTATTTGATCGACTCTAAACCTTTAAAATACTTGCATAATTATTTGGAAAACAATTTCAAAAAATTCGGAAGAGAAATCCAAGTTTAAATCATTTATTCAAAAATTGTCAAATTCAGTTGTTAAATTGCTGGTGAATAGTGGTTTTAAAGCTTTGTAGATGAAAACACTTATTCCATTATATATATGTTCATTTTTATAACTCAAATCCCTTTTAAAACATTTTAACATATTTATGGAATTTATTTCATATTTTTAATGATTAAAAATATCCATTTTTAAAGTGTTGAAAACTATATTTTACGAACTGCCAAAACGTGACGATTTTGAAAACTTGATTTGGACATATCTCAAACTTACTAAACGAAATCTTGATTTTTCTTTTTCATTAGAAAACCATATCCACAAGGGTCTGAAAAATTCTTATTTCAAAGAATTTTGACTTATATTTTATCCTACATATCTGTTTAACTTTTCAGGTCGTGAAATCGCAAACTGCCGAAACGCGACGACTTATTCTTCACCTCTTAGTCAAATTTTATAAAACATGTCCATAATACTTTTAAATCATTTTAATAACATAATAAACTATTATTAACCAATTTAAAATGATATTTTATCATTTTACTTATTAAAAAACTATTTTACTTCTTTTCACCTATTATAATATTATAGTATTACCATATTCATTTCTCCAACCTTTTTAATTCAAAATCCTTCATTTTAAACCATATGATATTTCTATATCATTTTCCACCTTTTAAAACTATTTTTTCATAAATGAAACCATAGATTTTATTTTCCAAGTAATTTCAAAACTCCACTTTTCTCATTCCTTTCTTTTTAAACAAATTCCAAATCTATTTCAAAACTCCACTTTCTCATTTCTTTACTTTTCCGAAGTAAATTCCAATATTATAATATGACGTTTATTTTGGTTTTAAAAGCAAATAGGCCTAATATATGTTGCATACATATTATTTTTGGGTGTAACGTGAATAATTTTTCACAAGATATGTATTGTTAATTCACATAGCTATCACTTCTTATCATATATGATTTTCAACTTATAAATCATAATAATTATATCTGTCACAACCAAACTTTTATATAATCAACCAATCATCATCCAAACATATTAAACAACCATATAAGCAATCATTTTAGCATATGATCAAGGGCATAACTTTAAGTAGTTATGTCTATTATTATCACTAATAGCAAGCAATATTAAGTGATTAATAAGTAATATAAATAAGTGATTATCAAGTGATTCAAAGTGATATTAACTCAAAATTTTCAGACCAAATCTCTTCCTACCAACCTTCAATTATAACAACACTTCTCTAACATCATCTACTTCATCTAAACATCACCTAAACAATCTATTATCTCTTATAAACCACATGGCCATGATCACCTCCCCTCCTTAAGCTCATGGCCTCCCTCCTCCACCATCACCATAGCTTGCACCTACCCCTCCTCCTTCCTATAAAAACCCATGGCTTAAGCCCCCCTCACTCTCTAAAACTCACGACCTAAGGCCATTAAAAGAAGAGAGGAGAAGAAGTGAAGAAGAAGAGAAGAAGAAGTGTGTGTAAATTATGAAAGGGGTGTTTGGCTATTTATAGAAAAATTTGCACAAATATCTCTTACAGAACTATGTGTGTAGCCCACTCCCCCTCCATGTCTCATCCATGTGCCTTGTAAGGTGATGTGTAAGTTTGCTTTTTCAAAAGTAAACCATTTTTGTTTTATATGCTAAATGTAAATGTATATTTGCATGTGTGGATGTGTATGCATGTACATGTATATATATATATATATATCATATTTCAACTAACAACATTACAACGTTTAATCACAACTTTTATTTGTTAAATCGTTGATAATCCATATTCCGAATTCCAGTCATATTTTCAGTTTTTAATCAAACTATTTATTTAGATAAATAAAACTTGAAAATAAATTTCTTATCATCTTTAAATAATTAAAACAAGATTATTTAAGTTATAAAACCATTTTAAATAATATTAAAATCCATTTATAGAAATACGACGTCGATCCGTCAAAATACGATGAAGTTTGTATATCTTTATGAAACAAGTTTATATATTTATAAAACCATTTTAAATCACTTATTATCATTATATAATAATTAAAATGAATTATTTATTATTTAAAAACAACTATTTAAATATTAAAATAAATTAAATATTCCAATTCAAAGTGATAAAATTATTGGTCGTTACACTTAATGAGTATTTCTTTGTACTGGAGAGAAAGTGTGGTTATAAGCAATATCTTCTCTTTGATTAAAACCTTTTGCAACAAGTCTAGCTTTTGTCATTCAATTTTTCCTTTTGAGTCAAGTTTGGTCTTAAAGATCCACTTGCACCCAATTCTTTTTTGTCCTTCTGGCAATTTGACCAACTCCCAAACTTTATTGTCATGCATAGATTTTATTTGTTCTTTCATGGAATCAATCCATTTAGCATAATCATTACTTATAGCTTTCTTATAAGAAATTGGATCATTAATGTTTCCTGTGATTATTCAGTCTCATGAAGGTATATCATGTAATCATCAGGAATTGCCGATCTCATTTCTCTTTAAGACCTTCTTATGGTTCTTTAATAACTTCATTGGTTATAGTCTCTTTATGTGGTTGTTCAGTCGGTGGATCATTCACTTATTGTTCATCATTATTGATTTGGTCAATGACCGGTTCAACAATTACATTAGGAACATATTCAATATGAACTAGTGGCATGGGAATTTATACACGAACTTCTTAAATGGCCATCTCCCTTTCCTTTACACTCCCGCTAACTTCACCATCTTCAATAAATTTAGCGCTTCCAGTGGCTAGTATTCTGGTTGTATGATTAGGACAATAGAAAATATATATCTTTGATATTTCTGGATAACCAACAAAATGACATGATAATGTCCTTGGTTCCATTTCTTTTCATGAGGGTTGTAAATTCTAACTTCTGCTGGACATCCCCACATACTTAAATGTCTTAAACTGGGTTTCCTTCCTATCCACAGTTCAAAAGGTATTTTTGGAACTGACTTACTGGGAACCTGATTTAAAATGTGTATAGCGGTTTTCAAGGCATCTGTCCATAAAAATGTAGGTAGTGTAGTCCCACTCATCATACTTCTAACCATTTCTATAAGGGTACGATTACGCCTTTTGGCTACACCATTCTGTCAAGGTGATCCTAGCATTTTGTACTGGATGCATATACCAAATTTTCAAGGAGTTTAGCAAAAGGATCAGAGTGTTGTCTTGACTCATCATATCTTCCACAATATTCATCACCTCTATCCGACCTAATGATTTTCACCTTTTTGGTTAACTGCCTTTAAACTTCATTTATGTATATTTCAGTGACATATACATATTGAGATCTTTCAAGTAATCAGCACAAAACATAGTAACAGAAATAATCGTTGATAAAGGTAATAAAAATTTATTTGCACTAATGGATGGAATATCAAAAGGTCCACAAATATATGTATGAATAATTTCAAGTAGCTGGGTGCTTCTCGTGGCTCCTCTCTTTGTTTGTTTTGACTGTTTGCCTTTAACACAGTCCACACAGATATCGTATCAAGTGAAATTCAGGTTATAAAGTATTCCATCTTTAAAAAGCCTTTCAATTCTTGTCCTAGATATGTGCCCTAACCTTTTATGCCATAAGTACGTGGAATTGTTTTCATTAAGTGTACATTTCGTACCAATATTAGGATGCAGGGTAACAAGGGTTTCATTTATAAAATTATTATCTAGATTTAACTTGTATAGACCATCACACTAAATCCCAGAGCCAGCATTAATAGAATCTTAAATAAACCAAAGCCATTGTGTTTAAATTCAACCATAAAACCTTCAACAACAAGTTTAGAGAGGGAACTTAAATTTCTAGAAATAGTAGGAACATAAAAGGTTCCTTTTAAATCTAAATACTCTTTGAACTCAAAAGCAGATGAAAGACTCTGATTGCTTCAATTTTTTCTTACGCTTTATTTCCCATGTGGAGATAATGATCATATAGGTTTATTTTATGGGTTGTAATGAATCCCTCTGCATCGAATTTGAAACATGACACATAGAACCAGAATCAATCCATCAAATACTGGAAGGAACATTTGTAAGATTTGATTCAAAACAAACATTAATAAAAGGCTTGCCCTTTTTCTACAACCAAGCTTTCTTCTTATGACAATCCTTCTGGATGTGACCCTTCTTTTTACAAAAAGATCAATTTTTTTTCTTTTCCTTCTTCCTAGTAGATAGTGATGGTTCTCCTTGATGAGATGGTCCAGGACCTCTATTAAGGCCATTTCCAGTCTTCTTCTTAAAAACCAGCTCCTTTAGTTGTCAGATTTGCCACATGTCCTTTAGTTAAATGACCACCTTGCTATTTAGTCTTCTTTCTTCCTGAACCAACATGCTTTGCAAATCTTTTACGTTCAACTTATCTTTTAATGTTGATTAATGGATTTGAAAATGCCCATATTCAGAAGGAAGGGAGTTAAGGACAAACTGGATGAGAAAAAAGTCATCCATAATCATATCCAAAACTCTAAGTTTAACATCCAGATTAGTCATATCAATTATGTGCTCATTCATGGTTCGAGTGCCATCAAACCTCATTGTGGTCAAATCTACCATTAGTTTCCCAGCAAGGGATTTATCAATAGAACGGAAGCGATCTTTGATGTTATTCAGAAACTCTTTCGCTTTTGTTGTTTCAGGTAGGGATGTGTTAATGTTAGATGTTACGCACATATGCATAAACATAATTACCAGTCTAATCGATCGTGACCATGCATCATAAAAAGCTATCTTATCCTCGTTGCTGGTATCAGTAATAGCAGTGAGTTCGTCACTCTGATATACATGTTTAGGTTTAGATTTCTCAAGCTGAACAATATTTTCTCTTTCCATTTAGAAAAGTTGCTGCCATCAAATTTGGCATAGAATTGAGCTTGTGATAATAGGTTGAGGGGAACTGCAAATTTTTAATAATGTTCACAAAATTAAATTTTTACACACAACTATAATAACAAGGATCGATAATGAATTGTTGATTAATTCATAGTTGGCTAAATTTCTTAATGAATATAATTGCTATAGAATCTTTATTAATCATCATATAATATTTGGTAACTAAACAAATTTGCCCTTTAATTTATTTTTCATGGCTCGATAAGTTTGGAAACTTTGTTTATCGCCTAAAGCTTATATTCCATGACTAATAGAGTTAATATCAACTATTTAGGTTTATAATATTTCTAATGTTTGTTTAATTTAGATATCAACATTTGTTGCACTTCAACTCAAATTACTACAAACATAGACTATAATTAATGTAAGTATATTATCTACTAATGTAGTCGCAGCCTTTGTTTGGCCTTTGAATTAAACCGTAATGATAATTTCTTATATTATATGACTCAGTATATTCAATCAAACATTAATATGAATAATTTATATGTAATCAACATATGTTCAACTACATCCAGACATCAACAAATGGTCTTAGATCGGAATTGCATGATTGTGTATGTGTGTGGGGGGGTGTGTGTTTGTGTGTGTATATATATTGAACACAAAATACATAAATTTACCAAAAATTGAGTTTTCACTGGATAATGAAACAGAATTATGCCATAAATTCAAAACCTTTTGCAGAATCTTAATATTAGTTTTCTGTAAAAATTTGTAAGCCCTAACATTATTTCCTTGAATTGCAAAGGATTTTAAGGGCTAAAACTAACTCAGATGGCCCAAAAAATTAAATAATTATTAATAGCCAAAACAAAAAAGAGTTTAAGGCTGAAAACCTTTTACTGCTTTCAGATTCATGGTGAAATTATTCGTTTATGGATAGCATGAGACTATTAGAATCTCGCTCAAATACCACATGTTAGTTTTATTTACGTAAGAAAAAGGATTATATCTTTGTGTAATCACAATTAAATAGTCAAACGAATCACTAACCCTTCTCCATGCTAGCAGCCGACCTGAAACTTTGGAATGGTGCTCTACTTGCTCTTAAGAAATAACTAGGAATGGTGTTTATATAATTTTGAAATTGCTCTCCCTTGCTAAAATAAACAGTGTGTTATGAGTATATCTCTGTTTATATAGTGGAAGAGGGCCCAAATCTTATGCATTAAGTACTCAAAGATGTTACGAGTCTTTGTTTATTCAAATGCATTGATGACTCAAAGACATTACAAGTCAATCTTTATTTCACTAACCATCATGTGAATCAAAATTTAGCCCAAAATACGTTATTAGATATTTATCATGCGCCCCTATTAATCAACAAGACCACATAATAGAAAATTACATTAATATAGAATTTCAAAAGATTTTGAGAGTAATAAATATTAATTTATATAACTTTAGAAACTAAATAAATATTAATTAACCAGATTCCAGGAAGCAGTGCCACCATGGAGCAACAATCGACATCTACTGAAGTTCTGGTGGCCACCGACATTCGATGCTCAAATTATCGGAGCACTTGATGATGAAAAAGCTGATGACCTGTCGTTGCCAAATGAATCAGATGACATTGTGATCACTGGCGCCACCGAACATACCGATGAGCTTAGCTTAAAAGAGTGCATCGAGAGAGAGGAGTTGTTAAAAAAGCTAAGGTTGAACCCGCTGTCGTGGACATCGACGATCCAAATCTCATCCCACTTTAAGTCATTCTACCTGATGGGTCGGTTCCCGAAGAACTCCCTCCAACCTCTGAGAGCTCTCCTACCAAGGGCGGCAAAGGATCAAGGAAAAGGATAGGCTGAAGTTTAGGTGGTGGCACTCCTAAGAAATCCAGAAGGGAGAAAGGGCAGAAGAAATAGTTGTTGCCTCAGCTTAGTTTGTATATAGCTTGTATTGTCGTTTTTCTTTTTGTTGGTCGTGATTTTGCGGGTATGGCCCCCGTTTTTGAATAAACTTGTATCACGATTTTGAAGTTTAGAATGCAAATAAAAGTTCTTTGTTTTTTGAAGAACTCTTATATGAATTTGGTCTAAGTAATCGAGCGATTACTTTTCCATTGAATGTACTTGTAATTCGTTGCTCGTTAATTAGGACAGTCATCCATAATTTTCACTCAAGGCCTCCATGTGGTCGTGGCCTTAAGTTGTATCAAACACTGGGCTCGAGCCCAAGTGCTATGCTGTTAGATTCAGCGATCAGAGTGATTATACTCCTGCCTCCAGTCTCGAGTTAGCGGATTTAGATAGTGGATGGTTGAACTCCATCCTTAGAGAGTTTATACTCCTCCTATCGATTTTAGGTCAAAGTTTATAGAATAGTAATTAGTCGAACCGCACTCATTTATTTGTTTATACTCATATCCGCACTCTGGGGATAAGAGTTAATTGGTGGGTGGTCGAATCGCACTTGTCTTGTGTTTATACTCCAGTCCACACTCCGGGAATTTAGAGTTATTTCAAAAAATTATCGGACCGTACTTTCCATAATTGATTGGTTTTCCCCTAAGACCGAGGTTTAACTTAGCAAGTGATTGATGGTATCACGATCGCTTTTGATTCATATTTTTCCCACCACTCGATAGGATTAACTTGGTTCTTATATGGCCGAGTCACATCTATTGCTCGTTGGGTATTTCGTCCATCGGGTTATGAGCGAGAATCATCAGATGAACGGTCAGACCACATTCATTTTGTTTAGTTCGATCGTGAACTTATGTAATTGGCTAGCTCCAAACTCCGGGAACCTACTCGAACATATCAATATTAGTTAGTCGGGTATCACAACTAATATGTAATGTTACACAATCACAGATATGAAGGAAATTTCAAAATTTATTTGCCAAATGGAAGGAAATAACATAATCTATCTTATTACATATCTAGAAAATCAAATGCTAAAGCAAATTCAAAAATTGAATACAACTGAATGAAAAAGAATAAACTAAGTGAAATAGTGTCGTAAATGCTCGTTATTCCACGCCCTTGGGAGTGTGACGCCATCAACAGTCGCTAGCTTGAAAGTTCCTTCTCTAAGCCTCTGTTCGTTGACATACGGTCAAGTGTGATTCATGTGTGACGGTCCAGGAAAAAACCATTTCAGGACGAGATCGCTGATTTCAAAGGTTCTAGGTCGGACTTTATTGTTGTAGTATCGGGCGACTCAGTGTCGATGTGCAGCTACCCTCAAATTAGCTTCCTCGCGCTTCTCATTTGCAAAGTCTATAGATTCTAAGAGGAGATCTATATTCATTCTAGGATCATAGTAGATCAATCGATGAGAATGGACTTTGCGTTCAACAGGAATAACGACTTCGAAGCCGTATGCAAGGACGAATTAAGTATGGCTAGTCGCAAACTTGTGGGTGGTTCTGTAATCCCATAATGATGTTGGGAGTTCATCCACCCACTTGCCTCTAGCCTTTTCTAGAGCTTCTTCGGAATGGACTTTATGATTTTATTCACAGCTTCAACTTGTCCATTTGCTTGAGGGTGAACAACTACCGCAAATTTCTTCTCAATATAATGTTGATGGCAGAAGTCTTTGAATTCAACACTGTCTAATTGGGTTCTACTATCAGTCACAATGGTTCGTGGAAGGCCAAAATGATAGATGGTGTTCTGGACAATGAAGTTGATTACTTTATTTTTCGTGATCGTGGCTAAAGGTTCCGCTTTGGCCCATTTGGTGAAGTAATCAACTATGATGATGGCATACTTCGCACCACCTTTAGAGATCGGTAATGAACCGATAATATCTATGCTCCATATGGAAAACGGCTACGGACTGACCATTTATGTGATTTCTATTGGTGGAGCTCTCAAAAAATTTGCTTGCATCTAGAACTTGACACATCGCCTAGTGTAATCAGTAGCATCTCGGTTGACAGTCGGCCAATAATACCCATAACGGAGTATTTTCTTTGCTACGGTTTGCCCCCCAATGTGATCGCTACATTCCCCTTCGTGAACTTCCTTTAAGACTCACTTTATTTCATCATGAGCGATACACTGGAGCAGGGGAATGAAAAAACCTTTATATACATGACTCCTTCCTGAATGATATATCGTGAAGCTTTGCAAAGGACTTGACGCCTTTTATTCTTTCGTTCGACAAGGACTCCCTGTAGCAAATAGTCTTTAATTGGAGTCATCCATGACTCCTTCTCAGGTTTCGTCTCTAGTACTCAGTCGATTTACATCTGGTTTATGCTCGGAGCGTCTAGTACTTCGACTAGAACCAAGCCCATATGTTGCGTATCCTTGGTGCTAGCGAACTTTTCCAATGAGTCGGCCTCCTTGTTTTGATCTTAGGGAATGTGCATGATGTCATAATATGCAAAGTCGGTCAATAGCTCTTGGACTTGGATAAGGTATGGAGCAAGTTGTTGTCCTTTAGCTTGATAATCTCCTCTGACTTGGTATACTACCAACTAGGAGTCGCAAAAGATTTTGAGAGATTTTATCCCCAGTTCTCTGGTAATTTTGAGTCAAACAATCATAGCTTCATACTCAGCTTTGTTGGTCATTGCAGGGAAGTTGAGCTTCAAAGCGTAGAAAATTGATTGATCTTCTGGGGTCACTAGCACGATTCCGACTCTATAACAATGATCATTAGATGCTCCATACATATACATTTTCTACCGAATGGTAGGGGCTCCACCGGTCTCATGGAGATCATCTTGTGTAGTGAATTCTGCTATAGAGTCCGCCAATACCTGTCCTTGGATAGCTCTCCAAGTGAGATAAGTAATGTCAAATTGACTCAGTTCAATGTTCCACTTGAGTAACCTCCCAAACATCGCAGGTCGACGTAGGACCTGTCCTAATGGCTGGTCGGTGTAAACATTGAGGAGGAGCCTGAAAATAGGGGCGGAGCTTTCGTGAAGCAATCAACAAGCAGTACGCCAATTTCTCTATCTTCGGATAGTTCCTTTCAGCTCATGTTAATTGTTTGCTAACATAATATACTGGTCTCTAGATCCGATTCTCTTCGTGAAGCAGTGCGGCACTTATAGCATGTACCGACACGGCCAAGTAGATATACAAGTCATCTGATCCACCGGTTTTGACAAGATGGGAGGCCTCTCTAAGTGGTTCACTAAAGCTCGGAATGTATCTTCACAATCCTGTGTCCATTCAAAGTTCCTTTTCCCTCTTCTAATCAAATCGAAGAAAGGAATGCATTTATCGGTGGCTTAGGAAATAAATCGACTTAGGGCGACAATCTTCCCATTTAGGCTCTATACTTGTTTGATGGTCTGCGGCACTTGGATGGTGCAAATTACTTGAATCTTTTTGGGATTAGCTTCGATTCCACGGGCATTGACGATGAAACCCAAGAACTACCCTGATGCAACGCCAAAAGAACACTTTAGAGGATTGATCTTCATTTTGTAATATCAGAGGATATCGAACATCTCTGCCAAGTCTCTAATGTGGTCGCTTGATCGTCGTGACTTCACGAGCATATCATCCACATATACTTCCATCATCTTTCCAATCTGATCTTTAAACATTCTGTTGACTAGGCGTTGATAGGTCGCTCTAGCATTCTTCAATACAAATAGAATTACCACATAGCAATACAATCCAACATTGGTAATGAAGCTGGTGTGCTCCTAATCGGGAATTTGCATCGGGATTTGGTTATATCCAGAGTATGCATCCATGAAATATAGCAATTCGTGTCATGCGGTTGAGTCTACCAACTGGTTGATCCTTGGAAGGGGAAAACTGTCTTTCAAGCACGCCTTGCTCAAGTCCAAATAATCAACGCATGTCCGCCACTTTCCATTTTCCTTTTTCACAAGTTTAGAATTAGATACCCATTTAGGGTAGAGGGCGTCGCAAATAAACCCATTGTCTTTGAGTTTATCCACCTCCTCTTTAAGGGCAGTAGATGTCTCCGGATCCATGCCACGCCTTTTATGTTTCACCGGGACATGTCTTGGGTCGATATTTAATGCATGGCTTGCAATGGCAGGCAAGATCACATACATGTCAGAGTGGGTCCAAGCGAACATGTCAAGATTCGCTTGAAGAAAACCAACAAGTTCTTCCATC
Organism: Allium fistulosum; assembly: GCA_030737815.1. NCBI lineage: Eukaryota > Viridiplantae > Streptophyta > Magnoliopsida > Asparagales > Amaryllidaceae > Allium > Allium fistulosum. The sequence goes on from CM060907.1 coordinate 782,441,340, forward strand.
ATCAGGGGCTGAGCTATGATCTAATCTTTAGAACCCGTGACGGGTCATCATGGTTGACCATTATGTCAATTTTCATCTCAACCGGTGCAGCTTTGGTCTCTTTGGGCTCCTCCTCTTCATCTCTTGGATCTATGTCTTTATAGAACCGATTGTGGCACCTGAGCCAAGACCCAAGTGTCAGTTGTCAATCTTCGGCAGTTTGGACGCGAAGAGACTTATCCAAACCCTTACCTTTCTCCTTCCATTGAGCATCTCTCAATTCATCCATATAACAGGCACGTACGTTCGCCTGATCACCATGCACAACTCCAACACCGTTATCAGTTAGGAACTTCAAAGTCAAACACGATGGGGCAAGAGCTGACTGGAATTCAGCTTGGGTTGGTTAGCCCAAAAAATCATTCAATGGAGAGTCAATATCCATGATAACAAATGGTAAAATCTGCACTCTCCTGCGATCGCCTTCTCCCAACTCCACGGGCAATTCGACATATCTGATAGCTTCGATCACAACACTATTAAAGCCATGAATGCGGGTTTTAGACGGTTTCAAGTCCTTGGCTTCCACCTCATCTGATCGTAAGCCTTTTTGAAAATTATATTAATGGATCTTCCACAATCAACCAAAATCCTTCTTACTAAGGCGGGGCCAATCATGCTCATGGCCGAAACGACCATTGGATCGATTGTCAGTGCCTTCACCTTATCTGCTTCTCTATCTCTGAATACAATGTCATCTGCCATTATACGCTGCTGTTTTTCCGAAGCTCCATCTTCTATATTCGAACAACACTCAAAATTCATATGCTTGATCGTGCTAGCATAGCGCTCCATCTCATGCCAACTCTTCAGCTGGATGTGATCCTCCGACTATCGTATTGATCGATAATTTTCCACCAGTCCGTGCAGGCTCATGAGCCATGTGGGAGTTTGTCCTCGGTTGGGGTCAGATGTCCCCTCCTCGCCATCTTATGGGGCTTTAACAAACTACTATAATTTTCTTTCTCGAATGAGTTTCTCTATAACATCCTGGAGATTCCTACATTCATTCGTGTTATGTCCATAACATTCATGGAACCGGCAATATTTTCCAATCTGTTTCTATTTCTCCATTGATTCTTTCGAAGGTAGCTTCCTATACTGCGTGGTATTGCAGGTAGACAAGTAGACGTTCTCTAGAGATGTACTTAGTGGTGTGTAGGTATCATACATTGGAATCCTAGGCTTTCCTCTTCCAGAATCCCTTTTTCGTTCATGGTTCATATCACCGCCTTTCTTTTGCTGATTCAGTTTATTTTGAACATTCATATGAACTTTCCCAAAACTATCACCGGACTGCTTCATTACAATGTTACTCTATACTCCTTCTCCATTTGGTCGCACAACGTTCTTCTTCCTAGAGCATCTAGCTTCCTCTTTCCTCAAATACTAAGCTACTTTTGCATAGAAACGCTCCAACGTTGCAGGTGGTTTGCCAGCTAACCAATCGCCAAAGTCTGATTCTGGATCAATCCCTCTTGTTACCGCTATCAATATTGAATGGTCATTTTGATTAGTGACTTCTGTTACAGCTGTATGAAATCTCTCCCAATAATCTTTCGGCAATTCTCCCAGAGCCTAGATCACGCTGATAGGAACATTACATCTTCGGGGCGAGTTGCGTGCATACGGAACTGCTCCACAAACTTCATTTTTAAATCATCAAATCTAGAGATTGACCGTAGGGGTAATCTCGTGAACCACATCATTGCTATGCCAGAGAGAGTAATAGGAAAACATTTGCATTTTATTGCATCATCAACTCATGCGGAATCCATCAGCCATTCATATCTCATGCTGTGCTGTCTGGAGTCGGTTTTTCCCTCATAGGCAGGCATTGATGGCATGTTGAACCTTCTTGGATACTCTGCATGTAAGATATTATTGGTGAATGGGGTATGGCTTCTCGAGATGCCCCAATCATCATTGGTCAAGCCTTGATTTTCCCTCACTGACTGTCTAACCATAGCCGACAAGTCCGATGTTTGGATAGTAGGAGCCAAGCGATGGTCTGCTCCACCTCACATGAATGGTCCAATCAATGTCTATGGTCTATTCCACGCCTTCTTGGCTCAACATCTTCTCGACGTATATCATGTACATTCGCTTCATTTTCATTTTGGGGAGGCGACTAGTCTGCATCCATTTGAACTCCAACATCCAAATTAATCGCAGTAGCTCCAGCTTGGGCTTCAGCATGGAAAGGTAGGCTCCCTCCTCTAGAGGAGGGAGGCACCGATTGATCTCGGTAGACCATGTTGGTTTTCCTGTTGATGTCCTGAAGCTTCCACGTGATATCCATCAGTTCTACGACGTCTGCGTCTGTGATAATCATATGATGAACTAGAATTTTTCAATGTAGAATAAGGGGTAGATTCCCTCCTAGCTTTCCCGCGCTGTTGCTAACTAGGTTGGTTCATTAGATCAATATTGGCTTGAATCTACTGATTCAATTACCGGGGGTTATCCACTAGATCTCTCATCAGATTCTGGAATTCAGCTCTTGTGATGGAATTAGTCGGATTATGGACATCAACTAGACTAGTAGCATTCACATTTACTAGTAAATTGCTCGGGCCTGCTTGCTAGAGCTAGCGTTCTCGTTTCCTTTTGCGTTTTGAGATGTAGATCTGGTATTCCTAATCATTGTAGATAATTTTCCTTAGACTTTTGCAAATCTAAGTAGAATGAACATGTTTCTTGAAGATAATTCTGGATTTATGTAATCTAGTAGCAACAAGGGGATCCAAATAAGGCTGAGAATCAGATTCTCAGTGAAAGCACCAAAAATTGGCAAAAGCACCCAATAGAATTTTTGTAGAGAAATAAATGAAGAATATAAAATGAAAATGAAGGAATATAGTAATGAAATAGCAGAAAATTAAAGTAATAACAAGAACACAACGATTTATAGTGGTACGGCGTTGTTTGCCTACTCCACTTTGAATAGATTGCTTTATTAATCACTTTTTAAACTGAGTACAATAGGGAACAGATGAAAATCCTTAGTTACAATAGAGTACAAAGCAACTAGAAGAAAAAAGGTCCTGAAAATGAATAACCAAGCCTGTATTTATAGATGAAGATGGCAAAATATCTTCTTGAAAAATCGGCAGAAAGACATCAAGACCGTATAGTCCTATAAGAGGGATCCATGGCCTAAATCCCAAGGATAGGAATCGATGTCGATCCCTATTTTAGGGAAATTTGGGGGTGCAATCTCTATGGTAGCTTCCCCATGTTGTAATATGCTTTGACTCCAAGTTTCAAGCCAATTGGATTAGTAGAACTTGAGTTAGTGCTCGATCTTTGCTTCAATATGAGTTGTCTTCTGATTTCAGCCGATCTCTATTAAGGGAAGAGGGCCAATCCCTCTTATTTCAACTTCTTAAGGTGTGATCCCTAAGGTAGGCTCCCTAGGGTCCCCACATCCTGCTCGCAAAATTTCATGTGCATTGGACTTATGGATCTTGAGATATTGATTGTTTTCTATTAAAGTTCACTTGCTTCCTGAAACATGTCGATCCCTATGTTGGAGGTTGATTATAACTGATCCCTCCTATATGTTGAACCATATTCCATGCTTCGAACATTTTGCATCACGTATCTCTCAATTTATTTCGATCGCAGCTTCATATTACCATTTATATTTGACTATTGGACCCCACAATCACCGCTCTGGACTTACTGGCCCTGACGACAGTCGAATCTAACTTGTCCAATCAGTTCGAATATAGCCGGGTCAAAATGCCGGATAACAACAGATAATTGAATTACGCTTTTGATTGAGTATCTTGAGAAGGAGTTGTTGCCCAAAAAAATGAGGCATGAAAGCTAAGGTACCAAGCTCCCTCATATGCCATAGTTGATGGGATATAATATAGGAAAGGATACTCAATTCCTTATATGGGATGTGTTACCCTGGAAATAAGGGCAAGTTTATTAAGTGAAGCTCATGAGGGGTTTTGTGGGGATCATTCTAATGGAATAAAATCGGCAAAGAAAATCATGAGGCAAGGATATTATTGGCCAAAAATAATGGAAGAAGCCATGAACTATGTTAAAAGGTGTGACGAATGTCAACAGTTTTCCAGAATACCACGACTTTCTCCAAGCAAGTTGACTACCATTGCTATCCCTTGGCCCATCGATGTATGGGGAATTGACCTAGTTGAACCTCTTCTAGTCTCAAAAGAAGGAGCCAAATTTGCAGTGGTATCATCGATTACTTTACTAAGTGGGTAGAAGCTGAACCTTTACCAAATATAACTGCTGGAAGGGTCTTGGAGTTCATCATAAAAAATATAGTCATTAGATTTGGACTTCCAAATAAAATTATCTTCGACCATGGAACTCAATTTGAAAGAAAGGAGTTTACTCATTTCCGTGAAAAGAATGGATTAGCAAAGTATTTTTCATCAATTGCACATCTGAAAGCCAATGGAGTAGTGGAAACGACAAATAAGACCATAAGAAACATCTTGAAGAAATGATTAGGTAAAGCCACGGGAAATTGGATAAAGGAACCCCCTTCATCCTATGGTTTTACCGAACTTCCACAAGAACAACTACTGGTCATACCCGATACTCTTTAACATAAGGATTTAAGGCAAATGCTGCCAGTTGAAATCGAAGTCCCTTCATGCCAAAGGATTGCTTATGCTTATGAAACAAATCAAGAGATGATGAAAGAATCACTCGACCTGCTCGATGAATTAAGAGATCAAGCCACTATAGGGGAAATCGAATACAAATGAAGGATCTCCAAATACTATAATTCTAAGGTGAAAAAGAAGAGCATTCAAAAAGGGAGACCTGGTATTAAAAAGAGCGATGGCAAATAAAAGGACCTTGCAGATGACCCATTAGGACCAAATTGGGAAGGACCGCTGGTTATTCAAGAAGTTATTCCTTCAGGAACCTTTCGGCTTAGTAGAGCTGATGGAAATATCATCAAAAACATGGAATGCCAAGCACTATCGTATTTCACAACACTTGATGAATAAAATGCATTATCAAAGAGAGTTTACCTAAATAATATCCCTACATTGAGATGCGTAATGGTTAACTTAGCTCTCGACCTAACGAGGTTGACGAGATTTGTCAGGCTTAAGAACCACTCAAACCTGAAAGAGGACAAAAGGCCTTAAGGTCCCACTACAAGGCTTGGCAAAAGAAACCATCCAAAGAGTTGGTCAATTAAGCCTCTGATCCCGCCGTCGGGCCTGGTCAAAGCACCCATCCAAAGAAGATGGACGAAGAAGCATTTGGTCCCACTGCAAGGCCTGGCTAAAACAACCATCCAAAGAGTGATAGTTAATTAAGCCTTTGATCCTACCGTCGGGCCTGGTAAAAGCATGCATCGAAGGAAGAGGACGAAAAAGCCTTTGGTCCCACCACAAGGCCTGGTCGAAGCAACCTTTTAAAGAGTGATGGTCAATTAAGCCTTTGATCCCGCCGCTGGGCCTGGTCAAAGCATACATCCAATGGAGATGGTCAAAGCATACATCCAATGATGGCTAATTAAGTCTTTGATCTCGCTGCCAGACATGGCCAAAGCATTCATCAAGGAAATCAAGAAAACTTGGCCGACAACTTCCAAAGTGAAAGAAGATTACTTAAGCTAAATCATAAGCAAACTTCTTATCAAAGGGGGGAAAGTGTTATACCCCAAAATTTTCAAAAGGGAATAGTAGAGGCACTGGCAAAAGATGGAACACCAAGTCTGTCGAGTGGTAACTACTATAGTCATCGTTGGGTTAAAAATCGCAAACCATCGAGTAATCATTTTAAAGGCTATAAAATGATGTATGAAAGCTATCATGTGATTATTCTTGAAACTATTATGAGATGATATGAAGAAGCTAGCTATCATGTGATGATTCTTGAAGCCATTGTGGAATGATATTGTTATACCTAAAATATGCTAACAATCGCAGTTTAAAGACGAGTTTTTGCTGGTTCATAATAACTAACTATTGAAGGTCGATGGCCTTAAAGCTATCGCAATTTGACCAAGTTAGCTATCGAAGAATGATGGTCCAAAAGCTATCGCGGGTTGATTAAGCTAGCTATCAAAGGAGCCATCGAAGGTTGACTTCTTAAGAGCAATTGCATGTTGATGAGAGGTAAGCTATCGAAGTGTAATGATCTTAAAGCAATCACGGTTTGACCAAGCTAGCTATCGAAGGAGCCATCGAAGTTTGACTTCTTAAAGGCAATCGCATGTTGATGAGAGATAAGCTATCGAGTTGTGATTGTCTAAAAGCTATCGCGGGTTGACTAAGCCAGCTATCGAAGGAGCCATCGAAGGTTGACATCTTAAGGGCTGTCGCATGTTGATGAGAGATAAGCTATCGAAGTGTGATGGTCTAAAAGCTAGCATAGGTTGACCAATCTAGCTATCGAAGGACGACTTATACAAGCTATTACATGATGATTATGAGAGCCATTAAAGAATGACTCTTAAGAGCTATTAATAATGAATAGGATGGCTATCGAAGGATGCATTTTATAAGATGTCATATGATGACTATAAGAGTCATCGAAGGTTGAGTCAAAGAAAGCTATCGCATGATGACAAAGTAAACTACAAAGAATAACAGATTAATGATATCGCATGCTAATTAAGAAAGCCATTGAAGGGTTATAATGCAAAGTTACCGGATTAGGCTGCCGAACGGTGATGGTTCCGTGCTATCGCATGCTGGCTAATATACATATTAACAGTATTCCATTAGCTACATGGCAAGTTATGATTGGATCATTAACACCATGATTTCTCATCCAGGAAAAGAATATGTGCCATATGCCACTTTGAGTATGCGCCACATCAATAGATCATGACAATCTATTTTTGACAAGATGTCATGTATCAAGCATCTAATGGCTCAAGTTCTCTATATATAGACATGTACCCTAATTCAAAAAGGGACCGAATTCTAGATCCTCTTCTTCGTCATTTTTCATTTTTTTTCCAAGGGTATAAGAAAGAACTTTATATTGGGGTTGATAGAGTTAAAGATATGCCATAGGGACAGTTATGTAATTTGTTACATATATCTAACTCGATAACCAATCTTGTTCGAAATAAATGGTATTTTCTTTCTATTTTAGACTTCATATAATGTGTTATATTAATTAATTAATTTAACTAAAAGTATATTTAATAGAAAATCCATAAATTTTTTGTAATAGTAGTTATAATACGTTGTAGCCATGAGTGATTTATCACAATAAAATAAACATAGTGTTTTGAATATTCCTAGTCAAGATGTATCTGTTCGAATTTTGCCAGCCCGTATTAGAAGTTATGGATGAATTTTAGAGAAAAAAATTACCCTATTGGATCTTTATTAGGCCGATGAAGTCTAATTAGTTTAGAACATTTCTATATTTTATTTAAATAAATCTTTTATTTTATTTAAATTTATGAATTACATATATTTTATTAAATTTGTATGTATGTGTGTGTGTCATATGCACATATATAAGTATGTGCATGTGTAACATTTAAACCCGTGCAAGGTATAACATGCCTGTGTATAGATGCTAGGATTTACATCGCAACAGACATGTTATCTCATCCAATATGCAAGTATATATTGTCTAAATATAGGTATATAATTATGCTATTATTTATATATAAGTATTACAAATATATATATATATACATATAAAGTTTTGTTTAAATAATTTTATTAAGTATATAAGTATTTATATATATATGTACATATATATATATTACCATATGAATAAAATAATAATACTACATACATATTATTATAATAGATTTATTTAGATATAAATAAGTTATTTATAAATATTAAATTAATTTTTTTAAACCATGAGTAATACATATGTGCCAATATATAAATGTATTAAAAAAATTATTTTAAATATATATACACAAATATATGTATAATATAAATATATTAATAAAATACTTAAAATAATTTTTCTTAAATATAAAAGTCTATGTCTTGCACACTACATCTCAAAAAATAATTTATTTATTTTTAGTTTTAAAATACATTTAATTAAATATCAATTAAATAATTAATGCTTTGAAAAAAACTTCCATAATTTTTTCAGTTTAAAATAATTTTAAAATGATTTTTCTTTTTTCCAACCGAAATTAAATAATTAATTTAAAAATAAAAAAATGTTTTTTTTACTGAGAGCCTCTTTATTGTTAATATTACTTTACAAAATATAAAACATAATTTTCATAATATATTTGTTAATATAATTTATTTATGTAATAAATTAATTTAAATAATATTAAATAATAATAAATTATTAATAAGAAATATTTTCCCACTATCGAAAATTATCATAGCTTTAAATCTTTACGTATAAAATTATATGACTAATTTTTATTAAGTTTTGATGTTGTAACTAATTATAAGCTATATATATATGTAATTAGTTAATATATATATATATTTGTCTACAGCTCTAGTAGAGTTGGCAGGGGTTCCCAGCTCCCTAGTGGAGGAAGAAGGTTCGAGTCCTGGTAGCTACACTTTAGCAGCTTGTAATTTGCGGAGGCGTGTAATAATCTTTTAAAATGAGTTGAAAATCTCGGGATCGAAAAGTGCCTCTAGGAGAGCCCGGCTAAAAGGAGGAGTCAGTTGGGGCGGGCCTACCGAATTCCCTAGCTCTACTCTCTAGAGTAGGATTTCAAAATAAAAAAACAATATAAATATATATATATATATATATTTTTAATGAAATAAAATATGGAAATTATATTTTTTATTCAGATCTATGCTAACTTGATGTATATTTGATAAAAGATTTTTTTAAATATACATACACACACGCATACAACCAAACAACTTTGTGACAACATTACTTGCATATCAGAATCGTCACATAACTAACAATATATATACTATATACATATATAATAAAACATTATAATTGAGAATTTTAATAACTATATTTCGATTAGAAACATACCATAATCCCAATGCCTTGAAGTACAACCTGAAAATATGATTTCTACCCCATGAAACTATTTCTGATTCAATAGATAGCTAATCTTTGTACCGTTGACCACCAACTATCGGATAGCAACTGAAATAATTTGATTTGAACTTGATGAGATGGAGAGAGACCAATAGGAATTTTGACCAGTAAGCACAAAGAAGGAGGCACCAAAAAGATCTCAAAAAATTAGGTTAGAGATGTTTTATATAGTGGATGGAGAGGAGAGAAGTGTGGATCTGATATACCAATTCTCCTTTAGTCTGAACTATCCAATATAAAGAATATTTAACCTAATTTTAGCCACCCTATACCCTTATTGCAACTGAAATTTCCAGCCCTAGGATGGGCCTTAAACTCATTTTAACCCAAAATAAAATATTATGCAAATAAATCAAAATTAATCGCTTATCAATATCATATATCGATTGATATATTTTTAACTATTATAAAAATATATCTAATAATATTTATTCATCAAATCATAATCAAATTTTATAATTAATATTTCATAAATATTAATTAATTTATAACAATTATAAATTAATTAAATCATTTAGTCAAAGGAGAATTCATCATTTCTTTTGTGTGACTCGTCAGGTGTAAACTTGGTCAGCGGTTAATATCGAACTATTTGAGTATCAACGTTCAAATGTCACTTAGCAGATGGTGTGACATATTGGCCAAATTTATTGCTTTCTCGATTTCGGGAAAATCCAATTTTACTTCATTAAGCATTGCTCGATTGTGACTTTTATTTAAGTCAATTCTCCTCCTCAAATCTATATCACTTTGAACTTATGGAATTTGGTAAGGGTAAAATTCCCAATACTTTTATATTCAACTCTATGGTCCAAACACAAAGTCCTTGGTTCAATAATAATAATTATTATTAACCGAAATTCTCTGGTCAGAGACTTTAACTTGAGTTGACCGTGATACTAACCCTATATAATCGAGAAGATGAATCCTCTATTGAATAGTGCTTCACTTCCAATACCTCTATTGGACCCAACTATAGTCACTTGATGGATGTCGTGCCATAATTTTACTATAATCAAAGCGAAGCTTTCATATTGAAGTTCGATGTATTCTCAAGTCGAGAGAACTGTGGAAATTAGTCACATTGATATATTCTGTTTACCCTTACTTATATTAACTAACAAAAAACTATCGAGTGAGTCATTCCATAGTTATCCAATAACTATTAATGCGTAACCCCTTAGTGCCCCGGCAACCATGAGTGATACATTACCCAACATTTGGAGAGCTTTACATACTTTAGTCTCAACAAATGTATCAATATCCAGTCTTGATACAACTTGACTAGGAATATTTAAAATGATTATTTATTTTCATTGTGATAAATTACTCACAGTTACAACACTTTGTAACTACTATCACAAAATATATCATTTATTGAATTTCTATTAAATATAATTTTTATTAAATTAATTAATTAATTAATATAACATATTATATCAAGCTTATAATAGAAAGAAAACACCTTTTATTTCGAACAAGATCGGTTGTCGAATTAGATATATGTAACAAATTACATAATTGCCTCTAGGGCATACCCCTAACTCTATCAGTCCCACTTGCACTTGAGGTCAATTATGGAATCTTATTCCAACTTCTCTATTCGGTTTCCTCAAAACCAATTGGGTCAGTCCCTCAGATAATGGGTATGCTATTATGTTTCAGTTATCTACTATGTCAATCAACTCTTTTCGAAACTAATAAACTACCTTTATCATGTAGAACAATTCGAGGTATGTTTCTCAGCTTTTAGTGAGCTCTAAGTTCTGATATGAACTATATCATGACATTGTTATCATATAACAATTTTATGTGACTCTTAACATATAGAATCACCCTCAGCTCGATTATAAATTTACCCAATTATATTTATATACATTATTTTTATTGCAGCCCTGTTTAAGGCGATGTATTTAGCCTTTTTCATTGAATCGGCCACATGCTTCATTTAGAATATTTCCAACTTAAAGATTCTTAACCTGAATTTATTATTGACATATTATACTCAATACCACTTATGAAAGTTTGAATCTGAACACTCCTTCATAAGGAGTTTGTTGTTTCTATAAACAATTATCTAGTATTTCATACATACACAAGAACACCTCAAATAACCATTTATTTTGGATTTGGTATTTGCTTCATGTATCAAATACATAAAAAAATCACGATATCATAAACAATATAACATGTATGTTAATTTTTATCACCAATGCATAAGGAATCAATCTTACATGTGTCGTATTAAACATTCTAATAAGGTGTCCTTGCATATCATCTGGGACATTCTCAATATCTTTTATATTTACTATAAAAGACATCATTTACAAAATCCAATGTTAAGTATTAAAACAACTAAAGCTGATTTTAACATAAGTGCATCGTTAACAATCAGCGGTGTATTGTTTACTTATGGTTTAGAAATATCAATGTACATTTTAATGTTCTTTCTTATGAACACACGCTTCCTCTACATTTCGACTGATAATCAAACTATATGATATTTCTATAAAAAAACATTTGTTTAATTTTGATGCTTTTCTGAATGATACATTCATATCCGAAAGACCTACAAATTCAATATTGCTCCCACTAACTTCGAGAAACTTTGGTTGTTATATGCAAATGGTCTAGTCTAAATCTATATTCAGAACTTTCCGCTTCAACACATATATACCAAAACATAAAGTCATGCTAGACGATAATTTTGTGAGTAAAACTCAAACCAACTTGAGTACATTAAATGGTGAACCTGTTACAAATTTTAACATTGGAAATTCACGGTGATATTCTTATCAATATGACTTCCTATATTCCAATTGCATTTGTCTTTCTCATAAAGACACGTTTGCGGCCAATGAATCATATCCCTTTGGGTACAACTATCAAAATCATATTTTGATAATGTACTTGGTATCCATTTTGGATTAGCACATCGTACCATATCATAGAGTCAATACTCTTAATGGTTTAATTAAACAAACTAGGGCTATTTATTCTTGACATTGACAAGAAACTTATAGTTTCTTTTCAATGTGTGAGAATACTTATTAGACACTCTAATGCGATGTGTTCATTTAGGTTAGGTTAATTTCATTTCATCCTACGTAATTAGTTTCATCTTTGGATCATATCTAAATACACTCTAATACTAATAATTTCTCAAAGAAATTCCTTCGCTTTGAAGTTAGCATTTCTTGAAACAACATTTGTTTCTCAGTGCAACGGAATGAGCATTTATAAACATTTTATGAATCGCCTTGTATAAAACTGATTTGCATTGGTTGATAGTATATTTATGTTCATAACATAAATTAGTCATCTAATTATTATTGTTTCCAAAAATTTGGAATGATTCATACAAGATCCCTTACGTATAATTCTTACGTGAAGTCCTTCGACTCGTACAACCTGCCAACTCCTTGGCCTAGGATATGTAGGGGTTTATTATAACCCTTATCTTGTATGATTTTGTAAACTATGCTTTGGATGATATTAATTCTAACCTTGTGTGCTACTCTTAAATACACACCTTATAGAAAGAATTTAACTCAACTTCACTCATCGTTAATCGTGCCTTGTCCAACAAAGTTCGATTACTCCTTACTCCTTATCAATACATCATTATCTATTATAAGGAGGAGCGACCTTTGAGTCTGAATCTTTATTCATATTAGGTACATACGGAACTCTTTCCAATATACTCACTTATTCGATCAAATCAAATCATTTACGTCGCGTGTTTTATTATTTACTTTCGTTTTATATTCTATGAGCTTATCATATACTTATACATGCATATCAAATACACATGTTCATGTCTATGATAACTCATTGATGAATATGACGAAGTATGGGGAACCATTTTAGTATTAATAGACTTACAATTGTATACATCTATATGTATCAATCTGAAGAATTCATCAAATCTTATGACGCTCCTACTAAATGGGTGCATAGCCCTTAATTGTTTGAGATATAATTAACCAGCATTATATGATTCATAATCATAAAATGAAAATTATTTTTCAAAACTACGGCTTGGTTTATAATTCCAAAATAATTGTAAATAGCTTTAGATACTTCAGTATTTTCCAATGCATTACTTTTGTTGTGAAAACAAATACCACATTTTACTTCTATTTCAAAAAAAATATTTATAATGTTTACATTGAAATATAACTATATCTATTTTTTAGTTAACACCGAAAAATAATCATTATTTCATAAATAATGTTCGGTATGTTTTACGAAACAATTTTTGTAACTTGATGCAATCAATAAATGCAATATGGCATGCTCCCATTATTTCTGCCATTACTATAATAGCATATTGAATTTGGAGGTCCATTATTCACTTAATATAGGTTATTTATTTATATACTGCAACTAGTTTATAGTGGAGAGTTCTTTGATCAAATATCTTGAACTCAAGGAAATAAATTTCATAGAAAACAATTTTCTATATTAAAATATATTTTGGAATAGAAAACATATTTCTTATTTCGATGTTAAGTATCAATTATTGTTATTATTATTATTCTCATTTCCAATGTTTCTTTGTGAAGCAGAAGTAACTATTCACTCTGTTCATCCCAACTGTACCTTAAATCATATCTACTTTTATACATTCATTTTTCTTTAAATGTTCGAACCATTCAAAAGAAAACCCTTACTACAATATCATAACGAACTATTTACAAAGATGCATTTGAACATCCTTAAGATTTAAGGACATTTCAGTGATCGAAATATTAGATCCTTTTGTAGTTTTGGTCTAGTATTACATTTAACACAATATGATCTTTATTGTGATCAATCAAATTGAATACACGATCTCATAGTATGATTAATTTGTTTATTTTGGATGATCTAATTTCATCAAAATATTGTTCATTAAGAACTATGACTGTTCACCATATAGCATTTATATGCGATTGTGTGTGGATCAAATATCCATAGTCTCGTATCGCTTTTGAATTCTAAACTCATAGATAGCAATATAGGATATCGATCAAATAAAGGCGTAAGTGATCAAATTATGAATGTATTTAGTAGTTGTAAAATCAGGCACTATCATATTGAAACATTAACATGCAAGAAGCCCTTATTAGTAAGTATATGTTATATTTCTATTAGTGAATCTTCAGTTCAGTTCATTTGTGTATCTTAGTTGATAAACGTTCTATCAATCATATTAAATGCACAAATTTATTAATGTATATTATTGTAACATTGTATAGCATATATTCTTACAATATTAGAAAGGTTAAATGGTATCATTTTCATTTTTCTAATAAGGCACGCACTAGTCTTTATGTTACACCAAACCCTAAGTCGAAACATAGAAGTCTTTCAACTTCACTAGTGGGTGTTAGGAATCGTCCGTCTTGGAATTCTAACATTGAGTTTGCTCAAAAGGTAATAGCTCCATGGACAATGGATAACTCGTTATCATTTGTATCTTATACAACTCCTAACCCTTGGTACTTGTCCTAAATTCACTTTGAGCTTGAGTTTGCTCAATAAATCGAAATGAAATTATTCACTCGGACCTACCGTATCGCGACAGCCTAAGTATAGCATATGTACCTTGAGTTTGCTAAATAAATACATATAGTAATCTTAACTCATCTATTCTAATAATACTACACATAACATCCCTAGCTTGAGTTTGTTCAATAACTAAGGTGCGTGCAAGTAATTTATTAATATATATATGGTTGAGGACAACATTATATTGAAGATTCATAATCTTGAATATATCATATTGAGTGATTTCAACTTATGGAATAATTTATTTCTTATGGAATACTCTCGTGAGTCAAGTGTCAAAAAAAATTGAAATCGTGGTATACGTACATTTACATATGTACTTATTCCTTAAGTCTATTTAGGGTTTCTTAATGTTCCACCTTTAATTTATACATTCGTATTATATAAGTTTTATAATTATATAACTTTTACATTTTATATTACTTATTATATTAATTTTAAATACTTAATTAATTTTAAATAATTAACATTTTAATTAATTTTATACTATCTTAATATAACATTTATATTAAATATTTATTATATACTATAACCTTTATAGTATAACACATCTATCATATATATATATATGTGTGTGTGTGTTGTTTAATGATTTAACCTTTTAATTAATTAACCTTTAATTAATTAATTTAATTAAAAAATTTACATTAAATTATATTATTTCAAAAATCATATTATATACATACATGTATACTTATGATATATTAAACATTTTAAAACATCATAACATATATTAAAGCTCTCTTAGTCGTCAACCAGGCCCTACACCTTGACTATGCTGCAAAGCATAAACCGCAAGGCTTCCTAGTCACTGCAAGCCCTCCTAGTCGTTAGCCAAACCCACCACCTGGATGCCACTGCAAAGAACAAGCCTTCCAAGTCGTCGACCAAGCCCTCCTAGTCACCGTTCAAGCCTCCGTTAGTATGATTATTATTCTGATTTATTTCTTATGCAATGCTATGATTTGATTAGCTTCGTATATGATATAGATTCATTAGTTTGTATTTGTTGCATTGATATAAATTGTTATAAAACATTGTCATTGGTTTATATTTGTTGTTGTATATTCGTATTTGATTAGCTTCGTATATTGAAATAAATTGTTCGAAAATTCATTGTCATTTGATATGATGGTATTAATGAAACTCCATAGATAATTGATTTGGCCCTTTCTAAAAAGTACCGTATATGATCGTTATATAGATATTCGTTTTTAAAAAAACATATATCGATATTCCTCTGATACATTATTTGATGGATTTGTCCCACTTTTGGATAAGTTATAAACACAATAATATTTTTGTTTCATAAATCAATATTTCAAATCGAATGTTTAACGAAATTTCGATGGCACCTCCTTCTTATTTCCCGTGTATGCTCTTTTGCATATGATAGGGGGAATAAGAGGAATTACTCACGAAATTGTCAATCATTCAACTTGAAATGATTTGCAAAATGTAAATACCATTGTGTTTGTGTCGGAAAGTGTGTGTAACACTCCTAATTTTAAATAGCATTATTCAAAAGATTTAATTAGGTAAATTAAATAGAATAATGTAGGGATTAGAGTGATAAGGAAATTGAGATTTGAAAACTAATTAAGGTCGTGCCTTAACTAAATTAATTAATGAGAAAGAGTTATGACTTAGAAACCTAAGAGAATAAGGCAACGATAAAATGGGTATAGCCGAACCCCATAACCCCTAATACCCCCTACCACATTCTCACTCTCATTTACATTCTTACAAACAAAAACATAAACAAAAGAAAAACAAGGCCGAACAAAACCCTAGGAGAAAAGGAGCTCAAATATCAATTAAAGGTTAAGATTCAAGCTAGGAAGATTAAAGTGTAGAACAAATCTCAAGTTCCTTATCCAAACAAGGTGAATAATGATCTAAACCATCTCATATAAGTCATCTTGAATGTTTTAATTCAGCTTTGAGGTTTAAAACCGTATGATTGGATGAATGATGATAAGTTTTGATTTAAATGCCATGTTATAATTTAAACAAGGATTTTGTGGAATAATATAGTTCAGTTTTAAGGCTAAAATCATGCAAAGTGATTTCCAAATGCCATGGTCTTTGAATATGTTATGTAAAACATTATTATGGAGATGGGTTTAAATTTTCATAATATTCCAAGCTATGGATAATTTATTACGAATTTTTGAGTGAAAGAAATGGATATTTTGGGTAATTAATTTATCGAATTAATTAATTATTTTCCGAATAAAAAAAATTTATATGACAAAGATATTATCGTTTTGGAATTTATGTGAATTTCTGAGATTTTTCTCAAGAGATTTGGGTGAGTTTTTGATTTAGTTAGAAAGATTAGTATTTAATGATTAATTAAATACAAGGGGCTAGTTAATATTTTTTAGTTAAATATTGGAGCATTGGGGATTACATGCGACAACAAATTCTAAAAAGAATTTTACGAAGGTTTTGTTATCCAATAGGAAATTTACAACATAAGGGGTTAGGTAAAAAAACTGCTTTACTTAGTTAAAAATCAGTTTTATGATAATTACAACAATGCCACTTGCCTTCGAAAGCATTGATGCCTTCAAAAGCATTGATACCTTCAAAAGCATACAATGCTGCTTTTCTTTGAACACTAAGGGGATAGGGGTATCGCTGTAGTTAACATATAGTCTAGTCTAGGATGAAGGCGGAAGGGTCCTTCCGCACTAATCAATAGTGTCGTAGTGGTCCCTCCGCATACATACACTTTAACAAGTGCGCACCACCGCATTAATTGATCCAACTATCACAGAAAGTACCTTCCGCTGTAGTAGATAGTGTCAAAGGGGTTCCTTCCGCTCTTATATGCTCCGCAAGTATGTTAGTCAATGAAGACGGAAGGGGTGTGTCGCACCAATCTATGGTGTCGAAAGCATACCTTCCGCACATTTATACTTGAGTAAGTCCAACCATTACGGAAGATACCTTCCGCACTAGTTGATAGTGTTGAAAGGGTCCTTCTACATGCCTGTTTAACTATAGAGGTGTAAGGGTTGTGCCATGCCCAATCAATGGTGTCGACAGGGTCCTTCCGCATGGTTTCAAAGAAGTAGTGGAAGGGGCCTTTCGCATTGCTCAAGTAATGATTTTGAAAGGTCTTGCTGCTAGAGTAGAGTGGCAAAAGGGGCATAGCCGCTTGTTTCGAACCCATTAGTTAAATGGAAGGGGATGAAGCGTTTGTTTGCACCATGATGTCGAAAGGAGAGTGATGGAGGGTAACTCATGATGTCACAATGATCCGAAGGATATAGTCGTAAGCCTTAGTATTCAAATTAGAGAACCAAATCTCATTTTTAAAGTAGACACAATGCAATGTAAAAGAGTTTTGAAATGGAATTTAACTCTGAAATTTTAAAGGAAGCCTTCCTTGCTAAAGATAATAGGTTAAGGGTATTAACCATATTTTATTAGAAAATGATTATAATGAATTTGACCGTGGATGTTTATATTGTTGTGTTATTTGATTAGTTATCATGTTGGCTTGTGTAATCATATTCACTTCATTTATAACCCATAACTACATTTTGGACTGTTAAGGGCAGAGTAATAGGCTAGGTTAACCTAGTAATGAATATACATTGAATTAACTCATGTGAGAGTAGAATTGTATCCAGGAGGTCAAACAGACCAGAATATAGGATTCGTAAGACTGATAAAAAGATTATTGGTTTAGATAGGTTCCTAGTTAGCCCATGAAAATTACGCCTTAGGAAAAGTTATTGGCAGGGGCCAATAGGTTCTTAGTGATCTCATGAAAACTATGTCCGGAACAGGTTATCGAAAGAGATCAATAAGTTCATAGTCGGCCCATGAAAACTATGACATAAGAGATGTTATTGGAGAATCCAATATGTTCATAGTGACCTTATGAAAACTATGATTGGATGATGTTATTGGTAGACACAAATAGGATCTTAGTGATTCCATGAAAACTATGAAACCGGACAGATAGTCCATAAGCTTAGGACAGGTTATTAGTCAGCCCATGAAAACTAATAGGTTAATAGTGATCTTAGAAATCATAACTTGAGGCAGATAGTCAGGTGAATGGGGATGGGAAATT
The DNA here is from genome assembly GCA_030737815.1 of Allium fistulosum. Taxonomy (NCBI): domain Eukaryota; kingdom Viridiplantae; phylum Streptophyta; class Magnoliopsida; order Asparagales; family Amaryllidaceae; genus Allium; species Allium fistulosum. The sequence continues at coordinate 782,460,067 of CM060907.1, forward strand.
CAGAGCATATTGCATGTTTGCATATCATCATGATACAATTTATTATGTTATGTCTTAACCATTGTGGATGCAGGTGCACAGTATATGGTTATTATAAATTGGGTTAAGATACTAGTGAGGGGAAAACCCATTCTGCCAAGTGGCGTGGTCTCACTAGATATCAATATGGTTCGAGATGGTAGATTATTATTCACACTAGACTTTTTGTCTTACTCGAAGTTTATGTTTTTCCCTTAAACTCTTGGATGCTCAATTGATTTTGAGTAGTTTGAGAGTTAAGGTTTTCAGGTTCTCCTTTCGACGAATAAACTTCCGGAGACGTGCAGGAGAAAAGCTAGCTATTAGGAGTTTTTTCTGTTTGATTCCGTTGTGTAACTAGATGAAATGACAAAGTTATTTAGTGCCAATATTTAGACTCTGATCAACCAAGGGGCATCTTCATATGTTGCACTTGGCGTAATTTGTAATGATTATATTTCTCTAATCTTGGTTTACGAATTGGGATTATGTAATTAATCTGAAATGTGATTGGAAATGGAATGAGAAATTTGTTTTAAAATTGATTTTAAAAGTTTTATGTCCATGTATATCTAGTATATCAATGTATCTAACATTACCGCATTTGATCACCGAAAAATAATAACTATAGATGACTGCAGCATTTGTAGCGGTTAGTTTTGGGCCTCCAAATGGGGGATGTTACAAGTTGGTATCAGATCATAGGTTTATGTAAATTTAAAAGAAATTTAAACCTAAAAGATTTTCAAAACATAACTCAAAGAATCACATAATGAGACCGGGGTTTGGGTTAATGCTATAGTAATGTACTTGCATTTGTTTTACATATATATATATATATATATAGGTATGCATTTCCTTTTTCTCTTAGACCGTTCTTCTGCATCTTACTATGGCTCGCATGTAGATATACGAGAAAGGAAGATACAGAGGTAGGAAACGGAATAGCAAATCTAAGTGGAGGAAGCACCGCAACTAATGGAAATGTTCGACCCAATACCAGGAGGAATTCGGTCGACAAGCAAATTCTAATCCAAACGCAAATGCCAACGTTGGTGCTGGAACCCCGCCAGTAGATATGGGGATGATGTATCAGTTCTTCGTTAACCTGATGCGCGCTGGGGCAGCTGTAGGAGTAGTTGGAGGGAATGCCGTGAATGTTGGAGGAGCTAATCCTATGGCCCCAGTTGGCAATAACTATGCCAAGCTAAGCAGGGATTACACCAGTCTTGGTGGGAAACCATTTCTTGGAACGGAAGATGTTGTAGAAGTAGATAATTGGCTTCTGCACTGTGAAATAATCTTTGTTGATTTAGGCTTGGAGGATGAGTAGAAGAGGACACTTGCTTCTAGGTAGTGGCAGGGAGCAGCACTTTATTGGTGAATAGTATTACCGTGGGAGTTCTTGAGGAAGAATTGACTTGGGCAAAGTTTCGAAGGAGATTTGAAGAGAGGTTCTTGTCTGAAGTTTCCAAATCAGTATTGTTGAGAAAGTTCATGGACTTAGTGCAAGGTGAGATGTCGGTGATTGAGTATGCTACAAAGTTTGAAGAGTTGTCCAAATACGAATACGCCATGATTGAAACTGTCATCAAGAGAAATGAAAATTTTATTTGAGGACTGAAACTAGAGATAGCCAGGGTAACCATGCCACACCTCCATGACACAAGTAATGTCGTAGTGGAGATGACCATCAGGAATGAAGAGATGCTCTCTAATTTTAGTAAGGGGAAGTTAGTTGAGGTTCAAGATCCGTAGGGAAAGAAGAGAAAGTTCTTTAAACGGAAAGGATCTCAAAAAAGAGGAGCTGCCAAGAAAGGAAAGGCCGATGAAGTTTTCTACAAGTGCGACAAGAAAGGACATTTTTCTTAAAAATGTCGAACTGGAAAAGGGAAGAAGGTTGCAGATAAGAAAAGATTGAAGTGCTTCAACTGTGACCAGATCGAGCATTACAGGAATCAGTGTCCAGAACCGGTTAGAGCAGATAAGGGAAAAGTTTTTGCCTTAGAACCATCTTCTTCCAGACCAACAACAGTTGAGAAGGGGAAATCTGTGATGGAAGGTACGCTTTTGATTCATAGTATACCAGTTAGAGTACTATTTGATACCAGTGCATTGCATTCATTATATCTCAGTTTTTCGTAGATAAGTTATGTTTAGAGCCCTCATACCATATCACTTCCTTAAGGGTTGTGAATCAAATAGGAGGGTATGCAACTCTGGGGATGAGATGTGACCAGTTAGAACTTGATTTGTTATGTCATAAGTTTGCATGTAGTTTGTATGTTTTTAATTTTGTAGGCTTTGTGATTATTTTGGGTATGGATTGGTTAGATAGACATGATGCTAGGATATTTTTTCAAGATTAGGAAATATCGCTAAGGCACCATAATAGTCATAACTGAATTATATACTCAGTGGAGAATTCAAATCTGAGTGCTTGTGCTTTGTTGGGTACTATGGAAATAGAAGAAGGGTTGAATTAGGTTTTGCTAGTAAAATAGTTTGCTGATGTTTTTGCGCCAGTCACCGGGCTACCACCAAAGCGAGCTATCGAGTTTTGGATAGATCTTGTGCCAGGGCAGAACCTGTAAGTAGACCACCTAGGCAGATGACACCTACTGAGATGAAAGAGCTGAAGGTGCAGCTAGTGGACTTGGAAGGAAGAGCTTTATTAGGCCAAGTAGTTCTCCTTGGGGAGCAGCTGCGGTATTCATGAAGAAGCCAGATGGATCTTTAAGTTTATGTATTGACTACCGCAAGTTGAACGAAACGACGATCGAGAAAAGGTATCCTTTGCCAAGAGTCAACGATTTGTTCGATCAACTGAATGGAGCCAGAGTGTTTTTCCGGTTGGATTTGGCAACTGGGTTCCATCAGCTAAGAGTGGTGGAGGATAGTATTCCGTTAACGACGTTTAGGACCAGATACGGGTTAAATGAGTGGTTGGCAATGCCATTCCGGTTAACTAATGCACCAGCTTTCTATATGGATTTGATGAACCGGGTTTTCCAAGAGCACTTGGATAGTTTCGTATTGGTATTCATAGATGACATCTTAATATACTCTAAGGATGAAAGAGAGCATGAAATTCATCTTAGAGTGGCGCTTGAGATGCTGAGGCAGCATCAACTGAAAGCGAAGTTTTCAAAGTGTCATTTCTAGAAGAAAGAAGTTAAGTTTTTTGGTCACGTGGTTTCAGAGAAGGGTTTGTCAGTTGATCCGGATAAGATCAAAGCTATTAACAACTGGAAGAGACCAGAGACGGTGACTGAGATCAGAAGTTTCATTGGGCTTGCTAGTTACTACATGAGGTTTGTTAAGGATTTCTTGTGGATAACAGCGTCTTTGACTAGGCCGACCAGGAAGGATGTGTTGTTTACTTGGTCTGGCAAATGTGAGGAAGCATTCCTTAAATTAAATCATTTATTGACCGATGCACCTGTGTTAGTAGTTCCAGACGGGTTGATGAAAGTTCAGTGGAACGACAACGAGAAGGACTGTATTTGGGAAACTGAAGACAGGATTAGGGATACTTATCCTGATCTTCTTTAAGGGTATCTTCTATATTTACTTTATATAGATTGTTTTCTAGTCAGGTAACCTGGTATGGTAGTTAGGAAATGATACATATGATTTCATATATACTATGCTTAGTATATAGTCCTTGCCGAATTTCGAGGATGAAATTCTTTAAGAAGGGGAGCCTGTAACACCCCTAATTTTAGATAGCATTATTCAGGAGATTTAATTAGATGAATTAAATAGAATAATTAGGGACTAGAGTGATAAGGAAATTGCAATTTGAAAACTAATTAATGTCGCACCTTAACTAAATTAAATAATGAGAAAAGTTATGACTTAGAAACCTAAGAGAATAAGGCAACGGTAAAATGGGTATAGCCGAACCCCATAACCCCTAAAACTCCTTACCACATTCTCATCCTCATTTACATTCTTACATAACAATAACATAAACAAAAGAAAAATAAGGTCGACCATAACCCTAGGAGAAGAGGAGCTCAAAAATCAATTAGAGGTTAAGATTCATGCTAGGAAGATTAAAGTGTAGAACAAATATCAAGTTCCTTATCAAAACAAGATGAATAATGATCTAAACCATCTCATATAAATTATCTTGAATGTTTTAATTCGGTTTTGAGGTTTAAAACCGTATGATTGGATGAATGATGATATGTTTTGATTTAAATGCCATGTTATAATTTAAACAAGGATTTTGTGGAATAATATAGTTCGGTTTTAAGGCTAAAATCATGCAAAGTGATTTCCAAATGCCATGGTCTTTGAATATGTTATGTAAAACATTATTATGGAGATGGGTTTAAATTTTCATAATATTCCAAGCTATGGATAATTTATTACGAATTTTTGAGTGAAAGAAATGGATATTTTGGGTAATTAATTTATCGAATTAATTAATTATTTTCAGGATAAAAAAATTTTATATGATAAAGATATTATCGTTTTGGAATTTATGTGAATTTCTGAGATTTTTCTCAAGAGATTTGGGTGAGTTTTTGATTTAGTTAGAAAGATTAGTATTTAATGATTAATTAAATACAAGGGGCTAGTTAATATTTTTTAGTTAAATATTGGAGCATTGGGGATTACATGCGACGACAAATTCTAAAAAGAATTTTACAAGGTTTTGTTATCCAATAGGAAATTTACAACATAAGGGGTTAGGAAAAAACTGTTTTACTTAGTTAAAAATTAGTTTTATGATAATTGCAACAATGCCACTTGCCTTCGAAAGCATTGATGCCTTCAAAAGCATTGATACCTTCAAAAGCATACAATGCCGCTTTTCTTTGAACACTAGGGGATAGGGGTATCGCTATAGTTAACATATAGTCTAGTCTAGGATGAAGGCGAAAGGGTCCTTCCGCACTAATCAATAGTGTCGTAGTGGTCCCTCCGCATACATACACTTTAACAAGTGCGCACCACCGCATTAATTGATCCAACTATCACGGAAAGTACCTTCCGCGGTAGTAGATAGTGTCAAAGGGGTTCCTTCCGCTCTTATATGCTCTGCAAGTATGTTAGTCAATGAAGACGAGAGGGGTGTGCCGCACCAATCTATGGTGTCGAAAGCATACCTTCCGCACATTTATACTTGAGTAAGTCCAACCATTACGGAAGATACCTTCCGCACTAGTTGATAGTGTCGAAAGGGTCCTTTTGCATGCCTGTTTAACTATAGAGGTGTAAGGGTTGTGCCAAGCCCAATCAATGGTGTCGATTGAATCCTTCCGCATGGTTTCAAAGAAGTAGTGGAAGGGGCCTTTCGCATTGCTCAAGTAATGATTTTGAAAGGTCTTGCCGCTAGAGTAGAGTGGCAAAAGGTGCATAGCCGCTTGTTTCGAACCCATTAGTTAAATGGAAGGGGATGAAGGGCTTGTTTGCAGCATGATGTCGAAAGGAGAGTGCCGGAGGGTAACTCATGATGTCACAATGATCCGAAGGATATAGTCGCAAGCCTTAGTATTCAAATTAGAGAACCAAGTCTCATTTTTAAAGTAGACACAAGGTAATGTAAAAGAGTTTTGAAATGGAATTTAACTATGAAATTTTAAAGGAAGCCTTCCTTGCTAAAGATAATGGGTTAAGGGTATTAACCATATTTTATTAGAAAATGATTATAAGGAATTTTACCGTGGATGTTTATATTGTTGTGTTATTTGATCAGTTATCATGTTGGCTTGTGTAATCATATTCACTTCATTTATAACCAATAACTACATTTTGGACTGTTAAGGGCAGAGTAAGGCTAGGTTAACCCAGTAATGAATATACATTGAATTAACTCCTGTGAGAGTAGAATTGTATCCAGGAGGTCAAACAGACCAGAATATAGGATTCCTAAGACTGATCAAAAGATTATTGGTTTAGATAGGTTCCTAGTTAGCCCATGAAAACTACGCCTTGGGAAACGTTATTGGCAGGGGCCAATAGGTTCTTAGTGATCTCATGAAAACTATGTCCGGAACAAGTTATCGATAGAGATCAATAAGTTCATAGTCGGCCCATGAAAATTATGACATAAGAGATGTTATTGGAGAATCCAATATGTTCATAGTGACCTTATGAAAACTATGATTGGATGATGTTATTTGTAGACACAAATAGGATCTTAGTGATTCCATGAAAACTATGAAACCGGACAGATAGTCCATAAGCTTAGGACAGGTTATTAGTCAACCCATGAAAACTAATAGGTTAATAGTGATCTTAGAAATCATAACTTGAGACAGATAGTCAGGTGAATGGGGATGGGAAATTCAGAGCATATTGCATGTTTGCATATCATCATGATACAATTTATTATGTTATGTCTTAACCATTGTGGATGCAGGTGCACAGTATATGGTTATTATAAATTGGATTAAGATACTAGTGAGGGAAAAACCCGTTCTGCTAAGTGCTGTGGTCTCACTAGATATCAATATGGTTCGAGATGGTAGATTATTATTCACACTAGACTTTTTGTCTTACCCGATGTTTATGTTTTTCCCTTAAACTCTCGGATGCTCAATTGATTTTGAGTAGTTTGAGAGTTAAGGTTTTCAGGTTCTCCTTTTGACGAATAAGCTTCCGAAGACGTGCAGGAGAAAAGCTAGCTATTAGGAGTTCTTTCTGTTTGATTCCGTTGTGTAACTGGATGAAATGACAAAGTTATTTAGTGCCAATATTTAGACTCTGATCAACCAAGGGGCATCTTCATATGTTGCACTTGGCGTAATTTGTAATGATTATATTTCTCTAATCGTGGTTTACGAATTGGGATTATGTAATTAATCTAAAATGTGATTGGAAATGGAATGAGAAATTTTTTTAAAATTGATTTTAAAATTTTTATGTCCATGTATATCTATTATATCAATGTATCTAATATTACCGCATTTGATCACCGAAAAATAATAACTATAGATGACTGCAGCATTTGTAGCGGTTAGTTTTGGGCCTCCAAATGAGGGATGTTACAAGTTGGTATCAGAGCATAGGTTTATGTTAATTTAAAAGAAATTTAAACCTAAAAGATTTTCAAAACATAACTCAAAGAATCACAGAATGAGACCGGGGTTTGGGTTAATTCTATAGTAATGTACTTGCATTTGTTTTATATATATATATATAAATATATATATCTATAGGTATGCATTTCCTTTTTTTCTTAGACCGTTCTTCTGCATCTTACTAAGGCTCGCATGTAGATATACGAGAAAGGAAGATACAGAGGTAGGAAACGGAATAGCAAATCTAAGTGGAGGAAGCACCGCAACTAATGGAATTGTTCGACCCAATACCAGGAGGAATTCGGTCGACAAGCAAATGCTAATCCAAACGCAAATGCCAACGTTGGTGCTGGAACCCCACCAGTAGATATGGGGATGATGTTTCAGTTCTTCATTAACCTGATGAACGCTGGGGCAACTGTTGGAGTAGTTGGAGGGAATGTCGTGAATGTTGGAAGAGCTAATCCTGTGGCCCCAGTTGGCAATAACTATGCCAAGCTAAGCAGAGATTTCACCCGTCTTAGTGGGAAACCATTTCTTGGAACAGAAGATGCTGTAGAAGTAGAGAATTGGCTTCTGCACTGTGAAATAATCTTTGTTGATTTGGGCTTGGAGGATGAGTAGAAGAGGAGACTTGATTCTAGGCAGTGGCAGAGAGCAGCACTTTATTGGTGAATGGTATTACCGTGGGAGTTCTCGAGGAAGAATTGACTTGGGCAAAGTTTCGAAGGAGATTTGAAGAGAGGTTCTTGTCTGAAGTTTCCAAATCAGTATTGTTGAGAAAGTTCATGGACTTAGTGCAAGGTGAGATGTCGGTGATTGAGTATGCTACAAAGTTTGATGAGTTGTCCAGATACGGATACGCCATGATTGACACTGTCATCAAGAGAAATGGAAATTTTATTTGAGGACTGAAACCAGAGATTGCCAGGGCAACCATGCCACACCTCCGTGACACAAGTAATGTCGTAGTGGAGATGACCATCAGGAATGAAGAGATGCTCTCTAAGTTTAGTAAGGGGAAGTTAGTTGAGGTTCAAGATCCGTAGGGAAAGAAGAGAAAGTTCTTTAAACGGAAAGGAGCTCAAAAAAGAGGAGCTGCCAAGAAAGGAAAGGCCGATGTAGTTTTCTACAAGTGCGACAAGAAAGGACATTTTGCTTACGAATGTCGAACTGGAAAAGGGAAGAAGGTTGTAGATAAGAAAGGATTGAAGTGCTTCAACTGTGACCAGATCGAGCATTACAGGAATCAGTGTCCAGAACCGGTTAGAGCAGATAAGGGAAAAGTTTTTTCCTTAGAACCATCTTCTTCCAGACCAACAACAGTAGAGAAGGGGAAATCCATGATGGAAGGTACGCTTTTGATTCATAGTATACCAGTTAGAGTACTATTTGATACCGGTGCATTGCATTCATTATATCTCAGTGTTTGGTAGATAAGTTATGTTTAGAGCCCTCATACCATATCACTTCCTTAAGGGTTGTGAATCAAATAGGAGGGTATGCAACTCTGGGGATGAGATGTGACCAGTTAGAACTTGATTTGTTAGGTCATAAGTTTGCATGTAGTTTGTATGTTTTTAATTTTGTAGGCTTCGAGATTATTTTGGGTATGGATTGGTTAGATAGATATGATGCTAGGATATTTTTACAAGATTAGGAAATATCGCTAAGACACCATAATAGTCATAACTGAATTATATACTCAGTGGAGAATTCAAATCTGAGTGCTTGTGCTTTGTTGGGTACTATGGAAATAGAAGAAGGGTTGAATTAGGTTTTGCTAGTAAAATAGTTTGCTGATGTTTTAGAGCCAGTCACAGGACTACCACCAAAGCGAGCTATCGAGTTTTGGATTGATCTTGTGCCAGGGCAGAACTTATAAGTAGACCACCTAGGCAGATGACACCTACTGAGATGAAAGAGCTGAAGGTGCAGCTAGTGGACTTGGAAAGGAAGAGCTTTATTAGGCCAAGTAGTTCTCCTTGGGGAGCAGCTGCGGTATTCATGAAGAAGCCAGATGGATCTTTAAGCTTATGTATTGACTACCGCAAGTTGAACGAAATGACGATCAAGAATAGGTATCCTTTGCCGAGAGTCAACGATTTGTTCGATCAACTGAATGGAGCCAGAGTGTTTTTCCGGTTGGATTTGGCAACTGGGTTCCATCAGCTAAGAGTGGTGGAGGATAGTATTCCGTTAACGGCATTTAGGACCAGATACGGGTCAAATGAGTGGTTGGCAATGCCATTCGGGTTAACTAATGCACCAGCTTTCTATATGGATTTGATGAACCGGGTTTTCCAAGAGCACTTGGATAGTTTCATATTGGTATTCATAAATGACATCTTAATATACTCTAAGGATGAAAGAGAGCATGAAATTCATCTTAGAGTGGCGCTTGAGACACTGAGGCAGCATCAACTGAAAGCGAAGTTTTCAAAGTGTCATTTCTAGAAGAAAGAAGTTAAGTGTTTTGGTCACGTGGTTTCAGAGAAGGGTTTTTCAGTTGATCCGGATAAGATCAAAGCTATTAACAACTAGAAGAGACCAGAGACGGTGACTGAGATCAGAAGTTTCATTGGGCTTGCTAGTTACTACATGAGGTTTATTAAGGATTTCTTGTGGATAACAGCGCCTTTGACTAGGTCGACCAGGAAGGATGTGTTGTTTACTTGGTCTGGCAAATGTGAGGAAGCATTCCTTAAATTAAATCATTTATTGACCGATGCACCTGTGTTAGTAGTTCCAGACGGGAATCAAGGATTAGTAGTGTATACTGATGCATGTGGAACTGGATTAGGAGCTGTGTTGATGCAAAAGGGTAAGGTCGTTGCCTACGCTTCTCGACAGCTTAAACCCCATGAAGTGGGACAACCTACTCATAATTTAGAGTTAGAAGCAGTAATTTTCCCGTTGAAGGTATGGAGAGACTTTCTCTTGGGAGAGATTCGAGTTATATACCGATCATAAGTCCTTAAGATACCTATTCTCTAATAAGGAGTTAAATATGAGACAATAGATGTGGCTGGCGTTTTTAGCAGCTTATGACTTTGGAATAGAGTATACACCCGGAAAAGGTAACAAAGTTGCGGATGCACTTAGCAGGAAACATCAGAATGTGGTGTTAGCCATGTTGGCTGAATGAAAGGATCTTGAGGCATTGATTACGTGCAGTGTGCAGTTAAGATCTACTGCTAGTTCTAGTCAGAGTACTGCCATGTTGCCCTGCTTGGAAGTTCGACCGAGATTGATCAAAAGGATTGCATCTAAGTAGAAAGATGACCCAGTGTTAGCTGAGAAAATTAGAAGGCTAGAGATGGGAATCGAGACTGATGATCTAAAGGATTTTAGTCTTGACCAGAGAGGGTGGTTGAGAAAGAAGAGACGATTGTATGTCCCGAATATGGAAAACCTAAGGAAGGAGGTCCTTAGAGAATGTCATCGATCAAAATATACAATTCATCCTAGGGGGACCAAGATGTATCAGGATATGAAGAGGAGTTTCTACTAAGGAGATATGAAGAGGGATGTTGGTTTGTGGGTAAAGCAGTATGTGAACTGTCAACAAGTGAAGGCCGAACATCAGAAGCCGAGTGGGCTGCTTCAACCTTTGGAGATACCAATTTGGAAATAGGATTCGATATCCATGGATTTTATAGATGGGTTGCCAAGGTCGAACCGGGAAAATGAAAGTATATGGGTCATAGTAGATAGGTTGACCAAGATTGCCCATTTCATTCCAGTCAAATCAACCAGGACAGCACCTATTTTGGCTAAATTGTTTATGAAGAATATAATTAGACTAGATGGGATTCCTAGTAGCATAGTCAGTGACAGAGATGCTTTGTTCACTAGTGAATTCTGGAAGGGTCTACAAGGAATGTTGGTAACCGAGCTTAAGATGAGTGCCACTTATCACCCATAGACGGATGGGTAGACAGAGAGATTCAACAAGGTACTCAAGAATCTATTAAGAGCTTGTGTATTAGATTTTGGTGGGTCATGGGAAGACCATTTGCACTTGGTTGAGTTTTCCTATAATAATAGTTACCAGGCTAGTATAGGGATGGAACCTTTCGAAGCGTTATATGGAAGGTCATGCAAATCACCAGCATGTTGGTTAAAGACCGGAGACAGATTGGTCCTTGGTCCAGATATGGTGAGAGAAGCAACAGAGAAGATGGAGTTGATCCAAGGTAGGAGGAAGGAAGCTCAGTCTAGACAAAAGAGTTATGCAAATAAGAGGCGTAAGGATCTAGAGTTCTCAGTTGGAGATAGGGTTTTCATTAAAGTATCACCGATGAAGGATGTGGTATGATTCGAAAAGACAGGGAAACTAGCACCGAGATATGTTGGACCGTTCCCAGTTATAAAGAGAATCGGAAAGCTCGCATACAGAGTAGAGTTGCCAAGAAGTTTGGCAGGTGTCCATAATGTGTTTCATGTGTCTCGTTTTCGTAAGTATGTGTATGATCCGGAGACTACTATCCCTCCGACTGCATTGGAAGACTTAATAGTAGAACCGGATCTGACTTTTGTTAGACAACCAGTTTGGCTTGTAGTGAGAGATGAGAAGAGGTTAAGAAAAAAGATAGTCAAGTTGATGAAAGTTCAGTGGAACGATAACGAGAAAGACTGTATTTGGGAAACCAAAGACAGGATTAGGGATACTTATCCTGATCTTCTTAAAGGGTATCTTCTATATTTACTTTATATAGACTTTTTTCTAGTCAGGTAACCTCGTATGGTAGTTAGGAAATGATACATATGATTTCATAGATACTATGCTTAGTATATAGTCCTTGCCGAATTTCGAGGATGAAATTCTTTAAGAATGGGAGCCTGTAACACCCCTAATTTTAGATAGCATTATTCAGGAGATTTAATTAGATGAATTAAATAGAATAATGTAGGGACTAGAGTGATAAGGAAATTGCGATTTGAAAACTAATTAATGTCGCGCCTTAACTAAATTAAATAATGAGAAAAGTTATGACTTAGAAACCTAAGAGAATAAGGCAACGGTAAAATGGGTATAGCCGAACCCCATAACCCCTAAAACTCCTTACCACATTCTCATCCTCATTTACATTCTTACATAACAAAAACATAAACAGAAGAAAAATAAGGTCGTCCATAACCCTAGGAGAAGAGGAGCTCAAAAATCAATTAGAGGTTAAGGTTCAAGCTAGGAAGATTAAAGTGTAGAACAAATATCAAGTTCCTTATCCAAACAAGGTGAATAATGATCTAAACCATCTCATATAAGTTATCTTGAATGTTTTAATTCGGTTTTGAGGTTTAAAACTGTATGATTGGATGAATGATGATATGTTTTGATTTAAGTGCCATGTTATAATTTAAACAAGGATTTTGTGGAATAATATAGTTCGGTTTTAAGGCTAAAATCGTGCAAAGTGATTTCCCAATGCCAAGATTTTTGAATATGTTATGTAAAAAAATATTTTGGAGATGACTTTAAATTTTCATAATATTCCAAGCTACAGATAATTTATTATGAATTTTCGAGAGAAAGAAATGGATATTTCGAGTTTTAATTAATTTAAGGAACTAATTAATTATTTTTGGGCTAAAAAATTTTTATATGATAAAGATATTATCATTTTGGAATTTATGTGAATTTCTGAGGTTTATGTCAAGAGGTTTGGGTGAGTTTTGGATTTAATTAGAAAGATTAGTGTTTAATGATTAATTAAATACAAGGAGTTAGTTAATAATTTTTAATTAAATATTGGAGCATTGGGGATTACATGCGGCAACAAATTCTGAAAAGAATTTTATAAAGGTTTTGTTTTCCAATAGGAAATTTAAAACATAAAGGGTTAGGTAAAAAAAAGAAATTACTTTACTTAGTTAAAAATCAGTTTTTATGATAATTACAGCAACACCACTTGCCTTCGAAAGCATTGATGCCTTCAAAAGCATTGATGCCTTTGAAAGCATACAATGGTGCTTTTCTTTGAACACTAAGAGGATAAGGGTGTCGCTGTAGTTAACATATAGCCTTGTCTAGGATGAAGGCGGAAGGGTCCTTCCGCACTAATCAATAGTGTCAAAGGGGTCCCTCCGCATACACACACTTTAACAAGTGTGCACCGCCGCATTAATTGATCCAACTATCATGGAAAGGACCTTCCGCACTAGTAGATAGTGTCGAAGGGGTTCCTTCCGCTCTTATATGCTCCGCAAGTACGTTAGTCAGTGAAGACGGAAGGGGTGTGTCGCACCAATCTATGGTGTCGACAGCATACCTTCCGCACCTTTATACTTGAGTAAGTCCAACCACTACAAAAGGTACCTTCCGCACTAGTTGATAGTGTCGAAAAGGTCCTTCTGCATGCATGTTCAAGTATAGAGGTGGAAGGGCTGTGCCGCACCCAATCAATGGTGTCGACATGGTCCTTCCGCATGGTTTCAAAGAAGTAGTGGAAGGGGGCTTCCGCATTGCTTAAGCAATGATTTCGAAAGGTCCTACCGCTAGAGTAGAGTGGTGAAAGGGGCATAGCCGCTTGTTTCGAACCCATTAGTTAAATTGAAGGGGATGGAGAGCTTGTTTGCTCCATGATGTCGAAAAGGAGAGTGGCGGAGGGTAACTCAAGATGTCACAATGATCTGAAGAATATTGTCGAAAGCCATAGTTTTCAAATTAGAGAACCAAATCTCATTTTTAAAGTAAACACATGGCAATGTAAAAGAGTTTTGATATGGAATTTATCTCTGAAAATGATTACAAGGAATTAAACCATGGATGTTTATATTGTTGTGTTATTTGATCAGTTATCATATAGGCTTAGGCAATCATATTCACTTCATTTATAAACCATAACTGCATATTGGGGTGTTAAGGGCAGAATAACTGGCTAGGTTGACCCAGTAATGAATATACATTGAATTAATTCCTGTGAGAGTAGAATTGCATCTAAGAGGTCAAACAAACTAGAATATAGGATGCACAAGACAGATCAAAATATTATTGTTCCTAGTTAGCCCATGAAAACTATGTCATGGGAAACGTTATTGGCAGGGGTCAATAAGTTCTTAGTAATCCCATGGAAATTATATCCGAAATAGGTTGTTGATAGAGATCAATAGGTTCATAGTCAGCCCATGAAAACTATGACATGAGAAATGTTATTGGAGAATCCAATAGGTGCATAGTGACCCCATGAATACTATGAGTTAATGATGTTATTGGTAGACACCAATAGGTGTTTAGTGATCCCATGAAAACTATGAAACGGGACAGATAGTCCGTAAGACTAGAACAGGTTATTAGCAGCCCATGAAAACTAATAGGTTAATGGTGACGCTAGAAATCATAACTTGAGACAGATAGTCAGGTGAATGAGGATGGGAAATCCAGAGCATATTGTATGTTTCCATATCATCATGACACATTTTATTATGTTATGTCTTAACCATTGTGGATGCAGGTGCACAGTATATGGTTATTATAAATTAGGTTAAGATACTAATGAGGAAAAACACGTTCCTCTAAGTGGCGTAGTCTCACTTGATATCTATGTGGTTCGAGATGGTAGGTTATTATTCACACCAGACTTTTTATCCGACTCGATGTTTATGTTTTCCCCTTAAACTCTTGGATGCTCAATTGATTTTGAGTAGTTTGAGAGTTAAGGTTTTCAGGTTCTCCTTTAGACGAATAAGCTTCCGGAGACTTGCAGGAGGCAAGCTGGCTATTAGGAGTTCTTTCTGTTTAATTCCGTTGTGTAACTGGATGTAATGGCAAAGTTATTTAGTTCCTATATTTAGACTCTGATCAACCAAGGGGGCATCTTCATATGTCGCTCTTGGCATAATTTGTAATAATTATATTTCTCTGAACGTGGTTTACGAATTGGGATTATGTAATGAATCTAAAATGCGAGTTGAAATGGAATAAGAAATTTGTTTTAAAATTGATTTTAAAAAATTTCATGTCGATGTGTTTCTGGTATATCAATGTATCTAACATTACCGAATTTGGTCACCGAAAAATAATAACTATAGATGACTGCAGCATTTGTAGCGGTTAGTTTTTTTCCTCCGAATGGGGGATGTTATAGTATGATGGCCTACCTATAAAAAAAGTGTAGAAATCCCTAGGTTATATAGCTTTGAAGTTGTTTGTGATTTCCATTGTTTTGTTATAAAATTTATAATGTTATTGAAATTAATAATGTTATTGAATGTGTTAATAAAATTAATAAAAGTACGTAGTACTAAAATTAATAATGTTATTTAAAGTAGTAATAAAATTTATAATGTTATTTAAACTTACAGTGTTATTTATACTATTAATAAACTTAATAATGTTATTTAAATTAATAATTTTATTTAAATTATTAATAAAATGAACAGTGTTCTTTAAAGTAATAATAAAATTCATAATGTTATTTGAATTAATAATACTATTATGTGAAAGAAAATATAAACTTGTTTACATATAGAGTATAGAAGATGGATTATTTGAAAGATCGAAGTTGGATGTACATAAGAGATAAAAATATATGAATGATTCTATTGCACTTTAGAAATGGTGTGGAAGCATTCATGAAAGTGGCATCTTGTAATAAAACAAGTATGAAAGAAGTATGATGTCCATGTTCGAAAAGTCGTTGCCTGAAATTTCAAGAGTATTTGTTGTGATTTACATTTACACCAATATAATTTTATGCCCAACTATCATGTGTGGGTATACCATGGAGAAGAATATCACATTGTATAAGAGGAGATCGTAAATATGGGTGTGGATTGCAATGAACCACTTATTGAAGAAAATGTAGATAAAAAAAAGGCTGAAATGGTTCATGGTGTTACTTGTCTGAGTATGTAGACCAAAGAACCAGATTTGGAGGAAGATCTTGACTTGGAAGAGCGAAATTTTTTTTAACTTGTTAGAAGCATCGAAATGACCATTATATAAAGGTTGTAAAATGACACACTTATTAAGTTAACTGCTATAAAATCCAAGTAAAATGCATCATAAAATCTAATGAACGCAATTCCTAGCTTGTGTAAGAAATGCTTCCACCTGACAATGTATTGGCGGAGCAGTAGTGCTCCTTAAAAGAGAGGTTGCTATCTTTGGATTGCCTTATGAAAAAATTGACACATGTCTATGTAGATCCAGAATTTATTGAAAGGAAGATAAAAATTTGGCATTGTATAAATTCTGCAAACAACCTCGATATAAGTAAATGAAAACCAGTGGAAAAGGCATGCCTTTCACCAGAATGCATTATTTTCCCATTACATCGAGATTGTAAAGATTATATGCGTCTACTGCTATGGTAAAACACATGTGATAAAATAGTGAACGACAACGAGATAAAGATGTTTTATGTCATCCTTCAGAGGGTGAAGCGTGGAAACATTTCAATCGAGCATATCCTAATTCAGCTAAAATCATGTAAATTTGGACTTGGTTTGTGTACGGATGGTTTTGCCCCTATTTTCTTTGTTCGGTTAAATCACTCAATAAATTAGACAAATGTATATATAATTGAGTTAAATTATAAATTTTGTTTCAATAAATTAAACGAGGATATATTTGTAAAAGATAAATCACTCAATAAATTAAATATATATATATATACATATATAATTAAGTTAAATTTTTATTTTAGTAAATTCAACAAGAGTTTATTCGAGTTAAAATATAGATTTATTTGAAACACATAGTAAATTTAACAAATATATAAATTAAATCACACAATAAATTTAAAGAATATAATTTAAATTACATAATAAATTAAACAAATATATAAGTTAAATCACTCAACAAATTAAATAAATATATATATTGAGTTAAATTATAAATTTTGTTTCAAAAAATTAAACAAGTGTATGTTTGTAAAAGTTAAATCACCTAATAAAATAAATATTCATATATACACACACACATATATATATACATAATTAAATAAATATATAAGTTAAATCATCCAGTAAATTACATACATATATAAGTTAAATTACTCAATCAATTAAACAAATATATGCTTAATGCAGGTTTAATAACTTTGTTTTAATAATAAAGTAGTTAAAATAAAAAAATCACTTATTATTAATAAACAAATTTTATTAAAATGTAGAGATCGTCATTATATAGAACTACTGCATTTTGCACTGGTGTTAAAGAAGAAACTGATAGTTGAAATCACACGTCAGTTAGCTACAGAAGTAACTCGGATTTCTTACGGATGCATTTTTATGACACTTTCCAGATGAGGACATTTTTGCTTGGGGTGGTGGTAATGGAGCTAGAGATGGTGATGCTAGACAAGGTTCAGGCAAGTAGGTATTTGATTATGCATATTTGGTTTCTTTGGAGATGTTGATTGTATGTATATTTGGTTTGTTTGGGGATAGTGATGGTGATTGTTTATGTATATTAGGTTTGCCTGGATATTTGGTTCAGTATTGGTGTTGGTGTCTGGATGTTTGGTTATGGATTGTTTGGATATTTGGTTTGTATTGTGATGGTATTTGTTTGGTTTAGATGTGATATATGATATATCATATTTGAATGTGATATATGATATTTGCTTATGGTATTTGATATATGGTATATCTGCTTATGGTATTTGATATATGGTATATAACTGTGATACACACACATACATACATACATATATATATATATATATGAACATATATATATATATATATGAACATATATATATATGAATGCATTATTGAGGTGAGAAATGCAGTAAAAATGCAACAAATATGTTTCGCTAAGGTGTCAGAATAGCGTCTACATGGGATTGCAAAAATCTTATTTTTGCATTTTGATTGGGCATCGCTACGGCATCGGCAAGTTGTCGACAAGGAGTCGGCAATCCCAAATTCTATAATTTTAAAAGTCGTCGACCAATCGTCGAAATGGCGTCAACAAAGAGGCATCAGCAAGGCGCCGGCTACAGTCATCTATTTGGCATCGGTAATGGCACCATGCGTTGCGTCTTTAAGGCATCGAAAGCCTTTTTCTAACATATTTTTTACCATCGTTTAAGAAGTCGTCAGAGCGGCGTCGGTAAGTCATTTACCGACACCACATCAACGCCTTTCTAACATCAGTAATCATCTTCTTTTTGTTGTGATATGTATAAAATTTAATAAATAAATTTATATAAAGTATGTATGTAACAACAATTTAAAATTTGAATTTAAAAAAAATATGTACAAATAATTTTGCTTTCGAAAATATTTTTTTATTTGAATGCCCGAAAATAAAACAAACACATGTACAAAAAAAATTTATTTTTTGTGTGTGTATTTGATAGAAAATAAATATGTAAATTCGTGTTAATATATAATTATAATCTATGCATATACGTTGACATAAATGAACATATAAATAAGTAAATATTGATTAGATGTTACATGTATTGTGGCCTTGATATTGCACTTTGAATGTTAAATCAGAAAACTTCTCGAATCGAATTCATTCTCTTCCAGAAAAGCTACTAAATAAAGAGATCACCACTCCTTTGTATTGTACTTGATTTGATTACAATTTTGGATTGTAAATGAAGAGGAAAGGTAATTCCTTGCCTCTAAGACTAGGTATAAGGGAGGCTAAAAGTAAAATAGCAAATGAAGGGGATGGTGAGCTTAAACAAGAAAAGAAAGGAGTGAATAGGGGATCTAGATCGTCCTTTTTACATCTTCTTTCCTACTAATTCAAAATCATATTTTAAAATCACACCCCCTCCCTCCACATCATAGTTGGCCATAACCATGGGCCTATCAGCCAGCATATATTTCTAAAACTAATCATTATTTGCACATTTTGAATTCAGTTTAAATGTTTATCGATATCGTATATCGATACATACAAATACAACTTTTATAAATGTACTGTATTAAAAACTAATTCAAAAAATTCAAATAAATCAAATAAAATTTTAAAATTAATATTTCATAAATATTAATTAAATTAGTTTAAAAAAATTATAATTTAATTAATCGTGGGGTAGTTTGGAGTATTTAACATTGTGGTTGTGCGAATCTAATTTAGTTAGCGATTAATATCGAACAATTTGAATATTAACGTTCATACGTCACCTTAGCTAGTGGTGTGACAATTTGGCAGAATTTATCACATACACAATTTGGTAAAATCCAATTTTACTATTTTAAGCGGTCCTTTGTATTGGCGATTATGTATACCAATAAGCTTTGTTAAAACTATATCATATTAGGACTTATGAAATTTGGTTTTCGTCAAAATTATACTATTGTCAACATTCAACTTGTATAATCCAAACACAAAGTCATTGGTTCAATAATAATAATTATTACTAATTGAACTGCTCTGACCAAATATTTTGACTTTTAGTTAACTATAGTTGACCATGATATTAATCTCATATAATCGAAGAGACAAATTCTCTATTGAATGATATTTCACTTTCAATGTTTCAATTCAGACCCAACTATAGTCGTTCGATGGATGTCATCCCACGATTCAACTATAATCAAAGCGAAGTGTTCACGTTGAAATTCAACAGTATTCTCAAGTCTAGAGAATTGTGTGATATTGTCACTTCGATATTCTCTTTTTGACTGCAGTTATATTAACAAATAGAAAACTATCGAGTGATTCATTCTATAGTTATCTAATAACTATCAGTATGTAACCCTTTGGTACCCCTAGCAATCATGAGTAATAGCGTGCCCAACATTTGGAGAACGTTACGTACTCTAGTCTCAATGGATGTATCGACATCCAGTCTCGATACATCTTGACTAGGAATATTTAAAATGATACGTTTATTTTTATTGTGATAAATTTCTCATGATTACAACGCATTGTAACTACTATCACAGAGCATATCATTCATGGATTTTTAATTAAATATTCTTAAATTAAATAAACAAATAATATAACACATTATAACAAGTATATAATAGAAAGAAAAACACATTTTATTTTGGATGAGATTCTATTACAGAGTTAATAATTTATAACAAATTACATAATTACCTCTAGAGCATACCCCATAACCCTATCATATGCTTAATATATTATTATCGTTACTTATATCACAATATAACAACACAATAAAGAAACTACATCAAAAGCATACTTTATTTCAAACAAGATTTTTTATTAATAGTTAAATTACATAGCAATTTACATAACTGGCCCTAGGGCACACCTTAACTCCATCATGAACAACCATAATCTCTTAAAACCATCGATCTCCCAACATTACCTATCGATCGGTACCAATCGATATCAATCGGTACCAATCGATATCTATTAGTACCATTCGATCACTTAGCTCCATTTTCCTTTATGTTTTGTAGACTCGAGATTGTCTCTTGCATCGACCCTAGATCTACTTTCTTTGCACCAAAAATTGATCTGATCATTGATCAATTATGATAGATCGGCATCGATCGATGACTTGTGCCAACTTCGATGGTTCTGTACCATTAGATAACAATCGGTATTGATCCATCACTTAGAAAAAATTTCTAAGTTTTCACACCTTATTCCACATTGGTCCATCTTTCGCCTCTTTTGCTCCGTTTTACATGTGGACTCCAAAATTGTACCGATTAACTTCAGACTACAATGGCAACCCATCAAGTTGCCCTATGAATCAAACTCCACTCCCTTGTGTATTCTCCATATCTTCCCAGTATAGTTTGATCCATGCACATACATGAGCTCTCCATCCATATAATCAACATCTATCACCTCCAATTCTCAAACTCCACATAATCATTCATCCAAACAAACATGTAATCACAACAAACAATATCAGATCAAGCACAACATGCCATTCAAGCATGTTGACAAACACCTAAACTACATATATAAGCATATATCATCCTAGCATATATTCTAACACATGTTTACTCATTAAAACACATTTATAATTTATTTTAAAATCGGGTGAGAAACCAAAATTAGGGTTTAATGTTGAAAAGTGTATTTAATTGTAACATATAGGAGTAATAGGATGCAAACCACTCCCTAAATGATGACTAAATACCTTTAAATGTTCCAAACCAGTTCATACCTGAAGTGGATAGCAAAATACACAAAAATCCCTCCCTAAAGTGTTGATTTGATTTTCTCTGGCCCTTTATTTCTTAATTTATTAATCTTTACTTAAATGTTATGCTTTTTGGTTTATGATTTTAATTGAAGAAAGATTAATGGAGGTTTAGGAATGTTTTTAGATTTGAAAATTAATGAAATGGTGGCTGCTCTAGCCCCAATTTATTTCTGAATCTCGAAATTAACATCAGTCGTTAATTTGAAATTTTGTGCCAAACTATAAGATTTCTCAAATTAAAAATGTAAAACGGTTATAACTTTCACATGATTGGACCAAATTGCTATTATGATCACTCTACAGAAAGACAAACAACTTGATCTTTCATATGTCAAGTACCCAAAAATTTGCCAAATTATATGATATATTAATATTATTCAAAGACAAAATCTGCAATTCAATTATCTTTTTTTTTATTTGGATGTTTCGAATAGTGGATATCTGCAATTTGTGTTTTGCACGATAAATATGTTTGCAAATACCTGCCAAACACAACTTTATGTGGATATGAGGTGATGCAATAGCCAACGTGAAAGTCCATTCAAAAATTTCGAATAAGTCCTCTTCTCTATTGGAACACAAAATGTTGACACAGTTGGTGATACAATGAATTTCAACTATTTCATTAACCCTAATTTCCACATAACAAAAGATTTCAACGGTTCGGATCTACTGTGTCCCTAATTGTGTTTTATTTTGTAGGTAAATAGTCGAATCCTAAGATTAGAGTAAGAACATATTAAGCGTTTGGCGTACGTTAATAGCATATAAAATTTCAGATTTTAAAACTTAAACAGAATTTGATGCCAACCAAAACTTCTAAGTGGGATTTTTAGAATTAGCATGTTATCCTGGCATGTAAAATAACTGCTAAAGATTCATTGTGCCTACCATTTTGCGTGCCATTTGATTTTCCCCTAATCTTAATGCATTTATAGCCCGCATCATTTGAATATTTCAATACAGGCCTTTAACAGAAATATTATGGGCTTACACGCAACTGACTCGATATTAGAATATCTTCGTTCGCTGGCACATAGAACATTTTCCTACACGATTTTTACACTTCAACGCTAAATATTTTTCGCATATCATCAAAAATTTACTCCCAAGACCATGTTCAAATATCGGTGTCAAACCGTATACGTATAAATTCAACTCAGTTTCAGAAATAAAAATCGAATATCAACACCTCTTTAATACAAAATAAACTCGAAAGGGAAAAAAAAAATCAAGCTGAAAAAAGCTTAGCATATAAAAGCTCATTCCAGGTATCTTGTAATCCAGGCAAACACCAATGCGCACAATCAGCATAGCTTTTGGGATTGGCAATTTGTTCGGGAGTCAATGGCGACCACTGTTTCTTGTAAATGGAAGTATGTGCGTCTTTTCTATACTCTGAAAGTTGAGTTATGTTGAGCAAAGTGATTGGCACTTTGGATTTTGAGAATACTTGTCCTAATACTTGCATCATGCTTTTGCTAGAGCTTCCCCAATATGAAGGGTCCTCGATCGGCCTTGTTTCGTTATAGCAGTTGCCATTTGGTTCCCCTCCCCATTCCTCGCTTCTGATTTCATAACCACCATGAAATGTTATTTTCCAGTGTAACAAAATATACATCATAATTGCAAAATGGATTATTAGCATGCATATATTTTTCTACCTTGCATGAGAAGGGGACATGCTAGTAAAGAAAACCCTTGTGTTTAGAGGATCCATATTCTTCTCCACCCATTTAACCATTTTTCGCAATGCCATGCTATATGCATCTTCTGTCTCCATTTCTATAATATCTTTTGTTTCCCCTTTAAATGACCCATTTCTGCAACCTCAATTATGCAATTGAATAAGCTACATATATATACACAAATATTGTTTTTTCTTTGGAGGAAAAAAAATGCAGTTATTCGGTGATGAACTTACAGTGTCTTCATCTTAGATCCTGTCATCCACCACAGATAAGAGTTAAATACCAATATATCAGCTCCTTTCCAGTATCGTGCATGCTTATTGATGGATTGAAGTCGAACAATTCTATCTGTAATCCTGTGTATAACTGCATTATCAGCGTTTGACTCCACAAGAAATGGAGCCCAGTAAAACTCGATTGAAGCGTTATAATCCTGTGTTACATAGAAACAATTTAATTTCCATTTCCGCGTGTAAAAAAACAAGACAAGTAGAGTCATTTTCAAATAGAGCTAAATGAACCTGTGTCAAATGTAAAGAGAGTTTTAGGACAAAAATACCATGATTTAATTGGGAATGGATGGAAATCAGGGGACAATTTAGTTATTTTGTGTACTATAGTACAACTAGGATAAGGCACAGATGTGCAGACTCCTTTCCTCTTCTAAATATTAGTGTACTTGTTTTTTGATCATTTTGTGATAACACAAGTTTCTACCAATATAGTTCACTCTCGCCTCAACTTATTTCAACAAGGGCACAATGCATTCAATTAATCTTCTACATCCTCGGATTTTGGAATGTCGCACTTGGAACTTTAGTTAAAATGTTATCATTTAGGATCTGATCCAAATTTATTTACCTAGACCACTATTAGGATAATAGTTAATTCACGTCTGATATATAGTATATACAGCATTCCCTTTAAAATAAGCTAGCATACATGCTATTCTATGTGTGTGTGTGTCTCAGTTAACATGATGTTAGCTTATATTGATTCGTTCCAATTGGTTTTTTTTTTAATGTAAAACTACACAAATATGAACTAGTTGTTCATTATATCTTGTTTTTTCAACAAATATGAACTAGTTGTTCATATTATGGGCTTGTGTACCTTAGCTTTGAACACTGTAAGTGAATCAATTGTTTCCATGGATTTTGAGCTCTCAGGGATGACTTGGTGAATGAGGCACACAAATGATACATATTGACCTCGATTTAAAGAATCACCAACAAACATTATTCGTTTACCACGAAGGCTTTCCATCATTTGTGTTGCATTGAAGCTGCATAAGTCAAAAAAATACTGGATACTGTCAGAACATGGTAAAAAGTTTATTAACTTAATTTTTTATTTTTTATAATTTTTTTATTTCTTTTGGTTGATACAAATAAACACGTGCGGATGGTTCAACTATGAAGAAGAAATAAAATCACCATGGTTACAAAATGTTTTGATGAGTAAAATTCATATTATATTTTTACTTGAGCAGAAAGATGATATTTACAATGCATGGATTGAGATTGCAGCAAATGTATGATAATCACATGCCACAGTCTATAATATTCAATGAAAGCTACATCGGTGCACTATTTACTAATTCAACTAATTGCAGGTTTAGTATAAGTTTGAAAGGGCAAGTAGATTATTGATTCACCCACTCTGGTTCAAATCAAATACAAAGTAGGGATGTTATGGTCGCTTTGCACCATTAGATCGTAAATGTACCGGCTCTATAAATTCTGATACATTTCAACTGTATTAGTGCATTGTAAATTTAACCTTGCTAAAATGCACTAATTTTTAGAGAACTATTAGACTTAGATCGAATAGCTCAAAAGCAATCCGAGCACCAATACTCTGGTTTGAACCAGAGTATAAGATTAGTTTCAGAAGGTCCCGCCCTGTGCACTAATTCCACTAATTGCAAGCTTGATATATCCCTGGTAACACTCAATGTATGCCTCAAATCGTTGTTATTAGCATTGAGGTTGATTGGTTGGCATGTATAATGCAACGCTCCTCCTAAAAGTAGTGCTATACAGCCTACACAACCCACAAATTATACTGTTTTTACATAAAATTTTATAGTAGCTATTATGCAGAATCAGTTTGAAAACATCTGTCAGCTCTAATGTCAGCTTAAAAGCACACTGATTACAAACTCAAATACAGGATATTGTCCAAATCCGGTATCACACATTATATGCTTTTGGTTGCGAATTTGGATATTACACACATCTAGCTAATTACAACACTATATATTCCTAGTGATGCGAATAAGAAGGCTAAAATTCTTTCTTTTTTTATCTAAATGCGGCGAAGCCTTATTACCAAAATAGCGTTCAAGTGTATCATATTCAAATTGAAGTTCAAACCATAAGAATACCCATATTCACTAAGGATGTCATGGATAATTTTCTGATTATAAAATGAATTACAAAATGCAATGTCTATTCGTAAATTTTGAATAAAAAACTGTTTCCACGGTGTAAACATATTACAAAAGCATTCATTTTCAGCGGCATTTGCACTGTTATGTAATAGGACGGTAGTGTTAGACCATTACCAACAACATACTAGTTCACTAATAATATCTTTCTTACTTTTACACTGAACGAACGAGTTGTGCAACCACAAAAAGTAAAACTAACCACCAAACCAGTTCAACAAATAATTCTAACAAAAATAAAAAAGCATAGTGTTTGGTGTTTAATAAAACGGCCAACTCTTAGTTGTTTTAAATTTAAAACCGCGATGAGTTTGTCGTTTTAACTTAAAAAGGGCAATAACTTCGTCGTTTTGTTTTCCTTCCGCTGTTAAAGTGTGTTTGGGCCTTCCGCGCAACTTAAAGCATCTACCATCTGAACGTACACGTGTCAACCACCCACGATGTTGAAATAAACACAAGTGAGTTTGTTTTAATTCGACGATCAGCGCGTCTTGAATCATCTGTCATCGAAACATACACATGTCAACCACCTGCGTTGATGAAACAAACACAAGTGTATTTGTTTTAATTCGGCGATTCGCGTGACTTAAAGCACCTGACGTCGAAACACATACGTGTCAACCATTCGTGTTGTGAAACTTTCACACACTTATTTAATATTCCATTATGTAGAAACAAATAGCACACCTACATAAACTAAATAAGCAAAGTTCAAATCTATCAAATCAAAAATGAATCTTTTTCTAATCAAACATGGAAGAAATAGTCGATAAGGAAGAAGAGCTGCACTATTAAACTATTACTTTTGATGCACAACGGTTCATGTATGGTTTTTCTCTTTTTTTAAGGTTCTTCCAGTAACCGCCACGGTAGCATTCATAGAAGAATGATCGCCTATAAAGAGAAACCACAAAGACGGACATGAAAAATTGATGAGAGACCACTTCATCGAAAATCCTACCTCTTACATTATATTGTTTCGTCATCGATTCCGCATTAATGCAAAAAAATTCAGCATAATTTATTTAAAACTTCATGAGAAAAACTCATATTTTACCTACGGACTAAATGAAGCATTGGAACCTGGAACTTCACCACAGACCAAAATTTTGGTTGTTTTTCGAATGTTAAGCTATGGCACGACAGATGACTAACTGAATGGATATTTCAGGCTTGCATTATCAATGACAATAGAGTGCATAAAGAAACTCTGTAAAACTGTAATCACGTAGTTCGATACTGAATGCTTATGCATGTCAGGTTCAAATAATATTGCTAGGTTGATAGTTAAAGCAGAAGCAAGAGGATTTCCTGGTATGTTGGAAGTTTGGACTGCATGTACTAGACTTGGAAGAACTGTTCAACCGGCTGGAGCAGCCAGCGTATCACTAGCTTTAATCTAGTGGGGGTAGGCCTAGTATATAGTGGAGAAGCAATTAAAGTGTTAGGGGTCGTGAATACTAGAGATGCTAGATCTCCATCACGAAATTGTAGGGGTTGCGAAGTCCGCCCTAGGTTCTTCGTTTTGAGGAGCTGCATGACAAGGCCAAGGGAAGACCCAAACTCTTCCTCGAGCGGAGTCCGGAAACTAGTTTGGGCATGTGCAAAATTTAATAGTTTTCGTGAACCTTAGAGGCTAACCAGACATGTATAAAGATTTGCCCCATAAGCTTCCAGGAAGGAAGCGGTAGAGTAAAGGCGTAACTATTCGAATTCATGGTCCTTCCCCAATGAATATACTAAGAATGCATATCATGGTACTTGGGAATTGGGGAATTGAGTCACTTTCGGACTATGCTAGATGAAAAAAATTCTTTTTTTTTTCGATCGAAAATCGAGTACATTTAGTTCACATGGCCTGGTCCTCTTGAGCTTATTTCCCCAGTCGATAGTTTCCAACTTCGTCCGTAGCATAATTCTTATTTCATCTGCATCCACATTCAAACAAGAATCTAGATGTGATCCGACAAAGATCTGATTGTATCATGAGTGTTAGGTATTTTTCAATTTACATTTTATTATATAGGCTCGCTCTAGTCCGCTATTCTTGTGGTTTTGAATGCTAGTTGGTGGAGATGGAGTCGAATCAATCGATGCAAAAATCTAATCGATGGGCCCTCTTCTGCGATCAGTTTTGTTACAACACCCGCCTCTCTAACTGATTGTCTTTAATTGAAATCTTTGAATGTTACCACAAAACTTTGCCAAGGGGCGTAAGCATGATTGATAAACATCGACAACGAAATCTTTTAGTCACCACCGTCATATTAATTTAGCCACCGCTGCCTTATTCATAGGGCCTGCATAAAAATATACCAACTATGATTTTAGAAGTTGTAGCATCAGATGACTTGTGGATCTTACATGTATTTTTTGAAGTATCAGGTTTGTTGAGTGATATTAACATTTAAAAACAACCTTACTTGTTCTCAGAAATGCATTAGATATCGAGTATAAAGTTGGTGATGTAGTGCATCGAATGGGATACTACTTTGTGGATGGAATATACTCGAAGTGGAGAACATCAAGGGTTTAGAGTTCCAAGCAATGACAAGGAAGGGTATTTCACAAAGAAAGCGACGAGCTACAGAAAGGATATTAAACGTATTTTCAGAGTTTTGCAAGCAAGATTTCAAATTTTACAAAATCCTGCTCGATTTCATGATGCACGAGTTTTTTTCAAGATTGTGTATGTCTGTATTATAATTCATAACATGATTGTGGAGGCTGAAATTGACGGATACTAGAACTAACGAAACAGTTATCCGAACATAAAATCCAACGAAACAATTATCCAGACATGCTCAAGGGTTCAAATACATGATTCCAACGGAACAACATTAACTCGATGGAAGGGTACATTTTAACAGTGAAGCATATGAGTATCAAGTAAGATACTTCGAATGACATAGTCAACTAGTCGACCATCGTCAACTAGTCGACTACCTTTGGACGCATAAAGTAAGAAATGTTGGACTATGCAATAATATGAAGTGTATTTGCCGAGTTGTTTCTTAAATTGCTTGTTGAAGTTGTTTGTGAAATTGTTTGTTTGAGTTGTCTATTGTATTTTTTATTGAATTGTTCGTGAAGTTGTTTGTTTGAGTTGTCTATTGTATTTTTTATTGAGTTGTCTGTGAAGTTGTTTGTATGAGTTGTCTGTTATATGTTTTATTGATTTGTTTGTGGATTTCTCTATTGAGACGTTTGTGAGGTTTTTTATTTATTTGTTTGTGGTGTTTATTAAATTTTTTACTAAGTTGTTTGTTACTGAATTCTTACTTATGCAAGTTTTGACAGACAAAGATTCTTAACTTCTAATACAAAACAGTTGCTTAATATATAAAATATACAAGTACAAACGCATGAATCGCACAAATACATCAAAATAAAACAAACAATGCAAGACCAGCACTATCTACAATAGTCATTTCTAGCGGTGTCACTTCCACTTCCTCATTCTTTTTGGTACGATTCTAATTCTTCATTGACAATTTTATATTGCAGAGGAGAAAGTTTGCTAAAATCGCAAGTGATAAATTTAATCATGTCCTTCTCCATGTACCTAGGTTCCTTTTTTGCTTCAACTCACGGTCTTGCATGAGTATTTGCTAAAATTCTTCTTTTGACTGCAGCTGACTATCCTGGAAAGTTTGTCTACTTTCTATGGTTTCAATAACAAATTTTGTTGGGCCTCCATAAATTTTGCAAACTCGGCATTTCGTTGCTTTAATTGAATAGACTTTTTTCTTCCAAATGGACGGCCATCATTGTTTCCAAATAGTGGTGATTTTTCTTGAAAACTAGGTTCACTACCTGGACTAGAATCAGAGTAGTACATTCTTCTTGCCTTGTTCTGCCGCTCATGGATGAAGCTGCTTAGGTGCCTCCACTTTGGAAGAGTCGCAAGCAGATCAAAGCACTCTTAAAACTTAAACATATGGTTGTACTGAGTTTGGTAGGCCTTACAGTATCTGTTACAAAATCAAGATATATGAATAAACTACACAATTTCAAACTTAACATTGATATGGTAAGCAAACTTACGACACAGAAGAGGCGGTACCGTTTCTTTGTTTATCTTCTTCACTGGATAATATTGCTAAAAAGTTTTGACATGCGGGGTTCGTCATTCGATATCTTCCTCTCAATGAAGCCCAAGTCCTTTTTACTGGTGCTAGGGTGTTATAACATTCGGCAACCTTTTGTCAAAACTTCCCTTAAAATTTCTCACATTTCATATTATTTCCCGTAATAGTATCATTTGAAATTCTACCAAAGATTTAGCAAGCGATACATACTGTTGTAAAGTAAATTTTACTTACATCTTCCTTGCTCGTTCGATTTTGCTTTATCTTCATCGGCTTTAACGTCTTCGATTTCTTCAATACCTCTTAAAGCTTCTTGTGGTTCTCCACTTGTAAGTTCTCCTATCATATCACTCAAAGATGTCTACTTCCTTTTCTTCTTGTTGTACTCCTGGCTTTGAGCAACTTGTGTTTCTTGCATGTCTACTACATTGACTTCTTCTGCATTTTCTTCCTCCACTTCAACTGCCTTCGTTTCTGCATCTTCTTGTTCTCCATAACTACTTCCATCTTCGATATCAACATTGGCAATTGAGGTATTTGGAGCATTACGGGAAAATTATTCTGCTAAATTCTGTATAATGTCTCGGTTATTGAGCACTAAGATGGTGTTGTTGTTGTTGATCACCTTGCGCCATCAAGGACATGAATGATGAATGCTCTTTATACGCACCAAGTTGATGAGTGGTGGCTTGGTGGTAGAAAGATTGAGGTGCGGTAGAATGATAGCACGATTGTTGATGGTAAGAGATGCGGTGTGAAACTTCAGAATGGTAAAGTCGAGTGTAGTGGACGTTTTGGTTAATAAAGTATAGGG
The DNA here is from genome assembly GCA_030737815.1 of Allium fistulosum. Classification (NCBI taxonomy): domain Eukaryota; kingdom Viridiplantae; phylum Streptophyta; class Magnoliopsida; order Asparagales; family Amaryllidaceae; genus Allium; species Allium fistulosum. Next base: position 782,490,281 of record CM060907.1, read on the forward strand.
TATGCCCTAGAGACAATTATGTAATTTGTTACATATATCTAAATTGATGATCAATCTTGTTCAAGATAAAAAGTGTTTTCTTTCTATTATATACTGTAACGGGTTATACTGTGATATAATTAATTTAAAGTATATTAAATAGAAAATCCTTAAATGATATGTAATATTAATTACAATGTGTTGTAATAATGAGAAATCTATCACACTAAAAATAACATATTATTTTAAATATTCCTAGTCAAACTATTTCAAAACGGGTATCGATAAATCAGTTGAGACTATAGTGCGTAACGTTTTTCAAATGTTTTACAGTGTATTACTCATGGCTGTTGGGGACATCAAGTAATTACGTACTGATGGTTACTAGATAACTATAGAATGACTCGCTCGAGAGTTTTCTGTTGGTTAATATAACTAAAGTCAAGCAGAAAATCTCAAGGTGGCAATGTTAGTGTTACACAATTCTCTCAACTTAAGAATACTGTGAATTACAATATGGACACTCCACTTTGATTATAGTTAAATCGTGGTATGACGTTCATCGAACGATTATTGTTGGGTCTGAGTTGAAGCATTAGAAATGAAACACTATTTGATAGAGAATTCGTCTCCTTAGTTATACGAAGTTAGTATTACGGTCAAATTTAATCAACTCAAAGTCAAAGTCCGTGACCAGAGCAATACGATTAATAATAATTGTTATTATTGAATCGAAGATTTTGTGTTTGAACTTACAAAGTTGAATATGAATTATGTTGGAGTTTTGGTCAAAACCAAATTGTATAAGTCCCAATATGATATAGGTTTAACGAAGAGAATTGATATAAATAATTGTTACCACTGAGTACCGCTTATAATAAGTAAAATTGAATTTCAGATGCGTAATCGGTAAAATCAGTCAAAATGTCACACCACTGGCTAAGGTGACGTGTGAACGTTAATATTTGAATTGTTCGATATCAATCATTGACTGAATTTACACATTCGAGTCGCATAACTGAAATGATGAATACTCCGAATGAACCATGCGATTTAATTAATTTACAATCTTTGTAAATTAATAAATTAATTAATATTTACGAAATATTAATTATTAAGTTTTATGATTGTAAATTAATTAAATTAATTATTATTCATGAAATATTAATTATTAAATTTTTATTAAATTTGTTTGAATGTCATTAGTATTTAATAAAGTACATACATAAAAGTTATAAACGTGCATATCAATATACGATGTCGGTAAAATGTTTAAATTGGATTTAAATAGAATATAAATAGGTTTTAAATAAATTAAATGAACTAATATCTATGAAATATTAATTATTAAAAAAATTATTTGATTTGTTTTAAATGTCATTAGTATTTAATAAAGTGCATACATTAAAGTTATAAACGCGCGCAACGATATACGATATCGACAAACATTTAGATAGGATTTAGATGGGATTAATGCTAATGGAATTTTGGAAATTTTGAAGGCCCATACGGCACCATTTATGGTCGGCCATGCATGTAGAAGAGAGGATTTTATTGAGATTTAATTAAAAATTAAAAGGGAAAGATTTTAAGAAAGGAATAGAAAAGATTTCTATCATTCCTTTAAAACAAATCTTTATTCATTTCTTTAATAGAATTTATTCTCTCCTGACAATTTTTTTCCACTGGCCGAATTTTCATAGTGGTATAAGCTTAAAATTTTCAAAATCAAATACAACTTAAATCAAAAATAAAAAGGTGGTTGTTATCCTTACAAGAACCAAAGATTGATTCAATTTAATATATAGGAGCTTTATTTATCATTCAAGATGCAAATCATTGGTATTAATTTTAGGTAATTCTAATTTTATTTAATTGTATATTCATCATGTTAACATGATTTGTATTCTATTCATGTTATATCTCTTCCATTTTGTATGTTCGTTGAATATAACTCAGATCTCCTTTTTTGTCCATCTCGATTAATTTTATGATCATCATGTTGATTTAATTCAGATTTCCCTTTGTTCTACATCTCCATTGACTGTATGTTTGCTATGATTGACATATTTCAAAACTTTTGTCTCATTTAATTGTTTGTCCATATTTTTTGTATAGTTTGATCTGAATTATCTTACAATGAATTTGTATGTGCCTAAGTTGTCCAACTACTTTTCTCATTGTTTTGGAATTATTGTTTATAAAAAAATGTAAAACTATTTTATTATGTTATATAAAATTTTGTAACATTTGTACACAAACATAAATAAACTTTATTTATTGATTGTTTAAACTTACCTTGAAAACTGATTTCTTGTGTTATATGATTATTTTGTAGAAAATAATTCTTTTGGTTATTATATTCATAAAAGTAAAAAAGTTCTTTTGTTCAAGAATTCATAAGTGGTATTTTGTGTAAAGTTATAAACTTTTATATTTCTTACCCAAGTTAAAAGATTGAATTAAATTTGTTAACATCAAATTTAAACATATATGTTACTTGAATTACAATCTTTATATATACATATGTTATTTTAAACTTAAAACATAATTTGCAATTATATGTGTGTGTGTTTATGTTATTCTAACTTAAATCAAAATGAACAGTTGTGTAAAACTATAATAATATTTTCAAACTCTTCCTTAATTAAAACCAATGTTATAATTGTTAATTCTTGATTCGAAAACTTATATATAATATTAAAAAAACTTATTTTTAACATACATATATATATATACATGTAAACATATCTATTAATATACATGTATATTTTAAGTCAAAACTTTGGACAATAAAGGTATATATATAGGGACAAATGGATCCGTTGTGGTGTAAATCACAGCACCAATATACGGTCACATTAACCATATACACCTACTTATTTGTTGCACTTACACAATATTCACTATAGTATATTTGGATACACTCATAATTTATGCTGTGTATAAATTGCTCGTTAATAACATTTAATAAATCATTCAATTTAAATAAGGAAAAATAAAAGGTTTCTCTCTCCAAATAAAGCAAAACATTCTTTAATTAATTGCATTAATTTTAGAGAAATAAACGAATTATTTCCTTCTCTAAATTAACAAGTAATTGTTACATACATGGATGTATTTAATACACTCATACATTTAAATTTAAATTAAATTTAAACTCTATTTTAAACAATTTAGATATAATATGATTTTATTTAAAGTCACGCTAGATTGGATCTAACATACTTTAGAATTCATTGGCCTAAAAAATCCAAAGTAGAAAATTATTTAAATTCTACATATTTTGCCCACTTCGACTGACTCGGTTCCAACATTGGCATGGTATATAACAATATTCGTGTTATAATAGAAGAATTTAATGTTGGTTGTGAGACAAACGTCTTGATAACCGATAGGAGGATATGATAAGTTAATTGCTGAGTTTGAGGAGGGATGTTGGTTTTTTTTGCTTTGTTTTCGCTAAGGGTTGTTTTTTTGCCGAACGACATGATTGTGTAGTCGAAGAAATTTTGTAGTAGAAGAAGAATGTCTTAAAAGAAATTTGATGTGTTGAATGAAAAAGGAGATTGTAACATATAATGTAGAAATTAAAGTAGTTTGAACTAACCATTTTTTGAACGTTGGCGAAGCCTTCATCGTTTTATCAACCAGTCTTTTGTTCACTCGACCAACCACCGAAATAAGTGGAACTATTCATGGTTCATTGAACAAGTCATTGATGATTGCGTTGTGGCTAGTTCAGTCCATTTTTTCACATGAAACGGGTCATTGTTTGTAATGCTCTTATGATCTTACACGTGGTGCATTGTACAAAGGCACATCCAATATAATATCACTCAATAGTTGCTAACTTTGTCATCTTTGATAGACTAAATGTATATATTCAAGAATGAAACTATGTGTTCATCACTATGGGCTATAGTCCAACCAAGTTCAAAATTTAAAATTATGGTATTGCATGTGCATACTGCTGTCAAATTAAAAGATAGCCAAATCTAAAATAAATAAATCTTACCATTGTTGTTGTGAAACCATATAATACTAGTGAGTGACAAGTGCTATACACAATTTATATTAAAATCAAGGTTCGAGATCTCGGTTTCGGTCTTTTGTAATTTTAGGAATTTCAATGTAATTTGTAAATTTTGGGAATTTCGATTCTAGTTTCGGTATTGGAAATCGTTATTTATTTTTTACACAATTACACATATATTTGTTTAATTCATTGAAACAAAACGTATAATTTATACTTAATTGAAAAATAAGATATAAAAGAACAGTACCGACTAATTATAAATATTCTAACGCTAAAAAATGTTTACTCATTATTTCGTTTCCAACTTTTTTTGTTACACCACATATTTTGTGAATTTATATGTTTCCTAAGTTACAATTTTAAATTTGAATATTCATGTGTTTGAAACTCAAATTATTATTTTTTGAGACTTTTTTTGTTGTAAAATTTGAAATTCAGTGGTTTTTATTGAACCGGAATCTCAGCTTGGTTTCATTTCAGTCCCTACTGAAACCTAAACAGAACGACCGAAATCTCGGTGTTTCAGTCGAAACCTCAAACCTTGATTAAAATAGTGCATTACACACATGATGGGCTCATGGGCGCATGCATGCATGTGATGTAGGGATGCAATATGATGTAAAAAAGGTAAAAGGATGTTTATATAACTTTGACGCTGTTGAGACGACAAACGCCCGTGGGTCTTATACAATCAGTTTTCTCTTATTAACAATAGAGGTATGGTTACTACAGCATATTTTGAAAACATAATTTTTGGTGTTTTACGTTCACACATAATCTAAGGAATACAAATTGGTGGTTGCAAATAAGATGAAACTGTATACATTTATATTAATAATTAGCCTTTTTTTTCAAGTGCAGAAATAATAATAAAACAAAAATTTAATTTATAAGGAGGTCCTAATAAAATAACTTCAAATTTTTTATTTTTCCAATATGGTTGTACTCGGTACATCATGAATACTGTAGTTTAACATTAGGGTGAAAAAAAGGTTGTTATTGAGAAAACTAGTTTCAGTTCAATAATGAAGAGGCCGCAGATATAGAACACATATCATGTCGAATTTTATGTTATGACAGTAAGATGACTCAAAGACTGTTCTTTAAACAATTTTCAATATCAGTTGATGTTACAAAAATAAAATAAAGTTCTGTAAATATGTATTACAAATCTACTTATTTGTACCAACGTGAAGAAATCAGAAAAAAACTATAGAAATTGACTGAAACGAATAGGCTCCAAAAAATGCTCCAAAATTATGAGAAAAAAAAAGAACAAAGCATGGATAATGTTGAAGTTTATAATGATTAAGTAAATATGAAAAGAAAGATCAAAACAAATTTCACCTGTAATACGACAGAATAGAAAATGGTCTATTATATCTAACTTTATATTCTGTCTGACAATATGATGATTGAACAATTGTTATTAGAATATATTATTTAGCTCCACTATAATATTGAAATTGCTTTAAAAACATTATTTCAAAATTTTAAAAGGAAATAGACTGTTTGCCCCAAAATTGGGCACAAACCCCAAATATCGTGAAAGCATCAGTGTATGAACACAAATTAGCAGTATGTAATCACAGATCTCAGATCTAAGTAATGTAGAGGATGAAAGGTGAAGAATAATAAACTTAAAACGGAAAGAAATAGACATAGACATAAGGTTTATAGTGGTTCGGCGATCTTGCCTACGTCCACTTTGAAGTAGTTTGCTTTATTGATCTATCTTTGACGATTACAAGTGAATTCAATGAATTACAGCAGGTAATTATGATTTGCAGCAGTGGAATTCGTTGGTAGCAGCAGCAATGGAGTTCAGATCTGGATCCGGTAGAGTCTGGGTGTTCAAGATCTCCAAGAAGAAGAAGAACCTCTTTTCTGTTGGCTTTGGGGGTCTATTTATAGGTGTAGGAGGCTGATATTCCGCTCAGATCTCGGGAGACCCTCTCTGGCACGTGACCAGGCCCGCGCGCCCAAGCCCGTGAAGTTTCGGTCCGATCCGTAATCGATACCAACAGATTTCGTATCGATCAAGATTTCATCCAATGGAGTCGAAATTTAGCGTGGACATTCTTTAGCATGCACGTAGTCTTCTGTGAAAATTTCATAGCATTTGGACATGTAGATGAGGAGATATGATCAATACGAATTGGGATTCTCGGTAGGATGTTTGGTTCGACTTGCTTTTGTTTCGACTCGCTTTTCATTCGACTCGGTTCTGTTTGACTCGGTGACGTGGCGCTAACTTGTATTGACTGCTGTGCTTTGCTCCACATTGATGGACACGAAGTAGAAGTCTTCAGATGGATGCGAAGTCGACGAAGTGGAGCGAGTCGAAGAATGGCTCGAGGCGGAGCGAGTCGAAGTGAGCACTGATTGAGCGAGTCGAAGTGTGTGTTGGTTGAACGAGTCGAAGAAGGCATCTGATGAAGGCGAAGCGGAGCGAGTCGAAGTAGCCACTTCTGATGGTTGCAAAGCGAGTCGAAGTTGTCGCTTCTGATGGAGGCGAAGCGGAGCGAGTCGAAGTAGCCACTTCTGATGGTTGCGAAGCGAGTCGAAGGTGTCGCTTCTGAGTGTTGCGAAGCGAGTCGAAGGGAGCGAGTCGACCGATGATTGGTTTTCATCCAATTTTTGTATCGTTCATAACTTGAGCATACGAACTCGGATTGACTTGAGATTTGGAACGTTGACTCTCATAGCTTAGCTTGTCATGTCCTACCAATTTTGGCTCGATCCGGACTCGGACAAAATTCGTCGATATCCATAGTGAACCTGCGTATAACCGATTTTCTAGACGAACTGTCTTTGGTCCTTAGTCAAGTCCTTGGTGTCACGGCCTTACCAAAAGACAGGATAACATTTGCCCCCCAAAGTACGTCTTGTGGAAACATGATGTGCTTTGAAATGTTGCAATCTTTACTCTGAATAGTTATCGTTTCTTCGATGAAAGTTGTTGCTCTGTAATGTCATGAGCTGGATGTTCATATCTTGTTGATGACCTGCAAAGGAATTGATAGTTTTATTTGACCACGAATGACGATCGTTCTGGATCGTATGTCATTCGAGGTGATATGTGACCGTTCACGGTCGGATGCCGTTCGCGGCGAAAGGTGACTGTTCGCGGTCGGGGTGCCGTTCGAGGCGATTTGTGACCGTTTGCGGTCGGGGTGTCGTTCGAGGCGATTTGTGACCGTTCGCGGTCGGGTGCCGTTCGAGGCGAATTGTGACCGTTCGTGGTCGGGTGTCGTTCGAGGCGAATTGTGACCGTTCGTGTTCGGGTGCCGTTCGAGGTGAATTTTGTGTGCCCGGGGGGGACTTAGTATTAACAATGTCAGATTTCACGTTCGAGTGAGTTTCTGAACTGTTTGTGGTGGCGGTTCATCGCCATATCAGAGCATGCCTGAAGACTGTTCGCGATCCCTTACATGTGTAAGTGGCTTAGCCGTTGTGAAATCATAGGTAGTGGATTTTCGTTCAAAATGAGTTTTTCAACAGAGATGTTTAACAAAATCAGGTTCAAACATTAGAAATGGAAAATAAAGGTAAAATAGGGACGTCAAAGTGCAAACACCTACACCGTTGCGATCGGTAGTCGTATCAGAGCATGCCTGAGGATCGTTCGCGGTCCTGTACATGTGTAAAAAGACTAAGTCGCGTTGGTGTGGAGTTTGCTACTTATTCGTCATTATCCCAATCAATTGATGACAAGCTGACGCCTCGATCCTGAGCCGTCTCCAGTAGGTGCAGGTGGTGGCCGCTCCCGTTCCACCGTTGTTGTTATCGCAGACCATTCCGGATATGTCCCTCAACCTCATCCTTCAAGTGTCTACAATCATTCGTGCTATGGCCATTCAGCTCGTGGAATAAGCAGTACTTGTCTGACCTTCTTTCGTTGTTGGTCGAATCCCTTCTTATTGGCTTTCGATAAGGAATCTGCCCCTGGTGTCCTGGTAGATTCGCTCCAAAGTCTCATTCAACTTCGTGCAGGAGGTGAATCTTGGTTCCTTTCGTGGTCGTGCTGGTCCATCACTATTATCCTCATCCTTTCGTTTCCCTTTACCAGTTCCTGAATCTGTTTTAGGAGGATTTTCACCCTTGACTGCATAAACATCAACTCCTTCTCCTTCCTCTCTTTCAGCATTTGCATCCTCTAATCGTAAAAATCCTTCTGCCTCGTGATAAAATTCTCCTAGATCCATAGGGGATCCCTTGTTAACGAATTCTTGAACTCTGTGCCATCAGCTATGCCAGAGACAGCTGCCATCAAAACCATGGATGGATCGGGTCGATCCACCGATGCTGCCGCTGCATTAAATCGCGTCAGAAAGTTCCTCAAAGACTCCCCGGTTCTTTGCTTCATTGCTGCCAAACTCATCACATTCTTAGGTCTCGAAATGTGAACTTTGAATTGCCTCATAAACCTCTCAGTCAGATCGGTCCATGTTCCTATGGAGCCACTCTCCAGTTGTCTAAACCAAAGCGCTGCAATTTTTGTCAAGTACAATGGGAAGCACCGGGCCATGACCTCCTCTGATGCCCCAAATACCTCCATATGCCTCATGTATCGTGTCAGATGCACTGCGGGATCTGTCCTTTCATCGTACGTCTCCAATGTTGGTAGCTTGAATTCTGGTGAATTCCTAGCTTTCCTGATCGTAGGAGCGAAGGGACTCCTATTCACATCCTCCAGATCTCTATTCACTAGTCCGCCTCTCATAGCTCGTCTGACCATCCCCGCCAATCTGTCATTATCTCCGAGTTGTAGTTCTTGTCTGTTGCTTCCGATTTGCCCCCCGAGTTCACGAGGGATTCCTGGAGTCTGCTCTTCTGAACGAGCATTCGCTTCTCTATCAACGCCGCGCTGCGCAGCTTCTCCTGGTACTACTCCTGGGATCGGGTCAACATGCTCTGGGTAAGTGCCCTCTAGTTCTGGGGCTGTGCCAGATGGTCCTGCTCCGTTCTGAACTCTGGTCGCTCCTTGATTTTGTGCTCCAAGTTGCCCAATCTGAAGAAGCAAGTTCTGGATCATTTCCTCTTGTCTTTTCATCATTGTCTCTATCTCATCCCTGGTGATGAAGATTGATGTCTGATTTGCTCCTGAAGAAGCCTCTTGACTCCCTTCATGCTGACCTCTCTCTGGCCTTTGTCTTCGATTTGATTGTCTTGTCATAGCTTTTCAGATCTGAATTCTCTAAGCCTTCAAATTCAATTTCCAAATCAATTTCCAAATGATAGAATCCTGAGTTCAGTTCTCAGTGAAAGCACCAAAGTGTTTGCCCCAAAATTGAGCACAAACCCCAAATATCGTGAAAGCACCATTGTATGAACACAAATTAGCAGTATGTAATCACAGATCTCAGATCTAAGTAATGTAGAGGATGAAAGGTGAAGAATAATAAACTTAAAACGGAAAGAAATAGACAGAGACACAAGGTTTATAGTGGTTCGGTGATCTTGCCTACGTCCACTTTGAAGTAGTTTGCTTTATTGATCTATCTTTGACGATTACAAGTGAATTCAATGAATTACAGCAGGTAATTATGATTTGCAGCAGTGGAATTTGTTGGTAGCAGCAGCAATGGAGTTCAGATCTGGATCCGGCAGAGTCTGGGTGTTCAAGATCTCCAAGAAGAAGAAGAACTCATTTTCTGTTGGCTTTGGGGGTCTATTTATAGGTGTAGGAGGCTGATATTCCGCTCAGATCTCGGGAGACCCTCTCTGGCACGTGACCAGGCCCGTGCGCCCAAGCCCGTGAAGTTTCGGTCCGATCCGTGACCGATACGAACAGATTTCGTATCGATCAAGATTTCATCCAATGGAGTCGAAATTTGGCGTGGACATTCTTTAGCATGCACGTAATCTTTTGTGAAAATTTCATAGCATTTGGACTTTTAGATTAGGAGATATGATCGATACGAATTGGGATTCTCGGTAGGCTGTTTGGTTCGACTCGCTTTTGTTTCGACTCGCTTTTCATTCGACTCGGTTCTGTTTGACTCGGTGACGTGGCGCTAACTTGTATTGACTGCTGTGCTTTGCTCCACATTGATGGACACAAAGTAGAAGTCTTCAGATGGATGCGAAGTCGACGAAGTGGAGCGAGTCGAAGAATGGCTCGAGGCGGAGCGAGTCGAAATGAGCACTGATTGAGCGAGTCGAAGTGTGTGTTGGTTGAGCGAGTCGAAGAAGGCATATGATGGAGGCGAAGCGGAGCGAGTCGAAGTAGCCACTTTTGATGGTTGCAAAGCGAGTCGAAGTTGTCGCTTCTGATGGAGGTGAAGCGGAGCGAGTCGAAGTAGCCACTTCTGATGGTTGCGAAGCGAGTCGAAGGTGTCGCTTCTGAGTGTTGCAAAGCGAGTCGAAGGGAGCGAGTCGACCGGTGATTGGTTTTCATCCAATTTTTGTATCGTTCATAACTTGAGCATACGAACTCGGATTGACTTGAGATTTGAAACTCTCATAGCTTAGCTTGTCATGTCCTACCAATTTTGGCTCGATCCGGACTCGGACAAAATTCGTCGATATCCATAGTGAACTTGCGTATAACCGATTTTCTAGACGAACTGTCTTTGGTCTTTAGTCAAGTCCTTGGTGTCACGGCCTTGCCAAAAGGCGGGATAACATAGACAAAAATAAATTTTTCAAAAATCATAAATTTTCATTTAAAAAGTTATATTTGAGAATATTTTTTATTTAAAGTTCATATAGTTCAACACATGTACGAAATGAAAATAAAAGGAATACCACAGAAAATCTAAAACAAAAGATACTTACAATGCAACGTCATTTCAGATTATTTCTACTTTTTGATAGTTTAGGTAAAAAATCATAGATTTTCATTTGAAAAGAAAACAATTTTGTTATTATACAAATTCCAGAAGAAGCAAAATAGAGGATGAAATTACTAGAGATCTATATGCAAGTTGTAGAGATCTGACCTATGAGATCAAAAGTCACGGGTACATACCCCAAAACTGACAATCTACAAAACAAGTGTCTAGAGTATGTATTTGGTAGACATATACTTTTCCAGAGTTTACATGCGAACTATGATTCTCTGAATAATTCAAAAAAAGTATGTATATACGTATATACACATGTTTATACATATAAACATATATATACACACACATACATACATATACATACATATATGTATGTATATGAATGTATGTATATGTATATGTGTGTATACGCATGTATGTGTGTGTGTCAGGTGTCTAGAGTATGTGTTTGGTAGACATATACTTTCCCAGAGTTTACATGCGAACTATGATTCTCTGAATAATTCAAAAAATAGTATGTATATACATATATACACATGTTTATACATATAAACACACACACACATATGTATGTATGTATATATATATGAATGTTTGTATATGTATATGTTTATGTATGTGTGTTTGTATACACATGTGCATATATGTGTGTATGTGTATATGTGTATGTATTTCACATATGATAGTATGCATATGAAAACAAAAAAAATATGTTTAGGCTTGTTTGGATTTTGATTATTTTTTCATATGTTTTAACTTTTGGATTCTTCGTTTGTGTTATAATTTTGGCACTGTTTTAGATGAATTTGTAACACTATCAAAATTGTATTTGTTTTGGGATATGAGATTTTTTTTTTTAAAAATAATAGTTTTGATCTCGAGTTCATCTGTTCATTCATATATGGATCATTGCGATTTTATTAAGTGACAATTTGCTTCTTATTCCTATTTTTCCATTTCTACTCAAAAGTCTTTGTTGTTTTTCATAGTATAAGACGGATATCTACTTCAATTTTGGAGGTACCAACTCAAGGTTTTAGTTTTCTTCTTTATATCAGATCTAATCCGAATTAATGAAATTTTAGGCAAGTTTGGTAGTTGTTTTTATTGTATTTTGCAGTGTCTAAAATGCAAGCTACTTAAAATTTTGAGTTTATTTGTTTTTGCTGAAATGTTTTGCGTCATGTAATTAAATTGTCATGTTGTGTGGAGATAAATAATAATAAATTAGTAAAAATTCAAAAACAAGTCTTTTGTGCAATTTTGGTTGGTGTCACTCTATGCCCTATTTCTACAATGCAAGTTATTTATTAAGCGACATATTTATACAAATAAATAATATTAAATGTTCAATTTCATGCCATTGGATTTTGATGGCTTTTTGAGTCTTGCATTATTTACAATTAAGACACGTAAAGATTTTGAGTTTATTTAATTTTTTTACTCAAATGACTTGTATTATACATATAAGTTACATAAAATATTATGTGTTCAAAATAATCTCCGTTTGTGCAACTTTGGTGATTTTCTTTTATCTTACCTTCTAAACAGTGGAAGCTATCTTACATGTACTAACGTTCGTCGTTGCACTTGATTAGAAGAATTTTGATTCATATTATCATATATGATTTAGATTATCGATTTTTGTTTTTATTTGTCGTTCAATTTGTATTATGATTTTATTACTTATTACATTTTAAGGATTAAATTTATTATTGGTTAATTTTGGGGATGGGTTAGATCAAAACATAGGATCGTTTTTTCAGTAATACAAGATATAACTCACACACACCACCACCACCACCAACAACAACAACAACAAAGTTTCATGTTACTGTGTAATATATTTTAGAAATCATAGACCTAACTGGGATTCTATAAAAGCTTAAGTTAGCAAGTTTGTTTCATCTGTCCAGTAGAGAAAACCTTCAATTCTGACGAGATATTTTGACACGTGCAACATACGTGCATGTAAGCTCTTTATTAAATTATTAAATTTGAAAGTTCTATGTTGTTTGATAAAAACAAACTGAAAATTATAAATATGAAATGTAATTTTTTTGTTGGAACAGGGTTTGAACTTGTAACATTGTTTATGGTTTAAAATTTCCATTTGAAGATGGATGTTAATATTTGTTCACGCTGAGATTTGAATTAATGACCTCTTGTTTGCATGGAAGGGCTTTTTTGAAATTTCACGATCGGACAAAAAATTTGTGTTTTTATTTGAATTATTAATAAAGATTGATGAAGATTTATAGATTGATCGATTTATCTAGAAAAATATTACGTTGCCTATTCTAATGCAGCCCTATTTATAGATTGGTCGATTGATGAAGTCTAAAGTAATTGTAGCGAGATTTTATCTCCTAAATTGTTGGATAGATCATATGAAATAACTATTTAATATTTAAAAAGCTATATATAGGGGTATTTTGGAAATTTCACGGTCGGACAAAAAAATTATGCTTCTATTTCAACTATTAATAAAGATATTGAGTATATTTCGTTGAAGAATTTAGAGCATCCACCATCATAATTCATAACATCAATTAAAAGTAGAAAACATCAAACACTAGTTATGGCATCCAATAATGTGAATTGAGTGCACTTACATGCATCAAATAAAAGGTTTTGAATATCAAATAATATATTTTACCATCGTCTTCTACAATACACTCATAAATATCCAATAAATAAACAAACTCTGTGGCTATATTAAGACCCACTATGTATCCCTTGATGTTTTGATCCGTAATGCTTTCAATATTTAACCCAGATCCTACCATTTAATGCTTTCTAGATGGAAGTTACTGGAGTGTTAAACGGTTATCTTGAATATGGATCGTCAAAGAGTATATGTTGTAACGAAGTTTCGAAACAAAAATTCAACTCTATAACCACATACCATGTGATAAAATCAAACCGAACATTGAGTCACATGTAACGAACCTGCTCCATTATGACTAAACAGATAAAAAATCTATTATTTTATAACATAATGTGTAAACAATGGGCGATATTATCGAGGAATATGTGCTATTAACATCCACACCCCTCTTATTTTCTCTGTTTGCTATTTCAAAGTCGACAAAATCCTAGAATTTTCAAAGATAAAGAATATCAAAGCTGTACCTAGGAATCGAACAACCATGAGGCTGCCACCTCCAACGTTGATATCCAGTTTCAGGCCTGCCATGTGCCTGGCACGTGAGTTGAGGTTGTATGTACGGACATTCTTTCTCTTCGTACAGAGGTCTCTTCTCTTCATCATAAACCCACCTCCCCTCAAAAATATCGCACGTTTCTTCCTTTTCTATGGCATAATTTCAGGCTTCGGTCCAAAACGATTTGAATAGTTTCAGACTAAATAAACAAAATTGAAAATTACCTTTCAAAGGAGTGGCCGGTTTTTGTTGGGTTAAACAAACAAAGTCCTGCCAATAGAGAATGGCAATGAAAGCTATGAAGGAAAGAGTAAGGATGTTTGAAAATAAGGGCCTCTTTCTCTTCATTATTCTTTTATGATTTTGCTTTGGAGGAGAATTAAACTTCGATAGAGGGAGACGATTAGTCTTGTGGGGTTTGTTGTTTTTGGTAACAAATTTTGATGTTTGAATTGTTTATTGGTAGGTCGTTTGGTGTTGATTATGACCCATTACGTGGAGTATAAATTTTAATACATTAAGTCGATTAATAAAATTTGGTGGAGTTGGTAGAATAAAAAGAATATATCTTTCCCCCAGAAAATAAGGAATTAGTGTCCGGTTTCAAAACATTTTTTTTTGTTTTGTGTTTTCAATACATGTCTGTGTGAGAGTGAAAGAGTTAAACATCCTAGTCAATTTTATATGTTAAAATCATTTTTTAAATCGATGGTTTTCCAACAGCTTTCGCGCTTCCATATCATAAAGTACACTTTAGAAACGCAAATCCCAGTTTTCAAACCAAACCCTACCTAAAAGTTTCATCGATAAGTTTGTAGTTGAAGTTGAAGCTAGTTGAATAGAGTTTGATTTTGTTGAAATTATTATGATTTGTTTATTAATGAATAAGGGTGTTACTGTATATACATAACAAAACTATCGGTGGCGCTACTTAAAAAGCTTTTAAAATTAAACGAGTGTTATTGTAAGCGCTTCGTGCGTGACGATAGCTTATGCTTTGTAAGTAAATTGATTTTTTATTATAAATTATACGTGTTTAACGTATTTAAAAGAAATAATTTTTAAAAAATATATGAGCTATGTTTTTGCGTTGGAATCATTTGTGATCGGTTTGAATTTCACTTCTAAGTTGGAACATTTATTTTTTGTTAGGTTGAATTTTTGTTTCTGTTATCAATTAATAAAGAGCGAAAACGTATATGAAATATCATCATTCATTTTTCTCCATAAATTTTACCTACAAATACAGGAAAAGAAAACCGAAAAGATATATTATATTGTTTTTCATATTTTTTGAATAATATATCACTTACCGCTTTAGAAGTAAATTTATCATCCCAACCATAACCATCTTTTGAGGAGAATTTTTTATCGTCGTTTGTTGATTTCTGGACATGTACACTATCTTTCGTTGAAGATGCTTTTGGAAATATATCATCTTTTTGAGTCGACCTTTGCTTATCAGAATATTTAGTATCCATTATTTGGCTGATAAATTGTGCTGCATGCAGAAATTAATTTTTTAAAATATAGAGTAAAGTAATAATAACGTGATGACTGACATGTACTTTTGAACATATTTTATAAAAACCATAATCTTTATGCATATTTAAAAATAAAAAATAACATGGAAAAATAATAAATTTCCATCGATCAGTTTATTTTATGTCCGTAAATAACATGTAATCATGATATTATTTTAAGAATGCACAAAGCAATGCACTTAAATAAATAATCCAAACAAATTCTAAAAATTATAAATTACCCTTTTAATATAAAATAGAAGTGTAGAAGTTACAGTCGTATAAATATTTTTTCCCGTAGAATAAGATTGAAATATGTTTAAAAATAAAAAATAACATGAAAAAAGGATAAATTTTCATCGATCGGTTGATTTTATGTCCGTAAATAACATGTAATCATAACATTATTTTGAGAATACACAAAGCAATGCAATTAAATAAACTATACAGACAAATTCTAAAAAATGCAAATTAATTTTTTAATATAAGGCAGAAGTTGCAGTCATAGAAATGGTTTTTTTCCTTTAGAATAAGATTGAGATATTGATGTGCACGTAAATATGCATATTTTTACCACCATATTTAATCTATTTAAATTAAATAAATGATCATATTGGGTATTTTAACTTGTTTAAACCAAAATTCAAATTATTTGAAATTGTCTCATATTCATCTTCATATAGGGGCAAAATGGTCATTTTTATGCATTTATTAAATTGTGAAAATTTACTTGGAATTTTCTATGTTGTTTTATAGGAAATTTGATGAATTTTACAAGTGGTTACATGATGATATATGCATGCACAAGAATGAAGAGAACAAATGAAGATGGAAATAATTCAAAGTAAAGATAATGGAGGACCCCACCTACCTTAATGTACAAATTAGAGGCTAATGCACATGCTTATGGAATTAATGGATTCATGTACACTTAAATGAGGATTATTTGAAGCTAATGATTACTTGGCCTCCACACTTCCTAAGAGGGTATTTTGGACATTCCCCAAAAATATGAATTAGGTTTTAAAACATGTATAAAATCCCCTTATGTTTCATGTAACCCTCTCCCATCTCCCTTAGTCTCTCTTTAGTTAGTTTTTAGCTTAGAAAATAAAACTCAAAGCTCTCTTTCTCTTTTCATGGCTACTTAGCCATATTTTTATTTTATGTAACTTTCATTTTTTTAATGTTAATTAGTGCTCTCTTTTCTTTTACATGCTTCTTTTCCTTTCATGTTGTAGTGTAGTCTCTCTTATTTCATGCAAGTAGATTAGTTTTTCCTTTCTTTTTTCTCTCTTTTTCCTCTTGTTTGTTTAATGTTTCTTTCTACATTTGTTGATTTGATAACAAAAATGAGAGGATAATCCCTTCAATTTAGGGGTAATGAGACTCTCTTGAATCATGTAGATGCAACGTGATTTCTTTTATGTCTCTTTTCTGCTTAATGGAAAGTAGATGGTTGTGTGGTTTTGTGTTTAATATTGAGTTTGATAGCTTATATTGTACAAAACAAATATGCTATGCTTAGTCATATGAATCATTAATTACCTCTTCATCTACATATGATCATGGTAATGGAAGTGGATTTAGAATCAAAATTTGATGGTTTATGTTTCTAATTCAATAGTTAATAAACCATGCTTAAAATATATTCTACTTTTGATTTCATATCATTTTCATTGAAGTTAGTAAGTGGGTTAGAGGGTGCATTAAAGTTTGATGGTTTAAGTGTGTTAATTAATAACACAATTAGGCCATGCTTATGATAAATGCATCAACTAAACTCACACATGACCAAAAAGAGATCATAATGTCATTATGTTGATTTATATGATCATGAGAGGGGATTTGCCTCTAAATTGCTCTTTAATCTCATATTTTTATTCTCCTTAGTTCTAGCTTGTTCTTACTTTTTTTAGTTAGTTATTATTATCCCTCGACTTTGGTTTAATTTGATTGAATAGAAATTTAAAATCTAACAATTCCGTGCGGATCGACCCGTATTCGCCACTTACTACAAGTGTACGCCGTGCGCTTGCGGTTAATTTTATTTCTAAATTCGTTCGACGATTTTCTAAACCGATAGAAAATCCATCGACGAACAGATATAAAAGTGCCACATATGGCTATAGTATAAAGCACAATCTCAATGGTATAATTACACTAACATGAAGCTGTGATATCGAACATTAACGATGTCAAGCAACTCAAACTCAATGAAGCGTTTCCAAAAGGAAATAGTGGTGGTGAGAGATCTGAATGGAGATGATAGGAGAGAGAAGTGGAAAAGGAATAGGGTGAAAAGAGATGTGAATATGGATGGATAAACTGAATGACAGTATAGGATTCGATAGGTATTTCTAGAATGCTATATTTGTGTTATGAAGTTTGAATATTTCCATGTTGGACCGAGTAAGGATTATGGATATGCATGCCACGTCTATTTTAACTCATGTGCGATATCTTAACTCATACATTGATTTAGAAATTTTCGGATCAGGGTGTGAAAAAATTATAGTCTATAGAAACCTTAACTGATTGAAATGGTCAAATGTTATGTAACGTTATATATGGTATAGGCTACCGAATGATATCTAAATACTCTAATAAGTTTTTTATTGCAAAGTTAATAGAGCGATATCACTGCTATACATATAACATGC
Source organism: Allium fistulosum (assembly GCA_030737815.1). Classification (NCBI taxonomy): domain Eukaryota; kingdom Viridiplantae; phylum Streptophyta; class Magnoliopsida; order Asparagales; family Amaryllidaceae; genus Allium; species Allium fistulosum. The sequence goes on from CM060907.1 coordinate 782,508,446, forward strand.
TATATTTTTCAGTTTATAAACATAATTGTATAACGTTATATGATTGTTGCCCTTAATTTTGCTATGCGTTTATTCTCATCATTGTATAATGTTGTATCAGCCACTTGCTTGATGGTGCGGTAAATTGATATAACAATGACATTATAGAATTAATGCTTATTAATTCCACTTTTCCACATTTTATTCTTCATCCTTTAAATATATTTTTGCACTCATTAAGTTCTCATACATATACTTTTTGATATTTGTATCATTTATTCACGGTTTAATGCATAACCTTGAAATTCATAAATCTCCAGATATGGTATACAATAAATCAAGATCATATATTCATTTGTTTAAATTAATTAATTAGAATCAATTAATTAAATCGTTTACAACATTGTAAAACCATTTCCGTTATGATATTTGTATCATTTTTTCACAGTTTAATGCGTAACCTTGAAATTCATAAATATTCAGATATGATATACAATAAATCAAGATATATTTATTTGTTTAAATTAATTATATATTAACATATATTTTTTACATGTCCCATATAAAGGGCAATTTTGGAAGTTCAAGGTCGGACCAAAAATTTGCGCTTCCAGACCAACTATTAATAAAGATTAAAAAGACTGTTAAAAAATTCACTTCGACTGATTATGCAAAACTAGATGAAAAATAGTCATTCGCTATTCAATACTGAATGAAAAAATAGTCATTCGGTGATGTAAAACCATATCTCTATTAGCTTTAATCTAACCCACATGTATCCATCACTATCAAAATTTGGTATCAAAGATAATCTCTATAAGCAACAAAGGTCGATTGTTATTTCATTCTTACTAATTTTAACTCGTTTGACCATTTTTTATTCAGATTTTGGTAGTATTTGATGTTGATTTGCTTAATATTGTCTAAAGTTGAATGAAGTACTTCATTGTACTTAACTATAATTAATAACAAAATTTGTTTCTAATTTGATGGTTTTTAATGAATATACCAATACTTTTGTATAAGATTAGTCCAGTTCGGCTTGATTCTTTTATATTTCTAGCATTTTAGCACATAGAAAAACCTTGCTAAGTGTATGCATTTGAAACAATTAAATAAAAAGTAAAGCATGTTGATTATCACATTACCTTTTTCTCATTGTTTTTGACATTTAATTAAGGTGAAAACAAATCTTGAGTTAGTGTATGTTTTTTCATACTATGTTTAACATTCACCACAATTCAATATTGGTAAGAAAATAAAAAAATGTTCAAACATTTCGTAAACAATCTTTGATAAAATGATGCATTTTCTTACAAGAGTAGATATGTAATATTTGGATTCCGAATTAGCAAGACAAAGTAGTAGGATAAACATGCAAATTAATGACGTGGGTGTGTGAGTAAGTGGAGTAATTGGTTAGGTGAGGAAATAAATGGATAATGGTTGTTAGTTCGGTGTGTATAGATACTAACACTCATAAGTAAGTAGTAAAATAAGAATGTTGCCAAATACACCAAAAACTACAATAGCTTTTGTTATGGATTTTATTATGATCCCTACACAATTAGATTTTATAAAAGATAAGAAATGAAGAAAAACAATAAACAAAGAAATTCTTTCAAACAAATCCTTTATTAATTCATTCGAAGATTGCAATAAACTCAAAAATAACTTTTTTTTCCCATTCACATCTAACAAATCATGTACATGTCTATTTATAGTAGTCTTGATAAAAATGTCTTCTTTAAGAAGTTCTTAATTGTTTCCATCTTCCAAAATAAATCCTTTCCATGTAGATAATTCTTTGTCTTCTTTAATGCAATAAGAGGCAATTAATCACTCTTAAAAATCTACAAGATCTATAAAAGAGATAATTTATTTGAGTCACGATTCCACCTTGACTCAAATATCTTCAAAATCTACTTAAATATGAAGTATTTTATCATCAAAATCTAATAATCTCTACCGTGATACGATATTCCATACAACCTACCAACTCCACCTACCTCCTCATACTCCAAACAATGTCCATTATCACAATGGAAATAAATGTCTTCATGTTGAAAAAAAAACTTTACTAATCTATAAACCACCTAAGTATGCATGTCCTCTGATTGAATATGCATATCATCAATAATTCAAAACTGTTTGTACTACCGCAAAGGCATCCATGCGGTCTTTGCGGCTTTCCGTTGACTCCACCTTGATTCAGATAGATTTATCTCTCCAATACCCATTTGAGAAGTCCTTTCATCTCCACCGTTTTTCCAAGCAATTTATACATATTGTTGCTTCCTTGTTTTGCATGCAACACCTCTTTATTACTCTTTCCAAAGCCCTATAACACCATCTCGAGTCGAAAAGTTACAGCCCTCTCCTTCAACCCGTCCCACTGAAACAAGATTCTTCTTAGTTTCTAGAACATGCCTCGCTCCCGTGAGTTTTACCTCTCTTCCATCATACATCTTCAACCTACCCGAACCTATATCCTTCACCTCAACATCTCCTCCACTAGCGGACTCCACCTTACTCTCTTATTTCTTATAACCTCCCTGTCTTTGTCTTTCTCTACTACTTTCATCCTTTCTTTGTCCTTGTTAAACTTTTTGCAAAACATCAAATTGGGACTGGTTTTTTCACAGTAATAGCAGATGAAATCTATTTCCATATTCGATCTATTTTGATTGTCTTTTTATATTAGGATGGTTACCTCTCCTAGCAAGATTGACCTTTTCGATTGAATTTCCTCTTTCCCTTTCCTCCTTATCCTTACCTTCCATTAGGTTCATCATCTGAATCTTCTCATTAAGAAAACTACTAACCACTGATTCCATTGAAACAATTCCATTCAAATCTGAGTTGTTCAATGCAACTACAAGCATTTCCTAACTCTTCGGCAATGAACTCATCAACATCAAGGCTTGTGTCTCATCATCCACCTTATAATTCAAGGCTGCCAATTGATTCATAATTACTTGAAAGTCATTAAGGCGCTCTCCAATTGGCCAATATCCTTTATGTTTCAAATTCACTAATCTTCTCATAAGAAGAGTTTTATTTGTAACAGAGTTCTTTGCATAAATTCCTTTCAATTTCTTCTAACTCGAATAAGCGGATGTTTCATTAGTAACAATATGAAACACCGTATTCTGCAAAAAATACCAAATAGTCGTCGTTGTCTTCCTATCCAAAGTCTCTCATTTTGCTTCAGATACATTACTGGATTGCTGCCCTTTGTTCTTCAATGGTTTCTGAAGATCATTGAGATATAAAAAATCATCCATCTTCATCTTCCATAACCCTCGATTTCCCTTTAAAATTTTCAACACTTATCTTCTTCATAACAAAAGCTTTCTTCAAAAAATTTATGTAGTAGGCTATAATACAAATTTAGGAATTTTCCTAGGTTTCCTAAATAATCAGATTTTAAAAGAGATAAGAAGTGAAGAAAAATAATAAACTAAGAAATTCCTCCAAACCAATCTTTTATTAATTCCTTGAAAGATTACAAGAAAAAAGCTAAAACTTGAGAATGTATCTCAATCTCCAAAACCCAAAAAACAACCTTTTTCCCACTCATTTCTAATGAACATTGTACATGCCTCTTAATAATAGTACCGATAGAATATCTTCTTTAAGAAGCTGTTAATTGCTTCTGTCTCCTAAAATAAATTCTTCTCATGTAGATAATTCTTTGTCTTCTTTAATGCAATAAAAGAGGGAATTAATGACTCTTCGAAATCTTAAAACAGACAATGTATTTGAGTCACAATTCCACTTAAATCAAATATCTCCAAAATCTACTTAAATATGGAATATAATGTCATCAAAATCTAAGGGCCCGTTTGGTTTCATTTTGTATTTTGAGTTTTGTGTTTTCAACTTGCACTAAGAAATAGCAAGAAATAAGAGAAGAAGATTTATAATTCTTAGTCATTGCGACCACCAACGGACAACGAAGGAGTTGGATTGTTTCCGTGCTTTTGTTTTCTCTCGAAACACGAAAAACAAAACAAACTTGTTTTCTATTTTACATGTTAATTTCATTTTTCAAAATTATTTGTTTTTCAACAATACATACAACGGACGCGCTTTTGTATTGACGAAAACACAAAACTAAAAACGACAAGCCAAACGGGGCCTAACATTTTACCCTATCTTGAAAATACCACATCTTTTTAATATCCCCCTGTTAATACCCTATATACACCACACTTCTTATCACCCTAATCTAGAAAAGAAAAGAAAACACTGCAGAAATTATCGTCGCTCTATAACAGACAAATCAAATGATCATATTATGCTACAAAAATCTATACCAATTGAAGAGAGGAAGCTATGTTACCACGTGGAGGGTGAAGGCCTGTTGCTCTCAGTTATAGGTCAGTTAGATGATCCGAATCTTTCTATTATCTCGGATTCCTCTTGGGATAAAAATACCTTTATGGCTCTGATTCTATGGATTTTGTTCCTACGTTACCTTCTCTTTTCTCTAGGTATTATCATGTTATCAGACCTAAATTTTCGAAAGATGACAGTGGATCTTCCTCTTTAGAGGGAGACTAATTTAGATTTTTGTTGGTTAGTAGTTTGGCACTTTTGCCAAACTCCTGTGCTTTATTTTATCATTTAGTTGTTCTGGTGCATGTACCTGAACACTACAAAGGAGCGGTTAAACCCGTCTCGACTTTCAACTATCAAAAAATTTAATCCTCTACAATAAAATCATTCAATTCTTTGTTGTTTACTCTCAGCCAAAACATCAGAGTTTAAAAATCATTTTTTATATTTTAAAAAAATTAATTTAACAAACAATCGAAATTAATCGATTAATTAAAAATATTATTTTAACCGAGAAATTGTGGAAAAAAATTCGTAACTTTAAAATATCATGCTTGATTTTATAAAAAATCAAAATTCAAATAATATAACATGAAAATATTTATTATTATTATTTTATTGTATTTCGAATAATTTATATATATATATATTAATACAATAAATATTTTGTGATGTGCATTCAATTTCGAAAGGTTTTAAAAAAAGATGTATATACATACATATTTAGATATTATAAACACACACACACAGATATATATATATATATGATTAATTAAATACCTTTATTAATAGTATGCTTGGAAGCGCAATCTTTTGATCCGACCGTGAAGTTTCAAAATTACCCTTTATATACAAGCTCATAAAAAATTAAACAAAATTAAAATTAAAAAGGTAACGGAAAATAATATTAAAAATGAAACCTCAACACCCTAAATTGTAGACCAATCTCCAAGTTATAATTGTACAGTTTCAGCTCTTAATTTTTGTTTCCGTAATTTTTTCAATTTCCCAGTCAAATTTTATTGTTCTGCAATTTATTCAATTTCCCAGTCAAATTTTATTGTTGATTGAAGATATTAATTCATCCATTTGCTGGAGATTTAGTTGTTAAATCAGGTATTTTTACTTAATTATATTTGTCTGTAAAGTTTGTTGAATATAGCATGCAGTAAAAGCCTTTACAATTATGACCAAATCTTTGGTGCTAATCTTTATTAACTAAAATAGAATTAATCAATAGTTGATTTCCTGCATTCATTTTTTCAATGAAATGCCTTAAATATAGGATTCTAGAAAATGCTACAACCCTTATAAATACCTTATAAAATTCTATGCCTTGAATATAAGCATAAATTTATGTTGGCAACAATAATTTTTATATTGAATCTAGTATTAGTAAAATCTTTATTAAATAAATAAACCTAACCAATAACATGTAGTAAAAGTCTTTACAATTTTGACCGAATCTTTGGAGTTAACCTTTATTAAATGAAATAGACCTAATCAATAGCTGCTATCCCACGTTCATTTTTTCTATAAAATGCCTTAAATATAGGATTATAGAAAATGTAACAACCCCTGTAAATATCTTATGAAATTTTCTTTACCTCTTCACTCTTGCCATTCACAATCCAACTTTCTCCACCATTCGTCACTTCCGGCATTCTCCACTCTTCACTGTTATTCGCCACTATCCACTACTGCTCACCATCATTTACCTCCAAGACCCTTGTTCTATTAAAGCTTCAGGTAAGTCTAGATTCATTTTCTTTTAATGTTAATTTCCTATGTATTGTCTTCTTTGTAGCACTTTATTCTTTTTTTTTAATATTTATTGGTTAGTAAAATCCTTATCCGTGTGGTCTTCTTTGCAACTCCTTTTTATTTTTACTTCATCCTTTTGCTGATATTTGTCAAGTAAGCAAGTAATACAAAATTTTGAAAGCTAGGTGGAAAGTTACATAAGAATCACTACACCATACTGTCCATTTTGCCACACCTCAACGCGGAAAAATTACCACGGTTTTGAGCCGTGGCAATTTTACCATGGTGTAGAGCCATGGTAAAATAATCTACCATGATTACTGGCCGTGGCAACATTCAGATGGCTATGGGCCGTTCCAATATTAAAAACAAAATTTAACCCTACCCCCGTTCATCTCCATAACCCTACCGTTTACCTCTAAAAAAAAGAACGCCAAAATTAGCCCACCATGGATCCCGCGCCCTAATTTCACCCAACCAAAATTAGCTACAGTTTACTCTTCTTTTCACTCAAATCGCGTATCTCACTTAATCGCTCTTCTAGGGGTTCGAGGTATTCTCACTTAATCGCGTATATCCAATTTTTATTTAATTTCAGGTTTATATTTTGATTTTCCATCATTTGGTTAACAATTAATGATTTTGGATTAATATTTACATGTATTGTTAGATTGTTCGGCTGATGGGATTGGGTTGATTTTGGATTAATTTAGATGACCACGTCAATCTTCTTGATTTTAGAATACAAGTAGAAGGTAGAAAAGAGTTTCCTTTAGTTTGAAGTTGTTTCTGAGCAGTAAGATCGCATACATAAACTTGATTTTCTTCGCATACATAAACTTAATTTTCTTCGCATACATAAACTCGATTCATTTTATATGTTGGTTTTAAGTTTCACTTTTCTCTCTATCATTATATATTTCATTTCTTTCTACTAAAAACAAAAAAGCACTCAAAAAGTTGTAATCTTGTTAAGAAAACTAAGGAACATTCAACACGATTTCCATTATATCAATGTATGTTAAATGTCCAATATGATGTTCTCAAGGCTTAGCAACGGCCAAACTTTACATGATTCAATTTTTGTTTTGCTGTTTTAGTTTAAACTGGCAATATAAGAGAACAATTATATTTTCCAGATTCTAAGGCGTTATAATTTTCATCTGTGTTTGTGCAGTTTTCAAATGACATGCCAAATATGCATCTTTCATTTACTAAATAACTTACACTATAAGTTATTTTGTACTAAATTTTCAAAACTAGTCTAATCCATCATGTTGTAGTCTCTTTTAGGCTGAATCCACAAAAGATGGTGGAAAGGTATTTACAAGACTATAAACACTATGAAATCAATGTTTATCTTGTGGTATACGACTATGTTTAAAAGCATTATACTTGACATTTTATGAGTTATATTTCAATTATTTTGCTTTTTTTAATACCAATCAAACAGTTCTTACTAACCATGTCTTGGTCTGTTGTGCACTGCTTTGGTTCAACTTGCAATGAAGTTTGTCATGAGTTTTTGTGGTTATAGTTAGTTTCCTTTTGGTGATATTTTAGTGATGTAGTTTGAAGCTATACTTTATTTTGAGTTTCAATGAATCTGGAAACATGAAATATTTTTATTCTTCTTCTCACCAATAAGGTTGATCTGAAGTCTCATTTGGTATAGTTATTTTTATTTAACACGGTATTTTGTTTTGCATGAAAGCAGCTTAATATAGCCGAGTAACATATTGCGTAAAACTTTTCAGGTGAACATGGGTACTACAATACTACCCATAGCCAAAGGAGTTTAAGTGAAATCCTGCAAATGTTGGTTTGATACCGTCTTCATTTTTTTATGGGTTATTGGTTTAATCAGGTTTAATAAAGTGCTTCTTTCTTCCTGTATTTTCACTTTACCTTGAAAACAAACTAGTCAACTCACTATTCCTTATTAACTGAATAATTGTCAACCATGCTTCAAGCTGGATTTAATTTATCTTCTTTGTTATTATTTTTCTTTCACATATAAAATTGCACATGTCTTGCTTCTGTACTTGTACATGAATATACTGTAATGAAAAAAGACTAGTGTTTATGTAGTATATCTATATTGATAATCGATATCAATGCTTTTAGCACAATGCAGTTCCATTTGATAAGGATGACCTTATGTTAATATTTCCTTGATCCTATTAACTTCATACAAAAATTGTATGCCTACCAAATCCATTTATTGTCAATTCTGGTAATTAGCAGTTGCATGTTTGGGTTGACTCCAGTTTAAACTAATAGCATATAAAAATCTTATCGCAATTAGGTGATAAGTGAAGCTGTGATGTTTTGTGCCTTTATTGATCAAATCTGACAAAATCATACATAGCTAACCCTTGCTGGTGAAGAAAATCACAATCAACAGAGCAGCATATCATGTCTCCCATCGTTCGTCCTACTCCTATTGATTTTGATGCTACAAATCCATCGACTAATGAATCAACTGTGTTGGAATCCTCCTCCGTAACAAGGGTCGGTGTTTTCTGGCAAGCTAATATTGGGTAAATATTATTGCAAACTAATTAATTGATTTAAGCCGATACAAATTCTACAAACTAATATCGTTCGTCCTACTCCTATTTAATTTGAAAAAAGAGGAGATTGAATACGACTTTTTGAAGATAAAGGGGACAAGGCCGCCTTGAAGACCGAAGAAGCGAGCTAAGTATATTCAGCGACAGCTTGATGTAAGCCCTCCTAGTTTCAGTTTTTACCATTTATTGGGTTCCATTTTTGTTCTGATTTAAACTATATCAGAGTTGTAGGAAATTGGGTTTTATAAGTAAATTGAAAACTGTCAATTCAATTCTGATCCAGCTCTAGAAATTAAATTAAATTAAATTAAGTAATTTTATTTTGTTGCAGGAATTTCCTCCATCAAGTTTTCTTGATTCTAGGAAATATGGTAATCAAATTAGCTCGATTACAGCAGCAGATGTAAAGAAAAACTTAGATGGCCTTAGTGTTCAATAGGTCAGTGTCTTCGTATTGTCAGTAAACTTTATTTTAACCTAAATTCATGAGTGTATTTACAGAAAATATTGAAATTTTCAAACACTAAAGCAGAAAATACTCTTTATTTTTGATCGCCATGACACATTGATACCACACTTGAATAGAATCAATACTACCAATGACAAGGTTTATGCAACAAGATATGTTATATTCTTGAACCAAGATAGTACCTTGAAGCCATTAGCCATTGAGCTCGGATTGCCTCATCCAGATGGAGAACAACATGGCACAGTCAATGAAGTTTTCACTCTTGCAGGATTGACTGGAGTTTAAGGGACGATATGAGAATTAGCAAAAGCATATGTTGGAGTCAATGACATTGGGGTCCCTGAAATCAAGAGTCACTGGTAAGAAAATATTCTTAACTACCGTAACAAGATAACCGGCCTAAATTTACATACTCAGTATAAAATTTGCAAGCTTAAAACAAACGCAGTGACAGAGCCCTTTATCCTTGCAACAAACAGACACTTGAGTGCATTGCATCCACATAACAAACTTTTAGCCCCACATTATCATTTTACCATGAATATTAATGCATTAGCTCGCCAAGCTCTTATTAAGCGATAGTGGAATTCTTGAATCTATAGTACTCCCAAATAAATATATCATGGAAATGCTTAAAAAGATTTACAAAGACTGGAATTTCATGAAACAAGCTCTCCTCAAAAGGTATTAATTATTATAAACAATCTGTAATCATGAGTGTTTAATTTGATTAAAAAATCGTAACGTTGTTTGGGTAACTTATAGAGGGGTAGCAGTGAAGGACGAATCAAGCCCACACAAACTCTGCCTACTAATCAAAAATTATCCATACACATTACTGTTGAACGTTTTAAAGGTTAAAGCAACTTTCGTAGCAAAGATTTTAGAAGTTATATAGAGGTTTGGAAAGGGAGCTTGTACCGTAAACACAATTTTATCATTTTAAAGTTTGTATACCAATTACTAAAAATTATTAAGATTCAATTTCATTTTGATTCTCTTTTTTTCTAGAATTCTATATTGAATCAAGTAATTGTGTATACATCAAAAGATGCAAAATTGAAAACTTTAGCAATTTAGACCACTTCTCAAAACAAATTAGTCACTTAAGCGACTTTGAAAGCTATTTCTAAAACATGCCTTTTTCTGCTTATAGGACATAAAATAACATTTCATACTGGCTCACTTTAAAATTGCGGCTGTTCAAATTCCTTTTCAAAAATAAATAAATAAATAAACTAGTTGTGCTATTTCAAGGTGCGACAGCATGTTTTTAAAATAAACTGTACTGACTTTGAAAGAGGTTACCACTGATGTTATTTTTTGCCATGTACGCAGAAACATACGTGTTCTTGTAAATAGTTTTCGAAATGGTAAATGCACAATTCGTTTTCTAAAGCCGTTTAAATTGATAGATTATCTTAAATACTTTTCTACGTACATGATTATGAAATTTACCATTTATAGAAAATAGTTATAGGTTGCATCAATGTTTTGTAGGCTGCTTCAATGCTCCTCCTTTCGTTATCCTTCACTGGAAAGGTTCTAGCTCCTTATCAGGCTCACTTGTAGTGCTTGGCACAGTCCTGTAAGTAGACATACTTTATGGCTATGAATTATTAACCGTTTTCTATTGTAATAAACAATTGAAACTTAATTAATTTTTATTTTTTCATTTTTTTTCAGTTACGTTTTGTTGTTTTCATTGGGTGTTGGACATGTACCTGCTCTATTGCTTCCCAGGATTTTTTTTACTTCCCAAGATTCTTGCTTCTAGGATCAGAGCTAAGGCAGTAGCATTATCCTTAGGGATGCATTGGGTAAGCAATGCTTACTTATGTTTACATGCGATATTAATATTATATGTGTACACCATTCCAGTAAGGATAAATTTTTGTATTTGGCCCAAATTTCAGTCCTCCATGAAAACTTATTTAAAAAATAAGTTATTATAAAAAGAAATAAGTTATATTCTCTTCATTTTTTGTATTTAGGAAATACATTGTCATATTCATGTTTTTTTATGAGCAAAAGTTTCACTGTGCAGTATTGATAATGAATAATTTTAAAATTTATTTGCATATATTCAATTTTGTGATAGGATTATACTTCTTAAGTATTGTAACCAAATAATTTTAAAATTTATTTGCAGATATTCAATTTTAAAATTCTATATTAAATCAATTTTAGCAGTGCTTTGATTATTTTGTTAGTCTATTTGAGTTAATGTGTTTTTTTTCTCTCCCTAATATCTCAAACAAAAGCATACCAAAACAGTAATACCACATTTGCGCATTACAGGAAATGGCATCCACATTTCTGGTGCAGCATAGCCATGTGTTCCTTTTTAGACAATACTTTGTTATTAAAAAAGCAACAACCATTAATACTATTGCGCCCGCAATTGCCAAAGCTATAATTGTTGACATAGAAATGAGAAATAATTTATATAACATTATTGAAAAAAAGTAAGCATATTTTTATGTTTTGACTTATTGAGAATGACGGCAGTTATGCCTGTAGAAGAGATGCTATCTGTACCGGAGGTTTTGGTATTACTACCGGACGAACTTGACATGTTGATTAATTTGAGTGAAGATGTGATTGTGTTGTTCACAGGCCATTCAACTCAACATTCCGCTATATCATATAATCAATATACAAGGTTTTTATTTAAACCTTCTGTTCTCTTAGCCTGCACAATATTTTTACTCATATGTTTTGATTTTGAAGACTTCATTGCGAATGAAACCATATTCAGAGAAGAAACGGTTATTATGTCACCATTATTTAAAAAAAAGGAGAAACGTAAAAATACCTTTTGCAGAAGTGCTTTAACTGGGCATAAACGATATTTGATGAATCTAGACTCTGATGTTCAATGTTATGAAACATCCTTAAGAATACTACATAATACTAATATTGTTGGTTATTTTTTAGATTGGAATAGGCCGACAGTGATTTGGGTCCGGAGATTATTTCGAAGGTTGCTTAAGAGTAAAATGTGCAGGTATTTTGTATTCCTTTTTTTCATTTCCATTCTTTATCATTTAAAATAATTTCATATTAGTTAATTAAGTTTTATATTAAGCACTCAACTCTTTTTCATAATTACATAACACTTTTATAGATTTTCATCATAATTATTCTCTTTACTTTGCTATATAGGTACACAAAACATTGCTTTATTATATGGAAGGTCATCAGCTAAAATTACAAATAATAACTTTTATAAAAATTTAACGAAGTTAACTAGTGAACTAAATCTGTAAAAAAATAAAATAATTTATAAAATGACAGTGATGCATGTACGCGTTATCATACATGTTCGCCCCCTTTAATCTAAAATAAGATATTTATATGTACATGGACACTATGCTATGTTCTGTCTACTTCAAGAACCTCCCATTCTAATCCTCAAATGTAAGAGATAAATTGAATTAAATTTGCATGCTAAAATACTAATAAAAAATATTGAACTGGAAGAAGTTGAAAATAGGATCTCTACGCTTTGAAATTTAATTCAATTGGATAAATATTAAGAAGACAAGCATAAAAAACCTATTATATGAACAAATCATAAGTATGGATTGATCATGATACGCACCGCTTTACATGGTACACTGCTATGTACATGTTTGTTTTCCTTTGGTATCTGCTATCTTAACATTAATATCAAGCTATTCAGTACTCAAAGATAAGCTTTTGTTATGGCCTGTATCTACTATCTTATCATTATTTAGTATACAGCTTCTATATGCACTGCCTTGCGATGGTTTGTGTTTACTTGTATGATTTTTTTGCCCTGTCAGTTTGGTGGCAATTATGTTCTTATTCCCTATTTGTCCAAAGCTTGTATATCTTTCCTCCATTCAGTAAAACCCCACAAGAATTGCCTAGTTTTAGGAAGTGTGCTAATCTGAATATGGTGGAGGATGGTGGCAGGTTAGGATATGATGTGCACATTTCATCTTTTGGTTATGGCCTATATATCTTCTTGGTTTTATGCTTTATTTTGGAACCATGTTTAGCTTTGTTTCTGATATAAATGCGAGCCTATGTTAGCCTTGATCTTGGTTGAAGGAAAATGTTTCTTTAGAAGCTGCTTACAGGAATTTTGTGGGTGTTTGTTTTGTTCATTTGTTAATGTTTTAGTTTCCGTAAGGCTAACCTTGTTGTTATTCATGTCTGTTAACCAACTTCACATATCTTTGAATTTAGTTTAATTTATAGCTTAATATACTGGCATGATCTTGGGCTTCTAATTTGGTTGTCTGCTCAAATCATTATATTCTTATACTTGATTTTTTTGAACAGGTGATGCCAAAATCCCACTAGTAAGTTTTGCCTCTTTGGTTTTGGTTCATATATTTTGTTCCTAGCGGCTTTAAAATCTTGTGAAAAAGTTACGGCGGGCAAGTTTGTAAGTACAGACCTTAATGATCACTCAAAAGTAATGTTTTTTTTTCTTTTATCAAAGTTACAATGGACAAGTTTCATCACTTTTCATTTGTTCCCTTCTGCATTTCATGTTACTGCTGCTCGCATCAACTATGTTCTAGAATGTATTTATTGTATTTCCAATTTAATTTGTTAATTTTTTTTGTCTTACTTTGTAGGTAGATAGACATCTTTGATGCAAAAAAATGCTGCAACAAGTTATGGATTCGAAATTATTTTTGCCGCTAGAACTACATTTTGGTTTGTATGCTTGTATGCATTATTACTTCTGTTCACTAGCCGCTATTTGTTCTACATTGATTGTGAAATATTTTGGACGTAGTATATATGTTTTGATGTATATAATTTAATTTGCATTTTATTGTGATGTTTGTGCTTCAGTTCATCCAGCCACGGCTCAGAGCCATGGCTAATTTTAATGAAAAAAAATAGCCACGACTCCGAGCCGTGGCTAATATTACTTTTGCCACAGCTCGGAGCTGTGGCAAAATTTTTGCCACTCCCCATTTTGCCATGGCTCTGGGCCGTGGCAAAATTATTTAGCTACGGCCCAGAGCCGTGGCAAAATGGCTTTTCTGGTGTAGTGAATACAAAAACTAAGCTATGTTATTTACACACACAATGCATTTTTAATTTTGAGCTTTTGCCTCATCTTTCTCATCAGGTTCAGTGGTAAAAAGCGGTTCCTCTAAGTTTGTCATATAAATACAATTTCATATATTGAAATAATATATTTATCATATAAATAACTTGAAGGGGAAGGACTAGATTGATACACGTTTACAAACATCTTTTAAAATGAAATAAACATAAGAACTCAGCTAACAAATATTGAATTTGTAAGCTCCAGAACTATTGGAGATGATTTAAGATATCATAGCTAAGTAGAATATGAGCCAATAGAACATTTAGGATGTCTTTGCACACATCAAACTGTCCTGAAATGGGTTTGCTTTAGTTATGTTTTGAATATTTAGATTTTATTGTGTTTTTATTTTGTGCTTACGGTTTAATGGAGACTCCATACTTGAAGACCATTGTTATTTCCAATTATGTTTCAATAGCTACTCCTAAATACATGCACACAAAATTTTTGATCCATAAAATAATTGTGTTGAATTTTGATCCTCTCATGTTTATTAATTATAGTATGTAGTATATTAATTTCACATGTTACATGAACAGATGTTAGAGTAGGTCCCACTGCATTAACAAAGTCCAATATTCAGCATAGCTATTCTTTGAAGTTAATGCACACGTGGTTCAATGCTTCATATATAAAAAACATACAAAATTTAAACTTGCATGTTAACGCACATATGTGATTCAATTCACATTTATTGTTCGCATGCTTATTATTCAATAAAGGTAATTAATATTAAAACCTTTCACAACTAATACTGTTATTCGATCACATGACATTTTATTTTTAGATGAATGTTTACTTAATAAGAGTATGTAAATTTAGAACTTTTCTAAATATATATATCACGGTATAAGGTGAAAGAATAAAAAACTTTGATTGCTAAAATAAATAAGTTACTGCCAAAGTTAAAATTTTGACAGCTAAAAATCATATCAACTAAATGTTGTTTAATATAAATTTGACTACAACTAACAAAATGACCAGGTGTAAGTCACCAAGATCAAATAAGTTTTGGTACGCAAAATAAGATGATTCAAATGCGCTAATTAGCTGTCAATTAATATACACAATAAACCAAATGCAACACTTATAACATGCAATACTTATGTTCGAAAACGCTTCTCTATAGATATTACCAAATGCTAATATCACTTAAAAATAGAATCTAGCAAATATATTTTTTACAAATTCAAAACACTCTCTTACATATATTACCAAAGTTAATATCACTTAAAAATAGGATCTAAAAATTAAACTTCCTATACATTTTCGCTCTTTATCAATTGATAACAGAAAAAAATTCAACCTAAAATAAATAAATGTTCCAGCTTAGAAATAAAAATTCAAACTAATTATACATGATTCCAATGCAAAAACATACCTAAATATTTATGAAAATCATTTCTCTTGAATATGTTAGGCACATATAATATGTAAAAAAATTAATTTATCCGCAAAATATGTGTTATTGTCACGCACGAAGCGCATCATAACACTCGTAATAATAATAATTTTGTTATTGCAATGTGTATATATATATATAGATAGTTTTTAATATTTATATAACTAACAAGTTTTCACACATATATATATATTCGAACAGCATTTAATACATATAGGATGAGCTAATATGTCCGTTGCGATGTAAATCACAACATTTATTTACCGACATGTTATACCTTACATGGATTATTATGTTACGCATGAACACACATACATATATGTATATGATACATATGTGTACTACTATATTTAATTGAATATAAATTTAACAAAATTCTATCCATAATTTGTAAATTTAAATGAAATAAGATATTTTATTTAAATTAAATTTAGAAATGTTCTAAATAAACTAGACTTCATAGGCCCAATAAAAATCTAATAGGGTAAAAAAATTTGAAATTCACTCATAACTTTCGTTGTAGGCTGGCCTAGTTCCAATGGTAGTACCGTCGGATAATACGAAGAGTAAGGCGATATGGAGCACACACGTGAATATTTCCTTGGGCTAACACTGGTATGTTTTTAAACATCGTATATAACTCACTAACAAATATATAGGGTATCAATACAAAGCAATAAACACACGTTCCTCCAGGATGAAATGATACACAATATAAAATAAATCACAGAGATCACAGAACCATCAATTCAGTGAATATATATAATATAAAATAAACACGATCCAAGTGGGTCTACAAAAATAGTCAAATGCCCATTGTCATCAAAAATATACATGACATGTCCAATATACACATCTCGACAACACAAGAACACATGCAAATACAAATATACAAACTATATACGAATATTCTATCCTTCATACATGCTCAACAACCATAGACTAGTCAACTCGTCCCTGAACCAGAAATGTCTCAAACTAACCCGAGTATTATATAAATAACACATAGGTCGGACTATGTCTACAATGTAGAGGTCAAATAAAATAACAACTGACATGGTATAAACAAGTGCAATGCAAAATGACATGTACATAGCTAAAGTGTCAACAAATCTCAAAATCATGCACATAAAAGGTAACTTATTCCCAAATAAGGTCGATCAAAGTATCCAAGGCACATAATCAAATGGGTAGAACAACCAAATATCTACAGTAATCGACACACCAATAACACAAATGGGAATTAACCATCAACAAGCACACAATCTAGTGAGGTGTTATAAGTATGGTAGCGTATGTCTATATATCTCAAATCACATATCACAGTTGGGAGCCTCACAACACACTTCGATGGGTTAAGAGATTCTCGCTTCTGAATAAATGTCTAAAAGGGTATCTAAATCCTATAATAATAATCATATAGTCACAGTTATCCCAAATGGGAGCTACACAGCACACTCTAAGAGATAACACACATCACATTCACAGTCTTAGTTACTTTCGGTCATCGTGACGCTACGTCCATCTATACTCTACGGTCACGAGCCTACTGCCTAATGGTAATAGACTGTTTAGCTAGTGTGGCATCGGGGCATATTATCACATAATCTAAACATCAAAGCACAGCATGTGTATATATAATAAGGTGATGCCACTAGTCTAGGGCGTGACCCCACGATCGGCCAACTAGGATGGACTCTAGTATACCTAGATAAATAGCACACATCGCAAGTTGGTACATAACAGACCCTTCCTCTATACATTAACCCGTAAAATAAGAGTGTCCCTCACTTGCAGAAAGTAATCGAACAAATATCATGAAAACGTCCCATACCATCTGGTGTTACTCGCTCATTTACTCAATGCTCGTAAACTACACTCCATACCCATAATAATATCTGCAACACCCTAGCATTTTAGTAACATTATTTAGGATATTTAATTAGTTGAATTAAATGAAATAATGTGTTGATTAGGGGATTGAGATTTGATTTTCATTAAGGTGTAGCCGTGCCATTTAACCATAAAATAAAATAAGAGTTAACTTGAAATAGAGGAGGGGTAAAATAGGAAAGAGGTCATTCCTATATCCTCCAATCCTTGGCCGTGTAAGATTTTACACTTCCATTTCATTTTCAAAAATTTTAAAAGAGGCCCGCCACCATTAACAAGGAAGAGAAGAAGAAAAGCTAGGAAGAATCTAATTCAAATCAAATCTATTCACATCTCAATCTCCATAATCTCTAAAAGCTAAGGTGAATAATGTTTGCATCTCATTTTTGATTGTGTTTTCGGTTTTAATATTAATTTTGAATAATTTGCAATGGTTTGCCATGTTTTTGAATGATGGAATGAACATTAATACTTGTTGATGAATTATGGTTATTCATATTGAATTTATGATATGTTTTAAGATGCAAACCCAATAAAATGACATCCAATTACCTTACGAATTTTTATGAAGATCATAAATATTATTCTAGAGATAGGTTTCAATTTTTAGATTTTTCAGAATTTTCATGGAATGAATATGAATTTTCTAGCAAAGAAAATGATATTTTGGATTTGGGTTATAAATTAATTATGGGTAAATGATTAATTATTTGGGTCTGAAAATTTTATATGTTAGAAAACATATATAATGTTATTTTCTGGAAAAAATATTAGATTTTTCCTAAGTGTTTTACTGGTTATATAAAATTATTTAAGGTATGAGACTTAAATGTTTTATATAATTAAAAGAGGAGAATGAGCTTTTTATAAAAGATTTAAATTATAAAATCTAGAAAAGTCGACAGCACTTTTGACAAAGTGCGGTACTTTTTATTGGTAAAGAAAGTGGCAACCAATCACAATTAGACACGTAAGGCATATTAGGTGAAAAGAACTATTTGCTACAAGTTTTTCACTATTTCCTCTCTTTCGATAACAGGTTCCGCCTCCAGAACTATCGCCTCTGACACAGTCGAAACCAATGCATATGGTATCAGGCAACTAGTACGTAATGAATTGGATGAGGGCGGAAGGTAGGGAGTCGAAACCATGGGTTTCGAAGGGGTTGAGGCAGTCCTTTGTTTTTAGATTAAAGAAATACGCCTGATTGCTTTCGAACTAGATAGCTTTCTACTAAGTAGCTTTTGACCAAGTCAAATGATTTAAAACAAATGGTTTCAATTGGGTTGCGCCTCTATTTTTAAAATGATTTCGACTAAGTCGAGACCTTTTTGCTGCCGCCTTTCTACCTTTCGAACCAGATGGTTTCGAAGGGGTTGTTTTGTTTTTCTAAAACCTGGCCACCTCTCCAGTGCTTTCGAAGGGATGGTTTTGACACTATTATTTCATTGCTTAGTAAATGGATTTCGAAGCAGTTGCTTTCTGTAACAACCCGCATATTTTACGATTGTATATTTAAATGTTTTATTTAAATATAGCATCGTTAATCGGATTAAAGTCCGAAAAGCTACTTTTTGTAAACAGTCGAATTGGGACTCGTGACCACTTCCATTGAGTCCAAAATGACATTTACAACTTTTTTGAGTATAAACATCGATATGTTTGGAGTTGAGTGAATTTTCCTATTTTTCTACTTGGACTTTGGGTTTGGGTTTTAGCCCACTAACCCATCCTAATACCCTAACTCAGCCCCTCTTCTCATTTCATTATCATTTCCTAACACTTCAAGCTTTAGAAAAATAGGGGAAGAGAAAAGGAAATTAAAATTCCAAACCCTAGTTTGATTTGCAAATTCAAGTTCTGGCTCCAAAATCAAAGAGAAGCTTAGGTAAGCATCCTCTTCATCTTCTCCATCTCAATCTCTCTCCAATTTCAGAAATTTCCTATAACCTAATTTAGGAAATATTTGTCTATGATCATAGATTGGAGCTTCTAGAGGTGTATTGAAGAGGAATTGGCCTTTCCTTTGTTTTAAAGCTTCTCATTCGTGTTTTTGGGTTTGAAGGTGAGTTCTTTAACTCACATCTACGTCTATAGCTATCATTGTAGTTAGGTATGAATTTCTAACATTTGTGCATATTCATTTGCTTTTGATTTGAATTGATTTGGTGAATTTTCCAAATTTTGGTGTTTTGGTCAAATTTTATGAAAATCCTTCTATGGATATTTGGACATTTATATTCGGGTTCTATATTTTGGACCTTAGCTCCATGGAGCAATATGCTACCGCTGAAGCATGGAATAATTGAAATCTTAGATCAAAACACTATGTATGGATGATATGAACTGCCTAAACAAAAGGCTGGGTTGTCGCTTGGCGTAAATCCTTAGTCGTCGTGGCTCGTCCGATCGCTTCCGATACGTTTTGGCCACTTTGGCCTAGGCAAATTGTTGCCCAGACCAGGTGACTAGACGTCTGGTTTGGACCTGGAGCAAAAATAGATGCACGTAGAATTTAAAAAAAATTACGAAACCTAAATTCAGACGTCTGATTTTTTAGTTCAGACGTCTGAAAAGGTTTCAGACGTCTGATTTGCCGAACCAGACGTCTGGAAGGGTTTTTCTGGAATTTCCAGAACCTAAACCCAGACGTCTGGATTGACCCCCAGACGTCTGGAACTGTGCATTTTTGCCTGTTTAGGCTTTTCTTGATTGAATTTCCATTGTTTATCGATTTTAGTTGCTCCGATTAGTTGTTATCACTCTTATCGACCTTAATGACTTCTTTTTCGGGATTTTTGGGAATATCCATTTTGATGGATTTGGTATCGATTTCTTTGGATTTAATTCATGTCTTCGTATGTGAATCTTTGGTGATTGATTGTTTTTTTACAATCATTTTTGTGATTTTTCACTTCTAAATACAAAGTTTTCTATACTAGTAGTAAATACTCAAACTCTTTCATCAAAACGATTTCGACACTATTTTAAATATAAAGCTCTCTTTTAAAACCGTTTTCCAATCTATTAGTATATACAAACCTTTACCGCATTCGTATGAGAAATCTAATTAAACGGCTTAGCAAAACAAGTGGTATGAAACGCTTGCATTTACTTTGTCGGTTAATTCTTAGACTTGTTCGATTAAGATCTTGTGACAACTTTCGAGTGGAAATCTACAATTTGTTCGTAAATATTTAAGTTAAGCAAGTGGTTATGGGACATGAAGCTAAACTCATTTATTTACTAGCTTAGTGTGGTTCACACTTTTTATTGATCGATGATGATCATTTTATGGTTTAGACTAGTGATGTGCGATGTCTCTTTGTCCGCGTGGGGGACTATTCCCAGTTCTATTGAGCTTCGTCTCATTTTTATGGGCTAGCGACCCATGATCTTTTATTTGAGTTTCGGTTCATTGGACGTACCGTTATTGTACTACGTCGGTGTTTTGAATTATTTGAGTTTCGGTTCATTGGACGTACCGTTATTGTACTACATCGGTGTTCCGAATTATTTGAGTTTCGGGATCATCGGGCGTACCGTTATTGCATTACGTCGTTGTTCCGAATTATTTGAGTTTCAGGATCATCGGGCGTACCGTTATTGCACTACGTCGTTGTTTCGAAATATTTGAGTCTCAGGTTCATTGGGCGTACCGTTATTGCACTACGCCGTTGCACCGTTTGTGATACACGTGTTGGTGAGTTTTCATGCTCCCGTTTGTGATAGGCCTTCCCCCTTTGTGATTTCTGGATTTCGGGTTGATGATTTCTAGAATTTGTGTTTCATCAATTTTCGTGGATTGGCTTTGTTATGTTTTGTCAATATTTGTGTTTTGGTGAATAATTTAAAGAATGTGATTCTTTTTGGTGTTTTGAGATTCTTGAGATATTGTATGATTTTTGTTGTTATTTGATGCATACTTGACACAGTATGGCATTTTTGTTATCATACGTTTTTGGTCATATCTCTTATCCTATCTCATTTTATCTGATATTTATAGCTAGACTGATCCGTTTATTATTTTCTTCTTAAATAATACTCGGGTCAGACCGAGGTATTTCAGGTGCTCCTGCTTGACTTCTTATCAGGGATTATCATCTGATTTTTAGCTAACTACTTTAGATTAGTAGTTTTGTTATTATACACTTGAGATATAGACTCCTTGATGTATAATTATTCTTTGTCTAGCACTTGTATCTATTCTTTTATGATGTAGTGGATCTTGTTTGACCACTACTTTGATGTACACTTTTATGTGTTATATTCATATCTGAATGGTTTCGAAAGGGGTGGTTCCCCAGGGTTTCGACAAGGTTGAAAAGGAAGGATTTTCTAATGTTTTCGAAAGACAATACTTAAAAGGTTTTAAAAGAGGGATGTCTGTTATTTTGAAGCTTTCGGAGAAAAGAAAGGAAAAGGATTTTCCAATGTTTTCGAAAGGCGGTATTTAATGGTTTCGAAAGGGGTTTTCCAATTGTTTCGAACGGGTTACCTTCAAGGGTTTCGAAAGGGTTGTTTAAATGATTTTAAACAAAGGTTTCGAATGTAATAAATAGACAATATAACCTAAGTATTTTCAAGTTAAAAAGGGTTTTGACTTGTTTTGGAAGGATAGCTAATCCATATTAAATCTCATCAACATTATTTTGAGTAAAGTAAATATATCATGGCAAAATGACATAGAGTAAAGCTAAAGATATATTTTCCTTGTATATATATATGATTTGAAGGACTAAATCATTTTGAAAAGGTTTTCAAGGAAAATTTAAAGGGTAGTTAACCCTAATAAAATAATTCGGACAGTTAGTCCATTTCGCAAGCAGTCAACCTAGATTTCAGACAGTTAGTCCATTTCGCAAGCAGTCAGCCTAGATTTCGGACAGTTAGTCCATTTCGCAAGCAGTCAGCCTAGATTTCGGACAGTTAGTCCAGTTTGCGAGCAGTCAGCCCAGTTGTAAGGACAGATAGTCCATTTTTAGCATAACAGACTTTGCTATTATGTGTGGGCAAATAGTTCACATATTACATGTTTTACGGACAGATAGTCCATTTATTAGCATAAAGGATATTGCTATTTTGATATAATCAGTTTGATTAACCAGTTTGGTTGCAGGAAAGGATTGCAAAATATATATTTTGTTAAGGATATAAGTGAGGGGAACCCCGTTCCGCTAAGTAGCGTAGTCTCACTTAATATCAGTAAACCGAGATGTAACAGAATTATTCACACCAGGATTTATGTCTGACTCGAAGTTTTTGTTTCCCCTTAAATTATCGGGTACTCAAAATTGATTTGATTAGGCGGAGGGTTGAGGTTTTTAGGTTTTAGTCTTTTGGCGAATAAGGCATCCGAAGACGAGCAAGTGGCTGACGGATAGCTAATTAGGATTTTCAGTTTCATTTGTTTTGATCCTGGTGTGTATATAAGCTAGAGATGACTATATTACTTTGGTCAACCAAGGGGGCATCGTCATATGTCGCTCTTGGCGTATTTTTGTAATGATATATTTAATCATTGCCTCGGAAACGTTAAGGGATTATGTAACATGGATATGAATTAATGTTTTGAAATGTAATTAGTAAAGTGTTGTTTTTGAAATCTGTGATTTTGTTCATATTCATGGGCTTCTGATATTATGGATACCATTACCATTACTGTATTTTGTCACCAGAAGTTAATACTATGGATGACTGCAGCATCTGTAGCGCTCAGCTTTCGGCCTCTAGATATGGGATGTTACAATATCATATATCATAAGTTAAAAGAGTAAACCGGATAGTATCACTAAATCTCATATACCAGACGGTGTCATCGAATGTCCCATAACAGACGGTGTTATTGATCTGTATACTCAAATTCCTAATAATCTAGAATCTCCACACGATATTATTCTATATAACAAGTCCAAAAATAACCGGAGAAATATTACCGAAAGTCTCATACCAGACGGTACTATAACTTTGTTTATTTTAATTCATCATTAAATAGAAATATAAATCATCATTTATTCAATTGATTCGGAAGGGGGTCTTAAAAATACATTTTTCTCAAAATCTCCAAAACAATTTCAAATATCAATATTCAATTGAAAGAATATAAAATTCTCATTCTTGTTCTTGTCCTCATAATCCCTTTATAGTTTCGAAAATAAATTTTTTCCAAATTTATTATATAATTATAGGGAAGTCTTTTAAAATAAACTCCATTCAATTCCAAATCGCTTGAAATCTTTTTCGAAATAATTCGTAAACTTTGAAATTATTCTTCAACTATGCTATCAGGGGCGTCATCGAGGAGCCGCTGAGCGCCGATTAGACGCTATTTTGCAATTTTAACGCCCCGCCTTTTTATTATAGCGTTTTATTATTTCCTCTGTCTGAGGCGCCGTCTGAGCACTGAGCTTTTCTTGGTATGCTAGAAAATACGCGTTTTTAGTATAACTTTTTTTTACTTGACTAAATTAAATACATTTACAATGAAATCGCTCAATTACTTTGTTTATTTACTATGGACTTTTCTATCTGCACAATTTCATTGCTTGAATCATTTTTCTGTGTCTTGTTCAAAATATACAAACAATCAGGTAATAAATAATTTCAATTCTTCTTTATATTTGAGAATAAAGTTTAACCTTTAGTTTCTCACTTATTTAAATTTGACATACTAATTTCTTAATTTTTAACCCTAGCCGTGTCAGCCTTTTAAAAGTTAGTTTATAATAATTTTTTAATCAAATACAAAATAACTAATTATAAATTAAATTTTATATTATTCACTAAAATTGAACTTGAGTTTTTTAAGATTATTTCGTATACAAATACTCAATTATTATCATGACGCAAACTTTACTAAGATAAATTTCGTTGCTCCAATAATTATAAAAGTACTTGATTCATTTTTAAACTTATTTACGAAACATACATACATACATACATACATACACCACTTATAGTAAACTAATAAGTTATGGTCATCTAACCAACATCAATGTGGTTAATAAATAGTTTGTTATTTTTTGTAGTTATTTAATGTTAATATTGTTTATGTAACATGTATGTATCTAACCAACATCAATGTGGTTAATAAATAGTTTGTTATTTTTTGTAGTTATTTAATGTTAATATTGTTTATGTAACATGTATGTGACGAACACCTATTTTCGTCTAGGCACCGTCTAAACTCCACTAGGACTCTAAGGCCAATTTTAGCGCGCAAAGGTCTGCTCCGTCTCAAACAACATAGCTCTTCAAGGATAATAATATCAAAGAAGTTTCATAATAATTTCTTTTAAATAACAAATCTAAATAATTCCATACTCCAAATGCGGATTCTCAATAAATAATAATAATAATTTTCCAAAGCCATATTATAAAATTCCAAAACCAATATCTTTAAACCAGTATTTACATTTCAAAACCTTTTTAAACAAAGTAATTCGTCAAACCAGAATTCTGTTCTACATAAAACCTTTTAAAGATTTGACGCCAAAATATTGATTTGTAACAATTTATTTATATAAAAAAGTCCCAAAATTACCTTTCCATAATAATTGACTTCAAACACTTCTATAAATATATATTCAAATGCTTTAAAATTTGACTTCCTTTTTCGTTTAAAATAACCAAATATAGAAGAAATTACTTCCAAAACTTACTTACAGTATTTAGATAATAAATCCCCTAAGTAATAATTTTCATACGATAAAGAAATTGCATTCAACTTACTATAAGCTTAAAATATTATTTTTATAAATTTTCAATCTATTAAATCTGAAATAAAATTAATTTATCACTTTAAAAAATATCAATTTCAAATATCATTCCATAATCACCCTTTAAAATTTTTATAATCAACAATAAACGAATATATATATATATTCTAAAATTTAACCTTTTTAATCAAATTTCAAATATTCATCATTTTCCAAACTATTTATATTACTACAATACTCAAAACAATTTACTTGAATAACTTTTTTATCACAAATAATATTTTCCAATTTTAAACGAAAATCATTCCACTTTCAAATTTTTCATTAACTACAATTTCTTCAATATCAAATAAGAGAATCATTCCAAAAATTCTCTCATTTATTTCTAAAATAATTTATTTATTTTAAACATTCACCTCTTAATTTATTTACCCTTTCTGATTAATTACGGGTGGTGGTTAGACTAATATCGTCATCAAAATTAACCAATATACCCACAAAAGAAAACTAAACTGAAACAGACAACATTCATTCAATCAATATCATCCGATATCAACCAAACATTTTATGCCTAATAATTAGTGTTCAACTGAAAACAACAACGCAATAACCAACCAACAGCGTGTATAGAAGCACATAGACTATAGTTGTGCATTATCGACGCTTTCCCTTCCTTAATATGATACGTTCAGTCTTTCTTCTTCATCACGAACTCTACTTCGACCAAGCTTGGTCCAGAAAAAAATCAACTTCAGCCTATAATTAGAAGAATCACCAAGCACAGGCAAGCCCTAAAACTAATATCGACGTCCAATTGTATCCGCACAGCCAGTATCCCTGCATCAATTTTGCCAAGCCCTAAGATGTCACCGCTCCCCCTAATGTTGACGCACCAGCACCCTATGCTTTACTTTCAGTCGCCGTCGCCAGGGGCTCCAAATTCATCGCCACTGCCTACCTCCATGACGTCGTCGTTCACCACACCCTACATCACGCACCTTCCATTGCATTGCGCGCCTTCCATCACGACATCACAATGTCAGTCGATCACCTCCCCTCCTACGCGAGATCGACAATGTCGTGGCTGCCCTTCTGCCTTCGAGCACGACTTTTTTTCTTGTTCTTTTATATACGGAGTCGCGATTTGTTATTGTTGGGAATTTGTTGAATATGGAGGAACGGGTTAAAACAAGGGAAGGGAGTTTCGGGCTTATTCTAAAAGAAAAAAGAAGGAGGAAATAATTTATTTTGAAGTGGGTTTTGTTTGATTATGGGCTTGAATAGTTTGGGTCTTTAAATTCTATATCAATTTAATTTTTACTTAATCTCCTCTACATCTATTTATAAATATTTATCTATCCAATTTAAATTAATTTGCACTTCAAAATATTTCATATTGATCAAAAAATTTAATTTAATTTCAACAAATTATTCGAAAATAATTTATTAGTTTAATTCAATTAATTAAAACAAAATCTTACATTAAATACAATTTAATTAACTAAAAATTTATTTTCGAAACATTAATTATTATATATCAAATTCGAACAATTTTATTTTAATTAAATTTATTTAATTTATACGACGTAAAAATCAAGGTTGTTGCATTCTTCATGATTCTTAGCGAAAGCAAAGGCTGAAGTTAGTTTGTTAATTGAGCTGTCATTATTACATCTGATATAACCATTTTGAGACAAGATCGTAGTCTTACATTTAGACCTTAGTGTAATCTTGGTATCATAGGTGGTGATTGAAGAAAAATTTCACGTTAACTTGTATATTACAGCCCATATTAGCCAAATCTCATGGTTCAAAAAGTCATTAATAAAAAATTGCCCTGAATCTATATCACACATTTAATAAAAAATGTAAACTAATGTTAATTAAATAAAAATAAAAGTAAAAAAAAACTACAGGTGTTTATTCACACAACATATGTTAGTTACGCCCAATTCAACCATGCTTTTAAGAAAAAGAAGCTAATAGAAATATATAAAAACACAAGTAATGCACTACACTCACAAAAGCTTAAAAAGCCAATAAAAGCAACAATATAATACTTCACTAAAAGGGCATCTAGCCATTTTAAGGAAGTACTTCCTCTACTCAGGAACTCTGGTTCTCATTTTCCAGAGAACATTACACATATGCTTACATTTTGTCTTAGCACGCTTTTGGATTCCTTTTTCGTAGCTTCAAAGAACATTTTTCTTTACCAACGTTAAATAGCTTAATGGTTTTCACCTCATAACGAGAAATTCAACCGCCTCCTATGTTTAACTCTCACCCTTTTGTGTGATTGCCGTTTTCTGTTAGAAGAGCAAACAACATTCCGCTGACAATACGATTTGTAAAGCAAGTCGCTACGCAACCCCCCCCCCCCCGTTTGTCACGCCTAAGAAAGAAATGACAAATCCAAACTATCCTTCAATCCTTGCATCGTTTATTTGAGGCGAGGCCACTAAAATTTTCATCAAATGCATGTTGAGTTAACATGTAAGATATACATGAGAAACTTGAATAGCAATAAGAAAAAAGAATGTGCCAAAGTTATAGTAAAAAATAAGTTACATATCCAAATATATATATAGTTCGTAATGATTTTATAGTAATAAAAGGACATATTAATCACCTTTGACATGTCATCGGACATGGCAGAAGATGTGAAGTAATGATGGTCAAAAATTATTCTGAAAAATTCACAAGATAATAGTTGTTTTGGAAGATGCATAAGCTAATTCAATTTATTTGTATTTCTCTGTATTAAACAAATTGGGTAGTGACTGCTGATATTGTATAAGCAACTGTTACGTAGGAGACACATGGTTTGGAAAGCTTGCTTCAGAGGTTGTCAATGCATTGCATTTACTATAAATTCAAATTTATTCGGATAAAAAACGTAATGCATAATTCAAATCACATATTCATATACGATAATGCTAAGTTTACATCTGATGTAAGCGCCTAATGAAAATATATTGTGTCTGTATATGAAATGTGGTTAGTAATTTAAACTTCATCTTTATAAACGAAAAACCTGAGTAATAAATGTATATGTATAAACTTGATATTAGGGAGAGTGATATGCATAAAGTTAAAATAGTTGTAGAATTTGTGGCATGTCTGAACAACCAGTGAGCAAAGGTGTAAATATGAGGAAAAATATTTTGATGAAAACTCTCATTTGTCTATTACAGTAATAAACATTTATAGAAAACATAGGATTGCATATTTATCGAGCTAATATTCCATACTTTCTTAGAGCACATAGAATTACAGTGATAAACATTTATTGACAGACTAACATTAGCTATGGTTTAAGTAGATAATATCCGGGTAAGAAGAACCAAAATATAACTATTATACATAAAGAAACAAAACATTGTATAGTGACAACCATGAAATATTTGTCTTAGTTGTATTTGCCCAGGCAATGTGACATTTTCGTGGACTACATAGAAAACAATGACAATAACTCAATAACAACGTTTTCTCATATTATGACTCATTCAATCACAAACTTAATGTTGAATCTTGACATTGTTACCTTTTCTTATAGATAATCCACATTTGTTTTAACTTGACGTATAGTATAAATTTGAGATACCTCAAAACTAGTATAAAATCCTTCACGTAAAGATTTTGTTCCATTTTGGTCATTGTTAGCACCAAAATTGATCACTAACACCCAAGGAAAGATTTGTGTAGAAAGATTAATGAAGATAGAAAATTAGAACGGAGGAAAATATGCAACAAAACTGCAGAAACGAGAACACCAGAATTATAGTGGTTCGGCGTAACTACCTACGTCCACTTTGAGTGTAATATTTATTGCTTCTTCAAATTATTGAATACAGATACAATCCGTACACTAACGACTTGATTACAAGTTTGGATCAAAAATAGACGAGTTTTCGAAATAGCAGAGTCTCCCTGGAGTTCTCCAAAAAATGTCCATTTTCACTGCATCCCTACCCCTCTATTTATAGACGAATATAGGCTGGACTTCCTTCTCAGGCCTAAGAGCAAAGTACCTTGGCCCATGTATGGGAATCTCGACTCGACCGATCCAGGCATACCGAGCGGAATACGCCGAACGACAAATGCCGTTCCAAGATAGCCGAACAGTGGTCATCGGGTTATTTACTCGAAGTGAACTCTTAAAGGACTCGGAGTAACTCGCGGTGGAACTCGAAACGAAGCAATGCCGAAACCCTCACTTTGATGTTGACCTCCACGAATAGGTCAAATCCTCCATCTTGATTTGAAACAACTATATCGAACGCTTGTGCCAAAACGGTGGTTGCCGAGCGACGTTGGCCGAACGAAGGTAGCCGAGCGACGTGCGTTGAGTCCCTACCATCACTTTTCTTTTTACCGAGAGGCATACGCCAACGCACCAGACCGAACCATGCATGCAGGCCGATCCGTGTATTCAGGCCGAACGATGTATATATGCCAAACTTCTCAATTCAAGTCAATCTTCTGCACTTTCCAAACTTCCACTGGCTCGAGTTTCATTTTTATTCAATCAAATCCTCTTATCATTAGGATCTTGTAACCGGGCCAAGCAACCGGGTAACATTTGCCCCCCAAAGCATATCGTGAGAGTCAACATGATGCGCTTTGGACCATGAGTCATCCGTTTCTCCATTGCGCCATCACCTTTGATGTGGGTCGGTCGACGAACACGCGATGAACGACTTGTTTGGCATATTCATTATCGCCCGGTATAATTGTTCTCCGACCCACTGAGATATTTTGACCAGGTCCACTGGTTAGAGACTGTTCGCCTCCTCCTTCCCAAGTATAAATGCCAACATTACTCACCTTTTTCTCACTTTTCGTCTCTCATTTCATTTCCTAGCGCTGTCCCAAACTTTATCTTCCTTACTCCACTGAACTACTTCGTACCTTCTCCCTAACATTTTCCAAGCGCGACTTCACCACTCCTCACGACTTTAAACTCCAAGAATCACTTGTCCCTGTTCCAGATCAACACACATATCGGTGAGCTCCTTTATATCATCATGAACCCCTAGGTCACCCCCCCCCATTTTTTAACTCGAATAAGATTTGAACCTTCAGTGCATACATCCACACACAACAGAAAGGGGAAAGAGGATAACGCGGCGAACCAAACTGCATACATCAACACTTACTAGACTGAGAGGAGTTAACATACCCGAAGTCGGTGCCATATAGAGGAAGTGTGTCGTGTTTCGTGGGAGAGTTGAGTTTTGTACTCTGAATAAAAGTGGCTCGGCAGGTCGTTCAAGGGAGTTTGGGTCGATAGGATTTTGTTAGGTGAAGAGTTTTGTAGGGGGTTAGGAGAAGTGTGGTTCGGTATAGATTGAGTGAGGCTGGTTTTTGCACAATTTGGATGAGCGAGTGGGTCAGTAATGCACATTTAAGTGGGTCGTTCGGTCCTGAGGGAGAGATTGTCGTTCGGTCTAGAGAGAGGGAGTGAGTGTCGTTCGGTCTAGAGAGAGCAAGTGTAGTTCAGTCATTTGAGTGCGGCATTATGGCCCGGTGAGAGTCCACTAGGAGGGTTCGGTATACCAGGCAGTTGTGGTCCGGTGTGGCCTCAATAGGCCGTTCGGTGGCGAGAGAGTGTTGGCGAGGAGATTGAGTGGGTCGGTGTTGTTAGTCTAGCGGGCCGCTCGGTAACTTGTAGGTAGGTGGTCCGGTCTGTTGGTCCATGAAGGCAATCGGTTTCGGTCTTTGTGGTCGGCATTGGCAATCAAGATTATCTCCACTTAAACATCGCATATGTTAATATCACATACTTCCACGCCTAACCATAGAACGAGGGAAAATGACAAAGACTTAAGCACATGTGCATATGGAACTTGTTTTGACTAATGACTTCATAGCTTTAAGGACTATAAACGCGAGTTCAACTTAACAGAAGCAAATAACGGCCTTTAACATACAATGCCAATGTTCGACTTCAAGACCTATACTACTGAATCATAAGACAAGCTCTCGGAGAAGGTCAACGATGACGGTCTTCAAAGATGATAACTTAGCGCTCAACCACACTCCATCGGTTTTTAAAGCTTTAAGTCTTTTATACTCATGTCTGAACGATTGCACTAGTCCACACACCACACGGGGGGAATATTTTTGTCGTTATATCTAATATCGATTGTCTTTCAAGTATAGTTTAAACAAGATTTTATCCACATCCATTGCTCTTTAAAGATGTCCCGAAATTCGAGCTCTGATACAGTTTCCGATAAGCCTGATCCAGGCTCCCAGCAGGAGGTAGTAGGTACTTCGGACCCACCGACTACCTCCACGCAGGGTATTCCAGATCCATCCGCTGCAGTTATTGGCCCGGCACCTAATGCTATAGATGGGGGCAATCATCCTGGACAATCCGACCAATTCTCAAGCTTCAAAAATTGACGAAACCGCTCTTCGCCGGTTATGTTCAATCCATGGAATCCCTTTTGACGACGTATTAATTCCATCAGGACAAGATCGTCCTCACCTGCCCCCAGCTGGATATACAGCTTGTAGCAAACTCATGTGCTGGGTCGGGAGTGTGGCACCATTCAATTCATTTTTTCGTGAAGTGCTGCAGTACATCGGGATCACTCCGGCACAGCTTCACCCCAACAGTCACGCATTTCTCCATGGCACTTGCATTCTCTTTATGAGCATCTTATCCAGGCTCACCACTCTTGAGAATATTCGCTACATTTATCGGTTCAAAAGGCGATCCGACAGCCCCTCTTTCATATTCCTTGAGCTACACTCTAAATACCAAATCCTGACGGGGGCATGAAGTAAATTAAAGCAGGAGTGGTTCTACGTGCGCTGCCCCCCGGCTTTGCGAGTAGATGGTTGGAAGGGAGTAAGTTCCATTTTCGGACTCGTTACTTACCTGAGGCATGAAGTGCATTTTTTCCTAAACTTCATTCGGTCTTTTGCAGGCATCAAACCACGTCCCGAAAGTGCGAGGTATTCTGAGGCCGTCGAGGTCATTCGTGCTACTCCCGTGGAGGACCGGGAGATCAAAATTGTTGTTTCCAATGAGTCACTTCTAAAATTTGGGCTATTGGTGGAAGGTTGTCGAACTAGTCTCCCATCCAGCGCCACTACAGCCAGACCCGCGGTGGAGAAGGGTAAAGAACATGCCAGGTCTTCGGTGCCCCCTACAGGTGGGGCCTCCGACATGCCCGAGGAAGGTGAAATTAGAGAGGCCGGCATTTCTGGAGCGTCCGACGAGCATATAAGTCCTCTCTCAGAACTGGTGATCGACGCACCCGGCATCGATGAACCGCCTCCTCCATCAAAGGGGAAAAAGAAACTAGCCTACAAACTAAGGAAGAAGACAGTGGGCGGAACCTCGAAGGTTACAATTACTCTGATGGAGAAAGAGCCATCTCCACAACACTTAGAGGGTTCACTAAAAGGCTTATCAGATCTCACCATCCCCGATGACTTGCTCAATTACGGCTTCGACGACCCAAAAGCCCAAAAACTTCACTCGCCCACGAGAGGCGACGAAGGCATTCAAGCCCATCACCAAGGAGAAAAAACTCCGATAAGTAAAGCTAAAGAAACTGGTCCGTCGGGGGAAAACACTAGAACACACACTAACACTCACTCTCCACCCCACACTTAAGTTTTAGCCATCGTATGATCATCTCTAACTTGTTTCACTTGATTTCTATGCAGGTGATATGGGACGTTCACATGGCTTCGACCTCCTTTGCGGTTCCTCTATCTTTCATCACTCCAGCCGAGACTCGGGGCTCGGAAAACGCCGAGATAGAGATGACAACAGCGATAGAGACTATCGTCCTCGAGATTCATCGTCTCGAAGGAAAACTTACAACCATTCTTCCTACCCCAACGATCCTCCTCCTCAACCAGAGCATAGCAGGGATAAATCTGCTCAAAGGGTGTGACGCCCTACCTCTATATGCATACTAGCCAAGGACACTATAGGGTAATGCCGTCGACTAGCACGAAGAATAAGGCTGTTGAGGAGCGACCATCTGTGTAATTGCTTTGTGCGAGTACCGATATGTCAGAAAATATAACTTACATTTCATTTCTGGAGGAAATCCGACATATCTAATACAAACACAAAGCTACCGCACAGTGGCTAAGTAGTCTTCGGAAACAGATATAGAAATAAACATAACATAAATCAGTCACAGGCATTCATATCACAAAGGCGGAAAAAGATATGAATATATAACACCAAAAAGGTGTACATCAGAGTAGTGGTCAAATAAGATCCACAATATCACAAAAGAATAGATACAAGTGCTGGACAAAAGAATAAGTATACATCATGGAGTCTATATCTCGAATGTATAACAACAAAAACTATAAATATAATGTAGTTAGACAAAAGTCAGAAGATGGTAATCCCTGATAAGAAGTTAAGCAGGAGCACCTGAAATATCTCGGTCTGACCCGAGTATTATTTAAAAAGAAAATAATAAATGGATCAGTCTAGCTATAAATAACAGATAAACTGAGATAGGATAAGTGATATGGCCAAAAATGTACGATAACAAAGAAATGCCATACTGTGTCAAGTATACATCAAATAACAACAAAAATCATACAATATCTTAAATCATCTCAAAACACCAAAAAGAATATCATATTCTTTATTTTATTCACCAAACTACAAATATTGGCAAACATATAATTGCCAAACGCAAAAGTTGATGAAACACAAATTCTAGAAATCACAACGAGAAATCTAGAAATCACAGAAGGGGGGGAGGCCTATCACAACGGGAGCTTGAAAACTCACCAACACGTGTATCACAAACGGAACGCTTTCCATTGTCGCTAACCATAAACCGAACATCGACGCACCTAGAAAGATGCGCCCCATGCACAGTAGAACATCGACGCACCTGAAAAGATACGCCCCATGTATAAACGACATCGATGCACCTAAAAAGATACACCCCATGCCTAGTCGAACATCGATGTACCTAAAAAGATACACCCCATGCATCGACTTAATGAGCCGATTGCTCCACGAACGATCCAAAGACCATGGGTCGCTAGGCCATAAAAATGAGACGAAGCTCAAAGGAACGGGGTATAGTCCCCCACGTGGACAAAGAGACATCGCACATTGCTAGTCTAAACCATAAAATGATCATCATCGATCATCAAGAAGTGTCGATTACACTAAACTAGTAAATATAAGAGTTTAGCTTCATGTCCCATAACCACTTGCTTAACTCAAATATTTACGAACAGATTGTAGATTTCCACTCGAAAGTTATCACAAGAGTTTCAATCGAACAAGTCAAAGAATTAACCGACGAAGTAAACGCAAGCGTTTCATACCACTTGTTTTGCCAAGCCGTTTAATTAGATTTTCTCATACGAATGAGGTAAAGGTTTGTATATACTAATAGATTAGAAAATGGTTTTATAAACGAGCTTTGTATTAAAAATAAAGTTGAAATCATCTTTGTAAAGAGTTTGAATATTTACTACTAGTATAGAAACTTTTGTATTTAGAAGTGACAAGTCACAAAGATGATTGTAGAAACAATCAATCGCCAAAATCCACATACGAAGACGTGAATCAAATCCATAGAAATCGATGCTGAATCCATCAAAATGGATATACCCAAAAATCCCGAAATAGAAGTCATCAAAATTGGTAACAAATGATAACAACAAAACGGAGAATCATGAATCGATTAACATTTGGAATCTCAAGCCAAGCAAGCGAATGAGGCTGAAGCAAGCAGGTCAGTCGACTGAACCAGGTGGTCAGTCGACTGACACAGGGATACGAAATTTCTATCCCCAGAGTCAGTCGACTGACCCAGATGGTCAGTCGACTGATACAAACCCAGGCAATTTCCTGGGTCTGGTTCAGTCGACTGAACCACTGGTTCAGTCGACTGAACCTGCTTCTAAGGCATTTCCTGCCTTCTGGTTCAGTCGACTGAACCTGCTTCTGAAGCACATTCAGTCTAGCCCCCTTTTGGGGCAAAAATCCAACAAACGGCGATCGGACGAGCAACGGGCGCTAAGGGTTTACGCCAATCGGCAACCCAGCCCTATAGGCTCTTCGATGCTTCACCGAAAACATGTTCAAACATCCTTAAAAGGATTTTCACAAAATTGGACTTTAAAACCAAAAATTGGAATATTCGCCAAATCAATCCGAATCAAAATCAAATGAATATGTAAAGATGTTAGGAATTCATACCTAACAATCAAAGATAGTTATAGACATAGATGTGAGATAAAAATCTCACCTTTAATCCCAAAAACAATGAATGAGAAGCTTGAAAGCAAAAGAAGATCAACCAATCAACCACTTCAACTCTAGAAGCTTGAATCTAAGCTCAAAAGAAGAACATTTCCTAAGTTAGGTTTAGGAAATTTCTAAAATCAAAGAGAGAATGAGTTGGAGAAGAAGAAGGAGATACTTACCAAAGCTTTGCCTTGATTTTGGAGCAAGAATTGAAGCTTGCAAAAGGAAACTAGGGTTTTGAATTTCTATTTCCAATCTTTTTCCCCCATTATCAGTTGAGCTTGAGAGTGTTAGGAAAAATGAGAGTGAATGGAGAGGAGGGGGCTGAGTTAGGGTAATAGAATGAGTTGGGTGAAACCCAAACCCAAAAGCCCACTTAGAAAATAACAAAATTCAACTTACTCCAAACATATCGAAGCTTATACTCAAAAAAGTCGCAAACACCATTTTGGACTCAATGGAAGTGGTCTCGAGTCCCAATTCCACTGTTTGCAAAAAGTAGCTTTTCGGACTTCAATCCGATTAACGATTCTACATTTAAATAAAATATTTAAATATACAAATCGTAAAATATGCGGGTTATTACAGACTCCCCTCCTTAAAGAAATTGCGTCCTCGCAACAATTAAGAGGAAAATAAAAAGTAACAACCACAAAAGCATATCAACACAAAAGAAAATTTAAAATAAGAAGTTCACCATAAAGAGCACGAAAGAGTAAGTCCGGATGTGTTTTGCTCGATGAATTCTCAAGATTCCCAAGAGAAATCCTTAGGATTTGAGGACCATTGAACTTTCACAATAAAATATCTTTATTTCGAAGGCGTTCAACCTCCGAAGCAATGATACGAATAGAATGTTGCTCATAAGTCAAAATTGGTGAAACTTCAATTTCTACAATTACACCGGGCTCAAGAATAAAAATCGGAATTCCAAGGTATTTCCGCAGTAAAGAGATGTGGAAAACGTCATAAATAGCAAAAGATTGAGCCGGTAATAAAAAGGAGATAAGCCACGGAACAAATACGTTCGGTGATGGGAAACGGACCAACATATCGAGGTGCTAACTTTCCCGATCGACTGAAACGCACATCACCCATCAAAGGTGAAACATGAATGAACACCAATAAGATCTAGACCTAAAACCAGCTTCTCACCGGCTTCAAGCCAACACAAAGAAAATCGGCATGGCCTTCCGTAGAGTGCCTCGAAAGGTGCCATACCAATACAAGATTGGAAGCTATTATAGGAAGAAAACTCAACAAGAGAAATACGATTTTTCCCAACTTCCACCAAAATCAAGAACTCATGCACGAAAGAGATCTTCCAGAGTTTGATTCACACGCTCGGTTTGTCCATCGGACAAAGGATGATAAGCGGTGCTAAAATTAAGCTTTGTTCCCAAATCTTTTGAAGACCTTAGCAAAAATCCACTAGTAAAATAATGGATCACGATTGCTAACAATATAAGTAGGAGCTCTATGCCATTCAATTTGACATAGAGTTTAGCCAAAAGAGGTATGGTCCAAAAGAGAAGGACGAGCCTCGAGGCTACTCAAAACAAGAGATGAACATGAATTGGATTCACGATCTCGAACCACACAAGTGGATAAAGTCTCGAGATCATTCCATTCAGATATCATCAAAGAAAAAACTGCTAGTTGCTTACAACTAAGGGCATCGGCAACTCGATTATCCTTTTCCGGAGTATAAAGAATACCAAGATCATAAGATGCAAGGAATTCGAGCCAACATTGTTGACGCAAATTATGTTCCTTTTGAGAAATTAAATACTTCAAAAACTTATGATCGGGGTAGAGAACAATTTCTCTCCCAAAAGATAATGAGCCAAATTCTAAGAGCGAAAACAATAGTCATGAGCTTTAGATCATGAATGACATATCTAGTCTCGACAAGCTTTAATTGTCAAGAAGTAAATGCGATAACACATTCCCCTTTGCAAGAGAATGACACCATAACCAATACGACTAGTATCGGTATAAACAATAAAGTCTTGGTTCCCTCCGGGAACCGCAAGAATAAAAGCATTGGAAAAGAGTTCATTTAATCGATTCTCTTTCCCGAAAAGCTAAGATTTTTAAAATTATAATTGACTTTATATATATTCATCTTTTTAGAAAAATTAACTTTTTACAAGTCAATTTATTGTGTCTAACTGTCTCATCAAATCGTTTAGGATATTCCTATCGATAACGTTGATCAAGCGCATCGACCAGAATTCTTAAAGCACTCAATGGGCAATACAATCACAAAATCATCTTCTATATGATAAATATGTCTCTTAAAGTTTTTAAGAATATTCCTTGCTCGTTTTAAGAACAAAATCCAATCATACTTATAAATAAATCTTACGAAAAAGATTTGCAAAATTTTAAATTGCTGTTTTCATCCAAAATCAATAAATACAAGAATGGTGTCATCGAGATATTCGTAGAATACTCGATTCATAAAATGGATGAAATAAGCTGGACAAACCGAATGACATAATAAGTCATTCATAAGAATCATAACGAGTGCGGAATGCGGTAAGTGGATGCTACCTTCTGCAACTCGTAGCTGATGAAAACCGGTGGCAAGGTCGAGCTGAAAAGACCTTAGCACCACTCAAAAGATTGCTTAGGTGATAATCCTAAGACAAGCTAAAATATACCAGAAAATTCACAACCTACTTGAATGAGAGAAATAACACTTTCCTCATCAAGTGAGTTTAAAGAATTAAAATGATATCACCGAATTTGGAAAGCAAAATCATTAAAAGCAATTAGAAATCTTCTTAACAGATTGAGAATGTCGAAAATAAAAAGTCCGCATTGGACATAGGATATGGGCTTCATAATGATTAAGCCAATCCCTTCCCAAAAAATCAATCTCGAAGCCTAAGTAACGCATAACATGCAAATCGGCTCGGAAAGAATAATCACATAAAATAATCTCGACATTTTCACAAAGTAAATTGAGTGTTGCGGATCCATCAATCGAATTCGCAATTCTCAATGAAGTCATCAAGCCCAAAAATTTAAAAAGAGAAAGAATCATCAAGTTCTTTTGATATAAAATAATGAGATGAACCCAAATCAAAAATAACTTAAATAAGATAATCTCAAAACAAATATCGTCAAGGATAGAAAATACCTTGACCAAGAGAAGTGCTAGTAGAGGCTTGCACAACCTTTAGCTTTCCCTCCTTCTTGCTTGAAGTATGGGACACGCAGATATATGATGACTCAAACTTTTGCAATAGTGACAATAGAGGGGTTGCGGACACTCTATTGCATAGTGGTCCATAGAATCACAATTGTAGCATCGTCCACGACTAGTGGTAGGAGTCTTTGCTACAAAAGTTTCTTGCTTCCATTTCTTGTCGGGATTGGGGCCTTTGAACTTAATAGGCCTCTTCATGTTATTGTTGAAGTTCTGTTTGGCACCCACAACTTCAACATTACTTTCATTATCGGCCTCTTCAAGTCGAAGAGCGATATCAACAAGCTGATCAAAAGAAACTTCCAATTTCAGAAGCAAAGGCTTTTTAAGGTTCTTATTCAACCCATAGACAAATCTCTGATTTTTCTTCAATGGGGTATTAATATATTCGACCCCATATTTAGATAGAGATTCGAAAGATGCGACGTAATCCGTCACAGAAGATTCACCTTGAACAAGGTCAATAAAGCGTCGGGCTAAAGTTACCTTTTCAGCCTCCGGCACAAACTTCAATTCAAATCTTTCCCGGAATTGCTCCCAAGTAAGATCCGCTTCGATAATTTCAGAAATCAAAAGCTCATACCAATCTAATGCTCTTTCTTGGAGCATAATAGAAGCCACTTGGACTCGAAGGGAATCAATAAGATCCATGCGGGAAAAGATGCGATCGCATGATCTAAGCCAAGCTTGGATTTCTATAACGTTTTCGGATCCCTTGAATGACCTTCCACCCAAAGCGGTATAATCTTTGCACAAGCGTGCAAACCTGGATTTAGGGTGAGTTGGCGCTGGAATGGGTCCGGCAGCTTGGGCATTATTCACAAGATCTAAAAGTTGTTGAGCTGACATAAATACTCCATCCTGAGGAGTAGCACTAGATTGACCGGCGCTGGGACGGCCAGGTCTAACCATTTCTCTTCTCTAAGAAAGAAAGAAAGAAGAGGAAAAGGTTATTCTCAAAATGAATATCAAACAAACTTGATTGATAAAAACAAGGCATCATAAAAGAATTAGGATAGAACGGTACGAAGACTCGAACCAAATCCTATGGCACGATTCCTATGAAAGACTTAGAACAATGATCCTTGCTAGATTATTCTACATTGTTCCGAAGTTTGGCTCCGATACCATGCTGTGATGCCCTACCTCTATAATCACACTAGCCAAGGACACTACGGGGTAATGCCGTCGACTAGCACGAAGAATAAGGCTGTTGAGGAGCGACCATCTGTGTAATTGCTTTGTGCGAGTACCGATATGTCAGAAAATATAACTTACATTTCATTTCTGGAGGAAATCCGACATATCTAATACAAACTCAAAGCTACCGCACAGTGGCTAAGTAGTCTTCGGAAACAAATATAGAAATAAACATAACATAAATCAGTCACAGGCATTCATATCACAAAGGCGGAAACAGATATGAATATATAACACCAAAAAGGTGTACATCAGAGTAGTGGTCAAATAAGATCCACAATACCACAAAAGAATAGATACAAGTGTTGGACAAAAGAATAAGTATACATCATGGAGTCTATATCTCGAATGTATAACAACAAAAACTACAAATATAATGTAGTTAGACAAAAGTCAGAAGATGGTAATCCCTGATAAGAAGTCAAGCAGGAGCACCTGAAATATCTCGGTCTGACCCGAGTATTATTTAAGAAGAAAATAATAAATGGATCAGTCTAGCTATAAATATCAGATAAACTGAGATAGGATAAGAGATATGGCCAAAAATGTATGATAACAAAGAAATGCCATACTGTGTCAAGTATACATCAAATAACAACAAAAATCATACAATATCTTAAATCATCTCAAAACACCAAAAAGAATATCATATTCTTTATTTTATTCACCAAACTACAAATATTGGCAAACATATAATTGCCAAACGCAAAAGTTGGTGAAACACAAATTCTAGAAATCACAATGAGAAATCCAGAAATCACAAAATGGGGGGAGGCTTATCACAAACGGGAGCATGAAAACTCACCAACACGTGTATCACAAACGGAACGCTATTCCATGGTCGCTAACCATAAACCGAACATCGACGCACCAGAAAGATACGCCCCATGCACAGTAGAACATTGACGCACCTGAAAAGATACGCCCCATGTATAAACGATATCGATGCACCTAAAAAGATACACTCCATGCCTAGTCGAACATCGATGTACCTAAAAAGATACACCCCATGCACCGACTTAATGAGCTGATTGCTTCACGAACGATCCAAAGACCATGGGTCGCTAGCCCATAAAAATGAGACGAAGCTCAAAGGAACGGGGTATAGTCCCCCACGTGGACAAAGAGACATCGCACATTGCTAGTCTAAACCATAAAATGATCATCATCGATTATCAAGAAGTGTCGATTACACTAAGCTAGTAAATATAAGAGTTTAGCTTCATGTCCCATAACCACTTGCTTAACTCAAATATTTACGAACAGATTGTAGATTTCCACTCGAAAGTTGTCACAAGAGTTTCAATCGAACAAGTCAAAGAATTAACCGACGAAGTAAACGCAAGCGTTTCATACCACTTGTTTTGCCAAGCCGTTTAATTGGATTTTCTCATACGAATGAGGTAAAGGTTTGTATATACTAATAGATTAGAAAATGGTTTTATAAACGAGCTTTGTATTAAAAATAGAGTTGAAATCATCTTTGTAAAGTGTTTGAATATTTACTACTAGTATAGAAACCTTTGTATTTAGAAGTGACAAGTCACAAAGATGATTGTAGAAACAATCAATCGCCAAAATCCACATATGAAGACGTGAATCAAATCCATAGAAATCGATGCCGAATCCATCAAAATGGATATACCCAAAAATCCCGAAATAGAAGTCATCAAAATCGGTAACAAATGATAACAACAAAACGGAGAATCACGAATCGATTAACATTTGGAATCTCAAGCCAAGCAAGCGAATGGGGCTGAAGCAAGCAGGTTAGTCGACTGAACCAGGTGGTCAGTCGACTGACACAGGGATACGAAATTTCTATCCCCAGAGTCAGTTGACTGACCCAGATGGTCAGTCGACTGATACAGACCCAGGCAATTTCCCGGGTCTGGTTCAGTCGACTGAACCACTGGTTCAGTCGACTGAACCTGCTTCTAAGGCATTTCCTGCCTTCTGGTTCAGTCGACTGAACCACTGGTTCAGTCGACTGAACCTGCTTCTGAAGCACATTCAGTCTAGCCCCCTTTTGGGGCAAAAATCCAACAAACGGCGATCGAACAAGCAACGTGCGCTAAGGGTTTACGCTAATCGGCAACCCAGCCCTATAGGCTCTTCGATGCTTCACCGAAAACATGTTCAAACATCCGTAAAAGGATTTTCACAAAATTGGACTTTAAAACCAAAAATTGGAATATTCGCCAAATCAATCCGAATCAAAATCAAATGAATATGTAAAGATGTTAGGAATGCATACCTAACAATCAAAGATAGTTATAGACATAGATGTGAGATAAAAATCTCACCTTTAATCCCAAAAACAATGAATGAGAAGCTTGAAAGCAAAGGAAGATCAACCAATCAACCACTTCAACTCTAGAAGCTTGAATCTAAGCTCAAAAGAAGAACATTTCCTAAGTTAGGTTTAGGAAATTTCTGAAATCAAAAAGAGAATGAGTGGGAGAAGAAGAAGGAGATACTTACCAAAGCTTTGCCTTGATTTTGGAGCAAGAATTGAAGCTTGCAAAAGGAAACTAGAGTTTTGAATTTCTATTTCCAA
Organism: Allium fistulosum; assembly: GCA_030737815.1. Taxonomy (NCBI): domain Eukaryota; kingdom Viridiplantae; phylum Streptophyta; class Magnoliopsida; order Asparagales; family Amaryllidaceae; genus Allium; species Allium fistulosum. The sequence continues at coordinate 782,550,948 of CM060907.1, forward strand.
TCTTTTTCCCCCATTATCAGTTGAGCTTGAGAGTGTTAGGAAAAATGAGAGTGAATGGAGAGGAGGGGGCTGAGTTAGGGTAATAGAATGAGTTGGGTGAAACCCAAACCCAATAGCCCACTTATAAAATAGCAAAATTCAACTTACTCCAAACATATCGAAGCTTATACTCAAAAAAGTCGCAAACACCATTTTGGACTCAATGGAAGTGGTCTCGAGTCCCAATTCCACTGTTTGCAAAAAGTAGCTTTTCAGACTTCAATCCGATTAACGATTCTACATTTAAATAAAATATTTAAATATACAAATCGTAAAATATGCGGGTTGTTACAAAGGGGGTCTCAATCTGAAGCTCTTTGTGATCAATATTCTGTTTCATTAAGCACTAGGCAGTCCCGTGAGCTTCACAAGAAATCTGTAGTTTCAACTAAACAAACTTCCTTTGGCCCTGCACATGATCCATCGATAGCAGAAAAGCTAGCTGAGCTTAAAACCACATTTCCAAAAATATGCTTTGATGGACTAAAGTTTCTTCCGACGATCCATCATATTCCGGGGCATGTTAAACAAAGTGTCCTTGCTTGCAATAATGATGTCTACGTCCAGCACGACGCATTCGTTCATTTGGTGGAAAAAGTTTCAGAAGTTTCGGTGGAACGTCAGCATGAAATCGATCGCTTGAAACTCGAAGCTATCCACGACAAAGACATTATCAAAGCCCAGGATGAATAGCTTTCCTCATATAAATCTCAGCTTGAAGCCGCTTAAAAAACCGCTAAAGACACAGCCGAAGCAGTTGATCGTCTGGAAGTCGCACACAAAAAGGAAATTGATGAGGCGGTTCAACGCTGTGGCGCTTTAGCCTTAGAGAAGGATTCCATCCAAAAAGAAATGGATGTTCTCGCTCAGCGAGTTAAAGAATTGGAGGAGCTACTCCTCAAAGAAAAAGAAGAAAAAACTGCAGCTCAAGAGGAGTCACAACGATATTGTGATGAGATTGTCGCTACACGACTCTTAAAAGCAAAGCTTGATGAGGAGCTCTCCAAAGCTGAAGCGCTGAAGGACGCAGCTCGTGAAGAGGGCAAAAAAATGGCGCTCTCAAAAATCGATTCTCGCCTCGAGGTGGCTGCTGAGGCTGGTAGGGAGGAAATTAAGTGCATGTTTGATCCACTCATAGCCGAGTATAACGCTCGAGTTCTCATGCATCGCGACCTAACTTTTCTTAGCGAGGGTTACCTCGAATCTTTGGCCAAAGCATGGGACACTTTAATAAAAATTAAAAAGGTCGAATTGGGAACTGAAGAGGTGGATGAGGAGTCTCTTGTGAAGGAAATGCTTCGCGAGAATGAGCGCAGTGACCTATCTGCAGCAAAGGCCCTTTACGGAAGGGACTCTTCCTCATCGAAAGGAAAAAATGACATTGCCGGCCCATCCAGAACCGAGTCCTCAGTTCCTCCTCCTATTCAGCCGACTGGTCGCCCATCACTCGATCCCTTCGAGCAGCATATTGGCTATGACCCAAAGAAGCCTGGACTTGATATTCACGCTCTATCTTCTATTCCGGAAGGTGAAACTCCCTGAACCATTGAGAGTCAGCCAGAAACTGGTATGTAGCTTTTCCTCCTAGAGTTCAAAGGGCCATCGCTTTTGGTGAATAATAAATGTATCCTAATATTTGTCTCTTACGATTTCGTGTAGGCCATTCTGATCCCGGGCCAACTCCAAGGAGCGATGCTGCCGTAGAAAAGGAGGGGAAAACGGGAGAGGCAATTCAGACTAGAGAGACTCACGGACCCGACGCTCAAGTGATCGAGGCGCTCGATGAAGACAAATCTGAAAATTTATCGCCCGTGGAGGAGTATGAAGTTGAGATTACGGGCGCCTCTAAACACACTTCAAAATCAAGCATGGCGGAGCAAATCATAGAAGAGATGAAGAAGAAAGCTGAGATTAAGGTTGAGCCTCAGGTGGTGGAACTTGATGATCCATTGAACAAGCCCCTGAAGGTTATTCTCCCCGGTGTAACCTCGCCACAGAAAGTTCCCCTTCCTTCCCCAGGCACCACTTCCCTAGCAAGCAAGGCGTCTAGGAAAAAACTCTTGGGGGAGGAGTCTTCAGAGAAACCGAGGAAAAAGAAGAAGTCAAAAAAGTTGCTACCATGCCTTGCTCAACGCGAATAAGCCTGGATTATGTAATTATCTTTATTTATACTCGTAGTCGTTGTAAATAGATTTTTTGCTCCGAATTCAGGAGAAGTTGTAGTGAAACTGAATTCTCGATTAGTAAATAAAATTTTGTTTTTTGATGATCTTTGCCACTTAGCTTCACCACCCATCTTGTACCTGAAATCCAGGGTTGTGTAGGTCACTTAAGCTTTCGTTTATTTTCGCATGACTCGGAGATTTCTAAATTGCTTATATTTTAGCCTGTGCCCAGAGGCTGAGAGATTTTTGAATCGTTTATTTTCTATTCCGCACTTTGGGGACTCAGAGTACTCTAGTCCACACTCTGGGGACTTAGAGATTTTTAACTCGTTTATACTCTAGTCCGCACTCCGGGGACTTAGAGATTTTTAAGTCGTTTATACTCTAGTCCGCACTCTGGGGACTCAGAGTACTCTAGTCCGCACACTGGGACTTAGAGATTTTTAAGTTTGGGTGCGCGTTCATGCACCAGACAGAATAATGTAATTTAGTTTTTGTCACAGAATTGTAACATACAGAAACATCAATAGTTCATGGAAAAGGCGGCTTCAAGCCTTTATTGATAATAACAAATGGAAACAAACTGAATTGTCTTATTACATACCGAAAACTAAGGACAACAAAATCAGCATACACTGGAAATAATTGCAACTAAAATGTAAAAGAAATAGACTAAGTGTAATAACGATGCAAATGCTCGCTATTCCATGCGCGGGGAAGTGTCACGCCATCTACGGTCGCTAGCTTGAAAGTTCCTTCTCCAAGCCTTCGTTTGATGACATACGGACCCTCACATGTGGGATTCAGATGTGATGGGGTCGGAAAGACTCGCTTCAAAACGAGATCACCCACATCGAAGATTCCATTAAGAGATTCTGATTCGTCTTAGGATCATAATAAGTTACCCGATGAGAAGGAACTTCAAGCTCCACGAGTATCACAGTTTCAGCGCCGTATGCCAAGGTGAACGGAGTGTGGCCAGTCGCGGACTTGTGGGTGGTTCTGTAAGCCCAGAGCGCTGTCGGAAGCTCATCCACCCACTTGCCTCTAGCCTTCGCCAGACGTTTCTTTAATATTGATTTGATTATTTTATTTACGGCTTCAACTTGTCCATTCGCTTTAGGGTGAGCGACTGCCGCAAACCTTTTCTCAATGCAATACTTTTGGCAGAATTCTTTGAACTCCTTACTCTCAAATTGAGTTCCGTTGTCCGTGATGATAGTTTGTGGGAGGCCAAAACGGCATATGATGTTTCGTACAACGAAATTATTACCTTTTTGGTGGTGATCGTAGCTAAAGGCTCTGCTTCTGTCCACTTGGTAAAGTAATCGACCGCAACAATTGCATATTTTGCACCACCTCTGGAAATTGGTAAGGAACCGATTATATCGATCCCTCAAATTGCAAATGGCCAGGGACTAACCATTTGCGTGAGTTCCGTTGGTGGAGCTCTCAGGATTTTTGCATACTTTTGACATTTGTCACATCTTCTTACGTAGTCCACAGCATCCCGATTTACAGTTGGCCAATAGTATCCATAGTGGAGGATCTTTTTTGCTAGGGTCTGCACCCCAGTATGGTCACTACATTCTCCTTCATGAATTTCCCTCAAGACTCGTTTTATCTCGTCGTGGGCGATGCACCGAAGTAAGGAAACCGAGAATCCCCTCTGATACATTATTCTGTCCTGCATTATATATCGCGAAGCTTTGCGAATGACTTGTCGTATTTCGTTCTTTCCATCGGGCAAAGTCTCATATAGTAAGTATTGTTTGAATGGGGTTATCTATGACTCCCTTTCAATTTCTGTTTCTAGCACAAAATCTACTTCCATCTCGTTTATATTCGGAAATGGTAAAACTCCAAGCCCATCTGCTGTGCATCGCCAGTACTTGCAAATTTTGCCAGTGAATCGGCTTTCCTGTTTTGTTCACGCGGGACATGCAAAATATCGTAATATTCAAGGTCTGCCAACAGTTCTTGAACCCGAGCGAGGTATGGAGCAATCCTCTGCCCCTTTGCTTGATAATCTCCTCGTACTTGGTATACCACAAATTGTGAGTCATAAAAGATTTCAACCGATCTCACTCCGAGCTCCCCAATAAGTTTTAAGCCAGCGAGCAATGCTTCATACTCAGCTTCGTTATTCGTAGCTGGAAAATTAAGCTTCAAAGCATAATAAATTGACCGGTTTTCAGGGGTTACAAGAATGACTCCAGCCCCAGAGCAATGGTCGTTGGATGCCCCATCGGTGTATAGTTTCCATCGGATGGAGGGAATAACATCATCACTGTTTAGTTCGTCTGATATAGTGAATTCTGCGATGAAGTCTGCTAGCGCCTGCTCTTGGATAGCCCTCCGTGGCAGGTAGGTAAAATCGAATTGACTCAACTCAATATTCCATTTCAGTAACCTTCCCAAGGTCTCTGGTCGCTGGAGTACCTGTCGCAAAGGTTGATCGGTATAAACACTGATCGGATGCGCCTGAAAATATGGACGAAGCTTGCGTGATGCAATCACCAAGCAGTAGGCTAGCTTCTCAATTTTAGGATAATTTCTTTCTGCCCTCGTTAGACGTTTACTGACATAATACACTGGCTTTTGAATTCGGTCCTCCTCGCGAACCAAGGCCGTACTGATGGCATGCTGAGACACGACCAAGTATACATATAACACCTCATGGTCTACTGGCTTTGACAGAACTGTGGGACTTTAAGTGTCCTACCAGAGCTCGGAATGCACCCTCACAGTCGGGCGTCCATTCAAAATTTCTCTTCCCTTTCTTTATCACATCGAAGAAGGGAATACACTTATCGGTCACTCTAGATATGAATCGACTCAACGCGGCGACTTTTCCATTCAGGCTTTGTACTTGCTTTATAGTTCTAGGCGCTCCTATATCCCCAATAGCCTGAATTTATTCTGGGTTAGCTTCAATTTCCCGTGCATTGACAATAAAACCCAAAAACTTTCCCGATGCTACCCCAAAGGAACACTTCAGTGGATTGATTTTCATTCCGTAGTATCTAAGTATATCAAACATCTCCGTCAAGTCTCGGATGTGGTCGTTTGACTGCCGTGACTTCACGAGCATGTCATCCACATAGACTTCCATTGTTCTACCAATTTGGTCTTTAAACATTCGATTTACCAAGCGCTGATAAGTTGCTCCGGCGTTCTTTAACCTAAAAGGCATCACCACATAACAATACAATCCGACGTCTGTGACAAAACTGGTATGCTCCTGATCTGGGATGTGCATCGGGATTTGATTGTATCCCGAATACGCATCCATGAATGATAATAATTCGTGTCCTGCTGTTGAGTCAACCAGCTGGTCAATTCTAGGTAAAGGGAAACTATCCTTAGAGCATGCCTTGTTCAAGTCTGAGTAATCAACACAAGTTCGCCATTTCCTGTTTGCTTTTCTCACTAGTACGGGGTTAGAAACCCATTCAGGGTAGAGGGCGTCGCGGACGAACCCATTGGCTTTGAGTTTGTCCACCTCCTCTCTGAGAGCAGTAGACCTTTCCAGGTCCATACCTCTCCTTTTCTGTTTTACTTTTTGAGAAAAAATGTGTGATCCTCTACGAATAGAGGAGAGCACACATGTGAATGTATATATCATGTAAGTAAAGTGCTGCCAACATGCCTGGCAGGTAACAAAAATAAAATACATGTATCAAATCTCAGGTACTCCTAAGATGAGTTCCGGCAAGGCCACCACCCATCACATCCCAATATCGAGCTCCGGCAAGGCCACCGCCCGATATTGAGGTGTTAGAAGTACCTAAAAAACTAAAGAAAAACAAAGACTACTAGATGACGACTCACACTAATAAGGAAGCTCCAAAACATCTGAATCAAAAGGGGTGAATAAGCATCTGCTCTGAAGAGGATCTACTGAAGAGAGAGACCGCTCTGAAGGCTCTGAACAAGACGAAGAAGTGCCAATCTGAAGAATAGATCCTCTTGATAAAAGTACTCCATAATGAAGATAGCAGTATCCTATATCTGAAGAGATAACTGCTAGTAGTCCTGGATGAAGAAACTCTGCTCTAATGAGCTCTCTATAATCTGATATCTAGCAATCTGAAAACAAGAGTACCTGGAAAATGAACCTGATATCCTATCTCCCATGCTTGTATCTGAAACATGACTAAGGGAAAAATTAGTAAAGATACATATATATGTATATTTGTATAATAAATATACATATATATGTATTTATAAGGAAGGAAATAAAAACCTAAATAAGACTATCTGGACAATAAAAAAAGAAAAGAATTACCTGTAAACTAAAACCAAACAGAGACTAGTACAAAAATTAAGATAGATCTATTTTATGTATCTTTAATCATAAGTAAGTTATGATTAAAAATGAAATCATCATATAAATTTGAGAAAAGATTAATAATACTATTATTAATGTTAAAAAAATTATTGTTGTGTGTAACATCCGACCTTTTTGTACGCTTAAGCAGACACACATGTCGACTTAAACCATACAGTAGGGCGGATTGTTATGGGATAAATAAGAAAAAGTGGAGAAATAAAAGAAATAAAATAGAATCTTGCAGCGGAACGATAAAATATAATAATCAAATAACAGTTCATGAAGCTGTTTTACAAAACATTTGATTATACTTATACAATACATATCAGAGTTACACATACCAGAGAATGATAATTATGCAGTGGAATACAATGGTGTAGTAGAATATATAACAAATAGTAATAATAAAATCTTCGTCTTCGTCCTTCAGAAATAGGGCCTTCAAATCCTGAAATGCTCAAGCTGACCCGAGCGAATTGAAAAAAACAAAACACTCGAGTCAGAACTAAAAGATCTTATATAAGTTAAATCAATGAAATAAATATGAGTGTAAACGGCGTCAGAGATGTTTACGGGGTTTGACATCTCCTATCCAGTGTCTAACGTGAGTGCAGTAACTTAAGAAATGTTCGGGATTCACATCTCTTAAGGATCCGTTAAACTATCTACTATGTAGTAATATTCGCTATATACAGTAGTGTCTAATCAATAAAGTATAATCATATAGAAAATAGCGTTAAGGGGATGGAGAACCTTAACGCGGTCGGATCTTAAAATCATAATCGTAGTAAAGCTCGATATGGTAGGTGACACGGCACAACTAGGCAATGCCAGGGTAGATATACCAATTACGCATCCGGACTGGTGGTGACGCATAGCAGCCACTACCGCCCACCTCGAACAACACTCCCAAATCGAAGGGTGGCCACCAAAATAACAAAGTAATAGAATGGTATCGAAGAAGTGTGTTCGATCAGAGGTGCTACCTCATTGGTCCGTCAATCGCTCCTGTTTTAGCCACCTTATGCCAACTCGCACGAGTTGGGTCCACGTATATACCTTAGGATCGTCGCCACCATTCTACTTCATTCTGGAAACTCCACCGCGTACACAGTTGTCAAAGTGGTTTTCGATATCGACAGAGAGTATGTCCATATCCGATCCCGGTCTCTTTAACAACCAATCGTTATTATAACACCGTGATCATTTTAAAAATATATATACCTTTAAAAACACAATCATTGCCCTTTCAAAACATATTCTTTATTTTAAACTAGTATATACATCAAAAACCAAAATATTATTGTCATTTCAAACCATATCCTTTACTTCAAAATAGTATATACTTTAAAACCGAAATATTATTGCTATTTCAAAACATATCATTTAAATAAAATCCAAATTTTCAATCACTATTTTTACTTTTAATTATAAACTTGAAATATTCTTTAAAACCATCTTAAACCCAAATCACAAAATGCAGTCATATTCTTAATCTCAAAATTTCAATCGGTTTCAAATCAATATATTTAAAGATAATTCTTAAATAAATTCTATTTCAAATAAATTCATTTTTCAAACCATATTACTTTCAAAGTTATAACAATTTCGAAACCAATACTTTGAAAAACAATAATACCTTAATTTCAATAAAACATTTAAATTTTGATATATTTCAAGTCTTTAAATATTCCAAAATTCCCAACCAAATATGATAATCTTATATATACCTTAATTCAATTTACTATTATTTAGTTTAGAAATATTTATTTAATAAATTCAATATCACTTAAATAAAGCTCAAACTTGAAATATTCGTAAATCAAACTTAAAACATCATCAAGTTATACATAGCTTAAATTTTAGAATTTAACCATATATAAAATAATATTTATATATATCAAAATTTAATATTTATTAAACCGTATATTTCTTTCCAAATCATAGAAAAATCACTTTAAAATATTTTATATATAGACCACGGTGCCTGTATATAATTTTCTATCCTATGGTCAAGTGATACGGATATTTATCATTTCAATCCGTAATTTAAAAATAGAAGTTTACGGTTATACATCATTTCAAACCGCAATCCCGAATGAAATGAAAATGCATAATAACTTGCAGTTTATACAATATAAAATATAGCATCCATTCATCCAAATATCAATAAACAACCATTTATTACAATCATCATCCAATTTAAACAAAACATCAATATAAAGCATATAAAATATAACAGGCATCAACAAATAGTTTATATTCAATAAAAATTAATAACTGTTCAACTGGCAGTTTATATGCAATAATAAATAAATTTAACTCGCAAATTTTATGCAATAATAAAATTAAATAACAATTAAATTTAACTAAATGTTATCTAACTGAGATGATGATTAAATATATGCCCAAACAATCATAGATAAATTTTAAAGCACATCAAAATTTAATTTAACAAACATAAGAAATCTTAGAAGTTGTGAGTGGGTTAAAACACTCACCTTTTGAATTTAAATTGAATTTAAATTCAATTTAAACCCAAAAATTTTACAGTCTCAGAATTCATCCAAACCAGCGTCAAAAGATCTGGAATTTCAATACGATCCTAACAAAAGAAAACGCGTCCAAATCCGAGTCCGTATGCAAAAGTTATGAAAATTTGAAGATTGGAAAATTCTGGTCCAGAGTCGACTTCGAGTTCAACCCGGTCCGCCGCCTCAAATACCCGATGCCTGCTTCGAGTTTTTGCCAAAACGACCCGGAGACCCGAGTCATTTTCTTCGTGACACGAAGTAGCTCCAGGGTTTTTCCCCTTGAAACCCGAAGCGCGTAAATCTCGAATTTTTTTTTTTTTGAAATTAGATTTTGGAATTTGGGAATTAGGTTTTGTCTGCCATTGGAATGAGGAGCTAAGAAGAAGATGAATTGTACGTACAGACAAATGAAGATTAGGGAGGCTAGGGTTTATAACTGTGTTTATATAGGTAGGTTAGAGATAGAGTAGATAGACTGGATAGATGAACGTGCGGAACAAACTATGGCCCGAAAAGCCCGTTCTGACCCCGAAACGAAATTGAGTAAACCCATATATCAAAATAGGTGTTTTAAAATATTCTGAGCGCGATGGAAAAAGTTTCACGTCCAAATTCCATTGTATGAAGAAGTTATGCTGAAAAAGAAATTCTCAAATTGATTTCAAAAATTTATTTCAATTAAATCGATTTCAAGGCGTTTCGCGTTCGTACGATCAAACGACAAGTCCGATCGTCACGAAACTTGAAACCCTACAATAATTCACTGATACGGATCTGATAAAACTAGTTTCGTCGAAATCCGAGTTAGTGACAAAAATGGCTATTTTTATATTAATAAAATAAATTAAGAATTAGCAAATAAATCCAATTTTTATATTTCAGTTTCGGAATTGGCAAATTTTATCACTTAAAAATTTTCAAACATTTAAAATGATTTAAAAAAATTTAAATGTCAATTTATTTAAGATTAAATCAATATAACTCTTAAATTTCATAAAATTCAAAATTATAGGTAAATTTCCAAAATTTCCATAAATTTTACTTTACCCATAATTATTCCATTCATATTTCAAATAGGAGGCTTGCCATTGGATTTAAAATTATTACATAAATATTTCCCATTATTCAACTAAATTTTTAATTTAACATAATAATTAAATTTTCATTTCATTTATTTCAATAAGTCCAACAATTATAAATTAACAAATTAACTCATTATTAAAGATTCAACTTCAAAAATTCATAAAGTTCATCATCTTGATTTACTCATTAATTCATAATTCTTTAAACCAATTCCCTTCTAAATTTTAAAGTAACTAAATTTACCAAATCATAGTATTTATTTCAATTTCTTAAAATAACCCCCTTCATTATAAATTGAATCTAATTTATTAAAATAAGTTTCCAAATTTAATGTATCAGATTCAATTTCACTTTTCAACTTACACTTAAATTTAGGTCATAATCAATTTATACGTATTCCTTTCTTAGTTACTATTTTACATACTTCTTGCATAAATTTCACAATTAACCATTATTATTAAAGTAATGCTAATAATAAATACGACCTTACTATTACTCAACATTTAAACGAACGTTACTTCATTTCCATTAGTGTAACATTTATTTCCTTATCACTTATTACAATTCAAATTTCATTAACAATAAGTAGGTAATTTATAATATATGTTTACAAATTTTGAATTAATCGTTATTCAAACCACTATTCATTATTATTTACTTAAATTTAGCATTAATTACCTTGCATTACATTGATGCTTAAATTCCCAATCCGATTGTAATTAATACTCTAAATAAATACGCTTACTCCTTTCGTTATTTATTAATTGTCACAAGAAACGTTTAATAATTTCAACAACATTGTAATTACTAATTACCTACATTGATTGTATACGTTTTCCATTATTATCGTTTATTAGAATTCTGTTCAACTTTCCATCTTATGCATATAGTTAACCTTTAAATTGATTTTACCTTCAAAATTTCTAGTTATTCTCTTAACTTACAAAAAAACAATGATTAATTTCATTTTAATCGCTATTAATTACATGCATTGTTAACGGACAATAGTTGTCACCATTTTACAAATTTTAACATCTGAAATTTATTCTCTACAACAATTATTACCTATCAATATTAATTTGCCCATAAATACAAAACTTGCAATTGTTCTTATTATCATATTCCATTTACTGTTAACAATGTTTATTACATTATATCAGTTTAATATTTTCCTTAAATCCTTATATTCAATTGATATACAGGTAAAATTCTTTTCACTACCTAAAATCATTTGAATTAACTTCGAATTACTATAAGTATTTTTTTTTCTAAATTTAATTACAAACTCCTATTAAATTAACAAATTTAATTGTCGAAATTTACGGGTCGTTACACTCTCCCCCACTCAAAACTTTTTGTCACCGAAAAGGAAAAGAAGGGAAAAGAAGAATTAAGAAATCTATATATATTTTATTTAAAACTTTATAACCAATTAAATTTATAAAATTAATTAATTTAGATAAAATATACCACTTTATAACTATTAAATCTTTATTTTCTTTTAATTTATAAAGTTTGGAAAACATTTCAAAATAATTTCTAAGTCCAAAATTTTACGGAAAATTTCGGCAGAGTCTCCTTTGTACGGAGAGGCTCGAAAGAAAATATAATATAAATATATCAATATACCACATATAATATCCAAAATTTAATATCCCAACACGGAAAACAATATAATAGCGCTATAAACCGTAATCCGAAAACGTACCTATTTGTCGGGCAATTAGCGCTTATTTATGGAACCAAAAGCAGTAGCAATTTGCTTCCATAACCTGCATTTCGCTTATATAAATCCAATAAGCGTTAGAAATTTTATAGAATGAAATATTTAAGTTGTTCAATCACTAACAACAATCAATACAACAACCATCCATTTCAACAACAACATACACAACAAATACAAAACAACCATTCAATAAAAAACAAATAGTTGTTCGGGTTCAAAACTTGAAATTGTACGGAATGAAAATAACTATCAAGTGCATCGTTTACTCAACAGTCTTAGATGGAACAAAAATAGATTATTTATTCATCCAACAACTTCAAATTCCCTTACCCAACCAACCATAAAACAAGCAATGACAATTCAAACCAACAAACCAAATTAACTTATTATAAATTTATTTCATACTTTAGTTGTTTGATTTCCTTTCTTTCATTTATTCAGTGATTACTTCATTTATTTTCATTTTATTATTAATTTTTTCTATTTTATTTAGAAATAACTTCAACCCTTTTCTTAAGTTTACAATTTCCCTTTATTATATTACACTCATTTATTTGCACTTACTACTTACTATTATTCATTCATTTATTATTTCGTGATCTTATTTATCCACACTTTAATTACTTAAGTTTATAATCATTCATTTGTCACGCTTACCTTTAATTATATTTACTTGGTAAAATTTCAATTATAACTTAAGTTTATAGCATTAAATTATCACTTAACAGCAATTTCATTGAATACTTTCATTATTTCAAAATTCTACTTGTATAATATTCTATTACAATTTAAACACTTGCAACAAGGCATACAACCATAAATCAATCATTCATTCATATCAAACAAAAGAAATAGTTATTTAGGTTCATAACTTTAAATTGTACAGAATGAAGAATAAACTACTAAGTGTACCCTTCACTCAGCAGTCTTAGGTGAAACTAAATAGATTATTCCTACATCCAAACAATATTAAAGTATCCTTTCCCAAACAACCATAGCCAAACAAACAACAAATTCAACAATAGATCAAGTTCATTATTATAAATTTCATTCCATATATTGTTGTTTGATTTCCTCTTTATTCATCATTTATTTTTATCCATTCAACCAAATTCCTTGGTAGGTAAATTTATTACTTAAGTTTTACAGTCATTTTCCAGTATTCATCTTTTATTCTAAGGTAACTTCAACCTATTACTTAAGTTTATTATTATATATATATAACATTTAAGTCCATAACAACTAGAACATCAATACTTATTAATTTCATTTATTCATTTTTAAATTAATTTACTTTGCATATTTATTCATTTACTTGATTTTATTTATTCATTTATTAATAATATTCATGTTCAATTTTTAGTTACTTGGCATAACAGTTATACTTTAATTCTTATTAATAAAAGAAATTTACTGAATATTTCATTACATAAGTTTACTTGTACATTTTCCTATACATTTTCTTATTAACATTTTCAACTTTTATATCTTTTGGTAAGTTATATTTATGCTTTTAAAGACTGAAATTGAAAGTTATACAAGTTTTCTCATTTCTTTTAATTATTTTAATGTTCAATAATTATTTCCTTTATTTCATAGGTTACAATTTCAACTTTCATTTAATACCATTTATATCCTAGCATTAAATCTCTTATTTCCTCTAGAGGTTTCAATTTATTAATTACCTACGTTCCAATTCACTTCAGTAATTAGGACTATTTATTAATGGAAACTTAAGAATTAAATACCGGGTTTTATTCAAAAATCATTTTAAAATAATAGATAATATATATACTTATAATTTATATATCCAATTATATTTAAAACAATTTAAAATAAAATAATCTTGTAGTAAAACTACTACAGTGGCCTTCCCACTTTGAAACTCGAAAATGAATGTCGATGATGCGGCCGCCATCACCGAAATTATTTTCCAGCGACAAAAAGGGGAGTACAACTTATTTCTTTGCGGAATTTCTTTTAAAACATTTCTTTCAAATTCTATTGAAATATTTATATCAGAAAATACTTCTAACAATATTATTATTATATTCCAAAATCAATTGAAAGAAATCTTCAAAAACCCCGGAACTTAAGCTCTAAATTTCCAAATTTCATTTATTTTATTTTGCAATCTTATTTCTATTATTATTTACACTTTATTACCTAACAACCAATCTATTGCAGCCAAATATAGATATCATTTGAAACATTTTATTTTATATATAGAAAATATAATAGGCAAAATTATTTCATTCACCTATATTAAAAACAAATATTATGTCGGTCTGTCCTATTAAGTGTATAGAAACCCCTATTGATGCCACAGCGTCCCATTCATCAACCGAAATTTATAAATACAAAACGGAACAGATTACCATAATATTAAAACCTTTTATAACACTAACAAATACACTCTCTCATATATATACACTCAGCGACTCCCATAGGGTATTACTACCCTATTAGTAAAGAGTCAGACCCCACAAAGCTAAGGTTTATCGCTAAACCAAAGCTCTGATACCAACTGTAACATCCGACCTTTTTGTACGCTTAAGCAGACACACATGTCGACTTAAACCATACAGAAGGGCGGATTGTTATGGGGTAAATAAGAAAAAGTGGAGAAATAAAAGAAACAAAATAGAATCTTGCAGCGGAACGATAAAATATAATAATCAAATAACAGTTCATGAAGCTGTTTTACAAAACATTTGATTATACTTATACAATACATATAAGAGTTACACATACCAGAGAATGATAATTATGCAGTGGAATACAATGGTGTAGTAGAATATATAACAAATAGTAATAATAAAATCTTCGTCTTCGTCCTTCAGAAATAGGGCCTTCAAATCCTGAAATGCTCAGGCTGACCCGAGCGAATTGAAAAAAACAAAACACTCGAGTCAGAACTAAAAGATCTTATGTAAGTTAAATCAATGAAATAAATATGAGTGTAAACGACGTCAGAGATGTTTACGGGGTTTGACATCTCCTATCCAGTGTCTAACGTGAGTGCAGTAACTTAAGAAATGTTCGGGATTCACATCTCTTAAGGATCCGTTAAACTATATACTATGTAGTAATATTCGCTATATACAGTAGTGTCTAATCAGTAAAGTATAATCATATAGAAAATAGCGTTAAGGGGATGGAGAACCTTAACGCGGTCGGATCTTAAAATCATAATCGTAGTAAAGCTCGATATGGTAGGTGACACGGCACAACTAGGCAATGCCAGGGTAGATATACCAATTACGCATCCGGACTGGTGGTGACGCATAGCAGCCACTACCGCCCACCTCGAACAACACTCCCAAATCGAAGGGTGGCCACCAAAATAACAAAGTAATAGAATGGTATCGAAGAAGTGTGTCCGATCAGAGGTGCTACCTCATTGGTCCGTCAATCGCTCCTGTTTTAGCCACCTTATGCCAACTCGCACGAGTTGGGTCCACGTATATACCTTAGGATCGTCGCCACCATCCTACTTCATTCTGGAAACTCCACCGCGTACACAGTTGTCAAAGTGGTTTTCGATATCGACAGAGAGTATGTCCATATCCGATCCCGGTCTCTTTAACAACCAATCGTTATTATAACACCGTGATCATTTTAAAAATATATATACCTTTAAAAACACAATCATTGCCCTTTCAAAACATATTCTTTATTTCAAAATAGTATATACATCAAAAACCAAAATATTATTGTCATTTCAAACCATATCCTTTACTTCAAAATAGTATATACTTTAAAACCGAAATATTATTGCTATTTCAAAATATATCATTTAAATAAAATCCAAATTTTCAATCACTATTCTTACTTTTAATTATAAACTTGAAATATTCTTTAAAACCATCTTAAACCCAAATCACAAAATGCAGTCATATTCTTAATCTCAAAATTTCAATCGGTTTCAAATCAATATATTTAAAGATAATTCTTAAATAAATTCTATTTCAAATAAATTCATTTTTCAAACCATATTACTTTCAAAGTTATAACAATTTTGAAACCAATACTTTGAAAAACAATAATACCTTAATTTCAATAAAACATTTAAATTTTGATATATTTCAAGTCTTTAAATATTCCAAAATTCCCAACCAAATATGATAATCTTATATATAAGTTAATTCAATTTACTATTATTTAGTTTAGAAATATTTATTTAATAAATTCAATATCACTTAAATAAAGCTCAAACTTGAAATATTCGTAAATCAAACTTAAAACATCATCAAGTTATACATAGCTTAAATTTTAGAATTTAACCATATATAAAATAATATTTATATAATATCAAAATTTAATATTTATTAAACCGTATATTTCTTTCCAAATCATAGAAAAATCACTTTAAAATATTTTATATATAGACCACGGTGTCTGTATATAATTTTCTATCCTATGGTCAAGTGATACGGATATTTATCATTTCAATCCATAATTTAAAAATAGAAGTTTACGGTTATATATCATTTCAAACCGCAATCCCGAATGAAATGAAAATGCATAATAACTTGCAGTTTATACAATATAAAATATAGCATCCATTCATCGAAATATCAATAAACAACCATTTATTACAATCATCATCCAATTTAAACAAAACATCAATATAAAGCATATAAAATATAACAGGCATCAACAAATAGTTTATATTCAATAAAAATTAATAACTGTTCAACTGGCAGTTTATATGCAATAATAAATAAATTTAACTCGCAAATTTTATGCAATAATAAAATTAAATAACAATTAAATTTAACTAAATGTTATCTAACTGAGATGATGATTAAATATTTGCCCAAACAATCATAGATAAATTTTAAAGCACATCAAAATTTAATTTAACAAACATAAGAAATCTTAGAAGTTGTGAGTGGGTTAAAACACTCACCTTTTGAATTTAAATTGAATTTAAATTCAATTTAAACCCAAAAATTTTACAGTCTCAGAATTCATCCAAACCAGCGTCAAAAGATCTGGAATTTCAATACGATCCTAACAAAAGAAACCGCGTCCAAATCCGAGTCCGTATGCAAAAGTTATGAAAATTTGAAGATTGGAAAATTCTGGTCCAGAGTCGACTTAGAGTTCAACCCGGTCCGCCGCCTCAAATACCCGTGCCTGCTTCGAGTTTTTGCCAAAACGACCCGGAGACCCGAGTCATTTTCTTCGTGACACGAAGTAGCTCCAGGGTTTTTCCCCTTGAAACCCGAAGCGCGACCCGAAGCGCGTAAATCTCGAATATATATTTTTTTGAAATTAGATTTTGGAATTTGGGAATTAGGTTTTGTCTGCCATTGGAATGAGGAGCTAAGAAGAAGATGAATTGTACGTACAGACAAATGAAGATTAGGGAGGCTAGGGTTTATAACTGTGTTTATATATGTAGGTTAGAGATAGAGTAGATAGACTGGATAGATGAACGTGCGGAACAAACTATGGCCCGAAAAGCCCGTTCTTACCCCGGAACGAAATTGAGTAAACCCATATATCAAAATAGGTGTTTTAAAATATTCCGAGCGCGATTGAAAAAGTTTCACGTCCAAATTCCATTGTATGAAGAAGTTATGCTGAAAAAGAAATTCTCAAATTGATTTCAAAAATTTATTTCAATTAAATCGATTTCAAGGCGTTTCGCGTTCGTACGATCAAACGACAAGTCTGATCGTCACGAAACTTGAAACCCTACAATAATTCACTGATACGGATCCGATGAAACTAGTTTCGTCGAAATCCGAGTTAGTGACAAAAATGGCTATTTTTATATTAATTAAATAAATTAAGAATTAGCAAATAAATTCAATTTTTATATTTCAGTTTCGGAATTGGCAAATTTTATCACTTAAAAATTTTCAAACATTTAAAATGATTTAAAAAATTTTAAATGTCAATTTATTTAAGATTAAATCAATATAACTCTTAAATTTCTTAAAATTCAAAATTATAGGTAAATTTCCAAAATTTCCATAAATTTTACTTTACCCATAATTATTCCATTCATATTTCAAAAAGGAGGCTTGCCATTGGATTTAAAATTATTACATAAATATTTCCCATTATTCAACTAAATTTTTAATTTAACGTAATAATTAAATTTTCATTTCATTTATTTCAATAAGTCCAACAATTATAAATTAACAAATTAACTCATTATTAAAGATTCAACTTCAAAAATTCATAAAGTTCATCATCTTGATTTACTCATTAATTCATAATTCTTTAAACCAATTCCCTTCTAAATTTTAAAGTAACTAAATTTACCAAATCATAGTATTTATTTCAATTTCTTAAAATAACCCCCTTCATTATAAATTGAATCTAATTTATTAAAATAAGTTTCCAAATTTAATGTATCAGATTCAATTTCACTTTTCAACTTACACTTAAATTTAGGTCATAATCAATTTATACGTATTCCTTTCTTAGTTACTATTTTACATACTTCTTGCATAAATTTCACAATTAACCATTATTATTAAAGTAATGCTAATAATAAATACGACCTTACTATTACTCAACATTTAAACGAACGTTACTTCATTTCCATTAGTGTAACATTTATTTCCTTATCACTTATTACAATTCAAATTTCATTAACAATAAGTAGGTAATTTATAATATATGTTTACAAATTTTGAATTAATCGTTATTCAAACCACTATTCATTATTATTTACTTAAATTTAGCATTAATTACCTTGCATTACATTGATGCTTAAATTCCCAATCCGATTGTAATTAATACTCTAAATAAATACGCTTACTCCTTTCGTTATTTATTAATTGTCACAAGAAACGTTTAATAATTTCAACAGCATTGTAATTACTAATTACCTACATTGATTGTATACGTTTTCCATTATTATCGTTTATTAGAATTCTGTTCAACTTTCCATCTTATGCATATAGTTAACCTTTAAATTGATTTTACCTTCAAAATTTCCAGTTATTCTCTTAACTTACAAAAAAAACAATGATTAATTTCATTTTAATCGCTATTAATTACATGCATTGTTAACGGACAATAGTTGTCACCATTTTACAAATTTTAACATCTGAAATTTATTCTCTACAACAATTATTACCTATCAATATTAATTTGCCCATAAATACAAAACTTGCAATTGTTCTTATTATCATATTCCATTTACTATTAACAATGTTTATTACATTATATCAGTTTAATATTTTCCTTAAATACTTATATTCAATTCATATACAGGTAAAATTCTTTTCACTACTTCAAATCATTTGAATTAACTTCGAATTACTATAAGTATTTTTTTTTCTAAATTTAATTACAAACTCCTATTAAATTAACAAATTTAATTGTCGAAATTTACGGGTCGTGAGATGTGAGATCAATGACGATTATAGGCAAGAAGTGAGATCAAAAATCTCACCTTTTCCACAAAATTGATGAAGATGAGACTTGAGAGCAAAGCAAGAACACCAACAAGCTTGAATCAATGTTCTTCACGTGAATATGGAGCTGAATCTCGGATTTGAAATAGAATTTGAGTTTGGAGTTTTAATTTCTCTTTTCCACCACCATTTTTGATGAAGCTTGAATGTTAAAACAAATGGTGAATGAAGTGAGGAAGAGGGTTGGGCTGAACTAAGAAAGGTGCAGTCCAAACCAAAGTCACAAGCGGGAAAAAGTGACGAAATTTCCACTTACTCCAAACATGTCGAAGTGTATACTCAAAAAGATCGCAAACGTCATTTTGAACTCAATGGGAGTGGTCTCGAGTTCTAATTTGACCGTATGCAAAAAGTAGCTTTTCGGACTAACATCCGACTAACGATAAAATATTTAAATATAAAATCGATAGATATGCGGGTTGTTACAGACTCCCCTCCTTAAAGAAATTGCGTCCTCGCAATATATATGGTGGAAATAAAAAGTAACAACTATAAAAGCATATTAACACAAAAGAAATTGGAATTAAGAAGTTTACCTCAAAGAGCATGAGAAAGTAATTCTGGATGTGTACGCTCGATGAATTCTCTAGTTTCCCAAGAGCAATCCTTAGGATTTGAGGACCATTGAACTTTAACGAGCGGAACATCTTTATTTCGAAGACGTTTGATCTCCGAAGCAATAATTCGAACAGGATGCTGCTCATAAGTTAAATTAGGTGAAACTTCAATCTCTTCCACAAACACCGGGCTCAAGAATGGAGTCGGAATCCCGAAGGCACTTCCGTAATTGAGAAACGTGGAACACGTCATGCATAGCAGAAAACTGAGCCGGTAATGAAAGGCGATAAGCCAAGGAACCAATACGTTCGGTGATAGGAAATGGCCCAATATATCGAGGCGCTAACTTTCCCGATCGACTGAAACGTACTACACCCTTCATTGGTGAAACACGAATAAATACAAGATCACCAACAGAAAATTCTAATTTCCTTCTTCGATTATCGGCATAGGATTTTTGTCTACTCTGGGCTTCTTTCATCCTATGTCGAATAAGCTCAATCTTTTCTGTGGAATCTCGAATAAAATCTGGTCCTAAAACCAGTTTCTCACCGGCCTCAAGCCAACAAGAAGGAGATCGGCATGGCCTTCCATAGAGTGCCTCGAAAGGAGCCATACCAATACTAGATTGGAAGCTGTTATTATAGGAAAATTCAACAAGTGAAATATAATCTTCCCAACTTCCACCGAAATCAAGCACACAAGAACGAAGAAGATCTTCAAGTGTTTGATTCACACGCTCAGTTTGTCCATCGGACTGGGGGTGATAAGCAGTGCTAAAATTAAGCTTCGTTCCCAAAGCTTTTTGAAGACTCTTCCAGAATCCACTAGTAAACAATGGATCCCGATCACTAACAATGGAAGAAGGAACTCCATGCAGTTTAACAATTTCTTTAATAAAAAGTTTGGCCAGAAGAGGAACGGTTCGGTTCGACCGAACAGGAATAAAATGGGCAGACTTAGTAAGTCTATCAACAATCACCCATAAGCTATTATGACCCGAACGAGAACGGGGAAGGCCATCAATAAAATCCATGGAAATTTGATCCCACTTCCATACTGGAATTTCCAATGGTTGCAATAACCCACCAGTCCTTTGATGTTCAGCCTTAACAAGTTGGCAAGTCATGCAACACTTAACAAAGTTAGCGATATCAGATTTCATTCCCTCCCAATAATAAAGTCGCTTCATATCAGCGTACATTTTACTGCTACCGGGATGAATGGAATACTTGGAACGATGAGAATCTTCCAGAACGTCTCTACGAAGATCACTAATATTTGGTACGATCAATCTACCAAATTTTCGAATGCCGCCACGAGAATCGATATCAAAGTCTTTCAAACCTTCAATATCGGTTTTATCCTTAAGATTTTGGCCAAGCAAAGCCAATTCAGGATCTAGCTGTTGAGCTTCAAGAATGCGGTCTAATAAAGAAGGACGAGCCTCAAGGCTACATAAAACAAGAGATGAACACAAATCGGAAACGCGATCTCGAATTTCACAAGTGGATTAAAGTTCGAGATCGTTCCATTCAGATATCATCATGGAAACAACCGCTTGTTGTTTTCGACTAAGTGCGTCGGCAACTCGATTCCCCTTTCCGGGAGTATAAAGAATGTCAAGATCATAAGAGGCAAGAAATTCGAGTCAACGCTGTTGACGCAAATTAAGTTCCTTTTGAGAAAACAAATATTTCAAAGACTTATGATCAGTATAAAGAATAAACTTTTCTCCCAAAAGATAATGTCGCCAAATTCGAAGGGCGAAAACGATAGCCGCGAGTTCTAAATCGTGTGTGGCATATCTAGTCTCGGCCGGCTTCAATTGCCTAGAAGCATAAGCAATAACACGTTCTTTTTGCATAAGAACGACACCCAAACCAACGCGACTAGCATCGGTATAAACGACAAAGTCTTGATTCCCTTCGGGAATAATAAGAATAGGAGCATCAGAAAGGAGTTCTTTTAATTTCTGAAAAGAAGTTTCACATTTGTCCGACCAAATGTATTTAACACCTTTCTTTGTTAAGCCAGTAAGAGGAACGGCAATCTTAGAAAAGTCTTTTATAAAACGGCGGTAATAACCAGCCAATCCGAGAAAGCTACGGATTTCAGTCACGCTCTCCGGACTCTTCCAATTTTGAATCGCTTCAATCTTTGAAGGATCCACGGATATTCCGGATTCGGAAATAATATGACCGAGAAACTTCACACTAGATTGCCAAAAATGGCATTTAAATTTTTTTGCTTTTAGTTGATTGCTCCTAAGAGTTTCTAATACAATTCGAAGATGCTTTTCGTGTTCCTCCTCGGTTTTAGAATACACAAGAATATCATCAATAAAGATGAGGACAAACCGATCGAGAAAATCTTTGAAAACTCTATTCATAAGGTCAACGAAATAAGCCGGAGCATTCGTTAAACCGAATGGCATAACTAGCCATTCATAAGATCCATAGCGTTTACGGAACGAAGTCAAAGGAATACTATCCTCTGCAATACGAAGCTGATGGAAACCGGTAGCCAAGTCCAACTGTGAAAAGACTCTAGCACCACTAAGTTGGTCAAACAGATCATCAATCCGAGGCAATGGATATTTATTCTTAATAGTAAGATCATTAAGCTTGCGGTAGTCGACGCAAAGCCTTAGTGTACCATCGGACTTACTTACGAAAATAGCTGAAGCTCCCCAAGGCGAGGAACTAGAGCGAATAAGTTGCTTCGTCTCCAACTCGGATAGTTGTTTACGCATCTCTTCGTTCTCCTTATTGGACATGCGATAAGGAGGACGGGTAACAGGTTGAGCTCCAGGTATAAGATTAATTTTGAACTCAATTGCTCGCTTAGGTGGTAGTCCTAAAACGGGCTCAAAGATGTCGGAAAATTCACGAACGACGCGAATAAGAGAAATGACATCCTCCTCGTCATCATTATCATCATCACGAGGATTTAAAGAATATAAAGATGCAACCAAAGCGGAATCCGAATCTTTGAGAATAATATAAATCTGGTTAACAGATTGCGGATGTCGGAGATAAATAGTCCGCTCAGGACACAGGATATGAGCTTCGTAACGGTTAAGCCAGTCCATACCCAATATCATTCCGAAGCCTAAGTATCGCATAACATTCAAATCGGCTACGAAAGAAAAAACGCATAAAATAATCTCCACATCTTTACAAAGCAAACTAAGGGTTGCGGAACCACCAACAGGATTCGCAATCCTTAAAGAAGTCATTAATGCAGTAACACTTAAGGAAAAAGTGTCTACAAGTTCCTTTGATATAAAAGAATGGGATGCACCCGTATCAAAGAGAACTCTAATAGATTGATTATGAAATAAAATAATGCCATCAAGAATGGAATGAGCAATACCTTGGCCACGAGATGTGTTGCCAGGGGCTTGAGCCACATTCAACTTTCCCTCCTTCTTGCCTTCACGTTTGAGGCATTGATGTATAAAATGATCTGGGCTTTTACAATAGCGACAAGATTTGGGCTTTGAACACTTGTGCGCAAAATGATCCCCAGATCCACAGTTGAAGCATCTCATGTCATTAGGAGAAGGAGCCTTTGCAGAAGGAATCGCTTGCTTACCCTTTTTGTTGGGATAAGGGCCTTTAAATTTGTTGGGCCTCTTTTTGTTGTTAAAGCTGGGTTTGGAAGCTACTACTTCAACATCACTTTCTCTATCAGCCTCTTCAAGACGAAGAGCGATATCTACAATTTGGTCGAAAGGAACTTCTAACTTCAGAAGTAATGGCTTCTTGAGGCTTTTGTTTAAGCCATAAACGAACCTCTGGTTCTTCTTTAGTGGAGTATTTATATATTCGACCCCATATTTGGAAAGGGATTCGAATGATGCGACGTAGTCCGCCACAGAAGCCTGACCTTGAACAAGGTCAATAAATCGCCGAGCCAAAGTTACCTTTTCAGCCTCGGGTACGAATTTCGATTCGAAGCATTCCCGGAAGTGCTTCCAAGTGAGATCCGCTTCATTAATTTTGGAAGTAAGAAGTTCATACCAATCCAATGCTCTCTCTTGGAGCATACTGGAAGCCACTTGAACGCGGTGCAGATCGATAAGGTTCATGCGAGAGAAAATTCGATCGCATGATTTTAACCAAGCTTGAACCTCGATAATAGGTTCGGAACCTTTGAAGGGCTTCCCACCCAAATTGGTGTAATCGCTGCACAACCGTGCAAATCCCGACTTTGGATGAGTAGGTTCTGGGTTAGCTCCAGCTGCTTGAGCATTCGTCACTAATTCAAGAAGCTGTTGAGTTGTCATAAAAACTCCATCTCGAGGAGCAACAGTAGATGTTCCAGCTCTGGGACGGCCTGGTCTTGACATCCTCTTCCTTTAGAAAGAAAGAAGAGAAAGAAGAAGGTTATTCACCAATATATACCCAGCAATATTGATGGATAGAACAAGGAATCATAAAGAATATAGGATGAATCGGTACAACGACTCGAATTAATCCTAAGACATAACTCCTAAGATAGACTTAGGACGATGATCCTTGCTAAGTTATTCTACATTGTTCCGAAGTTTGGCTCTGATACCAAGCTGTGACGCCCCACCTCAATACCCACGCTAGCCAAGGACACTACGATGTAGTGCTGTCAACTAGCACGGAGAATAAGGCTGTTGAGGAGCGACCATCCATGTAATTGATTATCACACGGTGGCTATAAAATAATCTTCGGAAACAAACATAGAAATAAACATAACACAAAGCAGTCACAGACATCCATATCACAAAGGCGGAAGAAGATATGAATATATAACTAACACATGAAAGTGTACATCAGAGTAGTGGTCAAAAAGTTCCACAATAATACAAAAGAATAACAACACGTGCTATACCAAAAGAATACAACTATGAGTCCATATCTCAAGTGTATACAACAAAAACTGCTAAACTAAATAGTCAGCCAAAAGTCAGAGTAGCAAATCCCGGGAGGAAGTCAAGCAGAAGCACCTGTAACATCTCGGTCTGACCCGAGTATTATTTAAGAAAATAATAAACGGATCAGTCTAACTATAAATATCAGATGACATGATATAAAATAAGAGATATGGCATAAACATAAAATATCCATACTGACATACTACTATAAGTATGAAAATGATGATCAACAGGAGATCAACCGATGAGAAATGATCAATATCACGAGAATCTTCTCAAAGATCCAAAGAGGGCATCATACCCTAAACTTGTACTCATAACAAGTCAATGACATAAAAATCCAGAAATCAAAACAAGAAATCCAGAAATCATAAAAAGAGAAAGAGGCCTATCACATGATGGTCCGAAGACCATGGGGAGCTACCCCATATGTGTGAGTCGAAATCAGACTGATTGAGGCCTAGGCTAACCAAAAAGCAAAAAGGTATGTGTGAGTGGAATCACACAAGTGGTGTCTAGCCTAACCTCGCAAACAAAAAGGTATGTGTGAGTCGGAATCACACCACTGCGGTCTAGACTAACCTTGCGGACAAAGAGATATGTGTGAGTCGGAATCACACCACTGCGGTCTAGTCTAACCTTGCAAACAAAGAGACATCGCACAATTGCTAGTCTAAATCATAAAATGATCGTCATGATCAACGAGAAGTGTCAATTACACCAAGCTAGTAAATATATGAGTTTAGCTTCATGTCCCATAACCACTTGCTTAACTTAAATATTTACGAACAAGCTGTAAATCTTCACTAGGAAATTGTCACAAAAAGGTTCAATCGAACAAGTCCAAGAGCTAACCGACAAAGTGAACGCAAGCGTTTCATACCACTCATTTTACTAAGTTGTTTAAGTCGATTTCTCATTCGAATGAAGTAAAGGCTTGTATATACTAGTAGATTGGAAATCGGTTTGAGAAAACGAACTTTTGATATTTAAAATAGTGTTGAAATTGCTTTGATGAAAGAGTTTTGATATTTAGTACTAGTATTGAAACCTTCATATATCTTTAAAGTGACAAGTCATAAAACGATTGTAGAAACAATCTAGCACAAAAATTCACATTCGAAGACGTGAACAAAATCCAAGGAATCAGCTCAAAATGCATCAAAGTGGAAATTCTGATGAATGCTTTTCAGATAAGATTGCCTACGCAGAGTAATACGGGGTTCGACCTAAGTGAAGACAAGCGGCTTACGACCTAAAGCAAAATGAGGTCTAACGACCTAAAGAGTTCGCGACCTAAGGGATACGACCTAAGTGGCGCGACCTAGTGGATGACAGGTCATACGACCTAAGGGTAAGGTCGGAGGCGACCTACGACTTAGTGGAATCGAGCGACCTAAGGGATAAGGTCATACGACCTAAAAGGAATAGGGCTAAGCGACCTAAACAGCAAGCAGGTCGAACGACCTAACGCTTAGCTCGTAAGCGACCTACGACTTATCGAGGTCGAGCGACTTAAGAGGCATGAGAACCAGCGACCTAAAACTGGCGACCTAAGGATACGCGACCTAAAGGCTTGCGACCTAAAGACACGCGACCTAGAGGTGAACGACCTAACGAGGTCCAGGGGAAGCGACCTAAAATGCTTCGACCTAAAGGTGCACGACCTAAGGTCTATACGACCTAACGACCTAAGGTCGATACGACCTAACGACTTAAGGTCGAATACGACCTACGACCTAAGGTCGATACGACCTAACATTTGCCTGGAGATTATAGGTCGGCAACGACCTACGACTTAACTCCAGGCGACTTTTCCACGCGCCTACGAACCCATCTTCACCACGACCTAGGGTTAACTCGTAGGCGACCTACGACCTATGGATGAGCGACCTAACTCCGAACGAGCTAAAAATGGCCAGAACGACCTAGTAGCAGTTTTTCACCAAAATCATTAAAATTTGGAGTTTTTCGTCAATCCAATCCAAACCAAATGCAACAAACATGCTAAGGTGATGAGGAATCATTCCCAACAGTCCAATGACGATTATAGGCAAGATGTGAGATCAAAAATCTCACCTTTTCCACGAAATTGATGAAGATGAGACTTGAGAGCAAAGCAAGAACACCAACAAGCTTGAATCAATGTTCTTCACGTGAATATGGAGCTGAATCTCGGATTTGAAATAGAATTTGAGTTTGGAGTTTTAATTTCTCTTTCCCACCACCATTTTTGATGAAGCTTGAATGTTAAAACAAATGGTGAATGAAGTGAGGAAGAGGGTTGGGCTGAACTAAGAAAGGTGCAGTCCAAACCAAAGTCACAAGCGGAAAAAAGTGACGAAATTTCCACTTACTCCAAACATGTCGAAGTGTATACTCAAAAAGATCGCAAACGTCATTTTGAACTCAATGGGAGTGGTCTCGAGTTCTAATTTGACCGTATGCAAAAAGTAGCTTTTCGGACTAACATACGACTAACGATAAAATATTTAAATAAAATATTTAAATATAAAATCGATAGATATGCGGGTTGTTACATGAACACTATATCATCCGTCATCATTCGCTGCTGCTTAGCCGGAGTCCCATCTTCCGTGTTTGAACAACATTCAAAACCTGCATGCTTTAGGGAACTAGCACAACGCTCCATTTCCTGCCAATTCTTGTCTGCAGGGTGAGGTCCACCGACTATCGTGTTTATGACTAATCTACCTCCAGCCCGAACGGGTTCCTCAGATCATCGTGGAGCCGGTCCGCGATTGGGGTCGGATGTCCCCTGACCGCCTTCTTGAGGATTCTTTACAAACTCCTGTAACTTTTTCTATCGAATCAGCTTTTCGATAACATCATGGAGGTGCCTACACTCCTCGGTATTATGCCCGTAAGTCTCATGGAAACGGCAATACTTCCCAGTCTGCTTTTGCTCCTCGGTGGACTCTTTCGGGCGTGGCTTTCGATATTGGAAAGTATTACAAGTCGATAGGTAAATATTTTCCAGAGAGGCATTCAGAGGAGTGTATTCGTTGTAAGTTGGGATCCTTGGTTTCCACTTTCCGGCTTCCCTTTTCTTTCTGGAATTTCCTCCTCCGGATCCTTTTGACTGCTCAGGCTTGTTTTGAACATTGACCTGGACTTTTCTAGAGTTGTCACCAGATTGTTTTACAGCAATATTGCTCTGCACAGTCTCCTTGCCAGGTCCTGGTGCATTGTCTCGCTTCGTCCACCTGGCTTCCTCCCTTCTTATAAATTGGTGCGCCTTTGAATAAAAACGTTCCAGTGTAGCCGGAGGCTTCCCAGCCAGCCAATCACCAAACTCCGAATCCGGATCTACTCCTCACATCACGGCCATTAAAATGGCATGGTCATTCGGGTTGCTAACTTCAGTAGCAGCAACGTGAAATCTTTGTAAGTACTCCTTTAACGACTCCCCTGGGGCTTGAATTACACTGGACAAGGACATAACGTCCTTGGGACGAGTGACATGAATCCTGAACTGCTCCACAAATTTCGTCGCTAACTCATCAAAATTGGAGATAGACTGCGGAGGAAGTCGAGTGAACCACATGGTAGCGATTCCAGATAAAGTTATTGGGAAACACCTACGTTTAGTTGCATCATTCGCCCTAGCTGAACCCATCATCCATCCATACCTCATCACATGCTGTCGGGGATCAGTCTTTCCTTCGTAGGCCGGGTTAGTCGGCATATTAAACTTCCTAGGATACTCAGCCTGTAGAATAGCATCTGTGAACGGAGTATGACTCCTAGATACGCCCCAGTCATCATTAGATAAACCTTGATTTTCCCTCATCGGCTGTCTGACCATGGCTGATAGGTCTGGGGTTTGTATGGAAGACGACAAGTTGGGATCCATCCTACGGGACCGTTCTGGTTAGTGCCTCCTCTGTTGGCGATCTACCAGACGTGTATCCTGGGGACCTGCTTCATCATGACCTTGGTGAGCCAGTCGTCCAGCTTCCACTCGTGCTCCAGATCCTAAGTTTCCAGTTTCAGCTTGAGCGCGATTTCCCTGGTGTAAGTGAGGGGTCATGGCTCCAGGTAGGGAACTTAGACCATCCCTGGTTGATCGTTCAGCTGCACCTGTTTGCGTTGTTTCAGTTCTACGACGTCTATGCCTGGAAGGTTCATCAGACGAAGCAGAGCTGTCGGACGAGGAGTAGGAAGCGGGACTTCCTCCAGCATTCTGATGCTGTTGTTGAGTAAGCTGAGTCATGAGGTTGGCGTTAGCTTGAATCTGCTCGTTAAGCTGTCTCCTGCTTTCCACGAGTTCTCTCATCAGCTCGTTGAACTCTGTTCTGGTGACAACTTCTGTTTGGTTTTGGGCGGTGACAGTCCCTGCGCCAGGATTAGTTTGTTGATTGATGGGTCCTACTTGTTGGACGCTAGCGGTCTCGTTGACATCTGCATTGTGGGAGATTGATCTAGTACGCGGTCTTCCCATTGTAGAGTTATTGGTCGGAACTTTGAGTAGAATCTATGAACTTCTTGTGAATGAACTTGGATCTTCTTCGGTGGATTTCCTCAATCCAGTAGCAACAAAGGAGATCCTATCGACCTAAGAATGCACTTCTCAGTGAAAGCACCAAAATGTTAGCACCAAAATTAGTCACTAACACCCAAAGAAAGATTTGTGTAGAGAGATTAATGAAGATAGAAAATTAGAACGGAGGAAAATATGCAACAGAAACTGCAGAAATGAGAACACCAGAATTATAGTGGTTCGACGTAACTGCCTTCGTCCACTTTGAGTGTATTCTTTATTGCTTCTTCAAATTATTGAATACAGATACAATACGTACACTAACGACTTGATTACAAGTTTGGATTAAAAATAGATGAGTCTTCGAAATGGCAGAGTCTCTCCGGAGTTCTCCAAAAAAGGTCCATTTTCACTGCATCCCTGCCCCTCTATTTATAGACGAATATAGACTGGACTTCCTTCTCAGGCCTAAGAGCAAAGTACCTTGGCCCATGTATGGGAATCTCGACTCGACCGATCCAGGCATACCGAGCGGGATACGCCGAACGACAAATGCCGATTCAGGATAATCGAACGGTGGTCATCGGGTTATTGACTCGAAGTGAACTCTTAAAGGACTCGGAGTAACTCGCGGTGGAACTCGAAACGAAGCAATGCCGAAACCCTCACTTTGATGTTGACCTCCACAAATAGGTCAAATCCCCCATCTTGCTTTGAAACAGCTATACCGAACGCTTGTGCCGAACGGTGGTTGCCGAGCGATATTGGTCGAACGAAGGTAGCCGAGCGACGTTGGCCGAACGAAGGTAGCCGAGCGACGTTGGTCGAACGAAGGTAGCCGAGCGACGTGCGTTGAGTCCCTACCATCACTTTTCTTTTTACCGAGCGGCATACGCCAACGCACCAGATTGAACCATGGATAGTTGATTGATGATTTGATTTGGACAAGATGGTCGAAGATGATTCAAAAGCTAAGGGAAAGGCTCTTGAATTGGAAAAGCTGCTCGTGGCATATGTGGCGGATGATGAAGCTCATATGGATAGATTTGATGATGTTGATGTTGAGATGAGGCTTTGCTATGATGAGATGAAGCGAGGCATGGTATGAGATAGCCTTGGTTTAATCCAGACGGGATCATTCCAAGCATGTTGATAACTCAGTGAAATGGTTCGGGTTTGAGGATAATGGTTTGCTCGAGAGACGCTTGAGCTAATATGAGAATAGTCGTCGAGGAGGATGACTAGAAGGCTGAGATTTCATCGTTGTTGAAGGTTCTAGCAGGCTCAAAGCAAGAGTACGTTGGTCAGATTCAATAGTCCCTAAAGACTATGATTGTAGTCGAGTACTCTGGGCAGATTCGATAGTCCTAGGCACGGGCTGCGACGACGTGCGAAGTTCTGTCTAGAACCGGGGTTGCCATTAACCCTTGACGGACGGCTGAAAGAATGTGTCGGTCATTCAATTAACGGTGGTATCGAAGCAAAGATAACAGTGATAGGCAGAGTCATGGATGTTTGGTTGTATCGTCATTCGGTCTCAAGAGCAATGTTTTCTGGGTGCTTATCTGATCTTGGTTTAGGCCTTGGGGGTTTGTACTTGGAAAATGTTGACCTTGACTCGAGTGATAATTGCTTTACTTTAAATGTCTGCTTTGCTATGTTTACTTCTGCTTAGTGTATCTGGGGGCTATCACTGTAGAAAGAGGTGGAGTGGGAGGGTTGAATTCCTATTCCTTTTTCCTTTATGCTCTTTTGGTATGTTGTTAGTTAATTTACCGCTCACTAAGACTGTTGTATGACTCAAGGCTTTATGTTTAACTTTTATTGCCTTGGGCTGTTCATCCGCTTTGGGATGGGCATACTAGGTAGCAGGTGACAGGTGCTGTTCTTCGTTTCCGACGATGCTGATGACGAAGACGAGCTGGAGGCTTGCATATTATTTTCTTACTATATGTACTGGATGTTCTGTTGCTTTGTATAATTCTCTGAGTGATATGTAGTAAGGCTTGATGTATTGACTATTCGGATGTTTGTATTCAACTATTATGAAGCTTAATTGATGAGATTCTATTTTGAGATGCTTCACTATATATATTCTCTATTGTATTTTATCCATGCGTTGTGAGTAATACGATAGATTCTGCTGTTTTAATTTAACCTTGGCAATCGTTCATGGCTGCCTGGCACACTTTACAGCGCACTATTTTCATGTTCAATGCAGGGGTCATGGGCGGTCGCCGACCCGTGTATTTAGGCCGAACGATGTATATATGCCAAACTTCTCAATTCAAATCAATCTTCTGCACTTTCCAAACTTCCACTGGCTCGAGTTTCATTTTTATTCAATCAAATCCTCTTATCATTAGGATTTTGTAGCCGGGCCAAGCAACCGGGTAACAGTCATGTAATCAAATGAGGTGTAAATGCATTGTCATACCAAATCACCAAAATCTATGTTTAGCATCTGATTTAAATAACAGATCATTGTATCTTACCATGAATAAAAATTAAAATGATGCAAGCAAGCCAACTTTGAATGCTCCATCTTCTAGCTTCCCTTCATGGCTACATATCCAATCAATATTGAGATCTATGACATAAATCTAACATCCTAGATAACATACAGCAAGCGGAAAGAAAGCAAGTCTACATATTTTGAGTATGGATCACTTCATGACAATCTTTGTAGCAAATATCTTTTGAAAAATCAAACTATATATACTATCGAACTGTACTTAGTTAATTGAAACCGAAAACCGACTCTATGACAACTTGAAGCTGGGAAATTGTGATTCTATATCATGAAGAAACATGAAGTTAGGCAATGCAGTTAACTTTTTGGTCATCCACCTATCGTACTTTTGGGTCATCAAACCCAGAACTTTATTACCCATATTTTAAAAAATGAAATGTAAAATAGAACCAAACTCAAATGCTTGGAGTTCTGATAATTGCTTGAAAGGGTAAAATAAGCAAAAATATTATTAATTCAAGAACCATAAAAATTGCAACCATCATAATACATCACAAGGGAAAAGCA
This sequence comes from Allium fistulosum, assembly GCA_030737815.1. Taxonomy (NCBI): domain Eukaryota; kingdom Viridiplantae; phylum Streptophyta; class Magnoliopsida; order Asparagales; family Amaryllidaceae; genus Allium; species Allium fistulosum. The sequence continues at coordinate 782,583,297 of CM060907.1, forward strand.
AAAAAATTCAAAAAGCAACCGAATATTATAAAAACGATTTGTATACATTTTGTTTAAAATAAATTGACAATAAATCATAGATCTACAGATTGACTATAATTTACATGCATCAATTAGTTGCACGAAACTTAAACACAAAGAAGAAGAGAACTCAGACTCACCTTCAAGCGCCTTGAATATTTCTAGTAATGGCTGAGAGATTATTGCAATTGAAATAGGATCGAGATTACACAAAGCTTTGAATCTTGAAACCGACTGCAATCCATAACTTCTAATTTCTAATTTCCGCTTCGGTGTGGAACTTTTTATCGAGAGACCTAATTTAATTAATTACGCGATGGAGATAAGATCCTGGAGAAGAGGGGTAGAGATATTGCATGGTTCCCTTCGCATCATACTTGAATTATTCCCCACACACACCTAAACCACCGATTTAGTTCTTCCTTCTGTGTTTGCTCTTCCAAAAAAAAGTAAAACAAATGAATCTATTCGTATCTCTTCCAAAAACAAAAAAAACAAAACGAACATTTTGCTCAGACATGCACAAATCCATGATGTTCAAAAACAAAAAGCTCTATTTAGCTTGTATTTTTATTTTTGTATTTTCCTTCAAAAAACGTGAACATGATGCATGTATTTTAAAAAAAAACAAATAATTTTCAAATGATGTTACCATATAAAATAACAAAATTTTTTTTTCGTAGTTTGAGAAATAATAAAATAATGAAAAACAATTCATCCCCTCCGCCGTCCCTTCATACCCTCCGTCGTCCTTCCATCGTTGTTCTAATCTAAAGCTTTAAATTTTTCTCTCGTTATACGCATTTTTCATTGTGAATGTTAAAAATAGAAAACACAAAATGAAACCAAACAGATCCTAAGTCAATTTTCAGATTGATCGAAACTAGTGATAAGTTAATTTAATTGCGTTGCTTGGTAGGAAAAGCAATCGATTGGATTTATTGAGATTATCACATACATAAATACCATGTATAGTTTGAATAGTAATGAAACAAACAATCTACTCATACAATAATTTGCTCAAAATGAATAAAATTGATTTTATTTGCATTATTAATTTCAAGTATGCTACTTTTGGCATCCAGCTTTTTTTTTTAACCACCAAAACTAAAGGCCACCTTAAGCAATTTCATTTACTTCTTCCTAACACAAACTGCTTTTTTTTTACATGAAGCACCCAAAATTCAAAACACATATTTCCCTCTTCCTTTTAGAATGAACGCCGTCGGAGGAGGAAAACTGAAAACGCAAGGCAGCTACTCATCGCCTCTAAACAATCTACGTAGTCATCGAGTAAGCATTCCTTCTTTAAATTTTTTTATTTTTTTTGCAGAAGCCTTGATTTTCAAATCGCGGTTGAATTAGTCGCTGCTGATTAATTTGTTGAAGAATTCAAAAAACTCTAAACGACTTATTTATTATTGACTAGGCTGTTGAAGAAAAATATACTTTAACATATGAAAAGGGAACTAATATCTTTGTGATCATTACAATTGGATTATTCACTAAATTTTCATCTTTCATTATCTACTAGATAAGAATATAAATTTTTTTTTGGGGTTTAAGATTTGGAATTGTTGAGAAGTACATAAGATTCGTTAATAATATATAAAAGGTACAACTGTGCAGAACCGAGTGAAAAAATAAAATATGATAATCAGAAGTACTTAAAATTTATTAATATCGAATATCTAATAAATTTATAACAGTGGTCGAAAGAAAAAAAACTGAATGTCAATAGCAACACACTAATTTCAATATGCTTTGCTATCTGCTATTAATCGATAATAGAGAAAGTTATTACTATATTTATTAATAGTTGGCTTGGACGCGCAATCTTTTGGTCCGATCGCGAAGTTTCAAAATTGCCCTTCATATTCAATTCTTTAAAAAAAATCTCCACTAATTGATCCTAAAAAATATCATCTGCATTTTTGTTTATAAACTCAATGCATCTATTAATTAGTCCTAAAAAATAGCATCTGCATACTTGATCTCAAACTCATGCATATAGCACCATACTTTTATTACGTGTAATATTATTGTCAACTACATATTATGGTGGGTAGAGTTAAGAAACTCAACCTTTTATTATACGTTAGATTCAAAACAGATTGAAATATGAAATAAATAAACTATTATTATAATTTTTTGTTTTCGAGTTTAAGTGAAAACATGATATTTGTCTGGTATCTACGTCAACTTACAAAAACGTCTCTCTATAGATATTAACAAATGTTAATATCACTTAAAAATAGGATCTAATAAATATACTTTTTTGCAAATCCATAACGCTCTTTTACATATATTATCAAACTTAATATCGCTTAAAAATACGATTTAACAAATAAACTTTCTATACATTTTTTTCTTTTTATTAATTAATAAGGGGGAAAAAATTCAAACTAACAAAAATACTAAACGATACAATTTAGAAATAAAAATTCAAATGAACAAAAAAAATTAACCGATGCAACTTAAAAATAAAAATTCAAACCGACTACACATAATTCCAACGTAAAATCATAGTTAAATATTTATAAAAATCATTATTTTTGAATATGTTAAGCATATATAATTTGTAAAAATCAATTTATCCGCGAAGGGTGTATACTATTGTCACGCGCTTTTATAACTATGTTTTTTTTCCTCACTTAGCTTTGCAAAACAATTAATTTTAGTATCTAATCAAAATGGCGTTAACAATAGTTCTTATGTTTACGGTGGAAAAAGGCACTGTTTCAGCTTATCTGGATAGAAATTTAGATAAATACAGATACAGGTAGAATAGACTAGCAGAATTATAGTAGGGCCCTCTGAAACCATAAACAAGGTGCGATTTTGCAACGTAAAGACGGAGGGAAAACTTTGTAACCAAGTAATCAAACACGGAAAAAAAAACCAGAACTTTCTAGAAATAACTGGCCGTGTCCACACCAGTACCACCATTATATATATAGCATCCTCCTCCCTTCTCATTTCTTTTCTTGTTTCTGAACATATAGCTTGTTTTATCAACATATATATATCCGCGAAGCAAAGAAAGAAGCCAGAGTGATACACGGATCATAACCGAAACATGGAGATAAAAAAGAGCGCGACCATCAGAAAAGTTAATGGCGTGAAAGAACCAACGAGGTACTTGAACAATCTTTTTCCCCTTTATTGCTGTTTTTTTTTTTGAGAAAATAAGAAGAGAGTTTAATTTGATAGTATTTATCTTTTGAACTTTTACGTTTATGTTGCCAAAGTATCTTAAATTTCCCTAAAAAGCAAAAGCACCGGCTCAATTTGGTTGACTGAGAATGTATTTGGTGACGCAAATGGGGTATTTGAAATCAAATTTTTTTATTTAATTAACTCATAGTTATTTAATTTTTTATCTTTGATTCTGTAATATGCGTTTGATCATTGCAATAATACCAAATAAATTATGGAATTTTATTAAAATAAACAAATATATTTTTAAATTTAAATAAATAAGTTATAATATTTTAAATTGTTCGAATTCAGTTGAAACCAACTCCATAATACAATCGCAACGTAAAAAACAGCATTTCAAACGGAGTTCGTTTGCAAAAGTTATCAATTTTAGAAAATTATAAAAATGTAAATTTAATTAGTTCTAACATTACTAAGTAACTTATAAATGGAGAGTTGACGTCAGTACATTGACATCCGATGCATCAGACGTTAATGCATCTTTCTTCAACTTTCCCACGACGGAGTTGAAAATATGGACATGTCCATTGCCACAGTACAGGTCGGATTCAATGATAAACCACCGTTTTCGTACTTGAAGCTTGAGATTTGATATGTGCGTTGTTGCCTTCTAATGATATTAAAAGGGAATTGTTCGTTTCTTATTTATTTCGTTGTTCGTTTTTTATTTATTTCGTTGTTCGTTTCTTATCTGTTTCGTTGTCCCTCACCGTGCCTTGTGGTGATGTGGGGATATCAATGGCGGTAACTTCTTTGTCGTTGATCGACGATGGTCACCAACGGAAACGGGCCATTTAATTACTGCGAACGCTGCCTAAGTGTTCTCATAGGGCCAATGAATTGCAACCATCAATCACACTGATTTGATTAAAACCTGATATCTACCCTCTATAAAAATGACGATGCTTGAATCAATGATTGTGATGCAAGTGGTATCTGATGACAGCTAAGCAATTGATCTCCTTTTTATTTACTAGGACATGAATTCTATTTCTTTCACTTCATATTTGATATATATATTTTACTAACATGTACAAAACATGATGATTCTCAGAGGTATGCGATCTCACGTTCTAGTAAATCGATCATCATTGCTGTATATAGCATTTTATGAAGTTCGAGTAAAGTGGATTTACAGATTTGCTATCTAAAATGCAATTTTGTTCTCCAGCTACGCTAGTTTTAAAATAACACGGATGATAATCGGTGGAATTCAAGGGTTCTATGCAATTGAACCCGTGGGATGGACCATTGAATTCCACTGACCACCACTTTTACAATGGTGTAAACATAATTATATTCTACTATTTAAGTTAGGCAACCAGATTGATGGGAATGTTTACCTTAATCATGCAAAATGATTAATTTTAATAGGCATAGTAACAGAAAAACAATGTACGACCATTAATTTGTTTTCAATGTTTCTTTGTTCGATTGTTTTTTTAATTGACTTCATCCTTTTATTTCTCACATCAGTTTTTATGATACTAATCTTTATATCAACAGTTTTAACTATCTTCTAACAAATAAATAAATATAAAATTTAAAATGGCTGTAGTTTAATTAACTATTTTTTTTTTTGGAAAAAGTCTCATCAGGGGTTCGTCTAGGAATGTAAATGTAAATGTAACGACATTGGCTGGGGGTATTCAAACTCCAAAAATGCTGAGTTATCGTCTTGTTTTCACAAAAAAAATTAAACACAAAAATACCTCACAAAAATACTCATTATTTTTTATCTAAATTTATTGTTTTATTTTATTTTTTCAAATTTTTTATTTACCAAGCAGAACAACTACGTGGTACCTTCAGGATACCACGCAGTGCCACTGTGTGGTACCTTGTAGGTAGGGTATTTTTAGATTTTTTTTGTTTTTGGGTGACTCGTCGAAATAATGGATTTTTTTTATTTTTATTTTTTCAAACTTTGAGGGGGCAATTCAGCACATTTCTGGGTTCAATTAGAATTTCTCATAAACATAGGAGACTTCATCAGTATATAATTTATTTATTGAGTTTTGACCATTATGAGGTAAAATCTATTTTAATTTTTGGGAATTTGTTTTGATGTTTCGTTTATGTTTGTAATATGTTGGTAATTGCTTACGAGTTCAAATCACCTGTCTCCCTGTATCCAACCAATCGGAGACGTCGATTTTCAACCATTTTGCAATTAAACTGTTGGAGAGAGAAAGGAGGTTTAATTACAAAATCGTTAAAAATCGGCATTTTTGATTGGTTGGGAACAGAAGGGACGGGGGTTTGGGTACAGGGGATTTGCTCTCACATTTAAACTCCTAGAAGTTTCTAACTTTAGGAATTTGCTACGTACAAATTTCAACGTTTGTCACTAATTAATTAATTGCCTACGGTTCTACATTTAAATTTTGACAGGAGTAATGCTACACATAGAATAACTCTTATGATTTTGTCTTATGCTCTAAATAATATTTCCCTCATCTTTTATTTATTTACTTATTTATGTGTTCTTATATCTTAAGTAATAATTTCTTAGAAGATAAAAGGGTTCACAGCTGCATGCAACGATTCAACGATCTGTTATGTAGTGTTTAAGGTGTTGATCGATTGACCTTCAGTGATCATTCGTAATATAGTTGTTATTTAGTTGTTATTTTCATATTCTTGACCAAATCGGATTGGTGATGATCAATTAGTAAGCAAATTACATAAATAATTAGTATATTTAACACAATAAAAATGAGTGAATGAGAAACATTGCTGATACGAAGCAATCACACTTCTGTTCAGAACATGTAATGCTACACTGATTTTGTTTTGGAGATGGAGTATATATCTGGATACTAAAAGCCTGGATTTGTTCAACTCACTTAATTGTTTTTTATTTTCAAGAAAATATCATAATCCTGATGTAGTTTTTGTTCATGTGTTCAGATCTGATAATGAAAATCCTGGAAAACAAAGAAGACGGCGCCGCGGAGAATCAGTAGAAGAAATCCTTAGAAACTGGAAGGAAGAAAACGAGATAAATGGCATAAATGCTACATTAAATGATAGGAAAGTGCATGCAAAAGGGTCAATAAAAGGGTGCATGCCCGGAAAGGGAGGTCCATTAAATTCTACATGCACATACCGTGGAGTCAGACAAAGAACATGGGGCAAATGGGTGGCTGAGATAAGAGAACCGATTCACGGTAAACACTTATGGCTCGGCACTTACGACACTGCATTGGAAGCTGCCCATGCTTATGACTATGCTGCTAGAACCATGTTCGGACCCAATGCTCGTGTTAATTTTCCTGATAATTCATGTTCTCTAGAGTCCAACACTGTAAGTTCAGAGAATCAGGGTTCAGTTGATCGGAAACCAAGCATTGAGCATGATCAGGCGAACGAAGTGTTTACAGATGATTCGTGTTCTTTGAAGTCCAACACTGTTGGTTCACAGAACCAGGACTCAGTTGATCAGGAAGTAAGTTTTGAGCTTGATCAGATGATCAGCCTGGATGATATTTTTGATACCATAGATATGAACTCCGAAGGCAACAATATCGACTTGTTATGTCAATCTCTTTGTTCACCGGTTGATGAAGATGGGAATGTGGATATGGTTAGGAACTCAGACTATATGGAGCAAGAACTTGTAGATTTCGATTATCGAGCATTGTATGAAGGCATGTTTAATTATGATGCCAAGGACGATGGATTGACATATGAAGACACAGAGTTATTGTCAGAGAACTTGAAGAATAAGGAATCCTGACCTTGTTTATAGCATTTATTTGGAGCGTTTAATTCATAGAAGGGATCTGGTCAGTCCTATACCAGATTTTAATATTTATTGTCAACCTGCTTGGGGACGGTCAGCGATTAACAAATGAATGGATACTTTTTGCAGAGAGACGGTACAATTTGGATGGCAATTCTTTTTTGTAGTGGCAATTTAACGCTGTTGTTTGACTGACGTAACTCCTTATGTCAGCAAAATAAAACTTCAGAAATGGTACATAATCCACGCTCTTTCTGCATAAAAAATTGTTCTAAGTAATGGTAATTTGCAGTTTCTAGTGCTTTTGCTAAAACTGCTGTGGACGCCTAATATAAATTATGTAGAAACAAATTTCTTTTTTCTGATTGTTTTCTTTTTTTAGAATGTTTCTAAACGTTGTAACATCAACATCCACTGCTTGACTTAATCAATAGGCTTGATCTTATATAATGTTAGCAAAATAGGCAATTTAGTTTACTTAGAGACCTCCAACCAATCAAATCAAACCTATTATTTAATTCAGTTGCTTTCAGTTGGTTTGGTTTCATTTGTTAAATGATTATTTTGGTTTTAATATTATTTTTTATTTTGAAATCCAACAAACCATTTACTCTCTCTTGGTTGACAACTGGTTTGTTAACAAACTTATCAACGGTTAGGGTGGCACTAAGAAGACAGTCGTAGGAATTGTTTGGCTAACGTGTATAACAACCCGTCCTTCATGATATCATGAATCAACGTCGAATTACAATTTCTGACTTGCGAATACCACAAAAGACGGCTTCCCGGGATGAAATTTAAATAAAAACACCATACCAAGACATTGATACAATCTCACAACGGAATGATAACATAATATATCGAATATACATGAACAAATAGACTGAACAATGTACAAAAGACCGCACTGATGGAAGTAACCGATAAACAATATAAATACAGAAAATCAGAATACATCATTCCTATACAGATGGAGTCCTGAATTGAATATCTGATATTATAAGTCGCATATATAAATAGCATATTAGTTATATATTAGCCATGTACTGCAATAATATCAAGTATATATATCCAAGATATCGACAACATGCCTCCAAAGCTCCAGCTGCGTCGCTTTGATAGTGTATCCCCAAAAGCTCCCAACTCTCAAACCACTCAATTGAGTACCCGAGAGTTGTCATGATATAAATAGACAAAGATAAAACATGAGCAAGGTTAAAGCCTGATGTAAGGGAAATTATCTCAAATACTATATATCAAAATTATATACAGGAAACTACTAAAGCACATCCGGTCCTTTCCACAAACTTTGCTCAGGGATAATTCCGACTGCCCATAAACAAGAAAAGTAAACTCATCTCAAAGGTAAGGAATCATATCATAACCTGCTCTTATCTCATAATCAAGTGGGTGTGCTTGTTGCCCGTTCAAATCAAGTGGGTGTGCTTGTTGTCTGTTCAAATCAAATGGGTGATCTTGTTGCCCGATTAAATCAAGAGAGTCCACCCTTAACTCGAGAATCAGGAGGATGTATCTCGTTGCCTTAAAATCGAGATTGTATTTTGGTTTGCTTACTACCTGTTTAAAGTATGCATTGTAAAGGAAATCTATACATACACTATACAGGACCAGACATAGAATTGGTTAATCTGAATCAGTATAAAAACTCCGGGTGTCATCTCTCTTACTTTTACTTTTCTTTTACTGCATTTATATATATATCTATGATTGTCTATTATTATATATCTATGTTGATTATCTATGTTTGAATTCAAATCTTGAAATAAGTCAAAAAGTTCCATAATAATTATAAAACACTATTCACCTCTCCAGCCAATAGTGTTAAAGTAGCATTAAGATCCATTCACATTAGTACTACACTGTTTCCTACACATATCACTTAATTAGCCTCAAATCAATCATAACATCACACAACATTATTCAATTGACCCTTAATCCATTTTTAAGCTTACTACCTTCTTTAAAAATAGTGATTAAGATTCCTAATAAATAATGAATCGGTATAATCATGTTTACTACACAAACATAAGCCTAAATCATCATATAGCATTCTCTAAATCATTCCATATAACTTCATAATCATTAATAAATAAATCTATAAAGTATAAGAAATATAGTTAGAGAATCATCCCACCCACCTTCATCTTCACCAAACCAAGCTCTAATCACAAAAACTTACTCCTTAGCTCTCTTGAAATTTGAGATTAAGCTCCAACTCCACTTCAAGCCAATCTAATAGTGGATTTTGTTAGGAATGAGGAGAGAAGAATTGCAGTGATTTTATCGAGATTTTTAGGAATTTATTAAAGCATGGTTAGTGAATTTAGGGCTTAGGGATTAAGGGGTGATTATGAAAAAGATTAGGAGATGGAAATGAAGTAATATGGAATGAAAAATGAATGAAAGAAATGAAAGGGTTAGCCAACTTATAGACAAACTAATGGGCCCTAACCCCAAATTCATTTCATCCATAAGAAATCACTATTCACTCTAAAATCTTTTAAACTCGTAACAAAGCCATGTCTATACTCATTCTTCTTGCGGTAGAATTGCGGTCTTAACGGCGGGTGTCTCGAGTTCCTATTCATCCGTCTCCAAAAGTCGAGTACAATGGGTGTTTCGTTCACTAGCAATTAAATACTTAAATAAATTATTCAAATATCCAATCGTTAAAATTGTAGGTTGTTACATTCTCCTATTCTTAAAAGAATTTCGTCCTCAATATTTCTATGAGTAAGACAAAGTAACAGGACTAACCAAAATCCCCAAGCCTCAACTTCGAAATTTTTTAGCAGTACTTCCCTTAGGCAGCTAGCTTTATGGAAACTCTCAAATTAGAATACATCACACAACTACGAAATATGTGATAACCTATGTTATCCCACATTCCCCAAAAGTACATACTCGTTTTTAAGAAAGCTTCTCACCATTTAAATGCAAAAATCTAAACAAATAAACATTTAATAGCTATGCTTTAGCTCTCAAGTACCTAATTTTACTATACAAAGAGGATTATGCACCAACACAACAGCAACATAGAATTTAAAACATTTATAGTTTTAGCGTAGTAACCAACACTACCACAATCATACATGGATAACAATTGGAGAGCTGTGTAGTTAAAAGCCTCACTAAAGCACCGCAAAATCCCCGCTATAGCTCATAGCGCTCTTCGACCGCTACCCTATTTCAATTTAGTGCTATTAAATAGTCGATCCACTTTAAGCCCGGCTATTTCCACCGCACCCGCTAAATCAAGGCTTTTTAGCACCTACTTAAGCATCATTAATGTACATGGTTTGATTTGGCTAGTTCTCTTTTAAACCAAGCCAACAAGTTAAGGTAAAAAATCTACTTTTAAGGCATAAATGCCCAATATAAGTTAGAATTCTATTGTAGTCGTCAAATCTCATATGCATAAATCATGATATTGTTTGATTTTGTTATATAAGATTAAAAAGTATTTCTTTTTTCTACACAAATGATGTGAGGATGGAAATAAATTAACTTTAACCATTTTATTTTATTTCCAATGAAGCTTTTTGCACCTTCGCTTTTTTCAGATATATCCCCACTATAACTTTTTGCACCTCCTCTATTTTCCCATATATCCCCGCTTTATCCCCGTTATAACTTTTTGCACCTCTACCGCTATAGATCCACTAAGCGCTTTAACTGCACCGCTGGAGAATAAACTAAAATAAGTCAGCATTTAAATATACCATAGACTCCAAGTCACATCAAAATGCAATCGACTCGTACAGATCTCACCTCGACCCCATAATAGGCATGGGTGATATGAGATATATTTTAAATAATTATCGTTTCTCTCTCCGAACATGCTATAACATGTAATTATAATTTACTAACAAACTACTAAATATACAAAGCAAGCAACAACTAGCAATAACAATCAACAATAATCAAACAACAACAAGTAATCAACAAGCAACAATAAGCAATCAACAAGCAACGATGAGCAATCAACAAGAAATAATGAGGAATCAACAAGCAACAAAAATCAACCAACGATCAATCAATAAACAACCAACAAACAATCAATAACAAATAATAACAATTAACGTCAAGCAAAAACAAACAATAACAAGCAACAATAAACCACAATAACAAACAGTAACAAACAACATCAATCAACAAGCAACAATAACAATCACAAGAACAACCAAACACGCATAAAGAGTCTATACCAACATGCACGATAACCAACAATGGTTTAAACGTGCAAGTCAAACTATAAACCCCCATAAGTTTGTTCGACACCCAAGATGAACAAAATGCCAGAGTGGCGCAACCCCTTTCATGAATACAGTGCATGAAAGACTATTACACCATTCCCCCTCGCCGCTACAAAAAGGAAAACTTATATGATATGCTAGATCACCAAAACTCTTGAATAAACCCAACAATCTGAGTCTCAACTTTCCATTCCTTTTGAACAAAACCTTTTCTCCAAAGGAGAAAACTTTACTAATTAAATCATTAGTAAATGATAATCTACCAATGCTTGGACTCACTCAGGTTCAAACTCACCTCAATTGCACAATGTTAATAAGGATAATATACTAAGTTTATCACGGTACTCGCTTAAGTAAGTTTCATATCTCCATCTAGAAGAGTATCTAGATCTCCACAAAACCAGTCGAGAAGTCCTTTCCCAAACTGTGACAAGTTATCTTAATTATACTATATTATAAATAATTTTTCAACGAAAAAAGATCATCCAAAATAATATACGATGCCTAATCTGATCCTTTGTTCACTCGCACGATTTCTTTATTAACTTGGGTTAGCCACCTACCTCCTCTCATGCGAACTCTAATTGGATCCCTTGGTCTCACCTTTGAAATTTCCCTATGAGTCATGAAACAAAATCTCTAAGTCATTTCATGAATCTGACTCAAGTGCTTGCCTTTAAGAATAGAGTGAAAAACCCTTGCCTAATTGGTGTAAACCACCTAGAAACTATACACTCAAATTAGTGATTAGGAACATTTATGGGAATGGACTAATCCTTAGAAAATACCTCTTCAATATGTGGGATTAACCCCACCACCAAAGGTTTACTTACATAAAGACAAACAACTTCTAACATGAACGACTCTACGCAATATGCATATAAGTCATCCGCTCGGTCTTTGCTCACTACTGGGCATCTACTAAATCCTACTTGGACGTAAATCCAAGTCACACTTCATAGACCAATCCAATTCAACTGAAAATATCATGCATTAAGTTAAAATGGTAACACTCTCGGTCGCAACACCACCTCTAACACCCACCGTAGCTACTGGAGTGTCCACGGGTGGCGGAACATCCCGCACGGTATCCAAAAGCCTCTGAACTAATCAAGCTTCTCAAACTCCCTATCTGTAGTTGCCCTTGTATCCCATCTGCTCATACTGATAGCTTGAACAAAGATACCTTAAAAAAGCGATAGAAATAAATCAAAGTTCAGAAGGCAAGTGGTGCATGCAATATTATATAGTAGAAAATCACAAGTACGCTCTCTATATATATCTCCTTCTACCAGGTTATTTTAACCCAAACCGGTCTACTTGGTCCTAAGTGTTAAGCCTAAGCTTTAATACCAAATGTCACAACCCATCTCTCATAATACCCCGATCAACATCAAATGACAACGTCTAACTCCTGAATACCACAAAAGACAATTTGTTGGGATAAAATTTAAATCAAAAAAGCATACCAAGGCATCGAAAGAATCTCACGACGGAATGATAACATATAATATACTGAATATACATAAACCGGGTTGGATGAACAATATGTAAGAGACTACACTGGAGGAAGTAATTGATAAATAAATATTAATATAGAAAGTTAGAATACATCAATCTCATGCACATGGGGTCTTAAATTGAATATTTGATACTACAAGTCTCGTATATAAATAACATATCTTTCATGTACTAAGACAAAATCAAGAATATATATCCAAGGTATTGACACCATGCCTCCAAAGCTCCTGCTACGCTACTCCAATAGTGTATTTTGAGCACCGAGAGTTGTCGTCGTTGGAACTACGCCAGCCCACAGTAGAGTAAATGGGTAAATTTCAAAAATGCAAAACTCATTTGGATCTTATTGGGCCTTTAAAGTATAAATTTGTTTAGATATTATCTAAATTTTTATTATAAATAAAATCAATATTTTATTTAATTTATAAATAAAGTTTAATTTATTGTATAATTTGTATAATGTAATATATATGTGTATCATATACACATGTGTGTACGTGCATGTGCAACATAATAAAGTGTACATGGTTTGATATGCCCATATATAAATGCTGGGATTTAAAATGCAACTGATATATTAGCCCCTCTATATACATGTGTGTTGTCTGTGTATGTGTATATATATATATGTATGTATGTATGTATGTATATGTATATATGTATATGTATGTATACGTATGTATGTATATACTTATAAATAATATATTTATAAATGTATAAATATGTATATGTATATGTATAATTGTTTATATTATAAAGTACCACATATAAATAAAATTTATATAAATACACACACGTGCATATATATAAAATATAATTAGAATGCAAAATATTTTGAATGTAAATATACAAAGTAGTTTTGAATATATATAATATTATGTATAAGTCAAAATTATAAATATATATATTAAATGAAATTTAAAATAATATATATAATATATATTTTTAAATATCCTATAAATATATTACAATGTAAATAATAATAATAATAATAATAATAATATATACACATACAATAAATGCTTTTGGCCTAATTTTTTTCGGTTAAACTTATTTAACAATAAAAAATTGTTTTTTAATTATTTTCGTACGAAATAAGAAAAAAGTAATTATTTTTTTTACATAATTTGCGAAAACAAAGTGATGGCATATTTTGTATTAAAATTATGTACTTACACGTTACATTATTTATAAATGAATATATATGTATTAATTATTTGATAAACTAATTTTAAAATATATATATATATATATATATATATTATATAAATGCGATATATGAATAAATAAAATTTTATGTAATATAGATTATATTTAATACGATATTATTTCTTATGAATTTGGTTTGAATAAAATATTTAATGATATATATTTTTTATTTTCGATTTTTTTAGTCAAGGTTGCGAGCATTTATGCAAAAAAAATTTTTTTACATATATTTATGCATATATATATATAACCATCAAATATGTGACAACACAAAGATATACAGATTCATGATAAAGGATTCTATCCAAAGTAATACATGATATGATAAATTTGTTTAGCATTTATATAATTGTAATCAAGTAAAATTACCTTTGCCTTATGCCTAGAATTCACACCTTGAAACAAAGAACCAAGCTCCTTGAATCCAATTCCTAATCCAGAAGTTGCTAGCCACTGAATACAGTTGCCCCCAACCTTTGTATTTAATTTGATTTATGTTTAAAATGCTTGAAAATTTAAGGAAAATGAGGGGTTGAATTCGGCCACAAATGGGAAGAGGTGGAGGCTCCAAAAGTCACTTCAAAAATGAAGGTTAAGGGGATTAAATAAAGGAGAAACTAGATAGTAAAAAGAGGATCATGATCATTGTTTCTATCTTACCGTTTCATATTCTTTTTTAATTCAAAATCCCCTTCATCATTCCATCACATGTCCAACCCTCCTTATCCCTATCATTGTCGAAAATAAGGGCCTCAAAATTACTTCAAACCTAAACAAAGTTTATCAGGCTTAAATCCAATTTAAAGGCGTATCAATATCGTATATCGATCTATGTTATAATAAGCACTAAGCGAGATGAGGCGATAGAAGTCTTGCTTTGCTTAATGTCGCTTAAGCGACGCTTAAGCATCGCTCGACCACTTCTTAATTTTTTAGCATACTTTATCCATACCTATATAAATCTATTATAAAGATATTATATTAAGTGTATTATATATGTACAAATGTACTATTTGTGTACGCACAAATTCATCAGAAAGAACTAAAGTTTAACTTTGAAGTTAACTTATAAATTCATAGGTTTCAAAAGTTGGATTTGACTTTCTCTATTCATTAAAAGTTAGTATACTCGAGCTGAGTATAAACTATGCACATTTATTAAATAAAATAATTATACGTTAATGCAAATTGATCCATACCATATAAAATGAGAAAATTTTGTAAGGAATGTGGTTTTTTTACTATAATCCTAATTCCTTTTATCTTAACAATAATAATTTTTTTGCTAAATATTGCTTAAGCACTGCTTCAATTTAAGCAAAGCACATATAAGTGCCAATTAAGCGCGCTTAAGCGCTCATTACTTGATCGATTTTCTTATTCAAAAATTAAGCGTTGCATATGCATTTAGCACTTAAACGACCCTTAAGCGCACTTTTTATAACATAGATATCGATAAGTTTATTTATAACTATTATATACACATTTTTTAATATTACTCAACACACATCAAATAAAATTTTTATAATTAATATTTCATAAATATTAATAAATTTATAACAGTTATAATTTAATTAAATCGGATGGTAACATGAGTATTCAACGTTTCAGTTGTGTGACTCTTAGGTTTAAATTTTATCAACGATTAATATCGAACAATTCGAGTGTTAACGTTCACACGTCACTTAGCAGGTGGTGTGACATTATGGCCAAATTTATCACTTACTCAGCATCAGTAAAACCCAATTTTACATTATTAAGCGTTATATGGAGTGACGATTATTTACACCAATTCTCTTTGTCAAAATTATATCACATTAGGACTTATGGAATTTGGTAATGGTCAAAGTTCCAATATCATACATATTCAACTTTATAATCCAAACACAAAGTCCTGGGTTGAATAGTAACAATTATTATTAACCGAACTACCCTGACCAGAGATTTTGACATTGAGTTGACTTCAATTGACCGTGATACTAATCTCATATAACTAAGGATTCAGATTCTCTCATGAATAATGTTCCACTTTCAATACTTCCACTCGACCCAACTATAGTCATTCAATGGACGTCTTGCCACAATTTGACTATAATCAAAGCGTAGCTTTCATATTGAAGATCAACAGTGTTCTCAAGTCTGGAGAACTGTACAAATTTGTCGCATCGATATTTTCTGCTTGACCTTAGTCATATTAAACAACAGAAAACTATCGAGTCGATCATTCCATAGTAATCCAATAACTATCAGTATTTAACCACTTTGTGCCTCCAACAATCATGAGTAATACACTACCAAATGTTTTAAGAGTGTTACATACTCTAGCCTTAATGGATGCATCGATATCCAGTCTCAATACATCTTGACTAGGAATATTTAAAATGACGTGTTTATTATATTGTGATAAAATACTTATGAATACAACTATTTGTAATTACTATCACAAACACACCATTTATGGATTTTCTGTTAAATATACTTAAATTAAATAATTAATCATTACATATTATAATAAGCATATAACAGAAAGAAAATGCCTTTTATTACGATGAAAGTTGATTACAAAGTTAGTAATTTACAATAAATTACAGAATTGCCCCTAAAGCATACCCCTAACACTATCAATCTCGAACTTACAGCTGGGGCTAATTATGAAATCTCATTCTTAACCCTTCAATTAGCATTTCAGAGTCGACCGAGCTAGACCTTAGTTAGTGGATCTACTATGTTATTCTTGGTATCTGCCCTTTGTATCACGACTTCTTTCTTCTCTACAAATTCTATAATGATGTGGAACTTTAAAAGAATATGCCATGATTTCTTGAGTGCTCTGGGTTCTTTTGCTGTCTACATCTCCACATTATTATCATAGAACAATGCCACTGGATTCTCTATAATAGGAATCACTCCGAGATCACTTACAAACTTGTGCTTCCAGACCGTCTCTTTAGCTTCTTTATTGAGGGCAACATACTCGGGTGCCATCGGGGAATCAGCCAACATTTCCTATTTGGAACTCTTCTAACCAATAGCCCCACCATTATGTGTAAAAACATAACCCAATACTTACTTACTATCTTTGATATCATCTGAAAGCTAGAATCAGTAAACCCATTTATAAGGAAGTCTCTATTCCCATATATTATGAATAATTCCCAAGTATTTCTTAAATAATTCGGTATACATTTTATAGTTATCCAATGCTTTTCTCCAAAGATTAAACTGGTATCATTTTATGCATCTTAATGCACATGTCACATCTGGTCTAGTATATAGTATAACGTATATTATGAATCATATGGATGAAGCATGCATAATCCTCTTTATGTGCTCTTTCTCCTTATTGCTATGAGGAGCGTCCTTCTTAGAAAGGACGATTTTGGATTGCATTATAACATTTCCACGCTTGGAATTCCCCACATTGAACCTCTTCAGTATGGTATCTATGTATAGGGATTGGGCCAATCCCGATAGCCTTTTAGATCTATCTATATAGATCTTTATAACCAGTATATAGGCTGCTTCTACCAAATCCTTCATAGAGAAATTCTTGGAAAGCCAAGCTTTCACTGATTGCAATAATGAAACGTCATTACCAATGAACAGAAGATCGTCGACATAAAGGACTAAAAATACAATAGCGTTTCCCCATTTCTTTTGGTATACACACGCTTCCTTTGTATTATGATAAAAACCAAACAGTTTGATTACTTTATCAAAAAACTTGTTCCAACTCCATGATGTTATTTAAGTCCATAAATGGACTTTAACAATTTGCAGGCCTTTCCCTCACTCCCACCGACCACAAAACTCTCGGGCTGCGACTAATAGACTGTCTCTTCTAAATCGCCATTTAGAAACGCCGTCTTTACACCATGCCATATTTCATTGTCATAAAATGCATCAATGGCCAACATAATCCGAATGGGCTTAAGCATGGATATGGGCAAAAAGGTCTCATCATAGTCAACACCTTGAATTTAACGAAATCCTTTTGCAACTAGCCTAGCCTTATAAGTCTCTACCATTTGCATTTAGTTTTTTCTTAAAATCCATTTGCAGCCGATGGGTTTTATCCCTTCGGTACGTTAGACAAAGTCCATACTTTTATTTGTACATGGAATCCACCTTGGATTTCCTACGCATATTCCCAATATGACAGAGGTAACTCAGCCTTACTCATTATGTAACAAACAATATCTAGTAGGGTTCAATTCCTTTGCTCCAACACACCATTGTGTTATGAAGTATAGGGTGGAGTAATCTGAAAGATAATCCTATTATCATTTAAGTACCGTTGGAGTTCCTGTCCAATGTATTCACCTACTCGATCAGATCGAGCAATCTTAATCTTACGGTTCGTTTGGTTTTCTACCTCATTCTATATTCAATAAATTTCTCACAGACATCGGATTTGTTCTTCATAAGGTACACATATCCTAGTCTGGAGAAATCATTACTAAAGGTTACAAAGTAAGAACAATTATCTTTAGCGATTATAGGCATCAGCCACATACATCACTATGTACAAGACCCATGAGTTCATCAACTCTTTCATTGCGCTCACTGAAGACTGCTTGGTCATCTTTCCTTTGAGACACGACTCAAACGTTTCAAATATTTAGAATCAAGTGGTGGGAGAAAACCTTCAGTTTTCAACTCGTATAGTCGTTTCTTACTTATATGATCTAGCCTACAATGCCAAAGATAATTATTATTTATATTGTTATTCGAAGTATTATTCACAAACAAACATAATTTGTATTGATCACATTAATGCCATTTTCTAAAATACCATTACAGACTTTATTTTAATCCAAAATAACGTTTATAAGATTATTAACACAGTGAAAAACATAACCAATCTAAAACAATCTAGACACAGATATAATTCTATAAATAAAGTCTTTAACAAAATAGCAATTATTTAATATAAACACAAATCCACTCGGCAAACTCAAATGAAAGTCTCCAATCGTCGTTGCATCCCTGAAGCCTCATTTCTCCCTTTGCCACATGATGCCAATTCCTAAGCCCCTATAATGAATTACAAATATGAGTTTTATAGCTAGTATCAAAACCTAAGACAATTTATTGATTGTAAAACAATTTTGAATCATACCTAATACACACACTCATATATATATATATGTATGTATGTATGTATATACATATAAACAATATATTTATAAATGTATATGTATAGTTGTTTATATTATAAAGTACTACTTATAAATTAAATTTATATAATATGCTTATATAAATATATATACATATATAAAATGTAGTTAGATTGCAAGATATTTGAATAAAAATATACAAAGTAGATAAGTATATATAATTGTTTGCAACCAAATTGGCCACAAACACCCAAGAATAGGTTTAAGTAGTGGAATAAATGAAGAAATTAAATGAAAACAGAGGAAGATCACAAAATATCAAGAAAAATGTAGCAAAAACAGAAACAACCAGATTTATAGTGGTTCAGAGTAGATTGCCTACGTCCACTTTGAATATTCTCTTTATTGCTTTTCAATTAACTTGAGTACAATCACAAATAGCAGGAAACATCAAGAGATAAGAGAAGAATGGAGAAAGTTGATTACAATAATGGTGGAATCTAACCAACAGCCTCCGAGTCACTAGAATGGCCCCTTGTGCTTGTATTTATAGATGAAGGCGGCCTCCAATATGACTAAAACTTCGACAACAGGACCTCCTCAACAATATGGGCCCACCATAGGGAGGGCTTGGCCCAACTCTCAATGGATAGGGAACGGTACCGATGCCTCCATGAGTCGAGTTTGGGCTAGCGATCCCTATGGTAGCTCCCTTATAATCTAACATGCTGGTGCTTCAAATATCAAGATGTTGGATGTGTGGAGCTCATGTTTTTCTTCAATCCTTAGCTTAGCTTCATGACAGTTTGAGGAAATGCCGATCCTTATTATTGTTCTAAGATAGGCCGATCCATATCTCACGAGCTACATTATCTCGATCCCTCCGTACATTGAATGCAATACCGATCCATCTTGGAGTGTTATGCCGAGCCCTATGGTACCAAAGGTGTGTGTGCCGACCCCCTCGTATATAGAATTCCATGTCGACCCCTAACTCCTCAAATGTATACCGATCCCTTTCTTACGAGCAATTCGTGCCGATCCATTCCTTATGAATACACCATGCCAATCCCTATCTTACAAGCCTTACTATGCCGATCCTTGTTTATCCTTCATACTACACCAATCCCTATGACCTCTTCATGTTATACCGAACCCTATTCCATCTCATTCATCTCCATCATCTACTATGCTGATCCCTCTCTTATATGGGCTAACTCCTATCTTTCTGACACCCTACACTATCCATCTATCAACTCTATCTAATCCGGGCTCCGTATAACCGTCTGGACTTTATATCTTGGTCACGCAGTCGTTGCCTTATTATCATACTTCTCATCAACAGTTGAGTCCGGCCTATGCGATCAATCCAATATAGCCGGGTCATGGCACCGGGTAATACTTGCCCCCCAAAGTACGTCCTGTGAGTAACATGACGTGCTTTGAATTGGAAAAAACCTAGGTTCCCGGTAATAAGTCTATCCAACTTTCTAGTTGATCTTTGTTCCTTTATCGACCTTCAATGATACAAGTTTGATGTCGTATTCTATTAGTATGCACAGATTTGGTCATGTGAGATTTACAGGTTTTCTTCTGATTTGATTTCAAACTTGATCGTTTCAAGCTAAACCGCCACTGCAGTTAATTCCAAAAGGCTGGATCCTTAAATCTCTTTCGTGCACGTTCACATATACGTTTCTGTTATCGGCCCCCAAACGTGCTCGGACGTTCACGGGTCATTGTTGAGTTTAATAGTTCTCTGTACACTTATGTTTTCAACTGAATCTTCACGATGACGATCATTTGTCACTTCCTAATTGCTTGCCACTTTTCTATTTCCATTTCTCATTCCATCCATATCCATCATTCATGCATCTCTCTCTCCTTTTTTTTCTGGAGGGATCAGTATAGCACCCACCGATCCATCATTAGGGACACACGGATAGGGTTCGGCATACCTCAATGCCGACCCTTTCTCCTCTCCTTTTCCTTTCTTTGACTTAGTCACCCCCAATAACCGGTTCGACACCCTTTCCTCCGATCGTATATAAACTCGCATCCCTTTCCTTTCTCTCCTTACTTTACACTTCTCAACACTTAAGCTTTCTTTTCTCCTACCCTTCACACAACCGAACCCTATCATCTCCTTCCCCCTTTTCCGAACGAACTAAAGGTAGAATCTTCCCCTTTAATATTAAATCCAAAAACGAAAAAGAATACCCTCAATTCAAACCATCGCCAACTCGCCTCTAATCCCAAGTACCAATCATCCGTCTTTAGTTTAATTCACATAAGTACGTTTGCTACTTTTAATTGCATTAATTGAGTTTCGGATCTCTGGTTAGCATGCGTTCAAGTTGTTTTTAGGTGAGTTGAGTGATGGGTTCTGCCAAGTCAGGAAAGAGAGGAGGAGGAGGAGAAGAAGCAGGAGAAGGAGGAAGGAGGTAGAGGGTTCGGTTGGGTATCCTTGGAGAGTTGGAGGGAAGTTAAGGTCTAGTGATAGTAGAGAAGTCAAAGAAGGCCTTGGGCAGGTTAAGTGAGAGATTGGCATGGGAATCCCACTAGATGAGGGGTCGGTGTTAGCTACTTAGGTTACTTAGGCATAGGTATTGGTAGCTAAAGTGAAGCTAGGACGAGGCATCGGTAGGAGCTAATGGTCTAAGGGATCGGTATAGAGGTTTAACTGTAGGGATCTGCTTAGGATTTAAAACATAGGGATTGGTTTAGGAGCTAAAGGGAAGGGATCAGTGTTGGTATATGAGTTAAAGTGTAGGGGTCGGCATATAGGTTAAAAGGAAGGGATCGACATAGGGAACCGAGGGATCGGTATTCACAATGAACGTTAATTTTGACTTAAGTCTTTTAAACACTGCATTGCATATTGCCTTGCTCAAACTTAGACTATTGGACTTAAACTCAAATAAACACATCTCTGGACTTCTTGACATGGACTAAATGAAAAACTAGATAAAAACTCAGATATCAACTTCATAGCTCATTACGCCGATAACCGATCCTAAAGCTCCTGTTGTCGATCAACTTTCCCATTGGTTGAGACGGTCAGCAATGACGATCTCTCCGAATGTAATTATGAGCCTTGTCATTTCATTTTAGCATTTATGATTCCGAACTGTTCATACTTGTTTCACATTGCTTTGCACTGCACTATAGTTCACACACGACATGGGGGGAATGGGTTATTATTTCTAACGTTGATTGTCTATTGAGTATAGTTGACATAGATTTCAGGTTCCACGGAGTGCTCAGCCATAATGTCTTCTGAATCAGCCGCAAGACACATCAGTTCTGAGGCAAGATCAAGCTCCGCCACCCTATTTGGTAAACCTTCTCTGAATCATCATACAGAACAAGTTGGGGGCATCTGACCTGCAAACAAATATCTGTTCCGACATTCAAGTCTTTCCTGCAGAAGTTATTAATCCGACTCCCGACCCTGTTGAGGGTGCTATCGTTCTAAACAACCCGGTTGACTCACAAGCGTCTAGAATCGGCGAAGCCGCTCTCCATTGATTATGTTCCATCTGTGGAATTCCATTCGAAGACGTTTTAGTTCCGTCGAGGAAAGACAGACCTCACCTGCCCCCAGCCGGATATACTTGCAATAAGTTTATGTGCTAGGCCGGTTGTGTGCCACCCTTCAACTCCTTCGTTCGGGAAATGTTGAGATAGCTGGGGATCGCTCCTACGCAATTGCATCCCAACAGTTATGCCTTCGTCCACGACACCTTTCTTCTCTTTATGAATGTCCTGTTCCATCCACCGACCATCGAAGGTATCAGATATATCTACAATTTTAAAAGGCGGTCAAGGAGCCCCTCATATGTTTTCATTGAGCCTTCGTCTAAATGCCAAGTCCTAACGGGCTTATGGAACAAGCTCTCTTTATTTAAGCACGAGTGATTTTATGTCTAATGCCCTCCTGGCTTCACAAGGAGATGGTTGAAAGGATGTAAGTGTTAATCCTGTCTTTTGCCTTTAGCTTGACAATTCACGTCGCGACTTTTCCTTTAAATATACTAACATCTTTAATTCTTCCAGGTGTTCATCCTCGACCCAAAGGCACCGAGTATTCTAAGGCCGTTTCTGCCATTCGTGCTACTCCCGTTGAGTATCGGGACATCAAACTTCTTGTCACTGATGAGCTGCTCTCATTATTCGGGCTGGTAGAAGATGGTCATAAAATTGGGCTCCCCGGAAGTAAAGTAGTCCCAAAAATTGTTGTCGAAGGAAGGGTAGAAACAAGCGACCCTGTGGTGCCCCATACTGAAGGAGCTCGGGATGACATCGAAGAGGGAGAGATAAAAGAATCTCAAAACGTTGAGCCGAGGACTGAAGATGGAGGCCCTGGAAAAGCGCTAGTAGTCGAAGCGCCACAGACCAGCCAAATGCAAACTCCCCCTAAGAGAAGGAAAAAGTTGGTGTACAAGCTGCAAAAGAATAAGGCCAGGGAAAATTCGGAATTCGTCTTAACCCCGCTTGAAAAAGAGTCGTCTTCCTAACAAATGGAAAGTTCGTTAAGGGACTTTCCGACATTCCGATTCCAGATGATATATTAAATTACGACTTCCCTGACATTAGCGTCGAAGGGCTCAACTCTCCTTCCAGAAGCGGCGAAGACATGCAACCTTCCGATAGAGGGGAGGAAACTCTGATGAGTAAAGCCAATGTTACCGGTCCGTCGGGGGGAAACACTGGGACACACACAAATACTTGCACTCCACCATACACTCGTGATTAATTCATCGTGTTACAACTTCTAATATGCTCCTATTTGACTCTTTTACAGGTGCAATGTCACGTTCTCACGCTTTTGACTATCTCCGGGGTTCTTCCACTTATTATCGCTCGGGCCAAGATTCTGAATCCGGAAGATGCAGAGACAAAGATGATGGGTGAGACAAAGACTATTATTCTCGAGAGTCTTCTTCTTCATTCAGACGGAAGTCTCAACCACATGCTTCTCACCATGATGATCAATCACACCTTCCCGTTCATAGCGGAAATAAGTCCTCACGCCAGGGTTCTCAGGCTGCTGCACCTCACGACCAACTTTCCAGGCCATCAAGTTCAAGGCAATCTCATAAACGTCGTTCTGGCAAGCACACGCTTGTTAGTTTTGATCCGCTTCCGCCGGTTCCTGCTCATGATCCTACCACAGCGGAAAAGTTGGCTGATCTCAAAGATACTTTTCCAAAAATCTGCTTTGATGGACTCAAGTTCCTCTTCTCCATACACGTCATCCCCGGAAGTGCCAAAGAGAGCTCATTAGCATGTATGAACGACGTGTACGTCCAGCATAAATCATTCATTCACTTGGCCGAGAAAATCTTCGAAGTCTCTGTCGAGCGCTAGCATGAAATGACTGTCTCAGGTTGGTGGCTATTCACGACAAAGACATCATCAAGAATCAGGACGCTGAGCTGATTGAATATAAAACCCAACTTGTCGTAGCAGAGAAGAACACGAAAGAAATGGCAGAGACTGTAAGTCATTTGGAGACTTCGCACAAAAAGGAACTGGATGCAGTGCTTCATCGCAGTGGCACTCTAGCCTTAGAAAAGGACTCTTACAAAAGGAGAAGGAGGTCTTAGCTCGCCATGTTGAAGAGCTTGAAAAATTATTATACAAAGAGAGGGAGGAAAAGATCAAAGCACAGGAAGAATCATAAAGATACTACAAGGAGATTGTTGAGGCAAGAAACTTAAGAACGAAGCTTGACGAGCAACTTTTTAGATCGAAGCCTTAAAAGAAGCATCCCATGAAGAAGGGAGAAAAGAAGTGATCGAAGAAGCTAACTCCTAAGTAGAAGCCGCCGTCAGGTAGAAATGAGATCAAGAACCTGTTCGATCCACTTATCGTCAAATATAATGCGAAAGTTCTTCTTCACCGTGACTTGACCTTTCTAGGCGAAGGCTATCTTGAATTGCTCGCAGAGGCCTGGGAGCTTATTACCAAAATCAAGAAGGAAGAACTGGGAGTAGCAGAGCTTAATGAAGGGGCACTCGTGCAAGAGGTGCTTCGAGGAAATGAGCTGTCTGATCTGGCTGCCACGAAACTTCAATTCTTTAAGGCTCCTGCACCGACTAAAGAAGGAGAGGACATCGCTGGGTCTTCTAGAACCGATCTCAAGGGTCTTTCTCCTACCCAAATGGTCGTAACATCATCTTCTCAAATCATGGAGCAACATATCGGTTATGATCCGGACAGACCCGACCTTGGTCCACAGATGCTATCTCCCATCCTCGAAGGGAGCACTCCAATGACCACTGAGAGTCAACCGGATGTTGGTATCGTACTGAACTTTTTCAAACTCAAAAAGTTGTTGTTTTTGGCACATAACAGCCATTGACTAATGCCTGTGCTTTAACTAACTTTTACAGGTCATCCCGGTCTAGAGCAGACTCCTAGGAGCGATGTCGCCATGGAGCAACAAGAGAAAACGGCCGAAGCTCCGGCTGCTGCTGATATTTTGGGACCCGATGCTCAAGTCATCGGTGCACTAGATGAGGATAATCCTGAGGACCAATCCCTTGCTGAAGAATCAGACGATGTAGTGATCACGAGCGCCTCGGAGTACACCGCCAAAAGTAGTATGAAGGAGCAGATTGAAGAGGAAGAGAAATCGAAGCGTAAAGTCAAAGTGGAGCCCGTTGAAGATCCTAGTCCTGAACCTCTGCAGGTCATTCCACACGGCGGGACAGTTCCTATTGAAATTCCTCCTTCTTCTTCAAGCATCTCCACTAAGGGCGGTAAAAGGTCCCGGAAAAGACGCTTAACTGATTCTACTCTTGAGAAACCAAAGAAGGAGAAGAAGTCGAAGAAATAGTTAGCACTTTCTGACGTTATATTTAGTTTGGATAATTTAGACGTGTATTTCTCTTCTTAGTAGTAAGTGTACGGGTCTGAATTCCGAAATTTTGGAATAACTTGTAATGAGTTTTTGAGATGGTGAATAAAATCTTATGTTTTTGATTAATCATCATGCAAATCATTATTTCAGTAGTTGAATAAATACTTCCCATTCCATGTACTTGTAATAATTTTCATAAGTCTCGTTAATAATTCACTATCTCCATCTCAAGGCTTCTCTGTAGCCATTGTCTTAAGTTGTAAGCAGCGCTAAGCCGGAACTGTAATGAACTGTCACATCTTGCCTTTAGCAGTTCGGATTTCTCCCGTTGATTTGAGATTGGATATCATGGGATAGATAACAGTCGAAATCCGTCCATCCACCCGTTGATTTTACGAGTTAGTCCGCGGTCAGGGGACTTAGGATTTCTCGTAGGTGATCGGCCATACCCAAATTGCTCATACTCTAATCCGTGCACCGGAGACTCAAAGTTTTTTGTCGTGGGTAGTCGTGATCTACCCGCGGCAGTCGTTTCTCCGTCAAACAGTACATATTGTAGCCCGTAGTCTGGGGACTTAGAGTTTTTCTCGTGGGAGTTCGTGTTTCCGCCCGTGGCAGTCGTTTTTCCACCAAATGGTTTATACTCTAGCTCGCGGTTTGGGGACTTAGAGTTTTTGTCGTGGGCAGTCGTGTTTCCGCCCGTGGCAGTAGTTTTTCCACCAAATGGTTTATACTCTGGCCCGTAGTCTGGGGACTTAGAGTTTTTGTCGTAGGCAGTCATGTTTCCGCCCGTGGTAGTCATTTTTCTGCCAAATGGTTTATACTCTAGCCCATGGTCTGGGGACTTAGAGTTTTTTTCATGGGCAGTCATGTTTCCACCCGTGGCAGTCGCTTTTCCATCAAATGGTTTATACTTTAGCCTGTAGTCTGGGGACTTATATTTTTTGTCGTGGGCAGTCGTGTTTCTGCCCGTGGCAGTTGTTTTTTCGACCAAATGGTTTATACTCTAGCCCGCAGTCTGGGGACTTAGAGTTTTCATCATTGTCGGCGGTCTTTGTTCCTTATCACGAGCACCGCTCTTTGGTTTGTCTACGGGAACCATCAGCCGAGCTAACTTACGGAGCTCTCCTTGTTTGATCCTATCGGGGATTGGTATGATTGATCAACTTCAAACTCCATGAATCTGTTCACACATCACACATATCGATATCAATCAGTTTCATCGCATACTTAGCATAAAATGCAATAACAATAGGTTATGTAAAGGAAGCTCAAGATTTTATTCATCGTATGAAAACGAACATAATAACTTGTCTTATTACACATTGAAAAAAATCAAACACTAAAACAAATGTCGAAAGTAACTAATACTGAAATACAAAAGAAATAGCCTAGGTGAAATAGCGTTGTAAATGCTTGCTATTCCACGCTCTTGGAAGTGTCACGCCATCAACAGTCGCTAACTTGAAAGTTCCTTTTCCAAGCCTCTGTTCAATAACGTATGGTCCTTCCCATGTCGGATTCATGTGCGATGGGACCTGGAAAACTCATTTCAGGACAAGATCGCCAACTTCGAAGGTTTACGATCGGACCTTTGTATTGTAATATCGGGTGATTTGATGTCGGTGTGCAGCTGCTCTCAAATCGGCCTCCTTGCGCTTCTTATCGATAAAGTCCAAAGATTCCAAGTGGAGATCTTGGTTCGTTCTGGGATCGTAGTAAGTCACTCGATAAGAAGGGACTTTGAGTTCTACTGGAATAACCGCTTCCGCTCCGTAAGCAAGAGCGAATGGAGTATGACCAGTTGCGGACTTGTGAGTGGTCCTGTAGGCCCAAAGTGCCATAGGAAGCTCATCCACCCACTTGCCTCTAGCCTTCTCCAAATGCTTTTTCAGAATAGATTTGATAATCTTGTTTACAACTTCAACCTGTCCATTCACCATAGGGTGAGCAACTGCCGCAAACTTCTTCTCAATACGATACCTTCGACAAAATTCTTTAAATTTAGCTCTATCGAATTAAGTCCCATTATCTTTCACAATAGTTCATGGAAGACCGAAAGGACATACCATGTTTGTTAATAACTTTTTTGGTTGTAATTGTGGCTAACGGCTCCGCCTCGGCCCATTTGGTGTAGTAGTCAACCGCGACAATCGCGTACTTCGCGCCACCCTTGGAGATGGTAAAGAGCCGATGATGTCGATATCCCACATAGCGAATGGCCATGGACCGACCATTTGTGTGATCTCCGTCAGTGGGGCTCTTGGCATTTTTGCATATATCTTGCACTTGTCGCATCGTCTCACATAATCAGTAGCATCTTGGTTCACAGTTGGCCAGTAATATCCGTAACGGAGTATCTTTTTTGCTAAAGTTTGCCTCCCAATGTGATCGCCACATTCCCCCTTATGGACTTCTTTCAAGACATGCTTTATCTCGTCATGAGCGATACACCGGAGTAAGGGAACGGAAAACCCCTTTCTATACATAGTTCCTTCTTGCATAATATACCGTGAAGCTTTACGAAGGACTTGTCTTTTCGTTTCTCTTCTCAGGCAAGATTCCATGCAATAGGTATCCTTTAAATGGAGTCATCCATGATTCCCTCTCGGGCTCCGTTTCCAGTACTTGATCAACTTCCATCATATTTATGCTTGGAGTGTGCAATGTCTCGACTGGAACCAAGCCCATCTGTTGTGCATCACTGGTACTCGCGAACTTTGCCAACGAATCGTCTTCTCTGTTCTGCTCATGCGAGATATGTGAAATGTCATAGTATTCAATATCCGCCAACAACTCTTGAACTCGGGTAAGATACGGGGAAAGTCATTGTCCCTTAGATTGATAGTCTCCTCTAACCTGATACACCACAAGTTGTGAGTCACAAAAGATTTCAAGAGACTTCACTCCGAGCTCTCTAGCAAGTTTAAGTCCAGCGATCAACGCCTTATACTCGGCTTCATTATTTGTAGCAGGAAAATCAAGCTTCAAAGCATAGCAAATTAACTGGTTCTCAGGGGTTACAAGAACAATGCTAGCTCTGGAACAATGATCATTAGATGCTCCATCGGTGTACAGCTTCCATCGTATAGTAGGGATTACACCACTCTCTAGGGGCTCGTCTTGCACGGTAAACTCTGCTATGAAGTCTGCCAAGGCTTGTCCTTGGATAGCTCTTCGCAGCAAATATGTAATGTCAAACTAGCTGAGCTCGATGTTCCATTTAAGCAACCTTCCATATGTCTCAAGTCGTTGTAAGACCAAGATCTGTCCTAACGGCTGGTCGATGTAAATGTGGATTGGATGTGTCTGGAAGTACGGGCAAAGCTTGCGCGATGCGATTAGCAAGCAGTACGCCAATTTCTCTATCTTCGGGTAGTTTCTTTCTGCACCTGTTAATCGTTTACTGACGTAATACACCGGTCTCTGAATCCGGTTCTCCTCGCGAATCAAGGTGGCACTTATAGCATGCGACGATACAGCCAAGTAAATATACAACTCCTCGTGATCTATTGGCTTTGACAAGACAGAGGGTCTCTCTAAGTGATTCACCAGAGCTCGAAATGCGTCTTCACAATCTCGTATCCACTCGAAATTCCTCTTTCCCTTCCTTATCAGGTCAAAGAAAGGAATGCATTTATCGGTTGCCCTGGAAATGAATCAACTCAAAGCGACAACCTTCCCTTTCAGACTTTATACTTGTTTAATAGTTTTGGGCACTTATATATCCCGAATGGCTTGAATCTTTTCTGGATTAACTTCAATTCCTCATGCATTGACAATAAAGCCCAAGAACTTCCCTGACGCAACCCCGAATGAGCACTTCAGAGGGTTGATTTTCATGTTATAGAACCGAAGGATATCGAACATCTTCGCCAAGTCTCGAATGTGGTCGTTTGATTGTCGTGACTTCACGAGCATATCATCCACATAGACTTTCATTGTCCTCCCAATTCGATCCTTAAATATTCGGTTAACCAGACGTTGATAGGTTGCTCCAGCGTTCTTTAATCCGAACGGCATCACTATATAGTAGTATAACCCAACATCCGTCACAAAACTGGCATGTTCCTGATCTGGGACATGCATCGGGATTTGATTATACCTCGAGTACGCATCCATAAACGATAACAACTCGTGCCCAGTAGTTGAATCAACTAGCCGATCAATTCTTGGCAGGCTAAAACTATCTTTGAGGCACGCCTTGTTCAAATCCGAATAGTCAATGCACATTCTCCACTTCCCATTTACCTTCCTCGCCGGCACGGGATTAGATATCCACTCGGGATAGAGGGAGTCGTGAATAAACCCATTGACTTTAAGTTTATCCACCTCCTCTTTAAGAGCGATGGAACTCTCCAGATCCATGCCCCGTCTTTTCTGTTTCACTGGGACATATTTTGAATCAATGTTTAATGCATGGCTCGTGATGGCAGGCGAGATCCTACACATGTCAGAATGAGTCCAAGCGAATACATCCGGATTTGCTCGGAGGAAACCAGTAAGTTCTCTCATCACTAAAGGGCTACGTTGCAATCCAATCATCAAAACCCCCGATGGGTCATCGTGGTTGACTGTTATATTAATTATCAGCTCAGCCGGTGCCGCCTTGGTCTCCTTGGGTTCCTCCTCATCATCCCTTGGATCTATATCTCTATAGAACCGACTGTGGTGCCCAAGCCAAGGCTTAGGCGACATTTGTCAATCTTCAGTAACTTGGATGCTGACAGACTTGTCCACACCCTTTCCCTTCTCTTTTCGCTGAGCCTCTCTCAACTCAGCCACATAACAGGCACGTCCAGTTGCCTGATCACCATGCACAAACCTCCATTATCAGTCAAAAATTTCAACATCAAACAGCATGGGGCCAAAGCTGCTCGAAATTCAGCCAGGCCCGGACGGTCCAGAAAAACATTGTACGGTGAATCAACATCCAAAACAATGAATGGTAGGATCTGCACCCTCCTACGTTCACCTTCTCCCAACTCAACTGGAAATTCGACATAACCTACTGCTTCAGTAGCCACACCGTTGAAATCATGTATACGAGCTTTAGATGGTTTCAAATCCTTAGCTTCTATCCTCATTTGATCATACGCCTTCTTAAAGATAATGTTCACAGAACTTCCACAATCAATCAAAATTCTTCTCACCAGAGCAAGGCCAATCATGGCTGAGATAACCATTAGATCAATAGTAGGGGCCTCTACTCTATCGGCATCCCTGCTTCTGAATACTATATCTTCAATCATCGTACGATGTTGCTTGGCTAGAGTTCCATCCTCCGTATCCGAACAACATTCAAAATCCACATGTCTCATTAAACTAGCACAACGCTCCATTTCCTGCCAACTCCTCTCTGCAGGATGCGGTCCACCAACTATCATGTTTATTACCAACCTTCTACCGGCCCGTGCAGGCTCCTCAGTCCTGCGCGGAACCTACCCTCGATTGGGGTCAAACGTCCCCTGCCTGTCGTCTTGTGGATTTTTTACAAACTGCTGCAACTTTTTCTCCCGAATCAATTTCTCAATGGCATCTTGGAGATGCCTACACTCCTTCGTATTGTGCCCATAACATTCATGAAATCAGCAATACTTTTCGGTTTGCTTTTTGTGTCCCTGTCGACTCTTTCAGACACGACTTCTTATATTGAAAAGTATTGCAGGTGGATAGGTAAATGTTCTCCAGGGATGCATTCTAAGGTGTATAGCTATCATACATAACAAACCTGGGCTTTGGCCTTCCGGACTCCCTCTTTCGGTCTCGATTCCCTTCAACACTTCTTTTCTACTGATTCGGCTTGTTTTGAACATTGACATGCAACTTCCCAGAACTCTCATCGGACTGCTTTATCATGATGTTGCTTTGCACTGCTTCCCCACTGGGCCCTGTGGCATTGTTCCTCCTAGAAAACCTGGTGTTCTCCTTTCTCATAAACTGGGTCGCCTTTGAATAGAAATGTTCCAGCGTGGCTGGCGGTTTTCCAGCTAGCCAGTCGCCGAATTCAGATTCTGGGTCGACCCCTCTTGACACAGCCATGAGTATCACTTGGTCGTTTGGGTTACTGACTTCAGTGGCCGCAACATGAAATCTCTGCAAATAGTCCTTCAATGATTCCCCAGGAGCCTGGATTACACTCTATAATGACATCATATCTGTAGGGCGAGTAGCGTGGATCCGAAACTGCTCCACAAACCTTGTTGCCAGTTCATCGAATCTTGAGATTGATCATAGGGGTAATCTCGTGAACCACATCGTGGCGATCCCAGAGAGAGTTATAGGGAAGCATCTACATTTGGTGGCATCGTTCGCTCTTACCGAGTCCATCAACCATTCATACCTCATGATATGCTGCCTAGGGTCGGTTTTCCCCTCATAAGCAGGCATCGTAGGCATGTTAAACCTTCTAGGATACTCCGCATGTAAAACACTGTCGGTAAATGGGGTGTGGCTCCTAGAGACTCCCCAATCATCATTCGTCAAGCCCTGGTTATCCCTCACCAGCAGTCTGACCATTGCTGATAAGTTCGGTGTCTGGATAGGTGGCACCAAGTAGTGGTCGTGCTCCACCTCGCGTGAATGTTCCGGGTGGTGTCTCCGGGCCATTACACTCCTCCTTGGCCTATCATCCTCCCAATGTGCATTCTGAGCATGCACTTTATTATCATTCCAGAGAGGTAGTTGGTTAGCATCCAAACGTACTCCATCGTCCAAGTTCCTGGATCCGACTTGATCATGACCCCCCAACTGCAGTTGAGGAGCATTCCCCTAGGCCGAAGGATCAGTACCAACCCCTAGGGAGTGATCGGCACCGACCCGTCTTGGTAGACCATGTTGGTCTGCCAAGCATTGCTCTGATGTCCCTTTTCGTGCTGCATCAACTTTGTGACACCTTCGCCTGTGATGTTTGTCTGATGAAGTTGAACTATCTAATGCTGAGTAAGAAGCGGGATCCCTTCTGGTGCTTTGGTGCTGCTGTTGAGCAATCTAGTTCATCAAGTTGGCATTAGTCTGGATTTTCTCATTTAGCTACCTACGACTCTCTATTAGCTCTCTCATCAAGTCATTGAATTCAGCTCTAGTTATGGAATAAGCGGGGTTCTGGACCGCAACAGGATCCACATTCACATTAGCAGGTTGGTTGCTCGGACCCCCTTGTTGGACGTTGGCAGTTTCATTGGCATCAACATTCTGGGAAGTAGATCTGGTACGCCTCACCATTCTGGATTTCTTTGCTTAGATCTTGGTAAATCTAAGTAGTATTTGTAAGCTTATGAAGATGTATTTGGATCTCCTTTGGGGGATTTCCTCAATCCAGTAGCAACAAAGGTGATCCTAACAGGTTGAGAATCTATGCTCTCAGTGAAAGTATCAAAATGTTTGCAACCAAATTGGCCACAAACACCCAAGAATAGGTTTAAGTAGTGGAATAAGTGAAGAAATTAAATGAAAATAGAGGAAGATCACAAAATATCAAGAAAAATGCAGTAGAAAACAGAAACAACAAGATTTATAATGGTTCGGCGTTGATTGCCTACGTCCACTTTGAATATTCTCTTATTTCTTTTCAATTAACATGAGTACAATCACAAACAACAGGAAACAATAAGAGATAAGAGAAGAATGGAGAAAGTTGATTACAATAATGGTGGAATCTAACCAACAACCTCCGAGTCCCTAGAATGGCCCCCTATGCTTGTATTTATAGATGAAGGTGGCCTCCAATCTGACAGAAATTTCGGCAACAGGACCTTCTTAACCATATAGGCCCACCATAGGGAGGGCAAGGCCCAACTCTTAATGAATAGGGATCGGTACCGATCCCTCCATGAGTCAAGTTTGGGCAAGCGATCCTTATGGTAGCTCCCTTATAATCTAACATGCTGGTGCTTCAAATATCAAGATGTTTGGATGTGTGGAGCTGCTATTCTTCTCAATCCTTAGCTCAGCTTCATGACAGTTTGAGGAAATGCCGATCCATCTTATTGTTCTAAGATAGGCCGAACCATATCTCACGAGCTACATTATCTCTATCCCTCCGTACATTGAATGCAATGCCGACCCATCTTGGAGTGTTACGTCGAGCCCTATGGTACCAGAGGTGTGTGTGCCGACCCCCTCATATATAGAATTCCATGCCGACCCCTAACTCCTCAAATGTATACCGATCCCTTTCTTATGAGCACATCGTGCCGATCCATTCCTTATGAATACACCATGCTGATCCCTATCTTACGAGCCTTACTATGCCGATCCATGCTTATCCTTCATACTACACCAATCACCATGACCTCTTCATGTTATACTGAGCCCTATTCCATCTCATTCATCTCCATCATCTACTATGTCGATCCCTCTCTTATATGGGCTAACTCCTATCTTTATGACATCCTGCGCTGTCCATCTATCAACTCTGTCCAATCCGGGCTCCGTATTACTGTCCTAACTTTATATCTTGGTCACGCAACCATTGCCTTATGATCATCCTTCTCATCGATAGTTGAGTCTGGCCTATGCGATCAGTCCAATATAGCCGGGTCATTGCAACGGGTAACAATAATATTATATACTTCGAAGTATATATATATATATATATTAAATGAAATTTAAAATTATACACACACAGACTTATAAATATATTATAATGTAAATAATATATATATATATATATATTTACATATACTAAATGCTTTCGGCTAATTTTTTGGGTTTAAACTTATTTAACGGTAAAAAAATTATTTTTTTAATTAATTTTGTACAGAATAAGAAAAAGCTTAATTTTTTTTATAAATTCTGAAAATAAAATGATACCATATTTTGTATTTAAATTATGTGCTTACATGTTACATTATTTATAAATAAATATATTATTTGTATAAATTAAATTTAAATTAAAGAAAAAATATAATATAAATTTGAATTAAATACATAAAAGATTGATTTTTTTATTACCAAAGTCTTATATAAATAAATAAAATTTTATGAAATATAGATTATACTTAATATAAACATTATTTCTTATGAATATGGTTTTAATAAAATAATTAACAATACATATATATATATATATATGTATATATATATATATGTATATATATATTATTTTCGAATTTTCTTCATCAAGGCCATGAGAATCTATGTATAAAAAATTATTATATATGTGCGCACTCATGTGCACACATACATATACATGCATGCATGCATGCATACATACATGCATACATAAACATGCATATATATATATATATAAGTTGGTATCTCCGGTATACAACTACCACCGACCTTTGTATTTAATTCAATTTGTGTTTAAAATGCTTGATAATAAGAGAAGAATGGGGATTGAATTCGACTAAAAATGGGAAAAGGTAAAGGCTCCAAAAGTCACTTCAAAGGTGAAGGTTAAGGGGATTAAATGAAAGAGAGACTAGAGGGTAAAAAGAGGACCACGATCCTTGTTTCTCTCTTAATTACCATTTCTCTTTCATTTTGAATGAGAAATCCCCTTCACCATGCCGTCACATGGCCAACCCTCCTTATTCATATCACTACCGAAAATAACAAGCCCTCCATAAGCCTCAAAATTACTTCAAGCTCGAACAATATTTAACACACTTAAATCCAATTTAAATGCATATTGATATCATATATCGATTAGTGTATTTATAACAATTAAATGTATACTTTTTAATATTATCCAATCAAATAAAAATTTTATAATCAATATTTCATAAATATTAATTAATTTATAACAATTATAATTTAATCAAAAAAGAAAATAGGCACTGGGAAGAAGTTGGGAAAAAATTTAGTCTCAGGGACAACAAGTTTGTTTTTTAGTCTGAAGGACACCTTTTAGTGTGAACAGAAAATGATAGTTGCAACCGTCAACTATCATTCTATGATTTACACTAAAAAGTGTCTTTCAGCCTATAAAGCAAACTTCTTGTCCTTGAAACTATATTTTTCTCCAACTTTTTCCCTGAGCCTAAAAACCCCTTAATTAAATCGGGTGGTAACATAAGTATTCAACGTTTCGGTTGTGTGACTCTTAGGTGTAAATTTGATCAGCGATTAATATCAAATAATTCAAATATTAATATTCACACGTCACTTAGCATGGTATGAGATTATGGCCAAATTTATCGCTTACTATGCATCGGTAAAATCCAATTCTACTTTATTAAGCGTTATCTGGTAGTGACGATTATTTACACCAATTCTCTTCTTCAAAACTATATCACATTAGGACTTATGGAATTTGGTATGGTCAAACTTCCAATATAGTCCATATTCAATTTTATAATCTAAACACAAAGTCATCAGTTCAATAATAATAATTATTATTAATCGAACTACTTTGGCCAGAGTTTTGACTTTAAGTTGACTTCAGTTGACCGTGATACTAACCTCATATAACCGAGGAGACGAATTCTCTCTTTAATCGCGTTTCACTTCTAATACTTCCTCTCAACTCAACTATAGTCATTCGATGAACGTCGTGCTACGATTTAACAATAATCAAAGATTAGCTTTTATATTGAAGTTCAATAGTATTCTCAAGTCGGGAGAACTATGTAAATTTGTCACATCGGTATTTTCGGTTTGACTTAGTTATATTAGCCAACAAAAAACTATTGAGTGAGTCATTCCATAATTTTCCAATAACTGTCAGTACGTAATCCTTTGGTTCCCCCTTCAGTCATGGGTAATACAATGCCTAACGTTTGGAGTTCGTTACGTACTCTAATCTCAATGGTGCATCGATATCCAGTCTCAATACATCTTGACTAGGAATATTTAAAATGATGTGTATATTATGTTGTGATAAAATACTCATGATTACACCTATTTGTAAATTGCTATCACAAATACACAATTCATGGATTTTCTATTAAATATACTTAAATTAAATAAATAAATAATTATAACATATTATAATAAACATATAACAAAAAAACACCTTTTAGTCATGACAATAAATTGCAAAATTGCCACTATGGCATACCTCTAACTCTATTAGTCATAACATAAACATACAAGAATAAAACGCGTGTCAGACTTAAAGCTTGGTGTGAGAGGAACTATCTCAAAATACTGTATGTTAAAACTATATACAAATAAACATGAAATTACTAAAGAATAGCCGGTCCTCTCCATAAATGTGGCTCGATGATAACCCAGACTACCCATAAACAAAGGTAAACCCATCTCAGAGATAGAGGATCATACCATAACCTGCTTTTCTCCTATAATCAACGAATCAACACAACTAATATAATATGACTGGTATGTAATAGCGTACTATGATAAAGGTGATCCAATATACAAATACAAGGGAAATATATAAATATCATAATATAAGCATATCCTAGAACACACAAAAATAACATTAACTATCTAATATAACATATGCACAAACATAAAGATAAACATTAAACAAAGAATATCTATCGTTATTCTATACTGAATGAAATATCAATAGAGTAAACACCTTATCTGATCTTTGGATTTATTAACATTCTTACCCTTTGAGAGTCCACGAAGGGAATTGACTGTCCTTATACGATCTATTTGCTATACAAGAGTCTTCTGTATAGACCTAGACCACTCTCCTAGCACTAACGAAAGTTCCTACCACTACAGTGCTCCATGGCGTTTATATCTACACTACCGCTACAATGCTACTGGATTTAAGTATCCCTTAAGCGCTGCTCCAGACCCTCCCGAAGGCTTGGCCGAATACCTTAAAACAAACGCAGAAGCGGATTCGTAGCACCGAAACCATGCTATAAACCGAATCTAGTCGCATACTCCATGACTCTCTCGTTGTGCATTTGCTTCGACCCTGACGGATCTCTCAAGCATAACATTGCTTCGAACCAATGAATCTATACCAACCATCTATCTACACATCTGCCCAATCTCATACCTATCATTGTCATAATGTGTTCGCACATCTACTTTAATCTAGTACAATTCCTTGCTGCCACGTGCTCCTTCCAATTGTACATGCTCACCGTACATGACTGTACAAACAATCACCATACGGATCTCGTGTCTGATTGTTCCTCGGTCGCTATCTCCATCTTCTACCATTCCCGTTTAGGAATATCCCATGCTTTGCGTCCCTCACCTCGCTTGCTTCCTCAACCGCTTCCCCGAGCGCCTTATTGATTGTTATCGATCACATATACATTACTTTATTTTCGCATCTGAATCTCTTGCTTCGCCTTGCATTCCACTTTCCTAAGTAGCCAAAAGCCTTCCAAAAGTCATGCCAAAGCCTCGCATCGAATCACTTCCTTAGGGAAAACCCCTGCCATCTTGCTCTTTGCTTGGGCTTACGTTCCATGCCTTCACCCTACCGATGCATCAGTGGTATAGCCACCGGTGGACCGTTGGTAGCCTACACCAAACAGTAAGCCTGGGCGGTACCTTCTGTGCCATACTAACCGTCGATTTGATTCTCATTTCCTTCGTTGCTTTTCCCGATGAGTCACCTAACTCCTCTAGCCTACCTTCACCACATCGTATCTTTTTCGGTGTTAAATGGTTGATATTTGGAAACACTCTCTTGTGTATTTGAAAACCAATTTCGATACGAAAACCACTCTTTTACACATAGAGTTCCACGGGATCATTCTTTCGACCCGGTTTCCTTTAATACATCAAATTGATCACAACCGACCTTCTAGCCTCTCGTGATGCTTACACATGTGTCGATGCACCTTCTTGTGCATGCATATGCATACATGTATACAGAAATACACTTATACTATACAAATCATGTTTAGGGCTTCACTAGGGCAATTACTCGCCTGGTATTCTCCCATGCATCTTAGAACACTCGATAGTCGCTATGGCTACATGAGATGCTCGCAAACATGTTTACACACAAATATAGATATGCACATACACATCAATATATTCACTCACACAAATATATTTATACATATATACACATATGCACACACAAACATATACAACAATTCTAATTTAAATGCATAAATTGTTTTGATTGTTATATATCTTTAAATACTCATGTACATATACTTACGCATATACATATATATATATATATATATACACACATATATTTAAATAAGCATTTCAATTACTACTTAAATCAAATATTACTTTTCTTCAATGTTGTTCGAGGAAGAGCAGAGCATTGTGCGCTAAAATGTGATTAGAGTCTAAGTAGAACCTGGATGAAAATAGGCGTTCATTGCATACATTTTGCATAAACGATATTCACATTAAATAATTGCAAAAAAATATCTAACTATTTACTAAACTATATTAGTATTGATTAGATGATCACTACTTATTAGTTTACTATAAATGTTATATGTATATGTGTGTGTATACATGTATGTATGTATACACTTGTAAATGTTTCATCGATAAATTTAAAAATTGAATCAAGTACTTTTATGATTTATAAAAGCAATAAAATTTATATTAGTAAAGTTTGTGCCTTGGCAATAATTGAATATTTATATACCAAATAATCCTAAAAAACCAAGTACAATATTAGTGAAAAATATAAATTTCAATTTATAGTTAGTTATACTATGTTTGATTTAGAAATTATTTTAAAATAATTTTCAAAAGGCTAACACAATTAAAATAAAAAAAATAAGAAATCAGTAAAACCAAATTTTAAAGAATTCAAAAACTAAAGAGTAAATTTTACTCTCGAATATAACGAAGAATTGTTATTGTTTATTAACTGATTGTTTGTTTATTTCAAAAAATATCTCATTTATACTATTTTATAAAATAGGAAAATATGAACAAGGACAAACTTAGCAAATAATTAGGCTGAAGGACAACAAGTATTTTTTAGTTTGAAGGATAATGCTAGATATAACTAACATATTGTACAGTGTAAAACTGAATACAATGCTAGTTATAACTAGCATTTTATATAGTGTAAAAGTTGAATATAATGCTAATTGTAACTAGCATTTGTCCTTTAGCCTAAAAATAAAACTCATTGTCCTTCAGCCTAATTTTTTTCAAAGTTTGTCATTTTCCCTAATTCCCTCTTTATAAATTATGAGATTATATAAAATAGTATGACATTTTATAAAATAGCATGTATGAGATATTTTATAAAAAAGTATGAGATTTTATTTATAAAATATCTCATTTATATTATTTTATAATATCTCAAAATTTAATAAAATATCTTATTCGTACTATTTTATAAAATCTCATACATTTATAAAATATCTCATTTATACTATTTTTATAAAATCTTATATTATTTTATAAAATATATCATTTATACTATTTTATAAAATATCATACTATTTATAGAATATCACCTTCGCTTATAAAATTATTTCTTTACTTAGGTAATATTTATAAGCACTAATCAAGCTTCATTAATCCTTGAGTCACTTCAATAATAAGTGTAGAGCCCAAAATGCACTTAATTAGCTTACTAACTCCATTTTATAAAATATTCCATTTACTTGTAAAACTATTTCTTCTCTTAGATAATATTTATAAAGACTAATTAAGCTTCTTTAAGCCTCTAATCACTTTAATGATAAGTGCAGAGCCCAAAAATTACTTAATTAGCTCAATAACTTTTCTAAAACTCATTCAAATAGTTTAGTTAATACTAACTAATGGTATGCATATAATCATTTCACTTAATTGGCCTTAAATCAATCATACTGTAATGATCCACAATTTTTGGCTCTTCGAATTTGAATTTAAATTACAATAAAATATATGTTTTAATTTAGACCTGATTTTTATTGACGTATTTTTAATTTATTTATAGGATTTTATCATATTTTTTAATTTGTAAAATAATTAAAATTTTGTTTGACGTTTTTTGTGGCAAACATCGGTACTTTTGAAACTTCACAGAATAAGTTAACTTGTCTATTTTATTACTATTTTGTGATCATGCTACATTATTATATGCAATCATATCTTTATTTCTATCGTTCATGGCTCGTATGCCAACGTGATATTGTGTAGTGTCGTACCCTTAAACTTTTTCAAAACAAAAGGTTTAAACAACACACAATTGATGCACATTTTCTTTTCTCCCATACCTTGGCCCACGTTCTCCATTCCCACACTTGTCATTGCTTGACTATTGAATTGTTAACTATTCTATATTACTTAGCTAGCAAGTAAATTTGTTTATATATACACTGACATTTTACGCATAGACGGAGGGGGAACTCACGCATGAACAAAAGGGGGGAACTCACGTATGAACAAAAGGGGGGACACTCATGCATGAACACATTTTTTTTTCTTTTTTGAAAAAATGAAAACTCACAACAACCTATTTTCATTTCCTCTCCCATTTAATAATTCATATACTCCATTTTTTTATTTTCTTCTTTCCCTTCCTTTTCTTTTCTTTTCTTCTGTAAATATGTGTGATGTGCCTGCAAGTGTATGGATGAGTTAGTGCATGGCTGTGGAGATGTATGCATGGAAAGGAAAGGAAGTACATGCATGAGTTTTAAAATATACAGGCGCGAGTGCATGCATGGCCGTGTGTATGAGTGGATAATGTGCGTGCATGGGGAGGTAGGCACATGAAAGAGATTGAAGGAGAAGGTTCCGGTATGTTTGGGTTTGGGGAGATGTTTGTGTGGTCGTGCATGACAATGGAAGAAGAGAAAGGTTAGGGAGATGTATAAAAATGTGAAGGAGTATGCATGAGGGAGAACGGAGGAAGTAGCTTGCAGGTTTGTTATGTGATTGGGCCTTTGGGCTTTCATGTGTTGCATGATGGGAATTGGGTGAGATTTAAAATGATGTTAGATTTATATAGTTATTTTGATTTAGCTAATTTATAAACTTAACTTCGAAAACGTTTAACTTCCCCATACGGATTGTTTAACCCGAGATCTTCAACACTAGATTCCTATGAACTAGTAGAACACATAAGTATAATTATTTGACATATTTGATGAAGTATAAAATCTTGATAAAATATTAATTATTGAATTTAATTACAAATAACGTAGTTAAATTGAATAGATTATTTTGACATCCATTAGTAGAATAAATCCCCATTCCGCTATTATATAAATTTGGGCATTTACTTATATATGCCAGTTAATTCTGATTTATGTGTTGTTACTCAATTTGTTGAATTGTTGATAATAACGAGTTGTTATTATAGTTTGTTTGGTTATTTGAATTGTGCTTGACAGTTATGAGCAGTTGCCCTTTTTATTTAGCATGGGTTGGGTAGAAAATAATTGTAGGCTAACACCTTGTGATTTATTTCACAATTTGACTATAAGGTGTTTAGCGATAAAACCGGTTTATTAAATTACTATAATTAGTTATAATAAACTAAATTTTGAACTTCAATTAAATGAAGATGTTTTGAAAGAGGATTTTCCTGAGTGAATATGTTGAGAAGTGTTTACGAAAAAAAGAGAATTGTTTACAAAGGACGATTAAAATATTTATAAAGGAAATAGTTATAATAAATAATGTTTTATTATAATTTTTAAAGGAAAATAGACTTTTGGATGAAATGTTTTCCTTTAAAGAAATAAGAAATATTTGGAAATAATATTTGTGAAGTGATTTTACATAAAAGTGATTTATATAAACATGGCCTATAAAATATGTTTTTATAAACAAAAGAGGATTTAAAGTGTTATTTTGAGAACATAAAACCCAATGGTTTTTAAGTAGATTTCCAAAGATTTAGAGGAAATAAACAATACTGTGTTTTGGAAGTATATGTCATTATTAGTGCAAAATGATTTGTTACTGCGGGAAACATAAA
The DNA here is from genome assembly GCA_030737815.1 of Allium fistulosum. NCBI lineage: Eukaryota > Viridiplantae > Streptophyta > Magnoliopsida > Asparagales > Amaryllidaceae > Allium > Allium fistulosum. The sequence goes on from CM060907.1 coordinate 782,626,084, forward strand.
GAATTTTTATGTTACCGATGATTCGGGTAACCCATAACTAAAAAGTAGGCAGGAGGGTTCATGTAACCCTGGGTATAACCCATTCTTAATGTAGAGGTATATACTTATTTACTGATTTTAGGGAGGTCGAGACCTAGTTGCCTTATTATTGGGAGAAATCTCCCGATATGGTTGCATATATTTTGATATGCTTTTATAGTAGAGTATTTTGGGATTTCCAAATAGATACATCAAATACATACTAGATAGAGTGTTTGATACCATTTTCAAAAATGATTTGTTTTTTTAAATCCCAAAGGAAAATACAAAAGGATATATATATATATATATATTATTCCAAAAGGATTTGAAATGAAATAGGGAATTTAGTTCGAAGAGATTATTTTTAAAAAGGATTATATTTTAAATATAATAAATTTAATTAGATTTCATTAATCAAAATGTGAAGATTAAGCCTAAGTGGGTAGTTTGGGAATTGCATCTTTGTTTGTTCATCGTTGGCTCTTTGAGTCCTATTTGTGACAGTAAAACTACATTGGTTTGATCCCGTATCTAATTGCATACCTAATTAGATAGAGGTACATAGGCAGTCATAAGTGGTAGTGACGGAGCCCCAATAATAATATAACTATTTTTTTCTGTTTATTGTTTGCCATTTATCATGTGTTGTTATACCTTTCCTGCTTATCATTTTATTCCGCATTGACATGTTTATTGAGTTTGCAGGAATGACTATTGTGGTCTCTCACATCAGAGTGGCGCAGTGGTAGATTTATTGTATTTGATTTTGGTTTGTATTAAAGCACACCCTAAAGAATACATATTTACTTTGATAAGTGTACTATTGAAATTGTAACCTATACATTCAGTAGTGTTGTAAATTTACCAAATAATATTATGTTAGAATGGTAGTTTTCATTGCAACGGACGAGTTTTCGGCGATTTTGACTGGTCTGAAAATCCAGGTGGTCACAGTTGGTATCAGAACATAGGTTAGATGCCTAAGAAAATTCATTTGGGTTAATAAATCAACCTAGGAATTTTAAATAAAATTACTTTAATTTATAAATAAAAATGGATAGAATAAGACACCATACCTCCGATCGGGGTTATGGATGATATTAGTTTTGGTGTGCTTAACTTTTGTTAATTGTTTGGTTTTGTTATATTTTTCTGTCCTTCGAATTTCGAGGACGAAATTATTTTTAGGGTGGAAGAATGTAACAGCCCGTAATTTTTGGGTCTTTGAATTTAAATATTTAATTTATTTAAATATTCGAATATGAATTTAAGTTATAATAAAATATATGTTTCAAATTTAGACCTGACTTTTATTGACGTATTTTTAATTTATTTTACAGGATTTTTCCACAATTTTTAATTTGAAAAATAATTAAATTTTCATTTGATGCTTTTTGTGGCGAACTCGGTACTTTTAAAACTTCATAGAATAAGTTAACTTGTCTATTTTATTATTGTTTTATGATCGTGTCACATCATTGTGCGCAATCGTAGTTTTATTTCTATAGTTCATGGCTCATACGCGAATGTATTACTTTGCAACATCGTACCCTGAAACATTTTCAAAACAAAAGGTTTTTAACTTTAGCCAAACGGCCCGGATTTAATTATTTTAATATAATGTTTACGGTTGATTCGAGCGCCTATAAATATAGGCCTAACCCCTCGATTCTCTTTCCATATTTTTAATCAAAACAGTGAAGCTCTGCCATTTTTCCTTCTCCACTATTTCTAAAAATTATAAAATATTATATATACACACATACACAAAAAAATCGAAGAAGGGTGGAAAATAAAAGAGAAGAAGAGAAGAAGCGAATCAATGTTGGGAAAGAATAAGGTAAATTTCCAAAATTATAAATCTATTTCCCCTTAACCCCAAATCTCTTCTCAGATTTGTAATCCTAATAGCATGTATATACCTTGTTATACATATTTTTTTGGATTAGAATGGAAAAGAAGTCAAGTAAAGGAATGGATTATGATTTGGGAGATTTGGAAAGCTAGAAAGATGAGTGGGAAATTATATACTTTATTTATAACATTGAAATTTATATCATTGAGTTTTGTTTAATTATTATGTCGATGTTAGATCTACTGAGTTGTAGGCTTAAACGAGCGTATTTAGTCAAAACCTTGCCGCTAGGAAATTGGAATAATATGTGCAATCTAATATGGAAATTTGAAGTTAGTTCTAAATATTTATTTTTGTGGAAGGCTTGTAAAGTTGTAAAGTTTTTCCAGATTTATAATTGGGTTATAAATTAGGTTTTCCTAGTTGACTTGGAATGTGAATTTCTATGGTTCTAATTTATTAGAAGCGGTGTACAATTCAATTTTATCTATTCTATGTGATCTCCATAAATTGTCTAATTCCATAATTGTGTAAAAAGTGCATTGTTTGAATTAACAAGGAATATACCAAAAAGGATAGAGATGTGTAAGGTATGGGTTCTCCTCCATAGTTTGCACTGTCCATTTCAACAAAAGTAAAGAAATAATTTCATGTAATTTCAAATGAAGCAAAGTTCCTATTTTGAGATAATTTATGGAAAGATATAACGATAATCCTTTTAGCAAGATAGCTCTGATAAATTAAAATGTGGAAAGAAATGTTCTAGTTTAGGAATTAATAGTTAGAAATAGGAATATATATATATATATATATATCTGTGTGTGTATGTATTTATGTATGTATAATCGCTCTTATCAATTTTATATATATATATATATATATAGATATAGCGTATTTACGGCGATGCTCATACTGGTTATTAATAGCGTAGTAATTATAGGACTAGGAGGTTGAAAAGGAAGGAATAGTAACTCAGAAAATTATGGATAATAACTGCAAATTTAATGGGCAATAAATTTTTAGTTAATAGAGAGTTAAAGGAATTAAATGGGAACTGATTAGAGAATTTAATATAACATTTATGGGGAAATTGAATAGGCATAATAGGTGGATTTTGAAATGAGTCGATAAATATCATTAGAGATCGTCTAATTTTGATACCAATTACCATTTATTACGAACAATTGACATTTATTAGACATAAGAAAGAAACATGGAAACCAAAGCCCAAGCGTATAAGATAGGAATAATTGTGTTGCGAACAAGTAAGTATTAATACTTAAATACACGTAGAAGGCAATATAATTTTCATATTAGGAAATTTTATAGCTTCAATTATACGTTTAGAACGAGCATGAATTAGGGGGCTGTAATGACCCTAATTTTGACTAACATTATTTTGGGCATTTAATTAGATAAATTAAATGAAATAATGTAGATGATTAGGGGATTGAGATTTGTAAATTAATAAAGGAGTCGTGCCTTAATGAATATGGTAGCAAAAGAGAATTAAAGATAAGTAAGTAGGAAGAATATGGTAAGGGCAAAATAGGAATAGACTTTGTTCTTATACCCTAAACCCTTCTATCCTTCATCTCCTATTCATTTTGACATTTCCAAACAAAACTAAAACCTTACAGGCTCGGCCGGCCACCATTGAGAAGGTTCAAGGAGAAGAAAAGCTAGGATTCAAGTAGAAGGCTTAAGCAAATTAATCAAAGAACAAATCTCAACCTTCTTAACACCAAGCCAAGGTGAATAATAGATTTACATCTCATTTTGACTATGATTTTGGTTTTATGATTATCGCCGAATTATTTTGCAAATAATATGCCATGTTATATTTATTTAAATAGGTATATATGCTTGTTGATGATTTATATTGTTTCATATAGATTTTATGATAAGCTTCGATTGGAAAAACCAATTAAATGATATCCAAGTGACTTGCGTTTTTGAGATATGGTCAAAACCATTATTTTAGAAGTGGGTTTCAAGTTTCATAATTTTCTAAGTTGTCGTGGATTTATTATTAATTTTCTATGAAAGAAAATATGTAATATTGGGTTTAAATTATTTAAAGCGATTATATATTGCGGGTTTAGTTCTGAAATTTAAGTATGTTAGAAAACATATTAAAAGTGAATTATAGTGATTTTTGGGGAATTTTCCTAGGTGTTTTGCTATGGTTATAAAATTATTTAAGTTATGGAACTTATGTTTTATATGTTTTATCAAGGAGAAGGGCTTATTTATTAAAATGTTTTTAAGTGAAAATTCTGAATTCGGCAGCACTTCTAGAAAAATGTTTTGATAAAGAAATGGCAACCAATTACATTTTGACAAATAAGGTAAGTTAGGTGAGAAGAAATTTCTTTTAAAGGCTAAAAATCAGTTTTGCTTGGATTTACTACTTTGCCACTTCCATTTGTTGGCTTTCGACATCATGCCTTCGCTAAAGAACCCATTCGAAAATAATGCACATAGTATCAAGCAATTGATACGTAGTGCATTGGGGAAAAGCGAAAGTGTTGAAAACTTGATTCCGAAGGGGTAGAAGTCATTCTTCAAAGCTTTCAACTTCACTACTTACTTCTATTTATAAAAGATGCTTTCGAAGGGGTTGAAGCCAACTCTATTAGCTTTCGTACCAATCAAATTGCCTTTGTTTTAGAAAAGAGCTTTTGAATGAGTTGCGCCTTTAGTTTTAAAAGAAGCTTTCGAAAGGATAGCCGCTTTGAACCTTATCGATACACATGTTGCCTCATTCTTACCTTTTGAACAAGTTAAGGCCGCTTTTCTTTATAGCCTTAAAGTAATGTATTCGAAAGAATGCTTTTGTCTTTTTAATTTTAAGCCGCCTTCTTAATGCTTTCGAAAGGGGTATTATAGCCGTTTTCAAATTGTTTTGGAAGCAATTTTTTCGAAAGGGTTGGTTTCGAAACTATCCTCTTTCTTTTACTTGGGATTAATACTTTCGAAAGCAATGCTTTCGCCTTCATTCTGTATGACGTATAGTTATATAATATGTTAAACCCAAAGGTTTCGAAAGGAATGATTTTAAATGGTTTTGAAACAATGTTTCCACAAACATTTACTTGAACCCAATACTTTCGAAAGGTATATTATAAGTGTTTTGAAGAGGAAACCCCAATATTTTCAAATGGCATATTTATGCGTACTGGAAGAGTTGTTTTAAGTGTTTTGCAAAGAAGGTTTCCAATGCTTTTGAAAGACAAGTTTAATGGTCTTGAAAGAGGATGTATAAGGTTTAAATAATGATTTCGGTTATTTTCAATACATTCGAAAGGTATGTTTTGCCCTTTCGGCCTAGTGCTTTCAAGGATAAAGTAGTTATCTTATTTTCAAAGGGGTACTTTTAATAAATTCAAAAGAGATTCTTTATGATTTTAAACAAAGGTTTCGAAGGTATTGTTTGGCCTTATAGCTTAGAGGTTCTTAAGTTAAAAAGGGGATTTAACTTATTTTGAAGGGATAGATAATCCCATTGATTAAATTCCATCAACATTGTTCCGTGTAAAGCATATTCATCGCATAAGTATTTTGAGTAAAGCAAAGAGCATTATTTCCTTGTTTTATAAAGTTATGATTTCAAGGGTAAATCATTTACAAAGGTTATTTATAAGGAAATGAAATTTGAATAGGGTAGCTAACCCTAAGTATATGACAGGAAAAGATAACCCTAAGTTATGACTCAGATATTAGAAGACCAGATGGGACTGGTATAGGATCGCGCCCTATACTTTAGCTAATAACCCCTAGGTAATACAAGTCCAAAATTCCAATGTGTAGGGCTTTGTCACAGATAGGACTAAAAATAAGGTTACATACAAAAGTGAATATACAGAGTAAAAATAGGTTATTGGTAAGCCCGCAAAACCATTAGGATCAGTTGACCCTAGAGGAAGATAGTTAAGGGCAGATAACCCAGTAATGTGTCTAACAGAAGTTAGGTAATTGATTATGTCTGGTAGGCCTGAGTCAGCCAATGGTTAATAGTTAGCCAGATAAAACTGTGGTGTGGGCAGATAGTCCATTGATTTCCTGATTTTTATGCATATATGTATTTGCTATTGTTGTTATAATCAGTTTGATTGCAGGATTTTAATTTGCAAAAGATGTTCTTTTAAAGGGATATTAGTGAGGGGAAACCCGTTCCGCTAAGCGGCGTGGTCTCACTTAATATCAGTAAATCAAGATATAATAGTATTATTCACACTAGGCTTTATGTCTACTTGATGTTTATATTTTCCCCTTATATTCTCGGCTGCTCAAAATTTGCTTTGAGTAGATTGAGAGTTAAAGACTTTCCAGGCTTAGTAGGTTGGTCGAATAAGCTTCCGAAGACGTGCAGAAGGCAAAGCTAGCTATGTAGGAGTTACTTAATATTATTTCCGCTATGATGTAATTATGACTAATATGTCAATCAAGTACTCTGATCATCGAAGGGGCATCTTAATAAGTCGCTCTAGGCGTAATTTGTAATAATTATATTTGATCAAAAGCTGAGAATCGTTTTGGCATGATTTAACTGAATATGAAATATATGGATTTGAAATGTAATTGGAAATGTTGGTTTTGAAATATATGTTGATTTTATTTAATATTCATGTGTTTCTGATATTATGAATACCATTAACATTACCGTATTTTATCACCGGAAGTTAATACTATAGATGACTATAGCATCTGTAGCGCTTAGATTCGGACCTCAAGATAGGGGATGTTACATGGGCCTAGCCGAACACTTAGGCTTTGGGTGATCGGTTTGGTTTAGTAGGTTGGGATGCGTGGTCAGTAGAGTTACACAACATAAGTTTTCCCTTCACCTAAAGGTTACAAAGTTGTGTATACGTACTACTGATGTAGGACATCTCCAACCATATGACTCGTGGGGAAGGGATATGTGTAGGACCTGCTTCTAGGTCGAACGTATTAAGTAGCTATTGTAGGGTCTGCCTCCTTCTTACTTAAGAAGTACTAAATGGTCGGGGTTATGGGTTAGGCACCGTAGTGGGAAATCTCAGGTGGGGTCCACTTCAGGGTTGAGATATTAATTAGCTATTATAGGGTCCACCTTTCCCCATAAAGAAGTATCAAGTGGCCTGATGAGATTCCATACGATGTCAGCTAGAGAGTACTAGAGAGGGGTCCACCTTGGGTTAGTTATTAAATGATGGGAACATGCCTATGATATAGGTATTAAATGGCCAAAGTCTTCCTAATTCCTATTAAAGAGATATTAAGTGGCTTGGGTACTCCTCTCACATTGCTAGGACATGACTAACTGTAGTTGCATAAGATTGAGAAGGGACTTTGGCCTACAGTTGAGGGTAAGTTATAGAATTGGATTGGTAAAGCCTTTGAGCTTACAGTTGGAGGCATTTCATTTAGGATGCCGTTAAGATGCGTTAGTAATACGGAAATTATATTATAAAGTCATATCTAGGTATCATTGGTCAGTAGCTAGGATCGATTGACTAGCGGTTATGTTGTGGAGTGCCCGCTTTGGGGACTGAAGTATTAAATGGTCGTTGGGTCTGCCTCCTCCCTATTCAAGAAGTAGTAAGTGGCTGGGTGTTTGGGTAGTATAGTTTTGAATAAATATGTATATAGGTATATATATATAGTTATAGCTCAGAGGAGGATATGCATATTGTACATGCATATAGGATGGAATGGATTAACCGTGGGTAATAGACACAACACTTAAATATGAATCAATCGGCATGAATTTAAGTTATGGATAAAGTATGAAATTTTCCAATCACCAGAACGTTGTTCTGCCCCCCTCCCCAATTATAACCCATAGGATAAATTTAGAGGGACATGCTATTGGTGCAAGTGGGGAAGGCTGATGGTGAAGTCTTCTTATCCATGCTCTGTGTTGACAAGGCTATTTAGAGGGACATTAGTTATATTAACCAACAGAAAACTATAAAGTGAGTCGTTCCATATTTATCCAATAACCATCAGTACGTAACCCCTAGGTTCCCCCAACAATCTACACTGCCCAACATTTGGAGAGCATTATATACTGTAGTCTTAACAGATACATCGATATCCAGCCTTGATGCACCTTAACTAGGAACATTTAAAATGGTATATTTGTTTTCATCGTGATAAATAACTCATGGTTACAACACTTTGTAACAACTATCACAAAGCATACCATTTATGGATTTTCTATTAATATACTTTTAATTAAATTAATTATTTAATATGACACATTATATCAAGTATATAATCGAAAGAAAACACTTTTTATATCAAACAAGATTGGTTATCGAGTTAGATATATGTAACAAATTACATATCTGCCCCTAGTGTATACCCTTAGCTCTATCAATCTCCCACTTGCACTTGGGATCAATTATGGAATCTCATCCCAACTTCTCTAATAGGTTTTCCAAAAAAAAATTGGTATTGTCCCTCTATGAACGAGTATGCTATTATGCTTTAATTAACTACTCTGTCAATCAACTCTCCTCGATGCTGACAAACTGTTTTATCATATGGAGAATTAACAGTACGTCTTTCAACTTCTAGTGAGATCTAGGTTCTATTATGAACTATATCCTGACATTGTTATTATATAAAAATATTATGGGATTCTCAACATTTGAAATTAACCTCGACTCGGTTATAAATTTTTGCATTTATATTTATATACGTTGTTTTTATTGCAGCGCTATTCAAGGAGATGTACTTAGCCTTTTTCATTGAATTGGCCGCAATCTTTCATTTGGAACACTTCCAACTTAATGATTCTTAACTTGAATTTATTATTGACATATTATACTCAATATCACTTATGAAGTTTGAGTCTGAACACTTCTTCATAAGGAGCTCGTTGTTTCTGCAAACAATTCTCTAGTATTTCGTAAATGCATGTGAACACTCCAAACTACCATTTAGCGATATAACTTGGATTTGATATTTGCTGCATGTACCAAATACGCAAACAAATCCTGATATTATACACAACAACACTACATGTATTATAATTCTTATTGCCAATGCATAAGGAATTCATCTTACATGTTCCGTATTGAAATTTTAATAAGGTTTCCTCGTGTATCATTTTGGTACTTTTCCAATTCTTTTATACTTGCTATAAAAGTTCATTTACAAATCCAACATTGAGTATTAAAAAAACTAAAACTGATTTTAACATGAGTACATCGTTAACAATCAGCAATGTGATGTTTACTTATGATTTAGAAATATTTATGTATCTTTTAACATTCTTTCTTATGAACACACGCTTCCTTTGCATTTTGACTAATAATCAAAATATTTGATACATCTATCAAAGGACTTGTTTAATTTTTATGCTTTTTAAAATGATAATTTTGTATCTGTTCTCGGTTCGTATCTGGAAAGCCATAAACTCAATATCGCTCCCACTGACTTCGAGACAATTTGATTGTTATGTCTAGACAAACTAGCCTAAATCTATATTTAGAACTTTCTATTTCATCATATATATACCCAAGCATAAAGTCATACTACACGATAATTTTATGAGAAAAATCTGAACCAACTTGAGCACATCGAATGGTGAATCTGTTATGTTAATTCCAACAGTTGAAATTTACGGCAATATTCTTATCAAAGTGGCTCACTAAATTCCAACTGCATTTTTCTTTCTCATAAAGACACATGTGTAGCCAATGGATCATATCCCTTCGAACACAATTATCAAAATCATATTTTGATAACATACTTGGAATCTATTTCGGATTAGTGCATCGTACCATATCATAGAGTCAATAATCTTAATGGTTTAATTAAATCACCAAGGATTATTTATTTTTGACATTGACAAGAAACTCTCAGTTTCTTTTTAATGTACAAGAATTCTTATTAGACGTTCTAATGTATTGTATTCATTTAGGTTTGGTCAATTTCATTTCATCCTCTACAATTAGTTTTATCCTTGGATTATATGCAAATCCATTTTATACCAATAATTTCTTAGATAAATTCCTTCGCTACAAAGTTGGTATTTCTTAAAATAACCTTTGTTTCTCAGTGCAATGGAACTGACATTCACAAACATTTTATGAATTTCCTTGTATAAACCGATTTTGCATTAGTTCAAATATATTTTTGTTCACAAGATAAATTAGTCATCTAATGACCATCGTTCCTAAAATTCTCTTAGGATGATTCATACAAGATCCTCTAATGTTAACCCAAAAAATGGATAAACACCCTAGAGTATGATGTGAAAGCACCGACCCTGTTAGAACAGAGCAAATATAATAGAAAATAGCAGAAAAGTAAATGAGACGTAGAGATTTTTATAGTGGTTCGGTTGTTAACTAAGCCTACGTCCACTTTATAGCTTTGATTGTTGGTTTGATCTAGATTTAATGAGATTACAAGGGATTTGAGAGGGAACAAGTCATAAGCACAAGGGTTAGACTGATTCTAAGTCCTAGAATTGCCTATAGTAGCTGCCATAGTAACCATGGTGTAGAAGAAAGAGTTGAAGAAGAGACAGAGCTTCCACGTAGTGATGGCAAAAACCAAATTCTCTCTTGATTGCACTGTGGTTTGTATTTATAGAGGTAGCAATCATATTGGATTAGAAGCCCGCTTCCAGAAAAGTCGATGGATTGACCCAAGGTAGCACAAGAAATGTCACGACAACATGAGTTAAAGGATAAATCGGTACCGTGTCAAAGCCTTAACTCAGTGCCGAGTTTAATCCTTAGCCACTCTTTGGCCAAATTTTCTTATTTTGAACTCCCTGGTTTGTCTAGACGTCCTCCATGTAATTTGGTAGATAATTGATGATTTTTTATTATCATTCTTCTATGACTTGAATTATCCTACAGCATGGACTGTCACGCCTTCATTTCTTACGATTGGCTTACCTGAACTCTACAAAACTTCATGAATATGCATAGGAAGACCAAGGGATCACTTGGAAAAAGTAGAAAGATGTCATAATATGGCATTTATACTTAGTGCTGAGTCAAGGTGGTTAACTCGGCGTAGTTTAGCGCTTAGCTTATTTTGGCTTTATACTTTCTTGAGACCTTCCCCTTGTCCTTCTGAGTATCTCTACCATGTTTTAGGTCATTCTGTCTTAGTACTGACATTCTAAATCCTAATGATTTCCACTTGGTTAGAAACCCAGTTAACATTTGTCCCCCAGAGTACACTTTAGTTGGAAACAAAGTGTGCTCTGAAACAAGATAAGTCTTGAACTGCTACCTTATGAGTTCCAATCGATTGTTGGATTCCGTTTCAAGACATTGTTTTAACTGGTTAACTTTTAATTTTCTATTTGTTATGATTTCAATTTGATTTTCAATTCTCTATACTAATGATGCAATCTTCACTTTGAAATTTACGTAAGGCTTTAAATCAGTATACAGGTCTATTGTGGTGAGTTGGAGCTGACCAGCATTGAAATCCTATACTTACCCCATTCTTGCCTTAGCCACTCCTCACTTGCTTTATCCCAACTCGATCCTTCATATCTCCTCAACCGACTCAAGCCGATTTAAACTCTAGCCAACTATCGAGCCATCCACGTCCAAGCTTTGTCATTCTCACTTAATGTGCCACTTCCAGGGCCATACCACTACCGCTTGGTGAACTCGCGTTGCTTAGTTCGCCATCCCAAAGAGTCGGACCCGACTTAGTGCTCAAACCCTTAGCTGATTCATCTCACAGCTCAACTCAAAGGTTGGCGACGATTAATTCGCACTTTGGTGGCGATGGAAATGGAGATTGGACCTTGGTTGAATTCAATTTGATATGGAATTAGTTGATTTAGGGTTTTTCGAGTTGGTGATGATACCAATTTTGCCCTAGCTGAACATGCATGATCTAGGAGTTGTGACATGCTTCTTAATTTCAATCATTTCCTTCATGATATTGACCAAGGCTTAACCACAAAACTGACTCCAATACGGTGACTCCCATGAGATCTTAGTGTATTAGATGTTTCCATTACTCTGTATTTCTGCACTTCCAGTATTCCCGAATATAAAGAACTTTTCATGTCGTTCTGGACAATGGATCCATTATTGACCATCGATCGATAACGGGTAAGTACAGAAGAATAATTTCAAAGGACGATACAAATCGTCTTTTCAATATGAGAAATCTATCTACACAGGATGGTCCGTTCATGGTCTTCGGGACATTGGACTCATCCCAGATAGATAACACACTGCACCTGCCTTGGTCAACACTTGGAATATGATTGATCTACACATGTCGACTTTCTTTGGATTTCAAGCGTTAATCGCATGGGAATTCTTATTAGAAATATAGTGTACCGGACCATGATCAATGAATTTTATAGTCTAGAATGACACATTAGTCGACACATCGGAAGTCCGTTGATGGAGCATCCATGCCTTCAGAAGCTGAGTCATCAACTGCCCCAGTTTCTCCATCCATTAACATGGGGCAAAGTCAATCTGCGACTTCTTATTTCTACGGCCCACTAGTTCCGGTAGGAGCTATACTTGACCAGTCACCTCCTAGGTTGAGAATTCTAACTGACCTTTCGGAGCAAGCGCCTTCAATCCTGACAGCTAAAATGCTTGGAAATATATGCGTACAGCAGGCATCCCCAAGGGTGACGTTCATCTGCCTACTCGAGCCAAATTTACACACAATCCTCCCGAAGGCTTTACTGCTTGTAACCGATACATGTGCCTGAGTGGTGCTATGCCACCATTCAATCGGTTCTTGTCTGTGGTGCTTCAAGAATTGGGATTGGCTTCGTTCCGAATTCATCCCAATGGTTATGCGCTCTTAAGCTCTCTGTACATTCTATTCATAACCAGGATTAGGTGACCCCTAAGGTTAAATGAGCTAATACATCTTCTATACATCAAGAGGAGGCAGGACTGTCCATCCTTCATTATCATAGGAGCCTAGAGGGGACATAAATTGATTAAAGATCTCTACAACAAACATTCAGCTTTCAAAAATAAGTTTTTCATTATCCGACGTCCAAAGGGTTTCAACCGGTTCTACCTATCTGGGGTAAGTCATGATTCCTCAGCTCTTGTCACTTCAAATGATTCTCAAATTTTATGACCCTTCATATGTTTTATTGCAGTCATCCCGAAGAGGGAAAGCAACAAAAAATTTGACAAAATGCTTGAAACTCTCAAGGCTGTGAGAGCTTCCAAGCGCACAGTAGAGTTCCTTTTGACGAATGAGAACCTTCGGTTGCTCAACTTACTTCATCCCGATAGATTTGCTATAGATGACAAGCCATCAACATCTAGTGGCCCTAGGAGACATATTCATTTCTCAACCCATGGTTGTGACTCTGACGAGGAGGCTCAAGAAGAAGTAGTTGGTCCATCAAAAGAAGCAACACCCGAAGAGATTCCTAGAGCTGATATAGACTTACCCTTCGAAGAGGACATTGCGGGGGATAGGGATGAGGCCCACATGATGTTTTCGATCCTCGAGGAAGAAGAAGAAATGTTTCAAAAGAGAGATGGGAAACAGCTTATGGTTGAGGAAGAAAAGAAAAGGGTTCAGATGATGATGATAGCTACTTTCACATCTTCGAAGAGAGATGAATTTTTTGGCGAGTCGTCGGAGATGAGTCTTGATCTTCCTAAGCTGCCTTCTCCAAACTTGTTAACCACTAAGGCATTAAGCCCCAAACTCCCGATTTCTCCTCCTTAAGAACAACCTGCTATTAAGACCCCATAGTCTGCCATAGGTCAAGCTACCAGGACCTCGTTGGAGGTACATCTACTTTCGATTTCATGAGAGATGTCGCCATCTATGTAGATAAACACGGAGTTATCTCCATTAGCAAAATGATAGCTGAGACCGGCTCGAAAATTGCCATTACCTCAAGCGCATTTGTGAGCATTGGTGAAGAGACTCCGACTCTTAAACCCTACCGATACGATTGGTAGAGTATATAGGGGCTCATCGGCACTACACACTTCACTTTAAGATCACAGATACACATCTCTGCATCTCGTTAAGTTCCTAAGTTTGACTATAAACATAATTCTTGTTTTTGTTTTAGGTGCCATGGAACGTGGGTAATACCATTAGTTACGTCAAGACATAGCTCCCGCAAAGTCAAAACTTTTGCTCTGGCTTACCACCCTCCTTATGCAACAGATGAGGAGAGAAGGATAAGAAAGAAGGATGAGGCTCGCCACCTAGAGCGAGAGCGTGAGAGGGGAGAGAGAGGAGAAAAGGAGATGATGAGTGCAGTGCTCCCGGCGGCATACACAAGTGCCACAGAGATTTTCATGACCGTTGTGGGCCTTTATTATCGATTACTCCTCCCCGTACCGATGCTCAGATTGCTAAAATGCCAACATTTCCATCTTCTTAAGTAAGAACAATTGCAATGGCCCCTAGTTCTTCCAAATGAACCAAAAAATTCGTGCTTCCGTCGGGTCCACCCACGCTTCAAGCTACCTTTCCAAATCTATTCTTAAAGGGAGTCAAGTTTGATAGGAAAATAAAGCCCCCTTAACAGGGCTATTTCTCTCAGCAATCTAGAGACAGCCCATGAGAACTTAGAAGCCGGTGTTGTATGCATCATTTAGTGAAGGCCCTTTCAAATGTAAATCGCATTAACTATTAGGAGATCCTCTCAAAGATCATGATGATGAGATAGTCCAGTTGAAGACTAAGAGAGATGCAACCTTAAAAGGAAAGGATGCCAGTGACAAATTGTTGACCGAGGGAAACCAAGCTCACGATAGAGCCATTATCGTGATAAAGGATTAACTTAAAGATGCTCATATTGAATCTAAGAGGCTAAAAGAGAAGTTTACTAAGGCAGAAAACACCATTAAATCTCGAAACCAAACTATCGCTGGTCATGCTACTGTCATTGCTAAACAAGCCGTTGAGCTTACTCATCTTCGTGAGGAGAATTCCCGGTTGATCAAAGAGAAAGAATAGGCTGCCTCCGCTAAGCTTGCGAAAGAGATTGACCATTTAGTCACAAAATCTTAGCTTACAGAGCTTCGGGCAGTGTATGACGATGTTATAAGTAGAATGGATGCCAGCGTTCTCCACCTCTACACCAACCGCGTGATGAATAAAAGCAGCTTGGGATGGCTAGGTAACAACTATTCTAGGACTCCTACTATGGTTTGGGAGGAGGTATTGGTCAAGTCTAAGGAGGCCAAGGATACGCGCTTTGAGGAGGAATTAAAAGCTGCTTTATTTAGTCCTGGGGACATACACTTCTTGGCCATCCACAGAGAGATCCTTAGAGAAGAAAGGGAGAAGGAAGCTGCCGATGCAGCAGCCAAAGCTCTTGCTGGCCCAATCTCTTCAGGTCATCATCAAACACTTATTCCTACTTCTCATGAGTTGATGGCGACCATCCCCATATCCATGGCTATTATTTCTGAAGCTGCTCATGCCTACATTAAATTTGAAGCCTTGGATGAGTGATGTCACTCTCCAGCCATCGTGCGACCCTCTAAGAGGGACTGGTGATGAAGCCTTTGAGGTTGAAGTTCATAACCAAACCCCTGGCTCAGGCATTCCTCTTATCTCTTCGATGCTCCAGGTACTTTGATTTACTTCGGACTCCTTTTCTAAATTGTGCACCTCTCTTTCCTAACTTATAGGTCGACCAACTCTCCCGCCTCCTCCTTCAACTGCACAGGGTATAGGAGCTACCGCTATCTTCATGACTTCCACCGCTGTCTCTGCAACGGCTTTTGGCATAGTTCCTGTTTCTAGCTCCGGGCCTAGGCCCGACTCCGAACAGCTAGAAGCGCTACAAAACTTGGAGGATGTCTTAACGTCTATGGATGAAGAGGTGGTGATTACTAGCGAATCAGAGCCGGCAGAAAAGACGACCATAGTAGAGAGACAAGAGGAGGAAAAGAAGGGGCTATAGATAAAGATGGAAAAGGAAGAGCGAAAGCGCAAAACTCCCACTACCATCACGTTGAAGGTGTCGAAGGAGGGGAGTGGGGCTATCGGAGGGTCAGAGAGGTCTGTACCTCTATAGATGGAGATACCGACAAGGATAGCAGGAAGAAGCTCCCGATTCACCCGGGCAGGGACAGTAAAGGCGGAGGGAAAGGCAGAAAGAAGTCAAGATGAGCTCGAGCACCGGTGGAGCAGGGTACTTGGTTTCTTTTTGTGGTTTTTGTTGTGTTAGAGTATGTACAAGTACGAAGTCTTTACTTAGTATCTTTTTCCTTTTGGTGTAGCGTCAGTAATGTTTGTGCTTTTGCTTTATGATGTCCGAAACAGGTTGATATTGTGCAGGTACGGCCCCCGCTATTTGATATTGTACATGAAATGATATAAGTGATGAAAAGAGTAGAATTTCCATTGTAATCTCTTCTGTATATGTTATATTCTTTGTGTTGTGCCTATTTATATACCATTATGTATGTACATAATATGATTGTTTGTCTCGCAGTTTCCATATTACATATTCTTGTATTATGTGATGTAATGTGTTTATTTATTGCAATTCCATGCATGTAAATGGTGTAAGTAGTGTAACTTGCAGTTGTTTAGTATACTACTTTACTTAGCTCTGTTATGGTTGCCAAAATTCTATGTTCGATTTAACAGAACCGTGGAGTGATTTCCATTCTGAATAATTTAGTGCGTTGTGTGCTCCCCGGTCCACGATCCGGTTACTCCAAACACTTGACATGAGACCGGATGCTCTGGGCAGCTCTGGTTGCCCCCAGTCCATGATGTATTGCAGCTCCTACCTCTGGGAACTTATAATTTGAATGCTCGATTTCGAGCACCCTGTACTTTGATTGCCATTAATTCTCTCCAAGCTCGGTACCGAGGTTCTATCCGAGCATCAGTCTCTATTTCAAGAGACCAATGGATAGCTCAATCCCTTGGATTCTCTTTTGACTTCACTTATCTTCGATCAATGTCAAGTTTCGGGAGGTGGTGATTGATTTCTACCAATCCTGCAATTGATGAATTTCCCGATGCTACCGGAGCAACATCAGTGCTTGGGATATTTTGACAGACTGGCAATTTTACTAGGGTAACATCGATGATTCAGAGCACACTTGAATGCGGTTTCATCGTTTCAAGTGGCAAAAGAATGGATGCTTACTTGGATGTGATTCAATCGGCTCAAGGAGTGAAGAAATAGAGCGCACTTGAATGTAGTTCTATCGGTTCAAGTGGAAAAACAATGGATGCTTACTTGAACGTGGTTCCGTCGGTCCAAGAGGCGAAGAAATGGAGCATGCTTGATCGCAGTTTTATTGGTTTAAGTGGAAAAAGAATAGATGCTTACTTGGATGCAATTCCATCGGTCCAAGAAGCAAAGAAATGGAGAGCACTTGAATGCAGTTCCACATGTTCAAGTGGAAAAGAATGGGTGCTTACTTGGACATGGTTCCACCGGTCCTAGAAGTGAGGTGCGGCTTATGGATGTACGCGAGGGTTAGGTCTTCCGGATGTTGCCGGAGCAACACCGATTCTTAAAAAGCTGCGATTGATTTTCCCCATCGATCCGACAGTTTGTGTCGATTTGATACCGTCGACTCGGCGGCTTACTTACATGAATGTGGTTTCATTTGTTCAGGAAGCGAAATGACTTTATTGATAAAAACAAAGAGAAAAGCAAATCCTGCCTATTTACACCTAGTATCCCTGGGTGGCTTATTTGTAGAAATAGGAAATACATAGATAAGTACTAAATAAAATAGTGCCGCTGGGAGTCACTGTTCCAAGCACGGGGAATTGGAATTCCATCGACCGTTGTAAGCTTGAATGTTCCATCTCCTAGTTTCTGGCTGATGACGTAGGGTCCTTCCTAATTTAGTCCAAGTGCCCCCATAACAGGGAAGATTTGTTTCAAGGTGAGATCTCCGACTTCGAAGGTATAGTTGCGAACTTTAGTGTTGAAGTGTCGTGCCACTCGCTTTTGGTAAGCAATGATCCTTAGCTCAGCTTCGTCCCGCTTCTCATCAATCCGTTCTAGTGACTTGAGCAAGAGCTGCTCATTTTCACTTTGATTGAAATGTCATCTTCGATGAAAGGGGACTTCCAGTTCCATTAGGATCATCGCTTCTGAACCGTACGCCATGGCAAATGGCAAGTGCCCGATCGTAGTTTTGTGAGTTGTCCTATAAGCCCATAGTGTAAGCGGAAGTTCATCACCCAATTCCCTTTGGCTTTTGTAAGCCGTTTCTTGATTATGGATTTGATGATTTTATTGACTGCATCCACTTGCTCGTTTGCATATGGGTGTGATACTACAGAAAAACTCTTTTTAATCCGAAAACATTTGCAGAAATCCTTGAATTCAACACTCTCGAATTGAGTACCATTATCCATGATGATTTTCTGCGGTACTCCAGACCTGAAAATAATATTTTTAGTAACAAAGTTAATTACTTTCTTTGTAGTAATGGTGGCAAGCGGTTCTGCTTCATCCCATTTGGTAAAGTAATCAACTACAACTATAGCGTATTTGGCTCCTCCATTGGCAATTGGAAGTATGCCGATTAGATCAATTCCCCAAATTGCAAACAGCCAAGGACTGACCATTTGCGTAAGTTATGCTGATGGGGTTCCTGGGATTTTAGCAAATCTCTGGCACTAATCACAATGCCTGGCATAGTCTGCTGTATCTCGGTTGATTGTTAAACAAAAATATCCATAACGGAGAACCTTCTATGTAAGTGTCTACCCCCCAGTATGGTCACCATAGTTGCCTTCATGAACTTCCCTGAGGATCCTATTGACTTTGTTGTTGGTTACACATCTAGGTAGGGGGTGGAGAATCTTCTCTTGTAGAGCACTCCATCTTGAATTACTAACTGTGGGGCATTTTCGAAGAAGTTTCCATCGCTCATTCTGGTCTCTAGGGAGTGTCCCTTTGAGGAGATAGCCCTTGATTGGGGTCATCCATGATTCCTCTTCTCCTATGGTCACCAGAATCTAATCAACGTCCATCTGATCTATGCTAGGAGCTGTCAGTACTTTGACTGGAACCAATCCTATCAATTGCACTTCGTTGGAATTAGTTAGCTTGGCTAAGTGATCAGCCTTCACATTTTGCACTCTAAGAATATGGGTTATGGTATAGTGTTCAATGTCTCTTAGCAATTTCCATGCTTTTGACAGGTAAGGGGTGAGATTTGCTCCCTTAGTCCGGTACTCTCTTTTTACATGACAAACGACTAGCTAAGAGTTGTTGTATATATGCATAGCCTTTATTCCTCGTTCTTTTACGATTTTCAACCCTATTATCTATGCCTCTACTCTACCTCATTGTTAGTAGCAGGGAATTCTAACCTTAGAGTGTAGTAAATAGATCGTCCTTTGGGAGTCTCGAGAACAACTCCCGCCCCTAAGCAAAAATCATTTGATGCACCGTCAATAAACATTTTCCATTGTGACACCACTTTCATAGTATCTTCTCCTTCACCGTCCCATATCGTGAATTCAGCGATGAAATCCGCCAATGTCTGTCCGTTGATTGCCCTTTGTGGGTGATAAGTGATGTCACAGTAACTCAACTTAATATTTCATTTAAGAAGTCATCTTGACGTCTCTGGACGATAAAGTACCTGTTTTAAGGGTTGATCTGTTAATACTTTGATTGGGTGAACTTGGAAATATGGTCGTAGCCTTTTTGATGCGATCAGTAGGCAATATGCTAGTTTTTCCAACTTCAGATAGTTTTTCTCGTCTCCAGTGAATCGCTTACTGATGTAGTAAAAGGGCTGCTGGATCCTAGCTTCTTTACGTACTATTGCTGTGCTTAGAACATGAGTTGACACTGTAGGTAGATGAATAGAACTTCCCCGTCCATTGGTTTAGATAAAACCAATGAGGTCTCTATATTTCGCAATAATTCCTCAAAAGCGGTTTGGCAAACCTGACTCCATTTGAAAATTTTCTTACCCTTCTTCAATGCGTCGAAGAATGGTATACACTTATCTGTTACTATGGAAATGAATCAGCTCAATGTTGTGACCTTTCCATTTAGACTACAACTTCTTTTCTGTTGAGGGGTTGTGACATTCCACAAGGCGGTAATTTGCTTGGGATTAGCTTCAATGCCCCTAGCATTCACGATGAAACCTTGCAATTTCTTAAAAGCCACACCGAAAGAGCATTTCAGCGGGTCAAGCTTCATTCCATACTTTCAAAGAATCTCGAACATTTCCGAGAGGTTATCCAGATGGTTTTCAGACATACAAGATTTGACTAGTATGCCGTCTACGTAGACTTCCATTATTTGTCCAATCTGATCCTTGAACACTGTGTTCACCAACCGTTGATAAGTTGCCTCGATGTTCTTTGGACCGAAAGGCATTGATCAGTAACAATACAATCTGAGGTCGGTGATGTAGCTGGTGTTTTCCTGATCAGGTCCGTGCATCATAATCTGGTTATATCTTGAGTAGGCGTCTATGAAAGTGAGTAGTTCGTGCCCTGCAGTTCCATCCACGAGCTAGTCAATTCTAGGTAGTGGGAAGCTTTCCATTAGGCAAGCTTTGTTCAGGTCTGAGTAGTCAGCACAAGTTAGCCACTTCCCATTTGACTTTTTAACCAGAACTGGATTTGATACCTGCTCAGGATAAGTCACATCGCGGATGAAGCCACTAGCCAACAGCTTATCCACTTCCTCCTTCAGTGCAACGGATTGCCCCAGACCTAGACTACGTCTCTTTTGCCTTACTGGAGCGAACTTGGGATCAATATTGAGTGTGTGACATGTTATCTCCGACGATATCCCACATTTGCTAGAATGCGTCCAAGCAAACACGTCCAAGTTGGCGTGAAGAAATTTGATCAATTCTTGTTGCATTTTGATCCCAAGTTTTAACCATATTTTTAAGACTCGAGTTGGGTCATCCATATCGATTGGGACTCACATCGTAATCTCTACCGATGCAGCCCGTTCTTCCCTATACTCTTCTTCATAGGGTCCAAAGCCTTGTTGAAATGGCTATAGACCCAGAGCCAGCGGTGGTTTTTTGCTATGCTGACGGTTCACGAATGTGGAGAGAATTTCCCATATTCTTTCCCTTTTCCTTTCGTTTCGATTTGCGTAACTCAGCGACATAACATTCTCTAGTGACGCTTTGATCTCCCTTTTAACTCCAACCTATTCTCGATCGAGAATTTCATGGTAAGGCACCATAGAGCCAAAGCGATCCTGAAATCGGTAAGGGCTGGTCAACCCAAGAAAGTTTCATAAGCTGACATTTCATCCACAATCACGAAGGATTGGATAAGGTCTACCCTTCGTTCTCCTTCTTCGAGCTCCATAGGCAAGTCAATCGTCCCGACTGGCTGTCTTGGTTCTCCCATAAAGCCCTGGATTTTCATTCTATAAGCAGACACATCCTTCATAATGATCTACATCTGATCGAACATATGTCAAAACAAGATGTCAACAGAGCTTCCACTATCCACCAGGACTCGACCACAACTCCCGGTCTAATTTTGACTGTCACTACCATTGGGTCGGGAGTCGTTGCTTCTACTCCTTCAGTGTCTCTGTTTCGAAATACTATATCATTATTAAGTGTCCTTTGCTGCTTGGCTGGAGCACCATTCACAATTGCAAACAAGCTTCTTTCAAAGCATGTTTTAGTGAACTCGCGTATCGCTCCATCTCCCCCAGCTCTTCTATGCTAGGCGACGTCCTCCAGAAATATTGTTGATAACAAGTCTATGTTCTATCCATCTAGATCCTTCTCCACTAGGTCCAGATTGGTATCCTCGAGTACTTGGAACTTGGGGTCTAGTAGGCTGGTCAGAGTTTTGTGATTTCTTCATGTATTGCTGGAGCTTGTTGTTCCTAATCAATTCCTCAATCAGATCTTTTAGATATCGACACTCGTTCGTGTTCTGCCCGTGAGTCTTGTGGAAGCGGCAACACTTCCTTGATTTCTTTTGTCATTTAGATTCTTCCTTCCTGGGAGGCTTATTGTATCGCTCAATTCCCTGAGTTGCAAGGTAGATGCCTCCAAGCTGTCATTCAATGACATATACTCCTCGAGTCTTAGGTTTTTGATCCACTTTCCATTCCCATCACGCCTACTAGTGTTTTGGTTCTTCCTTTTCTGATTTTCATCTTTCCCTGCGTTTCCTGTCATGGCTCCAGAATTGTTTCCATCCTGGTTGACCGCTATATTGCTTTGAAATATCTCCTTTGGTTGCATACTGGAGGTCTTGTCCTCCAATTCATCTACCTCTTCCAATCTCAAATACTGATTCGCCTTTCGGTTAAGCTCCTTCATGGTGGTTGGTTGTTTCATCTTAATCCATCTTCCAAAGTCTGTATTCGGATGGATAGATTGGACCAAAGCCATGAATACCATATCTTTGTTAGGATTGCTCACTTTAGTAATCATAGTATTAAACCGGTTCATAAAGGTATTTATTAACTCATTTGGTCCTTGAAAAGGCCAAATAGAGACATCACATCTTTTGGCTATGTCGTGTGAAGTTTGAACTGTTCCAAGAATTTCCTTGCTAACTCGTCAAAGGTAGAAATGGATCTTGGTGGGAGTCCGATAAACCAAATAGAAGCAACACCTTTCAAGAAGATAGGGAAACATCTGCAGCGGATAGCATCCACTGCTCTGGCTCTATCCATATGCCAACTATACCTGTACAAGTGTTGTTTTTGGTCCGTCGTCCCGTTGTAAGATGGCATAGTGGGCATTGTAAACTTCTGAGGTACTCTTCCCTTAAAATGTTTTCAATAAACGAAGTTCGAGTTGGTAAAGAACCCCAATCGTCATCCTTCCTGCCCTTACTTTCTTTCATCAAGCGTTTAACTATATCCACAATGAATGCCTCACTAGTCCGGTTGTCCCCAGGTCAATTTTCAGGGGCTATACCAAGCGTTTGACTCTACAAACGACCTTGGTTTGCCAACTGAATTCTAGGTTCTCCAATCTCTGGGAGAACCACTCCTGTAGAATTCTGTGGGCGCACGGTTGGGTTTATAGCGGTAGTTTGAACTTCCTTTTCGGCATTTTTCCTACCTATGTCAGCATTCAATTCCAGTCCTTTCGCATCAAGTTGCATGTCATTTTCAGTCGGAGAGAAGCATTGCAATGTTCCCTTATGGTGCCTTCATTCCAAGGTTAGGGTTTGCGGTGGGTTGTCCTTCAATAGGAGAGGTACTTCCATTATCTTCAATGACAATTCCAGTCTCTCCACCAACTATCCCCTTTTGCTTTTGCTTGCCATCCCTCATATTCAAGCCTAAGATAGGGAATTCTCCTGTTCCATAGCCTCTGCAATTTTCGGCCTAGTTCTTGGGGCAGTTGGTGGTTGTAGCGCTAGCAAAGCATCAATATTTTCCATGAGAGCCTTCTTACTGTTAGCCATCTTTTGGTTAAGTTGATCAACCATTTGGTTAAGCTCTCCTTTGGTAACAACCACCCATTGAGTAGAAGCACCTAATGCTAGGTTTCCAGCATTAATCTTTGTTTGATGATTGTTAGCGTTGTTCTTTTCCATTTCCTGGAGACTGGTTTCATCAACACCAAGTGTTGTCCCAATAGATCTTCCAGATGTTGTCTTCCTCTTAGGAGCCATTAGAATAGCAAATCATTAACCTTTTTCAAGAAAACTTTCCTGATCTAACCTATGGATCTATCCAATCCAAAGTAGATAGCTAGATCCAAGCCTGGGTTCTTTGTTCTCGGTGAAAGCATCAAAACTGTTAACCCAATAAATGGATCAATACCTTGGATTATGATGCGAAAGCACAAGCCCTGCTAGAACAAAGCAAATATAATATGTAAAATAGCGGAAAAGTAAATGAGATACGAATATTTTTATAGTGGTTCGGTTGTTAACTAAACTTACGTCCACTTTATAACTTTGATTATCGGTTCGATCTAGTTTGAATGAGATTGCAAGGGATTTGAGAGAGAATAAGTCACAAGCGCAGGGGTTAGACTGATTCGTAGTCCTAGAATGGCCTAGAGTAGCTGCCTTGATGACTATGGTATAGAGGAAAGAGTTGAAGAAGAGCCGGAGCTTCCGTGTAGTGATGGTAGAAATCAGATTCTCTCTTGGTTGCACTATGGTTTGTGTTTATAGAGGTAGCAATCATATTGGATCAGAAGCTCACTTCCAAAGAAGTCCAGGGATTGGCCCAAGATAACACAAGAAATGTTATGACGACACAAGTTAAAGGCTAAACTTGGTAGCGAGTCAAAGCCTTAACTCGGTGCCTAGTTTAATCCATATCCAATTTTTGGCTAAATCTTCTTGTTTTGAACTCCTTGGTTAGTCTATATGTCCTCCATGTAATTTGGTAGATTGTTGATGAGTTTTGATTCTCATTTTTCCATGACTTGAATTATCCTACATCTTGGACCGTCACGTCTTCATTTCTTACGATTGGCTCACCAAAACTCTATGAAACTTCATGAACATGCATGGGAAGACTAGGGGATCAATTGGCAAACGTAGGAAGATGTCATGATGTGGCATTTAGACTCGGTGCCGAGTCAAGGTGGTTAACTCGACCCGAGTTTAGCACTTAGGTTATTTTGGCTTTATACTTTCTTGAGACTTTCCCCTTGTCCTTTTGAGTATCTCTACCAAGTTTCAGGTCGTTCTGTCTTCGTACTAACATTCTAACTCCTATTGATTTCTGTTGGGTTAAAACCCAGTTAACACATACGTATAATTATTATGTGCATTCTTTTGACTCGTACAACCTTCCAACTCCATGGCCTAGGATGTGTAGAGGTTTCTTAGGAACTCTTATCTCATATGGTTTTGCAAACTATTCTTTGGATGGCATTAATTTTAACCTTGTGTACTGCTCTTAAGTACACACCTTATAGAAAGAGTTTAACTCAACCTCACTTATCATTAATCGTGTTTTGTCCAACAAAGTTTGATTACTCCTTATCAAAAATATTATGTACTATAGGGAAGAGTGAACTTTAAGACCGAAGCTTTATTCATATTAGGTACATATAGAACTCTTTCTAATAGACTCGCCCATTTGATTACATCGAATCATTTATGTTGCATGTTATATTATTTTCTTTCATTTTATATTATATGAGTTTACCATAGACATACTGCATGTGTATCAAATACACATGTCCATGTCGATGATAACTCATTGGTGAATATAACGAAGTATATTGAACTGTTTTGGCATTAATAAACTTGCGATTGCATACAAATATGTATCAATTCGAAGAGTTCATCAACTCTTATGATTCTCCTACTAAATATGTGCATAGCCCTTAATACTTTGAGATATAATATATGATTCATAATCATATAATAAAAATTATTGCTCAAAACTACGGCTTAGTCTATAATTCCAAAATAATTGTAAATAACTTTTGATACTTCAATATTTTCCAATGCATCACTTTTTTAGTTTTATTCCATAAATATTATTCATAATATTCACATCAAAGTACAGCTATATCTAGTTTTCAGTCGACATCGAAAATTCGTCATTATTTCATAAAAAATGTTCGGTATGTTTTACGAATTTTTTTTGTAACTTGATACAATCAACAAGTGCTATATGGCACGCTCTTACAATTTCTGCCATTACTATAATAGCATACTGAATTTGAAGGTCCGTCGTTGACTTAGTATAAATTAATTATTTCTTATACTACAACTAGTTTACAGTTGGGTGTTCTTTGATCAAATATTTTGAACTCAAAAAAATAAATCTCATAGAGATAATTTTATATATGAAAATACATTTTAGAATATAAATCATATTTCTCATTCCAATAAGTATCAATTATTATTTTACAATTCTCATTTCTGATGTTTCTTTATGAAGTAGAAGTGACCGTTCACTTTCTTCATCCAAACTATACCTTAAATCACAACTACTCTTGTACATTCGCCATTCTTTCTAAATAGTCAAACCAGTCAAAAGAATATCCTTACTACATTAAAACAAACCCTTTACAAAAATGCACTTGAACATCCTTAACATTTAAGGACATCAAATATGATGCACTTTGTGTAAACTGATCAAACTGACAAATCGATGATCAATCCTTAGATCTATATTACAGTTTTAGCCTTGTGTTACATTTAACATAATTTGATCTTCATTATAATCAATCAAATTGACTACTCAATCTCACATTATGTTTTATTTGGTTTTTCTAATGACCTAATTTCATCGAAATATTGTACATTACAAACTGTGGTCGTTAACCATATAACATTTATATGCGATTGTATGTGGATCAAATATCTATATATTGTATTGCTTTTGAGTTCGGAACTCATAGAATCCAATACATAGTCTCGACCAAATAAACACGTAAGCGGCCAAATTACGAATGTGTTGAGTAGTTGTAAAATTAGGTACTTGCATGGGTATAGAAAACATTAACATGCAAGATGTATTTAATAGTAAGTATATATTATATTTCTATTTATCAGTCTTTAATTCAGTTCATTTGTATATCTTAATTGTAAAACTTTCAATCAATCACATTAAATGCACCAATTTATTAACGTAGATTATTGTAACATTGTATAGCATATGTTCTTACAATATTAGAAAGGATAAATGTTATCATTTCATTTTTCTAGTAAGGCCTCCACCAGTCTTTTATGTTTCACCAAATACTAAGTTAAAACATAGAAGTCTTTCAACTTCACTAGTGGGTGTTAGGACTTATTCGTGTTGGAATTCTGACCTTGAGTTTGCTCAACAAGCTATATATCCACGGACCTCCTTAATGGTTGTATCGCATACTACTCTTAACCCTGGGTACTTTGTCCTAATTTCACTTCAACCTTGAGTTTGCTCAATAAATCAAAACGAAATTATTCACTCGTACCTACCATATCGTGATGGCCTAAGTATAGTATATGTTCCTTGAGCTTGCTCAACAAATACATATAGTTATCTTACCTTGTCTATTCAATATATTATTAATACTACACATAACATACCCGCCGTTCGTAGCTCGGTTGATTTGGGAGCTGGGAGATGGGAACCAAAGGACTGTATCCGGGTAGGTTCGAATCCCAGCGCCAAACCATCAGTGGGAGTTTCAACGTTAAGCATCCGTGTGCGACGACTAAATAAAAGCGGGGTAGACACACGGCGTGGGGTTTACTTAAAGTGAGTATCAATGAATACCATGATCTTAAGGTTCCCCATGATATCAAAAAAAAATACTACACATAACATCCCTAGCTTGAGTTTACTCAACAACTAAGGAGTATGCAAGTAATTTATTAATATATATATAGTAGACGGCAATATTATAATGAATATTCATAATCTTCAATACAAATATTGAGTGATATCGAATTATGGAATAATGTACTTCTTATGAAATACCCTTGTGATTCAAGTGTCGGACACATCAGAAATCACGATATACGAACATTTACGTATGTATTTATTCTTTAAGTCTATTTAGGGTTTCTTAATGTTCCACCTTTAATTTATACATTCATATTATATAAGTTTTATTATTATTTAACTTTTATATTTCATATTACTTATATAATAGTCTTACGTATAATATTATATTAATTAAATCTTATTTAATTAATTAGCAATTTTAATTAATTTTATATAATATTTATTATATACTATAATCTTTGTAGTATAACACATATACAATATATATGAGAATATTATTTAACTAATTAAACTTTTAATAAATTTATTTAATTAAACAATTTTAATTAAATTTATATTAATTTCAAATTTTATTTATATATGTACATGTATACTTATCTTAATTCAACATTTTAAAACAACATAACATACATCATAATATACAATACATGCATATATTTATTAATTAATTAACTTATATTTTATTAATCTTATTAATAAATTTTATAAATTTTGAAATTAATTCATATTAATTTTCAAACAATTTGAAAATTTTCATGATGTTATAACATTTATAATATGTATATATTATATTTTAAATTTAACTTTTAAATTTAAAAATATTTTATTTTCAATTTTCAAAACAATTTCAAATTTTATATTATAATATTCATAATATTTTTCTTATTTTAAATTAAACTTTTAAATTTAAAACATTTATTTTTTATTTCAAAACAATTTTGAAACTAGCCTAAGTTCCAATGCAAATTAGGTCTTTTCTATTAGGGATGGCCTTTTGGGCTTAGCTCATTATTTCGGGCCAAGTTAGTAGCTGAGTAGGGCAGAGTACTTGATTGTCCAAATCCAACACTAGACACTACTTTTCTAGACACCCTACTATATGGGTAGGCTTTAGTTTGTTAATCCTAACATGACTAATTTAAGCCCCATAGGCTATTGGTCTCTGATACAATTGTTGGAACTAGGTCAGCTCGCATCGGAAGTTATGGGTGAATTTCAAAATAATTTCCCTTATTGGATCTTTATCGGGCTTATGAAGTCTAGTTTATTTAGAACATATCTAAATATTATTTAAATAAAATCTTTTATTTTATTTAAATTTATAAATATATAGTCTTATTTAATTTATGTCTTGATATATATATATATAGACACACATATGTGTATCATATACATATATATGTGTGTGTGCATGTGTAACATATCAACCAGTGCAAGTATAACATACTCGTGTATGGACGCTGAGATTTACATCGCAGCGGACATGTTAGCTCATCCAATATGCAAGTATATATTGCCCAAATATGTGTATGTATATATATATACACACACTATTATTTATATAAGTATTATAAATATATATATATATATATATTAAGTTTTGTTTAAATAATTTTATATAACTATATATATATATATGTTTATATATTTATATATATAATCATATGAATAAAACATTAATATTTCATACATATTATTATGATAGGTTTATTTAAGTATAAATAAATTATTTGTAAATATTAAATTAATTTTTTTTAAACCATAAGTAATACACATGTACATATATACATAAATGTTCTTAAATTTTTTTAAATACTTATACATACACAAATATATGTATAATATATATATATATATATGTGTGTGTGTGTGTGTGTTTGAACCAAAAATGGCACAAACACCCAAAAGTTAAAGTAGAGAATAAAAACTGAAGAAATAAATGGAAACGGATAAGAAAGAACACATAAAAATTTATAGTGGTTCGGCAAATCAAGGCCTACATCCACTTTATAATTTTACTGCTTATATCTGACTTGGATGCAGAAGTTCTTATGGGTCGGTACAACTTTGACACTTGATTACAAGAAAATAGAATAAAGTGAGCAAGAGCCAAAAGATCCTGAAAAATGAGCCCTACCATCTTATTTATAGAGGTAGGAGCCTAAAATATTGCACAAAATATCTCTACCTTGTTTTCCACGCAAAAGACTGCTTCTCCATGAAAACAGGTTGCCACTTCGTCACTTTATACGGGACTGTAAAACTCCAAGGGTATGGATCGATACCTACCCCTAAGATGGCCAATCTAGTCGTCTCGAATTCTTCGTTTTGGCTTGTCTTGTGGTTAGCTTCGTGATTACATAGTTGTTGCACTAATATTAGCTTGTTTCTAAGTCCAAATAATGGAGTCATGGAATAATAGAGTTGCTAATTCAAGAGTTCGTGGTGAAAGATAGAGAATTGTATTAGATCAACAAAACAACACTCAAAGTAGGCTTTTGGCATCATGTAGGACGTGTAGGCAAAAGATGGATAATCATGGAGGTGAAAATATGGGTCTGTACTGACCAATAGAGTGGGGTCGGTACCGACCCATCACTTAGGTTCTTAGTCCTTTTGCTTTGGGTTGGCTTTGTACTCGCCTTGTGACTTTGTTTATGTTTGGTTTCTAGGTTCTGGAGTTATCTCTCTGGGCTTCCTACCTTGATAACCCCAAGTTCGACTCGTCCAATCTATCAATGCCTGGTCAGTAGACATGATAACATTTTCCCTCCAAAGTACATCTCGTGAATCAAGACAAGTCGGAATTGCTATAAAGGACTCCACTCTGTGTTTGAATGGTTGCTATCCTTCTCGTGAATCATTTCTATGAAAAGTTATGTCCATAGCTATTCATCACGATGCTTGACCAGCGTCTAGTGTTATAAATTTGGAGAGTGCTCTCTTTATCTATTGTTCTGAGCTTAGTAATTCTAACATGGTTTCTCTTAGGATTTTCCAGGTATGAGTTTGCTTTTCTTTGACTCTAGTCGTTGGGTGTCGAATATGATTACGTACAAGTATACACGTTCACTCCTTTGTAGAAGCTCTCGATCATATGCACATACTCATGTAGGCATATATAGGTCATCATCTTCATTGTTGTTGTTGTTTATTTTGTGTAGCTAGACTCGCTTTTGGTTTGCCGTTGTAGGATCCTGTTTTTGTTTTAGGCCGACATTGTGCGGGTTCGGCCCCCACTTTTGTTTCCAGCTTAGGTGTAAATAAAACCTGTACTTTTCTTTCCAAGTTCTATTTCGAATATGAATAATGAAGACTTTTGTTTCGTCCAATCTTTGTGTGAATTTGTCTAACTATTTAAGAAATGCGCTTTCCATTCAATGTATTTGCAATCCATTTCTTATCTAAATTATTATCGGACGAAGTCATTAGCTTGTTTCGTGCTTTGCCGGCCTTTCATCGTAAAGTGATTGTTGAAGCGCCAATCTTTGGGCATTTACATGTAACCATATCTAATTCTATAACCGGTTGAACTTCGATCACCTGTAAAGGTGATTCCAGCCTTCCTTTTGGAGGAACTTTAAATGCGATCGTGCCTGCTTCCGAGTGAATTGCCTTGAACAGCAAGTTAGAAATCCTTCTTCGGGATGCAAGTTTCGACCATGCTGAATTCCGGGCATTGGTTAGGACTAATTACTCAAGATCGAGGTTTATGTATCCTTTTCTCGGGTAGTAACATTCGATCGTGCCAGACTTGGGGCATTGATCAAAGTTTATAAGTAAGATCCCTCCTTTCACCGAGCATGGATCTTTTGCCTCACCCACCTCGAGTAAGGAACTTTGGCATTTCCATCCTCTGGACAAGACATTAAATATCTGCCAAACTTTGGGCATGAGCAAATGAGTGGAAGGTCATGTCACGTCCACTTTGATTTGCCCCCATGTTGATGGCTAAAAGAGTTGACTGGCGTCTACCTCTGGACGCCAAGGAGGGTTGAACTTCAAGGGTCCGATCATGGACCATAGAAGTTTGGTCGACACCTAACTCTAGGTACCTGCACTCCACGCCCTTGGGACTAAAATCCCGTCAATCGTCGTAAGCCTGAAAGTTCCATCTCTAAGATTTTGCTCTATTGTGTGCAGAGCTTCCCAACTTGGGCCCATATTTCCAAAGCCTGGGAAGATTCATTTGAGAACCAGGTCACCAACTTCAAAGGTTCGATTCCTTATCTTAGCATTGTAATATCAGGCGACTTGGTGTCGGCGTGCAGCTGCCCCCAAACTCAACTTTTGTTATGCTTCTCATCGATCATATCAAGAGACTCAAGTAGGAGTGTTTTATTAGTCCGTGGATTGTAGTAAGTCACTCGATGAGAAGGTACTTCTAGTTCAACCAGAATCATAACCTCTGATCCATAGACTAGAGCGAGTGGAGAGTGGCTAGTTGCTGACTTATGGGTTGTTCGATAAGCCCATAGTACTAATAGAAGTTCATCGACCCACTTTCCCTTGGCCTTTTCCAACCGCTTCTTAAGAATGGACTTGGTAATCTTGTTTACAGTTTCAACCTGTCCATTCGCCTAAGGGTGTGCCATCGCAGCAAATCTCTTCTCTATGTGATGTCGGCAACATAAATCTTTGAATTATGTATTGTCAAATTATGTCCCATTATCGGTAACGACTGCCTATGGAACTCCAAAATGATAGATGATATTTCGGACAACAAAGTTTATTACTTTCTTTGTGGTGATCATGGCTAATGGCTTTGCCTCAACCCATTTGGTATGTAGTCAACTGGGACAACGAGGTACTTCACACCGCCTTTAGATATCGATAACACACCGATGATATCAATTCCCTAAATTACAAACGGCCAAGGATTGACAAGTTGAGTAATCTCCGTTAGTGGGGCTCTCAAAATTTTAGCAAATCTCTGGCATTCGTTACATTTTCGGGTGTAGCCAACCGCTTCTTGGTTGACAGTTGGCCAGAACTATTCATAGCGGAGGATCTTCTTCGCTGGGGTTTGCCCTCCAGTGTGGTCACCATAGGTTCCTTCATGAACTTCTTTTAAAACTCATGTGGCCTCGTCGTGAGCGGCACATCGAAGCATATGGACAGAGAAACCCTCCTGTAAAGTACTCCTTCTTGCATAATATATCTCGAAGCTTGACGAAGGAGCTTTCGTCGCTCGTTCCTTCTGTCTAGAAGATTCCTCTCTATAAGTAGTCATTTATTAAAGTCATCCATGACTCATTATTTGGTTTAGCCTCCGAGATCCACTCGACATCTATCTGGTCCATGTTTGGAGCTAATAATACTTCCACCGGAACCAGGCCTATGATCTACGCATCTCCGAAACTGGCTAACTTAGTTGGTGAGTCAACCTTTTATTTTCCTCTCTAGGGTTCTGAGTTCAATCGCGCCTGCCTCCGTGCGTCGATCGAGATTAGCCACTTAGGATAGTAGTTCATGTACCTCTTTCCGGGATAGTGATTTTTGATTGCGCCAAGCTTCGGGTGCTAGTTTAAGTTAACTACGTAAGAACGTAGTTTGTACATCCTCATCCAGGACGTTTATTTCCAATCGTGCCTAACTCTGGGAATCGGTTCAAAGTTCATAGGTAAGATTCCATCTTACGTCAGGTATGGATCTTTTGTTTTACCTACTCCGGGCAAAATGTCAAAGATTGGACGGTCTTATCACGTCCATTTTGGTTTATACTTCTGCCCAAGGACAAGAATTGAGTGAGTGAACGGCCGTATCACGTTCTTTTTGGCTATACTCCTACCCCCATATCAAGGGCGAGAGTTAGTGTATTGATGGTCAGGTGACATTTGCATTAGGGTTTATACTCCTGCCCCCACATCAAGGGTAAATGTCTACTAATCGATGGTCGTATCACGTCCATCTTTAGTTTATACTCATGCCCCCAATCAAAGGACAAGAGTAGGCTGATGGACGGTCGTGTCACGTCCATCTTTAGTTTATACTTCTGCCCCCAATCTGAGGACAAGAGTTGGTTGGTATCAATCTCTACATACCGAGAAGAACTTCAGGGGTCCGATCATGGACTGTAGAAGTTTGGTTGGCACCTATCTCTGGGTACCTGCATACCTGCACTATACACTTGCAAATTCATTTAAGTCGGTCGAATCACAACTCTTTAATAATGGAAAAACAAAGTCTCTTACTCGAAAAGCCGTTTTATTCTATAAAAGATGAAAAATGACATGTTCTGTCTTAGACCTTCCCAACGTTTCCAGAGAAATGCTAGTTCTTAAAAGGTTGGGGATCGATTGTGACCATCGACCCGATGGTTCGAACCTTCCTGACGTTGCCGGAGCAACATCGGTTCTTAGAAGGTTAGGGATTGAATGTGACCGTTGACCCGATAGTTCAGACCTTCCCAATATTGCTGGAGTAACACCAGTTCTCAAAAGGTTAGGGATCGAATGTTTCCATCTACTAGGCAAGTTGGACCTTCCCGACGTTGCCGGAGAACCACTGGTTCTCAGAAGGTTAGGGATCGAATGTGACCATCGACCCGATGGTTCCGGACCTTCCCAATGTTTCCAGAGCAACACCGGTTCTCAAAAGGTTAAGGATCAAATATGACCATCGATCCAGCGGTTCGTACCTTTTCGATGTTGCCAAAGCAAAAATGATTCTCAAAAGGTCAGAGATCAAATGTGACCGTCGTCTCAACGGTTCGGACCTTCTCAATGTTGCCGGAGCAACACCGGTTATCAAAGGGTTAGGGATCGAATGTGACCGCCAATCCAGCGGTTCGGACCTTCCCCGTATTGCTGAAGTAATACTGGTTCTTAAAAGGTTGGGGATCAAATATGACCATTGACCCAGTGGATCTATCGGTTCAAGAAGTATCATGCGGCCTACTATGCGACGCACGAAAGTTACTTGCAGGAACATAGTTCCACCGGCTCAAGAAGCAAATTTTATTAATGAAGAAATGGCAAGTCTTTCCTATTTACAGTGCCCTCGGTGTTACTGGGAAACTTATTTGCGAAAGGAAATTAGATAATGAAGAATGGGGAAGCATTGTCATAGGCTGCTGCTTCATCCATGGGTGACCGGTTACTTAATGACCAGTCTTTCATCAGCTCGTCTTGCTAGATTCGAGCAGTTCTCCTTGAGTCGGTAGACCTTGGGGACTTGTAGTTTCCCCACCATTTGGCGGTTCCTTAACGTATTGCTGGAGCTTATTATTCCTTATCAGCTCCTCAATCAGACTTTTCAAATGTCGACACTCATTAGTGTTATGTCTGTGAGTTTCATGGAAACAATGGTATTTTCCCGAGCCTTTCTGTTCATTAGTCGCCTCTCTCTGGGGTAGCTTCATGGATTACTCCATCCCTTGTGTG
Organism: Allium fistulosum; assembly: GCA_030737815.1. Lineage (NCBI taxonomy): Eukaryota > Viridiplantae > Streptophyta > Magnoliopsida > Asparagales > Amaryllidaceae > Allium > Allium fistulosum. The sequence goes on from CM060907.1 coordinate 782,660,510, forward strand.
GCAAGGTAAATATTTTCCAACGTATCGTCCAGAGGTGTATACTCTTCTGATCTTAAGTTCCTTGGGAGCTCGTTGTTATCGTTCCATTAGTCACTTAGAGTTTAATTCCTCTTCCTCGGATTATGAAAATCCCCGGCGTTAACTATTGCGTTTGCGGTTTCCTCCGGCCTGATTCACAGCGACATTACTTTGTATCACTTCAGCTGAATTCCCAGCACCATTCATTCGGGGATGATTACGCGCTTCTTCCAAGCATAAGTACTCATTGGCCTTTCTATAAAAAGCATCCATCATCGATGGGTGTTTCCTTTCCAACCATTCCTCGATATCCGTTTCAGGATGGATCCCTCTAATCAACGCCATTGGTACTATGTCATCATTGGGATTTATAACTTCTATCATGGCCATATGGAACCGATTCAAGAAATCCTTTAACGACTCTCCATCACCTTGGAAGAGGTTTGATAAAGACATCACATGTTTCAGACGTGAAGTATGCAGATGGAACTACTTCAGAAACTTTCACGGTAGTTCAACAAAAGATTATATGGATCTTAATGGAAGTCGAGTGAACCACATCGTATCTACTCCTTTTAGGCAAATGGGAAAACATCGGATTTTCACGACATTGAATGCTCTGGCGGAATCCATTTGCCATTCATAACTCATCAAATGCTGCTTAGGATCCATTGTTTTTCTGTACAACGGCATAGTCGGTATGGCAAACCTTCAAGTATACCTCTCGGCGTAGGATGTTCTTTGTAAACGAATTTTGACTAGTAGAGGTACCCCACTCATCATTGCTTGTGAAGCGATTTTCACTTACAAGTCTTTTGACCATATCTTCTAAGTATTCTGGGTGCATAGGTTTGACTGAACGACGGTAATCCGGTTATGCCCCAACTGTTCGGCCCGGTAAATGTTCTTGAGAAGGTTCTTGATACCTAGGCTCCCCAAACTCCAGGAAATCCATTCGTCCAGCAGTCCACCTGTTTGATTCTTGTGAGTTGTATAATTAGCAGCAGCATGATTCTTTAGATTCTAATCATCAACCACGCCTCTAGTAGTCAAATCCACACCACCTTCCAGATAGCAAGCTCTGGGCCCACTATTGGATGGATAGGTACCAACCCGTGCTCTTGGGTCAGTACCGATCCATAAAATTGTGGCCAGAGTTTGTCCTCTTCCTTAGTAAGATGTTCCAGCAGCATTCTTTGCCTTCTTCATCTTCCTGTCCCTCCGTCTCTACTCGGATGATGAGGAACTTTTTGACTCTAAACTAGAATCTCTTCTACTCCTCCTACATCTTTTCTGAGTTAGTTCATTTAGGAGTCTCAAGCTCTGCTGCATCATTCGATTCATCTTATTCTGTGTAGCCTGGAATCTATCTTCCATCTGCTTCATCATTTTATTCATCTCCATTCTAGTCACGACTTCAGTTGGAGTCTGGATCTCAGGTTGAGTTGGTTGGACAACTTCATCTCCATGTTGAAGATTCTGATTCTCAGCTTCAGTAGTAGCTCTGGAAGTTATGGTATGTTCTCTTCTTCGGGCTATGGTAGATTACACCTTGTAGATTATTAAAACTCTGAATAGTAGAAAATAAGGTAGGAAAATTGGATCATCTCTTGGAATTAAGAAATCCAATAGTAGATGATGGATCCAAGTAGTCTGAGAATTTCTTTCTCAGTGAAAGCACCAAAATGTTTAAACCAAAAATGGCACAAACACCCAAAAGTGAAAGTAGAGAATAAAAAGTGAACAAATAAATGGAAAACGAGTAAGAAAGAACACATAACAATTTATATTGGTTCGGCAAATCAAGGCCTACGACCACTTTATAACTTCATTGCTTATATTCTGGCTTGAAGGCCGAAGTTTTTATAAGTCGGTACAACTCCGACACTTGATTACAAGAAAATAGAATAAAGAGAGCAAGAGACAAAAGTTCCTAAAAAATAAGCCCTACCCACCTATTTATGGAGGTAAGAGCCTAAAATCTCGCATAAAATATCTCCACCTCATTTTCCACGCCATAGAATGCTTCTCCATGAAAATAGGGTGTCGCATCATCACTTTGTATGGGTCGGCACGACTCCAAGGGTATAGGTCGGTACCGACCCCTAAGATGGCCAATCCGGCCGTCTTGAATTCTTTGCTTTGGCTCATCTTGTGGTTAGTGTTGTGATTCCATAGTTGTTTGCACCAATATTAGCTTGTTTCCGAGCCCAAATGATGGAGTCATGGAAGAAAGGAGTTGCTGATTCAAGAGTTCATGGAGATAGATAGAGAATTGTATTATATTAACAAAACAACACTCGAATTAGGCTTTTGGCATCATGTAGGACATGTAGGCAAAAGATGGATGATTATAGAGGTGAAATTATGGGTTGGTACCGACCCATAGAGCGGGGTCGATACTAACCTATCACTTAGATGGGTTCTTGGTCCTTTTGCTTTGGGTTGGCTTTGTACTTGCCCTATGACTCCGTTTGTGTTTGGTTTCTAGGATCTAGGTTCTGGGGTTATCTCTCCAGGCTTCCTGCCTTGATAACTCCGAATTTGACTTGACCAACTGCCTAGTCAAAAGGCTGGATAACAATATATAAATTAAAATAATACTTAAAATAATTTTTTAAAATATAAATGTCTAGGTCTTGTGCACTATAGGTCGGAAAATAATTTATTTATTTCTTAATTTAAAATAAATTTAATTAAATATCAATTCAAAAATTAGTAAAATATTAATTAAAAATTAATTTCAAATCTTTATTTCAAATTTTAAATTCCCAGAAAATCCTAAATGATATTTTCTAATTTGAAAAAAATTTCCATAATTTTTTTGGTTTAAAATAAATTTTCTTTTTACAACCAAAATTTAATAATTAATTTAAGATGAAAAAATTTATTTTATTTTTTTGTTGAGAGGTTCTTTACAGTAAATATTATTTTATAAAATATAAAATATAATTTTCTTAGTGTATGTGAATTAATATAATTTATTTATGTAATAAATTGACTTAAATAATATTAATAATAGTAAAATAATAATAAAAATATTCTTCCACAGCCAAAAATTATAATAGCTTCAATTCTTTACATACAAAATTTTATTACTATTTTTTATTAGAGTTTGATGTTGTACTTAATTATAAACTATATACATGTAACTATATAATATATGCTAATTTAATAAAACATAAAAATTATATTTTTTTTATTCAGAGCTATACTGACCTGATGTATACATGATAAAAAAATATATATTTTATTTTATACATACACACATATATGCCTACATACAACTAAACAACTTTATGACAACATTACTTGCATATCAGAATCGTCACCTAACTAATAATATATATAATATATACATATATAATAAATAATATAATTAAGAATTAATAACTATATTTCGGCTAGAAACATATCTTAATCCGAATGCCTTGAAGTGCACCTTGAAAAAATGATTTCTACCGCTTGAAACTGTTTCCGATTCAACAGATTGCTTGTCTTTGAACTATTGAACATTAGCTATCAAATAGCGAGTGAATCAACTTGATTTGAACTTGATGAGGAGGAGAAAGACTGGTAGGAAGTTTGGCCAGCCAGCACCGAGGAGGAGGCAACAAATGATCTAAATCTTATTAGGTTAGAGTTGCTTATATAGTGGATAGAAAGGAGAGAAGCGTGGATCTCATCTCATATTAATTCTTTTTTAATCAGTGCCATCCAAAATCCATTCCTTTCTAACCTAATTTGAGCCGTCTATACCTATGTTTGCTGGTTGAAATATCAAGCCCTATGATGGGCCTTAAACCCGTTTAAGCCCAAATAAAATATTATATAAGTAAATTAATTTAATTGCTTATCGATATCGTATATCGATTGATATATTTATAACTATTATAAATATATCTAATAATATTTACTCATTAAATCATAATCAAATTTTACAATTAATATTTCATAAATATTAATTAATTTAATTAATTTGTAACAATTATAAATTAATTAAATCGTTTGGTCAAAGGAGAATTCATTATTACGGTGTTATGACTCGTCAAGTGTAAATTCGGTCGGCGATTAATATCGAACTATTCAAATATTAACGTTCACATGTCACTTAGCCGGCGGTGTGATATTTTAGCCAAATTTATCACTTACTTGGTTTTGATAAAATCCAATTTTACTTTATTAAGCATTACCTGGTTGTGACATTTATTTATAGCAATTCTCTTTGTCAAAACTATATCACTTTGGACTTATTGAATTTGGTAGTGGTCAAAATTCAAATATCGTCCACATTCAACTCTATAGTACAGACATAAAGTCCTTGGCTTTATAATAACAATTATTTTAATTGAACTGCTCTAGCCAGAGACTTTGACTTTTAGTTGATTTGAGTTAACCGCGATACCAACCCAATATAACCGAGGAGACGAATCCTCTCTTGAATAGTGTTTCACTTCCAATACTTTCATTCGACCCAACTATAGTCACTGGATGGACGCCATGCCATGATTTGACTATAATCAAAGCAGAGCTTTCATATTGAATATCAAAAATATTCGTAAGTCAAAAGAACTGTGTAAAACTGTGTAAATCACTCACGTCGATATTTTTAGTTTGACCTTAGTTATATTAACCAACAGAAAACTATCGAGTGAGTCATTCCATAGTTATCCAATAATCATTAGTACGTAACCCTTAGGTACCCCCAGCAGTCATGATTTATTAACTGCCCAGCATTTGGAGAGTGTTACGTACTCTACTCTTAATGGATTCATCGATATCCAGTGTCGATGCATCTTGACTAGGAACATTTAAAGTGATATATTTGTTTTCATTGTGATAAATTACTCATGGTTACATCACTTTGTAACAACTGTCACAAAAAATATCATTTATGGATTTTATATTAAATATACTTTTATTGATTATTTAATATAGCATATTATATTAAGTATATAATTAAAAGAAAAGTCCTTTTATTTCAACAAGACTAGTTATTGAGTTAGATATATGTAACAAATTACATAACTTCGCTTAGGGCATACCCTTAACTTCAATCTCCCACTAGCATTTATGGTCAATTATGAAATATTATTCCAACTTCTTCAATCGGTTTCTTAAAAAAAATTGAGTTTGTTCTATAGTGGATGGGTATGCTATTGTGCTTTAATTATCTACTCTGTCAGTCAACTCTCCCCGATGCTGATAAACTATTTTATCATGTGAAATAATTCAGAGTATGTCTCTCGACTTCTACTGAGCTCTATGTTCTATTATGAACTATATCGTGACATTGTTATCATATAAAAATGGTAATTCTCAGTATTTGAAATTATCCCCAGCACCGCTATAAATTTGTGTATTTATATTTATATATATTGTTTTTATTGTAGCGCTATTCAAGACGAAGTACTTAGTCTTTCTCATTGAATTGGCCATAGTCTTTCATTTGGAACACTTCCAACTTAAAGATTCTTAACTTGAATTTAATATTGACATATTATACTCAATATCACTTATGAAGTTTGAGTCTGAACACTCCTTTATAAGGAGTTCGTTGTTTCTGTAATCAATTCTCTATTATTTCATAAATGCAAGAGAACACTCCAAACTACCATTTAGTGATATAACTTGGATTTGATATTTGTTGCATGTATCAAATACATAAACAAATCATGATATTGTAGACAACATAACATGTATTAAAGTTCCTATTGCCAATGCATAAGGAATTCATCTTACAAGTTTTGTATTAAACATTTTAAGAAGGTGTCCTTGCATATCGTCTCGGGACATTTCCAATATCTTTATACTTGCTATAAAAGACATTATTTACAAATCCAACGCTGAGTATTAAAACAACTAAAACTGATTTTAACACGAGTACATCGTTAACAATAAGCAATGTGTTGTTTACTTATGATTTAGGAATATTTATGTACCTTTTAACGTTCTTTCTTATGAACACACGTTTCCTCCGCATTTTGACCAATAATCAAACTATTTAATGCATCTATCAAAACACTTATTCAATTTTTATGCTTTTTAAAATGATACTTTCGTATCCGTTCTCAGATCGTATACGAAAACCCATAAACATAATATCGCTCCTACTAACTTCGAGAGACTTTGGTTGTTATGTGTAAATAGACTAGTCTAAATCTATATTCAGAACTTTCTGTTTCAATACATATATACCCAAACATAAAGTCATACTAGGCGATAATTTTGTGAGTAAAATCCGAACCAACTTGAGCACATCAAATGATGAATCTGTTATGATAATTTCAACAATTGAACTTCACAGTAATATTCCTATCAATGTGACTCACTATATTCTACTACATTCGTCTTTCTTATAAAGACACATTTGCAGCTAATGGATCATATCCCTTCGGACACAACTATCAAAATCATATTTTGATAAATTACTTAGAAGCTATTTCGGTTTGGTGCATCGTACCGTATCATAGAGTCAATGCTCTTTATGGTTTAATTAAACAACCGAGATTATTATTTTTGACATTAACAAGAAATTCTCGGTTTTCTATTGAATGTACAAGAATTCTTATTAGACATTCTAATGTATTGTGTTCATTTAGGTTCGACCAATTTCATTTCATCCTCTACAATTGGTTTTATCCTTGGATCATTTCCGTATCCATTTTATGCCAATAATTTCTTAGAGAAATTCATTCGCTATGAAGTTGTTATTTCTTGAAACAATAGTTGTTTCTTAATACAACGTAATGGGCATTCATAAACCTTTTTTGAATTTCCTTATATAAAATAGATTTTGCATTAGTTCATAGTATATTTATGTTCATAACATAAGTTAGTCATTTAATGACCATCGTTCTGAAACTTCTCTTGGGACGATTCATATAAGACCATTATGTTATTATTACGTGCAATCTTTCGACTCGCTCAACCTAACAACTCCTTGTCCTAGGATATGTAGAGGTTTCTTATAAACCTTTAACTCATATGGTTTTGTAAACTACTTTTTTGATGATATTAATTTTAACCTTGTATATTACTCTTAAGTACACACCTTATAGAAAGAGTTTTAATCAACTTCACTCATCGTTAATCAAGCTTTGTCCAACGAAGTTAGATTACTTCTTATCAATACATCATTATGTATTATAGGGTGGAGTCACATTTGAGACCGAATCTTTATATATGTTAGGTACCTATGAAGCTCTTTCGAACACACTCACCCATTTGATCACATCGAATCATTTATGTTGCATGTTATATTATTTACTTTCATTTTATATTTTATGAACACATCATTAACATACCACATGTGCATCATAGACAAATGTCCATGTTTGATATAATTCATCAGTGAATACAGCAAAGTACATGGAACCATTTTGGAGTCAATAGACTCTCTATTGCATACATACATACATACATACATACATACATACATACATACATACATACATATATATAAATTCGTAGAGTTCATCAGCTCTTATGGTGCTTCTACTAAATGGGTGCTTTGCCCTTAATTGTATGAGATATAATTTAACCATATGATTTATAATCATATAATAAAAAATTATTTCAAAACTATGGCTTACTCCATAATTCCAAAATAATTACATATAAATTTAGATACTTCTATATTTTCCAATGCATCACAAATACTAGTACTATAGTTTTATTTTATAATGGATATTCATATTAAAATAAAACTATGTCCATTTTTTATTCAACGCTAAAAGACAATTATTATTTTATAAATAATGTTTGGCATGTTTTACGAAAATAATTTTTGCAACTCAACGCGACCAATAAGTGTTAAATGGCATGTTCCCACTATATCCCCCATTACTTTACTAGCGATGAAACTCGAAGATCTATTCAACCACTTAATATAGGCTACTTATTTCATTTAATGTAGCAGGTTTACAGTCGAGAATTTTCAAACTTAAATTCAAAGAAATAAATATCATAGAAAACAATTTTCTATGTGAAAATCGTTTTGGATCAGAAATCATATTTCTCTTTCCAATGTTAAGTATTTATTATTGTTTTGCAATTCCTATATCTGAATTCCTTTATGAAGAAGAAATGAGCATTCACTCTGTTCATCTTAACCATGCCTTAGGTTATATCCACTCTTATACATTTTATTTTCTTTCTAAACAGTCGGACCATTCAAAGAAAACTCTTACTATAATATTGTAAAGAATTCTTTATAGAAGCGCATATGGCCATCCTTAACTTTTAAGGATATCAAATAAATTGTATTTTATGTAAACTGATCAAACTAACATTTAGTGATTGAATTCTTAATCTCAAAGCCTCCGGTGTTACATTTAACACAACAAGATCATTGTTGTAATAATTTTATTGAATAAACGATATCACGCTATAGTTTTCTTACTTATTTCAGTGAACTAATTTCATCAAGGTTTCGTACATTATGAGTTATGACAGTTCATCATATAACATTTATATGTGATCGGAAATGAATCATATATTCATATCCTTGTATTGCTTTTTAAGTTTGAAACTCATTAAAGACAACACACACCCTTAGATAAGTAAACGCGTAAGTGACAAAGTTATGAATATATTTAGTAGTTGTATAATTAGGCACTTGAATGGGTTAACATGCAAAAAATATTTTAATTGATAAACATTTTACCAATTATATTAATTGCATAAAATTATCATTGTAAATTATTATAAATTTATACAGTAGATGTTCTTATAATATAGTAAGGTTAAACTTTATGTTTCATTTTATAATAAACTTCTACTAGTCTTTTATATTTCGCCAAACTCTAAGTCGAAATAAAGAATTCTTTTGACTAGGTGTTAGGACTCGTATATCTTGGGATTATGACTTTGACGAAAGCTCAACAAATAATACTCCTATATATAATGATTAACTCCTTATCAGTTGTATCATCTACAACTCCTAACTCATGGTTCCTTGTCCTAATCTCATTTTTACCTTGAGGAAAGCTCAATAAGTAAAAAGAATTTATTTACTTGTACCCACCATTTCACGACGACCTAAGTATACTATACATACCTTTAGGAAAGCTCAATGAAAATGTATAAGTATCTTACCTCCTCCAATCCACACATTAATAATACTACATATAACATCTCTAACCTGAGGAAAGCTCAATGCCTAGAGAGTATGCAAGTAATTCATTAATGTATAAATGGCAGAGGGCAACTTTATATCAAAGATTCATAATCTTCAATATATTATATCGAGTGATATCGACTTATGGAATAATGTATTTCTTATGTAATACCCTCATGATTCAAGTGTCAAACACATCAGAAATCACAGTATACATACTATACGCATGTATTTATTCCTTAGGTCTAGTTAGGTTTCTTTAATGTTCCACATTTAGTTTATACATTCGTATTATATTAGTTTCATTATTATAAAACTTATATATTTTAATTAGCTTATATAATAATCGTATGTATAACAGTATATTAATTAAATCATATTCAATTAACACCTTAATTTGTTACTATATTATTCAATTATAACATATTATATTGAATATATATATTTATTTACACATACTATAACCTTTATAGTAATACAAATATATCTTATATGTATGTATTTTAATATATTAATTAACTATTAATAAATTTATTTAATTAAATAATTTTATTTAAATTTTACTAATGTCCAAAATTCTTTTATACACACATGCATACTCATATTGTCTTAAATAATTCAAGAGAACATACCATATATCATTATATATATTATACATATATATTTGTTTAATTAATTAAATTATTTAATTAATTCATTTATTTTATTAATTGTATTAATAAATAATATTTTCAGAATTAATTTTATAACATTTAAAAAAATTATATTATAAAATTTATCATATGTATTTTATTAAATTTAAACTTTTATTTTAAATTTAACTTTTAAATTTAAAAATTTTATTTTTAATTTCAAAACAATTTTAGAATAAGCCCAATGCCCAATTCAAATTAGGCATTTTCTATTAGAGGTAATCTTTAGGCTCATATAACTGTTTGAGCCAGACCGGTAGCTAGATAGGACAGGGTACATGATTACCCAATAATCCAACCTAAACGCTACCTTTTTTAGACACCCTACTAAATGGGTTGTAAGCTTAATTGGTTAGCCTTAATATGACTAATTTAGACCGCATATGCTATTGGACTCCGATACAGTTGTTGGAGCGAGGCCATCCTGCAACGAAAGAAATGAGTGAATTTCAAATTTTTTACCATTTTGGATCTTTATTGAGCCTATGAAATCTTAGTCATTTAGAAAATTTCTAAATTTCTTTTAAATAAAATCATTATTTTATTTAATAAATAAAGTTTTACTTTGTATTATGTTTGAATATGCGTATCTTGTATACATACATATGTGTATACAGGCACATGCAACATAATAAAGTGCGCATGGTTTGACATGCCTGTGTAAAGGTGCGGAGATTTACATTGTAACGGACATGTTAGCCTTCTAGTATTCTATGTGTTGTCTAAATGAACACACATACATGCATACATATATGTATGTATGTATATATATGTGTATATATGCATCAAATGTTATATATATATATACACATAAAATTATATATTTACAAAATACAATCATATATTTATATAAATATATGGAAATAATAATTGTAGTAATTTATATAAAAATTAAAGATGTATTTGTACAAATGTTTATCTATATTAAATAACTAAATCATTTAATAACTAATATAAAATAATTTTTAAAATTTTTTATTTGCTGTTGCAAACTCGAGAAAAAAAATAATTCTTTTAAGATTTTAGTTAATAAATAATTATAAATATACAAACACATGTACATATACATACATACATAGATATATATATATATATAATTTTATAAAATTGATGTTAGCTGACTTGGAGCTCGTGACACTAAAAAAATAAAAAATTCGGATTTATAAAATAATTTCTAAATAAACAATTATAAAATAATTTAAAAACATATCAAAATTAATTATTAAAATTATTAAAAAATTATTTCAAAATCTAAAAATTATGTGATGTTATTAAATAAAATTTTATATTTAATGTCAAATTATATTAATATATATATATATATAATCAATTTCTAGTTAAATAAATAGTCGTATTAATATTTACATATATAATAAATATAACATATATTAAAATAAAGTAAAGTTTGTTGCTGATTCATTGTTATGCAAAACTAAAATTTTATAAATTTAATAATAAGTATTATATGATTTTAATTTTAGGATATAATTAATTTGATACAATCACATATAATATTATTTAATTAAAAAATGGTTTTTTAAGCCGCGAGTTTAATATCGTTAAACATATAATTTTTTTTAATATATAGATGCAGCAATATATTCAACCATCCAATATGTGACAGAACATTGATACACTAGATTCGTAATATAATCTAATAACCTACAATACAATACAATAATAGATGATAATATCAAATAAATCAGTAAACATGTTGAATACCTTTCACCAAGGCCTAAAGATCTCACTTTGAAATGACGAAATGGCTCCTTGGATCAAATTCCAAGTTCTGAAGTTGTTGGCTCTAGAACTGCTTTACCACGAACAATCGAATCGAAAGGTTTTGATGTAATTTGTGCTTGGATATTTTGGGGTTAGATGTGTATTTCTAACCGAAATTTTTTGGGGTGAGGAGAAAAAAAGTATAAAAAATAATGATGTAGAGAGTGGCCTATATAAAGGAAGTCAAATCGAGAGAAAAATGGACCTTATCCTTATCTCTCTCTTACCTGTTCCACTCTTTTAAACCATTCAAAAGCCTTCATCTTTTGCCAACATTTAGCTGGCCTATCCAAGCTATTTTGCCCGAAATTTGCATGCCCCATATGGGCTCCAAAGCCAATTCAAGCCCAAACAATGTCCGTTGCTTTAAATCTAAATTTAAACACGTACCGATATCATATATCGATTAATATATTTATACGTATTATAAATGCATTGTTTAACATTTTTCAACACATTAAATATAAAAAAATAAATTAATATTTCATAAATATTAATTAATTTATAACAATTATAAATTAATTGAATCAGGTGATAAAAGCAGTATTCATCGTTTCGACTGTGTGACTTTTAGGTGTAAATTTGATCCACGATTAATATCGAACAATTCGTATATTAGCGTTCACACGTCACTTAGCAGATGGTGTGACATTATGGCCAAATTTATTGCTTGATCGTTTTCGATAAAATACAATTTTACTTTATTAAGCGTTAAACAATTTCTTACACCAATTCTCTTCGTCAAAACTATATCATTTTTGACTTATTGAATTTGGTAATGGTCAAAAGTGTAATATCGTCCATATTCAACTCTATAGTCCAAAAAAAAGTCATTGGTTCATAATAACAATTATTATTAATCGAACTGCTCTAGCAAGAGACTTTGAAATTGAGTTGACTTCAATTGACCATGATACTGACCTTATATATCCAAGAAGACGAATCCTCTCTTGAATAGTGTCTCACTTTCAATGCTTCCACTCGACCCAACTATAGTCGTTCGATGGACTCCATGCCACAATTTAACTATAAATAAAGTGGACCTTCTACATTGAAGATCAATAGTATTCTCAAGTTGAGAGAAATGTGTAATTTTTCCCATTAACCATCATTTTATATTTCAAAAATAACTCCACTTTATGCAATTCACTTTATTCCCAAGCACCTAAGTTCGTACCGATCTTACCTTATTTTATCTAATTTATTTAAGAATAAACTAATTCGTTAAAGATTTTTTTTCTCCCCTATAATTCCAGTCTTATTTATAAGTTTCAACCAAAATAAAAACTTGAATCCAATGGACTTATGTTGTGTTTATTAATAATTGAGCATGATTTTTGTTTAAATTTCATTGGTTCTATTTTAAAATATAAATTTAACTGGAAAAAACAACATATTTTCAACTGTCCATAATAATATTAAAAATAACGAAAGAAAATAAAACCAACGAACAAATAAAATTAAGAATAATTAATTACAATAAACATATAATACACACGCACACACATACATTCATATATGTGTATTAATTCCTGGAGTCGTAGTTTTATGAAGATGTTATGTTATTTCAACTGTTGATCTCATGTAACATATATAAATATAAAGTGGACTAACTCTATGTATTTGGATTCAACCACTAATATAAATTTATTTCACGTTATTATCTTATATAATCTATTATATCTTATAATATAAAAAGTTCAATCTTCGACAAATATTTATCTGTTTCAACATTTTATCTTCACCTGAACAAAGTATTCTCCTTAACTCAAGGATTAATTTTACATTTGGCTCTATGTAGGTGTTTATTCTTTCAAAAAAATACAACATTAACATGTCAATTGAAACAGTTGGTGACATGATGAATTTTAAAAATCAAGAATAAAAATTTTAGAGCTGAAAATTACTTTTACCCATTTTAATATATCATTTTAAAATACCAACATTAGCATGTCGTGTCCTTTACCCAAGTCTATTATTCCCCTTTAATAATATCATTCTATAAGTACAAATATAAATATCAATTAGTGGAAATTAGGTTGAAGGACTTTTATTTCCAAGGTAATTAGTTTTAAGGACAGCACTTTTGAATAATTAGTTTTAAGGACAATTTACAGGATAATGATAAATTTATTTATCTTTTTAAGTTATACAGGAAAATGATAAATCCTTTTAGCATTATTTCTGTATAACTGAAAATGATAAATTCTTTTATCTTTTTCTTGTAAAATGTCCTTAAAACTAATTTTTCAAAAGTAGTGTCCTTAAAACTTATTACCCACACAAATAAGCCCTTGATGTGAAAATCCCCTATCAATTAACTCTCCTTGTTTCACTCTTTTATTCATCCCTAATTTTCATAGAAGAAATAATTGCAACATACTTTCACTGCATATATCAAAATTGAAGATATAGTTAATCTGCATTTACAAAATAAGTACCAATCCATAGTCATCCTCCATCATAATAACTTATGATTGTCCTTCCTCTGGCACTTTTAACTTTTTGATGATGGTATTAATTTTTTCATATATTAATTTTGTTTATATTAGAGATACCAAATTCTCTTTTACCTTATTAATCAAAAGAAATATGTAATTTCTTTTCATCCCCTTAATTGGAACACCACCGATCACTTCGTGGTTTATATTTTATTTTCTATTCATTATTTTATAATTTGCCACATATCCTCGTTTTGACTGCATCTTTGAAATAGTTTCTTTACTTAAAGAAAACTAATACCCAAACCCAATGGGTTCAATGTAGACATCAAAGAGAAAACCCTATATTTGTAGTAGAACTAACACAACGATAAATTTTTATCTTTTATTTATATTAGTTAAGGTTTACGATATTTGACCTATTTTTGTTTTTTTTGTGGATACTCAATGATTATGGCTAGAAGAAATGGAGAATAAATGAATCTTCCTATACCACTTACTCATAACAATGGTAATAATATCCATGAACATAATTTGTAACATTTTCTTTTTAAATGTAAAATTTATTCTTATCATCGACTCTAGCCCATGTATTCTTCATGAAAATGTAATCGTCCCATCCCTAAGTATATATATATGTACAAGTAGTTATCAACCAATCTTTATTAGTTTATTATTCTCGATTACAAGTCGATAATTTATAAAATATACATTAGGAATGCTTTATAATAGTCAAACCGATTTGAATATTTTTTATTTATTTATCATGTTTGACATTGTTAAAACAAAAATAATTTTTGTATGTAATTTGCAAAAATTATGAAAGGAATCACATCAACTTCAAAAGGTTGTTAAAAGCCTAGATTTTATGCAACCATAGTAGGAAGAAGTACTATGGTACCTTTTATCTTTTAAAAGAAGAAAAATACCTTAGGACAACATTTGATTTATAATTACCAAAAAACTAAAGCTCCTATATTTTACAATTAGGGTTCAATAGTTTAACATTATACATGATATTTAGTTTATAACACATTGTTGCAAATACTTGGTACTATGATGCGATCTAAAAGACATTTAATTTACTTTAAGATGTGATGCTCTAAAAGACATTTATTTTCCTTTTTTTGTTCTTTTGTTGCTTACATCTTTTTAATCTTATTTCTACAATAAGAGATGCAACTTGTGATTTTTTTAGAGAAGTAAAATTATAAAAAAAGTATGTCATAACAATTTTATCGCATTTCAACATACTAATAATCAAGTTCACTCCATGCTACATCTTTAACGTGATAAATTAATTGTAAAATGCACCCATTTAGCATTTTTTATTTTCTTTTGTATTCACTATTAAATCCTTCTTAATAATGCTTTAATTTCTTTAATTTACATTATTCTATCATGTCATGTGCATAGCATGGATTTGCACTTGTTCTAACTTAATTGGCATAAATATATCAACATATTAGAAAAATCAACCAGGTGGACAATAATTAATGAAATCATTGGTGACATGTTAAGGCAGTAAATAATAATTGCACAGAGTAAATATTGTTTTATGTTCTAATCTACTAAATTTAGATGTACAATTTCCCATTGGGTAGCCGGTTTGCCTGAGAAAAATATGTTAAATGCATGAGTCTCTTTGTGAATGGATTTGATTATGTGAGTGAACTTACGGACAATTAAAGGAAGTAACACCACTACATGAGAGAACGGTTATTTCGATGGCCAATAGTCATCGACGACCTTCGAAAGCCGTCAAAAATGATGAAAATAGGCTAAATAGCCATCGAAATAACAACCATCAAGCAACTGCTCATGGATTGACTTTTTCGATGGCTCCGTTGAAAACTTTTCGATGGTTTTCATTTCCTTTTCGGGTACACGTGGCAATCATGAAGACTGTCACGCTTTGGCTAATTAGCCATCAAAATTTTGGAACTCTTTTTAGTATTTCAAACGTGATTCATGCCACAAATGACACATGTATAATAATATATATCGCAATCCAATTTGCACATATAATCATAAATACTTAATCCCAAATCACACATATCACATATATCACAAAATTTAGTACATCAATAATAAAAAACATTAATATATGCAATAAACCAACCTCGAACATCATCAATATATCATAAATCTCAAACATCCGTCAGTATCTTAAAATTTATGATATATCACATCAAATCAACCTCACCCATCTCAAAGTATATATAACTCTCATACTACCTTACAACATCAAAGTGCATACATATAAAATATCTCAACATAAATAAAAAAAATACCAACTCCTCATCGCCTCCGGATCCCTATAATGAAGAAAATCTACCATGTTGTTGCACATATGCAACAATGTGCTCATCCAACATCTACTACATCTCCGCAATCTGACGCCTATCTCGATCCTCAAGGTCAGCAATTCGAGCTCTCAAGTATGCAATCTCCTGATCATCCCGAGCTCCTCTATAGCTGGCTTGCCTTCGTCTAGCCTGTAACATTTTTTACCAAAGCATACGAGTTTCATATAGTGTGATTAATAAAATCAATGTGTTATATGTGGTTCATAAATATATTATACATAAACATTTTCCCTTGGTTCCCAGAACCATAGCACCTATTCCGTATTTGCATTCCATGACAGCTAGCATAAAAAATCATGTCCTCTTCATCAGAGGTCGGCTCGTCTCGACATGTTCCCTCGAGCAGTTTGTCTCGTTCTTTTATGAATTTATCCTGCGATTAAAAATAGAATTACAATAAAATTCATATTACATTATTTTAACTATTTATAACTTAAAGTAATTATTAATAACTTATAATTAAAAGTATGCTTACCATGGACTCTTATGATTTTGTGTCATGCTGTGTATGTTTTTGAGTCATCTTCATTAATATGCCCAATGGCGTGAGTATGAGTAAAAACTTCCAAGTAGAAGATGGGACGACCGCGATCTCTTTTTTGAAATAATTATTATGTATTATTATATATATATGATTATACAATACTATAAGTAATTATAATCACAATTTATAAATTTACCAGTTCTTGATGGTAATGCTGAAATGACTTTGAACCCTCATGATGTGTGAGAGGATTTGCATTCATATTTGCAGAATTCCGCTCAGATTCTGCTTGTAAATATAATAAAAACATTGTATTTCACATCTATAAATAGATGTAATTATTTTTTAATAAATATATGAGACTAGTAAACTCACAATCGCTTTAGGACTTTTCCAATAAGCATTTAAAGCTTCACATATGGTTGCACTCATCCAATCATGCTTTTTTCTTCCTTTTTTAATGCTTGGCATTGTAATGGTGAAATTTTTCCGCATTTTTTTGGTCCAATAATTTCTGCAAAGGGACAAGTCCATTCCTGTAAATCCACTACCCTTGCACATTGAAATTAAAATGAGTTATACATTTATAATTAGTCAACAAATTGCACAGTGGTTATAAAATGGAATACGCATTTACACTTACGTAAAAATCCTGGCAAATAAACTCTACAATGTTGGGTGGGATATTCTCCCACTTAGTCCAGCAAACAGTCATTATACTCTTGTAGGCAACCTTAGAAATATCAAACACAATATCCAAGGGCTCTAATTCAAAACCCCTGTACTAATTATTATATAGACATTTAATAAATCATGAATAATATATCATATACAAACATTTGTGATGTTGCACTAAATTATATACTTCCACACTCACTTTACTTGCTAATATAACTATAGGACAATCTACATGTGATGGGTCGCCGCTATCGCCTTCTGCAGTAGTCCCTTTCTGTCTAGAAGAGGGGGAATCTGATGAATGCAAAGATCGCCGACATGAAAACATAATATCTATCGTAGACGTATCATTTTATTATAGGAGAACATATCATTTTATTAATGGAAAACATATCCTTTTTTATGAGAAAACCTGTAGAATTAAAAATCACATAAATTACCTACTGGCAAAACATACATTAATAATAAGTCTTTGTCATTTTCTAATTTAGACTCGGTCATATACTCTATATCGTTTTCCTCTTTAGTCTCAAATGCTTCTACTAAGACAATAGATTCATAATTTAAAGGCCCAAAATCTGTATGATCATCAATTATTATTGTTTCAATACTTTACTTAAGATCTACCTGATAAGCTTGTTCATTGGAATATTCTTTCCATCAAATGTAAATCCTGCCTTTTGTTAAAAACTTATGACCAATCTGCTTTATCTCTTTTTAGGGATGAATACAGAGCAAAATAAACTTGTAGTTCCTGTTTAGCTAATACAAAAGGATCATACTGATGGCAATGAGGGTGTGTGCTGTTAAAGCCCTGCAAAATCCCGGCTATAGCCCATAACGCTCTTCAACTACTACACTTTTTCAATATAGCGCAGTTAAATAGTAGATCCGCTTTAAGCCCCGCTATTTTCTGCTACACCCGCTAAATCAAGGGCTTTTATCACCTGCTTTAGCAACATTGATATAAAAAGGTTTATTTGACTCGTTCTCTTTTGAACCAAATCAACAAAGTTAGGGTAAAGGCCTAATTTTAAGACATAAGTGCTTAATATAAGTTAGAAATATATTGTTGTTACCAAATATGGACTGCATAAATCTTGATATTATTTGGTTTTGTTATATAAAACTGAACAATATTTCTTTTTCCTATATAAATGACGTGAGAATTAGAATAATTAACTTTAAACACTCGTTTTAATATCTAATGAAGCATTTTTCATCTCCGCCATTTTCTGTTATATCCCCGCTATAACTTTTTGTACATCCACTCGTTGAGTGCTTTAACTGCATAGATGCGACTATGTTTTATTTTAATAAGATTATAATTTTTGTGCACGTTGATTCCAGAACCTGGAAATTGCTAAATCAATTGCGTCTAAATAAAAAAACCTCTACAGGTTGTATAAATATGTTAATTCCAAAACCTGGGTTAAAACATCGTAATAATCTTTTATATGTTCATATGGATGATCGCTACCTTTAACATATATACCGGTATTGTTAGTTAATTTTTCAGCACCATATTCTTTGGTGTTGAATTTAAATCCATTGACGAAGAATATCAGATATGTCTTGAAATTCTTTTTGGTCCCATCGCAAAATGTTTCAATCCTTCGTCAACTACACAATTTCTCATATCATAAACATAGTTTGAAAACCAATCAGCAAATTCTTTGCCGAGATTGCCGCATGGATGTTATGATTCGTAAATATTACAAATATTATATATTGCACATGTTCTTTAAGTATGATGGAAATAAATATAAAGTTAAAAATCCACATATTGAGAATTATTAAGTAATAATACCTAACAAATGATGCAACTTCAGCATAATTAAGAAGTAAAAATGTTTTTGCTATATGGTAGTCTCGGTCGTCTAACCATGTTTCCGTGCATTGTCCGACAGGTTGACCGTGTTGTCTAAAAATAGAAAACATTACTTGAGAAAAATCATGTTCAACGCCTTCATCATTACACAGAACACTTTCAAATGATACGTACACATGGTCAATGAAATAATGAGAGAAAAAGAATGAAGCTTCTTCTTTGATATATGATTTGCAAATCGAAATTTCAACCCCTGGTTTTTGTCTAACTTTTTTATTCAGATGATTTAAGTACCTATTACAAAATTATTTCAAATTAAAATTTCTTTTGTAATTTTTAGTTTGAAATTAAATTAATATTTAACATACTTAATATTATTACCCCTTAAATGGATACATCCGTCCATATTGCACAGAACCTCGAAGAAGTGCTTCAGATGGAAGATGATCATTTAAATACCCTATTACATTAAAGAAACCTAGAGGAAAGATTTTCTTTAGCTTGTAGAGCAGTATAAGAATATATACTTCAAGTTTACGTAGACGTTCAACTTGTAACGTAGTCGAACAAAGCACTTTATAAAACAAACTAAGTTCCATTATGACACTCCAAACTTTTACGGGCAACTGTTCTTTAAAACTACGAGTAACAAAGTTTCTATCATTAATGGCAATCGTGACTGTTCATTCTACTCAGTTTATTGTTCTTAAATTCTACACATCTACGAAGACTAGAAGAAATCCTATCATGAAATCTTAATCCTTCCACCTATTTTAACACAAATTTTATTTGGTTATTGTCTATCTCATATCATGTTTTAGGTTTTTTAATGTCATTTGGCTTGATATGAAGGTCGGGACCCTTACATAATTCTTCTTTATCATGTCTTGATTTCGCATCGTCCTTAGTCTTTCCCTTAACATTCAAAATTGTATTGAACACATTATCAAACAACATTTTCATTGTGCATCGCGTCAAAGTATGATGAAGTAGAGATCTTTCCAATAAGGTAACTCCTAAAATATACTTTGTTTGCACCAATTATGAACCGTTGATTTACCTGAAATTTCAATTTGTACTCCAGTTTCATGTTTCTTTGGATATTCCTTTACAAGTTCATATATTTCTTCGCTTGAACAAATCGTTGGTGGTTGTCTAGTCTCTACTCTATCAGCTAGGAAGTTTTTTTAATCTCTTCTAAAAGTATGATTAACATGGAGAAAATACCGATGATAATCAAATCATGTAATTTTCTTCCTATACGATAAAGAAAATGCTCATGTTTCATTCATGCAATAAGGACAAGCTAGACGACCGGCAGTACTTTAATCTGAAAGCATTGTATAAGCAGGAAAATCACCAATAGTCCATAATAATGAAGTTAACATATGAAAACTCTTTTTTTAAATGTTATACGTTTCAACTCCTTCATGCCATAGTGTTTTCAACTCTTCAATCAATGGTTGTAAATAAACATCGATTCCTTATGTCGGATCATAAGGATCGGGGACAAAAATAGTAAGAAACATAAATGGAGTTTTCGTACACATCCATGAAGGAAAATTACAAGGTATAATGATAATAGGCCAAGATGAATATCTAGAACCAAATTGGGAGAATGATGAGAATCCATCCAGACACAAACCAATTCCAACATTATGGCTCTCTACAGCAAAAGTGGAATAAGTCTTGTCAAAATGTTTCCATGCTTCTCCGTCGGCTGGGTGTATTAAAGCACCTTCTTCCTGTGTTCTTACATAGTGTCATCTCATATGAGTTGCGGTAACAGAAGGTGCATATGACCTTTGAAATCCAAGAGCGGTGGGTAAGTAATGCATTTTCTTATATGGAACTTCCCTTCCCTTCTTTTTTCTTAGTTTGTATCTTTCCTCGTTACATATTCTACGCTTCCAAAGATTGATGTCCTCTTTTTAAAACAACATGCCACCATTTAAACATGTACCTTTCTTTTGATATGAAAAACCAAAAGCAGACATAAGTTTTTTCACTTCATAATGATTTCTGCACATTAGATTATTAGGTGGCCTATGTTGTTTTGCAGCTTGTACACCTGATGTAAATCCAGCTTCTATGAAGTTGAATTTGGATTTTATATTAGTGTATTCGGCAGTTACTGATAATCAGATGCCGCTTTTACAGCCATCCCAAAGAGATTTCTTAGAAGCACCCAATAAATCGTAGAATTTCTTTGCTCCAATATTTGGTTCTTCTTTGACATTTACATCTTCATCATCAACTTGAACCATAGAGAACATTGATCGTGTTGCATCTTCCATTATATCTTCTATATGATTTATCATAACATTATCATTACCCACTTCCACGTCTGACACTACAAGATTAGGTGAAACAAGTTCTCCATGACGATCCTATACATAATAATATGGTATAAAACTATTCTGACACAAATGTAATATAATGATATCTAGATTTCAATGCTTAAATGTTTGTAGTTACTATAAGAGCAACGAACTTTTTCGTCGTTTCCATTATTACTTAAAGCGAATTTAATAAATCCATGTACACCATTATAATTTTTTTTACTGAGCCTTTCATTCCTTTTCGTTCATACATCCACCTCCTTCGATCGATAAAATAATTGACCATTCTTTCCCTATTACAAAAAATATGATATAAATTTAAATAAATATAGTAAGATTCGCAAAATTATGATTTATTTGGATTGACATTTTATTTTTGAATTCATTTATACATTTAATGTTTTACTAATTACACCATATATTATTCTATATATTTTATAAAAAAAGGAAGTGCTATCGAAATTCCGCAAACCATTTCACATGAAATATACGAAATGTAATTATTATATTATGCTTGTAACTTGTCCAATACATAGACAAATCTGATAAATACTGTATCAGATGAATATTGATGTCCATTTTGTAGTAAAAACGAATATCTATATAACGATCATATAAAATACTTGTCAAACGGGGCCAGAAAATCTAAGGAATTTAAAAATAAGTACACTATACACTAATTTGTTTATATTAACATTATATACTAATTCAGCATTTGAATTCGTTAACAATTAAAAACTAATAAAAAGTTGTTTTTTTCAACATTTTAGCTAACACTAATTTGAATTTATTATACATTAATAAAAAAATTAACATTATACACTAATTTGTTTATATTACCACATACACATAAACTAAATTTATATATAATTAATGGTATAAACTATAAATTTATATATAATTAATGGTATAAACTAATGGGATTATGTATATAAATTATTTTTATCGACATTTTAGTTAGCACATATACTAATTAACACTAAATTATGTTATACTAACAATCACATACACTAATCAACCAAAATTAGCCATAATTATACATTAATTTTTGGACACTAATAACCATAATTAACATTACTAAATCAACTAATACGCAATTATTAAAAACCATCACAATAAATCTAAGCACAAATCAATACTAATTTTACCATTTCGAAATAATTTGCTTAGGAGAAGAATAGACCTAATTTTTGATGGATTGAATGTGTAGAAGCTTGGAGAATCCAATTTGATGAAGATTGCAATGAATTTTGGCGGATTATGACGGCTAGGGATAGATTTTGGCAGATTGGGGGTTTAGAAATTAGGATTGAGGGTTCATAGATAATGAAAAATGAGGAAGAAACGGGCTTGGCTAAAGCCATATTCGTGATATTTCGACGGCTACCAACGGCCATCGACAGCAAATTTTCGACGGCTTTCGACGGTTATTTAAGATATTAAAATAAATGTTCTCTCTAGTTAAATAAATTTAGTTTGTTAAAAAATTTAGTTTGTTATAAAACTTTTTAAAGAGTGTACAATAACCCATTTTTGTTTCTAAATAATTAAAAACTTAGTTTTATTTGTTATACAATACTTTTTTTAACGATTTGGTAATTAATTGTGAGTTTTAAATGTATTTAAGTTAATAAATTCATTTAACGAACTAAAATTGGATATGACCACCTTTTAGCCGAACGACGTTAAATTCTGTCCAACAAGTAAAATATCACTATTATCAAATGTTCAATACAAATCACAGTTGTATATGTATATTTATATATACACATACTCATTTTTAAATAATATTAGCCATGCAAAAATCATTTCTTGCCTACTTAATTATTTATACCCAATCACGTATAATTAATTCGTTTTCATACAAAATCTATTCATTCTTAAATTAAATTATCAGAATGAATATTTTCATCAAATAGTCAATAATTTAAGTCATTTTAATCTTTTTTAATAAATTATATCATAAAAAAATTATTACTCATCCCCAAGTATTTTTTATTTTTATGATATTCATTTAATAAAATAAATTGAGGCAAAAAGACAACTGTTGCACTGTAAAAATGATTGCCATATTTTGACTGTTGCTCTGTATCTAGTACGCATGTTTCTTACTTTTCTTACTATTCCCCTTCTTTCTTATCGGTCTATACCCGCGCCCTACACCACTGCTCTACTGTCATCTCATCATCACACCTTGCTTCGCGCTACCTCCTTCAAACAAGGCCCGATCGTAGCAAAGGTGTAACAGCTTAGAATTAAATCAGCCATTAAAACCCTCACAGACCCTAATGTCAAAAGATTCGAAGTCCGGTTCATTAGAAAGTTCATCGATGGAGGCAGTAAATGATCATCAGAGGCCAGTTGGAGGAGCTGCAATGCAAGATGATCCCATAAGTGCTAAAACTACAATGTGAAACCGCGTGTATTTGTTGTGCACGTGCACAGTGTACACATGTATGAATTAAGGTTTGATAATAGTAATTGATGTAATTATGATTTGATGAGCTAACAAGTAACCATTGTAACGCATGCTATATATGTGTGTGTGTGTGTGTAGGGGGGGTGGTCTTAAAATGAAGACATGATGAATGAGAACTGAACCCGTTTTATTTTCAAAGTGTGCATGTTCTTCTTCTTCAGACCATACATTCTTAACATACAAATCTCTCCTCATTATCCTCCTCACTCATCCTCCTTATTACATCCCTAAACCCACTTAAACCATCTTTTCAAAGCAACTGATCATGGCTGGACCTCGAACTTCCCAAAGAGAAAAAGACCCTGCCAAATTGGTATCATAGCAGGCTGATGAGCCTACAACTCCCCTCATCACTCCACTTATACCGACAATGACCTCCAAGATGACAGTAACCTCTCTATGCCTGAAACTGATGATGAAAATGAATTACGGAAGAGGCAAGAATGTATCAATAAGAAGACTAACAACTCCTTGATCCAATTACAAGAAGCCTAGCAGGAATTGCACAACTCGAATCAAGAACTTCATCAAAGCTTGTAAGACAAATCAAATGAATTGAATCTAAATATAGATTAAATCGTTGAAACTCTAAACATAGTTTTGCAAGGAATGAAGAATACCTAGAATTTATTTCCACACCATGCACCAGAACTATCGCAACAGTCAAGAACCCAAAACTATGTACCGCCCTTTCAAAGAAACTCTTCGAGAACTGCTTTTAAACCTACCCAAAATCTGGAATAACCACTCACTTTAAGGTAGCCACTAAACTCACTATCTACACCTAAACTCTTGCAGCATACCACAATTAAACATGAATTTCCCTTCTATTCAGGAGATCATATAGTTATTAAATGTTTAGAGCAAGTGGAACAACTTTTCAAATATCATCAAGCACCAGAAAGTGAATGGGTACAAACTTCTTCATTTTGAAATTCTACAAACCATTTCACATGAAATGATTTACGAAATGTAATTATTATATTGTGCTTGTAACTTGTCCAATACATGGACAAATCCGATAAATACTATAACGGATGAATATTGATGTCTTTTTTGTAGTAAAAACGAATATCTATATAATGATCATATAAAATACTTGTCAGACGGGGACAATAAATCTAAGGAATTTTAAAAAATAAGTACATTATACCCTAATTTATTATATTAACATTTACACTAATTCATTATTTGAATTCGTTAACTATTAAAAACAAATAAGAAGTTGTTTTTTTCAACATTTTAACTAACACTAATTTGAATTTATTATACACTAATAAAAAATTAACATTATACACTAATTTGTTTATATTACCACATATACATAAAATAAATTTATATATAATTAACAGTATAAACTAATAAAGAGATTATGTAAATAAACTATTTTTTTGACATTTTAGCTAACACACACTAATTAACAGTAAATTATGTTATACTAACAATCACATACACTAATCAACCCAAATTAGCCATAATTATACATTAATTTTCGGATTTAAACACTAATAACCATAATTAACATTTCTAAATCAACCAATACACAATTATAACTAATCAATAGGCTATTATCAATAAATCTAAGCACAAATTAATACTAATTTTACCATAATTCAAAATAATTAGCTTAGGAGAAGAATAGACCTAATATTTTTATGGATTCAAGGTGTAGAAGCTTTGAGAATCCAATTTGATGAAGATTGCGAAGGATTTTGGTGGATTATAATGGCTAGGGACGAATTTTAGGTGATTGGGGGTTTAGAAATTGAGTTTGAGGGTTCAGAGATAATGGAAAATAAGGAAGAAACGGGCTCGGCTGAAGCCATATTCGCGATATTCCGACGACTACCAACAACCATTGAAGGCAAATTTTCAATGGCTTTCGACGGTTATTTAAGATATTAAAATGATTTTTTTCTTTAGTTAAATAAATTTAATTTGTTAAAAAAATTTAGTTTGTTATAAAACTTTTAAAAAAGTGTACAATAACCCATTTTTGTTTCTAAATATTAAAAAGGTTAGTTTTATTTGTTATACAATACATTTTTAACGATTTGGTAATTAATTGTGAGTTTGAAATGTATTTAAAATAATAAACTCATATAAAATAAAATATTTAGTAAAAAAATAAATTTATTGAATCTTATATCGACCCAAGGTATTTTGGGCATACTATGAAAATATGCAAGAAAAATAAACAGGTTTAAGGTATCAATCTTGATTTTCAAATTTATATCCATTCGTCGACATTCAAACTTAAACTTTTCGTTCGAAGGTCAAACGATCTTCAAACCAGACGAAATTCAAACAACATATAGTATATATGTATTTATCCAATTCGTACAGCCGAATTTAAAGAAAACAGAGAAAAAAATATAGACTTCAACAAATCATTTTCATAGAAGTTATCCTAACAATATATACTAAGTGTTATACAACTTATTGGAAAACGATATATATTGAGTCTAATTTTTTTCCTTCCGTATTTATTCTATTCTAGCCATACAGATTGGATAAATACATTATAAAGTATATGTGACATAAATTTTGTCTCGTTTGAAGATCGTTTGGCCTTCGAACGAATGGTTTTTTGTCCAAATATAAACGAACAACTATAAATTTGAAAATCAAAATCGACGCCCAAAATTTGTTTACATTTTTTACCATATTTTGGAAGTAGGTCCAAAATACTTTCGATCGACATAAAATTCAAAAAATCATTGTTTCTGCCAAATATTTTCTTTTATATAATTTTATAATGTTAAATACATTTAAAAATCCAAAATTAGTTATACAGTGATTAAAAAAATATATTTAAATTGATAAAGCTGTTGCGCATCATAAATTTCATCGAAGTTGTTTAATGGAAAGACTGAAAGTCGCATAGATTGATCGTTTGAATTCGATTTTCAATAAAGTTAAATATTGAATTACATAACAAAGTATTATCGAAAATACTAATATAATTAATCACAAACCATCATAAAATTGAATAATAATCTAATAAAAACATTTTATGTACTTTTTAGGAATTAAATTAGTATTTTTAACCAAATTTCAAATTTCTATAATTAATAAGTTATATTAATGCGATAAATTAAATTACTTAAAATAGGCAACCATCAAAAGTCGTCGAAAATGTCTTGATGAGGCTGTCGACGGCCAACGAAACTGTCTGTTGCTATTTAGGCCATTTCTAGTAGTGCACGATAGAAAAGGCTTATCATATGTAAGAGTATGGAAGGATTAGTTTAGCAACTAGGAACTATATTTATCTGTCTTAAATATAACACCAAGCTTGCACTGCAAAACAATACCCCTAAAAAGGTCATGAAATAAGGAACTATAGTTTTAGTAGCAAGATACAGATTCAGAATCAGAAATATGTGTTGCATTTTTGAACTCAATGATATGTAGTTCATATATATTAACAAAACAGTTGAAATGAAATTAATTTTATGTGAATCTAAGAGAAGAAATTTATTCTCCCGATGATGACATTTGTGAAATGTTCACA
Source organism: Allium fistulosum (assembly GCA_030737815.1). Lineage (NCBI taxonomy): Eukaryota > Viridiplantae > Streptophyta > Magnoliopsida > Asparagales > Amaryllidaceae > Allium > Allium fistulosum. The sequence continues at coordinate 782,688,264 of CM060907.1, forward strand.
AACATTAGTGCCTTCGAGTCCCTACCTAAACAAGGCTATATGAATAATACATGTCAGATTAAATTTAGATCAACTTATAAAGATTTTAAAAATCTTGAAATAACTAACACGGATGTGGCCTGGATTATACGGACTACGAAACCAAAGACTTTTGAATTCAAAAGTAACAGCTTATTTACCTAAAGAAGGTACGAGTGTTAGTGAAATTTTTTATAAAATATTAGTGAGTTATTTTATTTTTAAAATGAAAAGAGAGTTTGTCTGTTATGAATGATAATTTTATCTCCCCATCCATATTCATGTGATGTTAGTTGAATTGGTTTACGATATGCATAATATCATTGAATTGCTCTACTACTAGCCTAACATCTATCATTTTATAATAAAATATTTTGCAGCCGAAAATTTTATTACTTATTACATCCTCCATTAGATACTTTATCTCCAACGTATTCCAGACTTCTTTGGTAGTTGATTTATTGTAGCGCATATCGAACATAATATCCGTCATTGGATTGCATATGTAGTTATCTTGTTCCTATTTCAGTCTTGATCGTGCATGCACAATAGTCTTGTTTTCTATCTCCTCTGGCTTTGACGTCGTAAGAACATAACCACTTTTAGTCCGGCCAATAAAAAATGCATCTTCTTCTACCAACATATGAAATTAACATCATCGAACCTTTTCAATTTGGTGAAATTAGAAACAAACTCCCTCAAACTGTGCAGTGCCATAGTCAAATAATGTCTTAAGATTATTGGTATAGATTTCTGAATTTCTGGTAAAGTAGCACAGCAGCAGTAAAATCAAATATGTAGAGATCGCTCAAGGCACGTCGATGACGCTCTCTTTAAGACGTTATTCGCTATCACCACTCATTTTAACAAACGAATGAGTGCTGTAAGTTAAGGCAAATCATCTTCCAAGATACAACGGAACCGAGATAATTAATCTTTTCAATCGATTGCAATAGCGTTATCTAACTCGATTTAAACTGTCTTCTAAATTGACTGTAGTAACAAAAGTATCGAGTTTGCGATTTGCAGTATCACAAACTCGAAATAGTATTGAAAGAATAAGACAGGAGAAGGAAGGAGATTCGAAACAAAGAAAAGTTAATTTTGAAACACTTTCAGACATTTCTATTTATAGTTGCGAAAATGTATCTTTTCATATTTGAAACGTTGCCACTCCCGCAAACGACGCTTCCTTTCATTTGAATTCAAACATCCCTCCATTTTCAAATAGGCACATCTTCCGCCATTTTCATCCATTCAATTTTGAATTATGAGCTTGTTAATGGATTTAGATTCGGTCCGTTTTAAGTAAAATAATTTTGTAAAAAAATATAATTTAGACCCAAATCCAACCCGGTTGGATGGCGGTGCGCTTGTGGTTGTGATGCATGGCCTCCCTCCTTATAAAAGAGTAAGCATTAGATGCCAAAGGGCTCAATCTTCTCTTGAGGAATCTATATTTAAACAAATATAGTTCCTATTTTTCTATGATGGGACTATCTTCAATCCCACCTTCTTCTTCTCTTTCTCTTATTCTCATTTTAAAAACAAAATAACTTGCAATAATATTTTATAGAAAATTTCACTAATACTTTGCTTCAAAATTCTATAAGGCACGTGATCTTCTTTCTTAGCAATTGCAAAAAGAATGATGCTATAAGGTCCAAATATTAGAGGCCAGGGAAGTGCGGATTTGGGATTGAAGGAAGGAAAATAGGGAGATAATGACATGATGAAGGTTGTGATTAATTTTGTCCTCTTCCATGTCAATATATTTGGGCCTGCAAGAATTGTTGTTACAAGAATGACATTATTCAATCTAACAAGCTTTTATGTTGTTTGCCTAGAAATTTTATCGCATTTTTCTAAGAATATCTAGCAATGGCAAAAGCAAACATCTACTGCTAAAATGCAATAGGCTAAACCTATTTAAACTCAGAAAAATGCTGTCCCCCCATCCCCCATTAGAAAAAAATAAAGATAATAATATCCTCCAATCTCTTCTCTTACATTCTTACTGTATTCACTTTCTAAGTTTCCTCCAAAATCCTAAAAACTCCATTCCTTTGTCAAATTAAATTCCAAATCCAAATTCAATCTATAAGTTATCAAATTTTTTCATCAAAATGATGGAGTTCGATGATTCTACTACTACTAACGCTGAGTTTGCTAAGTTTACAGATGCTGTAAGCATTCATATTTAAATTTTTTTTAATTGCAGACATCGCGGAGGTGACAAATGGTTGTTTCAGACAACTACACGTTGATAGTGCTTATGTATGTGTTTGATAATTTAAATGTATTTGTGCTTGATTTTTTTTTAATTTACAGAGGCGCAAGCAAATATTTGCCCGGCAAGCTTGGGATGAATGAACTCAATATGCACAACGGAATTAATTTACTTTGTTTTTTGGTTTTAAGAAAAAACAATGGTATTTGATATTAAGTTTGTGTTTGAATGTGTTTGAGAACAATGACAATGTAAACAATGTAATTTGAATGTGTATGTGTTTGATAATTTGAATGTGTTTGTGCTTGAGTTTTTTTTAATTTACAGGGGCATCAAATATTTGTCATTGCAAATATTTGCCCGACAAGCTTGGGATGAACGAACTCAATACGCACAATGGAATTAATTTACTTTGTTTTTTGGTTTTAAGGAAAAACAATGGTATTTGATATTAACGTTTGTGCTTGAATGTGTTTGAGAACAATGACAATGTAAATAATGTAATTTGAATGTGTATGTGTTTGATAATTTGATTGTGTTTGTGCTTTTTTATTTTACAGGGGCGACAAATATTTACCATTGTAAAATTTAAAAAAATCGTCCAAACATATCACATATGGATCTTAATCAAAAGACAATAAAATTTGTGATTTAATGGTGAAAAATGAAATTGAAATCTGATACATCTACTAAAAGATATAACGTTTTTAATATTGCAAATTGACTTCTCATTATAACAGATTTTTTTATTGAGAGAAATAAATTTGCGCACGTGAAAATGTTGGGAGAAAAATTGGAAACAATGGGGGAAGCTCAGTAAAATAGGAGGTGTGTGTTTTTTTGGAGGGGGGGAGGGGGAAACTCAGCATTTTTCTAAGTTTAAATAGAATTAGCCAATGCAATAAGTTTTCAGTTTTATTTTCTTGTATGGTTTTAAAAGTATTTGGTAGAACAATATGTGCTACTTTTAATAGTAGTAATTTGGCTCAAAATAATATTAAGTACATCAACTTCAAAACATTTGGTGATAGAAGAGAGATACTGAAATGCCTACTAGTACAATAGCAGAACGATGGAGAAACCGACCGTTTGATTTTGCAATATAAGAAAAATTATTGTAATTTTTTCATCTCAGTCAAACCCATAACAATAATGTTTTAACATAAAATAAACAAAAATAGAAATATTAAGGAAAATGTACAATATAGAACAATTAAGTTTCAAAAGATAAAAACAATGGGTGCATTCACACACGTGTGTATGTATGTATGTGTGTATCTATATATATGTACGGGTATCGTTTTTTTAATAATTTAAATATAAACACAATTATTTTGTCCGACTACCAAATTGAAAAAATACATGTATATGTAAAAATACATTTAGCCTCATAATAACATTGTATTGCAAAATTTTTACAAATTTAACTTTACGCCACTTTTAGAAGTCAAATTAATAATCAAGCAGAATTGACCATAAACCTAGAACTGTGCTAAATGAAGCACATTATCAACTCCGTTTTACCTACGTTTTCGAGCGGTCGTAGGCTGTCGATCGTTGCATAGGAGAAACGAAAATTGGATGCCAAATCTTACGGCCATTAAAAAATTTCTTCATACATTTAGTTTTAGACGGCGCTCCAACGCCGTTTGTAGTAAACGATGTTCGACTATAGAACGCCGATCGAGAGCTGGGTAAATTGGAGTTAGTATCGTGATGCATTTAGCACTGCTCTAAATCCAAGGCAACATAAAAATTACAATAATCAAATGTTGGAAATATGCACGACAGCCAAACAAAGTGTAACAAATTAATATATATCTAAATGAATCAAAATTTTAGAATTAAGCGTTTAATATGAAAAATGCCAACTTCCTCTCTATATCTCTAAAAGTCACTTTACGACGCTCGAAGTGCTTTAGATTCCATTTCCAATTCAGAAAATGTAATCTGATCCAATCGTGCTTTAAATAGTCATTTTTTGACATTAAAAACAGGAATAAAAATTATTAAAAGAAAACAACAGCAAGAACAAATTCAATTAATAAGCAAATATTAGCACAACAATTGATGCAAGATTAGTAAGAACAATGTTTACAAAAGAAAAGCAAGAAAGTGGAGCGGTAGCTTGGAAAAATATGGATTTTTTTAGTTTGGTAATACATGCAAAAAAACCAAGCAACATATCCTAGTACAAACATAACTTAAATTCAAAGTATTATTAGTCAAGTTATCTATGCTAACAAATAATATAATTAGTGACCTTTTCCCTTTTTGTTCTTCCCACGATTCTGATTTTTATAAACTGTTGTGGAAAACTAGAAGTTAGTAATAACATCAAATGGAGACCAAATAATATAAGAGACAAAGAAAATTGAAGTTGGCAACAGCAGCAAACGGGACAAATTAAAGTCAGGGAGATCAAATAAAATGCATCAAATAATCTATGTCATCAAAAGACAACCACATAAAACTACGGAATATCGAACATGAGCAGATAATCTTTCTGGCTACGTATACTCCTCCCCAAATAAGTTACCATAAAAACAACAATTCTGAAAAAATGTAGGTAGTGTTTGGTTTGTTATTTTTAGTTTTGGGTTTTCGTTCATACAAAAATGCACACGACGCATGTATATTGCCGAAAACGATCAATTTAGAAAACGAACTTAGCGTACAAAATAGAAAACAACTTTTTTTATTTTCCGTGTTTTCGAAAATAACACAAGCACGTGAAACATTCCAATCTTCCACCGTCCCTCTATCCCCTTCGTCCTCCCATCCGTCTTTCTTTCATCCCCTCCATCGTCCCTTCATTCTTCTCATATTTGACATACATATTGAAAACCGAGAACACAAAATTCGTTTTTAAACCATACACTACCGTAACTTTTGATTAACTAGTGAATATAGCATTAAACGGATCTATAATCAATTCCTTCACCCTTTGATTCTATTTATTACTTTAAGTCAAATACCTACCTTAACAATCAAACATAACTGTTATCAAACATTGATCGAACTAACCATTTTATCAAACGAAAATACATAACCGTGACCATCTTTACTACTAATAAAGGGAATTCATTGAATAGATTTACTCGGTGTCTTTTTGAAATTTCAAATATTTCCTTTTACATTTCATCTCGTAGAGAAATAGTATTCAAATATGGGGATATAACTTGTTATTTTCTAAGTACAACTGTTAGTCACCATGGAGAACTATAGTGTGCGTTCACATGATGAAGTATCTGAGCGTACCATATTGACCGTAATTTAGGTGGGAGTTCATCGGTCGAAGTTTTACCTAATTCCGAGTTAGTATGAAGAAGTTATTGCAGTCTGAACATAAAAAATAGCGACTTCTGCACTGGCGGAGTTCAAATATGGGGATGTGGTAGCCTGTTATTTTCTAAGGACAACTGTCAGTCCCCATGGAGAACTACAATGTGCGTTTATAAGATGAAGTATCCGAGTGTTTCATATTGTCCATAATTTAGGTGGGAGTTTATCGGTATAACTCTCGCCGGATTCCGAATTAGTATGAAGAAGTTTCTGCCGTCTGAACAAAAAAATAGCGGTTTCTGCACTAGGCGAAGTTCAAATATGGGGATGTGGTAGCATGTTATTTTCTAAGTAAATTGTCAGTCCCAATGGAGAACTACAGTGTGCGTTCACAAGATGAAGTATCCAAGTGTACCATATTGTCCGTAATTTAGGTGGGAGTTCATCGATCGATGTTTTGTCTGATTTCGAGTTAGAATGAAGAAGTTATTGCAGTCTGAAGAAATAAAATAGCGGCTTCTGCCTAGGCGGAGTTCAAATATGAGGATGTAGCTTGTTATTTTCTAAGTACAACTGTTAGTCACCATGAAGAACTACAGTGAGCATTGAAGTGGGGATGTAGCCTGTTATTTTCCAAGTACAACTGTTAATCACCATGGAGAACTATGGTATACGTCAATAAGCTGAAGTATCCGATTGTTCTATATTGTCTGTAATTTAGGTGGGAGTTCATCGGTCGTAGTTTCGTCTAATTACGAGTTAGTATGAAGAAGTTATTGCAGTATGAACAAAAAAAATAGCGGCTTCTTCCTAGGCGGAGTTCAAATATTGAGATGTAGCCTGTTATTTTCTAAGTACAACTGTTAGTCACCATGGAGAACTATGGTATACGTTTACTAGATGAAGTATCCAAGTGTACCATATTGTCTGTAATTTAGGTGGGAGTTTATCGGTCGAAGTTTTGCCTGATTTCGAGTTAGTATAAAGAAGTTATTGCGGTCTGAAGAAAAAAATAGCGGATTCTGCCTAGGCGGAGTTCAAATATGGAGATGTAGCCCGTTATTTTCTAAGTACAACTGTTAGTCACCATAGAGAACTATGGTATACGTTTACTAGATGAAGTATCCAAATGTACCATATTGTCCGTAATTTAGGTAGGAGTTTATCGGTCGAAGTTTTGCCTGATTCCGAGTTAGTATAACGAAGTTATTGCAGTCTGAAGAAAAAAATAGCGGCTTCTGCTTAGGCGGAGTTCAAATGTGAGGATGTAGGCTGTTATTTTCTAAGTACAACTATTAGTCACCATGGAGAACTACAGTGAGCGTTGAAGTGGGGATATAGCCTATTATTTCTAAGTACAACTATTAATCACCATGGAGAACTACGGTATACATTCATAAGCTGGAGTATCTGAGTGTTCTATATTATCCATAATTTAGGTGGGAGTTCGTCGGTCGTAGTTTCTCCCGATTCCGAGTTAGTATGAAGAAGTTATTACAGTATGAACAAAAAAATAGTGGCTTCTACCTAGGCGGAGTTCAAATACAGGATGTAGCCTATTATTTTCTAAGTACAATTGTTAGTCACCATGGAGAACTACGGTATACGTTCAATCGATGAAGTATCCGAGTGTTCCTTATTATCTGTAATTTAGATGGGAGTTCATCAGTCGAAGTCTCGCTTGATTCCGAGTTAGTATGATGAAGTTACTGCAGTCTGAACAAAAAAATAGCGGCTTCTACCTAGACGGAGTTCAAATATGGGGAAGCTACTATCAAATCTACTTCGATAGGTACAACTAAAAATGCATGCACGTTGTGATTAAATGCAGGCCCACCTGGGCGTGCATATGTACTCGTATGTATCAAAGGTAAATACGATAAAGAGTAATCTTACAGTAAAAATAAATTGAAAAGAAGCACCAATGGTTGAGGCGAGTGCAATCGATTATTTTTACTAACCCTAATTTTTATTTTTCTGTTGATTTGGATGAGAAACTTGCACTGAAACCCCAATATTTATTTTGAGAAAATGGTGAATGAGAAACTAGCAACTAAAAGGGAGAAATCCAATCATGATAATTTTTGAAGAAGATAGAGATAACTTAGAAAAAATTTGCTTTAGTTTTCATATGTAAATAACCAAGAATTTGAGCAAATCAATAAATTATAAATTTTAATTTCTCATGGCGACCTTCCTCTTTCGAATACGGCGACCATCCTCAGATCTCCCTTAATCCCCCTCGTCTCTCCCCTCCCCTTTCGCCACGTCCACTTCTCATTCGCCTCTGCCTCGTCTCAGTTTTGAATGGCCAAGAACCGAAAACTCAAGGCACGATTCGCCGCATCTTTCGATTCGTCTTCGCAAACAAGATCTGGTTGTCAGTTTTCTACATCGACGTCGCTTCCTGCTGTCCCCGATAATGCCATCTTTGTAGCATCGCCAGTGAACCCCAGTTCTCCTATGCCCATCACTGCTGATGATTTTTGCTTGCCTGATTCACGTTCGACTATCGCAGCAGATGATTTTAACCCGCGTTCACCTATGCCCATCACTGCAGATGCTATTAGCGTGCCTAACCAGATGTCGAATCTTGCAGCAGAGTTATCTAGCGCTTCGCCTTCAACTGCCCCTATTTTAGGTATATCTTTGGTTTTCGATTCATCTCCGATTTCGAAATTAGTTCAGCCTATTGGCTATGGGGTTTGCACTGATGACTTTAACATAAATGGGAGTTCTCATCCCGATGAGTTGAATGGAGATTATGTCTCAGTTTTGGTTGGCTCTGGTTCCCCTAAATCTGGTGATAGGACTTTAGAGAGGAATTGTAAATCGCAAGTTGATGCTGTCGGCGATGATGTTTCCAGGCAGCATTTTGTTGCAGTTGCAACTTCTTCACTCACAGAGTCAAGAAATGATATTACTACTGCAACGTTCGTCGACAAATCTGGTTATAAATTTGGTGATGATTGTGTCAATGCTGTTAACATCCTTGTCGTAGTTAAGCCAGCTTGGTCTTCGTTGTTTAAATCCTTGCCTAGAATTGTTGGTGCATACTCCCCGCAAAAATTTAGCACTCAGGTCATAGATTGGATTAACGTGCTCCCACCTGAAGTGATTAAGGAGGCGGTGAGCCATTGGTCAGCCCACCTTGTTGGATTTTTCCTAGATGTTTCATCTTCATATTCGATAGTCCGTGAGCAATGTAAGCATGCGTGGAAACTGAAAGGTACTCTTCATGTCCAATATATAAACTCCTTTTTCTACTTTAAATTTGGAAACAATGAAGATAGATTTATGGCTCTTGAGACTAGCCCTCTCATTATTGAGGGGAAACCATTTATTGTGACTCCTTAGAGCATTGGAATAGACAATGTTGTAGGATCATTTTCACCCTAGTAGGGGGGTGAATAGGGTGATACTAATAATAATAAAAATAACGCGGAAATAAAAATAATAACAGTAAATAATGCAGAAGAGATCACACACAAATTTACCCAGCTTCGGCAAAACCCTGCCTATGCGCTACTCCGAAGGTTTCTACTAGAAATTAAGTACTCAGACGCTTACACATGTAAACTTGTGACACTTGCTAATGACTAACCTAACTCTATGCTCAAAACTCTAACACAACTCAGCCACTGAGTTGCGAATTCTCGAACTGCATCACCGTAGTTCGTAACCTAGTCACACGACTAGAGGGTTACACAATTTTAAAAGAAAATTACAAAATAAAATAAACAAAACAAAACAAAACCCTAATTTATAAATAACTCAACCCAATAAAAAATAAAGGCCGGCCCAAGTAAAATAAAATGAGACGTCTTCCCCTTTTCTATTTTTCCTATTGGCCGCCTCTTTTTCTCTGTGAAATGGCTTCGGCCGGTTCCTTCGTTTCTCTTTGAAAATTAGGGTTTTTCCAAAATTGAAGTCGCCGTTTAGAAATTTGATTGATTGAGAGTATGCTTCCACTTGATTGGCTATGTCGATCGATCCCTTGGCTTTGATAGTGTTATGGCTACTTCAGTGGCGAGTTCGAATGCTACTGAATTTGTAAGTAATTTGCCCCTTTTCGATATTTATTTATGCTCGATTTTATTGTTCTCAAACTCGTGATTTAATGCCGACGATGATGTGGGAATTTATAGGGATTGAAAGCCCTATATTTGCATTCATATATTTCTTTTTGAATTTGTCATGATTTTATCATCTACGTTGAATTTTGACCGTATGATCTTGAGATCTCTGACTGGTTCATTTCGTACTTGTTATTCCATGAATTTGAATTCCGTTGCTTGAGTCAGTTCCGTTCTTTCCTGTGCTCCTATGATTTTGGTATTTTGAATTTTTGAGATTAAACTGGACTTTAAACTAGACTTGATGATTTTGACTTGTTCATATATTTGTGATATTTCGTTACAACTTCCTTGGTCACCACGACTTGCGTTTGCCTTTTTGATATTTCGAATCTGTGATGCTTGTTCATCACGCTCTTTCATTTTTCAACTATTTTTGACCTTAGTTGAATTTTTAACTCTGCCTTGACTAGTTCGATTGACTACAGATCATGTTCGATTTTCTTCCATGTTGAATTTGTAATTTTGATTTCTTTGAGTCTTCATGTGTCTGCACTTGTGCATATGTATGTATATATTGTGTGTTCATGTGTGTTATTCTCTGGCATAGCTTTGCATTTGCTTCGGGTTGCACTACTTGCATATCCATATGAAGTGATATGTGTTTGTGAGCCTGGTTCTTGTGCATTTTGAAGTCTTTGTCCTTCTGTCTTGTACCATTGCATGCCTCAGTTCTAGTCAATTGAGACTGTAGTGTGGTTCCATTGAGTGAAGTCTGGTGGTCTTCATGTCTGGTGGTCTTGTTATTCAAGTATGTTTATGCATTGAATAAACTGCATTGTGTTCACCACTGTCTGGATCAAGTATGAAGTCTTTGTTGTTCTGAATCTGGTTTGTGGTTAGCCTTGGTTCTGGTCTGGTGAATGTTTCATCTGTTTCATTTTGAAGTCATGTTCATATTGTAGCTTATTGTGGTCGAGACTTGAACTGTATGTACGTTGAATGCATATGTACTGGTTGTCACATGTATGCATTCATGTTTGTGTGTGGTTTCATTTCTTCATTGATCTGGGTTGCATTGGTGCCATGCCACTAGCCCGAACACTTGAACTTGTTTTGAGTTAAATTGATATTGACTGGTTCTAGGGATTGTGGTCTCCATGAGGTCTGGTCAGTTCGTAGCTTCTTGTGTATATGTATGGTGCTCTCTGGTCTGTATGCATGTATATTAGTGCTTCTTGGAGTGTGGTTGCTTTACTTTGAATCATACTTGCTGTCAACACTGTCACTTGATCATTTCATGTTGTATTCACCTCTGGTTCACTATGAATTGCTCTGTGACTTTATTCAACATGGTTCAATTTTAGTCTTCATGTGAGCTTGTACATGTCTTCATGTTTCTGTGTTCTGGTCTGATACATTTTTGCATATTCAATTTTTATTCAAGTGCTTTGCATTTGTTAAACCTGGGTTGCCTTGTTGTTGTTTTGGTTATGTGTCTTTGCACCAGACCATGTTTGTTGTTCTCGTTCCACTTGGAGTCTGATTAGGTTGCATGTGTACATTTGTTTGCACCTGAGTTGAATCCACCATTTGGTTGGGTTTGACCTTATGCTCACATGTTCTTGCAATTTTAAGCAAGTGTATATCGGTGTGCACGACCTCGTGGCATGTATAGTGATACACTATGCATGTCACAAGTTTTTCGTGTAAGATGAATTCAAAAGAAAATAAATGACGAACAACCCAAATATCTGAGGCAAATAACATTTTCAAAACACACACTTCATTTTGAACTGCAAAATATATCTTTTTCAATTTTACTGCGTTATTGTTTATTTTGCAGATAGCTCAAATGCTGGATTCAGGCTGGAAGAGAGTTGAAGAAAAAATACGAGTGTCGAGTGAGGTAAAATTTTAAAGTGAATATTGTTTTGTAATTGAAATTTAATTGTAATTGAAATTGTGTATATGTATAGTGAGAGCATAAATTTGTACTATTCGAATTTGTAATAAAATATTTGTTTGAATAAAATATTTGTTTGAATATGAATTCTGAGTTATTTATTTCATTCAACAAATATTTATTTAATTATGTAAAAAATAAAATAGTACAATAACAAATACATTTAAATGAATTAATATATATGTTTATTATCATCAAACAAAAATCATAGGCTATTGTATTTTACAATCTCCCCCTTTTGATGATAACAAACATATATTAAGATTTTGACTCTATTAAATGTATTTGGTCTTGATGAATTCCATTAGCTCCCCCTACTTGAGTGCCCCCCCTACAACAAAGCTCCCCCTTCACATATGTATGAAAATAAATAAAAAATATGCAAATGAACCTAGATGGGAATATGCAAATAAAAAATATGATTTGACTTATTTGCCAAAATCTTAACTTCTCTCTCTCCCTTTTGTTATCAGCAAAAGAGTAACAGTGTTAGAAAAATAGAGATCAAGTGATTGACATTAATACAACATTAATACCTAATCGAGTATAAATATTAAATTTCAATAAAAAAATCAAACAAAAATCATTAATATTCTGTTAGACGTATATTCCATTTTAGAGTGATAGGGGTGATGTCGGTATACAAAACCATATAGTAGTGTTCATTTGTGATATATTTCTAACAGGAAATTATTGAATGCTTACTAACCATGCATAACCGTTAGGACTTTTAAATGAGATTAGTAGTATTCCTTGATTTATTTAAAAAAAAGAATTTCAAGCATCTTCTAACCACGCATAACCGTGAGGACTTTTAAATAAGCATTAAAGAACATAATCAAATATTCCAAGTACTTCATCCATGCATAACCGTGAGGACTTTTAAATGAGAGTGAATACTTTGGATGTTTTTATTGCTAATTAAATTTAAAAAAATGAATAATTTCCCGTTTAAAATACCACATTTTGACATACTATATTGGATTTTGATGAGTGATCATCGTTAGAAATATGATAGAAATAGAGATGGTCATGGAATTTTTACCAATCAAAGTTATTACAAATTTTGTTTAAATTTTTAAAGAAATTTACTACATATACTGTCTCAAACCATAATATATGATTAATATCAACACTCATCACATTTTTCAGCAACTACTTTTCTATTCAATAATCAGTAGGGAGTCAGATTAGTTAATGTATTCATTTAAGATCAAATCCAAAAATAAATATAAAATTAATTTTCTAAAATGCCTAATCTGAAACAAAAACTATTTTCTGAAAGGGGTTTAATGAAGAAAAAAAATGTCTGCCAATTGAAAATCAATTAGAATGAAAATTATGTAGATAATTTCTTTGGAAGTGTGATGCAACTAATGAATGTCTCTACATAAAACCCATTTCACTAGTAATTTATCTGTCAACTTTACTACCAGCAGAATCTGCATCTGAATACCCCTTTAACTCAAAGTTATAAGAAGGATACCATAGACCAAACTGTGATGTGTGCAACAAATACCTTCTAATCCTTTTACAGCTTTTAAAATGTGATTCCTTAAGAATTTGATTGAAAACGTGCACATAAACAACTAGTGAACATAGTGTCAGATCTAGAAGCAGTAAGATAAACAAATATATCCATGTGTATCTAGAGTAATCATCAACCAATAAAACAACATCATTAGTCCAAACAAATCTATATGAACTAGTTCAAAGACTTTAGAGGTACTTATAGTGTTCTCGGCATAAAAAGATAATTGGCCAACAATTTTGCATCAATTAGAATCAAAATCAACATTCATTTCTATATCACACAACTGGCTGATTTAAATCAGATTATGATGCATATTTTCAACAATATATCGCTCAAGATAAATATACCGTTACCTATTTTACCTTTACTGATAATTTTTCATTTGTTGCCCATTGTGATTCTGCCACCTTTGTACTAGGCTAAGGATCTTTGATTTGTCGCCCGTCGTGTGCCTGGAACAGCCAGAATCCAGGTACCACTCTTGTTGTTTCTTAGCCTGCGACCACACCTACACGAGAGAAGATTTCTGTGATTTATTTGTTTTTATAGGTCCATGATTGTTAGTGACAAGCAATTTAGAAAAACAAGTTTGCATAGAACAAAAGCAGTCGATCTTTGTTCCTTTTGGCACCCAGATTTGTTTGATTTTAAGGGATTTTACATCTATGCCTTTGGGAACCCAAATTGGAATGGTTTTCACGAGTTTGGGTCTATTTTGACAATTATTATTGCCATGACCAATATTTCCACACTTTACGCATTTGGGTATCACACTTTTCCCCTTGATAGTGTTATTAGTCGTTTGTTCATATTTTGACACTTTCGCAAATCCAAATCCTTTCCTTTTATTCACGAAGAGTTGATTTTCTAAGAGCACATTAAATGATTTTTCTCTAGGGAAAAATTTCCGAGTAATCAACTCAAGTTTATTAACTTTGTATTTTAAAACTTTATTTTCATTTATTAGCTTCGAACAACAACTAATCGTACTATCTCTCTTTTCAAAATTATTCATTTTCAAGCCCATATTTTCATTTTCAAGCTCTCTAATTTTAGTCTCAATTTCTAGCATCTTGGATTCATAGGGTTAGAGATTTTTAAATTCAATTTTTTCAAAATCCTTGATTTTTTCAATCTCCTTTTCAAACTTGTGATTTAATCGAATAATTTCAGATTTTCTCAAAATCACGTTTTCTTTTTCAAGGGTTTTGAAATTTTCGTTGACCTCATTTAATTTCTTTTCAAAAATCACACATTTAGAACTTTCCGACTTCTTAAAACTATCCAACTCTTTGTGAAAAATATTATTTTTACAAATCAACTCAGTTTTGTTCTTCTCTCGAATTAAAATTTCGTTTTCCAACTTTTGAAAGTTTTCATGAAAATAGGCAAATTCTTTTTCATAGTCCAAACACCTTTTGCAATTAGAATTTTTATTTTTCTTGATATTTTTATGCTCATTTTCCAAATCAATATTTTTCTGACGCATTTTAGATTGTTCCCTTTTCATCTTATTATTTTTCATCTCAAGAGCTTCTTTATTTTCAATTAATTTTCGGCACAAGAGAACTAAATCATTGAATGAAAGATCACTTATCTCATCGGCTATTGAATCTTCATCACTGCTGTCTTTTGCAAATCTTGTCAAGCACGTTTCTTCAACTGAGTCGATTGTGGAGGATTTCTCATCGTTGTTGACTTTTGCACCATATATTGCATCAAAAGTATTCCAGATTTTCTGTGCACTTTCACAATGAGAGATAAAGTTAAAATTATCTTGATTAATATGAGAATATAGTATATGCATAGCAAGAGAATTAATCGAAGTATTTTTCTTGTCTAGTATATCACATCCACTTTCAATAATTTTTCAACATACAAAATTAACATATTTTAAATAAAATTCTATTTTTAATTTCCAATTTAAAAAATCTGTTCCATCAAAAAATAGAGGGAATAATACTGGACTAACTCTCGCTAGATTTGCAACTAGGGTTAGACATCCTTGCTATTAACCTTGCTTTGATACCGCTTGTAGGATCGTTTACACCCTAAAGGGGGGGTGAATAGGGTGATACTAATAATAATAAACATTAATGCAGAAATAAAAATAATAACAGTAAATAATGCAGAAGAGATCACACACAAATTTACCCAACTTCGACAAAACCCTGCCTACGTGATGCCCCCAAGGTTTCTACTAGAAATTAAGTAGTCAGACGCTTACACACATAAACTTGCAACACCCGCTAACGACTAACCTGACTCTACGCTCAAAACTCTTCCACAACTCAACCACTGAGTTGCGAATTCTTGAACTGCACCACCGTAGTTCGTAACCTAGTCACACGACTAGAGAGTTACACAATTTTAAAAGAAATTTACAAAAAGAAAGTTACAAAATAAAATAAACAAAACAAAACCCTAATTTATAAATAACTCAACCCAATACAAAATAAAGGCCGGCCCAAGTAAAATAAAATGAGACGTCTTCCTCTTTTCTATTTTTGCTCATGGCCGCCTCTTTTTCTCTTTGAAATGGCTTCGGCCGGTTCCTTCGTTTCTCTTTGAAAAAATATGATTGGGTTGCATGTGTACATTTGTTTGCACCTGAATTGAATCGACCATTTGGTTAGGTTTGAACTTGTGCTCACCTGTCCCTGCAGTTTTAAGCAAGTGCATATCGGTTTGCACAGCCTTATGGCATGTACAATGATATACTGTGCATGTCACAAGTTGTTCGTGTAAGATGAATTCAAAAGAAAATAAATGAAGAACAACGCAAATAACTGAGGTAAATAACATTTTCAAAACACACACTTCATTTTGAACAGCAAAATGTTTCTTTTTCAATTTTACTGCATTAGTGTTTAATTTGCAGATAGCTCAGATGCTGAATTCAGGTTGGAACAGAGTTGAAGAAAAAATATGAGTGTTGAGTGAATATATAGTGAGGTTTAAATTTTAAAGTGAATATTGATTTGTAATTAAAATTGTGTATATGTATAGTGAGAGCATAAATTTGTACTATTCGGATTTGTAATAAAATATTTGTTTAAATAAAATATTTGTTTGAATATGAATTCTGAGTTATTTATTTTATTCAACAATATTTATTTAATTACGTGAAAATAAAATAGTACAATAACAAATACATTTAAGTGAATATATATATGTTTATTATCATCAAACAAAAATCATAGGCTGTTGTATTCTACAAATGTTAGGGAGCAAATACTCTCGATTCCGGTGTGGGCCTCTTTCTCTAACATTCTGTTTGTCCTACAACCACTGATTGGTCTGAACTGGTTTGCGAGCCTTATTGGTGACTTCAAATGCTTTGATGCTAATACTGTCGCTTGCAAGAATTTAGTATATGCTAGAGCATTGATTGAAATAACCCCAACTTTTCCGCTGCCGTCGATATTGAAAGTAAGAATCATGGAAGGTCACGAGGTGGAGATAAATGTTAATTACAGCTGGAAACCCGATACATGTACAAACTGTCAGTCATTTGGACATTCTATGGAGAAGTGTTTTAGGAATGCTCCTCTTCCTCCTGCCAAAAAAGTCCCCCTCCGTAGGATGGAAATGAAATGGGTTCCCGAGGTTAGTGCTCCATCTGTCTCTGAGCCAGTTGTTTCTGCTTCTCCTGCCGTGGAGTCAGAAACTAATTCTCTTGCAGTTAGCGATTCTGATGATGAGGTTATTAGCTGGAAAACTAACGAGAGATATTGGGTACACGAGGACACAAAAATGAGGTATGACCAGCAGATGCATAGTTATCACATGTTCTTAGGTGGTCCTGACGAGACTAGGAGGCTGGTGTATCATGTTGAGGGTGACAGTCTTACCTGACGGCCACTGATGTAGATGGTGCAAACAATTGGTGGCAATGCTTAGACCCTACTTGGGACCAGATTTATCTCTACTCATCTCTCTTGAGGTTTTTGATCTGAATCTAGCTACGTACTTTTCTGCTGTTCAGCATGTTATAGGTCCTGGCATTGATGTTGATATCAGTAATGATAGAGGGGACTTGTGTCCTCCCGAGTAGTTTAGACTCCCTGTCTAGTTCCTGTTTTTTCTTTTTACTTCTTGTACTAAGTGGCCTGGCCACTATAAAACCAGATTTAGCTGTTCTGTGCATGTACAGATCACCTGTTCCTTATTTATATTCATAGTGGCACGGCCCACTATAAAGCTGGCTAGCTTTGCTAAAAAAAAGAATTTGAGCAAATCGAGGAAGAAAGTAGCAAATAGATAGAGAAATTTTGGGAAAAGAGAAGTGCGTAGAAACAAATCAACGCGGAGGAAGTATTGTCTTGCACGAGTTCAGTAGATCTGTTGTCGAAAAATATTGGCTTCAGGGAAATTGATTTTGGCTCTTTTACAATAGAGAAAACCTTTAAATTCATCTTTTTACTAATCGATTAAAAATACAAGTTAACAAAATTCATCTAATTATCACGTGTGAAACATACCCTCAAATTAAAGTTACCTAAGTTTCCTTTAAACATTCGTCAACTGCACCACTGTTACTAATTTTTTCACTACCAACAAGATCTATATTAACATCCTCTGTATTTTTTGTTCTATGTCCTATAAATAGAAATTTTGTTATCATGAATGACATCTAGAAATCAATGAAATTAAACTAGTAACAAGCACGTTCAAGGCCAAGAATAACCCTCTTTAACTATAGATATGGGCAAAGTGAAGACAAGGTACCTCCTAGAAATCAAAGGTCCGTTTGGTTTATTTTGTATTTTATGTTTTGGGTTTTCAACATTAATTATCATATAAGAAGAGTGGAGGGACGACAAAGGTGGTGAAATTTAGATGGATAGGATGACAAAGGTGGTGAAATTTAGATAGAGGGCGTCGTGTGTATTTTTGTATGGACGAAAACCCAAAACTAAAAACGGTAAACCGAACGCAACATTAATTGTCCGTTCATTTGTGGCTTTCCCATAGGCCTCGTGGTGGAAGAGATGTATTTTAAAACATTTATATGTACAAATTTTCATTGGAGAATTGACATGATTACTATTCTGATGGGTTGGTGCTCGGTGATCGTATTACCTTAAATGTACAAGACTAAAGTGCACCAATATTATAGAGCGGTTTTGATCAGAGCTCGATATTATTATTCTTTTGAATTGGTTATATATATATATATAAGTTGAAAAAAAATTCAGAGCTCAATGTTATAAATAATATATTCAAAATTATTGCAACACTATACTACACACACTCGAGAATTGATCAATCTGGTTTTTCGGTTGGTGTAGAATGTGGTACATCCTAGTAATTTAGCATATATTTTTTTCCCAACCAGACCAAGCAACCTAGCCCCACCATTGAGAGTTATTTACCTACATCAATCAAACTATGAACTATTTAAAACATAATTCTTTGCAATCAATATTTCAATCTCTAATTTTGTATTTCCAACTCCAATGCACAAAGCATAAAACCCCTAGTTTTCTAACTGAAACATTTCATTTTCGGAATGACAAAGTAGAACAAAAGCAGGACCCCCTTGAATGCAAGGAGAACTTGAATTTAAAAGAAACCTGAAATCTATAATAATAACTCATTGAACTGAAGTTAACTACAGACTTTAATTATAAGAATTAAAATAAATTAAAAAATAGACAAGCAGAATTTACTAACAGAGAATATTTTACATACAGAGATGTCAATGGTCGAAAAGAGCACATGCAAGATGAATTTGAAAGTTAAGGGCTTTGACAATAGGTTATGATGCAACAACTCCAGTGATCAAATTACCGTTTGATAGCTCGGACCAAAGGACACAGAAGGATCGATCTTTTGTACATGCTACTTTGAATCAACATGGATATATTACAACACATTCGAAATATTATGTATCTTGTCTCGACACAAAGCAACATATACGAGTTGCTCAGACTAAATAATACACTAATAGAGATACAAATGAGAATAAACTTAACCAACAAAATTGTAGTGAATAAAAACAATAATGAATATTATATTATTTCCAAATATGATACACTATCTCATATATATACAACTCATAGTTATACTTTTCAATACATAAACATGTTATCACCTCTTATGAGATAGATAGATACAATAAAAACAAATATCTATCGTCGTCATCAGCTCTATCTCCATGTTATAGCCCACAAAGAACACACAATTCTAGTATTAACTTGTAAAACAAACTCAGTCTGATTCGAGATTGTTAAACAAATAACAAACCCCGAATCGAAGTAAAAATTTAACGGTGAATGTAACCGTGCTCAAAACATAACATAATGCGTGTGTCGGGTTTAAATATGCTACACATTATATAACCATACTCGATTAGAAACATATCTTTGCCACTATAATCTACAGCCATAAGTAATTTCATATAAGCTTTGTAATTACAAACAAATCAAAAAGATTTCCAAGTTCTTTTCCTTTTAAATCATTTTCCCTAAAATCACTTCAAAAAGAATTTCCAAATTACTTTCGTAAAATCACTTCAATAAAAAAATCTCATATATTTAGACATCATATACTAGAGGTCCACTTTGCAAACAAAGTCAAAATACTTGTTGTTATCCCGCCTTTTGGTCAGGTCGAGATACCATGAATTCGGCTTAAACAGATGGTTATTGGGATTGGAGATTGGTTGTACTTGAAACTATAGATGATAGTTGAATGGATTCAGATGAACAACACTCAAAAAATGGCTAAGTATATAATTAGCACTTCTCCTTGGCAACGAATCGGATCGGATCCCTAGTTTCTGAGCCAATCATGGTGCAATCGGTCTGAAGTGACAAAGAAGGCCCCATGAAGCTACATTTCAAATTTCAAGTCGATCGGAGTTCGTATGCTCGAGTTATGGACAAAAGAAGATGCATCAATGTTGATGGATCGGTGTTAGTTTACTTGGAGTTGGACTTGAAATTTTTTGCTATTTTCGTGGAGTCAGCACATGATTTGCTTGGAGTCGTAGAAATTTAAGGTGTTGGATCATGCTTGGTGTCGAATACATGTTCGCTTGGAGAAAAATGATCAGCACCGATCGTTTTTCGTGTTTGGAGTCGGATACATATTTGCTTGGAGGTTACTTGGAGAAAAAAGATCGGCACCAATCGTTTTTTGTGCTTGTAGTCAGAATCACATCTGCTTAGAGAAAATTTCGATTTTACCCGAGTCTAAGCCTGGGCCAGAATCTTCAGCACCTGCTTCGAGTTAGAAAGGTAATAACTTCGGGTCTCATTTTGAGTCAACCTTGAAGTGGGGGTTTTAACCACCATTTTAGCGATTTTCGACGATGATCGATCTTTAACTCAAAATCTACAAAGGCAATCGACATGAAATTTGAAGGACAACTACAATACACCATGAGAGACCCACACCATTGATCGCAAGGCCCCACGATGAATTTAGATCGATCGGTCA
Organism: Allium fistulosum; assembly: GCA_030737815.1. Taxonomy (NCBI): domain Eukaryota; kingdom Viridiplantae; phylum Streptophyta; class Magnoliopsida; order Asparagales; family Amaryllidaceae; genus Allium; species Allium fistulosum. Next base: position 782,708,822 of record CM060907.1, read on the forward strand.
TGATCCATATGGATCGATCATGTATGATCCATAAAACAATACAACTCAATGATGATCGATCAATATCTCACAAACGGTAAGTCAGAATGAAATGGAACTTTGGGAATAGTAAAATATTATATAGAGGAACCTACCATATTGATCGCATGTCATTTGGAGAAAGTTGAACGATCGGCCTACATCGTTCTTGAACGATCGGCCTACATCGTTCTTGAACGATCGTATCATTTCAGCCGAAACGATCCAACTCAATTATCATCAATCAATATCTCACAAACGGTAAGTCAGAATGGCACAAAATTTGGAGTGCCGGTAGCTAACATCATAGGGGACCTATAAGAACGATCGCACCCCAATTGGACCAACTCGAACAATCGACACCGATCGTTCCATACAACAAAGTGGGATCCGTGATCATTCGTACAACCTCGTCCAGGTCTAGACGTTGTTTTGGTGAAATTTTAGCCTGATCCATGCACGTCTTCACCTATAAATACAACGAACTTGGCTCATTGCAAGGGATCTTCAGATGGATCTTCTTTTTGCTGTCCTTCATCACTTCTTATCTCTTCCTCCATTATTTTTCTAAGACAAAAACAACTATAACTGTATACAAATAGTATAAATAAAAGATCATTGGAGTGGACGTATGTTGAAGTTTACCGAACCACTATAAAAATTCCATGTTCACTTACATTTCTGCAATCTATTCTGTGATCTGTGAAACTATATTTCTTTGTTTGGATCTAAATATTGGATATTGGTGCTTTCACATACAAGCGGGTGCTGGTGACCATTTTTAACGCGAACATTTTGGTGCTTTCATTGGGAGAGCTAGTCCCCATGGATTTGGAGTTCATATTTAGGATCAATTAGAGAGCTTGGATTTGAAGCAATGGTGAAACCATCAACAAGGAGACAAGTAGTGGATAGAAGCCATCATAAAGGGGGTCAGAAGGCTTCCTTAGGAGCTGGAGCTAATCAAACCTCCGCCTACATCACTAGAGAGGAGATGGAAACAATGGTGAATGCTATGCGAGAGCGGATGTTGAAGGGGCAAGAGGAGATGATGAAAAATATACTCCGACAGATCGGACAAGCTAGAGCATAAAACCAAGGGAATAGAGTAGCAGGAGCTAATGGCAACTTGGATCAAGGGGTTGAGGTAGCAAGAACCATTGGAATCAAAACCATGGTCATGGAAACAAATCTAACAGGAAGTATGATGGAGGGGAGCAGCTGGGGGCACCTCCCAACCAACTTGGAACGATCGACCTCGATCCATCCATAAGGATCGACCCCGATCCATCCATAAGGATCGACGTCGATCGATATAGACTTGGAGGCATGTCCCCGAGTCTGGCTGGATCGATCCCAAGTGGGGTGTTGGATGGTACTGTGAAGTTTGATACCGATCAGAATGCAGATGTACATCTTGAAGAGAATAATATGGAATCCACTCTCAGAGATGGAGGGGGCATGTTGGAATGGATTCTGGAACAGCTGGATATTGGAATCTAGGACTTGGAGCGGATCATGTCGGGATTGAACACGGATTGGAACGACCGGGGGCAAACCCTGGCTAAGGAAAATGGATCGGCACTGCTTCCTAAGGAACCGAGGGCATGGATTTTATTAGTTTTGGAAGTAGTCAAAAATCGGTGATGGAATAGGAGCAGCCATTATCCGTCACAAATCGGAGCGAGCCCAACTTAAGGGCACAAGTTGTCATCTCTCGATCGGGTTGACATGAATTAAACAACTAATAAACTCTATAATAAAATGGCTAAGTCAATTACACATGTATGGGATCGAGGATGGTCCTTAGACATGCTCTGAGATGGCGATGAACCACCATAACAATGAATCTTAAAACACTTGGATCCGCATTAGTGCGATGAACAAAACTGGGTCGCAGTTGTGGTCCAGACCGGAGAGATGGGACAAAAACCACAAGGTATGGGTCTTTTCATCGGGCGAACACAACGGAATGGACTCGTGCATCATGGATCAAGTCCTCGACTGGGCATCAAGGCCGGAGAATAAAACCTAACAGGTCGTCAAGTATGGATTATGCCTGACAATGGGTAGGTTGCTTCGCCTGAATGCGATGGATCGGCCTACTCAGCTCATCGAGTATGGATTGTGCTCGGCAAGGATCCAAAGAGATCAAGGTTGTCAGGTATGGATTATGTCTGGCAAGGAGTAGGTCGCTTCGCCAAAGAGTGACATAATCAGCCTACTCAGGTCGTCGAGTATGGACTATGCTCGGCAAAGTCCCGGAGAGACCACTATCGGCCTAGGACGTAGGCCAAAACATCATTTAATGTTCAAGGACATTGAACCGGAGTACAGGAAGTAACACCACTTTTTCGGAGAGCGACAGGATCGGCTTACTCGGTCGTCGAGTATGGATTGTGCTTAGCAAGAACCCAAAGAGGTTACGGATTTGGATATCAGCTTCGAACAGCTATGGATTTGGATATAGACCCGTAGCGGTCCTGCATTTGGCTAACAGCGCGAAGAGATCATGTAATTTGGATATCAGCTTCGAACAACAATGAATCTGATTTTGGATATATACAGATTTGGATAAAACGAACTGGAGAAATTGTGGATTTGGTTATTTGGAATGGATTCGGGATTGGATATCAACTCGGAATGGTCGTGTCATTAACAATCCAGAGAGATCACGGATTTGGATTGGGTTCGGATTGGATACTTTGGTTATCGATGGATTACGGATTTTGGACTTATGGCAATTCAGAACACACCTTCCAATCGCAAGGCATGTTTTAGGGGTCAAATGTTATCCTACCTTTTGGTCAGGCCAGGATACCATGAATTCGACTAAAACAGATGGTTATTAGGATTGGAGATCGGTTGAATTTGAAACTATGGATGATAGTTGAATGGATTCGGATGGACAACACTCAAAAAATGGCTAAGTATGAAATTGGCACTTCCTCAAGGCAACGGATCGGATCCCCAATTTCAAAGCCAATCATGGTGCAATCAGTATGAAGGACAAGAAAGGCTCTATGAAGCTACATTTCAAATTTCAAGTCGATCGGAGTTCGTATGCTCGAGTTATGGACAAAAGAAGATGGATTGATGTTGATAGATATGTTGTAATTTACTTGGAGTCGGACTCGGGAAATTTTGCTATTTGCTTGGAGTCAGCGCATGGTTCGTTTGGAGTCGTAGAAATTTGAGGTGTTGGATCGTGCTTGGTGCCAGATACTTTTTTGATTGGAGATTGCTTGGAGAAAAATGATCGGCACCAATCATTTTTCGTGCTTGGAGTCAGATACATGTTTGCTTGGAGGTTGCTTGGAGAAAAACGATCGACACCGATCATTTTTTGTGCTTGGAGTCAGAATCACGTCTGCTTGGATAAAATTTTGATTTTACCCGAGTCTAACCCTGGGCTAGAATCTTTAGCACCTGCTTCGAGTCAGAAAGATGATTACTTCGGGTCTCGCTTCGAGTCAACCATGAAGTGGGTTTTTCGACGACGTTTTTTGCGATTTTTGACGATGATCGATCTTTGACTCAAAATCTACAAAGGCAATCGACATAAAAATTGAAAAACAACTACACTACACCATGAGGGACCCACACCAACGACCATTGGGCACTACGATGAAGTTGGATCGATCGGTCATGATCCATATGGATCGATCGGGTATGATCCATAAAACAATTCAACTTAATAATGATCGATCAATATCTCACAATAGGTAAGTCAGAATGACATGAAACTTTGAGAATAGTAAAATATTATGTAGAGTAACTTACCATATCGATCACACATCATTTGGAGAAAGTTGAACGATCGGCCTACATCGTTCTTGAACGATCGTATCATTTCAGCCCAAACGATCAAACTCAATGATGATCGATCAATATTTCACACACGGTAAGTCAAAATGGCACGAAATTTGGTGGGCTAGTAGCTAATATCATGGGGGATCCACAAGAACGATCGCACCCTAATTAATTGGACCAACTCGAACGATCGGCACCGATCGTTCCAAACAATGAAGTGGGACCCGCAATCGTTCGTACAACCTCGTCTGGGTCTGGAGGTTCTTCTGGCGAAATTTCAACCCGATCCATGCACGTCTTCACCTATAAATACAATGGACTTGGCTCATTGCAAGGGATCTTTGGATGGATCTTCTTTTTGCTCTCCTTCATCATTTCTTATCTCTTCCTCCATTATTTTTCTAAGGCAAAAACAACTGTAACTGTAATCATACAGTATAAATAAAAGAACATTGGGGTGGGCGTAGGACAGAGTTTACCGAACCATTGTAAAACTTTCGTATTCATTTACATTTCTGCAATCTATTATGTGATATGTGAAACTATATTTCTCTGTTTGGATCTAAGTATTGGATATTGGTGCTTTCACATGCAATCGGGTGTTGGTGACCATTTTTGGCACCGGCACTTGTTTTATATACAACTAATTTTTCAAAATATTTTCTAATTTGTATAAAACCAATTTTTGCAATATATTTCTCAAATCAATTTGAAATACCTGATTTATCCAAAATATTGTATAAAATAATATTTCCCTTTTATGTGTTTGAAATGCTACTTTTCCATTTTTTGATACCAGTTCCGTAATATTCAAAAATTTCATCAAAACATGATTTCAAATATAATACAGTTTCACCAAATCCAGTACAAAATAAATATCCTCGTATGATAAATGCTAATCACATCAGATCATCTGATCGACATCCAGGGAAGGAATCCTTTATTCCAACCCCTACGATCTAGGCTCTACAGATAGAAGGCATTACCTTTAAACAATATATATCAAAAGCAGCAAATATCCAAATAGTTCATAAAACAGGTAGGAATCCCTTTTAAAAAGATAAAATCACTAAAACTATTTTCAAATGAGGAAAAATTGAAAATCATAATTTTTAATCTTTTTAATTGGGAAGTTTTCAGTAATATAAACGCTATCAAAATACCTCTAGTTTATTTTCCACAAATCATTTTATTTTACCAAATCAATATTTCACGACTTCTAGAATTAAACTTCACAATAATAATATTGAAAACATAATTTTTATCCTTAAAACATTCTCTCATAATTTAACAGAGCTATATATTCGATGTGACTGCCTTTTAACTGAATGGTGTTTGATTCCGTTCAACAAATAAAATATCACTATTATCAAATGTCCAATACAAATCACAATTATATATGTGTATGTATATATACACACACACACATACACTCACACACATTTTTAAAGAATATTAGCCATACGAAAATTATTTTCTTGCCTAACTTAAAATTATTCATACTCGATAATGTAAAATTAATTCATTTTCATATACAAAATCTCTTGATTCTTAAATTAAATTATCAGAATGAATATTTTCATCAAATAATCAATAATTCAAGTCATTTAAATCTTTTTTGATAAAATACATCATAACAAAAATTATTACTCATACCCGTATATTTTTATTTCACTCATTTTCTCTCAGTTAAATAATAAATTGAGGCAAAAAGGCAAAAATTACTCTGTAAAAATGTCTGCCATATTTTGACCGCTGCTCTGTAACTAGTACATGCGTTTCTTACTTTTCATACTATTCCCCTTCTTTCTTATTAGATCTGTACCCACACCCCCCACACCATCGCTCTCCTGCCACCTCATCGCCACACCCTGCTTCGCGCCACCTCCTTCAAACAAAGCCCGGCCATGGCAACAACCTAGAATTAAATAAGCCATTAAAACTGTCACAAACCCTAATGTTAAAAGATTCGAAGTCAGTTCATCAGAAAGTTCATTGATGGACGCGGTAGGTAATCATCAGAGGCCCGCAGGAGGAGCTACAATGCAAGACGACCCCATAAATATTGAAACTACAATGTGAAACCATGTGTATTTGTTGTGCACGTGCATAGTGTGCATATGTACAAATTAGGGTTTGATAAATTAGGGTTAGTAATTGATGTAACTATGGTTGATGAGCTAGCAAGTAACCATTGTAATGCATGCTATATATATTTGTGTGGGCTGTAAAATGAAGGCATGATTAATGAGAACTGAACCCTTTTTCTTTTCAAAGTGCGTGTGTTCTTCTTTTTCGAACCTTACATTCTTAACATACATTAATCTCACCTTATTACCCTCCTTACTCATCCTTCTTACTACATACCTAAACCCACTTAACCCCTCTTTTCAATGAAACTGATCATGGCTGGACCCCGAACCTCCCAAAGAAAAAAAACCTTACCAAATTGGTATTAGAGCAGCTTGATGAGTCTGCAACCCCCTTATTACTCCAGTGATCCTAACGGTGACCCCTAAGATGATAGTAACCTCTCCATGCCTGAACTTGATGATGTAAATGAATTGTGGAAGAGGCAAGAACATATCAATGAGAAGACTAACATCACCTTGATCCAATTACAAGAAGCCCAACAGGAATTGGATAACTTGAATCAAGAACTTCATCAAATACTGCAAGACAAATCAAATGAATTGAGTCTCAAGATAGATCAAATCATTGAAACTCTAAACATAGTTTTGCAAGGAATGAAGAATACACATAATTCATCTCCACACCATACACCAGTAATATCACAACAGTCAAGAAACCAACCCTATGTACCACCCTTTCAAAGAAACTCTCCGAGAACTGCTTCTGAACCTACCCAAAATCTGGAACAACCACTCGCTTTATGGCAGCCACTATCTACGCCTAAACCCTTGAACATACCACTATTAAACTTGAATATTTAGGAGATCATACAGTCATTAAATGGTTAGAGCAAGTGGAACGGCTTTTCAAATATCATCAAGCACTAGAAAGAGAATAGGTACAAATGTTTTCATTTCATCTCAAGCAAGATGCATAGAAATAGTTTAAATGTTTATCAAGAATGTCAAGAACTATATGCAGTGGAAGGCTTTTAGGGAAGAGATTATTATAAGGTTTTCTCATCCTAAACTGAAGAAACCATCTGTTACTTTTGCAAATTTAAAACAGTTAACCACAGTGTAAGCCCATCTGACCAAGTTTGAACAACTCCAAGACCTTCTTGATCATTTACACTCAGATTATGTGTTTGATAAATTTATGGATGGGATTAAAGAAGAGGTTAGACATGACATTGAAGCTTTTAGGCCAGCAAATTTTAAAGAAGCAGTAACCTTAGCCAAAATCTTTGAAAATAAGCATAATAGCACCAAGAAATTATCTAAACCTAACCCATATAACCAAAAATCCTCTTACACCAAAAATCTTCTACCAAGAATTCCAAAGCCTAGCCTACTAAACAATCCAAATATTTTTCGAAGCTGGATTCAAGGTCTGGCTATCACCAGATTGGAATAAATGAGGAAGATAAACATAAGACAACCTTCAAGATCATGAAGGCCACTATGAATTCACTGTTATGCCCTTTGGTTTGGCTAATGGACCCTCTACTTTTTAATCCTTGATGAACACTGTATTTAAACCATATTTGGGCAGTTTATGCTTGTATTTTTTGATGACATATTAATTATAGCTAGGAAATGCCTGAGCATTTGGAATATCTTAAAATGACCTTGTAGGTGCTGTAGGACAATTCACTAATTATCAAATTGTCCAAGTGCACATTTGCCAAAGAATCACTAGAATACTTAGGTCATATCATATCAAGCAAGGGAGTAACAGTGGATCCCAGTAAAGGCGAAGCTATTAGACAGTGGCCACCACCTACAAATCTAAGGTCACTAAGGGGCTTTTTGGGCCTTACAGGATATTATAGGAAATTTATAAAAAGTTATAGGTTAATTGCTAAACCCCTCACGGATTTACTTAAGAAGGATGCATTTAAGTGGACTAACAAGGCCACATAAGCTATGAAGCAGTTGAAGCAATGCCTCATTAAACCCCCAGTGTTATCTATGCTAGATTTTAACAAGAAGTTTGTTGTTGAATGTGATGCCAATGGGGTTGGCACTGGTGCAGTCCTCCTCCAAGGTAATAAACCATTAGCATTCTTGAGTAAAGCCCTAGAAGGAAGGACACTGAATTAGTCCATCTATGAGAAAGAACTACTTGCATTAATTGTAGCTGCAAAAAGTGGTCACAATACTTACTAGGAAGACAGTTTATCATCAGAACTGATCACCAAAGCCTTAAGTTTTTGTTAACTCAGAAGTTGCACACGAGAATACAAGCCATATGGTTGGCTAAACTGCATGGTTTTTATTATCAAGTTGAGTGGAAGGGAGAATGTTATTGCCGATGCCTTATTAAGAAGAAATGAAGGAACTGATATTAACAACTTTAAGTGCACGGCACTCTTACATGTACCACCTAATTGGTTGCAAGAATGGAAGCGAACACTTGCCCAATCCCCTTTCTATACAAAAAATTATGCAAAAGAAAAGGGATGGTACTAAATCAGCAAACAAATATAAAATAGAAGATAATTTGGTGTTTTACAAAGGGAGGATATTAATTGATCATCATAATAGCACTCTTATTCAAATTTTGCAGAATGAATTTCATTCCACACTTTTGGGAGGCCACATAAGAATTAAAGGTACTTTAAAAAGAATTAGGCCATTGTTATTTTGGAAGAAAATGAGGGAACATGTCGAGCATTATGTACAAGAATGTGAAGTTTGCTAAAAAAATAAAGAGGAAAACATCAATATACCAGGGTTGTTACAACCCTTGCCTATACCAAAGAGGGTTTGGACAGACATAAGTATGAATTTTATTACTATTTTGCCCAAAAGTTAGAAATACACAGTCATATATATATATGTTGTACTAGATAGTTTGTCCAAGTACGCACACTTCTTCCCACCATTTCACCCTTCTTTAGCCAAGGATGTTGCTTAAGTATTCTTCAATGGTGTTTTTAAATTACATGGCCTCCCCTCTTCAATAATTAGTGATAGGGATGTATTATTCACAAGTGCTTTTTGGCAAGAACTGTTCAGATTGCAAGGATGCTCTTTGAAACTCAGTTCTGCTTAATTACCACCCCCAAACAAATGGGCAAACTAAGGTTGTTAATAAGATATTGGAGGGGTGTTTGAGGTGCTTTGTTTGTCATAAGCCACATGAGTGGTTTAAGTGGCTCACCCTGGCTGAATACGGGTACAACACCACCTGGATAACTTCTAAAAACACCGCACCCTTCCAGGCAGTGTATGGAGTAACCCCTCTTGCATTGTTAACTTGTGTTCCTAACACTGCAAAGGTACATTAAGCTGAAGATGAACTGTTCAGTAGGGATGTGGTTATTCAAATGTTGAAAGATTGTCTAATGTTAGCCAGAAATAGAATAAAGAGGTATGCTGATCTTAAGAGGTTAGACAGGAGCTTTAAAATAGAAGATTGGGTATATCTTAAACTACAACCCTATAGGTAAATTACAGTAAGGAATCACAGAGCTCATAAGCTCTCCCCTAAGTATTATGGTCCATATGAAGTAGAGGATAGAATTGGGGAAGTATCCTACAAGTTGAAGCTGTACGCACTTGCACAGATTCATCCGATTTTTCATGTGTCTCAACTGAAAAAGAAAATCGGTCAAGGGGTGATTATACAAGAAGATTTACCTTCTTTTGTTAAAGAGCTTGTTAAGGAACCAGAAAGGATATTAGATAGAAGGATAGCGCCGAGAAAAAAAAGATCCATAGTTTAGATTTCCGTAAAATGGAAGAATTAGCCAGATGAAGATGCTATGTAGGAAGAGTATTGGGAGATCATCAGAAAATTCCTTACCTTGGACCTTGGGACTGATTGAGTTAGGGATATGCTCTAGAGGAAATTATGTAATTTGTTACATATATCTAACTCTTGACCAATCTTGTTCAAAATAAAGGTGTTCCCTATCTATTATATACTTGATATAATGTGTTGTATTAATTAATTTAAATAAAAGTATATTGAACAGTAAATCCATAAATGATACGTTTTATGATAGCAGTTATAAAGTGTTGTAACCATAAGTAATTAATCACAATGAAATCAAATATACCATTTTAAATGTTCCTAGTCAAGATGCATCAAGATTGAATATCGAAGTATCCGTTGAGACCGAAGTACGTAAAGCTCTTCAAATATTGGGCAGTGTATACTCATGATTTCTGGGGACATCTAAGGGTCACGTACTAATAATTATTAGATAACCATGGGACGACACATTCGATAGTTTTCTGTTGGTTAATATAACTAACGTCAAATAAAAAATATCGATGTGACTGATTTACATAGTTATTTCGACTTGAGTATACTATGAATCTTCAATATGAAAGCTCTGCTTTGATTATAATCAAATCATGACACGACATCCATTGAGTAACTATAGTTGGGTCGGGTGGAAGTATTGGAAGTGAAGCACTATTCAAGAGAGGATCTGTCTCCTTACTTATATGGGGTTAGTATCACGGTCAACTCAAAGTCAAAGTCTCTAGCCATAGCATTTCAGTTAATAGTAATTGTTATTATTGAACTAAGGAATTTGTGTTTGGACTGTAGAGTTGAATAAGGATGATATTGGAATTTTGATCATTGCCAAATTCCATAAGTCCAAAGTGATATAGTTTTGACGAAAAGAATTGGTATAAATAAATGCACAACCGGATAACGCTTAATAAAGTGAAATTGGATTATATCGAAACTAAGTAAGAGATAAATTTGGCCAAAATATCACACCTCCTGTTAAGTGGAGTGTGAACATTAACCTTCGAATAGTTCAATGTTAACCATTTACCAAATTTACACCTAACAAGTCAAACAACTAGAATGATGAATTCTCTTTAGACCAAACGATTTAATTAATTTATAATTGTTATAAATTAATTAATATCTATGGAATATTAATTATAAAATTTTGAATATGATTTGAGAAATAAATATTACTAAATATATTTATAATAGCTATAAATACATCGATCGATATTTGATATCGATAAGCAACTAAAATTAGATTTAATTGATAATATTTATTTGAGCTTAAATGGGATATTGGCCCATGATGATAGGTTGACAATTTCGGCTGTAATGAGGAATATAAAGGGGCTAAAATAGGTTAGAGGTGTTAGAATTGGACTGCTTGGATTAAGTGAGAATTGGTATGAGATATGTTCCATTATTTTCTCTCCCTCATCCACTATTTAAACACATCAAACCCTGATTGATAAATGAGCTTTTTGCTGCCACTATCCCTTTCTATTGTTGGCCAAATTCAACTTCAAGGAGCTCTAACAAAGTCAACTCAAATCAACTCAAAAGACGACAACTATTGGATAGTCAAAGGTTTACGGTTTATGGATCAGCGGTCTGCTGAATCGAAATGTTTTCAAAGGAGAGAGAGAGTTCATCATTATTAGGTGTGCTTCAAGGCATTAGTTTCATGTATGTTTTTGCTGTGTTATATGATTTATAATTTTTGAATAATATTTTATATTCATATATGTTATTATTATATTGTTAGTTAGGAGACGATTCTTATATGTATTGATATTGTCACATACTAGATAGGTTATATGTATGTATTCGTTGAAAAAAAAATTGTTTTCCCATATAGATCAGATATGCACAACCGAATAGTCTATTTATAATAATAATTATTTTATTAATAAATATACATATATTAAAATGTCATTTAATTATAATTATGTAATCTGTATTTAATTATATCATTATATCATGTTAATAACCGAACATATATTTTATAAATGTATATTTGCAATAAATATAATTTTCGATAGCTGTAAATTAATTTTAATAATTATTACTATTATTTACTGTTATTTAAATCTATATCTTAGGTAAATAATTTATATCAAATAAAATATGTTTCAAAAATTAATTTCTAAATTTTATAAATATTTTAACATGAAATAAGCTCTCGGCCAAAAAAATCAGAATTTAAAAATCATTTTAAATATTTTTAAAAATTATTATAATATACGGTTGGAAAATAATTAATTATTAAAAATAAATTTTTACTTAGTAAAATTATGGAAAAGTTCTCCAATCCTCAAAGTACCATGTTAGATTTTCTAAAAGTTTAAAACTTAAATAATTAGTTATGAAATATCTTTTATTAATATTTCATTGTTTTTTATTAATTAATTAATATATGTATTTTTTTAATACAATAAATTTTTGTTGTACTATGTATATGATCTAGAAGTGTTTAAAAAAGATTATTTTACTTTATTAATATATATATATATATCTGGATATTATAAATATGCTTATGTGTGTATGTGTGTGTGTTATAAAGAAAATTGTTATTTTATTATTTTAATATTGTAATACATACATATATATATATATTAGTTATAATTAAAAATAATTTTTTTTTATATATTATGTATTTGTGTGTATTTTAATATTTATTTAAATAATGCACATATTTATAAATTATTAATATTTTAATATATATATAACTATATTTATAATATTTATATAAATAATAAGTTTAAATACATACATATGTTTGGACAACATAACAGTGCATATCGGATGAGCTAACTGTCTTGCGATGTAAATTCCAAACACACGGGCATGTTATACCTTGCATGGATTATCATGTGACACATGCACACATATACAAATATACATACATATATATATAATACATCTGTGTACAATTTTATGCATAAAAACATAAATTAAATATAACTATATGTAATTTATGAATTTAAATTTAAATAACATCAGAAATGTTCTAAATAAATTGGACTTCATAGACCCAATATATATCCAATAAGGGAATTTTTTCGAAATTCCCCCATCATTTCTGCAACGGGTTAACCCGGTTCCAACAATGGTATCAAAACCCAATAGCCTATGCGGTCTAAATTAGTCATGTTAAAGTTAACTATTAAGCACGCTGCCCAGAAGTTGTCCCTAATAGAAAAAGCCCAAATTTGAATTGGGCCTTGGGCTAATTTTCAATATTGTTTCGAAATTAAAAATAAAACTTTTAAATTTAAAAGTTAAATTTAAAATAAAACAATATTATAAATGTTATAATATAATTTTTCAAATTGTTTGGAAATTTAAAATATTAGATTTTTAAATTTAAAAGTTAAATTTAAAATATAATATATACATATTATAAATGTTATAATATAATGAAAATTTTCAAAATGATTGAAAATTAATATAAATTAATTTCGAAATTTTTATTAATAAGATTAATAAAATATATTAATTAAATAATTTAATTAATTAATATATACATGTACTGTATATTATGATATATGTTATGTTATTTTAAATGTTAAATTAACATAAGTATACATGTATGTAGATAAATGAATTTTGATATTAATAGAAAACTTAATTGAAATTGTTTAATTAAATTAATTATTTAGGGTTAATTAATTAAATAATATACACATATATAAGATATATGTGTAATACTATAAAGGTTATACTATGTAATTAATATTTAATATAAATGTTATATTAAAATAATATAAAATTAATTAAAATGTTAATTAATTAACAATTAACTACATAAAATTTAATTAATATAATATTATACGTAAGACAATTATATAAGTAGTATGAAATATAAAAGTTATATAATAATAAAACTTATATAATATGAATGTATAACCTAAAGGTGGAACATTAAATAAATCCTAAATAAACTTAAGGAATAAATACATACATATGTACGTATACCATGATTTCTGATGTGTTCGACACTTGAATCACGAGGGTTTTCATAAGAAATACATTATTCCATAAGTCGATATCACTCGATATAATATATTGAAGATTATGAATCTTTAATACAAAGTTGCCCTCTATCATTTATATATTAATAGATTACTTACATACTCTTTAGTTGTTGAGCATTCCTAAAGCTAGGGATGTTATGTGTAGTACTATTAATATATTGAATGGATAAGGTAAGATACTACATATATTTGTTGAGCTTTCCTCAAGGTATGTGCATTATACTTAGACCGTCGCGAAATGATAGGTCCGAGTGAATAGTCCCACTTTACTTTTGAGCTTTCCTTAGGGTAAATGTGGGATTAGGATAAGGTACCATGGGTTATGAGTATTATATGATACACCTGATAAGGAGTTATCCATCATATGTGGACCTATGATTTGTTGAGCTTTCCTCAAGGTCGGATACCTAAGGTATATGAGTCTTAACACCCATTAGCGAATTCGAAAGACTTCTATGTTTCGCTTAGGGTTTGGTGAAACATAAAAGACTAGTGTGAGCCTTATTAGAAAAATGAAATGATAACATTTAATCTTTCTAATATTGTAAGAACAACTGCTATATAATGTTATAACAATCAATGATAAATTTGTGCATTTAATACGATTGATAGAACGTTTATCAATTAAGATATACAAATGATTTGAGTCAAAAACTGATAAATAGAAATATAACATGTACTTACTAATAAATGCTTCTTGCATGTTCATGTTTTAATACCAATGCAAGCACCTAATTTTACAACTACTAAATACATTTGTAATTTGGTCGCTTACACTTTTATTTGGTCGAGACCATGTATTGCATTCTATGAGTTTCGAACTCTAAAGAAATATAAGACTATGGATATTTGATCCACATACTATCGCATATAAGTGTTATATGTGGAATGGTCACAGTTCGTAATGTACGATACTTCGATGAAGTTAGTTCATTCGAATTAAGCTAATAAACAATACTGTGAGATCAAGTATTCAGTTTGATTAATTACAAAAGGATCGTATTGTGTTAAATGTAACACTAGACCAAAATTACAAGAAAGATCTAAGAATTCGATCATTGAAATGTCAGTTTGATCAATTTACGTGAGATGCATCAAATTTGATGTTCTTAAATGTTAAGGATGATCAAATGCATCTTTATAAATATTTCGTTATGATGTTATAGTAAGGATTTTATTTTGAATGGTTCAACCATTTAGAAAGAAAAACAAATGTACAAAAGTAGATGTGATTTAAGGTACAGTTGGGATGAAGAGAGTGAACAATCACTTCTGCTTCATAAAGAAACATCGAAAACGAGAATTGTAATAATAATTATACTTAAAATTGGAATGAGGAATATGGTTTCTATTCTGAAATGTATTTTCATATAGAAAATTATTTTCTATGATATTTATTTCTCCGAGTCCAAGATATTTGATCAAAAAACTCTCTACTGTAACTAGTTATGGTATATGAAATAAATAATCTATATTAAGTGAATGACGGAGCTCCAAATTTAGTACACTATTATAGTAATGGCAGAAATAGTGGGTGCATGTCATGTAGCACTTATTGATTGCATCAAACTACAAAATTCATTTTCGTCAAAAAAGACTGAACATTATTTATGAAATAATCACTATTTTTCATTGTCGACTGAAAATTAGACATAGTTATATTTCAATATAAATATTATGGATATACGTTATGAAATAAAACTATAATGTGGCATTTTTTTTCATAAAAAAAGTGATGCATTTAAAATACCGAAGTGACTATAATTATTTACAATTATTTTGAAATTATAGATCAAGTCGTAGTTTTGAGAAATAATTTTTATTATATGATTATGGATCATTTGATACTAGTTAATTATATCTCAAACATTCAAGGGCAATGCATCCATTTATTGGGAGCGTCATAAGAGTTGATGAATTCTTCGGAATGATACATATAGATATATGCAATCGTAAGTCTATGAATACCAAAACGTTTCCACATACTTCATCATATTCACCAATGAGTTATCACAAATGGGGGAGTATATTAGAATGAGTTCCATATGTACCTAACATGAATAAATATTCTGTCTCAAAAGGTCACTCCTCCCTATAATACATAACGATGTATTGATAAGGAGTAATTGAACTTTGTTGGACAAAGCACGATTAATGATAAGTGAAGTAAAGTTAAATTCTTTCTATAAGGCGCGTACTTAAGAGTAGTATATGAGGTAAAAATTAATATCATCCAAAGAATTGTTTACAAAATTATATAAAATAAGGGTTTATAAGAAACTCCTACACATCCTAGGCTAAGGAGTTGGCAGGTTGTGTGAGTCGAAAGACTACACATAATAATTGTACGTAAGGAACCTTGTATGAATCGTCCCAAGAGAATTTTGAGAACGATAGTCATTAGATGACTAATTTATGTTGTGAACATAAATATATTATGAAATAATGCAAAATCAGTTTTATATAATTCAATTTATGAAATGTTTATAAATGCCCATTCCGTTGCACAAAGAAACAACTGTTGTTTCAAGAAATACCAACTTCCTAGTGAAGGAATTTCTTTAAGAAATTATTGGTATAAAAATAGATTTGGATACGATCCAATGATAAAATTGGTTATAAGGAATGAAATAAAATTGACCGAACCTAAATGAACACAAATACATTAGAATGTATAATAAGTATTCTTG
Organism: Allium fistulosum; assembly: GCA_030737815.1. Lineage (NCBI taxonomy): Eukaryota > Viridiplantae > Streptophyta > Magnoliopsida > Asparagales > Amaryllidaceae > Allium > Allium fistulosum. The sequence goes on from CM060907.1 coordinate 782,725,275, forward strand.
TACACTAAAGAGAAACTATGAATTTATTGTCAATGTCAAGAATAAATATTCCTCGATTTTTTAGTTATACTGTGACGACCCGGAATTTTGGATATTTGAAATTGAAATATTTAATTGATTTTAAATATTTGAAAGTTAATTTTTAACTTAAATTTCAAATGTCACTATTTATTTGATAATTAAATTATTGAATTAAACAATTGAAAATTGGGTAAAATGTTGAATCTGGAGTTTTAAGCCTTTTAAAAATAAATTGAAGGCTTGGAAAAATTTACATTGATGATATTGAAGGTGATAGAACTTTTAAAATTGCATTTAAAGGTGTTTTGTTCAGATTTGAAATTTTGTAGTTTAATTAAATTTAAAAATAGCTTTCCGGGGCACAGTCTCGAAATTTGATGAAACTAGTTCTATTGGATTCGTAATATTGTATTATTATCAGATTTCAATTTTTGTAGTGTTTGAGGTTGTTGTGTGATCGTACGAGATATACACGCCTAGAAAATAATTATTTGAATTAATATATTTGCATATTTTTAGTCAACCATCAGCTGAGTTCTATTCACCTCATAACTTTTCCCCTTCTTAACAAAACCATTGCAGCAACCAGAAGACAGCACACAGCCTTCCTGTCAAATTCATGTTCCCCCTCATCACGCAATTGTCAAAGCACGTTACTGAAAAAAAATGAAATGAATAATTCCCTTCTCCTTTATAAAATCAACTTTCCAGTTTAATACCTAAACCAACAAAAGTCTCTTCCCAGATAAAATCATCTCAACGCCTCCATGCTATCGATTTTTGGATCGATCTTCAAGCTTCTTGCTTGCGTAGAAATCGAATTCGATTTCACTTCTGATAGTTAGGGCATAGGGTTGAGGGTGACTCGTTCTCGAGTTTAGACGTCGGAGGCGAGGTGAGTTCGAACACGATGTCGGTGAGGTTGTGGATTTGCGATGTGTTCGTTGGATTAGGAAGCAAGGACGGGGGCATCAAGGCCTGGCAATCGATCAAGGCAGAGGCGCGGCAGTGGTCGCGTATGATAGGGGAGGTCGCGTTGAGCCTAATATCAGAGTTCGTAGGGTTGCGGAGAGGGCGACGCGAGGCGGGGCTGTAGTCGTCGTTTCTGGTGAGGGTAACGATGCAAGGAAGCTCCCCGGCGCTGAGAGAGTTTTTGCTCGCGTAGGAGAGGCTTATCAACGAGGTATAGGTTTGTTTCTTTTCAATTTAAAATTGCATTTATATGTATGCGTATAAGGATCAAAATATATATAAAGCAGTATTGGATTTTCACATTTATATGTATATAGGTATGCTGAGAGAAACAATATATATATAGTAAGTCAGTGAGATTAGAAGCATTTATATTTTAATATAAACAGAAGAGAATTTTACTTTTAGGGAAAAGGAAATAGATTCTTATTATTATTTGGAAATTGTGTAAGTTAGACTTTGGAATTTATAAAAGAATGGGTATGATGATTTAACTGTTTTAATTAGGTTACTAAACATAATATGTTAAACAAAATTTATTAGTTTAAAATTTTAAATCAAATTATAAGTTAAGTTAAATTAAATTTATCAAATGGAATTTAATTATTCAAATTTGTTCGAATATTAATAGAATCATTTAATAATTTTTCAAGGTCAAAAATGGGGAAACCAACCCAATATTGAAGTGGATTGCAAATAAAAAGCAAAGGTGAGTTAATCTCACTCATCTGGTTGCTATTTAAATTTAAATAGTTAAATTTAAATAATTGATTGAATGATTGAATTGGGTTGATGTGTTATATTATATATAGTAGTATATATTGGAGTTGTTGATATTCCCGCATTATATAGCGGATGAGACCCTATGCGCCGCATAATAGCGGATGATATTATATTAATCCCATATACCGCGATATTCCACCTCGAAGTGGAATTGGTATTGTGCTAACATCTGTGGATGCAGGGAAAACAGGTTGGAGGGATCCAACTGGATTCCTCAAAATTATTTAGATTGTTTATATTCTGTGTTATGAATATTGGATATTCTGTGGTGAATTATATTGATAATTGGAATATTGAACGTTATGGTTTGCTTGAATATTCGGTACCCTAAATTACCAAAATATATAGAAGTGGATTTTTGAAAGGAAAATAAAGGAATGGATTTTCAAGTAAACTAATTTTAAAGAATTTGAATAAATTTAAGAACAAATTTGGAAAAGAATAAAGGTGATTTCAAAATTCAAATAAATATAGAAAAGGGGATTTTGAATAAGCAGAGAAATAATGAATATTAAGCTTAAGCAATATTATTTAAAGGAATAAAGAATTTATTTTAATTCAAGGTTTAAATTTAATTAAAAAGAAAAAGAAAAGGGATTTGGGAAATTTGAAATTGGTATTCTCAGTTTAAAGGGATTTTTCAATCATAATAAAGAAATGAAATTTAAAGTTAAAGGATTTTGAAATAAACGGAGTAAGTAAAGAAATTTATTAAAAGTGAAGTAAATTGGAAATCAATTTTGGGAATTTGATTTAAGTGTTTAAATGGGATTTTTAAAAGTGAAATGAGACTTTGGATTTATAAAGTGGGTTTATAAAAGTGAAGAAATATATCAGTGGATATTTGGAAGAATAAATTCACGGTGGGGATTTATTATAGAAATGGGTAAATTTGTTTAAAAATAAATAGTGATTTATTTTGAAAGATGTGAAAGAAAAGTGTATTTCCCTGAATAGCCAAGTACATTTCCAAAGTAAACTTTTAAGTATAAGCTAAAGGTTTAAAAGTTGATTTAAAGTATGTTTTGGAAAATCTATTATTTTTAAATGTTTAAACTTTAAAGTAAGTATTACTCAAATCTATTTTAATAGTAATTATTTAAAGATGGTTTGGTATTATGTTTTAAATGATAAAAGAATCTAGTTTTATATTTTATTAAGTAGCTTTATTTTAAATATTCTTAAAGTATATATCTTTGAATAAAGTATTAAAGTAGTTTTAATTTAAATGTTTTAAAATATATTTTATAATAAAGTGTTTCTAAATTATTTTAAAAATCTATTGTTTTTGGTACTTGGTGATTTCAGTGGAAATATGAATATTTGGAAAATTTATTCCAGGATAGAAGGACGGTTTAAAATTGTTTTCAAAGGATTGAAAATGGAAATATATCTTGCGAAGATATTTTGAGGTTAATAAATAATTTGGAAAATTATTTATTGTTTGATGGATGTTTGTGAATGTTAATTGATAGTTAAAGAACCGACTATCAATATTGGCCAATGCGTTGATCGTTTCGAAGAGACCGGGATCGAGATTAATTTCTCGAAAACCACTTCGATCCGGTTTGTACGTTTTCATGGAAAACGAGTTTGTAATCGAAGATGGAGTAGTGAAGTGCAAGGGCTAGTCGCTACTAATCCTGAGGATATTTCCAAAATGGATGTAGTAGGAATAGTGCCTTCGGTTCCGTTCGAACCCGGGACGGACTTGTATGGATGAATGCTTTCGGAACATTGTCAGCGGACGATGGGCATTCTAAGGGATATGTTCTAAAGGTAACGCTTAGCCTCAAGCCTCATCAACCGAGAATGACTGAAAATCAGTGGTTATGCAGCAAGGTTTCGTGGGTAGCCCCCACTTGAGAGTAAGGTCATCCCTGTCTAGATGTCCCTTTTATTTCGGCTTAGTGGTGCGGTTGCTGATCCCAACCGTGGGGTGATTTTACTCGAAATTATCCAGTAAGGGATGGTTCCAGCCTTGTGTTGCAGGGGAGCGGGCGTACTCCTCGGTACTGTGATCTAGACCAGGTACTGTGATAGGTGGTACCCCAGTGCCTAGTCATTGATGGAAATCCATTCTCCCTACGTGCATGTACGGTTTTGATTGTGCCCTACTATTGCTGAAATGCGAGATGCAAGCATTTCAGCTAGATTCTATTTTACTTTCTATAGACACTACTATAATATCAAACGGGTTTGATAAAAAGTGTTTCGGCTATCGTAAGGTAAAAACCCGACATGTTTATTTGTGGCATGGTCTTACGAGATGCTTTTGATTTCAAAGGGTTTGGAAAACTTTAATAATCCAATTGAGTGTGTTTTCTCACGCTGGTTTTCCAGACTGACTCGGGTGTTATTTTATTATAATGCTCGGGTCAGACCGAGTATTATAGGTTACAGGATATGATGCTGTGGAGCTCAGGAGACGAGCTGGATGTCGAGACGTATCACACGTATATGATGTATATTCCGCTGTATTGTGTATGTTGTGTATTTTGTATGTGGGACAAGTTGTTATAACTGTCCTGAAGTGTGATGTTGATTATATTGTACTCTGATGATGTAATGTATAAACAGATAAAATTCTTATTTTAAAGATTAGTCATTTATCTATTATATATTGTTCCGCTGCGATTGTGAGATTCTGATGTTGTTTTCTATTTTCTTCTTCTATCTCTTCTTGTTTAACCCAAATGGTTCGTATTTCCGTTCTTCTTGAGTTGATTTGATATAGATTAACGTCAATTCAAGGGGTACGGGTTAGCGGGCTAATCAAAGGAGCTATATTAATCACATAAATATTACATAGTTTACAACATCAATCAGAGTTACACAGATAATACATCTCATACTAGACAGTTATAAACACCTGTCTAGTTAATACAACTCGATGCAACACAGAGATACCAACATAGCGGAACTACTATATATATATATATCTACAACGCTGAAGCCTCCTGCTCCATTGCTCCTCTATAAATCATCAAAGCTAACCTGAATCCCTTGGCTACTCGTAAAAATTTGAGTACCCGAAAGTTTAAGAAAAACAGAAATAAACTCCGGGTCAGACATGGGTCTGGTATGAGTAAACGGTTAAAGTTGCTTAACTTTAAAAACCCTTTGAAACAAAGGTATCACGTAAGACTTCCCATACATAAACATGGGTAAGTTTTTACCTTACGCTAACCAAACATTTGATAGGAAATCCAGTGATATTATAATAGGTCTAGGGTTTTCAAAATAAAATACAGAAATAGCTGGAATGCTTACATCTCACGTTCCAACATAGTTGGGCACAACTAACACGTACGACACTTATTGGAGATTGGATTCCATACAATGGCAGGGCTACTGGGGTACCGCCCGTCACAGTACCTAGCCTAGATCAGCGTACCGAGGAGTACGCCCGCTCCCCTGCAACACATGGCCGGAACCATCCCTTACTGGATAATTCCGAATAAAATCACCCCACGGTTGTGATCAGCAACCGCACCACTAAGCCGAAATAAAAAGGGACATCTAGACAGGGATGACCTTACTCTCAAGTGGGGGCTACCCACGAAGCCTTGCTGCACCCTCCCTGTTTTAGCCATTTCCGGTTGATGAGGCTTGAGGCTACGATTACCTCATCAGAACACATCACTTAGAATGCTCATCGTCCACCTGATGATGTTCTGAAAGCATTCAATCCATACAAGTTCGTTCCGGGTTCGAACGAAACCGAAGGCATTATCTCGTTACACTCATTTTGGAATCTCCCTCAGAGTTAACGACAATAACCCTTGCACTCTGAATCTTCATCTTCACTTAAGATTCACGACCTATCGTTAATTTGGATCGATGTGGTTTTCGGATATCCAAATCTGGAAACCCGATCCCGGTCTCATCGAAATCCAAATCGCCATCTTTTAGGTCCAGGTTGTTTTAAAGTTAAAACAATTCAATTCCATTATCTATATATACACAGATAGATAATTCATAACATCATCACAACAGATAATTCACATTATCATAATAAACAGATAATTCACATTATCATCATATTCAACCAAAACATCCATATCACACATCATCACTTATCTCATATCTGAGATCTCAAACCATTCAAGACAATCAATATCAATCAACATCCATAAGCAATGATTTATTAATCACCATCTATAATTAATTTAAAGTGAATTAAATTAATTACTTCCATCTCTAATTAATTTAAATAAATTAAATTAATTACTTTCATCACATAAATCTTGCTTACTTAATCATTAATTAATTACAAATCAATTAATTGATTGTCATCTACTTATCCATCTTAATTAATCATCTTGATTAGTTATTCTTAATTACCTTAAGTAATTAGCTTTTAATTTATTACACAAATTAATTATCCTTAACCATTCACAGTAATTTACCATTAATTACTTCATTAATTACATTAATTAATGATCCTTAGTAAATTACTTCCATTAATTAATTAACTATAATTAATTACATTAATCCTTAATTAATTACATTAATTAATTAACTTTAATTAATCACTTCCATTAATCAACCTTAATCATAAACAGAAATTACCATCCTGTAATTACTTACCTTAATTAATTAACTTCTTAATTAATTATATAAATCTTTTGATTTATTACACTAAGTAATAAACCTTTAATTACTTCTACTAAGTAATTATACTTTAATTTACTTCCCATTAAGTAATCCCCTTTAATTAATTACATTCAGTAATTATACATTAATTACTTCACTGAGTAATTACACTATTCAATTTCATTAAGTATTTATACTTAATCAACCATCAAATGATTATCTTTAATTAATTAACAATTAATTATCTTGAATTAATCACATTCATTTGATTAATTACAATTGGGTAATTCATTCCTTAATTACCCCTTAAGACAAATTAATTAATCTTTAATTGTAGATTATCCTTTTAATTATTAATTAATAAACCTTAATTATCAATTAATAAAACTTAATAACAATTAATTTATTTTTTAATTAATCAGTTAATCAATCCTTAATTACAATTAATTAACCCTTAATAATAGTTAATTTATTTCTTAATTAACTTTAATTATAGATTAATTATCTCTTAATTATTAATTAATAAATCTCAATTATTAATTAATAAAACTTAATTACATATTTCTTAATTATCAATTAATCAACCTTTAATTACTTAATTAATCCTTTATCCTTAATTAATTAAATTAATTAATTATACTTAATTTCCCTAATTAACTTAATTAATTCCAAGAAAATAAAACTTCTTTAACTTAAGATAAACATTATCTTATAAATACCTTAATTACCATTTACATTTTTAAATCATTATAACTTTATAATTAACTCTACTTAATTAAATCAATAATTAAGTATATAAAAAATATCATTAACTTGATAAATTAATGTTAACAAAACTTCCTTTAAATACTTAAAATATTATCAAGTAATAGTTTTAAAAACTAATTTCAATTTAAATTCAAAAACTTGCTTTTATATGCTTTTTAAAACCTGGTTATAGATCTGCTCAGCACTTGCTTCGGGTCAAACTCGAAGTCCACTCGATTCTTTCTAAAATACACACATAGCAAAACTCACTCGAGACGGTGTTAGGTATACAGTCTCGACAAATACATTAGAGTACATACGAAATAAATGTGATATCCCGGAATTTTGGGCAATATCGATTTAATAATCTGCATTAAAAATTAAATTGATTTGATAATATTTGTTAATAAGATTTGAATTGATTTAATAATCTTCTTTTAAATAAATATTTAACTGATAATTTATCTTTTAAAAGCTAATAAATTGTTTTCTATTTATAATGTATGTATATTTGTATATATTGTAAATAGATAAACTTTGTTTTAAATTTAATAAATAAAGGCATGTTTTCTAATTTTAATATTTCTGGTGATTTGGAAATTTGATTTAATTTAATATTAAATAAATAACCATATGATTTTAAAGTACTCAAGATAAAAGTTTATTTGTTTAAAATGATTTAGCCTAAGTTTAGATTTAAACAAGAAAGGTTGTTTTGTTCTTTTTAAATATAGTTTGATTAAATAAGTAATTTATTAATAAAGAGATAATTTATTTTATAAATTATTTCAATTTAAAAATGAGTTATATTTTAAACAATATTGGTAATGTAATATCTTTACAAATGGTTTTTTTTATAGAAATTGTTATTTTAAATTTATTTATAAAGGGAAGCTATGATTTGAAAATTTTAAAATTTAGTCTTTCAAAAATATTTAAAATAAAATAAACCTTATTAATATTAAACATAAGTATAAAAATAAATAATAGTAGACTAAGTATTTAAGTTAAAAATAGAAATAAATATATGTAAGGTAAAATATATGTTTATGTAAGCACTTAAGTAAACACATTACCTAAATTCTAACGATATAGTCTATAGGAATTCATTTAGTTACAAAGCATAAGACTAATGCAAGGCAAGAAAATGAACACTTAGTTAATTCTGGAAACACATGTTTGCAAGGCTGTAAGACAAAGAAGGAAATAAATATTCATGTTGTACAGGAAATTGAGTATGTACACTTGAAAAAATATATATATACAAAGATATCTAAGTACATACGAAATAAAGAAAGATAAGTATATGTAGACATGGAGGACAACTTCATAAATGCTATTATCTCTAAGTACACTAGTAAGATCATATCAGCCCCTATAGAGTAGAAATATCTCTGACCAAAATTAATAAAAGCTTGTACCAGTAAATAATATCACCTATAAACATTTATCTATATATCAATCTTTCCCATTTCATTTTCGTTTACAAAGAGACTTAGCATTCCAGAAAAGTAAATACATTACAACTGAAGCTTTACAACAATTCAACTCAATAAAAATGAAGATCAAAATAAAAAGAGATTTTTGCTAGCAGTTTTCAAAGCTAATTCAAAATGTGCTCTGTTCTGCCTTCTCAATTCTGTGAGTAACATCACTTTAAACAATTTAGAAGTATAACCTGTTGCTTATATATCTGTGAATAAGTATGTTTGTATATTTATAAGTGAATATCTGTGTGTATATATATATATGAATATATTGATGTGTACATGTCTGCTAATGTCTGGAGCATCTCTGTCTATGTTTTAAGCCCAATTTTTTTAATTTAAATTCTCTAGCTCTTGATCTAGTCATTGATCTGATTTAAGTAACAAACAAAACTTGTTTGTTTGATCATCGAGTAGGATTTAAAATTTTATGCAAGTTAAAATAAACTTAGATTTGCTCTGGAAACCATAAGAACATGAATGCTTTAGCTTTGTCAAAATTTCAAACATTCAAATTTATAATTTCAGGTTTGTGATCTGAAACCCTACATAAAAACATGATTTTTAAAACTAAAATTATAATTTTTAGTTTGGGTTTGAATGAGCAGTTCTGGGTTGAACTGAAATTGGTATTTTGGGGTTTTCTGGTGATCTCGATGGACTGGAAGGTCGGGGTTTCTTCTGGTGATAGTAGGATGATCGGTGAGTGGAGGAAAAATAATAGATGGGGGTATAGATGACTGTGGCGATGGTGGTGGATCTGGGAAGTTTTTAAACCTAGTTTGGATGGGTTAAGAATTTACGATCATCTCAATGTCTCTGGGTGATCGATTTCGATAGAACTTAAGGAGGTGATAGCTTGAACGTAAACGAAGACTTGACCGGAGTTTCAGAGGCGATGGTGGTCTGAGCTTCGGGGTCGAGGCAGTGTTCCAGGTTGAGGTGGTGGGTTCTGTTGATGTTCCAGGTTTGGATTTAACTCTCGAATTTGATTTCGAGTTAGGGATGATCATCTGATGATCGTGTTTAGGTGCGAGGGTGATCGGCGATTTGTGAGGGTTACCGTAGGTGGTCGGAAGTGGGTGGTTGGCCGGTGCATGTGCACGGTGTATTTTCGTGAATCAGGTGAAGTAGGTTTTGAAGGGGAGTAGGTTACTCGGGTTTTCTCGAGTAATTTGAGGTTTGGTTCGAAGTTTAGTTAGGTTTTGCTCGAAGCTATTTGGAATGGTCTCGGGTAAAATTTTGTGTTACAGGTTTTAAAACCTATCAGTTTTAAATTTTAGAAACTAAATTTTAAAATGTAAAACAAAGATTTAAACTAAGTTTTAAATCAGTTTTTAAGTATGATTTCAAAAGTTAAATTTGTATTCATTTTTAATCTTAAATTTAAAATGGAATGTAAAAGTAAGTTTAAAGGTAAATTGTTTTGAATACTTTGTTAATGATAATTCAATCATATGTAAGAATAAAGTTTTATCTTAAAATTAATTAGGATTTGTGATTCATTAAATTATTAAGATAATTAAAATGGATAATAAATTAATTTAATTAATTAATGAGATGGATGTTTAGTTAAGTAATTAAGAGTTTTAAATTAATTAAATAAAGTTTAAGACTAATTATTTAAGGAATAATTAATTTGTAATTAAGAATCATTAATTAGATAAGATTTCATTTTAAATTAATGATTAAATATTAATTAATCAAGTAATTAAAGGTTAATTAAGTTACAGTTGAAAATTTAAATTAATTAAATAATTAGAGGATAATTAATTGGTTATTAAGGATAAATTAAATTGTAATTAATATTGATTAATATTAGTTTAATTCCTTCAGAAATGAAATTAAGAATTGTTAATAGTTAATGAAGGTCATTAACTTAAGATTATTTAATAATTTATAAATGTGATTAGTATTAATAATTAATTGGATTAGTTAATTAAAGACAATCATTTGTGAAAATGTTTAAGTATAATTACTTAATGAAGTAATTAAAAGAATTTATTACTTAATGTAATTAATTAAGTTGAATTTGATTAGTTTAAGTTAATTAATTAAGCTTAATTAATTTTAATTAATCACTGGATGATTTGATAGGTAATTACTTAATGTAATTAATAAGTGTAATTATGTAGTGAAGTAATTAATGGTAAATTACCGGATGTAATTAATTGAAAATGATTTAAATAATGGAAGTAATTTGTATTTAATTACTTTGTGTAATTAATCAAGGGATTAATTCAGATAATTAATTAAGGAGTAATTTATTTATTTAAATGAAGTAATTAAGGGTAGTTAATTACTGAATGGGATTAATCAAGACTGATTAATAAATGTGGTTTAATTAAAGAGTTATTACTTAATGTAATTAATTTAAATAGAATAATTAATCAAAAATGTAATTAGGGATCATTAATTTATATAATTAATGATGTAATGAAGGATTGATTCATCAAGACTAATTAATCAATAATAAGTGTTTTTGAGTAATTAATTAATGTAATTAATTATAATTAATTAATTAATAGAGTAATTAAAGATTAATTACTGTATTTGGTTAAGGATAATTAATTTGTGAAATTAATTAAAGGATAATTACTTGAATGTAATTAAAGGATAATAAATCAAGGATGATTAATTAAGATGGAAATTAGAGAATTATTAATTATTTGATTTGTAATTAATTAATGGTTATGTAAGCAGGATTTATAGAATGAAGTAATTAATTTAATTTACTTTAAATTAATTAGAAATAAGGTAATTAATTTAATTCATTTTAAATTAATTATAAATAATGTGTTTATAAATCCTTGTTTATGTATGGATGGATGATATTGATTTCCTTGAATAGTTTAAGATCTCAGATATGAGATAAGTAATGTTATGTGATATGGATGCTTTGGTTGAAGTGTATTAATAATGTAGATTATCTATCTGTGATATGTGAATTATCTATTTGTGATATTATGAATTATCTATCTGTGTGTATATGGATAATGAAATGAATTGTTTTAACTTTAAAACAACTTGGACCTAAAAGATGGCGATTTGGATTTCGATGAGACCAGGATCGGGTTTCCAAATTTGGATATCCGAAAACCACATCGATCCAAATTAACGATAGGTCGTGAATCTCAAGTGAAGATGAAGATTCAGAGTGCAAGGGTTATTGTCGTTAACTCTGAGGATGATTCTAAAATGAGTGTAATGAGATAATGCCTTCGGTTTCGTTCGACCCGGAACGAACTTGTATGGATTGAATGCTTTCAGAACATCGTCAGGTGGACGATGAGCATTATAAGTGATGTGTTCTGATGAGGTAATCGTAGCCTCAAGCCTCATCAACCGGGAATGGCTAAAACAGGGAAGGTGCAGCAAGGCTTCGTGGGTAGCACCCACTTGAGAGTAAGGTTTCCCCTGTCTAGATGTCCCTTATTATTCGGCTGTGTGTGCGGTTGGTCGCGACAACCGTGGGGTGATCTTATTTGGGACTGTTCAGTAAGGAATGGTTCCGACTTTGTGTTGTAGGGGGTCGGGAGTGATCCTCGGTACAGTGATCTAGGCCACGTACTGTGACGGGCGGTACCCCAGTAGCCCTGCCATTGTATGGAATCCAATCTCCAATAAGTGACGTACGTGTTAGTTGTGCCCAACTATGTTGGAACGTGAGATGTAAGCATTCCAGCTATTTCTGTATTTTAGTTTGAAAACCCTAGACCCTATTATAATATCACTGAATTTCCTATCAAATGTTTGGTTAGCGTAAGGTAAAAACTTACCCATGTTTATGTGTGGGAAGTCTTACATGATACTTTTTGTTTTCAAAGGATTTTCAAGTTAAGCAACTTTAACCTGTTACTCATACCAGACCCATGTCTGACTCGGAGTTTATTTCTGTTTTCCTTAAACTTTCGGGTACTCAAATTTTTACAAGTAGCCAAGGGATTCAGGTTAGCTTTGACGAATTGTGGAGGAGCAATGAAGCAGGAGGTTTCAGCGTTATAGATCGATAGTTTTCCACTGTGTTGGTATCTCTGTGTTGTATTTGAGTTGTATCGAGTTGTATTAACTAGACAGGTGTTTATACTGTCTAGTATGTGATGTATTATCTGTGTAACTCTGATTGATGTTGTATATTATGTAATATTTATGTGATTAATATAATTTATTCGTTCCGCTGTTGAGATTCTGTTGTTGTTTCTTCTTTCTTCTCTATCTTTTCTCTTTTCTATCCCTTTCTTTCTTAAAGATGATGCGACTTTCTGGTGGTAAAAAGTTGGGTCGCTACATTTGGTATTAGAGCGCTAGGTTGAGTGAATACCTAGGCTTTGGAGTGATTTCTATCTTTCTTGAGAGAGCGTATTTGTAATTTGATATATATATATATATATATATATATATATATATATATATATATATATATATATATTTCTACCTATCTATTGGGTTACCTGTTCGGGTTTTCCAATATAAGATATAAAGGTAGATAGGCTAGTGGTGTGTGTAACACGACTACCAATGGTTGGAGTTTGAATGTGTGAGGTTGGAAGTGTATCTGCCGAGACTGTAGACCCAATACTGTCTCGAATGAATTTTTATGGGGGTGTAAGGATTTCACAAATCTCTGAAGGAAACCTGTTAGTGTTCGGAGTCTATTTTTATAAGTGCAAGTTTGGATGAGTAGAATTTGGATTCTGACAGTTGAGCAGAGGCTAGTGATGGTATCTTGGCTATCTCGGGAAGTAGTAGTTGTGTGCTGAGATGCAGTGGCTATGGGTTGTTTTCGAAGATGTTTCTCATGGAGCTTTGGATAAGGAAGTGTGTCTGCATCGGTGTTGAGGCTGAGTTCAGCTGGGTGTTTGTGTTTGGCTTTGAGGCCTGAGTTTCTCGAGGAGTTTGGATTAGGAAGTCTTTGTCGTCAGTGGCAGCGTCGCAGTTCAGATTGTTCTGTGTGCACGCAAGGAGGTCATCTGTCAGCAGTTTTCTAGAGGTGAAGTTCAGAAGCAGCAGTTTTGTGGACCAATTTCTTCGATGGATTGGCTAGATAGGCTTAAGCTGTTTTGATTGGTAAAGAGAGAATAGTTTTCTTGGATATTAGATTGGGTTGGTCGCAAAAGTGACTTGTGATAGTTGAGTGTTCTCTTGGTTTGTCAGAGATCTTTCAGGATGTCTTTGAAGAGGTTAGTGGTTTGCCTTAGCATCTGAGATTGAGTTTTCTTTTCGACTAGGATTCCAGGAGTGGTACTGATGGTTCCTAGAGAGAGTTTTTGGGTGAAGCGGATCAGGATATCATGGAATTTCTGAATTTATTCTTTATGGATCTGTTGAACCATATTTCTGGGATGTGTTGTCCGGTTTGTGCTCGTATGTATCATCAGCATTTTCATCTACTCCAGATCAGATTTGTGCAGCGGAAGCAGTTTGGGAGTGCATATGTTTTATCTTTTCGGATAGGAAAGGTAAGTTCAGTCTTATGATTTTTGAGGAGTAGAGTTTGTTTTCTTGGATTGATTGTGAGTGGATCATTTTGATGAGTTGTTTTGAGAGGCTTCATCAAAGGTTGAGCTGATCTGTAAGGATGAAGGCAGCCCTGGATCGTCAGAAGAGTTTGGTGGATAAGAGACGGAGGAATTTGGATTTCGAAGTCGGAGATTTGATTCTGGATAAGTTTAAAAACCCTTATTAAAATATGATTTTGATAGTCGTATCTGAAAGGATATGATCCTTTTGGCCGCAAATGTGTCTTTAAGAGAAAGACAATGCAGTTGGAATATAGTAAGCCACGTTGATAAGAATACTACTGTAAATTTCAATTTTTGAAATTAACGTAACAGATTCACCATCAATGTTCTCAATTATGTTCGGATTTTACTCAATAAATTATCGCATAGTATGACTTCATGTTTTGGTATGTACATATGTGTTGAAACATAAAATTCTAAATAATGACTAAGAGTAAACATTTTACACATAATAACCAAAGTGTCTCGAAGTCAATGAATGCGATATTGAGTTTGTGAGTTTTTGGATATAATCCAAGAATAAATATGAAATTGTCGTTCGATAAGCATCAAAATTGAACGAATGTTTTGATAAGAATATCAAATAGTTTGATTATCAATCAAAATGCAGAGGAAGCGTGTGCTCACAAGAAAGAAAGTTAAGAAGGTACATATATATTTCTAAACCATAAGTGTTGATTGTTAATGATGTACTTGTGTTAAAATCATCTTTGGTTGTATAATATGGACACCTTATTAAAATGTTTAATAAGGAACATGTAAGATTGATTCCTTATATAATGGCAATAGGAATTATCATACATGTTATATTGTCTATGATATCGTGATTTGTTTATGTATTTGATACATGAAGCAAATATCATATCGAATTGATATCACTAAATGCTTGTTTAAAGTGTTAGTGTGTATTTATGAAATACTAGAGAATTTTTTACAGAAATAACAAACTCCTTATGAAGGAATGTTCGGACTCAAAATTCATAAGTGATATTAAGTATAATATGCCAATAATAAATTCAAGTTAAGAATCTTTAAGTTGGAAATGTTTCAAATGAAAGATTGTGGCTGATGCAATGAAAAAAGCTAAGTACATCACCTTTATTAACATCACAATAAAAAGCAATGTATATAAATATAAATGCAAAAATTTATAACTGAGCTGAGTGTGATTTCAAATGTTGAGAATACCATAACATTATTATATGATAACAATGTCACAGTATTTTCCAACAGAACTTAGAGCTCATTGGAAGTCGAGAAACGTACTCCAACTTGTTCACATGGTAAAGGTAGTTTATCAGCCCCAGAGAGAGTTCAATGGCAGAGTAGATGATTAAAGCATAATAACATACCTGTTCACTGAGGAACTGTGGATTGGTTTTGAGAAATCCAATTAGGGAAATTGGAATAAGATTCCATAATTGACCCTAAGTGCAAGTGGTAGATTGATAGAGTGAGGGGTATGCCGTAGGGGCAATTATGTAATTTGTTACATATATCTAACTCGTTGACCAATCTTATTCGAAATAAAAGTGTTTTCTTTCTATTATATACTTGATATAATGTATTATATTAATTAATTAAATTAAAAGTATATTCAATAGAAAATCCATAAATCGTACATTTTCGTCCTCAGTAATAGATAAGCGTGATTCAGGCGGGGCGGGACGAAAGCGCAGAAATACTAAGGCTCCAACTACATTATTCTTACGGCTCGGCCTTACACTCATTGGATGAACATTTCCCGGCCTCCTTTTTACTAGAAAGTGTTGTTGTAACAGTGAGTAATTTATCATAATGAAAACAAATATACCATTTTAAATGTTCCTAGCCAAGATGCATTGAGACTGGATACTGATTTATCCGTTGAGACTTGAGTACGTAATGCTCTCCAAATATTGGGCAGTGTATTACTTATGACTGCCGAGGACACTTAGGGGTTACATACTGATAGTTATTGGATAACTACGTTACGACTCACTCGATATTTTTTTGTTGATTAATATAACTAAAGTTAAATAGAAAATATTGATGTAACGGATTTACACAGTTCTCTCGACTTAAGAATACTATGGATCTTCAATATGAAAGCTCTGCTTTGATTATAGTCAAATCATAGCACGATGTCCATCGAGTGACTATAGTTGGATCGAGTGGAAGTATTGGAAGTGTAGCACTATTCAAGAGAGGATTCGTCTCCTCTGTTGTATGGGATTAGTATCACGGCCAACTCAAAGTCAAAGTCTATGGCGAAAGCATTTCGGTTAATAGTGATTATTATTATTGAGGACTTTCTGTTTGGACTATAGAGTTGAAAAAGGACGATATTGGAATTTTGACCATTACCAATTTCCATAAGTCCAAAGTGATATAGTTTGGAGAAAGAGAATTGGTGTAAATAAATGTCATAATCAGGTAACGCCTAAAAAAGTGAAATTGGATTTTACCGAAACTAAGTAGGAAATAAATTTGGCCAAAATGTCATACTAATTGCTAAGTGATGTGTGAACATTAACATTCGAGTAGTTCTATGTTAATCGCTGACAAAATTTACACCCGACTAGTCACACAATCGGAATGATGAATTCTCTTTAGACCAAACATTTAATTAGTTTATAATTGTTATAAATTAAGTAAATTAATTCATATCTATGAAATATTAATTATAAAATTTTGAATATGATTTGACGAATATATATTATTAAATATATATTTGTAACAGTTATAAATATATCTATCGATATATGATATTGATAAGCAATTAAATTAGATCTAATTAATAATATTTATTTTGGCTTAAATGAGATATCGGCCTATGATGATAAGTTGATAATTTTAGTTGTAACAAGGACTATAGGGGGCAGCTAAAATAGGTTAGAGGTGTTAGAATTGGATGACTTAGATTTAGTGAGAATTGATATGGGATATGATCCATTATTTTCTCTCTCCCATCCATCATTTAAATGCCTTAAACCCTAATTAAAAAAGGCTTTTTGCTGCCACTATCCTTTTCTATTGCTGGTCGAATTCATCTTCAAGGAGCTCTAACAAATCCAACACAAATCAATTCAAAGGATGACAACTATTGGATAGTCAAAGGTCTATAGTTCAAGGATTAACAGTCTGCCGAATTGAGAAGTTTTCAAAGGAGAGAGAGATCATCAATACTAGGTGTGCTTCAAGGCATTAGTTTCAGGTATGTTTTTACTATGTTATATGATTTATAATTTCTAAATAACATTTTATTATTTACATATATCATTATTATATTGTCAGTTAGGAGATGATTCTTATATGTATTGTTGTCGTCACATACTAGAATGGTTATATGTATGTATTCATTAACAAACAATTTTTTCCCATATAGATAAGATATGCACAGCCGCATAATATATTTACAATAATTATTACTTTATTGATAAATATACATGTATTAATATGTCATTTAATTACAATTATATGGTTTGTATTTAATTATATCATCATACCATGTTAATTGTAACACACCGACCTCTATACCTATACTACCCAAGAGTGTTACAAAGTAATATTGTCGAGTAATACAAAGAATGAGGCGATATGGGGTACACTTGTGAATATTCCATTAAGCCAACATTAGTACGTATTTAAACATCGAATATAACTCTCCAAAGAATGTACACAATATCGGCACAAAGCAATAAACACGTATGCCTCCAGGATAGAACAATATACAATATATAGTAAATATCAAAGATCATAAAGTCAATAGCATCGATAATATATAATGTACAAAATACAGAATGTGTCCAACATACACCATAATAATATACAAACAAGAGACAATACAATACAGAACAATAATCCACAATACTGAATATCCAGTCTCCTTTATACCCAGAAAATACAAGCCGGTGTCATAGTCTCTTACCAGAAATGTCTTGGACTGATCCGAGTATTATGCAAATAATAAACGGGTTAGACTATATCTAAATCCAAGGTCAATAAACATATGAAATGATCTATATAAATATAATAATGTTGTCCCAAACAATTCTAAATATCTTATAATGTAGTATACCACAAAACCCAGCATAAAAAAGTCCTCACCTATATAAATCACATCAAATCAGGAAACACAAAATCAACATCGAACGAGCGAATCACACATATCCAGAAACCATAATCAAAACCCAAAAATTAATAATAAGTGAGACATCACCAAGTATAATCAGGCTAGTTCACGACATTGTCCAATATCTCTCTCAATCTCAAATAATAAAATACTATTATCAAAACAATGTAAAATAGACCGTCTGAATGTATATATAAAGCACCTACCCATCAGTTGGATATATAAAAGATATGAGAATCCACACTCTGGGCATCTATCACTTCATAGGTATAATCGTATCTCCTCGTATAGAAATGAATAGTACATGAATCAAATCATAATGTATAGGTTACACACCCAATAATCTCATAATACCTTGGTTATGCCACCCAGTCAAATCATAATATGGCTACCTGCCATCTGTAAGAGCACCTGAGTTATCCACTCGGATCCACTCTAATACTTAGGTGATGTATATAAATAATATGCATGTATCTACCAATCTATGTAGAACCAGAAGGGAGATTGACACTTAATCGCTTGCTCCAGGAGCTTAGGGCTACACCGTCCGGATCCGCTTCTGCACTCTTTAGTTACCTACCTGGTTTCGTGATTATATTCACCGCATGTCATAAACACGCTCATAGACTATGCTATGCATAGATCACGACCCCGATCATGCTCCTAAGGTAACAGACTGCTGGCCTTCGTGACTAAAGTGGCTTAGGCAACACCACCCTAAGGGCTATACCACCCTAAAGGCTACTCCGCCTTTGTCCAAAACTCATGATGTGCATCAAATATATAACCAAAGTATCACAGATCAGGGGTGCAACCCGAAAACCAGGCCGCCGGGGTGGACATTGGCCATCTGGTTCCCGCTAACTCCTAATCATATCCTTAAGCACTTCATGATAGATAAGATACATATGGGTACATCCCTATAAATCTGCGTCTATAAACATATATGGGTACACTCCCATAACTCTACGTCTATAAACTTGCTCTACTCCAACCATATAAATTTGCTCTACCCAAGCATCACCTCACGAAAGTGTAAATTCAATATCTCAGTTCCCATCACTTAAGTGATACTTACTTACAACGAATTATCGAATAAATATCCCAATGGCATTCTATATCACTGCATGATACTTAAACGTTTGTTCACTTCTCATAGACTACACTCAATCTCATGGTATTCTATACAATGAGTCCAAAGAATAACCGGAGAATTATTACCAAATGCCCCATCCCAAACGGTATTATAACTCTGTTTATTTAGGTTCCTCGTCACACAAAATAGAAATCATCACAAAATCACATAGAAGGATGTCATCACCATATGAAATCACATCAAAATAAACTAACTAAAATAGATATAGTGAATCACTCATATAATCTCATTCAATATATAAGAAAAGAGGAATGAAAAAATATATACATCATATATAAAAATCCTAATTTAATTCGAAAATGAAATAATAGTAAGCTTCAACAAAATCTTTCTTTAATCATTTAACACAAATGTTTATATAAATAAATAAATATATATATATATCTATATATATATTTAAAACCTTCAAAATTCCTAAATGAATAAAATATAATTTATAAAAATTACTATATAATTTGGTATAATTAAATCCTATTTTGAAATAATTTATAAATTTCAAAATCACTTTATACATCAAAAATAATTATAGAAACTATTTCATAAGTTTCTATAACTAAATAATACTATAAGATAAATTATAAATATCCAAAATAATTCTTTTCATATCTAACTACAATTTATAATTCAAACCTTTACTATATATTCATAACCTCAAATAGCGCATATTGAAAATCATCTAATATCGCTATAGATTTATTTAATAATCTTCTAGAATTAAATACTATTTCAAAATAAATTTATAAATTATAGAATAAATTATATTTATTGCAGACCATATAATATAATTCAAAATCTTTTACTTTGACAATTAGAAATAAAATATTTTCTAATTTCAAAATAACATTTGTATCCAAAACAATTTCCAGGAAGTTATTTTATTTACCAACCAATTTTATTTATTTATACTTCAAATAAATTTTAAAAAAACATAAATAATTTCTCGAAGCTTTCAAAAATATTTTAAAATGGGAAAATCAATAAATCGTCTAAAATAGAATTCATGGAGTAAAATTCTCCAAAATCAACAACAAATCATTAATATAAATTTTATCGTATGGCCAAGTCAAATTCCATCGAATTTCAACCATCGATACACTATACACAAAATAAAAATAATTGCACAGATTGAAATGCACACGAATCTCCTTTGCATTTCGGACATCCAACAAACACAAAAATCCAATATCACACAATCGATCCTATATTTCGAATAAACAATTCATCCAAATAATTCAATTTTTATCCAATCAATAAATATCAACCAATAATCCAACCACCACAACTAAACAGATAGATATACGGGAGAATATGCATAAATAAAATTATATAGACATAGTTGTGAGTGAGATAACTCACCAAAATTCCAAAAGAAGAGTTTAATGCCTAAGACGGTGTGATTCCATCTAAAACTGAAGTGTTTGCTTCTCCATCATTGCTGCCCTGTCCGTGCACACGCATTCCCAAGTCATTGTCTCCCATCACTTGACGTCACTCCACTTCCATGCCACCTTTATGACACTAGCACTGTAATGACCCAAATTTTGGTCATTTAATTTTGGAATATTTAATTGATTTAAATATTCAAATATTGGTTAAGAAGTTAAATAACTTAAATCTCCAAATTTAGGGATTTAAATTTAAGTTAATATCCTGAAATTCAAATACAGTGATTATTCAAAATCTATGATTTAGTAAATTTATATTTGAATAACATTTCATATAACTGGATTTTTAAATTGAATATTAATTCAATTAATTTAATGGACCTATTTAACTCATTTTAATTTAATAAATAATAACGGTGAACTCAATTACAGTAAAAAAAATGGTTCAAATAAATAATCAGAAAATTTTATTTATATTATTACGACTCGATTTCAATAGAAGTATTTTTAATTTAATTTATTTGTTTTTTCCATAATTTTTAGTAGGGAAAATATTGAAATTATTCGTTTGGCGATTTATCGTCAAATGACAGTGTTTTTGTGAATTTTTAAAATTCAATAACCGGTGTATGTTATTATTGTTTTGAGGCCGCGTCGCTGTTATGAGCACGACCATATTTTGATTTTGTAGATACGGTGTCCGAAAGCAAACAAAAAGTGGTGCAGCGAGATACCGGAATAATTAATATCTATATATCTAAGTCAAACGAAAAGGGTTGGGTTTCATTTGACTTCAAGGTGGAGTTTGTGAAATTGGAGCCTGGATTTGGGGTCTTCGTGGAGTTTGGCATCGACTGAAGGAGTATGGTGGAGTGCGGTAGGGGTTTGGGGGTCGCAACCCAGTAGGGTTCACATTTGGATGTTGCGAACCATGTGATGGGTATGGACTTGAGATGGACAAGTCATGGTGATGGAGAATTCGTATGGGAGTTCGGCGATGGTGGTTTCGTGGTGTATTGGTGACGAATAAGGAGGGT
Organism: Allium fistulosum; assembly: GCA_030737815.1. Lineage (NCBI taxonomy): Eukaryota > Viridiplantae > Streptophyta > Magnoliopsida > Asparagales > Amaryllidaceae > Allium > Allium fistulosum. The sequence continues at coordinate 782,747,098 of CM060907.1, forward strand.
GGTCATGCACGGTTGTGGGTTGAGTATTTGTGCACGTTTGATAAAGAAGAAGAAGTTAGGAGGGAAGGAAGCGAAGTAGGTTGGAGTTTGACTGGGCCGGACCTAATTTTGATTTAGGGCAATTAATTTGTAAAAAAAGTAATTAGTGTATTTAATTATATTATTTAAACTCAATATCTTAGAAATTGAATAACTTATTTGTATTAGGTCCAAATCAAGCGCGGTCAGTTACATTAGGATTATATTGATGTGAACTACAATATGGAATTAAATTTACGGAATTTGAAGCTTGTAGAAATTTCATGCTAAATCGAACATCGTTCGAGTTAGAGAAAACTAGAACCCGAAAACGACACCTGGAACTCTGGTGAGTTAAACTCACTCTTTTAGTTAAACAGTAATGCTATAGTAGTTAAATTTACCGTTGTGTTTGGTTGAAAATATTGGCTGATCCGATTAAATATCTGCTTTTTTTTAAAATGATAGAGATTTAAATTTGAAATACAGGAAAAATTGTTGAGAAATCTGGATTTCTCGATATTGTTATTTTTAAAATTTAAGCTATTTACCTGTTGTTTTATTTCAATTATATATTTGTGATATAGTTGGTTAAATGCTGAAATTGGACTATTTGGCTATATTAGATGTAACACCGACATATGTAAAAATTGAAATTTTAGAGTAAAAGGTTAGCAATAGCATTTGTTAAGTTCTATTGCAATTATTGGCCTCGATATAGTATTTTTGAAATACTATTTAGTGTGAATTTGGTTTGGTAATGATTTAAAATTTGAATATTTTAGAATTTCTATAATATTTTAATTTTAAAGAGTTTTCAAAACTTTTCTATTTTATTTCAACTTTTTTTACTTATTCTTTCTAACCTAATATATATTCCTAAGTAAATGTATTTAAATAATTATTAAAAAAAAGTATTGTTTTTATAGAAATTATTTTAATAACAAATATTTATTTTAAAAGAAACGTAAAAAGGATTATCTTTGTGTTAAAAGGGGTATTTTGGGGGTTTTAAAGAAGATTGAAATATTTACAAATTGTTTGTATAAAATGTTGAGATTTATAAGTGTTATTTTATGAGTGAAGAATAGATTTTACAAAAAATTGTTTTATAAAATAAAAGAAATGGTTGTATAAGTATATCTTGTAAAAAGGAAATCAATATCATTTTGGTAAATTGGAGAAATAAATTCCATTTGGGAAATTTATTGAAATATATGAAGTGATCATATTATCCGAAATTTTTGAGTTCCAGATGATATTTCAAATTCGGCCATATTTAGAGTTCAAGGGTTATGCTGGGATTTGGATTAAAAAAAAAGGAATAAATAAAGTTGGAAATTTTATTTAGAAAGTTTACAAAGAGAATTTTACAAATGGATTTGGAGTTTATAAAAAAAGGTTATAAATAGAGATGTGTTTTGTTAGAGAGTTTTTTTTAAATGAATTAGGAGTTATAATTATACTTTGAATTTATAAGAAGAATTATAAATGATATTGTACAGTGGGGACTTATAAATGATGAATTATAAAAGAAATGTATAAATAATGTTTTTGGAAAAGAAATTTACAAATGAAGTTGTAAATATGGAAGAGTTTTATAAAAGGGGCAATGTTTTGGTTTATTGGTAAATTGTTAAAGTTAATATTTGTTTTAAAGTACTTAAGTATGCTTTTAAAAATGAAATCTTTTCTTAAGATTTGCAAAATATACTTATATCAGTGAGATAAGTATAAGAACACATTTTCCAAGTATTAAAATGTAGGGATTTTATGAATATACTTAGATTGTTAATATAAGCATATAGAAATGTTTTTCTAAGAAAATTGAAATGCTTTTGTGAGTTTACTTACATAGTTGAGATAAGTATATCGATATTTCAAGTATTGAAAAGTATAAAAGATTTGGAAGTATATCCTTGTAAAGTATTTTGATATAAGGATTATACAGGATGGTTTAATTTAATGAAAGGGATTAATTAAAGAGGCTAATAGGTGCTTTGTGCCTAACTAGTTTTATTTTCCTTGCGGAATTAAATATCGGGTTGAATTTTTTGTTTATTTGATAGTTAACTAAACCGACTATCAAATCTAGACCAAAATGAAACTTTGGAAATACCTAGGAGGAACACGGGAATTATATGGTACAATTACTATCGGTGGTGCTATACTGTACATATAAACTCATTTCGTTCTTCTAGGACAATTGTTAAGGAAATCCGTCCATAAACAGTTAGGAGGTGAACTCCGCTCTTGTCTTTTGTTTGTTTGTTTCCTAAAGAACCGGGGTTGGGTTCACCGAAAATTATTGAAAGTTGTTTCGAAGAGACCGAGATTGGATATGTTATTCGAAAACCACTTCAACCCAACTCAAACGACGTTTTGAAGTCATCTTGAAGAGCATGGAATCATAGACGGAGCTTTTGAAGTGCAAGGGCTGCTTGCTACTAATCCTGAGGGTGATTCCAAAATGGATGTAGTAGAAGTAGTGCCTTCGGTTTGTCCTTATCCTGGACAACTTGTATGGATGAATGTTGGCACTATATCACTGCATGGAAGTTAGTGTTAGCATTCCAAGTGTGAAGTGCTAAATAAAGGTAATCGTAGCCTCATGCCTCATCAATTGGGAAATAACAAAAGTCGGGCATGCAGCACGCCCAAGTGGGTCACTCCCATCAGGGTATGGTCATTCCAAATCTAGATCGATTACTATCTACATGTGTATGCTTCGGAGCCCAAAGTGGGTGATCATATTTGGTACTACTAGCCAAGTGGTAGGCCAATCTTGTGTGGAAAGGGTACAAGATGTTTTTGTCAGACCCCGGTACATTTTATCTAGAAGTGTACCATCGGAAGATAGTTCCTTACCTTGTCATAGTATGGAATCCAATCTCCAATACGTGCCTTTACGGTTTTGATTATAGAGCCTATTATGCTAGAATTTAATAATTTAACAATTTCGGCTAAGGTTAATAAGTATTTGTACTCTAGACATTATTATAATATCACTGGATTTTCTATAGAAAATGTTTTGATTATCGCAAGGTAAAAACCCGTTTGTTTTATGTGCGGCGTGGTCTTACGAGATACTTTTGATTTTAAAGGAGTTTTTTTAAAACATAATAATTCAGTTGTTTGAGTTTACTCATACCAGACCTATGTCTGACCCGAAGTTTAATTTTCTTTCCTAAAACTCTTGGGTTCTCAAATTTTAGTGGGCAGCCGAGTAGTTCAGGTTTTCCCATGGATGCATTTTGGAGGAGCTTGGAGCAGGAAGCTTCATCGATAGCTAGTTATTATCTTGTTTCCACTACATTATATGTATCTTGTATCAGTTAGGTAGGGACAGGCTGTTATAACTGTCCAAGGGTAGATTTGTATTAGCATGGCTCTGATGTATCATTTTTGAAATGACTTTGTAAAGTATTATGTTGATTAATTTATGTTATTTCATTGCGTTATAAGATTCTGTGATTGTTTAGTTTTCCTCCTATCTTCTTTCTTCTTTCTTTCCCTAACTATCCGCCTTTCCGTTCAATTTGAGTGAGTAATGTGTGGTTGATTGTCTGCTTAAACTTGTCGGAAAAGTGGGTCGTTAAAAGCACATCATCGCAACTCCCGCTACATCATCACTGCCAAGACCGAGATCGATACCAGCCTTCATGCACGCACATGCGTTTTAAATCGCAACTCTTGCTTTGAAGTCGCCAGCACCTACTTCGTCGCTACCATTTACTATCACGTCCAAGTCACGACTACCTCCGCCCTCCCTTCTTTCGTTTGGTCGCGTCCGATATCAGAAGGTGATACATACATACATACATACATACATACATACATACATACATATATATATATATATATATCCCTGAATCAATTTTGCGTGGGTTAATTTTGGGTAACTAGGGCATGCTCGAAACAATGAAGGCAGGTATAGGTTTTGGGGAGATAAGGAATAGCATAGAATAAATTACAATAAGGGAAGTGGATTTTAGGATTGGGTTATTAAATTTGGGCCTAATTTCAATTCCACTTAAATTCTAATTCAATATAGTTTTTACTTCATTTTCTGTTCAAATTTAAATTTAAATTCTTGATGTTTATTTATAAATATACTTCAATCCAGTTCAAATTAATTTACATTTTATTATACTTTATATATTTCGGAACCACATAATTTCATCCAATTAGATGCCTACTTATTTATTTTCCACTATTTCAATCACATAATAATTGTTTACACTTCTAAAATATTTTGTATTCACTTTAAAACATTTTGTTCAACTCAATAAATTATTCGAAAAGAATTTATTAATTTATTTCAATTTATTAAATCAAAATCTTATATTAAATAGAATTTAAATAACCAAAAATTCATTTTCCAAAAGATTAATTGCCAAATATCAAATTCAAATATTTTTATTTTTATTAAATTTATTTATTTATATAGCGTAGAAAGCAGAGTTGTTATGGACTCTCCCCTTATGAAAATTGTGTCCTTGCAATTTCTTATAGGGAGATGTCAAAAAAGTCATACCCTCGTATCTAAAATCTTCTATCAACTCAACTACTCAATCCTCTATGTAGCATTTCCATCAATTCTCTCTTCTTATGCCATAATTTAATAGATTCAATTATGACTTTCTATTTTTCACATATGATAAAATTTTGTAAAAATATTCCAACTATCGAATTTTTCAGAAAATTTCGGCAGAACCTTCTTTGTACAAAAAGCGTTCCGAAAAATCAAAACATAATATAATTACATGGTATACATCTTCGAAGAGGCATCCCAATACGGGACATCCCGAAACACGGGAAAACAAGTTAATATCACAATACATCGATATACCGTAAAAACGTACATTTGTTTAGCATTTTTTTAGCAAGCCGTTATACCTTTATGCAAGCAAAAGCTAATCGACGTCATTGATTAATCCAAGTACGCTTCATAAACACCTATACTAAATCTCAGTTTTAAATATTAGTCACAAATAAAAATATAAGAAGCATGCATTCATTAAATGTAGAAATAATATCACTTTTATATTTAAACCACTTCCTAACAAAAATTTAAGGGCCAAAACAATTAAATTAAGTGATAGTTTCAAAAAATGAATTATTTTGTAATGTGTTAGCTTTCCAAAACAATTTTCGCATTGCCAAAAAATGAGTTATAGCTCAAGTTAAAGAAGATTTTCTAGAGATATTTATAGTAAACTTTTGAAAATGTGCACAGGGCCACCTATGAAAACTGTATTTTTTAAGCACAAAAACATTAAATTTTGCAAAACATTCAAAATAAATGTTGTAGTTTACACTCTTCGCTTTTCGAAATGTGCAAAATCATCAAAATCAGATAACTCGTTCAAAAGTTATGGCCAAAACTGTTCAGTTCTGAAATTCCAAAATTACATACTATGGCCTGATTTCAAATTCAAATTCAATCCAACTTTAACCCTAACATATTTTAAAATTTTCAAAATCGATGAACATAAAAGTTGTTCCATATTAACATATATTTCAAATGAAAGAAGATTCATCAAAATCGGGCACCGAATAAAAAGTTATGACCATATTCAGACAGCATTTTTAAGTGTAAAATCCAAAATATTTCTGTATACAGATAAAGGAGAAATTTATTTCACTTGGTCATATTTTACCTCTGAAAATACAAGTTATTATTCATTTTACTGCTATGCATCAGAATAGTTCAATCTCAAACTTTTGCCCTCGTTATTTTTTTCTTTTACTTTTCATAACTCAATCTAGTTACAAACTAATTTCAAATTTTAATCGAAAATTTGGAAAATCAAATAGTTAATATGCATATTGTTTTTGTTCTTTTTTATTTTGTTAAAACCAAGTAAAGAAAGTTCGAATAATTAATGACAATGTGAATATATATACTACGAAGAAATCAAAATAAAAATGTGTTTCATAGGAATACTCAAACAATAGTTGAATCTATGATTTAGTTACATTTTATGACAAGTTTAAAAGAACATTTACTGCCTTTATATTTACTCACTTTATATTTGTTATTTCAACAGAGCAAGAATAGTCCTCTAAGTATTAAAGCTCTTGTAAGAACTCCAACCAAACCGCACCGAGCTCAATAATTATGTCATAATGTAAATCATATTCTCAGTTTTGGGAAGAAGAAACGAGCTCGAGATAAAGTCCTTCTTTTAATTATATGTGCAACACCTTCATCATATCATTACTGAATCGAAACTCCTAGCCTATTTATTAGTATGATTATTGTTATTTTATACAGTTGCAAGTTGAACAAGTTCTTGAATTTTGAACTTCGATGTCTATCCATGGTACTGGATTTATTTATAGGTCATGTAAACATGTTATTACTATAAATAAATTCAACGTTACATTTGAGTTTGCTTGCATTAGTTATGCTTTGTATTTTCTTTTTCAACACATAATTTTTTTTCAAACCCTTGTATCGAGATGTCTCATCCTAGTATTTAGGAATCCCTATTAATAACATTGGCCAGGTGCATCGACCAGAATTTTTAAAGCACTTGACGAATAATTAACACTTTAAATTAACTATTAAAATATTTCCAATCATTTTACAAAATCAAATTCATATTTTTTTCAATCATTTGCTTGTTTAAATAGAATATTTATTTTCAAAATCCATATTTACCTCCAATTCATCGATCATCAACAATAATGAAAATTATCACATATCATCCATAAAACCAAGCAAACATCAATACAACATTACACACATTTTCAAACAAACAAACAAACGCCTACAACAAAATACTATCTGTAGATTTCCTCTGCGCAACTCTGATCACTACTGGATCACTTCATTCACATCAAGCCACACAGAGGTGTATTCACCATCATCAATACCGACACTACTCGCTAGGCTAACTATTCCTTACTTCACTAACTCCCTAATTGCTTCTACTTCACACCAAAACAAACACATTAAAAAGAGGTGGAGAAAGGAATTTGTGTGTGTAGTAGTAGGAAAATTAACAAATACATTCTCAGATGATTACCCCAGTAATCATCAGGTAATCATCATATACTCCTACTATAACTTGAGTATAAACAATAATCCACCATACACCCATGGGGGCAGGGACTCTAAGTCTCATCTAAGGGAAAAACTCGTGTCACTTATACTCTGTACTATTCAAAACCTTGCTATGCTACTACTTTGTAACACCTCCACTTCTATACCTATACTACCTAATAGTATTACAGAGTAATGCAATCGAGTATATAGAGAATGAGACAATATAGGATACACATGTGAATATTCCCTTAGGCTAACATTGATACGTATTTAAATATTGAATATGACTCTCCACAAAACGTACACAATATAGGCACAGAGTAATAAACACATGTACCTCCAAGATAGAATAATACAGAATATATAGTAAATATCAGAGATCGCAAAGTTAATCGCAATGTTAATATATAATATACAAAATACAAAATATGTCCAATATACATTACAATAATATACCACAAGAGACTATACAATACAAAATAATAATCCATAATACTAAATATTTAGTCTCCTCTATGCCTAGAAAGTACAAGCTAATCTCATAGTCCCTATACTTGAAATGTCTCGGACTGACCCGAGTATTATATAAATAATAAACGGGTCATACTAGATCTAAATCCAAGGTCAATATATGGAACTCTCTAGATACCGAGTATAAATATAGTAATGTTATCCCAAAAAATTCCAAATATCGTATAGTGTAGTACACCATATAACCAGCATAAAAATGTCATCATCCATATAAATCACATCAAATCAGGAACCACAAAATCAACAACGAATGGGTGAATCATTCATATTTAGAAATCATAATCAAAACCAGAAATCAATAATAAGTGAGACATTACAAAGTATAGTCAGGCTAGTTCATGGCACTGCCTAATATATCTCTCAATCTCTAATAATAAAATACCATCTTCAAAAAAATGTAAAATGAACTATCTTATTGTAAATATAAGGCACCTACCCATCAATCGGGTATAATAAAAGATATGAGAATCCATTATACTCTAGATACCTATCACATCATGAATATAATGTCGTCTCCTCATATAGAAATGAATAGTGACAGGAATCAAATCATAATGTATGGGTTACACCACCCAATAATTTCATAATACTTAGGTTATGCCACTCAGTCAAATCACAAGATGGCTACCCGCCATCTCCAAGAGCACCTGGATTATCCATACGAATCCGCTCTAATACTTAGGTGAGGTATATAAATAATATGTATGTATCTACCAATCAATGTAGAATCGGAAGGGAGACTGACGACTACCTACCTGCTCTAGAACCACAAGGCTACACCGCCTGGATCCCCTACAGTCTTCAGTTACCTACCTGGTATCGTGAATATATCCACCGCATTTCATAAACATGCTCATAGATTACGCTATGCATAGGTCACAACCCGGATCATGCCCTTATGGTTACATACTGTTGGCCTTCGTGGCTAAAGACGCTAGGGCTAGGACTACACCACCCTAAAGATTAATCCACCTTTCTCCAAAACTCATGATGCTCATCTAATATATAACAAAAGTGTCATAGATAGGGGACACCCATGACCAGCCTGCTTGGGTGGACACTGGCATCTGGTTCTTGCTAACTCCTAATCATACCCCTGGAGTACTTCATGATAGATAACATACATATAGATACACCCTAATAACTCTACATCCATAAACATATATGGGTACACCCCCATAACTCTACATCTATAAACTTGCTTTACTCCGAGCATATAAACTCCCTCTACCCGAGCATCGCCTCACGAAAGTATAAACTCAATATCCCAGTTTCCATAACATGAGTGACATCCACTTACAATGAATAACTGAATATATATCACAACAGCGTCCCATAAGACGCCATGATACTCAAACGTTTATTCACAGCTCATAAACTACACTCAATCTCACGATATTCTATATACCAAGTCCAAAGAATAACTAAAGAAATATTACCAAATGCCCCATCCCAAATGATATTATAACTCCGTTTATTCAGATTCCTCATCACACAAAATAGAAATCATCACAAAATTAGATAAAAGGATGTCTTTACCATATGAAATCACATCAACATCAACTAACTAAAATAGAAACGGTGAATCACTCATATAATCTCATTCAATATACAAGAAAAGAGAAATCAGAAAATATAAAAATTAAAAATATATATCCTAATTAATTTGAAAATGAAATAATAGTACACTTCAACAAAATCTTTCTTTAATCATTTAAAACAAATGATCATATCTATACACACACACACATACACACACACACACACACATATATATATATATATATATATAACATTCAAAATTCCTTAACGAATCAAATATAATATATAAAAATTACTATATAATTTGGTGTAGTTAAATTCTATATCAAAATAACTTCCAAAATCACTTTATACATAAAAAATAATTATAGAAACTATCATATAATTTTCTATAACTAAATAATACTATAAAATAAATTTATAAATCTCCAAAATAATTCTTTCCATTTCTAACCATAATTTATAATTCAAACCTTCATTACATATTCAAAATCTCAAATAGGTCATACTGAAAATCATCTAATATAGCTTTAAATTTATTTAATAATCTTCTATAATTAAATACTATTTTAAAATAAATTTATAAATTACAGAATAAATTTTATTTGTTTCAAACCATATAATATAAATCAAAATCTTCACTTTATACTTTAGCAGTTAGAAATAAAATATTTTCCAATTTAAAACAACTTTTATATCCAAAATAATTTCCAAGAAATCATTTTATTTACCAACCAATTTTATTTATTAATACTTCAAATAAATTTTAAAACACCATGAGTAATTTCTCGAAGCTTTCAAAAATATTTCAAAACGAGAAAATCAATAAATCGTCTAAAATAGAATTCTTGGAGTAAAGTTCTCCAAAACCAACAACAAATTATTAATATAAATTTTATTGTGTGATCGAGTCGAATTCCTTTAAATTTCGGCCAACGCTGTATAGAAAATATAAATAAATTACACAAATTGAAATGCAAACAGACAACATCTCCTTTGCTTTTCGGACATTCAACAAACACAAAACTCCAATATCACACAATCGATCCTATATCCCAATGAACAATTCATCCAAATAATTCAGTTTTTATCCAATCAACCAATATCAACCAATAATCCATCCAACCACAGCTAAACATATACAAATACAGGTGAATATGCATAAATAAAATGTTATAGACATAGTTGTGAGTGAGATAACTCACCAAAATTCCCAGCAAAGAGTATACTGTCCAAGACGATGTTGTTCCATCCAACACTGATGTGTTTGCTCCACCGTCATCGCTACCCTGTTCATGCACACGCATTCCCAAGTCATTGACTCCCATTTCTTGAAGCAACTCCACTTCCACACCACCTTTGAGACAGCAGCACATCATCGTAACTCCCCTCACGTCATTACTACCAAGACCGAGATCGATGCCAGCCTTCACGCACGCACCCATGTTTCAAATCACGACTCCTGCTTTGAAGTCGCCAACACCCAGCTTCATCGCCACCATCTACAGTCACGTCCGAGTCGCGACTACCTTCAGCCTGCCTTCTTCCACCTGGTCATGTGCAATATCAGAAGGCGTGCGATATATATATATATTCTCTCAATCGATTTTGCATGAGTTGACTTTGGATAACTAGGGCATGCTCGAAACAATGAGAATGCAGGTATGGGTTTTTAGGAGATAAGGAATAGCCTAGAATAAGGGAAGTGGGTTTTGGGCTTGGGTTATTACTTTTGGGCCCAATTTCTATTCCACTTAAATTCCAATTCAATATAGTTTTTACTTTATTTTCCACAAATTTAAATTTAAATTCTTGATATTTGTTTAAAAATATACTTAAATCCAATTCAAATTATTTTACATTTTATTATACTGTATATATTACGATAACCGCACCATTTCTTTCAATTCGACACCCGTTTATTTATTTTCCACTATTTTAATCACATAACAATTATTTACACTTTTAAAATGTTTTATTCAACTTAATAAATTATTCGAAAGAATTTATTAATTTATTTCAATTTATTAAATCAAAATCTAATATTAAATAGAATTTAAATAACCAAAAATACATTTTTCAAAAGGTTAATTATCAAATATCAAATTTGAATATTTTTATTTTAATTAAATTTATTTATTTATATGGCGTAGAAAGCAGAGTTGTTACAAACTCCTCCATTATGAAAATTGCGTCCTTCTTATAGCGAGATGTCAAACAACTCATACCCTGACTTTCCTCGTATCTAAAATCTTCTATCAACTCAACTACTCAATTCTCTATATCGCACTTCCACCAATTCTCTTATCGTATGCTACTACTTAAATTAGATTCAATTCTCTTATCATATCACCATCTACAATGAGCAAATGAAAGTGTTTAGATAGATGATTGAGTTTCATCCATTGTTTGATAGCTCACTATACCTGGTGTGGGTTTCATTTTCCCTCTTACCGGCTCATTTATATACAATAAAGAATTAATTGAAGAGTTGAGCGAGAAAATTAGAAGACCCCTATAAGCGGATGAGGCTACAATAAATCTCAAGTGTCCAAGTTTGGCACGTGTGTGCGTGGAATGAGACCTTGTCTAATGACTTGCCTTTTCGACCCTCGAAAGTTGTCACTTAATACATCGACGGTATTCAAATGCCAACCATCCAAGTGCCAAAAAGGAAAATTGTTATGGTACAAAGAAGAGAACAGGGAAAATAAAATCTCACAGCGGAACGATAATAAAAAAAGGCAGTAAAAGCTGCCAATCTAAAATACATGGTATATCGGAGTTCAAAACAAATCTCATCAGACTGGATAGTTATAACTTCCCGACCTTACAATTTCTGATGGGTATACATAATAATACAGTGGAAAATAAAAATACTACGGCAGGTGAACATCCAGATCTACTTTGTGAGCTCTTTGTCCTACCAACGACAACTTGGAAAAACTCGATCTGACCAAAGCATTATCATAAAATAACACTCGGATCAGTCTGGAAGCCAATGTGAGAAAACTCAAGAAATATAGTGAACATATAATAATTCTGTGAGACTACGCCATTAAACAAGGAATAAGTTTTACCTCACAAGAACAACATTCAATAGATGAAAAATGAAACAAGTCGGAACAAAATCAGACTTGAAAGAATGGACACAAATAATTAAACATCAAGAAGAGTTCTAGGCACTTCTTAATGCAATTACGAAAACGATAAAAGATTTGAATCAAATAAGGAAAATGAATTTTCTCCAACAATGACTAGTAGGGTGCGCTCGAAAACGATAAAAGATTTGAGAGGGTCATTTACTCTGTGACTCTCTCGGAAAGGTAGAAGCCGAACCCCGCCAACGTTATCGAGAATCCAAGTATTTCACATTTCCATGCATATACAACCAAATCTAGAGTAGATGTGAAGATACCATAATAGGAGTAACCCCATGTAGCTTGACGTCTACCTGCTTTCTGGTTTTAGTCATTTTCGGCAAAGGATATCAAAATCTATAGTCAATGAATCAACAATCGAAAACAAACAAGTACTACCCGAAAAAAACAATGAAGTCGGACAAGTTAGGGCAGTGTTGCTTCCTATCTTGACTCGGTAGCATTCTTAACTTTAAGAAGAGCAAGAGTTTAAATGCCCCAAACGAGAAACAAAATCGCCTTGAATCGACGAACACAAAGAAGATAGCAGGATCGATAGTCATAAATCAACTATCGAAAATAAAAAAATGATTATATATGAAAATTAGATCTCTTAAAACATTTGACTCGCACTTGTGCTTGATTTTCACATCACATATATTTGTAAAACACTTTTAAAAACGCTCTTTAAAATATTCTTTTAAAGGGTTAATTATATTTCTAAGTGTATTAAAAAGAAGGGTAAAAAAATGTCATTAAAACATTGTTTACTATAAATCCAAAACCAATTACCCTTAGCTTTATTTTTAAACATTCCTTTTAAAAGATTTTCTCATTTATAAACTATCATTTACAACTTTAAAACAACATTTATTATCCCGGAAGATAATAAATCAATTTAAAATACTTTTATAAATTTAAAACAATGTTAATCATCCCGAAAGACAATTGATATAACTCTTTTATAAATTTAAAACCACATTAATTATCCTAAAAGAAAATTAATCAAATTTATAATCTTTCTTTAAATTTAAAACAATATCAACAATCCCGAAAGAAAATTAATCAAATTTATAATCCTTTTATAAATTTAAAACGACATTAATTATCATGAAAGAACATTACTCAAATTTATAATCTTTTTATATATTTAAAATAACATTAATTATCCTGAAAGATAATTAATAAAATTTATAATCTTTCTATAAATTTAAAACAACCTTAATTATTCCAAAAGATAATTAATCAAATTTATAATCTTTTTATAAATTTAAAACAACATTAATTATCCCGAAAGATAATTAATCAAATTTATAATCTTTTCATAAATTTAAAACAACATTAATTATCCCGAAAGATAATTAATCAAATTTATAATCTTTTCATAAATTTAAAACAACATTAATTTTCCTGAAAGATAATTAATCAGAAAATGATCAGAAAATCGCCATGGACATTTCCGCTATAATTATATAATTAATTAATTAATCAGAAAATAATCAGATAATTAATTTTCTGTTTAATTATATTGGTGAGTATTTACTTACTATTATATTTAAGTCATTTCCACTGTGAGATATTTATTGAGCTCCGATATATTTGTCTTTGCCTATTTGCAGGATACCAGATACCCAACTCGGGCTTCAGTGGGCTTGGATTTTAGCATTTTTGCGAAAAATCCGGACCCACTGGAATTCCGGTTGTTACATTTGGTATCAGAGCCCAGGTTTAAGATTCCTAGGTAGATAGTGAGTGAACGTATTTGTATTTTTGAAAAACATATAAATCTATTATGTACTAAAATCCAAATAGTCCCCAATTATAGATTTTAACATATGGAAAAATTTTAGAAGTATATTTGTGCCTAGTTTGCTAGTTGGGTTTTGGGATGACCCAAGTATGTTGAGCCCTATGTTAATTACCGATTTGTAGCGTACAAATAAGCCATGATTAGTATCCATATGTTATAGGAAGTGGGGAAGTTCCCTAGGGATAGTAGGGAGATTGTTTTTATTTTGAAAGAATAAGTGGTTTTAGTAAGAAGAAAATCCACTTTATGTCTAGCCCAATAAAATGAAACTTTTGAATTGAAAAGTCGAAAAATATAATTGTTAATATATTTGAGGTAGTAAATATTGAGTTTTTGAAAAATAAGTGGTAAGAAATTTAAATTGGTTTTTATATGATGTAAATTTTGTTAAAAGTGAAATTCTTTTTGAAGAATTATAGAGCATGTATAGCTTGCTAGTTTCTTTGTAGGTAAACAAAGATTTTAAATATAAAAACCTAGAGTGTGTTAAGTATCGAAACCGTAGATTACAACATTTATTGTTGTAATAGATGTTTTCAGTAAATGTTTTTACATAGCATACGGGATTTATTAATATTTATTTTAATTGAATTCATATATTAGTATTTTTGGATTGTAGTAACGGTGTTTTACGCAACATCTGTTTTGACCCAAATGAGCTTTGGAAATAATTTCTAAAGTGATTTGTATGTACACTTATTATTTAAATAAGTATATGAAAATATTTTCTAGTTATAAAGCAGTTTTGAAAATGAGTTCTTTTGAAAAATAATGTACGATAAATTAATGAATTTAGTAGGAAATATCTTAAGTAAATATAGAGTAAACATACCTTAATCTATTGGAATAAAATGAATAATGATATAATTTTGTATGAATCACAAATAGAGATGTTTTGTGCAAGTTATAAGGAATACGCGAAAGAGATGTACAGGGTATGGAAAGCACCATATTTTGTATAGCCTATTTCGATAAAATATAAAATAAATTCCTTATAATTTCACATAAACATGAAATCCTCCTTTAAAGGATTCATAGAAGGTTTTAGCGTTAATGGTTTCTTATAAGTGAAAGTAATTCCAATACATTAAGGTATAAAACCATTAAGTGTAGTAAGTTAGTAACTCCTTCAAGGTTAAGTAATTGGAAGAGTAGGAAAGTTAAGAGATTTTTGATAAAATAATTGTTCTTATTTACTCCAATTTTAGTAAATATGAAAATCTAAAAAAAAAGAAGGATATTTTGAAAACATGCGAGGACATTTTTTTTAAAGTTAAGAAAATTGGAAAATGTTTTAAGAACAAGCAAGACATGTTTTAAAAAAAATGGTTTGGTGGAAAAGTAAACAAGTTTTTGAAAAGACAAAATTTAGAAGCTTTAATTTTTGAAGTAAAATGATAAATACCAAATCAAACCAGACTTTTAAATATGGAGTAGATATGAATCATTTCCTAGGTGTAACGGTAAAAGTATAAGGCTATAGCAGTAATTACTCCTAGTAGTAATAATGAAAGTTCTCGTAAGGTGTATAGGACACTAGTGAGAACCTAGAAATGTTGCTTCATGTGTGTAGACTATAGAAGAATAGTGAAATAATATTAGTAAGATGATAAGACACATGTGGTTGGGATAGGTAGACCTTAGTTGGGGAAAAATGAAAGCTAAAGAGAGAATTTCCTCAAGCTTAGTTGCCTTTTTAGATAGAGACTACATAGATTGAAATCCTTATCCATTGCAGTAAAGGAGACTTAATTATTCCTTTTTGAGCATGGAATAAAAGAGATGAATAGATCTTATTCATCATGAGTAATACAACGTAAGTTGGTAATAAATAATAGACGGCAGGAGGAGCATATGAGTTACTTGGATTCCTAGAGTAGGAACTTTCTGTGTCAGAGTGGACATAGTCCTAGACCTCCTTGCCCTAGATGATAGCCGTGTTTAGATGCTGTATTAAAAGAAGAGTACAAGCAGATATAAGGTAACTAAAAGAAAAACAGTAAGATCTAAAGAAAAATACATGTTTCCCATAAATTAAGCTTGAGAAAAAGTTTGAAAAGGAAAATCTTTCTTATGTAAACCGTGCTTGGGAAAGAAAATAGAGATTTTATAGGATAACGGCATAAGTTCCAAGTACGGAGAGAGAGGTATGCAAAAGTAAAACGGAGAAATGTGATTTTTTTCCATTTTCTACCTTCTTTCTGACATAAGAAATCGAATTTGGAAAATTAGAATTTTTTAAAATTCGAAAATTAAAAGTTGTATGTTAGGATTTGTATGAAAAATTCGTTAAACTACACCCCTATTCAATAGGAGTGTGGGAAAAAATGGATGAAAAATGCTTTGAGTTTTTAAAAGATTGCATTCATATAGAAATTGCAAGTATATCTAGGGTGTGTGCATCATGTTTTAAAATTAAATTTTAAGAAAGAAAAGAATTCATATAGGAGGTACCGCTTAGAAATTCATGTACATGCATATTTTGTATTGAATAACACTTTTGCACAAGAACACGGATGGTTGCAAAATTGGATGTACACAAAATGGTTGTGATTAATGCGAGGAATTACATAATTTTACCCATGTCGAATTTCAGAGACGAAATTTCCTAAAGGGTGGGAGAATGTAACACCCCGTATTTTTATATAATTAAATAATCAAATAATAATGAATAGTGAAAATAATTTTTTTTGAAATTGTTAGAATATGGCCTCGAAACTTATACCACTGTGTCCGTGGCGATTTTCTGATCAATTTTCATATATAACTTGTCAAAATCCACAGGTCGGCCCAAGGAGAACACAGGTCGACCCTAGGGTCGACCCGCGTTGTTACCTGGACGAAGTTTCATCCAGGTACATGCTGAACGAATTGAAATTCGATTTTTGAGTGATCTGAGCCATACGTTGATTAATCTGATGGCTCCAAACGACCCTGTAACGTGGTGGCTCCAGGTTCAATCCAAGAATCCAACAGTCTAAGATCCCCAAACTCCACTATAGAACTATAGGCCTAGCTATTTTCTCACAATCAGATTTTCTCCCAATGGGTTCATTACTAGAGGCTGGACCCTAAAAAGAAAATATTTCTTTGGGTTCATTGCCTGAGGCTGGACCCTAAAAAGGAAATATTTCTAGAGAGAAGATCTTCTTAATAAAAATATTATACACCTTAGAAGGGGATCCAGAAGGACCATGGAGCCAGCTGCACACAAGCAAAGCTAAGGACGACATGTGAGTGGATTTAAATTATATACCTTTTTCGCTTATGATATGTTATTGTTAGATTCCTGTTAATTATTTAATTAAGCATTTATTCCAGTAGTTAACTCTGTAAATTTATTATGCTGAGACTGTAAATTTATATTTAACTATTTATATGGAAAAGGAAGATAGAGATCCATTTAAATATGTATAAAATTAGGCTTAACGATTATAGAAAAAGGCTTAAGCCTAGAAGGAAGACATTTATAGTAATTATGCTAAAACGGGAGTAATAACTTAAAGAAAAATCTAATAATTTGATTTGGAAGTACGTGATAGATTAATTGGTTGGTTTAGAAAATATAATGCATTTCTATAGTTTAATATTTAAAAAGATAACGATAAACGTAATTATAAGAATAAAAGAAAGAAAAAGGGAACTAGTGTAAAATAGAGAAACCACTGTATTTTGCACTATCCAAGAAGTAAAGAGATAATAAAAGAAATATCTTGCAGTTGCGAATTATTGTTTATAACATTATTTAGTATTAAAATATGGAAATGAATTTTTAGCACAATTTTCATAACCAACCAAATAGAATAGAACTACTTCCTATAATATAAGAAGATAAAACAAAGAATTGAAGGAATCAAGTTAATTATAAGATAAGACAAGAAGCTATAAACAGAAATGTACCTAGATCTGTGTTTATTGTGCAGATAATAGAATAAAAGTAAAGTAGTTATTATGATAAGTAAATTTGTGACAAGCGGACGTAGTCCAAAGCTAAGCATGTCATATAATATAAAGAGAATTAAAGAGAATTCAACATCATAATAAAAGAAGACAGACTAGAATAGAAAAGAGACGCTTGTTGATGTGCACGTAAATGTGCATATATTTACATCCATACTTTATCTCTTTTTACTTAAATAAACATCATATTTGGGCATTTTAACATGTTTAAAACCAAAATTCAATTATTTTCAAACCATCATATTTTCATCTTCATTCAAGGGAAAAATGGTCATTTTTGTGCTTGTGTCAATTTAAGAATTTTTACTTGGACATTTTTTGATAATTTTTATAGGAATTTGGATGCATATGGAAGAGGCTTATATGAAGATACATGCATGCACAAATGAAATACAAAGGAATGAAGAGGAATTAATTCAAGTTCAAGATCATGGAGGACCCCACCCACTTACCTAAATGTACAATTATGAGCTAATGGACAAATAAGTGGAGTTTAAAGCTTCATGCACAACAAATGATGGATTAATTAGTGGCTAATGGTTACTTGGTGGCCACACTTCCTAAAGGGCATTTTAGGAAGCCCCCTAAAAATAGAATTAGGGTTTTATGCATGTATATATAGCCCTCTTATGTACATGAAACTATCATCTACTCTTTCATTTTACTTAGGAAATTAAGAGATCAAATTATAAGCTCAATGTTATATGAAATAAAAATGGCTTCCAAGCCTCTTTTTCCTTTCTTGTCTACATTCTTTTCTTGTTTTTATGTTAATGCTTTTTTCTATGCTCTCTTTCTCTTAATGTTCATAGCTTAGATTTACATTTCTAGTCTTATCAATTTTCTTCTAGTAGTTAATCTTCTTTTTCTTTGTTTATTCTCTACTTTCTTTCATTTTCAATGTTGAAACTTACTTGTGTTGCTTCAATGCCACAAATGAGTAGCTAAACCCCTTCAATTTAGGGGTAATGAAGCTCTAAAATATTTTGTAATTTCAACATTTTATGATTTATGATCTCATTTGGTTTATGCTTAATGAAGTGAATTTTGATGCAAGTTTATACAAGTGGGTTTGATAGCTTATATTGCTTATGCAAATGAGCTATTCTTATTCAACATAAACACAAGTTGCATCATCATTTGCTAATCCATTTTTGATTGTGAAATTAAAGTAAAAATGAAATTTGATGATCTATGTTACTGGTTACAATAGTAAATAGATCATACTTAAAATAGCTTTTGCTTTTGCTTCATTTTCATGAGAATTATAAGTGGTTAAGTTGTTGTATCATAGTTTGATGGTTTGAGTTATGTTAATTAATAACATAAACAAACCATACTTATGATAAATACAACAATATTTCACTTAATATCAAAACTAGAGATCACAAATTGTTTGTTTGTTGATTTACAAAAATATGAGAGTGGATTTGCCTCTAAATTGCTCTCTAGTTCAGTACTTTTTAAATCAAATTTTTATTCTAGTTTAGCTTAATTTTATCTCTAGTTAACAATTTCTCCTACATTTGGTCTAATTTGATTGAATAGATTTTTAAACTCTAACAATTCCCTGCGGATCGACCCGTATTCGCCACATACTACAAGTGTACGCCGTGCGCTTGCGGTTATATTTTAATTTGAAATTTTTCGACGGTTTTCTAACTCGATAGAATTTTCGTCGAGCAACACTTGTAAATATATTTATAATATATAGATTATAAAAGAAAATAAAAGTGTCAATTACAAGTAAAATTATAACATAGGTTATAATTAAGTAGAAAGAACAGAAAAGGCTTATTTAAGACTTAAATTAAGTTAATAAGTAAATAAAGCAGAAATAATAGAAGAGACTTATTTTAATAAAATTAAGACTTAAATTAAGTTGATAAGCAAGATAGAAGTGGCCCATACCAACAGCATTCCCTTTCAGTCAAGAACTGATGGTCTCACAATAGTTAGGTGAGGCTGGAACAAGATTATGCTAATTAGGGTAAATAAGTAGCCAACAAAATAAGGAAAGTAAACTAAACGGAAAATAAAAAATTAGACTTAGGGTCTAATAAAAGAGTGAGATGCGTTTGGAACAGCCCAAAGGATGAAGAGCCTAACGAAGCAGTTCATCACATATTTCAGCACAGAAGAAGCACGTCCAACTTAGTTATTTTGAGCTAGATGGAAGTACGAGACTTCAATGGGACGTCAGGGTACTCTAGAATGGCCCTCTGGGGTAGGCGTAGTGATGCAGTCCTCCAAAGGTAGGTCTGTAGGTGTTCCATCAAAAGAGTATGCCTTGACTGCTTTTTGCATGGCAGGACCATTGTACGCAGTCAAAAGGGGTTGGTGTTTGGAGTAGGATATTCGTATGTCCCAGTACTTGCAAGTAAGTTTAGTGGGCAGGACCCAAAGGATAGTTGCATGCGAATATCGGGCCAGCATCAAAACCTAGAGCGAGTTCGGGAAAGACTAGAGTTAAACCAATAGTCCAATGATACTTTCACTATGAGACATTGGACGAGGGGCGCCACCAATTGGATGTTTAGATTGTTTGTAGTAAGGTACAACCACTTAGCTCTTTAGAGGTCTTTCGATTAGTTGAGGGGTGGCTACATGGGGCCATAGCCATGATAAGAAAAGAGACAGACCAAATAGAATACCTGTATTGTAGGCCTAACGAGGCAGTCCTTTACAGAATTAGACTATCTGTATTGTAGGCCAATGAGGTAATCCTGTACAAAACTAGACTATCTGTATTGTAGGCCTAACGAGGTAGTCCTTTACAAAAATAGAAAATCCCCGACTGAGTTCCGTACAAGGTAGACCTTGTTAAGCGGGATTCAGGGGGGTAGACAAAACGATTACGTACAGTCCTCAAGGTACGCACTGGGTGGTACATTGTGGATGTCTAAGCATTTTCAATTTCTTTTCAATTTCATCGAAACACTTCTAAATGTTTATAAAACATTTCTAAACCATTTTAAACTAATTTAAACAAATACTTTTCCTATTTCAAACTCATTTTCCATTTCATTTCATATTATAATATTATATTATTATACTATTTATTTTAAATATTTTTAGATGTTTAAAACCAATAAGAGGCTAAACAACTCCATACATATATTATTTATGGATTAAATTTCCATTTAATTAACTATGGTTAATTACTAAACATTTCCCTTGTCATTTATCAAACTAAGTTATCAACCATATCACAACCATATAACCAATCATAATACCAACCAAGTTATCATCAAATATATTTAAACTTTCAAATCATTATACTTTATATAATTTAGAGATTAATTAGTAAAATGTGAGTACTCGCCATTTCCCAAATCAAAACTTCCTACCAACATTCAAACAATCAACACTTCACTAATATCATCACCTAAACAACTCCTCCACCTTTTCCAAGTGCTCGGTCGTCACCACCATTCCACTTTGTTCTTGGCCATAGCCTCCTTAGCACACGTCATCACCTCCCCTTCCTTCCTAGACTCTACGGCCAAAGACCCCCTTCACCCTCCAAAACTCATGGCCTAAGGCCATTAATAAGAGAAGAAAAGAGTAGGAAGAAGATAAGAAGATTTGATTAGCTTTTGAAAAAGTTAGAGAGTAATTAGTGGATTAGTTCTTAAGCACTTCCACCATTTTAACCCTTCTACTTCATCTCAAACTTTAGAAAGGAGAAGAGAATGGATGTGTGAATTTGTGAGAGAATGAGGTGGGTATTTATAGGTAAAAAATTTATAAAATATCTAAATGTGATATTACCATCCTACCCCTTGCCCAATCCCCTCCCATCCCCTCATTCTACACGTTAGTCCTTCCCCCATGTGCTCCATCATCTCATTTCACTTCCAAGCCATATGCATTGACTTATGTATGCTTAAAGATTAAGTAAATGAAAATTATCTTAGATTTTTCTTTATATATATATATAAATGTAAATGTGTGTATATATATGTATATATTTATATTTATATATGTTCATGTGCAAGTTAAAGTGTGCATATGTATTTTATATATGTGTACATGACATATAAATAAGGTTGCAACAACCTTTGAACAATTTTCGTTCGTTAACCGTTCAAAATGGGGAAACGGAGCACCGGTCACATTTTCACTTATAATTTAAATTACATATATATGTAAACAAAATTTGAAAATAAATTTTTTAATTATTTTTAACTAATAAAAATGATCTCATTTGAATTATAAAATCATATAAATTAATATTAACAATTATTTACAAAAATTGCTATTATACCGATAAAGCGATATCAATATTCCTTATATTTTCAAACCGATTATATATCTTTATGAAACTATTATAAATTATTTATTTTCACTTTATAAATATTTAAAATGAATTATTATCATTTAAAAACAATTATTTGAATAATTAGAATAATTATTAAATCTCAATTTAAATTCATAAATCAATATTTAAATATAAGGGCACTACTGATGATGTCATAAATACCTTTATTTTCCCAAAAATAAAATAAATTTTTTATTTAATTTTCTTGTTCAATTATAAAATTAAGTATATGTATCCAGCTCCATGCATGACAAATTATAATTATAAAGTTGTTTATCGATAAAACGGTTTTCGGTCATTTTATCGATATTTTTTCAAAGTATATATTTTGTGAACGTTTTTCCATAATAAGTTCATTATTATAATGCATCACTTAAAACTTGATTATTTGTTGAAACATAATCTATATTTTGAATATTTAAATATCTTTTATTAAAGTGACCAAATTACGGGTCGTTACATATTCGCTACGTATACACTCCGACTTCTTCTTTCTTTTGTTTTCTGACACACATTAGTTATTTATGCCATCCCCTTCCAAACGAAAATCAAATCCAAATGAACAATCAAATAACAATATATAAACAATTATCTAAGCATTCAAAAATAATCTATAGCAACATAGATATCATATAGTTTATTTAGAGGTGAGTAAACTCAAAAAAAATTTAGTTGATGCTTTCACGTTCCGGTTCGATCTTTAGCTCAAAATTCAACTAGCTCCAAATTTGACGAAATTAATTTCAATGTGTAGATAACATTGATACGTGTCCAACGCAAAAGACAGCATCCAAATCCGACCTCGTATGAGATAGATAACGATTTTATAAGAAATTGAATTAATTAAATTAATTGATTTACATTAATTAACATTATCACTTTAATTATCTATCTAACCTCCTTCCCCAAATCATATATTCTGTACACGAAATGTCAGTGCACAAGTGCACCCAAATCCGATCTAATCTCTCCTCAATTTCTCCTTCACCCTCGACGAATCAATGCACCGTCACCTCCTACAGGCTCCCATATGCCCCTCTCCCCGACACATCCAAGCACGTCGCGACCGCAGCCTCCCAACAAAAAGAAACCGAACCCTAGTGTTGTTATAGGGGAACGAACGCACTCCCCAAACAATGATCAAGCTTGCTGAAAATTTGCGAGGAAGCGTGCTTCGCTAAGAGAAGCTCAATGCAACTAATGATGAAGCCTATCTCCGTCGAATTCACCAACGAGATAAAACCCTAGTACAGCTAGCCTATGTCGATCATCACCAAATGCGACTGCACACTAAGAAATCAGTATGCATTCGAAGCTATCATCGATAGGAACTCAATGGATCCAGTTTTGTAATTTTTCGTTGCTTAAACCTCTCAATTTTGATTTTTAAAGGAACTGGTCATTTGTTTTGGTTTACAAGAAATTGAAAAATGGAAATGGGAAAAAGCAATAAGGAAAAGTCAAGAATGTTGAATTTTCTAAGTAGTTTAGTTTATTCTATAACTTCTGACGCTTCGCTACACAAAATCTTGTTCGCTTACGAACTGAGAACGACAGAAACAAACATACGATCCATAAATGCGACACGATCTCAAAACATAAAAATAAAATACACTGGTTATCTTATTCTGTGAAATTTCAAAAATACCATCGTTTGTCGATAAATATGTCAAACAATAATTTAAATATTTTCCAAATTAAAAGTTATGGAAAGGTACTAAAATTTCATTTAAAAATACATCATTAAAAATCTAGTCGTTTTATTAACAATTGATTTTCTTATTATTTATTCGAACTATTTATTATTGTAAATAAATTTACAAAATGAGTTCGTCATTATTCTTTATTAAATAAAGGAGTTAAATAAGGCTATTAAATCCATTTAATTAATATTTTAATTCACAAATTCAAATATTTAAATAATCTCTATATTTAAATATAAGTTATTTATATTTTTCCAAGATGTTACATTTTCCCCCCTTAAAAGAATTTCGTCCCCGAAATTCTCAAAGGAAGAAATTGTCCGCTCACTCTTAGGCTTTTAAAGTTTCTTACATTACGGAAAATTTTTACAACACCTTCTTTGCGCGGCTAGATCCGGAAAAACTACAACTCGCCGCAACTGGCCTAAATCAACAAAGAAAACAAAAGCCCAAAAGTGGTCTCCCATATCTGGGGCATAAAATCATCAATCAATCGCCGATTTCTAAATTTACTACATGCCTCTTTTGCGTTTGGTTTTTTATTTTTGCAAGCAACTTACTATCCTTATGAGAATGTAGGTGTGCAAGAAATCAAATAGTAATCTCTTTCTTCCCTGTACCTATCTTGTACTAACATAATCCAAAAGAGAACCATGCTGACAAAAGAGCAATACACAAGCTATTTCTATCATAAGCAATAACAACATAAACAATATAACAACCATATACAACAAAAGTATAGAGAATACTCTGTAATAAAATACTAAGCATCCAATCTTTTTCAAAAGACAAATTTAGAACCAAATACCTGAGTTTATATATTCAAAATATATTTTCAAATTCCTCAAAGAGAAATATATCAAAACCAAAATCAATCATGACAAGGAGGGGGCTCCTCCTACTGAAGCATGGTATAACTCTAGAATAAAAATAACATGGAGCATCCAGTGGTATTCTGGTTCCTTCTAAAACAACAGTTAGAGTAAATAAATATACCTAGCGAGTCTACCAAATCGAAAAAATTCCCAATCGTCCAACTTTAGTCATAACCAAAAATATTTGAAAAACCACTTCACAAAAACTCTTTTCGAATATTCTAAAATAATAATACTTGGCCAAAGTTTCAAAATAATATCACTATCATTTCTTTCATAAATTCTTGTGAAATCACTTTTTTTCAAAAGCATCAGGATTTAAGTCCTAATAAACAACTTTAAAATCCTTTGTTTGTAAACTCAAGCTTTATAAACCATAGTATATGAAATCACACTCAATCAAATAAAATTCCATAAAAGAATAAACTAACACTTAACATTATTTAAAATGTTAAATTACTAACAAATAAGATTTAGAATTTTGCTTATGTTCACAACTATCTCGATCGTCTAGGGATATAGATAATTTCCTAAACGAACCGTTACACTCATCAGCCTTTAGATACTGCATTGAAGATTATCTAAGCTACCTTAGGACAAAATTAAAAGTCACTCCTAAACTCCCCTAAGCCACACAACAAAGCATACAAATATACTTAGGCCCGCATGATGTACCTAAATCATTCGTAACAGTATTTGATCTGACCACTTGCTCGGATACATAAACTTTACTTCCGAACTGGTATCGCTCACAAGAGATTCGTTTTAATGTATACAAACTGTGAAACTCAATTCACAAGAGATTCGTTTTAATGTACTCACAATTATCAAAATAATAAATGCCCATAAACTGGTCGAGCGTAAATCAATAATCAACTGACAATAGTCAATGCTCCTAAACATCTGAGCATAACAAATCAAAAAACAATGATAATAAAGAAATATTATCATTAATAAACAAACATCATAAATAACTATATATATTTGGAAATTATTCCTTTATATATATATATATAAAATTATAATCCTAGGTAAAATATTTCATTTATCAATTTTCAAAAATCAACATCGTGTTCGTTTGCCTTGTTCAAGTGTTTTATCGATTCAAAATTCAAACTTAACAAACCAATTAACACAACGCATTTTTATAGCAATAACAAATACGTTCTTGTATATGTATATACACTCTCAACTCATTCTAGGGTGTCACTTACCCTATCTCAAATGAGTTTACTCCACCAAAGCCAAGGTTCTCGCTTAACCTCCAACTCTGATATCAAAAGTAACGACCCACCTTTTTGACCCTCAAAAGTCGGCACTTAATACATCCACAGTATTCAAATTCCAAACATCCAAGCGTCGGGGAGGTAGATTATTAGAGTACAAAGAAAAGAACATGGAAAATAGAATCTCACAGCGGAACGAAAACATATAATATAACAAAGACAGTAAAAGTCATCGCTTTAAAATACACGGTAGATCAAAATTAAAAACAAACCTCATCAGACTGGACAATTATATCTTCCCGATCTTACAATTTTTGATGGTTATACATAATAATACAGCAGATTATAAAAATACTATGGCAGGTGAACATCCGCTCTACTCAATGAGCTCCATGTCCCACCAATGATAACCTGGAAAAACTCTGACCCGAGCATTATAATAAAATAACACCGGATCAATCTGGAAAACCAGCGTGAGAAAACTCAAGAAATATAGTGAACATATAATAATTCTATGAGACCATGCCACTAAACACGGAATCAGTTTTGCCTCATAAGAACAACAACCATAGATGAAAGAATGAAAACAAGTCAGAACAAAATCAAACTTGAAAGAATGGACATCAATAATTAAACATCGAGAAGAGCTCTAGGTACTTTTCAGTGAAATTAAGAAAACAATTCAAAGATTTAAATCAAATAAGGAAAAAGAATTTTTCTAACAATGATTAGGAGGTTGCACCCCCTTATCGAAAGTATACCTCTAGACAATGTACTTGAGAGAGTTATTTACTCTATGACTCTCTCGAAAATGTACAAGCCGGACCCCGCAAACGTTACCGAGAATCCAAGTATTTCACATCTCCACACGCATACAACCGAATCCAATCTAGACTAGAAGTGAAAATATCGTAATGAGAGCAACCCCACATAGGTTAGTGTCCACTCGCTTTCTGGTTTTAGTCATTTCCGGCAAAGGATATCAAAATCGATAATCGATGAATCAACTATCGGAAACAAATTAGTACTACTCCAAGGAAAACAATAAATCCGGACAAGTTAGAGTAGTGTTCTTCCTATCTTGACTCGACAACATTCTTAACTTTAAGAATAGCAAGAGTTTAAATGCTCCAAATGAGCAGCAAAATCATCTTAAATCGACAATCACGAAGAAGATGGTAGGATTGATAATCAAAAAAATCAACTATCGGGAATAACAAAATAGTCATAAATGAAAATTAAATATCTTAAAATATTTGACTCACACTTGTGCTTGATTTTCACATCATAAATATTTGTACAAAACTTTTAAAAACACTATTTAAAATGTTCTTTTAAAGGGTTAATTATATATTTAAGTGTATTAAAAAGAAGGGCCAGCAACAAATGTCATTAAAACATTGTTTACTATAATCCTAAAACCAAACAGTTAGCTTTATTTTTAATCGTTCCTTTTAAAATATTTTCTCCTTTATAAACTATCATTTATAACTTTAATACAACATTTATTATCCTGGATGAAAATAAACCAATTTAAAATACTTCTGCAAATTTAAAACAATGTTAATCATCCCAAAAGACAATTGATATAACTCTTTTAAAAATTTAAAACAACATTAATTATCCCAAAAGAAAATTAATCAAATTTATAATCAATTTCTAAATTTAAAACAATATTAATTATCCTAAAAGAAAATTAATCAAATTTATAATCTTTTTACAAATTTAAAATGACATTAATTATCATGAAAGAAAATTAATTGAATTTATAATCTTTTTATAAATTTAAAACAACATTCATTATCCCAAAAGATAATTAATCGAATTTATAATCATTTTATAAATCTAAAACAACATTAATTATCCCGAAAGATAATTACTCAAATTTATAATCTTTATATAAATTTAAAACAACATAAATTACCTCGAAAGATAATAATCAAATTTATAGTCTTTTTATAAATTTAAAACAACATTAATTATCCCGAAAGATAATTAATCAAATTTTTAATATTTTCATAAATTTAAAACAACATTAATTATCCCGAATTATAATTAATCAAATTTATAAAACCTTTTATAAATTTAAACAACACTTACTCTTTATTTCAAAATTCTCAAAAGTACTTGAAAATATAGTTTAAACAACTTTCAAAGTGCAAAAACGCGTCCAAACATTTATTTTGTAAAAATACAAGCAAAAGTTCAACACACAAGGTTTAAGGAAATGATATTTCATAAGTGATGGTATAACGATAATCGTTATGACGACACTTACACAAATCAAATAGAATGTCATAAATATTTCAACCAAACATCAATATAAGCAACATAAGAATATGAGTAAATCAATATTGGCGAGAAACCCCTTAGCGTCTCTCTACAAAATCCCTTGTAAATCACACTAATGTATATGTAATTTGAAGCGTTACGTAGCGACTTATTCGCTACGTATACACTTCGACTTCCTCTTGCTTTTTTTTCTGCAATACAATGGTTATTTATGTCATCCACTTCCAAGCGGAAATCAAATCCAAACAAACAATCAAACAACAATATATTAACTATCATCCAAGCATTCAACAATAATCAATAATATCATATAGTTTATTTAGAGGTCAGTAAACTCACCAAAATTCTAGTTGACGCTTTTCTTTCCGGTTTGATCTAAAATTGAATGGCATTCGATTTTAGCTCAAAATTTAACTAGCTCCAAATTTGATGAAATCAATTCCTATGCGTAGATAACACCGATACGAGTCCAACACAAAAGGCCATGTCGAAATCCGATCTCGTATGAGATAGATATCGATTTTTATAAGTAATCGAATTAATTAATTTACATTAATTAACATTATCGCTTTAATTACCTATCCAACTTTCTTTCCCGAATCATATATCCTATACATAAAATGTCGGTGCACAAGCACACCAAATCCAATCCAATCACTTCTAGATTTCTCCTTCATCCATTGATGAATCAATGCACAGTCACCTCCTACGTCCTCCCATATGCCTCCCTCCTTGACCAACCCAACCACGTAACGACTACAACCTCCCATCAAAAAGCGACTGAACCCTAGTGCTGCTATAGGGAAACGAACGCAACCCCCAAACAATGTCGAGCCTGTTGAAAATTTGAGGGGAAGTGTGCTTCACGAAGAGAAGCTCAACGCAACCAACAATGAAACCTATATCTGCCTAAATCACCTACGAGATGAAACCCTAATACTGTTAGCCTATGTCGATCTTTACCAAACACGACCGCACACTAAGAAATGGGTATGGGTTTGAAGCTCTCGTCGATAGGAACTCAACGGATCCGATTTTGTAATTTTTCGTTGCTTAAATCTCTCCATTTTGATTTTTAAAGGAAGTGACCATTTGTTTTGGTTTACAAGAAATTAAAAAATGGAAATGAGAAAGAGGAATGAGAAAAAGTCAAGAATGTTGAATTTTCTAAGTATGGAGTTTGGTTTATTTTATAATTTCCAGCACTTCACTATACAGAATCTCGTTTCCGTACGTACCGCGAACAACAAAAACAAGATCGTGCACAAAAATGCGACACGATCTCAAAACATCAATAAAATACACTGGTTAATTTATTCTGTTTCAAAAATATCATCGGTTGCCGAAAAATACATCAAATGATAATTTAAATATTTTCCAAATTAAAAATTATGGAAAATCCTATAAATTCATTTAAAAATACGTTATTAAAAATCAAGTCATTTTATTAACAATTGATTTTCGTATTATTTATTATTTTAAATAAATTTACAAAATGAGCTCACCATTATTCTTTATTAATTTAAAGGATTTAAATAAGGCTATTAAATCCATTTAATTAATATTTTAATTCACAAATTCAAATATTTAAATAATCCTTATATTTGAATATAAATTATTTATATTTTTTTGGGATGTTACACCCTACATCTAAAATTCCTCATCGTATATTTATCTCTCAAAAAAGTGAGATTGACTTTAGGCAATATGTCATATAAGAAAATCCTCCCATATATCATGGTAAGTGTCATAAACTGAACACAAGCAATCTTCAATGAGCAAAGAAGTGATCGTAACCCATAATTTGGATGTCACTTCTACGCCTGAGTTACCCACACAAGCGTACAAAAGCCAAAAAGTTGAAAACAATCAATTTGTGCATGTCAATACTAGTGTGCAAATGTTTGGTGTATCCTATGATGTTAAAAAGCCCTGTGCCTCTGCCATCTACAATGCAACCACTCCAATCACCATCGGTGCATCCACAAACTCATCTGCTCCAGTCATAGGCGAAACCCCGACGACTTCCTACTTAGCAACAACTCCAACAGCGACTGAAGAGGCACTAAATTTGCAAGGCAGAACTTTATATACTTCAAATTTTGCAAACTCAAATCCATACGTCTCCTCAGCCCAATATTTATTCCCACCTCAAGAATACCAGGCCAGATAATTATCGGCTCAGTATTGCCCCCCACACAAACTCAAGCTTATAATGAACAACCCAATTTTAAGCCATTTTTTCTAGTTTAGCATTTCCTTCTTTAACCAATGCTCCAATTATTAATTACCTTCAACCTGCATTAACTTCCACCTTGAAGGCCGGCCCAATACTTCCCAATCCACCTGTACATCAGAAACTTCCTCCACAACACAAAAGCATAATAACAAAATATAATACACGACATATCAAAAGATCACCCCACTACCAGGGACCTCCTTCCACTTGCCAGCCGTCTTCCAATCTCGAGACCTTCAAGTAAGAAACCCAATAGTGCAAACAATAGTGGTCCATTGTCTACCGCCGCCAACAGGTTCTTCGTTTTAGCAACGTTGCCTCTTGAATCTACCATTACTACACCTGACGTTGCTACCACCACCACAGCACAGAAAGCCCACCTTGTTGACTACTACGACGATGAAGATTATTTACTAGGCGACGATGACCTCTTCTGTGAATGCATAAGCAAATTCCCTACCACCAAATCAGATCCAATCTTGTCAACCTCACACAAATTGTTTGTCTTGTACTGATTTGCGTGCTTATGATGCTCTAAGTGATAGCCTTGAAGCTTACCCGTCAGATGCGGAGAAATTTCTAGGTAAAATCTCACCTAATATGCATTATTTAAATGGTTATAGATCTGATATGCACACATATGCATCACCAAATCTTATGCACACTTATCATATAAACCTCCTACATGAATCTGCATGCTCTTCTATCACAAATGCCAACCATGCTAACTCTCCCTTTCCCTATTTTTCATCCTCTATGTAGACAGTATCTCCTATTGAGACTAGCTACTGATCCGTAACATCAAGTTCCTTATACCTTGGCCATGAGGTCGTTGTCGTGGTGGAGCCACCAAATGTCAAGGTATCGAATGGCGTGCTCTCCTCTCCCGCAGCCACTATTGTGCCCATACCTATCTCTCCTAAAATCAATGTCGTAAGGCAAAAGTTAGTGTTCCTATATTTAAACATAAAACTCATTCGGCCATGGGTAAACTAACAAAAGTTCCTAACTCATCCACGACATTATCATGATTAACATACTATTTTGGAATGTAAGAGGGATTGGTAACGATCGCTATATCTGCATACTTAAACGCATTTCCTCCAAGCATAATATTAGTGTTATTGCTATCCAAATCCCCTTATCGATTCTCATAAGTGGAAATTAGCCACAAGGGCCTCTTTAGCAAGTGCAATTAGTTTCTAGGACACACAACTGAAATAATTACTTTTAAGGGTAAAATGCAAAATAATTAGTTTCTAAGGCCTAAAACCTATGAAATTATGTCCTTGAAAGTAATTGGACCACCGACTTTATCCTTAAAAATAATTATTCTGTTGACTTTGGCCTTGAAATTAATTTTTGTGGATGTGTGTCCTAGAAACTAATTGGACTGCAAAGTTTGTTCTTCTAGTGAAATGCCCCTTCTCATAACCTATTTACCCTAATTTCAAAGCTAAACTTCTCTAATGACCCATTTAACCATAATAGTAAAATTTTAATATTATGGAAAATTGATTGGGAGGCTGACATTGTGCTTGATTAGGAACAAACTCTGTCTTTTTCGATCAAACTTCCTCATGGTAGCTCATCACATCCATTTATTTGTGTGTGCCAAATGTAAAGCTAATGAGCGAAGGGCCCCCGGGGTGTTATTATGTATTTGTCCTCTCTCTAATTCCCATCTTTGGTCATAGGTGGTGACTATAACATCATTGGGCATGACGATGAAAGAAGTGGAGGTCTATCCACCAATCGTTAGGCGATTGATGACTTTAACTCAATAATCCTATATGTTGGTCTCAATGAAGTTCCTTTTTGTGGTTCTAGCTTCACTTGGAGTAACAATAAGGAAATGGAAGCTTGAATTGTTGCGAGGATTGATCGAATCTTCAGAAATGACGGCTGATTTGATAACCCCTTTACATCAATAGTTGATCATGTCCATTGCACCAATCCTAACCATGCCCCCTTGATTCTCAAACTTATATCCACACAGTCTATGTCACCTAAACCTTTCCAATTTCAAGATATGTGGACTTCCCACCATACATTTCTAGATATAATCAAACAAGCGAGGTCTGAGCCAGCTCCTGGCCTATATATGAAGTTGTTTGCATCTAAACTCGGAAATGTCAAAACTGCCATCAAATCTTGGAATAAGGAAGATTTCTCGAACATATTTGATTGCATTAGGAAAACAGAGAAGGGCCTTACCATCAAAGAAGCCATCCAAGGCGAAGATCCAATCCCGGCTCATCGGGAGGAATGGTCAAAACCTAAGGAGGCATTCAACCGTGAGCTTGAAGTTGAAGAGATGTACCGTAAACAAAAAGCTTGCATCAAATGGACCATCTTCGAAGACACGAACTCAAAATTCTTTCATTCTACAGTCAACAAAAAAGAAAAATAATCTCTCTATTCATAAAATCAAGAAGGGGATGGATCCTAGATGAACTCTGAATTTGATACAGAGTTGGTTATCACCATTCATTTTTGATGCCTTCTCGTACATCAATTTGCCTCCTTCGTGGACCAGTCTATTCTTGACCACATTCTTCACATGGTTAATGATACCTAAAATAATAATCTGTTACGTCTTTCTTCATCCGAGGTGATTCAACTAACCGTGTTTTCTCTAAGGAAAGATGGTATAGCCAATCCGTATGGTTTCAATGGATGCTTCTTCCAAACCTATTGGGACATTAACAGCCCGGACCTAATTCTTGTTATCCAAGCTTTTTTTATGGGAGCCCCTGTCCTGTAGAGTTGGTCTGTCACCAATATAGTTCTTATCCTCAAAAATGAAAACCCGCAAACTTGCTTGGACCTTAGGCCCATTATCCTTCGTGACTTTTCTAAGAAAATCATTTACAAAATTTTAGCCAATAGAGTTATGTCAATACTGCAAAGAATTCTCTCTGCATCCCCTACAAGCTTCATCAAAGGTAGGATAATAATGGAGAATATCCTTCTGCCTTGAGAACTAATCTCGCAAATCAACCATAAAATTAGTGGTAGTAACATTGTAATCAAAATTCACATGGCTAAAGCTTACAATTGTATAACTTGTTTATTCATCATTTGAGTCCTCCAGGACTTTGGTTTTTCTGAAACATTCATAGATATGGTTTGGAGATTAAACTCAATTTGGTGGTACTCCATCCTTGTGAATGGTACACCCAAAGACTTTTCAAATCTAGACATGGGATTTGCCAAGATGACCTCTATCTTCGACCCTCTTTATAATAGCCTCCAAAACTCTTATTCGTGGTATTCACAACCTCACCACGAATGGAGTTATCTGGCACTACTATTTTCCCATAAGCGCTCCATTAAACCCGCCCTTTCATTTGTAGCATGGTTCGAGATTCCGGCTGGCATGCCAAAATTTTGGCCATTCCAGTCCGGTTCCGGCATTGACCGGGCCGGAATCCCCTCAAAAACTTATTCCCGAAAAAACAAATAAAAAGAGAATGGAAAAAACATCTCAAATCACATGTTCGGCGTTTGGGCAGCGTAGAGGCCTGAACTGAATATATAAAGAAGTGGCAACGACGACTTTAATTGAGGGCTAATCGAGGGTGTGATGATTTAAGGCATATAGATTTAGGGTTTTATTTCGGTGAAGAAGAATAAACATGCTGTTGGGTTTATTTTGTTTAAGTGTGATGGTTGTTTTGTTTCTTACTGATCTTTTTTCTAAGCTTTTGTTATACTGGGATGAGCTGGAAAAAATAATATTAGGGCTTAGCTTATATTAGATTACAATCATATTCAATACCATTTAAAAAAAAAGCATAATTTCATATATTATATAATACATTCATATAAATAAAAGCTTCGAAAAGCACAAAAATCCGGAACGGAATTTCCGAAACGGAACCGAAATTTCTAAAATTTCAAATGACCGGAACGAAATAGAAAACCAGAATTTTAAACCTTGATTTGTAGACAATACTCTTCTATTCACAAATGGGGACATTCGCTCTGTCCGTAACTTGACCAAATTTTTATGTGCCTATGATAAGACATTTGGTCAAAAAATCAATTCTGAGAAAAGTTCCATCATCACATCATGTCTCAACTTGGTAGCCCAAAAATTTGCTTTTTGTCATGCCACTGGTTTTGCCATAGGCTTCCTCCCCTTCCTTACCTTGGAATTCAGTTATATAGAGAAAGAAAAAAGAACTTATATTTTAAAAACCTCTCCGGCAAAGCCCATAGACTCATTGGAAAATGGAGCTCATCCCTTACCTCCTAGGCCGAGAAACTGGTTCCCATTAAGTCGGTCCTTATCTTCCCAGGTTCCCACATATTTGCTGCCTCCACCCCCACCAAAGATTTCTTCCATGATTACCGCCACCTATGCTCAAATAGTTATGTGGTTCAACCGACACTATAAAGGTACACCACTGGGTCTTCTGGGATCACATATATAGACCTAAGATCAAGTGTGGTTGGCTATTCGCAATCTCCACAATGTATGCAAATCCTTTACCAACAAGTTGTGGGTTCGATTTTACCAAAATGAATCATTATGGGTTAATTTCCTAAATCACAAGTACCGCAGGCTCGAGGACCATGACTTTCATAGGAACCCATCCTTTGCTAGTGAAACTTGGAAACGTATGCAGAAAATTAAAACTGATTTTGATCTATCCCTAGACTCTCCATCAGATGTTGGACGGCAACATGGTCGTTATCTCCTTAATGATTCTTGGAACATCATTCGCAGCCGAAATGGGATCAGTCTCCCTTTTTTCCTAATTTGGGATACGCGCATTCAACCAAAAGTATCCATGTATATGGAAAATCTTACACAATGGACTTCCTCTTGATATCAATCTCACTAAAATTAACATTCCAATCGTTTTCAAATGTAGGTGTTTCTCGAACAACTCCATCGACTCCATTCCACACATGTTTGGTTTTAGCAACCTTGCCAAATCAGTTTGGAGGCACTTTGAAGGACTTATGGGCCTTCGACCCTCTACGCCCATCCTCTGCCAACGTCTAGCTTACTGGTGGTCCAAATCTAGGGGAAACACCATCCAGGCTATTCTATGGTGCATTATCCCTCCTTACGTATGTTGTTGGATATGGTGTGCGAGAAATAAATGTCTTTGAAGTTAAATGTGCAATGGCTTAGGAAGTCATTAAATTAATTCACGATGAGATAAAATTGGTTTTCCACGCTAAACCGTATGTTCGACCTAGGAATAAGTTACAATATTCTTTCATCATTGGCGCGCATGTTCATGTTACCACTATTTTCACTTTCTATGTTGTATATTTCTACTTGCTACTATGTTCTTTTTCTCATCTTAGGTTCATCCATCGACTCATTGAGGGCTGATTCCTGGCTATGTAGACGGACTTGCTACAGCACCACTCCTCATGATAGGGCTCCTTGGTCGGTTCTTTATTATTCGAGGCTAGTCGGAGGCTTGGTGTTTATTGTTGAATCATAAGTTTTGATTCATGACAAAGAGCATTAAACAACTCAGTGAATGAGACTATATGGGCAAGCGACAAAAAGAGAAAGAAATATGCTGCAAAATACTAAGAATAAAAATTCAGTCGACTGAACATATTCGACCAGTCGACTGAATCTGAAAACAGATGTGAGAAATGCGAATCTTAAGGCTAGAATTAACACTAGAGGGGGGGGTGAATAGTGTTTTAAGGAATTACTAATTCTTTTTGAGTTTTTATTAATTTGAACAAAAATGTATGCAATATTCAGACACAGATGTTATCGCAGAATCAAACACAGATGCAAATATAAAGTAAAAGCAATAAAGGAAAGAACACACCGGATTTTATACTGGTTCGAAGTTACCCTACATCCAGTCCCGCAACACAAGTACGGATTTCCTTTCAAAATCAATTCTTACAATTACACCCTCGATTTCAAGGCCACGAGGTACACCACTCCAGATTCACAATCCTCTGGGTAGAGATACTTGATTTTACGGGCAACAAGTTCACCCAGTTGATTTCCTAGGCTACAATCACACCTTCTCTCACTTGATTGATTTTCCAGGCTACAATCACACATTTTCTCGCTCGATTGATTACAAAGAAGCCTATAACTCTGAATAGCACTGGGATCTTGTTGAGACAGTGATAGCGAATCAAACCAGAGATGATCTAGTTAGATTCAATGGAGATTTCAGCAGAGTAATAGTAAAAATGTATATAAAGAAATGTGGAAGAAGAAGAGAAGTGAAATCAAAAAAATATGAATATAAATTCATTTAAAACATCCCCTATTTATAGTAGAACAACAGCCATGTCCATTCGAGAAAGGATATGACGAATAGACACTTCTTTTGAAATTCAAACTTTTGAAATAAACTGTCATCATGTCGACATGGGTACCTAGGGGTTGTCGACATGCCTAAGGTATTTTTGATAATTTGTTTTTCTTTTGAAAATAACTTCTATCTTATATTAACATTATTTTAAACTTTATAAATATACTATAGTTAAAATACATAAATAAGTATAGAGAATAATATTTTGGTATATATAAAATTTTACTATAATTTCATATTTAAATCTTAAATATAAATATTAAAAGTTAAGTACGTTATAATTAAAGATAGTTTAAAACCAAGGATAATTTTGATATTGAAAATAAAGATTATTTTGAGGCTAAAAGTATTTAAAACCAGGATAGATGTTTTTGATTTAAAAAGGAAGATTTTGAAATCATTTTGAAAACAAGATATAATTTTGTAAAACATTTGAATAAAAGTTAGTGGATACAAAACGATGTTTACATCCTACTTAGAGTTCCATCCCTTTAACAGGCTCGAAGTGGATTTCATTCTACGAATAAAATGGATTTTAAGATGTCAGTGTTTTTCTAGGAGTTTTAACATAATTCTAGACTCGATACTTGTCTTGTACTATTGAAATCTTGAACTCTTGAACTCTTGATAATCTTGATACTCATGAGCCTTGAATCTTGATGTCTTCAATCTTGAGTCTCTATACTGTACAGTCTTCATTCTCAGTACCTGCATGTTTATATCCTGCATATACATATATATCTAAACTATAATGTTAGTATTTATATTTTATAACAAGTCCTAAGGTTGTTGTCATCAAAACCATTCTTTTCAAGGACTAACAATCTCCCCCTTTTGATGATGACAACCTTTGTTTATAAAATATTACTTCTATCCTAATAACTCTCTAATAACTCCCCCTAAAACTAATAACTCCCCCTTAATATATGCCTAACTATCCTATTTTATACTTCTCCCCCTTTGTCATCAACAAAAACAAACTAACTCCAAACTATAGAACTCCCCCTTAATCTAATACTGTATTATATGTCATTATAATGATAGTGTTATCATAAATAATCAATACTTAATTCTGAATCTAAAACTTAGCCCTTAATAACTAACTCTCCTAACTAAGAATCCATATATGATAATGTGATAAACACAAATCATTTATTATATAATGTTATATTTACATTTGTGTAGAAAACATAAGTAAGATTATATACAAATAAGAAAGAACGAAAAGAAACTAATGTGTATTCTTGACAATGGGAGATCTATGAATCGAGCAATTTGGGTAATGGAAACAGAAATTTCCATTTTGTTCGACTAGATTTCCATCCTTGTCAAAGCACACTTCGCCAACGCAAACAACTTTGTCGTCATCTTCAGTGTGCTCTTCGTCCATAGGGGCTTCTTCTTCTTCTTCCTCGCTGTCCTCTTGCACTTGAACACCTGAAGATTCTTCATCGATCAAGATGGGATTGGCGTGATTGTCCATTAGAAACTTTTGCAAGTTTCTAAGGATTTTGCCTTGCCGTTCTTGTTCTTTAGCCATTCTGGTTTGCACCACTTGAATTTCAGTCATAAGTTGCAGTGCATCCTTCAAGGAATCTTCCATTTTCATCACCCGTGCAAGCGTAGTATGTTGAAATGGTCCGGTTGAAGAAGAAGGGAACGAAAAGGTTGAATTTTTGTTTGATTTGGAGGAGGAGGAGGCCATTGTTTTAATTTTTCAGAAGTTAGAATCAGAGAAAGAACAGAAGGAATGAACAAAATTTCGAAATAGGAAGAATATATAACCATTCATTTTGAATTTTGGTGGGGAAAAACTTAAATTAAAAAACGTTGTATGTCGACAAGGGTGTAGGGGGGATGTCGACAGGGTACTTGTAGTTTTGCTTATTTGATTTAATTTAATTTAATTTAATTTTAATTATTGTTGTTATATATTTATATTTTATATTTCAGTTAATGAACAAATACCTAATTCTCTTCTTAATTTAGTAAATATAGATTCATTTAAGGGTTTTGTTAAGATATCAGCAATTTGATTCTCGGAACTAATATAATCGAGAGAAATTGCTTCTTTACTTATAGTATCTCTGAGCAAATGATGTCTGATATCACTATGTTTAGTTCGAGCATGATGAGTAAGATTTTTGGATAAATTTATTGCACTAGTATTATCATAATAAATTGGTGATTTTGAGATATTTAAACCAAAATCTTTTAAAGTTTGTTGCATATATATTACTTGAGAACAAGACAAAGCAGCAGAAATATACTCTGCTTCGGTTGTTGATAAAGAAACTGTGTTTTGCTTTTTACTAAACCAGGAAACCAGAGAATGCCCCAAAAAGTGACAAGTTCCACTTGTACTTTTTCGGACCAGCATAGTCAGCATCACAGTAAGATATTAATTCAAAAATATCATTTTTAGGATAAAATAAGCCATAATCAAAGGTGTGTTTAACATATCTTATGATACGTTTTACAGCTTTTAAGTGGGTCTCTTTAGGTTGGGATTGGTATCTTGCATAGAGGCAAACACTATGCATGATATCAGGTCTACTAGCAGTGATATAGAGTAGTGATCCAATCATTCCTCTATATAATTTTTGATCTATATCTTTCGAGAGATCTTCTTTACTTAGGTACTCATTGGTTGCCATGGGAGTGGGTTTTCCACTTGCAGTAGTCAAACCAAATTTACTAACTAGGTCTTTAGCATATTTTTCTTGACTAATAAAGATACCATTATCTAATTGTTTTATTTGAAATCCTAGAAAGAAGTTTAATTCACCCATATGACTCATCTCAAACTCTTTTGTCATTATTTTGGAAAATTCTTTATTCATTTCAAAATTAGTTGATCCGAAATGATATCATCTACGTAAACTTGTACTAGTTGAATATCATTCTTATTTCTATTAATAAAAAGAGTATTATCTACTTTACCAATTTCAAAGTTTGATTGTAATAAGTAAGATCTTAATCTATCATACCAGGCTCTAGGAGCTTGTTTTAGACCATATAGAGCTTTCTTAAGTTTGTAAACATGATTTGGTAATTTTTCATCTTCAACAAGTGGTGGTTGTTCAACATATACTTCCTCTTTTACAAATCCATTTAAAAAGGCACTTTTAACATCCATTTGAAATAATTTGAAATTATTATGATTTGCGAAAGCAAGTAGAATCCTAATGGCTTCTAATCTTGCTACGGGAGCAAAGGTTTCATCACAATCTATTCCTTCTTCTTGACAATAACCTTGAACGACTAACCGGGCTTTATTTCTAACGACCTCACCTTGTTCATTCATTTTATTTTTATAAACCCATTTAGTTCCAATTATAGTTTTATTTTCAGGTCTAGGAACAAGTTCCCAAACATCATTTCTAGTGAATTGATTTAGTTCTTCTTGCATAGCCAAAATCCATGAATCATCAGTTGATGCTTCTTTTGGATTTTTGGGTTCAATAGTTGATATAAAGGCTACATTGCTCATTTTACTTAGTTGATTTCTAGTTGTAACAACAGATTGCACATCTCCTAGTATATTTTCTATAGGATGATATTTTAAAAGTTTAATCTTTTTATTAGGATGATTAATTTCATTATTAGTTTCAGTTGACTCCTGATTTTGAGTAATTAAATCCTCTTCATCATTTGTATCTTCAAAAATTTTGAGATTTTCATCGAATGAAACATGCATTGTTTCTTCGATGGTGTTAGTTCTTAAATTAAACACTCTGTATGCTTTACTTCTATTAGAATATCCGATAAAGATACCTTTGTCGGATTTAGGATCAAATTTATCTAAGTTATCTTTTGTATTTAAAATAAAACATTTACTTCCAAAAATTATAAAATAAGATACCTTAGGTTTCTTTTCGTGAAAAAGTTCATAAGATGTCTTATCAGTTAAAGGTCTAATTAAAATTCCATTTAAAATATAACAGGCGGTAGCAACTGCTTCTGCCCAAAAATGTTTTGGTAATTTACTATCTGAAAGCATAGTTCTTGCACACTCTTGAATCGTCCTATTTTTACGTTCTACCACTCCATTTTGTTGTGGAGTCCTTGGAAATGAAAATTTGTGAGTTATTCCCTTTTTATTGCAGAATTCCTCAAACTTTTCATTTTCAAATTCACCACCGTGATCACTACGGATGGTTATAATTTTTACAGAAAGTTGATTTTGAATTCTTTTTGTAAAGTTCTTAAAACTTTCGAATGTATCACTTTTATGTTTCAAAAATATTGTCCATGTAAATCTAGAATAATCATCTACAATTACAAAAACATATTTACTGTGATTTATTGACTGAATTTGAGATGGACCAAATAAATCAAGATGAAGTAATTCAAGAGGTTTTGAAGTTGAAATCACATCTTTTAATTTAAAGGAACTTTTTCTAAGTTTTCCTAATTGACATGCATCACATAAACTATGTACTTTAAAATTCATTTTAGGGAGACCTCTTACTAGATCATGTTTTGACAGTCTAGATAAGAGTTTGAAATTCAAATGCCCAAATCTCTTATGCCAAATCCAAGGGTCACTTGTATTTGCCAAAAGACACGGGTTATCATATGAAACTTTCATACTAAGAATATAAATATTCTTTTCCTAATTCCCTCAAATATTATGGTTGAATTATTATCTTCAATGTGACACTTATCTTTTTCAAATTTAATTTTATATCCTTCATCGCAAAGTTGACTAATACTTAGCAAATTATGTTTCAGATTCTTAACTAGCAGAACATTAGTAATAATAGGAGTTTCAGAGTTACCGACATTACCGAAGCCAATCACATATCCTTTTGAGTTGTCTCCAAAGTTAACCAGTCCTCCGTCTTTGTATATTATATCATTCAGCATATCCGGATTACCAGTCATGTGTCTAGAACATCCACTATTGAGTATCCATTTATTCTTTTTGATCTGCACAATTTGTCCATTGTGGATTGATTCCTCAACACCCATAAAACATGTTTCCTGCACATCATAAAATTTTTGTAGACAACTTGAATTTGTATATAGATTATATGTAGCCTCATGATACAATGATGATTTGAATATTTCTAAACTAGTATCAACAAGTTTTTCAAACATAGCCATTTTAAAGAAATTTTCAAAATTCATATTATGAAACTTTGAAAACCTTGCTCTGATACCAAATGTGAGAAATGCGGATTACGGATCTTAAGGCTAGAATTAACACTAGAGGGGGGTGAATAGTGTTTTAAGGAATTACTAAATCTTTTTGAGTTTGTATTAATTTGAACACAAATGTATGCAATATTCAAACACAGATATTATCACAGAATCAAACACAGATGCAAATATAAAGTAAAAGCAATAAAGGAAAGAACACACCGGATTTTATACTGGTTCGAAGTTACCCTACATCCAGTCCCGCAACACAAGTACGGATTTCCTTTCAAAATCAATTCTTACAATTACACCCTCGATTTCAAGGCCATGAGGTACACCACTCCCGATTCACAATCCTCTGGGTAGAGATACTTGATTTTACGGGCAACAAGTTCATCCAATTGATTTCCTAGGCTACAATCACACCTTCTCTCACTTGATTGATTT
This sequence comes from Allium fistulosum, assembly GCA_030737815.1. Lineage (NCBI taxonomy): Eukaryota > Viridiplantae > Streptophyta > Magnoliopsida > Asparagales > Amaryllidaceae > Allium > Allium fistulosum. Next base: position 782,789,733 of record CM060907.1, read on the forward strand.
TCCAGGCTACAATCACACCTTTTCTCGCTCGATTGATTACAAAGAAGCCTATAACTCTGAATAGCACTGGGATCTTGTTGAGATAGTAATAGAGAATCAAACCAGAGATGATCTAGTTAGATTCAATGGAGATTTCGGCAGAGTAATAGTACAAATGTATATAAAGAAATGTGGAAGAAGAAGAGAAGTGAAATCAGAAAAATATGAATATAAATTCGTTTAAAACATCCCCTATTTATAGTAGAACAACAGCCATGTCCATTCGGGAAAGGATACGACGAATAGACACTTCTTTTGAAATTCAAACTTTTGAAATAAACTGTCATCATGTCGACATGGGTACCTAGGGGTTGTCGACATGCCTAAGGTATTTTTGATAATTTGTTTTTCTTTTGAAAATAACTTCTATCTTATATTAACACTGTTTTAAACTTTATAAATATACTATAGTTAAAATACATAAATAAGTATAGAGAATAATATTTTGGTATATATAAAATTTTACTATAATTTCATATTTAAATCTTAAATATAAATATTAAAAGTTAAGTACATTATAATTAAAGATAGTTTAAAACCAAGGATAATTTTGATATTGAAAATAAAGATTATTTTGAGGCTAAAAGTATTTAAAACCAGGATAGATGTCTTTGATTTAAAAAGGAAGATTTTGAAATCATTTTGAAAACAAGATATAATTTTGTAAAACATTTGAATAAAAGTTAGTGGATACAAAACGATGTTCCACTAGATTTTTCGTAGGTTCCATCCTACTTAGAGTTCCATCCCTTTAACAGGCTCGAAGTGGATTTCATTCCACGAATAAAATGGATTTTAAGATGTCAGTGCTTTTCTAGGAGTTTTAACATAATTCTAGACTCGATACTTGTCTTGTACTATTGAAATCTTGAACTCTTGATAATCTTGATACTCATGAGTCTTGAATCTTGATGTCTTCAATCTTGAGTCTTTATACTGTACAGTCTTCATTCTCAGTACCTGCATGTTTATATCCTACATATACATATACATATATATCTAAACTATAATTTTAGTATTTATATTTTATAACAAGTCATAAGGTTGTTGTCATCAAAACCATTCTTTTCAAGGGCTAACAAAAGAAAGCTTTCAGACTATATTCAGTCGACCGAATGAATATGGCCAGTCGACTGAATCATGAAACAAAGAGTTTCAGGATACTGTTTCAGTCGACTGACCGTATATGACCAGTCGACTGAATGGCAATTCTGACCTTTTTTTAACTATTTTCACCTACCTTTTTAACCCTTTAACCCACTATCTCCTTTTTCACTCTTCACTTTTACCTTCTCATTTCAGTTTTCTAAAAACGCTAACTCTCAAAAATTTTAAAATTCCCTCACTACATTGTTATTTCCCATGGCTCCACGTCAACCCAAGAGATCTAGACATGCCTCCACCTCATCCTCTGAGCCAATTGACACTCAAATTGCTCAATGGCTCTATGATTCTACAGCTCTCCAACGGTGGAACAAAATGAAAGAAGCACGCCTTTTTGAAGGTTCATTTGTCGTATTTCCCGATTTTGCTCCGTATAGATTTCAAGAGCTAGCAAGGAGAAGCCGTTTAGAGTCTCTCCTAGACCACAATCAGAATAATATCAAGATAAATCACACTTTGGTAAAACTTTTCTATGCAAATTTGAATTTAGGCCATCAAAACCCACGTAATCGTGATAATTGCGTTTGGAGTTTAGTTTGTGGTCGATAAATATTTCTGTCATTAGATCGAATTGGTTATATTCTCCATACTCCAACTGATGGTATTCCATTGGAAGAATTAAATATACCTATAGGCGAGCGAGACAAAGTAAGTCATCGGTTCTTAGAAGATGACATGACAGAACTAAAGTCTATCATCTTACGTCCTACAGGTAGAATTATGCATCGAGCCTTAATGCACATGGTTCTTCCTCGTACTAGCTCTTATGAGCTTGTATATCCAAACAACTTTAGTGCGTTATATGCTATTTGGGGAGATGTGCAAATAAATTGGCCTAAGACTATTATAGATGAATTATTATCTTTTAACCAAGGTCGTATGAACATTATTTATTATGGAGAATATATTATGCGACTACTTATGAACCTCCAGGTTCCTATTCCAGATTCCGATACTTCCATTCCCAAAACTCTAAATAGCCGCACAATAAGTCTTATGAAATTGCCACCTAGACCTCTATCTATCATGTCTTTTCAAGAATGGCAATCACGACCTCGTCAACAAACTTCTACTCCACAGCAACAACAATCAAGAGATGACATTCGAACACCAACTCCATCCCAAAGCACTCGGGAATCCATTGATCTAATTGTGCGAAATCAAGTCATTTTGGATTCTTGCATCAAAAATCTCGATAAAAAAATTGACAAAAGATTTGACAAAATTAAGAGCTTCTTTGGGATTTTATGGGATGCGATATCTTGTTCCTCTTCCACCACTACGGAATCTTCACACCGTGATCCGGGAAACGCCCAGCCCCTCGATTTACTTGGTCTATGTCGGAAGAACAAACAAATTCTAACACAAGTGGCAATGAGGGTGGCAGACAGTTTGTGGGAAGTTCTTCCAGAGGCAAAAATCCAATACAAGTGGAAGAAGAAGAGACAGAATCAGAATCTGATTGATATTGTTATTACTTGGTGGTAGTAAGTTATCTTTATTTATTCCAAACATTCTACTTCTGTTTATTTTAATGAGCTTGTATAAGTAGCTCAAAACAAATTCGATACATTATTTTGTGATTATAATTTTGTTAGCTCAATTATATAATTATTGTTGTTTCCTTTTTGTCGATGACAAAGGGGGAGAAATTTCTATGACTAACCATCTCTTGCAGGATTGGATATGTCGTCACATATTCAGGGGGAGATATATATAACTTCCGTTATATATTTCTTAAAATATAGTATCATCTGCAACAGGTTGTCATCAATCAAAAAGGGGGAGAATGTTGAATCATAAGTTTTGATTCATGACAAAGAGCATTAAACAACTCAGTGAATGAGACTATATGGGCAAGCGACAAAAAGAGAAAGAAATATGTTGTTAAAACTACAAAGGAGACAAGCCTTCAAAACTGAGTGTAGTATGTTTATTTGTTGAAGTTTTTTAGTCTTAGAATTGTTAAAATCTATCCTCAAGTAGTCCACACAAATCAAAGTTGTTTTAAACTTCAAATTCTTTAAATTATATGTGAACTGTGCACTGACAGCCAGGTCAGTCGACTGACCAAATATGACCAGTCGACTGAACCTGCTTAGTTGCACAGATACACTCTGTTTTGCACCAACTTTGAACATTCAGTTGACTGGTCGTTTTGGGTCAATCGACTGAACTTTTCCAATAGCTATTTTTCTGAGCAGACACTTCCATTTGCCAAGAGATATGATCCAATTTGAAGAGTTGTGCCTGCTTCCTTTGGTCAAAACTCTTCGTGAATGGTTGCAGTTGTTTATCCACTATATAAACACATAAGATTCACTTCACAAATCACCGAATTTCACTTTATTTTCTGATCATACTCTCTACTATCTCTGCATTCTAAAAAACAATCACAACTTACATATATTGCTTGAATCTCTGAATCAATTAACTTACTCTTCGACTCAAAGCAATATTCTCCTTTCTAAATCTTTACACACACATATATACTTAAGGAAAAGATTATAGGAAGGTTGTACTATCAAAGACAAATCAGTGTTATTAAGAACACAAAGTGTCAAAGCAATTTTATTGAAACTGTTGAAGTCCTGTTCGGTTGTTCAGGCGGGTAAAGTCCTCTTTCGGTTGTTAGAGGCGGAAAAATACTGATCGGTTGCTCAGGTGTTGTATACCTATTCCTCCGGGTTAAGTGAGGGGTTATTGTGAGAAATTCCAGAGGGAAGTCTGGGACTGGACGTAGAACGGGAAGTTCGAACCAGTATAAAAACTCCTGGTGTGCTTATTCTTATTTACTTTACTATTATTATCTATTTCCGCATTTAGATTATAATACATTCCATATTACACGATCCTAAGTGATATCTAGCCACACAGTATTAGCTATACGGCATAGTAGTCACCTTCATTTATAAGCTCATTGTTATTAGAGCATTTACTTTATCTTTTTTGTTTTTGTTTAAGCCATCGGAAGGAGGCGCTTTTCCTCCACCTATGAGATTATATAGCAGATGCTATGTATAGGTTTTTATGCACTGCTCCAACGACGTTGCTTTTTACACATAGTTGGTGTGGTGCTTTTCCTTTAGATAGGTCTTTATATATATATATATATAAGTTAGAATATCAATTCCCCTATTAAACACCATTCATCATTTTAATCTGTATTTTGATATTCGATCCGAATAAATGTCCATAGTTATCAAATTCAATATAATTACTCAATTCAACTTAGTTTTCAACATATAATACAATCAACATCATATCAATCATTCCATTCAAACAATTCGAATTATACCAAGCAATTCAACACTACTAGTTTCAAACAAACAAATAAACACCTTTCATTCTTTTTTTAAAAATTATATGAAATCAAAACAATGATATAAAGATGAAAGCATGATCCTAACAACATGTATTATCAACCACGTTTATACACTACAACAATCATAATCTTTATTAGCTTTTAGAAACACTATTATAGCATTTAATAGCGTTTTTATGAACGTTGTATAATGACATATTATGATAGAGCAGGGATTTTTTAGCACATTTAAAAATACTTTGGATGTTATATGACAATGTTTAAAAAAATACTATTGTATGTTATTATGTGGCAGCTTCATGAAAACACTATCGTAAGTTCCTATATGATAGCATTTTGGAAACGCTATTGTATGTTACTGCATGAATAAACCCAATTATATGTTATTATAAGACAACATTTAGTATTGCTCTTGCGGGTTCTTTATGTTAGCCCATTTCATTTTGCAGAAATATTGAAAGTCTATATGAGTGGATCGTATAGGATATATATGCAAGTATAAACCGCTAACTAAATAATACAACTTGATAAGTGATAGTAGCAAAGTAAATGAAAATAATCACACCAGGATTTTATACTGGTTCGGACCTCCCGTCCTACGTCCAGTCCCGAAGCTCCTCTTCGGAAATTCCTTTCAACTAACCCTCACTTGACCCGGAGGAACAGGTTTACAATAGCAGTGTTTCTTTGTCAAGAATGTGTTCTATAACACGGATGTTGACTATTGAGTACAAATGCTTCCAATATATATATCTATCTAGAGAGTGTTTGAATGAGAAGTTCTGTATATATGGAAGAGTTAAATACAAGTAGTTGATTGCTTAGAGATCAGGAATAGATCAGAGTATAAGAGATAAAAGCGTAAGTAGGTAAGGTAAATCCTTCTCTTGAATTCCTGATGCTATTTATAGTGATGAAGAGTCTCTATGTGTAGTTGCCTTCATTAACAATCGTTGTATAGTTGCTCCTGTTGGTGATGAAGAGTTGTAGTGAAGAGGAGCGGATGTGTCTCTTTGATTGTGACAGTTGGAGTTTGAAATTAAATAGTCGAGCCTATTTTCAGACGTTTGGAAAGTGACATCAGACGTCTAGCCTTTATATATATTTTTGTGTCTGGTAGTATATCAGACGTTTGGTCTTTACTTCTGTTTTATGTCTGGATGTATGTCAGACGTCTGAGTTCAGGATCAGACGTCTGGTTTCTTCTGAGTTTGTGAACCAAAGAACTTAACCAGACGTCTGGTCTGTACACTCAGACGTCTGGATTAGTGCATGTTGCTTTTCTTGTGTCTGTATCACTTCTTTTCCGATTCTCTCAACTTGTAGCCTCTTGATACTTCTTTTGAGTCTTGTTCTTGTCTCTTTGGTGATGTTTCTATATCAACTTCCTGTATATGTACATTTGGTTTCCATTGCATAGTTGTGATCATCGAAACCAAGGAATTGATTTCCTAACAATCTCCCCATTTTTTATGATGACAACTATTCAATGTACTTATATATATATTTTAAATCTCCCCTGAATATGTGCTTAGTTTTGTTGTTAAGATTATATATATATTTCTCCCCCTTTGACATTATCAAAAAGAATATATAAAAGTTCAAGCCAAAAAGAAATGTTCATTAATAACAAAAAGGATTTACATTCATAGATTTGAAACAAAACGAAAACGAAGTCTAAATTCTAGAGTTGCTTAGGAGAAGCTTGTTTTGAATCATCTTCCTTCGGTTTGTCAGAAGTGCTTGGCTTAGAAGAAGATGTCAAAGCTTCGTTGGTAGGTTCATCGTCAAATAGTTTGGAATCTTTTGCAGGAGGAGATGGCACAGGAGTTGTCCAATCTTCGGAGGGTGGAGATGGACCACGTACTTTTTGAAGTACCTCTTTGAGAACTGATAAAACAGTCGAAAGAGATTCTTCAACCGTGGCTAGTCTTGTAGCAAAAGATGTCTCGAAGCTGTCGATTCATTTTGCTAGAATTTTTTGATTTTGAGACAAGATTTGTTGATTTCGAAGTGTTAGATCTCGAATGCTTTCATTTTGATTTGTTTCCGTTCGAGTTTCCAAAATGTCATCTTGTCCCGGATATTCAAATGAAGCGGGAGGTGGGGGAGTGTTTTCCCGATTTTGTTCATCTTCTTGAGATGGATCAATATGGATCTGAGGAGGTGGATCAGCCCTTATAGAATGTTGACGGTGAGTCCAATCGTGGAAGGACATGAATTCTGGTGGAATTTCGGGTAAATTCATTAAGGAGAAGAATTTTGTGGAAGCATACTTAGGTGAAATTTCTTCGAAGGTTGATAGATAAGAAGAAATATTGTTTGCACGAAGAAGTTTCATAATATAAGTTGGGTAAATGATCGATTGGCGCGATCGATTCCAAAATTGCTTGAGCTCGTCGAATATGAACTTTGCCCAATTTACCCTGGTTCCACTAAAGAGAGCATAAAGTGCTTTGTGCTCCAATTCCGTTATTTGCTCGTGACTTCCCATTCGCGGAACAATTGTATTGATTATCATCCTTGTTAGGATTCGAGCTTTAGGACGCAAATATTTTGAAGCAAATTTTGGCATTTCGTCCTCCCATATCTGATGAGTGATATTATTCCTGGGCTTAAAACGCATATCAGGGATGTTGTGTAGATCCTCCCCGGTGTCGGAGCATCCCAAAGTTCTTCCTATTATTCCCAAAGTCAAGCGAATAGTATTTCCATAAACACTTGACCATAGTCAGTTGTCTTCGTTTTCGGTATTCCAAACTGCAGTACTATCTAGATTGGCGTAGAATAAGAATATAGCCAATTGATCTATTTGAACATCATTGGTTGTAAAAGAGATTAAAGTGTCCAATCCAGCATTCTCACAAAGTTCGTTGAGATCATACATAGGAAACTTAAGTAGATTATAGAAAGGTCCTATATGAAGTTTTTTCTTTTGAATATCTTGATACCTTTTAATCGAATGAGGGGCCTTGTACATCCATCATTCGATTTGATCATCTGAACACACTTGAGGGTTGGAAGATGACGTAGGTTGATCTAGTTTGCGTTTTGGAGCTTTGATGTTCTTTGTACGAGGAGGCATTGTGATTTCGACGTGAAATATTGCGGAATTTGAAAATGAATTGCAAATCGGCAGAGAGGAAATTTGATTTGAATTTGAAAAGTAAAAAAAATGACGTTGTTTTGGGGTTATAATAAAGGTCGATTGAATTCCAGACGTCTTATGTTGAAAGCAGACGTCTAGTTTGCCCTAAAAATTATACAGATTACTCAAACAGACGTCTGGTTGTTATGAGTTAGACATCTGATATGATATAGTGTGAAAAATGTGGAGGCAGAGAGATTATTTAGACGTCTGGATCTAAACACAGACATCTGTTTTGGTCTAATTGCAAAACAGATAAGTAAGTCAGACGTTTGGTAATTAGTTCAGACGTCTGAATTATTCTGAATGTATTTTTTGGAGAAGGCAGAGCTTTATTCCAAACGTCTGAATGGTATATCTGACGTCTGACATATGCACATTGCTTAAATTTGCGACATATGTCAGTGAATCAGACATCTGAAGACCATAGTCAGACGTCTGCTGAAAGGTGTAATTTTGTTAAAAAATAGTATAAAATTGATGGTTATATTTATTTATCAAAAGTTGACAGTAGAAATCTTTATTATTGGAAAATATAACAACATATAAATACATACAATAACTAAATTTGATTTTATTTATTTAGAAGGCGACGGTGTTTTAGGATTTCCTGAGTCGTTATCCTTCCATGGTTTAAGTGGAGACCATATATTCCTACGTTCGTGGGTCCGTGGGGAGCCAGAATATCGTCTTGGGGAAGGATCTGAAGGAGTGCGATACGAAGAAGATGGATCTAATGAACTACAAGGTTTTGGTAGTGGTTCATGTACATCTTTCTTGCGGGATGAGCAAAACTTCATCGCCACTTGTTCTAGAAAACTTAGCCTTCGTGCCGTAACTTTCTGTTCGAAATAAAGTTCTCATTGAAGATCCATCTGTTGTTTTTGGTAATGATGAATTTCATCAATTTTCTCCTTTGTCTTAGGAGAGATAAACAAGGATCTTTTAGTTTTCTTATTCTCTGGAGTAAAACCCGTATGATACGAGGACCACCTATTTGTCGGTTCTTGCTTTGGTGTAGGTGTCGGAAGGCGTTGTGGTGTGTCTACTGCGCTGTCCGTCGATGGTGTGGAGACGGAGATAGATATATAGGAACTCCCAGAAGACATTGTTTTTCTAAATTTTAAGAATTTGATACTTTGTATATATTTGTGATATAAATACATGTGTATTTGTATATGATGAAAAGGTTATTTATAGGAAAACTAATTTTCTAAAATTTTAATGGTTCGGAAATTCATTAATTTGTGGTAATGAAGAGGTGAACTAAATTTAGTTTTTAATTCAATTTTAGTTAAGATCTTGAAGTGAACAAATTCCTAAACTTCGTCTGAGTTTTATGAAAGTTTGTTCGTTTAATGGTTTTGTAAATATGTCGGCTACTTGATTTTCGTTACTTACGTATTCTAAAGATATAGTTCCTTTTTCAACATTGTCTCGTAAAAAATGATGTCGTATATCTATATGTTTGGTTCGTGAGTGATTAACAGGATTTTTTGACAAATTTATAGCGCTTGTGTTATCACAATATATTGGAGATTTTTTGATAATTTTACCAAAGTCCATTAGTGTTTGTTGCATGTATATTACTTGCGCACATGCTAGAGCTGCGGAGATGTATTCAGCTTCACAAGTAGATAAAGAAACACAATTTTGCTTTTTACTAAACCACGAAACTAAAGATTGTCCTATAAAATGACATGTTCCACTAGTACTCTTACGGTTTGTTCTACAACCACCAAAATCCGCATCGCTATATGAGACAAGTTCAAAAGGTGATCCTTTAGGATAAAACAAACCATAATCTTTAGTACTAGATAAATAACGTAAAATGCGCTTAACAGATCGTAGATGAGATTCTTTTGGTTTAGCTTGAAATCGAGCACAAAGACATACACTCATCATAATATCTGGTCGACTAGCCGTTAAATATAGTAAAGAACCAATCATGCTTCGATATAACTTTTCATCAAAATCTTTTCCATTTTCATCTTTTTCTAAGTGAATAGTGGTACTCATTGGTGTTGGTTTGCTTGAAGTTTTATCCATTTTAAATCGATGTAATAAATCGTTACAATATTTTTCTTGGTGAATAAAAATTCCATTTTCTAGTTGTTTTATTTGTAATCCTAAGAAGAAATTTAATTCTCCCATGTGTGACATTTCAAATTCATTTGTCATAATATTTGAAAAATCGTTACATAGCTTTTCGTTGGTTGAACCAAAGATGATATCATCAACATAAATTTGTACAACTAAAATATCGTTATTTTCTCTTTTAATAAATAAAGTTGTATCTATTTTTCCTATATGAAAACCAGATGTTATTAGATGATTTTTAAGACGTTCGTACCATGCACGAGGTGCTTGTTTTAATCCATATAGTGCTTTATGTAATTTAAAAACATGATCGGGATATTTTTCATGAACAAAAAGTGGTGGTTGTTCGACGTATACATTTTCTTTAATAAAACCATTCAAAAAGGCACTTTTGACATCCATTTGAAATAGTTTAAAATTGTTATGAGTTGCAAAGGAAAGTAAAGTACGAATGGCTTCTAATCTTGCTACCGGTGCAAAAGTTTCATCGTAATCTATGCCTTCTTCTTGATTGTAGCCCTGAGCAACTAGTCGTGCTTTATTTCTAACAATATTTCCATTTTCGTCCGCCTTGTTTTTAAATACCCATTTTGTTCCTATCACTGATTGATCTTCAGGTCTTGGTACTAATTCCCATACGTTATTACATTCAAATTGATGTAATTCTTCTTGCATAGCTATTATCCAAAAATTATCATTTGAGGCTTCTTTATAATTCTTTGGTTCAAAGTTTGATACAAACGCTATATGGCATATTTGATTGAGTTGATTTCTAGTAACTCTTGAATTAAGATCTCCAATAATATTATCTATTGGATGATTCTTAAGAATCCTAGGAGATGATAAAATAGTGTTATTTTGTATATTGGCTTCATTATTACTAGAATTTGTTGAATTTGTTAGTGGAATAATTTCTTCTTCATCATTAGTCTGTTGTTTGAAAGGATTTTCGTCGAATGAGACATGTAAACTCTCTTCTATAGTATTATTCTTTTTATTAAAAATTCTATATGCCTTGCTACGATCTGAATACCCAACAAAGATACCTTCATCGGCTTTTGGATCAAATTTTCCTAATTTATCTTTTGTATTTAATATAAAACATTTTGAGCCAAAAGTTTTAAAAATATTTCAAAACAAGTTTGTTTAGTCATTGGGCGAATAGTTACTCGATTCAATACATAACAAGATGTAGCAATAGCTTTGGCCCAAAAGTGTTTTGGTAATCCGCTACTATTTAATAATGTTTGTGCGCATTCTTGTAATGTACGATTTTTTCTTTCTACGACACCATTTTGTAGGGGTGTACGAGGAAAAGAAAAATTATGAGTTATTCCTTTTTTATTGCAAAAATTTGAAAAAAGATCATTTTCGAATTCTCCTCCATGATCACTTCTAATATTTTTAATTTTCAAATTCATTTGAGTTTTAATTCGTTTGGCAAATATTTTAAACATACCAAAAGTATCACTTTTATGTTTTAGAAATAAAGTCCATGTATATCTTGAAAAATCTTCGACTATTACAGAAACATATTTGTTGTGATTAATAGATCTTATTTGTGTTGGACCAAATAAATCTAAATGTAATAATTCTAATGGTTGTTTTGTAGAAATATTATTTTTAGATTTAAACGAGCTTTTCTTTAGTTTACCAATTTGACAATCATCACATAAACTTTCTACTTTGTAACTTATTTTAGGTAACCCTCTTACTAACTCATATTTAGCTAACTTATTAATATTCTTAAAATTAATATGACAAAATCGTTTATGCCATAACCATGGATCATCATGTTTGGCGGCTAAGCATAAGTTTGAATTTTTATTAATATTCATGTTTAATACATAAATATTTTTGTTTCTAAAACCTTCAAAAATGGGTTGTTTGTTATTATCTAAAATATTACATCTATTTTTTTCAAAATTTATTTGAAAACATTTATCACATAATTGACTAATGCTTAACAGGTTGTGTTTTAAATTTTCTACTAATAAAACATTTGTAATAATAGGAAAGTTAGATATACCAGAGTTAATGACTTCTCCAATGCCTATGACAAATCCCTTTGAATTGTCTCCAAATGTTACCGTTCCACCATCGATGTATGTTATATTTGATAACATTTTTGAATTTCCGGTCATATGTTTGGAGCAACCGCTATCTAGTATCCATTTTCCTTATTTTTTATTTTGGGTACCTGCAAGATAAAAATTGTTTTAATTGGTACCAGTATATTTGATTAGGGTCCTAAGTGTTAGAAGAAGGTAGCCACACCCAAGATGGTTTGGTACCTTTATAAATATAGTTTTTATTATAGATTACATTTTCTAAGTAATTACTGATATGCTTTTGTCTAATCAAATTATTATTTGTTTTAGGAACCCAAATTTTCATATTTTTGGTATTCAATTTTTGTTTAGATAAACTTCTAGTTTCTTCAAATTAATATTTTTAGCATTATTTTCCTTTTGTTTAGAACATTTTTTAAATCCTATTCCATTTCTATTACCTGATGGTTTTGATGTTTTGATAAGATTTTCCAAATCTTGTTTTCCTTTGTTGAATTTTGATACATTATTGGTAATTTTATCTAATTTTTCTTTTAATTCTCTATTTTCTGTTTTCAATAATTCAATACTATTTTTAAAATCAACATTTTCTTTTAGCAAATTTTCCTTTTCTAGAGTAATGTTCTCACTTTTTATCACATTATTTCTTAATTTTTCTTGAGATATTTCAAGTTCTTCTTCTAAAATAGATTTTTCATCTTTCAACATTCCTACTTCAAGTTCTTATCTATTTATTTTTACTATATATTCTTTGTTCAATTTTTTAATTTGTCTAAATTTATCATCTAATTTCATGCTAAGTTCAAATAATTCTTCATAGCTAAGTTCCGGACATACCTCATCTTTTTGTGCCATAAAACATACATTAGCTTGTTCTCCGTCACTATCGCTATCACTTTCTGAAGATGAAGAATCGGAGTCATCCCATGTTACTTTGAAAGCTTTCTTCTTTTTGAGTTTTTCAAATTTGCTCTTCTTTTTATCATTGTTAAGTTTTGGGCAATCCTTTTTCATGTGTCCGTATTGATCACATTCATAACACTTGATTTGAGATAGATTTGTTGAGTTGGTCTTTCCTTCTTTTTGAAACTTGGTCATCTTTCTAAATTTCTTGAATCTATTATAGTTTTTGGCAATAAATACTATCTCATCTTCATCTAAATCTGAGTCATCATTCTTTATTGATGGAAATGCTATGTTCTTCTTCTCCGAATTTAATTCTTTACGTGCCTGCAAATTAGCTTCATAGGACATCAAATTTCTTATCAACTCTTCAACTTTGAGAGTAGAAAGATCGTTAGCTTCTTCAATAGCTAATACCTTTCTTTCCCAATCAGGTGTTAAAGAGTTGAGTATTCGAGAAACTAAATCAAAATCAGTAAACTTAACTCCTAATGCCATCAGATCATGTTGAATAGTTTGAAATCTAGAATACATGTCTACTATAGTTTCATTTTGTTTCATTTTAAATGATGAGAATTGGTTTTGTAAGATTGAAATTTTAGTTTGTTTGACCTTTGTTGTACCTTCATGTGTAATTTGTAAGGTACGCCAAATATCAAATGCAGTTGTACATAACATGACACGTGAAAATTCATTTTTGTCTAGTGAGCAAAACAAACATTCATAGCTTTAGCATTATTTGATGCTAAGGTCTTTTGTGCATCAGTCCATGTGTTCATAGCAGTAGTTGGAGCTTCATATTTATCTTGAGTGGCTGACCAAATTTCTAAACCATTAGCTTCCATAAAAATTCTCATACGTGTTGACCAATATGAATAATTAGAGCCATTAAAAAGTAGGGGTCGTGCTGTGGATTGTCCTTCTTGAAAAATACTTGCCATATTAGAATGATTTAAAAAACGTGTTACTGTTCTTTTAAACGAACCTTGCTCTGATACCAATTGAAAGTCTATATGAGTGGATCGTATAGGATATATATATGCAAGTATAAACCGCTAACTAAATAATACAACTTGATAAGTGATAGTAGCAAAGTAAATGAAAATAATCACAGCAGGATTTTATACTGGTTCGGACCTCCCGTCCTACGTCCAGTCCCGAAGCTCCTCTTCGGAATTTCCTTTCAACTAACCCTCACTTGATCCGAAGGAACAGGTTTACAATAGCAGAGTTTCTTTGTCAAGAATGTGTTCTATAACACGGATGTTGACTATTGAGTACAAATGCTTCCAATATATATATCTATCTAGAGAGTGTTTGAATGAGAAGTTCTGTATATATGGAAGAGTTAAATACAAGTAGTTTATTGCTTAGAGATCAGGAATAGATCAGGGTATAAGAGATAAAAGCGTAAGTAGGTAAGGTAAATCCTTCTCTTGAATTCCTGATGCTATTTATAGTGATGAAGAGTCTCTATGTGTAGTTGCCTTCATTAACAATCGTTGTATAGTTGCTCCTGTTGGTGATGAAGAGTTGCAGTGAAGAGGAGCAGATGTGTCTCTTCGGATGTGACAGTTGGAGTTTGAAATTACATAGTCGAGCCTATTTTCAAACGTCTGGAAAGTGACATCAGACGTCTAGCCTTTATATATATTTTTGTGTCTGGTAGTATATCAGACGTCTGGTCTTTACTTCTGTTTTATGTCTGGATGTATGTCAGACGTCTGAGTTCAGGATCAGACGTCTGGTTTCTTCTGAGTTTGTGAACCAGAGAACTTAACCAGACGTCTGGTCTATGCACTCAGACGTTTGGATTAGTGCATGTTGCTTTTCTTGTGTTTGTATCACTTCTTTTCCGATTCTCTCGACTTGTAGCCTCTTGATACTTCTTTTGAGTCTTGTTCTTGTCTCTTTGGTGATGTTTCTATATCAACTTCCTGTATATGTACATTTGTTTTCCATTGCATAGTTGTGATCATCGAAACCAAGGAATTGATTTCCTAACAAATATCACGTCATTCTATAACATTTAGGAAAACATTATATTATATTTTTCTCACAAATATAAAAAACAACAATCACAAGTCACCTTTAATAATGAACACATTATATGTTATGCATAATCAAGTTTATATCATATTTGATACATGAATAACATTGTAATTTCATAGTCATGATAATCTTAGAAAAAATTACCCTAGTCGATTCAATCTCATATTTCTCAATATTGGTCCTAACACAACAATTAGACCAAAAGAAACCTCAAGAGACATACACCCATGATTATGTAGAACCGATATGCATCTAACTTCTATGTCATTCTTTTACCTTAAAGTCCTTGTCCTCGTTCTGCAAGCACATTGACCGGCATTTTGCGTATTAGATGGTCGTAAAATACTTTTATTTTATTCATATGAGGTCGTATGACTCTAAAATTTTGGAAGATTACTCTTAACGGTATTTTCAACATCTATGATTTTTATCAAATTTCTATTTGACTGTTTGACCTTGAAAACCTTATATGGACTATAATTTTGATAGGAGCCGATTTAGGGTGTGAAACCACTTCCATTGCTTGAGGATGATGGTTTTCCATTTTGTAAGTGGTCATAATAGTAAAACGGACTTATCATTCGAAAGTTATGGTTATTTTAAGTTTTGGCTGCTGTTGGCCTGCATTAGTGGGTAATTAACTAAGCCCATACTTAAGCCTACTAATGAATTTCGGGAATTTTGCTAAGTGGAGGCTTTAGGGACTGATCTAAATCATTTCCATCTTCCCTAAAATAGTTCTAAGCTTTCATTAACCCGAATCTCTTCAAAATAATCTCTTTTCCTTATTAATCTTAGTCGAATCATCATTAGAATGGTAATTAGCAAAGGAGATTGTAGATCATTCACTTTGTCGCTTGGGAATTCATCTTTCTTTGTTGTTCATCTCGAATCTAAGGAGGAAAATTGGTATTTTGGATAATCGTTGAGTGGTTCTTGACCTCTCACAATCCTATGCATATATTTATATAATTAGATTTGATGTTTTAACACAATTTTGATGATAAAACATGTTCTAACTTTAATCGCACTCTTATACATGTTTATTACTGAAATTAAAAGGGTCTAATATGGTTTTTAATTGGTTTTAAACCCCTTTTGATCATATGGACAAGCTAGTGTAAAAGTTTGATCTAGGATAGAATTTGTATGAATCATGTTTTAATGAATTGTATATGTGTATGGATGTATGGATGATATTTCAGTTTGGTACGATGTGCTTTGATATGGTTTGCTATTGCTTTTAGATAGTTAGGAAAGAGGTCGTTGAATTGGAAAATCAAAGGCAAAAGTGGTCGGAATTAGATGAAATTTGAAATAGGAATACTAGAGCATGGGAGGAGCCCAAGGTTCAAGTCACGTGAAGTTTGGGTGAAGGGATTTGGTCAGTGACGAGTAAATTGCAGAATGGAGAGTTTGTAAATCTATTCAGTAAGAAGGCAAGGCTTGGAGACTTAGGCTACGAAACTTCATGGGAGACTTCAGGTTGAAGATAGGAAGAAGTCCAAAGACTCAAAGTTGGAATTTTCTAAGAAAAGCGTTCGGTACCGACCACTTTTTAAGCAAAAGGGAAGCATCGGAGTACTTAGGGAGTGTTGTACTAAGAAGGGGAGTCCAAAGTAAGCAAGGAGGAAAGAGATCGGCGTGAAAATTAATGTTGGTACAAACCACTTTCAGGTTGGTATCGATCACTTTTTGGGGCTCTTGGAAGGTGCTGAAGACTTGGGAAGTGTGGCACCGAGGAAAGGAGCTCAAAGCAAGTAAAAATGAAAGAGGTTCGGGTGTGATAGACTTAGTCAAATTTTGGCTAAGTAATTCGAGTTTGTACCGACCACTTTTTAAGGCTCAGGGGGAATGCTGGTGACTTGGAAACTCAAGCATTGGGAAGAAGGGGCTTAATGAAACTAGAAGGACCTAAAGTAGGTCAATTATTCAAGTTGGTACCGACCTGATTCAGGTTGGAATCAACTTGAATTATTTCCAGAAGGTGGAGTGTATGTCATGTAGGTCGTGTTGAAGGTGTTTGTTTGCTTAGGGTTTGATGGCGATGTAGTAGCATGATGATAGCTTCTGAACTTTGGTGATGGTAAATCAAAGGTGAATAGAATAAGGTTTCCACGATGACAGCTCGATGTTTAAAGGAGTCGTGAGAATGGTTATCCAAAAAACGACGGATCTAGGAAGGGTGACCCATGGATGGGATGTTGAATGGTTCTATCATGGAAAGTACTGTGGAATGGTTCTTTGAGGATAATGAAAAATAGATTCAACAAGGAAATGGCTTGGATACGCATGCTAAGGGACCGTTGATACTCAGAGTGTTTTCTGACGTACTCGAAAGAAGGAGTATTGTATAAACGCTCATGGGTACTTTGTTTGGCTATCACGGATTGGTTAAATGGATCTGTATACCCAGGACCGGTGGAATAGGTCTAGTATCAGCTTTGACCTAAGGACGAGTACACTGAAAACCGAAATTTCCATTAATCATTGGCAGGTGAAAGATCATATGAGTTATCATATATTTGAATCATAATGAGTGATAGTGAGGATTGTTGATGGATACTATGTTTGCTTCGATTATTTTCTCCTATAGTTTATCACTCTAGGGATATCAGTTGAAGTAGGTATTGAGGATAGGAATACCTGGACACCCGTCATTATACTTAGTTTGCAATACACACTTATAATGTTTGTAGAGTAGTATATTATGTTTGTTATGTGCTAACTCTTTGGTTGCAGGAACAGGTCAGGCATGGTTCGTATACTTTTGTTCCTTACTATATCGACTTGTATAATATTTTGAGATTGATTTATTGCTTACACGAGACTGTTATCGAACTCGAGGTTTTATGATTTACTTCTTACATCTTGGGTACTCTTAAATGAGTAGACTAGATAACAGGTCTAAGTTATACGCAGTGGCTATACAGAGGACGAGTTGGATGGATCTTTCTAGAATTATATATGGATATTATGCTTATTGCACCGTGCAACACTACGGAGCCTAGACAGTATTTGCTTTACTATTATAAGACAGTTTATTTTTGTTTTGTTTAAACTCTATTACTATGTTGTATAACTTTGCGGATATGTGCTTTGATATCTGGTTCACTTTGTTATTACAGTCTCTCTGGTTTTATATCTGTGATGTATATTTCGTTTTATTCCATGCTTTGTGAGATATACGACAAGTTTTGTGATGTTTCTGTTTCTTGTTAACCATTGACAATCGTCCTACATCGACTGGACACATCAGCAATGCACTATTTAGTTATATTGGGTGTCGTTGGTATAGGGCGGTAATCACACACATTCTCATCTAATTTCTTTTAACCCATACTTGTAAAAAAAATTAAAAATGTTTATTTTCACCTGCAATAACCATCATTTTCTATATTTCCCAAAGTTTTCAAATGGGTGGTCCTCAAAAGATAGCTATATAACGTACTATTGATACCCTTCCATATTTTCTATATGTGCAAGTCAACTTGTACTTCTACACATTATAACCACCAAGTTTGATGTAATTCTACATGTTATAAGAAAATGTATAATCATTAGTATATTCCAAAAGTTGCTTGAATAAGCCTTCAGATGATAAACAAGACTAGAATAACTCGACCATTTGAAGTTTAGAGTCTTGTCAAAATTACGTAAACATAAGTAGAAGTTTGAACATTTTTTAGAAAAAAAGTACATCAACATGCACTAGCTATGTAGATTAGTTAAATTATCGTTGTCACCGTTTATGTACTTTGGTAGAAGAGAGATATGCCAAAGTTAAAAAAAACAAGTACAGATCAAGTTGAATAAAGTACATATTATATTGCTTAGAACTCAGAGCCAGACCGAAAGACATCTACGTGGACGACAAAAAAAACTATTATGACCCATAAACAGCCTAGTTAACTTTATAAAACTTAGTTAAATTTTATAAACTTAGTTAAATTTTATAAGATATAATTAAATTTTATAAATATTTAAAAAACGAAGTTAACTTGGTTATTTTTTATAAAACCTTGTTAATTTCTATATAACTTGATTAACTTAGTCAATTTTTATAAACTTAGTCAGCTTTTGTAAAACTTTATTATCTTAGATAAATTCTTATAACACTTGGTCAATATTTATAATACTTAATTTTAGAAACTTAGTTAATTTATCGATTTTTATAAACTTATTTCATTTTTATACAACATAATGAAATTTGTTAAATTTTATAAAACTTAGTGAACTTAGTTATTTCTCATAATAATCAGTTTAATTTTTTAAGATTTGTTAATTTTTATAAGCTTCGGTTATGTTTACAAAACTTAGTTTACTTTTATAAAACTTAGTTAACTTAGTTAAATTTTATAAATATATATATATATATATGTTTGCGCAAAAATTGGTCACAAACCCCAAATTTCATGAAAGCACCAGTGTATGAACACAAATCAGCAGTATATAATCACAGATCACGGATCTAAGTAATGTAGAGGATAAAAATGAAGAATAATAAACTTAAAATTGAAAGAAGTAGACAGAGACACAAGGTTTATAGTGGTTCGGCGATCTTGCCTACATCCACTTTGAAGTTGATGACTTTATTGATGTTCATTTGTCGATTACAATTGATTACAATGGATTGCAGTGAGTTATAGTTCTGAAACTTGAGTACAACAGCAGTGAAATTCGTTTGCAGCGGCAATGGAGTTCAGATCTGGATCCGGCAGAGTCTGGACGTTGTAGATCTCAAAGAGGAAGAAGAACCCCTTTTCTGTTGGCTGTGGGGGTCTATTTATAGGTGTAGGAGGTTGATATTTCGCTCAGATCCCGGGAGACCTTCTCTGGCACATGACCAGGTCCGCACGCCCAAGCCCGTGAAGTTTCGGTCCGATCCGTGATCGACACGAACAGATTTCGACTCGGTCAAGATTTCATCCAATGGAGTCGAAATTTGGCGTGGACATTCTTTAGCATGCACGTAGTCTTCTGTGAAAATTTCATAGCATTTGGACGTGTAGATTAGGAAATACGATCGATACGAAATGGGGATTCTCGGTTGGCTGTTTGGTTCGACTCGCTTATGTTTCGACTCGCTCTGTTCGACTCAGTTCTGCGTGACTCGGTGACGTGGCGCTAACCTGTATTGAGTGCTGTGCTTTTCTCTTCATCGATGGACACTAAGTAGACGCCTTCAGATGGATGCAAAGTCGACAAAGTGGAACGAGTCGAAGTATGGCTTGAGGCGGAGCGAGTCGAAGTGAGCACTGATCGAGCGAGTCGAAGTGTGTGTTGGTTGAGCGAGTCGAAGAATGCATCTGTTGGAGGTGAAGTGGAGCGAGTCGAAGTAGTCGCTTCTGAGTGTTGTGAAGCGAGTCGAAGAAGTTGCTGTTGATGGTTGCGAAGCGAGTCGAAGGGAGCGAGTCAAAGGTGCCGCTTCTGATGGTTGTGAACGGAGCGAGTCGAAGAATTGCTCAAAGAGGAGCGAGTCGAAGTGGGCTTTCCTGAGGGAGTCGAAGTAGGCTGTCTTTAACCAATTTTGCATCGGTTGTAACTTGAGCATACGAACTCGGATTGACTTGAAATTTGGAACGTTGACTCTCATAGCTTCGCTTGTCGTGTCATATCAATTTTGGCTCGATCCGGACTCGGACAAAATTCATCGATATCCATAGTGAACCCACCTATAACCGATTTTCTAGACGAACTGTCTTTGATCTCTAGTCAAGTTCTTAGTGTCACGGCCTTGCCAAAAGGCGGGATAACATTTGCCCCCCAGAACATGCCTTGTGATAAGAAGGTGTGTTTTGTAATGCCATAAGCTGGATGTTCATATCTTGTTGATGACCTGCAAAGAAATTGATAGTTTTATTTGACCACGAATGACGATCGTTCGGGATCGTATGTCATTCGAGGTGATATGTGACCGTTCGCGGTCGGATGCCGTTCGTGGCGATTTGTGACCGTTCACGGTCGGGTGTCGTTCGCGGCGATTTGTGATCGTTCGCGGTTGGGTGCCGTTCGTGGCGATTTGTGACCGTTCGCGGTCGGGTGCCTTTCGTAGCGATTTGTGACCGTTCACGGTCGGGTGCCGTTCACGGCGATTTGTGACCGTTCGCGGTCGGGGTGCCGTTCGAGGCGGTTTGAGTGTGCCCGGGGAGGGACTTAGTATTATCAATGTCAGATTTCACGTTCGAGTGAGTTACTGAGTTGTTTGTGGTGGCGGTTTATTGCCGTCTCAAAGCATGCTTGAGGACCATTCGCGATCCCTTACATGTGTAAGTGGCTTAGCCGTCATGGTATCACAAATGGCATGCTTTTATTCAAAACGAGTTTTTCAACAGAAATGTTTAACAAAATCATGTTCAAATATTGGAAACAGAAAATAAAAGTAAAACTGGGACGTCAAAGTGCAAACACCTACACCGTTACGATTAGCAGTCGTATCAAAGCATGCCTGAGGATCGTTTGCGGTCCTGTACATGTGTAAATGACTTAATCGTGTTGGTGTGGAGTTTGCTACTTATTCGTCATTACCCCAATCAATTGATGATAAGCTGACGCCGCGATCCTGAGCCGTCCCCAGCAGGTGCAGGTGGTGGTCGCTCCCGTTCCACCGTTGTCGTTCCTCTTCTTACATACTGTGATAGCATACCATTCCGGATATGTCCCTCAACCTCATCCTTCAAGTGTCTGCAGTCGTTCGTGTTATGACCATTCAGCTCGTGGAATAAGCAATACTTGTCGGATCTTCTTTCGTTGTTGGTTGGATCCCTTCTCATCGGCCTTCGATAGGGAATCTGCTCCCTAGTGTCCTGGTAGATTCGCTCCAAAGTCGCATTCAACTCCGTGTAGGAGGTGAATCTTGGTTCCTTTCGGGGTCGCGTCGTTTCATCACTATTATCTTCAGCCTTTCGTTTCCCTTTACCATTTCCTGAATCTGTTTTAGGAGGATTCTCACCCTTGATTGCATAAACATCAACTCCATCTCCTTCCTCTTTTTCAGCATTTTCATCCTCCAGTTGTAAAAATCCTTCAGCCTCATGATAAAATTCTCCTAGATCCATGGGTGGATCCCTTGTCAATGAATTCTTGAATTCTGTGCCATCAGCTATGCCAGATACAGCCGCCATCAAAACCATGGATGGATCGGGTCGATCCACTGATGCTGCCGCTGCATTGAATCACATCAGAAAGTTCCTCAAAGACTCCCCGTTTCTTTGCTTCAGTGTTGCCACACTCATCACATTCTTGGGTCTTGAAATGTGAACCCTTAACTGCCTCATGAACCTTTCAGTCAGATCGGTCCATGTTTCTATGGAGTCACTCTCCAGCTGTCTAAACCATAGCGCTGCGATATCTGTCAAATACAATGGGAAGCACCGGGCCATGACCTCCTCCGATGCCCCCAACACCTCCATATGCCCCATGTATCGTGTCAGATGCACTGCAGGATCTGTCCTTCCATCGTATGTCTCTAATGCTGGTAGCTTGAATTCTGGTGGATTCCTAACTTGCCTGATTGTAGGAGCAAAGGGACTCCTATTAATATCTTCCAGATCTATATTCACTAGTCCGCCTCTCATGGCTCGTCTGACCATCTCTGCCAATCTGTCGCTATCTCCAAGTTGTAGTCTTTGTCCGTTGTTTCCGATTTGCCCCCCGAGTTCACGAGGGATTTCTGGAGTCTGCTCCCCTGAACGAGCATTCGCTTCTCTACCAACGTCGTGCTGCGCAGCTCCTCCTGGTACTGCTTCTGGGATCGGGTCAACATGCTCTGGGTAAGTGCCCCCTAGTTCTGGGGCTGTGCCTGATGGTTCTGCTCCGTTCTGAACTCTGGTTGCTCCTTGATTCTGTGCTCCAAGTTGCCCAATCTGAAGAAGCAAGTTCTGGATCATTTCCTCTTGTCTTTTCATCATTGTCTCAATCTCATCTCTGGTGATGTAGATTGATGTCTGATTTGCACCTGAAGAAGCCTCCTGACTCCCTTCATGCTGACCTCTCTCTAGCCTTTGTCTTCGATTTGATTGTCTTGTCATAGCTTTTCAGATCTGAATTCCATAAGCCTTCAAATTCAATTTCCAAACGATGTGATCCTGAGTTCAATTCTCAGTGAAAGCACCAAAGTGTTTGCGCCAAAATTGGTCACAAACCCCAAATTTCGTGAAAGCACCAGTGTATGAACACAAATCAGCAGTATATAATCACAGATCATGGATCTAAGTAATGTAGAGGATAAAAATGAAGAATAATAAACTTTAAATTGAAAGAAGTAGACAGAGACACAAGGTTTATAGTGGTTCGGCGATCTTGCCTACATCCACTTTGAAGTTGATGACTTTATTGATGTTCATTTGTCGATTACAATTGATTACAATGGATTGCAGTGAGTTATAGTTCTGAAACTTGAGTACAACAGCAGTGAAATTCGTTTGCAGCGGCAATGGAGTTCAGATCTGGATCCGGCAGAGTATGGGCGTTGTAGATCTCAAAGAGGAAGAAGAACCCCTCTTCTGTTGGTTGTGGGGGTCTATTTATAGGTGTAGGAGGCTGATATTTCGCTCAGATCCCAGGAGACCTTCTCTGGCACGTGACCAGGCCCGCACGCCCAAGCCCGTGAAGTTTCGGTCCGATCCGTGATCGACACGAACAGATTTCGACTCAGTCAAGATTTCATCCAATGGAGTCGAAATTTGGTGTGGACATTCTTTAGCATGCACGTAGTCTTCTGTGAAAATTTCATAGCATTTGGACTTGTAGATTAGGAGATACGATCGATACAAAATGGGGATTCTCGGTTGGCTATTTGGTTCGACTCGCTTCTGTTTCGACTCGCTTCTGTTTCGACTCGCTCTGTTCGACTCGGTTCTGCGTGACTCGGTGACATGGCGCTAACCTGTATTGAGTGTTGTGCTTTGCTCTTCATCGATGGACATGAAGTAGACGCCTTCAGATAGATGCGAAGTTGACGAAGTGGAGCGAGTCGAAGTATGGCTTGAGGTGGAGCGAGTCGAAGTGAGCACTGTTCGAGCAAGTCGAAGTGTGTGTTGGTTGAGCGAGTGGAAGAATGCATCTGTTGGAGGCGAAGCGGAGCGAGTCGAAGTAGTCGCTTCTGAGTGTTGCGAAGCGAGTCGAAGAAGTCGCTGTTGATGGTTGCGAAGCGAGTCAAAGGGAGCGAGTCGAAGGTGCCGCTTCTGATGGTTGTGAACGGAGCGAGTCGAAGAATGGCTCAAAGAGGAGCGAGTCGAAGTGGGCTTTCCTGAGGGAGTCGAAGTAGGCTGTCTTTAACCAATTTTGCATCGGTTGTAACTTGAGCATACGAACTCGGATTGACCTGAAATTTGGAACGTTGACTCTCATAGCTTCGCTTGTCGTATCATATCAATTTTGGCTCGATCCGGACTCGGACAAAATTCATCGATATCCATAGTGTAACGACCTAGAATTTTAGTCATTTGAATTTGGAATATTTAATTGAATTTAAATATTTAAAAGTTAATTAACTTGAATTTCAAATATAACGATTTACTGGACAATTTAATTGTTGAATTTAATAATTTAAATTGTTTAAATAATTGAATCTTGGATTTCAAGTTGGATAAAAATAATTTCAAAGCTTATTTAAATTCTATTAAATAAGAACGAAGATAATAAAACTTTTATATTGGGTTTAAAAGTGATTTAATCAATTTTGAAAATAACTCGTTTTAATTAACATATAAAAATAGCCTTTTGGGGCACTATCTCAGATTTCAACAAAACCAGTTCCATTAGATCCGTAGTAATGAATTATAATATGCCATCAAATTTCATGGCGATCAGATGTATCGTTTGGTCATGCGAGATTGAAATGCGTTGAATTTATTATTGAGAATTTAAATAATAATTGGGTTCAAAAAGCTAACTTCTACATACGATCAAATTAGGCCTCAAGACTAGTTCCATTGTGTTCGAAATGGTAGTATTAGATGTAGAACGCCAGTGAGCATGTCTCGATAGGAGTTTGAGATTTTTTGGATGTGTAAAATCGGGTTTTATTGAATATAATATACATAGCCCTACTTAAGTCCATGCCCTAGCCCATACTTCAGCCTTACCTTGCACATTTAATCCATACTCCAATTCACATTCAACCGTACACCTTTCCCCTTATATAATCGCGTCTCCTATCTGTTGAATGGTTTGAATTTGAATTGAAAAAAAAGCCTCATTCAACGGCCTGGGTTCGCCGGCGCCACTAGAGGAAGCGATAGGCCAACTCCCCAACTAATGAAATGACAGCGACATCGAAGTGAAACTAATCAACGGTGGCGATGGGCTAAGGAGGTCAGCGACGGCGGCTACGGTGATGTAAACTCACGGCAGTTTTGGGTCGATTCTTGGTGATAGGCGAAGCTTTGGACGATGAGGCCCGTGTCGTTAAGTTGCAGGTGATGGAGGGAGTCGGTGGTGAGCTCGCGGTGGCGCGATGTGGTTAGGGGTGGCTGCATTTTTGGGTTGAACGGAAATTTTTTTCTTGGTTCGTTTGAGCAATGGCGGCGGAGATGGGAGGCGAGGCTGGCGTCTGGACGTAGGTCGAGGCGAGGCCGACCTATAATATTGACGCGACGTCGACTAAAGCATGGCGGTGGCGAAAATTGATGGTTGAACGGAAAACATTCATTTGGGATTTCAGGGTGATGGTTGCGTCGTTGAAGCCGGGGCTAGCAGCATGAGGAAGAGAGGAGGCTGGGCTATCAGTGGGAGCAAGGCGGTGGCCGGCCACAGTCGGAGGCGGCGAGGAAAAAGAGTGGGCGGCCTGGGTGGGTTCGAATGGAGAGAGAGAGGATTAGAGGGAAGATGATAATTTTAAAATGTAATTAAAGTATAATTATATAATTAGTTTATTTTATTTTAATTTAATTATCGATGACTTAATTGCTTAATAACTTTTGCATGCGAGATCCAATAGAGACTTGAATTTTTGCATTGCGCTCGTAACGACGAAAGCTTTGCGATGGAACTAGTTTGGACGAATTTAGAGACTGTTGATATTTGGGCTAAAATCGGACGTCGTTCGATTTTAGTTCCAAATCGGAACGCCTCAACGACAACATAAAATTTCGATGAGTTAAACTCACCTTTTTGGTTAACTAGCATGATATATAACTAATAAAAATTGTTGAATGATTGTTTAGATGAATTACTATATTTATTAGTTGGTTTGGATATATTCCCGCCTATTGGAGCGGATGAGACCCTATTACGTTCCCGTGTAAGAGCGAATGACCCTTTGTGTACGAATTCCACATCGAAGCGGTTGATTTATATTTTATGATTATATAACGTTTGTGATGCAGGGGGAAACAGGTTGGAGGGATTCAACGGGATTCCTCGCTATTATTGAATTGTTTCAAAATATTTCTTTATATGGATTATTGAATAATGAACAGGATTGTGGACACTGTGGTTATAACATTGTTATATGTTTGGAAAACAAAATCCCTGTAGTGATAGAAAATCAATATCGATATTACTTAAGTGTTGGGTGACTATTGACCTAAAATTAGTGTTTTAAAAATACTATAAAATTGTTGTTGAGTTGGAATTGAGTTTTGAGACAAAGAAACGATTTTTAAATCCGAAATTGAATTTTGGAAATATTTTATTTTAAAAGATTATCTATTTAATTTTAGTAATATTGTTTTAAAAAGTATTTAATTATACTAATATTGTTTTAAAG
This sequence comes from Allium fistulosum, assembly GCA_030737815.1. NCBI lineage: Eukaryota > Viridiplantae > Streptophyta > Magnoliopsida > Asparagales > Amaryllidaceae > Allium > Allium fistulosum. The sequence continues at coordinate 782,816,249 of CM060907.1, forward strand.
TAATTTAATTAAATTAATATTGTTTAAAAAGCATTTAATTATATTAATATTGTTTTAAAGTTAATTAATTATGGTAATATTATTTTAAGGTTATTTAATTATATTAGTATCGTTTAAAGTTTTTTTGTTTATAGTTAATATGGTTTTAAAGAATTTATCAAATTTTTAATATTTGGAAGGGTTAATTATTCCATGGATAATAATGGTTAGAAATTAATAATAAGGATTATTAATAAGGTTTTGAAAATAAAATATTATTATTTATAATAAGGGTAAAGATAAATTATTATTGTTTTTGAAATGATTAATTATTGTGTTAAGTTGTTTAAGGTTAATAATAATTATTTATTTATTCATATTGCTTAATTTAATAATTATTTTTATATATAGTACCATTTTAGAAGTAAAAGATCTTTGTTTGTTTATAAATATGTTCGAGATCCATGAATAGAGTTGAAAGACTTAGATTTTATAAAGGAGTTTATAAAACGGTTTGAAACTTTAGAAAAGAATATTTATAAGGTGAAAGAGTTTTAATAATGGTTAGATATTTATAAACGAAGTTTAGAAACGAGTTTATAGATTTATAAAAGAAGTTTTATAAATGGTTTAGAGACTTATAAAGGATTTATAAATGAGTTTTAGAGATGTACAAAAAGAATTTATGGGCGATTGAAATGTATAAAAGGATTTTATAAATGGTCTGGGAGATTTATAAAATGGATTATAATTGTTTAAAGAATTATAAAGGGTTTATAAACGATTTTTAAATCAAATAAAAAGAAAATCTTTCTCAGTTTTATGGATATACTTATACCTTTAAGATAAGCATATAAATATTTTCTAAGTATTGAATATAGGGATTTGCGAGTATATCTCTGTAAAGGTATTTATCTACAAGTTATTTACAAAGTGATTTTTATAAATGAAAGATTTATTAAAGGAGGCTAGTGATTGCTTATGTGCTTAACCAATGTTGGTTTTACCTATGGGATAAATTCTTGATGGAATGTTGTTATTCGATAGTTAAATAACCGAATATCGAAATTGGTCCCAAACGTAACTTTGGAAATATCTAGGAGAAACACGTGAGTTATATGGCACAGTCATCCCCAATGATGTTGTACTGTGCGTATAAATCTCATTTCGTTCTCCTAGGACAATGATAAGGAAATCCGTCCACTAACGGTTAGGAGTTGATCTCCGATCTTATCTTTGACTATTTATTTCCTAAAGAACCGGGGTTGAGTTTACCGGGGATTATCGAATGTTGTTTCAAAGAGACCGGGATCGGGCATGTTATCCGAAAACCACTTCGATCCAACGAATGCATTTCGAAGTGAAAACATCTTGAAGATGATGGAATTTTGAAGGCGGAGCTCTCAAGTGTTTCGTTCAATCCCAGAACGGACTTAGATGGATGAATGCTGATATTGCATTGTTGCCTGGAGGGCAGCGTTAACATTCCAAGTCGGAAGTGCTATATATAAAGGTAAAACGTTGCTTCAAGCTTCATCAACCGAGAATGACTAAAACAGGGGAGATGCAGCAGGGTAAGTGGGTCGCTCCCTAGTACGGTATGATCATCCCTATCTATAGTAGCTATTATCTCTCGTTTGTATGCTTTAGGGCCCATTAACGGAGGGGTGATCATATTCGGTACTATCCAGTAAAGGGTAGGCCCGTCTTGTGTTGGCAGGGGTCTATAGGTTTGACCTCAATGCTATTTTATCTAGAGATGCATCGTGACGGGCGGTACCCCCAATAGCCCAGTCATTGTATGGAATCCATTCTCCAATAAGCGCCGTACTGACTTAGTTGTGCCCAACTATGCTAAAACGTGAGATGCAAGCATTTCAGCTATATTCATATTTTACTTTGACCCCTAGACCTTATTATAATATAAATGGATTTCTATAGAAAATGTTTCAGTTATCGTAAGGTAAAAACCCATCCGTGTTTATGTGCGGCGTGGTCTTACGAGATACCTTTTGATTTCAAAGATTTCTATATAACTTTAAAATCCAGTTGGGTGTGTTTTTCTCATGTTGGGTTTCCAGACTGACTCGGGTGTTATTTTATTATATTGCTCGGGTGAGACCGAGCATATTACAGATTTAGTTTTGGATGCTTTGGAGCTTCAAGAGACGAGTTGGAGGTCCAGAGACGTATTTACGTAGATGGTTATTTTTCCACTGTATTCATTTATGGTATTTATCAACAATTGTAAGGACATGCTGTTATAACTGTCCAGGCTGAAATAGGTTAGTATACTCTGATTGATGTCTGTACATACATATATCACAGTTTGTTTTGTGTAAATATTTGTTGTATATTATAGATTATTCGTTCCCCTGTGAGATTCTTTGTTGTTTGTTTTCTTCTTATCTTCTTCCTTCTTTCTTTTTCCCTAACAATCGGGTTTTCCGACATTCGATTTCTCGGCATGTAATACAGTGGACGTATTAGTGTCAATTTTCGAGGGTCGAAAAGCCCCGATCATTACACTTGGTATCAGAGTTGAAGGTTAAGCGAGAACCTTGGCTTTGGTGGGGTACTCGTTAGAGATAGGGTTAGTAGAACCCTAGAATGAGTTCGAGTGTGTGTATATATATATATATATATGAGCACATATTTTTTAGTGATATAAAAATGTTTTATATTGTGTTGGATGATTTGTTGAGTGGCTTATGGATTCTGGTCAATACAAGTAATTAACGTTATTGATAGGGATCTCTAAACACTTGAAAAGAGAAAATCGACATGGTATTGTTTTGAAATTGGGTAAATGAAATAATTTTACCTTGATTATTTTTATATATAAAGGAATAATTTTTCATAAAATTAGTATGGTGTATATTGTGTGCTTGGGTGTTAGAAAATGATAACGTTTGATTATTATCATTTGTTATTTATTGTTTGAAATCGAATAAAAGTTGTTATTATTATAATGAAAGCAAAGAAATGATTTGTATAACCAAAATGGGATTATATGAATATATGATTTATAAATATGACTTATAAATGGAAAGGAAATGAAATTTCATAAATATCTTATAAATATGGTTTATAAAAGCAGTTTATAAATTAAAAGGGTTTAAAAGCTGGAAATTTGAGAATTTAAAACCCGTTGGTTTTGGAAATGATTTTTCAAAGTTTTGGAAATTAATGATAGTATCATTTGGGAAAATATTTTTGAATAGGAATATTTAAAAAGGATTTTGAAGAGGTAAAACCACTGAACTCACTTCGGTAGCTGGAAAATAATTTCGGTGATGATTGCAGCATCATCGACGTTCATTTTCGTATTTCCAAGAGAGGAATTACTACCATTGGAATTTTGTTTTGGTAAAACTAGTTTTTATTTTAAAATTAAAAAGAATGATTTGATATACCAAGGGAATTTTGTATGTATATGATTTGAAAATGATTGGAAATAAATAAGAACAAGGTGTTTAAACTCTGAAAATTTTCATTAAAGTGTTTTGTGAAAATATGATAAAATAAGTTTGATAACTTATTAGTTTCGAGAATTAGTAAGTAAAACAAGGTTTTCAAATTGTTGAATATGAATGTTGAGGAAAGCTAATTTGAAATGAAATTTAACTTAACTTAAACAAAATGAATTTTTGAAAATGGTTTGGCCTAAGTTTGGTTAAATAAAATAATTTTTGTAAATGAAACTGATTAAAATTTGAAATGGATTAGTAAAATGAGCTAGTTAAATGAATTAGTGAATTGAATATGGGTTTTGAAATGTTGGTGGATAAAAATTAAATATTGAAATTGAACAAATGGATTGTGTTAAATGAAATTGAATTTGATATGGACTTAAGTTGTGAAGTGATAATGAACATAAGCTGAGTTGGATAAAATGTTTATAAACTTAAGTAAAATTTTATGAAATGATTCATAAATGAAATTAATATAGAGTGAAGTGTTGTTAAACATAAAATTTGAGGGAATGATTTTTAAGTGAGATTAGTATTGAAAGGAATATACTAAGTAAATAATGATTGTGAATAATTGAATGTAATTGAAATGAATGTGAATAAAAGAATTTGGTATAACTAGAAACCAATTGAAATAAATATGTAAGTGTACGTATATTATTTGATTCGCATAAAAGTTTGATCCAGATTCGAGTACATAAGTTCGAGATGATTTACATCGGTCCGAATTGGGATTTTTCACTCGATTCTTGACGGTGAACACTGGATATGGATTTTTGGTTGATTCTGGAATTCTCTATCATGGTATATTGCTATACAAGGAGAATGACGATTTCTAATCAAGGAATCGGATCTGAGTCCACACTAGAGTAGTCGCATGAACGATACTAGTTAAAGTGAAATTGTGTGATTGAGTGAGCGATCAAATTTGATATTGCGTACGGATGATATATGTACATCATACAGTTTTAGTAAAGCAAATATTGGAAATTGAAATTTCAGAATAATATAATTATGAATTATATGTTTGGACATCATTGGCAAATAAGATGCAGGTGTATAAAAGCAAGAGCTAAATTGATGTCTTTGATTTCATAAGTAAAACTTGATTGCCCGACTAAAAGGTACACATTTAAATTGTTGTGTGATGGATTTATGATTGAGCCACTTGGCTTTTGTTTTCTTTTTTTGATTGGGCCCATAGTGCCGATTTGTAGTTGTTCTGATCTAGCCGCACAAAGGAGACGCTGGCGAAATTTTTCGTAAAATTAAGGCGTTAGAAAAAATTTGAGAAATTTTTGAAGAAATTTTTGGTAACTAAACTTTGATTTTGAGTTATAACCTGAAATTTATCGAATGGAATGATATTAGTAGGAATCTATTAATGAATTTGGAAACTTAGAAAAGGTAATAACAAGGTTTCAACAAGTGGATTTTTAGGAAAAGTTAAAGGCTTAAAAGGATTTAGTAAGTTATTTTATAACGAACCGATATTTTGGACCATTCGCATCCATTATAAGTGTATAGGTAGACACTCATGCCGAAGTTGAATTGCTCAAAATGCCGCGTTGTTAACTTAAATTTGGCAAAACTGAACATATACAGTAAATAAATAATCACAGATCACAGACACAGAGTAATAAATGCAGCGGAAATAAAAGAGATAGTAGTTCATGAAGCTAATATATAAATGTATAAGTTACATCAGAGTATACAACAGAAGAGTAATACGATACATCAGAGTTAAACCAGATACAACGGAAGAGTAACACGATACATCAGATACAAATCAGAATACATCACTGGAATCATTGAATACTGAAAACAGAATAGATGGCTGGATCTTCAAGCAAAGCTCCAACTTCAAAGGTGAGTCTCGAATACTGGAACACTCAGTCTGACCCGAGCGTAAAGCAAAACACAAAACACTCGAGTCAGCATTAACATTCTTATATCAATAAATCCAACTCAAGTGAAATAGCAATTGAAATACAAGTAACTCAAAGGATGTTTGGAATAACCATCCTTTAAGGATCCGTTAATCTATCTACTATGTAGTAGTGTACGATAAGTAGATAATGTCTATCAGTAATATAAAGATATCAAAATAGTGTTAAGTCATGGCCCATTCCACCCTTAACACATTTTTATTCCCAAGAGCATATACAAGACCGTAGTTTCCCCAAAACCGGAAGTCACCAGAGGGCAATCCATATACTAAAGGTACAAACCAAATTCGTAGTGGTCGCGTATATCGGGATACAAGTATGACAAGGCACATGAGGCAATACCCAAGGTAGTGACACTACCGTTTGCCTGATCCGGACTGGTGAGAACGCATTGCCGCAGCGATCGCAACACCGTGAAACAACACTCCCAAATCAAGGGTGCACCAATCGACAACAAGTAATGAGTAGTTCGAAGAAGTGTGTTCACTTGAGGTAGCTGACCTCCATTGGCCCGGCACGTCTCCTATTTTAGTCATTTACAATTTGACACAAGTGTCAAGGCTATCCATCATCGTTCTCTTTCTTCAATCATCACGTACATCATTCCAACCACTTCATTCTGGATCACACTCCGCGTATAGTTATTAAAGTGGTTTCGGTTTAGATAGAGAGTATATCCATAACCGATTCCGGTCTCTTTAATAACTTTCGTAATTATTACACCGATTGGTCGTTTATATATTTCAAAAACCAAATCAAATTCAATTTCAATTTCAATTCGTAAACCAACATTTCATTTGTCTTTTTAAATCAATTTCCAATATTTACATTTCAAAACTTCCACATTCATAATTTCAAAATCTTATAATTCAATTTCAATTTCTATTTAAAACTATTCAAATATTGATTCAAGTTCATATAAGTTTCATTCCGAAATCATTTAAATTAATTTAATTTAACATTCAAATCAATTTAACTTCATTTATCGATTGCATTCAATATTCATTAAGTAAATTTGCCATTCAAAACAATTTCTATTAAATTTCCAATTCATTAAATCCATTATTTAAATTCAACTTCCTTATATCAAAACTTACAAATTGAATTAAATTAAATTCATCAAATCAAATTCTTTAAATTTCAAGTCTTAAATTAATTTAAATAAATCACATTTTATTTCTTGTTAAAGAAATTAAATTTCACTTATTTACTTACTTAAATAATTTTCCAAAAACTTACTTAATAAAGAAAACTCAATTTCAATTATTTACGAAGTAAAATTCACTTATTTCAAAAGTTTGATTTTTCTTATTAAAGAATTCAATTCAATTTAATCATTAAATAATTCAATCTTAGTTAATTATTAAATAATTCAAAACTTAATTATTAAATATTTCAAAGTTTAATAATTTCAACTTAATTATAATTTCAAACTTAATTATTAAATCATTTCAAACTTAATTCAATCATTTCTCAAATTAAACAGCATTCTTTCATCAATTACATTGTTAATATTTTTTTTCAGATTATTAAATATTAACATTTTCCTTTCATTAAAATTCAACTTCATTTCAAAACCATATTATTTATTCAAATAAAAACTTCGTTTATTTTTAAATCAAATTATTGACCAATCGAGTTTTATTTAATTCTCTATCCTAGGTCAAAGTTCAATTTGGGTATCTATCATTTCAACCCGATTCCAATTCAATTCAAAATCAAAGCATAGCAAAGGGAACTTGCAGGGTGATAACTGGGATGGTGTCAAAGTAAATAAACAAGAAAGAACAACAATCAATATCAATCCAATAATCAATTTAAATAATCCCGAAATAATCGTATTAATTCGCATTGTTATTTGTAAGAATTAATATAATTATTTCTAGAATCTACACTATCATTTCATGCAGATTAAAGATTATTACATTACGGTTTTCACTTGTCATTCAATTTAAATTTTTACACTACAACAATTAATCCAATATATGTTCAATGGTTCAAAGTGTAATTATCACTATTTTACATGTCAATTAATTTAACAAATAAAAGGGTCATATTCAACTAATCAAATTCAACATATATGTCAATTCAAATTTTTAATTATCCTACGTCAAATTTACTTGCATAATATTTATCACTTTATACATTACAATTCTAACGTCCAATTGTAAACATCAAACAATCAGTCATTTAACAATCAAACTGGATTATCATTGCATATATAACAGATATTGGTGTCAGATGTCACAGGTGAACTGATACATGTAATAACAGTGTAAATATCTAATAGCAGCATATTTCAATTGTCGTTTCAATTGAAATCAAATTTAATAAATAAAAAATCGTTAATCATGAGTGAGTGCTCGCCTTTCGAGGCTAGAGAAATTTGATACAGAAATGAGCTACGAACCCAGAGCAAAGTGAGATGGGCACAAATACGATGAAGGAAACAGGCACAACGGACCAAAAGCTGATAAAATGGGAATCGATGAGAACCAATCAGAATAAATTTTGATATAAACCGAAAATGTATGTATCATTATTATTATTATTTCCTTAAAATCAATATTTTAATTTAAGGCAAATCTTAAAATAATATATAAAATCAAAATCATTGTTTTAAATTAAACATATACATTAAAATAAAATCCAAATCTATATGTATTTTCCAAGAATATTGTTAAAGTTAACATAAATATTTAAAAATATATATACATATATCTTATGCGCAACACATGAAATCATTCCATGATACTAATATCTTACATACACCTACACAATTCTTTTTTTTTCACGCACCCTTCAATTATAAACCCGATACTACTATATATAATACCAAGTCTTTGTACAATTGTATCGGCAATCTATTTCCTTTATGGTATATGAACTAAATCACTTCATACAAACAACAAAAGTATATTAGGCTATATATATCATACATACGAACAACAAGTTTATAAATTTAAACTTCTAAAAAAAATAAACAATGTATGCAGACCAACTATTATACACGTTATACATATATATAAGTAAGAGCACATACTCAAGCTAAATTGTAAGCATAGGTGTAAAGTAACCCAAAATTTCTTTATATATATATACTACCTACAATGAATGACTTGAATAAACTCCTACATACGAAAGCAATAGATCCTTTTTTTATAACAAATATATAGTTTACAGACTTTAAACATAGTTTGATATGAATGAACTGTATACCCTTTATACTTACAAACTTTATAAACTACAGCATACCTATATACAATTGTTGTTTTAAAACTATATAGATATATACTTACATATAAAATTTATATAGAAAATCATAGTGTAAGCAAATAAGTGCAGGTCATAATTTTAAACCAATATAGTTGAAAAATCAAAATCTTTATATCTAAAACACTGGAAATCGTATATATACAAAATAGAGCAAAACTCAAACTATAACTATGCTTGTGTAATACTTATACTCTTTAGAAGTATATATATAAAATCTAACATATTAAATATACGAACACAGCCTTCACTACGTACATATACAAATGAACAGACTTGTATATATTTACAAAATAGGTTACGCATATATAAACAAACCAACTTTATATTTTACTCTATTCAAACCGTAAAATATATATAAATTAATATATGTAAAGACTTACCTATATATTATATAATGAAAGTACAAGGTTAGAAGGCGGACATGGGTGCTGGTCACTCACGGCGAAAGAGAAAAAAAAGGCCGAGTGTTGAAGCGAGGCGTTCTGGAGGTAGGCGGCAGTTCGGGTTGCTCGGTTGGGTGGTGGAAAAGTGCGGCTACTGCTACTCGGAAGTTTGACGTGGGTCGGTTCATGGTGAAGGGTTGGTCGCATGAGAGGGTGAGTGAGGCCAGGGAACGAGGAGTTATGAGCACGAGGTGAATCGTTGAAGGAGGAAGGGTTGGGTCTGATGGGTTCATCGGCAGTCACGTTTTGGCAGCGCAGTGGGGTAAATGAGGGTGGCCGGTGAAGTCTTGGTGTCGAGGCCGGAGCATGCGGGTTGGTGGCCGAGGCATCGAAGGTTGATGTGGATCCATGGCGTGGGTTATTGAGGAATGAGGCGGAGGCAAGTGGAAGAACATAATGCTCGGCCTTGGGTTTGAGAGAGGAAAGGTTCAGCAAACAAAATGAGAAGGAAGAGTAGGCTCTAGATGGTGATAGTGAGCAATTGAACAATTTCCAATAAAGAATTTCAAGCGTGCTGCCTTTCTAAAGTTTATGTTTCCAAAATGATAGAATTAAAGACAGAGGATGAACCAAAATGTAAGTGGAACAGTGAAGGTCAGGACACGGTAATTCAGGCAGTAATAAAAGCAATTGGCTCTTGATTTTCAACCGTTGGAGAATTTGAATGGACACGGGAGCAGACCCAAGGTTTCAAATCAGATACCAATGCATTGGACCGTTACGCAGTTTTCGCTGCGTACCAGACATCAAACACAGAATTGAATATACCGTAGAGATCAGCATGACGAGACGATCAAAACGGTATACATATATCAGTGTTACGACTGAATTAAAAAATTTCGAATTTTCTAATAGCGGAAAATGCAAGAAAAACGCTGAAAAATAAGATCGACGGAGCCAGAGATGTCCGAATTTGGAAAAACGACAAACTGACATCTTGCTCAGAAGATTGTTTAGAATTTTTCTATGTAAAAATATTTAGGTTTCGGAAATATTTTATTTTCATCGCTTTTTAACTGATTAAATTGAAGTAAATTTACGCGCGAAATAAACTTTCATATTTTCGGACGAAAATTTACCAGTTGTTATGTTTAACTAAACGCATTCCAAATATCAAATTTATATTTCAAAATTTTATCGTTTAAAATTTCACAAAATTTCAACTAATTACGTTATTAAAACAGTTGAAATTTACGGGTCGTTACACTCTCCCCCACTCAAAACTTTTCGTCCCCGAAAAGGAACGAGGTAGAAGAATAGAAACATGCAGAAAGAAAAACAGATTTGAAATACAAAATAACAATTAATTTAAACCATATAAATTCAAATTTAAATTAATTGATATTCAATAATTGATTTAATCCATTTGATTTCACTAAAATCAATTTCAACTATTTCTAAATTCATTATCTTATTATCCCATTTTCTTCAATTTACAATTTCTAAGACCATAAATTTGAATAGTCTTTTAATATAATCATATTTTTTAGCAATTTAAATTCTTCTTTATTCCAAATTATTGTTAAATTTATTCTACTTAATATATCCAATCACATATATTTAACCCATATAACTTTATTTTAAACCATAAAAGTTTCGATTTAAATTAATTTATATTTACTAATTGCTTTCAAATTCAAGGTATTTTCATAAGTTGATCAAATTTCAATTTATTAATTCTTTCAAAACAAATTTATTAATTCAATTATCTTATTATTCTATTTATCTCCATTAACATTTTATAATTAAAATTTAAGTGTATAACATTGGTTATAACCACTCAAATTTTTATTTATAAATTCAATTTATATTATATATTATCCAATTACATATTCAACTTCTGAATGATTTAGGTAAGTTGTATTAGAATGCAGTTGAACAATATACAAATAAAATTTTCCCCAATTTAATTATTCAAGTTTAAATATTTATTCCAAATTTAGCTTTATTTATAATTCAAAACATCTTTTAACATGATTTTAAGAATTTAATTTTCATTTAATTTTCAAACCCTTTAGAAATAATTATGTATATATTATATATATTAAATCAAATTAAATTTAAAATAATATACCCATATATATATATATATATATAAATCAAGTCATACCTAAGAAATTCAAATCAAAAATATTTTTCCAAAACAAAACCATAGCAAAGCTACAGAATGGTCTATTCACTTCGAAACTCGAAAATGAACGTCGATGATGCGGCCGTCATCACCGAAATTAATTTCCAGCGACAAAGAGAAGAGCACTGATTTCAATATTAAAATTTCTTTAAAAATGATTTCTATTCGAAAATACTTTAAATACTATACACATTAAAACTTCAAATCAAAGTTTGAAATCACCGGAAATTAAATTCTCAAATTTTTATTTAAATTCCTTTCAAATCCCAAATCAATTTATAACCAAGTTTCATAAATTCATTTATTTATATTATGCAATAATCAATGGTTTACAAAACAATAAATGAAAATCAAATATCATTATTTCTGCAACAAATTCATTAATAATTTTAATTTCAGAAAACTTATATTTATATATAATATAATCATACAAAACTTTTTATTTTATTTATCAAATTTGAAAACGATATTGTGTCGGTTTGCTCTGCTCAAGTGTTTTGGAAATCCTATCGATAGCGTTGATCAGACGAATCGATCGAAAACCCAAATCAACATCAACAACTCAAACAACACAATTTATTTTAAAGCATTTATATATTAGTTTACAAATACATTTCTTTGCTCGATGATACAGGAATGAATTTTTAAAATAAGGATAGGGTTTCAAATTTGATGGACTCAAATCAAAGAGAATTCTGATTCGAAGACAAATTCAAAAGAAGAGATAAGATGGTTCAATAACAGAATCGGGAGATGGGTAAGTTTATTTAATTCACGGGCAACCTTAACCGGGTCGTCCGTAACTTCAAGAATAAGATCGATGCTGAATTCCGAGGTAAATCAACACTCGATCTCAAGAGATGGAATTCAGATATAGCAGGGAATAGATAGCATCGTAAACCGAGGATACAGAAATCTCCGGTAAATCGATGTCTATTGTAAAAGAGTTTCACCCCTTTATAAGTCAATTTGAGATTGGCAAGACCGCCGACTCATTATAAAAATCATTCGAAGTAGAGTTATGGGATACTCCAGAATTGAAAGAAGACGAATAGTGAGGGACATGAATGAAGTTTGGAACCGTAGGGAACGTTCCAAAATTCAAAGGAATCGAGTCAAAGGGAAGAGATTGAAACTCGAATGAGAGTGATTCTGTAAATACATTTACCTTATATGTTGAGTTTTGCCTAGAGCTACCAAAGCTCTGATACCAACTATAACGACCCGATATTTTGGACCATTCGCATCCATTATAAGTGTATAGGTAGACACTCATGCCGGAGTTGAATTGCTCAAAATACCGCGTTGTTAATTTAAATTTGGCAAAACTGAACATATATAGTAAATAAATAATCACAGATCACAGACACAGAGTAATAAATGCAGCGGAAATAAAAGAGATAGTAGTTCATGAAGCTACTATATAAATGTATAAGTTACATCAGATTTTACAACATAAGAGTAATACGATACATCAGAGTTAAACCAGATACAACGGAAGAGTAACACGATACATCAGATACAAATCAGAATACATCACTAGAATCATTGAATACTGAAAACAGAATAAATGGCTGGATCTTCAAGCAAAGCTCCAACTTCAAAGGTGAGTCTCGAATACTGGAACACTCAGTCTGACCCGAGCGTAAAGCAAAACACAAAACACTCGAGTCAGGATTAACATTCTTATATCAATAAATCCAACTCAAGTGAAATAGCAATTGAAATACAAGTAACTCAAAGGATGTTTGGAATAACCATCCTTTAAGGATCCGTTAATCTATCTACTATGTAGTAGTGTACGATAAGTAGATAATGTCTATCAGTAATATAAAGATATCAAAATAGTTTTAAGTCATGGCCCATTCCACCCTTAACACATTTTTATTCCCAAGAGCATATACAAGACCGTAGTTTCCCCAAAACCGGAAGTCAACAGAGGGCAATCCATATACTAAAGGTACAAAACAAATTCGTAGTGGTCGCGTATATCGGGATACAAGTATGACAAGGCACATGAGGCAATACCCAAGGTAGTGACACTACCGTTTGCCTGATCCGGACTGGTGAGAACGCATCGCCGCAGCGATCGCAACACCGTGAAACAACACTCCCAAATCAAGGGTGCACCAATCGACAACAAGTAATGAGTAGTTCGAAGAAGTGTGTTCACTTGAGGTAGCTGACCTCCATTGGCCCGGCACGGTTCCTGTTTTAGTCATTTCCAATTTGACACAAGTGTCAAGGCTATCCATCATCGTTCTCTTTCTTCAATCATCACGTACATCATTCCAACCACTTCATTCTGGATCACACTCCGCGTATAGTTATTAAAGTGGTTTCGGTTTAGATAGAGAGTATATCCATAACCGATTCCAGTCTCTATAATAACTTTCGTAATTATTACACCGATTGGTCGTTTATATATTTCAAAAACCAAATCAAATTCAATTTCAATTTCAATTCGTAAACCAACATTTCATTTGTCTTTCTAAATCAATTTCCAATATTTACATTTCAAAACTTCCACATTCATAATTTCAAAATCTTATAATTCAATTTCAATTTCTATTTAAAACAATTCAAATATTGATTCAAGTTCATATAAGCTTCATTCCGAAATCATTTAAATTAATTTAATTTAACATTCAAATCAATTTAACTTCATTTATCGATTGCATTCAATATTCATTAAGTAAATTTGCCATTCAAAACAATTTCTATTAAATTTCCAATTCATTAAATCCATTATTTAAATTCAACTTCCTTATATCAAAACTTACAAATTGAATTAAATTAAATTCATCAAATCAAATTCTTTAAATTTCAAGTCTTATATTAATTTCAATAAATCACATTTTATTTCTTGTTAAAGAAATTAAATTTCACTTATTTACTTACTTAAATAATTTTCCAAAAACTTACTTAATAAAGAAAACTCAATTTCAATTATTTACGAAGTAAAATTCACTTATTTCAAAAGTTCAATTTTTCTTATTAAAGAATTCAATTCAATTTAATCGTTAAATAACTCAATCTTATTTAATTATTAAATAATTCAAAACTTAATTATTAAATATTTCAAAGTTTAATAATTTCAACTTAATTATAATTTCAAACTTAATTATTAAATCATTTCAAACTTAATTCAATCATTTCTCAAATTAAACAACATTCTTTCATCAATTACATTGTTAATATTTTGTTTCAGATTATTAAATATTAACATTTTCCTTTCATTAAAATTCAAAATTCAACTTCATTTCAAAACCATATTATTTATTCAAATAAAAACTTCATTTATTTTTAAATCAAATTATTGACCAATCGGGTTTTATTTAATTCTCTATCCAGGTCAAAGTTCAATTTGGGTATCTATCATTTCAACCCAATTCCAATTCAATTCAAAATCAAAGCATAGCAAAGGGAACTTGCAGGGTGATAACTGGGATGGTGTCAAAGTAAATAAACAAGCAAGAACAACAATCAATATCAATCCAATAATCAATTTAAATAATCCCGAAATAATCGTATTAATTCGCATTGTTATTTGTACGAATTAATATAATTATTTCTAGAATCTACACTATCATTTCATGCAGATTAAAGATTATTACATTACGGTTTTCACTTGTCATTCAATTTAAATTTTTACACTACAACAATTAATCCAATATACGTTCAATGGTTCAAAGTGTAATTATCACTATTTTACATGTCAATTAATTTAACAAATAAAAGGGTCATATTCAACTAATCAAATTCAACATATATGTCAATTCAAATTTTTATCCTACGTCAAATTTACTTGCATAATATTTATCACTTTATACATTAAAATTCTAACGTCCAATTGTAAACATCAAACAATCAGTCATTTAACAATCAAACTGGATTATCATTGCATATATAACAGATATTGGTGTCAGATGTCACAGGTGAACTGATACATGTAATAACAGTGTAAATATCTAACAGCAGCATATTTCAATTGTCGTTTCAATTGAAATCAAATTTAATAAATAAAAGAACGTTAATCGTGAGTGAGTGCTCACCTTTCGAGGCTAGAGAAATTTGATACAGAAATGAGCTACAAACCCAGAGCAAAGTGAGATGGGCACAAATACGATGAAGGAAACAGGCACAACGGACCAAAAGCAGATAAAATGGGAATCGATGAGAACCAATCAGAATAAATTTTGATATAAACCGAAAATGTATGTATCATTATTATTATTATTTCCTTAAAATCAATATTTTAATTTAAGGCAAATCTTAAAATAATATATAAAATCAAAATCATTGTTTTAAATTAAACATATACATTAAAATAAAATCCAAATCTATATGTATTTTCCAAGAATATTGTTAAAGTTAACATAAATATTTAAAAAAATATATACATATATCTTATGCGCAACACATGAAATCATTCCATAATACTAATATCTTACATACACCTACACAATTCTTTTTTTTTCACGCACCCTTCAATTATAAACCCGATACTACTATATATAATACCAAGTCTTTGTACAAATGTATCGGCAATCTATTTCCTTTATGGTATATGAACTAAATCACTTCATACAAACAACAAAAGTATATTAGGCTATATATATCATACATACGAACAACAAGTTTATAAATTTAAACTTCTAAAAAAAATGAACAATGTATGCAGACCAACTATTATACACGTTATACATATATATAAGTAAGAGCACATACTCAAGCTAAATTGTAAGCATAGGTGTAAAGTAACCCAAAATTTCTTTATATATATATACTACCTACAATGAATGACTTGAATAAACTCCTATATACGAAAGCAATAGATCCTTTTTTTTATAACAAATATATAGTTTACAGACTTTAAACATAGTTTGATATGAATGAACTGTATACCCTTTATACTTACAAACTTTATAAACTACAGCATACCTATATACAATTGTTATTTTAAAACTATATAGATATATACTTACATATAAAATTTATATAGAAAATCATAGTGTAAGCAAATAAGTGCAGGTCATAATTTTAAACCAATATAGTTGAAAAATCAAAATCTTTATATCTAAAACACTGGAAATCGTATATATACAAAATAGAGCAAAACTCAAACTATAACTATGCTTGTGTAATACTTATACTCTTTAGAAGTATATATATAAAATCTAACATATTAAATATACGAACACAGCCTTCACTACGTACATATACAAATGAACAGACTTGTATATATTTACAAAATAGGTTACGCATATATAAACAAACCAACTTTATATTTTACTCTATTCAAACCGTAAAATATATATAAATTAATATATGTAAAGACTTACCTATATCTTTACTACTAATAATGAGAATTCCTTGAATAAGAAATCAACCGTGTCTTTTTGAAATACCAAAAATACCCCTCATTATAATAATGGAAATCGTTCACTCTATCTTTATCTTTACTACTAATAAAGAGAATTCATTGAATAGATTTACTCAGTGTCTTTTTGAAATTCCAAATATACCCTTTTACATCTTATCTTATAGAGAAATAGTATTCAAATATGGGAATATAGCATGTTATTTTCTAAGTACAACTGTCAGTCCCCATGGAGAACTACAGTGTACGTTCACAAGATGAAGTATCTGAGTGTTTCATATTGTCCGTAATTTAGGTGGAAGTTAATCGATCGAAGTCTCGCCGGATTCCGAGTTAGTATGAAGAAAATATTGCAGTCTGAACAAAAAAAATAGCGGCTTCTGCACTAGGCGGAGTTCAAATATGGGGATGTGGTAGCCTCTTATTTTCTAAGTACAACTGTCAGTCCCCATGGAGAACTACAGTGTGCGTTCGCAAGATGAAGTATCCGAGTGTTCCATATTGTCTGTAATTTAGGTGGGAGTTAATCGGTTGAAGTCTCGCGGAATTCCGAGTTAGTATGAAGAAAATATTGCAGTCTGAACAAAAAAAATAGCGGCTTCTGTACTAGGCGAAGTTCAAAAATGGGGATGTGGTATCCTGTTATTTTCTAAGTACAACTGTCAGTCCCCATGGATTGTTATGTCAACATCACATCTTTATCTTTATCTTTATCTTTACTACTAATAATGAGAATTCCTTGAATAGGAATTCAACCGTGTCTTTTTAAAATACCAGAAATACCCCTCATTATAATAATGGAAATCGTTCACTCTATCTTTATCTTTACTACTAAGAAAGAGAATTCATTGAATAGATTTACTCAGTGTCTTTTTGAAATTCGAAATATACCCTTTTACATCTTATCTTATAGAGAAATAGTATTCAAATATGGGAATATAGCCTGTTATTTTCTAAGTACAACTGTCAGTCCCCATGGAGAACTACAGTGTACGTTCACAAGATGAAATATCTAAGTGTTTCATATTGTCCGTAATTTAGGTGGGAGTTAATCGGTCGAAGTCTCGCCGGATTCCGAGTTAGTATGAAGAAAATATTGCAGTTTGAACAAAAAAAATAGCGGCTTCTGCACTAGGCGGAGTTCAAAATGGGGATGTGGTATCCTGTTATTTTCTAAGTACAACTGTCAGTGCCCATGGAGAACTACAGTGTGCGTTCACAAGATGAAGTATCCGAGTGTTCCATATTGTCTGTAATTTAGGTAGGAATTCATTGGTCGAAGTTTTGCCTGATTCCGAGTTAGTATGAAGAAGTTATTGTAGTCAGAACAAAAAATATAGCGGTTTCTGCCTAGGCGGCGTTCAAATGTGGGGATGCTACTATCAAATCTACTTTCACAGGTACAAATAAAAATGCATGCACATTGTGGTTAAATGTAGGCCCACCTGGGCGTGCATATGTACTCGTATTATATAATGAAAGTACAAGGTTAGAAGGCGGACATGGGTGCTGGTCACTCACGGCGAAAGAGAAAAAAAAGGCCGAGTGTTGAAGCGAGGCGTTCTGGAGGTAGGCGGTAGTTCGGGTTGCTCGGTTGGGTGGTGGAAAAGTGCGGCTACTGCTACTCGGCAGTTTGACGTGGGTCGGTTCATGGTGGAGGGTTGGTCGCATGAGAGGGTGAGTGAGGCCAGGGAACGAGGAGGTATGAGCACGAGGTGAATCGTTGAAGGAGGAAGGGTTGGGTCTGATGGGTTCGTCGGCAGTCACGTTTTGGCAGCGCAGTGGGGTAAATGAGGGTGGCCGGTGAAGTCTTGGTGTCGAGGCCGGAGCATGCGGGTTGGTGGCCGAGGCATCGAAGGTTGATGTGGATCCATGGCGTGGGTTGTTGAGGAATGGGGCGGAGGCAAGTGGAAGAACATGATGCTTGTCCTTGGGTTTGAGAGAGGAAAGGTTCAACAAACAAAATGAGAAGGAAGAGTAGGCTCTGGATGGTGATAGTGAGCAATTGAACAATTTCCAATAAAGAATTTCAAGCGCGCTGCCTTTCTAAAGTTTATGTTTCCAAAATGATAGAATTAAAGACAGAGGATGAACCAAAATGTAAGTGGAACAGTGAAGGTCAGGACACGGTAATTCAGGCAGTAATAAAAGCAATTGGCTCTTGATTTTCAACCGTTGGATAATTTGAATGGACACGGGAGCAGACCCAAGGTTTCAAATCAGATACCAATGCATTGGACCGTTACGCAGTTTTCGCTGCGTACCGGACATCAAACACAGAATTGAATATACCGTAGAGATCAGCACGACGAGACAATCAAAACGGTATACATATATCAGTGTTACGACTGAATTATAAAATTTCGAATTTTCTAATAGCGGAAAATGCAAGAAAAACGTTGAAAAATAAGATCGACGGAGCCAGAGATGTCCGAATTTGGAAAAACGACAATCTTACATCTTGCTCAGAAGATGGTTTAGAATTTTTCTATGTAAAAATATTTAGGTTTCGGAAACATTTTATTTTCATCGCTTTTTAACTGATTAAATTGAAGTAAATTTACGCGCGAAATTAACTTTCATATTTTCGGACGAAAATTTACCAGTTGCTATGTTTAACTAAACGCATTCCAAATATCAAATTTATATTTCAAAATTTTATCGTTTAAAATTTCACAAAATTTCAACTAATTACGTTATTAAAACAGTTGAAATTTACGGATCGTTACATATTTCAACTAATTGGATTTAAAAAGTAATGGGTTTGGGCATTTTTCTTACCTTGGCAATTTCAGGGACGAAATTCTTTTAAGGGGGGAAGAGTGTAACGACCTAGAATTTTAGTCATTTGAATTTGGAATATTTAATTGAATTTAAATATTTAAAAGTTAATTAACTTGAATTTCAAATATAACGATTTACTGGATAATTTAATTGTTGAATTTAATAATTTAAATTGTTTAAATAATTGAATCTTGGGTTTCAAGTTGGATAAAAATAATTTAAAAGCTTATTTAAATTCTATTAAATAAGAATGAAGATAATAAAACTTTTAAATTGGATTTAAAAGTGATTTAATCGATTTTGAAAATAACTCGTTTTAATTAACATATAGAATAGCCTTCTTGGGCACTATCTCGGATTTCGACGAAACCAGTTACATTAGATCCGTAATAATGAATTATAATACACCGTCTAATTTCATGGCGATCAGATGTATCGTTTGGTCGTGCGAGATTGAAACGCGTAAAATTTAATATTGAGAATTTAAAATAATAATTAGGTTCAAAAAGCTATCTTCTACATCGATCAAAGTTGGCCTCGAGACTAGTTCCATTGTGTTTGAAATGGGGGTATTACATATAGAACGTGTAACGACCCGTAATTTTCGATGAATAAAAATATTTAATTAAATAAGATTTTGTAATTTAATATTGGAAGAAAAAAAATTGTGATTTATTAATAAGAGAAATAACTAGAATGGATGTAATAATGTTAAGGTAAGGTAATTGATAACCATTCTAATGTAATTTCAATCAATTGAAATTATTGAAAATTATAATTGGTTAAAAATTTTAAATAAGAAAATGATTTAAATGCCGTATTAATGGTGAAATTATATGTAATTTAATTGAAAGTGGTTTTAATATAGAATATGAAAGCAGCTATTTGTAAGTAGATGTATAATCTTTGTTTGTAAACAATAAGTTAATTAATATGGATTACTAAGCTATAACAATTTGTTTTACCTCATCTCATTAATTAGTCCGTTTGAATATTGAATTGGTAATTATTGGAATTAAATGTAATTAAATATTTTGGTTAATGTAAGAAAAGGCATCAATTGTAGAAAATAAGGATAATAAGATAGAAACCTATGTTAATAATTTCATAAGGTATTGGTTGATTTAATAGTAGGAGTGTAAATTCAAAATAAAAGAATAAAAATGAATAAGTTTAGTAAAGGAGTAAACATATGTTTATTTATTTGAAATGTTTGGTTGCTGAAAGATTGATTGTAGAGATGAGAAACTATTATTTAGTAAGAAATGTATAATTACTGTTTGTATCCAATAGTGTATAAATATGTTTAAATTACTATTAGATAGGAAACAATTGTTCTACTTCTCATTACATTCATTTAGTCCATTTTGAAACTTAATCAACTGAAATTAATGTAATTGAAAATTTTCAACTAATAGGAGAGAGAATACTAAATTGTAAATTAATAGGTGTAATTAAAAGTAGCTTATGTTTTGTGAAAATATAAGAAAAGTTTGATTTAATGAAAAGAACATTTACATCAAATAAAATGAATGTTTCATTTGTGAATGTAGGTTTAATTTCATTAAAAAAAAGAATAGAATGATTAATTTTAAAGGAAGAAATATATGTTTATTTGAACTATGTTTTAGCTTATAGATTGATTACAAGAATAGGAAAATAACCTATTTCAGTAAGTTATTTATTACTCTTGTGTATAAACAAAAAATTTATAAACGTGTTTAAATAAACAATTGTTCTATTTTTCATCCATTTTAGTTGTCTATTTTGAAATTTAACTTTGCAAGTAATTGCAATTAATGTAATTCAAATATTTCAATAAAAAGGAAAGAAAACGTTGATTGCAATTAATAAATTTAATAAATGAAACGCACGTTTTGTGTTAAACAAAAAGGGTGTTTTAATGGAAATAAAAGATCATTTTGGGAAAACCAAATTGAACGTTTTATTTTTAAGGTAAGAATAATTTTTTTTATTATGCGTAGATAAAAACCTAAATGTACAAATTTGAATATTATTTGAGTTAATGAAGTTAATTTGGTTACGTTTCAAAAAAATTGAATTTCAAAAGGTTGTGCGATGTACATGATCCCTTCATTTCTTTTGTTATTAATTGTTGCATGAACGTTTTAAAATAGTTACCTTATTATTAATACTTGATCCGTTCATTTCTCCTTCTATTTAATACCTGAGCCTAGACTTTTAGGTTGTATTTAATTCTTGCCACCTCATTTTCACGTATACAAAATTTTACTTTCCTTTGGTTTGCAAACTTTTCCATTCCTACGTACATTTCCTTATGCATTATTAATGCTTGGAGCATTCAAAATAAAATGTGACATTTATTTTTATCCCTCCACCTTCATTTCCTAATTATAAATAACCTGCAGCTTATTTCTTAATTTGCGTTTTGTTTCTCCTGACACCTCATATTCAAAATCTCTTATTTTTGCAAATCCAAAAGCTTTCTTTTATGAAACATGATTTTTTTCATTTTTCGTACACATCCTGTCCCCATCTTAGTTGTTCTTCAATCTTTTCCTGAAGCCTCATCTTGAGAAAAACGTAAGTACTAATTTATTTTTTTTAAATGCGTACTAATTATTATTTTAATAATATTTCTTATAACATGAATATCTTTTGCATATAAACTTTGATTCACGCGCGATTTCTTCTATTGGATTCATATTTAAATTCCGGACAACATGAAATTGATTTAGTTGAATTTGGAGACTGTTGAGTTTTTGCGCTTCTGTTTGGATTTTTATGGGCTAAAATCAAAGGTAAGTGTTTTAATCCACCCACAACTACTAAATTGTCTTATGTTAGTTAATTTAAATTTATGATGTGATTAGAAATTGATTGGTTGATGTTTGGTATATTTAAATTGTCATTCCAGTTAAATATGACTTTTATTGCATTTAATCATTATTTAATTTAATATTGAATTTAATTGTAAATTGAATACCTATTGATGATAATCTGTTAATTGATGTTATTTATTGGTTGATTGAAAGGTAATTGTGATGTATGTTTGATTGTTTGATATTGGATGATTGGATGTTATATTATTATATTGTTATAACACTGCAAGTTCCTTATGAGTTGAAATGATACATACCCGAACAATCTATAGATTAGGGAAAAATCGTTATGAGTTGAAATAATAAACCCGAGCGATTTTATGGATTTTGAATTTTATTCGGGATTGCGGTTTGAAATGATATTTATCGGTAAATATAAAATATTTGCGGATTGAAATGATAAATATCTGTATCACTTGACCATAGGGTAGAAAATTATATACGGACATTGGATTGGTAAAATTAAATGATTTTATATCCTTAAATTTTGAATTTTGTTAAATGATATTTTGAAGAAAATTCGATTTATATAAACTAAAATATTTTTGAAAATCCGAGTTTTAAATGTGAAACTGGAATTGGTTTAGATTGAAATTTTAAAGTTAGATTTGAAGTATAAATGAAATTTATCGAAATTGAGTTTGAAAACGTTTGAAAATGTAACTTTGAAATCTACTAAATTTGAAATAGTTTGGATTTATTGTTCGAACTTGGATTTGAAATCGGTATTGATTAAATGGTTTAAATGAGAATTTGAATTGAAGGATAAAATTTAGTTTGTTGATTTGAAAGATGGACATGGTCCAGATGTGTTGAAATGAAAGAAATAGTTTAATTTGATATTAATTTCAAATTTACCATTTTAATATAATCTGTTTAAAAATATATTATTTTAAATCCTGATTATTAAGATTTTCAAACTATTAAACTAATTTAATCTATTTTAAATCTGTTTAATCTATTTTAAATCTATTTAATCTATTTTAAATTTATTTAATCTATTTTGAATCTATTTAATCTATTTTAAATCTATTTAATCTACTTTGAATCTATTTAATCTATTTTAAATGTTTTAAACTATCTTAAATCCATTTAAACTATTTTAATCTGTTTTTTTTACTATTATAGAGTATTTGAACTATTTAAAAATTTATTTTTAGTATGGTAAACTATTTAACTACTTATAACTATCTAAACTATTTTCTAAATTTCATACTAAGTAAAGTGGAAGTGGTTATATTTAAATCCTTGATTTAAAAGCAAATATGATTAAATGATGTAATAGCCTAAGTTGGATTTAAATAACATATTTTGAGTAAATATGATGATTTTGAAATGAAGGTTTAACCTATTTTGAAAATATAATTTCGAAAGTGAATATGATTTCGAAAGTGATATGGTTTGAATTGAATATGATATTTTGATATCAATATGAAATGGTTTTGAAAATGTAAAAGAACCATCTGGTGTGAAATAAGCGTTTGGTTGTTAAAAAGACCGGGATCGGATATTATCATACTCTCTGCCAATACCGAAAACCACTTTAACAACTGTGTACATGGTGGAGATTCCAGGATAAAGTAGGATGGTTTGGCGAATGATTCTGTATAAAGTATTAACGTAGCCCTGACTCCCGTGAGTCAGCTTGATGTGGCTAAAACATGAGTTATACCTGGGCCAAGTGAGGTCGCACCTCCGATCGGACATGCTTCTTCGATACCATATTTTGACTTTGTGATTGATTTGGTGGCCACCCTTCGATTTGATTATGGGAGTGTGTTCCGAGGTGGGCGGTAGTAGCTGCTATACATTACCACCAGCCCGGTTCTGCAAACGGTAGAATCCTACCCTAGCATTGCCTCGTGTGCCGTGTCACATGTCTTATCACGCCTTCTACGAGTTTGGTTTGTGTCGTACCTATGGAGTGCTCCCTGGTAGCCCACCAGTTTACGGTGGAGTTTACAGTATCTGTATAGACTACGACATTATATAAAATCTGTTAAGGGGGATATGGGTAACGCCTTAATGCTATTTTAATACTTTACTTTACTGTAGACACTATTATAATAGCGTATTGTACTATGTATGTAGATAGTTTAACGAATCCTTAGGAGATGGAAATCCCGAACATCTCTTAAGTTATTGCACTCATGTTGACACTGGATAGGAGATGTCAAACCCTGTAAACATCTCCGACGCCGTTACATTCATATTTATTTACTGTTGATTTAACTTACATAAGATCTTTTAGTTCTGACTCGAGTGTTTTGTCTTTTCAATTCGCTCGAGTCAGTCTGAGTTTTTCAGTGTATTGAAGATCTATTTATGGAGGATGAAGATGAAGATTTAGTACTATTATTATTTATTTTATTTACTCTGCTGCATCTTGTTGTTCCTCTGCATTATTTATTTAATCCTGTTGTATGTTACTCTAATTCTGTAGTGTAAAGTGTAATAAAATGTTATTTATAAAACAGCTTCATGAACTGTTATTTGATTATTATATTTTGTCATTCCACTGTGAGATTCTGTGTTTCTTTTATTTATTTCTCTTCATTTTCTTATTTACCCCATAACAATCCCCCTTTTGAATGGTTTGAGTTTGGCATGTGTGGTTTATTGTCGATTTAAACTATCCAAAAAGGTGGGTCGTTACAGAACGCGACATGTAATATCGGGTTTATTGAATATAATATACATATCCCTACTTAAGTCCATGCCCTAGCCCATACTTCATCCTTACCTTGCACGTTCAACCCATACTCCCATCGACGTTCAACCATACACCTTTCCCCTTATGTAATCGCGTCTCTATCTGTTGAATGGTTCGAATTTGAATTGAAAAAAAAGCCTTATCCAACGGCCTGGGTTCGCCGGTGCCACTAGTGGAAGCGATAGGCTGAGGCCCCAACTAATGAAGTGAACGCGACAACAAAGTGAAGCTAATCGACGAAGGCGATGGGCTAAGGAGGTCTGAGGCAGCGGCTAGGGCGATGTAAACTCGCGGCAGTTTTGGGTCAATTTCTGGTGATAGGCGAAGCTTTGGACGATCGGACCGGTGTCGTTGAGTTGTTGGTGATGGGGGGAGTCGGCGGTGAGCTCGCGGCAGCGCGACGTGGTCAGGGGCAGCTGCAGTTTTGGGTTGAACGGAAATTGTTTTCTTGGTTCGGTTGAGTAATGGCGGCGGAGATGGGAGGCGAGGCTGGCGTCTGGACGTAGGTCGAGGTGAGGTCGACCTATGGTGTTGACGCGACGTGGACTAAAGCACGGCAACAACGGAAATTGATGGTTGAATGGAAAATGTTCATTTGGGATTTCAGGGTGGTGGTGGCATCGTTGAAGCCGGGGCTAGCGGCGTGTGGAAGAAGGGAGGTTGGGCTATCAGTGGGAGCAAGGTGGTGGCATCGTTGAAGCCGGGGCCAGCGGCGTGTGGAAGAAGGGAGGTTGGGCTATCAGTGGGAGCAAGGCGGTGGCCGGCCATGGTTGGAGGCGGCGAGGAAAAGGAGTGGGCAGCCTGGGTGGGTTTGAATGGAGATAGAGGATTAGAGGGAAGATGATAATTTTAATATGTAATTAAAGTATAATTATATAATTAGTTTATTTTATTTTAATTTAATTATCGATGACTTAATTACTTAATAACATTTGCATGCAAGATCCAATTGAGATGCGAATTTTTGTGTTACGCTCGTAACGACGAAAGCTACGCGATGGAACTGGTTTGAACGAATTTGGAGAAGGTTGAAATTTGGGCTAAAATCAGACGTCGTTTGATTTTATTTCCAAACCGGAACTCCTCGACAACAACAGAAAATTTCGACGAGTTAAACTCACCTTTTTGGTTAACTAGCATGATATATAGTTGATAAAAATTATTGAATGATTGTTTGGATGAATTACTATATTTATTAGTTGGTTTGGATATATTCCTACCTATTGGAGAGGATGAGACCCTATTACGTTCCCGTGTAAGAGGGGATGACCCTTTGTGTACGAATCCCATGTCGAAGCGGTTGATTTATATTTTATGATTATATAACGTTTGTGATGCAGGGGGAAACAGGTTGGAGGGATCCAACGGGATTCCTCACTATTATTGAATTGTTTCAATAATATTTCTTTATATGGATTATTGAATAATGAACATGATTGTGGACACTGTGGTTATAACATTGTTATATGTTTGGAAAGCAAAAACCCTGCAGTGATAGAAAATCAATATCGATATTGGTTAAGTGTTGGGTGGCTATTGGCCTCACATTAATATTTTAAAAATACTATAAATTGCCATTGAGTTGGAATTGAGTTTTGAGACAGGAAACGATTTTTAAATCCGAAATTGAGTTTCGGAAATATTTGTTTTAATAGATTCTATTTAATTATAGTAATATTGTTTTAAAAAGTATTTAATTATATTAATATTACTTTAAAGTAATTTATTAAATTAATATTGTTTAAAAAGTATTAAATTATATTAATATTGTTTTAAAGTTAATTAATTATAGTAATATTATTTTAAGGTTATTTAATTATATTAGAATTGTTTAAGGTTATTTGTTTATAGTTAATATGGTTTTAAAGAATTTATCAAATTGTTAATATTTGGAAGGGTTAATTATTCCACGGATAATTATGGTTAGAAATTAATACTAAGGATTATTAATAAAGTTTTGAAAATAAAATATTATTTTTTATAATAAGGGTAAAGATTAATTATTATTGTTTTTGAAATGATTAATTTTGTTTTAAGATGTTTCAGGTTTATAATAATTATTTATTTATTCATATTGTTTAATTTAATAATTATTTTTATATATAATATTGTTTTAGAGGTAAATGATCTTTATTTGTTTATAAATATGTTCGAGACCCATGAATAGAGTTGAAAGACTTGGATTTTATAAAGGAGTTTATAGAACAGTTTGAAACTTAAGGAAAGATTATTTATAAGGTGAAAGAGTTTTAATAATGATTAGATATTTATAAATGAATTTTAGAAACGGGTTTATACATTTATAAAAGAAGTTTTATAAATGGTTTAGAGATTTATAAAGGATTTATAAATGAGTTATAGAGATGTACAGAAAGAATTTATGGGTGATTGAAATGTATAAAAGGTTTAGTTTTGGATGCTTTGGAGCTTCAGGAGACGAGTTGGAGGTCCAGAGACGTATTCACGTAGATGGTTATTTTTCCGCTGTATTCACTGATGGTATTTATCAGCAATTGTAAGGACAGGTTGTTATAACTGTCCAGGCTGAAATAGGTAAGTATACTCTGATTATGTCTATATATACATATATCATAGTTTGTTTTGTGTAAAGATTTGTTGTATATTATAGATTATTCGTTCCGCTGTGGGATTCTTTGTTGTTTGTTTTCTTCTTATCTTCTTCCTTCTTTCTTTTTCCCTAACAATCGGGTTTTCCGGCATTCGATTTCTCGGCATGTAATACAATGGACGTATTAGTGTCGATTTTCGAGGATCGAAAAGCCCCGATCGTTACACTTGGTATCAGAGCTGAAGGTAAAGCGAGAACCTTGGCTTTGGTGGGGTAGTCATTAGAGATAGGGCCAGTAGCACTCTAGAATGAGTTTGAGTGTATATATATAAGCGCGTATTTGTTAGTGATATAAAAATGTTTTATATTGTTTTGGTTGATTTGTTGAGTGGCTTATGGATTCTGGTCAATACGAGTAATTAACGTTATTGATAGGGATCTCTAAACACTTGAACAGAGAAATTCGACATAGTATTGTTTTGAAATTGGGTAAATGAAATAATTTTACCTTGAATATTTTACATATAAAGGAATAATTTTTCAGAAAATTATTATGGTATATAGGGTGTGCTTGGGTGTTAGAAAATGATAACGTTTGATTATTATCATTTGTTGTTTATTGTTTGAAATCGAATAGAAGTTGTTATTATTATAATGAAAGCAACGAAATGATTTGTATAATAAAAATGGGATTATATGAATATATGATTTATAAATGGAAAGGAAATGAAATTTCATAAATATCTTATAAATATGGTTTATAAATTAAAAAGGTTTAAAAGCTGGAAATTTGAGAATTTAAAACCAGATTGTTTTGGAAATGGTTTTTCAAAGTTTTGGAAAGTAATAATAGTATCATTTGGGAAACTATTTTTGAATAGGAATTTTTAAAAAGGATTTTGAAGAGGTAAAAGCACTGAACTCACTTCGGTCACTAGAAAATAATTTCGGTGATGACTACAGCATCATCGACGTTCATTTTCGGGTTTCTAAGAGAGGAATTGCTACCATTGGAGTTTTGTTTTGGTAAAACTAGTTTTGATTTTAAAATTCAAAAGAATGATTTGATATACCAAGGGAATTATGTATATATATGATTTCAAAATGATTGGAAATAAATAAAAACAAGGTGTTTAAACTCTGAAGTCAACAAGAGGTTTAGCTATGCTTTTGCCCACATCTTTTTAACCTAGCAAAATGAATCACTGCATCTAACCTAAAGTCATGAAAATTAACATAAATAATAATCTAAGGCCATTGCTTTTCCTTAGTATCTTTAGCTAAATTTAATAATTTTTTTAAAACTTAACTAATTTAGTTAAATTTTTATAAAACATAGTTAATTTTTATAAACGTATTTGATTGTTACATAACCCAGTTAATATTTATTAAACTTAGCTAAATTTTACAAATTTAGTCAAATGTTTATAAAATTTGATTAACTCTTATAAAAATTAGTTAAATTTTATTAACTTAGTTATTTTTATAAACTTAGTTATTTTTTTAAAAACATAATTAATTTTTATGAACTTAGTTTCTTTTATAAACTTATTTAATTTCTATAAAATTTAGTTAAATTTTATAAAAAATAGTTAATTTTTATAAATTGGGTTAATTTTTAAAGGGGGGATTAGTTTTAAAAAAAATTGCATTTTTTTATCCTCAAAGACACAACCTTCATATTTTAGCCACAAGAACAAACATTCTACAAAAATTAGTCATAAGGACAGACCGCCTAAATTACCAACCACCACTCCTCGCACTACCGCCTTCCGCCATCACCTGCACCACCAATCTCGACGCTGCTCCCAACACCACCACAATCGCCAAAATCTGAAATTTTAGTAGCAGGTTCTATACTGCTACTATGTAATATAAGTTCCTGATGCAGCGCAACCTTTATTTTGGCTAAGGCATGAGTCGTATATGACTCATGATGAGTCGGATGATGAGTCGGATGATGCAGCGCAACCTTTATTTTGGCTAAGGCATGAGTCGAATATGACTCATGATGAGTCGAAGGTGATGAGTCGAAGATGACTCATGACTTAGGATTTTTTCTGAATATGTGTTGTAGCCTATAATGATGAGTCGAAGACGACTTATGATGAGTCGAAGGTGATGAGTCGAAGATGATGAGTCGAAGGTGATGAGTCGAAGGTGATGAGTCGAAGGTGATGAGTCGAAGATGACTCATGACTTAGGATTTTTTCTGAATATGTGTTGTAGCCTATAATGATGAGTCGAAGACGACTTATGATGAGTCGAAGGTGATGAGTCGAAGATGATGAGTCGAAGGTGATGAGTCGAAGGTGATGAGTCGAAGGTGATGAGTCGAAGATGACTCATGACTTAGGATTTTTTTTCTGAATATGTGTTGTAGCCTATAAATAGGCAAGTTGTGTCATTTTGTAAGGTTGTTGAATATTGAATAAAATTCTCTTTTGATTGCTTTGTGCTTTCATTTCAAATTGGTAGTTGAGTGTAATCTCCTATCTCCTCTTTCGGATAATCGAGTGCGCTCGATTCAACGATTGTAGAAGCCGATTCGCGGAATCAAGTGCGCTTGATCAACGCTTGAAGAATTGAAGATCTTTGAACCCGGTATCGTGCGCGATCAACGAGTTCGAGATAGCTAGAGTTCGGTATCTTCGGATCAACGAATTCGGGCAATTCAGCATTCATCAATCCATCGACTGCTACTTTCACCGATCTACATTGTTTTGAAATATCCGCTGCGTCATTTGGTATCAGAGCTTGTTCTAACCAATCATAGTTAGATCGAGACTTGGAGCCTATTCATTTGAAGATTTGAAGTTATCAATCACGGCCGAGAGTTTGAGGAAGTGGGTCGTGCATACTTTTGAAATTTGAAGTTTGGACTTGTGATTTGGAGAAGTTGTGTTCATCGTGTTCATCGCAAAGTGCAACAAAGTGGGAGTTTTCGATCCATCTCATTTTGGATCAAAGTTCGAATTGTGTTTGAATTTTGGAGTGTGACATGAATCGGAATCAAAGGAAAGTGTCGCCACGTTATGATAGAGAAAGAAGGGCGTATCGTGGTTACGAGCATGAGCCATCTTATGATTATGAGGAAAGAAGTAGAGAGGACGTGCATGGGCATAGAAGAGTCGATGTTCAGAATCGACGACGAAGTTCAACTAATTTTGAAGAGGAAAGTTATGGTGATCGTGTTCATTGTCGATATTCCGGTCAAGGGCAAAATCGATACAAGAATATTGAAAAGGATGGTTATACATGGAAATCAAGAAAGGATACGGAGATTCCAGAATTCCGAGGTGGACTCCAAGCAGAGGAATTCTTGGACTGGTTATCCACGGTTGAAAATGTTTTTGAGCTCAACTACGTTCCTGAGGATCGTCAAGTGAAGCTAGTTGCGGCAAGTTTGAAAGGAAGAGCCATGGACTGGTGGCAACAAACTAAGTCAAACAGAGAGAGGATGAAGAAGTCTAAAGTTGTCAAGTGGGATAAGATGAAAAGGATGATGAAGGCAGATTTCTTACCCTACAATTATCAAGCTCGTATTGATCAACAATTGCAGAAGTTGAGTAAAGGGAGTCGTGGAAAGGGTGTAGTTACAAGCTCTAGCAATCAGAGTAGAGCTGTTATTTGCAATATGAAAGTTTCTAAGAGAGTCAACAAACCGGTTGTACAGGGATGCACTAAGACAAATGATGATGATCGAATGAAGCGCTATCTTTATGAGGAGTCTGCCCATCGAAGTTTTGAATGTACAAAGTCCCAGAAGAAACCCTTTGTTGTAGAAGAATGTGAAAGTGAGGATGTGGATGATACTACTGAAAGCCAGACAGAAGAGGAAGAGGAACCAACTAGTCCATTACCTTTCGGCGAAAGTGCTGAAGAATCGGAAGGTAGTGCTGAAACCTTGGTTAGGTATGAGGCAAGTGAAGAACTTAAAACTCTCAAGGAGGTTAAACCAATGTTAGAAGAATTTGAAGAGGTCAGACATACAGAATCATTCGCAACCTTACCATTAAAGTTTGACAACAAAGATGAAGAGGTCGAGTTGGAAAACGAAGAATGTAATTTGATTGATGAAGTTCAACCACCACAATTTGACGACGATGAAGAATTGTTGCCAGGATTTGAGGAATCTTTATCAGGGAGAGTAGAAGTTTTGTCAATAGAGAAAGGAGGTAACTTGTTGTGGGGGACTGTTGAAATTGACTTTTATGAACCATCGAAATTTGACAATGAAGAAGAAGTTGAGTCAAAGTATGTGGAGGTAGAAGTTGATTACTCTTCATTGCCACAGTTTGATGTTGATAGTATGGAAGAAGAAGCTGTGTTCGGGATGGAGGAAATTCATTTGACAATGGAGGATTATTATTTGACACCTGAGCTTATGGATGAGAGTCAGCCATGTATAAATTCCTTAGTTTCCAAGGAGCATGAACAAAGTGAGAGTGAAACAGAAGAGAAGGCAGAATCAGATGGTTTGTTATTTTTGAAAGAGTTCATCATTGAAATGGAAGACGATGATGAGTTATCAATGATGATTGAACCTGAAGAAAATTCTGATTTTGAGGATCCTGAAGAAGATGAAGTATTTGAAGAATGTGAAGATGAGATGTCTGAGGAACTGCTTGAAGAATCTAGTTTTGTATACTTGGAAGAGCCTGACGAAAAGGTAGAAATTAGTACTGACTTGTTTGTATTATTCGGGCAAGGGACGAGTGAAGATCTTGAAGTTTATGAGGAAGTTGGATCGGAATTCGATGAGTCTGAAGACGAATACTCTGAGGAGTTTGCTGAAGAGTTACCATCTCTACAGGACATCCAACCACAAACTGAACTCGTACCAGATTCTATTTTACTGCCAGGATCGTATGATCTTGTAAGTCTGAAAGGACAAGAAAAGTTGATACGACAAGAAGAAGTGAATGATTGTCAGTTGAAGTTGACTAATGATGCCCACGCTGCTAACATTGCCAATGTCGATTGCTTAGAACCATATTATGAACATAAATATGTTGAAGAAGAAGCAAGCGGGAGTCCATTTCAGTCAGGGGAATTTGATGCAATACGTCAAGGGATGATTCAAGATGATGATACATCTGAACGGGATAAGGAAAGACAAGAATCTGGGCATGATTATAAATTTCCTTTTTTCAGTCAAGGTTTCCCAAGTCATTCCATGATTATAAATTTCCTTATATCCTCTCACATTTTAGACATGTTTTGGTTCTATATCACATCTTCCTATTGGCACAAGCGATACGATATACGACACTATTCTTATGAAGTTCTGCGCTACATGAAGTGGATCTGGCATCTAGTACTTAGTTTATTCTGCAATTTTCCATATGTCATCTCCCTCAGATCACTTTCTTATGCCGCCTGCCTGATGCCACGTCTCTTCTATTCCATTTATTATTTAGTTCGAACCATAACATCCAAAGTACAAAACAAGTTTAATTTCAAGAATGGTTATCACCAGGGCAGTGTCAAACTAGATAATGAATGGAAGACAGCATCTCGAAGAAGGAAGCTTTTAAATTCGAGGCCGAATTTTTCTCAACCTGGGGAGGATGATGCAGCGCAACCTTTATTTTGGCTAAGGCATGAGTCGTATATGACTCATGATGAGTCGGATGATGAGTCGGATGATGCAGCGCAACCTTTATTTTGGCTAAGGCATGAGTCGAATATGACTCATGATGAGTCGAAGGTGATGAGTCGAAGATGACTCATGACTTAGGATTTTTTCTGAATATGTGTTGTAGCCTATAATGATGAGTCGAAGACGACTTATGATGAGTCGAAGGTGATGAGTCGAAGATGATGAGTCGAAGGTGATGAGTCGAAGGTGATGAGTCGAAGGTGATGAGTCGAAGATGACTCATGACTTAGGATTTTTTCTGAATATGTGTTGTAGCCTATAATGATGAGTCGAAGACGACTTATGATGAGTCGAAGGTGATGAGTCGAAGATGATGAGTCGAAGGTGATGAGTCGAAGGTGATGAGTCGAAGGTGATGAGTCGAAGATGACTCATGACTTAGGATTTTTTTTCTGAATATGTGTTGTAGCCTATAAATAGGCAAGTTGTGTCATTTTGTAAGGTTGTTGAATATTGAATAAAATTCTCTTTTGATTGCTTTGTGCTTTCATTTCAAATTGGTAGTTGAGTGTAATCTCCTATCTCCTCTTTCGGATAATCGAGTGCGCTCGATTCAACGATTGTAGAAGCCGATTCGCGGAATCAAGTGCGCTTGATCAACGCTTGAAGAATTGAAGATCTTTGAACCCGGTATCGTGCGCGATCAACGAGTTCGAGATAGCTAGAGTTCGGTATCTTCGGATCAACGAATTCGGGCAATTCAGCATTCATCAATCCATCGACTGCTACTTTCACCGATCTACATTGTTTTGAAATATCCGCTGCGTCAGTTCCCTTTTATTAAATAAAACGATACTATGTAGTATCATTAATGTCATTATAAGCTAAAATATACATATACTTCTACTTTTTCAATCTAAATTTACTCCGTCATAATCAACATCAATACATATCCTACTATACATAAAGAAATGGTGCATCATTAATTTTAAAAAAATGGAAAACTGATATTGCACATTATCAATTATACCTACTATCAAAAAACGAATACTATCAAATGTGTATAAAAGTGCTACTATCAAAGGTATATCTACTATCAAAAAACTGGTACAATCAAATGTGTATAAAACTGCTACTATCAACTGTGTATCTAGTATCAGAAAACTGCTATTATCAAATGTGTATAAAATTGCTACTATCAAATGTGTATAAAACTACTATATCAAAATATGTATACAGTATCATTTACTATCACTGTCAAAAAACATGTAATGTGTATAAAACTGCTACTATAATTCATAAATATTATTAAATGTGTATAAACTACTACTATAATTCATAAATACTATTAAATGTGTATAAACTGCTACTACAATTCAAAGAAAATTAAAATTCATAAACTGCTACTACAAAGCATAATAAATGCACACTTCATCTATAAAATCGTACATTTGTTCAAAAACTGCTACTATAATTCATAAATACTATTAAATGTGTATAAACTGCTACTACAGTTCAAAAAAATAACAACTACAATTTAGAAACTACTACTACAAGCATAATAAGTATTAAAAAAAAATGATACTACAATTGTAATTTTTATTACAAGTAAAATACAACAAACAACGTCGAACAAAACTGATACCATATAGTATTATTTTATTCTTATTTAATTCAATTAAAAATATTATTACAACTTGTAAAATACTACTACAAAATAGCATTGTAGTCTAAGATTACACACTCCATCTACAAAATGATATTACAAATCATAAAAATACTACTACAAAACTAAAAATGTTAAATACTTCAAAACTGCTACTATAGTTCACAAAACTAATACTACACAGTAACACTGTCCTTCTCACTGAATTTTTGTGCTTTTGATATATTATATTGAAAATTTTGTCCTTCTAACTAAAAAATTAACAATATGTCCTTGAAACTAAAAAATTGATGAATTTTATCCTTCATACTATTTTCCTTTTCTTATAATACAATTTGATATATGTACTGTAATGATAAGTTGGTCATGATATGGGAACACAATTCCTGCTACATTAGCCCCCGTGAAGGTTATTTCTGGCGTTAGTTTATGTTTGATGTGGAAGATTGTCTTCTGGGGCTTTGCCTCCTACATATATCTCTCTTATGCCTTTTTGCTTGCAGCAGTGAGGTGTGGTCCCCCATGGATTAAAGCTATCAAGTTTGAAGGGTTGCCAACTTGATGTTCATTAAGATCTGGAGTCAGATTCCAATCCTGTCTCCACCATTTTCCCTCTGGAAGCTACCCAAATAACCCTTCTCGATCAACCTCTCGATCTCACTCTTTATGTGTCGACAGCTATCGGTATGATGACCATTTGCTCGTCGAAAGTGGCAGTATGCTCCACATCAGTTTTGTTCTATTTTCTTTCCCTTATTTGGTATGTTGTATGCTAACTCAGCTTTGGTCATCTCATATATCTGCCCGAGGGTATGAGTGAGGGGGGTTTTTGTAGTGAGGTTAAGCTCCTTCTACCACTTCGCAGGCGGGTGATATCCATCTGCCCACCTTTTCTGTCATAACTGGGGGCAGAAGTCCCTTGAGATTGTGCTACGACCCGGCTTCCTCCATCCTGATGTAACTAACTATCCTTTCGTAGAAAGCCTTCATGCTTTGGCAAGACTTCCTGCTGTTTTTGTCCCACATAGCAGTTCCTCTCCTAATCCCCGCATGAGCCGCCATTAGTAATGCTTCTTCGCTGGTCGCCCCAATTCGAAGAGCTTCTACCTTGAAGCGCTTAATGAAACGACGTAGGCTTTCGTTCTCCCCTGCTTCACACACGACATGGTATTGACGTCTGGAGAGGCTTCTCTTTCCAAATTGAATTGTCTTAGAAATCATCAGATAATTGTCTCTAAGATCGGCCTTCCCCTAACCAGTATCTCCTGAACCACCATGAGGCTGCACCGGATAAGTATATAGGGAATAACTTGAATCATGCCATCCTTCCAACCTTCAGGATGTCCATAAAGTATTCGAAGGTGCTGAGGTGATCTTCTGGGTTGATAATTCCGTTAAACTTGTCAACTGTGGGGGCTTCGAAGTTATCGGAAAAATCTGCCTCGACAACGGTCTCATTGAAAGGGGTGCAAATTCCTTGCTCTATCTTTTCTCCGGTGTTTTACCGGCAAATCTTCACTAGCTGCTCTACTCGATCTCTAAGCTGATAGATTTTGTATTCTCTTGGGTCAACCTGGGATGAGTAACCACCGAATGTGGTGTGCACATCAATTTTTGCTAAATCGGTTTTGTTTCTCTAGCAGCTAGGGATTTATATTGACTTGCTTGGTTTTGATTTGAGGATTAACCTGGATTTTGCTTTTCATCTGGCGTTAGATTTTACTCCACCGTCACCATTTCCACATATGGGAATGCCATTATTATTCCCTAGATGAAGGTCCAGCGCAGCATGGGAGCGATGGTGGTGAGCTATGGATGGGGAAGGTGAGGATGGCCTATGAATGACATGTTGGGTCATTGTCTTTTCTAATCCTTCTATGCGTTGGTTTATTTGGTATGGAAGGATTGGAATGTGGCCAGGATGGAGTCTATGGGGGCATCGGTTGAGGCCCCTGCTTCATCTTGGGTTTTCGAAGGTATACATGGTTTGTTGGCAGTCTTTATTGCCAAGTGTGAAGGTTCTTGGATTGAAGTGATAGGTGAATCGGTAGGATTCATGGTACGGGATGTAAAGTTTCATTGGATGTGAGAAGTGAATAGAGGTTGGCCCTCCTTCTAGCGCGAAAAGATGTTGGGGAACATCTTCTTCCTCCAACTCCTCAATTAAGTGTGAAGTAAGAAGCATGTTATTTACTTCAATATTTGAATCAAAAAATTATGTAATCTTAATTTTTCCTTGAAGTGATAATTATGCCGCTGGATGCTTACACAATCAAGTAGTTGCACTTCAACTATTTGTGAAAATGTCAAGTCCAAATAGCATTTAATTTAAGTATAAATAAGGTAAGATCTGGTGCTGTGAACTAAATAGGAAAATAACAGAAATAAGAAACAGCAAAGGACATGGAAGATTTACGTGATTCAGATATTAAGGAATCCTACATCCATGGAGGAAATATTTCGTTCATTTCCAGTATTTTGGTACAAATTTTCACAACAGAGAATACAGTAAACCTTAAATGTCTCGAAAAGATAATAAGCTTAAAGCCTCTTTCATGCTATAGTGTTAATTCTATTTATAGCCTTGAGACGCACGTGGATTAGTAGAATTTTTTCTTGCCGTTATGCCTCAGTCTTTGGATTCTGCTAGATGTCGTCTATTTGACATGTTCGGATTGCTGACATGTCTTTGGCGGGAAGCTTGAGTGAAGACAGGAACTTCCGAAATTAAAGCAGGAATATGTGAAATAGTGGCGGGAAAATTCAAATTTGAATTGACCTTGTATGTGAGTCCTCAAGGAGGACATTAGGTGTCGCTCGTTGGTCTTAAGGTACTACCACCGTATCTGCATTGACTGATATATGGTCCTCACATGATGTTGTAGTGCTTGTTTCTTTACTGCTTATCAGATTTGGGCTTGTTTGTTAGGCCTTGTATCGGAGTGGAGTTGCATTGCCTTGCTTTAGCTTGGACGTTAGTCTGCTATGCGTGGACGTGACCTGGCTGCGATTTGAGTTGTCCTCATCGTAAGCATGCTCGGGTTATCGATGAGAAGCTCCATATCTTTGTCGCCTAACTGTAAGTATGATTCTGCGTTGAAGCGTATCCTGAGTGACCATGCATACAGCCCTTTGGAATACTTTTGACTCCTTGCGGTATTACTTAGGTTGCCCTCAGTATCTGCTACGCAGATCTGTTCTTGTAGGTGTTGACAGAGTATGGGTTTTGAAGATGCGGTTGACTTAGTTCAACATGTACTGCCCATGTTTCCTTATGGGTATTTGTTCTTCTACCGCGGTTCCCTTGATTGCAGGGTTCACATCATGTTATGTACTGTAACTTCAAGATGGCTTCCTGCGCGGTACGCGTTTGCTTGGTTCCAATCTTTTTTTTTTCCATCTAATTTTCTAGATATGATGGCAGTCTTCCTGGTCTCACGTCTTGTCTTGTTTTCCTTTAATGCGGCTTGGGGTAAGAACGGGTGTAACAATATCCAAGGCTTATATGAAAATCACATATGACACATGTTGGCAAGGTGGGATTTATTTATAGGTAATTTGTAACCCAAAATACGATTATATCTCCTTCATGCAAAGTCAGATAGAATCACATTGGGTGGGAGTTTTCCTTTGAAAATGTATTTAGTTACCTAACCATGATGCCTAGCCCATGCCTTATTACTTGATACATCACATATCATAAGCTTGTTCCCTTTTATATCATTCTAAGCCAAACTAACTCTAATTCAGAATACATGTATAGGCCTCTTTATTTTCTTTACCTCGGACTTCATTTTGTGTTTATGTTTCATAGTAGAGTTTATACACACAGCAGTTTGATAAAGAAAGGGTCTTGTAGACATAAATATACTCATTTTAATAAATCACTTATAATAGAGTACCATCCAAGTTTGTTAGTTAATTAGAAAATTTATTGGTTTTCACTCTAAAAAACCAAACAATAGCACATGACCCTCTTATAAATCAAAATTTCACGTCAACCCAACACAACAACAATACTAATCTGAAATGTTGCACAGATATCTTTGTATTCCAATCAAGAGCATATTGTCACAAAATGAAACAAAAATCAAATCCGCGTTCCTTACTTCAAAAGAAAACACATACTAGTTTGATGTTTGTAAAACCCCAAGAAACAAACTAATATAGAAATAAACTAATATAGTAAATACGATGATCCAATAAAAGAAATCGAGTTACCTTCTTTAATCTCCCTCGTTGTCTTTAGTTTTATCTGCAAAAATAAAAATTGTGATCAATGGGTGATGACATTTGGAACATATTCATTTATATCATTATGTGAGTTATTATACTTTGAGCCTATAATCTATAGAAGGACAATCATACATAATTTGTCTTACCCAAGCCTTGATAAAGACTCAACCGAATGTATAAAACAGTAAAAGAAAAAATATCCAGACTTATCTTTTTTATTTTGGAAGTCAGTTATGTGTATATTAAGATATTTTCTTAGATATGTGATGTAATACATGTTAGAAATTGGTACCTAAATTCCCAAATCAAGAGAAACCCTAACCTTGGTACTGCCGATCGAAGATGAAGCAACCAGATTTGGTGAAGGCTAGGGATGTGTTTGGAGCGGTAAAAGGCTACGTTCGGCAACATAAAGGAGGCGCATGAAGAGGCAGATGCCGCTCGAGATCTGGAGCGGTAGTTGAAGCTTCATTCGGCAATTTGAAGTGGGGTTTTGCTAAACGAAGAATTTCGTTCGGTGTTTTGTTGAACGAAGAATTTCGTTCGGTGATTTGCCGAAGGAAATTCTCATTCGGTATATTAATGCAGGTCCAAAATTTTTGCTCGGCGTTTTGCTGAACCAAACCCCGGAGCTACTATATAGCAGTTACCCCTCTTTATTTCTTCACTCTATAAACAGAGGAGCTTCTGGACAACAATGGAAGCCGAAAATTGAGAGTTAATTTCAGCCAATTTCAGAGCCATCCTAGAGAGCTGAAACTCTGCATAATTTTGTCTGTATTGTAAATTCTTCTTGTGTATAGCCTCTAAAAGTGAATCAATCTTGTAACTCTAATCTTTCAGTGATTAATAAAATCTTCTCTTCCCAAGTGGATGTACACTGCCTCGCGGTGTGGAACCACTATAAATACTGGTATTATTTATTTTTCTGCACTACATAGATCTGTGACTGTCTGTTCTGGTGTTCATCTTTTGTTTGTATCGTCTCACTACAATCACGATCCAGTTGTTTTCTGCTGCGTTGGTTTTTTATTCCCTTAGACCGATCATCTGAAGGGATTCTCCCCAACAATACATCTGAAGCTAACATAAATTCATCAAAGGCAGACTGAAAAGTCTTTTGGTCTAGTTTTACATAATAATTTTGAGCTTCAACGTAGAAAACTGATAGAAATATTCTAAATTCAACATCAGTCGGTTGCAACATTATCTAAGTTCTTATATGATAAAAAGTCTACTTACAATCATAAAATTTAAGTTTTCATTTCTCCATACAATACACCAAAACAAACATATATAACACGATAAATACAGGAGAAAAAACCTAGTAATTACCATCATCTAGAACATGATAATTAATCTTCTGAGGTCTTAGGAAACAACAATTCACGTTACAAAAGCACACGGTAAAATGCACATGATTAATTTTGGAAAAGTACATAATAACAGGCACATGAGTAACATAGTCCTATATACCAAACGGCAAGTTTCTTATTTATTTTCCAATAAAAAGTCACAAATACTAAAATAGAAGTATAAAGTAACATGCACATGATTAAGTTTTAAAATTTTCATCACTTATAATTCAAACTTCAACATGTTAGTTAAACATTTAACTTAAGCTGGAATTTTTTTAGATAAATTACCACTTAGAGCATCTCCAACAGATAGGAAAATCCCAAATCTGCACCCAAAAGTCGTTCCAACGGAGTGCAGAAATGTGGATAGTGTGGAAAGCGGGGGGCCAGGGTTGGAGATGTTGGATCATACGAGGCATCTGTTAAATAGGCACCTAGAAACCAGGCGCTTGAGTGCCATGTGCCTGTTTAACAGGCGCCTTTAATTCCCGCCCTCCAACGGCTCCCCCAATGGCCATATTACACCCAACCCCTCTATTCCACCTTCAAATACAACTCCCCTCATCTTCTTTCCTTCGCAGCCAATTTCCTTCAACAATCCTAATTTTTTACTCTCAGTTATCGCAACTGAACCTGTATTCCGATTTCGACGTCGATGCTGCAAGGTGCAGTTTTCAAGACTATGACTTACAAGACATTACGGTTCCGATTGGCGGAGAGGTAACTAATGCAAGTTGGAGCGCTGCAGAAGACTACGATCTTTGCTACATTTACTGTGCACTCTCAGTCGATCCTATTCGAGGTGCCGATCAAAGTGGTGAGACTTTTGATGCAAAATTACTAATTGCTACTATCGGAAGAACATTGATCGGAAAAGAATGTTATCTTCAATCAAAGGTCATTATGGAAAAATCAATCGTCAAACGCAAACATTCGATTCTCAAATTTTCAAGCTAAAGCAAACTAATCCTGGTGGATTTGGAAATGAAACGCATTTGGTAAGATTTAATATAATTTCATTGTTCTAATTTTTATCATAGTTCTCTAATTATACTAGTGTTTTTTTATTACAGAGAATGGCCGCAAACAAGTTGTTCAAACAAATCTACAAAGCTGATAGTAAACAAGCACCACATTTTTATCAGTTCATGCATGTTTATGACATGTTGGTCGAGCATGTTAAATGGAAATCCTCTCTTCAGAAAACTATTCAACAAGTGGTCGTGGTAAAACGCCTAGAGTTGGAGAAAGCTCTAGTCTTGGGGAATCGCTAGGAAGCTACGGTTTAGGATCAGAAGAAGACCTAACCCCTACCGAAGATCATTTTGTTAGGCCACAGGGAGCAAAAGCAGCCAAAAAGAAGCAGGCTGCTGGAGCGGATCAGGTAGAAATTAAAAAACTCCTACTTGAATCTGAAGATAGATTTAACCGGGAAATTTAAACTCGAGCAATTCAACACCAAGAAAAGTTTTTAAGAATGGATCAACTTCTTGCTGGAAACCGACAAAGAGATGAAGATGCAATAATGTTCATGGATACGTCACACATGTCTGCAGACCAACTGGAGTATACGGAGCATAGAAGGAGAGGAATTATGAGACGTAGACTTGAAGAGGGTCATTAACTGTTTCTGTTTTTCTACAACCTTTGTATCTTTGAATTACCGTTAGTTGTATTGTATTATGAACGTAAGCAATTATTAATATAAGTACATTCATTGAAATTGCATTACATTGAAAAAAGATTATAACAACATTACGTTAATTAAACATAAACAGATTACATAACAATAATAAGTAACAACAACATAAACAACAGTAGGAAAAGTAACAACAGAAATATAGTTTCACTTATTTCCAAAAATGTTCCAAAGATGATCTATGAGATCATTTTGCAGTCTTCGATGCAGTTGAACACTACGGTAGGACATTTGGCTTTCTATATGAAATTCGAGTTCTAGTGCGCTTCCAATCATATCGTTGCACCAAACAAGCAGTGGTGTTGGAGCACCCTCGTAAAAGTAATCTTCTTCCATGTCTCTCTCATCCTCTATTATCATATTATGTAAAATAACACAAGTGTATATTATTTTGGTCATTTTAACTGGTGACCAAAGTTTGCATGGATTATTGAATATGGCAAATCTAGATTGAAGAACCCCAAATGCTCTTTCAACGTCCTTCCTCTGGCCTTCTTACATCACTGCAAACTTTGATTGTTTATAGTTTTGTGGGTTAGGAATTGTCTTGACAATGGTACTCCATTTATGATATATACCATCGCCAAGACAATATCCATGATCGTACATGTTACCTCCTATAGTAAAGGAACAAGGAGTTGATCTACCGTTTGCTAAATCATTGAACAACGTAGATCGTTCGACTACGTTAAGATCATTGTTCGAACCCGGCATTTCAAAAAATGCATGCCATATCGATAAGTCATACGACGCTACGACTTCAAGAATAATAGTGGACCTACGAGACTTGCCTTGATAAGCTCCAGCATACGCCTTTGGACAATTCTTCTACTCCCAATGCATGCAGTCTATACTGCCTAACATTCCAGGCCAACCTCTACGACCATGCATATTCAATAAGATTGCTATATCCGCCTCGTTCTTTCTGCGTAAGTAATGATCACCGCAAAAGTCCACGATAGCTTGATAGAAATGCTCCAAACACTCTAATATCGTGCTTTCCGTCACTATCAAATTTTCATCAAGCGCGTCTATCGGTCCTGCATATGCAAGCATTCTTAGTGCAGCTGTCATTTTCTGAATTCCAGTCAATCCCATTGTACGAGATGCATTGGGTTTGAAGATAAAATATGTGACGCCCCACTTCTATACTCACACTAGCCAAGGACACTACGGGGTAATGTCGTCGACTAGCACGAAGAATAAGGCTGTTGAGGAGCGACCATCTTTGTAATTGATTTGTGCGAGTACTGATATGTCAGATAGAAGGTCATGCATTTCATTTCAAGAGGAAATCTGACACATCAAATACAAACTCAAAGCTACTACACAGTGGCTATGTGGCCTTCGGAAACAAATATAAAATAAGCATAACATAAATTAGTCATAGATATTCATATCATAAAGGCGGAAACAGATATGAATATAACACATAGAAGTGTACATCAAAGTAGTGGTCATACAAGATCCACTACATCACAAAAGAATAGGTACAAGTGCTAGACAAAAGAATATGTATACATCAAGGAGTCTCTATCTCGAATGTATAAAAAACAAAACTACTAAGCTAAAGTAGTTAGCCAAAAGTCAGGAGCTAGTCCCTGCTACGAAGTCAAGTGGAAGCACCTGAAACACCTCGGTCTGACCCGAGTATTATTTAAGAAGAAAAATAATAAATGGATCAGTCTAGCTACAAATATCATGTAATATGAGGTAGGATAAGAGATATCACAAATATATATGATAACAACAAAAATCATACAATATCTCAAATTTTCTCAAACACCAAAATAATGTCATATTCTTTAGTTTATTCACCAAATCAAAAATATTGATAGAGCCTATCAATGCAAATCACAAAAAATTGGTGAAACACAAATTCTAGAAATCAATCATCAGAGATCCAGAAATCACAAAAAGGGGGAGGCCTATCATAAACGGGAGCATGAAAACTCACCAACACGTGTATCACAAACGGGACGCTATCCCATAAAAATACGGGGTACAGTCCCCCCTTGGGGACTGATAAGCTGAACATCGACGCACCTAAAAAGATACGCCCCATGCACAAGCGAACATCAACGCACCTAAAAAGATACACCCCATGCACATATTTATTGAGCCGAACATCGACGCACCTAAAAAGATATGCCCCATGCTCCGAACTCGTTGAGCCGATTGCTCCACGAACGGTCAAAAGACCAGGGGTCGCTAGCCCCTATAAATGAGACGAAACTCCATAATACGGGGTATAGTCCCTCACGCGGACAAAGAGACATCGCATATCGCTAGTCTAAACTATAAAATGATCATCATTGATCAGTAAGAAGTTTAAATTACACTAAGCTAGTAAATAAATGAGTTTAGCTTCATGTCCCATAACCACTAGCTTAACTTAAAAATTTACGAACAGATTGTAGATTTCCATTCGAAAATTGTCACAAGAGTTCAATCGAACAAGTCCAAGAATTAATCGAAGAAGTAAACGCAAGCGTTTCATACCACTTGTTTTGCTAAGTCGTTTAATTAGATTTCTCATACGAATGGGGTAAAGGTTTGTATATACTAATAGATTTGAAAATAGTTTTAAAAGCGAGTTTGTATTTAAAAGTAGTGTTGAAATCGTTTTTGTGAAAGAGTTTGAGTATTTACTACTAGTATAGAAACCTTTGTATTTTAAA
Source organism: Allium fistulosum (assembly GCA_030737815.1). NCBI lineage: Eukaryota > Viridiplantae > Streptophyta > Magnoliopsida > Asparagales > Amaryllidaceae > Allium > Allium fistulosum. The sequence goes on from CM060907.1 coordinate 782,861,058, forward strand.
GTGACAAATCATAGAAACGATTGTAAAAACAATCTATCACCAAAAATTCACATTCGACGACGTGAATTAAAACCATGAAAATCGATATCAAATCCATCAAATGGATATTCCCAAAAATCCAGAGAAGAAGTCATCAAAGTCGATAATAAATGACAACAACCAACCAGATCAACAAAAATCGATAAAACGGAAATCCACTGAAAATTAAGCAAATTGGCTGAATTAAACAGCGCCAGACGTCTGGTGGTCTTTCCCAGACGTCTGAGCTGAGAATTTGGAAATTTTCTTCCAGATCGCCTAGACGTCTGGGAATAACCTCTGACGTCTGAGCTGTATATCTGGAATTTTTATTCTTATGGCCCAGACATCTGAGTGTTTTTCCAGACGTCTGAGCTGAAGCTTAGGGCAAAAATCAGCCTAGGCCATTAATGGCCAAATCGGTTCGAAAGCGATCGGATGAGCAATGGTGGCTAGGGATTTATGCCAAGCGATAACCCAGCCCTATAGGCTCTTCAATACACTCCAAACAACATGTCTAAACATCCATAGTAGGATTTTCATAGATTTTGACTTCAAAATACCAAAAATTGGAAAATTCACCAAACCAAATCAATCAAAAGCAAATGAACATGAATTAGACGTTAGGAATTCATACCTAACAACTATCAAAGGTATAGACATAGATGTGAGTTCAAGAACTCACCTTTGAATTCAAAAATAAGGAATGAGAAGCTCTAAAACAAAGCAAGATCGATTTCTCTTCAACAACACCTCAAGAATCTTCAATCTATTACCAAAAGAAATGAATTTCGTAAGTTAGGTTATAGCAATTTCTAAAAATTGAAGAGAGATTGAGATGGAGAAGCTGAAGAGGATGCTTACCTAAGCTTCTCTTTGATTTATAACTTGAATTTGAATTTCCTAAGAATCTAGGGCTTAGGAATTTTAATTTCCCCTCTTTTCCCCCATTTTTCTCTTTAGCTTGAGTGTTAGGAAATGAGGAGTAGAATGAATGAAGAGTAGAGGAGTTAGGGTATTTGGTAGAGGAGTTGGGTTACCTTGTTGGGTTAGTGGGCTAGAACACAACCCAAACCCAAATGAAAATACCAAAATCAGATTCAACTCCAAACATATCAATGTTTATACTCAAAAAAGTTGTAAACATCATTTTGAACTCAATGGAAGTGGTCTCGAGTCCGGATTCGATTGTTTACAAAAAGTTACATTTTGGACTTTAAATTCAACAAACGATGTTATATTTAAATAAAACATTTAAATATATAATCGTAAAATATGCGGGTTATTACAGACTCCCCTCCTTAAAGAAATTGCGTCCTCGCAATACTTAAGAAGAAAATAAAGAGTAATAACCACTCTAAGGCATAATAACACAAAAGAAAATTTTGAAGTGAGAAGTTCACCTTATAGAGCACGAGAGAGTAAGTCCGAATGTGTTCGCTCGATGAATTCTCTGGATTCCCAAGAGCAATCCTTCGAATTTGCGGACCATTGAACTTTCACAAGTGGAACATCTTTATTACGAAGGCGTTTAACCTCCGTAGCAAGGATACGAATAGGATGTTGCTCATAAAAACTTTAATTTCTTTAATAACACCGCACTCAAGAATAGAATCGGGATCTCTAAGACATTTCCATAGTTGAGAAACGTGGAATACGTCATGAATAGCTGAAAATTGAGTCGGTAATGAAAGGCGGTAAGCCACGGTACCAATGCGTTCGGTGATGGGAAATGGACCAATATATCGAGGTGCTAATTTTCCCGATTGACTGAAACGCACAACACCCTTCACAGGTGAAATACGAATGAATACCAAATCTCCCACAGAAAATTCCAAATTCCTTCTTCGGTTATCGGCATAGGATTTTTGTCTACTTTGAGCTTCTTTCATCCTATGACGAATAAGGCTAATCTTTTTTGTGGCATCAGGAATAAAATCTGGACCTAAAACCATCTTCTCACCGGCTTCAAGCCAACACAAAGGAGATCGGCATGGCCTTCCATAGAGTACCTCGAAAGGTGCCATACCAATACTAGATTGGAAGCTATTATTGTAAGAAAACTCAACAAGAGAAATATGATCTTCCCAACTTCCACCAAAATCAAGAACACAAGCACGAAGGAGATCCTCAAGAGTTTGATTCACACGCTCTGTTTGTCTATCGGACTGAGGATGATAAGTGGTGCTAAAATTAAGCTTCGTTCCTAAAGCTTTTTGAAGACCCTTCCAAAATCCACTAGTAAATAATGGATCATGGTCGCTAACAATAGAAGTAGGAACTCCATGCAATTTAACAATTTTCTTTAACATAGAGTTTGGCCAAAAGAGGTACGGTCCGATTGGACCGAATGGGAATAAAATGGGCGGATTTTGTAAGTCTATCTACAATCACCCATAAACTGTCATGACCCGAATGAGAATGGGGAAGACCGTCAATAAAGTCCATGGAAATTTGATCCCACTTCCAAACGGGAATGTCTAAAGGTTGCAATAACCCACCGAGCCTTTGATGCTCAGCCTTAATGAGTTGGCAAGTCATGCAATGCTTAATGAAGTTAGAAATATCAGATTTCATTCCATCCCAATAATATAGTCGCTTCATGTCCGCGTACATTTTACTACTACCGGAATGAATGGTAAATTTAGAACGATGAGAATCTTCTAAAATGTCTTTACGGAGATCACTAATATTCGGCACAATAAGTCTACCAAATTTTCGAATGCCCCCACGAGTATCGATTTCAAAGTCTTTCAAACCATCAACATCAATTTTATCCCTACAACTTTGGCTAAGAAGAGCCAACTCGGGATCATGCTTTTGAGCTTCAAGAATGTGGTCTAAAAGAGAAGGATGAGCCTCAAGGCTACATAAAACAAGAGATGAACATAAATCGGATTCATGATCTCGAATCTCACAAGTGGACAAAGTCTCGAGATCATCCCATTCGGATATCATCATGGAAACAACTGCTTGTTGCTTTCGGCTAAGGGCATCGGCAACACGATTTCCCTTTCCAGGAGTACAAAGAATATCAAGATCATAAGATGCAAGGAATTCGAGCCAACGTTGTTGACGCAAATTAAGTTCCTTTTGAGAGAACAAATACTTCAAAGATTTATGATCAGTGTAGAGAATAAATTTCTCTCCCAAAAGATAATGACGCCAAATTCTAAGGGCGAAAACAATGGCCGCGAGCTCTAAACCATGAGTGGCATATCTAGCCTCGGCAAGCTTTAATTTCCTAGAAGCATAAGCGATAACACGTTCCCTTTGCATGAGAACGGCTCCCAAACCAACACGACTAGCATCGGTATAAACAATCAAGTCTTGGTTCCCTTCGGGAATCACAAGAATAGGAGCATCAAAAAGGAGTTCTTTTAATTTCTGAAAAGCAGCGTCACATTTGTCTGACCAAATGTACTTAACTCCCTTCTTTGTCAAACTAGTAAGAGGTACGGAAATTTTAGAAAATTCTTCTATGAACCGACGGTAATAACCCACCAATCCAAGAAAAATACGGATTTCCGTCACACTCTCCGGTCTCTTCCAATTTTGAATCGCTTCAATCTTTGAAGGATCCACGGAAATTCCGGATTCAAAAATAATATGTCCTAACACACGGGATTGCCAGAAGTGGCACTTAGAAATTTTTGCTTTCAATTGATTGCTCCTAAGGGTTTCCAACACAATTCGAAGATGTTTTTCATGCTCTTCCTCAGTTTTAGAATAAACAAGAATATCATCTATAAATATGAGAACAAATCGATCAAGGAAGTCTTTGAAAACTCGATTCATAAGGTCAACGAAATAAGCTAGAGCATTCGTTAAACCAAATGGCATAACAAGCCATCTATAAGATCCATAACGAGTACGGAATGATGTCAAAGGAATGCTATCCTCTGCAATACGAAGTTGATGAAAACCGGTTGCTAAGTCTAACTGTGAAAAGACTCTAGCACCGCTAAGTTGATCGAATAGATCATCAATCCAAGGTAAGGGATATTTATTCTTGATGGTGAGGTCATTAAGCTTGCGATAGTCAACGCAAAGCCTAAGTGTACCATCGGATTTCTTCACAAAGATAGCTGAAGCTCCCCATGGAGAGGAACTAGAACAAATAAACTGTTTTGCTTCCAATTCGGATAATTGTTTGCGCATCTCCTCATTTTCCTTATTTGACATACGATAAGGAGGACGAGTGATAGGTAGAGCTCCAGGGATTAGATTAATTCTGGACTCAATTGCTCGCTTAGGTGGTAATCCTAAAACGGGCTCAAATATATCAGGATATTCACAAACAATGTGAATGAGGGAAATGACATCTTCCTCATCATCATTATCGTCATCATGTGGATTTAGAGAATATAAGGATGCTACCGAATTGGAATCTAAATCTTTAAGTACAATAGAAATCTGCTTAACAGATTGAGGATGTCAAAGGTGGATAGTCCTCTCGGGACATAGGATGTGGGCTACATAACGGTTAAGCCAATCCATTCCCAAAATCATTCCGAAACCTAAGTAACGCATAATATGTAAATCGGCTCGGAAAGCATAATCACATAAAATAATCTCGACACCTTTACAAAATAAACTGAGTGTTGCGGATCCACCAACCGGATTCGCAATTCTCAGTGAAGTCATCAAGCCCATAACTTTTAGAGACAAAGTATCAACAAGTTCCTTTGATATAAAAGAGTGAGAGGCACCCGTATCAAAAAGAACTCAAATAGGACGATCACGAAACATAATAATGCCATCAAGGATAGAATGAGAAATACCTTGACCAAGAGAAGTGTTACTAGGGGCTTGCACAACATTTAGCTTTCCCTCTTTCTTGCTTTGAAGTTTGGAACATGAAGATATATGATGACCCAAACTTTTGCAATAGCGGCAATAAAGGGGTTTCGGACACCTATTCGCATAGTGGTCCTTAGAACCACAATTGTAGCATTCTCCATGATTGGGGATAGGAGTCTTTGCTACCGAAGTTGCTTGCTTCCCTTTCTTGTTGGGATTAGGCTTGAACTTAATATGCCTCTTCATGTTGTTGTTGAAGTTCTGTTTAGCACCCACAACTTCATCATCACTTTCTTTATCGGCTTCTTCAAGTCGAAGAGCGATATCTACAAGCTAATCGAATGAAACTTCTAGTTTCAGAAGTAAAGGCTTTTTGAGATTCTTATTAAACCCATAGACAAACCTCTGATTTTTCTTCAATGGGGTATTAATATACTCAACCCCATATTTAGAGAGGGATTCAAAAGATGCGACATAGTCGGTCACAGAAGATTCACCTTGAACAAGGTAAAGCGTCGGGCTAAAGTGACTTTTTCAGCTTCCAGCACAAACTTCAACTCGAACCTTTCCTGGAATTTCTCCTAAGTAAGATCTGCTTCAACAATCTCCAAAATTAAAAGCTCATACCAATCTAACGCTCTTTCCTAGAGCATGCTAGAAGCCACTTGGACTCGATGTAAATCCACAAGATTCATGTGAGAAAAGATGCGATCGCATGTTCTAAGCCAAGCTTGGACTTCTATAACGCTTTCGGAACCCTTGAATGGCCTTCCACCCAAATTGGTATAATCATTGCACAAGCGTGCAAACCCGGATTTAGGACGAGTAGGCTCAGGAATGGGTCCAGCAGCTTGGGCATTCTTTACAAGATCCAAAAGCTGTTGGGTAGACATGAATACGCCATCCTGAGGAGTAGCACTAGATTGACCGGCGTTGGGACGGCCTGGTCTAACCATTTCTCTTCTTTAAGAAAGAAAGAAAGAAGAGGAAAAAGGTTATTCTCAGAATGAATATCAAACAAACTTGATTGATAAAACAAGGCATCATAAAATAAAATAGGATAGAACGGGTCCTACGACTCGAATTAAATCCAAGATTCCTAAGAGAGACTTAGGACAATGATCCTTGCTAGATTATTCTACATTGTTCCGAAGTTTGGTTCCGATACCAAGCTGTGATGCCCTACCTTTATACTCACACTAGCCAAGGACACTACGGGGTAATGCCATCGACTAGCACAAAGAATAAGGCTGTTGAGGAGCGACCATCTGTGTAATTGATTTGTGCGAGTACTGATATGTCAGATAGAAGGTCATGCATTTCATTTCAAGAGGAAATCCGACACATCAAATACAAACTCAAAGCTACTACACAGTGGCTATGTGGCCTTCGGAAACAAATATAAAATTAGCATAACATAATCAGTCACAGATATTCATATCATAAAGGCGGAAACATATATGAATATAACACATAGAAGTGTACATCAAAGTAGTGGTCATACAAGATCCACTACATCACAAAAGAATATGTACAAGTGCTAGACAAAAGAATATGTATACATCAAGGAGTCTCTATCTCGAATGTATAAAAAACAAAACTACTAAGCTAAAGTAGTTAGCCAAAAGTCAGGAGCTAGTCCCTGCTAAGAAGTCATGTGGAAGCACCTGAAACACCTCGGTCTGACCCGAGTATTATTTAAGAAGAAAAATAATAAATGGATCAGTCTAGCTATAAATATCATGTAAGATGAGGTAGGATAAGAGATATCACAAATATATATGATAACAACAAAAATCATACAATATCTCAAATTTTCTCAAACACCAAAAATAATGTCATATTCTTTAGTTTATTCACCAAATCAAAAATATTGATAGAGCTTATCAATGCAAATCACAAAAAATTGGTGAAACACAAATTCTAGAAATCAATCGTCAGAGATCCAGAAATCACAAAAAGGGGGAGGCCTATCATAAACGGGAGCATGAAAACTCACCAACACGTGAATCACAAACGGGATGCTATCCTATAAAAATACGGGGTACAGTCCCCCCTTGGGGACTGATAAGTTGAACATCGACGCACCTAAAAAGATACGCCCCATGCACAGGCGAACATCAACGCACCTAAAAAGATACGCCCCATGCACATATTTATTGAGCCGAACATCGACGCACCTAAAAAGATACGCCCCATGCTCCGAACTCATTGAGCCGATTGCTCCATGAACGGTCAGAAGACCAGGGGTCGCTAGCCCCTATAAATGAGACGAAACTCCATAATACGGGGTATAGTCCCTCCACTACAACAAAAACACCCTTTAATAGCGTTTAAAAAACGCTATTAGAAGCTATTATAGCGTTTTTTCTTACGTTGTATATTAACATGTTGTAATAGGTCAGTGACCTATAACAGCAACATACAAAACGCTATAAGAGACGCTATGGACAAGGACATTTCATAGCGTTTTATGAGTGCTGTAAACATGACTTTTAATAGCCTTGGAAAGTCGCTATGAAGTGAAACTATAGCGTTTTCATGACTGCTATGTAAAAACAGGCTGGCACACATTTGAAATATACAACAGCGTCTATAGACGCTATAGAACACAATATTTTACAGCGTTATCTGCTGCAATAGTACATTGTATGTATAAGTACAACTACTTTCTATAGCGGTTTGCTGTCTTTTATTGCGTTGTTTTTTTGTTATGAAAATTGTTTATAGCACTACCATAATGCTGTAGTATATAAAACTGGAAAAAACAACCTTTCCATAGCACAGTTAAAACGCTATAAATTTTTATCCCTGCGGTTTTTTTACTAGGTACATCCAAGCTTACAATTCTACTAATATATTATAAAATTTCAAAAAACACAATTATCACATAATGATGTACGTAATCAAATGAAGACATAAGCCAAACCACAATATATATTTAAATATATATCCATAATATTTCGTACACAAAGTTTCAAATATTTGTGATCTTAAAAAAAAAATACATACAACCATAGCTGACCAAAACGATACATACTAAAAGCAAAGATATATGAATGTCAATACAAAATACGTTAATCTAAGCATGACCGATTTGAAAGAGAATGAATGCAGCAAAATAATTTTTCCTTCCTTCCAGCTTGTAGTAACCCCGGTATCATCATACAGCACCTGTCAAAACGAAGCACATAAGTTATTTTTCAAATCCAAACATCATCCGCAAGTTATATAATTTTTCATAACAAAAAAGATAAAGACTGTTAGTACATAATTTTAACTAAATAGACTTCCAATACATCAGTTTAACTAAACAGACATTCACGTGAAATAAAACAAAAATAACGTGTGATTTAGAAAATACAGCAACAAGAAGCGGATTATTACCAGGCATTATACAATGCAGAAGAACAAAAACTGCATTTTCAATTATAAATATGATTTAAACAGCAAAACCCAATCACCCACTTCCTCTCACTGTCGCAAATGCCATATGCCAAACTCGAACTTAACCCTCTTAAGGTATCATTAAACTGACATTGATGCCTTTTTATGTTTCAAATTTTGACTCCCTCTGTTGGTGACTCATTGACAGGCACGTTCCTGCATTTACCTAATAAACTAATATAGATCTTGATGGAGTAAATTAAATTTTTTACACACCTATAATTAAACTTAAGTGCATAAAGTGAACTGTCACTGATCATCTTCTTCCAGATGTCATGTAATTAATGCTCAGAGTCTCATGATGCCCTTTAGCTCACAAAATATCATGCGTTCAAGAAGGCAGCCTGAGCCATAATCACTGCCTGCTCCTATATTTATCTTGGTTGTAAAGAGCAGTGGCTCTCGAAAATCAGCAATTGTGGATATTTTTTAGGAAGGAAAAAGAGACAAGTGCAGCAGAAATTCAATTTTTTGCCTAAATATTTTGTTACTAATCATATCAGTTTGTTGCTGTTTATGAAAATCATGCTTTTCCCATTTCACTGCTTGGAACTCTAAAAAACCAAGCAACACAAAAGTGTAAGATGGTTATCTTACAAAAATAGAGCAACATGAAGATCTGCTTCATAAAATTTAGTACACACACCTCAACATAAAAGTTCTAGATAAATATTTATAATATGTTTTGTATTTCTTAAAATAAATTAAAAAGAAAAAACGTGCAATAATTTGTCTTACAAAAATGTCTAATTATGATTATTAGAATTTTAATCTTGACAGTTGTGTAAATAAATAGTATGCAGCAAAGATGGGATAATTTAATCTTATATCATTATAGACGCATAAGTGTATAGTACTGTGTAATTGGCATTTCAAACACACATCTATTTTACATGGATGAGTAACTGTACATGCTGTTATCATCTATTTCTCCACCAATTTATTCGATAAATTTATTCAGCACACGCACATTTATTTGATTAAGCTTACTACCAACCATCATAATAAATATTATTGCTAAAAGGTGCGTAATGAAGCATTCTCTAAAAACGAACCCAACTGAATTACTACCAACCAACACTATAAATTAAAGAAGTTATACTTACTAGAATTTGATTCCATTATAACGTTCGCAATAGGCCAAGCTATCGTAGTGCCAAGAGCATCTTCAATGACTTCTAATTCGGATGTTGTTCTCCATAGACGTGCTTTTGGAATTTTTACAATTTCTACCCAAACTTTAATTGCATTTTTCCCCAAAGGAACACAATGAACCATTGAAGTTGGATCGGTTGAAGACACGCGTCCTAATGCAACTATTTCTCTCTTTCCCGACCAATCGATCAGCTTGCATTTACCATTTACCATAAAATTTGTACTCTATCAATAAATAAAAAGGCTATTTTATTATGTGCTTCAACAATTCGTAAGATGAAAAAAAAGTGAATCGATTATAAATAAGTTTACCTTCTCGACAACTCCGGCATTACTCCTATGATCATCCGATGATGCACCGTTAACGGTCTTGATAACTACTTTTGACTCAGGCCATGCGACTTTGATACCAATGGCTTCCCCAACTCGTGTCAAACCTTTAGTGGGCCTCCATAGAAAAGCATCTTCCACTTTTGCATTATCTATCCAAACTGCAATGGCATCCGGTCCAAGAGGGAGATCATTCACAAGTTGTTTTGGATCACTCGAAAGTATTTGTCCTTCTTACCAAATCATCAACCACTCGAGCCATTCCTTTACGACTACATGTGTGTGGATAAATGCAAACAACAACAATCATGATAATTAAGACTGAAATAATGATAGATTCTTCACAGTAAACTTGAACCTGAACAACAACAATACAGCCATATAAGTAAACGTAAGAAATCTGTAAGAATTGTAGTATTTGGTAATATAAAACATTCATAACTAAGTATTTATAGGATATGTCAATCACAATATAAAACAACGAGGCGATCGATTCTACCTTGTAAGTAGGAATAATTACTTATATTATATAACTTAATTTATTTGGTAAAAACTTAGGCTTTTCATTGATAATATGATGTGTGTGCGTGCACGTGCACACGCACACACACATATACCTCAAATCCCCTTTAATTTCAATCACATGTTCTGATTTAATAATTATATTTTCTCTCCCTCTCTTATCACTTCATTCTGCTATTTTATTAAAGTTATCTAATGTCAGGCTGAAAGTTATTTTGTAATAGTTACCACAATAATTGTTTCCAAACAGGCTCCATTTGTGAACTTCTTACCAATACCAACAAAAATTAGTGACTGACCTTTTGGAATATTAATATGAGAATTGACTGCATCAGTAGCTGAAGCGTTATCGGAATTTCCGAATTTAAAGCAAAAGTATCTTCCAAATGTATTGCAGAAACTGCTGCTCTTGAGAATTTGAAATTTATGTGAAGCGGGTAAGTCAGACTCCTTAGATTGGTTCTTAGTGGCATGTGAATAATCCTTCATACTTTTGCATATAACGCATGCAAGCAGCATGACAACAATCAGAAGAACAGCGATCCCCATGCTCCCAATAACCCACCAATATGGGAATTTTCTAAAAGTGCTAGAATTTTTTCCCGGTGTTGCTGCTGATTTAATGTATTAAATACTTGATTAGTTGTTCCAGAAGAAGAAGTAAATTAATATTTAAGCATATGATTAAAAGTCGTAATAAAATTGAGAACTGAAGTTCAAACCTAAAAATTCATAGAGGTTTGGTGCAGCGGCAGGAGCTGGTATAGGAGAATTTTCGATTTCCACATAAGGTTGTCCAGGAGCTACAGAACAAATTTAATGGATAACAGAATGTATACAAAGTTGATGGGAAGGAAATGAGAACATATGTGGGGACGAAAAGAGAAATTGATGTTCTTGCAACATATTACAAAGGAACAAAGTAACAGTCCATGATCATATAAACTTCCGTTGTTATAAGCATAAAAAATGGGAGCAAGAAATCGTACATACTACATACTGACATGGCTGCATTCTTATTCCCTTAAGGAAATAAGGGATGTTCCCTATATAATTATAGAAGTATAAAACTACTGTGAATGAGATTTGATCCAAAAAAATAAAAATAAAATAAAAAAACAAAAAAACCTAAACCACAATCATATAGTTTTTCACCATTATAAAGCATTAAAAATGTAAGCTGGAAACTGTGCAAACTCACATGGCTGCATCCTTATTTTCTTATGGAAATAATAAATGCTCTCTGTATAGTAATGAAACCACTGAATGAAGTTTGCTTGACAAAACCTAAACCACAATCATATTGGTAGAAAGTATCACATTGTTTTTCTTTTCAAACTTTGAATGTGAATATCTGAGCAAATGACTGAAAACAAATTCATTTACTTCAAATACTGGTAAACATAAATTTTTGACAGACAACATTATTCCAATTAAGATCTACTTGCAACTAGCAGAATTAAGCACTTGAGAATCAAATATTTGAGGCTATACAAGTGAGCGTTAAGTTTATAGCAAGTTAAACCATTTTGACTGAATTTTCCATATAGATTTAATTAGCGTACCCAAAAAAGCAAGAGGAAACTTCACCCAAACATAAAACTACTGAAAAGTGGAAATAATTGCTGATCAACAATGCTCCCAACTATATTGCATAAAACAAAGCAAACTGGTTAGGCTTTGGTCAGTCATAAGATCGAATCAAGTATTGCATGATTTGACACTTGCAGTTGCACTACTAATATTCACTACAACAAAAGTACCCTTTTTTTCTTTTTTAAATTAACTAACCCAAATAGCATAAAACACAAAGCCACATCAGAATTTACCAAAATAAATAGAAATCCTAAAGAAGGAAGAAGAAAAAGGACTGACCAGAGTTCAAAGGAATGTAATAAACATCACCGAATCTTAAACCATCATCAGAGCCAGTCATCCCATTCGCCGTCTCAATACTATCCATACTAACTCCAAACCTATTCGATAAACTCTCAACCGTATCACCTTTCTCCATAACATAACTCATCAAATAATTCCACAACCCACTGGAGCAGCTTCTACTTAATTTACTTTTTCACGCATTCAGCAGATGATCAGTGAATCAAAACAAAAATGAAATTCAACTTATATAAGAGTACATATAAAGGAGAAAAAATAATTGATAAGATTGAACCTGAAATAATTAGCTTCAAACTTGGAACCATGAAACTAAAAGAGTAGAGCCTGAAGAGAAATGTATTCCAAGAAAACCAAAATCTAGATGTCTCAGCTGAGCATCATTATACATCGCCCACGAAGGTAGAAGCCAATTTGTTGATAACATGAGATAGAGCTGAGAGAGCCAACTCTGTTCCTACTTTTGCTCCCACCTTAAGTTTTGAAGTATACAATAAAAAGACTTAAATTAAAAGTAAAGAGAACAACTATAAAAGCCCTTAATATAATGAGCTTAAGAGTCAATTATTGGAGCAAAATAATATGATATTCAAGATAGGAAATTCAGGTTTTTTTTTCAATGTGCTACAACCTACTGCTACTTTACAGGCAGCACTTCATTCAATGTGCTACATCCTACTGCTAATTTACAGGAGATATGTATCACTTCATTCATCCGATTTCATTAGAAACTACCTCAAATTTGCTAGTTTACCCATTTTACATCAATTATTAAAGGTCTGCACTTTGTTGCTTTACTACATGGATTTTTATAAGTCTGAACAAAGCAAAATGCAGCATTTATTTATTTCATATTATTATTATTTGTAAAATAAAAATTATACATCATGCCTCTTTTCTGTATGTCAAGACCTGCATGCATTTTGCATTGTCTTTTTTTGCTTGCTAAATATATATCGTATGGATAAGTAAGAAAAATTTGTGCATGGTGCCTTTGGTGTCTGTTTCGTAGCCGTGATCTGAAATTCAATCTTTGCATTAAATATCATTCAACATCACATTCAAAGCATTGGTGCATTCATTTAAATTCTTCATGGATTCTTACAGAAGTTTTATCCTTTCATCTTTCTTTTAATTTTTTTGCATTTAAATTATTTTAATTTGTAGACTTTTGATATCCAAATTCTATAAGCCCCATTAATGATAAGCACAATATTGGATAATTTGAAGACCAACATTTATCATGATGGCAGTGGTATATTTCTTTTCGGATACTGGATAATTTTAAATGATGCATTATTTAAAGATGGTTAGTTCTTTATACTGTTAACAATGACATAATTAATAATAAACTGGAGTTACTCAAATGAATTGTATTCCGAATCGATCCTAATCCTAATATTCTGTTTACTATGATCTCCATAAAATCATGAGTTGCTTCAAACCTAACTCAACAGGTAATTTAAGAGATGTCTACGTTCCATACGATAAACAGAGCAATATTCGACAAGTACTTTCCATGAAGTTAAGATAGTTGAAGATCAACTCTTCTTATCAGATTTGATATTGCATATAATATAAGCTCAAAGTAATTACTGATTTGTCATAAACCTGATATTTTGCTATGACTATGTCAAATTGAATTAACTATCAACTGCTTGATGTTATAACTATCACATTATTATGGTAGGAACGACAAGCACAACAAAGAAAGTAAACTAAAGTGTGGCATCCCTAGCAATAAAATTAAGAAGGATGAGGAAAATAGAAAACTAATTAAGTACAAAGCGTGCCAAGGATTCGGCATATAGCTATTATAACAAAGCAAAACAATTTGGAGCAATGGTCATCATCGGTTATAAGACGTGACATGTTTGAAAAATAGCAAATACCTTCATTCTTTTGATAGTGTCGATTGTAGGTTGATCCAAGTAATTATCATCTCTCTGGAGTGCCAATGCATGGCCAATGAACTCAACCGTGCTCTCTTATAACTCATATTTACTGCATCGTAATACCATAAACTTCTACCACATAGAAACAAATTTGCTTATAATTAAAAAAAGCAATAAAGAAAATGGAAGGTACTCATGAAATAAGTTCTCTGGTGGTAACTGTGTTCAGATCTAACCCCTCGTGCATTTTAGGATCATTCTCTTCATAGTCTTGTATGTATATAAATAATTTTCTTGCTTGCCTCTTTTCAAATAGTCCCATCAATGTAGATTTTAACGATTCCCATGTGCAGAGCATGGGTTTCAACCTATTGGTTATAAAAGCATCGTCAAAATACATTATGAAATTTAGATTTTCAATGTAAATAAACAGCCATCGAATATTATAAAATATACCAATGCATTTTAAATTATCCGTACTCCATCATTTATTTAAGCTTTATTATCACCTTATTTTTTAAAACCTAAGATGTTATTGTTTAAACTAAAGTACCAATTTCAAGCATTTGTTTCTATTAAAGACAAATGAATATGTGTGCAGCTGAGCAAATGAATTTATCTCAAATTCAAACTGTTTCAACCAAAAGCAGAAATCATCTTTTGTATTGATCCGTCCCAATTAGCAAATGGACCATTACATTTTGTTCTATAAATAGCTATGTACATATATATGTTGAATCAATGAAACAAGATCAATTATACTCTCCAAATTCAGTTCTGTTCAATCAAATATTGCAAATCAAATTACTTTACATCTTGTTTACTTTAGCTTAAAAAAACTAATTTGTAGGCCCCAGTGAAAAACTAATTTGCTTCAATAGAAAACTAGTTTGTAATCAACTGAATAGCATTATTTAATTTGCAAACAAGGAAAATAATCACAAGCCAATTCAAAATCGAAACCTATAAATAATAAACAACAAACTTTCTAACTCATTTTCGTGTACATCACCTATATATAATACTTTCTTCACCAAAGATTTCCAAAACCATTCAAAAAAATTTAATTCAAGCATTAAATGCACAATTAAAAAAATAGAAATTGAAAAGTGTACCTAATATCAAGTTTGCGAGTTGAAATCATGCTTCAGTCGAGCTGTAGAATCATGCCTAAGATGCCTTGAGGAATCGCGCTTTAGCTTCACTGAGATTCGCGTTTTAGCTTCATGGAGGAATCGACTTCGTAGATGAATGTCGCGGCGAGCTTTGAATGTTTGTAGATGAATGTCACGGAATCGACTTCATGCAGGAATCGACTTCATTGAGACTTGCGATTGAAGATGATTTGTGTGGCCAGAGAGGAGATTCGTAGAGGCTATTTTGGAATCTGGAAGCGGTGGGAAAAGGAATGTTCGGCGGCTTAGGAATAAGAAGGAGCGAAAAATAAAATTTCACCGCCAAATTTTCGTTTAGGTTAAAGATGGCGTGAACACAAGCTATGTTTTATCTTGAATGATGGCTAACATACATAACTATAGCAAGTCAAACTCTCGTGCAATCCTCACTTGATATTAATAGAACATTTTCTTGTAGTGCTCACGCGGACAAAGAGACATCGCATATCGCTAGTCTAAACTATAAAATGATCATCATTGATCAGTAAGAAGTGTAAATTACACTAAGCTAGTAAATAAACGAGTTTAGCTTCATTTCCCATAACCACTAGCTTAACTTAAAATTTTACGAACAGATTGTAGATTTCCATTCGAAAATTGTCACAAGAGTTCAATCGAACAAGTCCAAGAATTAATCGAAGAAGTAAACGCAAGCGTTTCATACCACTTGTTTTGCTAAGTCGTTTAATTAGATTTCTCATACGAATGGGGTAAAGGTTTGTATATACTAATAGATTTGAAAATAGTTTTAAAAGCGAGTTTGTATTTAAAAGTAGTGTTAAAATCGTTTTTGTGAAAGAGTTTGAGTATTTACTACTAGTATAGAAACCTTTGTATTTTAAAGTGATAAATCATAGAAACGATTGTAAAAACAATCTATCAACAAAAATTCACATTCGACGACGTGAATTAAAACCATGAAAATCGATATCAAATCCATCAAATGGATATTCCCAAAAATCCAGAGAAGAAGTCATCAAAGTCGATAATAAATGACAACAACCAACCGGATCAACAAAAATCGATAAAACGGAAATCCACTGAAAATTAGGCAAATTGGCTGAATTAAACAGCACCAGACGTCTGGTGGTCTTTCCCAAACGTCTAAGCTGAGAATCTGGAAATTTTCTTCCAGATCGCCCAGACGTCTGGGAATAACCTCAGACATCTGAGTTGTATATCTGGAATTTTTATTCCGATGTCCCAGACGTCTGTGTGTTTTTCCAAACGTCTGAGCTGAAGCTCAGGGCAAAAATCAGCCTAGGCCATTAATGGCCAAATTGGTTCGGAAGCGATCAGATGAGTGATTATAGGAATTTCTGAAAATTGAAGAGAGAGTGAGATGGAGAAGATGAAGAGGATGCTTACCTGGGCTTCTCTTTGATTTATAACTTGAATTTGAATTTCCTAAGAATCTAGGGCTTAGGAATTTTAATTTCCCCTCTTTTCCCCCATTTTTCTCTTTAGCTTGAGTGTTAGGAAATGAGGAGTAGAATGAATGAAGAGTAGAGGAGTTAGGGTATTTGGTAGAGGAGTCGGGTTACCTTGTTGGATTAGTGGGCTAGAACACAACCCAAAGCCCAAATGAAAATACCAAAATCCTAATCAACTCCAAACATATCAATGTTTATACTCAAAAAAGTTGTAAACGTCACTTTGAACTCAATGGAAGTGGTCTTGAGTCCAGATTCGACTGTTTATAAAATGTAAAATTTCAGACTTTAAATTCAACAAATGATGCTATATTTAAATAAAACATTTAAATATATAATCGTAAAATATGCGGGTTGTTACAAAATATTTGTCATGCTGCTTGATACATTGTAGGATTCTAAGAAATAGAGGTCACCGCATGCGAAATCTTCTTCTAAAATCAGCATCTGTGTAAGTAGGATTTGGAACAAAGTAGTCTTCCATCAGTCTGTCATTGTGCCATGAATGTCTAAGATTTTTATACCGACGACCAACAACTGATCCACCATGTTACCCGCTCGATTGACTAACTTGTAGTGCAGCCATAGTTATTAATTCATTTTCACGACGAAAATGATCTTCCATCATTTCATCAAATTCGTTGTCGCTATCATCGAAAAATATATAATCTTCGGCAGCCATTTGTTATCTTTGAAATTGTATGAAATACAAATGAGCAATAATACTTCTAGCATCTAACAAGCCTTTTTATAGCTTAAATCACATGCTTGCTTTCATAACAAAAAAAACAATCATGACTAGTTGGCGGGTAGCATTAATTCAATTCAACCACTATCTATAAAGTAGATTCCATTTATGTTACGTCTGCGGTGTCTCGTCCCATCTACACACCGCTGTCTGTCGGTGCAGTGTCTCGTCCCATCTAAACACTGTAGCCACGTCCTCACAAGCCAACAAGGAGATTTGACTGGTGTAGTATCTTGTCCCATCTATATATTGTTGCATGTTGGTCTAGTGTCACGTCCCCTCTATACACTATTGACTGTTGATGCAGTGTCTCGTCCCATCATACAACTGTTGCCATGTTCTTAATGACTATATGACACTACCAAACAATAGTACAATTAAAAATTTCTACGGCAATAATACCGAAAGAAACAAGACAATGTTACTGAAACACCCAAACATTAATACAATCAACGATACTACATAAACAAACAATAATACAGTCAACAATAATACACTCCATAATAATACAACCAACAAAAATACCCTGACTAGGACTTAGAACTAACACTAAGAAACTACTAGTTACGGTCAAATTGTATGTTTTGCAGGACATTTCGGAGACGTCTTATTTCTCGTTCCAGCTCGTTAGCATATGTTATGGCCCTTGGGCACAACCCATTCTGCATAATTGCACCCTTCAGGCCAGAAGGGACACAACTGGATTCGACGACCAATATCTTCGCCATCAGCTCTAACCGCAACTTCAACCTTATAACCACAGTGGCAACATACTGCGTAAGAGTCAACCTCTTATTCAACCGAAGGTTGCAAATTTGGTACTTAATCAACCTCCTATTCTTACGGTTGTTGATGAACTAACTGTTCATGTAGAGGTTGGACAATCGCACGTTCATACAGCGGTTGAACATCTTCTTGAAGTGTAAGTTGGTCAAGATTTGGGAATTCACGAGCAACGTCCTCGTAATGCTGGTCTTGGTAATTGATATTCCAATCTTCATCGGTGTGTTTGCTTTTCGTTGGAACGTAGCTGAAATCAAAGTCAATAGATGATGACTAGGAAGGCATTGGTATGAGGAATAGAAGAATGAAGGAGCAGAGAACTGAATTGTGTGTTTGAGAAGAAAAAATCTTTTGTATATATTGAAGCGTGTGAATGCTAACAATTTTTTATGTTTAAATATGAGCATTGTATTTTGATTTGACAGTACACTAGAAAGTGAAATTACTCACAAACAAGACAATAATAAATATGCATACACAGAAACAATAATACACTCAAATTATGGATATCTAAATCGTTCTAGCCAATTTTGACGTTTGATATAAGCCTCGTGTCCAGTGAATGTGCTCTGATATTTGAAAAAGTAACGACCTTCAAATGTGGAACGGGTTGGTTCGAACAAATTTTCAAATATAACCTCATTGATAACCATATTGTACCGCGTACAGGCGTTGCAGAAGTTCTCATAAGCAGTCCTCAACTCTACCTTCGTACGTTTACTGGTACACTCAACATTGCTATTGTAAAGTTTAGCAATAGCGTTCCAAAACTGAGTTGCCATTATCTCCTCATCATCGCACATCTGATTAGTTTGTATAAAAAAATCTACTAGCAGTTTCAATTCTGTAGCCAAAAATATTATGTTAGACATTGATTGAATTTAGCGAACTTTTAAATGTTGTGACATTTGAATATAACACTTTATCTTAAATAAAGAGGTCGTTATCCGCATCAAAAAAATGAAGCATGAGATTAACGTCCATGTGTCAAACATCCATAAACTTTTTGACAAACAAGCACAACTGTGTTTATTACTCCAACATTTTTACTTCATATACGCTTAATAATAAATAAGCATAAATTATAATCAACACAATGTCATACTCAACATAAAATATAACTGACACAATGCCATAACATATAGACAATCACATATAACAATAGCATCATCTCTAACATAATATGCAACCAACTATCGTAATGCGTGAAAATAATAACATAAACTGAAACTTCTATATGTAGCACATCAGTCTATGTGATCGGAACTGCTATCAATATCCTCATCGTCTCCACTATCGTCGTCACTATCATCGTTGACGTCATCAAAATCGTGAGGCTCCGGTCCGGCATGGATCTGCTCCTGAAGCTGCTGAATCTGGGTCTGTAATCCTTGTATCTACGCATCATACCGAGTCTGCTGCTGCTGCACCGCAGTCTGGTAACTCTGATACATCATCTGTGTATAATCGAGCGTCATACGCTAAAATGCAGCAATCATCCGTTTATCATAATCCATGTACTGAGAAAACTGATATGTGCACAAGAAAAATTATACATGGGTGGAGAATATAATGACAAGTAATTTAAAGAAAATTTAAAATTCGTACAAACCTGGTGAGGCTGATACAATCCAGCGGATGGTACACCCATAATAGCGTCATCTGTAGGATACTGCAAGGGATACTCTACCACCTGACCATGTACATCATACGCTCTAAATGAATGCGGAGGGGGGTCGAAAGTTGGAGGCTGCATGTACTGAGACGATGTAGGCTCAAAGGTGGCAGGCGGTAGTGGAACTCTACCAAAAGAGGTACGCGGACCAATATGATCGGAGTTCAAACCCCGAATATAATCAGACAACGCGTAAGCACGTGGGGCTACTCGAGCCTAATATGAATCAAAGTCTCCCGGAACTATAAAAGGCTCACCATCCACCCATCCCGCACCCCTCATCGCAAGAATATAAGCTGGTCCAACCCTAATATCACCATACATATCATCCTATGGTAGCGGATCTGATGGAATGCGAACTATACCGTACAACTATAGCCAACACCGCTCCCCTAAATACCATATGAATGGACATGTCGGAACCTAAAAGCAAACCCTGTGTCGCGACATGGAAAACATGAAAAGTGAGTGGATGATAAGGACCGGGCTCTAGGAACTGTAAGTACTGATCCCATGGATGAACGATAATGTTACCGCGCCGCCTCATATCCATCTGCTGTCTAGCCTCCGTCAGCTCATTATGCACCCCTTGTGCAACACGAGACAAATGCATAGAAGGACCCCAATGACGCAATCTAGGAAAGTAAATATTAGGTATGGCGTTCGCCTCTACAATAAGTCGGGGGTGCATATTGGCAGTATACTCGTAGTAACAAAATGGAAGAATGTACCAAAATCCATACATCTATCTAGACTGCCGAAGCGCATAAGTATCCAATGCTACGTACAAATAACCAATAATAGCAGTACCGTAATCATATATATGCAGTCCATCCACATCTACTAATCCAGCCAAAAAGCTAAGCCTAATATTACCCTTATTGTTACTAAAAAATGTTGATCTAAAAAGGTATAATATGAAGGCACGGATAACTGGAGTGTGCATATCCTCAACGGCCATGTACTCTGCTATATATCGCTGGAGACAAGTGAGAGTAACAACTACTCCTCTAACCTCCTCATCGGCTAAAGCTGGTAAATAAGCTGAATATGAGTCGAACTCCTCAAATGAACTATCAAATGGAACAGGGAGACGGTCCGGTCGACCAACCTCTATGCCAATGAGCATATAAAAATCTAGAGGAGTCAGTCCTAGCTCAAAATCAGGGAAATGAAATGTGTGAGTGGTAGGCCACCATCTCTCAGTGAGGGCCTCTACAAGGCAGCGATCTACGTGTGCAAATCTAGGTAAATCAAGAAATTCACCAAAAGGTGACGCATGTAGCCTATCCAAAATCGGCTGTGGTAACTGATTAAAATACTCAGACATACACCTATACCAACTACCTCGCATCGCTACGTGACGAACCTAAATATATGATTATTTAAAGTTAAAATAAACAAACAATTATCATGCATATATAGTTACACAGTTGTTCATCAATCAATAAAAAATAAACGTATACCTGTGGCATCGCTATACCTGCAGTAAGTCGAAGCGAAATAGTAGGGGGCAAGTCGTGCAAGGATCGAAGATCGTTTGGAGTCACGGTAGCATCAGGAGGGACATAAGCAGATCCGATATTGCCATCTCTCGCATATCGAACGGTCCGTCTACCAATTTTGACCGGACGGGGCGACATTTCGACGCAAAGCAAAATAAAAGAAATTAAATGAAGAGGGTGAAAGAAGAGAAACTGAAGGGGAAGGGGGGTTTGCGCCTGTTATAGGCGCTGGTAGAAGGCGCTTGTTGAACAGGCGCTTGATGACCAGGCACTTGTTGAACAGGCGCCCGCTTTCGAAAGAAATCGGGCGCCTGTTCAACAGGCGCCTGGCCTTATTTCTATTGGAGAAATGAGGCCTCCAAAATTTCGGAGTGTGGAAAATCCAATTTCCGCACTCCGAACTGTTGGAGATGCTCTTACTGTAAAATAAACAAACCCAGCAAGAAGTATAAATTAAAATTACCTTAAAATGAAACCTCAAAGCCAAGCCCATTGTCTTCGCAGATTACATGATGCTGTCAGTTTCTCAAGAAAAATTCACCACTTTTACGATTGTTTCCGTAGTTCAAAGCTTGGATAGCATTTGAAAATTTTATATACCAATGTTCATAATGGTCATCCGAATCCATTGAATTTATATATTCTCTCGCTCGTATATTAGATCCTTGACAATATCAATTCTGCATATTAAGAAATAAGCACATGAGCATCTTAAATTAACTTTCTGGCTAGTTTGACATTTCTCAGTATTAGCAACCCAGATTTTGAAGGTGGTTTCATGTACATATGAGTTTGTGTGCTAGTTATCAAAGGTTTAAAACTCCATAAAATATAGATTATGGGAAGAATTTACACTTTTCAATCAAGCAATAACGACGACCAGTTAAACCCTATTTTTAATGAATTAAGATCAAATCTAGTATCAATGATTAATTTACATTAAACTAATAATACTTTTAAGCAGAACAACAAAATTTATTTAGATGAATCGATAAATGGATGAAAATGAATGAGTAGACATACTTGGAAATACATTACACAATTGCCGAAGAAGCTTCTTTTGTTGAGACGATAGAGAATCAGGACGAGCGGAAGAGCGGTGAAAGATAACTGGTCTGGAAAGAGGATCATTTTAGGGTTTCGTTTCTTTTTAGGGTGATTCTATTAACACCTTGGTTTTTACCTTTCCCACCCCGATGAAAAAGAATAAAGATTTATTACCAAAATATCCACAAAAAGAAAGGAGAATAAGAAGAAATAAAAACACATATTTTATCGTTTGTGCATTAACTATCTATTTCTATCATACTAAAATACCATCGTTATTTCAGGTTGAAAATAATATGGTACATTTTTTCATTATTCCCATATCGACATCCGAGATCTAACATCAAAATTTATGATATTTCCATCTATAATTATTTCCAATTCAAATAAGATAATAATAAGATAAATGAAGATTAAAATAAAAATTAATAAATCTTAAAGATGTCGCTAAAAAAATTAGTTTTTCAACAAATATAAGCTTTACATAAAAGTCATGTGAAAAGGTGCAATATTTCATTAAATTCTTTTTCTCAAGACAAGGGTAATTTGAGTATAAAATGGGGTGGAAAATGGAATACGTGGGGTGTCATCCTTTTTTGTAAACTATCAGGGTGAGAAAAGAAAATATGTGGGTGTTAATAGAATTACCCTTCTTTTTAAGCTTATTTGTTTTTTTGGGAGGAAGCACTTAAATGGGAAAAAAAGGAACAGCGGCCTGGAAAATATTATACTGAAATGGCAACTACCCTCTTCGAAAGAAGCATAACTTTCAATAGAATAGAAGCTATATATCTATGCTTTCGTAATCTCAAAATAGAAAGAATAAAATATAATAATAAATAACTACCTATTAATAGAACCAAATCATATAAGTACAATGTCATAATAGTTCATGAAATATGTCTAGTACATAGCCTGAATACATCAAAACAACATAAACAGATAACTGATAAAAAAAACTATCTGCCAAGCCACTGCCATTTTCTCTACACTCGTCCTTGTCCCTAACATGTGTGTTATAATGAGGAGGAGGTCAGAACAACAATGTCCAGTGAATGAAAACCTCAAGTTTTACAACAATAGTATATAGATAGTAATCGTTCGGATATTACATCTTACGTACTATATATATTTCTCCACGTATATTTCTATTATAGGTTAGTGACCATCTGAATCCTATTCCATGACTACAAAAGTGGATACAAAACAATTATGGAGTATATCGAGTTCAACAACCCACCTCATGTTCAATCGCATCCTAGCAATGCAATAGGAAGTACCCCAGCTGCTTAATATCCTTGAATTGGGATATAGGAAGACCCTCCTATCATTTACTACCTAACCTCAGGCGAGCCTCTCCTATTCTAGTACTTCCTAACTGTCATCGTATCAATCCCCTTGCATGCCGCTTACTACTTCTTGAATAGGGAGGAGTAGACTCTTCCAAATGTCATTTAATACCTCAATCCCAAAGCGGACCTCTCCCAAGGGACCTTCACTAATGCACACCAAAAATACTCCTTACCTTCTGGTCCGTAATCCAACCGTGACGTCTCACATTAGTCCGCTTGTAAGTATTGGTAGCCAGATTAGCTGCTTACCATACAAAATTGGGACTAATCTCACGTCCATCATCGATGCTTATCATAGGTGATGTCCCACATCAGAACAAAAGTCACACTACTAGTAGCCATATTAGCTTGGCAAACTTTCGTGTGCTTTTAACTAACCCTGCACCCCTATAGCTTGCCATATTTTCACTCTCCAACATTATACACTAACTATTTCCACATCTATGTATTACATACACACACCCCTTCAACTGTATTTACGCGTGTAAGGCCTTATAAGGGAAACTCCTTATTTCGCCTTTATTTATGGATTAGTTTCCACAATTACCCCTATCTCATCTTCATTAGATTGATTATTGATTATTAATTGTCTTTTATGTGTCTCAATTATTATATACGTTATAAGTCTATATTTATAATTGTAAGTTTCGAAGTTTAAGAGAATATATAACCTAAATTATTTTTGTGCTTAATATAAATTTATTACATTTGTCTATTTTCTATTTCGGGTAGTATATTATTAACAAATACAATTTATATACAAGTCTAATCAACACAGTAATTTCATAAGGGCCAACATTATCAATAATTTAACAACATAATTCCAACTTGTGTGTGTGTATGGAATTCTAACATATAATTTTATTTTATATTAATATAATAGGACTACGCCTCTTTTTCCAAAGAAGAAACTTTACGATATAAACCTTTTATATTCCATCCAACAATTTGAACATATAGTGTTGAAACAGCAGAGAAATCAATCTTATTTCTTTAGAATAGGTGATGCAAACTACAAATAAGAGTATAAACCTCTTTTTACCTACTTTGCACACCTATTCTGCCTATTTTTTCTAGAATTCTTTGGTGCTACAACAGCAAAGTGAGAAGTGGAATCAAATATAATATAAAAAAATTTATCATGTAAATATTAATAAAACCCAATCCTATTACATTAATGTAAAACGACCAACATTTCAATTAATCAAAGAATTATATAATACAGGGAGATTTTAGGGTTTTCATATGCAAAATCCTCCAAGGCACAATATAAATCCAAATATCAAACTAAACAATACTATCAACGAAAAATCAAGATTCCCATGCACATATGATTCCCTTTGAATTCCTTTGGATTTGATTCTATATCTCGCCTCGTTCCTTTCTCCAATTATCTTTTTCTTTATTTTGTATAATATTTAATTAAGTGTGTTAGCCTCAAAATTCTTTAGCTTAGGGAAGAATAAAGTAGAGAATATATATGTGTGTGTGTATACATAGTTTTATTACCTTTTCCATAGCTTGATTATTTAATCTTCTCTCAACTCTTGAATCTTGTATGTACAGTTGTCCTTGAAAATTTTGATTCAAGAGTTGTATTGAGGAGGAGGAAGATAGTAGAGTTTCGTTAGCTTGTTCATTTATATTTTTTGAAAAAAAATTAGGGGACTAGCCTCTTATTTAGAATGGTTAGGATATGCCTGGACCGTACAATCAGAATCTATTAATCTAGGCCATTCGGGCCTTCAGAAACCCTAGTCGTCTCTACATAACCGGTCGACCGGTCGAAAGTGGGCTGTCAATTGCTAGCGGTCGATCGGCCTAGTGAAGGCGGTCGACCGACCTTTGGTCCTTTCGTCAATCCTTTCCTTTGATTTATATTTATTATTTTTTCTATAACATTATATTAACAATTTCTTAATGTTTAATTTTTAACGTTAAACTTTAAAATATTTATTTTGAATTATTTTTGGTTAGAAACTTTCAAACGTCTATAACTTCTTCGTTTGAACTCCGATGACAAAACTTTAAATGAAAATTGCTCAGAAAATCACCATGAACAAAATTGTGTAAGCTTCACAGCCAAAGTTGATCTTTGCAAAAATTTTATTTTTAGCATCATTATTAATTAATTTTCTGTAAATTTTACGGGGTGTTATATTCTCCCCCTTAAAAGAATTTCGTCCCTGAAATTCCTAAGGGATAGATAGTGTAACGCGCACTCTACAACCATGTTGTACAATCATGTTATCTACATAACCATCTACTCAACCAAAATGCAATATGATTATGTATGCAACATATGGATAGGTGAGCTCAAACCTAGTGTGAATGCAAAATCATGACATATAGGCATGAATGTAAACAACCTAATATGTATAAAATTCTATATGAGTGCAAAAACAATAGAAAAATGTATGGCAGCCATCTTATCATCCAATCTAGGAACCATGATCCAACCAAAATCTACATAATACTAAATCTAGGAAGAGAAAATTTAGTGAAGAAGAGCTCTGGGAGAGAAGCTTTCATCTTTTCAATCGTTTCCCAAGTGCTCTTTATCAGATTATTTACACATTAAACTTGGACCAGCCTGATTTCTTTGTTACGAAGCTTCCTAACTCCATGCTCCACTATACAAACAGTGGCACATGCTACTATCAGTTCTGTCTCTATATCTGCTAACTGATCATGCTCCACTATGGTAGTTGTGCTAGGTAGACACTTCCTCAGATGCGATACATGGGAAACATTATGAATTTCAGCCAACTTAGCTGGAAGCTCTACTCGGTACGCGAGTCTCCCCACTCTCTCCAAAATGGGGAAAGGTCTAACAAATCTCGATGCCAACTCCCCCAAGTTTCCAAATCTCATAAATTTTCCAAGAGGGGAAAGCTTAACCTCATGTCCCCAACTGAGAATTCTAACTCCTTCCTTGCCAATTAGCATAAGATTTTTATCGGTCTTGAGCGGTCTTCATTCGTTGTTTGTTTATCTCAACCTTCTCTGTGATCTCACGTATTAAATCTGGTCCAAGTAGGATTTTTTCGGTATTCTCCTACCAACAACTAGGGACTTGTATGACCTTCCATATAAGGCTTCAAAGGGTGTCATACCTATCATCGCCTAATAACAATTATTGTAGGTAAATTATACTAAAGGTAAATGCGGCTCAAACTGTCATCCGAAATCCACGATACAATCCCTCAGTAAATCCTCCAAGATTCTGTTCACCCTTTCGTTCGTCCATCGGTCTGAGGATGGTAAGCGGTGTTAAAATCCAGCCTTGTCCCTAAAGTTGACTGCAATCTCCTTTAAAACTCACTTGTAAATAAGAGTTCTCTATCGCTGACTATACTGACTAGAATTCTATGAAATTAGATTACCTCTTTTATGTAAATCTGTGCTAGAGACATTGCGGTCCTATTACTTCTTACTGGAATAAAATGAGCACTCTTAGTGAACCTATTAGCTATAACTCAAATAGCTTCATTACCTCTTTGACTCCTGGGCAACCCATCTATAAAATCCATCATCATATACTCCTATTTCGAAGTTGGTACCTCCAACGACCATAACGGACCTTCGAGCTTTCCTTACTCGGCTTTATTCATTGGCATATTAAACACCTTGCTGCATATTCTGCTGCTTACCTTTTCATTCTTGGCCAGTAAGAAACCTGCTTTATGTCCTTATACATCTTGTCTCCTCCGGGATAAATAGTCCTCTTATAACGGTAGATCACAGAGAAGTCCATCTCTCTTCAGCCATCCTCTTTCATCAATTGAATACCTTCATTGATGGGGAAATACTCTCCCTTATTCAAATTAGAAAAAAAATCTACTATTGTTGCATCCTTCTTCTGATCTTGACAGATGCGGTCCATTAATGTTGGCCATACTTCCATTACTTCCAAATATCCTGGAGTGAATTCTGATGGCGGTTGCAAATTAAAATTTGAGAGGAATTCTAGCTACCTTCACTCATATATAGCACATAGAGTAGCATGTCTTCGGCTTAGGGCATTGACATTGACACTTCCTTTCCCAGGGGTATACAGAATCTAAAAGTCATATAATTGTATAAGCTCCATATATCCTTATTGCTTAAGGTTTAAGTCTTTTTGGGAAAACGGGTATTTAAGAGACTTAAGATACGTAAATAGTTCAAACCTTCATCCCAAAAGATAATACATCCACGTTTTCAAGGCAAATACGATAGCTGATAATTCTAAATCATGAGTGGGATATCACTTCTCATGGCCCTTCAACTGTCTGCTTGCATAGGCTACCACCTTCCTTTCTTACATAAGAACAACACCTAACCCCGTACCGCATTCGTTGGTGTAAACAGTGAAAGGCTTTGGTCCATCCGAAATTGTTAGTATAGGTGCACTGGTTAATAGCTCCTTTAGCCTTCCAAAGGCTCTCGTACATTTCTCATCCCATGTGGAGACTAAATATTTCCTTGTTAGGCGAGTTAGTGGTACTGCTATCTTTGCAAAGCACTTAATGAAATTCCTATTGTACCCTGCTAACCTAAGAAAACTCCTAACTTCCATAGCATTCTTTGGAATCTTTTAGTCTTGAGATTCCACCATTGTAGGATCAACTAACAACCCCTTCTCAGAGAGAATATGCCCAAGAAAATGATTCTTTCAGTCTTGAATAGATTCCACCTTTGCAGGATCAATTGAAAACCCCTTCTCAGAGATTATGTGCTTAAGACACCTTACCTCCTTTCTCCAGAAATGACACTTTGAGAATTTGGCTTTTAGTTGGTGCCTTCTCAAGGTTTTTAGTACCTCCTTTATGTGGTTTTCATGCTCACCTTCACTTTTAGAGAATACTATAACATCATCCATAAAATTACGACAAGCTTATTCAGTTGCCCCCTAAAGAATCTACTTATCAAATCTATAAAATATGCAGGGGAAATCGTCAACCCAAAAGGCATTACCACCATCTCATACACTCTTCCTGGAGTAGGAAATGTTGCCTTCTCCTTGCTATCTTTAGCTATTCTCAACTGGTGGAATTCAGTGGTTAAGTCTAACCATGAAAATATTTTGCCTCCAATAAGCTGGTTTAATAAGTCGTCTATTCTAGGTAAGCGTAATGACCCGGAATTTTATCGCTTTGATTTGTGAATTTTTAATTTATTTAAATACTCGATTAATGGATTTTAATATTCAAATAACCCTCTTTTAATTAATAAGTAATGATGGTGAACTCATTTTGAAAATTGGTTTACAAAATAAATAGTTCGGTGAAAAACCGAAAATGTGAACTAAAATCGTTTTTTGAATTTTTTTACTTTTCATCGAACGAAAGTTGTTGTAACTTTTACACGCTATTTTATAAATGAACACATATAATGACAGTTCAAAGTATATTTAATGGATTAATTAAAATTAAAAGTCATTAGTAGTTTCTAGAATTTTATTAAGTAATGTAATAAAGAAAGAAGACTTTTCTTCTTTGATTTAAAATGATAAAGTACATGTCATCATCATGAAAGATACCATGTCACATAGGTTGTTATCCCTTTCACATCTCTTTTTCATTTCATTATTTCATTTTTCACAAGATTTCAAAAGCTTTCAAAAGTTTGGAGATTAAAAATGGCTTCTTCTTCTTTCTTTACTTTTCTTCTTCAAAACACATTCAAACCTCCTTCAGTCTCCTCAAAACTTTCACAAAAGTCTTAGAATATCATTAGAACATTGTTAGCTTGTGAAAAGTTGAAAAATACAAAGTAAGGGGAGAATCTTCCTAGGCCGTGAGCATGAAGGGGATGGGGAAGGAGTTGGCTGGGCTTGGTCGAGCTAAAGGTGGAATCTTCTGTAGTTTTGTGATGGTAGGAAGAGATTGTTGGATTCTAAGGAGCTTGTGCTTGGGTTAGCAAGGTTTAAATGTGAGATTCTTACTTCAAAAAAATTCCCTTTATATATATATATATATATATATATATATATATATATATATATATATATATTCGGTAAAAATAGTATCTTGGTGATGTTTAAATTGTATTTATTTTTGTTTGAACTTCTATATGTAATGTGGATTGTTGTTGTGCTTTATAAAGCAATATTGTAGCATATGTTGTAGTGCTTGGAAAGCACTTTGATTTGTTAATTTAAATGGCATATGTTATAAACTTGGAACTATGATTATGAACTTATTATGACTTGATGCATAGCCTTGAACAAAGCAGATAAGGATTAGTGGGGGACTTGGATTTGAAATGGAAGTGATCGTATAGCGATAATCGCTATAGAAGCATTTTGATGTGTATTTTATTCATGTTTGAATATGTTGTTTTAATGTATATAATGTTGTATATATGATTTTCTATGCTTCTTATGATATGATGTAAAGTTGAGAATCACATGACTTGAAAGTTGACTTCTTTGATGTAGAAGTGAATTGCACTTAATGATGTGCTAATGTAGTCGCTAAGCCTCCTTTTGAGTTTGAAAGGTTATACTTATGGATGTTTAATCGATTTCAACTTTTATTTGAAGTAAAAATATTTCAATACTTATAAAAGTATAAAATTTAGAAAGAAATGAAGTTTAAAAGCTTTTTGACTTATAAAACAAAGTTTTAAGAGTTATGGTCCATATAGCTATAGTCGTTATACATGCAGTCTTGGAAATCTGCGATTTTATTAGATATAAAATGTTATCAACTTTAAATATTTTGTAAATTCTTTTTAAATGTGTTTTATAAGGGTTATATAAGAATTTGAAAAAAAGTTTGAGGTTTTAAATTATTTTTAAATAGTATTTAATAATTTTTAAATAAATGTTTTCCGTACTATAAAACTTATTTATTTTAAAAAGGAGTTTTTAAACGATATTAAGGAATTTTTAAAGTAATGTTTTATACGTAAATGTTTAAAGAGATTTGAGATATTAAAGGATTTAATTAGAGATGTTTAAACAAGTAGTTTATTTAAAAGAAATCACCTTACTATTCAATGTCGTGTTCTCTTTTAAAGGTAGTGGCTTTTCAACTTGTATTTAAATGGAAGTTTAAACTTTTTTAAAATGTTTTAAAAGAGGTTGGAAATGTATATAATTGATTTAAAGGATTATTTGATATAATAAAATTAGTGGTGCTTTTATGAAGGAAAAAGATCTTATCTTTTCAGATCAAATATGGTTTGAAACAAAGGTTTTCGAGTGAGATTCTATATGACATTTCCAAGTGATTTATAAGGGTTTAAGTGAAATTTTTTAAAGAAATTAATATTCGAATTTTAGCAAAAGATTTTGGAAAGTGGAAAACAGAGTTTAGTTTATAACTCACTTAGTTTCAAATGAAATGGTATACAGAATTCATAAAATCTTACACTTGACATTAAGCTTCGTGGTAGGAAAACTTTTACTTATTTTGAAAAATAAGAATGTTTTCGAGTCAAGGTTTAAGAGGTAATAATACCCCAACTTGAACGACCTCATTGTTATTCAAAGGATAGCTTAAGTTTGAAATCAAAGATTGATGTCCAGCATATTAAGTATTATTTCTATATGCGAACTCAATTACATATGGAAATTAAGTAGTCCTATAGCTGACACTTAAAGCCGATGAGTAGACAAATGCTCTATCTATGAGATCTATAATCGAGGTACCTAGGCAAGGATCTGACTTACCTGGCTTCGTTTCTAAGAAAGGGATACGGTAAGTCAAAAATAACAAAAACGTGACAAGCGTAGTTGATTTGATTTCCACAAACAGTCTTTATAATTGTGGTGGTATGGAAAGTATTCTTTTCATACTTAACACCAATTTCCAAGGTATGGAAACTCATCTCTATCTTTAGAATTAAGAATGTATGTCGAGGCAAGGATAGTTTTCTAACTTGTTGGATTTCATTATTAATCGAGGGATGGTACTCTATGAAATTGAAAAGTGATGGCAAGTACATTTGGTCTAATTTCCATATGATCTATTTACTCAGGGGACCGAAGGGACGAACAGTTAGAAAGAACAAGATGCCCCGGACTACGACAGTCGGCTAGCTACGGGAACGAAGGTAGTGCTAACTAAGCCAATAAGGAACAATGGACAAGGTAACGAGGCACGAGTGAGAAGAGTAGGCCCAAGCACTTTGGTACACCAAAAAGGAAAGTGGTTTAGGTTTATAGTAAATAATGTTTTTAAATTATAGTTGTTTTTAACCCTCTTTAATACGGATTGGAAAATATGAAATCTTCCATAAGATTTGAGAATATATTTATGCCGTTGATATAAGTATATGGATACAATTTCTAAGTATTAAGAGTGTAGTGTTTTATGAATATACTTATATCAGTGAGATAAATATATGGATATTTTTCCAAGTACCGAAAGAGTAAATGAGCAATATACATATGTATATCTTTGTAAAAGTATTTTGATACAAGTATTTACAAAGTGGCTTTAAATTAATGAAAGGATTAATTAAAGGGGCGTAGTGGTTGCTTAAGTGCTTAATCATGCTTGGTTGAATCTCTAATTGAATTGTTTGTTTAGTTGATAGTTAAATAACCGACTGTCGAATCGTGACCATATATAACTCTGGAAGTATCTAGAAGAAACACGGGAATTATACGGTACAAATATCTTCGATGATGTTATACTGCACTTATAATCTTGTTTTTCTCTTCTAGTTAAAATTATAAGGAAATCCAACCTCGATAGGTTTGGAGGTGATCTCCGTTCTTATGTATTGTCTATTTATTTCCAAAACAATCAGAGTTAAGTTTACCAAAATCTATCGGTTGTCGGTTCGATGAGACCAAGATCAGATCTGATTGGTGAGGTTAGCGTATGATAGGAGGTTTTCGCTTTATGAACTATGATGAAGCTTAGACTCTTACCTGTACATGTCCCTTTAAGGGAGGTCGTTACAAGTGGTATCAGAGATAAAGGTTAAGCGAGAACCTTGGCCTTGGTGGGGTAAACTCTTTAGAGATAGGGTTAGTAATTCCCTAGAATGAGTTTGAGCGTATTATATATGAGAGTGCATATTTGTTAGTGCTGTAAAAATATTTTATATTGTCCTGATTAGCATATTGAGTGGATTATGGATTCTGGTCGATGCGCCTGATCAACATTATTGACAGGGATTCCTAAACATTTAAACAAGGAGTACCGACAAAGTATTGTTTTGAAAATTGGTAAATGAAATAGTTTTACCTAGAATTATGTTTTATATAAAAGAATAATTTTTGAAATTTGATATAGTTATTTATGATATGTTTGTTTGTTATGAAATGATAATTTCCAATTATTATCATTTATTATTTAATTAGTCATGCTCGTTCAGTTTAGGAGCATTGACTATTGGTTATTGATTGATTATTTACGCTTGGCCAGTTTATGAGCATTTATTATTTGGTTGGATTAAATACGAACATCCTGTGAATTTAGTTTGACGATTTAACTATAAGGTGTTTGGCGGTAATGTTGTTATAATGCTTATTTAGATATAATAAGGAATGATTTTATATAAAGATGATTTTATAAATCTGGTTATAAAAATGTGCTTTATAAATGAAAAGGATTTTTAAGAATTTAAATATTGGTGTCTTCGAAAAAAGATTTCAAATGATTTTTTAGAAAAGTAATAATAATATTACTTGAAGTTATTCATAAGTGTAAATATTTTAAAGAGAATTTTAAGGTACATTTTCTTTGGATAGTTTGGGGAATGAGTCTCGATTTGTTTATGCTTATTTGAATAATCTTCTAAGTGACGATCGGAAGTTTGCTTAGGAAAACGTTGTAGTGCACTTAGTAAATTATTCCCTTTGTCATTATACGATCGAAACGAGTTCAAATCCGTACGAATCCAAAGCAAGTTGGTAATAGATATTTGTTAAAACTATCTATATTGAAATATATATAGTATTGTTTCAAAATGAGATTCAAAAAGGAAGAAGTATTTTTAGGTTAACTAGTTTGAGTGGCTCGAAAGTGACTAAAAATGGGCAGGAGATGCGTTCGGATGGTAAACACTTCTCTTGAGTATTACCTTCTTGGTAAGGGGATGTATGATACTATTTGGTAGTACTAAATTCCTTGGTATCATTTTTGGGGTTATTCGATCTATATGTATATTTTCAATGGATTAAAGTATATAATTATTTCAAAGGTTTTGAATATTTAGTTCTTAAGTTTCCTTAAAGAAAATGGATTTAAAATAAGAAGGTATTTTGATAAAAGAATGCGTTGATAGATGAAGTTTTTAAATGGGTTAAAAGAATGCGTTGATCAGCACGACGAGACGAACGCAATGGATTTAAAATAAGAAGGTTTTAATAAACTTTATTTTATTAAACCATGTCTTTTGGTTTTAACATCTAAGTTGTGAATGACTATTTAATGCTATTGGGCCAGCTAATAAACATCTTTACCTTAGTGGACCAAGGAAAAATAGACTTTAGGACTAAGCTTGGATACCAGCATCCTACTCTTCTTAGCTACTTGCCAGATCAGATGGTTAAAGAGGTTGAAGAGGTCGACTCGATTTTAAGACCCAGATTTATTTTGGGCCTACATCTGAATTTAAAAAGGATAAGGTTAAATCAGATAATAGTATATACTCTTAAGATATAGTTGGATATTATACAAGTTTAAAACTTAACTATATTTTATGAAATGTTTTCATAAATAATTTTGGAATGTAAAAGAATTGGACTAGTATAATTATTAAGTTATCCAAAAGGGATAAAACCATAAGTTGGACTTGGATCATTTTATTTGCATAACGGTTCTTGATCCAAAGTTCAGGAACATGATTTCTTGGCGTTATACACCGGTCCGAACTAGGCATTTTCATCCGATTCTTATATGCAAGTACTTAAGATGGATTCTTAGGATGATGTGATTGTTTACTATCATAGTTTAGGACTACATAAGGAAAACATAAGTATTAGATCAAGGAGCCGGATTAGGGTTCTATGATGGAGAAGTTAAGTGAACTATACTATTTTGGATGAGAGATTTATGTATTCAAGCAAGTGATCGGATATTGTATACGGAAGATTCATGCACATCATACGGGCTTATGAATAATGTTAAGTATTCATGTGTTGGCTTGTTTGTTTGTGATGAAATTTTAGGGTCAAAATTCTTTAAGGGGGGAGGATGTAATGACCCAGAATTTTATCGCTTTGATATGTGAATATTTAATTTATTTTAAATATTCAATTCATGGTTTTTAATATTCAAATAAACCTATTTTAATTAATAAGTAATAATAGTGAACTCATTTTCAAATTTGGTTTATAAATATAAATAGTTGGATGAAAAACTGAAAATGTGATCAAAAATCGTTTTTTGGATTTTTGACTTTTCATTGAACAAAAGTTGTTGTAGCCATTTGAACACACTATTTTATAAATAAATACATTTAATAACAATGCAAAGTATATTCAATGGATTAATTAAAATTAAAAGTCATCAGTAGTTCTAGAATTTTATTAAGTAATGTAACAAAGAAAAAGGACTTTTCTTCTTTAATTTAAAATGTTAAATTACATGTCATCATCATGAAAGGTACCATGTCACATGGGTTATTATCCCTTTCACATCTCCTTTTCAATTCATTATTTTATTTTCCAAAAAAAGATTCAAAATCTTTCAAAAGTTTAGAGACTATAAATGACTTCTTCTTCTTCCTTCTTTCTTCACGTTCTTCTTCGAAACACATTCAAACCTCCTTCAATCTCGTCCAAACTTTCACAAAAGTCTTAAAATATTATTAGAACATGGTGTAGCTTGTCAAAATTCGAAAAATATGGAGCAATGGGGAATCTTTCTAAGCCGTGAGTATGAAGGGGTTGGGGAAGGAGTTGGTCAGGCTTGGTCGAGCTAAAGGTGGGATATTGTGTAGTTTTGTGATGGTAGGAAGTAATTTTCGGTTTCTAGGGTGCTTGTGCTTAGGTTAGCATGGTTTAAATGTGAGATTCTTACTTAAAAATTCCCATTATATATATATAATATATATATATATATATATTGGGTAAAAATAGTATCTTGGTGATGTTTAAATTATATTGTGGTTGTTTGAACTTCTATTTGTAATGTGGATTATTGTTGTGCTTTGTAAAGCTATATTGTAGTGTATGTTGTAGTGCTTAGAAAACACTTTTATTTGTTTATTTAAATGGCATATGTGATGAACTTGGAACTATAGACTATGGAATTGTTATGACTTGATGCATAGACTTGAATAAAGCACATAAGGATTAATAAGGGACATGGACTTGAAATGGAAGTGATCGTATAGCGATAGTCGCTATAGAAACATTTTGATGTCATGTATTTTATTTGTGTTTGAATATGGTGTTTTCATGTATACAATGTTGTATATGTGATTTACTATGCTTCTTGTGATGATGTGAAGTTAAGAATTATTATGACTTGAAAGTTGACTTCTTTGATGTAGAAGTGAACTGCACTTGATAATATGCCAAGGTAGTAGCTAAGCCTCTTTTAGAGTTTCAAAAGTTATACTTATCGATTTTTATTCGAATTCAAATTTTATTCGATGTAAAAATTTATCTATACTTATAAAAGTAAAAAATCTAAATAGAAATGGAGTTTAAAGCTATTTGATTTATAAAATAAAGTCTTAAGAGTTATGGTCCATATAGCGATAGTTGCTATAAATGCAGTTTTGGAAATTTACGATTTTAGTAGATATAAAATATTATCTACTTTAAATATTTTGTAAATTCTTTTTAAATGTGTTTTATAAGGGTTATATAAGTATTTGAAAAAAAATTGAGGTTTCAAAATTATTTTTAAATAGCATTTAATAATTTTTATGTAAAGGTTTTCTGTATTATAAAACTTGTTTATTTTAGAAATGATTTTTCAAATGATATTAAGAAATTGTTTTAAAGTACCATATTATACATAAATGTTTAAAGAGATTTGAGATATAAAAGGATTTAATTTGAAATGTTTAAACAAGTGGTTTATTTAAAAGAAATCACCTTACTTTTCAAAGTCGTATTCTCTTTTAAAGGTAGTGGCTTTTAAGTTATATTTGAATGGAAGTTTAAACTTTGTTAAAATATTTTAAAAGAGGTTGGAGATGTATATATTTGATTCAAAGGATTATTTGCTATAATTAAATTTGTGGTACTTTCATGAAGGAAGAAGAACTTATCTTTTCAAATCAAATATGATTTTTGAACAAAGATTTTTAAGTGAGACTTTATATGAAATTTCCAAGTGATTTATAAGGGTTTAAGTGAAATTTTTTAAAGAAACTAATATTTGAATTTTAGCAAAAGATTTTGGAAAGTGGAAAAAGGAGTTTAGTTTATAACTTTCTTAGTTCTAAATTTAATAGTATGTAGAATTTATGAAATCTTATACTTAACATTATGCTTCGAGGTAGGGAAACTTCTATTTATCCTAAAAAATAAGAATGTTGTCGAGTCAAGGTTTGAGAGGTAATAATACCCCAACTTGAACGACCTGATTGTTATCCAAAGGGTAGTTTAAGTTTGAAATCGAAGTTTGATGTTCAGTATATTACGTATAATTTATGTTGCGAACTCGGTTACTTACGGAAATTAAGTGTTCCTGTAGTTGGCACTAAAAGCCGATGAGTAGACTGATCCTCAATCTGTGAGATCTAGAATTAGGGTGCCTAGGCAAGAGTCTAACTTAACTGGCTTCGTTTCTAGGTGAGGAATAGGTTAAGTCAAGAATATCGGGAACATGACAAGTGTTGGAGATTTGATTTTTAAAAATAATCTTTATAAATTATGGTGGTATGGAAAGTATTCTTTTCATACTTAACACCAAATTCCAAGGTACGGAAACCCGTCACTATCTTGAAAATTAAAAATGTATGTCAAGGCAATGATAATTTTCTAACTTGTCTGATTTCATTGTTAATCGAGGGATAGTACTGTTTGAAATCAAAAGGTGGTGGTAAGTATGTTTGGTCTAATTTCAATATGATCTATTTACTTACATCAAAAAGAAAAGTGGGTTGGGTTAAAGTAAACAAGGTTTTAAATGACAGTTTTTTTGGATCCTTTTTAATACGATTTGGAAAAATATGAAATATTCCTTAGGATTTGTGTATATACTTATATTAATGAGATAAGTATATGGATACAATTTCTAAGTATTAAGAGTGCAGTGTTTTCTGAATATACCTATACCGATGAGATAAGTAAATGGTTCCAAGCATTGAAAGAGTGGATGAATAGTGAATGAGTAATATACATATGTATATCTTCGTAAAAGTCTTTTAATACAAGTATTTGCAAAGGGATTTTAAAATAATTGAAGGATTAATTAAAGAGGCTTACTAGTTTCTTAAGTGCTTAATTATGCTTGGTTGAATCTATGATTAAATTTTTTATTTATTGATAGTTTAACCAACTTCAAATCTTGATGAAATATAACTCTGGAAATATCTAGAAGAAACACGGGAATTATATGGTGTAATTATCTTCGGTGATGTTATGTTGTACATATAATCTCATTTTGCTCTTCTAGGACAAATGATAAGGAAATCCGACCCCAGCCGGTTAGGAGGTCGTCTCCGCTCTTATGTATTGTCTATTTATTTCCAAAAGAACCGGAGTTGAATTTACCGGAATCTATTGATTGTCGGTTCGGAGAGACCATGATTAGATATATTATCTGAAAACCATTTGGAACTGGCATATGTGTTCGAATTGAAGACATCTTGAAGATGATGGAAATCAGAGATGGAGCTCCTTGAAGTGCATGGGCTACTTGCTACTAGTCCTTAGGGTGATTCCAAACAGGATGTAGTAGAAGTAGTGTCTTCGGTTTGTTTATATCCTGAACAACTTGTATGGATGAATGATGGCAAGCATGGCATTGCATTGTGCCTAGAGGGCAGTATTAGCATTGCAATAGGGATTTTCGAAGAGGAAAAATGTAATCGTGCCCTCACAAGCCTCAAACTCGGTAATGACTAAAATCAGGGGATGCAGCAAAGCTATGTGGTTTGCTACCATTAGGAGCATTATTCCTCAGATCTAGATTCGATATATTTTCTGAGGATTTGGTATGCGCACACGAGTGGGGCTGAGTGTAATGTTTGCAGCCTCGACGCCCAATGGATATTGTAATCCGACTATGTCATGTTCGAGGGGCAGGCCGGCTCTGTGTTTGTGTGGGGGGGGTCAAAGTGGGGCCCTTGGTACATTTTATCTTGAGATGTACTGTGCCAAGTAGGTACCCCGGTGCCTTTTCATTGTATGGAATCCAATCTCCAATGCATGCCTTACAGTTTTAGTTGTAGAACCTAGTACCGATGAATGAAATTATGGGTAACCATTCCAAATATGTTATCTATTTATTTTAAACTTTAGACATTATTATAATATCATTGGATTTTCGTATAAAGTAGTTTGGTTATCGTAAGGTAAAAACTCATATGTGTTTATTTACGACGTGGTCTTACGAGATACCTTTAATTTTGAAAGGTTTTATAAATATAAAAATCCATAAGACTTGAGTTACTCACACTGGTTTACCAGACTGATCCAGATGTTATTTTCTTGTAATACTCTATTCAGATCCAAGTACTTTTCCCAATTTAGATATGGGTGCTTTGGAGCTCTCAGGAGTCGAGCTGGATGCCTCCAACATGTATTCAAGTATTTTATTTCCATTGTATTTCTTGTTTTGTATTTATCAGCAATTATAAGGATAGGTTGTTATAACTGTCCAGACTGATGATATATTAGTTCATTCTAATTAATGTATGTACATTATAGTTTTCTTTTGTAAAGATCATGTGTATATTATATATTACTCGTTACGATGTGAGACTCTATTCTGTCTTTTCTTTTCTTCCACCCTAACAAGCCGTCTTTCCAAAACTTGGATGCTTGGCACGTAAATACTGTGAATGTATTAGTGTCCACTTTTAAGGGTCGAAAAGAGGGGTCATTATAGTAAGGAATACCTATCCTTCTTGGTTAGCTTGTTAAGTTTTCGGTAATCAACACATAATCTTAAAGAGCCGTCTGCCTTAGTGGTGAAGATAACTAGTGCTCTCCATTCCAAAGTACTACGGCGAATAAACTTCTTCTATAATAGCTTTGTAATCTGCTTATCCAGTTCCCGTCTCACTTTGGGGGCCATATGCCTCAGTGGCAGTGCGAATGGTCTAGCATCTTTTTCCAAAAAAAAACTAAACTCTATTTCCCTTTGGGGTTGGAAATCGGAGACTTCTTCAAAAACTTCGAAAATTCTCGAACCATGGTTACAGATGAGAGCTCATCCTGTGATGGGCTAAGAGAATACAGATGACTCAAATCAGTCGAGCCTCGGGGTATGCAATGAACATCTATATCTCGGCCCTTACAACTCCTTTACCTTCAATCCTCCTATCACAGTCTAGGATAGCCCCGTAATACGAGAATCAATCCATCCCTATGATAAGACCATATCCCTCAAAACCCAGAACATATGCATTACATATAAAGTATACATTACATATATCCACCACTAGGTCTTTGCAAATCATGGAAAGATGTATCGACCCCCCAACCATATTCGACACAACTATAGGGTAAGTGACATGTTGGGTTTCTAATTCTAAGGCTAAAACTATATTTTTGGCTATGAATGGATGTGATGCTCCTGAATCAAATAAGGTACGAATAGTATTTCCAAAAATAATAGTTGTACCTTCCATAGCAGCTTTTCCCTTGTCCTTAGGAGAAAGTTTTCTTAAGCAATGTATAGCTCCAATAGCATAAGCCTGCACAACCGGCACCCCATTGGCTAGCTCCGGACGTCGGTTCTTGTATTGTCCTTCTTGGTGGCAATGGTAGCATTTCCCCTGAAACGCTTCCTTTGACAAGTTTACACTGCAATCCTTAGCGATGTGTGGCTTCTTGTTGCATCTATGGCACATCCATCCTTTCTTCTTGAACCTTTCTTTGGCCTTTTTATCCTTACATAACTTTCCCTTCTTTTGATCTAGCTTGGTCATCAGATTGCCCTACCTTCTCCTTTTCTTCTTTACCAACCATTTGAAGCAGGGCCATTTTGACTAGCGTCTCATAAGTGGCTCCTGCGGGAACTTGGGTGAAGAGAAGTTCCTTCAAGGGAGAATTTAGGCCCTTCAAAAATTTCATCGCCTTCTTTGATTGGGTGTCAACCAGTCTCATCTCAAATTTGCCAGCTCCATGAACTTGCTAATATACTCCTTTACTGCCTTGTTCAAGTAGATGAACGCCTCCAATTGCAGGTTCACTTATGCATTGGACATGAATCACGACTCAAAGAAAGTCTTGAATTCAACCTAAGTTATGCCTTCCTTAGCATTCTATGTGGTCACTATGGTCCACCAATTCAGTGCTTCTCCTTTAAGTGTCATGCAGCTAACTTCCTTCTGACACAATCTTCCAATTCTAGTTTCTTGAATATGCAATCACAATCATCGATCCAGGCTTTGGTTCCTATGAAGTCCTCCGACCCTAAGAATATTCATCCATCCATACTTTGAAAATCCTTACATAACTTATGGAAGGCTTGTGGTCGGAATGCTGGCTCAGGGGGTGGAGCGACCGGTACCGTATACAATAATAATTCATAGAAAATCATTTCTTTTATATACAAAAATATTTTTGGGCAAAATTATTTCATTTACCCTATTTTAAAACAATACTGTGTCAGTTTATCTTGTTTAAGAGTTAGGAACTCCTATCGATTACAGTTGGCCAGACTGCACCGACCAGAATCTATAAACAATCAACCGATAAGTCAACACAATACAAAACAATTTTATATTCACTAACAAATACGCGCTCATATCTATTATTACCCTCACACTCATTCTAGAGTACTATTGACTCTATCTTTAATGAGTAACACCCAACAGAGCCAGGGTTGTCGCTTAACCAATTGCTCTGATACCACATGTAACAACTCGATCTTTTGACGCTCGAAAGTCGACATTAATACGTCCACTGTATCAAATGCCGCGCAATCGAATGCCGGAAAACTGAATCATTAGGGTTAAAAAGAAGAGGTAGA
The DNA here is from genome assembly GCA_030737815.1 of Allium fistulosum. Lineage (NCBI taxonomy): Eukaryota > Viridiplantae > Streptophyta > Magnoliopsida > Asparagales > Amaryllidaceae > Allium > Allium fistulosum. Next base: position 782,902,898 of record CM060907.1, read on the forward strand.
AGAAGACAGAAGAAACAGAAACAGAAACAGAAACAGTATCAGAATCTCACATTCGCAGCGGAATAATATATAATAGATGAATGAATAATCTTCAAAACAAAAGACTATATCAGTTTATACAATACATCATCAGAGTTTACAACAACAACACACATCACTGGATAGTTATATAAACTTGTCCACATAACATAATACACAGCGGAATAATACTAGTATAAGTGATACGTCTCGCCATCCAGCTCGCCTCCAGATCTCCACAGCAACTCTGAATTCCAAAATGACCTGATAGCCTGACTCTAGGTTGCCCGTGTGGAAAATTATGGGCACCCAGAGTTTAGAAAGGGAACAATAAACTCCAGGCCAGTCATGGGACTGGTGTGAGATCTTAAAAACAGTTATTTTCACAAAGAAAATAAAATTTGTTCGCAATGCTTTTGGAAAATGAAACTACCATAAGGCCTCCCGCCACACACACAATGCAAACGCAGAATTGGAGGAGATTTCTCCTTATGATAGTTAAATATGCTTAATATGCAAAATCCTTTTAATATTATTATTAGTGCATAGTGTGGAAAACATTTCGAAAGTATAATATTAATCTTAGCCAACATACAACCATTATTGTATGCCTACTATAGCTACTATGTTCAATAGCAGGTTACCGCCACATTCCATAGCAGGTTATACAACTAAAACCGTACAAGGTTCGTATTGTTTCTTTGGATTTTCCAACAAATGGTCAGGCTAAGGAACTTCCTACTGCCACATGGGAACGCCTTTGGCGGGACGTCCCGAGAACCAACCTGGCTCTCCGCCAACACAAGGCTGAATTACCACACGCTTCGGGGTGCAATGAAGCTGTAACTTGATAACTCCACACAAAAGTATGCCATCCCCGGTCGTTACCGACCTTTATCCAAGGCGCCTCGATCACAAAGCAACAATCACACAGTAAATAAGATTGATGCCACCACACAGGTAAAGCATCTGGGCTCCATACCATGATACCACCTTTTTCCAGAAGGAAATGACATACCCTAAAGGGAGCGACCCTCATAACCTTGCCGCATTTTCCTGTTTTGACCATTTTCGGGGTGTGAGGTCCGATGAGGTCTCGTCCACAAAGCTACGCTTTACATAAAAGCCATGCTTTGATCAACAAATGATCAATAAATGATCAGCAACACACAACAACACTTAGCATGCCACACTACCAAATTGGGAGTATATCACTAATAACCTTCAACAACATAACCTCTGAGCTCGTACGTCTCAGAGAAGGGTGTTAAGCTAAGAGAATAAATTCTCCGCCACCAACAGAAATGTATTTGAAAGAAATCAGCTTTATATCTCAAAGTGTAATGTCAAACATACAACCATACAAGTCTGTTCTGGGTTCGAACAGAACCGAAGGCACTTCCAAAGAAGCCCTTGCAATCCGGGTATTCACAATCCCGATCGGACTCCCCATCACATATGGAGATCTCTATACTGGAGCAACTCAGTGCAGAGACAATCGATAGGTTATCCTATCATTCTCGCAAACACCCGGTCTTCAACACCGGTCTTCAAATGCTATTTATTTACGTCGTATCACTATTCAGAATGGGTTATATGACACAAAGTCCTCTCCCGGCTAAACCGAATAATGAGCGCTTGTTTTGAAAACAAATTCAAGTGCCATTTCAAAGGCAAATATTGATAGTCGGTTATTTAACTATCAAACAACATTCACAACAATCATCAGATTTAAATAATTTTCCCAAATTATTTATTTTCAAAATATCTTTGCTATATATATATTTTCCACACTTCATCACTTTGAAAACAAATTTCAAATCACTTTTCACCCGCGGAATAAAATTCCCGATATTATTTATTTCCCTTTTCCTTTATAAATTCCATTGTGAATTTAAATTTCCAAATATTCACTTTCAAACACCAACTCAAATCCCAAATTGATTTCTAATTTCTTTTCAAGCACCAAATCAATTACAAATTGATTTCTAAGTTTAATTTCAATAGAACGGAACGTTTGCAAATTGTTTTCTAAGTTTATTTCCAAATAACAAACCATTTGCAAATCCATTTCTGAATTTATTTCCAAATACCAAATCATTTTACAAATCGATTTCCAAATTTATTTCAACACAAAATCCATTTTCATTCAACACCAAATAAATTTTCATATCGATTTTCCAAAGATTTATTTTCAAATGCCAATCAATTATCAAATTGATTTCCAGAAATTTATCACCTTTTAAATAAATCTCTTTATTCTTTCCAAATTATTTAAAATTCCATTTTCAATAAATTCTTCAACTTTTAAACAATATTATTCAGAACCCATTTATTAATATCTTTTCCAACATTTTGGAAATAATTCGATAAGTTTTCAAAAATCAACTTTATGCTTTTAAAATCCTTCTTTTAAATTCACTCAATTCTTTCAAAAGGAATTTACTAAAAATTTCCAACTTTAATTTCAAAAATCCAATTTTATTTATTTCTGGTATCCAACGATACCAAAAATACATTAGGCTAAATTGTAGCCTTCAACAAATTCAATCATCAATATAATCATTCACATATTATCAATAAATCATCACACAGCATATGAAACAAATTCATACAACATATGAAACAAATTCATACAATTTGAGGAATCCAGTTGGATCCCTTCAACCTGTTTCCCTGCATCCACAGATGTTAGCACAACAATTAAATACCCATTCCACTTCGAGGTGAAATATCATGGTATATGGGATTTATAAAATATCATCCGCTATTATGCGGCGCATAGGGTCTCATCCGCTATATAATGCGGGAAATCAACAACTCCAAATATATATATAGATATCCTACTATATATACTATCACATCCAAACAGTCAATCAATAACTGCAATACCAATTTAATTTGAGTGAGAAGATCTCATCTTTGCTTTTATTTTGCAATCCATTTTCCATTCCGGCTTGTTTCTCGATTTTAGACCTTGTGTAAACAATTCATACAATTTATTAATATTCAAAATAGTCGAACAATTAATTTTCCATTTACTAAATTTAATAAAGCAATGATTTAATTTTATCGAATGATTTTATTTTAAACAAATTTTCTCCTTTTAATAAATTATTCTTAGTAACTCAAAAATAAATTTAGATTTAATTAAACAAATAAATCTTTACCTTTTCAGAATTTGAACCCATTTATGAATATGTATATTTACTTTATCAAAACTTTATATATACTTAAAGGAATCCATATAGATTTTAAAAAACCTAATTTATATAAACTCAGTATTACATTTTTTTCTTCTGTATATATATACACATATGTACATATGCTGCCTTGTATATATAAATAACTGATTAAATCAAAAAAAATCAAAACTGCCCAGACTTTTCTGTAATTATTACTACTATCAAGATTAACAACCTAATTTTAGAAACTAAATTAAATTAATTATCAAAGCAATACCTTACTGCCTTGATCAGAAAATTCACCACCAAACCCTTAATCGCACGCGACTGAGGCCATCATGGCTCCTCGATTTTCCTTTCACGTCGCTAGAGGTCGCGACTATCGCGACAGTTGAACCCATCGCTACTGCCAGTTCCGTGCGCTCGCTTCCCCTATCACCTCTCGTTGCCTCACTCGAGAATGACAAGCCCAACCTAATCGAGACGACAATCCATCGCCTCGTGATGCCTTGACATCGCGACTTCGACAAAAGACGCGCCGATCCCATTGACACCACCTCGCGATCGACGAACTCAATCACACCTCAAACCACGCCGGAATTTACTCGAGCTCGCGAATCCAACTCTATCGCTGCCTTCGACGTCACAAGCTCGAGACGTCGATCGATTTCGATCCTACCCCCTTTTTTTCAATTATCGAACGAAAACGATTTGACTTCGTCTCTCTCCGTATGTACGAAGTGCCGGCCATTCTTTTTTTTTGATTTGAAACGAAGAAAAAATATCTCGTTTGTAAATGAGTTTCATTTGAACGAGACTATGATATTGAATAGAAAGTGGCGTGTAAAGGAAGGAATTGTTACAGTGATTTAGAAAAGACTGGAAAAAGGCTGATGTGAAATAATTTCAACTGGGGTTGACTGTATAAATATCCCATTTAAATTCAAATTCAAATCGTTCCGATAAATGCAACTCAAAATCTTGACCTCCTATCGAGGCATGCTGCTAGGCATTTATAATGTTATACGCCTATTCCGAACGCAATGGAAAAGGTTTCGAGTCCTAATTTGATCATATGGAGAATATAGCTTTTTGAACCAGTTATAATATTAAATTTTCGATTTAATTTCAGCGCGTTTGCTTATCGTACGGCCAAACTATCACTCCAAACATTACGAAAATTGAAATCCGATAATAATACAATATTACGGATCCAATGGAACTAGTTTCGTCGAATTCCGAGACTGTGCCCCGGAAGGCTATTTTTAAATTCAATTTTAAACAATAAAATTCAAAACTGAACAAAACAGTTTCAAATTCAATTCTGAAGCTTATATTATCTTCAGTATTATTAATATAAATTTTTCAAGCCTTAACAATATTTTTAACCAGCTTAAAACTGAAGATACAATATTTTACCCCGTTTCAATAATTAATTCAATAATTAAATCACCAAATTCATTTTGATATTTGAATTTCAAATTAAACTAACGTCCAGATATATAAAATCAATTAAATATCCTGATTTCAATTGTCAAAAAAATTCAGGGTCGTTACACTAGGTGATGGGGTTTCTGACCTCAGAGTCGTTGTTTTCAACCAATATCAACTATATGTAGGTTCGAAATCCTTAATTAGTTAGGACTCTTACAATAGTATCACCTGCTGAAGTGAGAAATTATCTAGGGTGTTTGTGTATGTGAATATATGTATACTTATATATATAGTATGGTCTTGAAAAAATATATATAGTGTATAATATACACACACAATATATATACATATCACCCGTATTAACGCATTTAAGGCCTTATAAGGAAAACTCCTTATTTCATCTTTATTTAAGGATTAGTTTTCATAATTTATCCCAACTCATCTTTATTTGGTTGATTATTTATTGCCTTTTATGTGATACGCTATAAGACCATATTTATAATTGTAAGTTTCGAAGTTTAAGAGATATATAACCCAAATAATTTTTGTGTTTAATATAAATTTATTACGTTTGTCTGGTGGTATATTATTAACAGCTACAATTTCTATACAAGTCTAATCAACATAGTAATTTCATAAGGGCCAACATTATCAATAATTTAACAACATAATTCAAACTTATACATATATATATAAAAATGGAATCCTAACATATAATTTTATTTATATTAGTATAATAGGACCACGCCTTCTTTTCCAAAGAAGAAATTTTATGTTATAAACTTATTATATTCCTTTCAACAATTTGAACATATGGCGTTGAAACAACAAAGAAATCAAGCTTATTTTTTAAAATAGGCGGTGCAAACTAAGGATAAGAGTCGTTTCCCTACTTTGCATACCTATTCTGTCTATTTATTCTAAAATTCTTTGTTATTACAACATTAAAGTGAAAAGCAAAATCAAATAGAATATAAAATGTTTATCATGTGAATATTAATAAAACTTAATCCCATTACATTAATATAAAACAACCAAGATTTTAATTTATCCAAGAACTACATAATATGGAGAGATTTTGGGGTTCAAGTTATTAAATTTCTGAATACAAAATCCTCCAACGCATAATATAAATCCAAATATTAAACTAAACAATGTTATCAATGAAAAATAAAGATTTCCACTCACATATGATTCCCTTTGAATTCCTTTGGATTTAATTCCATGTCTTCGCCTCGTTCCTTCCTCCAATTATCTTTTCTTTATTTTATATAATATTCAATTAAGTGTATTAGCTTCAAAATACATTAGCTTAGGGAAGAATGAAGTAGAAAATATATATATATAATTTTGTTACTTTTTCCCTTGCTTGATTCTTTAATCTTACCTAAACTCTTGAATATTGTATATATAGTTGTTCTTGAAATTTATGATTTGGAATTGTATTGAGGAGTAAGAATATGGCAGTGTTTCGTTGGCTTATTTATTTTATTGAATAAAGGTGAGGGGCCAGGCTCTTATTTATAGCGGTTAGGATGTGCTTGGACCGTATAATCAAAATCTATTAAATCTGGGTCGTTCGAGCCTTCAGAAACCCTAGCCATCTAAACATAATCGGTCGACTGGTCCTCATTGGGTGGTCGACCGAGCCAAAAAGGGCGGTCTACTAGCCTTCGATCCTAGCATCAATTCATTATTTTCCTTTAATTTATATTTATTACGCCTTTTATAACATAATGTTAATGATTTCTTAACATTTAATTTTTAACTTTAAAGTTCAAAATATTTATTCTGAATTATTTCTTATTCAAAACTTTCAAACTTCGATAACTTCTTCATTTGAACTCCAGTCACAAAAATTTATATATGAAAATTATTAAGAAAATTACCACGAACATAATAGTGTAAGTTTTGTGGCCAAATTCTTACGTTTTTAAAATTTTCATTTTTAGCGTTATTATTAATTAGTTGATTTTTCTTGATTAATTCCTTGTAAATTTTACGGGATGTTAAAGAAATTTAGCCAAGTTCTAAGCAGGAACATTTAATAGCGTATCATTATTTAATTTTATTATATTAAATTACTAATGATTATAGTGACCTTTAAAATGCTATTTTTTACAATTTCAAATGCTATGAATAAGAACTTTTCTTGTAGTGACACATGCACACACAGATACAAACACACGCATGCATACATACATACATACATACATATATAAGTATGTATATATAGTTTTGCACTCTAACCTTAAAAACTCGATTCATGTAATAAAAAATTAAACAATCATAATTTTATATCACATAAAAATCATCTAAAGACATTAAGGCAAAATATATTCACTCAGTATGTATATTAATTAAAATTAAAAAAGTTATCTCACTTATATCGGGTAATTTTATCAAGAATGGTTTGATTAAGTTGTTCACATAATTTAATTTGAAAAGTCAAATAATTCACTCGTTGTAAATCAAAGCTTGTTATGCTCACTATCATCGAAGTGCTCACGCCAGCCACCGCGTCGCTTACAACCATCGTTATTTCAGTCCTATTGATTTCACCATCACAAGCTCCTCCACCATCTGAAGCTCGCGCACATACAACGCCCTTGTCGCCAAAATCACAACCGCCACCTTTTCACTTCATCACCCACCTCTCCGTCGCGCGCCAGCACAATGTCCTCAACCGAGCACCGCACCTTTGACGTCACCGCATGCCGTTGATATCGCATGTGCATGCATAGTTCTATTTTTTTTTGCAATTTTGATTTGGTATCTTAGGGCTGAGAGGGATATAAGGGTTTGGGCTGAAGTAGATAAGTATAATTTGGAGATAAGGATTATATAGGCTAGGGTGTGGAGGTGGGGCTCTCATGTTGGCCTATTAAAAAAATGAAATTCCTTATTTTCAAAATAATCACCCCTTTTTCAAATTATCTTAGTCATTAAATAAACCAAATAATTCATTATAGGTCAATAAAAGTATTTCTTGTATATTTTATTTCTATACTAAATAATTTCCCAATGATAAAAATATTGCTTTTAAACCATAAACAATTTTTTAAATATTTAGTTATTCCTCAAAATTCACAAATGTATTCTATTTCCTAAATGAAAATTTCAACTGATTTGTAAATTCACAAAACACCTTACAAATATCAAATATGAATTATAAATCAATATTTCTCATTTTATATCGAATTAAACTCAAAATTATTGAATTAAATTCAATAAAAATTCCCAAAATCCTTTTTAATATGTTTATTTTATTTTAAGTTCAAACATGAATGTTACAAAAGTTGGATCGATGCCAAAGGATGAATTTCTAGTGTAGAATTTTGGATTTTTGAAGTAGACGATGAACATGGGAGTTTTTAGGGTTTCGTAAGTGAAGAATGAAATGGGTTTCCAGTGGCAAACATGAATGTCAGAGGGAGGCAAAAAAGGAACCGTTTAACTTTTCAATACTATTTTTTGATGTGAAAAACGAATAGTGTGGATAATGAATTATTTTTAACTTTAGATAAATAATAAGTAACTATGATAGCAACTAGAATTCTAGTGCTATCTCGTCATGCTTCCAATTGACCTTTTTTTCTAATGGAGCTAACAAACTCTTCAGATTGATACATATAGATGATGTAGTCCAATGTCTAATGGTACTAAAAGCGAATCCACTAACTTCGTTAAATTCACTGATGAATTTTCTTAGATATGAACATATATATTTGATGCACAAGTTAGATATCTACAGTGCATTCATATAATTTAAAATAGAAGTAGAACATCAAAAAGAACTAAAACAATTTGATTTGATCGAATAATTAAGCGTCTTGGATAGTACTTAAGAAGGAATACAATTCGCTCTCAAAGCCACTCCTCTTCATGCTTCATATATATGTACTAATATGGAGTAATTCGATTCTGTTGGAAGAAGTACAATTAATAATGAATGAAATTGAGTTACTTCTTTTTATAAGAATAAATACTAAATGGTAAGCATATATGTTAAATTGGATTTCATATCAGGCTGAGCTAATGCTTCCATATAAGATGTGGGCTAGGAAGGAACTCCATCTTAAATAGTTTAAGATATGTGATTGTCCTATCTATGTTGTGAAAGCAAGTTTCAAGAACTCAAAACTAGATTTATTTTATGTAAGTCAATTGGAAGTTCATAAAATGTTTTGAATGTCTATTCAATCGCACTAATAAAAAACTATTGGTCTCAAGAAACATCACCTTCCTTCTGAAGGAATTTCTAGCTAGAGAAATTAATGGTAGTGCGACAAACTTGGTTTCGACCCAAGATTCTGACATGAAAAACTGATTACATAGATGCTACAAATTTAACCCAACATAAAAAGAATATAGCTCATTAGAATGTATATTGATAATTCACGCACATTGAAGAGAAACTATAAGTTTCTTATCAATATCGAGAAAATGGATTGTTAGTAATAACAATCTCCTCAACTATCGACTGGCCATGGAGAGTATAGACTCTACTACATGGAGTATTACTTTAAATCCAAAAGGGATTCTAAGTGCATTAATAAAATTCGATTTCGGTAAACTTAAGTTTTAATCCATTGTCTCGTAAGCGAGTTTTGAGAAGAAGAACAATACAGTTGGAAAGTAAAAAGGCATGGATGATGGGAACTAACCTCGTAAAGTTCTAATGTTGAAATTTAGTAGAATGATTTACCTAATCAATGTGCTTAGGATCATTTTTGGATTCTAATCAGCATATGGATATTTAAGGTGTGACGACCCGTCATTTCAGAATGGTTCAAGTCGACAATAAACCACATATGTCCAACCCAAACCATTTAAAAGACGGATTGTCAATGGGGTTTGCTAAAGAATATAAGAAGAGAAGAGAAAAAACATAGAATCTCACAATAGAATGAAAAAATACAATAATTACATAAATAGTACATGAAGCTGTTTTACAGTATACATTTGATTTCATTTATAATATAATCAGAGTTACCCTTGGATTTGTATCCTGATTATTACCCAGCCATCGAAGAGGCCTTGGATTCTTGCTGCTCTGGTAGCGCTCTCTATCAACTTCTCTGCAAAATGAAAAAGGTGAAATCTAATCTGAAGAATTGGTCAAGTAAAAAAATAATGTTCATCTGATGATTAATAGCTTGAAAGATCGAAATAACAGTATTTATAATCAATTAATTAGTAATCCTCTTGATAACAATCTTTTGCAAATATACTCCAATAATTGTGATAGTTTACACAATTTGATGAGGAAAATTGCCATTGATAATGAACAAAAAATAAAAATCAATTGGCTTCTCTTTATTTCTCAGATCTTTTTCTATTGCCCCAGGCCTCAAACCAATTTCCAAACGTTATTTGCAAGAAAATTCTTTCAGAAAATGCAAAGTACAATTTATGTAAACCTTTTCAGATGGAGGAAATCAAAGAGGCTATTTTTCAGATTAATGATAATAGCTCCCCAGGTCCTGATGGATTCAATGCCAAATTCTATAAAATCCATTGGGACTGCATTAAAGTGGATAGTTGGAAAGCTATAAATGGTATTCTTCAAACCGGTAAAATCATTAGAGAAATTAATCACACTTTCATTTGCCTTATTCCTAAAATTCCAGATGCTTCTAAAATGTCTGACTTTCGGCCAATCTCTCTTTGTAATGTTACATACAAAATTCTTGCCAATCTTATATGCAACAGAATGAAAGATTATATGAATGACTTAATCTCTCCTAACCAAAATGCTTTCATCCCTAATAGAATAATTTCTGAAAACTCTCTTCTTGCATATGAAATGATCAGAAGTTTTAATAGGAAAAATTCGAGCAATATTTGTTTGAAAATTGATTTACACAAGGCGTATGACAAGATCAATAGAGAATTTATTCATCATATGCTGATTTCTATGGGGTTTCCTATCTCCTTTGCTAATCTCATATATGAGTGTATATCTACTCCCTCATTCTCTATTTTAATAGATGGTGCCCCATATGATTTCATTAATAGCTCAAGAGGTCTAAGACAAGGGGACCCCCTCTCCCCCTATTTATTTTCTATTGCCATGGAGTTCCTCACTTTAAATATGGACATAGAATTCATCAAAGGTAATATTAGTCCTATTTACCAAGTTGAACCAATGATTACTCACCTCCTATATGCAGATGATATCTTAATTATGACAAAAGCTACCTCTGAAAATGCAGTTACAATTCATCATATTTTACAAAATTTGGAAAAAATTGCTGGTCTCGAATTAAATACTAAAAAATCCAGGCTATTTTTTAGTAAAGGTGCCAGATTCAAACAGGAAATTGCCGACATTATTAATTTCAAGATTGATACCTTGCCAATCATTTATTTGGGAATTCCCCTTTCAAACAACGCTTTGAAAACTAGAGATTTTGGGTGGCTTATTGACAAAATTAACAAAAAATTCAATAACTGGCAAAATAGATTCCTCAATATTAGTGGGAGGGCAGAGCTTATCAAGACTGTTATCCACCCCATGTTGCATTTTTGGCTGCAGGTTTCTCAATTTCCTGCTAGAATTATTCAGAGGATTAATTCTTTATGTGCAAATTTCTTTTGGAAATCAAGGTCCCATAAAATGAGTTGGAATGAAGTTTGTAAAACCAAGAGAGAAGGGGGTTTGGGAATCAGGAGAATTGAAGACTTAGCTACAGCTTCTGCAACCAAACTTTTATGGAATTATATTAATGGTAACTCTTTGTGGGCAAAATGGATACATAACAGATACTGTTAAAAGACTAATTTCTGGATTGTCAATATGGACAATAATGCTTCACATACATGGAAAACTATTCTACATGCTAGAAATTGGTGCAAAGGATATATAGAAAGGAAAATTGTGGATGGGAATAACACTGACATTTGGTTTGATCCATGGTTACAAGGATCTTCTTTAATTGACAATTATGGATGGAATTGCATGACTACTTTGAGAGGATGTCATAAAAAAGTTTCTAATCTTATTGCTAATAATAACTGGAATCAAACTCTCAGTTTCATTCCCATTCAATCTCATAATGATGTTAGGAAAATTCACATTCATAATCAGATGAAACAGGATTATTGGTGGTGGATCCCTAATAAATTAGGCCAATTCTCCTTGAAATCTGCCTGGAATATTTTTAGAAGTAAATATGAAGAATTCGACTGGACCAAAATCATATGGGATAAAGGTTGTGCGCCGAAAATGTCTACATGTTCTCTATTGGCCATTAGAGACAAACTGCATACCAAGGTCAAAATTAGTAAATGGTCTCCTGCAATTGATCAAAAGTGTGTTCTATGTTCTAATCACAATGAAGACAGAGATCATCTTTTTTTTCAATGCACTTACACGAAAAACAATTTGAAAGCCCTCTTACCTAAGCTTGATATTCAGTTAGGATCCAATTTTGACCTCAGTTTTATATTGACTGCTATTACGAAAGCACAGGAAAAATTCCACGCAAACAATTCATGCATCCCTAGCATCATTTGTACTACTATTATATGGAACATATGGTGCGAACGTAACAATCGTGTGTTTAAGGGAACTGAAGAACCATTTGAATTGAGAGTTAAGCACATTCTCATTGAAAGCAAACATCTAATTCAACAGAGAGTTCATATTTGTAGCTTAAACTCTGAAGAAAGACTTATCTTATTGAAATTCTTCTCGAAGACAGATCTCTATGCTTGCTTTCAACCTCCTTGAACTTCGGTAGATCGATGGTTTTCACCTTTCTCCAGCGCTTGCTTTTTGCTGGTATTGGTTGCTTTCAAGATCCTTCGTCTCTCTGCAGATTTGGATTCTCGAATTGAGAATTTTGGGGATTTTTCGTCTTCCCACCCGTTTAATGGATAGCTTTTGTTGTTGAGTCGGTCATGTTCTTGACTCTGGTGGTTTTTGTCTTCTTCTATTTTCTTTGTTTTTTTTGCTTTGTTTTTGGCCTTGTGTTTTGTCTCTGGTTCAAGCTGCTCGTACGGATGGTTTTGAGATTGTTGTGTCTTTGTAAATGCTCCTCCATCTGTTTGACAGCTTAGCCCAGTTTGCGTTGTGTTGTACTGCTAATATATGAAATTGATATGTACTCTTTTTCCTTACAAGGCACCCATATAGGTTAGGGGGGTTGTAAGGTTTTAACGAGGCATATCAAGGAAGTATATGAATTTTTCCTCGTATATAAGTACCTTTTCCAAAAAAAAAATATAATCAGAGTTATCCATTTAACAAACACAACAAAATAATGCAGCGGAATAATACTAGTAAATACGGTCTACAAAACATTGTCTTCATCTTCGAGAAATAAACGTCTTTGGAACATTGAAATAACTCAGGCTAATCCGGGGCAAATATAGGTTCGATCAAGATTTTTTTTCTAGGAATACCAAAAGCGAGCATGACGTCATTATGAACATAAAGACCTAAGGTATGGAATCCTAGAAAAAGACTGACCCAACTTAAATGAGATATGATAGCTTCCTTATGGTATAACTTCTTACCAATAAATTATCCTCATTCTGCTCCGGATTATAATCTCTAATGAAGAATATAGCTCCATGAGCAAAGGCTCCTGTCATTATGAACCCTGCGATGTATTGGTGATGATAATATAATATAGCTTGTGTAGTAAAGTCTTGTGCTATGAATGCATAAGAAGGTAAAGTGTACATGCATAAGAAAAAATATACTTAAGTCTGAACTAAAAATTCTTATGAAATTAAATTTAGAATCAAATAATATCAGTACAATAACTTAAGAGATGTTATGAGATTTTCCATCTTCTAAGGATGCGATAAACTATCTATATGTAGTAAGATACACTATATATGTAATGTCTACCAGTAATATAAATATTAAAATTGCGTTAAGGCATTACATTAATCTCATTAACATATTTTTAAGCATGTAGTCTATGTCGGTCCTGTAACACACCCAGTAACATCGGTAGCTAGGGAGTCCCATATAGGTACAATATTAAAACAAAGTGGTAGTGGTCTCGCATAGGGGTAAACGTATGATAAGGCATGTGAGGTAATGTTCAAGGTAGGATACTACCAGTTTACCTTTACTGGTTGGTCGTAACTCCTAACGGCCGACCGTGACCATCAATCCAAAATCAAGGTGCACAAATCAAGTTTAAAATCAAGATAGTAATACGAGGGAAAGATGTCCACTAGAAATAGCTAACCTCAATGGACATGCATAGACTCTTGTTTTAGTCATTTCAAATTGACATATATGTCGGGCTCATCCATCATCATTCTCTTACTTCATTCCAGCAAACTTTCATCAATTCAACCTCTACATTTTGGAAATATTCTCCACCGTATACAGTTATTAGAGTGGTTTTGGTAAATGACAGAGAGTATACCATCATCCGGCCTCGGTCTCTTTAACAACCAATTGTTCATTTTATAAAACGATGTTGTTTTGACCAATTTAATTTTTTTTATAGCAAATCGATTTGGAATTTCATAAAGTGGTAAACTTGAAAAGTACTCCATTTTACTTAAGCAATATATAGAAAAAAATTCAGAATTTTCCAGAAATATTTAATATTTCTAAAAGTTAAAATACAGTAGTATTTACACAAAATAAATTATTAAATGCCTAAAAATTTGCAAAAAAATCCAATTTAAATTCCAGAGTTCTTTAAACCTTTTTCTAGTAAAATATCATATTTTTTGTTACTTCCAAATCAATTTAATGATTTTCCCTAATTAACAAACGGCCTAATTTCACATATTAAATCATTAATATTATTAGATGGCTGAATTAAATATACTACCCTTTGTAAAAATTTCTCCAATTAATATGCAAGTACTACAAAAAAGATTCAGGTCATTTGAATATTTTTTTACAAAATTTCAACATTCCTACAATCCTATTTTCAAAGAATAAAATATTGAAATTATTAAATGACAGAATTTAGCATAGGTTTCTTTACAAAATATTTTTATTTTGCAGAAATGGAGTTACAGAGAAATTTTCAAGCTTATATGACACTTTTTACAAATCACCTATTTATTAGTATTTAATTAAATAATTTATTTTGAAAAATCTACACGTAAACTTCCTACCAAATTTAAGACTATCGTATTCAGAATATCAGTTATTATAACATATAAAAAATTTAGAATTAAATACATTCATTTGTGAAAATATTTCAAATAAGTCAAAACAAAGTTTAATTTAGATTTTCTATTCTAAGGCCAAAAATAGTAAAATTTCAGTTTCAAATCTTTTTATTTCAATACCAAAGGTCAATGGTGTTTAATTTATACTATTTAACAATACAATTAATCAACATAACATCCGTAATTAATCAATGATGATAAGGTGTAATATAGTGTTGATAAGGTGTCATAATAATCAATTAATTGGAATAACATAGAATAGTAAATTAATTGGAATAACATAGAATAGTAAATTAAAATCATCACAATACAACAATAGCATAACATCTATAAACAATTATAGTAAATTTCATATCTAAACTCTAGATAATGAAATTTATCTTATTTTCATTTTAATTTCATTCCAACTTTATTTTCAATATAAAAGTTAAATTCGAATATTTATTCCAAAAAATAGATTTCAATTATTTCCATTAAATTCTTTTCAATTCAATAACATAATGTCAAAGTTAAATTCAAATTCAATTAAATTCCAATAGTATGACACAATATTAAATTTATATTTAGTTGAAACAAACAAGATTTTAATTTAGTTCCAGAAGAAAATATTGATCATGAATTTAAATAAAAACTCACTTTTACAGTCTCAACCTTACAGTTCGATTCTTTTATATCACAAATTAACCAAATATCATCAATACAATTTCGGCAAATATAGGGGTGTCATTACATGTCAATTTCTACACTTCAAATTTCTAAATTATATATATATTCATAAATCAACATCCAACAACAATATAATTTTAACATCAATATATAATTTCAACATTAAAAGTAACAAGTTACTTTCATAAAAAATTAGTTGTGAATAATAAAATACTCACCTTAGATTAAGCACACTAGAATTCCAAATCAAGAGCAAGTGAGGCAAGAGCGCAACAACACGACAACGATCAACTTAGGCACCTACAACATGAATGGTGAACTCGATCAACCAACGAACAACGCTTCGATAAAAAAACTAGAATTTAAAATAAGAAAGAGAGAATAAAGAGGGGTGGTGTTTTCGAATCAGAAACGGAAAGTGGGTGTAACAAAGTGGATGGTTTAAGGAGATGATGCGGTCGGATTTGTCGTGGTGGTGCGGTGGTGGCTGCTTGGTGATGGGCTGGAGCATTTCAAGTGGTCGGGGCTGAAGTGTGCTGGTCGGAGGTGGTGGGGTCTCGATTGGTCGACGAGTATTGGCTAGCTCAGCAGATCAGGGTGGCATGGGGCTGGTGGCTGGGTGGTGTAAGTGATTGAGTGTGTGTGTGTTGTAGGCGCGTGAGATGGCTTGGATATGCAGGGATGGGGTGTTGAGTGGGCTTGTGGGTCACAGAAATGGTGATATGGGGTTAGGCGTGGCTGACTTGGCTGGGACATGGATAGGTAGAGCTGGTAGAGGTAAGGGTCGTAGGTTGGTGGGAGGGTGGTGGTGAGAGAAGAGGCGGTGGCTGGTGTGGTTGTGAAAGGAGGTGAAGGAAGAGAGATAAATGAAAGCTCATGTTTTAAAAATAGCTTCAGAAAAAATTGAGATTGGCACAAACGAAATGAGGCTAAAAAGTGGCGGTATTTAAAAATAAGGATTGAAAGGGACAAGCTGGAATTTGAGAAGACAGGCTGTACCGGGCAAGCAAAATTTTTGGAATCAAATTTCAAAACATATGCTCCACTCAATTAATTTCATTAACCCTAATATACTCAAATTTACACTCATTAGTTTCTTTTATTAACATGCAATAAATAAAATTTAACCCTTTATTTATCATAACGGGGACGACCGCTGCACATAATAAAAGATAAACTGGGATTCCATACTCACATTTAAAATGGCCTTTTTTCAGCATGTAATCACGAACACAAATATTTAATTTATTTTAACTTTTAAGGTTAGCTTTAAAATCACTTTCGTACCGCCTGCGACTGTTATTTAACGATTGTAGAATATTGTTTCAAAATTCAATTTTTTTTTCTTTCTACAAAATTATACTTACTTTAAAAATGAAAATGCTCATTTTATTTTTCTCAAAACGTTCTTTTATTTTTATTAAAACCTCCTTTTCATTTCAATATAAACGTACATTTCTTTTATTAGACGTCATTAATAACAATTAACACTTTATTTCTTTTAATTATAAGATTCCAATCAATTTAATTGCAATTAATTTCAACATTAAATTTTAAAACGGACCTTAATTTATGGGTCATTGCAGTCTCTCCCACTCAAGGCTATTCATCGTTAAAAAGGATCGAAGTAAAGAATCTAGTATTTTGATATATTTTACCAAAATATTTTACTAAAATAATCAACTTATGAAACATCTAAACTTACTTACTTAGGTTTACTATAAATTTAAAAATAATAAAATCTTTTTATTTTCAAAATACCTTTCGAAATAAATTTATAAATGCTTGATGTCTTAACTGGTTTGTTATATGTTTCTTACTTTCGAGACCCAAAAATGACTGCCAATAATGCTACAGTCATCACCTGAATCTATTTCATACGACAGAAGTGAGATCCTTAATATTAACAATCTATTTAGGGATGTTACATCTATCCTTGTTCTTACAGAAATTAGTCCATAAGTTGGCTAGACGCATGCCTAAAAATCTCTAAGTACTTGGTAGACCCGTTTTAACACCAAATGAAATACTTGAAAAACTTTTTCTAAAAAAACAGATATTCAAAAAAAAATTCAAACATAACATACTATAAAGAATAATTTTCCAAATCATTTCATCCTTGACATAAAATTTCAAAACGAGAAAATTTTATAGATAACTCTTTTATATAATATCTCTAAATTTCATACTTGAAGAAAACTTATATAAACCTCATTTATGTCAAAATCAATAATCTTCAAAATTTGAGTACTTTACCAAATTCATTTATAAAATTCCTTACTTCACGTAAGGTAAATCTCATTTATAAATATCATTTAAATATCCACCCTAGACCTCATTATAAATATATGTAAAATATTTGAAAATAACTATTAACATCATTAGTTATATTTAGAAAGAGAGCTATTTAAGTTATTAAATCCATTATTTGAAAAATTGAATAAAATTCTTTTAAGAAAGGAGTAGGACATATCGACTTGGAATTTCATCACAAATAATCAACAAAGAAACAAACTAATACTTAACAATATACAAGATAGTTAATAACTAATCAAAACTTAACGTTCGATCAAGTTCACAACCTTCTGGAATGCTCAAAGATAGAGATAACTTCCTATGCATACCGTTTCACTCATCAGCCTTTGGTTATTACTTAGAAGATTACCTAAGCTATCTCAGAACAAAATTGAAAGTTAATCCTTAAACTTTCCTAAGTCAACACATCTTGATAATTTCTTAAGCCATACGATGTGCATGAATCATCCGTTTGTAATGTTTGCTCCTATCACTTGCGCGGATACATCTCATTTTTTATCCAAACTAGTATAGATCACTTTAACTTCTCTAGTGCGGACTTCAGTTCGATTCCTTGATTTGATACCATTGTTTTCCTTACATAGTTGTAACTAAGAACGAAAACGTCCGTATTAACTCAAGAATTTGTCTCAAGTACTAGCTGTTGAGAGTCTAGTGAAAATGCCTAATCCAGACCGGTGTAAATCACCTAGAAATCCTATACTCGAACTATAGATCAAGGATGGTCGTGCGAAAAGTAATTCAAGTCCAACTTATGGTACTTATCCCTATATGCTAACTGATTTATTCAACCTTAATCCTAGCTTTTTTTCTCACATTTATTTATACAAAATGTATCACTTTTACCACTACAATCATTTATGAAAAAATTTCATAAATATAACTTAAGTTTAAACTCGTATAATGTTCTAATATGTCTTGAGAATATATACCAATATCAATTTTAATTTTTTCTTCTTCTTTAAAATTCAAGTGAAGACCTAATATAAATCTGAGTTTTATAATTGAGTTGACCTCTTCCACCTCTTTACCCATTAGGTATGGCAAGTTGATAGAAAGAGTAGGATGCTATTATCCAAACTCCGGTCTATAATCTACTTTTCCTTAGACAACCCTAAGGTAAAGATGTTTATTAGTCGGTCTAATAACATCTAATAGTTTATACGATTTAGATGTAAAACAAGGACATTGTTTTAATAGGACAATGTTCATTAAAATCTTCTCATTTAATTTAATATATTTTAAATTTGGTTTAAATTATTCTTTCTAAATTTGAGAAAACTTATATGAATATTCTGTATAACTAAAACACATTATATCAAAATACTTATTTTTTTTCATTTTTTTAAGAACTTTTAGAACAAAATAGTTGGGTTTTATTTTAAATCTTTACTGTATATTGGAAAAAAAATAGTTTTACAATTATCTACTATCACTTGCTTTAGGTTCACTCGGATTCGAACTCGTTTCAGTCGCATAATAAAAATGAGAATAATTTACTAAGTGCACTATAAAGTTTGCCTAGGCAATCATCTGATCAGCACTTAGAAGATTATTCAAATTATCATAAAACAAATCGAAACGTTTTCCTCGAACTGTCCAAAGAAAAATTTCCTTTTAAAAATATTTGTACTCATAAATATTTATTAGTAATACTACTATACAAATTATTTTTTCAAACTCCTCTTTATTTATACTTTATTTTCTATATCCTACCTATATAAAATCACCTTTATATAAAATATTTCCTATTATGAATATCATTTTTTTTATATTTCCTATCTTTTATTCAAGATAGAATTAATTTACATTACAATAAGAAATTAGGCGAAACAAATGCATAAAGTAACGTCAACAAAATACATGTTTAACAAGGTTTACTCGACATATATTTGAACCTTACGTAGGTTACACTTTAATTTCACCCTTTTAAATTTATAGTTTTAATTCTATTTTTTTTAAGTTTACACTTTAAATTTTATTCTTAAGTTCACACTTTCTATTTATATATATTAACTAAATCTGAATAAGCTACCTCTTTTTCTTAACTATTTTCAAAGGAAATGTTTTCCTCTTTATATTTCAAAACATTTACAAATCTTATATATATAAACCATTTAAAAATTGTTTATGACTTTCAAAACTATTATATAAGAAATATCAAGTACGCTCTCATATATATAATACACTCAACTCATAATATGACGTTCCATTATCCTATCTCTTAATGAGTTTATCCCAACAGGCTTAGGTGTTTGCTCGACCAAAGCTCTGATACCAACTGTGACGACCCAACATTTCAGAATGTTCAAGTCGACAATAAACCACACATGTCCAACCCAAACCGTTTTGAAGACGAATTGTCAATGAGGTTTGTTAAAGAATATAAGAACGGAAGAGAACAAAACACATAATGGTATCTTTTAATGACCCGTAAATTAGGAAAATTTAGTATTGAAATTAATTGCAATTAAATTGATTGGAATCTTATGATTAAAAGATATAAAACATTAATTGTAATTAATGGCATTTAGTAAAAGAAACGTACATTATTTTTAAATGAAAATAACATTAAAATAAAATAACAATTTGAGAAAAATAAAATGAACGTTTTCATTTTGAAAGTAAGTATAATTTTATAAAAAGAAAAAAAATTGAATTTTGAAACGATAATTTACAGTCGTTAAATAACAGTCATAGACATTATGGAAGTGATTCTAAAGGCAACCTTAAAAGTTAAAATAAATTAAATATTTGAGTTTGTGATTACATGTTAAGAAAAATGCAGTCTTTAAATGCGAATTTGGAATCTCAGTTTATCTTTTATTATGTGTAGCGGCGGTCCCCATTACGTTAAATAAAGGGTTAAATTTTATTTATTGTGTGTTAATAAAAAAACTAATCGATGCAAATTTCCATATACTGGGGTTAATGAAATTAATTGAGTGTAGCATTCGTTTTGAAATTTGATCCCAAAATTTTTGCTTGCCTTGTATAGCCCGTCTTTTCAAATTCCAACTTATCCCTTTCATTCCTTATTTTTAAATAATAACCGCTATTTTAGCCTCATTTCGTTTGTCCCAATCTCTATTTTAGCCTCATTTCGTTTGTGCCAATCTCTATTTTAGCCTCATTTTGTTTGTGCCAATCTCCATTTTTCCTAAAGCTATTTGTAAAACATGAGCTTTCATTTATATATCTTCCTTCATCTCCTTTCACAACCGCACCAACCACCGCCTCTTCTCTCACCACCACCCTTCCACCAACCTACGACCCTTAACTATGCCAGCTCCGCCCATCCAAGTCCCAGCCACGTCGGCCACGCCTAACCCCCCTTTATCACCATTTCCGTGAGCCACAAGCCCACACAACACCCCATCCGTACATACCCAAGCCACCTCACCTACCTACAACACACCCACCAAATCTCCTACACCACCCAGCCGCCACCACCGTGCCTCATGCCACCCTGACTCGCCCAGCCAGCCAATACCCACCGACCAACTAAGACCCCACCACCTCCGATTAGCACACTTCCGCCTCGACCACTTGAAACGCTACAACCCATCACCAAGCAGCCACCACCGACCTGCATATTAATTGTCCAATTGATATGCAGGTACCACAGGAAATTTTTTAGGTCAGGCATATATTTAATATATGTCCCTTTATTAAATGTCATTTATTAAATATTCTCCAATTAATATGCAAGTACCATAGGAAGAATATTTAGTTTAGGCATATATTTAACAAATGACATATATAAAGTGACCTAAAACTTTTCCTGTGGTACCTGCATATTAATCGAAGAATATTTAATAAAGAGACATATTTAGTTCAGCCATCTAATAATTTTAATTATTTAATCTTTGAAATTAGCCATTTGGGAATTAGGAAAAATTACTAAACTGATTTGGAAGCAACAGAAAATCTATGATTTAACTGAAAATTCTATAAAAATATTTTAAGAACTCTAGAATTTAAATTGAAATTTTTAGGCCTTTAATAATTTATTTAGTGTAAAACTAATGTATTTTGACTTCTAAAAATATTAAATATTTCTGGAAAATTCTAAAACTATTTTTTATAGATTCCTGAAGTAAAATGGAGAACTTTTCAAGTTTATAACTTTGTGAAATTCCTAACTAATTTTGCTGTAAAAAAAAATAAATTGGTCAAAATAACACCCTTTTATAAAATGAACGATTAGTTGTTAAAAAGACCAGGGCTGGATACGGCACACTCTCTGTTAATTACCGGAACCACTTCAATAACCGTGTATGGGAAGGATGTTTCCAGAATGTAGTGGTTGAATTGGCGAAAGTTTGTTGCAATGAAGTAAGAGAACGATGATGGATGCCCCCGACAATTGTGTTAATTTGAAATGACTAAATTAGGAGCATATGCCTAGCCATTAAGGTTAGCTACCTCTAGCGAACATCTTTCCCTCGTATTACTATCTTGATTTTGAACTTGATTGATGCACCTTGATTTTGGATTGATGGTCGCCGTCGGCCGTTATGGGTTACGACCAACCAGGAAAGGTAAACTGGTAGTATCCTACCTTGGGCATTGCCTCACGTGCCTTGTCATAAATAAGTTTATTCCCATGCAAGACTACTACCACTTTGTTTTAGTATTGTACCTATGTGCGACTCCCCAGCTATCGACATTACTGGTTGTGTTACAGGACCGACATAGACTACATACTTAAAAATGCGTTAAGATGGGTCAATGTAAAGCCTTAACTCTATTATAATATTTATATTAATGATATATATTACATATATAGCACATCTTACTACATATATATAGTTTATCGGATCCTTACGAGATGGAAAATCCCGTAACATCTCTTAATTTATTGTACTGATATTATTTGCATTCTAAATTTAATTTCATAAGAATTTTTAGTTTTGACTCGAGTATATTCTTTTCTTTATGCTCTAGTCGGCCTAAATTATTTCTGTAACGACCCAGTATTTTGGACCATTCGCATCCATTATAAGTGTATAGGTAGACACTCATGCCGGAGTTGAATTGCTTAAAATACCGCGTTGTTAATTTAAATTGGCAAAACTGAACATATACAGTAAATAAAATAATCACAGATCACAGACACAGAGTAATAATTGGAGCGGAAATAAAAGAGATAGTAGTTCATGAAGCTACTATATAAATGTATAAGTTACATCAGAGTTAAACCAGATACAACGGAAGAGTAATACGATACATCAGATACAAATCAGAATACATCACTGGAATCATCGAATACTGAAAGCAAAATAGATGGCTGGATCTTCAAGCAAAGCTACAACTTCAAAGGTGAGTCTCGAATATTGGTATACTCAGTCTGACCCGAGCGTAAAGAAAAACACAAAACACTCGAGTCAGGATTAACATTCTTTTATCAATAAATCCAACTCAAGTGAAATAGCAATTGAAATACAAGTAACTCAAAGGATGTTTGGAATAACCATCCTTTAAGGATCCGTTAAACTATCTACTAGGTAGTAATGTACGCTAAGTAGATAATGTCTATCAGTAATATAAAGATATCAAAATAGTGTTAAGTCATGGCCCATTCCACCCTTAACACATTTTTATTCCCAAAAGCATATACAAGACCGTAGTTTCCCCAAAACCGGAAGTCACCAGAGGGCAGTCCATATACTAAAGGTACAAAACAAATTCGTAGTGGTCGCGAATAGGGAATACAAGTATGACAAGGCACATGAGGCAATACCCAAGGTAGTGACACTACCGTTTGCCTGATCCGGACTGGTGAGAACGCATCGCCGCAGCGATCGCAACACCGTGAAACAACACTCCCAAAAATCAAGGGTGCACCAATCGACAACAAGTAATGAGTAGTTCGAAGAAGTGTGTTCACTTGAGGTAGCTGACCTCCATTGGCCCGGCACGGCTCCTGTTTTAGTCATTTCCAATTTGACACAAGTGTCAAGGCTATCCATTATCGTTCTCTTTCTTCAGTCATCACGCACATCATTCCAACCACTTCATTCTGGATCATCACTCCGCGTATAGTTATTAAAGTGGTTTTCGGTTTAGATAGAGAGTATATCCATAACCGATTCCGGTCTCTTTAATAACTTTCGTAATTATTACCCCGATTGGTCGTTTAATGAATTTCAAAACCAAATCAATTACAGTTTCAAATAAAATTTGTGAACCAACGTTTCATTTGACTTCTAAATCAATTTCCATAATTTACGTTTCAAAACTTTTAAATTACCATTTCAAAATCTTATAATTCAATTTCAATTCAAATATTGATTCAAGTTCGTATATCAGTTTCATTTCAAAATCATTTAAATTAATTTAATTTAACATTCAAATCAGTTTAAATTCATTCATCTATTTCATTCAATATTCATTAAGTAAATTTGCCATTCAAAACAATTTCTATTAAATTTCCAATTCATTAAATCCATTATTTAAATTCAACTTCCTTATATCAAAACTTACAAATTGAATTAAATTAAATTCATCACATCGAATTCTTTAAATTTCAAGTCTTACATTAATTTCAATAAATCACATTTTATTTCTTGTTAAAGAAATTCAATTTCACTTATTTACTTACTTAAATAATTTTCCAAACTTAATTAATAAAGAAACTCAATTTCAATTATTTACGAAGTAAAATTCACTTATTCAAAAGTTCAGTTTTACTTATTAAAGAGTTCAATTCAATTTAATCATTAAATAATTCAATCTTATTTAATTATTAAATAATTCAAAACTTAATTATTAAATAATTTCAAAGTTTAATAATTTCAAACTTTATTATTAAATCATTTCAAAGTTTAATAATTTCAAACTTAATTATAATTTCAAACTTAATTCAATCATTTCTCAAATTAAACAACATTCTTTCATCAATTACATTGTTAATATTTTGTTTCAGATTATTAAATATTAACATTTTCCTTTTATTAAAATTCAAATTTCAACTTCATTTCAAAACCATATTATTTATTCAAATAAAATCTTCGTTTATTTTTAAATCAAATTATTGACCAATCGGGTTTTATTTAATTCTCTATCCTAGGTCAAAGTTTAATTTGGGTATTTATCATTTCAACCCGATTCCAATTCAATTCAAAAATCAAAGCATAACAAAGGGAACTTGCAGTGTGATAACTGGGATGGTGTCAAAGTAAATAAACAAGCAATAACAACAAACAATAACAATCCAATAATCAATTCAAATAATCCCGAAATAACCGTATTAATTCACATTGTTATTTGTACGAATTAATATAATTATTTCTAGAATCTACACTATCATTTCATGTAGATTAAAGATTTATTACATTACGGTTTTTCACTTGTCATTCAATTACAATTTCATCCATCATCAATTTAACAACATACATTCAGTGGTTCAAGATGTAATTAAACAAATCCTACGTGTCAATAAATTTTAACAGTTAAATGGGTCATATTATACAAATGTCATTTAATCAAATTTAACATTTAACTATCCTATATCAATTTCCATTGCATACTATTTATCATTTTAACATTAACAATTTAACGTCCAATATAAACATCAACAATCAATCAATTATCAGCCAAACTGTATTATCATCGCATAAATAATTAACAGATAATGGTGTCAGATGTCACAGGTGAACTGATACAGGTAATAGCATATATAACAGTGTAATTAACTAACAGCAGCATATTTCAATTGTTGTTTCAATTGAAATCAAATTTAATAAATAAAAGAACGTTAATCGTGAGTGAGTGCTCACCTTTCGAGGTTAGAGATGATTTGATGATGAAATGAGCTATGAATCCAAAGCAAAGCTAGATTGGCACAAATTCAACGGACAAACTGATAAATAGGAATTGACGAAAACAAATCAGAACTAGATCGATAAAGATAAATGATATATGTGAATTGATATAGATATAACATATAAAATTGTATATATATATACAAAATCATATTCTAATTTCAAACCTTTATTAATAAAATATATATACATGTATTTCAAAACTCATTGTTTTAAATTAAAACACATAAAACAAAGTCTCTATATGAAAATTTAAAACCAAACTAATGTATACTTATATATATAAACTAATTTATATAAACATACATTAAAGCCCATATTTGCATAAAAAAAATATACAGTCCAAATTATACATGCTGTAACCCACAAAATGCAAATACATATATACGGTCCCCCATACTATACACACACACACACCTTGTTTACAAAATTTAATACAAATATATACAGGAAAACAGAACAAAGCCTATAGCAGTAACATGCGTACATTATCACTTCATACTTGTAAATAATATAAATATAGCTTGTTTCTTTTTCTTTTCTTTTAAACCAAGTAGTATAGTTTATACAGTACTTCTTCTTTATAACTAAACACATATAGTACTGTCAAAAACATGCTCTTACATATATCAATCATCATACTATATACATATACAAAAATAAAATACTAATAGACATATAAATTTTTGACTAACTTATACAACAACTTATATATAGTAATGAAATCTATATAACTAACAAAATATGCATATAAAAAAAGACATATATAACAACCCATCCATAAGATTTCACAAACACATATACAAATCGAACTAATTATATTATTATAAAAATCAATATAAAAATTATTGTAACTATCTTTATTGTATAAGTTTATACAGTTTTAGAAATTTCACTATTATATAAATCAATATGAACTTGTATATACTTATAACAGGGTAAAGTATATATATACTGTAAGATGTATATAAAGTTCTAGAAAAATAAAATTTTCAAACTTAGTTATATATAAAGGAAAGAGAACTGCAGCATACATTATAACATATAAAATAAAAGTATATACATATACCTGAGCAAACCATTGTTTGGAAAGCACGGGTGAGAGAAAAGAAGGGAAGGAGGAGTTGCAGTGTTTGGAAACAAGAATGGCGACTGCAACCATGAGAGGAGCAAGGCAAGAAACGAACGGTGACTGATGGGAAACAAGGCAAAGTCGGAGAAGGCCGAAGTTTGGTCGTGGAGGGCTGTTTTGATGCGTGACTGGGAAGGGTGGACAATGGCGTTGCTTCGGCTTGGAAGCACTGCGTCGACGAGGAGAAGCAAGGTGGTTTGATGGTTGCAGGTGGAGGGAGGTTCTCGGGTGTAGGTGCGGTCGTGCGAGTGGCTCGGTGCTCGGTCGAGCGGAGGTAGGTGGTGGTTCATGTAGGCGACAGGGAGGAGGTGCCGAGGTTGGTGGAAGTTGGCCCTTAGTTGACATAGAAGGTGACGTGCTTAAAAGAAAAGCTTCAAGTGGAATAAAACAAGAAGGAGCAGGTTTGTTTTCATGCAAATATGAAATAATATGTGTTGTCAACCTCTTCTTTTTCTTATAAGCATAGAACTAAAAAAAGAGCAGAGAAAGAAGGAACGTGAACAGCTGGAAAGATGGGAAACAATAAAAAGAAAATGAATGGCTTTTCAATACCTACTGGCTACTTCAATACCTACGATATTATATTCACTCATCAATTTCCTAGAAGTGGGAATAGTGACAGCCACATCAGTTGCTAATGGCTGTCGTGTTGTACGATGGAAATTTGAATGGACCAGGAATTCAAAAGGTTAAAATGGTACTGATACGGCTATTCATTTTGCGATTTTTCGTCGCGTAACGGACATCGAAATTGACAATCGAATATACCGTAGAGATCAGCATGATAAGACGATCAAAATGGTATAAAATTATCAGTGGTATGATTGAATTATAAAAATTCGAATTTTTCTACTATGGAAAATGCAAGAAAAACGCTGAAAAATAAGATCGACGGAGCCAAAGATGTCCGAATTTGGAAAAACGACAAACTGACATCTTGCTCAGAAGATGGTTTAGAATTTTTCTATGTAAAAATATTTAGGTTCCGAAAGCATTTTATTTTCATCGCTTTTTAACTGATTAAATTGAAGTAAAGTTACGCACGAAATAAACTTTCGTATTTTCGAACGAAAATTTACCAGTTGCTATGTTTAACTGGACGCATTCCAAATATCAAATTTATATTTCAAAATTTTATCGTTTAAAATTTCGCAAAATTTCAATTAATAACGTTATTAAAACCAGTTAAATTTACGGGTCGTTACAATTTCAGTGTTTCGAAGACATTTGTTTTTTGGCGATGAAGACGGAGTTTTGTAGACCGTATTTATCACTATTATTCTACTGCATTATTTTGTTGTGTTTGTTAAATGTATAACTCTAATTATGTTGTTGTAACGACCTTGAATTTTAGTCATTCAAATTTGGAATATTTAATTGATTTTAAATATTTAAAAAGTTAATATTATAAGTTAAATAACTTGAATTCCAAATATAGCAATTTATTTGATAATAAAATCATTGAATTTAATATTTGAAA
Source organism: Allium fistulosum (assembly GCA_030737815.1). Taxonomy (NCBI): domain Eukaryota; kingdom Viridiplantae; phylum Streptophyta; class Magnoliopsida; order Asparagales; family Amaryllidaceae; genus Allium; species Allium fistulosum. The sequence goes on from CM060907.1 coordinate 782,931,122, forward strand.
TTGCTTAAATAATTGAATCTTGAATTTTATGAAAATGAAAATGATTTCAACGGTTGATTTAAATTCTATTTAAATAAGAAGGAAGATAGTAAACTTTTAAAGTTGATTTCAAAGTGATTTAATTGATTTTAGAAATTGTTCGTTTTAATTAACATGTAAAAATAGCTTTTTGGGGCACTGTCTCGGATTTCGACGAAATCAGTTTCATCGGATCCGTAATAGTGAATTATTGTATGCCGTTGAATTTCGTGACAATTGGACGTATCATTTGGTCGTGCGAGTTCGAAACGCGTAGAAATTAATTAAATGAATTTTAATTAAAATAATTTGATTTTGAAAAGCTATCTTCTGAAGATGATGGAATTGGCTTCTGATATATATTCCATTATGTTCGGAAAAGGGGTATAACATATACAACGCCAGGAGGCACGCTTCGTTTGGAGTTCGAAATTTTCACGTATTAATAGTGCCGAGTTTATTTTCTATAAATAGCCCTCAACTTTCATCCATTTGCAAACCCTAACCCTAAATAAAATTTCAGCCGCCATTAAAACTCCACCATCCAATGATTAACAATGATCGGAGCCTCTAGGGGCCGAATTATCCTTCGACTTCAATTAAAGAAATGTGGAGCATGACCATACGAAGCTAACCAACGGTTGGATCATCAAACGACGAGCCAAGGCAGCGGCAAATCACTCGCGTTTGCGAGCAGCTCCATCTCGGTTTTGCGCGTATGTGTGTGCGATTAGCTGGGCGAGGTGGCGTTCGAGGCAGTGAGGGTGCGGCGGCGCGTAGGGTGGTCGGCGGCGTCGTTTGGGTGGCGCGTGATCGTCGATTTGCGTTCGAGAATATTAAAAAAACAAGCGCGGTTGGCTGCATATGTTCACGCATATGGGAAGGGGAAAGTAAGAAGAAAGGTTTTGTTTTAAATATAAGTTAATTAAGTTTATTAAATTTTTAATTATATCAAATGTTTATAATTTCGTAACTTTCTCGTACGAGGTCCAAGTTGAACGAACCGAGTCGCGTTGCGATCGTATCGACGAAGGCTACGTTATGGAGTTGGATGGGACGAATTTGGAGCGAGTTGGAATTTTGGGTTAAAATTGGACGTTCGTTCAATTTTAATTCAAAATGAAACGCTTTGGCGACTATTAAAATCAATGTGAGTTAATATTACCTTTTGGTTAATCAGAAATTTATATAGTCAATAAAAATTATCTACTGGATGTTTGGATGTTTGGATATTTATTTCTGACTGTTTGGATAATTTACTAATTATTATAAGTTGGATTGAATATATCCCCACCTATTGGAGCGGATGAGACCCTATTAAGTTCCCGTGCAAGAGCGGATGACCCTTTGTACACGAATCCCGCGTCGAAGCGGTTGATTTTTATATTATTGATTATATACTGTATGTGATGTAGGGGAACAGGTTAGAGGGATCCAACGAGATTCCTCACACTATTGATTTTATTTTCATACATATGGTGATATATGATTTATTGAATGTCATATTGATGACATGGATATGATTTTGCTTAATTAGTGCTTTAGTAGCATCAGACCTCATTTTGGTATTTTAAAATATTATAAAATAATGATTTGATTTAAAAGGGATTTCAAAATGATTTTGGAAATTTTATATGTTTAAAATAATTTTCCAAAAATTAAAGTATGATCTTAGATATTATAAATTGATAGTTTTACAAAAAATTCTAATAGAGATTTCTGAACTGTGAATATAGATTTTTAAAATCTTGGAGAATAAGTCCGTCTTTTATAATAAAGGGATATGTTTTAAAAAGGAAATAGAAATATTTTTGATATAATGTTTATTAATCATTTTTATATAAATGATACATATGTATATAGGTACATATATTATAATTTATTTATAAACGTGAAATTTATAAATGGGATAATTTATAAGAGTGATATTTTTACAAAGGAAGTAAAGATCTGTAAAATCGTATATTGTTAAAAAATTATGAATTTATAAACGGTGTTTATAAATTAAAGGAAATTATTTTTGTTTAATAAATTGGAGAATAAATCAAATGGTGGATTTATTATAAGATACGAACTGATATTTTAGAAATAGCTGACTCTATTTTGGAAATTAAAGGCGAGGGTAAATTGGAATGTTAAACGATATTTTATAAATAGAAAGGGATTTAAAAAAAGGAATTTATCCATATGGAAGTAACGTTAAAACGGACGATGGTTTACGTTTTAAACATGATTTATGAACAAGTGAGATTTTATTAAGGAAATAAAGTTATAAATGGAATTCATAAATAAATGGGTTTATGAAAGGAAGATTTTATAAAATGGAAAGAGATTCTTAAATATAGTTTTATAAATATGGAAATGACTGGGTTGAAAATTTAAGAATGGATTTTTTATCAAGAAAATATATTATGTTTTGAAGTTGGTTATTCAAGTTAATATTGCTTAAAGTTGTTTATAAATATTTAAATAATTTTGAAGGGTTAATTATTTAAATTATTAATATGGCTTGAAATTAATAATAATGATTATTAACAATATTTTGGTAATTTATTATTATAATTTATATGGTAAAGATTTTTTTATCCATAATGGTTTGAATTATTAATTATTATTTTAAGAGGTTAAGAGTTAATAATAATTATTCATTTATGATGGTTTCGAGATTCATGAATAGAGTTTTGTAAATGGACTTGGATATTTATAAGAGGAGTTTATAAAATGGTTTGAAGATTTAAAAGAAGATTATTTACAAGGTAAAGATGTTTATAAATAGATGGATATTTATAAACGAATTTTAGAAATCGGTTTATCGATTTATAAAATGAGTTTATAAATAATTGCATGGTTTTATAAAGGATTTACAAACGACTTGGAAAATAATTTATAAATGGTTTATAAAGGGGTTTTAGAAATTTATATGGAGTTTATAAACGATTTTATAATTTTATAAAAAGGAGACTTTCCTTGGTGTTTGGTAAATATACTTATACCGTTGAGATATGTATATGGATATTTTCTAAGTATTGAAAATATAAAGGTTGTGAATATATCTTTGTAAAAGTATTTTGATACAAGCATTTACAAGATGATTTTAATTAATGAAAAGATAGGGGGATTGGTGTTGCTTGGTGCTTAACCAAATGTTGGTTTTCTTATGGAATTAAATCCCTGATTGAGTGTTTGTTATTCGATAGTTAAATAACCGACTATCGGAATTTGAACCCAAAAGCTGTTAGTCCATGAGTTGATGGTTTTGATGACAACAACCTTAGAATAAGATTATAAAATATAAATACTAATATTATAGTTTAGATATATATGTATATGCATGATTTAACCATGCAGGTACCAAGAATGAAGAGTGTACAATATAGAGATTCAAGATATCAAGATTGAAGACTCATGAGTATCAAGAATATCAAGATTATCAAGAGTTCAAGATTTCAAGATAAGTGTTGAGTCCAGAATTATGTTAAAACTTCACAATAGCACTGAAATCTTCATTCCGTATTTTCATTTGGGATGGAACCCATTTCTACCTTTTTAGTGGCTTACAAACCCACGACAAGTAGCTTACAAACCTACGACAAGTGGCTTACAAACCCACGAACATCCTGGTTTTGTACAAGTTCTCGAGTCCTGATGTGATGAGATATTCTGTAGGAAGAAGCTTGCAAAACTACTTCAAAATGATTTTCAAAACTGCTTTTCAAAATGTTTTAGCCTTAAAAATTATCTTTTTAAATGATTTTCAAAAAGATGTTTTAGCCTTAAAAAATATTCTTTGATTTTGTTCTTAAATAAATTCTTGTTTTAAACTTCGTTTGTTTTAAACTATCTTTTAATATATTTAACTTTTAATATTTACTTAGATTTAAATATAAAATTATAGTAAAATTTTATATATATTATTCTCTATATTTATCTATGTATTTTATCTATAGTCAAGTATATTAATAAAGTTTAAAATAGTTTTAATATAAGATAAAGGTTATTTTCAAAGAAAAACAAAACATCAAAATTTCCTTTGGGATGTCGACATGCCCTAGTACCCCATGTCGACATAGTGTCAGTTAGGACCAAAAATTTGAATTTCAAAAGAAGTGTTTATTCGCCATAATCTTTCATGAATATACATGGCTGTTGTTCTTCTATAAATGGGGGTTGGTTTCAATGAATTTCAGATCAGATTTTATGGTTTCTCACTTCTCTTCTTCTTCCACATTTTCTTATTCAAAATCCTATCATCACTCTGCCGAAATCAACATTGAATCTAACTAGATCATCTCTGGTTTGATTCTCTATCACTATCTCAACAAGATCCCAGTGCTATTCAGAGTTATAGGCTTCTTTGTAATCTATCTAGCGAGAAAAGGTGTGATTGTAGCCTTGGAAATCAATCAAGCGAGAAAAGGTGTGATTGTAGCCTTGGAAATCAATTGGGTGAACTTGTTGCCCCGGAAATCAAGTATATCTACCCAGAGGATTGTGATTCTGGAGGGTGTACCTCGTAGCCTTGAAACCGAGGGTGTAATTGTACAATTGCTTTTGAAAGGAAATTCGTACTTAGTTGTGCGGGACTGGATGTAGGGTAACTCCGAACCAGTATAAAATCCGGTATGTTCTTTCCTTTACTGCATTTACTTTATTTTGCATCTGTGTTTGATTTTGTGATTATATCTGTGTCTGAATATTGCATACATTTGTGTACAAATCAACAATAACTCAAAAGATTTAGTAATTTCTTATAAACACTATTCACCCACCCCCCCTCTAGTGTTCATTCTAGCCTTAAGATCTATATTCTGCTTTCCTCACATTTGGTATTAGAGCAAGGTTTTTAAAAGTTTCATAATCTGAATTTTGAAAAGTTTTAAATGGCTACCAACACTGGTACTATTTCTAACACTAGTTCATTTGTAGAAGGTCAGTCTACTGTCAGACCACCACTTTTTAATGGCAGTAACTATGCATATTGGGCATGTAGGATGAAAATATATTTACAATCTGTAGGATTAGACACTTGGAATATCACACAGAATGAATATTCTGAACCCACAACTGACTTTGCACAGTGGACCACTGAGCAAAAGGATGTTGCACAAAATAATTCTAAAGCAATGAATATTTTGTTTTGTGCACTTGATGGAAATGAATTTAATAGAGTGTCAGTTTATAAGTCTGCATATGAAATCTGGAAAACTTTGCAAGTTACTCATAAAGGAACAAGCAAAGTTAAACAGACCAAAATTTCCATGCTCATAAATCAGTTTCAGTTATTTAAAATGAATTCTAATGAGTCTATTTCTGATATGTATAGTCGATTTCAGGATATTGTACATTCTCTCATATCCTTGGGAAAAGTGTTTTCCGAAGAAGATCAAGTCAGGAAAATTTTAAACTCTCTCACACCAGAATGGGATCAAAAGACACTTGCAATCGAAGAGGCGAATGACATCAGTACTTTAAAGATAGAAGAATTAATTGGAAATCTAATGTCGTTTGAAGTCCAAATGATCGGGAGAAGAGAAAGCAAAGCATCTGAAAAGAAATCAATGGCATTCAATGCATTGACCGATGAATCAGACTCAAATAGTGATAATGATGAAGAGATAGCTCTTATTACCAGAAATTTTCGGAAATTCTTGAAATACAGAAACATGAATAATTTCAAGAGAAACAACTATAAGAATCCGGGAAATCAGAATGTAGTGACAAATAATGTCAAATGTTTCAACTGTGACAAGCTAGGCCATATCAAAAGAGACTGTCCGTATCCAGAAAGGCAGAATTCTCCTATAAACAATGAATCAGTAAAGAAACAGAAGCGTGCATTTACTGCTACTCTAGATGACTCAGACTCGTCCTCAAGCGATGATGATCAGAAGACAGATAACTCAAATTTGTGTTTCACGGCAGTTCACGACTTCAACAAATTCAAGGAAACGGACTTAGAAAAAGGTACACATTTACAATACAATTGATTGAAATTGCATGCTTAGAATTAGATGATTGATTATTTGATTGATTGTTTTTTGAATTGGTGTGTTGATTGAATTTTAAATTTATTTTCTATTAATTTATTATAATTTTATTATTTTTATTATTATTTTTATTATTATTTATATATATATATATTTTATGGAATATAATATAATCATAATATTATTCCAGATATATATATTTAGTCATAAATATATATATATATATATATATATTAGAGTAGTTAGGAAAATTAAATCATAGAATATCTTGGGCACATGTTGACATAGTCCCTACCATGATGTCGACATGGGTACAAATTTTGAAATTCAAAATTTGAATTCAAATGCTTGAATTTCCCTCCACCTTTTCACTTCATTCAATACTCTGAAAAGGCATCTTTTGACCAAAGAACATGTCTTTCAAAAATTTATTTATTCACTATCTTTTATCACAACTTTTCACTTTCATTTTCAAATTCAAACTCTCTCTTCAAAAACTCCAAGCTCTCTACTCTCTACTTTAATGGCTTCTTCAAGCAACCCCTCCACCATGAGACTTTCCAGAAACTTGAAAGAGCAACTCCTCAATAATCCGGAGGCAATAAAAGCAACATCAATTATGCTAACTATGGAAAAGTCCATCCCGGAAAGTTTGCTATTTTTCAAGATTTTGCTTCTTATGAAATTGATACTCTTTTTGCAAACAATCAAATTCTTAGTCTTGTTGATTCTTCTCAAAATGATTTTGTTTGTTACCCAAATCTTGTTAAAATTTTCTATGCAAATCTCAATCGAGAATTTTATGAAGGAAATGATAATGAAATTTAGAGTAGTGTCAAAGGCACTAAAAGTGTTTTGAATTGTGATCTTTTGGGTACCATTCTCAATTGCAAAAGCACAAGAATGGATCTTTCTAGTTTTCAAATCAATGAACATGACCGTGAGACATTTCATCATATTTTTGAAGGAGATGAAAACTTTGAATTTAAAAACCGAAACTTTCGTCCTAAAGCAAGAATTGTCAATCTTCTTTTACAACATATTTTGACCCCAAGATCGGGAAATTTTAACAATCCTACTTCAAAAGTGTGCAAAGCACTTATTGCTATCTTCGGAAATTATGATATCAATTGGGCGCAAGTTATTTTGGATGAACTTCGTCCTAAAAATTTTGAAATGGGAGAAAACACTATATATCATGGAATTTACCTTACTCGGATTTTCAACTATTTTGGAGTAAATTTCAAAGGAGAAGAATTTATTTCAAGAAAAGTTTTTAATATCTCAAACATTTCTCTCATGAAAATCCCATATGTTTTTCAACCTTATGAGACTCTTGCCAAAAAGGAAGAGCATTTGGCTCATGAAGAAATGGAAGAGCAGGAAGAGGAAGAAGAAGAAGTAGGGGATGAAATGGAAATAGAAGAAGAAGAAGAAGGTGAAACATCCCTAGAAAGTATTGAATATCCCTCCAATCCTACCAACAAAACCCTTCTCAAAAACCAAAAGATAATTTTTAAGAATCAACGGATTCTTAAACGATCCGTTAGTAAGAAGTTGGACAAAATGTCATCCAATTTGACCAAGTTTTTCTCCAAAGTAAGCAAGAAACTTGGATTATCTTCATCTTCATCATCCTCTAACTAGTTGTATCTTTTCATTTCATGATGTATTACTCTAGTTTGCTTTAGTTTGACTGTTTATGTAGTTCTTTATGGTTAATCATTGTATTATCCTATTATGCAATGAAATTGATTTTCTTTTCTGTTATCTAGCTTATCTTATCTCATGAATAAATGTTAGTATATTATATAAATATATATATACACAATTATTCACAAAATCAAAAAGTCGTCAAAATTCACTGGACCATGTCGACATCCCCCCTTGACCATGTCGACATGTGTTGGTCAAAAATGACATTTCATTTCAAATTTGAAATTTGAATAACTACCTTATGTCTATTCATTTCAAACGAATTCCTACATCTATAAATACCTATTTCTTCCAGAATTCTTCACTCAATATTATTTTCTATCTTCATTCTTCTCACAAATTCAAAAATGGCAAATGCTATTCACAATTTAACCGAGAATCTAGAAGAGACTCTTAATTCGTTCAAGAATATTCTTTCGTTTATTCTTCGTAACCAGCGACACTTAGAGTTGAGTCAAATGCAGATGATCAAGGAGCAAGAAAGGCATTTCGATGCAATGTGATGGATGATTTCTTCACTGCACAAGGATGATAACGAAGCACATCCTCCTGTCTCTCTCTCAAATGACAATGAAAATTGGGATGCCATCAAAGCAGACCCTATTTTCGGAGAAGAAGGATGGATGGAAGTTTCTCAAAACGTTTGATGTTGGTTTGTTTGCTTTGTTTGATTTGATTGCTTTGATTGAAATTGTGTGTTTTGATTGGTTTGATTGACACTTGGTGTGGACTGATGAATGTATAAATATACATTGATATATTAATTGAATATCATGTCTATAAGTATAGTTATTTCTTAATCTATCTATTATATACTCTATTATATATTTTAATGCAGGTACTTAAGTAAAAGAATGAGGGGGAGTTATATAGTTTGGAGTTAGTTTGTTTTTGTTGATGACAAAGGGGGAGAAATATAAAATAGGAGAGTTAGGCATAGATTAAGGAGGGGTTATCAGTTTTAGGAGGAGTTATTAGGATAGAAGTAATATTTTATAAACAACGGTTGTCATCATCAAAAAGGGGGAGATTGTTAGTCCATGAGTTGATGGTTTTGATGACAACAACCTTAGAATAAGATATAAAATATAAATACTAACATTATAGTTTAGATATATATGTATATGCAGGATTTAACCATGCATGTACCAAGAATGAAGACTGTACAGTATAGAGATTCAAGATATCAAGATTGAAGACTCATGAGTATCAAGAATATCAATATTATCAAGAGTTCATGATTTCAAGATAAGTATTGAGTCTAGAATTATGTTAAAACTTCACAATAGCACTGAAATCTTCATTCCGTATTTTCATTTGGGATGGAACCCATTTCTACCTTTTTAGTGGCTTACAAACCCACGACAAGTAGCTTACAAACCTACGACAAGTGGCTTACAAACCCACGAACATCCTGGTTTTGTACAAGTTCTCGAGTCCTGATGTGATGAGATATTCTGCAGGAAGAAGCTTGCAAAACTACTTTAAAATGATTTTCAAAACTGCTTTTCAAAATGTTTTAGCCTTAAAAATTATCTTTTCAAAAAGATGTTTTAGCCTTAAAAAATATTCTTTGATTTTGTTCTTAAATAAATTCTTGTTTTAAACTTCGTTTGTTTTAAACTATCTTTTAATATATTTAACTTTTAATATTTACTTAGATTTAAATATAAAATTATAGTAAAATTTTATATATATTATTCGCTATATTTATCTATGTATTTTATCTATAGTCAAGTATATTAATAAAGTTTAAAATAGTTTTAATATAAGATAAAGGTTATTTTCAAAGAAAAACAAAACATCAAAATTTCCTTTGGGATGTTGACATGCCCTAGTACCCCATGTCGACATAGTGTCAGTTAGGACCAAAAATTTGAATTTCAAAAGAAGTGTCTATTCGCCATAACCTTTCATGAATAGACACGGCTATTGTTCTTCTATAAATAGGGGATGGTTTCAACGAATTTCAGATCAGATTTTCTGGTTTTTCACTTCTCTTCTTCTTCCACATTTTCTTATTCAAAATCCTATCATCACTCTGCCGAAATCAACATTGAATCTAACTAGATCATCTCTGGTTTGATTCTCTATCACTATCTCAACAAGATCCCAGTGCTATTCAGAGTTATAGGCTTCTTTGTAATCTATCTAGCGAGAAAAGGTGTGATTGTAGCCTTGGAAATCAATCAAGCGAGAAAAGGTGTGATTGTAGCCTTGGAAATCAATTGGGTGAACTTGTTGCCCCGGAAATCAAGTATCTCTACCCAGAGGATTGTGATTCTAGAGGGTGTAATTGTACAATTGCTTTTGAAAGGAAATCCGTACTTAGTTGTGCGGGACTGGATGTAGGGTAACTCCGAACTAGTATAAAATCCGGTGTGTTCTTTCCTTTACTGCATTTACTTTATTTCTGCATCTGTGTTTGATTCTGTGATTATATCTATGTCTGAATATTGCATACATTTGGGTACAAATCAACAATAACTCAAAAGATTTAGTAATTTCTTATAAACACTATTCACCCCCCTCTCTAGTGTTCATTCTAGCCTTAAGATCCATATTCTGCATTCCTCACAAAAGTAACTTTGGAAATATCTAGAAGAAACGCGTGAGTTATGTGGCACATTCATCCCTGATAATGTCGTACTATGCGTATAAATCTTTTTTCATTCTTTTAGGATAATGATAAGGAAATCTGTCCACTAACGGTTAGAAGGTGATCTTCGTTCTTAACTTTGACTGTCTAAAGAACTGGGATTGAGTTTACCGAAAACTGTCGAATGTTGTTTCCAAGAGATCGGGATCGGATGTGTTATCCGAAAACCACTTCGATCCAACTCAATCGTTCGAGTGAAGACGTCTTGAAGATGATGGAACTGGAGATGGAGTTCTCAAGCGTTTCGTTCGGTCCCATAACGAACTTGTATGGTTGAATGATGGTATTGCATTGGTTTCCTGGAGGGAAATATTAGCATTCCAAGATAGTTTGCTAGGAGGAAATGGTATGAGCGTGGCCTTTTCGAACCTTACACCTGGGAAATGGATAAAGCAGGGACATGCGGCAGGGCTAAGTGGGTCGCACCCAAGTAAGGTATTATCATCCTAGCGATATTCATGTATGCTTCGGAATCCCATTATGTGGTTGTTGATTGCAACCGAGGGATGATCATTTTCGGTGCTACTCGAGAAGGGGGTAGTACCGGTCCTAAGTAGCAGATGTGCAACGTTTTATAGCCTCCCATACATTTTATCTAGAGGTGTACGAATTCGATGGGGAGACCCTTACCCTTTCATAGTTGGAATTCATTCTCCAATACGAGCCTTCGGTTTTGGTTGTAGAACCTTATATGCTAGAATTTAATTAATGTAACAATTTCGGCTATGATTAATAAGTATTTGCATAATAGACATTATTATAATATCAGAGGATTTCATATGACATATTTTGGTTGTCATAAGGTAAAATCCCATTCGTGTTTATGTATGGCGTGGTCTTACGAGATACCTTTGTTTTCAGAGTTTTTATATCTTAAAAATCTAGTTGGGTGTGTTTCTCATGCTGGTTTTTCAGACTGACTCGGGTGTTATTTTATTATAATTGTAACAACCCGAGATTTCGCAATTTTTTTTATTATCGTCATTAGACGATTAATAGTGTTGTTAATTGCTAATTAGAGTTTTTAATCGAAATAAAATTCCTTGAAAATTTAATTGTTGTTAAGTGGGCGTTCAAAAACTTATCCCAGCCCTTAGTCATTTTAGTTGTCGTGATAACATTCACTACATTCCCTTCTCTAAAAAAAAATTTGCCCCGTTCCCATTTCTTTTCATTTTCGTTCACAAGCCCTAAAACAAACGAGAGCAAAGAGAAATGGCGGCCTCGTCTTTCTGAAATTAGGGTTTCTCTTCCTCATCTGCTTCGACGAAATCAGTGTTCGATTTCGGCTACTTTTGGTTGATGGATATTGCGTATAGAGTCGTCGATCGCTCGACTTCATGGTGCCAAGGCTGCTTCATTCGCGGCGAGCAAAGGTGAGTGATATATTCACTCACATCTACTTCGATCTCCTATTATACATGATTTCTATAGGGATTGAATTCATAGATTACCCTATATATCTCTTTGAGTATTTCAGTGATACATAGTTCTACCTTTGATCTGGTTCTTTGAATTTGTCGGCTTCGGCCACAAGAATTTGAATGGTTATACCTTGCTTTGATTTCGTTATAAAATTTGGGGAATGTTGTAAAACTGTTGCATTCGAATTCGTTTGAAGATGTTGATTTTCTTACTGTTGCGTGGTTCTGGCACTTATGCCTTGTTAGATTTTGCCTGGCCTTATTTGTGCTTACTGTTTTCCTTGGCTTCGGCTTTGAAATTGATTTCGAACTTGTCTTCGTTGGACTTTGACATTAACTCGATAATGCCTTCAAGTCTACGATTGATGTACTACAGTCAGCATCCCCGATCTTATCACTGCTTGCATGATCGACTTATGTGTTTGATGTAGTTGAAGTTTTCTTCGATACTTTGTTTATTTTCGGCTTCATGAGAACTTTGGCATATCTGCATCTATATATGCATTCATTTAGGCACTGTATAATTGTGTAGCTGTCTCGCCCAATTGAGACAGTTTGCAAACTTGTTTAGTATATGTGTTCTTTACCATGCTTTATAGTTGTTGAGGTTATTTACCTCAAGGCAGTATCCCTGTGTACTGTCAAGTCCATTTCGGATTTACACTTGAGTATTTTGGGGTTGTATTGCACTTGAGTATGCAAATGCCTTTGAGCTTTTACCAGTCTCTGTTGCACTTTTGACTTCATTTGAGTTTGTCCTTTGTGTTTGTTATACATGTGAACTGGATTTATATGTAGGCTGGACATTACATCTCATTGACATTTACTTTCATCCATATGCCTAAATGACTTAGTTGTGGCTGTGTTGCCTTACCTTGGGTACATATGTTTACTTTACCTGTAGTATTCATTGTCACTCTGGTTATCCACTTGATTTGATGGAGATAGTACATGTTGTCACCCTAGTCTGATAGCCATCATGTAGTTGCACTGCATCGTGTTCATGTTGTTCCATACACTTGAATTCAGTTGCATTTGTTTAGTTCAATTTTGTACTACTTGCGGTTATGTTCTCTGTTCCTTGAAGCTGTGGCCATTTCCACTTGTTCAATAGGATCTAGTTCAATTAGGCAATGTGCATTGACTTGAGTCTTGTACATATGCAGGTTCGAATTTATATTGCCTGCACTTGAAACTTATCGAGCTTGGTCATTTGAGGAGTTGGGTCTGCATTTTGTTGTACCTGTACCTGTAGTCGTTAATTGCTGCATTATCCATTAACACTGCTATGTATTGGTTTCTCGAGTTTGTGTCACTGCCTTGTATTTGCAGTGCCTTATTATCACTCTCTTGTTTTGGTTTCTTGATGTATTGATTTCAGCTTGCTTCTGATTTCACTGAACTTAGATAGTCTCGACAAATTGCTTCGAGACAGCCTTTGTTGCCCTTGTATTCACGGGGGGGGGGGGGGGGGGGGGGTTGTAGTTTTGTTGTAATCTTGCACTTGAATGTTTAGGGTGGTTGCAGTTTCTTGTTTACAGTTGCCCTTGAACACTTGTGGTGACTGCAGTTTGGTTTTATATGCCGTTTTGGTCTTTGTTGTTTGGTATTGCATTACTGCATTTGGATCTGTTTTCAAATTCACTTGTGTTGAACCCGATTTCGGGGTTTGACCTTGCGATCATTGTGACTTTCACCGAGCTTTTGTGTATCTCCTGCGATAGTGGCGAGGCAGTGCACGCGTGCGTGTACTGCAGCCCTATCAGATTTGATAGTTTTAAATTGATTTAGTCGATTTGATAAATTGTTTATTTATCTCTGTTGATGATTTAAATCTGCTGATTTTTGTTAAACACTGTTAAGTGTTATATTGACCGTTATCCGGTTTCTTTGTTTAAAGAATCGGATAGACGGGAATTATTGTGACTGTCGTCTATTTAAATTATTACTACCTATATGCACTAATAAACTGGTTTGAATTAGACTGACCTGGGTATTATTTTCTTTTGAATGTAATACTCGGGTCAGACCCGAGTTATTTCAGGTTGTAGATTTTCTTCTTTGAGTTGCTGTTCAGGATATGAAGACTTTTCACATCTTCTGAAGTTGTCAGTGTCTTTTTGTAGTGGTCGTGTCATTGTATAGAACGATATGTATTCATGTATATTAGTCGATAATGTACTTGTATATATAACTTCTAGAGTCGACAGTTGTAGTTGTATCATATGTATTGTGTCAATTATGTATCAACTGACATCAGTTATATATACATGAGACTTTTGTTTTTATTTGTGTTCCGCATTTATATTATCTGTGTTATTGTTATATCTAATGTCCTAAACTATTATGAACTATCGTAGTTTGTTTTATACTGATAATTGGATATGTCGATGGGAGTAAATAAATAATAGATGAAAAATAAAAAGTATATACCACTCCTACCGAGATAACCAATATTAGTGTAAGGCCAATTACGGATGGTCGCTCCTATCCAGCCTTATTCTTCGTAATAATAGACAGTATTTCTTTTAATACTCTTTGTTATTATGAGCATAGAGGTGGGGCGTCACAGTTGGTATCAGAGCTTGGGGTTTATGGACATAATATAAAACTTAACTCGGATGGAACATATGTTACAACTATTGGTCGACGTTTTAATTGTGTTTGAGTCAAAACTAAAGTTTTGAAATTTGGATGAAATTTTTAAAATATCTTTATTTAAAAATAATAGTGAAATTGTGTTCTGATGATTTGATTGATTTGTGTTCTGTTTATCAGAGTGCGCAGCGGAAACAGTGAAACTGTCTTCGCTGAGTAAAACTGATAATCTTTTGATTTAAAAATCAAAATACGAAATTGATATGAATTTCATTTGTTGTTTACATAGCTGTAATTATTTTGTTTCTTTGAGAATTTCGAATCCAAATTGAGGATTCGAAGAAATTGCAGATATGTGACTTTGTTGAAATTTCCGCTGGCTTTCTTTTGGTACTAATCATCTATTGATTAGATTTTTGCTGTTGTAAATTATCTTCATTGAAGATACATTTGAATGATTCTTTGTTCATTTTGTAGTACGTGCAAAAATTTAAATTGCACGTTATTGCAATTATTTTACGTTGAACCGATGCTTGGTTATGATACGTATTTTGTTGCCGTTATTTTTATAACGGACTTTTTACACCAATGCTGAATTTTTGAGGCACGGTGTTTTGTTGACAATTTTAATAAATGAAAATTCACTGATGTCACATTTTGATGTGAATCCTTTGATGAGATATTTGATGTTTTAAAATTTCTGTCGCTTTGACTTCAGTAAAAGCCAAAATTTTAAAAGTGGATTTTCAAGCGGTTATTCCGCAATACTGATTTGTGACCGTTTTTACGGTATTTTGAGAAGTACAATTTCCTTATCGAAATTGTTACTAATATTGTTGTTTTAATCACGTGATTGGAAAATCGTTTTAGAATGAAAATTGTTTTATAAAATTTTAGCAGTTTGCGTTTTCAAAAGAATGAGAAAGCGACTTAAACAATTCAGCAAAATCGAGGATTATGACCCCTTTCTTTTACTGTTTCGCTTAACTCCGGACTTGTTCAGTTGAGAATGCGAATTGTTATTTTTACAAAATAAATAAAATTGTTTTCAAAAATTTTACAGTTTGCGATTTCAAAAGAATGAGGAAGCGATTTAAACGTTTCAGCAAAATCGAGGACTATAACCCCTTTCTTTTACTGATTCGCTTAATTCCGGACTTGTCCGTTTGAGAATGTAAAGTGTATTTTTACAAAATACACAATTGTGCACTTTCAAGGAAACGATGAAGTGATTTAAACGATTTAGCAAAAGTGCGGAGTATGGAACCACACTTTTACTATTTCGGTTAATTCCGGACTCGTTAATTGAATATCTGTTGTTTTGATGAATTTGATGATTTCACACTTTCAAGGAAACGATGAAGAGAATCAAACGATCTAGTAAAACACGTGGTATGGGACATGTGCGTTTGCTATTTTGGTTAATTCCGGACTCGTTAATTGAAACATTTTGATGCTTTCGTGTGCTTTCGAGCCACTTTGTTGGACCTTCGGGTCATTTGTTGGACCTTCAGGTCAAATACCAGTACTAGACCTTCGGGTCATTTGTTGGACCTTCGGGTCATTTGTTGGGCGCCAAAATTATGTTGAGTACTTGGTAGGCTTCGGCCATTTGTTGTTGCACGTGCGGCGAATTAAAAACTCGCCATCTGATGGGATCGATCCAAGCTTTTATGTTGATTTTCTAGTCTTCTTAATTGATTTCTAGATATTTGTTGTTTCCAATTATCTGCAGGTAATTGGATATTTGTTGATATGAGCTCTGATTATCGTTTTTGATAATCAGATATTTGTTGTTTCTAATTATCGCTTGTGATAATTAGATATTTGTTGATATGAGTTCTGATTATCGTTTTCGATAATCGGATATTTGTTGCCTTTAATTATCACTTTAGATAATTAAATATTTGCTGATTTGAGATTTAATTATCGCTTTAGATAATTAAATATTTGCTGATTTGAGATTTAATTATCGCTTTAGATAATTAAATATTTGTTGCTTTGAGATTTAATTATCGCTTTTGATAATTAAATATTTGTTGATTTGAGATTTAATTATCGCTTTAGATAATTAAATATTTGTTGCTTTGAGATTTAATTATCGCTTTAGATAATTAAATATTTGCTGATTTGAGATTTAATTATCGCTTTAGATAATTAAATATTTGCTGATTTGAGATTTAATTATCGCTTTTGATAATTAAATATTTGTTGATTTTAGATTTAATTATCGCTGTTAGATAATTAAATAATTGTTGATTCGAGATTTAATTATCGTCTTTGATAATTAAATATTTGTTGATTTTAGATTTAATTATCGCTGTTAGATAATTAAATATTTATTGATTCGAGATTTAATTATCGTCTTTGATAATTAAATATTTGCTGATTTGAGATTTAATTATCGTCTTTGATAATTAAATATTTATTGATTTTAGAAATTCGATTATCGTTTTTGATAATTGAATACTTGTGATTTAAGAAATTTGATTATCATTTTTGATAATCGGATATTTGTTGAATTTGAAATTTGATTATCGTTGTGCTGATCGAATATTTGTTGAATTTGATGTTTTGTGATATTCGTTTTCGATAATTTGACATTTGTTGATTTGTTTTCTGAGTATCGTTTGGATAATTGGATGTTTGCTGATTTTATTGATAAGAGATTTTCTAGTCTCTAATTTAGTCTAGATTATGTTGATTTTAATTGAATCGCCGTTTTCTATCTATTTCTGTTAATAGTCAGAGTTTACTGATTTTGAAGTTTGTGTTTTCTAGTTAATTGTTGAATAACTAGATATTGGCAGTTTTGCAATTTGTGATTTGTGTTTCCTAATTATCCTTGTCGATAATTATATTTCGTTGTTCTCTAATTATCGTATCGGTAATTAGATATTGCTGTTTTGTGACTTCTGAATTTCAGTTGTCTAAATGATAACTGAATGTGCTGATAATTGTATTTATCCAGTTTTGCTGTTTTCTGATTATCTATTGATAATTAGGCTTTGTTGGGAATTTGTAAATTTCTTTTATGGAAGTGAAAGATTTCTTTGGCGGTTGTATTCCCATCTTTTATTTTCTAGCTTAACCAGTTTATGTTAGAAAAATAATTGTTATTGACAACCTTGATTATGAAAATTGCGGGGACGCAATTTTTATAAGGAGGGGAGTCTGTAACAACCCGAGATTTCGCAATTTTTTTTATTATCGTCATTAGACGATTAATAGTGTTGTTAATTGCTAATTAGAGTTTTTAATTGAAATAAAATTCCTTGAAAATTTAATTGTTGTTAAGTGGGCGTTCAAAAACTTATCCCAGCCCTTAGTCATTTTAGTTGTCGTGATAACATTCACTACATTCCCTTCTCTAAAAAAAAATTCGCCCCGTTCCCATTTCTTTTCATTTTCGTTCACAAGCCCTAAAACAAACGAGAGCAAAGAGAAATGGCGGCCTCATCTTTCTGAAATTAGGGTTTCTCTTCCTCATCTGCTTCGACGAAATCAGTGTTCGATTTCGGCTACTTTTGGTTGATGGATATTGCGTATAGAGTCGTCGATCGCTCGACTTCATGGTGCCACGGCTGCTTCATTCGCGGCGAGCAAAGGTGAGTGATATATTCACTCACATCTACTTCGATCTCCTATTATACATGATTTCTATAGGGATTGAATTCATAGATTACCCTATATATCTCTTTGAGTATTTCAGTGATACATAGTTCTACCTTTGATCTGGTTCTTTGAATTTGTCGGCTTCGGCCACAAGAATTTGAATGGTTATACCTTGCTTTGATTTCGTTATAAAATTTGGGGAATGTTGTAAAACTGTTGCATTCGAATTCGTTTGAAGATGTTGATTTTCTTACTGTTGCGTGGTTCTGGCACTTATGCCTTGTTAGATTTTGCCTGGCCTTATTTGTGCTTACTGTTTTCCTTGGCTTCGGCTCTGAAATTGATTTCGAACTTATCTTCGTTGGACTTTGACATTAACTCGATAATGCCTTCAAGTCTACGATTGATGTACTGCAGTCAGCATCCCCGATCTTATCACTGCTTGCACGATCGACTTATGTGTTTGATGTAGTTGAAGTTTTCTTCGATACTTTGTTTATTTTCGGCTTCATGAGAACTTTGGCATATCTGCATCTATATATGCATTCATTTAGGCACTGTATAATTGTGTAGCTGTCTCGCCCAATTGAGACAGTTTGCAAACTTGTTTAGTATATGTGTTCTTTACCATGCTTTATAGTTGTTGAGGTTATTTACCTCAAGGCAGTATCCCTGTGTACTGTCAAGTCTATTTCGGATTTACACTTGAGTATTTTGGGGTTGTATTGCACTTGAGTATGCAAATGCCTTTGAGCTTTTACCAGTCTCTGTTGCACTTTTGACTTCATTTGAGTTTGTCCTTTGTGTTTGTTATACATGTGAACTGGATTTATATGTAGGCTGGACATTACATCTCATTGACATTTACTTTCATCCATATGCCTAAATGACTTAGTTGTGGCTGTGTTTCCTTACCTTGGGTACATATGTTTACTTTACCTGTAGTATTCATTGTCACTCTGGTTATCCACTTGATTTGATGGAGATAGTACATGTTGTCACCCTAGTCTGATAGCCATCATGTAGTTGCACTGCATCATGTTCATGTTGTTCCATACACTTGAATTCAGTTGCATTTGTTTAGTTCAATTTTGTACTACTTGCGGTTATGTTCTCTGTTCCTTGAAGCTGTGGCCATTTCCACTTGTTCAATAGGATCTAGTTCAATTAGGCAATGTGCATTGACTTGAGTCTTGTACATATGCAGGTTCGAATTTATATTGCCTGCACTTGAAACTTATCGAGCTTGGTCATTTGAGGAGTTGGGTCTGCATTTTGTTGTACCTGTACCTGTAGTCGTTAATTGCTGCATTATCCATTAACACTGCTATGTATTGGTTTCTCGAGTTTGTGTCACTGCCTTGTATTTGCAGTGCCTTATTATCACTCTCTTGTTTTGGTTTCTTGATGTATTGATTTCAGCTTGCTTCTGATTTCACTGAACTTAGATAGTCTCGACAAATTGCTTCGAGACAGCCTTTGTTGCCCTTGTATTCACGGGGGGGGGGGGGGGGGGGTTGTAGTTTTGTTGTAATCTTGCACTTGAATGTTTAGGGTGGTTGCAGTTTCTTGTTTACAGTTGCCCTTGAACACTTGTGGTGACTGCAGTTTGGTTTTATATGCCGTTTTGGTCTTTGTTGTTTGGTATTGCATTACTGCATTTGGATCTGTTTTCAAATTCACTTGTGTTGAACCCGATTTCGGGGTTTGACCTTGCGATCATTGTGACTTTCACCGAGCTTTTGTGTATCTCCTGCGATAGTGGCGAGGCAGTGCACGCGTGCGTGTACTGCAGCCCTATCAGATTTGATAGTTTTAAATTGATTTAGTCGATTTGATAAATTGTTTATTTATCTCTGTTGATGATTTAAATCTGCTGATTTTTGTTAAACACTGTTAAGTGTTATATTGACCGTTATCCGGTTTCTTTGTTTAAAGAATCGGATAGACGGGAATTATTGTGACTGTCGTCTATTTAAATTATTACTACCTATATGCACTAATAAACTGGTTTGAATTAGACTGACCTGGGTATTATTTTCTTTTGAATGTAATACTCGGGTCAGACCCGATTTATTTCAGGTTGTAGATTTTCTTCTTTGAGTTGCTGTTCAGGATATGAAGACTTTTCACATCTTCTGAAGTTGTCAGTGTCTTTTTGTAGTGGTCGTGTTATTGTATAGAACGATATGTATTCATGTATATTAGTCGATAATGTACTTGTATATATAACTTCTAGAGTCGACAGTTGTAGTTGTATCATATGTATTGTGTCAATTATGTATCAACTGACATCAGTTATATATACATGAGACTTTTGTTTTTATCTGTGTTCCGCATTTATATTATCTGTGTTATTGTTATATCTAATGTCCTAAACTATTATGAACTATCGTAGTTTGTTTTATACTGATAATTGGATATGTCGATGGGAGTAAATAAATAATAGATGAAAAATAAAAAGTATATACCACTCCTACCGAGATAACCAATATTAGTGTAAGGCCAATTACGGATGGTCGCTCCTATCCAGCCTTATTCTTCGTAATAATAGACAGTATTTCTTTTAATACCCTTTGTTATTATGAGCATAGAGGTGGGGCGTCACAATAATGCTCGGGTTAAACCGAGCATATTACAGATTTATTTTGGAATGCTTTGGAGCTTCAGGAGACGAGCTGGAGGCCCATAGACATATTCACGTATATGTTTATTTTCGTTGTTTTGTTTTGAAATCATCAGCAATTGTGAGGACAAGATGTTATAACTGTCCAGGCTGATGATTGTGATTGTTGTTGTACTCTAATGGATGTGTGTGTATATACAGTTTCTCTTTTGTAAAGATCATTGATATTATATTATATATTATTCCGTTGTGATTGTGAGATTCTGTGTTGTTTAGTTTCTTTTCTCTTCTTTCTTCTTTTTTTCCTTGACTATCCCTCTTTCTGTTTGATTTGGGTTGGACATGTATGGTTTATTGTCAGCTTGAATTGTATGGAAAAGCGGTTTATGTAATTCTTTTATTTTGTCATTCTGCTGTGAGATTCTTTGTTATTCTCTTCTTTTCTTATATTCTTTAACAAACCTCATTGACAATCCATCTTTTGAACGGTTTGGCTTGGACATGTGTGGTTTATTGTCGACTTGAATCGTTCTGAAATGGCAAGTCGTCACATAATATATGATCTTAAACAAGCATTTAGAGGCTGAGCAAGTATTTTGACAGGGAAATCAAATAGTTCAGTTTTAATCAAAATGTAGGGTAAGTGTGTTTCTATAAGAAAGAAAATAGAAAGTACTAAATCATTTATAATACTATAAGTAAAACATCCATTGATTGTTAACGATGTACCTATAAAATTAGTTAAAGTTTAGTTGTTTAATTCTCAATGAAAATTTAAAAGAATCGATATAAGAGGATGTTGGGATTGTTCCAATTGATATACACAAACACCATATTAAAATGTTTAATATGAAGCATATGAGGTAAATCCCTAACGCATCGACAATCAGAACCATCATATATGCTTGGTTAATATTGTTTAATATGTTATTGTACATTAGATATAATTTATATACGTAGTTTATTAACCAAACATCAAACCTGAGGTGAAATCACTGAATGGCAGTTATGAGTATCCTTAAGTATATATGAAATAATAGAGAATTGTTTATGAAAACAATGAAATTCCTATGAAGTATTGTTCGGACTAGAAATCCTTAAGTGACATCAAATGTAGTAAGTTGATCTTAATTCATGTTCACTCTTAACAAAGGAACTTTAAGTTGGAAATGTTCCAGGCGAGAGGTTGTGGCTGATTCAACTATAAGGCTAAGTACATCATCTTGAATAATGTTGTAATAGAAGTAGTATATTTGTGCAAATTTATAAGAAAGCTATGGATGGTTCCACCATTGAAAATACAATAACGTATTGCGACAACATTGTTGCAATTTAGACTGAAATAAGAACTGACAACTTGATAATAGGTGGAGATATGTTAAATTACATGTGATAATGGAGTTTATTAGATAAAAGTCCTAATGTGACATAGTATTGACAAAGAGAATTGATGTAAATAATCATTGCTAAACGGTACCATTTAAGGAAGTATGAAATTGGATTTTACCAACAAGATAGATAAATGATGAATTTAGCCAAACTGTCACACCACTAGCTAAGGTGATGTGTGAACATTAATATTTGCATTGTTCTGTATCAATTGTAGAAATTCATACCTCCGAGTCTCACAACCGCATTTGTGAATTCTACGAAAAACCACACAATTTAATTTTTATAAAATGTTATCAATTAATTAATATATAAATAATATTAATTATTAATTTATTACTAGGTATTGTTAGTAATTATTTGGACGTATATATAAAAGTTATATATACACATATCAGTATATGATGTCAGTATATATTTGAACGAGTTTTAAATATAGTCAACTTCTTGACAGGGTTTTGGAAATAATTATCCATGTGATGGAATGATGTAGCCTTCCATACTAGAGAGAGATTGAGGAAGAGATATGGATGAGATCTAATTGAGAATTAAATATGGAATTTAAAGGGGAAGTTTTAAAGAGAGAATGAGAAATGTTTTATTCTCTCCTTAAAACAAAATCATGTCATTCATTTCTCATTTTAGTTCTCCTTTTCTTCCTTCTCATTCATCCATGCCCTTCTCCATCCTCTCATGGCCGAAATTTTCATCGAAAATAAAATAAAATAAAAGTAGTTCGTTTGATTCTAGCCATATTGGGTGGTGATTCAAGAAATATAAAAGTTGATTCACAAATCAAGGTGTCACCAAAGTCTGGATCTGCAAAGGTAAATTTTTTATTCATTTTTTACCCTATTTTGTGTATGTAACATATATTTAAATTGTTGATTATATATTATTTAAATTTGATTTGTTACATATGTTGTTTCTAAATAAAATTCAGACAAAACAACAATAAAAATTTGATCCTTTTATTTTTGGTCTTATGTATATGTGAATCAATCATATTTTAAATGCATTTCATTCGATATTGAATACACACACACACATACTTATATGTATGTATATTTATATGTATATATGTATATGTATATTCATTCCAATTTGTAGCACCCTTATAACCCCCTGTTTTCACCACACATTCTAATTAAAATAATAGTACAATGTGGAAGAGAGAGATGGTACTATTATTTAAATCGGAATGTGTGGTGGAAATCAGGGGGCTGGAGGCTTGCTGCAAAATGAAGGTGCTATTGAACGCTCGTCATATAGACACACGCATAGAGATACACACACACACACACACACACACATATATATATATATATATATACGCATACACACAGATACATACATACACGTATATTAATCATTTATTTTGGTTGTAATTAAACATGTATATTCATGTGTATCTAAAATTGTTGTTTTAATTTTGATTTTAAATCATGATATTTTGATGTTCACTTAGCAAAAGAAATAAATTTGTAATTTATTACAAATTTATTTTGTTGATTATTTTGGAATATTATTTATACATACATACATATATATGTTCTTATAATATATTCATATCACATACATATATAACTGTTGTTTTTATGTATAAAATCAAAATTAAGCGCATATGTATATGTTAAAATCTTTATCTATTTATCTTTGCCATATATATACGTACGTACGTACATACATATATCCATACATACATACATACACATACATACACACACACACACATATATATATATATATTGGAACCGGACCTGTCCACAGTGGAGTTAAAGGTAGATTTCAAAAGTTTCCTATTTTGGATCTACTGGGCCAACGAAGTCTAAATGGAGTTATAATAGATTCAATCTAGTTTTAAATAAAATCATATTTTATTTGATTCATTATTTATGTTTCTTAATTGAATATGTTAACATTTCAATCAAATGTTTTATTAAGAATGCATCAACATACATTCAAATATATGATAACATAAATGAGCTAATATAAACATGCATATAAATATATATGTGTACATCTATATATTGGAATTTATATCTATTGTGGGTGTGTCTATATATACATATTACATTCTCATTGGCATATCACGAACATAAGTGCTTAAAGGTGCCTGTGTGTGTGTCCATATATATGTTTGAGTATACAACAATATATGTATATAGTTTGTATACACATATTGACAGTATTGCATATATATATATATATATATATATATATATTAGACATATATATATATATGTAATCTTTGCTACCACTTATATTTTACATCTACAAATATAAAAAAGTATGAAAATAATGCACATAAAGAGACAATTAATGTAAGAGTAAATTAGAAGGTTGAAGATGGAAAAGTAATTTATGTTGCAATTAAATCTAATCAAATCTATGTTAAAAGGAAATAATCATATAGTGTAATTCTACTTTACTTTTTTTACCATCACCAATTAAACAATCAATTTAACACCGTATGGAATTTCAAACCTAGTTATAGCAAACATCCAAACCATTTAAAACAAAAGAAGTTTATAATACATCTAAATTTGAAAAGACAAATAATTAACATAAAGAAAATTAGAAGTTTTATAATTTAATTTATTGACCCTAATGATGTAA
Source organism: Allium fistulosum (assembly GCA_030737815.1). NCBI lineage: Eukaryota > Viridiplantae > Streptophyta > Magnoliopsida > Asparagales > Amaryllidaceae > Allium > Allium fistulosum. Next base: position 782,955,773 of record CM060907.1, read on the forward strand.
CTAGATATGAAACATAACTTAATATTTAGGTATGTACATATATGTAATGAACTGAAACTTAATTTTGAAACATGAAAATGAATTAATTGGAAACAAATCAACCAAGTGAAATTTAGTTTAATATTGGGTTACAATTTCAATATATGAAGAAAACTTGATTAATATACACACACATAGACATGACATACAGATACATAATTTTATAATTCAATCTATTAAAATTTGATCCATGATTAAAAGTAATGAGAGTGACAACAAATGTAATTTATTAAAACGAAGAAGATTTACAACAACATATAATAGAATAACAAACAAGAGGATTTGTTTCAGATCTCAAATGAAATAAATCATAAATTATTTGGTTAGATGGATTATTACTCAATTATAAAAATGATTCGACAAATCAATTCCACAACAATTAATTATTTCAGATCTAATTAAATCATCAATATTCAAAACTATACACAAATAGAACTCACAATCAATCACAATACATAGGATAATTTTAAAATTTATTGTAATAAGTGGCTACAATTTATATGTATGTGAAAACTTTATTTTAGACATCACGAATAAATTATAAATTTACCCGACAAACCTTGTCCTTCATTACACCTTGATTTGTTATTCTCCTTAGATTCCAAATAAATTAGTATCCCACCTTGCAATAGAAGGATGAACCACCTTTCTTGAATTAATTTGATGTTGATTCAAATTTGTTTTGATGTTTTCTTTGTAAGAAGTTTTAGCCATGAATGAATGATAGAGAAGAGGAAGAAAAGTTATGTTCTTTTAAAGAATTCAAATGAGGATATTTTGTTTTAATAGAATTAAAGGAACTTTTCTCATTCTCATATCAAAACTTCCTTTAATTTCTTTTTAAATTTCAACCAATTCAATTACTAATTTCCTCCTCTAACCATTATATCGTTGGTCCAAGCACATTTTAATGTGCGAATTTTCCAAATGAAGAACTTTTATGTAATTATTTTATTATTTAAACCTTGTTTAAAATTTTACTAATACTGTATATCGATATATGCAAATTTAACATTTTTATATGCATTTAAATAATCACCCGCAACATTAAAAACATCAAATAAATTAACAATAGTTAATATTTCATAAATATTAATTAATTTAATCAATTTATAACAGTTTACAAATTAGTTAAATTGTGCGGTTTTCGGAGAAATCACAAAAATACAGTTGTACGACTTAGAGGTGTGAATTCAGTCAGCGATTAAGTTGAAAACTTTGTTATGTCAAATATTTGATCACTCATTTTATGCTATGACTAGATTTGGAATATACACTATAAAATATGATTCAAATTTAGATTTAAATTAGGAGTTTGTAAGAGAGAAAGGCGGATGACCTTTCTGTTTTCACCTTAATTACTATTTAATGTTTCCTTAATTATGGAGATAATTTGAAGTTTGTTTCATCAACTATTCTTAGATTGGTATTTGTATAAATTTAATTTATATGGCTATATATACATTACACACATATATATGTCTAAGCTATATATATAGTGCTATCAATATGTGTATACAAACCATTTACATATATATATATATATATACACTTAGGCATTTATATTTTCGATATGCATATGAATTTGTTACATGCATATGTAAGTATAATATATATGTATATACAACAGATATATATCCCAATATCTATATGTGTGTGTATAGTTATACACATGCTTATATGTCTTTATGTTATCACGTGATGTTATGAACACACACACACATATGTATGATATATTCAAATAAACTTTCAATTAAATTAATTATTATGATTAATTAAATAAATATAAAATAATTTTAAATAAAATATGATTTTATTTAAATAAATAGATTGGATCTAATGCTATTTAATAAACTCCATATACTCATTAAGGTCTAAATATTTTCTTTTTGAAATCTACCCTTTTCACCTACTATAGATGGGCCTGAAACTACACTTATTTTAGATTAGAAATACGATTTTGTCTAAATGGTCTGTAAGTGTTAGACTTGACCCTATATTGTGTTTCATCAAAGTTCGTACAGTTTTCACTGTCAGGATTTTAATATACTTTAGGATTGATTGTTCATGAAACCCAAGATTTGAATATGTGATCTGTATTGATTTGATTGAGAATAAATCAGAGGAAAGTAAATGAACTAGCGGAAGCCATACCTGAATTCGTAGTTACTGATTGGAAAAATAATTTTAGTTTGGTTTTCCATATTGACACAAGCCCTAGATCTTATATTAGATCAGAATTCATTGTTACTTCTTTTATAAACTGATTAAGAGAAAGAGATATATCTAAAAGATAAGAGTTGGATCTGATCTTCCAAATTGACATAAACCCTAGATCTGAATTATTTTCATTGAAGAGATTAGGAGAATAACAAGAGCTTATGTAATTTAGAGAGCAAAACCCCTTATTTATAATGTTGTCATTTTCTAATTTGACCCTTCAACAAACTAGAATTAACCAGGTATCTACACATTAATAAAAGTTATATTCTTAAGTCTTTTAGCTTTAATTCAAAATTAGATCACTTTAATTAGGCCTTACACCAAAATAGCACAACACATTTTATTTTACATATGTAGCCTACACGTTGAAATTTTCCAACAATCTCCTCCTGGGTCATATATGTAATAACCTTATAAATGTGTTCAACTTTATGAACTTAAAATTTTGTTATTTATAATATAAGGTGTTTCCAAAACAGTCTCGTCCGTTAACTATACTGACAAAGGATCAAAGTGGCTTTCGTTACCTTTAGTATAACTAAACCAATCAATGGTCACATATACTAACACAATCAAACGATATAGATCAATCATGGATGTGTAACATGAAAATTACATGAAATGTGATCTATACATGTCTATTTCCAACTGATCCTACTTTAATGACATCAAAACGTTCAATATTTGAACAACTTGGAGTGCAAATAAAACTTTATTACTTTATTTCTGATCAGAAAAAAGAACTTGATAGTCTGTGACCGAAGTATAGAACAATGTTTCATATGACAGTACCAAATACAAACTCCCCACGAACCAAAATATCCTTACATAAAAGTTACACCAATCGAGCAACATGCTCAAGACCTTGGATGATAATCCTTTGTAAACGGATCAACTATAATGGAGATTGTCACAACATGCTCTATAAATTACAATTTATTTTGCACTCTCCCCTTATTGGAAAAATAATATGTTGTTTATTGTCATAATATTAATTTAGCGGTCTTTCAAATTTTTTTAATATTCCATAATTTTGTGACAAAATTTTATAATTATTTTCCATTGTTGGATGCCCTATAAAAGTAAATAAATACTAGTTCCAAAATAGAGGAGGCTATAAGTATATGTTTGACAACTTTCCTTATATAGCTCCACCAAAAAATTATCGTTTTTACCTAAAGTGGATCTTTTATGCTCTTGGCATCCAAAATATTCGTATCGTAATGCTTTATGATCTCCAGCCAATTCGTTATTTTATCTATGAGCATATAATCATTTGTTCCTCAAAGATATCTCGTAACCATTTTAGTTACTAATCATTGATCCACTTTTAATATCAGTAGGATATTTGCCAAATAATACATGTAATATCCATATGTGTATATGCCTTAGCATGCATTACACTCCATAACGCAAATGCATGAGGAATCTTTTGCATTTCTTTAGTTTCAAGGATGTTCTTATATAACTATATAAGACAACATTTGTCTCTTTTGGCAAAAGAGAATCAACTGATTCGTAGTTTGCATACCAAACCGTTTTAGGCATTTATCTACCTAGCTCTTGTGTGATAATTCAAATATCACCACATGAATAATAATGGTGTATTTGAATCCCTAATACAAAAGACTAAAACATAAGTGGGTTCCTTAAGTTGTTTCATCAATATCTCCATTAAGAAACACGACTTTAATATCCATCGGATATTGGTCAAATTTACAATATGCAACAAAACCCGAAGTGATTCTAAAGAGTCTTTCACCAAAACCAAAGAGAAAGTTTCTTTAAAAAAATTCTAGTCTTTTCTATAAAAGAGCCTTATACCTTTCCATATTACCCACTTGATCCCTTTTGGTTTTGAATAATTATTCATAACCAGTGATCTTATTACTTAAGTTAGGGGGAAAATCTCAAACTATATTATCCTTATAAATTTACACTATATATACATACCTTAAATCGATATTTCGAATTAGTACCTTGTATGGATTGACGTAAGTCCATAGAGTCGTCTTCACTAATCCATTATTTATCTTTATGGAGAAATACTACATAGTCATCCGAAATAATATTTCTTCCTTTTCAAGTGGGTTTCTTTAGTGACCTTGCACTTTGAGGTTGTTGAGTTTGTTTTGTTGAAGCAGTATCCTTAACTTGAAGAAAATTTGTTTGATATTGTCTTATTATGGTTCTTAATTTACTTCTTGTTAATGAAAGGAAACAAATCCTATATATTATCAGAAGAAGTAACTATAGTTAATCAAAGATAATGATCCTCCTTAAAGACAATGATACATACCTTATTGGTTAACATTGTCTTATTATGTTTCCTAATTTACTTCTTGTTAATGAAAGGAAACAAATCCTATACATTATCCGAAGAAGTAACTGTAGTTGAATCGAAGATAATGATTCTCCTTAAAGACAATGATCCGTACTATATTTCTCCCTCCAAACTCAACATCTTCAATAATTGTTGCATTTCCTACCTTAAATTTTTTCCTTGGTATAGGTTTATAAAACTTGCAGTTTTTTTAAGTCGCTTAGAATATCAGTAAAGTATTTTCTATCTTTAGTGACTAAATCTAGAATTATTTAGTAAGATAAAACAAATAATTATATAGATCACCAAATCAAAATTCTGAGACTTCATTATAAAAGGTATTCAACATTAGTAGTTTAAATATATTTGTATGTTTTTTCTTCTAGATCCTTAGTGACTTCTTTATCCTTATTTATACATTTATTTAAAACTATGTTAATGAGTACTTTCAATCTTACATGCTTCAACCTCTTTTCTTCTTACCACAATGCTAAATGAGATCAGTAAGTGGTCATTTTCTTCTTAAATAATAATAATTAATAATAATCTTAAAATGATTATACTATGAATAAAGAGAGTACGAACAAAACAATAACTTGAGTGCCTTCAACTTTTGAAGCAACATCTTTTCATATAGTACTCATTTATGTTTCTCTTACTTTGACTTTATTCAATCAAGCATTACAAAGCGTGATTGTTTCCCCTTATGGTTTTGACAACATGCTTTTTATTATCAATAGAGAACTCCTTAATTTAATTTGGTTATCCCTACGGATACCATATCCTTGAAAGATTCTGAACAATTTACCTTATGTACTTTCAACTCTTGCTATTTGAATTATCTCACCTCTCAATGTTCTTTATAACATTATAAGAACATTCAATTGTAACAGGGGGTTGTGACCCTCATAATTGCAAGAGCTAGATCCACGAATTTAAGAACAAACAACATGTTCTCTTAATAATACTTAAAGTTAGTCCCAAACAAGATGAGAATATTATTTAAATTGGCAGATACATTAGTCAAATTAGTTGAAAATTGAACAAAAATAAAGAATGACCGTATATGTTCAAATCCAAACTCAGCCATAGTGAATTTAAACAATTGGTAAGTCTCTTATCAAGATACCTAGTACAACGTTGATATCAAGTCTTTGGATGGTAATATTGACTGAAAGTGGTACTCTTGTTGTAATGATCAAACATTGGCAATAAATTCAAGTCAAATAATAATCTTCCTTTGGGCCGATTAATTATTCACTTGTAAAACTAATTGTCATATATTTATCATCACACATGTGTAAGTGATTCGGCCAAATATTAGTCTTCCTTTGGGCTGGTTAATATCCACATGAATAAATACAAACAAATATCAAACATTTTCATGAACAACTAAAATAAGAGAGGTCACTTTGGTGATATGTTATTTCAATTAGCTCATTTGGAACGTAGGATATTTATAATTAGTCTGCAAAGAGATGCCAAAAATATATTTGAATTTATTTCTTAGTGTATGTACAATATTTTGAGTGTTATAAAACACTCCCAAAAGTACTTTAAGCCTATGTGACCCATGAAAATCTCAAAATGATAACTGTGTAACAACATGTTTTAATAATAGTTATTATAATCTTTTACTTTAAGTATGTGGTCACACTCATGACATTTCCTAAATAAATATGATATAAGGCATCACAAATAAATCACATAACAAATGTCATGGATGAACGCTAGAATTAAATGTCATAGAAAATTATACATAAATGATATAGTAAATGTCGTACTGAATAACATGAATGAATGTAGTAGCTATGGTATATATCTGAACCATAATATAGCTATAGAAAATGCTACTGTACTTAAATAAGATCAGTAACCATGCATTTTGACAAAATATGAGAATCGCTGCTACTTTTATTTTATGATGACTAAAGCATGAAAGTGAAACATGTTTTCAACAAGCATAGGTTAAATATATAAAATATATGTAACTATAAAACATATATGCATCAAATAATAAATCATCACAAAAAAAACCTTGATACATAGATCAAGCAGATCTAAACTTAAGTGAAATTTAATGACTTCTAAATGAAGTTTAATTTTGAACTTACTCATAATTAAAAAAATTCCAGTTAAATCAAGGATGGGCAGCTCTGATACCAATTTTTAGGATTTCAATATACTTTAGGATTGATTGATCATGAAACTCTATATATGAATAGGTGACTCATATTGATTTGATTGAGAAGAAACCATAGGAAAGTAAACGAATTAGCAGAAGCCATACCTGAATTCGTAGTTGTTGATTGCAAAAGTAAATTTGGTTTTGTTTTCCATATAAAAACAAGCCCTAGATCTTATATTAGACTTGAATCCATAGTTACTGCTTTCATAAACTGATTAAGTGAAAGAGATAGATCTAGAAGATAAGAGTTGGATTTGATCTTCTAAATTGACATAGACTCTAGATCAGAATTATTTCCACGGAAAAGATTAGGATAATAACAAGAACTTTTGTAATTTGAGAACCATAACCCCTTATTTATAACGTTGGCATTTTCTAATTTGGCCATTCAACAAATTAGAATTGCCCCGTTATCTACACATTAATACTATGAAAGTTATATCCTTAAGCTTTTTAGCTTTAATTCAAAATTAGATCGCTTTAATTAGGCTTTACACCAAAATAGCATAACATATTTTATTTTACATATGTGGTCTACATGTTGAAAATTTCCAACATTCATTACTTAAATTGTATAAATATTGACCATAGATCGAGTTTACACCGGAGAGTCAACACAACAGCATTGTTAGTTATTTCTAAATCCGAACAACGATAATATTTATTTATAAATATTATATATTTATAACAAATTAATACAATGTTTTATTAATTTGTTTCTATTTCAATTATTTATTTGAAGCTTAAATCAAATTGAACAAAGTATGAAAGTTATATGATGATCCGACTGATTGAGGAGTTGGAAATTAGTTAATTAAATGGTGATTCAAATAAGAGTCAATGGGACGTTTGGCCTTGCTTGGTCAACATTAGGCGCCAAATAGGATTCAAATTTTGTTGTGATGTTGATGTTGTGAATATGAATATCATAACATATTAAAATATAAAATAAATAAATTGATAAATTTCTTTTAAGTTATAGTTAATAAAATTTATTTTAACATTAACAATAAATAAATATTTTAACCAAATTAAATAAATTAAAATATTTCAATATTCTTTTATTAATTTAAATACCAAATTTAATTTAGTATAAACAAAATATTATTCACACAAAACAAAATAAATATCTAGTGCAATTTTATAACAGGTAAAAAATTTGAAATTCACTCGTTTACCCTTATTATCGGTACACATGATCCAATAATTATAATATTTTCCTATTATATAATTATTTGAGTTCCAAGTTATATAACTATAAATACCAATCATGTATTGTAGAACAATAATCAAGTAATTTGATATAGATATTGTCCTCTTTATGTTTATCGTTTCTTTTATATTTCTATCTTCTTCTTCTTTATTATATTTTGTTTTGTTTAATTTTTTTAGCATGGTATGAAAGCAGGTTTCGATGCCATGGTTTTCTCTGTTCACTTTATAGTATAATCTAAAATTTATGATTTCATCCCATCTCAAAATCCCCATCTTTCTCCTTACTCATCATTGCCACATCATTGTTTAGTTCATGAGAGTTGGAGAAGTTTGTTGTTCCCAAGCTGAAGGGAAAAACTTGAAATTTAATTACTTTTTGGAGAAGTTCGTTTGATAATGTTGTTATTTGGTTGTTTGCCACCGTTATATACCGATTCATGAGAGTTAGAGAATTTTGGTATGGTGTTCTTCGTGATTGGCGTTAGTCTTTCAACGATGAGAATAATGAATCTCAATTGGAATTCCGTTAATCCCATATGAATTTCCTTATTCTCATTTTCCTTTTCTGGATCTCGACAGCGAATTTCTGTTTGGAATTCTACTTCCAACACCATAGGAATTTCCTTAATCTAATTTTCTGTTTCTAGATTTCGACTTTGGATTTTTATTACTGTCTTCTTTTTAGAAAATTACCTACTAGTCTTTGAAGCTAATATTTGATATCACTCTCGAGTAGCATTTGACATTTGGTTCCATTTTCAGATGGTTTGGGTGGCATTGCTAATTTGGAATTCCTTTTTGCTCTGCTTCTAATTTGATAAACTCTAATTGCTAAGCATTGTGAGTTTGAGGGGATGTTAAGAGAATATCATTTATGTGTTAAGAAACGCATTAAGAATATTTTAGTATTTTTATTTTCAAAAGTTACAATATTTTCCTATTATATATTTATTGGGGTTCCAAGTAATATGGCAATAAATACCAGTCGTCTATTGTAGAACATTAATCAAGTAATGCTATAAGGATGTAGTGCTCTTTGTGTTTATCGTTTGTTCTTATCTCGCTCCTCCTTCTTCTCTATTATATATTTTTTGTTTTAATATCTTTATTAATAGTTGGAATAGAAAAACAATCTTTTGGTCAGACCGTGAAGTTTCAAAGATATCCTTAAATACAAAGTTCGAATCTTATTGTGAAAAAAATTTAACATCTATATTCAAATGAAAATTTTAGAACATAAACAAGGTTACAAGTTCAAACCCAATTCAAACGAAAAAAATTCTTTATATTTTTCAGTTTATTTTTATCAAACTACATAGAAATTTTAAATTTAATAATTTTAAAAGGGGTTTTTATTTGCATGTGCGCTGCACGTGCCAAAAAATCTTTTTTTTTTAAAAAAAGACAATGCTTGTTTATTAAGAGTTTGCTTGTTTGTTTTATACTTACAGTTTGTTTTATGATATTTTCAATTTAGAATTATGTAGCGCAAAATTGAGAAAAAATTATGTCTTTTTTCTTTTGAAAAATTAATTAACAAAAAAAATTATAAGAATGTATAACTACATGGAAAGAATACATGTATTTTTCAACAAATTATTTCAATGATATTCAAATAAATTGCACATTTTTAAAAATACAAGCTTAAAAGTTTACTACATTGGCAACCATGAAAATTTTAAACAATCCAGTTTTTGTTGAAGAAAGCCAAGATCGGTCGAAGGGATCTCCTTCTCCAGTCTCTCCAAATGATTCCTCTTCTTCGCTAAACCACAATCCTCCTTTACGGCGGAGCCTTAAAGAGAAACCACCCAACATTGATGATGGTGTGTTTCAGATGGTGCAGAATTGAAGAAAAATGCTTACAGGCCTATTCGCCCTCCCATTATCCAACGTAAGCCGAGATATCAGCCAAATGTTATCAAGAACGTCTACCAACTGAATGTTTACAAGAATGCATTGAATGATTCTCAATTCAAATATACTGCAGTAAACAATGCATCAAGAACCACACAAGCAAATCAAGATACCCAATTTCAACCCAAGAATGAATATATAAAGCTTTAACTTGGGCAGAGATGATCAAGAAAGGAGGCATAAATTCTGACTTTGACCTGGGATACATTGATCCAACCACCATTAACAAGAGGAAGGTGGAAGTTGTAAAGGAGGAGGTTGACTAAAGAACTGTGGCCAAATGGAGCTTTTCGGTTATAGCTTATTTGTTTGGTAGTCGACCCTTTTATCATAACTTCAAGTTTGGTCGAAGTACATGAAACCCATCTGGTAAATTTGAATTCTCATAAGAAATAATGGGATTTTTATTATAAAGTTCTCAAATGCAGATGATTGTGATAAAGTTGTTAGTGGTGGTCCATACTTCAGAAATGGAAAGCTAATAATGTTGAAAAAATGGAGTAAAAAATTCAATTTTGACAAAGATTTGCTTACGACAATGCCATTTGGATTAGGCTGCCTAAACTCAATTTAAAATTATGGGATAAAAAAGCATTTAGTATTATTACAAGTGTAGTGGGAATTCCTTTAAAGCTTAATGAACCTACTACAAATGAAATTGGACTATGTTATGCAAGAATATTGGTAGAAATAAAAGTAGATGTAGAATTGCCAAGGCAAGCCTACATTACAATATATGATGGAGAAAATATAGTACAAAAAATTGAATATGAATGGATTCCCCCAAGATGTAAAACTTGTGCTTGTTTTGGACATTCTATTGAAAACTGTCAATCTAAGAAAGTATGGAAGGAAAAGAATGCTATTAATGCAAACTCCCATCTCGGTAATCAAAATGAAAACACTGAAAGAATGTCTATTGATAAAAATCCAAGATTTGAAAGCACGGCTTTAGAAAGTGTGGTAAATGCAAACACCATAACAACAAATTATTCAAATAATGCAAAAGTGGGCATTAGTGCAATAGTGGAACAAAACCGGTCTTAGCATCGGGAAATAGATGTCAGCCAACAAGGACCCATTATGCAAGAAAATAATAAAAGTGGGATGAATGATCAACCTTTTGTCATACAAGACACTAATCTGTTGTCAGAAAATAGGGGCAGTGGAAAAGAACAAGCAGGTATGCAAATAAACACATAAAGTATGAATATAGACATCAGTTCAAACAAGGATACCGAGATAAGTTTAAACCCTAAAAATACAACTAATGGAGGATTTATCACTCCACAAGTATCAAAGGCAAGAGTTACTGCAACTCTACATGAAGAAACATCATCTAATCATGCAGTTCAAAATGTAGTTAGTCAGTTAACAACTACCTCTTCATCTACAAGGAAAAATAAAAGGAAAAAAGCAGACTCAAAAATATAAATGACATAGTTTTCAGCAAAAGTCCATAGGCATCAGAAGAAATTGAATTCAGCAAAAAATATACAGTCAAAAATGCAATGTGGGAAAAGCAACTTAAAGTACAAGGTTGCAGATTGTAACAACCCAGCGTTTTATAGCCGTTGAATATCGTCAAATGGCGATTTAAATTGTTTAGCAATTTCAATTGAAATTTTTATAATGATTTAAAATCCCTTATAAATGGTTAAAAGGAATTGTGGGCTGTGAAATTGAATAGTGGCCCATATTTTATTTGTCGCCGTGATAATTTGTAGGGCAAACCCGTCCCCCCTTCTTTCATTTTTCGAACCCTAAACCTAAAAGTACAAATAAACGTAAATGGCGGTGCTGTTCAATCTTCATTCATTTTCGCTCGTCCTCGAGAGTGCCAACTTCAATTAGATCAATCGAAGGCTCCTTCGATCATCGTGTGTTTCGCGTCGGCAAAGGTGAGTGATTCTATTCACCCACATTTCTAATTCCTACTCGAGTCCTTCGTTGTTGCTTGGATGTGTTGTTTTACCTGACTTAATCAGATTCATTTAAAATGATACTTGCAAAATTGACTGATTCATGGCTTTGATGATTTTCGAAAAGTTCGAACTCCTTGGCCCTTACAGTTTGACTTTCATTTTGACTTCGGTCTTGATGCTTGTATTCATCTGGAAATTGCAATGTGTTGCTTTGAGCTTGGGCTGGATAAATTTGATTTTTTTTGTGAAGCCTGCAATTTCAATTACATTAAATATGTGATTTTATTCACTATAGCATTTGAACTCTGATTATGGAGGTTCGTTATTTCAAGTTATACCTGTGTGTTTATGAATGTTTGCATCGAATTGTTCGTTCGGTGATCTTGTGGCACTGTTTACTGTCAGGTCATTGACCATCCATTTAATTCAAACGCACACATAAATGGCGAGGACAGAGCATTTTGATGTACAATAAATTTCATACATTTATGTGAGGCCTGGGTTCAAAAGAAAATTTGTTTCCTGTGACGTGTACTTTGTGAAGAAACTTGAGTCTTTTCTTTTTACTTAAAGTATGAATATGCTGCTAGTTAGTGGAAGTATTTTGTAATTTCAAAAAGTAAGTATTTTACAACATTGAAATGTTTGCTTTCCTAGCTGCATGCATGTGAAGTATTTTTCAGTATTGCCTCCATGTATTTCATGTAGTCTGGTTTATATTGTATTACTTGTTGCCAGGCTTGGAGTCTTGATAGCATTGAGCTCTATAGCTTCTAGGTTACACCTTGTAACTAAATCTGCTTTGTCGAATTGTATCTGCAAGTTTAGGATTGCCTCTGGATATCAAACCATTGATATATTTTTCTCTTTGGTCTGCATACCGGAAGTGTTTACTCACTTGAGTCATTTGAAGTTGTAGCTTGCATTCTTGTTGTTTCCTGTTACCCTTGATCATGGTTGCAGTTGTATTTCATTTGGACTAATTCATGTAGACAGTTGTCTTTGAGCATTCATTCTAGTAGTTGTGTTGCCATATTGAGTTGTACTTTGTTGACATTTGAACTTGTATTCATTCGAGTCTGCATTTGCATTTGGCACATCTTTGAGTTTGTATATTCTGGATGGTTCATGTATGTTGAGCTCTGACCTTGATTGTTTCTTTTTCCTCTCGATGGTCTGACCAAACCTAATTATTGAGATGCTTTCATGTTATTTCGGGTGCATTGTGTTTCCTCTGGTGGCATTTCTTCGAGTCAGTTAGTGTTGTAGTGGTTGAGACTGGTTTACATTTTGTATTCGCATGCTTGAAATCTTAAGGTAACATGTGGTCTTGTTGAAGTCCAGTTTCATAGCTTTACTGTCACTTCCTATCTGTTGTGCACTTAAACTTCACTTTGAGGATCTGTTGCACTTGAACCCTGTGCATGTCATGTCTGTACTCTCTTGTGTCTTCATTTGATATATTTGGTTCTTGGTGCTTTGTTTGGTTATGGTCTCACTTGATGTTGTTCATTCTGGTGCTATGTTGGTCAGTTCTGTAGCATGCTTGACTTGAAGTTGTTAGTCTGGTTCATTATATATGAGTTCATTTTGTTGGCTGTCTCTTTGAAATTGAGTAGACTGTTTTGACCACTTGAGATATTGGATTTGTTTCCGAACTTCCTTGAGTTGAATCCCGATTTCGGGATTTGACCTTGTGATCATTTGTGATTTCTCTGAGCTTTTGTGTACCTCCTGCGATAGTGGCGAGGCAGTACACGCGTGCGTGTACTGCAGCCCTATCAGTTTTGACAGTTTTAAATTGATGTTTTGATTTGTTGAATTGTTTCGTTGGTTAATTTCAGTATTTTGGAGTTGTATTCTGATTTGGATTGCTGATTTGTTGTTTAACACTATTAAGTGTTATATATGCCGTTATCCAATTCTCGTATCGAGGGTTGGATATACGAGATTTCTGTGATTATCGTCTATTAGACTATCTGATTATTATTGCTGCTATGCACTAATAACTGAGTTTGAATTAGACTGACCCGTGTATTATTTTCTTTTGAATGTAATACTCGGGTCAGACCCGAGTTATTTCAGGTTGTAGATTTTCTTCTTTGAGTTGCTGTTCAGGATTTGAAGACTTTTCACATCTTCTGAAGTTGTCAGTGTCATTTTGTAGTAGTCGAGTCATTGTATAGAACGATATGTATTCATGTATATTAGTCGATAATGTACTTGTATATATAACTTCTAGAGTCGACAGTTGTAGTTGTATCATATGTATTGTGTCAACTATGTATTAACTGACATCAGTTATATATATATGAGACTTTTGTTTTTATCTGTGTTCCGCATTTATATTATCTGTGTTATTGTTATATCTAATGTCCTAAACTATTATGAACCATCGTAGTTCGTTTTATACTAGTATTGGGAGTGTCGATGGGAGTAAATAAATAATAGATGAAAAATAAAAAGTATATACCACTCCTATCGAGATAACCAATATTAGTGTAAGGCCAATTACGGATGGTCGCTCCTATCCAGCCTTATTCTTCGTAATAATAGACAGTATTTCTTTTAATACTCTTTGTTATTATGAGCATAGAGGTGGGGCGTTACAGTTGGTATCAGAGCTTGGGGTTTATGGACATAATATAAAACATAACTTGGATGAAACATATTGTTACAACTATTAGTCGACGTTTTATCTGTGATTTGAGTCAAAACTAAAGTTTTGAAATTTTGATGAAATTTTTAAATATCGTTATTTAAAAATAAAAAGTGGAATTGTGTTTTGTTGTTTGGATGAAATTGTGTTCTGATGATTTGATTGATTTGTGTTCTATTTATCAGAGTGCGCAGCGGAAACAGTAAAACTGTCTTCGCTGAGTACAACTGATAATCTTTTTGATTTAAGAATCAAAATACGAAATTGATATGAATTCCAATTGTTGTTTACATAGCTGTAATTAATTGTTTCTTTGAGAATTTCGAATCCAAATTGAGGATTCGAAGAAATTGCATATATGTGATTTTTGTTGAAATTTCCGCTGGCTTTCTTTTGTACTAATCATCTATTGATTAGATTTTGCTGTTTTGAATTGTCTTCATTGAAGATACCTTCGAACGATTTCTTTGTTCATTCTGTAGTACGTGCAAAAATTTGAATTGCGTGTTACTGCATTTATTTTTACGTTGAACCGATGCTTGGTTATGAAATGTATTTTGTTGCCATTATTTTTATAACGGGATTTTTACACCAATGCTATATTTTGAAGCACGGTGTTTTGTGGCATTTTTGATGAATGAAAATTCACTGACATTACATTTTGATGTAGATTGTTTTGATGTGATTTTGACGTTTTAAAACTACTGTCGCTTTGGCTTCAGTAACCTCCAAATTTTAAAAGTGAATTTTCAAGCGGTTATTCCGCAATACTGATTTGTAACCGTTTTTACGGTATTTTAAGAAGTATAATTTCCTTATCGAAATTGTTACTGATTTGCTGTTTTAATCACGTGATTGGAAAATTGTTTTAAAATGAAAATTGTTTTATAAAATTGTAACAGTTTGCGTTTTCAAAAGAATGAGAAAGCGACTTAAACGATTCAGCAAAATCGAGGATTATGACCCCTTTCTTTTACTGTTTCGCTTAACTCCGGACTTGTCCAGTTGAGAAGGTGAATTGTTATTTTTACAAAATAAATAAAATTGCCTTCAGAAATTTAACAGTTTACGCTTTCAAAAGAATGAGGAAGCGATTTAAACGTTTCAGCAAAATCGAGGACTATGACCCCTTTCTTTTACTGATTCGCTTAATTCCGGACTTGTCCGTTTGAGAAGGTAAAGTGTATTTTTACAAAATACACAATTTTGCACTTTCAAGGAAACGATGAAGTGATTTAAACGATTTAGCAAAAGTGCGGAGTATGGAACCACACTTTTACTATTTCGGTTAATTCCGGACTCGTTAATTGAATATCTGTTGTTTTGATGATCCTACACTTTCAAGGAAACGATGAAGAGAATTAAACAATTTAGTAAAACTCGTGGTTATGGGACATGTGCGTTTACTATTTTGGTTAATTCCGGACTCGTTAATTGAAATATTTGATGTTTTCGTGTGCTTTCGAGCCACTATGTTGGACCTTCGGGTCATATGTTGGACCTTCGGGTCAAATACCAGTACTAGACCTTCGGGTCACTCTGCGGACCTTCGGGTCAATCTGATGGGCGCCAAAATTATGTTGAGTACTTGGTAGGCTTCGGCCATATGTTGTTGCACGTGCGGCGAATTAAAAACTCGCCATCTGATGGGATCGATCCAAGCTTTTATGTTGATTTTCTAGTCTTCTTAATTGATTTCTAGATATTTGTTGTTTCCAATTATCTGCAGGTAATTGGATATTTGTTGATATGAGTTCTGATTATCGTTTTTGATAATCAGATATTTATTGTTTCTAATTATCGCTTGTGATAATTAGATATTTGTTGATATGAGTTCTGATTATCGTTTTTGATAATCAGATATTTGTTGTTTCTAATTATCGCTTGTGATAATTAGATATTTGTTGATATGAGTTCTGATTATCATTTTTGATAATCGGATAATTGTTGCTTTTAATTATCGCTTGAGATAATTAAATATTTGTTGATTTTAGATTTAATTATCGCATGAGATAATTAAATAATTGTTGATTTGAGATTTAATTATCGCTTTAGATAATTAAATATTTGTTGATTTTAGATTTAATTATCGCCTGAGATAATTAAATAATTGTTGATTTGAGATTTAATTATCGCTTTAGATAATTAAATATTTGTTGATTTTAGATTTAATTATCGCCTGAGATAATTAAATAATTGTTGATTTGAGATTTAATTATCGCTTTAGATAATTAAATATTTGTTGATTTTAGATTTAATTATCGCATGAGATAATTAAATAATTGTTGATTTGAGATTTAATTATCGCTTTAGATAATTAAATATTTGTTGATTTTAGATTTAATTATCGCCTGAGATAATTAAATAATTGTTGATTTGAGATTTAATTATCGCTTTAGATAATTAAATATTTGTTGATTTTAGATTTAATTATCGCATGAGATAATTAAATAATTGTGATTTGAGATTTAATTATCGCTTTAGATAATTAAATATTTGTTGATTTTAGATTTAATTATCGCATGAGATAATTAAATATTTGTTGATTTGAGATTTAATTATCGCTTCAGATAATTAAATATTTGTTGATTTTGAATTTAATTATCGCTTGAGATAATTAAATATTTGTTGATTTGAGATTTAATTATCACTTGAGATAATTAAATATTTGTTAATTTTAGATTTAATTATCGCTTTAGATAATTGAATATTTGTTGATTTTAGATTTAATTATCGCATGAGATAATTAAATATTTGTTGATTTGAGATTTAATTATCGCTTCAGATAATTAAATATTTGTTGATTTTGAATTTAATTATCGCTTGAGATAATTAAATATTTGTTGATTTGAGATTTAATTATCACTTGAGATAATTAAATATTTGTTAATTTTAGATTTAATTATCGCTTTAGATAATTAAATATTTGTTGATTTTAGATTTAATTATCGCATGAGATAATTAAATAATTGTGATTTGAGATTTAATTATCGCTTTAGATAATTAAATATTTGTTGATTTTAGATTTAATTATCGCATGAGATAATTAAATATTTGTTGATTTGAGATTTAATTATCGCTTCAGATAATTAAATATTTGTTGATTTTGAATTTAATTATCGCTTGAGATAATTAAATATTTGTTGATTTGAGATTTAATTATCACTTGAGATAATTAAATATTTGTTAATTTTAGATTTAATTATCGCTTTAGATAATTAAATATTTGTTGATTTTAGATTTAATTATCGCATGAGATAATTAAATATTTGTTGATTTGAGATTTAATTATCGCTTCAGATAATTAAATATTTGTTGATTTTGAATTTAATTATCGCTTCAGATAATTAAATATTTGTTGATTTTGAATTTAATTATCGCTTGAGATAATTAAATATTTGTTGATTTGAGATTTAATTATCACTTGAGATAATTAAATATTTGTTAATTTTAGATTTAATTATCGCTTGAGATAATTAATATTTGTTGATTTGAGAATTAATTATCGCTTGAGATAATTAAATATTTGCTAATTTGAAATTTGATTATCGTTTTTGATAATCGAATAATGTTGATTTGAATTTTGATTATCGTTTGTGATAATCGAATATTTGTTGAATTTGAAATTTGATTATCGTTTTGATAATCGAATATTTGTTGAATTTGAGAAATTTGATTATCGTTTTGATAATCGAATATTTGTTGAATTTGAAATTTGATTATCGTTTTTGATAATCGAATATTTGTGAATTTGATGTTTGTGATATTCGTCTTCGATAATTTGACATTTGTTGATTTGTTTTCTGAGTATCGTTTGGATGATTGGATGTTTGCTGATTTTATTGATATGAGATTTTCTAGTCCCCAATAGATTTTAGAATATGCTGATTTTATTGAATCACTGTTTTCTAATTATCGTATCGATGATTAGACATTGTTGCTTTATGATTCTCTGTATTTCAATTATCTAGTTGATAATTAAATATTGCTGATGATTGCATTTATTCAGCTTTGCTGCTTTCTGACTATCTATTGATAGTTAAATTCTGTTGAAAATTTGTAAACCCTTTTATTGGAATTAAAAGATTTCTTTGGTATTTGTGTTCTCGATTCTTATTTTCCTAGCGTAACCAGTTTATGTTAGAAAAGAAATTGTTATTGACGACCTTAGTTGTGAAAATTGCGGGGACGCAATTTTTATAAGGAGGGGAGTCTGTAACAACCCAGCGTTTTATAGCCGTTGAATATCGTCAAATGGCGATTTAAATTGTTTAGCAATTTCAATTGAAATTTTTATAATGATTTAAAATCCCTTATAAATGGTTAAAAGGAATTGTGGGCTGTGAAATTGAATAGTGGCCCATATTTTATTTGTCGCCGTGATAATTTGTAGGGCAAACCCGTCCCCCCTTCTTTCATTTTTCGAACCCTAAACCTAAAAGTACAAATAAACGTAAATGGCGGTGCTGTTCAATCTTCATTCATTTTCGCTCGTCCTCGAGAGTGCCAACTTCAATTAGATCAATCGAAGGCTCCTTCGATCATCGTGTGTTTCGCGTCGGCAAAGGTGAGTGATTCTATTCACCCACATTTCTAATTCCTACTCGAGTCCTTCGTTGTTGCTTGGATGTGTTGTTTTACCTGACTTAATCAGATTCATTTAAAATGATACTTGCAAAATTGACTGATTCATGGCTTTGATGATTTTCGAAAAGTTCGAACTCCTTGGCCCTTACAGTTTGACTTTCATTTTGACTTCGGTCTTGATGCTTGTATTCATCTGGAAATTGCAATGTGTTGCTTTGAGCTTGGGCTGGATAAATTTGATTTTTTTTGTGAAGCCTGCAATTTCAATTACATTAAATATGTGATTTTATTCACTATAGCATTTGAACTCTGATTATGGAGGTTCGTTATTTCAAGTTATACCTGTGTGTTTATGAATGTTTGCATCGAATTGTTCGTTCGGTGATCTTGTGGCACTGTTTACTGTCAGGTCATTGACCATCCATTTAATTCAAACGCACACATAAATGGCGAGGACAGAGCATTTTGATGTACAATAAATTTCATGCATTTATGTGAGGCCTGGGTTCAAAAGAAAATTTGTTTCCTGTGACGTGTACTTTGTGAAGAAACTTGAGTCTTTTCTTTTTACTTAAAGTATGAATATGCTGCTAGTTAGTGGAAGTATTTTGTAATTTCAAAAAGTAAGTATTTTACAACATTGAAATGTTTGCTTTCCTAGCTGCATGCATGTGAAGTATTTTTCAGTATTGCCTCCATGTATTTCATGTAGTCTGGTTTATATTGTATTACTTGTTGCCAGGCTTGGAGTCTTGATAGCATTGAGCTCTATAGCTTCTAGGTTACACCTTGTAACTAAATCTGCTTTGTCGAATTGTATCTGCAAGTTTAGGATTGCCTCTGGATATCAAACCATTGATATATTTTTCTCTTTGGTCTGCATACCGGAAGTGTTTACTCACTTGAGTCATTTGAAGTTGTAGCTTGCATTCTTGTTGTTTCCTGTTACCCTTGATCATGGTTGCAGTTGTATTTCATTTGGACTAATTCATGTAGACAGTTGTCTTTGAGCATTCATTCCAGTAGTTGTGTTGCCATATTGAGTTGTACTTTGTTGACATTTGAACTTGTATTCATTCGAGTCTGCATTTGCATTTGGCACATCTTTGAGTTTGTATATTCTTGATGGTTCATGTATGTTGAGCTCTGACCTTGGTTGTTTCTTTTTCCTCTCGATGGTCTGACCAAACCTAATTATTGAGATGCTTTCATGTTATTTCGGGTGCATTGTGTTTCCTCTGGTGGCATTTCTTCGAGTCAGTTAGTGTTGTAGTGGTTGAGACTGGTTTACATTCTGTATTCGCATGCTTGAAATCTTAAGGTAGCATGTGGTCTTGTTGAAGTCCAGTTTCATAGCTTTACTGTCACTTCCTATCTGTTGTGCACTTAAACTTCACTTTGAGGATCTGTTGCACTTGAACCCTGTGCATGTCATGTCTGTACTCTCTTGTGTCTTCATTTGATATATTTGGTTCTTGGTGCTTTGTTTGGTTATGGTCTCACTTGATGTTGTTCATTCTGGTGCTATGTTGGTCAGTTCTGTAGCATGCTTGACTTGAAGTTGTTAGTCTGGTTCATTATATATGAGTTCATTTTGTTGGCTGTCTCTTTGAAATTGAGTAGACTGTTTTGACCACTTGAGATATTGGATTTGTTTCCGAACTTCCTTGAGTTGAATCCCGATTTCGGGATTTGACCTTGTGATCATTTGTGATTTCTCTGAGCTTTTGTGTACCTCCTGCGATAGTGGCGAGGCAGTACACGCGTGCGTGTAGTGCAGCCCTATCAGTTTTGACAGTTTTAAATTGATGTTTTGATTTGTTGAATTGTTTCGTTGGTTAATTTCAGTATTTTGGAGTTGTATTCTGATTTGGATTGCTGATTTGTTGTTTAACACTATTAAGTGTTATATATGCCGTTATCCAATTCTCGTATCGAGGGTTGGATATACGAGATTTCTGTGATTATCGTCTATTAGACTATCTGATTATTATTGCTGCTATGCACTAATAACTGAGTTTGAATTAGACTGACCCGTGTATTATTTTCTTTTGAATGTAATACTCGGGTCAGACCCGAGTTATTTCAGGTTGTAGATTTTCTTCTTTGAGTTGCTGTTCAGGATTTGAAGACTTTTCACATCTTCTGAAGTTGTCAGTGTCATTTTGTAGTAGTCGAGTCATTGTATAGAACGATATGTATTCATGTATATTAGTCGATAATGTACTTGTATATATAACTTCTAGAGTCGACAGTTGTAGTTGTATCATATGTATTGTGTCAACTATGTATTAACTGACATCAGTTATATATATATATATGAGACTTTTGTTTTTATCTGTGTTCCGCATTTATATTATCTGTGTTATTGTTATATCTAATGTCCTAAACTATTATGAACCATCGTAGTTCGTTTTATACTAGTATTGGGAGTGTCGATGGGAGTAAATAAATAATAGATGAAAAATAAAAAGTATATACCACTCCTATCGAGATAACCAATATTAGTGTAAGGCCAATTACGGATGGTCGCTCCTATCCAGCCTTATTCTTCGTAATAATAGACAGTATTTCTTTTAATACTCTTTGTTATTACGAGCATAGAGGTGGGGCGTTACACAGATCTTGCAAAAGAAGTGGAAGAAAGATTGTTGTGTTAGATGAGAATTGCAGATACAATGCTTCACTGTAACTACACATTGTATCCTTTGAGTATCCTTTTAATTTTAATACTATTTTTATATAATATGTCAATAATAGCATGGAATGTAAGGGGATTAAACTACCTTAAAGTAAAAGTAGATTTATCTAATTTGTTGTTAGCAATTAAACAGAGTATCATAAGATTATTAGAACATAAATTGGATAATAGTAAATATATGGTTATAAAATTAGAGCTTTGAAAAATTGGAGAATAATAAACAATAACTTAATGAAGGGAATGGTAGAATTATGGTCATATGAGACCCTACTATTTGGAACATAAATTGGTATTTTATAAATTACCAATATATACAATGTAAATGCATGAGTAAAGGTGGTTTTCTTTTAGAAATAACTTTTGTTTATGCATCAAAGAGTTAAAGTGAAAGATTCTTTTATGGAAATACTTAGAACAAATAAATGAAAACATTAGTCATCCTTGGGTGGTACTTGGAATTTTAACACAATTATACATGCTTTTGAAAAAAAGGGCATATACATTCCTTTTAAAAAATTAGAACTCGTAAATAATTTTATATTGAAAACTGGACTGGTTGAACCAACAATATTTGGCAACAAATTTTCATCGAAATCTAAAAATTTAGAAATATTCACTACAAGCTAGATAGAATTTTAGTAAATAAGAAATTTATAAATATTTTTTTTGATTTCAAATGTTATACTTTACCCTAGGCATCTAGTGATCACACCCCTGTACAAATCCATTTATCTCAAATAAGAAGAATTTTCCTTTTAGATTTGTCAACGAGTAAGCATATGAAGGAAATTATAAAGAAACGATAAAAAATAGCCTTTCTTTTAAAATTAAGGGCACTGCCCAATATGGTTTTAATAGAATGCTTCAAATAACCAAAGCAAATCTAAAAAGTTGGAACAATAGCAGAAGTAAAAAAGAAATACAATAAGTCAGAGAGGAATGTGAGAAATTGCAAAATGAAATAGATAATGATAGCTCGGACATTAATAAGGTCAATAATTTTTTTCAAATGCAAAATAAGCTCATCGAGTCACTACATGTGCACGCTATTAATATGAGGCAGAAAGCAAAGGTGGATTGGTTAACTAATAGGGATGAAGAAAGCAAATTTTTCTATGCCAAAATGTCTAATAGAAGGTATAAAAAATGACATAAGAAAATTGCTTGATCAAAATGGGTAGTAATTAATGAAGCTTCTCAAATGGAGAAGGAAGCTGTATAATAATTTATTGCCGTATATAATTCTGATTCATTAAAGATTAATTTTCCAAATATAGCCACCAAATATTTACTACATGAAAATGGTCAAGAAATTTTGCTTGCTTCCATTAGTTTAGATGAAATTAAGAATATTGTTTTCAATCCAAACATAGATAAAAGCTCTGGACCCGATGGGTTTGGAGCTAAATTTTATAAAATGCATTGGGATAAAATTAAAAATAGTCATTTTGAAGCAATTAGTGAAATTTTAAAGCTTGGAAAATTGCTGAAAAATTCCAATCACAGTCTCATAACATTTGTGTCAGAAATTGCAATCCGTAATGGAATAGAGGATTACAGGCCTATAGCCTACCGTAATTTTGTGTACAAAATTATTGCTAATATTTTATGTAATAGAATGAAAATCTTTTTAAAATATCTAATTTTTGAATATCAAAGTGCCTTTATTCCAGGAAGAATTATAGAAGAAAATACACTACTAGCACGTGACCTAATTAGGAATTTTATCAAAACAATTGAAATGTCATATATATTAAAACTGATTTGGATAAGGCTTTTAATAAAATTACTATGCATTTCATTATACACATGATGAAATAAATGAGTTTTCAAGAAAAAATTTGTGATCTTATAAAAGAATGTATAAATAATGTTGCATATTATGTGCTTATCAATGGATCTCCCAATGGCTTCATTCATAGTAATTGGGGAATTAGACAAGGAGATCCACTTTCTCCCTATCTATTCATTATTACTATGGAGTTCTTTCTCCATTCTAATGGAAGTAGAGCAAATTCATGGAAATAGAAAATCTACTGATTGAATCAAACCGTATATTACTCATTATATGTAGATGACTTATTACTATTTTTAAGTGCAAACATACATAGTGCAAATACCATTGTCAGAATTTTAAAATGAATGATTATGCTGGATTACAAGTTAATGAATTCAAAAGTAAAGTACACTTTAGCAAAGTATGTTCAAGAAAGGATGAAATACTAAGCATACTAAAATTCAAAGAGGGATCATTGCTAGTAAAATATTTAGGACTGCCATTAAGCATGAATCAGATTAATGATAGAGATTACACAAGATTATATGACATAATTCAGAGCAAATTGGAAGGGTGGTCTAGCAAATTGTTGTCATTAGCAGGCAAATTGAAGTTAACACACACAGTCATCATTGCTAACATTATGTATTCGATTCAATCTCACAACATTCTAGCAAAAGCAATTAACAAATTGAAAAAATGTGTGCAAACTTTATTTGAAAAGGAAAACGTCTTAAAGTTGCATGGGAAATAGTATTCAAGTTAAAAAAAGCAGGAGGATTGGGATTAAGGAACATCATAGATTTAAGTGAAGCATGCAATTTCAAATTATTTTGGAAATTTCTGGAAGTTTAGTCACTATGGACAAAATGGATGAAGGGAAAATATCTCAAAAACAAAAAAAATTGACTGCCACAGTTGAGAATCATCACTCTTTTGCATGGAAAAACACACTTCAACGTAGAGAAATGGGTGGAAAACTTGTTGAAAGAAATTCAAGGATGGAAAATACACCAGCATATGGTTTGACCCATGGATTAATGGTAATTCATTGGTCAATCTGTTAGGCTTGAACAATATCTATGTACTTGGTGGAGTAAATGATATTGTAAAAAGCTAATACAAAATCACTGCTGGAATATTACTCTACATCCAGCAGTTTCAATCTTCAATGCAGCTATCAGGAAAATTTCAATTGAACCGTGTATACAAAAAGATGCATGGTATTGGAAACTCATTTCTAAAAGCGAATCCTCATACAAAAAAACATGGAAATATATTAAAGGAAATGAAGTTGAAGTAGAGTGAGACAATGTCATATATATATATATATATATATATGGAATAAGGAAAATTGCCCAAAAAAGTCACACCGTGCCTACTTTACTTTGATAAACAGGCTTCCAACCAGGGATAGATGCTGCAAATGGAATAAAAAACGAGAAATCAAGTGTCTTTTTTTAAAAATAATGCAGAAAACATCGATCATCTATTTTTTGATTGTGTATTCACAAAACACATTTGGTTCATGGTCAAAGAAAAACTAAAATTCAGTCAAGTTAAAGCAGTGTAGCATATCAAAGAAAGTATCCAACACGTCCAACAAAACTACAAGGCTAAATCGAAGGAATTCAATAAAGCAAGCATTACACTAACTGCAACAATCTTTCACATTTGGAAAGAAAGAAATTTAAGACCGCATAAACAAAAAGAAATGGATAGTCTGCAGTTATGAAAACTCAACGATTAAGAAACTCAAATTATCTTCCAAAAAACTAATAAGCATTCAAAAATCGCAAATATAATAAATCAGGACATGTGGAAGATGGACAACTATGAGGAGGGAATCGAAGCATGCTTACAAAGCTGGAAAGTCAATTCAGGTCGCGAGTAGTGGCGCAGTGGTTGAGACACTTGCCTCATATTAATGACGTCGCGAGTTCGATACCTGTCTGCCCTACTCCCCACGGACGTGGATTCCCATAAAACCAATAACTCGGTTGGGAACATCAAACCTCTATGCTAGGGCTGGCTTAAATCCCTCCTAAGGTTGGCGGACTCACTAGGTAGGGCCTCTTCCCTTTGGGGTTGAGTTTTTAAAAGTACTAATCATTTGATGAAAGGAATAGGAGGTTGGTGTGGAACCAATCTCGATGGCATGATCACTAGAGGTGGCCATTCCAATGCCTAAACCAGAAGAAGCGTCTGCAAGGGAAGTAAAAAATCAATTAGTGAATATAATTCGACATATAAACTAAATAAAAACACTATTTATAATTTTGTTTCACCTGATTGGAACAGGAGCTATCGCGCAACCATTCGCATGCTTGAGGAAATTCAATTCCTGCATCACGGTAGAAATTTACATCTGAAAATTAATAATCAGAGATTAAGTGAAAGCTAATGTGGAAGCAAGCTCAACAACCAAATCTACCACTTATCTATATAGAAAAAGGGAGAAAGCAACAAGCTTCAAGGACAAGAGAAGCAAATTACAAAAGACAATAAATTTTCGGATAACTCCAGAGTAAAACTCTCAAACTCAAAGACTTTTGGAGCTAATGATGGCAAGGAGAGAATATGGAAGCCCCACTGAGGGAAGTTACATGCGTACAAATTGGGGATTGTATAAATCAACCCAATTTGATTAAGCCTTAATTTTACAGGGTTCGAAAATTTTTTTGGGTACCGTTACCAACACCCCATTTTGGATATATGTTTTAACTAAATGCAAATGAGGTAAAAATATATGTTTTAAGATATGTACCCTCATAACAATTTAATTTTGTACGGAGTGCTCATAAATTTTGGCCCCCTCATATCCAAAACTGGAGTGTCAAGAACAATACCTTTTTTTCTTTTGAAGAGGAACGAGTGAAAGTGAAAACAAATGCGGCTGGGCTTGCTAGGGTTTGTAATGTGTTGTAAGCACGGGGTATGTTTATTTACGGGTAAGAATTAATTCTCGGTTTGTTTGTATGGGCCTTGGGCCAAATTAACCTTTTAAAAAAACATATATTTTTCTTAGACAAAAAGGTAAAATAAAAAACGACGATTATTGTTGGAAAAAAAAAATTTAAGAGGATGCACATCTAGTTATTCATTCAATTTCAAATTTGTACGCTAGTAGCTTTCTTCAGTGGGGCTTCCATATTCTCTCCCTGCCATTATTAGCTCCAACAGTTTTTGAGTTCGAGAGTTTTACTCTGAGTTATTCGATAATTTATTGTCATTTGTAATTTTCTTCTCTTGTCATTGAAGCCAGTTGTTTTCTCTCTTATTCCACATAGTTTCTTCAATTAAATTATTCATTCTGATAAAATTTACTTTTGTCGTATGTTACCCCGCCTTTTGGACAAGGCCGGGATACCAATAAATTGGCAAAAAATGATGGATATAAGGAATGAAGATCGATTGGAAACAAAGTTCATGGAAACTGGTTTGTATCGATCCATTCGTATCGATCAAGATGGATGGCGTCCGTATCCATAGAGATCGATACGAGGAAAGGGAA
The DNA here is from genome assembly GCA_030737815.1 of Allium fistulosum. Lineage (NCBI taxonomy): Eukaryota > Viridiplantae > Streptophyta > Magnoliopsida > Asparagales > Amaryllidaceae > Allium > Allium fistulosum. The sequence goes on from CM060907.1 coordinate 782,982,841, forward strand.
CTCGGATCGATACGAGGAGCAGATGGGTGCATGGGATCGATGGCTTTCGTATTGATGCAATGTGCATCGATTTGGTTGGGCATGGCAAAAGGAAGGCGGCATGCTTCGTATCGATCAGGGCAAAGATCGATACGAAGAATGGAGCAACAGTTTCAGGGACTCAGATGGACATTTCGTATTGATCGCTTATAGATCGATATGAAGGAGGCAATCGAGATAGATACAAATAGCACGGACTTGAATATGGCTCGTATCGATACGAAGGATGAGGCAGCTGGATAAATACGAAGTCATATGACTTCAACAAGATATTCAGATCGATGCAAGAGTGGGAATAGAGCATGGACATGCAGCGACAATTGAAGGAGTTTAGGAAGGCATTTCGTATCACTCAATCATAGATCGAAACGAATTGGTTGATGGATACGAACAGAGGCACGGGTGATGGATACGAAAGGCTTAGTAACTGATGGATACGAAGAAGATCAAGGCAAAAGAAGCGATCAACGAGCATGAAAAATGGATCTACATGCAATTACTGCTCCACGTCATCGATCCAAGAACAATCAATACGAAGACTGGGATCGATACGAATTGCATTCGTATCGATACGAGTTCGTTGGCCTGCTTGCAACCACAAACTTGGATCGATCATAACTCTCATTCTATAATTCCAAATGCTACGAAATTTTCGCAGGAGCTTCCTTATGCACTTAAGAATGTTCATGAGCGATCTCAGCTCGATTGGACCATTTTTGGATCGATACGAATTGAGCATGGATCGATCCAAAATCACCCTGGATCGATCTGGTGGGCCCACCTGCACGTGAGAAAAGGTATTCCAGGTTTAGAGGTGGATATTTTCAGATCTACACCTATATAAATAGCGGTCCTATGGCAACTAAAAAGGGGTCTTCTCCTTCTCTTACGCGGAAACTCTGTGATTTTTGTGATTGATCTTAAAGGCTTGTAATTGTAACTACAGTACGAAGGGAATAAAAAGGATTGATTCAAAGTGGACGTAGGCCGGATTGCCGAACCACTATAAACCTTGTGTTCTTTGCTTTCCTACTTTCTTCTATTTTAATTTGACTGCTTCTTCATTTTTATTCTCTACTTTATCTGGATCTGAGATCTGTGCTTGGATATTGTGGATCTATGTATAAACATTGGTGCTTTCCCTACTTCTGGGGTTTGTGACCAATTTTGCCGCAAACACTTTGGTGCTTTCACTAAGAAGGACTAGCACCCGCTACACCAGATTTTGAGTTCAGATTTGGAGAGCTAAAGGATCAGATCTAGAAGGAATCATGGCCAAACAATCAACAAGGAGACAGAGAACGGAAAGGAGTCAACATGAAGGAAGTCAGGAAGCTTCCTCAGGAGCTAATCAGGCCTCAATCTTCATCACTAGAGACAAGATGGAAACGATGCTGAAAAGACATGAGGAAATGATGAAGAACCTTCTCAGACAGTTTGGACAGGCAGGAACAGCTGGAGCTGTAGGAATTCAGATCCACGAAGCTGGCGCAGCGGAAGCAGAGGCAGTTCAGAATCATAACCTAGAAAACGCAGCAAACAGGATGCAGGACAGAGCAGGACCATCGGGAGCAGCTCCTGTGCTCAGGGGTATGCCCCCGAATCATGTTGACTCGATTCCAGGAAGGATACCAGGCGGCGATGTGTAGTTTGGAGTTGATCGGGATATGTACGCTCATCCAGAAAGACATGCTTCAGGATTCCCTCGCGAACTCGGGGGGCAGGTTAGAGATGGCAGGCAAAGGCTACCGCTTGATGACAACGACAGATTAGCGGACGTGATCAGATGAGCTATGAGGGGAGGATTGGTGAATAGAGACTTGGAGGATGTGAATAGGAGTCCCTTTGCTCCTACGATCAGGCAAGCTAGGAACCCACCGCATTTCAGACTACCAACGCTGCAGATGTACGATGGGAGAACGAATCCTGCTGTTCATTTGACAAGGTACATGAAACACATGGAAGTGCTGGGGGCATCGCAGGAAGTCATGGCGCGGTGCTTCCCTTTGTATTTGACGGATATAGCAGCATTATGGTTCAAACAGCTGGAGAGTGGCTCTATTGGCACATGGACGAAGCTGATTGAGAGGTTTATGAGGCAATTTCGGGTCCACATAGCCAGACCCAAGAACATGATGACTTTGACGTCGATGAAACAATGGAAGGGAAAGCCACTTAGGGATTTCTTAACCAGATTCAATGCAGCAGTGGCTTCGGTGGATCGACCTGATCCATCGATGGTTTTGATGGCGGCGGTCTCAGGAATTGCAGATAATTCGGATTTCAAGATATCGTTGGAACAGGATCTACCGATGGATCTCAGGGAGTTCTAACATGAAGTGGAAAGATTTTTAAGGCAGGAAGATGCACAGGTTGAAAGAGAAGGGAGAGAGGCTGAAGCTTATGCGGTAAAAGGTGGAGGCCCACCCAGGGAGGATTCAAACAAGGACAATGGAGGCAAAAGGAAAATGAATGACAACGGTAGCACTTCGAAAAGGCCATGGAGGGAGTCAAAGTTTTCTTCCTACACAGATTTAACTGAAAATTTGGAAAGGATTTACTTGGATACTCGAGGGCACCTCCAATATCGAAGGCCGGCAAAAAGTGAACCTTCTGAATATGAGCGGGCATCGGGAAAGCATTGCCTATTCCATGAGCTGGATGGGCACAACACGAACGACTGCATGAATTTGAAGGATATCATTGAGGAGCATGTGAGGAATGGTCATTTGCAGTAATACATAAGGAATTGAGTTGTGGCAGTGGAACATGAGCGGCCACCGCCCACCTCGAACGAAGATGGCACTGGATCTAGGCATCGTCAGCTTGTTATCAACTGAATGGATTTTATGGCTTTGAATAAGTAATAGAAGTCGAAGTAATACGGCTAAGCTACTTACATATGTGCGGGATCGAGGATGGTCCCTAGGCATGCTCTGAGATGATGATAAACCGTGATGCTCGAGTCTATGAAATCTTGTTTTCTTTCTGTTTTACTGCAAACTTTGGTTTCTTTCTTGGTTGTACGGACATTTATTTAGTTTTTCCTGGTTATACAGACTTTTACTTTGTTAATTGGATTCTGTGATGAGTGGATTTGGATTAATGTAATAAATAATACATGTCACGCGATTACGGTCCCGACCATAGAGACGAGGCAGTGATCGCAAGTTACGAGCCCCTTCACCGGAGAGCGATGGAATGGACTCGAACACAATATAAAAGTCCTCGATCGGAGAGTCGAGGCCGGAGAATATAAAAGTCCCCGACCGGAGAGTCGAGGCCGAAGAATATAAAAGTCCCCGACCGGAGAGTCGAGGCCGGAGAATATAAAAGTCCCCAACCGGAGAGTCGAGGCCGGAGAATATGAAAGTCCTCGACCGGAGAGTCGAGGTTGGAGAATATGAAAGTTCTTGACCGGAGAGTCGAGGCCGGAGAATATAAAAGTCCTTGACCGGAGAGTCGAGGCCGGAGAATATAAAAGTCCTTGACCAGAGAGTCGAGGCCGAAGTAGGATAAAACGACCCGGCAAGTTCTATGGATTTGAATTCAAACCCGGAGAGGTCATGGATTCAGATTTCGATTTAGGATAAATGGACCTGGAGAGGTCCCGGATTTGGCTAAGGGCCCGGAGCGATCCCGGATTTGGATATCGATCCGGAGAGGTCATGGATTTGGTAATGGATTGGATTATGGATCGGATGGTATGGATACGGATAACATATGGACTTTAGATGTTAGACTTGGAGCTAGTCAAAACATGCCTTCTTACCACAAGGCATGTTTTAGGGGGCAAATGTTACCCCGCCTTTTGGACAAGGCCGGGATACCAACAAATTGGAAAAAAAGGATGGATATCAGAAATGAAGATCGATTGGAAACAAGGCTATGATCGATACCGTCAAAATTGGACCAAGCTCCAATCAAGGGGGGATCGATTGGTAATGATGAACAAGGTTCGGAGAGGCTACATTTCAAATTTCAGGTCAAACGGAGTTCGTATGCTCAAGTTATGGATGGAACAAAGTTCATGGAAACTGGTTCGTATCGATCCATTCGTATCGATCAAGATGGATGGCGTCTGTATCCATAGAGATCGATACGAGGAAAGGGAACTAGGATCGATACGAGGAGCAGATGGGTGCGTGGGATCGATGGCTTTCGTATTGATGCAATGCGCATCGATTTGGTTGGGCATGGCAAAAGAAAGGCGGCATGCTTCGTATCGATCAGGGCAGAGATCGATACGAAGAATGGAGCAACAGTTTCAGGGACTCAGATGGACATTTTGTATCGATCGCTTATAGATTGGTACGAAGGAGGCAATCAAGATCGATATGAACAACAAGGACTTGATTATGGCTCGGATCGATACGAAGGATGAGGTAGCTGGATGGATACGAAGTCATATGACTTCAACAAGATATTCGGATCGATGCAAGAGTGGGAATAGAGCATGGACACGAAGTGACAATTGAAGGAGTTTGGGAAGGCATTTCGTATCAATCAATCATAGATCGAAACGAATTGATTGATGGATACGAACAGAGGCATAGGTGATGGATACGAAAGGCTTAGTAACTGATGGATACGAAGAAGGTCAAGGCAAAAGAAGCGGTCAGCGAGCATGAAAAATGGATCTACACGCGATTACCGCTCCACGTCACCGATCCAAGAACAATCAATACGAAGACTGGGATTCGTATCGATACGAGTTTGTCAGCCTACTTGCAATCACAAACTTGGACGATCATAACTCTCATTCTATAATTCCAAATGCTACGAAATTTTCGCAGAAGCTTCCGTATGCACTCAAGAATGTTCGTGATCGATCTCAGCTCGATTGGACCATTTTTGGATCGATACGAATTGAGCATGGATCGATCCAAAATCACCCTGGATCGATCTGGCGGGCCCACCTGCACGTGAGAAAATGTATCCCAAGTTTTGAGGCGGATATTTTTGGATCTACGCCTATAAATAGCGGTCCTATGACAACTAAAAAGGGATCTTCTACTTCTCTTACGCGGAAACTCTGTGATTTTTGTGATTGATCTTAAAGGCTTGTAATTGTAACCACGGTACAAAAGGAATAAAAATGATTGATTCAAAGTGGACGTAGGCCGGATTGTCAAACCACTATAAACCTTGTGTTCTTTACTTTCCTGCTTTCTTCCATTTTAATTTGACTGTTTCTTCATTTTTATTCTTTACTTTATCTGGTTCTGATATCTGTGCTTTGATATTGTGGATCTGTGTATAAACATTGATGCTTTCATTACTTCTGGGGTGGGTTTGTGATCAATTTTGACGCAAACTTCGTAGTTCCAAAATCCATGGAAAAAGTACTTTACATAAGCCTCACATTTTCTGTTTGCTGCTATTTTTCAACTTTGTTTAGATAGATGGATTTTCGGCTAAGCACGACTTTAGTATTCTAATAGTCTACTTAATTTCTATTAAATTAAACGCTACCTTAATTACAAAGTTTCTTCCCACCTTCCCCTTCTCCTATATATACTTTTTCTAATCCATTCCCAAATCTACAATTTAGAAACAAAAAGAAATTCAAATAGTTTGAAAATCAATCAAATCTCTCCCAAAATGATGCCCTCCTCCACTCCTCAGCCACCAGTCCTCCCCGTAATCACCACCGACTCCCCTGCCGTCGTTTCCGGCGATCCTCCTGCCGCCGCGTTTCGTCAATTCATCTCTCGTCTCACCGAATCCACCCGTCAATCTCTCTCCAACCGCCGTCCTTGGTCAGAGCTTGTTGACCGCTCCACCTTCTCGAAACCCGATTCCATCTCCGATGCAACCTCCCGCATCCGCAAAAATCTCAATTATTTCAAGATCAACTACATCGCTATCATAGCCATGGTTCTAGCGCTTTCTCTGCTGACGAATCCGTTCTCCCTGATCGTCCTCTTCGGCCTATTTTCCGCCTGGAGCTTCCTGTACCTCTTCAGACCGTCAGATCCGCCGTTGATTATGTTCGGCAGGCAATATTCGGATCGGGAAACATTGGGTGGATTAATTTTGTTGACGGTGTTTGTCGTGTTTCTGACGTCGGTTGGGTCAATTTTGATGTCTGCTCTGACTTTGGGTGCGGCGATCGTTGGAGCTCATGGGGCTTTTAGGCAGCCAGAAGATCTGTTTCTGGATGAGCAGGAAGGTGGTGGTGCAGCCTCTGGGCTGCTGTCATTCTTCGGCGCTGCTGGACAAAATGCTGCAGCTGCAGTTCAGGCAGGGCCAGCTGTGGCGGCTAGGGTTTGAGATGAGGTAAGAAATTCAATTTGTTGGTTGGATCTAGGGTATCTTTCCGTGATTGGATCGTGGAAAAAAATTATATAGATGTTGAATGTGTTCATTCTTTGTTATAATGAAATGTATTTGGTTTTATTTTCTTTGTTGGATCTTATTAATAGATGAAAGGTTATAGTATTGTTGACGTATATACGATCTAGTGTGTATGAATTATAATTTACTATTGATATTTCAGATATGCCGGACCTTGGGATGAATCAAGTTTTATTTTAGTCTGCGATTGTAACATTGAATATGATTATTTTAAAACCAGTAGAATCAACTATAAATGTTACATGTTGGTAATGTAAGTGAATCTAAACTTAAACTTGACAGATCTTGCACATAAATTTGTCGGTATGAATTCCATGTGCTGTTCAATGTGAGACAATTTGATGATTGTATATATTAATTGTTTCCCATAACCTTTTAGTGTGATTTGAATGCCATAACCTTACAGTATTCCTTTTCTGTCTGCAGATCCGAATGTTGTTAAGATTTCGGTTTCTCCTATATTAATTTTACATGTAAAATATGTTGTCTCTATATTGCTTATAGATGGTTAATGTTCCTTCAACATTTATTCACTTTACGAATTATGGTATTGCAGTAAGATCTCCAAACTTTCCAATCTAGACTTATGTTTTTACTAGAATTTTTTGTTGTACAATAGATATAATTGCCGCATTTTCATTCAATGGCCAACATAATCAATTGGTCGTTGAACAATTAAGGGTTGCTCAGTTGAGTTCTATCTAGGATTATTACATTAACTCACATTATTTGAGGATTTGATGTGTTAAAAATGGGCAGAGAATTGTAAAGGTTTCTTTGAAATAGTGAAAATAAATTTTGTTTAAGTTGAGCTGCGCAATTAAGTAACGCATACTGCATCTATGATTAAAGTGCTGGGATTTTACTACCTACTCACAGGCCTGGTCCTGCTATATTTTTTTATTACAAATTAAAATAGTATGTGGTTTAATGGTATGGGTATTGGCATCTAGGTTCAGTTTTTTGGCATGAGTATTGTAATTATATGTATCATAACCTTGTTTAAAACACTTAAAATCACTTTTAGCAACCTTGCGTGAGCTCTCTGGATCTTCAGGACTGATGCTACCTATACATACTCTTTTTCCACTTGTCCTGGTACTAACCGACGCTTCATATGGTCTTACATGATTTGGGTTTTGATGTAATGTTTTTGAAGCTCATATTTTGAATCAGTAAAATCAGTCCATAAAGCTGGCATAATGTTACTTTACCCGAATTCCGACATATGGATTTTGTTCGGAAAATTTTGAACCACAGGATATGCACAGCCCTATTAATATCAGCCGTTCGTTTGTAGACCGGTGAAGTTAATATTTGCTTTCGGTTTTCGGGTGAAGTGTCACATTTGTAGTATATAACATGATACTTCTAAAGCACAAACCAAGTAATTATAACAAAAGTACAGTGTGCCTCAAACTAACTTACAATTGTACCAAAGAAATGCACAAACCAAATAACGATTAGGAGAAGTAACAATTAGCGAAATCTTTGAACAAACCCACATGCTACCATAAGAAGTTGCAATCAAATAGACTCAATCTGTTCCCCAAAAAATGATAAGGTGCATGTTTTTTTTTTTGTTGATCTTGCTTCTCATTGCAAGCTCTTGCAGTAAAACATTGCTAGTATTAAAAAAATGTGAAGGACCACTAGTTCATCATGTTAGAGCCTCTGGACTTAGGATCTAAAATGTAATGTGTTCGAATGCTAAGACATAGTTACAATAAAATATAACTATGAAGCCAGATGTTGTGTGCATTTTTCGCCGTACATAACGTTTCTAGTGCGGATACTTATTTAGGCCAAGGTGTATTTATCGTGTTTGTTATCTGTATCTGTATGAACTAGCCAAAGCACCGTAGGCTTGGAAAACATTCCAAAATGCAGTGTCGGTGAATACCTGTTTTTATTGTATATATGGTAACACATAAACGTTACAACTCATTCACAGCTACTAAATAGAGGATTATGTAGAATCAATTACATCTGCTAGTTTAATTGAAATCCAAACAACGCACCACCAGCATGTTAAGAAGTTACACCATGATGTTAAAATAACAACCAAACCAATAGCGAATAAACTAACAGCTACAAACTGGCAATAAAATCAACAAGTGAATCATCAAGTATCATGGCCAATAGAGATGTTGCAATAACCAATAATCTCCCACTAACATAATATTGATGGAAATGTACACATTATTATTCTCATCAGATACCTTTTCAATTGCAATAAGGTAACTATATAATTGAAATATTATATACTAGCATGAACCCGTGCTTCGCACACGGATGTGGCAAAAATATTACAGTAGCATAGACCATAAACAAATATAAAACACTAACAAAAAAACATCGCTAAACATAGCATGAGTTATAAATAAACAACTTGTATGTATAATTTTCTAGATATCAATTTTTGATGAATAGTTCTAAACGAAAAACATTGCTTCGCACATGGTTGTAATATATAATTACTAAACGAAAAACCATAAAAAAACTCAAGCATTGTTGAGCAGCGTGTGTATGCCTGAGTTATAAGCATAACTTTTGGTACATAAAGATATTGATACATCAACTTATATTGTATATCTGTCTCTTATTTGTATTTTTTTTAATCACAAAAATCGTACATAAGCTTAATGAATTAAAAATGCATCAAGTTATTTAGAGCATAGTTAAAATAGGGAGAAACCACAACAGTAAGAAAGCGTTGATGCACCAACCGTTGATGAAATATATTGTTTATTTGTGTTTGCGCCAAAAATGTCACAAACCTCAAGTATTGCGGAAGCACCAGTGTATGAACACAAATCAGCAATATTCAAACACAAGTCTCAGATCTAAGCTAGCAATAAACAGCAATCCAGAAATAAATCACAAGAACAGGAAATTTATAGTTGTTCGGCTATCTCCGGCCTACGTCCACTTCAATGATTTTTATCTTTTATTGATGTTCTCTGCTGATTACAGATAATTACAGTAGATACAATGAGTGAATTCGAGTATAATAGCAATGGAAAGAAGTAGAATTGAATCCGGCAGAGTCTGGACGTCGAATGGCCAAAAGATCCCTTTTCTGTAGGCTTCAGGGGGCTATTTATAGGTGTAGGAGGCTGAGATCGCGCTCAAACTTCGGGAGACTTCTTCTGGCACGTGAGGGGGCCCACGCGACCGACCCCACCAAGTTTCGACTCGATCTGCGATCGATACGAAGCAATTTCGTATCCATCAAGAAATGATCCAATCGAGCCGAAACTTGGCATGATTGCTCTTTATCTTGTACGTAAGCTACTGTGAAAATTTCGTTGCATTTGGATCGAGGGTTTGTGAGATATGATCGATACGAAATTGCAATTTTCGTGTGTTGCCGAGTTCGAAACCATGATTTCGCATCCATCCCTGTCGCATCGATCAGAAGCACGCGCGCACAGTGACGTGGCGCTAATTTTAGGGATCGACCCGATCTCTGTGGCGTGTTGACTGGGTTGCTTGCGCTTTGCGTGCCGAGTTGAACGCTTCTTTCCTGGAGACATGGGCGTTCTTCGCTCGTATCCTTATCTCGCGCTCGTCCATATCCATCACCTTGCAAAGATACGCTCGCATTCACCAACTCGTGTCCTTTGCATCGATTGCTTATGAATCGATCGATACGAAATGACTATGGGGGTCATCGATACGAAGTGGTCGTGACGAACTGGACACGAATCTCATCCTTGGGATGGATACGAGTGAGACCTTACCTAAAGGATATGAACAAGGCTTTGCCTGGTGGATACGAACAAAGATTTACCTGCCCACTTACCTTATCAATGCGAAACCATTGAGTCAAGCCCATACTGATCGATGCGAAAGCTGCTGCTCCATGGATACGAACTGCCGGGCATGCGTGAACCTGATCGATACGGACTTGATGGAGCCGAACCATACAAGACAACTCGATGGATTCGAACATACTGAGGCGATGTCGTTTTGATGGATACGAACCTGATGGATTCGAATAGGGCATCACTTCAACTCTATGATGGATACGAACGACATACTTTCTTTAATTCGAATCGATCATATCTCGTCCATACGAACTCCAATTAACCTGAAATTTGGAACGCTGGCTTTTATGGCTTTGCTTGTCATGTCTTGTCAGTTGCAGCCCGATCCGGACTCGGACAAAATTCATCGATATCCATGGTTATCCTGCAATGCATAGTTGACTTACATGGCTAGTTATTATTGATTTTCAGTCAGTTTTGGGTATCTCAGATTTGCTAAAAGTTGGGATAACAATTTTTACCCAATGAAAGAAGTTGTTTATTCAGTTGGAAGAAAACTAAGATGAAGCAATACTTCAAAATAGTGCATTGCTTCAAAGAAAACCAAAAAATTTCCATACAAAATAAAAGTGTATTGCATTAATAAATCTGCATGCTAGTTCAATTTTTTACATTGTTTGAAGTTTCAAAGTAAGTCACAATAAAAATTATAACCACTTCCAATCAACATCTTGTCATTTTCTATTTTCCACCATTACAAATTCCTATTTTTCTCTTCCATCTACAACTTGTCTTGGTCAACTCATCCTTCTGAAGAGGAGTGAACCCACCAAAAGTTGAATCTATTGCCAAATCACTTACACTATCTCAAAAAACAAATGTTAGATGGTTGGTTTATGTAAACATTTAAAAATGCAAGAATGTCATAAATATTGTTTTGTTATTCAACAGTATCTGTTACCTCTGCTCTGAAGCTAAACAACAGTCAGATTGATTTGATTATGAGCAAAATGCAGAGGCTTGTTAGTCCATTATATTAATGTTCACTGTTGTGCAATACTGGAGTGCACGCATGTTTGTTAGCAACACAAACCAATAGAAAGAACTCTTTTCTATCAAATATGAATTAATTTTGATGAATGTATGGCTAGGATATGTCTGATAATTGTATTTTAAGTTGATCGTAGAAATTAAGCTAAGCCTAAGGTTACCCAAGTAACAATATCCACGTTTTACAACTGATTTTATTTGTTTTGAATTTTTGAGTTTATGTAAATGTAACTACACAGTTAGTAAGGTACCTATCTATTTTCAAACTTTTTAGGAATCAACCGTAGATGTGTAAGCTTCTGTCTGTCCTAATAGTTTTTTTAGTCTAATACTGGTATATTGGAAACTAATGAAATATCTATAAGAATATAAAAATCTATGGCTATATTAATACTGAACAAATTAACCATTTTCAAAAAAATTAATGAAATGAAAATTCTGAATTTTTTTAACAACCTTTGCTAAAGAAAATTGCTAATTTAGTGTAGATTGTCACTATATGATCATGGGGTCATGGCTCTACTTGATGTAGAACTTTTCCAATCAAGGTGTAATGAAGATACACCATTAGTGCGATCAAGACATTGGATCGAAGACGCTATTATGTCACATAACGAAGATACACCATTTGCATTATTTTGGTGATTAGCGTATTATTTTACTTCAATCGTAATCAATTCTATGATGTTTCAAACTACCTCTCATCACTTCTCATGCTCATGCTATTATGTTTATTAAACAATGATAAAGCATATGATTGATTGGAATTCAATGCTAAAATGCAACCCAAAAAAGCATTTAGGTAACTAAAATTTGTTAATTTGTTACTCATAGGTAGTATAAATTTTAGTTGTAGTGTAAAAAAATGACAAACATGATTAACTTATACACAATTTTGCATGTATGAGAAGAAAAAACATCACATGAAAAAACAATTTGTATTATCAAATAATATCAATGCATGTCAAATATTTTCAGTATAAAATAGAATGATTCAAAATGTTAAATGAATTTTAAGACCGGTGTATACTAAAGGCCAATTTCTTTAGTTGGCATCACACCTAAAAACATTTCAGCCAATAAAACTAAGGCTAATGTATCATCCATAATTGCATGATCAAAATAAATGTTGCGCACCATGAGAGGGAAACAATAGAATTTATCTTCTAAATTATATAAGAAATTTTCAAAAGTATTTTTGGAATAAAAAAAATCAAGCAAGCATTGTGAATAATATGAAAAGAATGCATACTTCAGATTAATAAAAATCGTAGTATACCTACTACATAATAGAAGGTGAAGAGAAAATGTAACTAATATGTCATCTTTCTCTTGATTTTATTTTGAACAACCAGTTGTTGTTTTCAGGTCTAAAATTATCTCATGTACTCCCTTTCTTATGTAAATAGCTTATATAGTCTAATAACCAATGCACAACAGGAGTAATGTTTCATGGATGAGGAGAGAGTATTTGCAAGGATTAGATTTTTTAAGTGATGTCAGGTTCAATTCAGTAACTAATTGCTATAAATTTGATTATAGTAATGTCAGGTTCAACAATCTAGATTGCTATGAATTTGATTATAAAATATATCCACCACAAATAAATTTATTGCATATGGACATATATTAGATTTGAGATATGATGCATATGGACTATTAATATATTCAAGGTTCGCATAATGGACTACTTTGAGCTTCTTATAAGAAATATAAGTGAGATACACATATCTGAGTTTACCATATTGATTATCAGTTCACTACTATTAAACAAATATAAGCTTTAGTTATAAGACTTCTTTTGACAATTATAATTAGCGACCTAACCAAGGCGGAACCAACACCCAAAATATTACCCAGTGTGAAATATATTTTAATATACTATTAAAACTGATTGTTATCTAGTTGGATTAAATAAAAGTTCCAAATTTGAATAAAATTGAGAAGCGGTAGGAAGAAGTATAACAAAAAAAATTGATAGCATAAATATATACCATAAGAAGCATTTGGAAAAATAGCAGTAAATTTGAAACCAACACCCAAATTATTAGATCTGGGTAACTAAATAATGGAGAGTTGATATTTAGAACATCAAGAAGCTTGTCGAATTCTTGACGATATTCCTCCTTCGCGGTTTATAGTAGAAAATATTAATCAGTGTACTTAAATAAGTGAAAAAATAATTTAATATAAGACTTAATAGACCTGTTTATACATATCCATATTCTGGTTAGCGTATATCGCTAAAACCAAATCCTATCTAATCAGGTGAAAAACAATGAAATCCAAATCTACCATCTGAATTCAAAATAATCTCAATTTAGCAATAAAAAATTGGATAAAGATTCCAAGTAACACGGTATCCAAACTGAATAGAACTAACATAAATGAAGATCTGAATCTGTAAGTTTATGATCAAAATCTGTAAGATGAATATGAAGACATACGCACGTCGAACAAATTAAGGAGTTAAATTAGGTTTGAAAATAAAAAACAATAGATCAAAAGAATTGAAAACTACATGAATAGGGGTTTGGAGGAGAAATATGAAAATGGGCAAATTAAGATGGAAGTTTGCATACAGAGGAAGAAGGAGGGAAGCAATCGTTGATTTCCACCTCGGTCGATATTTGTCTCCATTATTTTGTGAACTAGGGTTTTATGGAATGGACAGGAAGTAAATTACGGGTTTTATTTATTAAACGTGAGTAGGTGTGGGAACGAAAAGGAAGAACGAAGAAATTAAGAAACGCGACTGTTCATTTTCCAAATTCCTGTGTGCCCTCAAATCTAACTCAGTAATAATAGTATAGTATAGATATGAATAACAAAATCAAGTTGAAGTGGAAAAAATTCCTGTAAGGTGAATGGATTGAAATGAAAACATAAGATGAACAATCATAGTAAAACCAACTAATGGAGCTGCATTCAGAGTGAACAAAAGCATTTTGAAACAAATTCAGACAGTGCATTAAGTATAGGAGCAACTTATGTATGTCATTTCCTTTTCTTCTTTCTAAAACCTTTGCCTACCTACTTCATATTCATAAGGTCAAGACACATTAAGGAGCAAACTAATTACGGCCGAAAACCGTTGTGAAATGGTCCCAAAACAGTCTTTAGACTTCTTAGTAAATCAACTTAATATAACAAACTGGTTTTGGGAACTCCAGAACATGAGTGCAACTCTAATATATGATTGGAAAAAAAACACGTCACCTTTAGCTTCACCTTTACCTTCGCGTGTTTGCCAACATATACTTCTTAATTTTGCATGATTGCACAACTAATAGTGGCGCATTTGTATTTCACTTGAGAATCACAACCATAGGTTTTCCATATGTATTTGAATAAAGAAGCGCAACTAAAAATTGCACAACTATGTATTTTAATTTATGTGCATCTTACAATTACCAATGTTGGAATTCCCAAATCTAATATAACATTTATTCATTATTTTTAATTATAGGTGTAATGATTTTGATGTCACGCTTTTCTTTATGTTAACGTGAGCTATCAAATTCTACAGATATCACTAAATTTTAATATCACTTAAAAATATAATCTAACAATTAAACTTCTTACAAATTCAAAACGTTCATCTATAAATATTATTAAATCATAATATCACATAAAAATAGAATCTAACAAATAAACTTTTGTTTACAAATTCATTTTTTATCAGTTAATAATATAAATAAAAATTCAAACTAACTATACATAATTTCAACACAAAAAAAACTAAATATTTGTGTAAATAATTTTATCTTGAATGTGTTTTTTTTTTGAAAAAAGGTACTTAATAAACAATATAGAAGCATATACTTCCATGATATGCCTTGTTAAAACCTAGCAATCCCCCTAACCTAAGTGGGTGTCTTGCTAGGAAATAGAGTACATATCATGTCCATATATTAATAGTACAACAGATACAACAGCCCGTTGACCAAGTTGTCAAATAGGTGGAGGAGTAAAACATAGAAACAATACACTCAAAACCACCCATACGAACAACTTAGAGCAATAAAACAAAGAAAAGGAAAATTAGACAAAAAATACAACACGTGTAATAACTATGCTACACAAAATAAGCAACATGAAATAAGCTAAAAATCAACACAAAGCCAAGATTAGGAGAGAGAGAAAGCTTCAGTGCCTTAACTAATTCCAGATCTAAAAATCAAATGCTCAAGTCTTCAATGGCGACAAAGTCAGGCCTTTCGAAACAAGGGAGAAAAATAGCTACAACTCAAAGAATAAACAACTTCAAGCTCAGGGAGGACAGAGGTCCGATAATGGGTCAACCGTGATACCAAAGTTTGACAAGATAAGTTTAAAGTCTCTACTTATCATCTTTGAGTCCAATTTTCTTTGAATTAGGCACTTGCAATCTTGAACTATTAGCATAGCTCTGACTTGGGTTGGAAGTTCTACACCTTTGAAAATTCGTGTGTTCCGTTCACACCAGACATGCCAAATCAGACAAGTAAATGTAATGTTCATGAAGTTGTTAAATAAATGGTTACTTGTCTGATTTTGACAGAAGATTTGCAATATTTGGTTGATTTCACTGGAATTACCTATGTTAATTTGCAGTTTATGCATAATAATTTCTAGAACTTGTCTAGAATATACGCATTGAAAAAATAAGTGGTTTCGGTCTTCATTTGATTTACACAGCACACACGATTGATCAACACCACTGTTCCATATACTGATTATGTCTTTTGTGTTCAGTCTTTTTAGATTTGCCAATAGAGAGCAAATTGACATTTTAGGAGCACGGTTTTTGTCCCATATAATGTTGGTACAGTTAAGAATTGTATGCTTGTTTCTAATTTGATTCCAGGCCGAGTTAAGATTGAATGGACCATTACTGCTAGGGATCCAAAACCAGAAACTTTGTTCTTGATTATGAATTTTAATATCATGCACTGTCTTTTGAAGTTGTGTGGGAACATAATCAAGATTGTCTTTCCAAACATGACCAGATAAAAGTGTAGAAACTTTCCTATTTATACCACCAGAGACAGTCATATGATTCCAACCACAATTTTCCAATAAGGAACTACCATTAATCCATGAGTCTAGCCATATATCTGTGTTATTACCATTGACAATTTTCCTGTCAATAAGACCGTTACACCATTATCTAGCTCTGAGTTAGAAATTCCAGTATAAGATTCATTGTTATTTATAATAGTAGACCAAAATTTTTAATTTTTGCAATATTTGTTACACATCCATTTGGCCCATAGAGTTTCCCCTTGAAGAAATTTCCATACCAATTAGATTGCAACTGCTTTTGCCATATCCTCAATTTTCCTAAGACCAAGACCTCCCTCTTGTTTTGGTTTGCAGACATCATCCCAACTCATTTTGTGAACTTTAGATTTCCAAACAAAATTAGCATAAATAAAATTGATTTTCTGAATAACAGTCACAGGAAAGTGAGTAAATTGTAACCAAAATTGAATCATTGGGTGAATGACAGTTTTCACTAATTCAATTCTACGACTGATATTTAGCATTTTATTGTTCCAGTGGCCAATTTTTTTTATTAGTTTTGTCAAATAAATATCCAAAATCTCTTTTTTTGAGTTTATTGTTTCACAAAGGGATGTCTAAATACATCACAGGGAGTGTTCCAGTATTGATATTTAAGATATCAGCTATTTGATGTTTATTACTAGCCCCTTTACTGAAGAACAAGGTGGACTTGTTTTCATTTAAACTAAGACCAGTAAAGAATTTCAACTCCTAAAATAAGTTCAGCATGCATTCAGCATTTTTAGTTGTAGCTTTGGCCATGATTAGGATATCATCTGCATATAGTAGATGAGTGATCATAGGATCAACTTTGTAAATAGGAGTAATATTACCTTTCAAAAGCTCCACTTCTAGGTTAATTGATAGAAATTCCATAGCTATAGCGAATAAATATGGTGAGAGAGGGTCACCTTGTCTTAAACCCCTCGAACTCTCAATAAACCCAAAAGGGGAACCATCTATTAGCATCGAGAAGGAAGGAGTAGAAATACACTCATAAATAAGGTTGGCAAAAAGCATAGGAAACCCCATGGACTTCAGCATATGATGAATAAACTCTCTACTGATTTTATCATAGGCTTTATGCAAATCAATTTTCAGGCAAAAGTTGTTTGAATTTTTCCGATTAAATCCTCTAACCATTTCATTTGCAAGTAGAGAATTCTCCGTAATAATTCTCCCAGGAATGAAAGCATTTTGATTATATAAAATAAGGTCATCCATATAAGGTTTTAGTCGATTATAGAGAAGGATGGCTAAAATCTTATATGAGACATCGCAAAGAGAAATCGGCCTAATATCTGACATATGAGTTGCATCTGCCTTTTTTGGAATAAGGCAGATAAAAGAATGGTTGATTTCTCTTATTATTTTACCAGTCTATAAAATGCCATTCATAGCATTCAGAATATCATTTTTGAGAATCTCCCAGTGAACTTTGTAAAATTTTGAATTTAAACCATCTGTCCCGGGAGTACTGTTATCATTGATCTGGAAAACTGCATATTTTACTTCCTCTAATTCGAATGGCTTGCATAAATTATTTTTTGCATTGTCCGAGAGGATTTTCTTACAAACTGTGCTTGGAAATTGGGTTGTAGCCTGAGAACATGAAAACAGATTAGTAAAATAATTGATTGCTTCATTTGCTAATTTTTCTGATGCTGAAATCCATAACCCGTTAGAATTGATGAGAAAGCTACTTCTTCGACTAGTCTAAATACAGTTAACTTTATTATAAAAGAAATTAGTTGGTCTGTCTCCTTTGACCAACCAGTTTAGCTTCATTCTTTGCTCAATATCTATAGCAACTGTATTCATAAAAGAGTGAATCTGAGCATTTTTCAAAGAATATTGTTCAATCAGATTTTCATCCAGTAGGCTTTGAACTATTTTATTGTATAATTCATTAGCCTCTTCTTTCATTTTAGCTAGCACTGCATTGATGTTATATTTATTTATTTTTCCAGTTCTTCAAAGTTGTTTTTGCTGCTTTGAGTCTTCATTAAAGAATATGAAGGGGATTGCCATAGAATTCTTGAGTCAGTGCTTCATGAAGCGAGGAGTGATAACCCGCTTGAAGATGCCACGAATTACTGTATCTGAAAGGTACTCTCTTATCTTTCTTATTATGAGAAATGAAATTGATATTGATTGGAGAGTGATCACTTAAGGAGTAATTACCAAACTAAATAACAATTTGACTAAACATGTCCATCCATAAATCATTAACAAAAACACAATCTATCTTACTATGTATGGAAAAATCTTGTCCTCCTCTCCATGTAAAATAATTACCAGTAAAATCAGGTTCCACAAGATTCGATAAGGTAATACAATCAATAAATTCTTGATCACCCATCGAATTATATTGACCATTATTTATTCTATCTTTAGATGAAAGGATAGAATTAAAATCTCCCGCCACAATCCAGGGGAGATTAAATTTTTTAGATTGTTCAGTTAGGTAATTCCATAATTCCAATCACATCGCCTCATCATTAAAAGCATAGACTGTAGTACACAAAATACTTATACCACTAGAATTGTGCAGAATACATGAAATAAATTGATCATTAGTATGTAAGATGATATTTAACCATTGAGAAGAATCCCACATAATTAAAATTATACTTTTTTGGCTATTAGAAATATTATGAGTGTATTTCCATTTATAATCAGTTTTAGTCATAAATCTGTCTATGCTATCCGTCGATAAATTATTTTCAATTATACCAAGAAAGGAAAACCTATTACTATTTAACAGACGTAGAATTTCCATCTGTTTAGGTAGGGCATTCATGCCCCGGATGTTCTGAAAAAGGAACTCCATCTATATATTATTGTATGTGCTGCTACTATCAACAGGAGGTGTAGCAATCCCCAATGACTTATGTTTTTTTTATTTTTGTCTTTTCCTTTCAGTTGATTAACCAAATTGGTCCAAGCAGGATTATCTAAAACATCAGATGTAGAAGTGGCTTTGAATTCAAATGGTGCCTCCTCTGGTCTAATTTTCTGGGTAGTTCTTGCTCTGGAGACATGATGAGTAGCCGAGCTTTGGCCAGCAGATTCAACACCAAGAGGAAGGTCATTTGGTGCATCAGATAGTATTTCAGAGAGATTATTTTCTTCATTTCTATTTTTTCCAGTAGATTGTATGTCCATTTCTGAAATATTTGAACTAGAGTTTCGAAATGTGTTTGTATTATTAGTCATGAACATACTCTCCGACTAAACATTATCTGATGTTTTCATTATATTGATTTCTGGTTTTTTGTTTAAATTGTCGTTATGAGGATTGGTAACTAAATTACCTTGCTCTATAGTGTCTGTATCGAGTTGCATATCTGCCGTGTTTGAAAAGTCTGCCAAGTTTTTAACATTCTGATTAATATCATCTTGCATATTATTGGTACTATTCGAAATATCCAAAGTATGTAATTTAGGTCTCCAAACCTTAGTGAATTGGCAATGGGATTCAGCATGACCAAAACTATAACAGTTAGAACAAGTATTTGGCTTCTATTCGTACATTACTTCTTGCCATAAGATTTCATCGTTCTCCATTAAAATAGGAATCTTATAGGAATTATTAATTTCGATTAAAACTCTAGCATAAGCAATTTTAATAATACCTTCTATCAATTTTTCCAACTTGATGGGGGTTCCAAGGACCGAGGCAATACGACTAATCCCCTCCTCCGTCTAGTAGTCAAGTGGAAGGTTAAGAAAACGAACCCAAATCGGAATTGAGTTCAAGAGTTCCTTATTAAGTTGCATTCCAAGCGACCATCTCTTCATCATCATCATTTTTTGTTGTAATGGTAGGGACCACCTTCTAAGATTCTATCATAATCTTTTTTATTGTGAAATTTAATACCATAAAAACCGTTCTCCTTAGAGAATATAGAGAATTCGTCTTTAGGTTTCCATACTCTAGTGATATAATGCCCAAAGTATGGATAGTATGGTTTAGGGCCAACAACATATATCACGATAGCATTATCCCACTGTTTTCTAGCATCTTGAACTACCTCAACAGGCATTTTGGCACATTTCATCAAATTAAATTCGCATGGCTGATAAAATTTTAACGGGATAGAGACTAGAATATTATTGCCCTTGACAACTTCATTCCACGCCCTACTAGAGGAGGTGGAGAAGTTCCATTTATTTTAAGCGAAAATTTTCTTAGGGTGAATGGGGGAATTAGCAATGTTTAGGTTATGAGTTTGGTTCTGGCGTTCAATTTGTGGAGGAGCAGATCGCGAGCTTTTGTTCTGTGAATCACTGGAGTCAAGATTCGGTCTATTAGGTTGCAGCGAAGTTTTTTATTGTCGCTTCCATTTTCTTGAACGGGCGGTGATGTATCCTTCATCGTTCTCAGGTGTGGGATCTGAGTTGTCAATGGGAGAGAAACCGGGAGGAGGGTCGGGGATCAAAGGCGGCGGATCTAGGGAAAGGGAAGACCGTTACCTAGAAGACATAGGGGATGCAAGGAAGAATATGGATCAAAATGGAAGGGGAGGGCACGAAAAACTGGAAGAGGCGAGTTTGAAAAGGGCAGGCGGCATAAATCACTAGTTTAGGGTTTTTGCCATTAACAGAATGTTGTCATAGGCTCTAATCTTTAAATAACTATGTTATGATTCTTGAATATGTTAGACATATACAATTTACAGAAAACTAATTCAAATGCGAGGCACATGTTGTCATTACGCATGAGGTTCATGCTGTAACGCTCGTTGACATATATTACATCTATATATTATACTACATCTTCACGTAATACGTTCATAGCAGGTTAATATTGTAACGCCCGGAATTTCACTGCTTTGATTTGCGAATATTTAATTAATTTTAAATATTCAAATAATAGATATTATAATGGAAATAAAAATATTTTTAGTAATAAAAATGATGGTAAAATAGTTTTCAAATTTGGTTTAAAAAATATTTAGTTTGAAGAAAAATCGAAAATGCGACCGGGAACTGTTTTCCCAATTTTTTGATTTTTCATCGGCTAAAAGTTGTTTGAAATGCTGTGTACACATTTGCATATATATATATATTTATATATATATATATATATATCAACATATATGAAAATTTATGAACATGGTAATTTAGTTAGCGTTAAGTATAATTAACTTAAGTTAAGTAAGGTTAAAAAACATATGCAAAATGTCACATCAGGGAAGACATTAAGTACAAAGGTACTTAAAACATGTTTAAACATGTTTATCATGGAAGAGAAGGGGACATGGTGTTGGGCTGAAATGAGTGATTGGAGGGTTGGGGTAAAAGGGTAAATGACTAGGGAGGCTTGCTTATAAAAGGAGAGGGGTTTCTTCTTCTTTTCATTTTTTTACCACCTTCTTCATTTTCCTCCCACTTCACTCGGCCATTACTTCCTCCATACTACTTCAAATCACGATTTTCTTCTTTTCATAGCATGTATAATTCTAGTGGCTACAACTTTGTAGTTTACCTTTTTTTTTGATTTCGAGCTTAAATACTCCAAAAATCCATTGTTTTCGAGAATGATTTTTTTAACCTAGATTATGAAGTCTGAAAATTCCATTCACCATTTTGATCATAACTCCCTCAAAATTTATCCAAATTGAGTAATTATTTTTTAAATGATAGAGGAAAGAATCATCTAAAACTTTTCTTTTGACTACATTTTCAAATTCTATGAGTAAATGGTCCAAAAATCAAGAAGAAAATGACTCATTTTCGAGTGGTTTTTGTGTGGTTTTCCAAGCTTTGCAAGCCTAAAGCATTTCAAGTTCTAAAAGTTTTGGTGATATCATTAGTTTAAAGTTCAAAGTTGTTAGCTTGAAATATATGATGTTTATTTACTTTATGATGTATGCTGCCTTATGTTTGGTTGGTTGTGTGTTGGATATTTTGATTATGGTTGATATGAGATATATAGTAAAAATGGACTTGAATTGAAGTCCACTTAGTATGGTTTAAAATTATGAACTTGGATGTGATATAGTATGTGAACATGAGATATTTTGTTTAAGTGGATTTGGTTATGATATTGTAAGTGTATTTGGATGTGATGATTGATGGCAAACTAGTTTGCAAAGTTGTTAAGTAAGATTTGAGTCCCTTGGAAACTTTGTTTATTTGTTTAAAACTTTTAAAAGTTAAAGTATTTTTGTAAACATTGTTTTGGTTTTTCAAATCTTTTACTTGAGTTAAGTTTAAAAACAAGTCGAAGGAAGAAGTTTGGAGGTTAGTAATTTAGAAACAATTCTAAGTGACTACATCCATAGCGATAGTCGTTGTGAATGCGGTTCGAGGAATAATCAACATTTTCAAGTAAAGTTCTTTTAACTTAACTTTTAAAAATATATTTTTCCAAGTTTTTGGTTAAAAATAAAAGTTAATTAAGTTTTTACTGATTAAATTTTTATTAATTAATTTTAAATAATTAATAAATAATTAAGATTTAACAGGGTTTATTAATTATAATTAAGTAAAGATTAGTTTTAATTAATTATCTTTTAAAGATAAGATTAATTTTAATTAATTATTAAGTAAAATAAGATTAATTTTTAATTTAATATAGTTTAATTTTAATTTATTTTTAATTAAGTATAAGGTTTAATTATTTAAATAAATCAATTATTTAAATTATTTTTAATTAATTAAGGTTTTAATTATTAAAGGTTTAATTTATCATTAAAGTTTTAATTAAAAGATTATTTAATTAATTGAGGTTAATAAATAGTTAATTATTAATAAAGGTTTTAAATTATTATTTAATAATTAATAAAGGATTGATTAAGGGTTTAATTTATAAATAAATTATTTATTAAAGGTTTAATCGTTTATTTAATTTATAATTAAATTAAGTTCAAATTTAATAAAGACTAATTATGATTTAATAAGAGTTTAACATGTAATTAATCATTTTAAATGGAGTTTTAAGTTTTTAATTCTTGTTTTCCAAGAATCAAATTGTTGTAAAGGTGCTTCTTTTTCCAAGGATGATTTTGAACACGAGGGATTAAAATGTCGATACTATTAAGTAGACAAACAATTATGAATGAGTTATGTAAAAGTTTTGATTGTGTGGGCTTATGTTAGCAGAATAAATCCCCGTTCTGCTATATGTTAATTTTTTGATTGTTTGGACATCCGATAGTAGAATAAATCCCCGTTCTGCTATAATTTAATTGTTTATTGCGTGGACATATGTTTAGTAGAATAAATTTCCATTTTTCTACAAGTAGCGAATTGTTTGGACATCTATTTAGCAGGACAGATCACCATCCTGCTATTATGTTATTTGGACATGTATATGCTACCTTAGTTGTATTGACATATTATTTCCTGATTTGGATATGAAGTGTATTTACATATATGTTGACTTATGTAAATAAATTATTGAATGACTTGAGAATGAAATTGAACTTAAATGGTAACTTAAATTAGTACCATCGGGATTGATAAGCCTCTTTTTGAATTTATGAAGTATGATTTTGAATTAACTTCAATTCTTTTACCAGTTTGGGGATTTAAGGTATATAAATGATTTTCAGTTATATAATTATTTTATAAAGGTATTATAAATAAAAACTTGTTTAAATAAAAAGGTTTTACTAAATAAAAGGGTTTATTTAAAGTGATTTAAAATGAGATTTTGTAAATGATATTTTGTAATGTCAAAGATATTTTATAAAGGAAATTTTATAAAGTTTTATACATAGAAGAGATTTTATAAATCATTTTAGAGATTTTAAAAAGAAATTTAAATCTATTTTAAAGACTTATAAGGAGGGTTGAAATATGAATTGAATTTATAAAAAAAATTATAAGGGATAAGTGAATGGATATTGTAAAGTTAATGAGTTTTATAGTAAGTGATGTTTTGAAAAGGGAATTTATTAGCCATTTGGAATTTGAGAAAAAGGAATTTTCCAAATGTTTTTGGTAAATACTTATATTTTTGAGATAAGTAAAAATGTTTCCCAAGTATAAAAGGAATTTAAAGGGTTTTGGGAATAGCGTTTTAAAAAGGTCTTTCGATCAAGTTTTGCAAAGTGTTTTAATTAATTAAAGATTAATTAATAAAGGCTTAGTGGATCCCATATGGAATCAAATCAATGTTTAATGATTATTTATTTGATAGTTAAATAACTGACTATCAAATCTGAACCTAAATGTAACTTTGGAAATATCTAGGAGAAACACGTGAGTTATATGGCACAATCAACCCCAATGATGTTGTACTGTGCGTATAAACCTCGTTTCGTTCTTCTAGGATAAATGATAAGGCAATCAGTCCACTAACGGTTAGGAGGTGAACTCCGTTCTTATCTTTGTCTGTTTATTTCCTAAAGAACCGGGGTTGAGTTTACCAGAAATTATCGAAAGTTGTTTCGAAGAGATAGGGATCGGATATGTTATCCGAAAACCACTTCGATCCAACTCAAACGTTTCAAACTGAAGACATCTTGAAGAATATGGAACTGAAGATGGAGCATTGAAGTGCAAGGGTTGCTTGCTACTAGGCCTGAGGGTGATTCCAAAATTGATGTAGTAGAAGTAGTGCCTTCAGTTTGTTCTTATCCTGGACAACTTCTATGGATGAATGCTGGCACTGCATTACTGCCTGGAAGGTAGTGTTAGCATTCCAAGTGGGATTGCTATTCAAAAGGTAAGCATGTCCTCAAGCCTCATCAACCGGGAATGACTAAAATCAAGCGAGATGCAACAAGGCTAAGTGGGTCACTCCTATTAGGGTGTGTCATCATCTTTCTAGATACATCTACATATTTATGGATTGGTTGTGCATGAGATCTCAAATAAAAAGGTTTGCAAAACAACCGGGGTGATGACATATTCGGTACTATCCAGTCAGGGGTAGGCCGGTCTTGTGTTGGCAGGGGATCCCGGTGAGGTCCTCGGTACAATTTCTAGACGTGTACCAAGCTTGGTGGTACCCCGGTGCCTTGTCATAGTATGGAATCCAATCTCCAATACGTGCCTTTACAGTTTTGATTGTAGAACCTAGTATGCTGGAATTTAATAATGGTAACAATTTTGGCTATTTTCATATATTTATTCTGAACGCTTAGACATTATTATAATATCACTAGATTTTCTATAAAAAGTGTTTTGGTTATCGTAAGGTAAAAACCTGTCCATGTTTATGAGCGGCGTGATCTTACGAGATACCTTTAATTTTAAAAGGGTTTTAAACATAATAATTCAGTTGTTTGAGTTTACTCATACCAGACCCATGTCTGAC
The DNA here is from genome assembly GCA_030737815.1 of Allium fistulosum. Classification (NCBI taxonomy): domain Eukaryota; kingdom Viridiplantae; phylum Streptophyta; class Magnoliopsida; order Asparagales; family Amaryllidaceae; genus Allium; species Allium fistulosum. The sequence continues at coordinate 783,008,389 of CM060907.1, forward strand.
CCGGAGTTTTATTTTCTTTTCCTAAAACTCTTGGGTGCTCAAATTTTTATGGGCAGCCAAGTAGTTCAGGTTTTCCCACGGATGCATTTTGGAGGAGCTTGGAGCAGGAGGCTTCATCGATAGCTAGTTATTATCTTACTTCCGCTTTATTATATGTATCTTGTATCGGTTAGATGGGGACAGGCTGTTATAACTATCCAAGGGTAGAATTTGTATTAGTATGACTCTGATGTATCATTTTTGAAATGACTCTATAAAGTATTATGTTGATTAATATATGTTATTCCATTGCGTTGTGAGATTCTATGATTGTTTAGTTTTTTCTATCTTCTATCTCCTTTCTTCCCCCTAACAATCTGTCTTTCCGACACTTAGTTATTCGGCATGTGAATATCGTGGATGTATTAGTGTCGACTTCTGGAGTTTGAAAAGGCGGGTTGTTACAAATATCGAATTAAACTCCAATAGTAAATAAACATAAATTTCGTACATACTAGAGCAAAACGTAAATTGTACATATGTTTTACACGCTCGAATAAATCATAAATCCACGTAAGTTTGAACATAGTAAAATAAAACGTGAATATCATATAAACATGAGTCATAAAAAATGCTTAGGAAAAATTCAAATTAATACTCGAAATACAACAAAAATAATATGATTATGTTGATGATGAAGTAGAACAAACAGAAAACGCCAATCACAAATATCTCAATTCACACAATCACAAATCACAAATGCAAATAACTAAAAGTAAAAGACATGAGATTTATAGTCCTTTCAATATCATGAAATAGTGTTCATCCTTTTTGGGGAATGAGATTTTATTACTTTTCTAAGAAAAGGAAATTACAACATTGATAATAGAGACTAAGTAAAAGGATGTGAAGATATATAATTTGAGGGGATGATAACAATCTCTAAAGAATAGCCACCTTTATACAAAGATTATTACTTGTGAATAAAATAACTAATTTTTGTCAATAAATCAATGTCCGATCAATTCATCAATTCATATGGGAAACATATATATTTATTTGATTTTTCAGTTTCTTCCAATATGTACACTTGGTAAAATGTCTTCTTTAATCAGTTGATTAGGTAATTGATTGACTACTTCCATCTCTCAAAATAATTCATTTTCAGGTAGATAATTCTTTGCCTTTTCTTTAATGCAATAAAAGAGGTAGTTGATATTTTTTAACATATATTTGAGTCACAATTCCATATTAACTCATAATATCTTCAAAACCTATTAAATTTGGAAATATTATATCAGCAAAATCTAACAGTCTCCACTTTGATATTATATGTCCATACAAGCCTGCCAACTTCACTTATGTCCTCATACTCCATGCAACTATTGGACAAGACATCATAGATACTTTCCTGATGATAGCATGACCATCACCCATTGTGCTTTGTTAATGAACTCCGACAAAACCACCATCCGCCAACAAAGTTTGAAAGTACCACCTCTATGTTAGTGGAATCTATCAATCTCAAATATCATCATGAACACAAATGTCTCTATCTACCAACTCACTCTCCCTATATTCCACCATGTGGCACTTAGCACCTCAATAAGTGGACCATGTTTGAGCAATGCTCGAACTTTGCAGTAGGAAAAGACTTAGTAAACATATCCGCTGCATTCTCCTTCATGTGGACCTTCTAAAGACTAACTAACATCTTATCATTCATCGAGACTAGAAATCTCTCACTTCTATATGTTCGTCCTAGAGCTAAAATCCATATTTCAACTAGGTGAATTGCATTTTGACTACTACAACTTATTGAAACTCCATCATGTACGAAGCCCCAATTACACATCAACCACTTTAAGTAGAGTGTTTCCTTAGTTGCTCTAACAAAACCTATCAGCTCTTCCTATGTGGTAGATAAAACAACTATCATTTGCAAATTGCTCTCCAACTAACAGTTCACCCTCAAAGAGTGAACATATAACCTAAGGCTGACTTCTTTCGATCTCTATCTCTGGCATAGTCGGAATCATAAAATCCAACAATACTAAAATCTCTATCTCTGCCGCCAAAAATAAGCCTATGATCTAGAGTTTATATATCTGAAAATATACTTCACTGACTCCTAACGCGCCTTCCCTGGATTTTCCATATATCTACTAATCAAACCAACAAGTCATGCAATGTGAGGCCTAATGCACACCATAGCATACATTAAGTCACCAACTGCACTCCCATAGGGTGCCTTCTCTATGTAGCCATTGTCATTCTTTGAGATTGGATAGCCTTTACTGGAAAGATGTATGTACAAACGTACGGGTGCACTGATTATATTTGCTCCTCTTCATGCTAAACTGAGATAGCACCTTACAAATGTATTACTATTGAGTGAGCCTCAAAAGTCCAAGTTTTTTTGTCCCTTTGGATTGTTATACCCAAAATCTTCCTTGTTTTTTCAGACTTTTTCATCTCGAATCCCACTTTTAATTTCAACTTCAGTTTATGGATTTCAGCTTTATCCTTGGAAGCATTCAACATATCATCCACCCACAAGAGCCTCTAGATAAGCCCACAGTCAGTCTCTGGTAATAGACTTTTCAAGTAGAGTCTGATTCATCCTCTCAGCAACCAAATTGGATTGTAGATCCTAGGTGTAGTGAAATGTCCACTACGCCATAGATGGCCTACTGCAACGAAATTACATGGTGTTGCTAGCTATAATGTAACGATAGATATGCTGATTTTTGTCTATTACAACACTCGCTTCAAGGTGTTAGCATAGGTATCAACAAGATGTTGCAGTAGCTATAGATGTATTCAAATTAAAAAATTAATAAAATTAGCAATCCGTGTGAATACGATCCAACGGTCTACATTTAATCTGGTTGTTAAAATGGATCACCACTGCAATTTGCCCCAAATTTTCGTTTTCCCGCCTAGTTCAGAGTAGATCCCCTTTTGGTTTTCATTCCAATTCGCCTCCTCCCATTCGCCTCCGCCACCAAATTATCACCCTCCTCTTCTTCTGCTTCCTCATTCGCCTCCGCCACCAAATTGTCACCCTCACCCCCAGCTACCCCCTGACCCATCGCGACCATCTAGCTCCAGCCAGAGCCCCGTCACGACACCAAAACCCGAAGCCAAACAAAGTTTTCCGTTCAAACCCCTTTTGCCACCGCTGTCGTCGCCATCAGCTCTCACCTCCAACAGAAGACTTGCTCGCCACCAACCCCTCTACCTTTCTCCTTTAGACTACTTCACCTGAAAACCCTTCTAGTGCCTTAATTTCTCCCAAAACCCGAACTGCTGCCCTCGAGATTTTGGTTCACTTCGTACTTTCCATCGCAAGTTCAGAGCAGATCCCAGGCTGATCTCTTCGTACTTTCCCCTATGATTGCGGTTGCTTCACTTGGTACTGGTAATTTCAATAAGATAGTACGCCCCCCATATGTTTGTGCTAATGCTCCTTTGGAACTTGTTAATGTTTCAGAATCTGGCTGTTGTTGCAGCTTGCGGCTATGTGAGCTGAGGAATTATTTGCAAAGACACGAATCGATTTATTCACTGCTAGTTGAACAATTGTTGAGTGAAAGGATTGTGTGAGCTGCACAGGCAGATTCATAGACAGTCGAGCTTGTGTGTTGGCAAGACTGGAAGGACCAAGTTTCATTGATGCAAGCTTTGAGTCCAGCGACCAAAAGGAAATGGTAATGGATGCAAGCTCTGAATGAACAGGCAGGAACTATTCAGTGGTGTAGGTCATAAATGCATAGGTCTGGAAACGTACAAGGAAGTGCGAAGATATTCAGTGATGCATATGTCAGAAGAAATGTGCAAAGCTATCGATATGGAAGAAACATACAAGGAAGTGATAGAGTGCGTTTGAAATGTAGGTCTGAAGTGCAGTATTTGCAGGGAGTGAGAGAAGGTTGGTTGGTTGGTTGGTTCACCATTGAATCTGGATGTAGTTGTATTGGTTGAAGGTTGGTTGGTTGGTTTGGTAAGTTATGGAAGTGATGGTGGAAGTTGGTGATGTATAGGAGTTTCAGTTGGCAGTCTGATGCCTAAATGTTGGCAGAGAGATGTAGACGGAGTTTGGAGTTTGACAATGGTAGAGTGCTGCTGTGTATTGGTTACGGAGAGAAGCTATTGTGGTGATTGGAAATTGAAAACAGTTTGCAGTAGAGTTTTGGTGTTTGGCCGTAGGGGATTCAAGCAGATTTAGGCGCTGCGCCCGGACCCGCTTCTCGGCTCGCCTTCGGCTCGGCACTCGGCTCGCCTTCGGCTCGGCTCGTCATATATTTGTCAGTGTCAGTGTCTGTATAAATTGAAACTGCAAATGTAATGAGTGAACTGAGTGATGTAGTGAGGAATATCTGTATATGTGAATATCAGTGTTATTTATCATTGAATTGTAAAATAGTGGAGTCAGGAATTTGTACTATTTTAAATGTTGAAATAAAATATTTATTTAAATAAATTACTGTTTGAATATCAAATTCTATGCAATAGCATTTTATTAAATAAATATTTATTTCTATTAAAAAATCAAATATGCTCTACATTGTGGGCCCCACAAATTCAGAAAGTTAATATCTATAGCAACATTTTGGAATGTTGGTACAGACACCTATGGATGTTGCCATAGACCCAAATAGGGTTCTATTGCAACAATATTTCTTATGTTGCCTTAGATAGTCAAAATGTTGCCTTTGAGGTCTGCGGCAACGCGGCAAAATGCATCACCGAGAAAGTGTTGCCTTTGCCCTTTTTTAGCCTATAGCAACATTTTTTGGCACTTCCTGCATCACTTCTTTGGTGTTGCAGTATGCAATCTATGGCGTAGTGGTCCCTGCATACACATTGCTTACAGAAATCGAGGAACTCCCTAGAAAGAAATTCGCCACCATTATCATATCTAAGTACCTTCAACTTCCATCCTGATTTTCAGCTAATGCCTTTCGAGCCTTAAACTTCTTAAAGCTTTCTGATTTGGCCTTCATCGCATGCACCCAAACCTTCCGAGAAAAGTCATCCATGAAGGAAATAAAATATCTTCCTCCTCTGATGGAAGCAGTAGCTGCTGATACCTAAACATCTGTATACACATAATCAAGTACCCTATCTGAAATTTGAAGTCCAACACCAAAAGATACCTTCATTTGCCTTTCCAACACACAATCCTGACAGAAATCTAACTTATCGAAGCTAATCATCTTCCATCTACGAAGCAACTGTATGCCCTTCTCCAAAATATGACCCAATCTAACATGCTAAAGTCTGGTGGAATCCAAAGCACGAGAACTATCCACTCCAATACATGACCCTCAAAGTACGATGATTACTTTCAACAGATACAAATTCTAAAGCACATCACCCTTCATCAGAACTAGTGCACCCATGAAACCTTCAAACATCCTTCTTCACAGTCACATTGCATCCAGTAGATGCCAACTGGCTCAAAGATACTAGTGACTTTCGAAGACTTGGAACATAGCGAACTCCTATCAAAGTGCGAATCACTCTGTCAAACATCTGAATCTGTACTGTACACTCACCCATGGCTCTATAACTAGCACTATTCCACATAAGGAATACACGTCCCTACTTCCTAGAAAAAGAGCTAAAATAATCCAAATTTTGCATCATGTGAAATAACACATTTGAATCAAGTACCCAACGGTCTAATACATCTGGTACTGCTGAAAAAAACACATCATTAGATATAGTCTTCTCCATTACAATCGATAAAGATCCATCTCCCCCTTCAATCCCGAACAATCTCTCTTCCAATGGCCTAGTTTCTTACAATGGTGGTACTTCCCATCTCCGAACTTTCCTCTCCAACCACTTCCCGGCTTCTTAGATTTGGAACATTCCAAGGATTTCAACTCTTCTTCCCTTCTCTTCCTATCTCAACAAACAGACTCCGACTACTCTCTATACCTCTACCTTCACTTATCTCCTTCGCCCGATCCCAAGTCTTTAGATAGAAGACCTATCTTCACATCTTCCAACATCAATGTATCTATTTCATATATCAAGCTATTAGCAAAACATTTGTATCACTCCAGAAGTGAACATAAAAGAACCACATGCTTCTGCTCTTTATCCACCTTTGAATCCATAGTCTTCATCTTCATTAAAGTATCATCAAAGATACTAAGATGCGCTTTAACTTAAGTAAACTCTCGCATCTTCATAGTTAAAAATGTCTTCAGCAAAATCAGATGGTTTGGGATGACTTCTTCAAGTAGTGATTCTCCGGCTTGAACCAAATTCCTCTAGCTGTGTTTTCACTATTGATCTTCGAGATAACATTCTCTCCCATCGCAAGTCATGGAGTAGTAAAAGCCTATTCTTCCATCTCCCCTTCTCCTTGGTTGAAATATCAGTGGGAAATTTCTCAGTATCAAATACCACCCAATGAACCCTAATTCTTCTTAGATTACCTTTCATCCTCCATTTCCACTTCTCAAACTCACTATACCGTTACAAATCTCTATTTCAATCAAAATCCTAATGCAACATAAGCTTGTCTAACTTATGGTCTTGCTTCAACTTGCGTACCTTCATTTCCTACCATACAACCTAACACCTTCTACCAACCAACAAAATAACTATGATACCAAATTGTTGGAGAAATTCATATTAACATCCCATATGCAGTGGAAATAATATGATCGTATTGATTATGAGGTAGGAAAAACAAAAAATCCCAATCACAAATATCTCAATTCACACAATCATAGATCATAAATGCAAATAACTGAAAAGTAAAAGACACATGATTTATAGTGGTTCCACTATCATGAGATAGTGTACATCCACTTTGGAGAGATGAGATATTGTTACTCTCAAAGAAAAGAAAATTACAAGATTGATAATGGAGGCTAAGCAGAAGAATATAAAGAAATATAACTTCAGAGGATGATACCAATCTCTATAAAACGCCTGCCTTTATATAGAGATTATCACTTGTGGTCAAAGCAATTAATTTACATCAATAAATCAATACCTCATCAATTCACCAATTACTATGAGTATATCTGTTTGATTTTTCAATTTCCTCCAATATGCATGCGTTTGATGAAATATCTTTTTTAATCACCCAATTAGGGAATTTATTGATTACTTCCATCTTTTAAAATAATTCCTTTTCACATAGATAATTCCTTACCTTTTCTTTAATGTAATAAAATAAGCAATTAATATTTTTTAACATATATTTATTTCAAAATTCCACTTTACTCAAAATATATCTAAAATCTACTTCAATTTAGAAATATTGTACCATCAAAGTCTAACAAAAAAAAGTTCATTACTTTTTCCTCACATATTCTTCTCTTATGATCAAAATTACCACATCAACCATAACTATATTGTCTACGATCTTCCAGTTTCTCCATAACACCTTTAGATTTTGTCATTTTTGTTCTTCTTATGGATATTTGAGCTGATAGTGGTTGTATAATCACCAACTTACATGTCTCAGTATCTAATGTCAAGCGTAGGATGAGAAACCAAAACATGGGTGTCTTTATATTTTTGTACAATGAACCACGGTGAAATAAGATCAAGACATCATATATTAGAACCTCTTTTGCATCATGCACATGTAGTTAATATTCATGAACGAAAATGTGCAAGTATAGGAATGTTGCATGAACACATAAAATTTCAGTATTAATCTTCATTGTGTAATTATGTGCATGTATGTCAGTTATTTGTCATTGATTTAAGCTACATCTTTGGATATATATGTTACATGCTTCTACAGTAGTTTCTCTACCACGGCCTACATTTTTACCTATCGAAGAATCATAAAATTCATGTTTTATAGCCAAATTAGGTCCAAATTAGATATAACTTGGGGAAACATCGAGTTTTGATATTTTTGACCCCTAGAATGTATATTAGACAGTTTTGACTTTGAAAATATTATAAGACCTATAAATTTTGAATGGAGCTGAGATTGGATCTAAAACCATTTCCAAATGAAAGATATGATGGTTTATCTTTCCGTAGAGTGATCATAATAAAATTTTGGATTTACGGTTTAGAAGATATGGTTATTTTACGTTTGGACAGTCTTTAGGTAGATTAGTGGGTAATTAACTCTTGCCCATCATTAGGTCTGCTGATCATTTCGGGACTAGGGTTATGAGCAGCAGCCATAGCGCCACTAATCACCTTTTATCATCTCTCAACATCTCATAACCTCCATTAGACCTTCCTCTACTAAAACTCTATCATTTTCTTAATTAAATTAGCCTAAATCAATGAATTAGAGGGTGATTACACACTTTTCCTAGATTTGAACTTACCCTATTTTATATAAATAAATTTTTAATGATTTAAGGTGGATGTTAACTGGATTTACATATGTGTTCATATCGATACACCCTTTTTGATAATAGGCTAGTTCTGGATGATAAAGTTGTTTAATCTAGGTTTGTTTATATGGATGTATTATATGATCATATTATATGTATGTATTGCCTTGTTTGTTTGTGTTTATATGGTTGTTTGAATGAAAATGCCAATCGGTAGGGAGCTAGAGTTAGGATTGTTATTGGAGGTTGGATCTCGTGCAAATGGGTTGACTATAAGATAGGTCATCCAAGGTGGTTGCATAAACGATGGGAGATTCAAATCGATGGAACAAAGTTATTTGAGTTGGTTTTAAAGTTGAAGACTAGAGTATTGATCAGATCTGAGGATGGCATGTAAAACAAAGCAACAAAGCGGATTAAAATTGTAACGTCCTGGTGAGGAGCTAAATAAAATAAATATAATAAAATGTATATTTGGATATTAAATTGGAATTTTGATGAATAAAATGGATTTTAGTAAATTAAAAGGAGAAGTTGGTATTAAATGGAGAAATTTGGTTTATTCTCTTATGCATCTCTAATAATGCATTATTCGATCGGGGAAACTCGTATATGTTGCTTTATGCCAAGACAAGATACATATTATTTCATATAGGTATTGTAACATATCCATGCTGACCCAAAGTAGTGTGTATGAGAGATCCTTCTCTCGATCCCTTTTGATCCATGTTATCAGACTGCAAACTCCCTTTGATAGTCTGGTCACTGGGACTGGAGCGTCATATTTTTTGTATCGGATTTCAGTTGGAATAATATAGAGATAAAGAAATGTTTTGGCCTTAAAGGAATGAGACTTAGGTTGTTTTTACCCATTTTTGTTCGGCTCTCACATGTGATGTGCAAGTTGTTGGGTGATTGACAGGTTTGATTACTAAGGCATGAAATATATGTATATTTAAAGATAGTGGGTTTGAATTAGTGTTTTATAGACCCACTAATACTAATGTTTTGATGACTTATATATGTTATCATTGTGTTTATGGCTCAATGATCTCCATTATTTTCTCTTTCTATGTATTGTTCTATCTAGGAAACACATGTGTTTATTGCTTTGTGCAGGTACCAAGTACGTATAGGTAAGTTGTATTTGATTTAAGGTATGTATCGATGTTGGCATAAGGGAATATTCATGTGTGACATCCTAATAATGCCTCATTATCCATATTAACAGACAATATTACTTAGTAATACTCAATGGTAGTATAGGCATAGAGGTGAGGTGTTTGAGGAATCAATGTAGGAAGTCAGGGAATGACTTGCCTAAATTTTAGGCTAAGTCGTATTGATCGGCACCGACCCATATAGGCCAGTACCGACCGATGGAGAGGAGGAGATAAGTCCAAAGTTTCACTTCTTGGTCAAGATGTAGGTTTGCTTCAGGCTAGCAAGGAGAAGACTTCGGGCCAAAGTAGGGAAAAAATCGAGGGAAGCTACTGCCGAATGATTCGAGGATGCTAGAAACTTGGAGTTAGCTTTGATCTTTAGAAGCGCTAACGTAGAGTGAAGTTCGCACAAGCTAAGAGATGGTTTGGGTTGGGGTACTTAGAGTGTGTAGAGGAATGTACTCAAGCATATAGAGGAATCTACTCAAGCATGTAGAGGAATGCATTAATAAAGAAACAGCTAATATATAGGATAACAAAGCAGATGAAGAACCACTAAAGAAAATTAATACAAGTTCAAGTGAATTTCCATATAGCCTGGATTTAGACTACCAAAAATTAATACCAATGTTTAAGTAGAACATATAATCTACTCAAGTATGCCTTCGCAATCCTCCCTAACATAGTTAACACCTTCATCATCCATTTCAGTTATTTTGCAATCTTCCATGACTTGGATATCTTCCTCAACACAATCATGTGTCTCTAAATCATCAAAACTTCTTGATGGTGCTTTCATTACAACAGACAAATTAGAAACATCACATTCTCTTGAATAAAATACGTGTCTTGCTTGAGATACAAGTATGTATAGATCTCTTGAAAACGATGCTTGATGTAAATTAAAAAAAGAGTGAACCCGTCATCATCAACTTTTACTCTGTTTCCTTTATACGCCCAATGACACTTAAAAAGGGAATATAAAACAAATGATAATCTAATAAAATTATATCTATCAATATTCCATAATAAGTGACCACATCAACCACTTGGGACATATCTTTTACACTTGCTCTACAAGTAGTAGTCGCATCAAAAGTCACCCCTCAATTCTGAGTTTCTCTCTCTACATCTTTTACATGAAAACATTGTCCATTGATGATATATCCTTTGTAAGATAAGGATTCATTCTTCGGACCAAAAGAAATCCATCTTAACATGTCATTATGATCCTTGGAGTTAATAGGTATCTACAACAACTTCCATTTAGCATGAATATGTTAGAGTAATATTAGTAGTCAAATGAGAATATATTTAGAATCTAACTAACCTTCCTTCTAATTCAATCGGCAAATCTTTTTGTATGTGTTTCCTAAAGAAAGGTCATACTTTTTCTCATGCGCTGGTCTAAATTTTCTAATTCCTCCAAATGCAAACTAGTATAGAACAAGTGATTATAAGTTATATTTAGCATTACGAACACATTAAAATAATTACAACAATGTAACATATACTTACTCTATAAATGGTTCCACCACAGCCATATTCATTAATACAGCTAAACGAGTGCTTTCTTTCTCATTAACAGACAACTGTCTTGGACATTGAAATCGGACGTCCCTCGAGTATTACACTACTTTTATAATCTTTATTTCAAGCTTCTTTCTCCTCTATATGTTCTGATTTTTTCAAAAATTCATTGAAAAGCTTCATGGATTCTTCTGCAAGATAGGATTCTGCAATACATCCCTTTGGTTTTGCATAGTTTCTTACATAATATTTAAGTATTTTCATATATCTTTCGAATGGGTACATCCAACGAAAATGAACCGATCCACAAATTAGTGCTTCTTTTCCAAGATGAACTGACAAATGTACCATTATATCAAAAAAGGATGGTGGAAATTTTTTTTCGAGCTCGCATAAAACTTCAATAATCTCAACGTTGATTTGTTCTACCTTCTCTCTATCAAGAACACATTGACATAATTTGTTGGAAAAAGAACATAAGTGAATTATTGCTTTTCTTGCCTTCTTTGCTATTAACCCTCTCGATGCTACTGGCAATAAGTGTTGCATTAATAAATGGTAATCATGTGACTTCAATCCACTAATTTTGTAATCCTACAACGAAATCTGATTCTTTAAATTTGCACAGATCACACAATCTTTTACAAAATATCTTTCTCTTGGAATTTGACAACATATATGTAGCCGGTGGAAGATATGTTTTATTCCCATAAGGTTGTGCATGAAGCTCATGTCGAATTCCCCAATCCTCAAATTCCTTTGTACAGTTAGTTCCATCTTTTGATTTATTACCATGCAACATCGTGCCCAATAGGCTTTCACCAATGTTTTTCTCCACATGCCTCACATCTAAATTGTGTCGTAATGGAAGTTCCTGCGAAAACCAAAGAATTAATATATTTTTCTTCTGTTAAAACAATGAAAAGTAAATAAATTAACAACTAACCTCCCAATATGAAAAATCAAAGAAAATCGATCTTTTTTCCACCTTGATAGCTCTATTTTTATAGGATCGTTAATATTATCATATTCATCTTCTGTATCATGAGCACACTTCCTCTTCTTACTTTTCTTTTCCTTTTCTTTTCCAAAATCATTTGGATAATCCTTCAACAATGCATAGATGTTTCTCCCAATTAGAATTATAGGAGCACTACCATTCTCTATGGTGTAATCAAACAATGCCTTTTGTTTCCTCCGTGAATCTGAAGTAGGTAGAAATCTTCTATGACCCCATGTAGACGTTCTTTCGATTATGATTCAACCAACAAGAATGGGTATTGACACCACATAATGGATAAGATTTTTCCTCCTTCACACAATATCCAGCAAGATTTCCATTACCCGAAAAATCATTTATCGTCCATAGCAAAATTACATTCAGTTTAAACAATGTTTTACTAAATGCATCATAAGCATCAACTCCATTACACCAAAAATGATGCAAGTCTTCCGCCAAAGGTGACAAATATACATTAGTATTATTCCCAGGCTACTTTGGGCCTAGAATAAATAAAGTTAACATAATATTTTCCTTCTTCATGCATAACATAGGCAAGAGATTGTATGTCACTAGCATTACTGGCCAGCAACTATATTTCAAATTCAACATAGAAAAATGGATTAAATCCATCTGTAACGGCACCAAGCCTAAGATTTCATGGATCAGATGAAAAATATATATACTTTTCATCCACCATTTTCCATGTCATAAAATCTACGGGATGATGCATTTTTCCATCGTTGCTTCTATTATTAAAATTCCATCTAAATCTTCTGCCATCTTTTAAGATCTGTACATTCTTCTAAATCTCGGAATTATTGGAAAGTATCTCGGCACTTTAACTGGAATACCTTGTATAACCTCTTCAGTATCTTGATTTTCCTTCCAGCTCGAAGAACCGCATTTTGGACAAGTATCTAAATCTTTGTATTCTTTTCTGAAAAGGCAACAGCCATTCTCACATTTATGTAACTTTTCAAAACCTATGTCGAATGCTTTAAAAAATTTCTTTACTTCATATAAGATTTTGGGAAGCACATTATCCTTTGGCAAAAATAAAAGTTACACAGTTAAAAGCTTATCAAATCCACTATCAGACAAGCCAGTCTCGCATTTAAGATTATACAAGACGATGATGTGGCAGATAATTTTGTGTGATCTGTGCAATCAAGATACAATGGAGTTTTTGCATCTTCCAAGTTCTTGAGTGAATCATCCTCTCTGAGAATCAACATTATCTTTATCATCATCAAAAAATTCATAATTCAGAAAACCTTCACCTTCATAGTGAATCATCTTGAATAAATCATATATGTCAAACGACTTTGTTTTTTCTCTACATTTATCTCTTAGCCATGGTTATACCATGCACTGCTCATTTATCTAGGATCCATTCCTTTCAAAATTAAATGTTCAACAATGATGTGGTCATCATGAAGACTAAGATCCTGACAATCTTTGTAGAGGCATAATTTTTTTTCTACATTTCTTATATTCCTCTTTGCAGCATGCATGAAATTCAATGCTCTGTGTCGGTACTATATACTAGTTCTACGACAAAAGTTAAAAACATAAAAAAATTGAGTTTTAATATTAGATTACATGTTTTAGTTCTCAAAATACATATTAAGTTAAGCATTGTATTATCACCTGTTTAAAAAAACCTAATCTTTTTCCATCATCGACATATGAAGACAAATAAGTTTCCAAATTTTGACATAGAAATTGGTTATCTGTTGTAATCAAAAATATAACTATACACATTGAAGTTATTACACTTAAGCATGTAATATTGCATCGAGGTATGTAATATGCTAACTTATTACATCTAGGTATGTAATAAGTTGCATAACATTAAAGTTATAACAAATAGAACCGGTCGCAACTAAATATGCAACTACAACAAGCTTAACAAAAAAGAGTGTTGTTACAATTGACTATAAACGATTCCATTGCCTTGACTATGATCAGTTCCATTGCCAAATTGTCCCCAAACAATTGCAAAATAAGAGTGTTGTTGCAGTTTGTATAGCTTTGCAATAATGACATAATAAGATCATTTAGTAGTCTAAGTAGCTGCTGTAGTAGTGTTTTTATTTGATATTAATAAATAGTACAAACGTTGGAGTTTATAAAACAATGTTATACTCATGTTAAAATTATAATATATGTAGTCGATGTTTTCAATATAGGATTTAACCTGTGAATTGTCAAGAATAGGTTTTTAATTGAAACTGGATTTGAACGATGACTCATGGATTCAGATGTTTGGATCTTAATGCCAAAATATACTTACACGCTAGATTATATGTACAAACAGGCCCTAAATTTTATGTACATTTTAAAACTATTAAACTTGCAATATAATTATTAGGGCTGTGGGTTATATTTGAATTCTTTTCTTCTTATAATCATCGCTCCCTTCAAGAAAACTGATTTTTTTAACATGGTAACCCTATCTATTATAGCTTCAGATATTCAACTGATCTCTATTATTTTAGGAAAAAATTAAATCCAATTCATTATTTCAACTATTATTCGATTAACTACAACAATATGGCAGTAAAATTTAGAGAAAGAATGAAATTTCATTTTTTTTACAAAGAAATATGGTTTTAACTATTGATTACATTGAAGTTTGAAAGAATATAAAAAAAAGCTAAGATGATGATTAAGGAAAAGAGTAAGAAATATAGAAATGATTGTATAAATGTTCTAGGATGAAATAAGAAGAGTGCCTAAAGTAATTTCTTTTAATAAACATAATTTACTTACAACTTTCTTTTCCCACTCCACTACCAACATAATGTCGAATACTACAATCCTAGGGAACAAACATGATGCCCTAATTTAATTGCTTAGCAAATAGTTGTATTAAAAAGAAAATTTTCATTCATACCTCATTTTTAAGCATGAACAAACATCCTCCCCAAAAGAATAAATTCAATAATAAAAACATATCTGAAGCTATGGGCGCATCAGCGATACAGAAATTTGCCAAAGAACCTTTTCAATATACAGTCATCTCTCTCAACAATGTATTATGAAAAAACACTTATTTTTATGTTTTAGAATATTTATAAAACATACGGTTAACATTTATGATTTAATTTTTGATATTTTTATTTTATCAAAATTGAAAATAAAGGTGTAAATTGTAAAAAAGCTTTTAGAAAGGACTTTGTACATGTAAAATCTGAAAATACGTTGGGTAGTCAAATTTCCACTAATCGATAATATTGGTATTGTTCAATTGCTAAATAATTGCTCAATGGAGTCTGCACGGAACAAGTAAATGGAATTTATATCCGTATTAACAATACCATTTTATTTCTTTTTGCACTAAAAAGTGTTCTCCTTGCTATTTTGAACGATTTATTTTAAGAACTGAGCTAGAAAAAGTTTTCATGAGTGAAAGTAAATCTTGGCATTGAAGTTTATGAAAGTACGTATAACTTTTAAGGAACATAAATAGTGTACAAGGTCCAAACTGTGAATAAATATAAGGTAATACAAATTTGTATATGTTATTTTCTCGTAAAATAAAATGTAGACAAATTTCTTTGTTTATTAACTAGTATTGTATCATTTGTATCAAATTTTACTATTTGCACGACCAGGAACACATATGTTTTCAACCAATAGTAGATTGTTCATTCGGTTTCCTTAACTAATATATCACAATGCAAAAAATCACAAAATAAATGAGCTACCCTTGCAGTAATCACGGCAGTAAACATGAAATAACTGAGCTACCCTTGTAGTAATCACAATGCAAACAATCACAAATTTCTTTAACATGGCAGTAAAAATTCTATTTTCTATTGAAAATATCAAGACAATAAACTGTAAAATTACATTCTAAGATGTAATCACAAACAGTCACAAAATAACTTGCAGTAATCACAAACAATCACAAAATAACTTGCAGTATAATCTATAATAACTTGCAGTATCAATAGATTAGTGAACCTAATGAACAATTGGAAACAATCATAAACGATTTTATGCATAAACTGTAATCACAATCACAAAATAAAGTTATAAAATTCATACCTGAACATACCTATTTAAGGTGTCGGGAGGAGAAATCGTGCAAGAGAGCTACCGCGACGATGTGGAGAGGAGTAGATGTGATGATGAAAATAAACGACAAAGTGGAGAGGAGTGCTGCAACGACATGTAGGGAGGAATGGTTGAATCGAAAAGCGATTTGGTAAATTTTGTTGAAGCAATTTGGGAAATTTTGTTCCTTAGATTTAGAAATTTTTCTAAGTGTGAGTAAATAACGATAGGGAATGTACTGGTTACATTTACTAGATTTAGGTGGAAAGATTTTGCTAAGGCGCGGGAGGTGAAATAATTTTTGCCACATTTTAAATATAGGGTGAAATGTTATTAGTTGCATTTACAAATAAACGCTACCAATTTATGCAACCAAAGGCTTATTTTCTTATGGTGATATGACGTGTTCTTTTATAGAGATGTGTGCTAAGGGATCATTGGTTACTTGGAGGTTGTGATGTATGCTTGTAAAGCTGAGGTATGTGAGGACGCTCGCCTGGATTTGATGTTATCTCGGATCTTTAACTATGTATCTATTTATCTTGGACTTTTGACGTTAAGTATAATTCTCAGCCTTCACTGTAGCATGGATTCAAGCATTGAGAAACCCAAATGTTCAGTAGTTTCTAGCCATGGATGTGGTCATACGAGTTATTATATATCCAATGCACTTGAGTGAATGAAGTGAGGTTTGCGTGATGGTTGCTATGTTTGCTATGTTTTGTTATGGATGTCACATGATGTAGGTATTATCGACTTAGAAACCTAGACAACCCATATCTTATGTGCTAACTTGTTGGATGTAGGGACATGACATGTAAGATTCTCCAGACCTTATGTTCCTAACTACCATGTCACTTTTTATAATATTTGAGATTATATAGTACTCATGCCATATCGTTGTCTGCCTGAAGTTTTAGGCTTTGCTTCTTATCATCTCAAGTACTCTTAAATGAGTAGAACGGTGATAATATGTCTGAGATAGCACATGGAGCTATGCGGAGGATGAGCAGGTTGCTAGTGCTTTCATATACTTTATTTTTGAAATATTTCTGTTATTCCACCATGCAATACTGTGGAGATATTATTAGTACTGTTTATCTATTAGAGATAGTTTTTTCCTTTGGAGTTTATTTGTTTTGATGTATAAACTATATTCCACTTGTTTTGTATAGTCGTGATAGACCTTATGCACTCTGGTTTGTTTTGATTCATCTACTTATATTAGTGTCTCGCATGTTTTATATCTACATTGGTTATTATATTTTATCCTATGCACTGCGAGATATATGATAGGTCATTATTTGGATTGTTTTACTTTACCCTTGACTACACTATAATTCTGCCAGGTACCGTAGCAGCGCACTCTTGAGTTTGTTTGGGTACCTAAGGCATAGGGTGGTAATCATGTTTGGTATCGGATCTTTGATTAAATGATTAACCTAAGTTGATACTTGGATCCATCAGAGATAGGGTAAGTGGAATATCTAAAATGGATCGAGTGATATATGAGCGAGTGTACTTGTCATATATGTTGATTTTCAAAATAATATAGTGTGAATATATATGTATATATATCGGTGTGTGTGTGTACGTATGTATGTATAGTTGCATCATTAACAAGAACTACTTTTGCTAGTGTTACTGTAGGATCGAATTAACCCTAGAGGGGGGTGAATAGAGTTTATAATAGATTCATAGGATAATAAAAATTGCAGCACGGTTAATAATACAGTAAATGCAGAAATAAAAACAACACATAAGTTTACCCAACTTTGGCAAAACCTACATACTGCTGCCCCCAAGGTTTCTACTAGAATTAAACAATTGACTGCTTACATATCCTATAAATTGCGACCATCGCTAACCTGATTGTTCTAACCCTACGCTCAAAACACTGCCACAACTCAAATCCCAAGTTGTGATATCCCAAACTAAGTCCCATAGTTTGAACCTAGTTAAAAAACCGGAGTTATAAAAATTAAAAAGAAAATACAATTAAATAAACCTAAAACCTTAATGCAAATTGATACAGCCCAAACTAAATTGTTCACAAATAAAAGAGGATGGCCCAAGAAAAAAATAGAACAAGTGTAATTTTTCAGCCCACATCCCTTGTTGGTTTAGCCCCGCTTCCTCTTTATTCTCTTCATTCTTCAAATTAGGGTTTTTGATTTTCGTAGCTGATCTTCGATCAATTGATGAAATTCCAGCTTATCTTTTTGTTTATCGATGGCTTGATTTGCATAAGGATTTATCCCTTGGTTTCTCTAATTATCGATTGATGCTTTGCTGTGTTAATGGCTCCAATGGTCGAGTATCTTCGATTTTAGTTTTGGTATGAATTTTCTAATTACAGTTTTCTTTTCTGCTTTTAACTCGACACCTTCTACCGATGATGATTTATTGGGATTTATAGAGATTGAATTCATATGTTTTCATATATATCGGTTTTGAGTATTTTGGTTTGAATTTTTCAATTGCTTTCTTTGGTCGTTCGATTTTCTGATTGATGGTAGTCTGATTTTTGACTTGTTCAATCGACATATATTCAAAAATTCTGATTTATATATTTTGAGTATATATTTGATTCTAGTTGACTTTTGTAGACTCGTTCAAATTTGCTTCGGCCTAATTTTGTGACATATTCATTTTTGAATTATTTCATATATTTCTGCCTTGACTGAACTCGTGCTTGTCCCCTTGTTCCTTGCTTGGTGTTTAATTTCGAATTTCTGTGCGATGCTCCTAGCTTTCATGTATATACATATAAGTGTGTATATATATATATATATATATGTGTGTGTGTGTGTGTGTGTATGAAGCTTATCCTTATGCTTTGAATGACCAATGATGACTTGAGTTTGATTTTGAAATCTGGCTGTTGTTGTGCATGCCTGTGTTCTACACTCGTGCTTGAAACTTGTATTGTTACTTGTTGTACTTGATTTTGTATGCACTTGCACATGTTGAACCTATTTGTTAACTTGTTGATCATGTTTGTCTGTTTCACTTCATAATGGCTGCATTTGCACTTGTTCTTGCACTAGTTGAACCTATTTGTTAACATGTTGAACCTGTTTGTGCGTGACCTGGTTTGGCTTATGCATGCACTATGTATTTGCATGCCTGTTGATCTGCACTTGTACTCCTTGTTCCTGCACGTACATGTCTTTTGCTTATTTTGGTTGCTTCCTTTGTTTTGCTGGTGCACGTGTTGCCTGTCTAGCCTATGCATCACTTGTTTACTTGCGTATGCATTAAGCATTACTTCTGTATGTGACTTTATTCTCATTCCTCGATGCATTTGTTGTGCAGTTGACCCTTTGAACTTGTACTCGTTCATATGCACTTGTATATGCATGTATCTAAGAAAAGTTGTGCATTTGCCTTGTTCTTGCAATCTGTTTTGCTGCACCTGATTTTGGTGCACATGACTTTGAATTGCTGCTTCACTCATTGCCTTAAGTTGAGCCTGAAATTCATTGGGCTTGACCTCGCGTGTTTGCATTGTGTTGAGTTATTTAGCTTGACTTTGTTATAGTTGTATATTATCTGGTTGGGCATTGTGTTGAGCCTGATGTACATTAGGGCTTGACCTTTTCTTTTTTCTTTTGAGGGCTACTTGTATATTTTAATTTGCTCGGCCTTATGGCATATACAGTGATACATTGTGCATGTCATAGCTTGTTCATGCACATTTATTTTCGGTTCCTGTTTAAAATATGAAAACAAACAAATCAATAAACTAAGGCAATATTGTATTCAATTATATTTTTATTTTTGTAGTTTAAGTTTGTTACTTTTTTCTTTTTACTGTGTTGTTGTTTTCTAGGCGAAGCAGTTGATTGGAGTGAAGACAAATGAAGCAAGGGGATAGCAAATTCGCCGGGTGAGTGAGCGAGTGAGCTATATATGAGAGTGTGTTGTATGAGAGTGAAAAATAATGTTGTATATGAAATTGTGGAAGCTATGTTGTAAATGTGTACTATTTGAAATTGTAATGAAATAAACTATTTGTTGAAATAAAATTTCATTTGTTTACTTCTATCTGTGATTTTGCAATAGTGCTATATCAAACTCATCTAGATATATATATATATATATATATATATATATATGTTTATTATCATCAAAACAAAAATTATAAATTGTTATATTCTACAATTTCCACCTTTTGATGATAACAAACATATATTAAGATTTTGTGCCTAGCAAATGCATTTGACGTGTTGTGTTCAAGCCCCCTATATACATACTCCCCCTACAACTAGACCCCCTACATAGATGCATGAAATTGAAAATCAAGAATTGATTTTTCAAAATAATTTCAAAACGACTGAGAAAACAACCCTTGAATAATAAAAATAAAAGCTCTAGAATAAAAACAACTCTCGAATATCAGTAAGGTTATTACTCAACCACCAAAATCTTAATCTCCCCCCCTTTGTTATCATCAAAAAAAATAATAATAATTGAAATAGCGATGAATTTTGATTATAATAATAAAATTATGTAAAGAGAGGAGTATATATTACAAATTTCAATCAATCAAACAAAAATCGTAATATTTTATTTATTAGACACAAATTCCACTTTAGAATGACGATCGGATTATAGTTTAGGAGAAATTAGTACAGTGATAGCAGTATGGTATTTTTAATAAATTTAAAATCTGTTAAGCACTTTTAAATATTATACAAAAAATGTTAAACACTTTCTAACCATGCATAACCGTTAGGACTTTTAAATGAGGATAGTACTTACTTAAAAAGAATGCCAAACATTTTCTAACCATGCATAACCGTGAGGACTTTTAAATGAGCTTAGAAACTACTTGGATATTTATCCCTCTCTTGTATACGAGTTTAATTCATGCATAACCGTGATGACTTTCAAATGAGAATGGAAGCACATATATAGAGATTAAATCCATCCACCCATGCATAACCGTGAGGACTTTTAAATGAGAGTGAACACTTTAGGATATATTTATAACTTACACTAAAACTATAATTCGTTATTTTTGAAATACCAACTTTTGTACACTACATTAAAATTTGGTGTATGGATTGAAAGAAGGATGATTGTGATACAAGTGATAATGGAATATGTACTAATTTTAAAAATATTATAAAACTTATTCAATTTTCATGAAATTTTTAACATATACTTCCTCTAGCTATAAAGTATAATTTAATCACTACCCATCACTTTCTCAATCACTATAAATAATTTTTGATGGATTTCAAAAAGGTTCAAGTAGTCAAAAATCATCTTTTCCAGAGTAAATCCCTTACCAAAGTAAGCAAGGGTATTTTATTAAAAGATAAAGGAAAAAATCTGAGTTATTTGAAAATTTTCTAAATCCAAAAGAAGTTATGAAAATCTATTTTCTGTAAGGGGTTTTGTAAATGACGTCTGCTAATTTTGAAATCAGTTGAAAATATCAATCGAATGCAAATATGATCTCAAATGAAGTGATGTCTAAAACCAATTGTACTCTAGTTGCCTAAGCAGACATGTACTCCTCAATATCATTCGAATTGGTCTGCTAAATTTTCAGCAAAGCCATTTTATATCAGACGGAAGCAAATTCATTTATATCAAGAAAAAGCACACACATTTCTCCAACCATTAATTTGTTAGTTGTGAAAAAGACAATAAAAGTTAATCATTGTACCGTAGTAATTGAAAATTCATGTTTTAAAAGTTCAGTCCATTTGAAACCACTTTTGAAAGCTTTAAGTGCATAATTTGATTCCATAAATTTTTTAGATATTCAAAATTGCTACTCAAAAAAGCTGGTTTCAAGTCAAGTCGATGAATCACTGAAAGGTTATACCCATAATACTACAACTTCTTTGCATAAATCGGAGAAACTTTTCAAGTGATGTATTGTAATGATTGCTACTTTTTAAAATTTTACAAAATGAATCGGAAAAAACTCAAAACAGTGAATTTATAGTGCTATCAATTAGCTTTCCATAACTTCAAGAATTTCAAATTTTGATGTAAAGATGTTCAAGTTATGACCGAATTACTACTGCAGTGTTAAAAAGTTCTGAAATAGTTTTCAAACAATATTCCGAATTATTTTTAGTTTTTCTATGCTTTAAGCTTAAATTCTGGAAAAACACATAATATAAAATTTATAGAAGTTTCTATCTATTTTCCATACCATCTTGAATCTTGAAAATCGAAGTTAAAGAGCTCGAGATATGGCAATTATACTACAGCAGTGTTAACAAAAACAAAATTAACAAAAAGAAAATAAAGTTTAGAGATCATACATTTACTCACCTTCGATGTAGGGTTCTTTTTTAGCAAAGCTAGCCGGCTTTATAGTGGGCCGTGCTACTGTATATAAATAAGAAAACAGGTATTCTACACATGCACAAAACAGCTAACATGGTTTTATAGTGGCCATACCACTGTACATACAATATACTAGACGTCCTCCATAGAGGAGGTACCACTGTCGACAACACTAGAACAAGGACCAATAACATGGATAAACCCTGAGAAATATGCTGCAGTATCTGGGTCAAAATCTGCAGATTCACAGGAGTATAAATATTTTCTATCCCAAGTGATATCCTCCATAATTAGTCTGTTGTCAATCCCATCATCACCTTCAGAGGAAAGAACTAGACAATCACCAACAACATGATATAATAGAAGCATCATCTCTCCATCTCCACCTACAAATATATAATAGCATTCCTCCTTTGGACTATATTGCATCTCATATTTTACATGAACCCAAGCCTTCTCCATGGAGTTCCACACAATCAAAGGAGTAGAAGGTAGCGACGGCTCAACATCAGCCAGAGAAGGAGCTACAACACCTTCAAGGTTTCGATCAGGGACCGAAAGGCTCTCGGAAGGGACAGGTACAGAAAAAACCGGCTCGACCAAACAAGTGGGGCGAACCTTCGAAGCCCAACCATAGTGAATAGAAGGGTTATCGACAGGATTAGAAGGAGGGAGATGCTTGCATGAAAGCGCCACATGACCAAAGGAGTGACAAATCTCATAGATATTGGGTTCCCAACCATAGTGAACATCAATTACAACAACATGACCGTCAGAGGGGCAAACTCTGAGTTAGGAATGAAGAGGCTTGGACGTGGAGATTTCAATCAGAGCTTTAGCATAAACAATCCTGCCTCTAGCCACGGTGTTCGAGTCAAAACACTTAAGTTCACCAATAAAGCTAGCAATCCAATTCAGACCTATCAACGATTGTAGAATAGAAGGAATATGTGAGAAGTGGGCCCATAAAGGAATAGATAATACTTGATCCCTAGCACTATCAATTGACTTGTTCCATGACATAATAATAAGCGATTTACCTTCAATGAAAGAAGGCTTAGCCTCTAGCACACGTTGACGTTCCTCCTTGTTGGAAAACTTTAAAGAAAAACATTGAATTATCAAACTGAACCTGGAGACCACCCTTTAGTTTCAACGGGACTTACAATGTTCCTTAGCAATATGGTAGGGAGGATTCGAATCAAGGAAAATACCAACAAGGTAGTCAGCCCAGTAGTCCTCACCAGCTTGAATGACCTCCGGTGGCGGGAACGAAACTCCATCGACCTCTATGGAATTAAAAGAATGTGGTACATAATTTCCTGCGTTGCAAGGCAACGACTTAAACAATAAAGACCATTGTGGAATTTTTAGGACAGGGCGCAATGAGCTTGCCAGGGGAGAAACCAAATTAGAGGGAAGATCAACAATTGGAGTGTAAAGAAAAGAATCTGGGATTGAAGGAGTAACGTCAAACACTTTGGCATTTTCACAAATAGGACTAGTTCATAAAGATACGGGCATTGGAACAATAGCCGAGCCTCCATTGTTTCGACCAACTTCATCAAAAGTCACAACACTAGCATGTGCATCAGTAGACATACCATCAGTGGAGACCAACCCATCGTTAATGGCACCGTTTGGATTTTCACTGATCAAACCAACTTCCTTTTCAGACCAACAAGGAACATTTGCTGCCGTGGCAAGTAAAGTGGACAACCCATGCCTACCAGAGCCACTACTACACAAGCCAGAGAGCCGAGAAGCATCGTCAATGTCTCTGAGTAGCGAGGAAAGAGAATTCACCAGAGGAAATGTCGAAGTCTCAACAGGAATGTCATCATATTGGCCAGCAGGATCCTAATCGAATTCACGAGAAGGCGACGACCTGCTAGCAGAGGCAGCGTAGGAACGCCCAGAGCGTGTTAGCGAAGAATTGCGAACAATAACTGGAGGTTGAAATTGGGGCAAAGACGATTGCACCGAATGGGGTTTTTTCCTCCTTGGCTTGATAACACGAGGCAAAGCGTAGGGGAGTAGGGATGGATGGAGGAAGTGGAGCGAAAGAGGAGGGAGCGATTAGACAGAGTATGGGTGGAAAACGCAATTCGCCAGGCATAAAGAAATGGTCGACATTGGTTCCCATCATTTTTCATCAAAGCATGTAGATCTCCACCTCATTTTTATAGGCTAAGGAACATTAGAGTTTTTTCTCATCAATCATATAAAACAACTCGAAATCCGTCTCTATCGAAGTTGTTCCTTAGCCCGCTATTGTACTTAAATTTTGGAAAAAGCGAGTGGCCTAACTAAGGATGTAGGACCACTTTCATTTTTCGTAGAAATCTTTGGTACCCATATTTGTTTATATGGAAAACCATTAATTTTAATAATCATACCCTCAGGAACCCAAACTTGTTTAACGGTTTTGTCTTTGTTTTTATATCGACAAATATTATCGATGTGTCCTATATTACCACATTTTGTGCATTTTGGTATCACACTTCTCCCCCAATGTCTGTTAACCCAAAAAATGGATCAACACCCTGAATTGAGTGTGAAAGCGTCAGCCCTGTTTATCAAGGAAAATAAAATAGAAAAAGCAATAGTAAATCGCATAAAAGGTAAAGAGACGATAGATTTTTATAGTGGTTCGGCAGTTAATGAAGCCTACGTCCACTTTATAGCTTTTATTGATCAAATGCTGCTATAAGAGAGTTTGGATTATAATATGATTCTTCTTCACGTTGGATCAATTCACCATTATTAGAAACAAAGGGAGGATCTTAATTGTCTCTTGATGGTTGTTGTGTTGGAGAAGAAGAGTGAAGAAAAAATAGCAGAGCTTCAATAGAGATCAGGTTAGGAACCCCCATTTCTTTGGAAGATAGGATAGTATTTATAGGATTTAAAGAGCACTTGGGTCAAATCCATTGCACTAGAAGCCTGTAGTCATCCATTAGGATGAGGCACAAAAAGTTCGGAGTGATTCTGAGCTAACCTTTTGGATCGGTACCAATTCAAAGAGTTGTGCAATTTTTGCACAACTTCTATCCAGTTGGCTTCCCCACTTGCTTGTGAGGCTCTGCATGTAATTTCATAGCTTTTTGACTTTATTGATGATGGTTCACTCATGGGTTTGACTGAACTGTAGTCTGAATCTGATAAGTCTTTACTTCTCGAACTCGGATGCTTGGATTGTTACCAAACTTGGTAGATAGGCTTAGTAGAGATGTAGAAACATAACGCAAGTGGTTTAGAGGAACCACAAACCAATATTTTGGGTCGGTACCGATCCAACTGAATCAGATCGGTACCGATCCAAAGTGTTGGCGTATTTTTGGGTCAAACTTCCAAGGTTCCTCTGTCTTGTACTTTTAGGCCTTCTGGTCAAGTTTCGAGTCGTTCTGGCTTAATCTGAATGTTCTAACTCCTTTTGAATTCTGCTGGGTTAAAAACCTAGTTAACATTTGCCCCTCAGAGTACACTTTCATTGAAAACAAGGTGTGCTCTAGAATTGCTTGTCTTTGGGTCTTTGTTTAAGGAAGTTTCATTCATCGTAACTGGTCATCTTGAAAAGCTACCTATGACGCACCGGCTAACTATCCAATCCTTAGTAGGAATCTCCATTGTTCATAATTGCTTCTAGAATGAATACGAACGTCGAGTAGGTCGCATGGGGAAGATTTGATATTATTTGGAGGGGTAAATTTGGATCAGTATCGATCCAATTGGATCGAATCGGTACCGATCCCTGTACTTGATAATTTTTGCAACCTTCTTTCTTCCTTTTTATACGAGTCGTCTCCCCTATTCATATCATTTCTGCTCTATCCAATTCCTTGCCTTCTAGCCGATCCAATCTCCTCCATCCCAAGCCTGCCGATCTGATTGCTTCGTCCACCCGTGAGCGGCCGCCGTCGATCTTTGCTTCCAATGCCATCAGTCGTCGCCCTCAGAAGCTGCCGCCATCGCTCTATTGTCGCGATTTTCTCTGATTCGAGGTTTCACCGATCGGACCCATTAATACCTTAGTTTGGATTGCCTTGCATCAAAGATCAGATCACTCTTCTCCATTTTGAATGTTGTTGATTTGGATTTTGGCGCATTATCAGTGATTGGTGATGAAATTACGTTGGTGACGAATACAGTGGAAGATTCGAGCTGATTGTGACTTTGTGAAAGAAGATAGTGAATTGAGTCTTGAACTCCTCACAGAATGAAGGTAGGGTTTTGCCCCGGAGCTCGACATGTTTTGCTATCTTCATCCACAAAGTTAGAATTAGCTTGCATCGAGTTACACGGTCGATCCAGCATAGTGTCTTGCGGATAGATTTTGGTTTTTCTGGGAGGTGATAATAGCTTAAGGTAGCATCTTGCATGTAGCTATTGCTGTTATCACTTTCCAGAGAACTAAAATCGACTTATACTGGGAATTCTCTACTCGATTCGGACCTATCAATCTCTAATTGCTTACTTTTTTGGATTGATCATGTCATTGCACGGTCGGTGTACTTGGAATAGAAAGGGCTTTCCATATCACTTCAGACAGCGGATCCGTTATCGATCATTGATCAATAATATGTAAGTACAAAAGAAAAGAAATTAATAGGTGATACAGATCGCTCTTTCCGGTGTGAGTGAGCCATCTACACGGAATGGTTTGTTCACAGCGTTCAGGACAACGAACCCATTCTCACTTAGATTACACATCGCACACACCTACGGCTAATACTTGGAGTCCGATGGTGGTTGGTACACGTTAATTATCTTCTGAATTTCAAGCATCAACTATGCGAGGGTCTACAGTTTAGGGATTTGGTGCACCTGGACGTTTTGAACACAAGCTTTCTTATATAGAATGACGTGCAAATCTTCTCGGTGCAAGTCAGTTGAGGGAAGCTTACCTATTTCTAAAGCGGAGTCTTCATCAATCCCAGCTAGGTCTGCTGCTTCCATAACATCGGGTCAATATGGTCATCTGATTCCAGTTGGCCCTGTTGTCGGTCGCACTCCACCTAACTTCAGAGTCTTGATAGATCCTTTGGAGAAAGCCTTTCAATTCTTAAACACAAGATGTTGCAAAGCATTTGCTCACAATATGGTTCCCGGAGGATGACATGCTTCGACCATCAAGAGGGGAGTTTACTCATAGGCCACCTTTTGGATACGTGGCATGCCACCGATATATTTGTATGTACGGTGCAGTGCCCCCGTTCAATCATTTCTCAATGACAATGCTTCAGAATATAGGGTTGGCCCCATTCAAAATTATTCCAAATGGGTATGGCATGCTAACGTGCTTATATATTCTGTTCATGTGGGCGCTTAATCGTGCTCCGAGCTTCGCCGAGTTGTAGTATCTCCTATTATTCAAAAAGATAGAGGCTAACCCATCACTCGTTTATTGAGGTGCAATGTAGCCAAAAAATTGTACTTGATCTTCCCAGCAAGGTTCCCACATTCAAGAATCATTTCTTTTTCGCTAAATGTCCAGACGGATTCACCCGTCTATGGACCACGGGGGTAAGTTTCTTTCACCATGCTTGGAACTTCTTTTAATTGCCACAAGTCTTCTGAACGATCATATATTCCTTATAGTTCTTTCCAAGATTAACAAGAATCCGGCACTTAGCACTATCCTTGGCGCCCTGAAAGCGGGGATGCTCGAGAGCGCACAATCAGGTTCTTGCTCACAGTCAAAAATCTCCACCGATGTGGGCTTTTACATCCGGGAGGTTAGTTGGATTCATTAGCGCTCCTTCCAGCTCCAGAGCCCGGATTCGTTTTGTTTCCTCTTCCCATGATTCTGGTAAAGATGATGATGATGAGTAGGAAGAAGAAAGTGACCCAGCCAATGGGTAAGAGAAGACTTTTGAAGAGATCCATGTTCAAGTCGGGATCGACAATCGTTCAAAATGCCATCGATCCCGGAGGAGAAAGAAGATGAGTTTGTTCAGTAGACGGGCAAGGCTTTGTTGTTTGAAGGGAAGGAGGAAGGAGAGATCACTGAGGGGCACCCTCTAAATGAAGAAGAAATAGATTGGGATACTGACACCGATGACGGTGATGTGCACTTAGGCGTCAACGTCTCGGAGTTGAGCCCCGAACAAACTCCCTTACCTCCTTTGAAAGAACATATTGAAGAAGCTTTTCCTAAGAATAAACCTGCTGCCAGCTCCTTGCCGGAAGGTGTCGATATTGCCTTGGGAGACACGAGTGACATTTTTGTGAATATGGGTGACTTGATGGACGACTTCACTTCGAAAGGGTTGCCTTCCCAGCTTACCCGAATCATCCCTACAGGAATCAATGTCCTGACGTTAGTCGGTGGCCAATCTGGTTTGTGTACTCTGCTGGGGTCATCAAACTGCAGCACACACTTCACTAGGATCAAACACTTTATATTATCATTATTTTCTAGGTTGTTTTAGTTCTTCTAATGCCTTTTTCCTAAAGCCGTCTTATAATTTGTTGTAGGAATCATGTCCTATGGATTTTACAGTGATCTTGATTGAGTAATGGATTCTCAGCGTTCGTAGAGACACTCTTCCAGGTACCATTATTCTAGGAAGACCGACAAGGAGAGGAAGAGGAGAGGAGAAAGAGCGTCGCCTGCTGAGAAAGATCAAGGCCATGATAGTGGAAACGACTATGAGAAGAGGAGGAGCCCGATTGAGCGGGAAGATCTGTCAAAGAGATTGAAAAGAGACCAAGGGCAGGAACCCGCTTCACAACTTCCTACTCCTATTGGGATAATCGTTCCTGTTTTCGATGTCGTGACCTCTTCCATTCATGCTGCTATGACCTCTTCTCTCCCAATTTCTAGGTGTGCGCCTTACATTCTTCCCGCTGGTCCCCCACACCTGCAAGTTGTTCCCCAACTTGCTCTTAAGGGGTCTTGTTTTCAATAAGCCCAACTTGAAGTCGGTTCGCTCCGAATCTTATTCACCTCATCTCCATGCGATTTAGAGCGGTTTGGAGCAAGCTGAAGGGTGGAAAGATTCTATATGTAGCTATCCACTGTCAATCAAAACAATTACCAAGAAATTCCTTCATTCGAGTCCGGAAAGGATAAGTACGAGAGGCAGCTTGCGGATCATGATGCGAATATTGAGAGGCTGAAGAAAGAGAGGGATAATGCCCTTAAGAAGGAGATCAAGAGTGCATCTTTGTTTAGGAGCTAAAAGAAACCACCGACCGGGACGCACTCATATTTAGGGATGAAATAAAGAAGTGCCACACCAATGAGGTGGCTTTGAAAGAAAAGCCGAGGATAAGCGAGATGATGGTTGAGATGGAGAAGAAAACCATCGTCGACCAGGCCCAAGAAACTGCTTCTCTTCGTGAATAAGTTTCAGCTTTGGATGCTGAGAAAAAGCAGCTAAAGCCACCACGGAAGCCAGCTTTTCATAGCTTCAAGATACTTTTACAAAGTAAATAGAAGGCTTGGATGCTACTATTTTACGCTTGTGTTAATTCCGTGTTGCATCAGGGGAGCCTAGGTTACTTGGGTCCATCATTCCCTCATACGCTTGCTGTTGTCTAGGAAGAGATTCTGGCCCGATTCCAAGACATGGGTGGCGGTTACACTGAAGAGAAGTTGGTTCAGGCATACCTGAATGAAGAATCCCGCCAAGCTTTAGTAGAGGGCCAGGAAACCTTGAAGCTGGAGAGGGAACAAGAAGCTATCGATGTCGCAACCGCTGTTACGGCTGTATCCGGGCATTTCCCTTCAGGCCCTAGTGAGTTGTCTTTACATCTCCGTGTGGAGGAGATCATTTCTACTTCTCCCGTAATTGTGCAGCCATAAAAGGAAGGCAATGGCGAAGGTTTTGAAGTCATGGCGCACAAACAGCCCCTATAGCAGGTAATTATGGTCTCTCCCATGCTTGAAGGCTTCCTATTTACGCCTGATGAAATTGCTGAGATAACCACCCTTTATTCTGGTATTATAGATCAACCCTCTCTTCCTACCGAGTTACCCCCCTCATCACGATGTTGGGTCTGCCGCTATTCTAACTGCATCAACCGTCGTCTCCGCATCTGGCTCGCAGCCCAGTTCGCACTCCGAGGAAATTGCAGTGCTGCATAGTTTGAACGACCCCTTTGTATCTCAAGAGGAAGGCTTAGCAGCTTTTGATACACGGGAGCAGGCGAAACAAGCTTGCCAACTAGACAAAGCAAAGGCCGAGCAGCTGACGATCGAGCAACTGATGATAGCGGTGAAGAAGGAGAAGTTTTAAGAACAAAAGAAGTCATCAAAAAGTTCTCACAGATCCCACAAGCATAAAGGCAAAGGAGGGTCCGCTAGTCGCCATGTTTTGAAGAGCGAGATTGCCCCAGGAGGGGACAAGCCCGAGAAGTTGCCGATCAGAGGCGGGAAAGGCGACAGGGGAAGCGGTGAGATGAAGTATTGATTTGTCTTCTGCTCCTTTTGTTTTTTGGTTGCTTTTTGTACAAGTGCAAAGTCTGCACTTAGCATTACTTCTTGTTGTTGCAACTGTGGTGTTTGTATTTTCTTATTCTTGGTCGATATTGTGCAGGCACGGCTCCCGCTATTTGTTGTTATACATCAAAAACATTATAAGTAATAAAACTGTTGAAATTTTGATTGTAGCTTTATTTTGTCTACTTATCTATGTTTCATAAACTTATGCCACTTTTTATTCATCACTGTTTTATTTAGTCCTGTAATTACTGCCAAAATTCTTTGTTCAGAATAACAGAACTGTGAAGTATTTGCTACTCTGGTTGAGTGTTGGTGTATATGTGCCCCCTAGTCACGGGACTGTTCACTCCGAACACTTGGTACGAGACTACGTGTCCCTGGTAGTCTTCCGGATGCCCCTAGTCAGGTCTACGATGTATCTCCTATATTTTGAGATTTCTGGCTTGAGATATTTGTGAAGCTCTTTGGCGACCCACGGCGAGTATTTTACGCACTCAAGTGATTTACGTATCTAAGTGATCGACGATGCCGGAACAATGCTGATTTCTTGATTATTTGTTAAGTTTTTTCGTCGCGATGTTGACATTCAGGCTATCACGCATACATATCGCTCCTTGGAGTGCTATTTTCTTGGCTCTAGGGGTAGTATGTGATTTTTTGCAATATGAGAGTTCCTCGTCTTTGGATGCAAATTTTCTGATCCAATTAGTAGTGTGCGGCTAACGAAATGTGCACAGTGAGATCGAGGCTTGCCAGGTCGCAGTTTTACGAACCAGAAAGCAATGCGCAGCTTACGAGATGTGTGGCTTAGGTAATTATGTTTGCTTGGATGTGATTCCACAATCCAAGAGGCGGTGTGTGTCTTACAAAATGCACGGCATTCATTTTGGGCCTTCCCAGTGTCGCTGGAGCAACACCGGTTCTCAGAAGGCCGGGATTGAGTTCCGTCAATCCAACAGTTTTAGTCGATTTTCTTCCGTCGACTCGGCGGATAGATGGGGCGTACTTGAGCATGGTTCCACTATCTCAAGCAGCGATTGGATAGTTTTGAGTCGATTTGACACCATCGACTCAGCAGATTACTTTTGTGAACACAGTTTTATTAGTTCAGAAAGCAAAGCAATTTTATTAATAAAAGTTAGGAAAATTATGCCTATTTACAATGCCTTCGGTATTCCGGGATGGCTTATTTGAGGGAAATAGGAAATACATAAGATAGTCTTAGATGAAGTAATGATGTAGCAATTTGTTGTTCCAAGCTTGGGGAATTTGGGTTCCATCAACGGTTGTTAGCTTGAATGTGCCATCCCCTAACTTCTGGCCGATCATATAGGGCCCTTCCCAATTTGGTCTGAATATTCCTGGTAAATGGTAGACCCTTTTGCAGACAAGGTCTCCCACTTCGAAAGTACAGTTACGGACTTTGGAACTGAAATATCATGCGATCCTTTTCTGGTGAGCAGCAGTCCTTAACTCGGCTTATTCCCTCTTCTCATCTACCATATCGAGCGACTCGAGTAGGAGCTGCTTTTTCTTTTCTTTTGATTGAAGTTTTGCCTTCGATGAGAGGGGACTTCTAGCTCGACTAGGATCATTACTTCTGAACCATATGCCAAGGTGAACGGGGGGTGACCGGTTGCAGATTTTTGCATTGTCCTGTGAGCCCATAGCGCGAGTGGAAGTTCATCAACCCAATTTCCTCTACCTTTAGTTAGCCTCTCTTTGATGGTGGACTTGATGATCTTGTTCATTGCTTCCACTTGCCTATTTTCCTGCGGATGTGCAACAGCAGAAAAGCTTTTCTCGATTTGGAAGCATTTGCAAAAGTCTTTGAACTCAGCGCCTTCAAATTGAGTCCTATTATCCGTTATGATTTTTTTGGCACTCCAAACCTGCAAATAATGTTATTAGTGACAAAATTAATTACTTTCTTTGTGGTAATAGGGACCAGCTATTCCGCTTCGACCCATTTGGTGAAATAGTCAACAGCTACGAAAGTGTATTTGGCTCCTCCTTTGGCTATTGGCAATACACCAATCAAATCGATTCCCCAGATTGCGAATGGCCATGGGCTGGTCATCTATGTTAGTTCGGTTGAAGGAGTTCTTTGGATCTAGCCAAACTTTTGGCATTGTTCGCATCGTCTGGCATAATCTGCTGCATTGCCGTTTACAGTTGGCCAAAAATACCCATATCAGAGGACTTTCTTTGCAAGAGTTTTCCCCTCGGTGTGATCTCCACAGTTGCCTTCATGAACTTCCGTAAGGATCCGTTGAGCTTCGTCGTTGGTCACACACCTAAGCAAGGAGGTAGAGAATCCCCTTCGGTAGAGCATCGCATGATGTACTACAAACCGCGATGTCATTCGAAGAAGCTTTTTCTGTTGATTCTTGTCTACGGGGAGTGTTCCTCTAAGCAAGTAGTCCTTGATCGGTGTCATCCATGTTTTTAGTTCTCTGGTTATTTCAAAAATCCAGTCTATTTCCATCTTGCTTATGCTTGGAGTGGTCAGAGTTTCAACTGGGACTAGCCCCAATGACCGAGCTTCTCTGAAACTGGTCATCTTGGCTAGACAATCCGCCTTCGTGTTTTGTTCCATCGGGATATGAGTTATGGTGTAATGTTCGATGTAATTCAGCAGTTCCTGCACTTTAGAGAGATACGGGCGAGGTTCTCTCCCCGAGCTTGGTATTCGCCTTTCACCTGGTAGACGACTAGCTAAGAGTCGCTATAGATGTGTATGAACTTTATCCCAAGATCCTTCACAACATTCAGCTCTATCAATGCTTCGTATTCCGCTTCATTATTTGTTGTAGGGAATTCCAAGCACAAGGCATAACAAACGGATCATCCTTCGGGAGTTTTGAGAACTACTCCTGCCCCCAAGCATAAGTTATTAGATGCACCATTGACGAACAACTTCCAACATGTCTCCACATCCGAAGTAATTTCTTCTTCATTATCTCATATCGTAAACTTAGCAATGAAGTCTGCCAGTGCTTGCCGGTTGATCGCCCTTCGAGGATCGTAAGTAATTTTAAATTGACTCAATTCGATGTTCCATTTGATAAGCCGTCCAGAGGTCTCGGGGCGGTACAACACTTGCTTCAAGGATTGATCTATTAGTACTTTGATCAGGTGAGCCTGGAAGTATGGTCGTAACTTTTTGGATGCGATCAAGAGGCAATATGCTAATTTTTCCAATTTCAGATAATTCTTTTCGACTCCAGTGAATCATTTACTGATGTAATATACGGGTCGGTGGACCTTAACTTCTTCTCGTATGAGCATAGAACTTAATGCATGGGGTGAGACTGCTAAGTAGATGTACAAGTCTTCTCCATCTACCGGCTTAGATAGGATTGGCGGGGTTTCCATATGCCGCAGCAGTTCTTCGAACGTAGTTTGACAAGCCCGATTCCATTCGAAGTTCTTCTTTCCCTTCTTTAACGCTTCAAAGAACGGTATACATATGTCGATTGCTTTTGAGATGAATTGGCTTAGTGCTGCAACTTTTCCATTCAAGCTTTGTAACTCCTTCTTGTTCCTCGAGGCCTTGACTTCCCGTAAAGCGGTAATTTGTTCGGGATTTGCTTCGATGCCTCTGGCGCTTACAATGAATCCCAAGAACTTTCCAGAGGCTATCTCGAAGTGACATTTAAGTGGATTGAGTTTCATTCCATATTTGCGGAGTATTTCAAACGTTTCGATGAGGTTGTCCAAGTGGTTTGCTGCTATGTGTGATTTGACCAACATATCATCTACATAGACTTCCATAGTTTTCCCAATATGATGCTTCAACATAGTGTTCGCTAAACGTTGTTAGGTGGCTCCAGCATTCTTTAAGCCGAATGGCTTCAATTTGTAGCAATATAATCCCAGGTCGGTAATGAAACTGGTGTTTTCCTGGTCAGGTTTGTGCATCATGATCTAGTTGTATCCCGAGTAAGCGTCAATAAATAATAGCAATTCATGTCCAGTTGTCCCGTCCACAAGCTGATCAATTCTAGGTAGAGGAAAGCTTTCTTTTAGGCAAGCTTTGTTTAGGTCCGAGTAGTCAATACAAGTTCATCATTTCCCATTGGTCATCTTAACCAAGACCGGTTAGATACCCATTTAAGGTAGGTTGAATCATGGATAAAACCATTCGACGTAAGCTTATCCACTTCTTCTTTTAGCTCTTTGGACCATTCGGGTCCCAGGCTGTGGCTCTTCTGCTTCACTAGTGTATACTTGGGATCAATGTTAAGTGTGTGGCATGCAATCTCCGGAGAATCCCCATACATATCGGAATGTGTCCAAGCGAATGCATCCAGGTTGGCACAAAGAAATTTAATGAGTTCCACTCGCATCTTATTTCTAAGATGTGATCCAATTTTCAGGACCCATGTTGGGTCATCCATATCGACTGGGTCAAACACCGTCAAATCTGCTGGAACTGCACGATCCTCCCCTGGACTCTTCTTTCTAGGGTCGAAAGCCTTATCGAATCGGCTATGGTCCCCAAGCCAGGGGCGACTCTGAAGTTGCTATTCAGTAGGTTCACGAATGTGGAGAGTTCTCCCTACATTCTTCCCTTTTTCTTTTCTTCTCGACTCGCGTAGTTCGGCGATATAGCATTCTCTAGTGGCACTTTAGTCTCCTTTGATCGCCCTTACTCCATTCTCTGTCGGATATACCAGGGCCATGAAGACCATATCTTCGTTTGGTTACTTACTTCAGTCACCGCGATGTTGAACCGACTCATGAAGGATTTCAAAGATTCATTTCTCCCCTGGAATAGGCCGGATAAGGACATCACGTCTTTTGGTTATGGCGTGTGAAACCTAAATTGATCAAGGAATTTCATTGCTAATTCATTGAAGGTAGAGATGGATTTTGGTGGGATCTTGGTGAACCACATAGAAGCGATTCCCTCCGGGAAGATTGGAAAACATCTACATCGAACAACATTCAAAGCATTTGCTCCGTCTATGTACCAACTGTACTTGTTCAAGTGGGGTTTTGGATCTCTAGTTCCATCGTACGACGGAATAGTTGGCATAATGAACTTTTCAGGGTACTGTTCATTCAGAATGTCATCAGTGAACGGAGTCCGGCTTAGAGCGGTTCCCCATACATCATCTCTCCTATCCTTAATTTCGTCCATTAGGCGCTTGATCATGTCCACGATATATGCCTAGGATGTCCGGTAGTCCGAGGGTTGGCTGTCAGTGACTATACCAAGTATTTGATTTTGCAAACGATCTTGGTAAGTGAGCTAAAGCCTAGGCTCTCCTATCTTTGCGAGAGCCACTCCCTTAGAGTTCTGTTTGCTTGCGGGTGGTCGGGTAAGGGCAGTTTGGATCTCTATGCTACTATTGAGTGCATTAGGGTTTCCTTCCAATTTGTCGTCGTCAAGTTGCTCACCATCTTCTGAGTCGGAGAGATCCACTACTATATCTTCCCGTGGGGTTTTCGCCCCTAGATTCAAGTTCGTAGCAGGTCGCTTTGCAGTTGGTGGAGTGCTTATGTTTCCTTCTATAGTAATTCCTATGGCTCCACTGACTGCTCCTTTTTCTTGCTGCTGTCCGTTTCTCCTGTTTAGGCTAGAAATGGAAGAGTTTTCTTGCTCCGTGGCAGCCGCGGGGTCTGGCATGGTTCTTGGAGCAGCAAATGATTGCAAGGTCGGGAGGGAATTTAATTTGTCTATATGAGCTTTTTGGCTATACTCCATCTTTTGATTAATTTCATCAACCATTTTATTTAGTTTATCTCTAGCGACAACTTCATGCTGGATAGAAGATCCCAACACCTGATCTCCTGTGTTGGCTCCAGAATTTTCTCTGGTTAATGGATTATTGACGCCGTTGACTTCAACTTGCTGAGGGTTGGTTTCTTCTCCAACTATTACAGCTCCTATGGATCTTTCGGAAGCAGTTCTCATTCATCCTGGTGCCATTGACTCTCGGCGGTAAATCTTCTAAGTGGAGATTTAGGATCTAACTTTTGGATATGTCTGATCCAAAGTAAATAGCTAGATCTGAGCCTGAGTTGGGTTCTCAGTGAAAGCACCAAAATGTTAACCTAAAAAATGGGTCAACACCCTAAATTGAGTGTGAAAGCACCAGCCATGTTTATCAAGGAAAATAAAATAGAAAAAGCAATAGTAAATCACAGAAATGGTAAAGAGACGAGAGATTTTTATAGTGGTTCGGCTATTAATGAAGCCTACGTCCACTTTATAGCTTTTATTGATCAACTGCTATTACAAGAGAGTTTGGATTATAATATGATCCTTCTTCTTCACGTTAGATCAAGCCACCATTGTTAGAAATAAAGGGAGGATCTCAATTGTCTCTTGATGGCTATTGTGTGGGAAAAGAAGAGTGAAGAAAAAATAGCAGAGCTTCAGCAGAGATCAGGTTAGGAACCCCTTTTTCTGTTGAAGATGGGATATTATTTATGGGATTTAAAGAGCACTTGGGTCGGAACCATTGCACCAGAAGCCTGTAGTCATCCATAGGATGAAGCACAAAAAGTTGGAGTGATTCCGAGCTAACGTTTTAGGTCGGTACCGATCCAATTGGATCGGATCGATACCAATCCAAAGAGTTGTGCAATTTTTGCACAATTTCTATCCAGTTGGCTTCCCTACTTGCTTATGAGGATTTGCATGTAATTTCATAGCTTGTTGACTTTTTTGATGATATTTCACTCATGGGTTTGACTGAACTGTAGTCCGAATCTGATAAGTCTTTACTTCTCGAACTCGGATGCTTGGATTGTTACCAGACTTGTTAGATAGGCTTAGTAGAGAGGTAGAAGCATAAAGCAAGTGATTAAGAGGAACCACAAGCTAACCGATCCAATTAGATCGGATCAGTACCGATCCAAAGTGTTGGCGTATTTTTGGGTCAAACTTCCAAGGTTCCTTTGTCTTGTACTTTTAGGACTTCCGGTCAAGTTTCGAGTCATTCTGGCTTAATCTGAATGTTCTAACTCCTTTTGAATTCTGCTTTGTTAAAAACCCGGTTAACAACCATTTGTTTATATATTGACACCTTTTCAAATCCAAGTCATTTTTTGTTATCCGCGAAGAGTTGATTTCCTAAAAACATATTAAACAATTTTTCTTCTGTGAACTTGAGTTCATTAACTTTGAATTTTAAAAGATTATTCTCATTTATTAGCTAAGAACAACGACTAATGGCACACTCTCCTTTTAAAATCCATTCTTTTTTAGACCAAATTTTCATTTTCAAGCTCTTTTATTTTTGTGTCAATTTCAATAATCTCAGTTTCAAAAAGTTTGTGTTTTTCAAATTCAAAATTTTCAAAATCCTTGATTTTTCCGATTGCCTTTTCAAATTCGTGATTTATTCCAATAATTTTGGTTTGGCTATTTTTCAAATTCACGTTGTCGTTTTCAAGGGTTTTGAAATTTTCTTTGACCACGTTTAATTCTCTTTCAAAATTCGCACACTTGGAATTTTCGGACATCTTAAAACTTTCCAACTCCTTTTGTAAACTATTGTTTTTACAAATCAACTCGGTTTCGTTTTTTGCTAGAATCTGAATTTCCTTTTCTAGCTTTTGAAAATTTTCATGAAAACGAACAAACTCTTTTTCGTAATTCAAATATTTTTTACAATTAGAATTTTTATTTTTCTTAATGTTTTCAAGCTCATTTTTTAGTTCATTATTTTTCTGAAGCAATTTAGAATTTTCACTTTCGTCCTGTGCTTTTTTAGCTCAAGATTATCATAGTTTTAGTAAATTTTTGACACAAGAGAACTAAATCATTGAATGAAAAATCACTTATCTCATCATCTGTTGCGTCTTCATCACTACCTCTTTTGTAGATCCCGTCAAGCTAATTTCTTTAACCGAGTTGATTTTGGGGAGTTACTAGCCGTTGTTAACTTTTCTGCCATATATTGTATCGAGTTTTCCAAATTTCATATGCGGTTAAATAACGAGAGAAATGATTAAATTCATCTTGATTAATTAGAGAGTAGAGAATATTCATAGCATAAGCATCAATCGAAATATTTTTCTTTTCTACTATATCACATCCATTTTCAATAATATCTCAGTATTTAATATGAACAGATTTTAAATAAAATTCCATTTTCAATTTCTAATTTAACAAACCTATTCCATCAAAAATAGATGGAGTAACACTGGACCGACTCTCACTAGATTTAAAATTAGGGTTAGACATTTATGTTAGTAACCTTGCGCCGATACCACTTGTAGGATCGAATTAACCCTAAAGGGGGTGAATATGGTTTATAATAAATTCACAAAGGAATAAAAATTGCAACACAGATAATAACAGAGTAAATGCAAAAATAAAAACGACACACAATTTTACCCAGCTTCGGTAAAACCTGTCTACTGCTACACCAAGGTTTCTACTAGAATTAAACAATCAACCACTTACAAACCTTGTAAACTCGCTTCAATCGTTAACCTGATTGTTCTAACCCTACATTCAAAAGTCTACCACAACTCAAATCCCAAGTTGCAAATTCCCAAACTACGCCCTATAATTCGAACCTAGTTAAAAAACTAGAGTTATAAAAATTAAAAAGAAAATATATTAAAATAAAACCGAAACCTTAATGGAAATTGATATAGCCCGAACTAAATTATTCACTAATAAATGAGGACGACCCAAGAAAAAAAAAGAAGTGTAATTTTTCTGTTTGTTTCCCTTGTTGGTTCAGCGCCGCTTCCTCTTTATTCTCTTTTTTATTCAAATTAGGATTTCTGATTTTCATAGCCGATCTTCTATCAATTGATGAAATTTTGCCTTGTCTCTCTGTTGATTGATAGCTTGATTAGCATAAGGATTTATCCCTTGGTTGCTCCAATTTTTGATCGATGCTTTGCTGTGTTGATGGCTCTGATGGTCGAGTATCTTTGATTTGAGTTTTGGTATGAATTTTCTGATTATAGTTTTCTTTTTTGCTTTTAACTCGACACTTTCCACCGATGATGATTTATTGGTATTTATAGGGATTAAATTCATATGTTTCTCTATATATATGTTTTAAGTATTTTGGTTTGAATTTTCAAATTGCTTTCCTTGGCCGTTTAGTTTTCTGATTGATGATAGTCAAATTTATGACTTGTTAAATTGATATACATAT
Organism: Allium fistulosum; assembly: GCA_030737815.1. NCBI lineage: Eukaryota > Viridiplantae > Streptophyta > Magnoliopsida > Asparagales > Amaryllidaceae > Allium > Allium fistulosum. Next base: position 783,048,381 of record CM060907.1, read on the forward strand.
TCGAAAATTCTGATTCAATATTTATATATTTGATTCTAATTGACTTTTGTAGATTCGTTCAAATTTGCTTCGGCCTAAATTTGTGACATATTCATCTTTGAATTATTTCATATATTTTTGCCTTGACTGACTCGTGCTTGTCCATTGTTCCTTGCTTGTTGTTTAGTTTCGAATTTCTATGCGATGCTCCTGGCTTCCATGTATATGCATATATATATATATATATATATATATATATATATATATATATATATATATGTGTGTGTGTGTGTGTGTGTGTGTGAATGTACGAAGCTTCTCCTTGTGCTTTGAATGATCAGTGATGACTTGAGTTTGATTCTGAAATCTGGCTGTTGTTGTGTATGCCTTTGTTCTACAGTCGTGCTTAAAACTTGTACTATTGCTTGTCGTACTTGATTTTGTATGCGCTTGCACGTGTTATACCTATTTGTTAAATTTTTGATCTTGTTTGTGTGTTGCACTTTATAATGGCTGCACTTGCACTTGTTCTTGCGCTAGTAGAACTCGTTTGTTAACATGTTGAACCTGTTTGTTAACATGTTGAACCTGTTTATTTGCGTGCCTGTTGATATGCACTTGCACTCCTTATTTTTATCAAAGCATGTCTTTCGCTGATTTTGGTTGCTTTCTTTGTTTTGCTGGTGCACTTTTTGCCTTTCTAGCTTATGCATCACTTGTGTACTTGTTTATGCATTTAGCATTGCTTTTGTATGCGTCTTTATTCTCATCCCTCACTGCATTTGCTATGCACTTTACCCTTTGAACTTATACTCTTTCATGTGCACTTATATATGCATGTATTTGAGAAAAGTTATGCATTTGACTTGTTCTTGCAATCTGCTTTGCTGCACCTGATTTTGGTGCATATGACTTTGAATTGCTGCTTCACTCATTGCCTTGAGTAGAGCGTGAAATTCATTGGGCTTGACCTCGTGCATTTGCGTTATGTTGAGCTGTTTGGCTCGACCTTGTTATAGTTGTATATTATCTGGTTGCACACTATGTTGAGCCAGAAGTACATTTGGGCTTGACCTTTTCTTTCACTTTTGTGGGCTACTTGTATATTTTAATTTGCTCGGCCTTATGTCATGTACAGTGATACACCGTGCATGTCATAGGTTGTTCATGCACGTTTATTTTTGTTTCTTATTTAAAATATGAAAATAAATAAATCAATAAACTGAGGAAATATTGTATTCAATTATATTTTTATTTTTGCTGTTCTAGTTTGTTTGTTTTGCTTTTTACTACATTTTTGTTTGACGGGCAAAGCAGTTGATTGGAGTGAAGACAGCTTAAGCAAGAAGATAGCAAATCGAATTTGAGTAAGTGAGTGAGTGAGTGGATTGTATGTGAGAGTGTGTTGTATGAGAGTGAAAAATAATGTTGCATATGAAAGTGTGGAAGCTATGTTGTAAATGTGTACTATTTGAAATTGTAATGAAATAAATTATTTGTTGAAATATAATTTCATTTGTTTACTTATACATGTGATTTTGCAATAGTATCGTATCAAGCACATATAGAAATATATATATGTATATATATGTTTATTATTATCTAGCAAAAATCATAAACTATTATATTCTACAATTACATTACGAGAGACTGTCATTCTTATTACATATTGTAAGATTGAGCAGGCATACTGGGAACACAGCTAGGAACACTTCTTTAGGATTCGAGACTGGAGCAGGCAACGAGGTAGCTGTAAAGCCCGATAAGCAAATGATGTTCAATAATATGATGATGAACATGATGTAGAACACCCAAGCTAGCACTCCAGCTGTAGTAGATAGTGATGCTCTAGTGCAAGCGACCAGAACAGATTTCTCTTAGCTGAATAAGGACTTTGCTAGTCTTGGAGGCAAATCATTCCAAGAGATGGAATCAACTATGGAAGTCCAAGATTGGCTGGATGCATGAAAAATCATCTTCGATGATCAAGAGTTGGTGATGCACAGGAGAGGAAGTTGGCTTCAAGGCAACTTTAAGGAAGGGCATTAGGATGGTGGAATGCCCTTGGAGGCGCTACTTCCAAGGACTAGTTTACTTGGGTTCAATTCAAGGTTAGGTTTAAAGAGAAATTTATACCGACAACTCAAAATTCGGTGCTATTTAGAAGATTTGTTGATATGGAACATGATGAATTGTCCATTTCGGTATATGTGGCTGAATTTGACATGAAATATAGAATGTCCTTCATTGACACTCCGTTAAAGAAGTATGTAACGACCTTAATTGGAGAACTACCTAAAATAAAATATAAAATAGTTTAAATTGATATTTTTTTTATTAAATTTTGAATTTTTCCAAATATTGGATTTTAAAAAAAGGAATTTATGGTTTTTCTAAAAAATAATAAGAATTAAAAAGTTTGTAAAAGAAAAGGGATTATTTAAAATTCTAAAAGAATGAAATTATAAATTCAAATAATATTAAAAATTTATAGTATGGAATTAATATTTTGAAATTTATGAATAAATTTATTTATGAGGGAAATGGAAAATTTATTGCGTTAAATCATTCAATTAATTATACATTTTTTTAAAGAATGTTTATTTTGTAAATAATCATATGAAACGTGTATTGGGATTTTATTTTCAAACATTGTACTGAAAATTTATCTTTGTGTACTATAAAAAGTTATAAAAGAATGTACTAAAGATTTATCAGTAATATTTGTAGAAATTACACTTTTGATTTTTTTTGAAAGTTTTGTTTAGAAAGAAAGAGAATAAAAGAGGAGGTAAAGGAAAACAAGTTAAACAAATGAAATAGCCTTTTTATTATTAGGTTAGTTGCATAAGCCAAGCTCATTAGCTATAAAAGAAGGAAATCTTCCTTCCTATCTTTAATTGTACGTACAAATTTTTGAAAAAAAAGAGAAAGACAAGGGAAATTCCAAAAAAAATCAAATAAACTTCAGGTGGTAATCTCAATCCTTAATTCATCTTTTAGGAAGTATAATTTCGGTTTTTACTATAGTATTGAGTTGTCTTGTTCTTCTTTTTGTTGAAGTATTGTTAGATCTGGGATGAAATTGAGAAGCAAGGGTTAATTTTGGTGTTGTGGCTAGCTATATTAAGGAATTTAAGCGAGTAATCCTTAGAACCTATCTCTAGATTGATGCATGTTGTCGTAGTATTTTGAAATTGTATTTTATATTGCAAATTATGTGTGATATTGGATTATTATTGTCTATGTTGTTGCTAAAAATCAAAACTTTATGAATTTACAAATAAAACTCCATCTTATGATCCTTTGATGTGTTGTTTGCTTACCATGGATGAATTCATACATATAGATTATTTGCAATCCCCTAAAGCACATTACTATCACCAGAAACATGATGAAGTGTCGATCAAAATTGAGTTTCCTTGAGCTGAATACCTCAAGGGATTTTTTTATGCTGGTGCACCAGTGTGATGCCCACTAATGAACTGGTGGACCAGTGTGTGTTATTCGAAGATATTCAGATCTAGGATAGATGCGTTATGATGTCAAGTTTTTTTATTTTCTTTCTTCTTGCTATTGATTTCTTATGATTTTCGAATTTTGAATTTTAATCTACCATCTTAGATCTCAATTTTGCAAAATAATTTAAAATATATATTTAAACAGAATTAATTTTATTATGAAAATTAGCTTTCTTTAACCAATAAAGGTTTATTCTTTTAAAAGCTTCTTATGGACTTATCTGTATATATGCAAATATTTCGGATTAAATTTAAGTTTAAACTTCATCTATGGGAAAAAAATATTTTAAGGCAGGAAATTATTTCATAAGAATTAAATAATAATAATTTAGCTTTGCTCAAAATATGGTATTTAAAATCATATTGGTATTTAAGTTTTTAACAAGGAAACATATCAAAACCTATTGATTATAGTCTTTGGAATTTCTATATATATTTTTTCATAAATACATCTATGTTTTATAAATAAATAAAAATATTTTTAAATAATTTTTGAAGTTAGCTTTCAAGCTAACTATTCTTTCCGTGGACAGGGAAATATAATTAAACGACTAGTAGTACTGAGTGCTATGAGGCATTCTGTTTATGTATGACTTATTATGTAGAATATTTAAGTGAATGTAATTTACTAACTTATAATAAAATTTCAAGTAACATTGAGTGGTATGGGACACTCGGGTGATACATGAGTAATTACTGTTGGAAAGTATTTAACACTTTTGATCAATAGAATCTTGGGGTTAGCTTGCTATTTTTATAGCCTATTATATTATGAAGTGTATTTCTATGGCTTGACCTTGTAGGCTAGTTGTTTCATCCTAGCGGCTTGATTGTGATGATAGCTCCCTGAGTTGTGGTATTCTTTCATCTTGCTTTGTGCTTAACTTCGATTTTCGTTATTTACCTGATACCAAAATGCCAACAATCAGTTATCTAAGGCAATATCGATATCATACGATTGTGTCATTTGCTTTTAAATGTGGCACTTCGATGCATTTGGGTAAGCGAGACAACGTTATGATGATCAGGTAACCATTTGACTACAGGAGTGTTGTGATCGATATTATTTTTGGAGAAACTCCTAGAGCGAGACGAAGTGTTCATTAGTCACCTCTTGGAAGACAGTGTTTGCACTTATATATCCACAAAAGTATATCTCTATAGGATCAGTTACTTTGCCTAGACTTGCTTGTGCTTGTCTTTTGATGTCAACTTGCCTAGTGCTCGTCTTTAAGGTTGACTCGCTTTCATGCTAGTCTTCGACTAGTTTTCATGCAGTCTTATGTTTCCATGAGGTTTGATTCGCTTTCATGCTGGTCATTTGATTTATTTTGTATGTGGTTGTTCACCATGTTTACGTTGATTGCCAATGATGGGGATGATATGACTTTATGACATGACGACTTATTGTGATTATACCTATTTTAATTGAGATGTGGCATATTATATAGTTATTACTATATCGTCAAGATTTATGCATGCTTATCTCTGTGATCTTACCTTTATTACGTTTAAAGATAGTCTGGTCATATTATTTTATATTACTCAGATCAGATCAAGACTTGACAGATATAAGTACTGGTCAACTATGGATGTGGGCTAGCTTTTATGGATATATATATACACATATAGTATATCATTTTTTCTAGTCATTGTGTATATACTTATATGTTTTGTATGGGATAATAACTTATGATACTGTATATATTCTTTTGATATTTGCCTGGAGTTTGATGTATATGTATTATATGTAAGTTTAGTGCTCTTTTCGTCAACTTAAATCATATATTATGTTATGACATGTATTATATTTTACCGATGCGGTCCATGATTATGTGTTCTTTATTGTTTTATATATCATCCTTTCTGAATTATCCAACATGTTATTACTTTGTGTTGATGCCTTACATGTCAGATATTTGTATATTTGAGTTAAAAGTTAAACATGTTGGTGTTATCCTAGAGAAATATACATGGATGGTTGCTCCTTACAAGCCTTATTCTCCACATTACCAGTCAATATTACTCTATAATATTCCTTGCTAGTATTGGTATAGAGGTGACGCGCTAAAGTGTGGTATTAGAGCGGGTCGGAACAAAATAAAATATAAGAGATATGAATCTTGGCCTACGCAGACTTAGAGTCCGTCCCTTGGGGTACTGGGTAGACTTTAGTTTTTATTTCCTCTTTGGAACGGGAATATTAATTTAAGGAATCATTTAGGATGTATTTGTAGAAATAATTGCCTTGTTATATGAATTATTATTATTAATGTATTGCTAAACTTGAATCTAACTGGTGGTAGGAGTGAGATATGGCTAGTGGTAGGACTACACATTTTGATATTGGGCCTTCCAGTAGTCCCAATCAGGAGAGAGTATTCATGACTACTCATAAGATTATGGATTTGGTAAGGAATATCCAGACATCCATTTCAGCTCCTATAGATCCTCCCGCTCCCAGGATAGACTTCGCCCGCATATGTAGCGATTACGTCCATTTTAGAGGAAAGAAGTTTGAGAGTTCAGATGGAGTTATTGAGGTTTAGGATTGGTTGAAGATGTGGGAGCATATACTTACTCGCATGGGATTATTTGATGTGCGCACGGTGCAAGTAGCTTCGAGTCAGTTGCAGAATAGACCCTTGGATTGGTATAATCAATTGGTTACTATTATCCCGCCTTTTGGCAAGGTCGTGACACCAAGAACTTGACTAGAAACCAAGGACAGTTCATCCTGTAGATCGGTTATACATAGGTTCACTATGGATACTGGTAAATTTTGCCCGAGTCCGGACCGAGCTACAATTGATATGACATGACAAACAAAGCTATGAAAGCCAACGTTCCAAATTTCAAGTCAATCGGAGTTCGTATGCTTAAGATATTGATCGATCACGGTTGAGAAATCCAACTCTATTCGTATCCGTCCAATTTCGTATCCATTCCCTAAGAGAGATTCAGTTCGTATCCATCGCCTACTAACTTCCTTCGCATCCATAAAATGATGCTACTTCGTATCCATCATGTTAACGACACTTCGTATCCATCAACAAATGCTCATTTCGTATCGGTCTCCCTCCATCCATCTCGTATCGATCTCCCACCATCGATACGAACAACAACAACCATCAATCGATACAAAGAAAGCAGCATGAAGCATCGATACGAAGGCAGCCTCCAACCATCGATACGAAGTAGCATGCAAGCATCGATACGAATAGAGCCACACATGATCGATGCGAAATAGTATCGATACAAAGATGACAATGTGATACAAATCCAAACTTGCATCGATCATAACTCGAGATCTACAAGTCCAATTGCCACCAAATTTTCACAGGGGCTTGCGTACCACCTTGAGAATGTTCATGATCGATCTCGACTCGATCGAACAAAATCTTGATCGATGCGAATTTGGTTTGTATCGATCACGGATCAAGTGCGAACAGCATGGGATCGATCGTGTGGGCCCACCCACGTGGGAGAAGATGTCTTCCGAGATTTGAGCGAGATATTTGCTGCCTACGCCTATAAATAGTGACCCTGGACCTATAGAAAATGGACTTTTTTTGGCTTCTCTATACTGATACTCTGCCGGAATCACTATTAAATTTCAGTTGTACTATTGTATCCATTTGTAATCAGCGAGTAAAGTTCAATAAACATCAGTCATTTCATAGTGGACGTAGACAATTCACTAAACCACTCTAAATCCATGTGTTTCTGTGCATTTTCTTATTGGTTAATTGGTGTGTTTGTTAGATCTGCTTCATTTTACATTTATTTTCTTCATTTTATCTCTTCAAACACATCCGAAGAGTGTTGTGCCCAATTTTGGTACAAACACTTTGGTGCTTTCACCGAGAAAACCCAGCTTTTCTCCTACTCTGTGGATCTACTACCGTCGTTGGATTGTAAAAATCTAAGGAGGAGATCCAGACCTATCGTCAAGTGGTTCCTTCTATTCTATTCAGATTGCTCTAGATCTAAGAGGAACTGCATTCATCAAGATTTTCATATCCATATTTTCGTATCTATAAAAATATGGTGATTTTCGTATCAATGTTTTCGTATCCATGAAAATATGGTGATTTTCGTATCCAGAAAATATGAAGATTTTCGTATCCATGTTTTCGTATCCAGAAATATGGTGATTTTCGTATCCAGAAAATATGGTGATTTCGTATCCATGTTTTCGTATCCAGAAAAATGGTGATTTTCGTATCCATGTTTTCGTATCTAGAAATATGGTGATTTTCGTATCCATGTTTTCGCACCCAGAAAATATAACAACATTCGTATCGATCACTTTTCATATCGATCAGCATTCGCATCGATCAGCATTCGTATCGATCACTTTTCATATCGATCAGCATTCGCATCGATCAGCATTCGTATCGATACTTACACGCAGTTCGTATCGATCCATCTGTGTCCAATTCGTATCGGTACTCACAAGCAGTTCGTATCGATCCATCTGCGTCCAATTCGTATCGATACTCACACGCAGTTCGTATCGATCCAGCTATGTCCAATTCGTATCGATACTCACATGCAGTTCGTATCGATCCATCTGCATCCAATTCGTATCGATACTCACATGCAGTTCGTATCGATCCATCTGCATCCAATTCGTATCGATACTCACACGCAGTTCGTATCGATCCATCTGCATCCAATTCGTATCGATACTCACACGCAGTTCGTATCGATCCATCTGCATCCAATTCGTATCGATACTCACATCCACTTCGTATCGATCCAGCCGTGTGCATTTCGTATCGATCCTCAGATACCACTTCGTATCGATCCAACCGTGTGCATTTCATATCGATCCTCAAATACCACTTCGCATCGATCCAGCCGCGTGCATTTCATATCAATCCTCAGATACCACTTCATATCGATCCTGTTGTGTCCCTTTCGTGTCGATCCAAGTGTCCACTTTTCGGATCGTTCAATTTCACCAACATTTGTATCGTTCAAACATGGCTGAGAACGATACAAAATTTCAAATATGTCACCAATATTTGTAGCGTAAAGCACCCACATAGTGAATTCAAAGTTCAACTTAATGAAGGAACATTCCATCCACGCTCCTGATCGTTCCATGACTGAACGGGACATAAGGGATTACAGTAACAAATGCTGAATTGCAATCAAGGAATGGGTAAAGAAATACTACTCAACCCGTGCTCCCAGAGGATGGAGAACCTAGCTAATACGCTAAGAACTAGGGTTGGTTAATATATCATGCTTCTAAGGTGGACTGCAACTTCCCCTAATTGACCCGTTTTTAAACTCCCGAATTGACAACTATGGTACGATGGCTAATATGATGACTGCCCTATACAGTCTGCTCTGCTAACTCAAAGCATAGCTGGTAACCACTAAACCAACTTAAAATGCCCACATCTTAATCATACCATGTCTGTATGACTATAAGCATGGCATACAACCTTAAGAGAACTTCCTTACTACTTTATATGAGCCTCCTACCTGTGTGAAAATTAGATATAATCACCAATCTATGAGCCCATCTTAACCAACTCACCATCCAATTGGCATTACCAACCACTCGAACGTTGGGCAATCGTGCATACATCAGTCGCATGTGTTACAAGACAACATAGCTAGAAAATGGACCTGATCATAATGTCGATTGGAGAATCTTTCCCAGTCGAGACCTATTCATTGAAACCATCCTACATGCAAATTTACAAAGAAAATTCACCATGTTGACTATGTCAGTGTACTATGGAAATACAACCCCACACTAGCTCATGAAGTGAGAATTGCACATGGCTTCCACCAAGAGTGATGACTGCCATCAAATGCAGATGTCTTCCTCCATTCCTTAAAGAACACTGTCAATCGTGGTTAGACATACCAGTTCTACTTCTCATATTATTGAAGGGAATGAAGAAGCTGGCAGCCAACGAATTTATCCAAAGCCCACAGCCAGTTGCTACCGATACCCATAAATGAATTCATCACCAGAGCTTATTTCAAGACTTTGATAAGAGAACTGGTGGATAGCCACCGACGACTACATCAACATGTCCAGGCCAATATTGAGTTGATGAATCAGATGAAGGATCAACATGGCGAGATAAGGAGGGAACCTACTCCATACTGTAGATCGGAAAACTCCTCTTCTTTAGATGGCTACCGTGGACGCCAATGCCATAAGGCTGCTCCGGAAAGGAAGCTCTGACAATATGTGCAAGCCCCATAAAACGAAGGACCGGGAACACCCGACCCCTATCGATCAAGAACTTTGATCAAATTGAACCATTTGCGTTAGACTTCCAACTGTGAAGGGCTGGACCGAAGTGCAATAGCGAGCATACGATGCCACTTCACTTATCAATGAGATTTAATCCGATCTCTTTTGAATTATTTCTATTTCAATTTCGTCTATGTTGTGAAATATGACCGACTTGAATTAAACTACTTGCAAATGATGCAGGTAACCGAGTACTTAAGGTTGGGTACAAAACAACCTCCACGGACTATGATCAAATCATTGAGGTATCATCATGACGAGAATGATTCAACCACTCATCGGCTACTATATGCGCCTGACTAGGGGCAAGGCATCAAAGTGGAAGAGACCGACAAAGTCAGGACTCTCGTACAAAGTGGATGCAACTAACCATCCACTCATCCGCCTATGCAATTTAACTGGAGATCTGGGAAAGACTTGGAGTGATATGTCCCAACAATCTACTCTCCATCTCGTACTTGAAGCTCACCAAAATACTTATGCTTCTTCTGATGCCCAGTAAAATTGGAATCACACCAAGGGTGGATGTGACATGATCGTCTATGCATCCAATCCTACATTAGAACTTGGGGTAATTTGAGAACATATGTTTAAAATGGATATGATTTGACCATTCACTCTCCAGTTGCGTCTGTGATTCGACAAAAACAATCATGCCTTAAACCAATTTCGTCAGGGCCTAAGCCTCAACTTAAAGTTATCAACGACTAACTGCCTACTCGCTAACCATCATAAGCCATCATTTCGACTCTCTTCCTCAACTCGATCGGAAGAGTGCAAAGTATAAAGTGGACGTGACTAATCGTCTGCTCTCTAACTCTTACCCCTGACTTAAGGGAAAATACATAGCTCAAAGTGGATGTAGTTTGACCATCCTCTCCTCTACTCGAGCTCAAAGCTTGCCAGAACACTAATTTTAATCCTTAGGCTTAGCAAAAGTGAAATCCAAACGACCATTGACATGATTCGACCGTCCATTGACTAAATCTTATCCTTAGTTGAGGGCGGATAAGTGGAAAGTGATCGAGATCCGACCAATCACTTATTGAGTGAAACCTCGAGCTCGGGGGCCGACACACTTAAATCAAAAGGGATTGAAACATGATAATCCTCGAACAAACTCCAGTTCCCAAAGTGCGAGATGGAGTACAAAATTCCAAATCCAAATTCGAAGGGGATGGACCCATCCATTTTGGACTTCGCTTGCCAAATCAAGATGGATGTGATCCGACCATCCACAACCTTAATCGACCTCCTGTTCCCAGAGTGCGAACGGGATCCAAATGCCTAAACAGATGTGACTGACCATCTATCGACCAACTCCAGATTCCCAGAGTGAAAACTGGAGTATAAACATTAAATAACTCTAAGTCCCCAGAGCGTGGACTGGAGTATAAACATAAATGGGTGTGACTGACCACCCATCCACCAACTCCAGATTCTCAGAGTGCAAACTGGAGTATAAACATCAAAACGGGTGTGACCGACCACCCATAAAACAACTTAAGTCCCGGAGCGTGGACATAATCCTAAAATACCAAATGGGTGTGACTGACCACCCATCAACCAACTCCAGATTCCCAAAGCGTGAACTGGAGTATAAAACACCGACTCACTCTAGTCCCGAGAGCACGGACTGGAGCACAAATGCCAAATGGGTGCGACTGACCACCCATCAACTAACTCTAGATTCCCAGAGTGTGAACTGGAGTATAAACATCAACTAACTCCAGATTCCCGGAGTGCGAACTAGAGTATAAACATCAACTAACTCTAAGTCCCCAGAGTGCGGACTGGAGTATAAACACCAACTGGGGTGACTGACCACCCATCAACTAACTCTGGTCCCGAGAGCGCAGACTGGAGTATAAAGACCAAATGGGTGTGACAGACCACCTATCAACCAACTCCAGTCCTCAAAGCAAGGATTGGAATATAAATACCAGAAGGGATGCGATTCGACTGTCCATCTATCAACTCTGATTCCTTAGCAAGTCCTGTAGTATAAAAAGTGGATGTGGTTCAACTATCCACTTTCCAACACTACCCTCACTTGGGGGCATACTTATCACACAAAATCGAATGCGATCCGATCATCCAGCACTAAGCGGGCACGACACGACCGTCCATGCATCAACTCTTGTCCTTAGCATAGAACCCATAACATAAATTTATAGGGATGCACTCCAACCCTACAAGACAAACTTTCTTCCTTGATTTGACAGGGAAATGCAGATTCGCAAAACGGACCTAGCTGGATGTCCTATTCTGAATTGATATTACTACCATCCAACTGCAAATGAACATGGCATGACCGTTCATCTACTAACTCTCGCCTGTAATCTGATGGATTGTGCGCGCAACATGGACGGGTGTGATCCAACCACCCACCAATAATTTCCTTCCTACAATTTAGTAGTGGAAACATCAAATTTAAGTTGTCATAGTGTGACCGACCACACTTCGACTTTCGCCATTGACTAGTGCCAGAGGAATTAATCGAGGGAAATGCGGTCCGACCATTATCTGCTAAAATCTTAGTCCCCAGAGTGTGGACAGGGGTATAAACATCAAATAAGTGTGATGAATGACCCTTCAACTGACTCTGATCCCCAGAGTGCAACTACGTGCATAGACAGACGAATGAATGTGATTCGACCATTCATTCGCCAAATCTGACCTAAACTCGACAGGAGGAGTATAAACTCATTACAAATGTATTTAAACCATCCACAAACTCACTCTGCTAACCCAAGACTGGGGGCGGAGGCACAAATCGCTGAAAGAAGAGAAAGGTGACTCGATACCTCTCCAGCTTAGCGTCCATTACAACTTAAGGCAATGACTACAAGGAGGCCATAATGCTAACCAATCAGAATGATGCCCGAAGTTACGGGCAACCAATTATATCGTACCACCGGATCTACGGGCAATATCGAACTGATCATACCATTGGATCGACAGGAAATGAGGTCCGAGCATTGTACATCGTTCCGTTGAATCGACGGTCAATATTGATCCTCTTCGACTACAAATCGATGTGACCCGAACGTCCATCGAATACCTATGACCAACAGAGCATGGATAGAAGGATAAACCATGAATGAGTGTGACTTGACCATTCGTTCTCCATCGCCTTCCTTCGATCCATCAGGAAGAGCATGAGACCAGATGAGCATGACATGACTGCATTAAAGCTGACTTTATCCTTAGATCTAACAGGAGAACGTAAATCAAAATGGACATGGTTGATCCCTCAACTCCAAAAGAAGGCAATGCGACCTTTCATTCTTTGACTCTTACCACGATATGACTAAACGAGCAATTCACAACAAGTGCAACCTAAACATCTGCACACTAATTCTTTCCTTAGATTCGGCACGCATTGGATCTGACTGGACGATTCACTCTTCAGTTTTTGCCCAAAGTATGGCGACATAAGCAGCGAAGTGAAAGTCATTGACCGTCCAGAACTTAGCTCATGTTTGAATGTCGGCGAGGCAACGAAGTATTCTTCCTAGAAGAAAGAGCTAGGACAGAATGCAGGATAAGGCACAACTTAGCCTTCCATCGGTTAATTCGATCCCATGGTTCAACGGGATAGAATGCGAAATTGAAGCGGACATTATCTACCTTGCCTCTTATTGAGATATTCCCCAAACTTGGGGGCACGCGCGAGAAATAAGATGAATGTAATTTGACCGTTCATCAAACAAATCTGGCTTTTACAGCTTGGACTACAGTATAAACACAGCAGAAGCTAGGCTCTATCATTCGCACAATACGTCCATCAACCCAAGACTGGGGGCACGAGTCTGATCATCCAAGAGCTGGATACGACTACTCAATCCTATAGCTCGTGCCTAGTATTTATAACAACTTGAAGTTACGACCGAGAGGATGTTTAGAGATAGAATCATTAGATCGACGCCCGGACTTATGGGCAACTGATCATCATTCTGACCCTTCCGATGAGCAATGGATCGCAGGTACATTGAATGGAAAGCGCATTGCTCGGAAACACAAGTAGATTCAAACTCATGGTTGGAGCCAGCTATGCTGCAGCACGCTATACAAGGCTAAACTCTACTAAGCCTTTGATTCAACGTCCCTACAAGCCTGATCATTTACCAGTGCAAATAAGCCCATAAAGCGCCTACAACCCATCATGGGTACTAAAGATCAGATCACAACTCAGCGCAATGAAGAAAGAGTAAACTGCGTTGCTCCGGTTGAATCTTGATGTGTTCGCTTGGACTCAACCTCATATATACATATGGACTCTCACCAGCTATTGAGAACCCTGCATTAAATGTCAGCCCGAGGCATGTCTCGGTGAACAAAAACGATACGACGTGGATCCAGAGAGATTTACTGCACTTAAAGAGGAGGTGAATTTACTCAAAACCGATGGGTTCCTCTACCCAAAATGAGTATCCAATCCTTTATTTATAAGAAAAACGAACGGAGAGTGGTAGACGTACGCCGACTACTCAGATTTGCACAAGGCATGACAAAGCACAACCTTCCACTTCCAAGGATCAACCAATTGGTAGACTCGACCATCGGACATGAATTGTTCACTTCCATGGACACAAAACTCCAGATACAATCAGATACTGAAGCATGTACCAGACCAGGAATACAACAGTTTTGTTACTCAATTGGGCCTATAGTGCTATGTTGCAACCCCCGGATTCAAACTTGAGAACGCTTATGCTACTTACCAAAAGACGATAAACAGATCATTCAAAAATCAGATCGGCCGATCGATAAAAGTAGATGTGGTTAATATTCTCGTGAGATCACGACTGTCAAATGACCACATCGATGACTTGGCAGGGATATTCAGTGCTCTCCAAAAAATGCAGGATGAAACTCGATCCTTTGAAATGCTCTTTCACCATTACATTAGAAAGATTATTTGTTTTCATCATCAATTCTCGTGGAATCAAGGCTAATTTCCAGAAAATTCCGACAATTAGAGACATCCATGTACCGAAGACAACCAAGCAGGTACGGAGCCCAAGTCGGAAGATTACCGTCCTAAGTTGATTCAACTCTAGGACCATCTACAAGTGAATTCTCTTCTTCAACCTGACCAAGAGAGGGAAGAGAACTTTTGAATGAACTAACAACTGCGTTGATGCAATTCCAGCTCTGATAGATTGCTTAAAGAGACCTCCCATTTTACCCAAACCTTTGGATCGCAAAGATTTATACATCAATTGGGCCGTGTCAACACACGCCATAAGCATCCTAATGCTATGTGAAGAGAAACAAACCCAAAGACTAGTATATGATAAAGGCTATCTATTGACAAGCTCACCCCGTTAACATCTATATCGACCAGCCGTTACGATAGGTCCAATAGCAACCTTAGATGTCTGAAAAGTTACTAAAATGGAGTATCGAGCTAAGCCAATTTGATATCACTTATCTCCCTCGGAGAGCTCTCCATGGTCAAACATTAGCATACTTCATATCTGAATTCACTACATCAGACGATTATCCGAAGAACAGTGGAGAACCGTCCAACCGATGGAGAACATACACAGATGAAACTTCTAATAATCGGCTTTCTAACGTCGAAGTTGCGTTAATGACTCCCGAGGAACGATCGATCTACTACACCTTGAAACTCAACTTCACTGCAATAAATAATGAAGCTAAGTATGAAGCCTTGGTCACCACGCTCAAAATTGCAAGAAAACTAGGAGTGGAAACTTTACATATCTTATGTGATTACTGGTTAGTAGTATGCCAAGTCAGGGAAGATTATCTGACTAGGGGCAACGTCTTGCTCCTTATCTCAGCTGGGTCCAAAAGCTACTAGCTGACTTTGAGTATTACACCATTACACACATCCTTGGAGAACAAAATGAAAAAGCCGAGTCACTGGCCAAGCTAGCCAGTTCTGGGGATGCGCAACAAATAGACTTTATCCCAGTTGAAATACTTATTATTCCAAGCATTGACTGATGAAGATCGATTGGATCTTAGAGATGGATCTAGGAAAGGGGTCATGGATGACTCCTATCGAAGACTATCTACTATGGGGAATTCTTCTTAAATAGAGGAATGAGAAATGGCATATCCTTCGCGAAGCTGTCCCATGAGTTAACACTGGTACATTTTGTGTCCATCAGTGACCAGCCATCAACTTCGTATCCATCGATGTGAAGCCCATTGATACGAAAGTCACTACATGATCAAATTTAAGCCACTCAACACCATCGATACGAAGCATTCCTAGGGATATCCATTTCGTGGTCGATAGCCATCAATACGAAGCATGCATTCCAACATCCCAGATCGATCTAGGAGAGAATCTATACGAAGGAAGGACTTCAAACAACCATTGAACGTTGTTACAACTCGAATTTCACATCGATCCAGGAGAGGATCGATACGAAACTCGATAAAAAAACTTGACAACAACCCGTGAACGTGCAAAAATTGACGGGAGTCAGCCTAACATATATGCATGTATGACGGACTAACATTCAATTTTCAAAATTCACAGGAGTTGAATGCTCACCTGATGACAATTACAATAGTGAACAACAAATCGCTAGCACTCGACACTCAGTTACAACAATGCACTGCATAATCATTGGTAGTCAACGAATCAACATTTATATTACTAGAAATCAATCGAAGGTTACATCTTTTGACGAAAAGATATCAACACTACAAGAAAACTGATTTTTTGTAGCGCCCAAAAAACACCACTACGTATTTTTAGTGGCGTTCCGATAATCGTTACGAGAAAACATGCCACTAAAAATCCATGATTTTTTGTTGCATTTATTTTAACGCCATTATAAATGCATTTTTGGCAGCGTTTTTCAAACGCCACCATAAATCTTTTTGTAGCGTTTAAAAAATGCCACCAAAAGATTTTTTGGCGCTACTAATAGAATTTCCAACTTTACCCCTGTTTTACGGTTGCATTTACTCAACGCCACTATATATATTTCGGTAGCGTTTTTGAAACGCTACCAAAAGTTGTTTATTATTTTACACCATTTTTTCATGCTATTATTTCATGTTAATGGTCTATTTTGGTTCTATTATATCAATCAACAATCACTCACATAATCATCATATTCAAATAAGTTAAAAAACACATTAACCATATAATCAAATAAAATATCCATAACCATTCCAATACAATAGTTTTTTGACAAAATGACCTAACTCACATACAATAACCATTTGTATACAAATTTACACATCGGGTACTAATAAATGTTATATCTAACTAGTGCTAACAAAATGTTTGATTACCCATAATTCTTTGTTGCATACACAAGTGAATGCTAGCATCATCAAGTCCAAATTTGCTCTCTTCAAAAGTCTGATGCCTACACAAGTGAAAGCACAACAGATAGTCAAACAATTACGTTAACTCGTAGGACTTCAAATATGATATCTCAATTTTATTGCAGCTGAGGCATCTAAATTACCCAAAATCCTGCAGTGCTCAAGAATAGAAGAAGCATGGAATATGTAAACCAACTATGAAACTCATAATCGCTGCTCATTGTCAATCTTAGCATGTTTGACCTTAAATTAACAATACAAATATGCATGAGAAAACATGGTTTGGTGTTAAAATTCATGTACAGTGAAAAGATAGGGTTGATAGACATACAATGATTTTGCAAATAACACTGAGCAAGATCCTACAGCACCAGAAACTATGGCATATGAAAATGGCAAAGACATGTGCCAATAAGGGCTTAAATCATGCCCAGAAACTGATAAATAAATTTCCCCTTTCCTGTTAGAAATGAACAATTAAGTAATCATCAGTAATACATGAACATGGTTTTAGAAATTATTAGAATAAAATATCGTTAAATTGAAATCATTTGCTAGGTATGAGATGGTGAGAGTTTCCTCACTTGTAAATGTATTGATTGCTTGCAACAACCAGCAACAAAATAATGCAATAGAAAAGAAATATGATATTGCTGTATTTTTCAGACAACTGCTCCGGAGTATAAACTGGTAAGATGAAGATACAGTCAGTCAGTTTTTCCCTGAAATCTCTCTTCAGTAAGTTTATGCTTGGAAAGATTGTACATTTCATTCATCTTACCAACTGTAATGACAATACTTGGACAAACCAAGAAGAAACCATAATGGAAATTTTTTATATCATACGCACCTTTGTCTATGTTCTTGGTAGCATTCCATGTAATTTGAGAGGATTTATGTGACTATCATATTTTGAAGACTTGGGAACATCCTCGGTTTTGACTACAAGAAATTTTATTTTTTGTAGCGCTAAAAAAACGCTACAAAAACTTTTGGTGGCGTTTTGATAATCGTTACGAGAAAACATACCACTAAAAATCCATGATTTTTTGTTGCATTTATTTTAACGCCACTATAAATGCATTTTTGGCAGCGTTTTTCAAACGCCACCATAAATCTTTTTGTAGCGTTTAAAAAACGCCGCCAAAAGATTTTTTGACGCTACTAATTGAATTTCCAACTTTACCCCTGTTTTACGGTTGCATTTACTCAACGCCACTATATATACTTTGATAGCGTTTTTCAAACGCTACTAAAAGTTGTTTATTATTTTACACCATTTTTTCATGCTATTATTTCCTATTAATGGTCTATTTTGGTTCTATTATATCAATCAACAATCACTCACATAATCATCATATTCAAATAAGTTAAAAAACATATTAACCATATAATTAAATAAAATATCCATAACCATTCCAATACAATAGTTTTTCGACAAACTGACCTAACTCACATACAATAACCATTTGTATACAAATTTACACATCGGGTACTAATAAATGTTATATCTAACTAGTGCTAACAAAACGTTTGATTACCCATAATTCTTTGTTGCATACACAAGTGAAAGCTAGCATCATCAAGTCCAAATTTGCTCTCTTCAAAAGTCCGATTCCTGCACAAGTGAAAGCACAAACAGATAGTCAAACAATTACGTTAACTCGTAGGACTTCAAATATGAGATCAAACATCTACAACATTATACAAGTATATCCTACTATAAATGATGTCATATAAATTATAATGCAAGCGTAAATACACTGATGTATCGAGAAGTTATGCTAATTCATTTATTCTCAATATCATAGCATTTAACTTTGATCGATATATACAAATTTAATTGTTAATAAGAACGATAATAGTGGCATTTCACTTTTTATTATTGTTATTATTATTACTATTTACGACATGCTATATCATTTTTATATTTGCCCTATGTTTTAATGAGCTATTTAAATACTTCATTTTAAACTTGGCTGTACCTCCACTTTTTTGTACAATTGGATGATACGTAGTAAAAGTAAAAGTAAAAAAAATGTAGTTAACTTTAAGAGTATCAGAAAATTTATGACCAAGAAGTATGAGTTGTACAGGAAAAGGAAAAGAAAAATCAGATTGACGAGATAGATTCACATTACACAACAAACTAGCATTTGTTTGATTGAAGGAAAACATCATAAAAATTATATACATTGCGTTGATGTATGAGAAAACCTACCAATTATGAAATGAGAAACATTGCTGTGGGGCCCTTGTCCAGCTCACCTTCTTCTAAAGTCACCAACTGCAAGCATAGCTTTAGCAAATTTATCTGCATCAACACAAATTAACAAACTTTTAGAAGTCTAAATGCAGATTTTATTAAAACTGCTATTGGACGGCACAATTACCCAATAGAACGTACTAATATTAAACCCTATTTGCCTGTTACTTTTCGTTATATTTTTGCTACTACTATCAGCCTATCACTATGAATAATTTCCTTCTGAATTAGTTTTCTTTTGTAAATGGAATGCTCACCACTTTACAGTCAGTTGATTAATAGCCTCTTCTACCTTTTCTTGCCCATCTCAGTTCAAAGGGAGGATTTTGAAGTTCCAACTTCGAAGTATCCTCTTCACTGTCATCTGTTCCATGCATTTTTTTTTCAATTTGACACAAAGAATAAAATATAAAAGAATAATAATAATAATAATTCGTAAGCATAATTCCTGGCTTAGAAACTGCAAATGAGTTCAAATTGGTATCAAAAATTTCAGGTGAGACACATGTGGATTATTTACTGACCTTTATAGAAATATATATATATATATATATATATATATATATAAACCATAGAACTACCAAAGTACAAAACTGTAGGATAACATTTGCAACCAACGTAGATTGACTAGCGTATAAAACTTGGATCGTGTAGTTATTTATCTAGTTGTTTAGCAGAGTGTTTATGAAATTAGCTCTTCTTTGGTTTGAACCAACTGTGCATTACGATGAGACCTTTTTGCTCCTATAGTTGTTTTCCCCCAAGTCCTATGCTCTTCAGCAGTTTCACATTTTCCATTAAATGGTGGCATGTAACAGAACCTGCCAATAACAGCAAGAAAAGCATTGTCAGATAACTAAAAAATCATTACGAAATCAAATTTTAGTTAACTTAAACTTAGTTAATTTTATAAAAGTTACAAAATCAAATTGTTCCACCCCTAAACCAACTTTCCCTGTTGCATTTCTGATTCACTTTACGAAAGTCTTGCTAGCCACAACATAAATCTTCAATTAAAGAACCAAGTTCTAATACCTAACATCAATTGAAATAATCTCACTCTACATTGTAACACTTGTGCCATCCAATCACCCTATATTACTCATTCACTAACATATTGTATATTTTCGTTCCCGTGGATATAAGGGAGCATGCAAGTAAATAATTGAACAAGAGGAAGACTGCAAGTTGAAGTTTGATTTAAACCTGCTAAAATTGCAAATCAGATGGGACTGGTCTAAACATGATTGGTTCAATTTGCTACATAGTACCAGAAGTCCTTATGCTTTTCACTGTTCCTAAATAATCAAGAATACAAGATTCAATTTCCTCCTTTGAGAAATCTCCAACAATATTCACCTGAAAAGAAACATTAGTATATAAATTAGATATCACTTAAAAACCATGAATAGTAGGATTATATTTGAAGCAAACAATTATTTACTCTGTAGTTATATTTACTTTCTAGTTACAAATAGGGAGAAAAGAAAACCCAGAGTACTTATGCTGGCTGTGCACATGTACATTAAGGACATAAATATGTGTGCAAGACATATTAATTGGTCTCAAATGAATGATAAAATGGGGCACTAAACATGTTCTAGGCAAAAGATAAACATAGCTAATACCAGGTGGTTAAATAAATGAAATATTCTTTATCTATGCAAGTATACATTCCTAAGTCACACCACAACCTTAAGGAGTTAATGCCATCAAATATATTTATTGTTTCAAAATGAACCATACATTACCCATCATCGTTCAATATTAGCATAAATACAGATGCTTAAAAACATTAGAAAGGCAGTGAGAAACTTACAAACCAAACAACAACCATACTTGATGCAGACTCCTTCAACGTCTGACCCAGAAAGATAACCATTTTTTTGGGTACTTTTGGCACAGGTCCTTATTAAGGTTCAAAATACACGAAAAGTCCTTCACTAAATTTCAGTGTAAATTAGGTCCCTGTTTTTTATTCACGATTATTGCAGAGCATGATGCAACTTTTCATAAAAGTTGCTGACATTTCCGCAACTTTTCTGTACACTGATATGAAAGTTGCTGAAATATCAGCACTTATTTATAAAAGTTGCTGACATTTCAGCAATAATTTTTCTTTGTTTCTAGAAAATAGGGACCGGATTTACAATGAAAATTTGACAGGGAAAGTTGCTGAAATATCAGCACTTATTTATAAAAGTTGCTGACATTTCAGCAATAATTTTTCTTTGTTTCTAGAAAATAGGGACCGGATTTACAATGAAAATTTGACAGGGAAAGTTGCTGAAATATCAGCACTTATTTATAAAAGTTGCTGACATTTCAGCAATAATTTTTCTTTGTTTCTAGAAAATAGGGACCGGATTTACAATGAAACTTTGACAGGGACCCGCTTTAAAATATGAAAGTATGATAGGGATGTCTCCCTAATTTCCACTTTTTTTTTTCTGTTCAAAAATATGCATACTGAGATTAATATGAACCAGAACAATCTTGATTAATATGCAGGTAAAACTGGGAAAAATGAACTCAAACATATGTGAAGGAAAATTGGATATGACAGAGGAATGGAACAGAATAAATATATGAACACTAACAAAAAAAACAAAGTTGATCTGCGGTAAACAAAATAGTCTAACGATTCAATTGAACAGTGACCACACATGAAAAAATGAATTCATAGGTTAAGACATAAGTGACACAAATTATACAACTGATGGCTTTATTTGGGGGTACTTAGTTGCAAAGTAACAGATGCCAAGTAAAAGAAGCTGATACTACTAAAGAATGTATGGAACAAGGCAATGATACAAAGAATCATGGTGAAATACATAAGAAGAAAGAAACATTGAAAAAGAACAGTAAAAGGCAAGGAGGAACAGTGCTGATTGTACATCACTTCCCTGTAATTTCTCGGCCTAGTCTACTTTAATGTGATCTTGCATATTACATTTCTGCTCCAGCATCCATGTGTTATATAATTCTATGTGTACTGTTTGTATATATATCTTTGTAACAGCTAGCTGCACTAGTGAATTATATGTTTTTTATCAGTACATAAGTTAATTTCTGAAATGTATTCCGTTACTTCTTCCTCATAATTATTGCTTTCTTGCAACTCTATCTTGACTTCAAAGTGCTTACAATTTGTACCAAATGAATAAAACTAGTGACACTAAACACATAATAATTATTCCATAGGATAATAAACTAAACACATTTATTCCACAGGATAATAAACTAAACACAGTAACACATTTATTCCATAGGATAATGAATAAAACTACAGTAACACATTTATTCCATAGGATAATAAACTAAACACATAATAATTATCCTATTGAGTCAAAGCAAATATTATTTTAATACTGGTGAAGCAAATGAATAACTATTTGACAAAGGCAGTACATGACCATAATCTTGTAGGATCAAATTTACATCTGAAACTAGTGATAATCTGCTACATGAGTTTCATTCAACAAGTCAGTGACTTTTAATCAATATCAAAGTTCTCCGTCTTCTATTCAGAACTATAAAAATAAAGTGTAGAACTATGAAAAAATAATGATAAAATCACTGAAATGGGAACCATGATTATGTAAGCTAATGATACATTTCCCAGATTGAAATAGAATGGTAAGAGCATGCTCCCTTCAAAGATATATAACGTTCAAAATCAAATTGTTAATACAAGCCTACCTCCAAGATTGAGCCCACACAAATAACTGAAGAAAATTAGTACAATCGTCGTTTAAGTAACTAAGTAAACATACCCGCTGATTACGAAAATCTTTTACACTAACAGAAAAAAGAAGGAATAAAATAGAAAATAAGGTTATTGTCTAAGAATTCACCAACCAACCTTTGAGTGCTTTAGTGATCAATTCAGAATGGTAGGACGTGAGGATTAGGGTGGATTCGGAGTCAACCTTGGAAAGGAAGGTGGCGGACGTGAGGATTAGGGCGGCTTCGGAGTGCTCGATCTAGACGAAGTTTGGAGTGAAACTATTGGTATGTTCTCGTATAATGATTTTTACAGCCTCCTCGAATTGATCCACCACCGCTCGATCTAGACGGAGTTCGGAGTGCTCGTCTCTTACAACAGCGCCTCCTCGAATTGATCCACCATCGCTCCACTTGAAATCATCTTCACCGCCTCCGCATTCATTCCACAATCACCTAAATCCAGTTCGAAGTCTGGGTTGGGGGTTTTGATTTTGGTAATTGGGATTTTGATTCGCGAAACTTGGAATTCTGCTTTTAAAATCGGTCGGACTTGTGGAGTAAATTGGAAGAGACGAATCATTTTTTTTAAGTGGAGTAGTTTGAGAAAATAAAAAGTGGTAAAGGAATTTTGAGCGGCCACAAAAAACTTTAGCAAAAAATTCCACGAATTACTGGCGGGAACGTGAAATCTTTTTAGCCGCATTTATATTTTTAGGGAAATACTTTTTGGTTGCATTTAGAAAGAAACGCCACCAATTTTTGCAACTATAAATGGTTTTTCTTGTAGTGTTTGTCATGTATATTCATTTATATCTATAGTACATTTATACTTTTATTACAGAAAAACATGTCTCATATGTCTAAATACTTAAATATCAATATTTTTAGGTAGGTTCTATTCTATTTTAGTTACAACCGTCAAACAAGATGCAACAACAAATGAATACAAAGTTGATGTGTGGCCTATAGTTTCAAGAGCAACAAATTAAAAAATCAATGGATAGTAGGAATCCGTACCAGGTGATTGATGATTGCTAAAAGAAACTAAAAAGATGTTGCCAAAAACGATAAAAGTGGTGGCTATCATGATTCTGTAAAGAAATAAGAAAAATTATTCACTTCGGATTCGAGTACATTAACATAATCTAAAACAACTCAATTCAGGATAACATACTTGATTGTGAAAGTCTTACTTAAAACAAAATATGCAAATGCAATATTAGAGACAAATTGTACCGATCCCAGAGCAGCAAGAAGGGACTGCAATTAAACCATAGAAAATCTAGTTAGTAGTTTGTCAGAATTATCAATTACACCGCTTTAGTGTTTCACAACTTCACCTGTGCAGCATATCCAAAGGAAATGAAATTAAGGCAGTTCCCAAGAGCAAAGAATATGATGCCTGTATATGACATTTATACACAAGTGAGGCAGCTTAAAATATGTAATCTTAGTTCAGTGGCCGCAATGAGTATAAATTAACAGTACACACTACACCCCATCCAACACCACTCGGTAAGAAGCTTCAGATTCTGCATTAACTACGTGACTGGTTATGAATGAATTGAGTGATCAAGTTAGTTATAGTTATTAAATTTATTGAAGCACAAAAGCGAAAAAGAAAATTAACAAATAGAGAACTATTTAGAGACCGTCAATATCGAGTAATTTCTTAATGGATTTCAGAGACTTAACTGCAATCATGATATGTTCGCTGAGAGCAGCAATGATGGTAGGAAGTGGATTAGCAACAGCTTCTTTTCTTATATGGTCAACCAAACTAGACAGCTTCACATTGGGATACCTCTCAAAGGCCTTCGCTTGCTTAAGGTATGCATTCATTCATGCAGTGGCAAACACATGTCGGTTTTCAAAATCTGCTCTTGCAGCGAAACGTTGCAGAGAGTGCGAAGTCTTTGTAGATAGTGCGTAAGGCCGACCAGACTTTTGATAGGTGTCTTGATCTATCATATAATCGAAAATTGTTGTAGTTGTGATATATGCATAACTATCAATGCACTATGTTTGTTAAGAACAACGTTCTTAAGCTCCTCCTGCATCTTAGTGAGTTCCTCTCGTGCTTGGCTTATCTTCCTGTCATCACCCAACTGTCTTGCTTTTCTTATCGTCCTTCCCACTCTCAAACGTTTCAATTCAACAATCACTTCATCCTTCTCCTTCTCGACAAAAAACTTTGTTCGATTGACGGTTGCAAGTATAGGAGGGGCATTCAAAACTTTTTCCTTCGACCTGCACACATATTTTTATCATTGGTTCCTCTTGATTAGTTTGCTAACATTTAAGTGACCATCATCAAATAAACTAAACAAGTAGAAAAATGAGAGAATTATCATACTTGTATGTGAGGGAAACTCGGAGAACATCCATACCGATGCAAGCAGTGGCTTTGGGAAGAAGAAGTTCTAGCATGACCTAACCGTTGGGTCTTGGCCCTCGCTAAAACCAAATGTCCATGGGTAGAAGACAATCTCTAGCAAAAAAAGTTTCAAAGAAACTCACTGCAGCAACATCTTGCTCCTGTCTGGTGACATCATACTTATTAGCAACATTTTCAAAAGTGATGCCCATGGGTAGAAGACAATCTCTAGCTTGTTGATATAGTTGTGCCTAAGAAATAAATAATATATTATAACAAATGGAAAAGGCTACTACAAGAATATAGTTTGATAATAAATTACGCATACTCTTTGATTAAAAGGTCCCTGTAATGCAATGGAATTAACAGTCATAGATTCCAAACCAACTGCGATGCTTGCAAAGAAAACATATCGAATGTGTGAGGCATCAAAAACAGTACCATGCTATCAGTAAACAAAATAATCATATTCAAAATTGTAACAAACATACCAATGTCATAGAATCCAGCTTTTATAGAAGCAGCAACATCAGCAACTGCCTGAAGGCCAGAAGAGCATTGGCGATTAACGGTTCTTAATGGAACATTCTCTGGGTATTCAAAATAGATGAACAAAAAGTGTATGTATTAATATAAATGGATAGTGCTCAATCATATGTAAATAGTAATTA
Organism: Allium fistulosum; assembly: GCA_030737815.1. Classification (NCBI taxonomy): domain Eukaryota; kingdom Viridiplantae; phylum Streptophyta; class Magnoliopsida; order Asparagales; family Amaryllidaceae; genus Allium; species Allium fistulosum. The sequence goes on from CM060907.1 coordinate 783,074,545, forward strand.
ATGTATACCAGGAAAACCAGCATAAAACGCAGTCATTCTACACTCGATTGCTCTTTGTGACCCAGGAGCCAAAACAGTACCAACAATAATATCACCAACTTCACTAGGATTCAACTTAGTCTTATCCAACAATGCCTATAAGAATCCAAATGTATTGTGTTTTAAAGTAGATATTATGTTGGTAGAATGACTGAAATGTTAGAAAGAAGAAAATGATACCTTGAGAACAGGGGCTAGCAAGTCTTCAGGATGAGTATCCTTGAATGCCCCACGCTTTGCCTTGCAGATTGCAGTTCTATAGGCACTGGATAGCACATAAAGGTGTAAACAAATTTGAGCAAAACAAATTGATAAACTAAATTTCATAGGAAAACACTTAAACGACGCATCAAAAGGGAGGCATAATAGAAAAACACTTACGCGAGGCATCAAAATAAATGCCCACTAATTTACGTAGGAAAACAAATTGATAAACTAAATAGCACATAAACTATAACTATAGCGAGGCATCAAAATAAATGCCCACTAATTTACGTACATAAGAGAAAAACACTTACGCGACGATAACAATATCATCTCCAAAGGGAGTCTTCCCCTCATAATTTACACCTCTACAAACAGATGCCTGGTCAAATCGAAAGCAATAGCAAAATTAATATATTTCTGTCATGAATCACGAATCTAAGAAATAGAGAGTATTAATTACCGAGACAATACGAGAATCGCTTGGATTTGCTGAAGGATTCAAGTGCCGGTGCAAAATGTTCTGCCTAGCTATCGCCTTCTCCATATTTTTGAATTTTACTTCTGTTTATTTGAATGCGAAGGGAGGAGACAGGCAAAGAGTGTTTTAAATAGAGGAGAACGTACTTGATTTAGGGTTTTAAATTTGGATTGGGGAACGTACTTGATTTAGGGTTGCTTATTTTGGGGGAAAGAGTTGAATTTTTCTAAGTAGCTGAGGAATAATAAGGCGGTAATCTTTTGGGTTACGTTTATTTGGGCAAACGCGGAATTTTTTTGTAAAGGCGGGAAGTGAAATATTTTTTGTTACATTTATATAATAAGGTGAAATATTATTAGTTGCATTTACATTCAAACGCCACCAATTTTTGCAACCAAAAGTTGATTTTCTTGTAGTGCAACTACTCGGTGAATCGGATAGAACTTCTTCAGAATGAAGGATGCAGCTTTTCAAAGCACATCATGTTCACACAAGACGTACTTTAGGGGGGCAAATGTTATCCCACCTTTTGGCAAGGTCGTGACACCAAGAACTTGACTAGAAACCAATGACAGTTCATCCTGGAGATCGGTTATACATAGGTTCACTATGGATACTGGTAAATTTTGCCCGAGTCTGGATCGAGCTACAATTGATATGACATGACAAGCAAAGCTATGAAAGCCAACATTCCAAATTTCAAGTCAATCGGAGTTCGTATGCTCATGATATTAATCGATTACGGTTGAGAAATCCAACTCTATTCATATCTATCCAATTTCGTATCCATTCCCCAAGAGAGATTCAGTTTGTATCCATCGCCTACTAACTTCCTTCGCATCCATAAAATGACGCTACTTCCTATCAATTATGTTAACAGCACTTCTGTAATGACCCGTAAATTTCAACTGTTTAATAACGTATTTAGTTAAAATTTTGTGAAATTTTAAACGATAAAATTTTAAAATAAAAATTTAATATTTGGAATACGTCTAGTTTAACATAGCAGCTGGTAAATTTTCGTCCGAAAATACGAAAGTTTATTTCGCGCGTAAATTCACTTCAATTTAATCAGTTAAAAAGCGTTGTAAATAAAATGTTTCCGAAACCAAAATATTTTTACATAGAAAAGTTCTAAACCATCTTCTGAGCAAGATGTCAGTTCGTCATTTTTCCAAATTCGGACACCTATTGCTCCGTCGTTCTTATTTTCTGCAAAATGCAGCATTCTGGTACCGATATCGATTTTTATCGGATGATCCTACCACTGATTTCTATATACCGTTTTGATCGTCTCGTCGTGCCGATCTCTACGGTATATTCGATTGTCAAATTCGGAGTTCCGTTGTACGTTGCACTTTGCGTAATGCCTACCGTATCGGTACTCGGTTACGAATCTTCGGTGTCTATTCAGTGTCCACTGGTCCAAAAATCGAACGGTGGTTTGCTTTTAATAATTCCAGTAGCCACTTACTTTAATTATTCTACCGTTGAAATCAGTAGCCTCAGTTTTAAATTGTTGCCTTGAATTCCACCATTTTGACCTTTTACATTCAATTTTATACCCGTGACTCTTCATTTTACTCACGTTCATTTGAAATTCACGTTCGTTATTTGCCTGGCTTCTCATATCCTTCTCATTCATTCCTCACCTTTCCTCGAGACAAAATACGTTCAGCCTTCCATTTTTGGTTCCGCCTCCACCAACTCACGCCTCACGTCAGTTCCACCGCCTCCATCAGCCCTTGCACTACACCATCCGCCTTCTCCACTGCCACAACAACTTGCTCCGACCAAACACGCAACTGCCACCTCAAACCCAAAAATCAGCATCAGCCTCCTCTGACCGTTCACCCAGACAACCACCATGTCGTCTCTCCTTCACCCACTGTCAACCTCCTCTTCCTCACGCCCAGACAACTACCAAAACAGCCTCGCCTTTTTCGCCACCCATCTTGGCTCTACGTCCTCCCGCTAAACACCAGCGACCACTCACCTACCACCTTATTCCCCTCCCCTTTATTTCAAAAAAAAAACCATACCCTTACTTAATAACGCCAGTCAACCCAGGCAACCACCATGCCACCTCCTCCACCTGTTCCTTGCCGAGCACGACCGCCTGCAACTGCGTGCTCCGCCATCAACTTCCACCTCAGAGCACCCCAACCGAATAGCCACCCCTCGCCAAGCGCAAAGCCTCCACCTTCGACTTTTGCTCCGACCCACCACACAACAGCCGTATGCCCACAGCCATCCACTCGCTTCCCCACTCAAACCCGAGTGCCCCTGACCGAAGCCTCAGCCCATCGCCGAACTCCTGAGCAACCAAGCCTCAGCCTCCCTTGCGCCGCTTCCGATCAGACCCTCCAAGCATCACAGGCAAAACCCTTTCCTATTTTATATATTATGTGTTTACAGTGTATATTACTTTATAAAAATTAAATATATAAAGTGTTATACAAAGGAGTATTACATATATTATTCTATTTTGTTCTGTTCTATGAAAAGGTATAAGTTTATATATAAAGTGCAGTTGCACAGTGACATTTGATACTTATATATATATTTGTTTTTAAATATGATTTGCATATATTTTGTTTACAGTATGATTTTATATATTAGTTGTATATAAGTATACGTTGTTTTGGTTATAGTTTACATATTAGTTATATATGTAATTATACATTGTTTTGGTTGTAGTATAAGTAAAAGTTTGCCTTCATATTTGCAGACCTGCTTTCTCTCTTATTATGTATGTTTTGATTTCTCAAATATAATGTAAAAATTTTATTTTAATTTTAATGTGTGGTTTAAGAAATTATGAGTTTGAGAATGTATATATATGTTTCATTTTTTTTTTGTTTAATTTAAAATAATGATTTTGAAATACATATATATTTAAATTTTAAAAATGTGTTTGAATATAAAATATAAACTTATGTACATAATTGGATATATATGTTCAATTATACCATTGATCTTCCTCGATATAGTCTAATTTGATTTTGTCAATTTTATCAGCTTCGTTCGTCGATTCGAGTTCAATCTTGACTTGTTTTGAAATTCGTGCCCATGTAGCTTTGTTTTGAAATTTGTGCTTGGGTTCGTAACTCGGTCTACCGTCTATTCTCTCTAACCTCGAAAGGTGAGCACTCACTCACGATTAACGTTCTTTTATTTATTAAATTTGATTTCAATTGAAACGACAATTGAAATATGCTGATGTTGATATTTACACTGTTATTACCTGTATCAGTTCACCTGTGACATCTGACACCATTATCTGTTAACTATTTATGTGATGATAATACAGTTTGGCTGATAATTGATTGATTGTTGATGTTTATATTGGACGGTAAATTGTTAATGTTTAAATGATAAACAGTATGAAATTGAACTTGATATAGGATAATTAAATGTTAAATTTGATTTACTGACATTTGATTGTTAACTTGACCCCTTTTATGATGAATATTGATTAATTGAATTAACCCTTAAATTATTAAGTTAATTGACACGTAGAATTGACAAATTTCACTTTGGACTGTTGAACGTATATTGAATTAACTGTTGTAATTGAAATTGAACGACAAGTGAAACCGAAATGTTATAATCTTTAATCTACTTGAAATGATAGAGTAGATTCTAGAAATAGTTATATTAATTGGCGTAAATAACAAACGCGAATTAATACGATTATTTCGGGATTATTTGAATTGATTATTGGATTGATATTGGTTGTTGTTATTGCTTGTTTATTTACTTTGACACCATCCCAGTTATCACACTGCAAGTCCCTTTGATATGTTTTGATTTTGAATTGAATTGGAATCGGGTTGAAATGATAAATACCCAAATTGAATTTTTACCTAGGATAGGAAATTAAATAAAAACCGATTGGTCAATAATTTGATTTAAAAATAAAACGAAGATCTTATTTGAATAAAAATATGGTTTTGAAACGAAGTTGGAAATTTAATTTTAATGAAATTTAAATGTGAATATTTAATATTAAAAATGTAATTGATGAAAGAATGTTGTTTAATTTTGAGAAATGATTGAATTAAGTTTGAAATAAAAATTAAGTTTGAAATTATTAAAGTTTGAAATGATTTAATAATTAAGTTGAAATTATAATTAAGTTTGAAATTATTAAACTTTGAAATTATTTAACAATTAAGTTTTGAATTATTTAATAATTAAATAAGATTGAATTATTTAATGATTAAATTGATTTGGATTCTTTAATAAGAGAAATTGAATTTTTGAATAAGTGAATTTTACTTCGTAATAACTGAAATTGAGTTTCTTTATCAATTAAGTTTTGGAAAATTATTTAAGTAAGTAAATAAGTAAAATTGGATTCCTTTATCAAGAAATAAAATGTGATTTATTGAAATTAATGTAAGACTTGAAATTTAAAGAAATTGATTTGACGAATTTAATTTAATTCAAAATTGTAAGTTTTGATTTAATGAAGTGAACTTAAGAAATTGATTTAACGATTTGGAAATTTAATAGAAATTGTTTTGAATGACAAATTTACTTAACGAACATTGAATGAAATTGATAAATGAATTGAAATTGATTTGAATGTTAAATTAAGTTAATGATTTCGAAATGAAACTGATATACGAACTTGAATCAATATTTGAATCGTTTTAGATAAAGTTTGAAATTGAATTATAGGATTGTGAAATGAATTCGGAAGTTGAAACGTAAATTATGGAAATCGTTTTGAAAGACAAATGAAATGTTGATTTATAAACTCTGATTGAAATGGAAATTGATTTGGTTTTTGAAATATATAAACGACCAATCGGTGTAATAATTACGAAAGTTATTAAAGAGACCGGGATCGGTAATGGATATACTCTCTATCTGAACTGAAACCACTTTAATAACTATACGTGGAGTGTTGATCTAGAACGAAGTGGATGGTTTTGATGAAAACGTTGACTGAAGAAAGAGAACGATTTTGGATGACCCTTGACATGACTAAAACAGGAGCCGCGCCGGGCCATTGAGGATCGCCATCTCTAGCGGACACACTTCTTCGATACCATATCTATTACTTTTGTGATTCGATTTGGGTGCACCCCTCGATTTGGGAGTGTTGTTCGCGGTGTTGGGGTGGTAGCTGCTATGCCCAACATCAGTCCGGATCAGGCAACTACTAGTATCCTAGTTGGTATCGCCTCATGTACCTTGTCATACTGATTATCCTATTCGCGACCACTACGATTTTGATTTGTACCTTTAGTATATGGATTGCCCTCTGGTGACTTCCGGTTTTGGGGAAACTACGGTCTTGTATATGCTTTTGGGAATAAACAGGTTAAGAGGTGTATGGGCCCTGCTTAACCCTACTTTGATATCTTTATATTACTGATAGACATTATCTACTTAGCGTACATTACTACCTAGTAGCTAGTTTAACGGATCCTTAAGGATGGTTATTCCAAACATCCTTTGAGTTACTTGTATATCAATTGCTATTTCACTTGAGTTGGATTTATTAATATAAGAATGTTAATCCTGACTCGAGTGTTTTGTATTTTGCTTTACGCTCGGGTCAGACTGAGTGTACCAGTATTCGAGACTCACCTTTGGAGTTGGAGCTTTGCTTGAAGATCCAGCCATCTATTCTGCTTTCAGTATTCGATGATTCCAGTGATGTATTCTGATTTGTATCTGATGTATCGTATTACACTTCTGTTGTAAACTCTGATGTATTTTTATATATTCATATAGTAGCTTCATGAACTACTATCTCTTTTATTTCCGCTGCATTTATTACTCTGTGTCTGTGATCTGTGATTATATCTATTTACTGTATATGTTCAGTTTTGCCAAATTTAAATTAACAACGCGGTATTTTGAGCAATTCAACTCCGGCATGAGTGTCTACCTATACACTTATAATGGACGCGAATGGTCCAAAATATCGGGTCGTTACAGTTGGTATCAGAGCTTTGGTAGCTCTAGGCAAAACTTAACATATAGGGTAAATGTATTTACAGAATCACTTTCATTTTGAGTTTCAATCTGTTCCGTTTTGATTCGATTCTTTCGAATTTTGAAACGTTCCCCTCGGTTTCGAAATTCATTCATGTCCCTCACTATTCGTCTTCTTTCAATTCCGGAGTACCTCATAACTCCACTTCGAATGACCTTTACGATGAATCGGTGGTCTCGCCAATCTTCGAATTATTTGTTAAAAGAGTGAAAACTCCTTCACAATAACATCGATTTACCGGAGATTTCTATATCCTCGGTTTACAATGCTATCTATTACTTGCTATACCTGAATTCCATCTCTTGAGATCGAGTGTTGATTTACCTCGAAATTCAGCACCGATCTAATTCTTGAAGTTACGGACGACCCAGTTAAGGTTGCCCGTAAATTAAATAAGTTTATCCACCTCCCGATTCTGTTATTGAATCATCTTATCTTTTCTTTTGAATTTGTCTTCGAATCAGAATTCTCTTTGATTTGAGTCCATCAAATTTGAATCTCTATCCTTGTTTTGAATCCATTCTTGTATCATCAAGCGAGGAAGTGTATTTGTAAATCTATATAAAAATGTTTTATATATTGTGTTGTTTGAGTTGCTGATGTTGATTTGGGTTTTCGATCGATTCGTCTGATCAGCGCTATCGATAGGATTTCCAAAACACTTGAGCAGAGCAAACGGACACAATATTGTTTTCAAATTTGTTTGATTATATTGTGAAAATATAAGTAAAATTTTCTAGAATTTAATAGGTTAATTAAATTATTTGTTTGAAATGATAATATTTGATTTTCATTTATTGTTCTAAATAAATTTATAAATACGGTTTATAAATTGATTTGAAATTTGAAATGAATTTAATTCAGAAATTTGAGAATTTAGTTTCCGGTGATTTCGAACTTTGGTTTTTAAAATTTTAAAGTATATATTATTTAAAGTATTTTCAAATAGAAACCGTTTTCAAAATTTTTTTTTTAAAATGTTGAAATCAGTGCTCTTCTCTTTGTCGCTGGAAAATAATCTCGGTGATGGCGGCCGCATCATCGACATTCATTTTCGAGTTTCGAAGTGGAGAAACCATTCTGTAGCTTTGCTACGGTTTTGTTTTGAAAAATATTTTGATTTGAATTTCTTCAGTATATTTTGATTTATCTATATATAGGTATCTTGTTTTAAAATTTAATTTGATTTGATATAAATCTCTAAATTGTTTAAAGTTAATCGGAAATCTAATTCTTAAATTTTGTTAAAGGATGATTTTAATTATAAATAAGACCAAAAATTTGGAATAAATATTTGAACTTGAATAATTAAATTGGGAAAATTTTATTTGTATATTGTTCAACTGCATTCTAATACAACTTACCTAAATCATTCAGAAGTTGAATATGTAATTGGATAATATATATAATAAATTGAATTTAGAAATAAAATTTGAGTGCTTATAATAAATGTTATACACTAAAAATTTTGATTATAAAGATGTTAATAGAGCTAAATAGAATAATAAGATAATTGGAAAAGAAATTGTTTTGAAAGAATAAATAAATTGAAATTTGATCAACATATGAAAATACCTTGGAATTTAAAAGAAATTAATAGATGTAAATTTATTTAAATCGAAACTTTTATGTTTAAATTAATTTATATGAGTTAAATATATGTGAGTAGATATATTAAGTGAAATAAATTTAACAATAATTTGGACTAAGAAGAATTTAAAAGTGTTGAAGATAAATGATTATAATAAAATGTCGGTATTCAAATTTATGGTTTTAGAAATTGTAAATTTAATAAAATGGGATAATATGATAATGAATTTAGAAATAGTTGAGATTGATTCTAGTGAAATCAAATGGATTAAATCAATTTTAGAATATCAATTAATTTAAAATTTGAATTTATATGGTTCAAATTAATTGTTATTTTTTATTCCAAATCTGTTTTTCTTTCTGGTTGTTCTATTCTCCTACATCGTTCCTTTTCGGGGACGAAAAGTTTTGAGTGGGGGAGAATGTAACGACCCGTAAATTTCAACTGTTTAATAACGTATTTAGTTAAAATTTTGTGAAATTTTAAACGATAAAATTTTGAAATAAAAATTTAATATTTGGAATACGTCTAGTTTAACATAGCAGCTGGTAAATTTTCGTCCGAAAATACGAAAGTTTATTTCGCGCGTAAATTCACTTCAATTTAATCAGTTAAAAAGCGTTGTAAATAAAATGTTTCCGAAACCAAAATATTTTTACATAGAAAAGTTCTAAACCATCTTCTGAGCAAGATGTCAGTTCGTCATTTTTCCAAATTCGGACACCTATTGCTCCGTCGTTCTTATTTTCTGCAAAATGCAGCATTCTGGTACCGATATCGATTTTTATCGGATGATCGTACCACTGATTTCTATATACCGTTTTGATCGTCTCGTCGTGCCGATCTCTACGGTATATTCGATTGTCAAATTCGGAGTTCCGTTGTACGTTGCACTTTGCGTAATGCCTACCGTATCGGTACTCGGTTACGAATCTTCGGTGTCTATTCAGTGTCCACTGGTCCAAAAATCGAACGGTGGTTTGCTTTTAATAATTCCAGTAGCCACTTACTTTAATTATTCTACCGTTGAAATCAGTAGCCTCAGTTTTAAATTGTTGCCTTGAATTCCACCATTTTGACCTTTTACATTCAATTTTATACCCGTGACTCTTCATTTTACTCACGTTCATTTGAAATTCACGTTCGTTATTTGCCTGGCTTCTCATATCCTTCTCATTCATTCCTCACCTTTCCTCGAGACAAAATACGTTCAGCCTTCCATTTTTGGTTCCGCCTCCACCAACTCACGCCTCACGTCAGTTCCACTGCCTCCATCAGCCCTTGCACTACACCATCCGCCTTCTCCACTGCCACAACAACTTGCTCCGACCAAACACGCAACTGCCACCTCAAACCCAAAAATCAGCATCAGCCTCCTCTGACCGTTCACCCAGACAACCACCATGTCGTCTCTCCTTCACCCACTGTCAACCTCCTCTTCCTCACGCCCAGACAACTACCAAAACAGCCTCGCCTTTTTCGCCACCCATCTTGGCTCTACGTCCTCCCGCTAAACACCAGCGACCACTCACCTACCACCTTATTCCCCTCCCCTTTATTTCAAAAAAAAAAACCATACCCTTACTTAATAACGCCAGTCAACCCAGGCAACCACCATGCCACCTCCTCCACCTGTTCCTTGCCGAGCACGACCGCCTGCAACTGCGTGCTCCGCCATCAACTTCCACCTCAGAGCACCTCAACCGAATAGCCACCCCTCGCCAAGCGCAAAGCCTCCACCTTCGACTTTTGCTCCGACCCACCACACAACAGCCGTATGCCCACAGCCATCCACTCGCTTCCCCACTCAAACCCGAGTGCCCCTGACCGAAGCCTCAGCCCATCGCCGAACTCCTGAGCAACCAAGCCTCAGCCTCCCTTGCGCCGCTTCCGATCAGACCCTCCAAGCATCACAGGCAAAACCCTTTCCTATTTTATATATTATGTGTTTACAGTGTATATTACTTTATAAAAATTAAATATATAAAGTGTTATACAAAGGAGTATTACATATATTATTCTATTTTGTTCTGTTCTATGAAAAGGTATAAGTTTATATATAAAGTGCAGTTGCACAGTGACATTTGATACTTATATATATATTTGTTTTTAAATATGATTTGCATATATTTTGTTTACAGTATGATTTTATATATTAGTTGTATATAAGTATACGTTGTTTTGGTTATAGTTTACATATTAGTTATATATGTAATTATACATTGTTTTGGTTGTAGTATAAGTAAAAGTTTGCCTTCATATTTGCAGACCTGCTTTCTCTCTTATTATGTATGTTTTGATTTCTCAAATATAATGTAAAAATTTTATTTTAATTTTAATGTGTGGTTTAAGAAATTATGAGTTTGAGAATGTATATATATGTTTCATTTTTTTTTTTGTTTAATTTAAAATAATGATTTTGAAATACATATATATTTAAATTTTAAAAATGTGTTTGAATATAAAATATAAACTTATGTACATAATTGGATATATATGTTCAATTATACCATTGATCTTCCTCGATATAGTCTAATTTGATTTTGTCAATTTTATCAGCTTCGTTCGTCGATTCGAGTTCAATCTTGACTTGTTTTGAAATTCGTGCCCATGTAGCTTTGTTTTGAAATTTGTGCTTGGGTTCGTAACTCGGTCTACCGTCTATTCTCTCTAACCTCGAAAGGTGAGCACTCACTCACGATTAACGTTCTTTTATTTATTAAATTTGATTTCAATTGAAACGACAATTGAAATATGCTGCTGTTGATATTTACACTGTTATTACCTGTATCAGTTCACCTGTGACATCTGACACCATTATCTGTTAACTATTTATGTGATGATAATACAGTTTGGCTGATAATTGATTGATTGTTGATGTTTATATTGGACGGTAAATTGTTAATGTTTAAATGATAAACAGTATGAAATTGAACTTGATATAGGATAATTAAATGTTAAATTTGATTTACTGACATTTGATTGTTAACTTGACCCCTTTTATGATGAATATTGATTAATTGAATTAACCCTTAAATTATTAAGTTAATTGACACGTAGAATTGACAAATTTCACTTTGGACTGTTGAACGTATATTGAATTAACTGTTGTAATTGAAATTGAACGACAAGTGAAACCGAAATGTTATAATCTTTAATCTACTTGAAATGATAGAGTAGATTCTAGAAATAGTTATATTAATTGGCGTAAATAACAAACGCGAATTAATACGATTATTTCGGGATTATTTGAATTGATTATTGGATTGATATTGGTTGTTGTTATTGCTTGTTTATTTACTTTGACACCATCCCAGTTATCACACTGCAAGTTCCCTTTGATATGTTTTGATTTTGAATTGAATTGGAATCGGGTTGAAATGATAAATACCCAAATTGAATTTTTACTTAGGATAGGAAATTAAATAAAAACCGATTGGTCAATAATTTGATTTAAAAATAAAACGAAGATCTTTTTTGAATAAAAATATGGTTTTGAAACGAAGTTGGAAATTTAATTTTAATGAAATTTAAATGTGAATATTTAATATTAAAAATGTAATTGATGAAAGAATGTTGTTTAATTTTGAGAAATGATTGAATTAAGTTTGAAATAAAAATTAAGTTTGAAATTATTAAAGTTTGAAATGATTTAATAATTAAGTTGAAATTATAATTAAGTTTGAAATTATTAAACTTTGAAATTATTTAACAATTAAGTTTTGAATTATTTAATAATTAAATAAGATTGAATTATTTAATGATTAAATTGATTTGGATTCTTTAATAAGAAAAATTGAATTTTTGAATAAGTGAATTTTACTTCGTTATAACTGAAATTGAGTTTCTTTATCAATTAAGTTTTGGAAAATTATTTAAGTAAGTAAATAAGTAAAATTGGATTTCTTTATCAAGAAATAAAATGTGATTTATTGAAATTAATGTAAGACTTGAAATTTAAAGAAATTGATTTGACGAATTTAATTTAATTCAAAATTGTAAGTTTTGATTTAATGAAGTGAACTTAAGAAATTGATTTAACGATTTGGAAATTTAATAGAAATTGTTTTGAATGACAAATTTACTTAACGAACATTGAATGAAATTGATAAATGAATTGAAATTGATTTGAATGTTAAATTAAGTTAATGATTTCGAAATGAAACTGATATACGAACTTGAATCAATATTTGAATCGTTTTAGATAAAGTTTGAAATTGAATTATAGGATTGTGAAATGAATTCGGAAGTTGAAACGTAAATTATGGAAATCGTTTTGAAAGACAAATGAAATGTTGATTTATAAACTCTGATTGAAATGGAAATTGATTTGGTTTTTGAAATATATAAACGACCAATCGGTGTAATAATTACGAAAGTTATTAAAGAGACCGGGATCGGTAATGGATATACTCTCTATCTGAACTGAAACCACTTTAATAACTATACGCGGAGTGTTGATCCAGAACGAAGTGGATGGTTTTGATGAACGCGTTGACTGAAGAAAGAGAACGATTTTGGATGACCCTTGACATGACTAAAACAGGAGCCGCGCCGGGCCATTGAGGATCGCCATCTCTAGCGGACACACTTCTTCGATACCATATCTATTACTTTTGTGATTCGATTTGGGTGCACCCCTCGATTTGGGAGTGTTGTTCGCGGTGTTGGGGTGGTAGCTGCTATGCCCAACATCAGTCCGGATCAGGCAACTACTAGTATCCTAGTTGGTATCGCCTCATGTACCTTGTCATACTGATTATCCTATTCGCGACCACTACGATTTTGATTTGTACCTTTAGTATATGGATTGCCCTCTGGTGACTTCCGGTTTTGGGGAAACTACGGTCTTGTATATGCTTTTGGGAATAAACAGGTTAAGAGGTGTATGGGCCCTGCTTAACCCTACTTTGATATCTTTATATTACTGATAGACATTATCTACTTAGCGTACATTACTACCTAGTAGCTAGTTTAACGGATCCTTAAGGATGGTTATTCCAAACATCCTTTGAGTTACTTGTATATCAATTGCTATTTCACTTGAGTTGGATTTATTAATATAAGAATGTTAATCCTGACTCGAGTGTTTTGTATTTTGCTTTACGCTCGGGTCAGACTGAGTGTACCAGTATTCGAGACTCACCTTTGGAGTTGGAGCTTTGCTTGAAGATCCAGCCATCTATTCTGCTTTCAGTATTCGATGATTCCAGTGATGTATTCTGATTTGTATCTGATGTATCGTATTACACTTCTGTTGTAAACTCTGATGTATTTTTATATATTCATATAGTAGCTTCATGAACTACTATCTCTTTTATTTCCGCTGCATTTATTACTCTGTGTCTGTGATCTGTGATTATATCTATTTACTGTATATGTTCAGTTTTGCCAAATTTAAATTAACAACGCGGTATTTTAAGCAATTCAACTCCGGCATGAGTGTCTACCTATACACTTATAATGGACGCGAATGGTCCAAAATATCGGGTCGTTACAACTTCGTATCCATTAACAAATGCTCATTTCGTATCGGTCTCCCTTCATACATCTCGTATCGATCTCCCACCATCGATATGAACAGCAACAACCATCAATCGATACGAAGAAAGCAGAATGAAGCATCGATACGGAGGCAGCCTCTAACCATCGGTATGAAGTAGCATGCAAGCATCGATACGAATAGAGCCACACATGATCGATGCGAAATAGTATCGATACAAAGACGACAATGTCATACAAATCCAAACTTGCATCGATCATAACTCGAGATCTACAAGTCCAAATGCCACCAAATTTTCACAGGGGCTTGCGTACCACCTTGGGAATGTTCATGATTGATCTCGACTTGATTGGACAAAATCTCGATCGATGCGAATTTGGTTCGTATCGATCACGAATCGAGTGCAAACAGCATGGGATCGATTGCGTGGGCCCACCCACATGGGAGAAGATGTCTTTCGAGATTTGAGCGAGATATTTACTGCCTACGCCTATAAATAGTGACCCTGGACCTACATAAAATGGACTTTTTTGGCTTCTCTATGCTGATACTCTATCGTAATCACCATTAAATTTCAGTTGTACTGCTGTAACCTTTTGTAATCAACAAGTAAAGTTCAATAAACATCAGTCATTTCATAGTGGACGTAGGCAATTCGCCAAACCACTCTAAATCTGTGTGTTTCTGTGCATTTTCTTATCTGTTAATTGGTGTGTTTGTTAGATCTGCTTCATTTTACATTTATTTTCTTCATTTCATCTCTTCAAACACATCCAAAGAGTGTTGTGCCTAATTTTGGTACAAACAGTTACTGAAGTTGATGAGACTGAATTGTCTTGGGAGTAGTTTAGAACCTGCTTCAAGATGAAGTTTCTACCATAAGTGAGAAAGCAACATTAGCTAGAATGTTAATAGATCTTAAGCAGGAAGGGTCTTCAGTTTTTAGGTATATGGCATTGTTTGAGGCATTATCGAAGTACGAGATTGATCTTATCAATGCCCCTCTAAAGAAGAATCAGAAGTTCATATATGGATTTAGGAAGATTTTGAGGAAGGAGCTATTGCCATGACTTGAAGTCACTTTTGAGAAGTTGGTCGATACTGTACTCAGATTAGAAGAAGTGGAGAAGGAGAGTAGTGATGAAGCCCTTAGTCAAAGAAGTGATTTTCTCAAAAGAAGAAAATGTTTGGCAGATTCAAGCCTAGATTTCTGAGTAACAAGCCAAAGGGCAAAGTTCAAATTTTAAAAATTATAATCATGATTCAGGTGAATGCTTCAATTATGGTGCAAAAGGCCATTATGTCAGAGATTGTCCAAGACCTAAGATTTTTCGATACTATAAGAGCAAGGGTCGTCTAATTTCCTCTTGTCTTGGATTAGCTTAGAAGCCAAAAGGTGGGAAGCTAAATATAGTAAAGTCTTCTAGAGGTCTGAGTCGGTAGAGAGGTATATCATCTTCAACTATCCTAGAGGGTTCCATTTTATTTTGAGATTGTTCTATTCGGGTTCTTTCCAACATGGGTGCTTCTCACTTATTTATGTCGAAAGAACTCGTCCATGCTTTATCTTTGGATGTTATATGTTTGGTTTCTTCTCTGAGGATTGCGAATCCTATCGGGGTATCCGCGGCTCTCAATCAATTATGTCAAAATGTCGAGATCATCTCGTATGGTTTCTCATTTCTTACCGAATTACATGTAATTCATTTTTTTAGTTTTAGGATGATTTTGGGGATGGATTAGCTTGGGAAATATGAGACTCATATCTTTTGTCTAAAGTGAATTAATTCTTAAGCATCCTTGCTTTGAAGATCGACTGTCTTTAGCTCTTAAGGAGGTTGATCTAAACCAAAGTGTATCTTTATTTTCTATCGAGTCTCGTGACAAAGAAGAGATAGCTAGAACTCCTACAGTCTATTATTTCTCCGATATATTTGAGCCTTTTTCTAGGTTGCCTCCTAAGATGGCAATTGAATTTAAAATTGATTTAGTTCCTGGTGCTCAGCCAATCAATCATCCACTCACAAGGATGTCAGAAAAAGAGAATGAAGAGCTAAAGAGGCAATTAGTTGATCTTGAAGTGACGCATCTTATTTAGTCCAGTAGCTCACCCTGGGGTGCCACGATGGTGTTTGTGAAGAAGGTGGATTGAACCCTCAGGTTGTGTATTGACTATAGAAAATCCACAAGCTCGCTATAAAGAACAAATATCCTCTATCTAGAATCGATGACGTGTTCGATTAGCACAATGACGCTGAAGTTTTTTCTTAGCTGGACTTAGTGACCAATTTTCATTAGCTTTGTTTAAGTGAAGACAATATTCATCCGACTACTTTTAGAACTAGATACGGTTCTTATGAATTGCTCATGAAACCTTTCAGGTTGACAAATGCACCCACATATTTTGTTGACTTAATGAATCAGGTGTTTAAGGAGTTTTTGGATAAGTTTGTTCTCATCTTCATCAATGACATTCTAGTTTATTATAAGTCGGAGGAAGATCATGAGAAGCATCTTCATATTGTATTAGAGCCACCTTAAAATTTTCAACTTAAAGCCAAATTATCTAAGTGTCATTTCTAGAAAAGGAAGATAAATTTTATAGGGCATGTAGTTTTTAAGGATGGAATATAGATTGATCCAGTGAAGATTGAAGCCATTAAGAATTGGATGAGGCTGATAAATGTGATGGAAGTTCGTAGTTTTATGGAGTTGGTTGGTTATTACCTGCGTTTCATTAAATATTTTGCCACGATTGTTCTTTCCCTTTCTAGTTTAACCAAAAAAGGAATGGAGTATCGGTGGACAAAAAAGTGTGAGGTAACTTTCCAGAAACTGAAGGAGCTTCTCACTCGTGCACCCATTCTTATTATTCCAAAAAGGAACCGAGACTTCATTGTTTATACTGATGCTTCTAGTTCTGGTCTTGGAGTTATGCTTATGTAAAGTGACAAAGTGGTTGTTTATGCTTTGATTTAGTTACGATCGAATGAGGTCAGATATGCCACTCACGATCTTGAGCTTGCTTTTGCATTGCATATTTGGTGTCATTATCTTCTAGGGGAGAAGTTTGTTCTATATACTGATCACAAATCCTTGAAGTATTTGTTTTCGTAGAAAGAGCTTAATATGCGACATCAGAGGTGGCTAGAATTTCTCACAGTTTATGATTTTGAGATTTAGTATACTTCAAGATAGCGTAATCAAGATGTTGATGCCCTTAGCCTTAAGCACCAAGCTATTGTTTCTATGATGTTGTTAGAGTTGAAGGATCTTGAGGTTCTTTCTTTGTGTGAAGTCAGAGATCGGGTATCTGATTTGAGTTCAGAAGTTGTGTTGGCCAGTTTGGTAGCTCGACCGTCCATTTTAGATCGAGTTGTAGAATCTTATAAGCAAGATCCCAAGTTTGTTGAGCTTATTTAGTGTTGTCCCAGCACTAGTGGTATGGATGAGGTGAAGTAGTTTGAAGTTGATGCTCGGGGTTGTGCCAAAGATGGGGTAGACTTGTTGTGCCCAATACCAGTAATCTCCAAAGTGATATTGTGGACGAGTGTCGCCGCACTAGATATACCATTCATCCAGGTAGTAACAAGATGTATGTAGATATGAAGCGGCTATACTATTGGGAAGATATGAAGCGGGATATTGTAAAGAATGTGAGGAGCTGTATGACTTTCCAACTTGTTAAGGCAGAATACCAGTTACCTAACGGACTCCTTCAGCCTTTTGATGTTCCATTGTGAAAGTGGGATCAGGTAAATGTGGATTAAATGATTAAATAAGTCCATATTTATATCTCATATTAAATTGATCGAATAAATATATCTATTGCGGGTATCCACATATTTTGTAGATGGTTTGCTGCATTCTATGTACGGGCATGATTGTTTGTGGGTGATAGTAGATCAGTCAACCGAATTAGACCACTTAATTCCTGTAAAGTCCAACTAAACCGCACCTCGGTTAGCAAAGCTATATACTAAGGGGATTTTCATATTGCATGGCATTCCTAATGCCATAGTTTGTGATCAGGGTCCGTTATTCACTAGTGGATTCTAGAAGTTCCTTTAAGCAGTGTGGAGTATGAAGCTTAACATCCACACCACTTATGACTCGTAGTTTGACGGGCAGACAGAGCGAGTGAAAATTGTTTAGAAGATTTGCTCCATGCTTATGTTTTGGATTTCGGAGGCAATCAGGGAGACCATATTTATCTTGTAAAACTTTCAATAATAGTTTCCAATCTAGTATCGGTATAACTCCTTTCGAAGTTTTATACAAAAGGCTAGGTCGATCATATTCATGTTGGCTAGTGATTGGTGAGAGGTTTATTTTGGGTCATGATTATGTTCGTGAAGCTTCAGAAAGGAAAGAGCTTATTAGGCAAAGAATGAAAGAAGCCTGGGATAGGAAGAAGTCCTATGCAGATCATAGAGGAAAGGATTTAGAGTTTTGTAACACCCCGTAAAATGAACCATAATTAAATGGATTAAATTGAATTAAATATAATAAGATAGAATATGGAAATTTTATAAAAGTCGAATTTGACTACGAAATTTATTCTGTTGCGTTCTTGGCGAAAATATGATCTGTTTTCATATATAATATGCTCAAAACAGAGCCCAAGCAAATAAGTTATGAGCATTTGAAGTTTTCATATTTAAACTAATTTAATTTGAGTTTAAATTCAGATGAGAAATTAAACTTAGGGTTTAAAATTCAAAAATTATCTTGGGGGCTAAGTAAACGTTTAATAATCGTTTAACATTAAAAAGGTTAATTAGGGAACAAAACAAGTTGTGCAACGGAACAAAATAAATGTTCCCCGAAATAGAGGAGCGGTCGACCTATATAGGTCAACCGGTCGATCATAGCAGTCGACCGGTCGCACATAGGTGGTCGATCGCTTGGCAACGAAAGTTGCCAGCGGTGGCTAGGGTTTGAAGCTATGTTATATTGAGTTGTACGCTCCAGATTTATCCTTTTCTTACCTACTTCCATTCTACGGTTCTATTTCAACCCCTATAAATAGAACCCTACCCTCTCCACTTTTTATTCATATTATTTTGAGGAATTCAATGAAAATTTGCCATTGTTATCTCTCTAAATTAGATTCATAAACCCTGTTGAGAATTTAGGTAAGAATTCAATTCATTCTCTAATTATTTCTTCCACCTCTGATTTATTCTTATTTTGTCCTTTCTCCAGTTGTTCTGTATCTAATAATATATTTTTTCTCTATTGTGTATATATCAATAGAGAGAGATTCTGGAGCAGATTAAAGGCGTGCAAATCCAAAGAAAGCGAAGCTAAGGCTGTTCTATGAGTGGAAAACTTAGTATTTCTTTTTCAGTAATTGATTAGTGTATCTCTATAGATTTGAATATGCCTTAGGGATTTTGGGATTGCGAAAATATGATAGGTAAAATCCTCCAAAATTTCTTTTTATTTTGAAATGTCAATTCTATGTTGAGATTCTCAATTATTTACATTGATTTGATGGAATTTGTTTTGTTTATGCAATTTTTGATAAATTCATAGTCTATTCCACTTCTCATTCTTCTTTGGTTCAATATGTGATTCTTTAATGAAATAAGGGGTTTAGATTACGGATTTTATTCTTAGTTTACACCACTTATTCCACACAAATTTCCTTTATCTATTTCTTTGCAAAAGAGGAGTTGAGTTGAATATGGAGTTTAGATTGCAATTCCTATTGTTTAGGATGTTCAATTGAATTCGTGTAATAAATTTAGTTTCTATTTTATTTACAAGTCTGTTATTGCAGTTTTGATTATGAATATTTATTCCTTGTTTTGGATATTAGAATCTCTTATTTTGGAATGTTGAAATCTTGAGAATTTGAAGAAAAAAGACTTGTAATAGTATTTGGTTAGGGAATTGACATTTAACGCTAGTTTAGGCCGTAATATTCATGCGTTTAGAATTCATTAGGCGCGGATATATTTTATCTCTATTAGTGTAATTAATGTATAATTATTGCGTATGTGGCATAGTTATTAGGTATTTATTTTCATTTATTTCCCCCATTAGGAATGTAATTGATTGTTAGGCAAAAATAAGAGAAAACTCTTATTTAGCTTAACTATTATTCTAAGGCGTAATAAGGAAGATTCCTTATAATGCCTTATTTATGAAATGGTGAGATAAGTAGTACTATATATAAGGAGTGTATTTAATTTATGGTAATTCATAAGGATGTGAGGTCAATAGAGTTAAATGATGAAAG
Source organism: Allium fistulosum (assembly GCA_030737815.1). Classification (NCBI taxonomy): domain Eukaryota; kingdom Viridiplantae; phylum Streptophyta; class Magnoliopsida; order Asparagales; family Amaryllidaceae; genus Allium; species Allium fistulosum. The sequence continues at coordinate 783,094,632 of CM060907.1, forward strand.
TCTGCCCTTCACTTTGAGGCAACTAGCAGTTATGTACGCTTCTTATTGATGTGAGATATCCTTAGAGGTCAGTCCCAAGTTCTATAGAGGAAATATGCCCAGCTATTTGGCTACCAACTCCTACGAATAGTCGGACTAATGTGAAACGTCATTATGAGTATGGGTCGTACTACGACGGGCCTGCTAAATAGCTACACTAATGTTACTAACCCAGATGATCAACAACCCAATAGAGGTTTCTAATCCTATTGGGGGTTCGACGCATCTCTCTCTTATTTGAAAGACCTAGTTTTAGACATATGTGACGTTGATTTCATATGTAAGTGTACGTTCTAAATTTTGAGGGGTATGGACTGATCTTGGGTATGGATTGGTTATCTAATTATGGAGCCATTCTTGATTGTGATACGAGGGTTGTACGATTAAGGAGCTGTGGAGGTCGTGACCTAGAAGTTCTTTGTACACCCAAAGAGTTAGTTGAGTTAAGCCATCTATACTCACTAAGTCTATCTGTTATTGGAGATCCATCATCCCTACCCATAGTTTGTGAATTTCTTAATGTCCTCGAGGAGGTCTTGGGTCTCCCACCCCATAGGGAGATCAAGTTTCGAATCGATTTGAGAAGGACGCAAGGCACATCGCCCTACCTTTAAGGCATATGGCCCCCAAAGAAAGAAGGAAGTTGGAAAAGCAAATCTCAGAGCTATTAAAGAAAGGATTCATCTGTAGGAGTACTTTTGAATAGGGAGCCCCTGTTGTTTTCGCCACTAAGGCAGACGGTTCTTTAAGTCTTTGAATCGATTATAAGGAATTAAACAAGTTGACAAGGAAGAATAAGTACCCTTTACCTAGGGTTGACAACTTGTTCGACCATCTTGTAGGAGCTAGGTTCTTTTCTCAATTAGACCTAGCAACGGGAATCCTTCAGTTAAGGATAGCAGAGGAAAGCAAGTCAAAGACCGCATTTCGCACTCCAGATGGGCTCTATGAGTGGGAAGTAATGCCTTTTGGATTGACGAATTCCCCAGCATACTTTGTTGATTTAATGAGTAGAGTATTTAGGGGCTAACTCAATAAATTTTCCATGGTGTTTGTTGATGATATCTTTGTTTTCAACAAAGGCAAGAAGGAGCATGACGACCACCTTAGGTAGGTATTAGAGACTTTGAGGAGGCATCAACTCAAGGCCATTCCAAATGCCACTTTTGGAAGAGTGAAGTTAGATTTCTTGGGCATATTATTTCGGAGCAAGGATTCATTGTTGACCCGCTAAAGTGGAAGCTGTTCAAGGATGGAAGACTCCTAAGAATGCATCAGAGGTTAGAAGTTTTCTAGGGTTGGCAGGTTATTATAGGAAGTTCATCAAGAACTTTACAAGAATAGCTGCCCCTTTGACCCAATTGACTAAGAAGAACCTAATCATTTCTTGGGATGATAGATGCACTAAGGCATTTGAGAAGCTTAAGGAGTCATTGACTAGTGCACCTGTGCTCACTATTCTCGATAGAACCAAACTATTTATGGTTTTCATGGATGCTTGTGGCACAGGGTTGGGAGCAAGAAGGGAAAGTAGTTTCTTATGCTAGTAGACAACTAATGGATCATGAGAAGAGGTATCTAGTGCATGACTTGGAATTTGCAGCTATTGTCTTTGCCTTAAAGATATGGAGGCACTATCTCTTATGAGAAAGGTTTGAGTTATTCACTGATCATAAATCACTCAAATATGTATTTTCCCAAAAATATTTGAATCTTACGTAGCAGAGATGAATGGAGTATATAGCATCATTTGATTTTAGTATTCAGTATACCCCTGAAAAAGGGAACATAGTCACCGACGCCCTTGGCCGGAGGCATGATACCCTAGGTACTATGTATAAATGGAGATAGTTGAAGTTTCTCTCGAATTTTAACTTCTAACCGTCAACGGAATCCATCTAAGGTTTTATAGCAATTATGGAGATTAGACCAGCCTTGATGGACCGCATGGGGTGAGAACAAATGAAGGATGAGAAGTTAGTAGAGATTTTGGAGAAGTTGAGGAAATGAGAGCATTTTCCCTATGCTAGTAGGTATTCGGTTGATGAGAAGTGATTCTTGAGAAGGGATGGATGCCTTTATGTCCCGATGATTGATTATTTGTTGAGAGAGGTGCTTATGGAGTGTCACCGGTCAGGGATAACCATTCATCCCGGAGGAGATAAGATGTATATGGACATGAAGAGGATTTTTTTCAGCATGGAATGAAGGAGATCATTGTTGAGTTTGTTGCTAGGTGTTTGGCAAGTCAGAAAGTAAAAGCTGAGCAAGGGATGCCTGGTGGAAGGATTGCCTAGAAGTCAAAAGGGTAATGAGGCTATTTGGGTTGTTGTGGATAGACTCACTAAGAGTGCTCATTTTATTCCAACCATGAGAAATATGATTGTCGCATCTTTCGTATAGATTTACATCAAGGAGGTAGTTCATTTGCATGGAACTCCTATGAGCATAATCAGTGATAGGGATCCATTATTCACCAGTGAGTTTTGAAGGAGCCTACAAATAGCTTTGGGAACTTCTTTGAATCTTAGCACTACATAACACCCACAAACTGACGGACAAATAGAGAGGGTGAATAGGATTTTGGAGGACTTATTAAGAGCTTGTGTCTCAGACTTCAAAGACATTGGGAGCAGCATCTACCTTTGGTTGAGTTTGCATATAATAATAGCTATCAACGAACGATTGGTGTGGCCCCTTTTGAAGAACTTTATGGGAGGCTATGCAAATCATCTAGTTGTTGGTGGGAAACCACCGACAAGATATTCCTCGAACTCGATTTGATCCATGATGCCATGGAAAAAGTAGAGTTGGTTAGACAAGGGATGAAGGCAGCACAAGGTCGTCAGAAATCTTATGCGGATAAAAAAGGAAAGAGCTTGAGTTTGGGGTTGGAGATATGTTGTTTATTAAAATCTCCCCTCTTATGAAGGTTGTTAGATTTGGCAAGTTTGGAAAATTGACGCCTAGGTTTGTCAGACCATTCAAAATTTCGAAAAGGATAGGAAAATTAGCATACCATGTGGAGCTTCCTGACAAGTTGGCAGGAGTCCACAATGTTTTCCATATTTCTCACCTTAGTAAATACCTTCATGACACCGCTATTAATGTAGAGCCAAATCAGTTGGGGGATTTTGAGACATCGACGACAGTGCCCCATGCCATTGCATGCATTGTGGAGCATGAAACTAGGCGACTCCACAACCAAATAATTAGACTAAACCAAGTACAATGGTGGGACAATCCGGCGGAAAACATATGGGAGACCAAGGAGAATATGAAGAACACTCACTCAGAGCTTTTCACTGGTAATTTTTCTCTCAAGTTTTAGGATCTTGATTGTATCGCGGTTGCTAGATTGGATGGTAGGAGATGGTTGTTACACCTTTTCAAGATCACTTTGCACTGATGTAGAAATTGTATACATGTTTAGGGTGTTTGCATACATACTTGCATGACACGATTACACAAGTACGCTAGAATTGAGCCCATTTCAGATGTCTGCAATACATAATAACATTGCATTATTGGTTGAGTAAATGCTTGTGTAGATAACTTGGTTATATAACATGGATTTTATTGCGTGTTACGATGTACGCCACTTGAAAGATTTTGGGACGCTAAGTAAATGTTTAATAACGTTTAACATTAAAAAAGTTAATTAGGGAATAAAATACGCTGTGCAGCGGAACAAAATAAATGTTCCTCGAAATAGAGGAGCAATCGACCTATATAGGTCAACCGGTCGACCGTAGCTGTCGACCGATTGCACATAGATGGTCGACCGCTTGGCAATGAAAGTTGCCAATGGCTACTAGGGTTTGAAGCTATGTTATATTGAGTTGTATGTCCAGATTTATCCATTTCTTACCTACTTCCATCCTACGATTCTTGTGCGTTTCAACCCCTATAAATAGACCCGTACCCTCCCCATGTTTTATTCATATTATTTTGGGAAATTCGACGAAACACTGCCATTGTTATATCTTCAAATTAGATTCAGAAACTCTTTAGAGAATTTTGGTAAGATTCAATTCGTTCTCTAATTATTTCTTCTACCTCCAACCTATTCTAATTTTGTCATTTCTCCAACCATTCTGAATCTAATAAAAATATACACATCTCCCCTATTATGTATATATCAAAAGAGAGAGATTATGGAGTAGATTGAAAGGCGTGCAAACCCAAGGAAAGCGAAGCTAAGGCTGTTTTGTGGGTGGAAACCCTAGTACTTCTTTTTTTAGTAATTGTTTAGTGTATCTATATGGATTTGAATATGCCTTAGAGAATTTGGGATTGTGAAAATACGATAGATAAAATCCCCTAAAATTCCTTTTTATTTCGAAATGTCAATTCTATATCGAGATTCTCAATTATTTACATTAATTTGATGGAATTTGTTTTGTTTATGCAATTTTTGACAATTTCATAGTCCATTCCACTTCTCTTTCTTCTTTAGTTCAATCTGTGATTCTTCAATGAAGTAAGGGGTTTAGATTACAGGTTTTATTCATAGTTTGCACCACTTATTCCACACAAATTTCCTTCTTATGTATTTCTTTATAAAAGAGGAGTTGGGTATAATATGGAGTTTATATTGCAATTCCTATTGTTTAGGATATTCCATTGAATTAGTGTAATAAATTAATAGTGTAATAAATTGAGTTTATATTTTATTTACAAGTCTGTTATTGCAGTTTTGGTTATGAATATCTATTCCCTGTTTTGGATGTTAGAACCCCTTATTTTGGTATGTTGAAATCTTGGAAATTTGAAGAAAAAGGATTGGTAATAGTATTTGGTTAGGTAATTGACATTTAATGTTAGTTTAGGGCATAAAATCCATGCATTTAGAATTTATTGTACACGAATATTTATTTATCTCTATTATGGTAATTAACGTATAGTTATTGCGTATATGGTGTAATTAATTACGTATTTGTTTTCATTTATTTCCCCATTAGGGATGTAATTGATTGTTAGGAAAAATTAAGAGGAAACTCTTATTTAGCCTAATTATTATTCTACGGCATAATAGGGAAGATTCCTTATAAGGCCTTATTTATGAAACAGTGAGATGAGTATTATTATATATATGTAATGTATTTAATTTATGGCTAAGTCATAAAGATGCAAGGTCAATAGAGTTACATGACATAAGTTTGCCCTTCACTTTGAGGACTTCCTATTGAAGTGAGATATCCTTATGATAAATATTTATAATGACGCAAGGTTAGTCCCAAATTCTGTAGGGAAAATCTTCCCTGTTAATCTGGCTACTAGTTCCTATGAATAACCAGACTAATGTGAGACGTCATTATGAGTATGAGCCATAGTACGAGGGGCCTACTTTCAGGGTCTTGAGGTATTAAGTGGTTGTTTGAGGGCCCGCCTCTTTTCCCCAAATGAAGTATTAAATATCCTAGGGACACGTTAGGTAGTATCTCTATAGGGGCCCACTTCTGGATAAGGTATTAAGTGGCTGATTAAGGGTTTGCCTTCCAAATAAAGAAGTATTAAGTGACTAGAGAGATTCCATATGATGCCAGCTAGACAGTTACCATTGAGAAGCACGCCTTGGAAGTAGGTATTAAATGATGGGGTCTGCCTTAATTAAGTTATTAAATGGTCATAGTCTACTTATTTTCCAATAAAAGATATCAAGTGGCTCGGGTATTATCTCTTGCATTGCTAGCTATTTATGATGCAGATTTGGGTTATGGGATTTTAGAAACCTGCTTCTCGAATGGAAAGCATTAAGTGGTTGGTTGGGGACCCACCTCCTTTCCTTATATGAAGTATTAAATGGTTTTAATGATTTTATGTTCGTAGACATATTCTTATTTTGAAACATACTGCCCAAGCACTGAAAAGGTAAGACTCAAAGTTTTTATTTATCAGACACTTGTTGTTCTGACTCCCTCTCATTACAACACAGGTTAAGGACTGAGTAATGGCGGCGACGATGCTTAAAGATGGAAAATCTTGGCTCTTGGTAGCTTTTATGTGTACCCATGTATTTAGACAATTGTTGTAATGGATTTATGATACAATTTGATGGTATTTTGTATTATGACATTTTATGGTTTTGAAATAAATGGGTATGCTTTGCTATTATATTTTATTTCATTTGTTGTGAGCTTTGAAAGATTAGTTATAGCTCTGTATGTTATTTCTTTTTCCAACCAACATCCTTTCTTAGAATGGATCTAAGTTTCGATGGGCCTTTTCTAGGTCGAAATTTAGGCTGTTGCTGGGGTGGGTTGTTACAATTTTTCTATTAGGGATTTAGTCTTCATCAGAGTTTCACTGAAAGGAGTGATGCGTTTAGTCGATCTGGGTAGTTGGCTCCTCGCTATATCAGGCCATACCCAATCACTGAACGTATCGGTAGGGTAGCCTATCGTGTCGTATTGCCACCTCATTTTTTTCGAATACACTATGTTTCATCTCTCAAGCTCCATGAGTGTTTGAGAGATCCCGAGGCCATGGTAGAGCTGAAGCATGTTGAAGAACTCAAAATTTCCCCTGATTTGAACTTTATGTAGAAGCCAATCCGAATTGTTGCCTATGATAATAAATGACTTTGAAGTAAGGACGTTCCACTTGTTAACGTGCAAATCCTAAAGACTGCTCTTAGGAGATAAGAAAGTTTATTGAGCGGACATATCCAGAGCTATTTGCCGAAGCACATGGGTCTGATGAGTTTCTTTAAAATTTTCATTTCATTTATATCTTGTTTGTATTATTGTTTGAATTTTTAGATGGATGTATGCTAGAAGTTAAAAGAATATTATAGACTTTCTTTGAAGGGGAATTGCGTGGATGCAATTTTCTTTAGAGGGGAATTACGTGGATGCAATTTTCTTTAGAGGGGAGTCTATAACGACCCTGATTTGGGAACTACTTAAAATAAAATATAAAATACTTTAAATCAGGATTTTAATTAAATTTAAATCTTTCCATGTATTGGATTTTGAAGAAATTAGAAATTTGTTGCTTTCTAAAAAATAAAAGAATTAAATAGTTTGTAAAAGAAAAGTAATTATTTATAATTCTAAAAGAATGAAATTATAAATTCAAATAATATTGGAAATTTAAAGTATGGAATTTTTTTTAATTTATGAATAAATTTATTTTAGGAGGGAAATAGAAATTTTATTGTGTTAAGTCATTCAATTAGTAATAAAAAGAAATCAAGGATAGTTAATTTTGTAGATAATCATATAAAAAGTGTACTGGGATTTTATTTTAAAACATCATATTGAAAATTTATCTCCGTGTATTATAAATCTACTTAAAATTTGTTAGTAATATTTGTAGAAATTGCACTTTTGAATTTTTTTGAAAGTCTTGTTTAGAAAAAAAAAGAGAATAAAAGAGGGGATAAAGGAAAACAAGTTAAACAAATGAAATAGCCTTTCTATTATTAGGTTAGTAACATAACCCAAGCCCATTAGCTACTAAAAGAAGTAAATCTTCCCTTCTATCTTTCATTATACATACAAATTTTAGAAAAAAAGAGAGAAAGAAGTTCTTCTTCCTATTGTAAACCTTAGGTGAAATTCATCTATTAAAATCAAGAGAAATTCCATAAAAATCAAAGGAAAATAAGGTAGCTAGCTCAACCCCTATTTCATCTTTTAGGAAGTCTAATTTCAGTTTTTGATTTAGGATTGAGTTGTCTTGTTCGTCTTTTTGTTGAAGTATTGTTAAGGCTGGGCTGAAATTAGGAAGCAATAGCTAATTTTGGTGTTTTAGCAAGCTATTTTGAAGGAATGAAGGTGTGTAATCCCCACAACTTATCTCTAGATCGATGCATGACGTAGTATATAGAAATTTAATTTTTGGTTGCAAATTTTATGTGATTTTGGATGATTATTGTCTATGTTGTTGCCGAAAACCAAAAGTGTGTGAATTTACAAATAAAATGCCTTCTTAGGATATTTTGATGTGTTGTTGGTTTACCATGGATGAATGCATGCCTGTAAGAGTGTTTGCAATCCCCTAAAAAATAGTATTACCATCGAAAATCAACAAAGTGTCAATCAAAGTTAGGTTCCCTAGAGCTTAATAACTCCAGGATAATTCCAACACCAGTGAATTGGTGTGATGCCTACCAATGGATCGGTGTACGTTACCCAAAGCTATTCAGCTCCAAGACAGAAGCCTTATGATGGTAATTTTTTTACTTTCTTTCTTCTTCCTATTGATTTGCTATTATTTCTAGATTTTGAATTTTAATCTACCATCTTGGATTTTAAATTTTCAAAAGGACTTAAAAGATATATTTAAATATAATTAATTTTATAATTAAAATTAGCCTTCTTTAATTATATAAAGGTTTATTCTTTTAAAATCTACTTATGGACTTATGTTATATGTACAAATATTTTGGATTAAATTTCAGATTAAACCTCATATATGGAAAAAAAATTAAATAATATATTTTGAGGTGGGATAACATTACGATGATCAGGGAACCATTTGACTGTAGGAGTATTGCGATCGGTATTATTTTTGGAGTAACTCCTGGAGCGAGATGAAATCTCCATCATATCCTTTTGAAAGAGAGTGTTTACACACATATATATTCCCGAAAGAAGATTTCTATAGGATTAGTTACTTTGCCCCAACTTTCTTTATGCACGTCTTTTGATGTGACTTGCCTGGTGATTGTCTTTGAGGTTGACTCGCTTTCATGCAGTCTTATTTTCTTTATGATCTGATTTGCTTTCATGTTAGTCTTTTGATTTGATTTTAGATGTGCTTGTTCACCACATTTGCAATGATTGCTAATGATGGGCATGATATGACTTTATGACATGGTGACTTATTATAATTATACCTGTTTTAATTAAGACATGGACAAATTATATAGTTATTACTATATCTTTAAGATTTATGCATGCTTGTCTCTGTGATCTCACCTTTATTGCATTTATAAATAGTTTGACTCGTTTATTGTTTTATAATACTCGGGTCAGACTGAGACTTGATAGGTACAATGAATCATTGACCGTGGATGTGGGCTAGCTTTTGCAGTGATATATATAGTATATCATTTTGTGCTAGTCTTGTGTATATGCATGTATGTTTTATATGAGATATCGACTCATGATGTTGTATATATTCTTTTGATACTTCCCGAAATATTAATGTATATGTATTATATGTAAGTCTAGTGCTCTTTTTGTCGACTCACACCATATATTATGTTATGGCATGTAATATATTTTACCGCTGCGTTTTGTTATTTTATGTTCTCTATTGTGTTATATATTGTTATGTTCTGAATTAGCCAACGTGTTATTACTTTATGCCGATGCCGTATACATCAGATATTTGTTTATATGAGTTAGAAGTTAAACATGCTTGTGTTAGCCCAAAGGAATATACATGGATAGTCGCTCCTAACAAGCCTTATTCTCCATATTATAAGACAATATTACTCTGTAATATTCTTTGGTAGCATGGGTATAGAGGTGAGACGTTACAAAGAATGAGTAGTTTATAATTGTATTAAACGAATATTTAGGAGAATGGCCGGTATGCCACATTGATGAAATCTTTGAAATGGTATTCGAGAAGGTTTTGAGGCTAGAGAACTTGTACTAAGAGCCAAAGGTTTATATTGTTGCGAATTAGGGGTCCAAACTGCAAGGTGGCGGTGGGAAGAGGAAGTGGAACAATAAGAATAAAAAGTTGTTCCTGAACAAGAAGGACCAGAAGAATGGAAAATGGAAGCCCACTCATATCAAATATGGAGAGAAAGCCCATATGAGCGAGAACTACAAGAATGATGGGAAGAAGTGCAATAGCAAGGTTTGGGCATATCCAGAGAGATTGTCATGAGCCAGTGAAGCAGAGGCAGGTGGTGAAGGCTTATGCTCTTGATGCTTTTTCAACCTTTTTGAATGCTCCATTGGCAAAGGAGGAAGGGACGGACATCGTTATTTAAGGCTTAAACTATATTTATGATGTACATGTTTGTGTTTTGTTTGATACTGAAGCTTCACGTTCCCTTATATCTAGTGACCTGGTAGATAGACTAGGATTAAAACTCGACTTAGTAAATATATATTTGATTGTGTCAAAACCTATATGAGGTTTGACTAGTTGTATATGTTTTGTTGATATGTAGTCTTATCGAGCCATGGATTCATGTTTGCTTATGATTGTTTTGTACTTGGTTTTGTTGGGTTTGGTATTATATTAGGAAAAGAATGGCTGAGGAAATACGAAGTCATGGTGGATTGTGAGAGGTTGTCAGTGAAGATAAGGACAGATGGTGAGAGTAGGTTAGAGTCCATCTGCCTAATGAATAATTAGGTGATGGTTAGCTTTCTATATTTGCTTGAGATCCCATATGATAAGTTATCCTCAGTACCTATAGCTAAAGAGTATCCAGATATGTTTGTGAAGGTAACTGGATTACCGCCGCATAGGGAGATAGAATTCTATATTGATTTAGTGAAGGATGTCAGGCTAAAGAGCGGAAGGAACTCGAGGTGCAATTGAATGACCTATTGAGGAGAAGGTTCACTTGTAGGAGTATATCTGAGTGTGGAGAACCAATAGTATTTTCCACTAAGGCAAATGACTCTTTGAGACTTTGTGTGAATTACCATAGAATAACGTGATGAGGAAGAACAAGTATCCACTTCCACATATAAATGACTTGTTAAGCTCCATGTTACAAAGGTGTTTTCTTAGTTGGATTTGGTGACAACATTCCACTAACTCAAAGTGATGAGGAGTGTGCCGATTACTGAATTTCATACGCCGTCGAGATTTTATGAGCAGTTGGTTTTGCATTTAGTCAAACCAATGTGCCAACATACTTTGTTGATTTGATGAACCATATTTTTGGAGATCAACTAAATGGTTATTACTTGTGTTGATCGATGATATTCTTATCTACTCACGAATAGAAGAGGAACATGAGATTCAATTTAGAATTGTGCTAGAGATATTAAGGAAGCACCGGTTAAAGGTAAAGTTTTCAAAGTGTCACTTTTGGAAGAGGGAAATGCTAATTTTAGGTAATGTTTTGGATCAAGAAATTGCGGTAGATCCTGCCAAGGTAGCAGCAATCCAAGAATAGATAAGACCTAAGAATGCTACGAATGTGAGGAGTTTTATTAGATTAGCAGGTCATTATAGACGATTCATAAAGGAATTCTCAAAGGTAGCAGCACCGTTGACCAACTTAATGAACAAGAATCAGACCTTTACTTGGGACGCGAGGTTCAAGCATGCATTTGTTGGTTTGAAAGACAGGTTCGCCAATGCAACCGTGTTAGTAATTCTGAGTGGGAATGAGGATTTGGCAGTCTACATAGATGTTTGTGGCACTAGACTAGGCGCGATATTGATGTAAAAAGGTATGTTTGTCGCTTATGCTAGTTGACAACTGAAATTGAATGAGAAGAAATACCAGACCTATAATTTGGAGTTAGCTACAATAGTGCTCACATTAAAGATTTAGGGGCATTAGCTACTCAAAGAGAGGTGGTTATTCACTAATCACAAATCGTTGAAGTATCTTTTCCAAGAAAAGGACCTTAACCTTCGTCTACATCGATGGTTTGAGTTCTTAGCATCCTACGACTTCAACATTTCTTATACGACTAGAAAGGGAAATACTATCATTGTTGCTATGAGTATGCGACATGCTAACTTGGGAGCTATGTTCGTAGAGTGATGCAATTAGATTATAATGTTGGTTATGATTTCCAACCAACTTGTGAGCTAGAGCGAAAAATGTTAGCAAGTTTAACTATTAGACCTATTTTGATAGTGCAAATTAGCACTAGTCAGAGGTGTGATGCTAGGCTAGCTGAGATTACTACTATGATCGTGGCAGGAGTAGAGTTTGAGAAGAAGAAGCAATATGGACTCAACTGAGAAGAGTAGCTCCGTAAGGATAGTAGATTGTTAGTACCATATATCGAGGGGATAAGGGATGATGTGCAACAAGAGTGTTGTCATTTGAGATTGACTATAACGCAGAGGTAATAAAATGTATCGGGATATGAAGCAGACATTTTGTTGGGATGGGATGAAGAAGGATGTCAAAGCATTTATTTCAAATTGTATGAACTGCCAATTAGTGAAGGCCGAGCAGAAGAAGCCAAGTGTTTTGGTACAATCGATTGAGATTCACTAATGGAAATGGACATATATCGATGGATTCCTGAGGACTGGAAGGAGGTGCGATGACATTTGTCATAGTTGATAAATTGACGAACAGCGTGCGAATAATACCCATTAATTCCAATAGTATGACATCTAAGTTTGTCGAGTTATATGTAAAATAGATTGTACGATTCCATTGTGCACCGAAGAGCATTATAAACAATCGTGACCCATTATTCATGATCGAATTTTGGAACAGCTTACAAGAGGCAATGGGGATGGAGCTGCAGTCAAATACAACTTATCGCCTACAAAGTGATAGTCAGACCAAGAGAGTTAACCGTATACTGAAGGATCTCTTGTGGACTTGCATTCTAGACTTTGGAGGCTTTAGCGATGATCATTTGCATTTGGTAGGGTTTGCATACAACAATAGTTATCAGTTAAGCATTGATATAGGACCATTTGAAGCAGTATATGGTCGACCATGCAATGCCCCATCATAATGGTGGGAACTAGGTGAGAAAAAGATACTTGGGCCAGATATGATTAAGGAGACTACATAGAAGATTGAGATCATTCGAGGACAAATGGAAGTTGCACAAGACAGATATAAGAGCTACACTGATAAGAGACATATTTTTTTTGAGTTCTCTATTGGCAATATGGTGTTTGATAAAATTTATCCATTGAAGAATACAGTTTGGTTTGTAACAATGGAAAGTTGACACCGAGATTTGTAGATCCTTTTCCAATGCTCGAGAGAATTGAGAACCTAACATATAAAGTCGACTTATATCAGAAGATGGTAGGTGTGCACAACATATTCCATATGTCTCATCTTAGGAAATTTTTGCATGAATTAGATGCGATTATTGCATCGGATCAACTGGATGATGTTGTAGTTGAATAATAATCGCAAGGCTTATATGTATAGTAGAACATAGTACAAAGTAACTTAGGAGAAAGATAATGAAGTCGGTAAAAGTTCAGTAGGGTGAAAGCAAAAGGTGACAGTACTTGGGAGACCAAGGAGGGCATGAGGACCATTTATCCAAACCTCTTTACTTGGTAAGGTTCCATTTTTATCATCAGCCTTTACATTTGGAACTTTATTTTGTTTAGGTTCGTACCTTACATGCTAGGGTTTGCATAGGATTTATTATTTGCTTATGTATGAATGTTTAATGATTGCTACCCTTGTTGGTTGTTACGCATGCTTGGTATCTTTATTGCATGGTCATGTTTGTTTGGTTGGGATTTTAAAGGCAAAATTCCTAAGTGGAGAGAATGTGATGACCCACTTTTTTCTGTATCAATAGATTGTAAATTTTTTTATTTTTATAACCAAATTAGATATAATTTCAGAGAATGTTGAGGATAGACATTTTTGACCCTTATAATAAACATTGGACAATTTTGACCCTTAAAATCTTGTATGGCATATAACTTTGATAGGAGAAACGTTAGGCTCTGAAACCACTTCCAACTGAAAGAGATGATAGTTTCTTTTTCCATAGAGTGGTAATAATAGGTTTTTTGACTTATGGTTAAGGAGATACGGATTTTTATAGTTTATACAGTTTTTAGGCAGATTAGTATGTAATTAACTCAAGCTCGTCATTAGGTTTGCTAATGATTCCAGGATTAGAGTTAAGAGCAGCAACCATAGTAGCCACTAATCACTTTTTATCAGCTCTAACATCTCCTAACCTCCATTAAACCTTCCTCTACCAAAATTCCATTATTTTCTTAACTAAATTAGCCTAAATCAATTAATTAGAAGGTGATTAGCCTAGACATTATCAAGTAGCTTTGGGAATTTTGAATTTTGTACATTGGAGAGCATATAACTACTGTTGAAACTCAGATCTACACTTGTTTTGTGATATTTGTTCATTCTACACCTGTAGGTGAGTGATTTTATTCCCTTGCTATGCTTTAAAAGACGATATACGATTCTAATTACATTTTAAACTATTTTTTGTGATAAAAATTTGATTTTCCTAAATTTAAATTTACCAATATTTTACAAATGAATTTTAAGTGATTAAGAACAGATTTTAATTGGATTTACATATATGTTCAAATCGATACACCCTTTTTAGTAATTGGTTATATTTGAATGATATAGTTGTTTAAATTTGGATTTGTTTGTATGGATGTAATGTATGTAATTATCGCCTTGTTTATATGTGTTTGTGTCGATGTTTGGTTGAAAACACCAACATATAGTAAATTAGAGTTAAGATTGTTCTAGGAGATTGGCTCTCATGCATATGAGCCGGCTATAGGATGAGACACACAAGATGGTTGCACAAATGTTGAGAGATTCAAATCGATGAAACAAAGTTGTTTGAGTTGGTTTTAGAGTTGAATACTGGAGCATCAATCAAATCTGTATGGCATGCAAAATGACATAGTGAAGAAGGCTGGAATCAATGCAGGAAGTCAGAGAATGGCTCAGCCAAATTTTTGGCCAAGTCAGATCGATCGGAACTGACCCATTAGGTTCGATACGACTGATGGTGGGGAGGAGATAAGTAAAAGGTTGACTTTGGGGGTGAAGAAGTGGGGTTGCTTCGGGCTTGCATGGAGAAGAATTCATGCCATAGCAAAGAAAGCATGAGGGAAACTGCTACCAAGCGATCAAGACCGAATGATGAGAGGATACTGGAAACTTGGAGTTGGATTTGGCTTTGGAAGCTCACGTGGAGGAACGTTCCGGCAAGCTAGGAGATGGTTCGGGGTTGGAGTACTAAGCCAAATTTGGTTAAGTACGAATCAACATGGGCCGGTACTGACCCTTAACTGTCAATTTCGAATCTTGTAAATTTTGAGAAAATGGAGGCTAAGTACGAATCAACATGGGCCGGTACTGACCCAATCTTGGGGAGTGTGCCTTATCGATCGACGGTCCATTGGATGAATGGGTAAGGAGTTCTGGCCTAGGACCAATCGATCTTCAAGGCGGTTGGAGTGTAGAGGAAACATGAGCCTAACATAGGAATTAAACATGCTTGCTTCAGGCATGGCCAAGGAAATTGATGAGGCAGCTTCGGGACCGAGATGAGGAGACTCTATCACTTAGGATTGGGGTCCATAAATGTTTTGAACTTTGATAACCCGATGATGGGAGTTGTTTTGTCGATCCATAAGGGCAAGCTTATGGACATGAGCTTGTAAAGTGGAAAGTATGATGTGTTCAACTATGGAGACGTATGCTAAGGGATCATTGATAGCTCAAAAAGTTCCGATGTGTGCTCGTAAAGTAGGGGAATGTGAGGACGCTTACCTGCATTTGATGTTATCCAAGATCTTTGACTATGGATCCATGTAACTTTGAAGTTTGATGTTAATTCTAGTTCCTAGCATACGAAGTGTCGTGGATTCAAGCATTGAGAAATCAAGATGTTGAGTAGCCACTAACCATAGATGTGATCATACGGTCCAATGCACTTGAGTGAATGAAGTGAGGTATGCTTAATGGTTGCTATGTTCTGTTATAGATGTCACATTGACTTAGATACCTAGATACCACATACTGTACTTTGACTAGTGGTACACCCTATGATGATAGTTTTACATATGCTATTATATGTGCTAACTTGTTGGATCCAGGGATAGGTCGGGTATGATTCTCCATACCTTGTGTTTTTAATTACTATATCAATTTATATAGTATTTTGAGATTATAGACCGCTCATGTCAGATTGTTGTCTGACCCGACGTTTAAGCTTTACTCTTATTTTCTCGAATACTCTTAAATGAGTAGATTAGGGATAACAGGTGTGAGATGGCACATGGAGCTGTGCATAGGACGAGCAGATGGCTAGTGTTTCATATAGTATATCTTGGAGCTATTATTATTATCGATCATGTAGTACTATAGAGCTATTATCGGTACTATTTACCTATTAAAGATAGTTTTTCCTCAGGAGTTTTTTGTTTCAATCTATAAACTCTATTCCACTTGTTTTATATATTGTGATGGATCTTATGTTATGCTCTGGTTTGTTTTGATTCATCTATTTATATTACTGTCTTGCATGTTTTATATCTATGTTGATTATAATATTTTATCCTATGCACTGTGAGATATATAGTAGGTTCTGGTTTGGATTGTTTTAATTTATCCCTGACTGCCACTCTACATAAGCCATGTACCATAACAACGCATTCTTTAGTCTTTTTAGGCATTAGAGGTATAGGGTGCTCGGCACATGTTCCATTATTTTCACATAATTAGGAGTCATCATTGTGATGTACTCCAATCTATACATATATCATTTTTAGAAGTAACTATTTATATAATGTAATGCAAGTGCTTACTACTAGTGCCTTAACTGGTAGTGGCTTTGCACCATTCAAAAATCCACTGGAACTTTCTGAAGCATTGATTGTCCTCATTCAAAATCTTTCATCGTTTTCATTGTAAATATCCCAATGTTTTGTCTCTTTTTAAATTTTATCAATCCAACTGTCAAATGTTGAACTAATATTTCATGGTTGGTATATTTCTCATTATATGTTATCTCTTTTCTTGCTTATCCATAGTCCTAAATAAGTATTGTAAAAAAATTCTTCCAAAACACACTTTTTTAAAATCCAGTTTCAAGCGCTGAAGGCAAAAATGATGATGATGTGGCCTTCTCCATTTATTTTGCAATGCCTTTGGAATTCCAATCATTCTGTCAAAAATAAAGGTAATTCATCTATCATTCAAATATAGAACTAAATAATCCATGCAGCTAAAAACCATCCCAAGTGTTTGATGTCTTGTTCATTACAAATATGATTGCAAAAAAAAGATGTTTGAATCTACACTATAACAACAAGCAATGTACTTTGAAATTTTTCATACAAAGTGTGTTTCGTTATTCCAAATAATAGGGTGACAATTCTCAAAACCTTTAATGCTTATCCTAAATGCCCAAAAGCACAATAAAATTTATTTTTTGCACTTTAATGGTGGAATACAATCCTAGACGTCTCTTTTTCATTGCACGAAGACATTGTAGTGAATAATTGTATGGTATTTTTCAAGCATCAATAATTCTCTCTACAGTTTTGCTTAATCCTTTCCAAACCTCCATTTAATTTACTTGAATTTTGTATGTATTTGCCATGTGATTTTGTATGAACTACGGAGTATAACTTGGATTTGATCGAATATGTGCATGTATTATGCTACTTAAGAATTTTGTTGCTTCTTAATTATGCTAACATTGATAACTAGATTTTAGCAAGTGTTAGGGATCGACACTACCCGTTGATCTGGTGGTTTTGATCTTCCTGACGTTACCAGTCTTAGGACAACACCGGTTCTCAAAAGGTTGAGGATCGATACAACGTGTCGATCTGGTAGTTTAGACCTTCAAACGTTGCCTGTCTTGGGATAACGCCGGTTCTCAGAAGATTGAGGATCGATATGAACCGTTGTTCCGATGGTTTAGACCTTCTCGATGTTGCCAGTCTTGGGATAATGTCGGTTTTTCAAAAGTTGGAGATTGATATATATGACCCATCGATCCGGTAGTTTTGACCTTCACGACGTTGCCAGTCTTGAGACGATGCCAATTCTCAAAAGGTTGAGGATCGATATGACCCATCGATCCAACAGTTTAGAGCTTTCTGATGTTGCTTGTCTTGTGACAACACTGGTTCTTAGAAGGTTGAGGATTGATACAACCCGTCGATCCACCGTTTTGAGTTGATTTTCCCCATCGACTCGGCGGATAAGACCTTCTCGATGTTGCCATCCTTTGGGAAACACCGATTTTCGAAAGGTGAGGGGTCGATGTGACCATCGACACGGTGGTTCAGACCTTCCCGACGTTGCTAGTCTTAGGAGAACGTCGGTTCTCAGAAGGTTAAGGATAGATACAACTCGTCGATCCGGTGGTTTGAGTCAATTTTCTCCATTGACTTGGCGGTTAAAACCTTCTCGATGTTGTTTGCCTTGGGACAACGCCAACTCTTAAAAGGTTGGGGATCGATACGACCTGCCGATCTGGCGATTTGTGAGTCCACACTGCCCATCCATCATTCGAGGACAGAGGAGCATTTTATCAGATGTGCTGCCGGCTGTGCGGCACGGGAGTTTTGCTTGTAAGAACACGGTTTCATTGGTTCAAGAAGCAGATTTTATTAATCTGTAGAAGAAATTACAGGTCCTATGTAGTTACGATGCCCCAGTGACTCTGGGAGGCTTATTTGTGAAAGGGAATTATATAAGGATGAATGAATCAGTACAATTTTAGGTTGCTACTTCATCCCTAGGTGACCGGCTAGCTTAAAGGTTATTTGATGACTAGTCTTTCATCAGCTCTCCTGGACCACTACAAGAAAAAGTATTTTTGGTGGCGCATCAAAAACGCTACCAAAACTTACGATAGAATTTTAAAGAACGTCGCGATAAAACCCGCAACTAAAAATCCATGATTGTTAGTTGCATTTATTTCAACGCCACTATAAATCCTTTTATTACAGCCTTTCTTAACCGCATCTATAAATCTTTTTGTAGCATTTTAAAAACGCCACTAAAAAGCTTTTTGGCGCTACTAATAGAGTTTCCAACTTTACCACTGCTTTATAGTTATGTTTACTCAACGATACTATATGTATTTCTTTAGCGTTTTTGAAATGCTATTAAAAGTTGTTGGTTATTTTGCAGCATTTTCTTTCACGCTATTATTCCCTATTAACGGACTATTTCGTTTCTAGTATATCAATCAATAATTACTCAGATAATCATCATATTCAAACAATTAGAAAAACATATTAACCACATAATCAAATAAATATCCATAATCATTCTGATACAATAGTTTTTCGACAAAATGACCAAACTCACATACAATAACCATTCGTATACAAATTTACACACCTAGTACTAATAAAATGTTATACCTAACTAGTAATAACAAAATGCTTGATTACCCATAATTCTTTGTTTCATGCACAAGTAAAAGCTAGCACTATAAAAGTCCAACCTTGCTCTCTTTGAAAATCCAATGCATGCACAAGTGAAAACACAACATATAGTCAAACAATTATGTTAATTCGTAGGACTTTAGATCTGATATCAAACATCTAGAACATTGTACAAGTATATCATACTAGAAATAATATCATATAAATAATCAAAGTTATAAATGGAATGAACTAAATAAAGTCCAATCTTACAGTTATATGTAAAACTTTGTTAAATTAGTTATATTATTATTATAAAATTTAGTTAACTTAAACTTAGTTAATTTTATAAAACTTGTTTAATTTTAACAAAACTTAATTAATTTTTATTAACTTGGTTAACTTAGTTAATTTATTATTATTATTATTATTATTATTATTATTAAAACTCGGTTAACTTAATTATATTATTATTAATATAAACTTAGTTAATTTTTATAAACTTAGTTAATTCATCATCATCATCATTATTTATAAAACTTTGTTAAATTAGTTATATTATTATTATTTTTAAAATTTAGTTAACTTAAACTTAGTTAATTTTAACAAAACTTAATTAATTTTTATTAACTTGGTTAACTTAGTTAATTTATTATTATTATTAAAACTCGGTTAACTTAATTATATCATCATCATCATTATTATTATAAACTTAGTTAATTTTTATAAACTCAATTGATTTTCATAAACTTAGTTAATTCATCATCATCATTATTATTATTTATAAAACTTTGCTAAATTAGTTATATTATTATTTACAAAATTTAGTTAGCTTAAACTTAGTTAATTTTATAAAACTTGTTTAATTTTAACAAAGCTTACTTAATTTTTATTAACTTGGTCAACCTAGTTAATTTATTATTATTATTAAAACACGGTTAGCTTAATTATATTACTATTATTATAACTTGGTTAATTCATTATCACCATCGTCGTTATGATTTATAATTTTTTTTTAATTAGTTATATTATTATTATTTATAAAATTTAGTTAACTAAACTTAGTTAATTTTATAAAATTTGTTTAATTTTAACAAAACTTAGTTAATTTTTATTAACTTGGTTAACTTAGTTAATTTATTATTATTATTATTATTAATAATAAAACTCGGTCAAATTAATTATATTATTATTATTATTATTATAAATTTAGTTAATTTTTATAAACTTAGTCAATTCATCATCATCATTATTTATAAAACTTTGTTAAATTAGTTATATTATTATTATTTATAAACTATTATTTTTGTAGATGTATTGGTTGTAATATTTAATATTTTTGGTATAGAGTATAATGCACAGTACATAGTTTTTGAAGTTTTTTCGCTCCATTCTAATCTTTTCATTGCAATATTAATTTGTTAGCAGTCTTTTCTTTTTTCTTTTCGTAACTAAGTAGAATATGATTTTCTATTATGTGTTTTGTTATTGGTTGCTTCACGGTTTCAAAAGTCAGTAATAAGAACAAGCAGCAAATGCCTTATTAATTTATGAATAAAACACATTAAAAATTACATGAATAAGTTGCACAAACTAACTGCTAAAGAAAAAGTGTTGTAAGAAAAACACGTTAAAAATTATAAGGTGGGATCTTATAATGGAAGTTTGGAAATGTTAGTAAGGTTTGGTTTTATAAAATACGTTAAGGTATTTTATGAAGAGTTATGAAAATTATAAAAATTTTCAAAAACTAAAATAATAAAAGAAGAAAGTGTTTATTGACATGAACCTACCACATTTGTGCCAGCTAGAAATCCAGATCCGTAGTTAGAAACTGATTGTTGCGCAAATTTGTGCCATCGGAATTGGAAAAAAAAGAACAAACTAGTTGTTTGGTTGAATGGCACCAATGTGAAAGACATTCATACTTTATGAATATTGGCATCAGTTCTTTATAGTGATAAATATAATTAATTAAAAGGCAATTATGATAAATATAGTATTACATGGATGTTCCTGTCACATTTCATCAAATGTTGCAGAAGTAAAACTTTGATTCGTATTTAGTGTTCAGAAACATCTTGCAGATTTTCGACATCTGAAAAAGAACATGCAAGGCCTTGGATTGCCACTACTGATAAGTGATAAGATAAGTATTTATTATTAGAGAATAAATGGTATACGATTAAATGACGGTTGAACTCTGATAATAGACAGTTAGATTTATTCAACTTGAAAAACAAATATAATCCTACTATAGTGGGTATTCTAGAGAACAAGTTTTCTAGTTAAAAGTATTGAGCAATTTAGAAATGTGGTAGGTAAGAACTGGGGAGCTTTAATAATTGTGATAGTGCTACCGCTAGTGGTAGAATCTTAATTATCTATGATACTTTTGTATGGTTTATAGATAATTCCAATGACATAGATCAAAAAATCACAATACCTCGCATTAATTTGTGAGGCCTCTCAATTAATATTACCTTTGTTTATGCTAAAAATTGGCAGTCCATTTGAGTAAACTTAAGACAACAGTCGGTGGATACTGTGAAAAAGTCATAAAACCGTGGATTGCAACCGGAGATTTCAATGCAGTAGTCATTGTTGATGAAATAAAAGGAGGACTTACAGTATAGGTAGTCAACTTGTTAACAACTATTTACTTGCAATTGAACTAATACTAGCACTTCAATTGTTTCCATCGGTAGGAGAAATTCCTTGATTGGTGCCCAGATGTTATGAATATGTATGCACATAACGGATATATATATATAATAAGAAATATACAATGGGCGTTATCCAGATGAAATCACATGACCTGAACCTCGCCCCGACCTTGCCGGAGCTTGGCGCCCCCTCGAATAGAGTCCAAAACAAAGGGTACATTGCTGTGGATAGCAGTGCACAAATCTGTGCACTACCATACACAATAGTGCATACACTGCTGCCACTAGACAGTAGTGAACTTCACACTGCTATCGTGGCAATAATGTGTACACTATTGCCTAGTGGCAGTAGTGTAAAAGTGTACACTGCTGCCACCATGCAATAGTGTATACCACACTGCCGCCTGTGGGCAGTGTGTACACTGCTGCCTGTGGGCATCAATGTAAAAGTGCACTACTGCCATGGGCAGCAGTGTAACAATATAAATTGTTGCACTAGGCAGTAGTGTAAAGATAGCAGTGCACACCATACAACTGCCTAGGCAAAAGTGTAACCATGAACACTACTGCCCTTAGGTAGCAATGTATATGTGTATAAAACACTGATGTTGAGGGCAGTAGTGTAGTGTAACACTGCGGCCTGGGGCAACAATGTATCAAATCACTACCGCCCGGGCAGTAGTGCAAGACGGTTGTACCAGAGCTCATTCTGGTTAAGACGGAGCACAATAAGTATGTAATTTATGTAACATAAAAACCATATGGCTAAAATTTGATCATTGCAAAGCAAAAAACTCAATGAAACATGCATTCATTCACATAGATAAAACCAAACAAAATTCATGCGGCATAAAATATGAGCATTTTAAATAGACAGTGAATCAATATTTGAATACAAACCCAAATACAATAATATCCCAACAGAACATTCATACACTCAAAGAAAATCAAAGCATATATCATCGTTATATACGCAGCATTTACCAACTTCCACTATGTATAAATAGGACAGAGATCATTGTAAGATATTAACACCTAATTTTCATTCTAAAACTTCCAGTTCTTGCTATACCCCCTAAAACGAAACAGTTCTTCACTACTTAGTCCTTGAACGTCTTACAATATAAACAAAAACAGTTCAAATTAATCACTAAACAGTTCGATTTTATCGCATTTATTAAAATAAAATACAGAGTAAAATCAACCACTCAAATTACGGTTAAATCAACTATTCAAGTAAGATAGAAATTCAAAAATACGTTTCATTCAAACTGATATAAAATCGAAATTGAATCACAAAATCGATTTAAAAAATTCATACCAAAATATACCTATACCGCGAGGAGAAACTCTTATTGGCTGCCGCGATAATGTTAAGTGGAGTACAACGATGGAGTCGACGATGGAAAGGAGAAATTTATCTTCAGCGTGATAAAATTTAAGCACGATTAAAAAGGGGGAATTTTCTTCAGCAGAAAGCAAAAAGGTGAAAGTGACAGAGGGTAATAAATTTTTCTAAGTATACGAATGGATTTAGAGCGGTCATGTTTATTTAGCTTACATAGGAATTTTTTTAGGAAAGGTAGGAAAGTGAAATGTTTTTAGCCGTGGTTATGTTATTAATGATAATATTATCTATTGCATTTAAACAGAGACGCCATGAATTTTCGCAACTATAAATGGTTTTTCTTGTAGTGGACCCCTCTCCGTTGGGTCCAGTCGGTTTCCCTTAATCTGCAGGTAGACCCTGGGGTCTTGCAGTTTCTTCGCCATTCTACGGTTCCCTAACATACTGCTGGAGCTTCTTTTTCCTTATCAACTCGTCGATCAAATTTCTAAGATGTCGATATTCATTAGTGTTATGCCCATGGGTTTCGTAGAAGCGATAGTACTTCCCGGAACATTTATCTTGCTCTATCGCTTCCCACCTAGGTGGCTTCTTATATTTCTCAGTTCCTTGAGTGGCAAGATATATATTCTCCAGTGTGTCATTCAATGGCATGTAATCTTCCAATCTAAACTTCTTTAAACGTTTTGCATTTGCATCATGCTCGTTACCAGAGTTTTGACCTCTTTTCTTCTAATTACCAGATTTTTCAACATTTACTGTGATGTTGCTCGGGATTACTTCCTTTGGTTGTTCATCAACAACCTTTCTTTCAACCAGTCCTGCTTCTTCCAACCACAGGAACTATTCGGGTTTCGATGAAATTCTTCCATGATAGTGGGCTGCTTCACTTTTAACCATTTACCAAAATCCATATACAGGGGAATGCCTCGAACCGAGGCCATAAATACAAGATCCTCCTTCGGATTGCTTACTTCCGTAACGATGTTGAATCGGTTTAAGAACGCTTTTAGAGACTCTTTGGGTCCTTGAGACAGGCTAGAGAGGGATATCACGTCCTTTGGACGGGCAACATGGAGCCTGAACTGCTCTGGAACTTCTTATCTAATTTGTCAAAAGTAGAAATAAACTTCGGTGTGAGCCTAGTAAACCACATGGAAGCGACTCCTTCCAAGAAGATAGGGAAACATATGCAGCGAACAACATCTGTAGCTCATGCTCCATCCATATACCAATGGCACTTGAATAGGTGTTGTCTAGGATATGTGGTTCTGTTATAGGATGGCATGGTTGACATAATGAACTTCCTGGGGTATTCCTCTCTCGAGATATTTTCAGTAAACGGAGTTCGGCTTGGTGTGGAACCCCAGTCTTCATTCTTTATACAGCTGCTTTCTTCCACCAATCGCTTGACATTGTCAGCGACATACTCTTCGTTGGCACGGTAATCTAAAGGTCAACTATCAGGGATTACACAAAGTATTTTACTTTGTAAACGATCTCGGTTTTCCTGCTGACATCTAAGTGCTCATGTCTTCAGGAGTACGACTCCTTCGGTATTTGGTGGACGTACGGTTGGTTGAGCTATGGTTGTTTGAACTCCATCTTCATCGACATCAACATCTAATTCCAAATTATCATCATCTAGCTGCAAGCCCACATCCTCATCGGATACATTCATAGCATCACCTTCTCGAGCATCCTCCACATGGGTATTTCTCTCAATAATGAGTGAAATTCTCTCGGGGTCGACCTGTTTTCTTGAAGGGGGAACACTTCTGCTTCCTCTGGAAAATCCTCCTGCAATTCTATCAACTACTTCCTTCTGCTTCTACTTCTGCTTCCCACCTCTCCTATTTAGGCCAAAAACAGAGGAATTCTCTTATTCTATAACAGGTGAAGTTTCCCTTCTAGTTCTATTGGTAGTACAGGATTATAGATTGAGCAAGACATCCATCTTGTCCATGGGAGATTTTTGCTATCCGCCATTTTATAGTTAAGTTCATGGGTCATCCTATCAAACTCCCCTCTGGTCACTACTTCATGTTAAGCAGTGGACCTGGTATTCCATTTCCACTACTAACTTCTGTTTGGTTAGTGTTTACTTCAACACCACCAACTACCGCTCCAGTGGATCTCTCGAAGGCAGATCTTCCTTTTTTTGATGCCATTGATCTCCAATAGCAAGTCTTCAAATCCTTCAAGTAGAATTTTTGGATCTAACTTATGGATCTATCCAATCCAAAGTAGAGAGCTAGATCAAAGCCTGGATTTAGTTTTCTCAATGAAAGTACCAAAATGTTGACATCAAATTGGGTCAACATCCAAGAATGAAGAACCTGTGAGAACTAAATCTAGTAGATAATAGTAGAAATCAAAAAAAAATAGGGGACATAAGATATTTATAGTGGTTCGGAAATCTATGGCCTATGTCCACTTTATAGCTTTATTGATTATGGATCCGAGAGATTTTGTATAAGATTTTAGAGAATTAAAGTCACAAATACAGGAAGTTGACAAGTTCTAAGACCTTGAACTGCCAAGGATAGCTGCCTTGGTGACTATTGTGAGGGAGAAGATGGTGAAGAGCAATTGAATCCCGATCTAGATTAAAGAAGAAAGATCAGAGAGAAGATCCTATTTTGGTTGCACATAGGTTTGTATTTATAGGGAAAAGGTGTGTCGGGTCAGAAGCCTACTTGCAGTAGAGTCCAGGATTTAGCCTAATGTCACACAAGAGATCCCGGGGTCTATTGAGTCAAAATAATAACTCGGTACCGAGTCATTTGACTCAGTGCCGAGTTATTTTTAGTGGAAATCAATCTAACTCTTTTGCTCTACTTTTCTAACTTCAAGTCGATGTGTTCCATGCTATTTTCATCCATTTTGGGTTGATTCTAGTGATCGCTGCATTATCGCTCGAGTTATCTAGCTTTCTTGTCTTCAACTCTTGGAATTGATTGTCCAAACTTTGGAAAAACGCTTGGTCACGAGCTAAGTAGTTAATATCAGTATCGGGTATGTATCAATCAAGTACCGATATGAGATATTTTAAAATATCATGATAATACCGATGATATATTGGACATATGTAGAACATGTTATAAATCATATTATACTATTTTATAATGTTATATTGAGGTTATGTTTTTAAATAATTGGATCAATGTTGTCAAATTACTATATAAGAGTGATTGGATGTAGTTTACATATTACAATATGTTTATCAGGATATCCTATTAAACATAAGTAATAGAATAAGCTTATAAAAATCAAGAAATTTGTATAATGTGCATCTTTATTATTTATTCATTTGTAATACTATATTCGTTTTTTAAGTCATCTAATCATATTTATATTAATTTGCAATTTTTTTCCATATTTATAGTTTCTTCGTTTTCGTTTTCACTTGATTTATCTAATAAGTAATGTTGATTTGACATGGATTTCAACTTTTAGCCTATTCTTTATCGATTTTTCAAACATATGACTTTACTACTCTTTAAAATTTTAGTTCTTTAAAGTTTTAGTTCGTGCTGCACGATAATAACTAATAAAATAAATTTTCATAACCTAACTTAACAATTAGAAACGGTGAACCAAAATATAACTATAAAGAGAAGTATCTCTTAAACAATCTTTTTTTTATCGTAAATCCTTTATACGAAATGAAAAAAAATAAAAGTATGGAATATATAGAGTTTTCTTTGTTAAAAGACAAATGAAACATACTAAAAAAATTATGGTTAAAACTAAAAAAATCGTATGTTGGGATTTCTTGTATTGTCATTCACAATATACTAAAAACAAATATTAAGAATGTGAATATATTTATTTGTAAATTTATTTTCTCCAAGACATACAATAATGAATGATATTCTTAAAAATATCGGGGATTTTACAATAAATATCGGGGCAATATACCGATAATGATATTTTCAGCAATAATTTGGAAAAATATAGCTTAAGGAGCGATATATCAACGATTTTATCTGTAATTGCGTAGGTCATAAGTAGAAGGGGTATAAACGAGTCGCATGAAGTTGGAGAAGTGAAGTGGGGATGCCAAATGACTCAGTACTGAGCTGAATACTCGGTATCGAGTTATTTACTTAGCTCAATTATTGGTGAAACTCTACCGAGTTGTTTCCTTGCTTCATCAATCGTGCCTTCAAGATTTCGGGTCGGTTCATCTTTGTCTCAACGTTTTAACTTCTATTGACTTCTGCTTGCTTAAAAACCCGGTTAACATTTTTAAAATAAATGTAGAGACATTTCAGAGGCTATAGTCAATAGGTTTTAATATACTTCCTTGTAAAAAACATACATATAAGTATGATTTTAAGTACCATATTTTGAGCAAAGCTAAATTATTACTACTCAATTTTTATGAAATAATTACCCACCTCAATATATATATATATATATTTACATACACACACATATATTCTATATCCAAGGTTTTACTCTGAAAATTAGTTCCAAATATCTGTATATTTATATATAAGTCCATATAAGAGCTTTTAAAGAATAAGCCTATATATAGCTAAAGAAAGCTAATTTAATTATATAATTAATTCTACTTGAATATAATTTTTAAATAATTTTGCAAATTTGAAATCCAATAAGGTTGGTTAAAATTCAAATTTTGGAAAACACATGAAAGTAATAGGAAGAACAAAGAAATAAAAAAATAACAATAAAGGCTTCTACCCTGGAGCTAAATGGCTCCAGGATACGTACACTGGTCCACCGGTGGATAATATACCGGTGCACAAGTGTCAGAAAATCTTGGAGCAATTCAGCTCTAGGAAACTCCACTTTGATCGACACTTTGTCAATTTCCAACGATGGTACTTCATTTTAGGGGACTGCAACAGGCATGCATTCATCCATGGAAACCAAACAACATAGTAAAGGAACATAAGAAGGAGTTTAATTTGCAAATCCACACACATCTTGATTTCAACGAGCAATATAGACAACAATAATCCAAATCTACACTTAATTTGCAACCAAAACAATTTCAAGGTCCTACAATAGCATGCATCAATATAAGATAAGTTGTGAGGGTTTCTCACTTTAATTCCTTAAAATAGCATGCATCAATATAAGATAAGTTGTGAGGGTTTCTCACTTTAATTCCTTAAAATAGCTTGCCAAAATACTGAATTTCGACCTTGCTTTAAAATTTCATCGCAGCCTTGATAATACTCAACAAACAAAAGAATAAGACAACTCAATACTATAGGAAAAGCTGAAATTTAACTTCCTAAAAGATGTGATTGATTTAAGAAAACTACTTGAATTTTCTGGAACTTTTCTTGATTTTAAAAGGTTGATTTTTTCCTACGGTTTACAAGAGGAAGAAGAACCTCTGTCTTTTTTTTATAAAAAACTTGCAAGTATAATGAAAAGTAGGGAGAAGGGTTCCTTTTCATAGTTAACTAATGGAATTGGGTTATGTTACTAGCCCAATAATAAAAGGACTATTTCATTTTTAAATTCTTTTCCTTTATCTCTGTTATCCCAATAATCTTCAAAAGATATGAGCCAAGGAATCGATGTAGAGTCTCGGGGTTCATATTGAGGTTTAAATCTAGGGGTTCATGTCGAGGTTGTAAGCTTTAGATGCAAGGATGAATATCGACGTCCAAGACTTTGTCGACCTCGAAGAACACAAAATGGTGATAAAAAGAACTATGCCACGCCTTTCCAATGATGTTGAGTTTCTTCAAAACAAGCTACTTCACATCGATGGCGAGGATCAAGAATCATAGACATCGTTGAGGATTAAGAAGTAAATAGCATAAACCTTACGCAAAAAATCTTGACAACTGCTGTTGTCGAGATTCATCAGTAATATCGATGTCGCGCTTCAATGGCATCGAAGATCATCGAGGAAGAATAACATCGATTATTTATAACATGCCGAGGCTCATTATGAATAAACAAGAGTACACATGGTGAAGCTCGATAGCGCCGTCAATGTCGAGGTCGATAAAGCCACCATCATCAATACTTGACGATGCCGAAGTATGACGAAGTCGAAGATTAGCGGCACTGACCACCTTCCAAACTCTATAAATAGGAACCTAGGGGTCTTCATTTAGGGGTCGATTCTTCATTTCTCTCTCTTGTACTCAAACACTCTAGCAAATCCTAAATTGAATTAGAGAAAGATTGTTTCTGATTGTAATCACATTTGATCAATAACATTAAGGGCTTGAATTAACATTTGGACTTCGACTATGATTTTATTGATCATTATTAACCTGGGCTTGCTAATATTTAGTCTCACCGAGTTTGAAACTCGACATGGCCACAACCTCAAAGAGTTCTAAACTGAGACAAACACGTCATAAAGTTCAGAGCTTGACATGACCATAACCTTGATGAGCTCTGAGCTGAGATGAACATATTGTAAAGTTTAAAGCTAGACGTGACATTGTCGATGATCCTCTAACAATGACCTATATATGGCCTCGGCATGGTCAACCTTGTCGAGTTTTAATCAATGGCGAACCTAAATGTACATGATTATATGAGCATAAGGTTCTTGAACTTGAGAGCAAAAAGGGCATTTCGTCTATCATCATGCTTAATAGATCGCATCACCAACTTGTTATATTTTCTACATTTTCATTTGGTCATACAATGTGACGTAATTTTTTGAGAGATTGTATCTCAAAGTTCACATAAATGAACACAACATTACCATTCAAGCTTCCTTGGAGGATGTAGAATCCTTATTCGGGATGTCGAGCCTTACTTCCTTGGAGGATGTCAAGTCCTTATTTAAGATGTCGAGCCTTACTTCCTTGGAGGATGTCGTGTCCCTATTTGGGATGTCGAGTCCAATAGCCAATGGATGAAAAATGAGCACAGGCTTTCTCTCAAAGATATATTGTCATCCTTATTAATGATTTTATCATATACTTAGTCTCATAATGGTAAGTTGGACCTAGGTGCCTTGACAACGTCATTAATCAATAACATTTTATTATGCGTCTACATATGCTAAACCCAAGGGATAACTTGTCATTATAAGCATCTGGGGCTTTACACATTTTTTTGGTCTAACAATCTCCTTCTCTTTTATTCTTATTCAAACAAGTTTTCAATAAATTTTAAAATTGCAATTTATACAAATATTACTAATAAATCTTTAATACATTCTTTTATATCATTTTATAATACGTAAAGAAAATTTTCAATACATCTTTTAAAATAAAACCCCAATATACCTACAAAATGATTATTTACATAATAAATATTTCTTTAATACTTTTTATAATTAATTGAATGATTTAACAAAATAAAATTTCCATTTTCCATATAAAATTTATTTGTAAATTTCAAAAATATGAATTTCATATCTTGAATTTTTAATATTATTTAAATTTACAATTTCACACTTTTAAAGTTTAAATAATCTCTTTTCTATTTAAACTTTCCAATTCGTTTACATTTCTTTTAAAATCCAAACATCTTAAATTCCAAAATATCATAAAAATTATTTTCATAATAAAATATTTTCCATACCAAATTTCTCTTATTGATTCTTTAACTTTAGAAATATCATAAATTTCTCCAAAAATACAATACTTGGAAAGTCCCAAAATTTATCTAAAATTCCAATTTAATTAATTTTACAGTTTCTTTCAGGTAGTTGTCAAACCAGGGTCCTTACAGATCCCCTTTAAGAAAATTGCATCCATGTGATTTCCCGTTCAGAGAAAGTCCATAACCTGCTTTTAACTCTTAGCAATACATCCATCTAAAAATTCAAACAACAACATGAAGAAGACATACATGACACGAAAAATTCATAGAAACTCACCAGACCTGTGTGCTTCAAAAATTAACTCTGGATATGTCTGCCGATAGACTCTCTGGTATCCCAAGAGCAATCTTTATGATTCTCTGGCCATTGGACCTTAACAAGTGGAACGTCCTTACTACAAAGCCGTATAATCTCATAGCAACAATTTGAATCGGCTTCCGCACAAAGGTAAAATTAGGAGAAATCTTGAGTTCTTCAATATGCTTCGGCTCTACCACAGCCTCGAGATCTCTCAAACATTTACAGAGTTAAGAGACAAGGAACACATCGTGTATTCCAAAAAGATGAGATGGCAATGTAATGTAATATGCTACTCTACTAATACGTTTAATGATTGGGTATAGCCCAATATAGTGAGGAGCCAACTTCCCTAATCAACCGAGTTGCAACACTCCTTTTAAAGGAGAGACTCTGATAAAGACCAAATCTCTTATGGAAAACTCCAAATCTTTTCTTCTCTGATCAACAAAGGACTTCTGCCTATCCTGGTTTTATATCATCCTCCGCTTATTAAATTCTATATTATCTAAAGCTTCATAAATAGATTTAGGACCCAAAATAAACTTCTTGCCAATCTCTAGCCAACATGAAGATAATCAACATGGCCTTCCGTATAAATCTTTGAAAGGAGCTATACCGATACTAGATTGGAAACTATTATTGTAGGCAAATTACAAAAGATAAATATGGTCTTCCCAACTACCTCAAAATCCTAAACACAAGCACAAAGCAAATATTCCAGAACTTTGTTTACTCGCTCTGTCTGCCCATTAGACTGCGGGTGATAAGCGATGTTGAGGTTAAGCTTAATACCCAATGTTGCTTGAAGGATCTTCCATATTCCATTAGTTAATCCCTATCATAAACGATAACATTAGGAATGCCATGCAGCCTAACAATCTTCTTAATATACAAGTTTGCTAATCGAGGAGCGGTTCGGTTGGACTTTACAGGAATAAAATGGGCTAATTTGGTCAACTGATCCACAATCACCCACTAGCTATCATGCCCATACTTAGAACGTGGAAAAATATCCACGGAATCCATCGACACCCGCAAAAGCGATATCGATTCGATCATTGCTAGATCAATTTAATGCAAGATATATAAATATGAACTTATTAAACCTTTAAGTCCACATTTACTTGATCCCACTTCCATAGTGGAAGGTCTAAAGGCTAAAGAAGTCTATTGGGTCTCTAGTGTTCAGCCTTAACAAGCTGACAAATAATGTAGCTCCTCACATAACTAGCAATATCCAACTTCATACCTTCCCAGTAGTATAGTCGCTTCATATCTATATACATCTAGCCGCTACTGGATGTGTGGTGACACTCGTCCATAATATCTCTTCGAAGATTATCAATATCGGACATAATAAGTCTACCCTATTTCCAAATACAACCACAAGCATAACTTCAAACTCCTTTACCTCATTCACACCACTACTAAAAGAACAACATCGAATGGGCTTTACAACCTTGGGATCTTACTTCTGAGCTTCTGCGACTAGATCTAAAATAGAATGTTAGGCTCCTAAACTAGCCAACACAACTCCTGAACTCAAATCAGATACCCGATCTTTGATTACACACAAAGAAAGGACTTGAAGATCCTTCCACTTTGATACATCAAAGAAACTATAGTATGGTTCTTACGACTAAGTGCATCGGCAACTCGATTACCCTTTCTTGGAGTATAATGAAACTCGAAATCATAAGTTGATAGAAATTCTAGCCACCTCTGATCTTGCATATTGATCCTTTCTGGGGAAAAAATACTTCAAGGATCTATGATCAGTATGTAAACTAGACTTCTCTTATAGAAAACAATGACACAAAATCTTCAGTGCTAAAATAGTAGCTACAAGCTCGAGATCGTGAGTAGCATATCTGACCTCATTCGGTGTTAACTACCCAAAGCATATACAATCACTGTGTCTCTCTACATAAGCATGGCTCCAAGGTAGGAACCACAAGCATTAGTATAAACAACGAGGTCCTTTTTCCTTCTGGAACAATAAGAATAGGAGCATAAGTGAGAAGTTCGATCAACTTATGGAAAGCTACCTCACACTTCTCTATCCACTGATATTTATAAACTTTTCTAGTCAAACAAGTGATGGAAAGAGAAATCTTGGAGAAGTATTTAATTAAACATCGATAATAACCAGCCAACCTTAGAAAACTACAAACTTCCATTGCATTTTCTAGCCTCTTCCAGTTCTGAATTACTTCAACCTTTGTTCGATCGATCGAGTTTCTAGCCTCTGAAACAACATGCTTCAAAAACTTCACTTGCTTTTGCCAAAAATGACACTTAGAGAATTTGGATTTAAGCTGATGATCTCAGAGTGTCTCAAATACAATACAAAGATGCTTCTCATGATCTTCTTTAAAAGGAGAATAAACTAGAATGTCATCGATGAAGACGAGAACAA
Organism: Allium fistulosum; assembly: GCA_030737815.1. Lineage (NCBI taxonomy): Eukaryota > Viridiplantae > Streptophyta > Magnoliopsida > Asparagales > Amaryllidaceae > Allium > Allium fistulosum. The sequence goes on from CM060907.1 coordinate 783,128,027, forward strand.
ACTTGTCCAAATACTACGAAAACGCCTAGTTAATAAGTCAAAAAAATCCATGGGCACATTAGTCAACTCGAAAGGCATTATGAGCCATTCATAAGACTTGTATCTAGTTCTAAAAGCTATTAGAGGAATATTATCTTTTACCATATGAAGGTGTGGAACTCAGACGCCAAGTCTAGATAAGAAAAGACTTTAGCACTATTGAGTTGATCTAACATATCGTTATTTCTAGGCAAATGATATATGTTCTTAATAGTGACCTCGTTTAATTTTCTTTAGTCAATACACAACCTGAGGATACCTTTCAATTTCTTTACAGAAACTACTGCAACACCCCAGGGTGAGATACTAGGCTAAATAAGATGCTTCGCTTTTAGCTCTTCATTCTCTTTTGCTGACATCCTCATGGGAGGAGGATTGATCAACCGAGCTCCAAGAACTAAATCAATTTTAAATTTGGTTGCCCTCTTAGGAGGCAACCAAGAAATAGGCTCAAAATATCAGAGAAATCGCAAATTATGGGAATTTTGATTATCTCATCTTCATCATGAGACTCAATACCATAAAGAGATATACTCTGGCTTGGATCGATCTCCTTAAGAGCTAAAGAGAGTCAATCTTTAGAGTAAGGATGCTTAATATAAATAATAAGCTCGGAACATAAGACACGAGCCTCGTACTTATCGAGCTAATCCATACCCAATATCATCCCAAAATCCAAAATCCAAAATCCGAATTGCATTCAAATTTATGAGGAACGGAAAGCCATACAAGATAAGCTTGACATCTTTACATACTAAACTGTGATTCATGGATCTCCTAATAGGATTCGCAATCCTCAAAAAAGAAACCAAACATACAAGATCCAAAGATAAAGCATTGTTGACTTCTTTTAACACAAATGAGTGAGAAGCACCTATTTCAAAAAGAACTCGAATAGAGTGATCTCGAAATAGAATAGAATCCTCCAAGATAGAAGAAGATAATATACCTCTCCACTGACTATGAACTCCAGAAGACTCAACAGCATTCAACTTCCCACCTTTCGACTTTTGAGCAAATCCAGGACAAGAGGAAATAAGATGGCCCTAATTCTTGCCATATCGATAGATCTTAGGCATTGGACAATCTCTGACATAATGGCATTTTGCACCATAATTGAAGCATTCACACCAATCTCGACTCTGATTTTTAGAGTCTGAATTTTTCTTCTTCAGCTTCTTATTTGGAAATTTGGGCCTTGACCTGCCAAACGGTTTCTTCTTCTTTTGAGAAAATCTCTTCCTCGGGTGAGGAGCTTCACTACTACTCTCTCTTACTACTTCTTCAAGTCCGAGAGAAATGCCGACCAACTTTTCAAAAGTTACTTTGAGCTAAGGCAAGAGCACCTTCCTCAAAGTCTTCCTCAATCCATAAATGAACTTCTAGTTCTTCCTCAAAGGGGTGTTGATAAGATTGACCCCGTACTTCGATAGCGCCTCAAACGTTGCCACATACTCAAAAACTAAAGGCCTTACTTGCTTGAGATCAGTAAACCTTCTGGCCAATGCTGCTTTATCCACTTTTAGCAAAAACTTCATCCCGAAGCGGCTTCTGAACTGCTCCTAAGACAACTCGGTCTCATCAATCTTCGTTATCAGTATATCGTACCAATCTAGGACTCTCTCCTAAAGCTAACTTGAAGTTATTTGCACCTTTTGCACATCTGATAATCCCATGCAAGTAAATATACACTTGCACGTCTTTAACCAAGCCCAGACCTCAATAAATCCTTGTAAACCCTCAAACCGCTTTCCTTCCAGATGGACATAATCGCTAAACATGCAAGCTAAGTCTGTCATATGTGAGGGATGATCTATTGGGGTTAAACTAGATGTTTAAACATTCCTGACTACCATAATCTATTGAGTAGTCATGAATACTCCCTCCTGACTAGGATTATTAAATGGCCTAGTATCAGAACAAGTAGTCCTACCACTAGCCATATCTCACTCCTTCCACCAGTGAGATTCAAATTTAATGATACATTAACGATAATAATTCATAAGCAAGGAAAACATCTTAAAATACATCCTAAATGATTCCCCAAATAATTATTTATATTCCTATTCATAATAGGAAATAAACATTAAAGTCTATCATACATGCCAAGCGATGGGAATCTAAGTTTGTCTAGGCCAAGATTCATGTTTCTTATATTCTGTATTAATCTGACAAGCTCTAATACCACGTTGTAACGCCCCACCTCTATACCCATACTACAAAAGAGTATTACATAGTAATATTGTCTGGTAATACGGAGAAAATGGATTGTTAGGAGTGACCATCTGTATATATTCTTTTAGGCTAACACCGACCTGTTTAACTTTAACTCATATATACAAATATCTAACGTGTACGGTATTGACACAAAGTAATAACACGTTGCTAATTCATAACAGAACAATATATAACACAATAGAGAACACACAATCATAGATCGTAGTAGTAAAATATAATACATGCTATAACATTATATATAGCATGAGTCGACAAAAAGAGCACTAGACCCACATATAATACATATACATCAAACACTAGATGAGTATCAAAGGAATATATACAACATGAGTCACTATCTCATACAAAACATACTAGCATATATATATAAAGGGACTGGCATAAAATGATATACTACATATATATAAATATGTATGTATGTATTATGTATGTCTGCGGGTGTGTATCCATAAAAGCTAGCCCACAACCATGGTTAATGAGTCCCTATACCATTAAGTCTCGGTCTGACCTGAGTATTATAAAATAATAAACGAGTTAGACGATCTCTAAATGCAATAAAGGTGAGATCTCATAGAGAAGCATGCATAAATCTCAAGGATATAGCAATAACTGTATAATATGCCAACATCTCAAATAAAACAGGTACATTCATAATAAGTCACCATGTCATAAAATCATATCATGCCCATCATCCACAATCGTCGTAAATATGGTGAACAAGCACATCCAAAATCAAACTAAAAGACTAGCATGAAAGCTTGCAAGTCTCAAGAAACATAAGACTTCATGAAAGCAACCTCAAAGAAACATAAGGCTGCACTAAAGCGAGTCTAAGACTGGCATGAAAGCGATTCAATCTCAAAGATGAGCATTTGGAAAGTCAACATCAAAAGGTGATCACAAAGCCAATAGGCTAAAGTAACTGACTTCTATAATATCATATGATATCAATCTTCCCTTAGGTAATTAATTGCTGGCTTGTGGTATTGGGCAAATAACGGAACTCGAAGTATAGCACAAAGCAAGACAAAAGGACCCATGACTCGAGGAGCAATCGACGCTGTCAAGCTGCTAGGAACAAATAACTAGCCTATAAGGTCAAGTCATAAAAATACACTTTGCAATATCACAAGATATAGAAATAGCAAGCTAACCCCAAGATACCATTGACCAAAAGGTATTAAATATTCTCCAGTTGGAATTACTTGAGTATTGTCGGAGTGTCCCACCACTCGGTGTTACTGGAATATTAACTACAAGTTAGTAAATTCCACTCACTTAAAATATAATGCATAATAAATCGTATAATTAACCGATGAAGAGATACCGAATGTTCCATACAGCTCGGTACTACTAAATCGTTTAATTATATCTTTTATTCCATAGAAAGTATATTTAGCTCGAAAGCTAACTTCAAATATTATTTAAAATATTTATATTTACTTATGAAACATAGATATATTTTCAAATTATATGTATAGAAATTTCAAAGTCTATAGTCAATAGGTTTTGATATATTTCCTTGTTAAACACTTATATATAAATATGATTTTGAATACAATATATTGAGCCAAGCTGAATTATTACTATTTAATTTCTATGAAATAATTTCTCACCCAAACACACACACACACACACATATACATGTGTGTGTGTGTTTATGGGCAAGGATCGGCTACACTTCTAATCCTCTTTGATTTCCACCACAAGTTCTGATTTAAATAATAATACATTCCCTCTTCCCACTACACTATAGAAAGTATTAATATTTAAATTAGAACTTCTGGTGGAAACCAGAGGGGAAATGAGGTGTACCACATATATATATATCCAAGGTTTTAGTTTGAAATTTAATTCTAATTTTTTTTGTGTGTATAAGTCCATGAAGGAGCTTTTAAAGAATAAACCTTGATATAATTAAAGAAAGCTAATTTAATGATAAAATTTATTCTATTTAAATATAACTTTTAAATCATTTTGCAAATTTGAAATCCATGAAGGTAGGTTAAAATTTAAAATATGGAAAACACATGAAAGCAATAGGAAGAAGAATGAAATAAAAAGAAAAATAATAACATTAATGGCTTTTGTTCTGGAGCTGATGGCTCTAGGATACGTACACTGGTCCATTGGTGGACATCACACCAGTGCACCTGTGTTAGAAAATCCTAAAGCAATTCAGCTCCAGGAAACCCCACTTTGGTCAAAACTTCGTCGATTTCCGACATTCATTTTAACAGACTGCAAATACTCTTACAGACATGCATTTATCCATAGCAACCAAAAAAAATAGCAAAGGATCATAAGGAGGAGTTTTATTTGCAAATTTACACACATGTCGATTTCAATAAGCAATATAAACAATAATCATCCAAATTCACACATAATTTGCAACCAAAAATTCAATTTCAAGATCCTACAATAGCATGCATCGATCTAGAGATAAGTTGTGAGGGTTACTCACCTTAATTCCATTAATTGCTTGCCAAAACACTGAATTCCGACCTTGCTTTATAATTTCAGCCCAACCCTAACAATATCCAACAAAAAACAGACAAGTCAACTCAATACTACAGTATAAACTGAAATTTAACTTCCTAAAAGATGTATTTGGGGTTGAGAAAGCAACTTGAATTTTCTTTGATTTTACTCGATTTGTTATTGATTTTAAAAGATGAATTTTTCCTAGTGTTTACAAGAGGAAGAAGAACTGCTTATTTACTTGTACGTATAATGAAAAGTAGGGAGAAGGGTTTCTTTTCCTAGTTAATTAATGGGCTTGGGTTATGTAAATAACCCAATAATAAAAAGATTATTTCATTTTTAACTTATTTTCCTTCATCTCCTTCTCTTTTATTCCTTTTCAAACAAAGTTTTCAAGAAAATTTCAAAAATGCAATTTCTGCAAATATTACTAATAAATCTTTAATACATTCTTTTATATCTTTTTATAATACACAAAGATAAATTTCAATACAATGTTTTAACATAAAATCTAGTATACCATTAAAATGATTATTTACATAATAAGTATTTCTTGAAGTCTTTTATAATTAATTGAATGATTTAACAAAATAAAATTTCCACTTTCCATATAAAATGGATTTATGTGTAAATTTCAAAAAAAAAAATCTTTCATATCTTAACTTTTTAATATTATTTTAATTTATAATTTCATCTCTTTTTTATTTAAACTTTCCAATTCCTTTACAATACTTTCAAAATTCCACACATCTTAAACTCCCTAATATCATAAAAATTATTTTATAATAAAATATATTTTGCACAGCGATCTCTTATTGGTTCTTTTACTTAATAAAAATTGCAAATTTCTAATTTCTTCAAAAATCCAATACCAGAAAAATCCTAAATTTTATTCCAAATTCCAATTTAACTTATTTTATATTTTATTTCAAGTAGTTCTCAAACCAAGGTCTTTACATTTTTTATTTTTCCACTATAACAAAATGATCTCTTTTTGATACTTTAACATGAACTCTCCAAGGAAAATAATCACTTATTTCACATATGATGACATGCTCTTTAGAACTAAGACTAAATTTTCATAAAAGACCCATAATATGTTATTAACCATTCACTTGAATGATAAATTGAAGATCCTTTTGATCTAAAAAGCATACCAACTTATGGACCTTTCTTGGCACACTCTATTTCATCGGTAGATTGAATTCCCTTTCTATTTGGTCTAGCCATAATGGTGTTTTCACACAAATCATTAGCAAATGATCCTTCCATTTCAATATCATTGTTAATGTGTTATGTTGCTTGTTTTTCTCGTTGAAGTGTAAATGGGCTTGTCGGGCTAAAGCTCAGTAACATAGGTCCACATAGCATGTATTGACCAACCTCATCTCCAATCCAATTATATGTCCGCCTTCAACATCCCAACCCATAAATGGTTGGTCATCCTGCTCCTTAGGAACTAGATTCTAGTTTTCTGATGATAATAACCATTTGGTAATGCTATTAATGATTTTATTAGGTTATTTCAGGTACTGCCGCAATCAAGGTTTTAAATCTCGGATTTCGGTCACGTCTCGTCTCGAAGAATTTAGATAGCTTATCTCGTATCGGGTGAGATCTCGAACGAGATGAGTGCATCTCGGTCGTCCATCTCGGATTTACATCTCGGTTTCTAAAATTCATTTCGGAGTTATCTCGGAGTATATGTCATGTCGAAAATTAGTTTTCATACACCTAAATTTATAATACTAGTCACTACCTTAAGGAAAACACTATGCACTTACCTTGAATATATCACACGCTTATCATTAGTAATTTAGTATGGAAAAATATCACTTGTATCATGTAAAATAAACAAATAACTAGATTTCATGAATAATGTTCAATATAATATCATATGAGATAAAGTAGACAAGAAACAAACCATAACATATGCACCTTTACTTTGTTTGATCATTCACTTAACTTTCCTACACAATATAATGTCTCATTTCTACCTTTTATGATTTATAGTGCTGTAAGGGAAATCTTAATTTTATAACTTCAAATATAAAAGTCTACAAGTAGAATTAAGATATTCTATGTCTGATTATAGTATTTAATTATTAGCAAACAAAATCTCATTAAGCAACTAATAGCATAGATATTTCAAACAAATGTAGAAAATAGCATACATAGTACAAACAATTTCAAACATTTAGTAATATTATAAGAAAAGCAAAAAAAATGATGTACGAATGAACATGTAATCATCAAATGAAATTAATAGATGAAAGAGAATTCCTTTATTGCTTAAAAATAAGCCTTGAGGAAAAAAATTATAGCAGCAAAGACTAAATGAAATCAAATTGGGAATCCATTTAGAACATAAAGTTAAATAAGTGAAGCCCAAAATTTATAGCCGCAAAAAAATAGGGTTAGGAAAAAAACTGAAGAAAGTGTCGAAAAAAGAAAAATGAAATCGGATGTAAATTAATTTGGATCAGAAACCTAAATGAAAATCATAAAGTGAAATACTTACCATAATCAATGTAGATTTTATCATCTTCTTACACTTGTCACTGCCGTAAAATAAGAGACGAAGATTAAATGAGATTTATAATAAGAAATAAGGGTTAAAAAAGTACAATTAAGAAGGCTTAAATTAAGGTAAAGGATGAGCTAGCCCAATATGGAAAAAGAGTTGATTTTTTCCAAAATTCAAAAATTCGGCCGATATCTTGCTGTTAAATCTCGTCCGAGATTTGGGTCAGACGAGATTCAAACGAAATTAGTTGTTTCGAATCGCCCAGGCTTGAAAACGAGATCTCGCCCGAGATGAGCGAGATTTAAAACCTTGGCCGCAATGATATAAAAGTTGGAATATGATGGTAATCGATAGGTTATTTATGATGGAGAAAAAGCATTCAAAGACATCTAACAGAATTGAAAAATCTATTGGAACACAATAAGGTTGAAGAAATACTCGAAGATGGACAAACTGGTACGAAAGTCAAATATTTTATTTATCGAGTCCTTGTAGAGTCTTGTTGGTTTAGCTTTGTTAAAACCATTCAAATATTCTCCAACTCGCTCCATTTCACTTCATCCATTTTCAAAATGTTTTTAAATATTTTTCCAAAATTTTCTGGATATTATTAAATAAATATTTTAAAACAAGAAAAAAAATTAGTGACTAGAGACCAACCAATATAAAACACAGTGGCCAACTACTGAATGCCTTAGTCGACCACTATCCTTTATAGAGGTTGACCACTTATACTTTTTAGAGGTCGACCACTGTACTTTTTAGAGCTCGATGGTTGAAGTCCCCCATTTTGTTCTAACATTTGTATTTTCTTTTCTTTTCCTCTCTGAGATGTTGCAACTTTTCATGATGCCTCTTCCCACAAGTTATGACTTCTATGTGATAACACTTCATCACTATATAAACCCAAAACATTTTCGCATCAAATCACTTTTTCTTGCTTTCAATTCTCTTACTGGCTGTAAACAAAATTTTGTTTCTTGTCTCACTCATTTAACTCCAAATCATACTCAAATCATTTCAATATTTTCCTAAACCTTGTACTTTCATTTATGGAGATTATTAATGGTTATAGGATCTTTGTACTGCAATTGGCAATATTTGTATCCAAGATACAATGTTTGGCATTATTGTTCACTGAAAACTATCGATTAAAAGACATGTTCAGCTGCTCAGAATTGGTGTTGTAATCTTGTTCTACCAGGAGAAGAGAGGGTTTATGGTAGTGAAAATCTAGACGGGAGTTCTGGGGCTAAAAGTAGGACTGGGTGTCCAAACCAACATAAAAATCTAGGTGCACTTTTTATATTTAGTCTATACTTACTTTTTTGAATTATTTATTCAATGATTAGATAATAATACTATTGATAATCTACTTGAGCTAGATAAGTTACTAAACCATTCGATCCACACATAGAACTTGTATCAGAGTCTTGTCGCTAGTATATTTAATTTGGCATCTAGTAACTTTGATATTTTCTTAGAAAGACGATCTATTGCTCGACCATCCCTATTTACTGGTACTTTATTAATATTGGGCCACTAGGATGAGAATATACATGTAGGCTAATATTTATGATATTTGAAAAATTATACAAATTGAATATGTTGAACCCGCTATTGATTATGAAACTTGGTCTGTAAATTAAAAAATGAAGATGAAAATAATGACAAAGCTATAAACATTTTATATTGCGCTTTGGATAAAAATGAGTTTAACAAAGTTAGTATTTGCAATTCTGCTTATGAAATTTGGCAAAATCTGAATGTTACACATGAAGGCAACAACAATGTTAAACAAACAAAGATTTCAACTCTTAAAATCTAATTCAATGCTTTAAAATGAAAAATATGAAACTATCTCTAATATGTACTCTCATTCATAAGATATTACTTATGCATTAATAGGGCTAAGTGAGAAACTTTTAGAATTTGATATAGTTCTTAAAATTTTAAACTCTTTAACTGATGATTAAGGAATAAAATTTTAGCAATTGAAGAAGCCAACAATCTTTCCAAACTCAAAGTAGAAGAATTAATTGAAAATTTGTTGTCATATGAAGTTAACATGCAAGCTAACAAGGAGCAAGCTCAAGAAAAGAAATCTATAGCATTCCAAACTAAAGTGGACCCATGCTTTGATATAAATGAGCTTATATTAGTTAGGAAAAATAATAACAAATTTGTCAAATATCATAAAAGAAATGGAAATAACAATAACTCATCTACATTATAGTGTTACGTGTCGATGCCAATATGGCACCAACACCCAAACATCAGATGAACTCACTAGTTCTAATAAAATAAAGATAAAAGCAGAAAAGGAGACACATTTTTTATAGCGGTTTGGCGACTTCTCCGGCCTACGTCCACTTTAATCTTTATTATTAGTCATTTTCTCTCTGGATTATAATTAATTTTATCAGACCTGACCACAGTCTAGTGGATCTCAGATTTACAATGGAGTTTCTAAAGTATATTCGGGGAAGGATACAAGAGTGAAGAAGATGCAGAGTGTGGATCCCTTCTTCAGTTTCTATAGGGCTGGTATTTATAGAGAAACTTGCCAGTAGACTCATAAGTCCATGTTGATTGAAGTCCAGATGCTAGTCCAAATGTACAGGAAGGAACACGGCGAGCCAATCTTCAACAAAAACCTCTCAGTACTGAATGGTCCCTCTGGGTGAAAGTCCTTATCTTATTTGTCTTGCCTTTCTTTCTTCAATTTGATGCATTCCAAACTCTATTTCTTTGAAGATCTAGTTCCTTCTGATGATTCACCCGACGCTTGTCCTTTCCTACTTTCTTTGTTTTCTTCTTTGAAATTCTTGGTGTTTCTCATCTATCTTCTGGAGGTGCACTTTTTCATGGTTGCTTGAAGAAGTACTTGGAGTATCTGGAGATTGGTAAGTGCTAAGCGGAAGAAAAACCTCTCGGTACCGAGAGGTTACTCTCGGTACTGAATGGACTACTTAGCCCCAGTTTCCATCAAACTTCTTGAGTCCAATCTTTTAGCCTTACCAAGCATGTTTCCAAGTTCGTGACTCTCTCGTCTTCATTTTGGACTTTTAAGTCCAGTTGAAATCGGCTCGGCTAAAAAGTGGGTTAACACTATGCATGAAAAAAGCGGTCATATTATAAAGGATTATCAGAACTATAAAGGAAATTCAAATATCACATGGACAAGCCCAACAAAGAGAAGCAAGATTATTAAGCGACTTTAGATGATTTTGAATTTTCTTCTTCATCAGATAGTAAGAGTGAAAATGAGGAGGCTGATATATGTTTTATGGCATGTGATGATGAGGTATGCAATGATTTTTCATATAATGAGTTAGTATAAATAAATTTTAGGCCATCAGATATATATAAGTCCATTAAAAAGGATAAAATGGATTTAACTAGGAAGGTAAATAGACTTGAATTAGAGATAGCTATGTTAAAAAGTGAAAAAATAATTTAGGAAGAAGAATTACATAAAACAAAAATTCTTGTGATATCTTAAATACTCAATCCACTATACTATATGATGAAATCAAAACATATAAAGGTAAGAATATTTAATTATCAAAAGAAATTTATGACTTAAAATCATCAAAAATATTGCTAGAAAGCATAGTTAAAAACTTTGAAAAAAAGATTAATGAGTTAACTAGTAATATTTCAACAAAGGCAAAGAAGATTTGTCAATTTTAACAAATATTTGCAAATTTGCATTTAGCAATAATGTGCTTGGATATAAAAATAAAAGAAAAATATAGAAATACTAGTTCAAAAAACCATTATGCATCACTATATACAAATTTTAGAAAACTCAACAGAGTAATTATAAACTGGATGATAAATGGACTACTAATATTTAGGAACTGAAAATAAATAATGGTTTAGTTAGAAACAAGTATATAGAAAAATTTGCTGCAAAGGTCCATAAAAATAGTAATTTTATTTTCTAAGGTTATATCAATACCCTTCTAGGCATGATTATTTTTGACTCGACTCCCAAGGCCATAACTAGGAAGTGAGTACCAATTTATACATATTTCTTTTTTGCAGGTACCTAATAAAAGGAGTTGGATAATTAAAAATCAGATGTTATAAGGAATCCGTATGAGTATATCATTGGGAACGAAAAGTCAGTAATATAGGAATATCTAACTTATTTTATACAAAAGTCCCGCTTATAGATTATATGTAAAAGGACAAATATTCTTTACAAAAATATTGATCTAAATAATAAAAACTTTGAAATATATGAAAACCATATTTTGAAAGTGATTTTTTAAGGAAATAAATATTTGATTATCAAATTTTTAGAAATTTCACTCGAAATATTTGGTATTTTTCTATAAGTATTTTTAATTTTTAATACTTGTTTTTCATATGCGATTTGAACTTCAAAGATGAAAAAATAGAATTTGATAAAATAAAATGATTTTTCTTCATAAATATTGTCTTTTTATATAACTAACCAAGGTAATGACAAATTCTTGAAATATTTTTCCAAAGCCCTTGGTGTATACTATTGAATGAATTTAAAATATAAAAATGTGAAAAGTAATGTGATATAACTTTGGATTTTTTATTAACATATTACAAATGTATTTACTAAACTGAATTTGCGGTTTTATAATAATTAAGAATTTGTACCAAAGACGGTTATTTTCTTTATTACAATAAATAATTTTACAAAGAGAGAGTAGTATATTAATTATTTATGTATATTTCCAAAAAAATTGTCCCTTTTTATCAATGGAAAAGGGAAGATAAATGCATGAAACTCAAATATATTGATAGGGGAAGTATATAGATACATAGACATGAGGAGTATTAATCCAGTGGGAGTTTTTATTATATAAACTGTATAGCTGTCATCATCAAAAAGGGGGAGAATGTTAGGAACACCATTATAATTTTTGATGATAATAACCATATGACAATGCTACTAATGATTTTGTTGAATTTTTTCAAGTACAACAGCAATGATGCAGAAGCTGAAATATGATGACGATCGATAGAAGTTCAATGAAGGCAAATATATCAAAATTATCAAAATAAATCACACGGGGGCATTTATAATGGAGAAAAAGCATTCAAAGACATGTAATGGAATTGAAAAATCTACTTAAACACAACAACATTGAAGAAATACTCGAAGATGGACAAATTAATTCAAAAGTCGATTATTTCATTTACCGAGTCCTTATCAAGTCTTGTTAGTTTAGATTTGTTAACATCACTCAAATAATCTTCGACTCGTTCCATTTCACTTTAGAAATTTTCAAAATACCGTTAAAAAAAATTCCCCGAAATTTCCTAAAGGAATTTTTTGAAACGGGAAAATATACATAATTGGTGACCAGTAGTCGACCACTGCAAAAAACAGTGGTCGACCACTGAAGGCACCGATCGACTGATGTACTTTCCCGACGTTGATCACTGTACTTATAGAGGTTGATTGTTGGAGTTGCCTATTTAGTTCTAACATTCATATTTTATTTTATTTTTCCTTCTCCGAGCTGTTGCAACTCTTTGTAATGCCTCTTTCCACATGTTTTACCTCCTATGCGACTACACTTCATCACTATAGAAATCCCAAAACATTTCCAGATCCAATCGCTTTTTCTTGCTTTCAATTCTCTAACTCTTTGTAAACAAAAACTTTGTTGTTGATTTCACTCACTTAACTTTGAATCATACTCAAATCATTTCAATATTTCGCCGAACACAATATATTCATTTCTAGAGATCATTGGTGGTTAAGGGACCTTTGTACCATAATTGGCAATATATGTATTTAAGATACAAAGCTTGTTGTATTGTTCATTGAAAAACTATTGGTTAAAAGTCATGTTCTGCTGCTCAAGCATTGGTGTCGTAATCTTGTTCCTAGGAGAAGAGAAGGTTGTTGGTAGTTGAAGTCTAGATAGGTGTTTTAGCATTGGAAGTAGGACTGAGTGTCTGAACCAATACAAAATCTATGGTGCACCTTTTATATTTACTCTATTTACTGAATTGTTTACTTTACTACTTAGATATTATTAATAATCTGCTTGAGTTAGCTAAGTTACTTAAACCATCATTGATCTATACATAGAACTTTCACTGCTTTCCTTATCTAGAACCTTAGCTTCCCGGACCTCTAGATCAATGGAAACCTTCAAGCCACACGAAAATATCTCTTTGCTACATTGCTCAGCGACCAAGTCATCACCAGATAACTTTGTCTCTCGGGACCCCCTTGACCCCCCGAAGGTCTCGTTCATTTTTGTCGTGACCCAATGAAATTTTGACAGAAGCTCCAGAACCCTCTTGAAAAAAAGACGGCGATCCTGTGCTATTCCTTTGACAAAGGCAGTATAATGACACTATTTATTTGATAAAAGCAATACTGTCAACCACTCTTTATACTTCGATGCTTACTTGGTATAAGCGCAATTGTACGACCACTCCATGTTCCACGCTATCCTCCGGACATGAGCAGGTATGGTACTATTGACTTTCTTGGATAATTCAGTTTGGATGACATCTGTAATGACCACCCTACACCACCAGCACCCAATATACCTATATAGTGCGATGTAGCAGTGCCTGGCTGATGTAGGACGACCGTCAAGGTTATAAAGTTAATAAAACATCACAAAACCTATCACATATCTCATAGCGCCTCGAATAAAATATAATAGTAAACATCTCAGATATAAACAGACGAGACAGTAATAACTGAATGAATCATAGAAATCAAGTATATAGATATATACGGTAAATAATATAAGTAGTAGAATTATACATCAAATAATAACTCATAAATAAAATGTCTCTAGATAATAAAGGCACTAGCAAGCTACATAGTGTTGTGTAAGGAATAGAAAATCATAATAAATGTAGTAATATGAGAGTGTGATCTCCTTCTCACCCTTCATCCAGCTCCACGTGCTCACCAAACCTGATATCCCTAATTTAACTATTAAAAAGTTCCTGGAATAATAGAAAGCAAAGCATAAAATCTCGAGTTAGACAACAATCTGATATGAGCTGTAAAAAAATCTCTAATACTATTAAACCACTATAATAGGACAAATGGTATAAAGAATCATACCCGAACTATCCGTACATCCACAAATTTAGCACATATACAAGATATTGGCTACTCTATATCATAGTCATCATGGACGTACTATACACCAAAGTACTAAGGGTATCTAGATATCTGCAGCAATAATATCGGCATCATGTGACATCCCTAGGGAGATGAACAATCAATAAAACATAGCAACCATCATCCATCCCCATAATCACTCACTTGGTGCATTGGATATAAGATCACTCGTCGACCCATCATGGTCAAAGATCAGACCATCCATCATGGCATCCCACGTCCTGGTTCCTCATTACTCGAATCCATGCCACTCAGTAAGCCAGAAACAAGACTAAATATCATGTCAGTCCGGGTTAAACAAACCTCATATCTAGAATAAAAAGCCATCACTCTCTAGGAACCATCACGTCCCCAGTATACCCCGTCTCAATGAGTACCCTACGAACCCTTGAGTCTTCATGATCCCTTTTCACACATAATCTATTGTCACAACCCACCCCCTAGCTGGTCTGAATTTTTGCTAAATCGAAAACCCAAGTCCACCAAAGTACGAATCATTGGTTTTTGTTATCCTACAAATAGCAAAAGTACATCAGAGCATTAACAAAATATACTTATAGGAAATAGTAAAATATAATAAAATATATAGTTACTGACCAAGGTAGACACTTCCAACATCTAGTGTCCTTGTCAGTGTCGAGCATGCATAAGGAAATCTGTCCTTTCATCGTTCTTGCCCTAGAACTAGTACATGTTCCTCTAAAACTATCATGTGGGTTGTAATGGGGAGGGAGTCAAAACAACGTTCTGGTGATAGGTAAGTTACACACTTTATACATAACACTAGTTTGTGTTGATTGCCTTCCATTACATGTTTTGTCCTTTTGTTTTACTTAGTCATCTCGACTCCACGTACGCATATGATACTTCCCATCTACTTGAGGTAGAAAATAACTACATACATGTGTGTGTGTATATATATATAAATATATACATACATACTGTTAACTCGGTTTTTAACCCATCAAAATATAATAAGAATTAGAACATCAACCACGCCAGAATAACTTAAGAATCAACCAAAAGGATTAGAAAAAGAAGAAGAGAAAGACCCAAGTGGAAAGATGCCAAAATAAGCTAAGGTAATGGATCGCTAGTGATCCATCACCTATGAATCGCTGGCAATCCATATGGCTTACTCATGGACCCTCCAAACCACTTGCATCATTATTCGTTACCATTTCTAAGCACACTTGTCAAGTTTCATAGCATGCCAAACAATCTAACTCGAGAAGTGAAGACGCATCTGATTCAAGCTGTTTGGCTAGAATTAGCTAACTTAAAATGGACCTACAGAACTCATACGAAGTCAGATTGACTTGAAATTTTGGGAGAACATTAAGAAAACATAGGAGAAGGCTCAAAAAAATGAAGTCATTTAGAGTAGATTTGATGGATCAATAGCGATCCATCTAGATGGATCGCTAGAGACCCATTTAGAGTGGGCTCCACTGCCTCAAATTTTTATGGTGGGTCCCTAACAACCTCTAGAGTGTTCCTACAAAGTTTCGTTCAATTTCATTAATATTTGAGCGACATATGGATGATTCTTATGGATCAGATGACCCATGAAGACGGATGACCAAACTAACTAGACTCGGATTAATTTTAGATTTTTGGTGATGACTTGGCATAATAACTGGACTCTTCTGCACTTGGATTTCTGATCCAATACTCACTGAACTTCCCTATAAATACTCACCTACCTGCAACTAGAGATGGATCTTTTCCGAAGAGAGAGCCGCCATTACTCTACTGGAATTCCATCACTTCTTCAACTTTTTTCTCCCTCACAACAGTCATCATGGGTGTTTCTGTGATTCTCCAGTCAACCCTTGTACTTGTGACTTATTCTAACTCTTAGTAACATAGATCTAAGGACTAACTAGTTGATATCCATAGAGATTCAACTAGTATAATCATAATAAAGATTGATTAAAGTGGACGTAGGCCAGAGTCAGCCGAACCACTATAAAAATTCTGTCTTTTTTCTTACTTCTTCTTTTTATTTGTTGTTTATCTAAGATTTGTGTTGTTGATTATCTGCACTAGTGCTTTCACACTTGATCCAGGGTATTGATCCATTTTTTGGGTTAACATTTTGGTGCTTCCACTAAGAAACCTTGAACTATATTTAAAGAGTTGAAGTTTAAATATAAGATTTAGAGAAGATGAGTAGGCCTAATACTAGATCTAGAGCTGTAGCAAGTCAACCGGAGCCTGGTGGCAACCAGGAGGTGTCCTTAAATTCTCATCAACCCAACTGTGTGGTTAGAGAGGAAATGGAAAAGGTGATGAAAGAGATGCAGGATGGAATCTTAGCTAGACAACAAGAGATGATGGACGGCTTCTTCCAAAGGATGGAGCAACAAGTGATGGCTAGATCCTTAGGGAATAGGAATCAAACTTCAGGAGGCAATGTTGGAATCAACATGGGAATCAATCCTCATGCTAGAGTTACTGTTGGAACACCATGAACTGGTGGTACTGGAACTAATCCAAATACTAGGATGCAACCGATAGAAAAATATTTACCAGAACTTCCTCGAAGGAACGTAGGTCTAAATGACGATAGAGTTATGAATCGGAACACAAGCATGCGACCGGAAGAGTGCATCCCGGGATACCCCAACCGGAACAAGGGGCAAAGTATTGCTTTAGGACGGAGACCTTCATTGGATGGCGAGAACTGAATTGATGAATTGGTATGAAGGTTCATTAAAGGAGAACCCCCAGATCAGGGTTTGGAAGACGTGAACAGGAATCTGTTTACTGCTAATATCCGGAATGCGAGAAATCCTCCAGATTTCAAGCTTCCGACATTGGAAATGTACGACGGGAAGACATATCCGACGATTCATATGATGAGATATATCCAAGATATGGAGCTGTTGGGTGCTTCTGAGGAGCTAATAGGGGCAGTGTTTCCCATTATACTTAACGGATTTAGCTGCAATGTGGTTCAGACAGTTGGAGAATGGGTCCATAAGCACATGGACAGACTTGGTGAGCAAGTTCTTGAGACATTTCAGAGTTCATGTCTCACAACCGAGGAATGTACTTACGCTCTCAAACGTAAAACAAAAGCCTGGAGAATCCTTAAGAAGTTATTTAATAAGATTCAATGCTGCGGCGGCTGCGGTTGACAAGCCGGATCTATCATTTATCCTAATGGCAGCAGTATCTGGGATCGTGAGTAAGACTGATTTCAAAGATGCATTGAAAAGGGATCCAACGAGGGATTTTCAGAATTCTACTACGAAGCTGAGAGATATTTGCGTCAGGAAGACGCTGAAACCGAAGATGAGGATGTGGATGCTGAAATAAATGTCGTGGAGCACAGGGGACCATCCAGAGCTGGAATTGTAAAAGACAAAAGGAAAACCGAAGACGACAAAGGAAGGAGCCGAGATTCTCTTCATACACTGACTTGATTGAAACCCTGGATAGGATATACTTGGATACTAAGGGGAAAAACATCTACCGGAGGCCACCTAGGAGGGAACCCACTGATCGAGAGAAAAGATCTAGAAAATTTTGCATCTTCCATGAGCTGAATGGGCATGAAATGAACGAGTGCCGACACCTTTGTGATCTAATAGAAGAACTGGTTTGGAACAACCAGCTGCCCTAGTATGTGAGGAACAATACTGCGGTAGAATTGCAAGAACAACCACCCTTCACGGCAAATGCATCAAGAAACGCCAGGGTTTTGAGCCAAGACAAATTATCCCATGATCGGGGTACATGGGAATCGGATCCGGCTCCTATGCTTTGCTTTTCCATTTATTTTTCCGCACTTTTCTTTTGGTATTTAGACAATAATAACCTCAAGTCGCTTACATGTGTACGAGATCCTGAACAGTCGCTAGGTAGGCTCTGAGTCGGATGCCTGAGATGACTATTTAGGACAATCGCGAATTCGTTCCAGGAAGGAGAGATCTTTTCGAATCAAACTAAGGGACGTCAGGATCTCGAGCCGATCCTTGAACTTGAAGTTGAGGCCGAGCATCATCAGTTAGGGGTTCGATCGTTTCAAATCAGAGAGAGGAGGACGCGAATGAATTCGCGAGGGGAGGCGTCGCCTATCGCGGCGAAAAATGGGAGGTCGCGACCCAGCTCGCGTTTGATCGGGGGATCTAGGGCTTTGCAGTGGCAACTTCTTCGGCGCTGGGGTTTGGGCGCGCACGTGGGCGTAGGCTCGAAGACAAGAAAGCAAATCGGCAGGCGATGTAGGAACTCGAGCTCGAGTGTGTGTGGAGGGTCGACGATGCGTGACTGGCATTCGCGACAGCGTGGGAAGGCGCCTAGGGTTGGGTGGCTCGACCTCGGCAACAGGAGAACGTGATGGTCGGCAACGCTGTAGGGCAGTGTCGATGTGGATAGGAGTCGCAGTTTGTGATCAACAGAGGAATCATCGAGGTGGTTAGCATTCTGCAATCTTATTTTATCACTTTCAATTTTGATTTAAATAATTATGTGAATATGTACAGAAAAAAAAAATCTTACAGTAAAATTTATTACTGCTTTAAATTTGCAGAAGGAAAATTTGTTAGAAACGTAATTTATTAGGTGAAATATATATATGCAGTCAGGAAAAGTAATAACAGAATACAAGAAGAAATTTTAGTTGAACAAATTTGTTTAAAAACGGAAATTGGTTGTTCGATTTGTTTCGAATATTAATCGATTCTATAAAATTGTTTATACAAGGTCGAATACAACGAAGAAAAATAAATCTGGATTTGGAGTGGAATGCAAAATAAAGCTAAGGTGAGATCTTCTCACTCAGATTTAATTTTGAATTGCAGTTATTGATTTGTTTGATTTGTTTGGATGTGATATTAGATATAATAGGATATATCTATATATATAGCAATATATACATATTGGCATATGTATATATTGGATTGATGATTTCCCGCCTCGTATAGCGGATGAGACCCTATTGCGCCGTTAGTAAGCGGATTTTTATAAAACCCATATACCGCGATAATTCCGTACTGGAGCGGAATTGGTATTGTGCTAACATCTTTGGATGCAGGGAAACAGGTTGGAGGGATCCAACTGGACCCCTCACATTGATTGAATTTATTTCTACTGTGATGTGATAATCTGTGAATGATTATTGATGTTATTGAATTGATGTCTGGAAATTGTTTGAAAGCTAAAATTTAGCTGAATGGATGTTTGATATCATTGGATTCCAAAAATAAACGAAATTGAATTTTTGAAATCCAAATAGAAATTTCTAAGTGAATAAATTTTAGAAATTGAATAAATTTTGAAGAAAGGAATTTTTAAAGTATAAAAGGTAAATTTTTATAATCTTATCGAATTAATTCCAGAATCAAGTGAAAATATTAAATAAATGGATTTCATAAGTGAATGAAATTAATAGATTTATATTGTGAAGTTAAAAATGAATGAAGTTGTAGAATAAAGGATTTATAAGTAATTTACTTATAACTTGGATTTTTGCCTTTAAATGGAATATTGATCGAATTTGTTCATAAACGATTCTTTTAAAAAGTTGAAATCGTTATAAAGTACAAATGCGATTTATAAACGTTGTTTATAAATCCAAAATCACTTATTCTTATAAGTGAATTTTAGAAGTTAATAAAATGAGATTTATAAACCGGAGTTGTTATAGAAAATAGAAAATGGAATTTATAAACGTTGTTTTATAAATTCGGAGATCAATCAAATTTGATAAATTTAATATAGAAGGTTATTAAGGAAATTTTATCCACGATTTTGGATAGTGGATAATTCTTGAAAAATATGTGTAGAAAAGATTGAAATGTGGTTAGTGAAGTATATTCACGATTTTGGACAGTGAGTATATTTTTAAGTAGAATGGATATGGTTTTGGGAAAGCGATATTATAAAATGAAGTTAATTGTTTTAAAAGATGTTTTAAAACGTGTTAAGTATCGAAATCATAGATTTCAACATTCATTGTTGAAATAGACGTTTTCGAGAAGTAGAAGGAAATGGTGGACTATAACACTGTTGTTATAGTAAATGATTTCCGAAAGGAAATATTTTGTATAGTATTGGGATTTATATATCTATCTAAATTTCGAATCCCTATACTAGTGATTTTGAGTTGTCGTAACGATGTTTTACGTAACATTCGTTTTGACTCAAATAAAATTTGTGAAAGAGAATGATTTCCTTAAAGGATGAAATATATACTTAAATTTGATTTAAGTATATTGAATATTTTCAAATGTGAAAATAAATGATTTGTGAATTACTTATTATTAAATAAGTATGGAATTGCTTTTCCAATATGAAACGAAGGGTTTGAAACTTTATCTTTTTAAGATAAATTGAAAAGTGAATATTTGAAATTTGTTTCCAAATGGTTAAGTGTGGAAATTTTATATCTAGTAAAGATATTTTGGAAGATAAAATAATTTTGGAAAATTATTTGGAATCTGATGATGTTGCGCATCTTTATTGATAGTTAAATAACCGACTATCAATAATTACCTTTAGATAGGTATTTGTTGTGAATTGGATGAATTTGAATGCCACACTTATTTTTAAATAAACGCTCACTATTCGGGTTAGCCGGGAAAGGACCATGGGGTCGTATAACCCATTCCGAATATGTGATACGTCGTTATGAATTGCATTCGAAGACCGGTGTTGAAGACCGGATATTTTTGAAAACGGAAGGATTACCGTCGAGTTACTCTACATCGGCTGATCTCCGATTTAGAGGTTTTATCACCCTTAGTGACGGGAAGTCCGGACGTGATTAGAAAATTATCCGGAAATGCAAGGGCTTCGTGAGAAGTGCCTTCGGTTCTGTTCGATCCCGGAACAGACTTGTATGGATTGTGTGTCTGACGTTACAATTTGAGATATAAAGCTGATTTCTTTCAAATACATTTCTGTTGGTGGCGGAGAATTTATTCTCTTAGCTTAACACCCTTCTCTGAGACGTACGAGCTCAGAGGTTATGTAGTTGAAATTTATCGGCGATATACTCCCAATTTGGTAACGTGGCATACTAAGTGTTGCTGTGAAATGATCAGTGTTTGATCATTTGTGATATGATCATTTGTTTGATCTTATATCTTTGTGATCATAGGTTGATCATTTTTGTTTGACCCAAAGCAGGGCTTTGTAGAAAGCGTAGCTTTGTGGACGAGACTTCATCGAGCCTCACACCCCGGAAATGGTCGAAACAGGAAGGATGCGGCAAGGTTCTAGGGAGTAGCGCCCCTTAGTGTATGTCATTCCTTCTGGATAAAGGTGGTATCATGGTATGGAGCCCAGATACTTAACCTCTGTGGTTACTGCATTATTTTTTCTATGTGGTTTGTTGGAATCGGGGATCCTCGGGAAGATCGGTGACGATCGGGGGATGGCATACGCGTGTCAGTAGTTACCTATTTTTGCAGAGGTAACCCGGCCTTGTGTTGGCAGAGATCCGGTTAGGTTCTCGGGTCGTCTATTCCAGGGACGTACCCATCGTGAATAGGAAGTTCCTTGGCCTGACCATTTGTTGGAAATCCAAAGAAACAATACGAGCCTTTACGATTTCAATTGTATAACCTGTCTCCTCAGGAGGCAGCTATAGCAGGCATAATATAATGGTACCTATGCTGGCTAAGATTTATATTATACTTTCGAAATGTTTTCCACTATGCACTAATAATAATATCCAAAATGATTTGATTTTTGCGTAGTAAGCATCTTTGACTAACATAAGAAGAAATCTCCTCCAAGTCTGCGTTTGCATTGTGTGTGTGGCGGGAGGTCTTATGGTAGTTTCATTTTCCAAAAGCATTGCGAATTGACATTAAAAGTTTTCCTGTTGTTTATTTTAAAGATAAACTGTATTACGATCTCACACCAGTCACCATGACTGACTCGGAGTTTATTGTTTCCCTTCTAAACTCTGGGTGCCCACCAATTTCCACACGGGCAGCCTAGAGTTATGTTATCAGGATATTCTGGATATTCTGGAGCTTTGGAGATAAGTTGGAGGACGAGACGTAGTATTTGTATCTGATAGTATTTATTCCGCTGTGTATTCTGTATGAGGACAGGTTATATAACTGTCCATTGTTGTATTGAGTTGTATATTGACTCTGATGATTGATGTATGTATAAAATGATATAGTTTTTTGTTTAAAGACTAGTAATTATCTATTATATATTGTTCCGCTGCGATGTGTAAGATTCTGATATTGTTTCTGTTTCTGCTCTTGTTCTGTTGTTCTTCTTTCTTCTCTTCTGCTTTTTCTTCTATCTTCTTCTTCTTCTGCCTTTTTCTTCTTTCTTAAAACCCTCACTATTAGAGTTTCCGGCACTCGATTTCTCGGCAGTCGATAAAGTGAGTATCGATGTCGAATTTTCGAAAGTCGAAAATCCGGTACGTGACAGGCACGCTCTGAGTCGGATCTCCAAGGTGAAAATTTAGGATCTCTACTTGTTTTATTTCCTGCTTATTTGATTTCTGCTTGTTTGTTTTGATTTGAATATTTGAATTTTGAAAAATCCACATTGATTATGATGACTGACAATGATCGCCTTAAAGTCCCGCCACAGGACCGGAGTGCAGGGTGCAAGTCCCCTTGCCAGAGAGCAAGCAGATGGACTTGTACAATATTGATCGCCTTAGAGTCCCGATCGGAGAGACGGGACCGGAGTGCAAGAAGTAAGTCCCCTCACCAGAGAGTGAGCGGATGAGCTTACTAAATCCCCCTTAACTTAACAAACAAACGATCCGGAGAGATCGTCCCCATAACTTAAAACATTAAACGATATGGAGAGATCGCGCTTTAAACTTAAACGATCATGAGAGATTGAGCCTTAAAAAAAATTTGATTTAATAAAAGGATTTGAATGCCTTATAAATAGAATAAAACCAATAAATCCTGGATGAACACAGGATGATCTATATGATGTGAATTTTGATATATAATGTGATTTTGATATATGATATGACAACTCTGAATGAGAAGCAAAATGATAATGATATAAATCCCGAATGAACATGGGACAATTAGAGATATGTGATGTAAATGGAGATATGTGATGTAATTGGAAATATGCGATGTAATTGGAAGCATGTGATTTAATTAGAGATATGTGATGTAATAATGATGTAATAACTCTGAATGAAATTGGAATGATTGTGATGTATATATTACACTTGGGTAGAGTCTAGAGTCTTAGGATGTAACTGGTTTGGAACGAATTGTGATTGGCAAGCGAATCCGAAGGAACTGGACGATTCACCAAAGCTAAAGCAGCTAAATAGATCAATTATCGAAGACTGGAGACATGAACTTTGGGGGGGCAAGTGTTAACTGGGTTTTTAACCCATCAAAATTCAATAAAAATTAGAACATTCAGACTACTCCAGAATAACTCAAGAATCAACCAAAAGGACTTGAAAATGAAGAAGAGAAAGACCCAAGAGAAAAGATGCCAAAATAAGCTAAGGTGATGGATCGCTAGCGATCCATCACCTATGGATCACTAGCGATCCATATGGCTTGCTCATGGACCCTCCAAACCTCTTGCATCATGATTCATTACCATTTCTAAGCACACTTGCCAAGTTTCATAGCATACCAAACAATCTAGCTCGAGAAGTGAAGACTCGTCTGATTCAAGCTGTTTGGCCAGAATTAGCTAGCTTAAAATGGACCTACAGAACTCGTACAAAGTCAAATTGACTTGAAATTTTGGGAAAATATTTAGAAAACATAGGAGAAGGCTCACAAAAATGAAGTCATTTCGAGTTGATTTGATGGATCACTAGCGACCCATCTAGAGTGAGCCCTACCACCTCAAATTTTATGGTGGGTCCCTAACACCCTCTAGAGTGTTCTTGCAAATTTTCGTTTGATTTCGTTAAGACTTAAGCGAAATATGGATAATTCTTATGGACCAGATGACCCATGAAGATGGATGACCAAACTAACTCCAAACGACTTGATATTTGGACAAGGCACTTAAATAGAAGATAGGAAGACAACCAAACAAAGATCACTCAAAAATATGCTAAGTGGATGGATAGCTAGCGATCCATCCCATATGGATAGCTAGCGATCCATCAAGATAGGTCGGATCGCCCTCAAACTTTCCGAGCTCCTTCGTAGCACTAAGTAAAGGCTTTTGGTAGAAAAATATGCTAAGTTGATGGATAGCTAGCGATCCATATAAATGACTCAGATTGATTTTAGATTTTTGGTGATGACTTGGCATAATAACCGGACTCTTCTGCACCTGGACTTCTGACCCAATACTCACTGAACTTCCCTATAAATACTCACCTACCTGCAACTAGAGATGGATCTTTTCCGGAGAGAGAGTCGCCATTACTCTACTGGGATTCCTTCACTTCTTCAACTTTCTTCTCCCTCACAACAGTCATCAAGGGGGTTTCTGTGATTCTCCAGTCAACCCTTGTACTTGTGACTTATTCTAACTCATTGTAACTTAGATTTAAGAACTATCTAGTTGATATCCAGAGAGATTCAACTAGTATAATCATAACAAAGATTGATTAAAGTGGACGTAGGCCAGAATCAGCCGAACCATTATAAAAATTCTGTGTCTCTTTTCTTACTTCTGCTTTTTATTTGTTGTTTATCTGAGATTTGAGCTGCTGATTATCTCACTGGTGCTTTCACACTTGATCCAGGGTGTTGATCCATTTTTTGGGTTAACACATACATACATACATACATATATATATAAGTACCATAGTGCACCTTTGGACTAAGATACTATCCCCGCTAATATCTATCACCCAGCACCTCATCAAAATCCACCATCAACGCAATATCACGTCCTCGTCGTCATGCATACCAAGGAACTCTCATAGTGCCTAATAACGACGTCATAATTGTTAGCTGTATTATATTCGTTTTTGAAAGACCTCCATAAAGGGGTACCTTGCCTTGCTCCTAACAAACAAACTAGCAAACAACTGTGGTAGTGCATGACCTGAACGTGATCTACACTAGAAGCAGGTGTATCCGTGTAGGTGTAACACACACTGATATAGTGTCGAGCCATGCTCACCATCCTATTTAGATTGCCAAATGCAATAAAGGTAATACTCACTTATTACTTAATACCCCTAAAAGGTTAAAGCAGACTATAGTTGTCCTTTGACACTTCGACCGTGGAAAGCCTTCCTACTTGCGTATCCCTCACCTATACTTAGGTCATACGGTTGGATACGTCCCACATTAGTATAATATATACACAACTGCTGGTCTCCCCTTGCGATGGTTAGACTTCTGTTATATAACACTGCAGACCTCGCATTCCTAATGACTATGTCATTCTTATCTAAGCGAAGCTTTAGCTAACATTAATAATTCACACCCGTCGTAAACGTATACCTGAGGATACTTATGTATTTATATCTACATATATTCATTCTTATTTCGTTATTATGCCACTACTATTCAACTTCTCATATTCAATTATTTTTATTTGACCGACTCCTTACTTTATTGATGTCGGTCTAATGTCATTTATTGCTTTCTTTAAAAGATCTAAGCACTCTTTTCTATTTAATTCCCTTTCTCATTATAAAATCTTTGTTTTAGTTCTTTTTAACTTTTACTACCCATCTTTAGGACTTGCCATTACTCGTTCATTTTAAAAAGTTTCTTGCCTTTGTTCATTTTATTACTTGCATACCTTTTATCGCTTATTATTTGATTTCTATCTTGTCTATATTGCATATATATTAATGTTATAAATTAACCATTATTATTATCACAACTACAATTCTTTAATTCATACTTAGGGTCTCTGCATTTTAATACATTGGAATTACATTTCCCTTAAAAGGAAAGGTTAACACTGTAAATTTCTGTATCTTATCCAAAAAGAGAATTTGTGTTACGTTTCAAATTACAAGGAATTATCATTTCGTAATTATTGAAATAGACAATAAAAAATATGGTAAGTGTCCATATTTTATACATCTTTTTCTTTTAGGCGTATTCCTTGTTATTTGAAATGATACACTTTTATTTATGAATCTGAACTTGATAACCTATAGAAACTTACATTGCAACTCCCTACATTCCAATGAATTAAAATACTACTTAAATCTTGGTAATTTATTTTGATAGCTTCAAATTTACATTTACTACCATAAATCATTTAATCTACAAATCTAGAACTACCAAATAATTTATCAAATTCAGGGACTACTACTACCCAATACTTTCTAGAATCATATACATGCAATATTAAATTTAGTTATCAATCACAGAATATGCGGGCAGCGTTTTAGGTTTCGTTACATGCATATAAGTAAGCCTACAACTCCAAATAATTAAATTCTAGGCATACAAAAAACATACTTACAATGAAATAAATTCAATATTATATAAAAGTATATAATTTTCCACTCATATTTTTAGCTTTCCAAATCTCCATATCTAATCCTGTTATTCCAGTTTGACTTCCTTTATTCTACCTATTTGACTACATCTACCGCAAACATACATATATCTATCAGAAATCTAGATCAAAGAAGAGATTTGGATTTAATTTAGATTTGGATCTAAATTTATAATTTACCTTGGCTTTGACGATTTTATTCGACCCTACTCTTCTTCTTGATTATCCTCTGTTATTCTCTACTTGCATATACGTATATAAACTATGATTTTATTTAGAACCAAGAACTTGTTGAGAAGAGAAAATGACAGAGCTTCGCCGTTGCTTCAGAAAATATGAGAAGAAAAGCGAGGGGTTAGGCCCGTATTTCTAGGGGTTTGAATTATAGCCAGCCATCAGATTAAATTATTTTCAATATGGGCCGTTTAGCCATGTCAAAATTCACGGCCGACACATCTACCGATCGACCGCTATGGTGCCACCGGTCGACCTGTCTTAATTAAAGGGTCGACCGGTTGATGTATTTTTGCTTAATTATCTTCGCTATTTGATTATGTTGATTAATTTCCTCTTATGCGATATTCTCTCCTTGTTTACCCTATTTATATTAACGTTAATTATTTTTAGAGGTTGAGCATCGTTATCTATCATTAAATCTAACTGATGTTAATTAACGTTGATTAATTATTTTTATTTCCTTAATTTTATATATATATATATATCTATTTATTTTCAATTCAAAAACTTCAAATGTTACTGATTTTTTCGTTTGAACTCTGATCAGAATTCTTTATATATGAAAATTGATTAGAAAATCGCCACGAATTCAAAATACAAGTTTCGTAGCCAAATTCTAACGTCTGTAAAAATTATATCTTTTGACGTTACTATTTATTAATTACTTTCTTTTTAATTCATTATCGTTAAAATTATGGAGTGTTACATTCTCCCTCCTTAAAAGAATTTCATCCCCGAAATTCCTCATGGGTCGAATCATGTAACATGACGCACAACCAATCTAAACTAACCAACTAATTAGTGTGCAACCAATAGTGTACAAGTGCAAGGTGTATCACAACATATATGACATGTATGCAAAATAATTCTAAATTTGTGCCTCATATATGAATGCATCTTTTAAACAAGTTTGAAAATATGATGCAAACAACCTATATATACTGACAGTTCTATATGTATGCAAATTTTGAAAATCAAAATCTTTGTTTCACATCCAAATTTTTCCACATTTCTATGAGTAGAAGTATAGTTTAACCAATTTTTCATCCAATCCCTACCATCTAAAATCCTAGCACACCATTTCTAACATCAAAGTTTTGAAAATCCGGTTTTTTAACCTATATTCTTTATGTTTGAAAAAGGGGTTAGTTCGAAAATTCAATATTTCCATCCTTCTCTTTTGTACCCTTTTTTCACTGTACCATAGAACCTTCTCTTATGCCCCTAATTCTTCTCCAGCCTTTCCAAGTATAGTCCGCATAAGTAAATTTTATTTTAAATCTTTAGTTTCTTTTAAACCGAATTATTTTAAAACCAGTTTTTTTCACCTACCGATAAGGCATAGAGGATATATTCCGTAGCTAAAATGGCTTTTTCCTTTATCTCTAAGTATATTTTAATTTACTTTCACTTCTGCTACCCAGTAAAATTCCTACTTTCTAATCCATCAAATTCTTCCCTTGCTAAAGCATGTGATTTCAAAAATAAAATTTTTCCTCTTTTTCTGCTTAAGATCCTTTTAAATTAAAATTTTGAAATATTTGGGAAGATTTTTAAAATTTAATTTCTTTTTCAAAATTTTTCATAAAAGTATTTTATTTCTAAAATCATGAATTTTGAACAAAACTTTCAAAAGTATATATATATATATATGTATGTTTTTTTTTAAAACAATTCATGCCACATCCTACACAGTCGGAGTTTAGTCAATAGTTTAACGTCCATAATGGACTTCATTCTACCACATGGTACATGTCAATTTCATAAACTTTTCTTTTAATTTTAAATAACAACCAACACACAAGATCATTTATGAATTTCACCTTTTAAGGCATAGGCACACTCACCCGTCGCTTCGCAACAACCTTTCCCTATTCTTCACTCGCTAAAATTTATCTCCCAAAATTTTACTACCTTTTAGGATTTAATTTAAAATTTCTTTTAGTTGTTATTAAACAAATTTATTTTTATAACTTCCAGTCTTACTTTGAATTAGTTAAATATCTATATGAGATTTCCTTGCATTCACAGTTTTCCCATTAATATAGCGGTCAACCCAATAAACCAATTTCAAAAGGAACATTTCTCATATTATGTATGCGCTTTATACAACATAAACAACTAATGCTTACAGCCCAAAACCCAAGAGAAAAAATTGCTAGAAGCTATCCTTTAATACGAACTGACATTAATTATGTTGTGGCCCAACCATTCTTACTTAAATTAAATAAATCTTCCTTACATGCCATTCTACTACAACCCACATATCTTAACCTATCTTTCTGGTTTCTAGTAAATAAGGTCCACTCACTACTTTAACTGCTACCACCAATTATATGTCGAACCGTGCATTTCCACATTGTAGTGGGCTAAGAAATACAAATTATGGACATTTAGAATAACTTAGTGGAAAATTTGGCCCGATGAAATAATTTTCCTATCTACCATTCTACCATCTTTAATCCTAAGCTAACCAACGTCCTCTATGTGTGTTTTCCGTCTCATTGCCCTTTATCAAGTTCTTCTTTTAATCAATTCTTTTGATAGATTCCCAAATTTTAGCATTTACTTCCTTGAACTTTCATGTGAATATACTCTAAAACTCACAAAAGATTACTTTAATACCATTCATCATTCCTTTGTGGGCTTCATATGGCTTGCATACATGTCTAATAAAACATTCATCGGTTCTCACCAATATTCTTTACACTCTACGGAGATTCCTTATTGCTACTCTATGAGCAGTCACCACTATTTTCTTCATAGCCTTACCTTATACCCCATCTTACCTAGGCAATCGTCCTCATCTACTCCACATTAAAATTTTGGTTTGGTTTTCGCCACTTTTTTTCAAAAATTAAAACTTTAAATTTGAAGCACTTAATTCCAAAACTTTTATTTTTAAAAGTACAAACTTAGAAACTTTTTATTAAATTCAAAAAATATAACTCAGTGTCCTAACTTTTAAAACTATAATTTAGGATTTTTAAATTAAGCTTTACACATCAAGTCCAAAAGAAAATGTTAGTGATTAAATTTTTAAAAAGTTCTTTTCCTTTTCCTTCAAATCAACCTTTTCTTTTAAAGCCCTTTTTCAACAACAAGGATTTTTACTTCTTAAAATTGGGATTATTAACTCAACTAGTTTATTATGTTTTGATTTTAAAAAATCAATTCTTTTACCAAACCATTTCTTTAAAATACACTTTACAATGTTTCCAAAACATCTTTTACAATTTTAAACAATAAAACTAGAGTGGACAAGGACACTTCCGTCCTATTATTTTCCTATTACTCATTCTGTCTCCACTTCCGATCCTTGACGGAGTCTCTAATATAATGTGAGGGGGACTTTTTAAGAGATACATAAAATTAATTTACACCACCACGGAGAATATCCATTTCCCATTGTCTTGCCTCTAATTTTCTATTTACTTCTATTTCAATTTCTAGTGTTATTTTTAATAAAATCTCCTAACGTTATTTCTAATTACTAACATTATTTCTAATTACTAAAATTATTTTATATATAAATTTCCAATAATGTTACTACTATTTAACTTTCTTATACCTAAACTGCTCTTATTTAAATTGCTTCTATTTATATAGCTTTCCTCTTAATTTACCCTTTTCTTTGTTAAAACAGTGCGTTCACCTACTGCTTATTTTTTCGCGTTCTAATCTTCTTTTCTCGTTCTATTTACCCCCATTTTAAACTTATACCACTTCCTATTATCCACCCTAAAAAGAATTTTACAACTTAAATTTTTTTCTTTCACCTTAGAAAAATCAACGAGCTATATACGCTCTACTATATTTTTTTTAATGGAATTAACTTTTTATAAAACCCATTTACTGAAGTTTCCAATTTAACTAATTTTAATTCTACTAAATCTTTTTATTTAAATATGACATAGATATTTTTTACATTTTTTTGGAAATTTAATATTTACTTACTTTTCGAAATAGGGTCGCTCTACCTTTAAATAATTCCTTTGAAAATCATTTCAAATATATTATTTATATATTTTTCTCTAACTTTTATATTAAAATCATTTCAACTTTTGTACTAAATTCTTTCATATGGGGTCGGACTCATGGTGGATTTGTCCATTCTTTTGGACTTTTCTTCTTTCCTACTTACTTACTTGTCTTCTCTCGGAATATAAAAATCTGATTATCATCTTGGACTGATTGTTACACACCTTCTTTCGAGAACTTATTTCTTCCAGATATCTATAGCATATAGACTCTTACTTTCCCTGTATCTGGACCTAATGTACATCATCAATCAGCAATCCTGTGGGGATCTACAATAATTGATCTATCGGGGGCCCGACTAGGGAGTCACATACTATCCATCTTCAGGGATCTTCTATATGCTGCACTCATGCTCTTCTTAAGTCAATGTCTTTCCATATGACCTATTTCCAGTGGGGTAATCGAAGTTGGTGTACCTCTTCAACTTCCTTCATTGCTCCGACTCATAATCAACTTGTCCATCTTTTCAGAATATGGTTGCAACTACTCTATAGTCAGAATTCATAGGATTTTGGCATAATATATTTATAATTACAGGTAAAATAAAAATAATTTTACTCAACGTTTCCTAATTTTTAAGATCGACTAACCTAAGCACTGATACCAAATATGACAACCCACACCCTAGTAGGTCCGAATTTTTGCTAAATCGAAAACCCAAGTCCACCAAAGTATGAATCATTAGTTTTTGGTACCTTGCAAATAAAAAAGGTATATCAAAGCACTATCGAAATAAACTCATAGTGGAATAGTAAAGTATAATAAAACATATAGTTACTGACCAATGTTGACACTTCCAACATCTAGTGTCCTTGTCAATGCCGATTATGCACAGGAAAATCTATCCTTCCACCGTTCCCACCCTTGTACCAGTACCCATTCTTCTAAATCTATCATCTGGATTGTAATAAGAATGGGGTTAGAACAACGTTCATGTGACTAGTATATTACACACTTCACACATAACACTAGTTTATGTCGATTGCCTTCCATTACATGTTCTGTATTATTATTTTACTCAGTCGTCTCGACTCCACCTACGCGTATGATACGCCACATCTACTTGAGGTAGACAATAACTACATACGTGTGTTTATATATATATGTATGTATGTATGTGTATGTGTATGTGTATATGTAAGTGTATGTATGTATGTATGTATGTATGTTTGTATGTATGTATGTATGTATGTATGTATAAGTACCACAGTCTCCTGCTGGACTAAGATACTATCCCCACTAGTATCCATAATCGAGCACCTCGTCGGGATCTATCATCAACGCAGTATCGCATCATTTTCGTCGTGCATACCAAGGAATACCCGTAGTGCCTAATAACGGCATCACAGTTGTTAGTCGTATTCTATCCATTTTTTAAAGACCTCCATAAAGGGTTATCGAGCCTTGCCCTTAATAAACAAACTAGCAAACGATTGTAGTGGAGCCTAAACTAAACGTGATCTACACTAGTAAGAGGTGTAGCCATTTAGGCATAAACCTTGTCCTTTCATTGACCACTCAGGACTGATGATTTTCTCGACCTATGTGCAGCTCCTATTCCCCAATATGTACCAAACACACACTGGCATAGTGTAATGATCCACAATTCTGCACATTTCAAGCTGACAATAAACCACACGTGTCCAACTCGAATTGAACGAAAAGGCGAATAGTTAGGGGAAAGAAAGAAGAAAGAAGAAGGAAGAAAAAAGAGAAGGAAGAAAGAAAACCAAACAACATAGAATCTTACAATGCAGCGGAACAACATATAATATAATATCAATGATCTCTACAAAAGAGAAACTGTAATATACATACATCAACCAGAGTATAAAAACAAATCCCTAATCATCAGCTTGGACAGTTATAACAATCTGTCCTCACAAATGCTGATAATTTAAATAACCAATGCAATGGGAGAAAAAAACATATACGCGAATATGATTTGTAGACCTCCAACTCGTCTTTGGAAGCTCCAAAGCATCCAAACTGAATCTGTAAATATACTTGGTCTGACCCGAGCATTAAAAGGGAAGAACGCCTGGATCAGTCTAGTAAACCAGCATGAGAAAACACATCTCAATTGGATTTTAAAGTTGTAAAAACTTTTAAAAACAAAGGTATCTCGTAAGACCATGCCGCACATAAACACGGACAGATTTTTAACTTACGATAACCAAAACATTTCATATCAAATCCTCAGATATTATAATAGTGTCTAGGATACAAGTACATATTAATCATAGCTGAAATTGTTACATTATTAAATTCCAGCATAATAGGTTTACAACTAAACCGTAAAGGCTAGTATTTGAGAATGGATTCCTAATGAATAGCGAGGTAAGGGACAATCTTCCATATAATACATTTCTAGAGGAATATATCGAGGATCGACTTCTTCGAAACCTTTGCGAATTAAGACCGGCCTACCCAAGATCAATAGATGGTACATATAACATCGAATATGATATCACCCTGGCCATTACCGACCTATTTGGGATCCCATACCATACACCACATAATTTAAACCCGACGTCATAGCGGGTAGAAAAAAATAAATCAAGAAAGGTGATATCATACCCTAATTGTTGCGAACCACTTAGCCTTAAAGCAACCCTTGTTTCACAATTCCTAGTGTGTGAGGCTTGAGGTAACGTTTACCTTTCTTAGAACATTTTAACTTAAAATTCCATATTGCCATTTCCAACAACACACTATTGAGTACAACCTCTGAGCTCGTACGTCTTAGAGAAGGGTGTTAAGTGTAAGAGGGGTTACCTCCTACACCACCAACAGAAGTACGTTTATAGAGATCAATGCATTGTGATCTAAATGCAATTTCAGACATCCATCCATACAAGTTGTCCAGGAACAAGACAAACCAAAGTCACTCTCCTAATACATCCTATTAGGCATTACCCTAAGATTATTGGTGAGTATTCCTTGAAACGAAGATCGTAGAATGAAGGGACCACTGATATTTATTTATCTCGAGAACTACTCCGAAAGTATCAACACGCAGTCACTTTGTTATGAAGATCCCAACCTTCAACTTCAAAATCTTTAACATGTCTTCATTTTCGAACGCATATGTTGGTCCGAAGTGGTTTTCGGATAAATCCGATCTCGGTCTCTTCAAACCAACAATCGATAAGAGGCCCTCAATCTCATATGGAAACCAAGTCTCGTAGACTTATCACATTTCCAACACTCAACTTGCTATCCTACGGCCAAGAAGGAAGCTCGGTAGATTGGATTACCATAGTCACTCTGCACTACTCGAATCATCATTCTTAACACGAAACGATAATCAAGCCTACTTAGTTGGCCTCGTACTAAGTGCACGATTAATCAGTACCCACATCAAGTCAAGGAACGAAAAATTGTTATAAACACAATCTAGCACACAAGCAGTCACTAGGCCTATTTAATTAATCTTTTATTAATTAAATCACTTTCCAAATATTTATCTCAAAATAACTTTAAAAATATATATTCTCAAAGCCATTTTAATCTTTCAATTTGGAAAATATTTCCATATACTTATTTCAACGGTATAAGTATATTCACAAACCATTTTGTTTTCAACACTTAGAAAATATCTCTATATACGTAAATCTTTAATAAGTATATTTACAAATCCTTTGAGGAAAGTTTCATATTTTCCAAAACACACTTTATTGTGTCAGAACGGATGTTGCATACAACATCGTTACGACAACTCAAAGCAATGGTATAGGGATTCGACTATTTATATTTATATAAATCCCATATACTATATAAAACACTTCTTTTCGAAAATCACTTACTATAACATCAGTGTTATAGTCTATACCTTCCTTGCTTTCTCGAAAACAACTATCACAACAATAAATGTTGAAAATCTATGTCTTCGTCCCTTAGTACATCTTAAATCACTTTTAAAACCATTTAACTCCATCGTAATATATTACTTTCAAAACATTCCTTTAAATGATTATTTTAACTTTTAAAACGTGAATGTATTCCCTCTATAAAAATCCATATTCAAATCTCTGTTGGAACATAGGTTTTGATTGCTGACAAGACACAACAATTCACGAATCTACGATTTGTGCTTGTTATGCTGTTAGTTCGCAATGATATAATTATTTGTTATTTCCTTTTTGTCGATGACAAAGGGGGAGAAATTTGTATGACTAACCAATTCTTTGCAGGGTTAGATATGTCGCCAAATATTCAAAGGGAGATATATATAACTTCCGTTATATAATTCTTAAATATGGTATCATCTAAAAAAGGTTGTCATCAATCAAAAAGGTCACCAAATATTCAGAGGGAGATATATATTACTTTCTTTATATAATTCTTAAAATATAGTATCATCTAAAACAAGTTGTCATTAATCAAAAAGGGGGAGAATGTTGAATCATGAGTTTTTGATTCATGACAAAAAGCTTATACAATCAAGTGATGAGACTATACGATTAAGCGACAAAAAGAGAATGAGATATGCTATTAAACTACAAAGGAGACAAGACTTCAAATCTAAGTATAGTATGTTTATTTATTGAAGTTTTAGTCATTAGATATAGGTTGAAATTGTTAAAATCTATCCTCAAGTAGTTTACACAAAATCAAAGTTGTTTTAAGATTCAAATTCTTTAAAGATAGTATAAATTATGCACTAACAACCAGGTCAGTCGACTGACCAAAAATGACCAGTCGACTGAACCTGTTCAGTTGCACAGATATACTCTGTTTTACATAGTCTTTGAATACTCAGTCGACTGGTCGATTTTGCTCAGTCGACTGAACGATTCTAATAGCTATTTTTTCTAAAAAGACACTTCCATTTGCAAAGAGTTATGATCCAAATTGAAGAGATATGGCTGCATCTTTTGATAAAAACACTTCGTGAATAGTTGTAGTTGTTTGTCTACTATATAAACACTTCAAAATCATTTTCCAAATCACTGAATTTCATTTTGCTTTCTGATCATACTCTCTACTTTCTATCGCTGCATTCTAAAAGCAATCACAATCTTTATATTGCTTGAATCTCTGAACTAATCAATATATTCTTTGATTCTAAGCAATATCTTCCTTTCATATCTTCACGCACACAATGTATACTTGAGGATTTGATTATAGGAAGGTTGTATACTTAAAGACATATCAGTGTTATTCAAAACACAATTGTCAACTATTTTCTTATACTAGTAAAAGTCCTGTTCGGTTTTTCAGGCGGTAAAAGTTCTATTTCGGCTGTTAGAGGCGGAAAAATCTTGTTCGGCTGCTCAGGTGTTATATACCTATTCCTCCGGGTTAAGTGAGGGGTTATTGAGTTGAAATTCCAGAAGGAAGTCTGGGACTGGACGTAGAACGGGAAATTCTAACCAGTATAAAAATCCCTGGTGTGCTTATTCTTATTTGCTTTATTATTATTATATGTTTCCGCATTTAGATTATAATATATTCCATGTTACATGATCCTAAGTGATAACTAGCCACATGGTAGTCACTTTCAATCTCAACATAAACCATTTCCATATTTATAAAACTATGTTTATAAATCTCCATTCTATTTTATAAAACTTCCCTTTATAAAATTCCTTATTTATAAAATTCTACTTATAAATCCAATCCTTTATAAATCTCATTTATTTATAAAATCCCATTTATAAATCTAATTACCAAATATCAATTACAAATCCATTTTTAGTATTTGTAAAACTTTGTTTATAAATCTATTACATTATTTATAAAATATTGCTTTTAAAAATCTTTTATATAAACCATGTCAGAAATATTTGTTCAAACTATTTCTATCTTCTTTAAAACCGTATTTTCTTTATAATAAACGATGGACTTATTTATTAAGTTTTTAGAACCTTTATAATACAGTTCAAAAATCTCTATTTAATATATTGCACAAACCATTAGTTTATAATACCAAAATCTTACTTTTTATTTTATTTAAAATAAACTCCTTCTTTTAATAATTCAAGAATAATTATTAAAAACATATGTTATTTCAAAATTACTTTAATATCCTTTTAAACCAAAATCTTCACTTTGTATTATTTCAATATACCAAAAATAAGGCCAGGTGCTACTTTAGCGCTAAATAAGCAAAATCAGTGTCTATGTCATCAAATATAGCATCCAACAAATCATATATCACATTGTAATGAAAAGTAAAATCAACAATGGTGAGAAATCCTGTTGGATCCCTCCAACCTGTCCCCCTGCATCACATACAGTATATAATCATTTAATATGGGTCATCCACAACTAAGTGGGTATATATATAAAAAGGTCATCCACTCAAAGGGTAGGAATAAATCCAAACCATCTGATAAAATAGTAAATCATCCAAATAAGCAACAAACAAGCATAAATAAAACTATCCACACTTATATGAAATATAAGTGGGTCCAGAGAGGTGAGTTAACTCACCAAAATTCTAGTTATTGCCAAAGCATTCGGGTTTGAATTAAAATCGAACGGACATTCGATTTTAGTCTAAAATTATGCATGCTCTAAATTCCACCAATCCAATTCCATAAAGTAGTATTCGTATATACGAACCTAATGATGAAAACTGTGCCTCGATCGGGCCTCGTATGAACAAGATACGACCATTAGAACATCGCGAGATTAATTAAATTATAATTAACAAAAATAATTTTAGTTTTAAACTTAATCACCTTCGTTTATAAACCTAAGCTGTCCATTTTCAAACCCATCGCCGCGATTTTGTCATCACCGCGTTGCCGCTATAAGCCACCAGAGCTCGCTGCGTCCACGCCATTGATGCGCCCAGCACAGACGACCCTAACGGCACTGATCTCACCTCCTACCTCGCCTTCGTTTGTGAGAACGAACCCCTTAACCACATCGCCATTCAACTCTACCTTACCGTCGCCATAGTCGACCATTTGCCACCAAACTCCACCAAACTATAGCCCACGCCATCATTCGCAACTTTGCTTCAGGTTCCATCGCCTAAAGATCAATGACAGCACCGCAAAACCCAATCAAAGTCGTAACGTTCGACTCGACTTCGACGCCACCGTGCTTGACCATTCAACGATTGGCCACCATAGATGAACTCCCATTGGCCACGCGCACACTTCTCTAGTTGAAGTCGAGACCTGAAACGGCTCCGATCACTGTAAAAAAATTCGGCCATTGGATTGAGACGGTTAGGGTTTGGAAAAAAAAGAAGAAGTGAGGGTCTTTTTATAGAAAAAATTTCAAACACTATTCACATCCCGAAATCCGAACTCCAAATAACGTGTACCGCATGGCATTCTATACTAAATACCCATATTCCGAACATAATGAAACTAGTATCGGGGTCTAATCCCATTATATACAGAAGTTAACTTTCAAAACCAAATTATATTAATTTAAATTCCTTTAAATTAATACCTATGCATTTCAAGCTCGCGCGACTAAACGATACGTCCAATCGCTATGAAATTCGTTAACATACAATAATTCACTATTACGGATCCAATGTCACTAGTTTCGTCAAAATCCGAGATAGTACCCCGGAAGGCTATTTTCACACGTTAATTAAAACGAATTATTATTAAAACCATTCTAATCACTTTAATTCAAATTTAAAAGTTTACTATCATCATTCTTATTTAAACAGAATTTAAATCAGCTTTCGAAATCATTTTTATTTACATTAAATCCCTATATTTGAAATTTAAGTTGTTTGACCTGTAAAATTAGCTTTTCAATATTTAAAATCAATTAAATATTTCAAATTCAAATGACTGAAATCCTAGGTCGCTACAGACTTCCCTCCTTAAAGAATTTCATCCTAGAAATTGCTAAGGTAAAAAAATGTAAAAAAACCCATTAACTTTCCAAAATCAATTAGTCGAAATAGATTATAAAATTTTCTAGGTCTTTAAATTCATTCATCGATGCCAACTAATATCATTCCAAGCTATAATACAAAAGTCAAATTTTAGTTATCAAAATCACTCAAAATTCTCAAAAAATTTCAAATGCCTTAAGTTTACGGAAAATTTTGGCAACGTCTCCTTTGCGCCGTTTGATCGGAAAATTTTACCACGAGCATTACGGCACATGCTTTGCGCGTGATAATGACATGCGCTTTACGTGTGAATTATTTTTCTATATATTGAATATGTTAAATTAAATGTATTAAAATTTTGTAATACTTATAAAAGAAAGTTTTAAATTTGTTAGATCTTATGTTTAAGGGATATTAAGATTCAGTAATATTTGTAGAGTAGAATTTTTAATTTGTAAAAGAAGGTAGATCCAATTTTTAAGCGATATAAGATAGATGGGTATTTTTGGTAGTTCACGTTGATACCGAAAAAGTGTGACACCACACGTATTACAACTATTAATAAAGATATATATATATATATATAATCACATAATATACATCTCATCTCAAGGATGAGGCATCCCGTAGGGAAAACATAAAAATATGATATGTAATCCGGGATGTGTACCTTTTCTTAATATTAGCAAGCATATACAATCAATATAATATGAAAGCGAGTTCCAAATATGAAGCATACACCGTCGGTACCTACTAAGCACTTAGCAACAAATGAGAACAAGTATATGGAAAGTAAAATCACTATATACGTAGACTAATATAACCACCATATGCAATCAAAGAAACCATCATGAATCCTTACTTAATAGTGTTTACAATTACTAGTGAAAAAAGTTAGCTAAACACAACATACAATCATACCAAAGCCCGTAAGATGTCCATAGACCATCCGTACGCAATATAAAATCTGATCGCTCTCTCGATCACACAATTTCACTTCCGAACTAGTATCGCTCACCCGACTTCTCTAGTGCGGACTCTGATCCGGTTCCTTGATTAAAAATCGTCATCCTCCTTGCATAGTCATATACCATGATAGAGAATTTCAGAATAAATTAAAAATCTATATCTAGTGTTCACCGTCAAGAATCGAGTGAAAAATCCTAACTCGGACCAGTGTAAATCACCTCGAAATCTGTAACGCCCCACCCCGAGACCCACCTTAGCAAAGAGAATTAACAAGTAATTCCATCTACTAAAGCGAAGAATAGGGCTGGTTAAGGGCGACCATCTATAATTTGTCTTAAACATCTACCGAATACGTCGATAAATGCAATATAGTTTTTCTTTTCAACTAAAGTGGATCGACATACCCAATAAATGCTTAATCCAAAACTATAGGTGGCTAACGGATCTATCAGAACAAAATACAATAACTAAATGTAAAGCACATCACAGAACAGTAATCGACATCATATATATACATATACACTGATACATGTTTAGTACAATACAATATGAATACAATAAAGGTGGTACTCGACCACACCATATACATCGAATTAAATGTAAATACATCAGAGTATGCGGAAGAAATAAACTACTCAAGTGATAGATAAGCTAATGTCCAACATCAACTTCAAGCTAAGCCCAATAGATGATACCTGAAACAACTCGGTCTGACCCGAGTATAAATACACGGGTCAGTCTAGCTACACAAATCAGTCAATATCGATAATATGAAGTAGAATGGATATAGTGATACTTCTTCTCGAATGAGGAGAAGGATTAGATAACTCATAGCTCAATACATAAGTAACAAACGCTACCTAAGTGACTAAATACCTTGAAAGAGGTAACTCAATACTCAAATAAAACACAAGTGCCTCATATCATTGGTGATAACCCATAATGAACTCAAATCAACTCATATAAAAATCAAGCAAAATTCAAATGGTTCGATGAACCATTACTCCAAAAAGGAGAAAACTCATCTCAATCACAAATAGAAGTCATGAAAGCAACACAAGATAACTCCATAAGAATGTGAGATCTCAAACTCATAAGTAAGCCAAGACGGCTAAATCTCACACATACATCTCAATCTTAAAAGCTCATGGAACTCGATACGAATTCAAACTCATAAAATCTCAAACTCAATAAAAAATTCAATGCATGTTCAAAACTCAGAAAATCTTAACACTAATGCGCCAAAAATGGCGAACTCAAAACTTAGAAAACCCAGATTAGCCAGATCCCTGATTACAATGCCGAAGCAATGCTGCACATGCTAAACTCGGACGGCCGAAGCCTTAGACAAGGTCGCTAACACCTCCCAAAGCAATTCGACCTCACGACAAGGTCGCTGACACCTTTCCAAGCCATTTTGTCAGCCCTAACAAGGTCGCTAACACCTCCCAAAGCAGTTCGTCCTCATGACAAGGGCGCTAACACCTCTCAAAGCAGTTCTGCTAGGTAAACATCGCGAATGTGTCACAAACTCACGGATAGGAACCCGAAAAGTGTTAACGTGTGTCCCATACCATACGTTCGCACTTAGCGGTTTACTAGCCGCTAGTCGAGGCCACACTAGGAACATCATAAAACTCAAAAAAATCATATCTCGCCTCGTCTCATTGGCAAGTGATAAAGAGACACCATACTAGTCTCGTCTCATCTACAAGTATTAAATGGCATCGTAACTTGTCTTACCTCCTCCACAAGTGAAAACATCGTGATGGTTCCTCATAAACCATAAATCTTAAAATATGAAATCATATACTCAAGACTTGCCTTATATCATTGGCAAGTAAATAAAACATCGTGATGGTTCACATCGACCATACTCCTACATAGGAGATATCAAACCATAATACTTGCCAAATCTAGGCCATCTTAAATAATTCCAATAAATATGAATTATTAAACTCAAAATATGCCATAAAATGGTAAAACATCTCAGAATCATTAATCTCAAATAGCTTCGATCGTACAAGTCCGGAATTAACCGAAAAAGTAAACGCACATGTCCCATACCACATGTTTTACTAAATCGTTTAATTCTCTTTCTCATACGTTCAAATAGTATAAAAGTGTATATTTTATATATAAAATAGTTTACTAGAGAAAACAAGCTTCTAAAACTTTTTCCTAAAAAGATTAATAAAACCAATATTTGAAATTCCTTTATTATAGGAAATAAATAGATTTTATATTAGAAAAATAATTTTAAAATATTATATAATAATAATTTTAAATTTCCATTTATTTCAAAAAATTCACTTCAAAAATGGTTTAGTGAAAACCGTGCTCGAAAACAATGACAAACAAGAAAGAATACTCAAGACCGATAACTTGAGTTTAATACGAATTCAATTCAAATTTAACTCAAAATCAATTCAAATCTATTCAGATTTGAATTTCAAATTCTTCAAATATAGCTAGCCTATTGATAGGCATCATAGCTCTCAAAACATCTCAAAAACAATCATCAAAATCGAATAAGAACGAGAGCAAAAATAAGCTAATACACTCCTCAGGTCAATAATTGTTATTGCTGTTATTTTGCTCTCGAAACAGCGACAAACAAACACAGTTTTGACCAAGCAAACATCAAAATTTCAAGAAACACAAAACATGAAACTTTTCGTACAAAGATTAAGCTTTCTGCAACATCTAAGATCATTGAATTTGGATAAGAAATGAAAAAGTTATGATAAAAGTAGTTCAGGGGTCTTAATTGCAATACCTCTGTCATTTTGGTCTCGGGATAGCAACAATCAAACACATTTTTGACCAAACTAACTTCAATATTTAATAAAACTCAAAACATAAAACTTGTAGTACATAATTTGTGATTTTCGAAACATCCAAAATTATCAAATTCGGATAAGAAACGAAGAAGTTATTCCCAATTTCGTTTCAGTTTCAAACACAGAGCAAATATTGGTTTTGCTCTCGGGATAGCAGTAGAAAATTTAAATTTTGACATAGGTAACCTCAAAATGACAGAAAACTTAATACATGAAAGTTGTAGTACATAATTTGTGCTTTTAAGAACATCCAAAATTATCAAATTCCGATCAAAAACGAGAAATATATAGCTCAAACAATTTCCAATTCAAACTCAGGAAATTATGTCAAAGACAGAACTAGACTTCTATTTTAAAATCTATTTCAGGTCAATCAAATTGTAAAATATCAAAATTTAACCTGAAGATAAATTATTCCTTATTGATTCTAGTTTTCAGTAAAAGAAATTTGACCTAAATCGGATAAGAAACGAGTAACTTATGGCTAAAATACTTCTTAGATCTATGATTGTTTTTGCTGTCAATTTGCTCTCGGGATAGCAACAAACAAGCATAATTTTAAGCAACCAAACATCAAAATTTTAGAAATCTCAAAATATGAAACTTGTAGCTCATAACCTAAGCTTTCCAGAACATCTAAAATCATCAAATTTGGTTCAGAAACGAAAAAGTTATGCACAATATAATGACAGCAATTTACTAATGAACTTGCAACAAACAAAATTGAGATTTCTTAAATTGAAATCTCAATCAAAGCTAGAAAATGTGAGTTTTGATACTCACCTTGTGATTTTGTAGGGCAAAGCTCAGATTTGTAGCTAGAAGATTGAAGCTTTGAGGAAGAAACAACTTCAAATAATCTTCTCTAATCTTTATTTGGTTGATTTACTTCTTGAATTTGCAGCAAAGTGATTGAAAATATAATTTTTGTTTGAGGAGGCCAGTGTTTTTCTTATTTCTATCTACTGTATAAGCTTTTGAGAAGAAGAAGTAAAAGAAGAAAAAAAACGTACTGTTAGTTTTTCTCTATGTTGGGTTTTGGATTCAAACCTTACCCTATAAGCCCAACCTAAAATACTTAGAGAAAATTAGAAATGAATGTACATATTTTAACCTATATTATTACTATATGCACACTTTTCTTCATTTTAAAGTCAAATAAAATGTGTACAACCATTTGTGTGAAAATGAAATTGCTGTTTGAACAAAATAAAATTTATTTTAACAATAAAAAGTTATTTTTATGAATGAAACGTTATTTTTATCAATATTAGACCATTTACCCTATTTTTTAACACAACAATTTG
This sequence comes from Allium fistulosum, assembly GCA_030737815.1. NCBI lineage: Eukaryota > Viridiplantae > Streptophyta > Magnoliopsida > Asparagales > Amaryllidaceae > Allium > Allium fistulosum. The sequence goes on from CM060907.1 coordinate 783,172,101, forward strand.
TATAAAAATTGTTTTCTTGTCAAATATATTACAATAAATCATTTTAACTATTTCTAATCATCAAAATATTATTTTCAAACAATATTTCATCTCTTATACTAATCAAATTTATATTTTCTTCATATTTCTCCTTTTTAAATCCATAATAGATTAATATTGACAATATTTTTCAATATTGTTATGTTTACCCAAATAAAATTATAAATTGATTATTCTCTACTCAAATTCTCAAAATAAAGTTTTTAAAACTTTATTTCCATCAATTTAAATTTATTTCAACAATTGAATGTTGAAATACATCACCTATTTAATTTATTAGCTCCAAACTAATAATTACCCAATATTTCAATTTATTTAAGCCAAATACTTATCCAATCAATATTTAATCCTATATTTATACCCAAATAAACAAAATAAATTTTCAACTTTATTTTTTCCATTTTATTTACAAAATCCATTGTTTATTCCAAATAAACAATTTAAAATTTTCAATTATATTTTAATTTAAAATATTAAATTATAACTACCGTTATAATTTAATATTAACAGGTAATCTCCAAAGCCAGGGTTGTTACAAAATCATGTGCTCGAATTTGGATCAAACATCTATGCGAATAAAATGATCTAAGTACAACTTACGTATTTATTTCAATTGGTTTCTTCACTATATTAAATTCTTTTTATTCACATTCATTTTATTCACATTCATTTTATTCCCCTTCATTTCATTCTTAGTATATTTCTTTTATTACTGATATCACTTAGGAACCATTCCATAAAATCATTTCTCGAGTTTATTATAAACATTTTATACAACATAGCTTATTTTTATTATCACTTCCAAGCTTAAGATCATAATCATTTTAAATCAATTTCATTTAACTTAACTTAAGTTAAATTTCATTTCATAGCTCAATTTTAGATTTTCCTTTGTTAACCAAAATGTTTAACCATTTTTAAAATTTGGTTTCACTTTCCACTTTCCCTAATTTATAAGTTATATAAACTTATCTACTTATAATTTCGTAAATCTTTACCTAAGTTCATCCACATTCTATAATTACCACTTGTGGTTATATAATCACTTTACAACTTAAGTTTATATTCATTTCACACTCTTCTACATCCTAAGAGTGTATAAAATTCCTACTTTGCCTTACCTAACCAGAACATTTTGAAATCATAATATATACATAACTCCTTTGTATATCAAATCATACTTTTGAAATCTAAAACAATCTTTGTTTGCCAAAACAAAACTTTATTTTACCAAAACAAACTTTTATAACAAATCATTATTGTAGCAATCTGTCACTTAGACTCTCGAAAATTAACATCGATGATGCTGCAGTCATCACCCAAATTATTTTCCAACGACCGAAGTGAGTTAGTGCTTTCTTATCTCTTTTAAATAATCAAAATATTTTCAGAATAATACTGTTATTATTTCTTCCAAAACCCTTGAAAAACAATTTTCAAAATCACTGAGATTGAAATTATTAATTTCTTATTTTAAATCCATTTTTATTTATAACCCATATTTATAAATATACTTATTCAATTTCATATTCCTTTTTATTTATAAATCATACTTATATTATTTCACTTCTTATATAATATCATTTCACAAATGTTGATTATTTTAATTATAATCAATACTCTATAAGTCACATTGATAAATTCACTTTCTAATATAACTTAATTTTTTACAAATGTTTATCTTTGTTTAAATTATAATAAATAACTTTTATTAACACTATACCTTAAATCCAACCAACATACCATATATAACTATAATAATTTCTAAAAAATTATTCCTTTATATATGAAATATAATCAAGGTAAAATTATTTCATTTATCCAATTTCAAAACAATACCGTGTTGAATTGCAATTTTCAAGTGTTTAGAGATCGCTAGCTATAACGTTAATTACTTGTATTGACCAGAATCCATAAGCCACTCAACATATCAACCAATACAATATAAAACATGTTTATATCACTAATAAATACGCGCTCATATATACACACACTCCAACTCATTCTAGGGTGTTATCGACCCTTTTTATAATGAGTACCCCACCAAAGTTTAGGTGTTCGCAAACCTAACCTCTGATACCAACTATAACGACTCGCAATTCCGCACATTTCAAGCTGATAATAAACCACACATGTCCAACTCAGATTGAACGAAAAGGCGAATAATTAGGGGAAAGAAAGAAGAAAGGAAACAGACGAGAAGAGAGAAGAGAGAAAGATAACCAAAAAATACAAAATCTCACAACGCAGCGGAACAACATATAATATAATATCAATGATCTCTACAAAAGAGAAACTGTAATATACATGCATCAATCAGAGTATAACAAAATTTCACTAATAACATTCTGTCATCATAAATGTTGATAATCTAAAAAACCAGTGCAGCGGAAAATAAACATATACGCGAATACGACTTGTAAACCTCCTGCTCTTCTTCGGAAGCTCCAAAGTATCTAAACAAAATCTATAAATATACTCGGTCTGACCCGAGCATTAAAAGGGAAGAACGCCCGGATCAGTCGGGTAAACCAACGTAAGAGCACATCTCAATTGGATTTTTAAAGTTATAAAAACTTTTCAAAACAAAGGTATCTCGTAGGACCACGCCGCACATAAACACGGACGGGTTTTTACCTTACGATAACCAAAACATTTCATATCAAATCCTCTGATATCATAATAGTGTCTAAGATACAAATACATATTAATCATAGCTGAAATTACGACATTATTAAATTCTAGCATAATAGGTTTACAACTAAAATTATAAAGGCTCGTATTGGAGAATGGATTCCCAATGAATAGCGAGGTAAGGGACTACCTCCCATACAGTACATCTATAGAGGAATGTACTGAGGATTGACATCTTCAAAACCGCTACGAATTAAGACTGGCCTACCCAAGACCAACCGATGGTACGGATAGCACCGAATATGATACACCCCGGTCGTTACCGACCTATCTGGGATCCCATAGCATACGCTACATAATTCAAACCCGACGTCATAACGGGTAGAAATTAATAGATCTAGAAAGGTGATATTATACCCTAATGATTGTGAACCACTTAGCCTTAAAGAAACCCCGGTTTCACAATTCCTGTAACGACCCACAAATTTATCACTTTGATAAATTTTATTTATTTTTAAATTTATTCAAATAAAAGGTTGATAATACAAATAATATTGTTTCGATTGATAATAAGTAATGGTAATCTTATTTTGAATAAGTATTACAGAAATATTTTCCTCGAAATGTAAATCGATAAAATGGCCGAAAATCTTTTATCGATAACCAGCTCTATAATCATAAAATGTCGTGCACAGAGGTGGATACATACACTTATTTTTATAATTGAACAAGAATATGAAATAAAATCCATTGATTTGTTTTTGAAATTAAAATGTGTTTTTGACATTGTTAGTAATGCCCTTAAATATGATAATTGATTTATTTAATTTAAATTGATATTTAATGATTTAATGATTTAATAATTATTTTAATTATTAAAATAATTATTTTAAATGATGATAATTCATTTCGAATAGTTATAAAGTGATAATAAATCATTTATAATAGTTTTATAAAGAGATATATTTGATTCGAAAATATAAGGAAAAATCGATATCGCTTTATCGGTATGATAGCGATTTTTGTAAATAATTGTTAATATTAATTTATATGGTTTTATAATTCAAATATGATAATTTTAATTCATTTAAAATGATAAGAATTTTTTTTCGAATTTTGTTTACAAATGTATATACGTTAAAGTGTAAGTGAAAATGTGATCGGGAATCGGTTCTCCGATTGGCAACGGTTTATTGAACGAAAGTTGTTTGGAATCAATGCAACGTTATTTATATGTCATGTACACATATGTAACATATAAATGCATCCGCTAACATTCACATGAACATATGTATACATACATATATACTTATACACTTAAAATTACATACATAATACAAAAATCAAAGATATTTTAAGTAAGCTTCCTCCTTAAGCCTACATAAGTCAACTTGTGCATACATGAAGTTGATGGAAGTGATGGGAACATAGGGGGGAAGGCTTTTGCTCGCCTAGGGACGAGGAAGGTGTATTGGAGAAGCCATGAAGTGATGATGTGTGTATGGACTCTTTTACACTCTTCCTTAGGCTATAAATAGCCCACCCCCTCATCACATTTTTTCACTTTCTTCACTCTAGTCTAACTTCCTCATATCAGCTCAAAATAAGAAAATACTTTTCTTAAAACCCTTCAAAATTTCAGTGGCTACAACTTTATAGTTGACCACTTCTTCCCATTATAAAGTTCACTAAGCTCAAAACTCCATTTTCTCCACAGCATTTTCGAGCCCGGTTTTAATGGCCAAAAATACCTCCTTTTCATTTGAGTATAACTCCTCCAAAACAGATCCAAATGAGGTAACTCTTTTTTTTAAAACCATATAAAATTCCAGTGGCTACAACTTTCATGGTTAGTACTTCTACTAGTTTTGAGTCTAACTACGTCAAAGTACCACTTTTTTACAATGCATTTTCGGGCTTCATTTTTACGGATCCGATAATACCTCTTCTTCTCTTGGCCATAACTTCCTCAAAACAAATCGAAATCGAGTGTTTAATTTTTTGAAACCATAAAGAAAAGAATTTTCCTACACCATTCATCTTCACCACATTTCCAAATTCAGAGAGTTGAATGTCCAAAAACCCGAGAGAAAATGACCTATTTTTAGGTCTAGTTTTCGGTAAATTCAATAATAATCCAAAGTCCTATACCTCATTTCCCATGCTTGGCCAAGAACCACTTTTGGCATGTAATGGCCGAGCACACTAGGAGGCAAGGTGTTGGGGTTCGTGAGCTTGGATCGCTAGTTAGTGAAGCTATAACCTTTTTTCGATAAGAAATCAATGTGAGAACTCCTAAACTATATTATATTACAGGTTGAATGATGATATGATGTTTTCAAATGGATGTTTAATATTCTTTGATCATCAAGTTTGGTTGTTTCCATATGAATGTTGAAAATATATGCAAGTCACGAATACACACATCGATAAGCACAAAGAAAATAACTTTCCTTGAATTAATGAAGTGGTGTGCATGAAATTGTTAAACCTCTTTAAAAATGGTTTAAAATGAGTTTGAAATGTTTTGTAAACATTTAAAAATGTTTTGGTGAAGTTTGAATGAGAAGAAAATTTAGTCAAAAATAAACGCGTTGCGTAACGGTAGTTCGCGATTTCGCGCTATAAAAGTCAAACAAGTGTAAAAGATGGAATATAGCTCGGAATTCTTCGAGATAAGATTTTTTCAAACTATTATATCCATAGTTTTCCAACGAAGAAAGAAAATCAAGATTTCGATAAGTAGATTTTGAAATATGATTAAAACAAGTTTTGGAAAATCCCGATTTTGCAGTTCGGAATCCAAAACTGGATTTCTTTGAAAATGATGTTTTAAATTTGTTTAAAAATATGGAATAAATCTTATAAATCTTTTAAAATGTTTTAAAAGCAATTTGAGTAATAAAAATTAGTTTTCACATAATAAAAAGTGGTTTTGATCAATATAGCTTAAAAAGCACTTTCCGTAGCACTTTCTGCGGCACTTTTCTATAACTTTTGAATTATAGCTTTAAACCTAACAATTCTTTTCCAAATCTTTCATAAATGTGTTTAAATGATTGATAAAGTGTTTTAAAGGTAATTTGAAGGATTTATGAAATGATCGAATGTTTTAATGATTTAGAGCCAATCAAATAACTTGACCGCCTTTTGAGTGTCAAAGAGATATTGTCTAGGCTTGAGTTTGGAAAACAAGTTTCCTGCTCTCCCTGACTATCCGGACTGGCCTGATGGATGGGATAGTAAATTTGATTTACTCGGATCAAAACTTTGCAAAGTATAAAGGATATGATTTCCCAAATATACATAACTTGGATTTTATAGGGATAATCTTATTGTACTTGGTGTTAAAGCCCGAAGAGGGAACTTGTACTATTCGTGGAATTTAAAAGGTGATTTCACCGTTATTCCGCCCATAGTATTTGTTTAATACGGGAATTGATATTTAGTAGAATTAGATGATTTCTATAGATTTTGCTTACTTAATATTTGCTGGTTTTGGGATTAACATCCTAGATAACATGGTTTTAACTCAATCAAAATTTTAAGTTTTGAATTAAGAAATCTTTGTTAAGATTTAAATGAAATGATTTAGAAATATTTTCCTAAGTGAAAAATGAAATGATTTCGAATTATTCCAAGTTTAAAAAAAGGTTTAAGTAATCAAAGGATTTGATAAGAGAGGTTTAATGATTTCATATATACTAGAAGGAATGTTTTAGAAATATATATCTCCAAAGGAGATTTTGATAAAAAGAACTTAACCAATTAAAGAGTGATTCCCTATTCACAGAACATCTTTTTATTGATGATTGGTTCGATGGAACCGGGGTTGGATTCCTATCGGAAGACCACTTTTAACCAATTTACGTATTCGAAGTGAAGATATGGATATGATTTGGAAGATGGAGTGTTAGGCTGCTTGTCACTAACCCTAGGGGGAAATTCCCATATCATATTATATGGCGGTAGTTCTTCAATTAAGATCTTCAATGCACGGACTTCTCGCTACTAATCCTAGGGGTAAATCCTGACAGGATGTGGTAGTAGAGTACCTTCGGTTTGTCATGTTCCTGGACAACTTGTATGGATGAATGTGTAACGTTGCATTTCTAATTACATTAATTGATCTCTATGAACGTATCATCTGTTTGGTGGCAGAGAAGGCAACTTCTCTTAGCTTAACACCCTTTTCTGAGACGTACGAGCTTAGGAGTTATACGTTTGTAGAAATCAGTTGTGTGATCATGGAATGGCAGTGTGGCATTGAAAGTGGAATGTGCTATGTGAAAGGTAAAACGTTACCTCAGGCCTCATTAACCGGAAATTAAAAAAATAGGGTAGATGCGGCAGGACTAAGTGGGTCGATCCCATTAGGAGAAGGTCATCACCTTTCTAGATAACCCTCTATATATCGGGTATATTGTGCATGCAATGAGACGTCTCATATAGGTCAGAAATGACCGGGGTGATGTCATATTCGATACTATCTAGCGATGGGGTAGGCCGGTTCTGTGTTGGTATAAGAGTTCTGTATTTGGACCCTAGGTACATCCCTCTAAAGGTGTACTTTATGTAAGGTAGTCCCTCATCTTGTCATTTTTATGGAATCCATTCTCCGAACGAGCCTTGTAAGAGTTTTGTTTGTAAAGCCTAACATATCCGGAATTTAATAATGGAAACAATTTTGGCTAAGATTCATAAGTTTACTTGCAAATGTTTTCAAAAGAATGTCATTAGAAATAATATCCCTATATTTTGCATAACAAATGGTTTGGTTATCATAAGGTAAAAACTCGTTCCGTGTTTATATGTGGCGTGGTCTTATGAGATACCTTTTCTTTTCAAAACGTGTATTTTGAGTTTCTCACACCAGTCCCATGACTGACCTGGAATTTATTTTCCTTTTCCCTTAAACTCTAGGTGCCCTAATTTTCCTGGGCGGTCTAGTAGTCAGGTTTAGTTAGAAGAAATCTAGAAGAGCTCGGAGCATGGAGTTAGAAGATTTTTTTGAAGATTGTTATCCATTTCCACCACACTCATGTATTATTGTATTCCACATTCGTAAGGACATATATTTATAACTTTCCATGTTTAACTATGATAAATGTATTCAAAATTTCCGCTGTAAAGATCATATGTTGAAATAATATATGTTATTTCATTCGTGTGAGATTCTGTTTTGTCTTTATTTTCTTTCTTACCCTTAACGATCGGGTTTTCGGCACTTGGATTTGCGGCATGTGAATACCGAGGATGTATTAGTGTCGATTTTCGAGGGTCGAAAATCCCCGTTCGTCGCAATTCCCAGGTGTGAGGCCTGAGGTAACGTTTACCTTCATTAGAACATTTTCAGTTAAAATGCCACATTTCAATTTCCAACAACACACTATTGATTTCAACTAAAGTATAACCTTTGAGCTCGTACGTCTCAGAGAATGGTGCTAAGTATAAGAGGAGTTACCTTTACACCACCAACAAATGTACGTTTGTAGAGATCAATGCACTGTGATCTTAGAAATGCAATGTCAACAGGACAAACCGAAGGCACTCTCCTACCACATTCTATTGGGCGTTATCCCTAGGATTAGTAGCTAGTAGTCCTTGCATACGAAGATCCCAGAATGAAGGGACCACTGGTATTGATTTATCTCGGGAGCTACTCCAAAATTATGAATACGCCAAGAGTAACATATGACGATGTCCCATTGGTTGATAAGAGTCAATATAATCATATCTGACTTAATATACACAGCGGAATCAAAACAAAATGAAACTATGGATCCTAATTAGCTATCCGTCAGCCACCTGCTCGTCTTCGGAAGCTTTATTCGCCAAAATGACTAAAACTTGAAAACCTTAACTCTCAGCCTACTCAAATCAATTTTGAGCACCCGAGAGTTTAAGGGAAAACAAAAACTTCGAGTCAGACATAAAGCCTAGTGTGAATAATTCTGTTACATCTCGGTTTACTAATATTAAGTGAGACCACACCGCTTAGCGGAATGGGTTTCCCCTTACTAATATCCTTTTCAAAACATATATTTTGCAAATCCTTTCCTGCAACCAAACTGGTTAATCAAACTAATATAATAATGATAGTAATAGCTAAGTTCGTTAAGCTATAATCAGATAACTAAAGGACTATTTGTCCAATAGTAGTAAATGGACTATCTGTCCGAAACATAATAGCAAGGTCCGTTATGCTAACGAATGGACTATCTGTCCATAAAACTGGGCTGACTGCCCGCAAACTGGACTAACTGTCCAGATCAAAATGGACTAACTGTCAGAATCATTTCTTAGGGTTAACTACCCTTCATCTTTAAGTCATACCTTTACAAGGAAAAATATATTCTTATCTTTACTCTAAGCTATTTTTCCATGTTATATATACTTTAAAAAAATAATGTTGATGAATTTTAATGAGGATTAGCTATCCTTCCAAAACAAGTTAAACCCTTTCTAACTTGAAAACACTTAGGCTATATTGCCTATTTAATACATTCAAACCCTTTATTTAAAACCTTTAAACAACCCATTTGAAACCCTTGAAGGTAACACCTTCGAAACCATTGAAAGTGTTATCCCGCCTTTTGGCAAGGCCGTGACACCAAGAAATTGACTGGAAATCAAAGACAATGCATCCCAAGGATCGGATATACAAAAGTTCACTATGAACATCGATGAAATTTGTCCAAGTCCAGATCAAGCTAGAATTGATATGACACAACAATCAAAGAGGCGGAAGCCAACGTTCCAAATTTCAAGTCGATCAGAGTTCGTATGCTCAAGTTATGATCGATACAATTTCAGGAATCAACATCACTCAGCATATGCCGTTCGGCATACCTCACTTAGCAAGTGCCGCTCGGTATACCTCGTTCGGCACACCTCCCCTCGGCATACCTTGTTCGGCACACCTCCCCTCGGTCGGTACACCTCCCCTCGGTCGGCACACCTCCCCTCGTTCGGCACACGGCATACCTCCCCTCGTTCGGCACACCTCCCCTCGTTCGGAACACCTCCCCTCGTTCGGAACACCTCCCCTCGTTCGGCACACCTCCCCTCGGTCGGCACACTTCCCCTCGTTCGGAACACCTCCCCTCGGTCGGCACACCTCCCCTCGTTCGGAACACCTCCCCTCGGTCGGCACACCTCCCCTCGTTCGGCACACCTCCCCTCGTTCGGCAGGCACACCTCCCCTCGTTCGGCAGGCACACCTCCCCTCGGTCGGCATACCTCCCCTCGTTCGACACACCTCCCCTCAGTCGACATACCTTCCCTCGTTCGACATGATGAAGTAGGGTTCAGCTATGGCCTTGGTGGGCCCAAACTACTCAAGAGGCCCAACAGTCTGGTTTTGCCTATAAATACAACATGTGGGTCTCCAGATGGGGGGGCTTCTTTCTGCTCTCTTACTTTCTATTTTCTAAGGCTGAGGCTACTCTGCCATTTTGTAACTATAATTGATTCGAATATCAATAAAAAGGAAACTTCTGGAGTGGACGTAGGCCGGAGTTAGCCGAACCACTATAAAATTTGTTGTTCTTTACTGCTTTCATTTTAGTTTTAACTGTTCTTCACATTATTACTCTCCACATATACTCTATCTATGAGCTGTGACTGTTAGATTGGTGCTTTCATTTACATTCGGTCGTTAGTGACCAATTTTGGCGCTAACACTTTGGTGCTTTCACTGAGAACAACTAGCACCCGCTACACCAGATTTGGAATTTAGATTTGAAAGCTTGAAGGATTCAGATTTGAAGGATAATGACGCGACAATCAACAAGAAGACAGAGAGGAGAAAGGAGCCAACAAGAGGGAAGTCAAGAGGCATCCTCTGGAGCTGGAGTAGGTCAAGCATCCATCTACATCACCAGATATGAGATGGAAGCGATGCTGAAAAGACAAGAGGAGATGATGCAGGCTCTTCTCAGACAATTTGCACAAGCAGGAAATGCAGGAGCTCAAATCCGTGGTGCTGGATCAGAAGCGCTCAACCAGCAAGCAGAGGGAGTGGCTCAGCAAGGGGCAACCCCCAATCAGCAGATGGCTATCAATCTGGATGGACCTAGACTCGGGGGCACACCGCCAGGAAATGCTGGACCAATCCATGGAGGGATACCAGATGACGTTGTGCAACCCGACACTAATAGGAGTGCAGGAGTACGAGATCAGGAGTATGTGCCAGAATTCCCTCATGAACTCGGGGGGCAGACTGGAGGCAACGGACAAGGATTACAGCTTGGGGACAATGACAGATTAGCTGAGATGGTCAGACAAGCTGTGAGAGGTGGATTGGTAAACAAAGACTTAAAGGATGTGAATAAGAGTCCCTTTACTCCTACTATTAGGCAAGCTAGGAACCCGCCAGAATTCAAGCTGCCAACAGTAGAAATGTATGATGGGAGGACGGATCGTGCGGTCCATCTGACAAAGTATATGAGGCACATGGAAGTGCTGAAGGCGTCATAGGAGGTCATCGCCCGGTGCTTTCCATTGTATCTGACAGACATTGCAGCATTATGGTTTAGACAGCTGGAGAGTGGCTCCATTGGAACATGGACCGAGTTGATTGAAAAATTTATGAGACAGTTCAGAGTTCACATTTCAAGACCCAAGAATGTGATGAGTTTAGCAACTCTGAAGCAAAAGACCGGGGAATCTTTGAGGAGTTTTGTAACGCGATTCAATGCAACAGCGGCATCAGTGGATCGACCAGATCCATCCATGGTTATGATGGCGGCTGTATCCGGGATAGCTGATGGCACGGAGTTCAAGAATTCGTTAACCAAAGATCCACCTATGGATCTGGGAGAATTCTATCATGAAGCCGAAATGTTTCTACGATTAGAGGATGCTAGTGCTGAAAGAGAAGAAGGAATCGATGTTTATGCAGTGAAAGGTGGAGACCCACCCAGGAAGCATCCTGGCAAAAACAAGGAGAAGTGGAAAGCGGAAGATAATGACGATAGGTCGAAGCGACCGCGAAGGGAACCGCGGTTCACCACTTATTCAGAGCTGAACGAGAGTTTGGAGCAGATTTACCAGGACACCAGGGGGCAGGTTCCTTAGTGGAAGCCATAAGAAGAGACCCGACCAGCAATGAGAGGAAATCAGACAAGTACTGCTTATTCCATGAGCTAAGCGGCCACAGTACCAATGATTGCAGACACTTGAGGGACGAAATAGAGGGACATATCTGGAATGGCCTGCTATCGCAATATGTAAGGAGGCGAGCCACCACGGTGGAGCGAGAACAACCACCACCTGCACCAACTGGGAACGACTTCGAATCGAGGCGTCGGCTTGTCATCAACTGATTAAAATAATGACAAATAAGTAGCAAACTCCACACCAACGTGATTAAGTCATTTACACATGTACAGGACCGTGAACGATCCTCAGGCATGCTCTGATACGACTATAAATCGCATCCGTATAGGTGTTTGCACTTAGACCTCTTTGTTTTGCTTTCGTCTTCTATTTTTCACGTTTGAACATTTCTGTTGAAATTCTTATTTTGAATGAAACATCGCTATTTGTGATTCCATAATGGCTAAGTCACTTACACATGTACGGGATCGCGAACGGTCCTCAAACATGCTCTGAAATGGTGATAAACCACCACCACAAACAATTCAGAAGCTCACTCGAATGTGAAATCCGATGTTAGTGATATTAAGTCCCTCCCTGGGCATAGATAATTCGCCTCGTACGGCACTTGACCGCGAACGGTCACAATTCGCCTCGAACGGCACTCGATCGCGAACGATCACCATTCGCCTCGTACGGCACTAGACCGCGAACTGTCACAATTCGCCTCGAACGGCACTCGATCGCACACGATCACCATTCGCCTCGTACGGCACTAGACCGCGAACGGTCACAATTTGCCTCGAACGGCACTCGATCGCGCACGATTACCATTCGCCTCGTACGGCACTAGACCGCGAATGATCACAATTCCCCTCAAACGGCACCTGATCGCGAACGATCACCATTCGCCTTGGACGGCACCTGACCGCGAACGGTCACAAACCACTCCGAATGGTAAACGATCTCGAACGATCGTCATTCACAGTCAGATAAGACTATTAGTCTCTTGTACAGGTCATCAACAGGATATGAACATCCAACTTATGGCATTCCAAAACACACCTTCCTATCACAAGGCATGTTTTGGGGGGCAAGTGTTATCCCGCCTTTTGGCAAGGCCGTGACACCAAGAAATTGATTGGAAATCAAAGACAGTGCATCCCAAAGATCGGATACACACTGGTTCACTATGAACATCGATGAAATTTGTCTGAGTCCAGATCAAGCTAGAATTGATATGACACAACAATCAAAGAGGTGGAAGCCAACGTTCCAAATTTCAAGTCGATCGGAGTTCGTATGCTCAATTTATGATCGATACAATTTCAGGAATCAACCTCACTCAGCATATGCCGTTCGGCATACCTCACTTAGCAAGTGCCGCTTGGCATACCTCGTTCGGCACACCTCCCCTCGGTCAGCACACCTCCCCTCGTTCGGCAGGCACACCTCCCCTAGTTCGGAACACCTCCCCTCGGTCGGCATACCTCCCCTCGTTCGACACACCTCCCCTCGTTCGGCATCCTTGGTCGGCGTACCTCCCCTCGGTCGGAACACCTCCCCTCGGTCGGCAGGCACACCTCCCCTCGGTCGGCATACCTCCCCTCGTTCGGAACACCTCCCCTCGGTCAGCATACCTCCCCTCGTTCGACACACCTCCCCTCGGTCGACATACCTCCCCTCGTTCGACACACCTCCTCTCGGTCGGCATACCTCCCCTCGTTCAGCATGGTGAAGTAGGGCTCAGCTATGGCCATGGTGGGCCCAAACTACTCAGGAGGCCCAACATCCTGGTTTTGCCTATAAATACAGCATGTGGGTCTCCAGATGGGGGGCTTCTTTCTGCTCTCTTACTTTCTATTTTCTAAGGCCGAGGCTACTCTGCCATTTTGTAACTGTAATTGATTCGAATATCAATAAAAAGGAAACTTCTGGAGTGGACGTAGGCCGGAGTTAGCCGAACCACTATAAAATCTGTTGTTCTTTACTGCTTTCATTTTAGTTTTAACTGTTCTTCACATTATTACTCTCCACATATACTCTATCTGTGAGCTGTGACTGTTAGATTGGTGCTTTCATTTACATTCGGGCGTTAGTGACCAATTTTGGCGCTAACTGAAAGTGACCCTTTCCAAACCATTAAAAGCCTTTCTTTCGAAAGCTTCAAACAATAGAAATCCCTCTTTAAAACCTTTAAACATCGTCTTTCAAAAACATAGGAAAAACCTTTCCTTTCAATCCTTTCGAAACCCTGGGGAACCACCCCTTTCGAAACCATTCGTTAAAAACTTTCGAAATAGACAAAACTCAATCATTTTGAAAGCACTTTGGGTTCAATTTAAAACATGTGGAAACCTTTCGAAACCATTCAAAATTTAACCCCTTCTAAACCTTTGAAAATTGTCTCGGTCGAAACCATTTGGATTATGCCTTCAAGTATAGCAAAAGGATCAAAAACCGATTAAAGTCAAAAGCGTCTATTTCAAAACCATTTAAAACTATCTCTTTTGAAACCAATTTGGGTTTTACTTCAATCATACAAAAAGGCTCTTAAAAACATTTAAGTCGAAAGCATCTGTTTCGAAACCATTTCCTAAGTAATGAAGTGACGGTGTCAAAACCATTCCTTTATTTGATCTGGAGTGATGTTTGAATGTTGAGTGAGAGAAGCCTCTCCAGTTTTCCTCTAGTTGAAGTTTTTGGAGCCATTTTTGGTAAAGAAATTGGTTTGAAGAGTTAGGGTTTTAGCGAATTTCGAAATGGGGAGGAAGGAGCTAATGGACATAAGTTAAAAGGCGTTTCTGGTTTTCAACAAGTATTTAGACGTCTAAATGTTACAAGTTTTTAATCCGAAACATTTTAGTTGAAATTTGGCTATTTTAGATGTCAAGATTTATATGTAGACATCTAAATTTTAGTCCAGAAGTGAATTTAGACGTCTAAATCATATTTTAGACGTCTAAATTAGTCTGAAGAAGTAAGATTGGTGATTCTTGATAAATGAAAGCTAATTTATAAAATATTTGAATGGACATTATTCACACAAATCAAAAATATATATCTTTACTACTAATAAAGAGAATTCATTGAATAGATTTGCACGGTGTCTTTTTGAAATACCAAATATACCCTTCATTTCACTGTTCCTCCGCATATCTCATTCCCACATTTTCCACAGCTATTCCAGAAACTAAAACCCCTAATTCTCCTCTTCCATTCCCACTGGCTTGAAAACTAAACCTAAAAATCGATTTCTAATCCCTACACAGCATCATCATGATTAGCAATTAACGAAGATTAGCACTTAATGACGATTAAGCTCAACCATTGAGCCGATATCCATTAGCCTTCAACCACAAGTAATTTTCCGTTTATTTTCAAAAAGAAGGATTTTATGCACTATCTGTTAAATTTGAATTCAGTATTAGTTCTTAATTTGTTAACTTATGGTTTTGGCCATTTTTTAATTTTGTCTCAATTTTTTTCAAAGGTACCTTTGGCCATGTATTCTGCAACAAAGTTGCTCTGTTTATCAATTTATGCGTGCTTTTTGAAATGAGCTGATACAATCCGGAGAGTCTGGAACTTCAACCAAAGGCAATTTATTATTGATTTTCATTAATTAAGTGGATATTTAAGAAAATATCAACAAAACTATGCGAGTGAAGCATATGACTATCATTATGTAATAACCAGGTTTCAACTATCTATTTTCTTTTATGAAGGAAAACTATCTATTTTCTAGATGTTGATGTTTATAGTTTTGTGCATCTTTTTTACATATTGGTTTGATTTGTTGAAGATTACTTTGGGAACTCTACTCTTGCAAGTTTCTACTTTATCATTGGATGCTCAATTCTTTCTCAACTAGCTTTATGATATTCTAGATCTTTTGGTTGTCTCTTATTGTACCAAAGGGATACAAAGCTTAGTTTCCTAACACATAACATAAAATCTTCATTGCCAACATTAATAACCTTTCTTTCGGTCTAAAAATGGAAAATGATATAGGTACCTTCTTGACAAAGTAAGATATTTTCATATTATCCTGCTAGAAACCATAACATTTTTGTTTTCATTTTAAATATGTTAGCGTTATTCAGCTTAGAGTTATTTTTTTCGTGTTAAGAATTTTCTTTATACACGACAGCTTGAGTTCACAATTTAGTTATATAGCATAAACCTAATTATCAATGTAAAAGCGCATACTCTTTTTGCACATGGGCGTGTCTTATGCTTTTTACCAAATCTAATAGTGTGGTTTTGATTTATTTTGATTCAGCTATGGTTGGTTAACAAAAAAATTATAGTGCTATATTTAAAATAATAATTAGATACCTTTTTATTAAAGTAGAATCATTGTTATCCTTTACGAAAAGTTGATATGATTTTACATTAAAAAAGAAACAGGTTTTATGAAATAAGTAGGAATAAGGGTAGTGCTTAGTATTAAGGACAACTAATGTGGGTCCAGTATTGGATTTGCTAGATCGTTCTTAATCGATATGAGGGTTGGCTAAACTTAGATGACGATAGAAAGTTTTAGAACTGATATTTTAGTTTGATGACTAATTAACACGGTCTAAGATTTGGAGATTTAAGTATTAATTTTTTTTATAAATTTGATTTGCACACTACAACAGATTAAGATGGTCTTCATGTGGTAGTCATTTGATTCTATTAAATAAGTTATTTTAAATGTGTAAGGTTTATATTTGTATTTAAATTTTTTTCTTTCTATTTTAAGATATCTTTGATCTATGTGGTATCCACAGATTGCTTTGTAGGGTTTCTTTTTATTGATTGATTGATCTAGAATTTTTTCATAGTCTTCGGATTTATAATGTAAGTTTTATTAACATTTGGAAAAAAGGGCAAGAAAAGTGGAATTTAGCATATTGTTTTATCCATCCCTGTGAGGCTGTGTAAGGTCTTATAATGTAAGTTAACCTTAAGATAATAAATATACTTTATAAAAGCGTATCAATGGGTTTTTCTAAATATTAATCCAAATACTTCTTTTCTTCTGATGTCCATATGTGCCTTTAGATTAACTAACTTGGATTCTTGACTATTCTTGCTAGCTTAACAAGTGAGATTCTCTGTTATCTAATATGATTTTGATAAGCATTACCCCTTTATAGAAACCATAGATGTTTGGATCATCAATTATAGTACTTATATGTGTTTCATCCTTATTTTCACCATGAATAGGAGATTAACAGTCATAAATGTTCATAGCAGATAAAGATACATCAACATACAACAAAACTTGTAAATACCTCTTCATATTCTGAAAAGCATGGTGTATGAAGGATTGATTCAATCTATATCGAGGCTTTCTTTGCCAGCATATGTCCTATGATCTATTTATACATATAATAATCTTTTTTTGACTAATATTTTTGTTAACTAAATAATTTATTGATGGTAAGATCAAAACATTGTCATTTACAATTTTTCACAACATACATTGTCTGCAAACAAACCTTTCACTTACATAGGGAAGTACATAAATGTACTGCTATTACAGAACAACAGTCAAAGCAAAAATACCAGCAGCTTATAGCCTAACTTATATTCGACTTAATATAAAGGTATTCACATACTTCAAAATGCCGTATTTTCAATTACATCAGGACATTGTATGTATCATTAAAAAAGTTAATATCAAAAAATATTACACTCCATTCTGCGTAGGCTTCCAAGGCTACTTGATTTCATGTTCGAAAGTTTCAAGTAACAATGAAAGTGTATTTGAGTCTATTTTGGTAAAATAAACTATAAATGTTAGTTAAAGGCTAAGCTATCAATCTTTATGAGCCAGCATTAGTCAAGTAGACCAATGAAACTTTAGTGCCGACCGATCACCCTCTGTAGGCTCAAAAAATTGAGACATTTCTAATGTAGTTCAATTTTCTAAAGCTCTGTACTTTATTTTTCAAGTATCTCATATGGTCAAGAAAAGGCCAAAGAACTAAAATCCAAAGGTGCCAAAAGTAATACCTAAATATATGCTTCAGATTGAAGTTTTCTAGACCTAATTTTTCCTTGGCCTCTATTTGTTTCTAGAAGTTTTTCACATGTTAAACAATGTTAACCATCGGTCCTTTTTTTATACAAAATCTTGCAGTGAAAAATCTGGTACAATTGTGCAAAGATGGTTCATTGTGATAGAAAGCTATGGTCTTAGAGGTTTTTCTGATAGTGTAGTGTTTCGTCAACACAAACACAATAAAAATGTAAAATGGTGAAATTTGTAATTTGAGCAATTTAACTGCTATTATTTAATCTGTTATTTGGACTTCTTTTTGCTACCAATTTTTATTTTGGCCTTTCTTAGTTTTCTTTTTATTCCTCTACTTTCAAAAGATATTAGTAGTTTTTACTTTGTAGACCTAGGGAAGTCTAATCCCTATAATGTAAATGATATTATTTTGATATATCATGTGCTTAATTGTTAATTATGAATAAGAGGAAATCGTGTGCTTCGGTTTCTGAGGTAATACCATGTGTTCTGCATGACCTAAGTGTTGATTTAAGTATTAGTTGACAAAATCAAAGTCCTAAGTTCATTATAGAATGTGACTCAAACTAATCTTAGGATTGAGTTTTCCATTTATTTACTATTGGGACACTTGCACATTTAAAAAGGAATACTGATATCAAAAATGGTCGATAACAGTTTTTATGTACGTAGCTATGTTATGTTTATATTTATTATTTGCACTTGATGTATATACGTACAAGTATCCATAGGGCAATGCTCAATGGATGTTGTTGCAATGGAATTGGAGAATGGTTATAACATGTAATATTATATAGTGAATGCATGGTTGTTTGGATTGGGTATTCTCAAAAAAGAAAGGACTACAAAATAATCATTATTAGGATTGTTTGCAACTCAAGCGCTAAAAACACGTGGCTTTGATCGACATTGTTCGAATATTATTAGGATTGACCAGGATATGTTTACGAATTAAGGGCTACAAAACAATTATTATCAAGTATAAATTGCATGTACATGCATATATAAAAGCCAGAGATATTTACTTTTTACGTCTAAGTCTAATTTTTATGTGGTCACGGCTCTTTTATTTCAAGTTAATTTGATGATGGTGCCGGTTACAAAGTTATAGTGAAATTTCATTGATGGATGATTGAGAAGGAATGGCGTTGGAGTTCGCAAACCGATGATGCGATTCGCTAATGGGTGTAGGGTATATTTGGTAAAATTCATGGTGGAAATCCTATTCATTAAATTTCTCGCTATTAATGGAAGCGATGAAGCCATGTTGTGAAGCGATGATGTATTTAGATACATTTTTGATCACATCACACATTAGCTAAAAGAGTGTAAGCATGTAAAAGTACAAGTACTATTATCATTTCCAGTAGTATAAAAAAAGTAAAAAAAAAGAATCGAATGATAAAACTTTAGTATTATAAAAGAATTGGTTCTATGACTGTTCTTCAGTTGCCTCGGTCTTTTGGAAAGCAGCCTTAGGTTCAGTTTATGCTGGCAATGGTATTATCAAATCTACTTCCACGAGCGTAACTATAAATGAATGCATATTGTGATTAAATGCAGGTCCACCTGGGCGTGCATATACACTCGTAAATATATAAAGACGATAGATATGTCAAGCTAAACTAATTGTTTTTCGAAGGCATGGTTTCTGCAAAAGGTTCTTATTCCCAAGAGTTTGTTGGCTCGGGCTTATGTATATTTAGCGGGATTGTCCTCTTTATAGGAGAGCCTTTTTTAATACAGACGTGACTCTTAGTTGGTGACCTTCCACAAATTGCCAATAATGATTGTTCAAGGAAATTTAGGTGTTCTCCCTGCCTTCGCTATTCCCAGCATATTTCTCTTTGTATCCCCAAAATTTCTTGTTGATAATGATTGAGCCCATCAAGTCGATGATCATCAGTGTAGTGATTACACTATTGAATTCCACCGATCATTTTACTTTCTTTCCCTTTGGAGAATATCCAGTGTGATCATTTGGAGGTGTAGTATATTTTCGAAAGGATGACGTGGATGTGTATTTAGAGGAGGCCATTTTTAGTAGTAAAAATTTAATTGAAGTTTCTTGTTTATTATTGTTTTGAAACGGAAGGCTTTGAAGGTTATAAGTGTTATTTTAGAAGTCTTAAAATAGGTAAAAGTTTTAATAGTTCTAAATAGTAGTTCAATATTAACCAAATAGTTTTGTCTATAATTTGTGAGGTGGAATCCAGATTCTATATCAGCCATAAAAAGAAATTTTAGTTTTATAATATATTTAAGTTTGTTTTATTTTTTATTATAATATATCTTATGACAAACAAATTCCTAACTCTTGTCGTAATCTAATATATGTATTTTCATTTAGTGATTTTGTAAATATATTAGCTATTTTATTTTCCGTGTTTATAAATTCTAAAATGATATTTTCTGTTTCAAAATGATATCTTATATCAATATGTTTAGTTCCAAAATAATTTATAGGATTTTTTGCTAAATTAGTAGTACTGATGTTGTCGCAGTAAATAGGAGATTTAGATAAGTTTACACCAAAATCTTTTAATGTCTGTTGCATATAAATTATCTAAGCGCAAGCTAAAGCAACCGATATGTATTCTGCTTCACATGTAGATAGAGAAAAGTAGTTTCGCTTCTTACTAAACTAAGAGGCTAAGGATTGACCAATAAAATGGCAAGTACCACCAGTGCTTTCTCTATCAGTACGAAACATCGCTACATGACACTAATTCGAATGGACATCCTTTAGGATAGAAAAGGCCATAGTCCTTAGTTCTGATAAGATATCGTAAAATTCTTGTAAAAGCTCGATGATGTGATTCTTTAGGATTAGCTTGAAAACGGGCACAAAGACAGACATTCATCATTATATATGGGCGACTCTTTGTTAGATAAAGTAATGATCCAATCATACTCCTATAGAGTTTTTGATCGACATCCTTACCATTTTCATCTTTATCTAGGTAAACGGTTGTACTTATTGACATTGGCTCACTACTCATATTATCGACACCAAGTCTTTTAATTAGATCTTTACAATATTTTTCTTGTGAAATAAAAATTCCATTCCCTAGTGTTTAATTTGTAACCTAAGAAAATAATTTAATTCACTCATACGTGACATTTCAAATTCTTTTCTCATAATTTTAGAAAAATTAGTACAAAATGTTTCATTGTATATCCAAAAATAATGTCATTAACATATATTTGAAATACTAATAAATCATTATTTTCATGTTATAAGAACAAAGTTAAATCCATGTTTCAATTTCAAAACCAAATTTTTTTATATAACATTTTAGTCTATCACACAAGCACGTGGTGCTTGTTTAAGACCATATAAAGCTTTCTTAAGTTTATAAACGTAATATGGATATTTTTAATGTTTAAATAATGGTGATTGTTCAACATATATATTTTCTTTTATAAAACCATTTAAGAAAGCACTTTTGACATCTATTTGATACAATTTAATATTATGATGACAAGTAAAAGGTAGAAATATTCTAATTGCTTCAAGTCGAGCAACAGGGGCGAAAGTTTCGTCATAGTCAATTCCTTCTTCCTGATTATATCCTTGAGCCACTAATTTAGCTTTATTTCTTATTGTATCACCATCTTCATCACTTTTATTTGTATAAACTCGTTTTATTCCTATTACAGTTTGATTTTTGGGTCTTGGAACTAATTCTCATACGTTATTACGTTTAAATTGATTTAATTCTTCTTGCAAAACAATGATCCAATATTCGCCTTTTCCTGCTTCCTTATAATTTGTAGGTTCTATTTTAGAAATAAAAACTATGTGGCTCATTTCATTAACTTGTTTTCTAGTCAAGAATTTAGTCTTAACATCTCCTAGTATATTTTCAATTGAATGATCTTTTAATATTCTTGAAGTTTCTTTATTTTTATTTTGTTCTGGTGAGTTAACTATTTCTTGAGAAATTTCATTATCTTTATTCTCTTCATTTTGAAAAGAAGTAGATGGTTGATTAATTTTTATTTCAGAATCATCATCTGTCTTACTGATTTTTTTTCAAAAAAGAGGTGCAAAGTTTCCTCAATTGAGTTAGTTCTTTTATTAAATACACGGTAAGCTTTACTTCTTTTTGTACCCAACAAAAATTCTTTTATCGGCTTTAGATTCAAATTTATTATCTTTGGTATTTAAAATAACACATTTAGATCCAAAAACTTTAAAGTATGATATTTTAGGTTTTCATTGATAAAAAAAGTTGAGTATTTTTAGTTTTATGACGAATTGAAACAAGATTTAGAACATAACATGTAGTAGTAGCCGCCTCAACCCAAAAGTTTTGAGGTAAAGTGTTGCTATTTAGCAATGCTCTAGCACTCTTACAAAGTTCTATGTTTTCTTTCCATAACATTGTTTTGTTGTAGTGTTCAAGGAAAAGAAAAATTATGACTAGTTCTCTTTTTATTACAAAAGTTTGTAAACTAGTCATTATTGAATTTTCCTCGTGATCGCTTCGAATATTTTTAATTTTTAAATCATTTAAATTTTGAATTTTTTTATAAAATTTCTAAACATTTCAAAAGTATCACTTCTATATTTTAAAAATAAGGTCCAAGTATATGTTAAAAAATCGTCGATAATTACAAAAACATATTTATTATGATTGATGGATCTTACTTGTGTTGGACTAAATAAATCTAGATGTAATAGTTCTAAAGGTTTACTAGTTGAAATTTCATTTATAGATTTAGATGAAGATTTTTTATATTTTCCCTTCCAACATGTATCACATGGATTATTTGCTTCGAAATTTATTTTTGGTAAACCTCCAACAATTTCATGTTTTGGTAATTTATTTAATAATTTAAAGTTAATATGATAAAACCTTTTATGCCATATCCGTGCATCATTCATATTTGCTATAAGGCATATGTAAGTATCATTATCAACTTTCATATTTAAGATATAGATGTTTCGTTTTCTTATTCCTTCAAAAATTAATTTATCGGTTTTATCAAAAATATTACAACAATCTCTTTCAAATTTAATTTTGAAACCTTTATCACAAAGCTGACTAATACTAAGTAGATTATGTTTTAAAATTTTAATTCAATAACATTAGTAATTAAGGGTGAATTTGGATTATCATTATTGCTAACGTCCTCTATTCCAATGATATATCCTTTGGAGTTATCACCGAAGGATACGGTTCCTTCATTAATTGGTTTGATATTGACTAACATATTGGAGTTTCCTGTCATATGGTTGGAACATCTATTGTCTAGAATACGATCTTCTCTTCTTACTAATGTGTGTGGATACCCGTAAAAAATAAAAAATATTTATTGGTACCTACTTCCTATGTTAGAGTCCTACGGTTAAGTTTTAGGTAATCATACCCAGGAGGGTTTGGTAGAACCTTTCAAAAGGTAATTATTATTATTATGAACATCATAAAAAAATTCTATGTGTTTCTTTCTTTTTAAGTTTTTTTTAAATAGTACTTAGATACAACATGTCACTGGGACAACATATCACAAACTCACATGTCAATATATGTTCGAATCACGCTACGCAAGTTTCGAACTTGTGACCTCTCGCACCAAAAATTCTATGCGTTTCTTTCTTTTTAAGTTATCATTTATTTTTGGAATCCATACTTTAATAACCTTGTTTTCAAAAATTCCCTTTTCCTTTCTATAGTTTTTACTAGATTTTTTAAAGTTTGTATGCAAACTATATTTCTTTGGAATTTTCTGATTTTTATTTTTCTTAGAACCCAATCCATTTTTATTATGAGTTGGTTTAGAATTTTAGTTAGATTTGATAAATTTTCTTGACCTTTATTAAATTTTGAAATATTTGTAGAAAGTTTTTCTAATTTTTCTTTACATTATAAATTTTCATATTTTAGAACGAGTACATATGCACGTCCAGGTGGGCCTGCATTTAACCACAATGTGCATGCATTTTTATTTGTACCCGTGAAAGTAGATTTGATAGTAGCATCCCCACATTTGAACGCCGCCTAGGCAGAAAACGCTATTTTTTTTGTTCAGACTGCAATAACTTCTTCATACTAACTCGGAATCAGGTAAAACTTCGACCGATGAACTCCTACCTAAATTACAGACAATATGGTACACTCGGATACTTTATCTTGTGAACGCACACTGTAGTTCTCCAAGAGGACTGACAGTTTACTTAGAAAATAACATGGTACAACATCCTCTTATTTGAACTCCGCCTAGTGCATAAGCCGCTATTTTTTTATTCAGACTGCTATATTTTCTTCATACTAACTCGGAATCCGGCGAGACTTCGACAGATTAACTCCCACCTAAATTACGGACAATATGGAACACTCGGATACTTCATCTTATGAATGCACACTGTAGTTCTCCATGGGGACTGACAGTTGTACTTAAAAAATAACAGGCTACCACATCCCCATATTTCAACTCCGCCTAGTGCAGAAGCTGCTATTTTTTTTTGTTCAGACTGCAATAACTTCTTCATATTAACTCGGAATTAGGCGATACTTCGACCGATGAACTCCCACCTAAATTACGGACAATACGGTATAGTTGGATACTTCATCTTGTGAATGCACACTATAGTTCTCCATTGTGACTGACAATTGTACTTAGAAATAACAGGCTATATCCCCACTTCAACGCTCACTGTAGTTCTCCATGGTGACTAATAGTTGTACTTAGAAAATAACAGGCTACATCCTCATATTTGAACTCTGCCTACGAAAAAGCCACTATTTTTTTGTTCAGACTGCAATAACTTCTTCATACTAACTCGGAATCAGGCAAAACTTCGACCGATGAACTCTCACCTAAATTACGAACAATATGGTACACTCGGATACTTCATCTTATGAACGCACACTGTAGTTCTTCATGGGGACTGATAGTTTACTTAGAAAATAACATGCTACCACATCCCCATATTTGAACTTCGCCTAGTGCAGAAGCCGCTATTTTTTTTGTTCAGTCTGCAATAACTTCTTCATACTAATTCGGAACCCGGCGAGACTTCGACTGATTAACTCCCACCTAAATTACGGACAATATGGAACACTCGTATACTTCATCTTATGAACGCACACTGTAGTTCTCCACGGGGACCGACAGTTGTACTTAGAAAATAACAGGCTACCACATCCCCATATTTGAACTCTGCCTAGTGCAGAAGCCGCTATTTTTTTTGTTCAGACTGCAATAACTTCTTCATACTAATTTGGAATCCGGCGAGACTTTGATCGGTTAACTCCCACCTAAATTACGGACAATATGGAACACTTGGATACTTCATCCTGTGAACGCACACTGCAGTTCTCCATAGGGACTGACAGTTGTACTTAGAAAATAACAGGCTACCACATCCCCGTATTTGAACTCCGCCTAGTGCAGAAGCCGCTATTTTTTTGTTCAGACTGTTATATTTTCTTCATACTAACTCGGAATCCGGCGAGACTTCGACAGATTAACTCCCACCTAAATTACGGACAATATGGAACACTCGGATACTTCATCTTCTGAACGCACACTGTAGTTCTCCATGGGGACTGAGAGTTGTACTTAAAAAATAACAGGCTACCACATCCCCATATTTGAACTTCGCATAGTGCAGAAGCCGCTATTTTTTTGTTCAAACTGCAATAACTTCTTCAGACTAATTCAGAATCTGGTGAGATTTCGACCAATTAACTCCTACCTAAATTAAGGACAATATGGAACACTCGGATACTTCATCTTGTGAACACACACTGTAGTTCTCCATGGGCACTGCCAGTTGTACTTAGAAAATAACAGGATACCGCATCCCCACATTTGAACTCCGCCTAGTGCAGAAGCCGCTATTTTTTTATTCAGACTGCAATATTTTCTTCATACTAACTCGGAATCTGGTGAGACTTCGACCGATTAACTCCCACCTAAATTACGGACAATATGAAACACTCGGACACTTCATTTTGTGAATGTACATTGTAGTTCTCCATGGGGACTGACAGTTGTACTTAGAAAATAACAGGCTATCACATCCCAATATTTGAACACCGCCTAGTGCAGAAGCCGCTATTTTTTTGTTCGGACTGTAATAACTTCTTCATACTAACTTGGAATCTGACAAAACTTCGACCGATGAACTCCCACCTAAATTACGGACAATATGGTACACTCGGATACTTCATCTTGTGAACGCACACTGTAGTTCTCCATGGTGACTAACAATTGTACTTAGAAATTAACAGGTTATATTCACATATTTGAATACTATTTCTCTATGAGATGTAAAAGGGTATATTTGGAATTTCAAAAAGACACCGAGTAAATCTATTCAATGAATTCTCTTTATTAGTAGTAAAGATAAAGATATCAATATTTGACGTTAATTCACAATTTTCTTTTAATAATTCGAAGTTTTCATCTTTGTATATCTTAAGCTCATTCTTAAGAACACAAGTTTTACATGTCAAGTTTTCAAATAAATTTTGTAAGATTTCAAAATCTTCTAATTTTCTAAGCAAACCATTATTTTTATATTCTAAATCATTAATTTCATTTTCTAAACACTTAATTTTAGAATGTAAATTATCATTAGATGATTTAAATTTTTATTTATATCTTTTAGTGAATCACATTCTTTAGATAAATATAACTTTTCTTGACATAAAATTTAGGTTCCATTTTTAGAGTTAGATTTTTCTAAGGATAGTTTTTGATTCTCAATAGTTTCTTCCAATTTTTTTCTTCTTCTTTTAGCATAGTTAATTATAAATTAACCTTATTTAAAGTTACTGATGTTTCTTTATGGGTTTTTCTAAGATTTCTAAATTATTATCTAATTTTACTTCAAATTCAAAGAGCTCATTATAAGTTAAGTCGGATTGTACCTTATCTCGTGTAGCCATGAAACAAACATTTGCTTGCTCCTCATCACTATCACTATCCAAGGAGGATGAAGACTCGGAATCATCCCATGTGGCTTGGAAAGCAGACTTCTTCTTTTTGAATTTTTCAAATTTGTTTTCGCTCCTGAAATTCTTCTTTCCATTATTTTTCAAGGTTCAATCTTTTATTATGTGTTCGAATTTATTGCAACCAAAACATTTGAGTCCAAAATTATTTCTATTATTGTTGCCTTTTTTTAGCAAAGCTAGCCGGCTTTATAGTGGGCCGTGCCACTGTATATAAAATGAACAAACAGGTGCTCTGCACATGCACAGAACAGCTAAAAGGGCAGAAAGCCCAAAACAGGAAAAAATAAGCACAGGAGCTAGACAAAGATGCCTAAAATACTATCACATAATGACTAAGTTTCCTCAGAAGAGGGAGAACATTCATGAACAACATCCACAGAAGGACCGGTGACAGATCGATAACTCGAAAATAGAGCAGCAAGATGAGGATCATAACCATCATAACCAACACATTATTGTTGCCTTTATTCATTTGCCTTTTAAACTACTTGTAGTTCTTTGCAAAGGAAGCCACTTTGCCTTCATCAAGTTCAGAATCTTCTTCAACCTGGAATGTGATAGTCCTTTTCTCTTTATTTTGTATTTTTCTTGCCTACAAATTCACTTCATAGGCCATTTGATTTACGATTAACTCCTCGACCTTGAGTTGTGAAATATTGTTAGCTTCTTCAATTGCCAGTACTTTTCTTTCCCAATAATTTGTCAAGGAGTTTATAATTTTGTGACTGTATCAAACTCGAATATATTTTCTCCTAGATTTACCGATGCATGTGTACTATCGTGTAATCGGGAGTACATATATGAAATATTTTCGGTATCCTTTATTCTAAAAAATTTAAATTGACAATTTAGATTGTTTGACCTTACTTGTGCCTTAATAGGTGACTTTTAAAGTGTGGCAAATGTCATACGCAGTTTTGGAAATCATAACTCTAGTAAATTTATTTTTGTCTAAAGCACAAAATAACATGTTCATATTTAGAATTATTGGTAGCAGTAGTTTTTTGGTCAGTGGTCCATGTGCTTATGGGTATGGTAGGTGTTGTATATTGAGTTTGTGTGACATCTCAAATTTCAAGACCATCTACTTCTATGTAGATTCTCATTCTAGTTAACCAAAAATTATAGTCATTGCCTATAAATAATAGGGGTCATGCAATAAACTGACCTTCAACAAACATGCTTATATTTTCCATATTACAAATTATTTGATAAACTATGTTACGGTTTATGACTGCTCCTGCTCTCATACCAAATGAAAGAGTGTAGGATCGTATACTTTATGGCTAGTTAATACTATAATGTATAAGTAATATTATATGCTAGACATGTAAGTAAAATAAATTAAAAGGCTTTGCATACCAAACTTTTTATACCGGTTTGGAGCACCGTCCTACATCTACTCCAGGAATATCTTATTCTGGCCTTTACTAACTAACACTCTCATTTTTCCCAAAGGAGTAGGCCTATACACTTGCCTGAGCCACTGAACACGACCTCAACTACTAATGGAATAATTTCCAATTTGACTTGTGATGTGTTCTTCTATAACACTGATAAGTCATTAATGATTACATCCTTCATATAATCTCCTTTGATAATGGTGATCTGAATGTGCAGTTATTAGGAAGTGGATGATTGTTTTTGAATGCTTTTGAATTCTCAAAGAATTAAAATATAGAAATTAAGAGAAAGAAAAGTTGTCTATTATCATTCAAAAACAAACTTATATATAGTGTTTGAAAAGTTCTTATGAAGAGTTATCAGTATTAGAGAAAATGGAACCATTGATGAATAATGGCGCCTCTTCAAACACAAAGATGACTGTTTTGTAAAAAGTGGCAATTACGGTAATTTAGACATCTAAATTTGAATCTAGACGTCTAAATTTTCTCAGAGTTAATACAAGCAGTTTTTAGTTCAAAAATATCTATATTTAGACATCTAAAGTTTAGTTAGATGTCTAAATTATAGTTAGACGTCTAATGTTTATTTAGATGTCTAAATTATAGTTTAGACGTCTAAATACCTACCAATTTGTAATTTTGACTTTTTAAAAATCCTTATATATATGTATATATTGATGTACGCGTGCATGTTTATCAAAGGAGATTATGTATGAGTGTGTGTGTGTATGGCACTTGAGATACAACTCATGATTCTTATAATGGTTTGAGCTCTTTGCAGATATCTTCATTCTAGGTCATCGAGTGTTCAAAACTATTCGTTGCCTTTGTATCTCCTTGCGTCTTCATGGATATCATTGTATTTTGTCTGTTTTTTATACTTATGTACTTATAAGTTAGCTTAGAAGTTCTTTGGTATAATTGTACTGCTGTTGTCATTAAAATATAATAAGAGAGTTTCTAACACTAATATGTGGAGGAATGTCCTTTAGATCGGGAACAAACTCCACATCATCAAGAAAGAGTTTCAGAAATTTACGCTGTAAAGCATCCATGTGGGGATTGGAAGCAATCTCCCTTTCTGGTTGAACCACTCTCTTGTCGGGACTCGAATAAGGAGTATCAGAAGCAGTCAGCCCCGATGTCTGCTCAAAGCGTTGTTGTACATGAGTGGATGTAGTCGATTTTATCGATAATATGACAGAGACAGGAGCACGCGATACATCAACAAATGGTGTGTGATTGGCTTTTGAAGAATGTCTATCCGTATTGTGTTGTGAAGAGGACTCACGAGATGTATGACTTCTATCTCGACTTTGGTAGTCTCAGCTCGAATGCCTCCTTGAATCGGAGTCGTAAGAGGACCCATGAGGACAACATACGATCCATGCCTCTTACGCTTGCTCCTCTAGCCCTTAATGGTATCACACATCCCCCTGCGCTCCATTGAGCCTGCGAATGAAAATAGACCCAATAGGATAAAATCATGGCACAAACTAAACAAAGTACAGTGTCGTGTGTGTGTCCTAGTGCCCCCATGGACCATAAGCTTGGAGTTTGCTAACGGGGGGTGATCTCCCCTACACGAATGGTTGGCATTGCATCAGGCAAACAAATAGGGGATCCAATATCCCTAAAGTTGATGTTGCCCGGGCCATAAGAACCGAACTTATCTGAAATCAGATCGAGGTTCCCATAAATGTCTTCAAAAGGCGAAATGAGGTTTTCATTTATTACAATGGCTGAGGGAGGTTGTGTCGGAGTTCACAATAAGATGATCTTTATTTTGAATCGTCATTTTAGAAGAAAAGCTTGGTCACCACTGCCTTCATCACTGGAGGACTCACGACCAATATCAGCATCATCATTACCTCCTCCATCACTTCTTCCTTCCTCAGCATGCTCACGTACTTCTGCAATCTCCACAATAGGACTTGGGACTGGTGGCACTTCTTACTTTTCATCACCATCCTCCGATGAAGAACCGTCATCATCTTCATCACCAGCTTCAGGAATGTAGCCAACACTATAGCCTTCTTCCAACAAGTGGTAAGCACGCAAATTCTCATCCGTAAGAAGTGTTTTCATCTCCCTTTCTTCTTGTGGGACTTGATGGAGAGATTCAAGAGTGCTTGCTAAATCTGCGCCACTAGGCCTTCTCGAGCTATCTACAAAAGAAAGGAATAACCATATGAGTAACTAAAGCTATACTATCCATATAAAAAGGATAAGAGTAAGACTTACGTTCAGATAACTATCTCTATGCAAAACCTGGTGGGTAGCGCACAAAAAAGAATTTGTCTTTAAAATAGCTCAGCCCATAACTATCCGACAACCCGAGAAGGTTCTAGATAGGTAAGTGAAGGAGATCCCTTTCGATTTTTAAAGCTATATAAATAGCGAGTCTCCCAAGCATTTGGGCTCACGGTTTAGGTGGCAGGCGAAAATTATATACATGCTGTTCAAGAAGGTGTGGTTGTTTGGATGTAACTGAACCAGAGCGAGCTTTATACATTGCAACATCGACCGGATGAAGTTAATGAATGGTAGGACACAACCGATCATACACATGTGTCGGTTACAAGCCGTGTATCCCTATTGGTGGGAGATGGGCTCGTTGATGGCGCGAAGGAACTAACACATCTTTAAATGGAATGTTGTGTTTCCCACATATTCTTCAGAGAGATGTCTTATCTACTTTCGATGTTGAGAAATCTTGAGGATCATCTAAAATGGTGGCATTACCCATGTCAATGTCAAGGGAAGCCCTAACTACAGGCCCTTCGGCAGGCACAAGAGAAATCATTTCTAAAGGATGCACTACTTGATGACCAATCGACTGAGGGGTATGTCTTGCTATAGGAAATGTAGTAGAACTGGATTTTGCATCCAAATTTGCATATTTTGATGTTGACAGACCTGTTGCCATAGCAAAGAGATGCTCGGAACATCTATGATCCATTACTAACAAAGCTTCACACATAAGTGATATCAAGCACATTAAAAGTTGTAATATCATATTAGAGAGAAAGCCTTGCAGAGTCGATATACCAAATCCGACAGATGTAGATCTATGTCGATCGATCAGATCTCGTACATCGACGAGGGGCAACAGTGTACAGTTAAATGTGTTTGCAGTGCAAACATTCAGAATCATGCAATGTGTATATCTAGCGTGGTGCAAGTCAAATCGATCTATATCCAACGAGACTGACATCGAAGGCCGTCTCAATGAATTATGAAGCGTCGACCATGCTCTGACTCAGCTTTTCATGGGATCCTGCTCGAATATTTAAAGATATCAAATTTGCACTAAACGTTTAGAATTACTTTTAGTTGTTCACGCTCGTCACGGGTATGATTCAAAACGACTCTAGTCGATGAACCACACCCATGAAGTTTGCAAAGTGCTTTCTAAAAGGTTTCTCCCAATTTTCAAGTAATTTTCAATTTTAGTGCAAAATTTCCTAACCCCAAGGTCGTCACCGATCCGTAGAAGGTGGTGGATTTCTCTACCCATGGCCAAACGAGGTTGAAGGGGTGGTCGAGTGCTGACGGTAGGAAGAATAGGCGTTGTTGCGCCCAACCTGGTCGAACTACGGCGTCGCCTACCTAAGGCGATTCGAATTGTGGGTTTAGTTGTGTTTAAATCTCGATGTCGAGTTAGTTGAAAGCTTCTACGTCTAAGCACTAAGGAGACAACATCTTAAGTGGCGGCGATGGCCAGAGGCGGCAACGTTAGTGTTGGTTTGGTGGCATAGAGACTGACAATGGCGATTTAAAGGCTTGGGGAAGAAGGATATCAAAGCACAAGAGCAATAGAAGTGAAGAAGGAAGTGTGTGATTGGGTATTTATGGTTTCTATACTCACATACTTCAGCTAAAAAGTCGGTGAAAATAATTCTTGAATCAATACTGATCCCTGATCAAGGATCGGTACCAAACCATATTTATATAAAATATATAATAAAAAATACGAAAAATGAATGATGATGAAATAAAAGACTTGCATATGTGTGCATGTGTATTCATGGCACTAGACTATTGGAATTCCAAGGGAACATTCTCTAACCTGTGGAATCCGAGTAAGGAAATTGTTGAAAGCTTTCTGAGTCAGGGGATAGCAAACTTGAAGAGCACGCCTCATCTTTTATACTACATGGATAGGCCTAAGCCAAATGAAGCATTGTAACAATTGGTAAAAGAGGCTACGCTTCGCTAGAGCAGCCCAAGGAAAATATAACATCTATTCGAGGTGAGACTTGAAACCTGATGCAGAAATTTCGGTTTGTCTCGTTCCAAAGAATATCTTGTTAAAACAAGATATACTTTGGAAGACAAATGTTATTCAGTCTTGCGAGCAGACCATATTTGGATACATTTGGTTGGTTGAACCGAGTAATTATCCACTAGAATGTCCATAATGATAACTGGCAAATCCAAATACCAAGTGAGGTTAACGAGTGAAGTTCAAAGATGATAAATAAGTCTACAAACAAAAGCCTACACACCTTCTACGGGTGAGCAACAAACTCAAGTTCCAAGGCATGAAAAGTCATGGATCGGTATCAATCCCTGATCAGGGTTCGATAACGATCCCTAAAATCCTCTCCAATTTGTTACTCGCCTCATGCCATGTAAAGTTAGGGTGCCTGCAAACTAGCTTATGCTTTATGGAATGACCGCAAGTACGTATCAACTACTATGACCAATGCATAAGTCAAACACTATTGCTATATCTTCGAACCAAGAAATCCACTTAGACCCAAGCTTTAGCAATGCAAATGAAGCAACGAAGACGAAGGCACAAGCAAATCAAGCATCCACAAGAGTTGAGTGAAGATCTAAGAAACAAGTGCATGGATCAACACCGATCCCTAAGCATGGATCAGCACCGATCCCTGAATGTTCATGGCATGATCACGATCTCTTCAGTTGACCACTCCAGAACGCGAGGAACGTGGACGAGAACGTGAGCGAGTGATTTTCGTCGACCTGCAGCTATAAATATAGGGATATGAGCATGGTTTGATTAATCTTTTTTATGGTCTAACAAAGTTCTTGTAATCTCCTTATATTTTCGGGATGATCACCGATCCATAAGAATAGTTTTGTAATAACTCATCAGAAATCCTCATCAAAGTTTAAGTGGGCATAGACAAACGATTAGCCGAACCACTATAATTACCGTGTGTTCTGTTTTTCCTTATTTTCAAGTTATTTTCTTCATTTAATTCTCCACTTTTCATATCTAGGTGTTTGTGCCACATTTTGGCACAAACAATTAGCATTATTTTCTATATCCTACAAAGCCAAATGAATGATGATTTAAGAACTAAATTTTGAAATTCTAGAAATTTTATTTGGAAACATATACGGTAATTGCAGTAAAAAAGTTGAAAAAACCAAGTTATGCCCAATATAATAGATCAAAATGTATAAATATTTAAATCTAAATAGGGTAGATATGCAATAACATATACGGTAATTGCAGTAAAAAAGCGAAAAAACAAAGTTATACCCAAAATAAAATATCAAAATGGGTAAACATTTACATCTAAATAACTCCCTAATAAGGGTTACCAGTACAAAATAAAATCGAGAAACAGATCTTTTCACTAGCCAGTCAATCAGGAAACCTTGAAACATGATCGTCTTACACCGGCGGTAACCATAATCATCTCGATTCTGCAAAAAGAAATTCCATAAATGTACGTGTAATTGTGAGCAAAAACTTGCTTGTGGCGGCATTATTGGTGTGTCAAAAAAGGAAATTGGAATGGTGTACCTTTTAAATATTTCCTTCTCATTTTCTTTCAAAGCTTCCATTTATTTCTTTTGCTGGGATTAGCTTGATCTACAGCAACAATAGGTACGATTAATGTCATCATTTCCGTAATTTTTACATATTTAAACGTTCGATAACGGTATACCATATATTTTAGGTTTCAATTCTAAACGGTGTGTTGCAGTTATTGAAACGGGTATGCGACGCTTTTCAATTTGATGCATGCACATGTTTTCATCGGTAATTGGGGTTTTTATGCAAATAGGAGTATTAGTGTTGTTAAGTTTTGCTGAATTGTTGGATGGACCGATAATTATTAGGGTTTCGATGGAATTTGGTAAGCAGTTTAGTGGAGATTAAGTGGTACTAGACTGTTTCGCAGTAGGTGTTATATATAAATATTTATTTTTGCTTTTGGTTAAAGCATTTGTATGCATGAGTTGTCTGCAGATAGAAATTTTGTTAAAATAATCTTTGATACGATTACGTTCAGTCGGTTTTAGAGTTTTTCCTTGCCAACTACTTTAAATATGTCAAAATTGATGCATGGGCGGTCCTATAGAACTATGTGGATGCATATATGTACTCAGCAGTCAACATTGGATGTTCTTCTGAGATATAAAAGAACGTACTATACTAGTGTTTTTTTACAACTATAAGCGACACTGTAGATTTCATTCGTTGACAAAAGCCCCAAGTTAAAAGATAGAAGATGCAGAGTTTCGAACCATTACCATGCTATAAACATAACTTGAGAGTGACCTGATGTATGTTAGAGTCTTATAGATGTATGGTTTATTTTTGAGCCTTTAATTTATTTTGATTATAATATGTCACTAAAGTAGTTGGTTCCCATTTTAAGCTAAATCTTTCTCTGCCATTCAGTTGCATGTGAATTAGTATGAAATGTCAACTTATTTCCTTTATCCGGTAGGTGGTAAAAGAAAATGGGGACAGAAAGAAAAGCACAAACATTTTACGGTTCGTTTCCACCTTTAGTTGGGGATGGGTGTATTAATGCCAGAAATTTGTACAAAAAGGATTTGGGTGGAGTTATCTTCGGATGCAAGCACAGCACTATGAAGGAATGCCTCTCAAAGCAGTTGTTTGGTCCGTAATGTGATCTCCTTTACGCACATGAAATTTGATGTTAATAATTGCCACCGAAATCTTGATCTGGTGAATTCAACATCATTACAAAAAAATTAATTTGAAAGATTAATCACATAAAATTGCACCGATCTTCCACTGCTTTAGTAAATGCCTTGAAATTTTTTTCCGCCATGGCTTTTAAGCTTTAAATAATTTAACCAATACCCATGCATATTCGTATATTGAGTTTATTTGGAATAAATAAATAAAACAGACAATAAAATGGTAGGAAAGCAACATATAACATGGTTTATGGAGATTTGTTGCTTGGTTTACTTATGTGAGAAACATCAAATAAGTAGTAACCACCAAAGAAAAAAGGAAGAAGAAGGAGAAGATTCCTATGCTAAGTACATTTTCATGTAAACAAAGCACTTAATATTCATTTATTTAATTAGCTAATATATTTTCGTCAGGCCTGCCGCATGGACATTACTCTTACGTGAGAAATATAGGAGAAGGCTTACCATTATTTCTCTTCAATTATAGTGACAGAAAAATGTATGGTATATATGAGGCTGCAAGCAGTGGACAAATGTCATTTGATGTTTATGCATGGACAACTGGTGGGTTGGAGAAAACTCCTTTTCCAGCACAGGTAATATGACATCATACTTAAGCTGTATGATAGTTTGTAAGGTACTGAACTTTGTTCTTTTAATGACAATCAGAGAATGTCCAGGTAATCTCCACATTATTGAAAACTCCAAAAATTGCAGTACCTATTTGGAATTTAAACAACTTTAATGTAAATTTAGCCGCATTGGCTTTTTCTGCTAGAAGATTATGTGTGTAGATTTCTGAAATCTATTTCGATTCTTCTAGGTGTATGTACACATAAGAAGGCAATGTGCACCATTAGATGAAAATCAGTTTGGAAAAGTAATTTCAGATAACTATTATACTGCACATCATTTTTACTTTGAACTGGATCATGCTCAAGCTAGAGCGTTAATCTCGTTGTTTAAACCCTACTCTTCTATTACAAACCAGCCAATTCAGAAAGACCCTTTCCCTTCACTTCCTTCTAGAAAACCAGTTTCAGCGCTAACTACAGGGTGGAATTATTGGAAGGATATCAATGCTGGAAATTCTTCGTCCAGTGAACTACCATCTAATGTTGAAGAGGTAGGTTCTATAGACAATGTATCGGAATGGGAAAAACCAGTAAGTAGTAATGGAGTGAAACACTTGCTTTCTTTTCCCAAGAAAAACGAATCAATTGACGAGGATCTAGAGGAGATAAAGCCAGTGAATGTTAAC
Organism: Allium fistulosum; assembly: GCA_030737815.1. NCBI lineage: Eukaryota > Viridiplantae > Streptophyta > Magnoliopsida > Asparagales > Amaryllidaceae > Allium > Allium fistulosum. The sequence continues at coordinate 783,208,491 of CM060907.1, forward strand.
ATAGTGGATAACTTGGGATCTGTTTCTGACAATATGGAATCTGGCAATGGGAAACTACAGGAGGAAGTAGACAGAGTTACGGTTTTGCTTCAAAAATTGGTTGCTGAGCGGGAGCAGGCAAAAGCATCTTCCTCTAGAGAAAATTTTGCCGAGCCTTTTAAGCATCACAAAAACGCTAGTGAATATGCACAAAGTGAAGAAAATTTAACTGAACAGTATCATCATGAAAAAACTAGTGAATGTACACACGTGGAAGACAATTTCACTGAACTTGACCATCATGAAAAAACTAGTGAATATGCACATATTGAAGAAAATTTCTCCGCACTTGATCACCATGAAAAAACTAGTAAACGTGCACATGTGGAAAAAAATTACACCGAACTTGTTCACCATAAAAAAGTTAATGGATATGCACATGGTGAAGAAAATTTCACCGAACTTGATCATCATGAAAAAAATAGTGAATATGCACATAGCGAAGAATTTTTTACCGAGCCTGGTCAAAATTATGCAACTATTAATAGAAATACCCATAGTGAAAAGTTTTTGAACAAGCTTGCAGATGGTGGGCTGAATGAAGAAAAATTCACCATTTCAGATCTTGTACGCAAAAATGCCGAGGTTGTAAATTTTCCTGACATTTTGCTTTAGTTGTGATTCTTTGCATAAAATCTTCCGAATATGTAAAAGATCGATGATTTTTTCATATGCAGCTGCAACGGGTTATTGAAAAATTGAGTGAAAGAACTTCAACTTTGGAGATGCAACAGGTACATAAACTTGTTTACGATATTGAATTTAAGTGTTTGCTAATTTTACTAATAACATATGCAAAGAAAATGAATCTGCATTATGTACGAAAAAGAAAGTTACGGAATGTTGAGGATATGGATTATGAAGATGCTTTATCAGTCTGGGCAGAACTAGTAGATGATAGGTGTACATGATGCAATATTTGTTATTTAATTTATTCATCTCTAAGAAGTACTCTCCATAACATTCGGAGTATGGTCATAGTATTATTTCTTGTATATATTTCAGGTCAAAGTTAAAGATGCATACAGAAATGCAGAAAAAGAAATTCAGTTTCTTAATGGCCGTGTAAAAGAACTAGAATCTAAAACTTTTAAACTTGCCAATGGACCTCATGAACAAATACTTAGATATTATCTTAGTCCAGAAGATGCAATTTACTTGATGGGAGGTTTTGATGGCAATTCGTGGTTATCATCATTGGAATGCTTTCATCCATTCAATGATGTCATAAAACATCTTCAGCCCATGAGGTACACTCGTTCATATGCAGCTAGTGCTGCATTAGATGGGGTTATTTATGTTTTTGGTGGAGGAGATGGTGACTCATGGTTCGATTCAGGTACAAATATAATAAACTTGTTTAAATAACTTTTATTTTCCCTTTAGCAATTTGAATATATTGCTTGATGCTAGTCAGCTGTTCTACATTTGAATATATGCCATGTCTGAATTTGTCTTCTGAACTTCGGTCTAGTTGAATGCTACAATCCAATATTAAATAACTGGACCCTTTGCCCTCCAATGTTACGTGCTAAAGGAAGTCTTGGTGGGGTGACTTTAAATGGAAAAATTTATGTCATTGGAGGAGGAGATGGTTTAGAGTGTTTTTCAGATGTTGATATGTTTGATCCGATACATGGAAGCTGGTCAAAAAGCTGGAAATTACTTACAACGGTAACACTCACGACCCGTTATCAAGCGGTTATTGATCTCATTATTGTTTTTGTGGATTCTTAGTTTTCCAATTTAAAATTTAAGGCAGATTCGTTTTATTTATCAGAACATGTTCTTATAATTCTGTGTCATAAAACATCGTTGCTCCTATGTTATTTTTTCACTCTCATGCCAATCGACAAAAAGCAGAATGATTGTATCTTGCCATGTACTTCTAATTTTATTGTAAGAAACTAAAATATGATAGATAAAATTGATGGTTTAATTCAAGCACAATTTTACAAGTAACACCCTTTTGATCTCTTTTTATTTCAGCGATTTTGTCCTGCTGCAGCTGCAGCTGATGGTGCTATCTATGCTGTTGGTGGATATGACGGAAATGAGCACTTGAGGTTAGCCCCATTTTTGTATTTGCTATTGTTTTCTATTGCAAAGTCATTATATTTGAACTATACCTGTGCTGCAAGTATGTGTGTGTATGTGTAATTCGATTTCATTAATCCACTAATTTAAGTTAAAATTCCACTATATCCTTTGCTAATTTCTTATTAATCAGAAAACATGATTCACAAATTCTTAAGGCTGACAAAAACCACTATGAATATATATATATATATATATATATATATATATATATATATATATATATATATAACACCGGATACCACGAAAGGTCCTATTCTATCTGAAAGACGCGATCTGTCCTGAAAGATCTAATAAAAATCATGAATATGTCAATGCTAGTGAGAGCATATCCAAGAGCAATGTTGATAAGCTATGTCTTTTGATCTTCTTTTTTAGAAAAACCGTTGGGAGTAGGGTTGTCAATGGATACTCGAAAAATCCAAAATTCGTCCGCATCCGAAAAGCAGATAAGTATCCAATATCCAAAAAAACGGATGCGGATATGAAGACATCCGCACCCGAAAATTATCCGTCCGATATTTTTCAAGATTATAGTTTAAATTATGTGTATTCTAATACAGTGAAAGATATTTATTTATGGTTTTTTAAAGTTAGAAGTTTATATTATATGCACTAAATGCATATTAACCGCTCAAAACTATATATTATCATTATATTTATTTTTAACACTTTCATAATCAGTGGGATTGAAAAAAGTTTATGTTAAACTAAAATTTTCCATTTATATTTCTTGTGAAAAAAGTTTATGTTAAACTAAAATTTTCCATTTATATTTCTTGATTTATCGATCGTTAGCGGATAGAATAATTATCCGTCCGCATCCGCGGATGCGAATATCCGATATCCGAAAATGATTTCGGATGCGGATATGGCATTATCCACATCCGAAAGTATCCGTCGACATGCCTAGTTGGGAGATTGATTTAAAGGGATTATTCTCAAATGTGGAATAGCCTCACATGTAGAAGAACAAATATATGTAGAATTGAATGGTTGTTTTTATCTTTGGAAAAAAGATTGTTGCAATCTGGATAGCTATAACAAACAATCCTAACTTTTAAACTCGAAGCCCCCCCCCCCCCCCCTCTACGCAGAACAATATATTTAGATGCTCTACCTAATGACATATTTACTATTGCTGGTCAATGAGTATTGATTTAACCATACACTAATCGACAGTTTTCTGATAATATTTATAGCCATAATAGTTACATTTTTAGACTTATCAAAAAATTATCATGGTGACCGTATACCATAGCCATTCTAACCCTATAATAAAATATAACTGTTGAGTATCATCATCTCATAACTAAAAAAATGAAACTAAATAACCGTAAATGAATATAGAAATAAATCAGTTTTATGATTTTATTACTTTATGAAACATGTAGTAGTTTACATGAAATGTTATATTAAGTTTAGTCTATTTTGGATGAAAAATGTACAACAATGTAACCACACATAACCATTGAGTACAGTTTTAGACCTGAAAAACGAGGAAATAAAATTTCAGAAAATGTAGAACCTCTATTGAACGTGTTTATGATCGTGTCTCATTGGTGTGTTCTGCATCCTGATCTAGTCCGTATTGAACCTTGGTTGTTGGAATACTTTTAGTGTTATTATCTGATCTAAATTGAACCTTGTACTTGGCTTGGTCCAGATCTGAAATGTATATAGTTGGACCAGATAAAATCAACCATAGACACCTGACATCTAACTAGAGCCAAGGTCGTTCACTTCTGATGGGATCTTATTGTCACTTCACCATTCTTGTTTATTATAGGGACTGAGATATTGGTAGAAATGCTGCTATTAAATTAACTTTTACGTGATATGTACACAATCATTCCTCGTGAAGGATTTTGGTGTGCAAGTTTATTAGAAAATGCTCATTTTCTTTCAGATCGGTCGAGCGACTTGATCCCCGTGAAGGATTTTGGGCTGAAGTTCCTAGCATGAATGTTAAGAGGGAGTGTCACTCAGTTGTAAATTTTAATGAAAAACTGTAAGCTCTCGTTTATCTGTATTTAATCTATACTGATTTATACCCGCTCTCAAATTAAAACATCATATGCGAAATTGGATTATCATTTACATACTTAAAAATATAATTTAAAGTTAAACTACATTTTAAAAATCAAAATGTGGCATGTTAACTTTTATATTTTTTGATATTTGAACCTATCATTAGATACTGCATGGGAGGATATGATGGTGAAAACATGGTTTCCAGCCTAGAAATATTTGACCCACGATTAAATTATTGGATAATGGGTGAGCCATTAAATACCGAAAGAGGATTTGCTGCTGCTACAGTTGTTGGACATTCCATTATTGCATTGGGTGGTGTCATAGATGACAATGTAATTGTGAATACGGTATGTTTTTATATATGCGTTTGTGTAAATAGGGTATTTAGCTAGTTGTTATTTCATTTTTTTGCATGTATGTGAATTTATATATAGGTTGAATGCTATAGAGAGGGATCTGGGTGGATTGATACTCAATGTGAAGCAGTCGGAGGGAGGTGCTTTTGTTCGGCCGCTGTGATATGAGCATGTGCGTAAGAATTTATCTTGTTTTGGAGGTATCTATGTGCATGCAAAATACCTTTTACTAAGTACAGTGTAGGCGTTGCATCAAAAAATCAACTAATTACTTTTAGCAATTAGCTTTTAGTTACCTAATTTCTAGTTTTTATGAAATTGATTGATTGGATTTCAATCCAATAACATAAAAAAATATTGGAAATCTTATAAAAATCCTAGCTCTTATATTCTAGAACTGAATGCAAAGACGTAAAGGATGAAAAACTAGAGATGTATCTTTTTGTGCATTGCTGTTTTGGGAGTGGAAAAGGCAGAAATTAATGATGTTGTTTTGACGACCGCTCAAAAACTTTACTAGCTTTAGAGTTTGAAAGATATAAAATCCTGGAAAAATTAAAATCTTGTTTTGATTTCATTGTTGCATTTGTAATCTTTGATACATTTGTTATGCATGGAAATATGCTAAACCTACATGAACATTAATAAAAATCAGCATCATATCTTATATTGTACTGTGTGATCAAAATGATACGCTTTTCAAATTCATATACATATATAATGCGAGTTACAGAAAATGTGGAGTTCTACTATTATCTGAAGCAGCTGCAGAGTGCAGATTCTCTGAAATTTGTATTTGAAAACGCTGGACAAATGTTTGCAAACCGGGCAGTTCGCTTTTTGGATGGGCTGGGCTTTCAATACAAATAAGTTAAACATGCATACGGCCTGATAAAATGGCAGTTTTATCCAATTTTTTTTTTCCAACAGCTGAATTACCATCTGTTATGTTATCCTATGGCCGAATGACTACAATTTTGTAGCTGTGATTGAATGTCACTTAAACACGCGTTTACATCTGAACGTTGTTTAATACATGTCAGATCAACGATTCCTCTTTTAACAATACCTTAATGGTCATAAATTTTTACCCTTTTCCCTTGTTTTTTTATACCATTAGTTATCAATCCTTTTTCTTTCTTTCAAAAACTAATAAGTGGACGAAACGGTTTTTGCTATATATGAGCTACTGGGGTTGGTGCTTAATGGCTATATTATGTTTTCTTTATATGAAACTTTCATACCCAACGTACAGAATATTTGAAAACTACAATTTTCATCCTACTTGTTCGTTACTGGATAAAATATTCATACCACTACCAAACTCAAAAAAGCTTCCTTTAAGTTTTGATCTTGTCGTCCAGTAGTTCACATTTGAAAATTTCGGTTTCAATGAAAATTCTTCTCAAACTCCATCTATGGTCGAATTCTACATTTGTTCGTGGACACATGAAAAAGTTTACGAACTTTTATTTGACTTCACTTTTGAGTGGAGTCTACTTTGCTATTGGTCAATGTGGTGAAACATTCATATGCGTCTTCTTGGTGAACCGCTGCAAATAATACGCGTAAACAAGTTTTTATTGCTGGGAATGGCGTGAAATCTCGTCTTTAACAATTCATGCAGTGCTACATTTTACAAATTCAACATAAGTATAGAAATTGTCAATTATAAAAACCGTAAAAGAAGTACAAAGTAACAAAAGCAAAAGTAAAACAAAGAAAACTAGATACACTTGAAGTTTAGGTGAATCTCAAGTAAATTCTAAAATGTTCTTTGATGGATCTAATCGTAGAACCAATGATGATGTCATTAGACCTCTAAGGGTGAAAGCGGCTAAGCAGAAGCAAAATTTGTAGTCTGAAGTGGATATGATAATCATTAAGGTTTAAGAAATATATAATCAGATTATGGTAAAAAGAAAGGCTAACCTTGATGAAAAAAGAGAGACAATGAGAAAATTATTTAACATTAAGTCCATAAGAGGCAAATCAAATCATGTTCATGGATACAAGAGATATGCACGCATAACAACTAGATTATTTGGGGTTAGGAAAGAAAATTCATGAAAAATAATATGCACATCGAGGAAAATAAGGTGCGGAGAGGGGTAAATAATTTTTAAATCTTTATTTAGGTTAAGTATTAGTGTACATTTTAAGCTAATAAATGTTGTATCTTCTGTTTTAAGTCGAGCAATGTTTTATCATTTTTTGAAATTAAGAAATATAATGTCTTTATTTTAATATGCTTTTAAATTTAAATTAAAAATTTGTGAATTTTATTCATAATTGAAGAATACAAAATGTAACATTGATCCAACAATACAAAAATAATAAACTTTTAAATACAAAAAATAGGGTAAAAAAAGCTTCAAAAACCATGTTAGACATGCTTATACGGTTTAGGCGCTTGTTAAACAGCCGTGCTATACAATGCAATTGTCGGACATGCTCCTAGTTGAATTTGATATTGGGAATTTATTTCTCAATTAATGGTTGCAATACACACACATATAGGACAACAAAATTATGAGTTGCACGAGCGTTAAATAACTAAAATACACGGGATACCAAAGAGTTTTGTTAGTGATAGACTCATTATTCATGAAGGAGAAGTGGCAAATGACATAAGGAGTACCAAATGACATGTGGAGTAGAGTTGAAATTGAGAACAACTAGTTTCCTCAGATCTGACCATAATCTAGTGAATCTCAGATTTATAATGATCTTTCTAGAGAGTTTGAGTCACCAGTACTAAGAATTTGCTAATCTAAGTCCTAGAACGGCAGATAGTTGTTTCCTAGGTGACTTTAATGGAGGAGAGGTTAGAGGTGAAGAAGTAGAATGGTCTCTGCAGTTAGAGAATTGCCCCTATTTTGGTTGTAGGTAAGTTTGTATTTGTAGAGGAAATAGTCATGTTGGATCAAAAATCCACCTGGGGTAGAGTCCAAATATCGGTCCGAGATAGTGTGCAAAGTTGCATAATCTTTCAAGCTAACACCAGATGTCCGCGTTGACATGATCATGTCGGGGTTGACTTCTCATCGTAGTTTGAATCACTTCGATTCTTCCTGCATCCTTTATGCTACTTGATTTTAGGGCGTTCTATGCTATTTCCATCCATCGTTGGTCGTCCAAAACAAGTCGGTACCTGCCTCTCTCCAAAACAGCTTGATATCAGCCCTTTTGCCTAAGAGATCGGTAGCGACATTATTTCTTAGCTCGAAATGACTTGTAATTTTTACAGCACTCTTCTAATTCCATATGGAAGCATCCTAAGAAGTCGCGACATCTACGGAGTTAACATGAGAGGTCGGAGTTGACATGAGAGGTCGGGGTTGACTTCTCTTCTTAATGTATTTTGAGCCCAAATTTCTTGAGCACTCTTAGAATAATATGTAGAGAATGATTTCTGTGAAATTTGAGTGAGATATACGAAACCTGGAGTCATCACCGACATGATCATGTCGGTACCGACTTCTCTCCTTAGCATATTTTGGGGTGAAACTTATCCGAGCTATTTCTTTGTTCCATCTAAGAGTGTGTGCCAATTTTCAAGTCGTTTTGTTCTCGTTTGAATTTTCGAAGTCTAGTTGAAATCTGCTTTGCTAAAAATTGAGTTAACAATATATATATATATATATATATATATATATTATGTATATATATGTATAAGGCAACAAAATTATGAGTTGCACGAGCGTTGAATAACTAAAATACATGGGATACCAAATAATATTGTAAGTGATAGAGACTCATTATTGATGAATGAGGAGTGACAAATGACATAAGGAGTAGCAAATGACATGAGGAGTAGAGTTGAAATTGAGAACATAACACCCACAAAAGAGGAAAAAAAAGGTCGGCTAGAGAGTGTGAATTGAGTACTTAGGATTTTTTATGAGTTTGTACTCTCGAATTTGGAGGTTCTTGAGTAATTGCATTTAGTAGAGTTCACATACAACAATATTCATGAATTGACTTTGGTATAACACAATTCGAGGCTTTTTAAGGCTGACTATGGAATACATTGCAAAGGCCGACCATTCGTAATACCCGGAACCAACCAATGCACGAACTCATACTTAGCCCATGAGCATCATGAATAGATAACCTTAATGGTGTAACTTAAATGAACATGACAATATAACATAAGGTAAATAAGTCATGTCTAACAATGGAAGGGTAAAGTACAATATAACAACATATCCAATGGAAGTCTCTGATCCATAACTTCATTATGCCTCCTGTTCCAACGAGGATTTCTGGTTCCAGCTTCCGTTGTTATGTATTTGTATTCTAATTCGCCTTTCTGTCTCCAACATCGCCCGTTCCAGGCATTAAAGTTCATCCTAGATCCAAATTGATCGTGCCCTCGAGTCGTGAGGCATTGTTTAAGTTTGTTTTGCTCTAACTCCATATGCTCCTGCATTGTTTCCTTTTCCTTGGTTCTGAATTCCCGTAGCTTTAGTTTTGCATTCCTGTACCTTAGCTATTTCTTGTTGTTCAGTCCTTTGGAAAAATCTTTCAAGCATATCATATTGTTAGTTATCACTCCATCCTGCATCTTCTACATCATGCTTTCCATCTACTCTTTGGTCACATAGATGAATTGATGAGGATTTGAGGACACATTCTGGCTGCCCCAGGCTTTGATTGACTTGCTGCGACTTTAGATCTAGTATTAGGCCTCTTCATCTTCTTCAAATCTCAGATTCAAGTTCTCAAATCTAGATTTGTTCTCAGTGAAATCACCAAATTGTTAAACCAAAAAATGGATCAACATCCAAAAATCAAGATGAAAGCACCAGTTCATATTAATTAAACAGAAAAAGCAAAAAATAGATAAGAACACACAGAGGGTTTTATAGTGGTTCGGCGTAATTGTTGATTTATGAGTTTTGATTCATGACACAAGCTTCAGAGATCATACGACGAATTACAAAGAGAATACTATACGAAAGCGATAAAAAGAGAATAAACGTATATTATGCACTACAAAGGAGACAAGACTATAATCCAGAGATTAGTATGAATATTTTATTTTATTGAGTCTTAGAATATTGTTAAAATCATTCCTCAAGTAGTCACACACACACAAAAATTGATTTATATTGATATATACATAAATTAGTGTGTACTGTGCAATTGACTACAGGTCGGCTGACCGACCAGAAACCTCGGTCGACCGACTCTGGGTCAAATGCACAGATATACATTTTTCTATGTACGGGTTTGAAACTCAGCTGATCGACCAGAAACCTCGGTCAACCGACCTGAACATAACGGCTAGTTTTCTGAAGAGTTGCGATTGTTCATGAAGAGGAATGTCCTTCAATCCAAGAGATACGGACACAACTTTTGATTGAAACTCTTCATGAAAGATTGTAACTATTCTACAACTATATAAACATGTTCAATTCACTTCTACAACAACCAATTCATGTTTTAATTCTGAAATCTATTCTCTATTATTCTCTGCAAATAAAAAGCATTCGTTCTCATTCAATATCACTAGAATCCTTGAATTAATTCATATACTTCGATTCTACGTGATTAGCTTCCTTCTAAATCTTCACACACATACATACTCTTGAGGATTTGATTATAGGAAAGTTGTACTATCAAAAGACAATCAGTGTTATTCAGAACACATTCGTCAACAAACTATTTGTATTAAGTTGAAGTCCTCTTCGGCTGTTGAGGCGGAAAAATTCCTGTTCGGCTGCTCAGGTGTCGTATACCTATTCCTCCGGGTTAAGTGAGGGGTTTAGTTTAAATCCAGAGGGTATTCTGGGACTGGACGTAGAACGGGAAGTTCGAACCAGTATAAAAATTCCTGGTGTGCTTACTTTAATTTTTATTTTACTATTATTATTAGCTTCCGCATTTATATAACAGATTGCACGATCCTTAGTACTACACGTACACTTTCATTTGGTATCAGAGCCTGGTATTCTATCGATCGTCACAACATCATAGAATAATGGCTAGAAAAAGATCCGGTCGAAGTACAGCAAGCAAAAAGCCTGAAACTATTAGAGCAACGACCAATGAGGACTGTAAAAAGGTACTTTCTGATTTACAAATTTCAGTAAAAGATAATAATGAATTAGTTAGTATAAGCAATAAGATTTCAAAGCTTAATTTTATTATTTTAGAAAAGATGAAATCTGTTGAACTTGAAAATGAGAAATTGAAAAACGAGAAGTTAAAATTAGAAAATCAACTTGGTGATTTAAAGAATAATTTTATAACTCTTACAGATTTTCTAGATAAACAAAACACCATATTTGAAAACAAGAGAGAAAAATTTTCAAAAGAAAATTTTGATTTGAAAAGACAAAATGATTTATTACAATCCTCTTTAGATAATTTAGAATCTCAAAATTTCCTTCTCAAAAATGAGAACGGTACGTTAAAAAAATGAGAATTCTGAATTAAATGAGAAGATGGATATTTTAAATAATAGTAATATTTCTTTTGAAAATAATAAGTGACTTTAAAGCTAAATTTGATAAACTCAACACTGAAATCACAAAATTTAATAAAGGTCAAAATGATTTAAACATGATTTTATCTAGTTCTAGACCTTTACATAATAAAAATAGTTTAGGATATAATCATAGAAATAGCACTAGATACGCTTTTATGTATAATAAAAATGTTAGTGCTACTACTAAATTTCGAGTAAAGTCGAAATCAAATTTTTATCGAAATTCAAAAACTGCTATGACCAATAATGTTTATAATTTCTCTAGAAGTACAAAATCATTAACGAGAAATATGAATAAAAATTATCTAAGTATTTGGGTTTCTGTTAATTGGAAAAATAGAGAAAAATGCATTAATAATTATTTTGATATGGTAATCAATAATGAAAATTATATTTATAAAGGTACAACCACACCCAAATGGGTATGGTTTCCTAAAAATTAGGAAATTATAAGAATCTTGGGTATCGCATGCTTTAAATGTTCATTGTTTTCTGATACCTTACAAGTAGTAATTATTTTGTTCTATATTGTTAACACTTGTGTGAAATATAATATTTGTTATCATATAAACTCTCCTTTTCGTCAATGACAAAGGGGAGAAAGATATTGCTCTAACACAATTTTCAGAAATAAACAATGCAAGCACAGATTAAGGGGGAGAAAAGTAAGTGTTACCTTAAAACTCTTATTTGTGATGATGCAATGTATGAATGCTTGTTTCTTTTATTGCTATGTTTTGAATATCTATACATGCATCATATTGTTTTACAATTTGTTGTTTCATAATTTCAAGTATTCTGTTTTTTTGAACAATATGTCTATTTTTAGATGTTGTGTAGTAAGTAAACATCATTAATATTCCTATTTGGTTTGAGTATGTAATATTTAAACTCGATGTTTTCTTACTGGTGTTACATGTTCCATATTTTTTCATTATAACATCTAATAAGTATTCCTTTTTGTCGATGACAAAGGGGGAGAAATATATGAAAGCTAACAAGTTTTTGCAGAAAAGTCGCCATATATTCAGGGGAGAATTATAATATATACTACTTCGTCACATAAGTATTGTCATCAATCAAAAAGGGGGAGAATGTTGATTCATGAGTTTTGATTCATGACACAAGCTTCAGAGATCATACGACGAATTACAAAGAGAATACTATACGAAAGCGATAAAAAGAGAATAAACGTATATTATGCACTACAAAGGAGACAAGACTATAATTCAGAGATTAGTATGAATATTTTATTTTATTGAGTCTTAGAATATTGTTAAAATCATTCCTCAAGTAGTCACACACACACAAAAATTGATTTATATTGATATATACATAAATTAGTGTGTACTGTGCAATTGACTACAGGTCGGCTGACCGACCAGAAACCTCGGTCGACCGACTCTGGGTCAAATGCACAGATATACATTTTTCTATGTACGGGTTTGAAACTCAGCTGATCGACCAGAAACCTCGGTCAACCGACCTGAACATAACGGCTAGTTTTCTGAAGAGTTGCGATTGTTCATGAAGAGGAATGTCCTTCAATCCAAGAGATACGGACACAACTTTTGATTGAAACTCTTCATGAAAGATTGTAACTATTCTACAACTATATAAACATGTTCAATTCACTTCTACAACAACCAATTCATGTTTTAATTCTGAAATCTATTCTCTATTATTCTCTGCAAATAAAAAGCATTCGTTCTCATTCAATATCACTAGAATCCTTGAATTAATTCATATACTTCGATTCTACGTGATTATCTTCCTTCTAAATCTTCACACACATACATACTCTTGAGGATTTGATTATAGGAAAGTTGTACTATCAAAAGACAATCAGTGTTATTCAGAACACATTCGTCAACAAACTATTTGTATTAAGTTGAAGTCCTCTTCGGCTGTTGAGGTGGAAAAATTCCTGTTCGACTGCTCAGGTGTCGTATACCTATTCCTCCGGGTTAAGTGAGGGGTTTAGTTTAAATCCAGAGGGTATTCTGGGACTGGACGTAGAACGGGAAGTTCGAACCAGTATAAAAATTCCTGATGTGCTTACTTTAATTTTTATTTTACTATTATTATTAGCTTCCGCATTTATATAACAGATTGCACGATCCTTAGTACTACACGTACACTTTCAGTAATCTCCAGCATACGTCCACTTTAATCTTTTTATTAGTTCTCTCTCTAGATTACAACTAGTTTTCTCAGATTTGACCACAATCTAGTGGATCTCGGATTTACAATGATGTTTCTAGAGAGTTTAAGAGTCACTAGTACTAAGAATTTGCTGATCTAAGTCCTAGAACATCAGATAGTTGTTTCCTAGGTGACTTCAATGGAGTAGAGGTTAGAGGTGAAGAAGTAGAATGGTCTCTGTAGTTAGAGAATTCTTTCCATTGTGGTTGCAGGTAAGCTTGTATTTATAGAGGAAACAGTCCTGCTGGGCCAAAAATCCACCTGAGCAGAGTCCAAATATCGGTCCGAGATAGTGTGCAAAGTTGCAGAATCTTCCGAGCTAACTCCAGACGTTGTTGCCAACATGATCATGTCGGATTGACTTCTCACCGTAGTTCGAATCACTTCGATTCTTCTTGCATCCTTCATGCTATTTGATTTTAGGGCGTTCATGCTATTTCCATCTCGTTGGTTGACCAAAACAAGTCAATACCTGCCTCTTTCTACAACAGCCCGATATCAGCCTTTTTGCCTAAAAGGTCAGTAGTGACTTTTTTCCTTAGCTTGGAATGATTTGTAAGTTTTACAGCACGCTTCTAATTCCATGTGGACGGGTCGTAAGTAGTCGCAGCATATACGGAGTTAACATGAGAGGTCGGGGTTGACTTCTTTCCTTAATGTATTTTGAGCCCAAATTTCTTGAGCACTCTTAGAATAATATGTAGAGAATGATTTCTGTGAAATTTGAGTGAGATATACGAAACCTGGAGTCATCACCGACATGATCATGTCGGTACCGACTTCTCTCCTTAGCATGGGGTGAAACTTATCCGAGCTATTTCTTCGTTCCATCTAAGAGTGTGTGCCAATTTTCAAGTCGTTTTGTTCTCGTGTGAATCTTCTAAGTCTAGTTGAAATCTGCTTTGCTAAAAAGTGAGTTAACAATATATATATATATATATATTATGTATATATATGTATAAGGCAACAAAATTATGAGTTGCACGAGCGTTGAATAACTAAAATACATGGGATACCAAATAATATTGTAAGTGATAGAGACTCATTATTGATGAATGAGGAGTGACAAATGACATAAGGAGTAGCAAATGGCATGAGGAGTAGAGTTGAAATTGAGAACATAACACCCACAAAAGAGGAAAAAAAGGTCGGCTAGAGAGTGTGAATTGAGTACTTAGGATTTTTTATGAGTTTGTACTCTCGAATTTGGAGGTTCTTGAGTAATTGCATTTAGTAGAGTTCACATACAACAATATTCATGAATTGACTTTGGTATAACACAATTCGAGGCTTTCTAAGGCTGACTATGGAATACATTGCAAAGGCCGACCATTCATAATACCCGGAACCAACCAATGCACGAACTCATACTTAGCCCATGAGCATCATGAATAGATAACCTTAATGGTGTAACTTAAATGAACATGACCTTATAACATAAGGTAAATAAGTCATGTCTAACAATGGAAGGGTAAAGTACAATATAACAACATATCCATGTGCATAACATAAGAATACATATCATGTATGAATCAACACAAGTACATATATCCACAAACATACATATTGAGTATAAAGAGTACACCGAGTCTCGAACACAAGTAGTCCCATACAGAAAATAAGTATTATCTGACATAGAAACAAACATGAATGGCGACAAATAATAAATAAGTTGACCAACTCCCGACTCCATGCCTCATCTTCAAAGGGTTCATCACTTTCATATGCCTACTTTGTGCACTCAAGGGAATAGTCATAAAAACGAGAATAATGAGAGATGATACATATAGTCCGCTGAGTGGAATCATTCCCCACGGTTGTATGATATAACCCATATACTCGTATCCCCACAGTTATATGATATAACTCACATACTCGTATTTGTAATATGCATGAGAGCAGAGGAATACAACTATCATATCTTCCTTGCTTGCATCCTAACATATTACCAGTAAAACTACCATGTTAAATAATAAATAATAAGGGAACCAACATAATGCCATACGTCAATAGTTACCTGTGCAGATAAAGCGTTTAGCAGTGCTGTAGCGGTGGACAATTTTTTTAAACCTCGGCAATTTCGTCCGAGATCTCATTTTCAAGATTAAGCGATTCGAAACATGAAAAATCGAATACATCTCGTTGGAATTGAATATCAGACGAGTTATTCAAATCTTGGCCGATTTCTCGGACGAGATCGATTTACGAGATCTCGGCCGAAATTATATGTTTTTGAATTTTAGTTTTTTAATGAGCTAGGCTTGGAATATACGCCTTGTTGGCTAGGCCCAAAATTCATACTTTATTTCAATAAACAAGTTGGATTGTTCATTTCATTTCCAACCATTCATTTCTTTTACTCTCAAGTTGCAAATACACTTCTAGGGTTTTTCTTTTTCATTTGAACGTCAATTTTCTTACTGAAATGCGGTTCTGCATTCTCAAATCCAGTAAGCTTTCATGTTAAGTTCTTTTCTTTCTGCCAAAATTTTCTGAACCCTAATTATTTGTACTATTTCCTTTTGTAGTTCCTCTTCTGTTCAAATTTATACATTTTTTAATTCCTTTTTTGTTATGTCATTTGTTGAAATAAATTCACCACTTTTAACTCCAAATTCATAGCAAAATTCAAATTTTGTAGTTAATCCATTTTTATGTGTTGGGCCTTGGTATGTTCTACTTAATTTTATATTTCTTACCGTGAATTTTTTTTTTCACAATTAACTTGAAATGCCAACGTCTCTTGCTAATTAGTTCTTTCTAAGAGATGTTAAAAGGTCTTGCTATTACGTTATTTTCCATTCTTGTTCAACATAGTTTGTTAGCCAATATATTGCATATTTGCTTAAATATATATTCTTGTTTAAAAAATGATATCAGTGATGTTAGTCTGGTTAATATAGTTTACTAATTTATATATTCTCTATTAAAAGAAATTAAGTAATGAATTCAACATTTCAGTTTTACATATTACTGTTTAAAAGAGTTTGCTTGCTTGAATGTAAACCAATATTAAAAACATCAAATAGTTCAAGATTGAAAATCAAATAAGTTAAATCAATTTTGTAATTAGTATTTATAAATTTAGTTGCATACTTGAATATAAACCAATATTGAAAATATTAAACAATCCGAGATCGTTTCGAGATGTACTTTAGGGTCTAAGATGTAATTCCGAGATGAACACTGGATATACATTTATCTCGGGTGAGATCATTTTTCTCGTCCGAGATCTCACTCGATATGAGATCAGGTCCCTAAAATTTTCAAGACGAAACGTGATCGAAATCCAAGATTTAAAACCTTGGCGGTGGAGGTGTAAAAAATTATATAGCGAGGATAAAGCGAGGATATAACAAAAAATAGCGGATGTGTAGAGATCTTTATTAGATGCAAAACCAAATATTTAAAATTAATTTATTCTCATTCTCACATTATTTGTGTAGGAAAAAGAATTATTATTTAAACCTATACAACAAAATCAAAGAATATCATGATTTAACCAGACTACATTTGATGACTACAATAGAATTCTAACTTATATCGAGCATTTATTCCTTAAAATTAGGATTTTACCCTAACTTTATTGATTTGTTTAAAAGAGAACGAATCAAACTAAACTTTTGTATATTAAGGTTGCTATAGCGGGTGCTAAAAAGCTTTGATTTAGTAGGTGTAGCGGAAAATAGCAGGACTTGAAGCAGATCCACTGTTTAATAGCGTTAAACTGAAATAACGTAGCGGTTGAAGAGCGCAATGCGCTATAGCAGAGATTTTGCGGGGCTTTAACC
This sequence comes from Allium fistulosum, assembly GCA_030737815.1. Lineage (NCBI taxonomy): Eukaryota > Viridiplantae > Streptophyta > Magnoliopsida > Asparagales > Amaryllidaceae > Allium > Allium fistulosum. The sequence goes on from CM060907.1 coordinate 783,225,515, forward strand.
GCACGGATAGTTACACCGTAAAGCTACGATGTTAAATAATGCATGGTCTGCTACTGCTTGTAAATTCTAAGTAGGTGGGTCATACTATATCCTAAGATGTATAGTATCAAAAGTCATGTTCAATCGACTAACATATGGTATAATGAATAACACTAAACATGTGGGTGGTATCACACGCAATAAGGTTCCTATAACATAAGCATACATACAAGGACATATAAACAACAATACTGCAATTACTCGGTGCATAGATATAGCAATGACATCTTCTTGCGAGTTTCCTTTCTTTCAGTACCGGGGATAAGTCATCAGGACAACATGCGATGTCTCTTGCCTTACGAACATTACGAACATAACAAACGTGCTATCAAGTCACCGAGTGACATCGTGTGACGATCCAAACGTTTAAACTTGGTGACAAACGCCATTAAAATACGTTTGCGTACTAATCTCAGTCATTAAAATAGTGGATCGTGAGGTTGATAATTTAAAAACTAACATCAATATGGACAAAAAGAGAAAACCACACAGCAGAATTAAAAATAAAAATATACATAAGTTTCGGTAATGTGTACATAACCCAATAGACCTTGCAAGACTCGGTAAAACAACTTTATCTTTCTGTACACCAATCCTTTATTTAATTTATAAGTGATACAACAGTAATACATGGAAATAAAAGTAAACAACTTATAAATGTAGCATACAACCAAAGCTCTTTCCTTTTCTTTTTGTTTTCTTTCACCTGCCAACTTTGCAAAAAGATATACACAAGAAGGAAAATGTGCCAACTATGCTTGGACTAAGCCTAACCTTATACACTCCGGCTATAGACTCGAGAGGTATTGCATAGAAAAAAACCACATACGTACTCTTTTGAAAATCACACCCACGATTTATGTTTCCTACTTTCTTCTGCGTTAAAGTACTTGTTAGCACGCAACAATCATAGCATCCATGCAACCAATGCGACTAATGCAAGCAAGAAATACTACTACTACTAAGTCATTAAAATTAGTCATTATAGGGCAATAACAATAATAACAAGACAAAGTTATTAAATATCACACAAATCTGGCGACACCCAATGGTGCCAACCCCAAACACCAAATAAATCAATAAACACCATCAAATGTATACTAATTACTCAATATTAGTGATACAACCCATCAATAATCGTCAAAATGGGTATTATCTACTCAATGTTAGTAACATAACCAAACTCATCAAACATGTACTAATTACTCGATATTCAAACTCATCAAATGTGTACCAATTACTCGATGTTAGTAACATTACCTCATCAAAAGTATGCTAATGACTTAATATTAGCAACACAACAAATATACATGATATTCTAAACCAATAATTAATCACATATGTTACATCCATCCAATATGACCTATTTATACTCATTATTTCCTTTTAAGTAAACAATCCTTTTATTATTGTTTATTATAAAACATCTTCATTTATTTCATCTCAAACAATAATAATCATTCAAAAATGATAATGTACTTCCAAAAGACCTTTATTGCTTTTATCTCCCATAATACCTTAAAACATCATATTTTAATCAAAAATACTAATTTACATCAGATTACTTTTTAAAACACGATATTATTATTTTTTCGACAAAATAACGGTTTATATTAAAACCGCTTTAATATCTTCCAAAATCAATTAATTGCTATTTACCTCAAAAATAACAATATTTTATTCTAAACTTCAAAACGCACTTATTGCTATTTATCTTAAAATAGTAATAATTTAACTTAAGAGTTAAGACTCATTTTGGAAACATATTTTTTTCAATTCCAAAAACATCTTTTATTTTATACTCAAACAAAAATGATAATAGTGTTTTTTTTAAACACCGTAAAGTCAATTATATCCTCGTTTACTTCAAACAATATAATCAATACAAAAAATATATTTTTATTTATAAAATCTTACTTTATATTGTAAATAATAATAAGTTTTCCAAATTTATTGAAAAAATAGATTTGTCGTTATTATTTATTAATTTCTCTATATATTCATAAATAATAACCTTATTAATCTCTTACATTAATCTTGGTTTAATTTGTTAAATTATCATTATTTACAAAAATATCATCTAAAATTTGTAAATAACTTTACCTTTTATTTATTTATTTATTTTTTACATTATCACACAATTTCATCCATTTTATTTTAATTAATTATTTTTCCATTCAAATTCAGAACTAATTAAAATTAAACATCCAATAACACAACAATCAACAATAAACAGTCCAGTCGATCCACAACTAAACAATCATCAATATAACATAGCACATCTCAAAAAATATAATTTTTCGTCAATTGATATGCATTTAATATTTTTATTCCTTAATCAATTATAATAAATAAATCATATTACACTTTTTCAAATAGCCTTAAACTCGGCAACCTAGGTGTCATATCGTCAGAAATTCGACCACAGGTCCAACGGAACAAACCATGTGTGTATCAGAGTATATGCATAAGTTATTCAAAATATAAAGTCTAGTGGCAATATCGTAAATAAACCAAGTGTCGATAATTAAATATTAAAGAAAAATAGGAAGAATGAAAAACTTCAGCCATAATTTTGAATGGATGATTCAAGTTTTAAAATTTAGTCTGAAAGACACTGAATGCAATATTAATGAAGCATTCAGATAAAACAGATGTTATAGGACTAGGAAAACGAATGATATATGAACTTAGCATTATATATGTGTAGTGATATATTAATTTGGCATTTCTTTAACTGTGAAAATGAATGTTATTTTAGTTCATCAAATATAGTTCATTCGATTTTAGTTTAATTTAACATTCCGTTTATTTGATGCTAGTTTAATATACCATTCTATTTTATCCGATGCTATATTAATATAACGTTCAGTGTCCTTCAGACTGAATTTTAAACTTGTTCTTTTAGACTAAAATCGATTTCATGTTTTTCCTTTAACCTAATTTCCTCTAAATATTATTTAATATATTTTCATTATCTCCTTCTTGCACACGATAGATGAGAGTTGCCACCAGTCAACCCATATTTTGAACACCTTCGACCAACGACCCTAATCCAACACTACCATTGTCCAAACTACCTCCGGCCGCACCTTTGTTTAAGCTACACCACCCTGTGTTGTGGCCTAGAGCTCCCTGTTGTGAACATGATCCGGTCGTTTTTAAGCGATTTCCGACCGTTTTGAAACTCCATTCAACGATCCAATCATATGGATTAACCCCCCTTGATGTCCTCTACACGATTATGCCCTCGAATCATCCAATTAGCGTCATTTCACTATTGAATCAACCTTAAAATAGACAGTTGAAATTTCTCTGACGATTTTTGGCCATCTCGAACCCCATCTCTAAAAACGAACACTTGACACCTCTTCTACTTGTCGAGATCTTCAAATCCATATATTATGAGTTAGAATTCGAGTACTTTGAATTTTTAATGATTTTTAATTAGTTTCTTAATCTGCAAGTAGAGTGTATTTAAGGGTATGTATGTATGGGTAAGGATCGGCTACACCTCATTTTTGCTACGTCTCAAATCTCCCTTGAATTCAATTACATGTTTCTTATATTAAATAATATATTTTCTCTCCTGAAGTGACAAAAGAGAGAATCTATATTATTTAATACATAACATGTGGTTGAAATCGGGAGGACTACAATTGTAGCAAAAATGAAGTGTAGCCGATCCTAGCCCTAAACGCATGCGCACACGCACACAGGCAATGAGGCAGGTTCAGTTATATGTAACCGTTCGATCCAAAAGTGGATGCGTACCCTATTTAAACATTGTAACATTTTTATTTCGCAAACCGTAACCCCTAATCTAACAAAATTATATACCAAACCGATCAGCTTGGAGAGACCTACGCAATGGTTATAAATACGATACCCAATTCACCACTTAATGAAAAAATTCATTTTTAATTAATTTAATATTAACAGTGTAAAATTTGCGGGTTGTTACACTCTTTCCTTAAAAGAACCGCAGCCTCGCAATCATCCAAATACAACCCTCAACCAAATCAATAAACTTTCACTATGGGTTTAATCGCAAAATCATAAATTGACCACTTCTAATACAGTACATGACATCCACACAACATAATCAATCATAAGACACCATTCACAATAATCAATTCAACACACATATTATAGTAACGCATATGTTTCCTAAATCATGCAGTCCAAACTATAGCATGTAAAAATAAAACTCCATCAATAAAGGATGAAACAATCTCAACCGTTGATTAACTTTGTACATAAGTCATATCATGCATCTCAGCAATCCACCCATAATCGCTCATAATAGAAATACACAATAAGGTTTAGCTTGGTCCAAACATGCGTACACAATAAAAATATACATAAATCAATAATCAGTAGAACTCATTGAAGTAAAGCACGCACACAAACCCAAAATTGGTAATCATCACATCATCATACTAACAAATAATACATGTGGTAATTCCTATGTTGACTACACATCCACCATAATATGTATCTTCAAAATTATCGATGAACTTTCTCAGTCTCATCGTCAAAATAATCAATGTGTCATCTAATTTTTATACCTTCTAAGATGTTATGTGTACCCACTCATGGTTACACTCTCAAAAATGATATATGCGCCTATCCATGGCTACAACCTCAGGAATATGTGTGTGTGTCCATTCATGACTACATCCTTAAAATAATATGTCTACTCATAGTTGCATCTCAAAATATATGTACCTCCTCATGGCTGCATCCTCAAAATAATGTATGCCTACTCATGGCTACATCAATCCTTTCTTCGACACCCACTCAGATGGCCAGGAATTCTAAATCCACTCACACGTCTCATACCAAACACTTCATAGACCCACTCAGATGATCAGGAAGTTTAGACCCACTCAAACGGTCTTGTACCAAGCATTCTTGGATACATTATAACCCAAATGACTAACTCAGATGATCTTATACCAAATGCTCTTGGATATACGATAACACGTATGACTCACTCAAACGGTCGGCGACTACTCAACATCGCAGATGCTCAATACTCAAACTCATGCTGTACTTAGACTCGCCAAGAACTTGGACTCACTAAGACTTTCCAACTTAGGATACTCAGAATACCGAAGGGTACACTCAGACTATCCCACGTTCCCTTAGTACACATTCACTTCGAAACCCCTTTTCCATCCTTTAGATCACCTCCAATATGTGATTTTACGATCCTTTTATAGTAACATTCTCATTTGATGGCAGGGATGACATATTCAAAATACCAAATATGGGTCTGCTAGCCCTCGCTAGCTTTGGGAGTTTTAATACATTTTAAAATCAAAACTTTCATATTCTCTTCTAATCAAGATTTTCTTCCTTAAAATATCATCATCGTTTCATTCAATAATCTTCAAAATATTATCACCATTTTTTTAGAGTCAGCTTAAAATAAATTATGAGAAAACGCTACTTTTATAAAAATTTCAAGCCGCTTAACCTTCTTTAAAAATCAAAATAGAAGTCTTTTGTCAAAATCAATCACTTATGGAAGCAGCTTGTCGCTTGTATAAAAATAGATTTGAAACATGTACTTGTTAAAACTCTAAATTTTAATAAAGATGGAATGGACCTCCCATCGTCACTTTGATTTCCCAAATGGTACCTGCTAAGGCACTTTGTCACCAAAACTCTTCAGCCATTATTACTCATTCTCAAGAAACATCAATCACATCTCTTAGTCAATTTGAACACTAGTCTCCCTCGGCTTAGAAGACTGTCATTCCACCATGACTAAACCAAATATGTTCCTTAACATTTCACCAGCTTATCTAATGTATACTCCATGTTGGATAACTAACTCATCGTACAGTTATCAATAACAACAAACAATATAATCTAGCAAACAATACAAACGATCTCAACAAACAACAAGAAACCAACAATTAAGCATACCATAGCAAAACAAACAATCAACAAAAATAATTACAATGCAAGCAAAAAGACATAATTCAAACATGCATAACATAAATTAATGAACAACTATTATCAAACAAGTGAACAATAATCAATACTATACAAATATGATAGTTTAATTCAAAAAAACCATGTCATAAACCATAAACAAATGCAGTCAAATGAAATAGTCGAATTAATATAACCAATTTTAACAAACAATTGAACAACACAACCAATTCAACCAAAGTGAACAAGTACTGCTAAGTAAAATATCTTTCTCCCATACGTCAAAATGGGCAAGCATAACATTATATCCCAGCTTTTTTTCTAGAAGGGAATAACTAGACATCCCTAAAACTTGTTAGGGAAAACCACGTGAAATTGGCAGAGGGGTTACATCATCATCATAATGCATGTTGGGCAAACTGAAAACCCATTACATCCAGTCATCTCATACCCCTTACTACTCAGCTTAGCCTTATAGCCATCGAAATAATCTTCAATAAATATTTCAAATAAAATATTATCTCTTTATAATAACATACTTATTAATAAACACCTCTAAAGTTTGTTTTTCAAATCAAATATTTTACTTTTTCAACTACTATCTCATTTTTGTAAAATATCTTCCCAAAACATTTTAAAATCAGATATTTTATAGCATACCTTTTTTTTTGAAATATACATCCAGAAAATATTCTCGTGCAGAATTGGGTGTTCTTCAATTAGACTTCTGTACTAAAAATATTTGTCCTCCAGAATGTCATTTCAAAAAGTATTCTTTACATAAAAATACTCATAACTAAAAATTAATTTTCGCATAAAAGTTTTCCAGACTCAAGGGTGTTCCCTTCAAACAAAATATTTTCCTCAAACAAAATATTTTCCATGCACTTTACTAGACATCTGCAAAAAAAAATTAGACATCTGCAAAAAAAATTAGACATCTGCAAAAAAAATTAGACATCTTAAAATTAACTTTTTATGATAAAATTTCATAAAAAATAAGTCCATTTATTAAGTTTAGGCCTTAACCATAATTTAATGTCATACATGTGTCACTTGGGTTGTAACCAGCACTTAATCTCTCCTACAAGTGCTCATCCAACCTGCTCATACAATATTTATTTCACACTCAAAGATTATCATAAATGGACATCGTCTTAGGGTGAGGTAATGGTGGTTACACAAACAACTCATATACGCATAAAACATACAACCATAAATAATGATGCTCTCTCATCTCATATTTAACCCAAGCTAAGGTGTAAACTAACATATTCGGGTTATGGTAAAACCCATCCAAGGTTCAAAGAATCGCTAAACCTAAACTCTGATACCAAGTGTGATGATCCATTATTTTTAACGTCTAAAAATCAATGACAAACACTGTCAAAATACGCTTGCGCACTAATCTCGGACATTAAAACAATGGTCATGAGTTTTATAATATAAAACTAAGATCAATATGGGAAAATGAGAAAACCTCACACCAGAATTAAAAACAAATATATACACAAGTCTCAACAATGTATACATATCCCAATAGACCATACAAGGCTCAATAAAAAAATAAAGCAACTTTATATTTCTACACATCAATCCTTTATTCAATTTATAAGTGATACAACAATAATACGTGAAAATAATTTTAAGTAAACAACCTGTAAATGTAGTATACAAGCAAAGCTCCTTCCCTTTCCTTTTACTTTCTTTCATCTGCCAACTTTGAAAATAGATATATGTATACAAAAAGGAAAATGTGTCAATTATGTTTGGACGGTGTTTAACCCTATACACTCTGACCATAGGCTCGAGAGCTATTGCATAAGAAAACCTACGTACCCTTTTGGAGATCAAGCTCACATAGTTTTGTTCTGTTCTCTTCTACTGTATTCAAATACTTGTTAACACATAACAATCATAACATCCATGCAACCAATGCAAGCATGAAACAGTACTCCTACTAAGTCATTAATAATACCGACAACACACGGTCATTAAACATCACACACAACCCTAAACATCAAATAAATCAATAAACACCATCAAATATGTACTAATTGCTGAATATCAGTAATACAACTCATCAATAATCATTAAAATGGGTACTAACTACTTGGTATTGGTAATATAACCAAACTCATCAAATGTGTACTAATTACTCGATATTAGTAACATAACATCAAACTCATCAAAAGTATACTAACAGCTCAATATCAGCAACTCAACAAACATACATGATAATCTTAACAAATAATTAATTACATATGTTATGTCCATCCAAAGTGAAGTAGTTATACTCATTATTTCCTCTTAAGTATACAACCATTTTATTATTGTTTATTATAAAAACATCTTTATTTATTTCATCCCAAACAATAGTAATTATTCAAAAACGATGTGTACTTCCAAAGGTATTTTATTACTTCAATCTGCCAAATACCTTAAAATGTTTGTATATTAATCAAAAATAGTAATTTACGTCAAATTATTTTTCAACACACAATATTATTTTTTTAACAATAAAATAATAGTACATACTAAAACCACTTTAACATCTTTATTATTATTATTATTTCAAAAATATCTTCAGTTTTATACTCAAAGAAAAATAATAATATATTTTTCCTATAAACATCATAAACTCAATTATATCGTCATTTACTCAAAACAATATAATCTTTACAAAAACTATAATATTATTTATAGAATCTTACTTTATTTTATAAATAATAATAAGCTCCCCAAGTTTAATTTTAAAATAGATTTGTCGTAATCTTATTAGATTTTTCACACTAATCTCGGTTCAAGTCATTAAATCATCGTTATTTACAAATATCATCGAAAATCTGTAAATGACATTTCCTTTTATTTATTTGTTTTTCACATTATCACACAATTTCATCTATTTTATTTTAATAATTATTTTTAAGTTCAAATTCACAACTAATTAAAATTAAACATCCAATAACACATCAATCAACAATAAACAGTCCAGTTGAGGCACAACACATACAAAACATCATAATAACTAAATAGTTATCAGTATAACATAGCACATCTCAATAAATATAAAATTTCATCAATGAATATGCATTTAATATTTTCAATTAATTAATTAAAATAAAAAACCATACCATTGCGCTTTTGCAAATAGCCTCAAAACTAAGCAATCCAGGTACCAAATCGACCGGAATTCTGCCATGAGTCTAATAGAACAAACCATGCTCTAATTGAAGCTCATATGCAAAAGTTATTCAAAATGTAAAATTTGGTGGAAATATCGTAAATAAACCAAGTGTCAATAATTAAATATCATTTAATAGATTTTCTTTACCTCCTTCATGCGCATGAGAGTTGCCTCCAGTCAACCATATTTTGACCGCCTACTACTAGAAATGGCCAAAATAGCAACAGTCAGACATTTCTGACGGCCGTCAACGGCTCTATCATCAAATTTTTCGACGGCTCCTTATTTTTAATATTTTAATTATCCACATTATTCTACTTTATTAATCATATAAATTTGAAATTTGTTTAAAAATACTAATTTAATTCCTAAAAATTAAAGAAGATATTTTTATTCAATATTCAATTTTAAGACGGTTTGTGATTAATTAAGTTAGTTTCTTGAATAATCTTTTGTTGTGTAATTCAATATTTAACTTTATTGAAAATCAAAATCGAACTCAAACGATTAATTTATATAAACTTTAGTCCGTCCATTGTACAACTTCGGTGAAATTTATGATGCGTAACAATTTTATAAATTTAAATATATTTTTTAACCTTTCTGTAACTAATTATGTATTTTTAAATATATTTAACGTTATAAATTCATATAAAAGAAAATGTTCAATAGAGAAATAATTTTTTTAAATCTTATGTCGATCCAAACTATTTTGGACATACTTTCAAAATATGGTAAAAAGGTAAATAAATTTAGGGTGTCGATTTTGATTCTCAAATTTATAGACGTTTGTCTACATTCGGACCAAAACATTTCATTCGAAGATCAAACGATCTGCAAACGAGACGAAATTTGGGTCACATATACTTTATAAATGTATTTATCCAATCCGTACGGTGAGAATTAAAAAAGAAACAGAAGGAAAAAAATTAGACTCAAAATATATCATTTTCCAAGTAGTTGTATAACACTTAATATATATTGTTAGCACAACTTTTATGAAAACCTACTTAATGAAATTTTAAAATTAAAAAGCTAAAGGAAACAAGATCGTTAAATACCTCTGAGAAAAACATCATCTCTTACCTGAAAAAAGGCTTGAATATCACTCTAATGCAAGAAAAAGTAATGTGAAAACGACGATCCGAGCCATGGTTCAGTGGGTGAACAAAGGTGATAAAAACACCAAATTTTTTCACAACGTCGCTAATGGTAGAAAGCGTAATAATTCTATTAACTTTATCAAAATTAGTAACATTGAAATTGATGACCAAAAAGAACATAATTAGGTGTTTACGAATTACTTCAGAGGCATCTTTGGCACTAAAAAGAACATTGAATTAGAGCTAACTGGGAGGTGTTATATCCTCTAAATACAAGAATTGATTTTTTAAATTTCAATAGTCCGTTCACATAAAAAGAAATCTTTGATGCTATTAACAGTATGCCGTGTGATTCGTCACCGAGGCCAGATGGTTTTCCTACATTATTTTACAAAAAAAATTGGAACGTTCTAAAACGATTTACTTAATATTTTCAATGAATTCTATAGGGGTTCCTTACAGTTAGGTAGACTAAATTACGTCAACGTCATTCTTCTCCAAAAAAAATTTGGCACTAATGAGCTAAAAAACTTCATACCTATCTCGCTACTAAACTGTTTATGCTTTTATCAAAGGTAGAAATATTTATGATGGGGTAGCAGTAGTTCAAGAATTTACTAACTATTGCTGCAAGGACAGTGTTACTTGCATCTTCTTAAGCTCGATTTTGTTGAAGTATTTAATTTTGTTGATTGAGACTTTCTTTTAGATCTTTTGCTAGCTAGGAGTTTTAGTGCTATGTGGTTTAATTGGATCAAGATGTTGCTCAAAACAGGTAACTCTACCATCATCGTGAATGAGATATTATGTAATAAGATTCAGTCGAAACGAGGACTTAGGCATGGTGATCCTTTATCACCTCTTTTGTTTAACATTGCGGTCAATGTGTTTGCTAAAATTATTGCCTTAGCAACTTGTAATGAGTTAATCGAGGGAATAGGTTGTGAAATTTGAGCAGAAGCCTTTGTGTCCTTCAATTCGCTGATGACACTATGGTATCCTCATATACTCTCCCCCGACATATTATAACTCTCAAATTTATTTTATATAGTTTCGAACTATTATCTGGTTTAAAAATCAACTTCGATTAAAGCTCGGTTCTAGTCGTAAATGACATTCATAATTTGGAAAACCAAATTGCTAATACCCTAAATCGCACAATTATGAAATTCCCCATAAGCTACCTAGGTTTCTTAATTAGACCAACAAAACTTAAACATGACGATTGGCTTACAATAATAGATAAAACCAATAAAAAGTTAACACTTTGGAATAGTAAATTCCTTTCTAGGGCCGATAGGATAGTATTGATTAACTCGGTTCTATCGGCTCCACCCATTTACTGGGTTTCCTTCTAACTTTTTCCAAAATGGGTAATTTACAAAATAGACAAAATAAGAAGACAATTCCATTGTAGTAGTTTAAGTTACCTTGTTCATTGGGATACGGTTTGCAAATCAAAAGGAGGGTTAGGAGTCATAAACGTACATAACCTTTATATTTCCTTACTAGGGAAATGGTTATGTAAATTTTATTCAGCTAATAACAACCTTATTTTGAATGAATTAACATCTAATCAATATTACGAGGTTCTTTTAATCTTTACCATGCTCCAGAATTCAATTATAATAACCTCTCTTATTTTTGGAAATCATTTTAAAGAATGTTGATACTTTTAAACTAGGAATGAAACACATTGTTCAATCGGGGAATAATACCTCTTTCTGGCACGACTGTTGGATCTCTCTGATCCCTCTAAAGGTTGAATTTAAGCCTCCTTTTGATATCAGTAATTTTAAAAATGTACTAGTATCATAAATATGTAGACCTAATGAAACCTTTTTGATATCAGTAATTTTAAAAATGTACTAGTATCACAAATATATAGACCTAATGAAACCTTTCTCCTTTAACAGAACTTTGGAAGGTAACACCCTTAGACTTTTTGCTCTTCTTTGTAATAGGTTAGCGCTTTATAACATCAACAATGAGAGCAATGTAATTATCTGGGTTGGGACAAGGGCAAATTTTTTACATGCAACACATATTACAAATTTCTTAATTTTTCAGGTATCAAACTAAAAGCATTTAAATCTCTTTGGAAATTAATGCTTTGCTTAAAGCTAAATTACATAATTAGCTTATTATTCACGGGAAACTAAACACTATAGAACATTTAAAAAGGAAAATTTTAATAATTGATAAAAGATGTCTTTTGTGTAATCTCGAACTTGAAAATGTCTCTCACTTATATTTTAACTGTAATATGACCAATGACATCATTCTAAGAGTCCTTAAAATTTTTGATCTCGGCATGTCTAACAATAACTAAATAGTGATTCTTATTGGAATAACATATGATACTATTTTACTCATAATAATAGGATTTTACTTGACTCTATTTATGTTACCACTAACTGGTACATATGGTTCGAATGTAATAATCGGGTCTTTAACGAAACTTATACCTCTCTTCCTAACCTAATTTATACCGTCTCACTACACTGCTTTGGATTGCCAGCCCTAACTACAAGTTAGCCAGAAAAGGTTAAATATCGCATTGATCTCTTGAAACTTTTTAATACAAATACCCATACTCCCTCTCTTTTAACTCTTTTAACTTGGCATTAGCAATATTGGCTTTTGCCCCCTCACTTTGTCCACATAGGTATCGTACGCCTTATTCATATTGGGATACCAAAATATTGTTCTTTTCATTTTTGTTGCGCTTTACGCCCACATATATATGTATTTCTTACATATATATGTGTGCACAATTCTACTAACTTTTTGTTTAGTTTGTTTCAGATTATTCCATTGAGGAACGGTCCCGTCTGGAGAACACGTTCATTGGACGGCTTTCCTTGGAGCATGGTTTCAAGTGGTAGTTGTCTCATGCTCTTAATTTCCAATTTTTTTTTGTCTTTCCTTCTAGGATACTACGTTGTAGGGGGAGGATTTCGCTTATCTTATTTTTGTAAGGGGGTATTGCTACCTGTCAGGCTTATTCACAACAATTATAGAAGTGTGGAATAAAATTACATGAGTGCTCTCTCATAGAAGATCACTCATTTTATAAAAAAAAACTTCTATGAAAATGATATGTTTAGAGTAACTTTTTTTTTAAAATCCAATCGTATGGGTTGGATGAATAGATAATATAGAATATATGGTTTGAATTTAATCTCGTTTGAAGATCGTTTGACCTTCGAACGAAAGGTTTTAATTCTAAATGTCGATATAAGATTCAACAGATTTAAAATAAAGATTGGTATCTTAAACATGTTTATTTTTTTAATATTTCGATCATATATCCAAAATACATTGGATCGACATAAGATTTAACAAATTTTTTTTTAATCAAATATTTTGTTTTGTATGAATTTATTATGTTAAATACACTTAAAATTCACAATTAATTATCAAATCGTTAAAAAAGAATTATGTAACATATAAAAATAACCTTTTTAATACTTAGAAACAAAAGTGGGATACTGTAAAAATTTTATAACAAATTAAGTTAAACTTAATTTATTTTAAAGTGGGAGAAAATATGAAGTAATATATATAACAATCGTCGAAAGCCATCGGAAAGTCACAAATATTGCTTCAGCCGAGCCTGTTTTCTTTCTCATTTGCAGTTTATTAAACCCTAAACCCAATTCCCAAACCTCAAGTTCGATCCAAATCCATCTCTAACCGTCGTACTCCGCCACAATCCATCACATTCTTCATCAAATTGGAATTTCCAAGCTTCGACGTGTTCAATCCATCGAAAATTAGGTATAATTTTCCCCTAAACCAATTATTTTGAATTGTGATAAAATTAGTGTCAATTAGTGTTTAGATTTATTGATAATAGCCTATTGATTGGTTATAATTGTATGTTGGTTGATTTGGAATGTTAATTAGGGTTATTATATTTAAATCCAAATATTAAAGTTTAATTCAGGCCAATTTATTGTATGTAGTTATTAGTGTAACATAGTTTACTATTAATTAGTGCATATATTAGCTAAAATGTCGGCAAAAACAATTTATTTACATAATTCCTTTATTAGTCGATACCATTAATTATATATAAATTTAGTTTACATGTATGTGTTATGTGGCAATATAAACAAATTAGTATTAATGTCAATTTTTTATTAGTGTGTAATAAATTCAAAATAACGTTAGCTAAAATGTTAAAAAACAATTTTTAATTGCTATGAATTTAAATAATGAATTAGTGTATAATGCTAATATAAACAAATTAGTACATACTGTATTTTATTTTTTAAATCCTTTAGATTTTTTGCCCCGTCTGAAAAGTATTGTATATGATCGTTATATAGATATTCATTTTTGCTACAAAACGGACGTCAATGTTTATCTGATACGCTATATTTGTCGGATTTGTCCCTGTATAAGTTACAAATACAATATTATCATTACTTTTGGTAACTCATTTTATCTTAAACGATTCACAAATTTTGACAGCACTTCCTTTTTGTTTTTTGTGTATACGCATTTGTGTACGATACGAGGAACACAAAGAAAGTGCTGCCGAAATTTTGTTGGATCGTTTAAAATGAAATAATTTGTGAAATGTAATTATTATTGTTTTTGTAATGGGAAGTAGGATGTCCGACCAACAAAAGTAAAAATTAATAAAGTGAAAATAAAATATTATATTCATAATTTGTTAAAATAGAAAATAAGATTTTATAAAAAAAGTAACAAGAATATTATATTATATAATTAATAAAACATTAAAATGTATAAAATGAAAAATGTCAATCCAAAAAAAATCATAATTTTTCGAATCTTACTATGATTTTTTAAATTTGTATCATATTTTTGAAATAGGAAAAAATGATCAATTATTTTGTCGATCGGAAGCGTTGGATATATCAACGAAAGGGATTGAAAGGCTCAATAAACGAACATTTTATTATGGTGTACATGGATTTATTAAATTCGCTTTAAGTAATAATGGAAACAACGAAGAAATTCGTTGCTTGTGCTGCAAACATTTGAAGCATTGGAAACCAGAAATGTTCATAGTACATTAATGTCAGAATGATTTCATACCAGATTATTATGTGTGAGATCGTCATGGAGAACTTGTTGCACCGATTCCTGTAGTATCAGATGAGGAGGTGGATAATGTAAATGTTACGACGAAACGCATAGAAGATATAATTGAAGATGCAGCACGATCAATGTTCACTACTGTTCAAGTTGATGATGAAGATGTAAATGTCGAAAAAGAACCAAATATTGAAGCAAAGAAAATATATGATTTATTGGATGCTGCTGAGAAACCCCTTTGGGATTGCTGTAAAAGTGGCACACGATTATCAGTTGCTATCGAATACATTACTATGAAATCTAAATTCAACTTCATGAAAACTGGATTTACAGCAGTTGTACAAGTTGCAAAACGATATATGCCACCCGATTTAATGTGCGAAAATCAATATGAAGTGAAAAACATATATCTATTTTTGGTTTGCCATACCAAAAGGTAGATACATTTTAAATGGCAGCATGTTGTTTTGAAAAGATGACATCAACATTAGAAAGTTTAGAATATGCAACGAGGAAACCAAGAAAAAAGAAGGGGCTATAAAAAACTGCCAAAATTCCGACGACAATTTGTCGTCGCAAAGTTCTGGAAAACTGTGTTTCTGACGACTTTGCGACGACAATTCATCATCTCAAAAATGCCCATGGGAAAAAAATTACCGACGACATTGCAACGACTTTGGTAGAGGTGTTTGCAACGACTTTTGTTTTCCGACGACACATCGACGACATAATTTAACAACGGTTTTGCGACGACGGAGCAGCGACTGGTCAAATGTAGCATTTTGCGACAACAGCTCGACAACTTGATAATCTCGACGAATTTCCGACAATTTTGCTACGACATTTGTATAGTGTAGTTTTTAGATTTTTCTTTGACTTGGCGACTACATTTAGTACAATATTTTTAACAGCATTTTTAATGTTTTTTGTTCATTCAATCACAATAATAGCTTATATTCTAACAATGACAATAATGCAATTATAAGAACACATATCACATTCAAACATAATGATTTCACTTTTGAACAGAATACATATCAAAATGTATACTAACAATAAAAAAAATCTTTCAATATCATATAATATTGTAGCGGTCAAACAGTATACAAACAAGATCCCAATGCTATACCTACATCATACATGTCCATCTCAATACTATATATATGACGCATACAAGTAAAATTCGTCTATCTTCCCAACGGAAACATTTTGACTTGGACGTGATTCGCCATTGAACTGCTGATATAACATCTCTCGAAGCTCCTAATATTGCTTCTAAAGTGATGTGACCTGACCCTACAACTTAGCTGTTTCCAGCGCCTCATTGGTGTTGTAGCTGACACTTCTATCCCTATGTCGTTTCTGTAATTTTTTAATAAAATTTAGTGGAGTAGCTAATCAATCAATAAAACTTGCATTAACCACCCGTATGAGTTATTTTACATCTTCCAGATAATAGGAACAATTTTCACAATATCAACGGGCTGATTACTAATATTAGAACAATTATAAACAAACGTGATTGTATATAACTCAAAATAAAACCTCAAAAAGCAACCACCTACAGTCTATATTGCAATTCTGTTTGCTTAACAGAATGAATATAAGGATGTACTTGAAGAATCAATAACTTGAATCTCTAACTAGCGTTTCTTCAATATCATATCTATCCTAGGGGCACTTGTGCATCTGTGCGTTGACATGATTCTTTTATATTAGTTTGAAACTGTATGCTTTCTTACTGATGACATAGTTGTTTAAAAACTTTTGACATTAATTTTCTATTTATTTATTACATATTTTATTTTATTTTTGATAAGAAAGTAAAGAGTTGAAGAATATAAAGTAGCATCATTTTGAACTAACCACTTTTTTAATATATGTTAAATGTAGGTATTTTGTTTGATGTGCATCAAAGTTTACTAAACAGACTTGTAAACATATAAAAGCTATATAGTTTAATCACTTATTATAGGAACATTCTCAGCGATTTTCTCCTGTAAATGGGCTCGAGAATAATTAAACATTGACTCTTACAGCTCTAATAGTTCTCCATTTGTTTTAACAGTAAGTCGTTCACTAACTCATGATCAAAACAAAAATTAAAGTGTACCAAGTATTGTACTGAAAATATAAATGCTATCGAATCTTGCAATGGTGAAAAATACAGTGCCGAATGAGGAATTAGTGTATCAGAAATCATAATGGATTAAGAGATGGGTAGTATTAGCTATTAATGAAAACTATAATAGGTTCAAATTTGCATATCAGCAATAGCAGTTAGAACAATATGGTTATTGCATTAGATGAGATGCTCAACTAATAAAACGTGATTAAAGAAATAGGTTAATATAAAATATTATTCTCTTGCCAGATGGCTGTAACTGATGCTAGTACAACCAACCTTGCCTCTCCAAATGACCTTACAGTACAACAAAAGCAGTGGCATATCATGAAAAAGAAAAGGAAAATGCAAAAACCAAACCCACAATATCTGGTCTTTCTTGCAAATCATCATTACCATGTGCTAATTAAAAGAAAAACACAAGCCAAAAATGGTATGGCACTTACTTTAATGCATTTCTGTAAATAAAAATCAAGGGAATTCGATCCATGAATGAAAATCAGGGGAATTTTATCCACAAACCATTGGTACAAATAAATATTTCATCAAAACTTTATATCAGCTCAATAGGCATATCTCTTGACTGTGATGTACTAAATTAATAGGAACAATCAACCTAAAACATTAAAACAAAAATAAAATCATTGGCATATGTGTTATGACGAACCCTAGGGTAATTAATTCAGCGCCATATGATGTTTAGAACAAACAAAAAATTAACAATGAAATGAAACTGAAGTAACAGACCATAGAACTTAAATTTCCAAAAATTGGGTAGGGGCCATAGCCCAAACCTACGATATTTCAAATAAAAACCTAATAAAATATATCACATATTAAACTTGATTATTGTAACTTGTAATGCACTTAAAAGCAAATTACATAGCAGCCATCTGCTAGCTTCATTAAATTGTGAAGCTCCTTCTTCTGCTTGATTAAAATAAAACCTTACTCTTGCAATTTGTTCTTTCATGAACTGTTTCCAATTATCGGATACTTTTCTAGAAAAAACTTCGTCTTTTGTTATTCCAAATTGTACCAATTCATCTTGTGGTAGATATATTCTTCCTCCCATAGCACTAAAATCATATAAATTGCTTTTGTTAAGGAAAAGTAAAAGATTTTGAATTGGGTCAAAAACTACTGATAAAGTGGTAAGACTTTTGAACCGTGAATCATATTGTATCTCCAACATCATGAAGAATGTTGGTTAGTTAATTGCAATTGCAGCGCTGTATATACCATGAACTGAGTTGTTAGATTCAGAAGCTATCCCCATATTGGAACACTCATGAGACCTACTGTCCCTGCTACATAATAGCAATATAGATATGGTTCTTGCAAGTTTTTCTATCTCCATTTTACCGTGTCCATTCTCATTCCCTCGACCATGTCTCTAAATGGCTGTAAGAAAAGCTACAAAGTTAATAGCTTGAAAATTGATATTCTTCCTCTTTCGTTTTGACATAACACATCAGAAGATGTTTTTGTGTTAAACATAGAAAATTACTAGAATTTCTCAACAGTCAATACGGATATGGATAGCTTCAACAGTTCCTGAATCATAGATTTAGGTTGAGTTTTATGTTTGTTCTGTTGTAGTTTGTGTTTCTAATTAGCTGCTTGGTTCTTTGAGAGCATTACATATTTGTGAGATTTCATAATCATTGATTAAAAAAAGTGGTTGTTCCATCATAACTATTAATTACAAGCACTAAGACAATTAACAGAGGCAAATCCAATTCACACAATTAGTACTAAATAAATTTGACAGAGGAATACACAATACATAGTTTCTAACAACTTGAAATTCACAGTGATCTTGATAACCATTATACATTGAAATTAAGAAGGAAACAATATTTGTTTTTTTCTAATGAATGGAGAATAACTCAACTAGAAGAAAAGCATGTTAACTACTAGGAAGAAGGCATATAATCTTAGGTTTAGCAGCGCCCTTCTCTACTCATTTCATTATCATCTGGGCTGACACTGTCTATATTTTTACCAACCAAACTTTCTGTTCTCATCCTTTTCATTGTTAGATTTTGACAAAGTTCTCATCCTTTTCATTGTTAGATTTTGACTTACGATGAAAATAGTTGAATTCAAGGTCTGAATTCTCTTGCTAAACAATAATAATATATATAAAAGTCTAATGCAAGTCACGCTATGGTTGTGCGAGGTTTGTGAAATGTATGTAAATGACAATATGCCAGTTTCATGTAGCCCCAATTCATCTTTATTAAGATTTTTTTTAGTATAAACAAAATTTAAACATGTTCACCAGATAAGTTGCACATCACATTTGACATGTTCTGTAACCCATATATAACTCTTAAGGATTCAATATGATGGAGTAATATGATATCAGGGTCATGGACAAAAAACACCAGCAAGGCAATGGGACTCTTCCTTGTATTAAACAAGGCAATATCAAAATCAGTCACCATACTACAGATTCTACATATATCCATAATAAAGCAATAGTCTTATTCATTGTAGGCAAAATGGGCTATAAAAAATAAGTATATCTTTAGAGAATATGCAATTGACTAAGTCTATAGACCATGTAGTCATGGTTAGCAGTGTAAGAAAATACTGCATAGCGTCAACTACTACTAATTTACTAATAAAGAGCCTAGGGAATGAGTTGAATCAGCATATTAACAAAGGAAAGTGATGTCTATAGAAGCAGTTGAAGCTTATAAAAGTTGGTGCCAAACTTCCAACTTATGTGCAGAATTGAGCCCTTCTTAGATTATATATGTTGATAATGTATTTTCAAATTGAATTTACTCAATGTTTCTCATATTTTTTCCTTGACTTTATGATCAAATGTTTATATCAAATTATGGTATAGGCTGTTGTTGCTTATGCATGAGCAAATTATCATACATAATGATCATACTTATTTATCAAATGCATCATATTTTGATTGCCAAATTGTACTATTGTACCACTTTCTCGGTTTCGAATAAGGTATTAAATAATGCAAACAGAATGACTTTTTGGCACATCAACAAGAATAATCAATTGATATTTGTACCACTTGATTTTCAACTTAAATTTCTAAATAATAGCACACCTACAAAAGGTAAACATATAGCTCAAAACGTAATTCATGAAAAACTCCTATAAATCTCAAACCATGCTTAGAAACATCTTCCAAACATCACTAAATGTTATTGTGTAATAATCATGGGTTAGTTGCATTTGTTAACAGCAGCAGATTAAGCACACAGTCAGATTTTGATTCCGGCCACTGGATTCCGGCCACCATGTCACCAGAGATGATATCAGAGTTTGGGCAGAGCAAGGTTAAGTCAAAACATGGTGATACTAATGCGGGAAGGTGAAGGTTTAAGGAAGTATCACTGTGTGCATGCTTGTGCATATGTGTGCACATACACAGTGATACAGCTTGTTTAATTGTGTGTTTGAACATGTCAATTAGCATGTGAGCTGGCTAAATATAGCCGTTGTAATTAATATACATCCATGCAAATTGTAGAAAGTGAAATGAAGAAAAAAGACATAATTTCATTTCTGTTATCAAATTCTTTACAAAATTTTCTTTACATTTCTAATACCCTCTTTCTTTCTCAAAACCTGTCACTCACTTACACTCTGACCATTCCTTTAACCTCATCTTATCCCCTCTCTGATCATCTTACAGTCTACCTAACCCTCTTCTCTTAACTTCCTGAACTCCTGCAACCTCCCTCCGTCTGCACATTCTTCTTCTATTTCTCTTAAACTATCTTCCTTTCTTCTATATTCTCACTTCCTCTCAGTTCTAATCTCACCAGACCATATCACCTTTTACATTGTCCAGAAACATACCATTATCATCATATTTCATTATGACAAAAATGGCAGATCAACAAGGAGCTGACATATTGTTTTTTGGATAATCATCATCCCTCCATAAATTTTCTATAAAACACACTTCCTAAAATGTTACTTTATTTTGGATTATGAGATCTATAAAACTAACCATCTCTATAGAAAATACTTTCTAAAAGTTTGGATTTAGGAAACAGACAACCAGCAGTTTGAAAATTAAAATTAGCGAACTACTTAAGTCGAAGAATCGGAAGATCGGATCCGGTTTGGAGGCGAGACGGTCAGTGGTGGCTAAAAGACGATGGCAGGCTAAAGGAAAGCAGGAATCGGCTGTGTTTAGGAGCAAATTAGGGCGAAATATTAGAAATTGGGGTTTTAGTTTTTTTATTTTATTTTGTGTGTGCGCATGAGAGGATTGGAGTGAGGGGTGGGAAGGGTGACTATATTTGGTGGACGTTGTCCCTAGGTTGTTGGGAAGTCCTCAAAAAATTTTAAACGACGTACCGACGAATTATAGACTTCGTTTTCAATTATAACTATTTTCGATGACATACCGACACCCGTCAGATGTCGTCGATATGTCATCGGAAAAGAAGGATCGGAAACAACACGTTTTTCTAGTAATGGGAAGTTCCATACAAGATAACGCATTACTTATCCATCATTCCTTTACTTTAAAGGTTATTGCATCTTCAATTATCGCACTGTTGACGTCAAAAATTGCACCAACACCCAAATATCATATGAAAGCATCAGGTCGATCGAAATCAAAGCAAAAGCAAGAAGAAAGACAAAACATACAAGAATATTTATAGTGGTTCAGCATAATGTCTGGCCTACGTCCACTTATTCATTTTTATAGTTGTTCTCCTTTTAGATTACAACTAATTCTATCAGATCTGGCCACTACTTGGTGGACCTCGGGTTTACAATGGTGTTCCTAGAGTGTCTTTGAGGTAGAGGATAGGAGTGAAGAAGAAGGAGTTCCAGAGAGAACTGGAGAAGATTCCCCTTTTGGTTGTAAGTAGGCTGGTATTTATAGAGAAATAGGTGTATAGGTTCAGTAGTCCGCTTGCACTGAAGTCTAGAAGATAGCCCAAAGTTGCATAAGTGAAATAGAAGACCCGTAAGTCAATGGAATAACTCGGTATCGAGTGAAATAACTTGGTGCTGAGTTATTTTTACTCGTCCAAGTTGAATTTCGTCCATTCGCTAGTTTTTTTAATCTCCTTCTTGAGTTGTTCTAAGTCCTTTTCCACCAACTTTGAGTCTGTGCAGTTAAAGCGCTCGGTGGATTCAATGCGGTAGAGGTGCAAAAAAGTCATAGCGGGGATGTAGCGAAGATATAGCGGGATATATCGGATTACTCTAAAATAGCATATAAATCCCATACTTGTTGTTTTTACAAATATATAGATAGTAATTATGTGAAAATTTAACATTCAATTGAATTATAATTAGTACAAAAATAATTTTAAATAAAAATATGTGCAAATGTATTGTAAATGAACGTAAAACTGTTATATAACTTAATTTAATTTAGTAGAATATTAGAGTATTATCATTTCTAAACATATATAAAAAATTCAATGAAATTAATTAATTTCATAATTTTTATAGCGTATAAATATCATTTTTCAATCCAATTTTTTATAGAAGATATAGCGAAAATAGCGGAAATAACGGGATATAGCGGAAATAGCGGGGATTAAAGCGGAAAGGCTATATGTTGGGGATATATGAAAAAATCGTAGCGGTAGGAATCCGCTATAAGATATATCGAAGTTATAGCGGGGATATAGCGGGGCATTAACTACACAGCTTTGAGTTGATTCTAACGATCTTTTTGATAGCCGCTTCTTTTGCTTTCTTCTCGTTAATCCTTGGGATTTCTCATTTAAATCACTTAACCACTATTGGAGTAGCACATGTGGTGTATGGTGTTCGAGAAGCCAAAAGAGGGCGGAATAGGTTGGTGCCGACCTAAACAACTCGATCTTGAGTTATTCCCTTAGTCAATTTTCCACTCGAACTTCCGAAGTTCAATTCTCTAGTCCTTTCGATCGTGTTTTCAAGTTTGTGAATAGTTTCGTCTTGATTTTGATCTTTTAGGTCTATTTGAAATCTGTTTTGGCTCAAAAGTGGGTTAACACTTGCCTCCAAAGTACGCCTTTTGAATGTAATGTGTGCTTTGCTCGAGAACAAGTTTCAAAAACCAATTTCTAATAGCTAAGCTCTCATCTATTTATTGATCCCTAATGATCATTCTACATATCTAAGCCATCTTGATTCGCCCTGGGCTTATCTTCCTTTCTCCAATTGCAAGGCGTCCAAATCCTTTTACCAAGTCTGCATCCACTCTGGGGCTTTGTCTCGCTGGACCGTTGATCTTCTAATCTAGGTTTTGATCACTCTGGATCGTTTATCGCCCAATCTAGGGTTTCAACCTCTCTGGATTCTTGTTGAATCCAATCCACTCGCTCTCCGGCATGGTGACCCAACGACCAAGCAAGCCTATTCGCTCAGTCTCCGGTGAGGGGACTTGCTTTTCATACAAGCCCATCCACTCAATCTTTGGCAAGGGCACTTGCACCCTACACTTCGGTCCCGCCTCTTTGGACGGGACTTAAAGCGATCAATATCGTTCAAGTTCATCCACTCACTCTTTGGAAAGGGAACTTGCACCCTGCATTTCGATCCCATCTCTCCGAACGGGACTTAAAGCGATCAATATCCTACAAGTCCATCGCTCATCCTCTGGGATGGGACTTGCACCATGCACTCCAGTCCCATCTCTTCGGATGGAACATAAAGCAACATCAATCATCACGTTTAAGTGGATTTTCCAAGAGTCAAGTATTCGAATCAAAGCAAACAAGCAGAAACCCTAACTATCCATTCCAGCCATCTGACTTAGAGCGTGCCTAGGGATCAATCTAGGTTCCATACACATGTAAGTAGTCTGAGGTTATTATTATCCTTAATGATCATCCCAGACATCCGACTCGGAGTGTGCCTAGAGACTAATCTAGGTCTCGTATACATGTAAGTGGTCTATGGTTATTATTATCCTAATTATTCAAAGCAAGAAAAAGCAAAGCGAGGGAGTCGAACCTAACTCTCGACCGTTTCGATCAAGGGATTTCGAGTCTTGGACCAGATCCCCGGTTGTTCCTTAATGCATTCGTTGCAGATGGTGGTTGCTTCGGCCGCATCATCGCAGTTTGGTTCCTTACATACTACTGCAGCTGGTTACTCCGAACCATTTCCCCTATCATATCACGAAGGTGCCGACACTCGTTCGTTTCATATCCCTCCAGCTCATGGAAGATGCAAAACTTTCCAGACCTGCTCTCGCGATCCGTGATTTCCCTTCTAGTTGGCTTTCGGTAGGGGATCTGCCCCCCGTGTCTAGATATATCCTCTTCGGGGTTTCTGTTAAATCAGAGTCTTCCTGACGCAAATATTTCTCGGCTTCATGGTAGAATTATGTGAGATCCATTAGTAGATCCCTTTCCAAAGCAATCTTGAAGTCGGCCTTACTTGTGACTCCAGATACTGCTGCCGTTAAAATTATAGACGGTTTTGGCTTATCGATGGATGTAGCTGCCGCTTTGAGGTACCGTTCTTTCTTGAACCGAAAGGGGCAAACGAAATGAGCATGGAAAAGGGAAAAGAAAAGGGGTTGGTTCGCGAAATGGGAATGTGTTCTTTTTTGCACATGAAAGGAGCATGGAGAAGGGGCACAGGGTGTAAAATAGGGGAGGAAACAAACCGGGCAACGAAAGCTTCATTTTGAACCGTTCGTGCGAACTGGGCTGGGGAGTGGGGGCCCGCGTCGAGCGTCGGACTCTTCAGACGCATCCGACGCGGACGCGAACTTTAACTGCCTATTTTGCAAAAAGAACGGTACTTGAATCTTATCAAATAGCTTCTTAAGGTCTCTTTGAGCCTTTGTTTCACGCTTGCCAGCGTCATCACATTCTTTGATCGCGAAACATGAACTCTGAACTGTCTGAAGAACTTATTCACCAAATCGGTCCACGTGCTTATGGACTCATTCTCCAGCTGTCTAAACCACATCATCGCCAAGTCCGTTAAGTATAATGGGAAGCACTGCCCCATTACCTCCTTAGAAGCACCCAACACCTCCATATGTCAGATGTATCTCATCAGATGAACCGTCGGATCCGACTATCCATCGTACATTTCCAGCGTTGAAAGCTTGAAGTCGGAAGTATTCCTTGCATTTCGATATTAGAAGTGAATGAATTCATGTTCACGTCCTCTAAACTCTGGTATGGGGGTCCACACCTTATTATCCTCCTTACCAACTCATCAATTCGGTTTTCTCCATCCATTGATGGTCTTCGACCAAAAGCGATATTATGCCCCTGCTCCTGTGGGAAAACTCCGACACATACCCCGGCATGTACTCCTTTAGCTGTATATTAGCATTATGACCTACTCCTCTGGCCTCATTCCGTTCTCCATTCCTATGGGAAGGTTCTAGCACATATTCTTCCGATCGTTGCTCATTCACATTCCGATTCGCATTTCAACCCCTTGCATTATCCATTCCCAACATCCCAACTGCCACTCTGACATTGCCTCCTAATATAATTCTCTTGATATCGAGTTGATTTTGGTCGTCACCGAGCTGTTTTGTTTGTAAATGCATTGCTTCAGTTTGCTGCGCTATAATTCCAGATGGTCCTGCATTAGTTCCTAACACTTGGTTCTGAATTCCTATAGCTCTAGCTATTCCTTGTTGTTCCATTATTTGAAAAAATCCTTCAAGCATTTCTTGTAGTCTAGTTATCATTCTATCCTCCATCTCCTTCACCATTCTTTCCAGCTCTCCTCTGGTCATGTAGATGGATTGATGAGAATTTGAGGACACCTTCTGACTATCCCTAGGCTCTAGTTGGCTTCCTCCAGCTTTAGATCCAGTGTTTGGCCTTTTCATCTTCTTCGAAACTCTTATTCAAGCCTCAAGTCTTCGGATCTAGTTCTTTCTCAGTGAAAACACAAAAAGGTTGACCCCAAAAATGGCACCAACACCCAAATATCAAATGAAAGCACAAGTTCAATCAAAATCAAAGCAAAAGCAAGGAGAAAGACAAAAAACACAAGAAGTTTTATAGTGGTTCGGTGTAATCTCCGGCCTACGTCCACTTTAATCTCTTTTATTAGTTTCTCTCTCTGGATTACAACTAATTCTATCATATCTGACCACTATCTGGTGGATCTCAGATTTACAATGGCATTCCTAGAGTGTCTTTGAGGTAGATGATTAGAGTGAAGAAGAAGGAGTTCTAAATAGAGCTGGAGGAGGTCCCCTTTTTGGTTGTAGGTAGGTTGGTATTTATAGGAAAACAAATGTAGGTCCAGAAATCTGCTTACACCGAAGTCCAAAAGATAGCCTGAAGTTGCACAAGTGAAACAAAAGACCCATGAGTCAATGGAATAACTCGGTGCAAAGTTATTTTTACTCATCCAAGTTGAACTTTGTCCATTCACTAGCTTTTCTGTCTCCTTCTTGAGTTATTTTGAGTCCTTTTCCACCGACTTTGAGTTAATTCTAGCGATCTTTCTGATAATCGCTTCTTTTGCTTTCTTCTCATTAGTACTTACGATTGCTCATCCAAATCATTAGAAAATCACTTGACCATGGGTTATTAGAGTAGCATAGGAGGTGTATGGTGTTCGAAAAGCAGAAGGAGGGGGAATAGGTCGATGCCGACCTAAACAACTCGATGTCGAGTTAGTCCCTTAGCCAATTTTCCACTCGAACTTCTGGAGTTCAATTCTCTAGTCCTTTCGACCGTGTTTCCAAGTTCGTGAATCATTTCGTTCTGGTTTTGATCTTCTAAGTCTAGCTGAAATCTGTTTTGGCTCAAAAGCGGGTTAACATGCACCTCATATGAGATAGCACAATGTGAGAACATAGGGGAAGAAGGTACCTTAATACATCCAGCTAGAAGCATGGAAA
This sequence comes from Allium fistulosum, assembly GCA_030737815.1. NCBI lineage: Eukaryota > Viridiplantae > Streptophyta > Magnoliopsida > Asparagales > Amaryllidaceae > Allium > Allium fistulosum. The sequence continues at coordinate 783,252,838 of CM060907.1, forward strand.
TATTTCGATAAGACTTATCATGCTTTTGTTGTAGAGAGATGTAATGCTAGACCTGGTTATATACAGATGGATTCTCACCTTTCTCTCAATTTGGTTCTAAATATTCATCTTGGCCTGTTATCGTTACACGTTATAATTTACCTTCATTGATGTATATGAAAACTTCATATATGTTTCTCACTATTGTTGCAACTGGCCTTAGTGATCTGATATAAGGAATCGATGTTTATTTACAACCGTTGATTTGAAGAGTTGAAAACAGTGGCATGAAGAAGTTGAAACACACAACATTTCGAAAAAAATAATTTTCGTTTGTTCGCTTCTTTTTTATGGACTATTGGTGATTTTCATGTTTATCCAATGCTTTCAGGTTAGAGTATGCCTAGTCATCTAGCATTTTCTTATTGTATAGAAGAAACACAAGCATTTTCTTTACTACGTGGGAAGAAAATTTCATGGTTTGATTGCCATCTATATTAGTAGAGACTACACAACCACCAACGATTTGGTCAAGCGAAGAAAATTTCATGGTTTGATTGCAGTCTATTACCAGAGGGGAAAGTGCAGGGCCATGACCGAGGCTAGGCATTGATGAGCCATAATTGGATGGGGTGACGATGTCCGTCGAGGTAACTAAAGACTGTAGGAACAGATCCGGCTATTAGCGGGAGGCTAGTAGACCCTAGGTTCCTGGAGTGTGCTTTGCACTATCAGTCTCCATTTCTGGTTCCGGTTATGTGTGTGTTGTGGATTGTTATATATTATTCACTGTCCAATGAGTTGGCTATAGTAGAGACTCTGTGTCTAAAGTGTAGTCAGTCCCCGTATATCCATTCTCTTCTAGTTTGATATTTTATAGATAGCTTTTGTTTATTGATTATGATTTGGATTATGATAGATTATATATGTGATATGTATAATATTGGACATTATTTGGATGATCTGACGGGCTATCTCACATCATCTATTGATTATATGATTTTATGATATTATATCAGGACATTGTTGTGTGTTAGCCCTATTCGGTTGATGATTTCATTTTATATGACGACGTTGTATTGAATGGATGATTCACCCATTAATTCTTGATTCCTATTGATTTGTTTTATATGAGTGATGACATCTCTATGCATGGTTTTGGTGATATTTATGTTTTGATATGTTTCAGTGATCTTTTAAGTAGTTGTAATTATAAACCATGCATACGCCTCCCTCTTAATAGTAATGCACACACATACACTCTATATTACATTGTAATCATTGACTTGAGTTGTTATGCTGTCTTATCACATTATTATCCTTAGAATATAATGTTTCACCTATATTTATTAACCCCATGATTTAAACTTAGTCTGATCTATGCGTTATTTATATAATACTCGGGTCAGTCCGAGACCTTATAGGTTCAAGAACAATGAGACCAGCTTGTGTTTATTGGACGTAGAGGGGATTATGTACTCTGTACAGATTTCGTCCTACTTGTATATTATTGTTTCATGTATGTGTATCCATGTGATGTATGTAAGAAATACATTGTATATTTTTATATCTTATCGTTGCGATTTTTATTCTATGTTTTCTATTACTTGCTATATTTATGTATTATTCTATCCTGAAGGCACACATGTTTATTTCTTTGTGTCCACTGTGTACGTATAGATAAGTTATTTATTTGAATACGTTCTAGTGTTAGCCCAATGGAATATTCATGTGTGTACCCCATATAGCACCATTCTCTGTATTATCTGATAGTATTACTTAGCAGTAATACCCTTGGATAGTATGGGTGTAGAGGTGGGGTGGCTACAGTGGCAAATTATAAATTAACTTAGTTCTAATACTTAGTGCTGGCCAATCATTCATATAATTTTATGTATTGGATGTTTTTATGTCAGTATATTTGATGTATATTTTGGATCTATGTTTGCCATGTTTGACTCTGTGTACTCTGTATTTCATTGTAATTATGCATTATTCTGTCCTGTAGGCACATGTGTTTATTGCTTATGTCGATACTGTGTACGTATATGTGAATTATTTGTTCAGTGTTCAAATACATACCAGTATTATCCAAGGGAATATTCATGTGTGTACCTCATACAACCTCATTATCTATATTAGCTGACAGTATTACTTAGTATCACTCTTGGATATTATGGGTATAGAGGTGGGGCGTTTCAGTTGGTATCAGATCAGGTTTAGAACAATACATTGTATGCGAGACACGAGTCATTGGCCTAGATGAGACTTAGGATTCCTTTCCCTTGGGTTTGCTGGGAATTTATTTTATAGTAAGATATAATAAAGCATATATATTACTTAATATATGATGGTTGCTTGGGGTAATCATTTGGGAGTTATTTGTATTTTCCATATATAAAATATTTTACATATATTTATTATGTATGAAAAATAAAATGTTTTACCACCAATAGCTTGATATAAATACTTTTATTCTGGTTTTTTAGTGATCAGAGTGTGCAGCAAAAATTTATAGATTGCTTTCCGTTGAGCATCTTATATGTTTGATTAATTATGTTTGTATTGATTAATGATTACTTATATTAGATTTGTAATTACTAATATAAAATCCTTGAGGTATTTAGTATTGAAGCTACCACTAGGAATTTTGAAGATTTTGATTCTATAGCATGTTATTGATGTGTTTACATTATATATACTTATTGTGAAGTGATTTTAAACTTTAATGATAGTTTGGTAGTATTCGAACAGTTGGAAATGATTTTGATATTTTAAAGAGTTATGAAAAGTATTTAAATTTAAGTCAGTTTATAATTTTGGCTTATAATATATAGAGTAAGAAGTATGATTTTATATAAATGTATACAGATAAAATATTTTGAAGAGTTTTTGAAAATTGAACCGTGTTAATTTGTCCGTTGGGTGCTTTAAGAATTCTAGTCGATGCACTTGATTAACGTTATCGATAGGGATTCCTAAGCACTACGATGAGGCATATTAACACAAATTTTTGAAAGTTTTGAAAGTTCTTCGATGATCTATAGAGTTTTATAAAGAGATAAAATATTTTGGAAAAATAGTAAGATATTTCTAGAAAAGTATTTTGAAAATTGTAAATTTGTTTGAAAAGATCTATTACAAATGTAAAATTATGAAATCCTTAATTATAAGTTTTTAACTACACCATGTTTTTATTATTTATGGTTTTATAAAATTTTGAGTATACGATATTTTTTTTTTTATTTCAAGTATTTAATGAATTTTGAAATTGCTTAGTGAAATTAAAATTTGTGGAAGAATGTTTGATTTGTAAAGTTAATGGGTTTTTAGACTTCGAAATTTTAATATGTATAATATTTGGGTATTTATATTATATATAAATACTTTCATGTATCTTAGATAGGTTTTGAAAAAGTTTTATACAATGGGAAGAGCTTTGAAGAAGATAGTCTTATAAATTGTTTTATACTATTATTTTGAGAAATGTAAATAATAACAAAATGTTTAAAATACTTGGAAATGTATTAAGAAATTAGTATCATAAAGATTTATTTATTGAAGTAATGATATGAATTCGTAAAAGTATATGTTTGTATATGTTATTTCAGTGCTGTGAATTTTTAGAAAATACTTGAACCAAGGAATTTACTCCTAAAACTTTTAGGAATTTCAAATGAGTTGTTCAACTCATAGCCCATGACCACGACATTGAGCATGGAATGATAAGCCATTGCATTTTAAAGCCATCGAGAATTAAAAAATGCTAGTATTATTTTGATAATTGTGTATAAAGATTTAAACTAAGAAGGTGTAGTAAAGCTAATTATTTTAGCTTGTTATGGATTTTTCCCTATTGGAAATTGCGAGGACGCAATTTTCTTAAGGAGGGAGTTTGTAACAACTCGGTTTTATAGGGGTAATTAATAAAAGATAATAAAAATTATTTAATTGATAAAATTGAGATATATTTTGGAAATAAATATTTTAGGAATTATGAATTATTTAATTAATGGGTTTAGAATATAAAAGTGTGACATTTAAATAGTCTAAAATACAAGAAATAAATTTTATAAACTTTTATAATGATAAGTAATTACGTAAGAAATTTTGTATAGTGATTTTGATGTGTGTATATAGGCTTCAACATATATTGTTTCATAAAACTAAAGAAGAAAAATGAACTAAAAGCCCAAAGCCCATGAATCCAAACTTTAATTCAAGATTCTTGATTTTTCTTTCCAGACTCTTCCGTTTCTTGATAATTCCACTTCACCAATAAATATAACATCATGCTATATTTTCCTGACTTCTAAAAAAAATTGGAATTTTCCTTCAAATCCCTACCACCTTAACAGTTCAATTTCAATTCAAATACAAATTTACAAATTCTCAAATTTAAGTATATATTTTTCTACACCAATATACACTCGCGCTTGAAAGAGAATTAGATTTCGTCAAGGCAAAGGAAGCCTAGGTGCATGCTTTCAAAGAGAGAGAGGAAAACAGAGAGGTAAAACACAATGTACAGGTGATTGATTTACGCTCACACCTCTATGTCCTATGCACTTAAATCATGAAATATATGTATTATTTATGTTTTGTTTGTATGGATTAGTTATGCATTAAGTTTTAATTGAAATAATTGATGCAATAAGAGTATTCGCCATTAACAAGCGATAGAATTTTGGGGTGAGGGACGCACAGCCTGGAGCAAAATTGCTCAAAGCATTGATGACCTGTGCACCAGTGTTGAGCGTTCGTGTGCCATTGTGTGCCAACATGCTTGTGTGTGTTCTGGGTGCAACACTATGTGAAATTGTGTCTATATACGTGTACATATATGCGTGTGCTTCCTACAATTATGTTGTGTGTGTGAGGGGTACGTTGATGTTGTCTAATGAGAGTGTATTGCATTTGAGCTGCTGTAGTTGTGTATGTATAGTTGCAGCTATGTTTAAGTGTGAGTGTGCTCATGTGTGTGTAAATGAGTGCATGACAGTGTGCGGGTGAGTATGTGTGTGTGTGTGTGTTGTGTGCATATTATATGTAGTAGAGTGTATGCATGTGTGGGAGCACCAGTGTGTGAGTGTTTGAGAGCGTATATGAGTTCCTGCATGTATGTGTTTATATATGTGTGTACGGGACTGTGCAAGTGTGTGGGTAGTTATATGTGTAACGACCTGCTATTTTGGACCATTCAAATCGACAATAATCCACACATGTCTGACTTGAATAGTTCAAAATCACTACACCAGAAACAGCTTTTGACAGCGTTTCAAAAACGCTGTTATATGATACGACAGCGTTATTATAAACGCTGTATAACGACATGCTGTCGTAGATGCAAAAGTTTTAACAGCAAAATAGAAAACGCTGTAAAAAAATTGATACCACAGCATTTATTAAACGCTGTTATATGACACAACAGCGTTAGAACAAACGCTGTATAACGATAAGCTATCGTATAAAGAGAACTTACAACAGCTTAATTTTAAACGCTGTGGAAATTATTCTTTTGACAGCGTTTTATTTAGGCTGTTAATATTTTTATTACAGCGTTTAATGCGTGCTGTGTTATGTTTCTACAGTTGGGATGATGTTTTACTATAGTTTACAACAGCGTTTAATAAACGCTGTTACTCACTATTTAATGATAATTACAACACGAATTAAACGCTGTTGTGTCTTCATTGACAGCATTAAAATAGATGTTGTCTTCTATTTATATGAATTTTACAGCATTAACATTCCACTATATTTGCATATTCCAAAACTACATTTTGAGTATAATCAAGCAACCAGTATATATAACATGTTCTAATGAATAATAATCTGTTAAATAAACTAGCTAAAACAATATTAATATACAAAAAACATCTATAAATCAAGTTTCAATAATATCCATAAACATTACACAATGAACGTACACAATATTCTTACATCAAAATAGATAATAAGTACATAATATTTCAATGTAGAACAAGCCGCAACTTGTGGCCAAAAGTAGTAATACATACAAGCATAAAGACCAAAATGTAGTTATGGCATCAAAAGTAACTTCGAATCCATAACTTGCTGCAGTATGTTACTATTTTTTTCCCTCAAATATATCTATCCACCTACAAAGGAAAAATATCATAATACTATTTTAGTTTCCATTTTTTTATCTTTTCATATTAAAAAAAGAAGAAAAGAATATGATACGTATATTGTCCAGGAAACTCTAGAGAGCATGCAATCCACAATACAAAAATACTTTATTTATACTATAAACCATTGTTTTAGAATGCCTGCTATAATAAAATTTACAAAGTACTATAAAACATTTAATAAATTTCAAACTGCAACTTCATGGAGGTACCAACAACAACAATGTCAATGAATATATCACAATTTTGAATAAAAGCAAAACAAATTTCCTTTCTTTAATGTTTTATGACGATTTTATAGATAATACTAATTAAACAGCAATAATTTCTAACTAAGCCATCATTAATAAAAAGTACATCTGATTTTAAAAAAGGTACCTGGTAAACAGTGCTTTTCACAGTTTCGGGTGTTCCAGCCACTTTGAAGAACAAATTCCCGAAGCTTGTATTCCTAAAACAACGCAAATCCTCTCGTTATCACTGTATATAGAATAATTAAGTAAGGTGAACAATTAAGCTCAAAAGAACAGTGGATGGATTTGCTAGTAAAACTGAAAGAAAACAAATGCTTATTAGATGCTTATCTGCACTAACAATGCCATCTTTAAACCTGTGCAAAAAAGTTTGCTCTGCCAGCACAAATTTTATTTTGCGCCGAGTGCAAACGAGAGTTTGTACTAAGTACAAATTACAATTTGCACTGCCAGTGGAAAAGGAAGTTTGCACTGAGTATAAACTACAGTTTTCACTAAGTGAATATGGTTTGCATTGGCAACTGTGCATTGGGCATTTCTTTAAATAGACGAAAAACATAATTTAAAATAAAATTATCCATTCACTTACATTTCATTCTTCATGAAATGCCATTACGCTCTTTGTAAGCTTCCTTTAAGGTAACTTCCTTTTACCTCCACTCAAGCCATTTTTTGGAATAAGCACAAAAGGTTCCTGATCCTAAGATTCGCAAGGCCACCAAAGTGAAATGTGAGCAGCTGCTGCAACTCCACATTTGGCACTGAGAATAAACTATTAACAAAGAAATTTGTTAAAAAGCTTCAATCTTTTCTATAACACTCCATTTTAAATTTGAAAATAGTACAGAGGATGGAGTAAAGAGTAAATTTAACGTGCAATTAATAATTTCCAAAACTAAACTAGAATGAGGAACAATTATATCTTACCTCTTGTTTAAGATAATGTGGATCATAGTAATGCTTCTTCAATTGTTAGTACCAGTTACACAGATGGTCTTTGCATTCTATCAACCAAGTGTACAGCAGTTCAGTTACATTGTTTGTGTTATTTCTAGAAAGAAAGAAAAAAAAACGCCAATTAAAAGATGTAAATCACGAATGAATTTTAAAATTTTGAACAAAAATGTACCTGAATCCATTCAAAATAGCTTACAGTCACTCCCCCTGAATTCGCCAATATGTCTGGAAGAATAAGAACACCTTTCTTTGATAAAATCTGAACAAGTGCAACCAGTAACAACAATGTATACGATGAAATCATCAATTGAGGATACATTCATCGACTTCGCATAAATAAAGATAAAATTTTGATTTAAAAAGGTCACTTGCCTCATCAGCCTCTGGATCAGTTGGATGGTTTGCTGCCTCAATAATGTACTTGGCTTTTATGTGATTAGCATTTTCCCTGTGAGTAAATTAAGAATGTTATGGTGTTCAGAAACATTACAGTACAATTTTAGAAGAACACCATATCCATCAATGTTCTCTAGGAACTTAAAACTTTGTTTGATAGTTCTAGAAAAGGAAATGATGGTAATAGACGATATATATTTAACCGATTGAGATACGAAAACTACAAAATATGTATCAAAGATTCAAAATATCATTGTTTCAATAATAGACGATATATATTTGATCATAAACAAGTACATGCAAGAATATATTTGTTAAACTATTTGAACTTTAGGTCATATTATATAGGTTTTCTTATTTTGAATGTGCAACATGAATTTGATTCAGTATGTGATACCATTTATAAATTGTATGTTGTATCTTGACTATCCATCACAATTCATTGCCTTCTTCCACAGTGTATTCTTTAAAATGATTTATTCAAAAATATGATCCACCTATATTCTTGGGATCATTCTGTGCTTTTCAAAGTTCACACCACTTAATATTCTATTTAGCTTATAATAACATATTGGTTGATTCTACTTGAGATTATTTCAAGTATTGGAGACCTTGCTATAATTTTAGTGTATTGGCAAGTTCAATATTTGCATAAAAATATTTAGACAATAACTTATGCCTAACAAAGGTTGTTACATGTTTTAATCGATAGCCTGTAAAGGGTATACATGGAAAATGTGATTATGAAGATCATGTGATTATGATTAGGGAATACCGTGATGAAATTGAGGTTGAGTTAAGTAGAATCTGTGATGGAATTCTAAATTTACTTGACACTCATCTTGTACCTTCATCGACCACTGTCAAGTCTAAGTGGTTTTATTTGAAACGAAGGGAGATTATCATAGTTGTCTTGCTGAGTTCAACACTAGGGTGGAGAGAATAGAGGCTGCTGAGAGCAAACTTATTGCCTACAAATCTGTACAGGATATTGCTTTGGCTAATCATATAGTATAAATATTATATCCCTGTCGCTATTAACATAAAGTAATAAATATGATTGTATAAGTGTGAAGTGGGATTTTCACCATTTTAGGTTGATTTATTGTTTAGTAAGATGTTATGTGGAACTAAATGTGTTTGATGTGTATTTTTAACCTCTATGGCATGTCAACAGTCAACATTTTCTTACCAGACTTATGGTATTTGTTAAATATAATTTGAGATTGCTGGTTGTTTTCTAAAAAATAAAATACTTCATTGTCTCGGTTCCATGTTATAGCGTCATTTTTAGAAATAGAGAAAAAAATTATTTGTGTATCAGGCAACCTATGAAAAGTTACAACAAAAGGAGCAAAAAAAATCAGATAACATAAGGTTTAAAAAATACATAGGTTAAACCACTAATTTCTATTTGCACCACTTGATTTAATTCACATCCCTACTAAAAGGAGTGACATGTTCTAAAACAAGCAAGAGCTTATCAAAACAACCCATGTGATCAACAATGTGAGTTGTTGCATAGCTGACAACTTCTAACTTAAATACGATGAATTCACTCAGTCCTGCTGTTTGTGTTGCTATATCTCTCAGTACATCATGAAGGTAATAGATTTACCTTCTTATGGAATTTACTCTGTTCGCCTGTCTTTCTTTTGTCCTTCTAGATATTATTGGGGACACAATAATTTGGATGTCTTCTTGTGCTGATAATAGAAAACACTGAATATTACTATAAAAAAGTGGGATCATTGGTACAAAAACTTTAAGACTTGAAAGACAAAAAAATGGATAGAAGTTGTATAACAGAGGATCATACAGCTGATTAAAAAGAAAAAAGAAGAAGAAAAATTTAAGGACACTACATTTAACCAAGAACAGTACCTAATAAAAATGTGCACCAAATTCATAGCTTATGTGCAGAATAATAAGAACAAAGCATGATCAATGAGTGACATGCACAAAATATAAAATGGTTTAAATTCTAAATGGAAAATACTTAATATAATAAACAAAAAAGGTCTTTTATTTTATTTTTTTATTCTAGAAAAAACACTTGCAAGGAAACACTAACTTAGGCACAAATTATAATAATTAATAAAAGTTCTAATATTTCATACTTTACTTGCAGATTAACTAAATTTAAGTATGAAAGCCAGTCTACAAGCTATGAAAGTGTTTACATACAGAGTGGATGGTTATCATGTTAGTTGAAAATGAATGAGAAACAATATTAGGTACATGTCTCTTTCAACAAGAAAATACATATGGTTACTAGTGTGTTCACAGCAAGTAAATACATATGACCGTTACCAGTTCCAACATGATTGCTAGTGTATTCACATTAGACGTCCTACTTATTTATAGCTAGATCAATTTAATATGTCTCTGTCAACAGGAAAATGACAACATGAAACCACATTTTTGACAGGAATTGGCTATACGCTACAAATATACATACAGTAATATGAACATATTGCATTTAATTACTTGCTCAGAGTTCACAAGAAAAATGCTTAGTTCTCTGGGTTCCAAATCTACTTGCTAGACAGTTTAAGTTTAACTATAGTCTAGGGACAAACAAACATCTTGTTACTAGTTGAGTTGTACTTAGAATAATTAAAATCCAAGTCAGCAATATCAATTATTTTAAGTAGAGAACAAATTAAAAGGACAAATTGAGTAACAACTGTATGCATTCATTGGCCACTATATACGTGAGGTGCAATCATGTTTTGGAAACAAAGTTAGTAGTTACCTGTAGCATTAGGTGCGCATACATCTACATGATCTCCCCCAAACTGAAACACATCCCAGAGTATCAGATCCACCTTCTCCCCTATGACTTGATGCACCCAAATTTAGTTTTTCTAATGCAACCAAGCGACCTGGTAAAAACACTGCACCCCTCCAGTTACCAGCAGCATATGTATCAACTTCTAAGCGATAGTAAGTAGAAAATCAAATATGTAATTGTTGATCTAATTCAACCAAACTCAACACCATTTCCAAATTTAAAAAATGTTCTAAGCTGTTAAAAGATCAAACCAAAAACAAAATTAATTAAACCAAACAAAGAATCAAATAAAAATTTGAAGATGTGAATGTTACACTTGAAATCACTCAAACTACAAAGCAATACAAGCACCTACAAAACCCATGCGATCATTATCTGAGCGACAGTCATCGACAGGGCAGCATTAAGTCGCAGCTGCAACTATCCAACATTTAACATCCAAGTGGATCCCAAAATTATCGAAGAATTTTGCAAAAAACATACCTCAAGCATCCACTTTAGATTTTTATAATAATCAGGATCAATGGCCTCAATGTCATGATAAGTAACCTTGACCCCAAGAATGTGCTTATAGAATGATCGAGTAAAATGCACATCAAGTAACTGGCCATCAAAAAGTGCCTTGCCAACCTAAAGAATATGCAAATAATGTCAAACAAGAACAAATAATTTTCATAATGATTGAAATTAAGTTGTGATTATTAATAGCAGAAGTAGATATACGAACACCGTGAAAACAAGTAATGACTGGGGAAACAAAGGAGAAGTGTCAATGCATCTCCACAATTATGCAGTTTCATCAATGAAGAGAGTGGCCTGGGTTGCAGTTGAAATTAATAGGACTTGTGTTGCACTATATTTGATATGAAGAGATGGAACACTTTTTCCTTGAAGCAAACCAGCTTTCCATGTTCCTTTCACCAAAACTAACTACTCGCAACCAGACTGTATAGGTAGAAATATGCAAGCGCTAACCTGTGATGATTCCTTTATCAGTTGGTGATTGCTCAACAGAGAGTATTGGGCCTGCATGAGATGCTAAAACAACATCACAGGTTCCTCGAGACACAGACCATGTTCTCGCTGTCCAATCATCACTGCCAGTAAGGATTGTGTCTCCAACCATCCTTAGAGACCTACATTATCATCAAAATATATGCATCACTCTTTGTCAATACAGAAAATGAATAAAAGTCCAAATCATTGTTATCAGTATCATGTCATGTCTTATCATTTGACTCATTTCCAGTACATATCAGTTATGACAAGAAAATCCATGATACACAGTAACAGGCAGAAAAAAGATCAAGTATCAAATGTTGCATTAGGGTTCATGCTACATCCATGTCTTAAATAACAATGTGATTGTACAATTTTTGCTCACATACCTGATCCATTTTGTATGACCTTGAAGCTTATGCATCAGCCTACCAGCACGGATATCCCAGATGTTTGCCACCCTGTATAACACAAATACCCCGTTCATGCCCCAAGATATAATATCGATTTTAAAATTTTAGCCGCGAGAATCACAGATTGTTATATAGATTCTCAAAAATCCTACAATTTCATTACTGTATGGGAAAAAGAAAGGAACGAACGAGGAATACTTATAATTATGTGCTAGGATTTAGATAAGGAAACCAGAATTTCTATGAATAAAAGCAAGAATGCGTATAGTAAAATCACTGGAGAAAATTTAAAGAAAAAAATCAACATGTAGCCATACAAGCTAGTTTTAACTTTTTATTCCTCAAAAACCTACACATCTCTTCCAACAGCTGCTAGGATTCCAGTGGAGTCATCATATTCCATGCAAAGAACTGCACTTGATGTTCGACCAACAGTAGCAACACACGTGTCGGTTCTTACATCCCACATTTTTACAGTGCCATCATGAGAAGCTGTAAGCACGCGTTCGCCTGATAACATTCTTATGCAGCTAACCTACATTGACAGTAATACACAGTTAAAATTGAACAGTAGGATATGAGTAATTTCTTAGTGCAGTGTCCACGACTTACAGAACGCAATCCTTTAAGAAGGGAATGCGATTTCCCAATTTGACTGTTGAGCGTTAAAAGGAAAAGTAAACAAAAATAACAGAGCGTCATACTATGGGCGTACATAAGAACTTGAAAAAAATCCAGTCCTCTCTAGTAATCATTAAACAATTTCCAACGTATTTGTAACAATCCTGGCAGCACTATCATTGATGCACATGTGTAGACATGCGATTTAAAATTCAGAATGGTTTATCCCATATATCTCTAAATAAGAATATCCATCACAATGGGTTGTCTCAAAAATCAAGAAGCATTTGATATTATGAAAACTGGTGGGAAAAGATTTTGATGGTTTCCGGCACTGAATTCATTAGGGCATTTTATTTCTACAGTGATGGATCAGATAACATAAGGTTTCAAAAAAAAATGCAGATGAATTATTATTGCAATAAACTAAGTCACAACAAAAGGAGCAAAAAAAAAAATTGGAAGAGAAAATTACAGATGCATACCAGCAAAAACAACAAGTTGCAAACCAACAACTAGAGATACGCTAATAAAATAAACAGAACTTGAATACCATCCTGAAGACATTATAAATCCACCAGAACAAAAGCATCACTATTCCAAAAATAAAACTACCGAATCACATGAAAGCACCTGCTCCAAACATTGGCACATGGCCACAACACATGAAAACACTATACTCACGAAAAGCCAAAAAACATTGCATAAACAGATCGCAACCAGAGACATAGCAACAAGAAAGAAGCGCTACTTGACGAAAGTAAGGCAAAAGGGAAGAACCCTATTAAACACATCGAATAGTAACACTAGCACGGTCAGGGAGCCCAAAGCAGGAAGAAAGACAGCTGGAAAAGCTCATCAAAGCACAACAAGGTATCACTAAATGAAAACATCCCCATTGCAAGAGCAATCACCAAGGTATCACAAAGCAGTCACGAAAAAATAGGAAGACAAGGCTATTAACCATGCAAAGAGGCAAACCTAATTTAAACTAGTAGGCAAAAATTACCAGATCAAAAAGAAGGCGAAACTCACTGCCCATTTATTACTCAATTTTCAGGATCAAAATATGAATCGAAGTCTGAATCAAAACTAGAGACTTCTGGAATTAACCTTCTAACAAAAACTAAATTAGTATATGATCACCGAATACAAATATCAGGAAAAAAGAAGACGAAGTAGAACTGAATCAACTGACGTACCTGAACGAGAGAATTAGGGAACTGTGAAATTGAAAAATAAGGGAAATAGAGAACGACGAAAATTTAAGGGAAGGGAAATAGGGCGGGATGAAATTGAAGAAAGAGGGAAATGAAAAGAAGAGGAAATAAGAAGAGGGAGGGAAAGCAAAAAAAATTCACAAGGTATAATAATGAATGTTAACGCGTTATGTCAGCGTTTTGATGAAAATTAATTCATTTAAAATACTTTTTACTGCATTTGTTTAACAAACGCTGATAATGGTTGCTGTTAAAAGTGATTTTTGTTGTAGTGAATATCAGATTGTTAATTTAAAATTTGATAAAACTCAGAATATACAGTAAATAAATCAATCACAGAATCACAAACACAGAGTAATACAATAATACGCAGCGGAATAGATAAAATAGTAGTTCATGAAGCTACTATATAAACATCAGAGTTAGAAATAAAATACAACATAATATCTCAAATGCAGTGAAGTCTCCAGTACAACAGATGACTTCTCTGAACAAATCAACTAGAAGAGCTGAAAGCTGAGGCGATAGTTGAATCTCCAAAGGAAGCTCCAAACTCCAAGGGTGAGTCTCAAATGCTGTATCACTCGGTCTGACCCGAGCGTAAAGCAAAAACACAAAACACTCGAGTCAGGATTAACATTCTTATATAAATAAATCCAACTCAAGTGAAATATCAACTGAAATACAAGTAACTTATAGGATGTTTGGGATAACCATCCTCTAAGGATCTTCAGAACTATTTACAAGGTGGAAATATATATTATAACACCGTGGTCATTTCAATTTAATTTATACTTCAAAACCCAAATATCATATCATTTCAAATATAACTATTTTCCAAGGTAGTATATATATTAATTAATTTATAAAGTAAAGCATTTAATTTTCTCAAGTCTCGCAAATCGATTCAAATCAACTTCAAATTCCAAATTCAAATTTATTCAAGCTCCATTCATCAGTTCAATTCAGTTCTAAATATACCATTTAAATTTTCAATATATTTCAAGGCTTTAATATTCAACATTTTCAAAGTTAGATTTAACAGTTTCATATAGCTCTTGATTTAACTTCATTATTATTTAATCAGGGAATATTCACTTAATAGATTCAATATCATTTAACTAGCCCTAAATTTCAATTTTACTAAATACTTCCTTAAATTTATTTAAACAAGAAATATTCATCAAATTATTTAAATCAAACCCAAGTTATAAATCATATCATAAATCTCAATTTCAATAAATTTCAAATCGGTTTAATTAAATAAAAGTCTTTAATGAATACAATTTCAACTAAATTCAAATTATCTTCCCAACCTTAATTTGTTCAAATTATTACCAAAATCTATTTTGAAATATAAAATTTTTTCTTCCCAACTCCATAGAAATTTTTTTCAAAATATTTAAATATATGGACCAACGGTGTTTGTATATATTTCTATCATATGGTTAAGTGATACGGATATTTATCATTTCAATCCGTAATTTAAATATATACGGGTAGATATCATTTCAACCCGTAATCCCAATTTCAATTCAAATAAAAATAGCTTGGGTCTATCATTTCAACCCATAACGATTTTCTCCTATTCTAAAGTCCGTTCGGGTATGTATCATTTCAACCCATAGCGAATTCTATACTAACAGGAAACTTGTAGAGTGATAACATATAATATAAAATATAACAACAGGCATATATCATCAATAACAATATAACATAAACAATAGGATATGGTGTAATATCCCATAGGTGAACAGTTACAGATAATAGCATATATAACAATTTAAATAACTACAGCAGCATATTTCAATTGTCGTTTCAATTGAAATCAAATTTAATCAATATAAGAACGTTAAATCGTGAGTGATTACTCACCTTTCGAGGCTAGAGATAGACGAGAATAAGATGAGTTACAAATCCAAGCACGAAATCTCGGAACAAAGCACGATGGACATGAGTTCGACGATCAAAGCTGATAAATAAAGATGTTGATGTGAACAAATCAGAATCAACACGATAGAAGCAACAATGATATATATTATTATTATTATTATCCATGGAATAAATATAAATTTTAAAACAAATATAAATATACTTTATTATAAAATTAATGCTGTATTCAAAAACGCATATACATATATATGAACATACATATTATAACTACAGACAAATACAAACAAAAATGTTATAAAACCAACATAACTCAACCGACCCTATATAAATAACCAACCAAGTTGTACGTACTTTATATAGAATATATATAAAATCAAGGATTATAACAACTTATACAATAAACTAGAAAAGTGAAAGTTTTAAAACATATAAAAATGTTTACCCTTTAGACAAAACTGGCATACCCATACTACTAACTGCAAAATACAATACTTATAATATATATAAGTAATATAAACATATACTATCTTTACTTCAGTCATAAAAACAGAGAAAACGAAATATATAATCGACTTATTATAAATCAAAATATGTATATTCCTATATGACCCAGTAGTTCATATATATAAATGTGAATAACTTATAATATAAAACTGTATAACTTTATTTAAAACTTCAGACCACTCTACTTATATACAAGCCAACTTATATATACGTACATTATAAATTTTATACAGCAGCATATATGTATACTAAACTAGTATCCTTTGTATGTAAATACCTTTAGACAAATAGGTTAGTAACTTAATTAACAACAATATGTATAATACTTTGAACAACATATATATGTAATATATAAAAATACCTATATATAAGAACATGAAGGCAGACAAGGTTTGGTGAGCAGTTGAGATCGAAGAGCAAGGTGAGTAGGATGGTATCGTTTGCCTCGACCAGGCAGCAGATTCAAGGAGATGGGCTTGGAGCACGGGTGCTCGGGGCTGCTATGTGGCGGTTGGAGATAGAGGACGAACGGGAGGTAGGTTGGCTTCGGCTGCGCTACAGGGAAAACAAAGGAGGATGGGAGGTGTATGGTCGACGCGGAGGAGAGAGGGAAGGGAAGGCGGTGGTTTGGTTGTGAGGAGGGCGGAGCAGTGGGCGATTTTTGGAGGTGTGAGGCGGTGTTTCGTTGTTGTGTTGGTTGGGAGGTGGGTTGCGATGCGTCGGGCTCGGCATGGATGGAGCTTCGGCGAGGGCGGAGCACGGGGAGGTGCTCAGGCGGTCAGTTCGGCAACGCCTGGATGGGAGAGGAGGAGTTAACAGGTTGGTCGCGCGAGTAGCGGGTCTGGGAAAGTCACGAGGTGGGTCGGCTGACGATGCAGGGGTGGTAGGCGGCAGGTTCAAGGTCGGAGAGGCTACGGTGGTTGCCGGCCTGAAGGTGGGGATGCTTGCGTAGCAGATGTGATGCGAAGGTTGGCGAAGCCAAGCAAAAAGAAGAGGACCAGAGGGGAAGGTACGAAGATTTGAGCAAGTGCAAAGGAGACGGAGGAAGAATATGGGTTAAACATATTTTATATTAAACATGAAAAGGATGAACTGAAGGAAGAAAAGAAATAGGGAAGGCAGAAGGAATTGTGAACCGATGGGAATAGAAGAGTCAGCACTGTTATAAAGTGAATAGTGGAACAGTACAGGTCACACAATATATACAAGTAAAGAAATAGCAACGACAATCCAAAAATGTAGCTGAATCATTAAGGCAAATTAATGGTTTCATTGTACAGCATGTTTCAAATTTGAAGAGGCAGGGAAAGTTATAAATCAGATTGGAAATGAAAACGTAAAGAAGGAAAAAAAAATATAAATAAATAAAAGAAATCAATGAATGTGAAATAACGTATAGTATTTTATACGTTTCAACTTTTGAAAATGGCATGGATGGCAACAGCTGTACACTGATTGAGAAGCTATTAAAGCAATTTATTTTATTGCTTGGGATTCACGTTGAAGTTTGAAAAGCAAAGCAAAGTTAACGGTCAATATTTAAAGGTGCCGTTACACGAACATTTTATCGGTTCCGTCACGTACCGGACCTCAAAATACAGAAATAAATATATAGCATAGATCAGCACGAGGAGACGATCAAAACGGTATACAAATATCAATGACAGGATCATCCGATCAAAAAGTCGATAATCGGTACCAGAAATGCTGCTATTTTGCCAGAATTAAGATAAACTGAGCAATAGCGGTCCAAATTTTGAAAACCGAAAGATGACGTCCTACTTAGAAGATGATTTAGAAATTTATTATATAAAAATATTCAAGTTTGGAAACGTTTTATTATCATCAATTTTTTTTACTGATCTGAATTGAAATAAAATTACGTAATAAAATAAACTTCAATATTATCAGGTGAAAATTTACCATTTGCTATGTTTTTAAATACGTATCCCAAATATTATATTTTTATTTCAGAATTTTATTATTTAAAATTTCACAAAAATTCAATTAATTACGTTATAAAAATTATTAAAATTTACGGGCCATTACACTCTCCCCCACTCAAAACTTTTCGTCCCCGAAAAGAAAGGAGGTAGAAGAATAGAAACAACCAGAAAGAAAAATAGATTGAAAGTTAAGATTAAACAATTAATTTGAAACTAGATAAATTTTACTTGAAATATTCATTTGAAAACTTCATTTACAATTCAATTATTTTTAATACCTTAATATTTCCAAACCCATTTGTAAAATTTCTTGTTTCCTTTATAAGTACCATTTATATGTTTAAATAACA
Organism: Allium fistulosum; assembly: GCA_030737815.1. Classification (NCBI taxonomy): domain Eukaryota; kingdom Viridiplantae; phylum Streptophyta; class Magnoliopsida; order Asparagales; family Amaryllidaceae; genus Allium; species Allium fistulosum. The sequence goes on from CM060907.1 coordinate 783,271,319, forward strand.
CCTTTATAAATATATGAAAAACATTTGAAAACAATTATTTACATCATTACTTATATTTACAAAGAAGCTATTTGAAAACATTAAATCCATAATTCATAAATTTTATTAATTTTTTTATCTCAAGATACCTTTCAAATATTATTAATAAATCAATAATCATTTACTTTAAATATGTTTTATTTAATTAATAGCTTCTAAAATATTTATAACACTAAATTCTTTTCCATTAAACCATATAGTATATAAATAAACAATATTTAAAAGGATATAGTCAACAAGGAAAAGAAGGTGGATTCAGAAAATAGGATAAAGGTGAATAAATAAAGCTGAACGGATAAGGTAGATTCAAAGAATAGTATCGGGCATGAATAGTTAATTCAAACAATAAGAATTTCAATTTCAAATATTAATACAGAATTCCTTTGTTGAAAATACCTTTATTATAAAATACTTTATAACTCGATGTTTCAACAAGTTTATCCTTGTTCCTGTAGACTCTGGTAGTGCGTTGATCAGGCGCAAAACTAGAATTCTCCAGGTACTTAGTAGACTTGTTTCAACACCCAGTGAAAATACTGGAAAAACTTTTAAAAACAGATATGGATAGTACAATCCAAACAAAAAACAAACAAAACCTTTGTCTAACCATGGTTCGTAGATACACAATGGTTACGCCTGGTTCCCCCAGGAAACAATCCATATCCGTAAGCTTTCTCAGCCCTGCGAGTTACGCCATGATGACTAGTAGAATGCAGGATACACAATGGTTACGCCTGGATCCCCCAGGAAACAATCCGTACCCCCAGGCAAGACTCAGCCAAGCAGTTGCGCTACTATTTGCGACCTACACAGATTGCAGGATACACAATGGTTACACCTGGATCCCCCAGGAAACAATCCGTACCCATAGGCAAGACTCAGCCAGGCAGTTGCGCTATGCAGTCGCGCTTGTAAGAACATGGGTAACGCCATGGAATTCGAAGGACACTCGAGTATCATATCCGGAAAACCAAAAATCAGAGAGAATAATATCGATAGAATGAATCCAAGATGTGGCCACAAATCGGATATCAAGCAGAAGGCACTTTCCATATCTTTACTTTGAAAATATGTATCATATAGTACCTTTTCAAATCACTTTCAAATATCGTACTTATATAAAGTCCATTATATATAAGATTAAATTTTCAAATCAAATACCTTTCCAAAATCAAAAGTATATCAAATCACACTTATATAGACTTCAATTTTATAAGATTTCACTTTTCAAATTGAGTACCTTTTCAAATCCATAGTTTTCGAATCAACATCATACTTATACAAATCAATTTTATATAAGTTCGATAACTCCCAAATCAAGTATTTAGTAACACAAGGTTTTCAAATTTCAATTTGTTTCAATATCAGTTCAGTTTCAAAATCATATACAATCCCACCAAATTTATTTCTTCTTAATTTAAATATCTTTAGTTTTAAAGTTTCCAACATAATAAATTTAGAAAATAAATCCAAATTTCCAAATCAATATAATTTAAGTCAACCAATTCATTTTCAAAATCAAATGTTTTCAAAATCATCTTATATTTACATAAGGTCCATCTTATATAAGGATCAAAAATTTCAAAAATATATTTCGCTGCATGGAGAGACATATGGGATTGAATATCTTTGCTTTTATGGGTTATATGTCTTTGTAATTTAAATTGGAAATTTTCTTTTAGTAAGCAAAGATATTCTAACCCGACAGCTTTTAATTTCAGCGTCAAAATATATCACTGATATTGGAATATAAGATGTACATACGTCATCATTTCGCAAAATCACAATTGATCACTCGCTCGATCACACAAGTTCGCTTTCGAACTAGTATTGTCCATTCGACTTCCCTAATGCGGACTTCGATATGGTTTCTCGACTAGAGGTCATCAGTCTTCTTGCATAGCCATATACTATGATAGAGAATTCTAAAATCAAGCCCAGAATCCATATCAAATATTCGCCATCAAGAATCGAATGAAAAATCCTAACACGAAATGGTGTAATTCACCTCGAACTTGTGTACTAAAACCTGGATCAAATTAATTATGCGAATAAAACAGCATACGTACAACCTATATTTATTCCAACTTGTTAAATATATAGTTTCATAAAGATGTTACTAAGTTAAAACATTTAACTAAACTTTATTCAAAATATTTTGAAGACCAAATTCTTTTCAAAACATTTCAAATCTAAATTTCATATTAGGAAAAATTTAAAATTGCCTTATTCATTTACTTAACAAAACAGTTTCAACTTATTTAAATCATATTACTACATACTTTAACATACATACCAAACTTATATACTTTATACTTTTCAAAATTTCTTAGCTTTGAAAAGTTAACCTTGATTTGGAAGTGCTCGAACCTTCGAAATAGTTGAAGAAATCATTTTCAAAATCAAGAGTTGGAAATCAACAACAAATCAGTAAATCAATTTCAAAAGATAGGTTTATATCAAATTCGAAAGTCGAGGACTGAACACCGGCTTGCTTCAAATCATTTCAAATATATATATACATATATTTTTCGAATATCAAATCATACTTTGGAATTTGAAATCAAAATCGGTTTCGCAAAAAAAATCACTCGTGTAGCAATGCTACTAAAGTGGCCTTTCCCTCACTCTGAAACTCGAAAATCAATGTCGATGATGCATGCACTCATCATCGAAATTATTTTCCAGCGACATAAGTGAGTTCTGGACTTCTATTTTCTCAAACTTCTTTTGAAATTTCTTCGAAATCATTCGAAACTCATTAGAAGTCATTAGAAACATTTCTTATTCGGAAAATACTCTTAAATCAATTATTATTATATATTTCAAAATCTTAAAACCAATTTCAAAACACCGGAGTTCAATTCTCGAATTTCAAATTTAAAATCCTTCAGTTATAAATCATTTTTAGATAAATCCAATTTCTTATATAATTTTTCAAAATTAAAAATCCTTTCGAAACCTCAAATTATCATTTAAAAAAAGGTATTAAATCTTTATTGAAAACATTTCACTTTTATATATAGAATATAATCATACTTATCAAAATAATAATTTCGGTTTAGAAAACAATTTCTAAAATATAAACAAACCCGATTTTCAAAGGATGATTTATGAATGGATTTCAAACAAAGATAGAGATTCAAATTAGAGGAACTCTTAATCAAATAGAATTATGATTCGAAGATAAGCTCGAACGAAGATGAGATAATTAATTTTCAAAATAGAAGATGAATATACTGATATAAATCGCGGATGACCCTAGGGTCAACCGTGACTTCAGGAACAAGATCGATGTAGAATTCTAAGAAAATCAACATTCGATCGCAAGAGATAGCGGCATCTAAACCAAAGATATAGAAATCTTCGGTGAATCAATGCCAATTGTGAAAGAGTTTCACCCCTTCACAAATCATTCAAAGATTGGTGGGATCCTATTCTTATAGAGATCATTCGAAGTGGAGTTATGGGATACTCCAGAATCAAAAGAATACAAAGAGGGAGAGATAAGAATGAATTTTGGAACCGCAAGGAACGTTCCAAAGTTCAGAGGAAATCGAGTCAAAAGGAAGAGATTCAAACTCGAACGAAAGTGATTCTGTAAATAAATTTACAATATATGCTAAGTTTTACCTAGAGCCAAAGCTCTGATACCAACTGTAACGTCCCACTATTTTGGACCATTCAAATCGACAATAATCCACACATGTCTGACTTGAATAGTTCAAAATATCAGATTGTTAATTTAAAATTTGACAAAACTCAGAATATACAGTAAATAAATCAATCACAGAATCACAGACATAGAGTAATACAATAATACGCAGCGGAATAGATAAAATAGTAGTTCATGAAGCTACTATATAAACATCAGAGTTAGAAATAAAATACAACAGAATATCTCAAATGCAGTGAAGTCTCCAGTACAACAGATGACTTCTCTGTACAAATCAACTAGAAGAGCTGAAAGCTGAGGCGATAGTTGGATCTCCAAAGGAAGCTCCAAACTCCAAGGGTGAGTCTCAAATGCTGTATCACTCGGTCTGACCCGAGCGTAAAGCAAAAACACAAAACACTCGAGTCAGGATTAACATTCTTATATAAATAAATCCAACTCAAGTGAAATATCAACTGAAATACAAGTAACTTATAGGATGTTTGGGATAACCATCCTCTAAGGATCTTCAGAACTATCTACAAGGTGGAAATATATATTATAACACCGTGGTCATTTCAATTTAATTTATACTTCAAAACCCAAATATCATATCATTTCAAATATAACTATTTTCCAAGGTAGTATATATATTAATTAATTTATAAAGTAAAGCATTTAATTTTCTCAAGTCTCGCAAATCGATTCAAATCAACTTCAAATTCCAAATTCAAATTTATTCAAGCTCCATTCATCAGTTCAATTCAGTTCTAAATATACCATTTAAATTTTCAATATATTTCAAGGCTTTAATATTCAACATTTTCAAAGTTAGATTTAACAGTTTCATATAGCTCTTGATTTAACTTCATTATTATTTAATCAGGGAATATTCACTTAATAGATTCAATATCATTTAACTAGCCCTAAATTTCAATTTTACTAAATACTTCCTTAAATTTATTTAAACAAGAAATATTCATCAAATTATTTAAATCAAACCCAAGTTATAAATCATATCATAAATCTCAATTTCAATAAATTTCAAATCGGTTTAATTAAATAAAAGTCTTTAATGAATACAATTTCAACTAAATTCAAATTATCTTCCCAACCTTAATTTGTTCAAATTATTACCAAAATCTATTTTGAAATATAAATTTTTTTCTTCCCAACTCCATAGAATTTTTTTTCAAAATATTTAAATATATGGACCAACGGTGTTTGTATATATTTCTATCATATGGTTAAGTGATACGGATATTTATCATTTCAATCCGTAATTTAAATATATACGGGTAGATATCATTTCAACCCGTAATCCCAATTTCAATTCAAATAAAAATAGCTTGGGTCTATCATTTCAACCCATAACGATTTTCTCCTATTCTAAAGTCCGTTCGGGTATGTATCATTTCAACCCATAGCGAATTCTATACTAACAGGAAACTTGTAGAGTGATAACATATAATATAAAATATAACAACAGGCATATATCATCAATAACAATATAACATAAACAATAGGATATGGTGTAATATCCCATAGGTGAACAGTTACAGATAATAACATATATAACAATTTAAATAACTACAGCAGCATATTTCAATTGTCGTTTCAATTGAAATCAAATTTAATCAATATAAGAACGTTAAATCGTGAGTGATTACTCACCTTTCGAGGCTAGAGATAGACGAGAATAAGATGAGTTACAAATCCAAGCACGAAATCTCGGAACAAAGCACGATGGACATGAGTTCGACGATCAAAGCTGATAAATAAAGATGTTGATGTGAACAAATCAGAATCAACACGATAGAAGCAACAATGATATATATTATTATTATTATTATCCATGGAATAAATATAAATTTTAAAACAAATATAAATATACTTTATTATAAAATTAATGCTGTATTCAAAACCGCATATACATATATATGAACATACATATTATAACTACAGACAAATACAAACAAAAATGTTATAAAACCAACATAACTCAACCGACCCTATATAAATAACCAACCAAGTTGTACGTACTTTATATAGAATATATATAAAATCAAGGATTATAACAACTTATACAATAAACTAGAAAAGTGAAAGTTTTAAAACATATAAAAATGTTTACCCTTTAGACAAAACTGGCATACCCATACTACTAACTGCAAAATACAATACTTATAATATATATAAGTAATATAAACATATACTATCTTTACTTAAGTCATAAAAACAGAGAAAACGAAATATATAACCGACTTATTATAAATCAAAATACGTATATTCCTATATGACCCAGTAGTTCATACATATAAATGTGAATAACTTATAATATAAAACTGTATAACTTTATTTAAAACTTCAGACCACTCTACTTATATACAAGCCAACTTATATATACGTACATTATAAATTTTATACAACAGCATATATGTATACTAAACTAGTATCCTTTGTATGTAAATACCTTTAGACAAATAGGTTAGTAACTTAATTAACAACAATATGTATAATACTTTGAACAACATATATATGTAATATATAAAAATACCTATATATAAGAACATGAAGGCAGACAAGGTTTGGTGAGCAGTTGAGATCGAAGAGCAAGGTGAGTAGGATGGTATCGTTTTCCTCGGCCAGGCAGTAGATTCAAGGAGATGGGCTTGGAGCACGGGTGCTCGGGGCTGCTATGCGGCGGTTGGAGATAGAGGACGAACGTGAGGTAGGTTGGCTTCGGCTGCGCTACAGGGAAAATAAAGGAGGATGGGAGGTGTATGGTCGACGCGGAGGAGAGAGGGAAGGGAAGGCGGTGGTTTGGTTGTGAGGAGGGCGGAGCAGTGTGCGATTTTTGGAGGTGTGAGGCGGTGTTTCGTTGTTGTGTTGGTTGGGAGGCGGGTTGCGATGCGTCGGGCTCGGCATGGATGGAGCTTCGGCGAGGGCGGATCATGGGGAGGTGCTCAGGTGGTCAGTTTGGCAACGCCTGGATGGGAGAGGAGGAGTTAATAGGTTGGTCGCGCGAGTTGCGGGTCTGGGAAAGTCACGAGGTGGGTCGGCTGACGATGCAGGGGTGGTAGGCGGCGGGTTCAAGGTCGGAGAGGCTACGGTGGTTGCCGGCCTGAAGGTGGGGATGCTTGCGTAGCAGATGTGATGCGAAGGTTGGCGAAGCCAAGCAAAAAGAAGAGGACCAGAGGGGAAGGTACGAAGATTTGAGCAAGTGCAAAAGAGACGGAGGAAGAATATGGGTTAAACATATTTTATATTAAACATGAAAAGGATGAACTGAAGGAAGAAAAGAAATAGGGAAGGCAGAAGGAATTGTGAACCGATGGGAATAGAAGAGTCAGCACTGTTATAAAGTGAATAGTGGAACAGTACAGGTCACACAATATATACAAGTAAAGAAATAGCAACGGCAATCCAAAAATGTAGCTGAATCATTAAGGCAAATTAATGGTTTCATTGTACAACATGTTTCAAATTTGAAGAGGCAGGGAAAGTTATAAATCAGATTGGAAATGAAAACGTAAAGAAGGAAAAAAAATATATAAATAAATAAAAGAAATCAATGAATGCGAAATAACGTATAGTATTTTATACGTTTCAACTTTTGAAAATGGCATGGATGGCAACAGCTGTACACTGATTGAGAAGCTATTAAAGCAATTTATTTTATTGCTTGGGATTCACGTTGAAGTTTGAAAAGCAAAGCAAAGTTAACGGTCAATATTTAAAGGTGCCGTTACACGAACATTTTATCGGTTCTGTCGCGTACCGTACCTCAAAATACAAAAATAAATATACCGCATAGATCAACACGAGGAGACGATCAAAACGGTATACAAATATCAGTGACAGGATCATCCGATCAAAAAGTCGATAATCGGTACCAGAAATGCTGCTATTTTGCCAGAATTAAGATAAACGGAGCAATAGCGGTCCAAATTTTGAAAAACGAAAGATGACGTCCTACTCAGAAGATGATTTAGAAATTTATTATATAAAAATATTCAAGTTTGGAAACGTTTTATTATCATCAATTTTTTTACTGATCTGAATTGAAATAAAATTACGCAATAAAATAAACTTCAATATTATCAGGTGAAAATTTACCATTTGCTATGTTTTTAAATACGTATCCCAAATATTATATTTTTATTTCAGAATTTTATTATTTAAAATTTCACAAAAATTCAATTAATTACGTTATAAAAATTATTAAAATTTACGGGTCGTTACAATATGTGTGTGTGTGTACTGGCATTGTGTGTGAGTGTAAAAGCAGATATGTGTGTGTGCCCTGTATTCTTATGTGGTGTATATGTGCAGCTGAGTTGTGTGCAAGTTTGTGAATGTATTCAATTTTATATTGAATGCAAGTTCTAGAAATTTTTAGATGAGATCTGTATACATATAAATTCATATTGAAACAAATAAATTAAAATTCAAATATATATATATATATGTATGTGTGTGTGTGCGCGCGCGTGTGCGTGTACTTAGATATTATATATATGAACGTAAATACCATTTAAAGTGTAATAGATTTGTTTAACAACATTATTTGATGTGAAAGCATAAAAATTGTTCTTAATTGGTATTTTATAGATTTCAAGTATATTTGCGTGAAATTTTAGAATTTATAAGTAAAGTTTTGAAGATGCCATTATTTGATAATGAATATATTAAGTTACTTCAGATATTTTGTAAGAATTTAAAATAGTGTTTAATTGTAGTAAAGTATTAAATAATTTTTATACGTAATATTTAATTTTATTAACTATGTTGGAGTTTTAAAATGAAAGAATTGAGTTTTCTAATGCTGATTGTGAATATTAAATTATTATTTAATTTTATAAAAGATTGTGAAATTATTTATTTATTGTAAAGTAATATCACATTCATTTTTAATTAATTATTCGTTTCTAAATACTTGTTTCATAATACCAAGATTTATGTTGTGAATGATTCATTAATAAATATTGATTTGTTTGTTTTGTATAATTACATGTATTTTAGTCAATCTACTTTATCTTGCATTCTTGGTTTTACTACCTTTTATATATTAAAATGAATTATATGAATGATTCACCGTTGAGTAGATTCGATTTATAGTTTGTGATGATATGGTGATGGCATCCTTATATTTGATTATGTGATTTCATTTCCGTGTGTGAGAAATTTGAATAAACAGATTAGCGATACCATCTGGTATGAGACTTTCGGTAACACTTTTTCGATTATTCATCGAACTTGTCATATAGAGATACCTAGTGTGAATCGAATGTCGTTTATGAACATTGAATAATTATTTGAATAACATACAATGGTATAAGACATTGTTATGTTATTTGTTTGATTATTCTTTGTAAGTAAATATCACTCGAACGGGGATTACACTCATATGAACATGTAATCAGTATATCTTGTAGCTATGTGTTGGCATGTAGGTAGAGCCATCTATCGACTAGGATTATAGCTCTAGTACTTTATAGTCATGTGTTGACTTACATACATATAAAGCCATGTGTTGGCTTATGTCTAGAGCTACATGTTAATATAGGATATGAGTACTATATATCATACACTTGTGTTCAGCTCCCTTTATGGCTCGGGAGTGAACCAAATTGGCCAGTATCCACCTTGACGGCCTGATCGTGGGGTCATGCCTTGGATCCATGACACCATTGATGTTATGATATTTGATGTGCATCATTGGATTGGTAGTTGGGAGTCCCTTGTGTCACATAGGCCAGCAGTCTATTACCATAAGGGCAAGCCTAGGGTCATAACCGAGGCTACATGTAGATGAGCCAGGTGGATGTGAGTCACGATGTCTGTCGAGGTAACTGAAGACTACATGAATAGATTCAGCTATTAGTGGGAGGCTAGTAGACCTTGGTTCCTGGAGCGTGCTATGTGCTATCAGTCTCCCTTTCTGGTTTGGGGTTATGCGTGCGTTCTGGATTGCCATATATTATTCACTATCCAATGATTTGGCTATACTAGAGACTGTCTGTCTAAAGTATAGTCAGTTCCTGTAACGACCCGCCTTTTTGGACCGTTCAAGTCGACAAATCAAACACATGTCCAACTCAAACCGTTCAAAAAGGCAGATGGTTATTGGGGTTAAATAAGAAAAGAAAAGAAAGAACAGAAACAAACTCAGAATCTCGCAGCGGAAAGATAAAATATAATAATCAAATAAACAGTTCATGAAGCTGTTTAATATACTTTTGATTATCATTTATACAACATTTATCAGAGTTATACATATACAACAGAACAAATAAAATAATGCAACAGACAGCATGATGCAAAGATAATAATAGTAATAGTATACCAAATCTTCGTCTTCGTCCTCCAAAATAGATCTTCAACCTTATCTGAAATGCTCAGGCTGACCCGAGCGTAATGAAAAGACAAAACACTCGAGTCAGGACTAAAATATCTCATGTAAGTCAAATCGAATAAGAAAATATGAGTGTGACGGCGTCAGAGATGTTTACGGGGTTTGACATCTCCTATCCAGTGTCAACGTGAGTGCAATAACTTAAGAGATGTTACGGGATTTTCCATCTCTCAAGGATCCGTTAAACTATCTACTATGTAGTACAATACGCTATTATAATATGTCTACATTAAAGTAAAAGTATTAAAATAGCGTTAAGCCATGGCCCATTCCACCCTTAACACAGTTTCTATTCCCAAGAGCATATACAAGACCGTAGTTTCCCCAAAACCGGAAGTCACCAGAGGGCAATCCATATACTAAAGGTACAAACCAAAATCGTAGTGGTCGCGAATAGGATAATCAGTATGACAAGGTACATGAGGCAATACCAACTAGGATACTAGTAGTTGCGTGATCCGGACTGATGTTGGGCATAGCAGCTACTACCCCAACACCGCGAAACAACACTCCCAAATCAAGGGGTGCACCCAAATCGAATCACAAATGTAATAGACATGGTATCGAAGAAGTGTGTCCGCTAGAGGTGGCGAACCTCAATGGCCCGGCGCGGCTCCTGTTTTAGTCATGTCAGGGGTCATCCAATATCGTTCTCTTTCTTCAATCAACGCGTTCATCAAACCATCCACTTCGTTCTGGATCAACACTCCGCGTATACTAGTTATTAAAGTGGTTTTCGGTATCGACAGAGAGTATGTCCATATCCGATCCCGGTCTCTTTAATAACTACGTATTACTTACACCGATTGGTTTTATTATGCTTCGAAAACAATTCATCTTTTTTTAAAATCAAATCTCGCATTTGTTTCGAAAACAAAACCATTTCAAATATCATATCATTTTTTTTTTCAAAGCCAAATTTTTCGATAAGTCAATTCATTTCAAAATCGTTTACTTCAAAACTTCATTTGAATTTTTAAATTTGATTAAATTTCCATTAATCCAATTTGCATTTAAATCAAGGATTTAAACATAACCTTTATTCCCTTTAACTGGTTTAAATTTTTAGAAAATAGTTTAAAAATAGTTTTAGAAAATTTAATAGTTAAATAATTTTTTTTTTATAGAAAATAATTTAAGAAACATATGGTTTATAAAATAAATAATTGTATTAGTTTAATAGAAAATAGTTTTACAAATAAAATGGTTTATAAAGTAAATAGTTTGAGAAAACGAATTTGTTTGAATAAATAAAATAGATTTGAAATAGTTATACTAAAATAATTTGTTTAAAATACCTTCCCAAGTCAAACTAGTTAAATTTCCAAATATCTCGATTCCTTTCAAATTCATTTCAATTCTTAGTTAATTCAAATCAAAGTTCAAGTTTATATTTTTAGATAAATCTTCATTCAGTTCAAATAAATTTCAATCAAATTTCCACGATCCAACTCGATTCAAAAGGTTCAATTAGATTAGTTAACTTCAACTTAAACTTTCATTTGAACATTTGATATATATACAAAATTTCGAATTCAAATTTCAGTTATTGATCATTTAAATTTATACCATTTAATAAAGTATGTTCAACCTAAATTCACAATTCCTTTCATTAAATTCAAATCATACTTAATTTAAATTTTACTTTCAGTTTTATTTCCAACGGTTTCTAATTCAAGTTTTAGTTTCACAAATCCAAATTCATTTATCTCTTTTAAACAAATTCAATTAAACCAAATTTCAATGTTGAAAACATTAATTTATCCAATCGGTGTCTGTATAAAATTTTCTATCCTATGGCCAAGTGAAATTTTTATTATTTCAGTTTTAATTCCTTAACGATTAATCCCGGTTAATTTGATGCCCGTAACATCTAGGGTAATGATTGGGATTGATCGACAAATCAACAACAATCTTATCAGTGGGTAAATATCAAGAATAATCAATGTAAAGCATTAGCATATGTCCAATATATCAAATAAATCACCAGTCACAACAATCAATCCAAACAGTCATAATATCACAGTCATTTACTATTCAGGGGTGTTGGGGTTTTTAAACTGGCAATAAAATTTAAATTCTAACCTAACAGTTAAATTTAAATTTAACGAGCAATTTAAATCATATAATTTATAGTACGAGATAAACAACCAATTTCAACCATCAAACATCAAACAACGCAAACATATTATCACAGGAATTTCTATTTAACTAACATAAAAAAATTTCAGTCAAATGTGAGCGTAAAACACTCACCTTGATTTTCTGTTGTCGCCGAGACGTTCCGGTTTGGAACTAAAACTGGACGACGCCCAATTTTAGCCCAAATTTCCACCGTCTCCAAATCCATCCAAACTAGTTTCATTTTGAAGCTCTCGTCATTACGAACGCAATGCAAAAAGTCTCGTCTCAATCGGACCTCATATGTAGAAGTTATACATTTTTAAGTTATCGACATTTGAATTTATAAACAATTTATATATAATTAAATTAATCCATACCCAAAGCAAAGCCCAGCCCACTCAACATCTCCTTCTCCCATCCTTTGCCAATGCCTGCACACGAAACAGAGAAGAACCCATTCATGCGCGTGCACAAACCCAGTGATACAGAGCTCCAGTACTCCGTTCGACATGCCGTCTTCGCCAAACTCCTTCTCTCCGCGTGCTCCACCATCTCGACCACAAAGCTACACATGCGGCCCCACCTAGGAAAACACGACCTGAAGCTCTCCTCTTGACCATGATCAGGTCGCACACCCCAAGACACCACCGAGCTCCACCAAAACGTGCGTCCAGATGCTATTCGACGAGGAGAATCCAAATACGATCTTTATTTCTCGAATCGATGAATGGAAACAAAGTGAAGCTTAACCCTAGCTTCAAAACCCCTCACGCCTTCACTGTCACACTCCCAAACTCCAAGTCGCACCAGGCCAAAAGTATATAGGATCGAAGCAAACGATGAAATAGGATTTTTAGAGAAGGTTTCGTGATTTTTAATCGAGTATTTGAGGAGAAAGAAATTTTTAAAGTTTGATTTATTATCTTCTTCTGCCTGAAGCTTGCGTGAGTGGGTTATTAAAGGAGATTATGTATGTTTGAATAGGAAATAGGTACTAGGGTATCGGCTGATAAGAAGAACAGACAGATGTGAAGGGTATGGTCAAATCAGTATATTAATTTTTATTATTTTAAAATTCAAATATCTAGATATTTATTTCAAACTTCTATCGAGACGTGCCGCTAGGCATTTATAATGTTATTCTCCTATTCTGGACACAATGGAATAGGTTTTGGAAGCTAATTCGATCATTTGTGCGAGTTACGGAAATAACGATCAAATTTAAATTAAATCGATTAAACAAATTTCTATGCGTTTTGGCTTGCTCCGGACAAACGGTAAATCCGATTGACACGAAATTTGAAATCATACAATAATATCACATTACGGATCCGATGAAACTTGTTTCGTCGAAATTCGAGACCGTTTAAAAAAAATGACTATTTTTAACTCGCCAAATTAATATTAAGCAATTTCAACGCGTTTCGAGCTGCCACGGTCAAACGACAACTCCGATTGCTACGAAAATTGAAATCCGACAATAACAAACTATTACGTATCCAATGGAACTAGTTTCGTTCAATTCCAAGACTGTTCGAAAAATGGCTATTTTTCAGTCGATAATTAAATATTAAAATATTCAATTTTCACGAATTAACTTTAAATTCAATTTTAAAAGTTCTATAACATTACTATAACTCCAATATGATAAGATAAAATTTTACAAATCATTTTCAATCATATTCAACTCGATTTCAATTATTTCTGAAATTTAACTTATTAAATTATCGATTTAATTGTCGAATTAAATCCAATATTCGAAAAATAAATTATTCGACTGTTTAATTTCAATACAAAATTCCCAATTTTAAATTATTAACTTTTAAATCAAATTTCAATTGTTCACAAATCCTATTTTTAATTTCACAGTAATTAACAATCTTTTACAATGCAGTTTTCCATTATAAATCCAATATAAAAGATTATATTAGATTCAGCGTTCAATTATATTGTAATTCAAATTCAAGTTATTTAATTTCAATTGAATTCTTTTATTTCGATTTACACTTTCATTATTGAATCAACCATTTACTTATACATTATTATCAATAGTTTATAATTCATTTACTTTCATTTTCTTCGGCTATCATCTTATTTAAATTCACAGTAATATTAAATTACATTCATTTACGTTGATTTCCATATTATAACTTCAATATTAAATGTAACATTTTATTTATTTCGTTGCTTACAATCAAATTCAATTCAATTCAATTACTTGTTACATTCAAATTTAAATCCTTACTTACGTTCAATTACAAGTTAACATCCGTATTTAATTTACAAATAAGTTATTTCAGAATTCAGTTTTGTATTTTAACTTGTAATTTACATTTAACAACACAAAATTTTATTTCCTTTGGATTTTTATCCAAATTTTTCTTTTTAATTCGTATTTTTAAAGTGTTAAAAATACGGGTCGTTACAGTTCCCGTATATCAATACTCTTCTGCTTTGATATTTTAGAGATAGCCTTTGCTTATTGATTGTGATAGATTATCTTTGTGGGTTGCATAGCATTGGATATCATTTGGATGATTTAATGGGATATCTCACATTATTTATTGGTTATATGATTTTATGATATTATATTAGGGCATTGCTGTGTAGATTCACTTGATGATTTCATTTTCTATGATGATGATTTATGCTATAGTGATTAACCCATTGGATAGGGTACCTGATTTCTTTTGAATCGTTTATATGGGTGATGACATCATTACGCATGGTTTGATGATATTTATATTAGGAGATAGTTCAATGATCTTTTAAGATGTTGTAATTGTAAACCATGCATATGTCTCCCTATATATATATATATGTGTGTGTGTGTGTGTGTGTTTGTGTGTGTGTGTTACAGTGTGATCATTAACATGTGTTGCTATACTACGTTATCACACATTATTATCCTAGTATATACTGTTTTGCCTATATTTACTAATCCTATGATCTAGACATAGTCTGACCCGTGTGTTATTTATATAGTACTTGAGTCAGTCTGAGACATTTCAGGTTCAGAGACGAGGTGACGGATTTATGGATGTTGGGAATAGATGGAGGCTAGGATATCATTATATATATATATAGTCATTGTGTACACTTGAGATGTACTTATATTTATGTATTGGATGTTTTGAGATCAGTGTATTTGATGTATTGGATCTATGTATACATTTTATTATATAGTATTGCCGAGCTTAACTCTGTGTTCCCTATAATTCACTTTATATTATGTATTCTATCTTGAAGGCCACGTTTATTGCTTTATGCCAATATTATGTACGTATATGTGAATTATTTATTCGATGTTCAAATACGTACTAGTTTAGCCAAGGGAAATATTCACTTATGTACCCCATACAGGCTTATTCTCTATATTATATGATAACATCACTTAGTATTACTCTTGGACAGTATGGGTATAGAGGTGGGGTGTTTCAGAGCTCCCCGCCATGAACGAGATTTGGTCATTTTTAAGTAATTTTCGACCGGTGTGATACTCTATTCGACAATCCAAATGTATGGATCAACTCCTTTTGATGTCCTCTACATGATTGTGCCCTCTAATTGTCCAATTGCTGCAATTTCGTCATTGAATAAAAACTCTAAAGCAGACGATTGAAACTACTTTGTCAATTTTTGGCCACCTTGAATCTCATCTCCAAAAATGAACACTTGATGCATCTTCTACTCTTTATGAGCTTCAAATCCATATATTCTAAGCTAGGATTCGAGTACTTTGAATTTCAAATGATTTTTAGTTAGTTGTTAATATTAGGAATTAGGAGAATTTCAGGAGTATAAGAGAGGAACCGATGCTCTCTAATGTTTCTAAGCTTCATATATGTAGGCAATAAGGTGGGTTCAGTTATATGTAACCATTTGGCCCAAAAGTGGCTGCGTAATCTATTTAAACATTGTAATGCTTCAATTTCACAAACCATAACCCCAAATCCTATAAAGTTATGTACTAAAATGATCGGCTTGGAGAGAGCTAAGCAACGGTTATAAATACGATACCTAATTTTCCCTTGAATTGAAATTTTATTTTATTAATTTAATATTAATAATGTCAAATTTGTGAGTGGTTACACATCGTAGCTTCATGATCGAGACATCAAAGTTATTGGATGATGCCATAATATAAGGAACATGATATCAGGATTTTCATGTGATACCATGCTATACCATCTCAACAACAAGCGACATATACAGTGTAACAACAATCAAATGGTTTCGTTGTAACAAAGTTAACAAATATTGTACTAAAAAAATTATCTGTTTGGCCTTATTAGGTCTAGACAATCTTATTTTTTATGCATAAAGAAATAAAGAAGCCATAGCGAATTTTTAAAATAAAAATAAAGAAGCCATTGCAATCGTTCGAGATACTAGGCTTTGCCAAATCTAGAAAAAAATCTGGAGGTTATTTGTATTCATCGAAAGTCACTGCTCATATCACCATTTAATTTTTGACCTATTGTTGGCCTACTATACTAGGAACATCAATGAATCCAATTATTGCAGTTGCTCGAGATACTATCTTTTAGCTTCTAGATTCTATTTCTTAGTTCAAGATCCCACTTGTTAACTAGAATAAAAGAATTAGTAGATCTATTCCGTCGAAAATAAGCTGGGGTTATCAACTTTTAATCATGGAATCGACTCAATCATCGGATTATTAATGACACACAACACACATGGATATATATATATATATGAGTGTATGTGTATGTATATACGTATGTATGTAAAAAGTAACAACAACTGATATATTGCAGTTATGGTATCAAGGTCATCGCGTGATACTACAACATTGCAACACACGATGTCAAGGTCAATATTGTGTCATCTACGAAATATAATGTCTCATCATTGGGCCACATTGTACCGTTGTTTCATTGTAAGCATGGGCGCGATCATTGTATCACCTATATAATCAAGTACTCCATCGAGCGACTCATTGAAAAGTTGAATCGTCATGGTCTCTGATCATTATCACAGTGAATTAGACATCTTCATTAGAATTCAAGTCCTATTTACTCCAACGTATGAACCATGGAACCAGCCACATGTTGGACCCTTCTTAAGGAACTCCAAGTCATCAGGTTCCAGAATAGGCCTGTAATAACACACCTTTTATAATATCCTGAGATCAACACTGAATGAAAACGTTCGACTTTCAAAAACCACAAAAGATAGATTGTCGAGAAAGAAATTTTTAAAACAAACATTATGCTGAAGAGTATCAACAGAATCTTATAGCGGAATGATAATATAAAATATACTAAACATACATGAACATAACAGGATTACAATATATATATATAAGAGACTACACCAGCAGAAGTAACTGATTAGTAAATATCAATACAGAGAGTCAAAATAGAACATCTAATACAATAAGTCTAATACGTAAATAACATCTGTCATGTACTACTACAATATCAAGTATTTACATGAATAATAGACCTCATCTCCATAGAATGCTCAGCTGTCCTAAAAGCGTATCCCCAAAAGCACCTGACTCCCAATCGAATACTCGAGAGTTGTTGTGACATAAACAGACAAAGACAAAACATGGGTCAAGACATAAAGCCTAGTGTGTGGGAAACTATCTTAAAGTATTGTATCTTAAGACTATATATAAATAAATAGAAACTACTAAGGTACATCCGGTCCTCTCCACAATCGTGGGTCACGGGTAATTCGGACTACCCATAAACAAATATAGTAAACCCATCCAAAAGATAGGGGATCATACTATAACCTGCTCTTCTTCTGTAATCGAGTCAGCACAACTAATATAATGTAATTGGCATGTAACAGTATACTCTGATAAAGGAAATCGCTGTATACAAGTGTAGAAGTGGTAAAAGTGTGATAATACATGTCTAGACCATGCTACACACAATGATAATATCAATCAACTAAAATGGCACAAGCAAGACATAACAATGGAAGATAACTAAGGAGTTCAAATCAACACCCATCATTACTGATTGGTGGATTCAACTATAGATGCCTATCGCGACCCAACGATTCAAGATAAATAGGGCCAGTACAGTAACGTACTCAGACATTTTTCACGATCCAATAATAAATAGAGTCATTGCACTAATGTACCCAAACACCTATCTCGATCTTATAATAAATAGAGTCAGCACACTAACATACTCAGACATTTATCTCGATTTTATAATAAGTAGAGTCAACACTAACATACCCAAACATCTATTAGTATTTAATAATAAATAGAGTCAGCACACTAACTTACCCAGACATCTACCTTATAAATCACAATCGGGACCATCAAGGAACAACGATGTCGTGTGTGTATGTGTGTGTGTGTATATACCAAAATATAACATCACGTAATTAAATACACATGTCATAAACGAAGACCGATATCTTGTTAGTGCCCATCTATATGGATGGTCACTACTGAAGGACCAATAATATGCATGGCCAGTAATATAAGGACAATATAATGTATGGTTACTAATATAAGATCAATACTATGTACGGTCACTAATATAAGATTGATACGGTTTATCAAACTATACGTACCCCAAGTCAAAGCTCGAAGGTACGGATTTACTCCATTTCATTGTACACACTCTTCAGACGTGATGTGTGACGAATCATCGTACCGACCCCGTGTTTGATCGTTATCGATCATTATTGATCACATATAAATCATGTTTCGAGCTTCATTGGAGTGATTACCCGACTCGGTATTCTTTCCCGCAACTTAGCGCATTTGATAGTCATTTGCCTGCATGAGATTGCTTGCAACTTGATGATATACCCATATGGATATTTCCATACACGCATACACATATCTAAACAAACAATTCAATTGTTTAATAATAAAAATTTACTTTTATTTACTAAATCTTTTCAATAAAAATCCAATATATTTTCTATTATTTTATAAGATCATTCTATTATTTTATATAAAATAGAAGATGAGCTTATAAATCATTTTTAAGCCATTTAGCTTATTTTAAAAGTAATACTCTTATTTTCGATTAGTAATAAAATATACAATAATATTTCTATTACTAATATAATATCCAAATATGGTTTAACTAATTTATAGCCATGTTATAACTTAATATCAGTGCTATCTAGCTCTATTCAATATGAATGTAACACAATATAAATATATGAGATTTTAATCAACTATACCAAATATCTACCAAAACCAATCCGATCATACATGGGGAATAATTATATATATATATATATATTATTCTACCTATCTAGATAATAATTTTCAATATATATAATTATGGGAATTTATACTGAAATATAAATTAAAAGTTATGCTTCTGCTCACTTTTGCCATATTTTCAGTCACTCGGATTGCGACCAAAGTTGTCCTATTGCGTAGGTGATGTTTCCATGAGTGCAACGCAAGAAACTACATCCAGAACGAATCTTGTATGCAGAAGTTATGAATTCAAGAACTTTATGAAATTAATTAGGCCATTAAATACACTAATTTCCCCTTAATTGCCTTATTAAGCTTAATCCTTCTCTTCCTTGTCCACGTTCAGGCAAAAAATATAAGAACCCACTTTTTCCATTCTCTTCAACCTTCTTTCTCTTCATTATCTCTATCATTTCTCAATGATTTCACGAACAGTCGAATCTGTTGGCTTTCTCTATGCAAAGTATACCAGAATGCCAAAGCACACGCCATCCAGTTCCCCCCATCAAATCCCATCTAGAACAACTCTCACCATGCCTTAGCCATGCTACACCCTCCAATAGTCACCAATCCGACCTCCGTTCGATCCTAAACGATTTGATTTTCAACCCTCGTCGCAATGGAGTAAGTCTCGCACAATGAAATGTGCTCTAGCTCTACCACCATCATTTCCCTCTCTTACAGCCGTGGATGGAGATGTCAACAACCACCATGTCATCATCTCTCATGGATGTCAAAACAATGGCTTCGCAATCACGAGTTCAACGCAATTCTCCATTTGCGATTTCGTTAAGCGAACTGAGAGAAAAGTGGGACTTTGCTTTTGGAGCTAATGGGTTTCGAAAATGAGAAGTAGGAATGGGAAATAGATGTACCATCCTGGAAAAATATAAATAACTTGAATTAAAATATAGGGATTATTTATATATTTGAATTGTGAATTAAATATTAATTAAATGGATTTAATAGCCTTATTTAACTCCTTTTGATTAATAAATAATAATGGTGAATTTGTTATTAAAATTTATTTACAATAATAATAGTTCGAATAAATAACAAGAAAATCAATTGTTAATAAAATGACTTGAATTTTATTGACATATTTTCAAATGAATTTATAGGATTTTTTTCATAATTTTAATTTGGAAAATATTTAAATTATCGTTTGACGTATTTTATGGCAATCAATGTTATTTTTGAAATTTTATAGAGCAAGATAACCAGTGTATTTTTTATTATTATTTTGGGATCATATCATACTTTTGTGCATGATTGCATTTTTGTTTTATCGTTGGTGGTTCGTACGCAAACGAAATGTTGTGCACTGGAGTGCCGAAAAATGAAAAATTAAAATAACATCATACTTGGACTATTCTTCACTTTGCTTTGACTTTTTTTTTGCTTTTTCTCCTTTTCAATATCAATGTCCAGTAAAAAAAAATCAAAGTCTAAACTTCAAAAATCAAAATATATACTCAACGAAAAATTATAAAATTGGATTCTTTAAGTTCGTGATGAGATCTACAAGTCCATGTAAGTTTGAGTGGTCGCAGTCAAGTTCGGTGATAGTCGATGTTTTGGCATAAAACTAAGGTTTGAGGGTAGATTGAAGCAGAGTTTGGTGAATCAGAGTATAGATTTGAGTTTGTCGAGTGATTTGAAGTGGTTAGTGTGTAGATGAGGTGGTGCGATCGCCTATAGCAAATCGCGTCGAGGCACTGTAGCTTGACAAAGCTACAAGTTGTGTTTTGTTTTGGTGTGTCAAGTTCAATGTTGAAGGGATGGACATGGAGAGAATGCGAAGAGCGATGCGTGGCGCGATCAATGCACCGTTTCACTGAGAAATGAGGAAGAGAGGGAGGAGAGAAGTGGTGTGGTGTTGGGTTTGTGCACGAATCAGTGCACGACCTCGATTTGGGATTGGGGAAGAAATAGATTAGTGGGGGATTTGTTTTATAAGGTGATTAGTGTGTGATTTAGGTTAATTAATTAATTTAATTTATCTAATATCTTATCAATCGAACAACTTTCTCAAACGATGTCCAATCGAGATGCGGTCTTTTGTGTTGCACTCGTAAGAGCGATATCTATGCATTGGAATTGATTTAGTTGAGTTTGGAGCTAGTTGAATATTGAGCTAGAATCGAATGTCGTTTGATTTTAGATCAAACCGAAACGCGGAAGCGTTAACTGGAATTTGATGAGTTTACTCACCTTTAAATAAACTACATGATACCTGTGTTACTATAGATTATTATTGAATGCTTGGATGATTGTTTATATTGTTGTTTGGATTTGATTCCACTTGGAAGCAGATTGCATATAACCATTGTGTTGTAGGAAACCAAAAAAGAGGAAAGTCTAAGAGTATACGTAGCGAATATGTCGCTACGAAACACTTCGACTGTGTGATTTACAGAGGACTTTTGTAGAGAGACCCTAAAGGGTTTCTCACCAATATTGATTTACTTATTTTATGTTGCTTATATTGATGTTTGGGTTGAAATATTTATAACATACTATTTGATTTGCGTAAGTGACATTATAGTAATTATAGCTATACCATCACTTATGAAATATCATCTTGTTCAACTTATAAATAATAAAGGTTTTAATAGCCTTATTTAACTCCTTTAAATTAATAAATAGTAATGGTGAATTTGTTTTTGAAATTTATTTATGATAATAATAGCTGAATAAATAACAAGAAAATTAATTGTTAATAAAAAAATTGAATTTAATTGATGTATTTTAAAATAGATTTATAAGATTTTTCCATAATTTTTAATTTGAAAAATATTTAAATTATCATTTGACGTATTTTACGGCGAATGATGTTATTTTTGAAATTTCATAGAATAAGATAACTAGTGTATTTTATTGTTGTTTTGGAATCGTGTCACCTTTTTGTGCGCGATCGTATTTTTGGTTTGTCATTTGCGATTCGTACGCAAACAAAATGTTGTGCAACGGAGTGTCGAAAAATGAAAAATTAAAACAACATCATACTTAGACTATTCTTCACTTTTCTCTAACTTTTCTTTTTTTCTCTTTCTCCTGTTCAAAATCAATGTCCAGTAAAAGAAAATCAAAGTCTAAACTTCAAAATTAAAAATCAAATTATATACTCAACGAAAAAATTATAAAGTTGGATTTTTTGAGTTCGTGGTGATGAGATCTACAATCCATGTGAGTTTGAGTAGTTGTAGTCGAGTTCGGTGATAGTCGACGTTTTGGTGTTAAACTAGGGTTTGAGTTCATGGTAGATTGAAGCAGAGTTTGGCGAATCGAAGTATGGATTTGAGTTTTTCGAGTGATTTGGAGTGGTTGGTGATGAGATGAGGTGGTGTAATCTCCTATAGCGAATTGCGTCAAGGCACTGTAGCTCGGCAAGGCTACATGTCGCGTTTCATTTGGGTGAGTCAAGTACAACGTTGAGGGGATGGACGTAGAGAGAATGTGAAGAGTGATGTGTTGGCGTGATTGGTGCATCATTTCGTTGAGAAATGAGGAAGAGAGGGTGGAGAGAAATGGTGCGGTATTGGGTTTGTGCATGACCTGGAGTTGAGATTGGGAAAGAAATAGGTTAGAGGGGGATTTTTTTTATAAAGGTAATTAATGTGTGATTTAAGTTAATTAATTAATTTAATTAATCTAATATCTTATAAATTGAATAACTTTCTCATACGAGGTCTAATTAAGACACGGTCTTTTGCATTGAGCTCGTAGGAGCAATATCTTTGCGTTGGAATTGATTTCTTCGAGTTCGAAAATTTTAAGCTAGATCAAACCGGAATGCAAAAGCGTCAACTGAAATTTTGATGAGTTTACTTACCTTCAAATAAACTACATGATATCTATGTTGTTATAGATTATTGTTGAATACTTAGATGATAGTTTATATATTGTTGTTTCATTGTTTGTTTGGATTTGATTCCTACTTAGAAGCAGATGGCATAAATAACCATTATGTTGCAAGGAATGAAAACAAGAGGAAAATCGAAGTGTATAGGTAGCGAATAGGATACTACGGAATACTTCGAAATACACATACATATTGTGATTTACAGAGGAATTTTGTAGAGAGACCCTAAGGGGTTTCTCGCCAATGTTGATTTACTTATATTCTTATGTTGCTTATATTGAAGTTTAGGTTGAAATATTTATGGCATACTGTTTGATTGTGTAAGTGCTGTTATAGCAATTATCGCTATACCGTCACTTATGAAATATCACCTCCTTAAACCTCTGTGTGTGTGTTGAACTTGGGCTTTTATTTTTACAAATTAAATGTTTGGTCGCATTTTTGCACTTTGCAAGTTGTTTAAACTATATTATCAAGTGCTTTTGAAAATTTTGAAATAAAGAATAAGTATTGTTTAAAATCTATAAAAACATTGTAAATTTGATTAATATTCTTTCGGAACAATTAATGTTGTTTTGAATTTATAAAAAGATTGTAAATTTGATTAATTTTCTTTCAAGATAATTAGTGTTGTTTTAAATTTGTAAAAGATTGTAAATTTGATTAGTTTTCTTTCGGGATAATTAATATGGTTTTAAACTTGATTCTTCTTCTTCAATCCTTTTAGTGCGAACTTTTCTAACATATATTTTAGTGTTTTAAAAGTGGTTTGAAATTTATACATATTTTAAATGATTTAATATAAATTATTGAAGAAGACGTTTCATTTCGAAATAAGGAAAGGGAATGGTTTTAGGATTTTAATATATTTTAGACTTGAGATTTTCCAAGTAATATTTGAAATGGATTATTTAAATTATCTTTCAAGTATTTTTTTGAGTTTATTGAAAAGTGAAATGGAAGCATGGATTACAATATCGTTGTTGTAATAAATGTTTTCTAGGAATTGAGAAAAGAATTCATGGATTATAGCACTTTTGTTATAATAAATGATTTCGTAAGGTTATTAAGAAAACTTGTTACTTGACTTAATAAATGTTGATGTTCTTCAATCTTTGGAGGAGTTTTGTTTTAAAGATAATAATAAGTTGACTTATGAATGATATTTTATAAATGAAAAGATCTTTGAAAAGGAAGGTTTTAAAGAAAAAGCTAAGTGTGATTGGTTTTGGCTTATAGCAAAAAAAAATTTTAATGGCATTTTTTTTACCCTTCTTTTTAATACACTTAGAAATATAATTTGCTCTTTAAAAGGAATATTTTAAAGTGTTTTACAAATATTTGTGATGTGATAATCAAGTACAAGTGGGAGTCAAATGTTTTAAGAGATTTAATTTTCATATATGATCATTTTGTTATTCTCGATAGTAGATTTATTGACTATCGATTCCTTTATCTACTTTGTGTATCGTCAATCTAAGATGATTTGTTGCTCATTTGAGCATTGATATCCATTGTCGAAAATGACTAAACCCAAAGCGCGAGTGAAAGGCAAGCTATGTGGGGTTGCTCCGATTAGGGTATCTTTGCATCTACTCTAGATTGGATCAGGTGGTATGTGCGTGAAGATGTGAAATACTCGGATTCTCGATAAGGTTGGTAGGGTCCAGCTTAGACGTGTCCGAGAGTCAACGTAGTTCTCAAGTATATTTTCTAGAGGTAAACTTTCGGTTGGGGGTGCACTCTCCTAGTCATTATTGAAAAATTTCCTTTCTTTGTTTTTTTATTCAAACCTTTGAATTGATACTTTCTTAATTGATCGGGAAGTGTCTTGCGCTCTTTGCGATGTTTAATTATTTGTGTCCATTCTTTAAGTTTGGATTTTGATCCTGTTTACGCCCATTCTTTTAAGTTCTATTTTTTGTTCTAATTTGTTTCTATTCTTTCATGTATGGATGTCGTTCTTACAAGGTAAAACTCATTTTGTGTTTAGCAACGTGGTCTCATATATTATTATTTGTACACTATATTTCTTGAGTCTTCTCACGTTGGTTTTCCAGACTGATCCGGTGTTATTTTATTATAATGCTTGAGTCAGGCCAAGTTTCTCTAGATTGTCGTTGGTGGGACATGGAGTTTATGAAGTAGACTGGATATTCACCTGCCGTAGTATTTTATTTCCACTGTATTATTATATATACCCATCAGTAATTGTAATGTTAGGAAGTTATAACTGTCCAAGCTGATGAGGTTTGTTTTTAACTCTGATATACCTTATATCTTGCAGTGACAACTTTTGCCGACTTTGTTATATTATATTTAGTTGTTCCACTGTGAGATTTTATTTTTCCTGTTACTTTTTTCCTTTTACCCTAACAATCTGCCTTTTCGATACTTGGTTGTTCGATATTTGAATACTGTAGATGTATTAAGTATCAACTTTCGAGAGTTGAAAGGGTGGGTCATTACAATAGAGGTGAACGAGTTTGGTTGTAATTATTGTACATGGTAGATATTATATGGGGGTGATAATTTAGTTAATTAATTAAATAAATCATTTCACATTTCACGCTCGCACGATCCATAGGAGTATCGGATTGAGACGATTCTTCAATGGCACGAATTATGTATTATTCTCTCCATGGTGGTATAAAAATCATCCCAATCCAAGACTATGTCCCTGGAGGCTAATTTCACGTGTATCGAAGAAATATGTGTACAAATAAATATCGAAAAATCTGCGACTCCAAACGACGAGTGCTTACTATCGTTTATAACCAAAACCCCTTATTCTGGACTCAAAGGAAATGGTTCCAATATCGAATTCCATTGTATGCAAAAGTTAGCTTTTTGGATCGATTTACGAATCGAACGCAAGTTGCTAGCTAAAAATCCATTGGTTGAAATATATTGACGCTTATGCTGATTCTCTACCGTTCGGATGATCTGAACTTAATGGAAGTAGTCTCGAGCCCTAATTTGTCAGTTTGTGAAAGTTGAGTTTTTAGCCCATCGATTAAATTAACAATGTAATATTTAAATAAATCAATTATTTATATAATCTGGTGTATAAAAATACAGGATGTTACATTCTTTCCTCCTTAAAAGAATTTCATTCTCGAATTTTCAAAGCAAGATGTAACTTACCCTAACACCTTGTCACATGCGACACTACACTTGAATCATTGCTTATCCATATGCTATAACAAACGGACATCAACATACCCATGTAAAATATGGTAACTTATAACAAGCAAGTTTCATGCTCCCATACCATGGGTATTGGTATACTTAAGAGTCCACATGTCTACCAACATGACAATATCATGCTAATCGAGTATTCTACAAAATACTCGAAAATAAGCAACGAACAATAACTAACTTAAAATAATCACGACTAAAATGGAAAAGACTTGGAATAGGCTCAACACCTTTGTCCTTTCCCAAAGTATACTTACTAACGTTCCCGAGTCAATTTTCCTAAGTTGAACGCCTAGTTACAAACACATTTCCGATGAAGTGAAATGTGGAAAACGAAGTGCAAACTCGCCATTCGAAATACAAGTCAACCATCTATGCTACACCACCGACTCTCTTGACTACCGGCTATGTCTAACAATATTTTCGCTAACTTTTCTCTCAAATTTGACTTTGGTTTCAGAAAATTTCGGCTGCACCTCCTTTGCGTGGCTCGTTCTGAAAAATCATAACCACTCCCAAAACAGCAAGCAATAATAAGTAATGATAAACAATCGACAAGCAACAATAAATAACATATAAATTACCAATCATACAAAACGATAAACAACGATAAATGAATAAAAAAGAAAATCAATCAACAATAAACAATTGCACACAATAATAAACAACAATCAAATAACAACAAGAAATGACAGACAACAATCAAACAATAGCAAGCATGCGAAGTAATGAAATAAACTATTGAGTCTATAGCGACACGCATAGTGACCAACAATAGCCGAAACATGCATGGCAAATTATAAACTCCAAAGAGTCTGCTCATCGTCCAAGATGGAAAAAATGCTTAATTGGTGTAACTCCTTTCGTGAGTATAATACATGAAAGACCACTACACCTCTCGCTATGAGAAGGACAACTTCTACGATATGCTAGACCATCGAGTCTCAAAACTCTTAAATAAACCTGGCAACCAAAGTCTTAATTCCCCTTTTCTTCTTAACAGAACTCATTTTCCAAAAGAGAAAATTTTACTAATTAAATCATCATTCCATGACTACCTATAAATGCCTGGTTTCGCTCGGGTTCAAACTCATCTCAATTACACAATGGTGATAAGAATAATATACTAAGTGTTCTGCGATGCTCGTTTAAGCAAGTATCATATCGCCACTTAGAAGATTATCTTAATTGCCACAAAACTAGTTGAGAATTCCTTCCTTGAGCTATCACAAGCATTCTAAATTATACCATACTATAAATATTTTACAATGAATAAAGCTCATCCAAATTAATATATGATACCCGATCTAATCCTTTGTTCGCTCCCACGATTTCTTTGTTAAACTAGGGTCGGCCACTTGACTCCTGTCATGCGTACTCCAATCTGGTTCCTTGGTTGTACCACTGAAATTTTCTCGCACGACTAGAGTCATGCTTTGGAAATCTCTCAATCACCTCAAGAATCTGACTCAAGTGCTTGCCTTTAAGAATAGAGTGAAAACCCTTGCCTAACTAGTGCAAATCACCTAGAAACTCTACACTCAAACTAATGATTAAGAATTAGTACGTGAATTGATCAATCTTTAGAATATATTCCTTTTGGCACAGGGGATTACTCCCATCACCTAAGATTTACTAACATAAGGACAAATAATTTCAATGCGAATGACTCTACGCAAAATGTATAAGTCTCCCGGTCGGTCTTTGCCCATTACTGGACAACTGCCGAACTCTACGAGGATATCGAATCCAAGTTATCACCGATCGACCTCACTCAATCTAGATGCTCGCGCATCAAGTTTGAACGGTAGTTCGCTCTGTCGTTATACCTCGGTTTATCACTAAGGTTACCCTATAAGGTTAACATTGCAGAAGAATTCACTTACCGTGGAGGGTGTTAATTTTATTCTATATCCAGGTAACTAGCAACAAAAGAATGTATCGCTCAGGTATTGAAAAGAACACGAGCAAGTAAATTATAATAGAAGCACACCTTGCTACGTGCATTTCTTTCCTTTTCCCATGCAGTAGACGTGCTAGAACCCGTAAACGACTTCGAGGCATAAGCCATTATTACTTATTCACCCAAGGGTAGGATAATCCTACTCTTACCGACCAAGATAATCGCTACATAAGCTCTTACGCTTCATTTCAGCTGAATAACATGCTGCAATGAAATGTCCTTTGTGTCACAAGGATGACACAGTGTATCAGGTCCATTCTTTGCAAAAGCTTGGTCTTTCCCTATACCTTGGTCTTTGCGCTTCGATTGGAACTTTGGGTTGCTTTCTACCGCTGTTACCTCATATGGTATCCTATAGTTGCTCTTATAGAAAAGAGCCATCTCGACAGGATTCAAAAGTGGCCCCTACTGGGTAAGACTAAGCAAAGAATTCCCAATCGATGCACCAAGACCTTAGCAAACTTCTTGCCTTATTCAATGGAGTACTATCCATCTCAATCTTGAATTCATCCAAAAGATCAAGTTGGTCAACATACTCCTTTACTTGCAAGTTACCCTGCTTCTAATAAATGAGACACTCAGATTACGGGCCCTTCTTGGTCTTAAAAATAAACCTTGGCTCAAGGCAACGCTTAGAATCAGTCCAAAGCATGGCTTGCATGTCAGCTCCCTCTACAATTATATGCCACCAAGTCAAAACCTCCCCCTTTAAGATGCTAGAAGACAACCTTCTACAGGAGTGCATCCCATACATCATATTGGCGAAAGCCATATCACAAACACATGTCATGGCTAGTGTCGCAACATAGCCTCAAAACTTGAAAATGGCTTTCTGCCAAGGCTAAAGGAGTCTTGGAATAACTTTGGGAAGTTAAAAGCTGGTGGAGCTAGAAATACTTGTGCCCTTAGGGCTACATCACCTTCATCACTTATCATTGAACTGGATTGTTCATGGCTACTCTGTCCGCTCATAATGATAGTCGAAACAAATGTATTCTAGCAACTAAAGGAAAAATAAATCAAAGTCTAGAGGACAAGTGGTGTATGCAGTACTATATAATAGAAAAATACAAGTATGCTCTCTCGATGTACGTCATACTACCAGATTGATTAACTCAAACAGGTCTACTTGGTCTGATTGCTGAGCCTAGGCTCTGATACAAACTGTAACAACTCGACCTTTATAATATCCTAAGTTCAACACCAAATGGAAACGTTTGACTTTTGAATATCACAAAAGACTGATTGTTGGGAATGAGAAAATTAAAACAAACATTATACTAAATCATATCGACAGAATCTCATAGCAAAATGATAATGTGTAATATACTTAATGTACATGAACAAAACATGATTACAATATATATAAGAGACTACACTAGCGGAAGTAACTGATAAGTAAATATCAATACAAAGATTTAGAATAGAACATCTGATTAAATAGGTCCCATATGAGAATAACATCTTTCATGTACTACTACAATATCAAGTATATATACAAAGTATCGACCTCGCCTCCACAGAACACTCTTACTATCCTAAAGGCGTATCCTCAAAAGCACTTGACTCCCAATCTAATCAATCGAGTACCTAAGAGTTGTTATGACATAAACAGACAGACAAAACACGAGTCATACATAAAGCCTGGTGTGATGGGAACTATCTCAAAATACTGTACATTAATACTATATACAAATACATAGGAACTACTAAGGCACAACCGGTTCTCTCCACCATCGTGGGTCAGGGGTAATCTAGACCGCCCATAAATAAGTATAGTAGACCCATCCAAAAGATAAAGGATCATACCACAATTTGCTCTTCTCCTGTAATCAACGAGTCAGCACAACTAATATAATGCGACTGGCACATAACAATATACTATGATAAAGGTAATTGCAGTATACTAATGTAGAAGTGATAAAAGTGTGATAATATAAGTCTACACTATGTTACACACAATGATAGTATCAATCAACTAATATAGCACAAGCACATCATAACAATGGAAGATAACTAAGGAATTCAAATCAATACCCGTAATTACTAATTGGTGGATTCAACTACGGATGCCTATCGCGATCTAACGATTCAAGATAAATTGGTCCAGTACACTAACGTACTCAAACATTTGTCACGATCCAATAATAATTAGAGTTAGTATACTAATGTACCCAAACACTTATCTCAATCTTATAATAAATAGAGTCAACATACTAACGTACCCATATATTTATCTCGATCGAATAATAAATAAAGTTAGTAAACTAACGTACCCATACATCTATCTTAATCTTATAATAAGTAGAGTCAACATACTAACGTACACAAACACCTACCGCGATCCAATAATAAATAGAGTCAACACACTAACATACCCATACATCTATCAGGATTCGATAATAAATAGAGTCAGCACACCAATGTACCTAAGCATCTATCTTATAATTCACTATCGGGACCATCAACGAACACCGATGTCATATATATATATATATAAATACCAAAATATAACATCACGTAATCAAATACACCTATCACAAACGAAGACCAATATCTTGTCGGCATCTATCTATATAGATGGTCACTACTGAAAGACCAATAATATGCATCGCTACTAATATAAGGCCAATACGATGTATGATCACAAATATAAGATCAATACTATGTACACTCACTAATATACGACTGATATATTTTATCAAACTGTACGTACCCTAATTTAAAGCACGAAGGTACGAATTTACTCTATTCGATCGTACACGCTTGTCGGACGTGATTGTGTGACCAATCATCATATCTGTGTCCGATTATTATCGATCATTATCGACCACATACAAATTATGTTTCAAGCTTCACCGGAGTGATTACTCAATTTGGTATTCTCTCCCACAACTTAGTGCATCCGATAGTCGCTATGGTCATGTGAGATTGCTCTCAACTTGATAATATATCCATATGGATATTTCCATACACGTATACACATATTTAAATAAACAATTCAATTGTTTAATAGTCAAATCTTTGTTTTATTTAGTAAATCTTTTCAATAATAGTCCAATCTCTTTTCTATTATTTTATAAAATACAAGACTAGCTTATAAATTATTTTTAAGCATTTTAGCTTATTTTAAAAGTCATACTCCTACTTCCAATTAGTAAAAAAATATATAATATATAATAATTTTTATATTACTAATATAACATCCAAATATGGTTTAATTTATTTATAGCCATGTTATAACTTAATATCATCGCTATCAAGCTCTATTCAATACGAATATAACACAATATAAATATACGAGATTTTAATCAACTATACTAAATATCTACACAAACCAATCCAATCATACAAGAGGAATAATTATCTATATATTATTCTACCTCATCTACATAATAATTTTCAATATATATAATTATGGGAATTTATACTGAAATATAAATTCAGAGTTATAATTCCACTCAACTTTGCCATATATTTCAGTCGTCCGGATTGTGACCAAAGTTGTTCCATTGCATGGTGATGTCTCCACGAGTGCAGCATAAGAAACCATGTCCAAAACGAACCTCGTATGCAAAAGTTACGAATTTTAGAACTTTACGGAATTAATTAGGCCGTTAAATACACTAACTACCCCCTAATTACCTTATTAAGCTTAATCTTTCTCCTCCTCATTCACGTTCTAGACAAAAAAAATAAAAGAACCCACTTTTCCCCTTCTCTCTTCTCTCTATCTCTCTCATTTCTCAAGGATTTTATGAACCGTTGAATCCATTGACTTTCTCTACGCGAACTCTACCGCCATGCCAAAGCAGCTCATGCCATCTAGTTGCCCCCATCAAATCTCATCCATAGCAACCCTCACCATGCCCTAGACATGTTGCACCCTCCATTGGTCACCAATCCGACCTCCATTCGATCCTAAATGATGTCATTTTCGACCCTCGTTGCAATGGAGTAAGTATCGCACGATGAAATACGCTCTAGCTCCACCACCATCATTTGCCTCTCTTATGGCCATGGATGGAGATGTCAACAACCACCATGAAATCACTTCTCAGGGGTCCAAAAGGATGGCTTCACGATCACAAGTTCAACGCAATTCTTCGTTTGCGACTCCATTGTGCGGATTGGGAGAAAAGTGGGACTTTGCTTTTTAAGCTAACGGGTTTTGAAAATGAAAAGTGGGAATGGGAAATAGAGGTGAACGGGTTTGGTTCTGATTATTGTACAGGGTTGGTATTATATAGGGGATAATACTTTATTTAATTAATTAAATAAATCATTTCACGTTTCATGTTCGCTCGATCCGTAGGAGATGCATTGAGACGATTCTTCGATGGTGCGAGTGTATGTATTTTTCTCTCTACGATGGTATAAAAATCATCCCCATCTGAGACTGCGCCTCTAGAGGCTAATTTCACGCATATCGAAGAAATACATGTACAAATACATATCAAAAATTTCGTGACTTTAAATGATGAGTGCTTATTGTCGTTTATTACTAAAACCTCCTACCCTGGACTTAATGGCAAAGGTTCTATGATCTAGTTTCATTGTATGCAAAAGTTAGCCTTTTGGATTGATTTACGAATTGAATGCTGGTTACTAGCTGAAAATCTGTTGGTCGAAATATATTGATGCTTATACTCATTCTGTACCGCTTGGATGATCCGGACTCAATGGTAGCGGTCTTGAGTCCTAATTTGTCAATTTGTGAAAGTTGAGTTTTTAGCCCATCGATTAAATTTAGCAATTTAATATTTAAATAAATCAATTATTTAAATACTCCGGTGTAAAAATTATATGGGTTGTTACAGGGCATCTTGGGTTCCTTCCATCTATGTTCTAATCGGAATCCATGTAATGACTCGAGTTTTATTACAACCCACAAATCTATCACATTAATTATTAATGAGTACATTGGCATGTACGATTCACGTACGTAGGAGGAATTGGCATTAAAAACGATATTTGTAAGATTTTTTTGGATTTTACAAAATGAATTTGACCTGTATGTAATGTTGTATTTTTTATACGTGTACATGCACAAATCAATCGTTTATCAAAATGTGAATAAGACTGAGTTATTTTAGGAAATAACCGAATAGGTAAAAAAGGTAATCAACTATTACACGAATATATAGAGAAATCTAAAAATATTAAAGTTAGCGCTTCCAAGAGTCTGGAATGTAGAAAACTTGCATTATCTCTCTTTTAAAAAGTGTTAAACCACCATATTAATATACATAGAGTTTATCTTGTCAATCATAAAGATTGCACTTTCTATAGTACTCCCTTTGTCATAAACCCTCAGTACTTGCTAAAGGATAAAACTACTTGATATTAGTATATGGATTTTCAATTTTCCGTTACATTAATATCGTAATAAAAATTTGTAAGACTTAAATTGATGCAATAATTTCTCTCTGCTTTTTAAAGGTTGATATTGACGGTAGTAGCTTCTAAGTAATCTGTAAGAACTAAAATACAGTTGTAGCAATCGTTTTCTCTCCTCCTTGTCCCGGACTTGCGACTGGCATCGGTAATATATAGATGGCGGAGTTAAAGACATGTATTAGGGATTTTTTTACCTATATTACAATTTTATTTTAGTAATAAACATGGAATTTTTTTGCGTATGTATATAGTTTAATTAACGCAATGATGTACCCATTTATGGTTAGGGAAATTTTTTTAAAGGACAAATTAAAGTAAATAATTACTCACAAGGACACGCGCAAAAAGTTTTTACCGTAAGGACAAAGCCCAGAACCCAAAGCCCACATACAATTTAAAACAAAACAAAGAATCACGTTCGTCTTCCTCCTCCTTGCTTTCACTTAGAATTTGACGAAATTTTGCTCGAAAAAAATGGCATCGCAAACCAGAAACAAATCTACATCTTCAACACAACCGCAACAATCAACAGCCGACGAACAACAAGCACAACAATTGACATTCGAAGAAACCTAGCTACATTGGAAGTGTAGCAACAAAGTGAAAATCAAAATGTCGAATCACTTCGAATAGTAGATATTCAAAAAGAAAACGCAATGATAGAAGAGGAAAACCTACCTCTAATGGAAATGATAGGAAAGACAATAAAGGGAAAAAGCAGCAAGTTAAAAATTAAAAAACCTACATCAGCAGAAGAGGAAAAGCAAAATTGAGAAAAAAGAACAAAAAGAAGACATGAAAAAAATACAGCAATTGAAAGCAGACCAGAAATAAGAGAAAGTATACCAAAGAAGGTAACTGATACTATAAAATCAAGTATATCAAAGTTAGTATAATTTTATTATAGTAACATTGAATTTATTTGCACGAAACAAAGAAGAGAACATGTAGCAACAAATAATTGCAGAGAAAACAGTTGAAGAAAATATGCAAAAAGAGAACAAAGAACAAAAAGAAGAAATGAAAAAATGATTCAAAACAAAATACAAACAGAAACTGAGGTAACTGAAATTGCAAAATTATAAAACTAATACTAACAATTTCATACTGTTAAATGTATTCTAATATTATCAAAAATGTTAAACAGGAAAAATCTCAGAAAGAAGAAGGCAAAAAAGTTGCAGATGAAGAATCGGAAGAAGAACAACTCAATTTGGTATAATTAGAAGCATTATAACTTTATAACATGATAGATTTTGCAAAAATAATACCTATAAATCATTTGGTAAAAGAAAAACCCGATAATTACAACAAACTGATACCTACTTACAACAAATAATAGTCAGTATCATTTAGTGTAAATCGTTTGGTAAAATAATAGTCAATATCATTTAGTTGAAATCTGATACTTACAACAAACTGATACCTACTTACAAAAAACTGATACCTACTTACAAAAAACTGATACCTACTTGAGAAAAAATGATACCTACTTACATAAAAATGATACCTACTTAGTACAAACTGATACCTAGTTACTGCAAACTTGAAATCGTTACATATTTCACTAAAGATATTTCACTGCAGCTAATACCCAACCTATTGTTACGTTTCAACATAATTTGTTTCACAAATTAATCATTGTCTTTATTTTGAAATAATAGGATGATGATGAATTTTTTAATCCACATCCAAAATGCATTAATGGCAGATCACAAACAGAACAACAGAAAGTATCAAATTCCGAAGACAAAAAGCATGAAATTGCTTATAGATGTGGATTGCAAGCAGTATTCAAAACGGTGAAAATGATAAAACAAAAAAATGCTCTATCCAAAAAGCAGATGGACATATTGAAGAGCACTCATTTCTACAATTTCTTTAGAGTTTTTTATGAAGAGAAAATTCTGATGAAAGAATGTAAAAAGCATCAACACAATTTGGATGCTTTATACCAATGCTACTCAGTTGAGGAAGATGCATTCTTATTTGCTAAAGAAAGAATGAAAGTTACAACAAGAGATATAAGTTTGATTTTTGGCCTACCATTAAAAGGAATTAACATCGAGCCAACTCAAAAAATGACAAACAGAACAATTCCAATGTAGTGCATAGAATTTGCAAATATAAACTTTGGCAATTGCACTTACATAACAAGGAATGTTGTGGAAAAAAGAATAAAGCAAGAAGTGGCAAAGAAGAAAAAGGAGTACGAAGAAGGTTTGCCACTGTTAATAGTAATCGAAATACTATTAACATTCTTCTTTCCAAACAACCAGCAAAAGTTAAGATGGGGAATTCTACCATACTTAATTAATATAGAGACAAATTTGTTTCTTGGCCACTAACGATAGAAAATAATTTCAGTAAATTTGTCAAGAAGTTCATCCATAAGCCAAGAAACATGTCGGGATGCTCCATGCTTCCATTGGTAAGATAAATTAATCAAAATTATTATTTGATTTTTTTAACAAACATATCTAATCAATTCTTTTTATGTTAACAGTATTGCATTTGTGAGAAATTGCATCTCATTCAACAAAGACAACATTATACTGTAGTTTTACCAAGATTTCCAAAGTGGGACTTAAGGAAACTAAAAGGCAAAGCAATCAAAGAATTTTTTGATAATGTGAACGAGGGTGATGTAAGTTAAAATTCCATTTAATTTTTGTTAATCAATATGCTTTAACTCTTATGTAGAATAAAGTTTAATTGTATATCCTTTCTTCTATAACATAAAACTGATACTACAGTGAGCAAAAACTGATACCATATCATTACATACCAGTAGTATAAGAAATAGAAACTAGAATGCAAAAACTGATACCATATGTTTATTTTCTTGAAACTGATATTAATAGTATCAGAAACTGATACTAGAATGCAAAAACTGATACCGTATGATTACATGCTTGAAACAAATTGTAGAAGTATCAAAAACTGATACTAGAATGCAAAAACTGATACCATATGATTTCATGGTTGAAACTGATACTAGAAGTATAATAAACTGATACTACAATGCAATAACTGATACCATAGTATTACATCCTTGAAACTGATATTAATATTATAAGAAACTGATACTAGAATTCAAAAACTGATACCATAGTTTTAGATGATTAAAGCTAATATTAATAGTATCAGAAATTAAGACATTAGCTATTTGTTTTATCGCATAGTATTTCCTCTTTTCGTTACAATAAAAATTCAATTGTCATTGTAAATTGAAATCATAGCTTAAAACTAAAACAAATTTTCCAATACCAATTTTATAGGTGAAAGAAATTACAAATCTCAGCCCATATGAAGAATGTCTGCTTCAAACAGTAACTGTAGAACAAAATTTTCCCAAAATTCAAAAAGAAAAGCATGGAAAAAAAGAAAGTTTGAAGAAACCAAAGAAAGTGCACATTCGTTTGAGGAAGTCATAAGCGTCAGGATCTTCCAAATGCATATAAAAGATTTGGAAGAAGAAGCAAAGAAAACAAAAAAAGAATTGGAAGTAGAAAAAAAAGGAGAATTAAAGAAGAGCAAAAAGTTTTGAGTTTGGAAGAAGAGTTGAGAAAATTAAGTTGAAGTTGAAAGAAAATGAAGAGAAAAGATCGCAGGCTGGAGACAACACCAGGAAATTTGAAGCTGATTTGAATGACAGTGAAGAAAACAAAGAAAAGAAAATTGAAAGTTTCAATGTACAAAGCGAAAGTTTACAAACTGAACTAAATGCAGATACTTTTGCAGAAATGGAAACAAGAAGAAATGAACAAGATAAAGGAACAAAAGCTGAAGAGAGTGTACAGAAATCAGCAGATAAAACAGAAGAAATGGAGAAACATATGCCCATCGAAATAGAAAGTGAATTGGATAAAAAAAACTGAAAAATGAAGAAATACAATGTGAACATGAAGAATAAAAACAGACTCCAACTGAAGTGCATCAAAAAGAAGAGTTGGAAAAAGAAAGTCAAGTGCAGAAAGACATAACAGAAGATACTCAACATCTTGAAGATGATATAAATGTAAAAAACCAAAATGTACCGTACAGCGTTTCAGTGCTTGACTTTACCCCTCCATCTTTCAAACTTTACAACATACAAGAGTTTGAAAGTGAAAAAACTAAAAAAAAGATGCAAAAAAACCTATGCAACCAGCTGCTAGAGTAGGGAAATAAACAGTGGAAAAATTAAGTGGAAAAAAAATCAAAGCAACACAAAAAAGTACAGCTTCTTATATTCAAAGATTGAAGGCAAGAACAAGAGTGAAATAACAACGTGACAGCTTTGAATATGGGATGAAACAAAAAAAAGTTGCAAATAAACCAAAACAAGAAAAATTGAAGATGTTGAAAACAAAAGTGCACAAGACAACTGTCCAAAGCCACTTGCAGTGATGGAGCCAACACTTTCAGATATAGGCCTTGGACATTGCAAATGTTTGATCTATCTCAATGTTGAGCAACAAAACGTGATCAAAACTTTCTTTTCATTGACAACATCATCACAAAAGTAAGTGTACAAATATGTATATCAATATTAAATATGAAATTAAGTTTATCTAACATATACAAATTGTCTTTGTTAAAATAGTGTAGTGGCATGGGAAGATAAGGACACAATCAGAGGAGGTTATGTCATAACAAAAAAATGCACTAAAACGTGTACTAGAAGGAAACGAGACAGATGGGCAGGTACATAATTTTTTTTCTTTACATCAAAACTGATACCAAAATAAAAGCAAAAATGATACCTAAATCAACAGCATGCTTAAGTTTACTTGATGCTTTATTATTTTTATACTTATCAACATACACAACCACTATTAACATTAGTGATACTACTTACTATTTAATATTGCTTCACCAATAAAAAACTTATACTTTCCTTATTTTAATACAGATTATAGATTGGTATATTTCAAGCTGTGGACTGGAAGAACACAATTATGCTTTCACAACTACAATGACGGTAAATAAAACTTTAATATCCAAGTACATAATAAGTGCTTCATTTATTAAATTATAGCTTATTTTCATATTAAACAGAAAGGAATTGTGTGTGATATAATGGGTGTGAAAAAAAGTCTGGTTCTCCCTATGCTAGAATACATTGTACAAGAAAAATTTGCTGAAAGTATATATTTTCCTTTGCATTGTGAAAACCACTGGACATTAGTGACTTTAACATACCCAACAATGCAATGGTGTCATTTTGATTCTACCACCCTAGAAGATCAAATGAAAGAAACAATTCCAGTTTAAAAGAAGCTATAAAATTGGTATGAGATTTCTCTTTCTTTTTTAAAAATTACTTATTACAGATAAAAAAGGTGAATATGACATAACTTTTTAACATTTTGTCTTTATCAGAGACAAAAAATAGAAGAAATGCTCAAAGAAATCTGAAAAAACAATAACATAACAGACATGGAGGTGAATTTTTTTTTTGGTTAATATGATATCTACTAACAACAAAATGAACAATACAATTGAAACTACTACCCATAATCAATTGACAGTTGCTCATTATTCAAGAAATCTGTGTTTTTGCATTATAATATTTCATACATACTTTTATACATCATTATATGCCTTTTATATTTAATTGAATTTGATTCATAACAAAAATATTGAAAAATATTATCTCTCAATTCCATAAACATTTAATTTAGAATAAACAGTTACTACAGAAGGAAAATTGATACCTACATAAAAGAAACAGATACCTACAGAAACAAAACTGATACCTACATAAAAGAAACTGATACCTACAGAAAAAAACTGATACCTACAAAAACAAAAATGATACCTACATAATAAAAAAAAATATTTGGCAAATATATCTTAAAGTAATAGCTACAAACACAAAAATTCATACAGAAATTGATACTAAGTGTGTTAGTAAAACTGTTAAATATTTTAATTCAAAGCATACTATATGCTTGTACCATTATCTATGAAATTCAAGGTTTTGTATTATCTATTCTCTTCTAAAATCAACTATAATATCTTTAGGCTTTCTACTAGGACAATCACGGATCTTGTCAATAATCAACGATTTAACAAACAAACTAGATATATGTGGATTATTCACATTTCTAAGACTAGCTCCACAAGAATGATCAGCAACTATATTTCTCATAAAAAACATCTTCAATTCTCCAGAATCACAAGAACCATGGACTTTGAAAAGACAACCTCCTTATATGAAGAGCAAATTACAGTAACTCTTATAGCACAATTCTTTAAAAATACTAATTCATACCCATTTTGAATTTGATATGCCATCAAAAATTCTCTAAAATGTTCAACTCCTCCA
This sequence comes from Allium fistulosum, assembly GCA_030737815.1. Lineage (NCBI taxonomy): Eukaryota > Viridiplantae > Streptophyta > Magnoliopsida > Asparagales > Amaryllidaceae > Allium > Allium fistulosum. The sequence goes on from CM060907.1 coordinate 783,311,519, forward strand.
AAACAAAAACAAACAAAATCGGAAATGCATAATGTCGACCCTCTCCTCAACATATCTTTTAAATAACTTTTACCATTAACAACAACATTTGAACAGACAGATAAAGTAGAAGATGAAGATGCACGCACATTAGATGAACTTGAAATAGAAGCACCATCAACATATTCCAATTCATAACCCTTAACCTTAACAGTAAAACCAAAGAAAGAACTTTTCTTGTATAATTGAAAACAAATTATACTCTGAATATCAGAATCAGTATCAACCATAATAACTTTGTCCTCAAGTACATATGAAATCTGAATAGAAGAAGGAGTTAATTGAGACCAACATCGACATATCTCATTTTTCAAATCATACAAAGAGCAATCAATAGACAATCGAGTGCTAAAAGTGTTATTATTCAACACAAACAGACAAAGAAGACTGTTATCACCACTGCCAAAAAAAATAAAAATAAAAACATTAGTAAAAATATGTTCTATTTAGAACATTAGTTTTTCCATTTTAGAAAACTGATACCTACCGTATACAAAACTGATACCTAGTTACTGATAATCAAAAAATGATACTAAGAAAAAATAAAAATGATATCAGGAAACTGAACCTAAGATATGATACTTTTCCACTCTATCACAACTTTATATACAACCCAATCAATGATACTTTTCCAATCATCCCAACATTAATGAAGGATAATGCAAGATAAATTAAATGTAAAGCATATTAGAATACAACATTGCATAAAGAAACAAATAAAAAAACCTGCTGCTGCTTCCAAAAGTTGCCATAGAAGAATGAACAAGCAATCAGAAAAATAACACTGCATGTAATTTGTGAAAACGAACACAATTAGAAATCACAAACAATTTTTTATAACTCTATTAGAAGAAGAACAAAAAATAGAATAATATAAGCATACCTAGTTAATACAATTTGAAGAAAAACGAGATCACAGTAGAAATATGAAAAGAACGAGATCGACAAATGCGCGTGAGAAAAATTTGATCGATGAACTACAATTTTCAGAAGAACAATATTCAATTAACCGAACGAGGTTGATCGATATTTTGATTGTGAAAGAGATATTGGATCGCGGCAGAAATTTTTTGATTGAAAGGTAGAAGAAGAAGAAGCGCGTGAAAGTGGGCTGGAAGGAAAATACGATAATTTTTCCTTTAGAGAAAATTATTAGTGGGCTGTCCTATATCCAAAAATAGCCCTATAAATTGTCCTTGAGGAAAATTTCCTGTTATGGTTATACAAAAAATCCCTTATGTAAATGGAGTAATATAATAGGCATGGAATACATATGAGTATGCACGTTGAGGTATAATATTTACTGTAAAAATAAGTGAAGATCGTGAAGTATAGTTAACTGAGTTCATGATTACATGTTAATAATACATCTTTATATACTAATTCTAGTATGTGTACCCTTTCTATTTCGAATGTTCCCATTTTTCACCAAAACCTTTGTTGTTTTTCGACCAACTCCTCTAGATAGAGCAATATATAGCTGACCGGGACTGAAAACATGTTCGAGAAGATAAATACCAACTTAAGGGATGGTTTGTCCTTATGATTTATTAATTGTTAAGGAAAAGGCTAATTTAATGGGAAATTGTTTACGTATTAGGTTGAAAGGCATATTACTATATTCTCATAAGGCTTCAGTGGTATGCATGGGATAAAAACCATTGTACAACCAAAATGTCCAACTGTGAATTTTGCATCTATGAGATTTTTACGAAAAACACGACATAGTAATCTGGTTCTATTGCGTAATCCAATTCTTGGATCAATATTCCTAAGTAACATGATTTGTGCTCCTACTTTAAATGTTAATTTATGTGGTGGCAAAGTGAGTTCAAGAATTCTGACAGATATAGATTATGTGTGTCAGTCACGACCCGCCCTTCTCAACCCGCAAAAATCGACATAAAATACTCTACAGTATAATATGCCGACGTTCGAATGCCGGAAAAGATAGATTGTAGAGGAATAAGAAAGTAGATAGAAGAAGAAAGAACTAAACAAATCAAAATCTCACAGTCGCAGCGGACAAAATATAATATATAGAACAGATCTTTACACAAATGAAAACTATATCTGTTTATATACAATACATCATCAGAGTCCATCATAACAAAATCAGATACATGCCTAACAACAATCATAGCAGCGGAATATAAGCAAGTACGAATAATACGTCTCGACTCCAGCTCCTCTCCTGCTCCATAGCAACCTATCCTGAAATATACTCGGTCTGACCCGAGCATTATAATAAAATAACACTCGAGTCAGACTGGAATACCAGCGTGAGATAAATATATCCAAACTGATTATTAAAGTTTCAAAAATCCTTTGGAAATCAAAAGCATCTCGTAAGACCACGCCACAAATAAATATGTCGGGTTTTTACCTTACGATAGCTAAAATATTTTTATATTAAAATCCTCTGATAATATAATAGTGTCTATAGAAAGTAAAATAGAATCTAGCTGAAATGCTTGCATCTCACATTTCAACAATAGTTGGGCACAATCAAAACCGTACAGGCTCGTAGGGAACATGGATTACCAACGAATGACTAGGCACTGGGGTACCACCTGTCACAGTACGTGGCCTAGATCATAGTACCGAGGAGCACGCCCACTCCCCTGCAACAAAAGGCCGGAATCACATATGGGCAATTCCGAATAAGATCACCCCACGGTTGGGATCAGCAACCGCACCACTAAGCTGAAATAAAAGGGACCTCTAGGCAGGGATGACCATACTCTCCAGTGGGCGCTACCCACAAAGCCTTGCTGCATATCCCCTGATTTTCAGTCATTCCCGGTTGATGAGGCTTGAGGCTAAGCGTTACCTTTAGAACACATCACTTAGAATGCCCATCGTCCACCTGACGATGTATCGAAAGCATTCGTCCATACAAGTCCGTCCCGGGTTCGAACGGAACCGAAGGCACTACTCCTACTACATCCATTTTGGAAATATCCTCAGGATTAGTAGCGACTAGCCCTTTCAATTTACTGCACCATCTTCGATATCAACCCGTTTCCCACGAAACGTACAAAATCGGATCGAAGTGGTTTTCGAGAAATAAATCTCGATCTCGGTCTCTTCGAAACGATCACCGCATTTGTCCAATATTGATAGTCGGTGATTTAACTATCAATTCATATTCACCTGCATCCATAAGCATCCATCACACAATAAATAATATTCCCACATTATTTCTTTGCCCCCACTATCTTTAAAAGATGTATTTCCCAAATTTTCAAATCTCATTTGAAACAATTTTCCCAAAATTCTTCCTTTACAAGGTAAATCCTTTTATCCTTTATTCCTATTGGAAATAACCAAGTTCAAAAACATTTAGATTTAAAACAGTTAAAACATTTTATACTGAAAAATATACTTTAAAATATATAAACTGCTTCTTTTTATTTACTCAAAAATATAAATTTAAAATATGTGAAGAAGAAAAAAAACTATTTATCAAGATATAAACTTTGATTTTAAATAAGGGTTTTGTTAAACTAAATTTTAAAAGTAGAGTTGAAAAGGATTAATACTAACGTCAAATAACTTAGGTCAAACTAGTCTTTAAATAAATCCATTTATAAAAATAATTACTAATACAATCGCAAATAATCACTATTGCTAATTTATTAATTAGTTACATTAAAATAATAATTTTCAAATTCACTCTTTTAAACGAGTTTGAACTTTAAACTTCCTTTTAATAAAATCTGTTTAAAACTCGAACTTGGTTTTTCAGGGAAACTCATTCCCACTCAAACAACCTAGAAAAAATCCTTCTTATAATTTCAGTCGATTTATTTCAATTCAGATTTATGTTTTAATAACATAAATTTCCTTCCCATGTTTAAAAATAACTTCTTCCGAAGTTCAACACATTTTCCCATTTTCGGAAATTCATTTTAACGAATAGGTTTAAACATTTTTAAATAAAACTTTTGAGGATTTTATTAAAGAAAATGATGCTTACGAATTACTTAAATGATATCGCAATGGTGAAAACTGCATTTCAAAATATTTTATTTATATTTTAAACTGTAAATTTTATGTTTGGAAGCTTCGTTGCAACATATTTTAGTTTCTCGGAAAACACTATTTATTATTAAAATAACCCACCGTTATTTTAACACTTTATCACTTCTTATAACATTTCTCACCAAAAGCCATATTTCCACATTTACAGATTGATAAATTTTTCCACTTCATTTAAAATTCAAATTTACCAATTTATATTTTCATCTACTCAAATTTCCAAATTTTACCCCTTTACATTCTTTATTCAACAACTTCGTTGAAATCTAATTTACTTTATTTATTTTTAATATTCTGGGTTTACAATTATCCAGAAATATCACGGTACAATTTAATTTCAGAGTTGTCAATCACAATATATATAAACAGATTGCATCATCAATTATAAAAATAATTACAATAGTGTGAGGAATCCAGTCGGATCCCTCCAACCTGTTTTTCCCTGCATCCACAGATATTAGCACATCACATATATAAATATCAATCCAGACTGATAATAACAACAGTTATATTCAATCAATCACACAGATATTTAAATATTGACTATTTAAATTGTCTAGCATCCAGATGTGAGTGAGAATAACTCACCTTGAGTTTTGGCGAGCGTTCAAAATTTAAATTAAACCGAACGATGTCCGATTTAACTTAAATTTCTACTTGTTCAAAATGAATCCGGATCTACACCATCGCGTAGTGCTCGTCTCTGCGATCCCGGCGTTGCCAGTTTTGTTGTAATCTGATCATTTATGAGATAGTTATGCAGTTTTAAAGGTTGAATATAATTTATAAAAATAATTTCTATTTTATTTTTAACCTTATCAAAACTTAGCCATTCAATTTGGAAACGAGATCAAGGCCGCTCCCGTTCGTTCTCCTTCATCATCGCGTCCAGGAGATAACACACGTACGAAAGAACCCAAAGTCAACTCTTTAGGGTTTCAAATCGCACCTCTTTCGATCCACTTGAACGCGATCGGGACTCATCGTTTTGAAGCCTCTTGCCGCCTCCACCTCCACTCCAGATGCGGTGAAGCTCGGTCGTCCCTAAGTGACGCGGCAACCAATCAAACGCGTGGAGAACGCATCAGCCTCCTGCCCTCTACGCGCCACTAAACTCGATCACACCCGTACGGATGGCAAGCTCTCGTCGACCTCTCTGTATCTCTAGTTGGAAGTTTCTCAAGAAAGGCTGTAGATTGAGAGAGAAATGGAGAAGAACGAGAGACGATTTCAGCCATTGAATGGTTAAAAGTGGCGGCCACGAAATGATGCTAGGGTTTAAGCAAAAATATAACTATATATATATATATATTATTAAATATTATTTTAATCTCGTTCCAATCAATTTACCGCTTACGCAAACGAACTCTAACTCTGACGTGCCGCCAGGCGTTCCTAGGGTTTTCCCGCATTCCGAACACAATGGAAGAGGTTTCGTAAGCTAATTTGATCGTATGCACGAGTTACGGAATTAAACGATCAATTTAAAATTAAATCGGTTAAATCGATTTTGATGCGTTTCGAGCTGCCACGGTCACACGACAACTCCGATTGCTACAAAAATTGAAACCGATAATAACTAACTATTACAGATCCAATGGAACTGGTTTCGTCGAATTCCGAGACTGCGCCCTGGAAGACTATTTTAACTCGTCTATTAAATCGGGCGATTTTCCAAATTGACGAAAACGCGTAAAATTTCACTTTTAAAATTTTATTAACTTAAAAATAAATCATATAAAATTTATAAACACATTAAAAATCATTCTGGCTCATTCCCGACCAAAATCTGATTAAATTGCATTTTTAATAATATTAAATTCATTTTTAAATTAATATAAAATCCCAAATATTAATTTATCAACTTTAAAATTCATCTAAAATTCCCACCATGCTATTTACACTCAAATAACTCAAAATAAATTTTTTTAAAACCATTTTATTACTATTTACATCTAAATTCCCAAATTGTTTCAATCCAATATTTAATTACTATTCCAAATTTGAATCGAATTATCATATTTTAAAATCTATAACTTGTTTTATAAATTGAACTCGATTCTCTTTGTTCCAAAATTAATTAAAAATCCACACTGAGCATTTAAAATGAATTAAATGTTCAAAATTCAATGGCTCAAAAATCCGGGATGTTACATTCCTCCCCCCTTATAAAAATTTCGTCCCCGAAATTTGCTAAGGTAGAAAATACTCTCCAACCCATTTACTTCCCAATTTGCTTAGTTAAAAGCTTATATTCACTTTCCAAAACCCTTCAGCCCAATCCCACATTCATTTACATTGAAAAGCTTTTTGTGGCAACATTGTTTTCAAATAACTTTACTAGTTAATAATTTTTTTTTCCAAAACCCCAAAAATTTTCTAACTCCCAAAATTTCCAAAAAATTTTGGCAGAGTCTCCCCTGCACGGAGGAGCTTTCGCGATATCGCGATACAGATAAATATATATACATCGACCCACGCGGTCGGAAACCAAAATATATCACAATATATATATCATTTTCCCAATTATATTTGCGTAGGCGTACCTTTTTAGCCAGTTTTAATAGCGAGCGGCTAATATAACGCATATACGCGCTCCTACTCTCTCGAACGCCTTCCGTACCTATACTAAACTCAAGCAAACTCATCAGTTTTCAAAGATATGAACATCTTAACAACATTTCCAATAAATGTAAGCCAAACATATCCATTTCATAGCCAAACCAAGCATAGTTCATAATTTAACAATGTTAACCATAATTTATTAACAATTCAAAGATTTCAATCACTTTTCAAATTACTTATTCAAGTCCAACTTCATTTTCTTTCACTTGAATGATTTACATTCAAGTTCACCATATTTTATTTCAACCAATTCATTTCTATTTAACATATGGTTAACATGTGCTTCACTAACATCTTTCTATATCATTTCAATTCCAAGTTGATTCACAAATCAATCCTTATTTCCAATTTGAAGCATTTGCCTTTTTTTCATTTTCATTCATATGCAAAAATCACTTAATAACATTGCATTTATCTAATTAATTTAAAACCATCTTTATTTGCTTCTTCAAATCAATTCACTTGCATTCATATTCAGACTCTTGAATTAGATTCCAATCCATATCAATTTATTCAAAAATCAATTTCAATTGCTTTTTTTTTAAAACAACACAATTCCGAATACAACAAACAACCAATTCTTATACAAAATTTCATGTCATTCAAGCAAAAATAATCGCCACTTAAGCTTATAACCATTTAAAACTAATTTCAACTTAGATTTATATTAATTTAATTTAATTTTACCTGGTACACAAGCCAAGTATTTTTATTCCAATGCAATTTTTAACTCAATTTCTTATTTTTTCTTTAAGATCAACATTTTAGTTCAAATTATAACATCTCATTCTCTATTATTTACAGCCCAACATTCTTGCTATATTACAATTATTGAGTTAAATCTCCAATCTTATATTTCTAACTCATTATCCATATAGGCTTATTAATATCATTCAATTCTAAGTTATTTACAACCCACACATCCTTAATTTATCACAATAATTAAATTAAACTCATTTCACTTGTCTTTCAGTTTTATTCTCTAACAAATTACATTCAAGATTACTTAATAAAGCTCATTCAGAATTATTTTGTTTTTCTTTCAAGTTGCTTAAGTTCTTTCACAATATTTTCATTATCTTCTTATATCAATTTTATTTTATTTCCATTTGATTCTCATCCACTCAAATTTCAATTCATTTACAACTTTAATGCTCTTTGTTTATTTATCCAATCCATGTACACATTTATTTTATTAACAAAGAGACCATTTAAATTATTTCTCTCATTTGAATTTTATTTACAATTCAAACCATCACTTACTATAATCTAATTTCATTATTCATCCATACTTCCAATATTTGTTACCATAATTAAATCCCAATCCAAATCAGGTGTTTTATTTACCTTCACATTTTGGCCATCTATCAAAATTCTATTCATTACCATACACATTCCATTTAATTTAGCTTACACAAAATTCATTTCCAAACAATTATTTTGGATTTAATTGAGTGAGCATTTGCTTCAGTCAACATCATCTCAACTAAATTAAATTTCCTTTCAATTTGATTCTTATCCAAATTTATTCCAAGTTTAACTAAATTTTATTTTGCCAAATTTCATTTAACCCACTTCTTTTACCACTTAAATAAGAATTGAATTTCATTCAATATTGTTTATAATACAACTGTATTTCAGATTTCATTTCAATTCAATTTATTTTCTCCATAAATAGGTTCAAAACTTATTTTCTATTGTGAGTTCATTCACTACTTTTTATATCTCACATTACTTAATCTTACTTTACATTTCATTTAAGATTAAGTTTGAATTTACCATACCATTCAACTATTTCCCATTTGTGATTATAATTCCACTTTACTTGGGTTTACACCCAAATTTTCCACCTTTAGGTTCATCAACTTATTTATTTATAAGTTTACATTGCTCATTTTAATCCATTTACATCTTATAATCACAATTCCAAATTTCATATATATATGTATCACTGCATTCTTACAGATACAAATTTTCTTTCATTTGACTTCTTGCACAAATTTAAATCCACATTTGTTTCCAGATTATAACTATAACACTTAATAGCTTATGGGTACAATTTGTTACACAACGACCCATAATTACAAAGTCATTTTGCATTTCAATTTAACCCAAACCAATTTAATTCCAATTCCCAAATTTTATTTAACTTATCCCAAGTTAAATTCTAATCTTTATTCACTTCAAGAACCTCATTTACTTCCATTTACCTAAATTAAATTTTAATTTCAGGATTAAAATTTCATTCCCTTTCTTCCTCACTTAAATCAACTTTACTTTCAAGATTATAGTTGATTTATTTCAAATTTTGACCTGTTTATTTTAAACCGAATTCCCAGAATTCAATTTACCCGGTTTTATTTCAGAACCAATTTGAAATATAAATCAACACATTCCCATTTGATATTCAAATCAAGTACCAAATTCCAAGACACTGTGCTTTTACCAAACAATTTCCTTTTTGAAAATTTTAAAATCACTGTTTCCCAAACAAGTCCAAACAATGTCCTAACCAACTATTTCGGTAGCGATCCATCACTTTAGAAACTCGAAAATGAATTCTAATGATGTGGCCAGCATCATCAGGATTATTTTCCAGCGACTGAAGTGAGTTCAGTGCTTCCTTACTTCAAAAATTCATCTCAATCAATTTCCATTCAGAAAGATTTTCCAAAATATACTCCATCATTGATTTCAAAAGCTTTGGAAAACATTTCAACATTCCCAAGGTTTCTAAATTTTTCCAAACCTTTGTTTAAATTCATTTGAAATCCCTTTCCAAATTTCCGGGGTAAAAATTCAAGTTTAAATCAAATTTCAATTTCACTTCTTCTTACTTAAACCATATTTAATTAATTCTTTTGGTTATAAACCATTTTAATATTTCAAATTCTTATTTGCTTATAAATCATTTCAAATTTTATATCAAACTTCATATTCTTATTTGATTACTATATTAACAACCAAACATCCAATATATGTAATAATTTAGAAAATTATTTCTTTATATCAAAATATAGTTTTGGGTAAAAATTATTTCATTTACCCACTTTAAAAAACAATACTATGTCGGTTTATCTTGTTCAAGAGTTTTGAAACCCCTATCGATACGGTTGTACTTCCCGCACCGACCAGAATTCATAAACACTCAACCGATAAGTCAACACAGTACAAAACAATTTTATATCCACCAAAAAGTACGCTCTCATAGCTATTATTACACTCAACTCATCATAGAGTACTTCTGACTCTATTTCCAATGAGTAATTTTCCCCTACCAAAACCTAGGTTGTCGCCAACCTAAGCTCTGATACCAACTGTCACAACCCGCCCTTCTCGACCCGTGAAAATCGACACAAAATACTCTACAGTATAATATGCCGATGTTCGAATGCCAGAAAAGACAGATTGTAGAGGAATAAGAAAGTAGATAGAAGAAGAAAGAACTAAACAAATCAAAATCTCACAGTCGCAGTGGACAAAATATAATATATAGAACAGATCTTTACACAAATGAAAACTATATCTGTTTATATTCAATACATCATCAGAGTCCATCATAACAAAATCAGATACATGCCTAACAACAATCATAGCAGCGGAATATAAGCAAGTATGAATAATACGTCTCGACTCTAGCTCCTCTCCTGCTCCATAGCAACCTATCTGAAATATACTCGGTCTGACCCGAGCATTATAATAAAATAACACTCGAGTCAGTCTGGAATACCAGCGTGAGATAAATACATCCAAACCGATTATTAAAGTTTCAAAAATCCTTTGGAAATCAAAAGCATCTCGTAAGACCACGCCACAAATAAATATGTCGGGTTTTTACCTTACGATAGCTAAAACATTTTTATATTAAAATCCTCTGATAATATAATAGTGTCTATAGAAAGTAAAATAGAATCTAGCTGAAATGCTTGCATCTCACATTTCAACAATAGTTGGGCACAATCAAAACCGTACAGGCTCGTAGGGAAAATGGATTACCAACGAATGACTAGACACTGGGGTACCACCTGTCACAGTACGTGGCCTAGATCACAGTACCGAGGAGCACGCCCACTCCCCTGCAACACAAGGTCGAAATCACCTATGGGCAATTCCGAATAAGATCACCCTACGGTTGGGATCAGCAACCGCACCACTAAGCTGAAATAAAAGGGACCTCTAGGCAGGGATGACCATACTCTCAAGTGGGCGCTACCCACGAAGCCTTGCTGCATATCCCCTGATTTTCAGTCATTCCCGGTTAATGAGTCTTGAGGCTAAGCATTACCTTTAGAACACATCACTTAGAATGCCCATCATCCACCTGACGATGTATCAAAAGCATTCGTCCATACAAGTCCGTCCCGGGTTCGAACGGAACCGAAGGCACTACTCCTACTACATCCATTTTGGAAATATCCTCAGGATTAGTAGCGACTAGCCCTTGCACTTCACTGCACCATCTTCGATATCAACCCGTTTCCTACAAAACGTACAAAATCGGATCGAAGTGATTTTAGAGAAATAAATCTCGATCCCGGTCTCTTCGAAACGATCACCGCATATGTCCAATATTGATAGTCGGTGATTTAACTATCAATTCATATTCACAAGCATCCATAAGCATCCATCACACAATAAATAATATTCCCACATTATTTCTTTGCCCCCACTATCTTTAAAAGATGTATTTCCCAAATTTTCAAATCTCATTTGAAACAATTTTCCCAAAATTCTTCCTTTACAAGGTAAATCCTTTTATCCTTTATTCCCATTGGAAATAACCAAGTTCAAAAACATTTAGATTTAAAACAGTTAAAACATTTTATACTGAAAAATATACTTTAAAATATATAAACCGCTTCTTTTTATTTACTCAAAAATATAAATTTAAAATATGTGAAGAAGAAAAAAAAACTATTTATCAAGATATAAACTTTGATTTTAAATAAGGGTTTTGTTAAACTAAATTTTAAAAGTAGAGTTGAAAAGGATTAATACTAACGTCAAATAACTTAGGTCAAACTAGTCTTTAAATAAATCCATTTATAAAAATAATTACTAATAAAATCGCAAATAATCACTATTGCTAATTTATTAATTAGTTACTTTAAAATAATAATTTTCAAATTCACTCTTTTAAACGAGTTTGAACTTTAAACTTCCTTTTAATAAAATCTGTTTAAAACTCGAACTTGGTTTTTCAGGGAAACTCATTCCCACTCAAACAACCCAGAAAAAATCCTTCTTATAATTTCAGTCGATTTATTTCAATTCAGATTTATGTTTTAATAACATAAATTTCCTTCCCATGTTTAAAAATAACTTCTTCCGAAGTTCAACACATTTTCCCATTTTTGGAAATTCATTTTAACGAATAGGTTTAAACATTTTTAAATAAAACTTTTGAGGATTTTATTAAAGAAAATGATGCTTATGAATTACTTAAATGATATCCCAATGGTGAAAACTGCATTTCAAAATATTTTGTTTATATTTAAAACTGTAAATTTTATGTTTGGAAGCTTCGTTGCAACATATTTTAATTTATCGGAAAACGCTATTTATTATTAAAATAACCCACCGTTATTTTAACACTTTATCACTTCTTATAACATTTCTCACCAAAAGCCATATTTCCACATTTACAGATTGATAAAATTTTCCACTTCATTTGAAATTCAAATTTACCAATTTATATTTTCATCTACTCAAATTTTCAAATTTTACCCCTTTACATTCTTTATTCAACAACTTCGTTGAAATCCAATTTACTTTATTTATTTTTAATATTCTGGGTTTACAATTATCCAGAAATATCACGGTACAATTTAATTTCAGAGTTGTCAATCACAATATATGTAAACAGATTGCATCATCAATTATAAAAATAATTACAATAGTGTGAGGAATCCAGTCGGATCCCTCCAACCTGTTTTTCCCTGCATCCATAGATATTAGCACATCACATATATAAATATCAATCCAAACTGATAATAACAACAGTTATATTCAATCAATCACGCAGATATTTAGATATTGACTATTTAAATTGTCTAGCATCCAGATGTGAGTGAGAATAACTCACCTTGAGTTTCGGCGAGCGTTCAAAATTTAAATTAAACCGAACGATGTCCGATTTAACTCAAATTTCTACTTGCCCGAAATGAATCCGGATCTGCACCATCGCGTAGTGCTCATCTCTGCGATCCCGGCGTTTCCAGTTTCGTTGAAATCTGATCATTTATGAGATAGTTATGCAGTTTTAAAGGTTGAATATAATTTATAAAAACAATTTCTATTTTATATTTAACCCTATCAAATCTTAGCTATTCAATTTGGAAACGAGATCAAGGCCGCTCCCGTTCGTTCTCCTTCATCATTGCATCCTGGAGATAACACACGTACGAAAGAACCCAAAGTCGCCTCTTTAGGGTTTCGAATCGCACCTCTTTCGATCCACTTGAACGCGATCGGGACTCATCGTTTTGAAGCCTCTTGCCGCCTCCACCTCTACTCCAGATGCGGTGAAGCTCGGTCGTCCCTAAGTGACGCGGCAACCCATCAAACGCGTGGCGAACGCGTCAGCCTCCTTCCCTCTACGCGCCACTAAACTCGATCACACCCGTACGTATGGCAAGCTCTCGTCGACCTCTCCGTATCTCTAGTTGGAAGTTTCTCAAGAAAGGCTGTAGATTGAGAGAGAAATGGAGAAGAACAAGAGACGATTTCAGCCATTGAACGGTTAAAAGTGGCGGCCACGAAATGATGCTAGGGTTTAAGCAAAAATATAACTATATATATATATATATATATTATTAAATATTATTTTAATCTCATTCCAATCAATTTACCACTTACGCAAACGAACTCCAATTCTGACATGCCGCCAGGCATCCCTAGGGTTTTCCCGCGTTCCGAACACAATGGAAGAGGTTTCGTAAGCTAATTTGATCGTATGCATGAGTTACGGAATTAAATGATCAATTTAAAATTAAATCGGTTAAATCGATTTCGATGCGTTTCGAGCTGCCACGGTCAAACGACAACTCCGATTGCTACGAAAATTGAAATCCGATAATAACTAACTATTACGGATCCAATGGAACTGGTTTCGTCGAATTCCGAGACTGCACCCTGGAAGACTATTTTAACTCGTCTATTAAATCGGGCGATTTTCAAAATTGACGAAAACGCGTAAAATTTCACTTTAAAAATTTTATTAACTTAACAATAAATCATATAAAATTATAAACACATTAAAAATCATTCTGACTCATTCCCGACCAAAATCTGATTAAATTGCATTTTTAATAATATTAAATTCATTTTTAAATTAATATAAAATCCCAAATATTAATTTATCAACTTTAAAATTCATCTAAAATTCCCACCATGCTATTTACACTCAAATAACTCAAAATAAATTTTTTTTAAACCATTTTATTACTATTTACATCTAAATTCCCAAATTGTTTCAATCCAATATTTAATTACTATTCCAAATTTGAATCGAATTATCATATTTTAAAATCTATAACTTGTTTTATAAATTGAACTCGATTCTCTTTGTTCCAAAATTAATTAAAAATCCACAGTGAGCATTTAAAATGAATTAAATGTTCAAAATTCAAAGGCTCAAAAATCCGGGATGTTACATGTGTCATCTTCGACTTTGTCAAATGAATATTAGATACATTCGCTAGTAAATAGGGTTGTGGCTATGAACCAGATTTGATGTAAGAATGGGTATGAAGTATTATATTTTGATAAAAAGGCCTGTAATACTAGTACCTAGCAATCTTTATAGGAACAGTCTAGAACATGGTACAGTACTCAAAGTGTGGACGGTTACATATTTCTACACTTCAATGTTATAGAAATAGTACTAAATATAGCAATATATGAAGTGGTATTTTGTGGTTTACTAAATTGCTATAGGAGAGAGTAATAATCAAATAGTTGTTCAACAGGCTATAAATAAAATGCAAACAGAGATGAATATATATACATATGCATGTGTAAAAAAAAGTAAACTGGACATTGGCTTTAGAAAACAACTAAGTATTTGTTATGTTACTGAAATTTTGTCATTAAATATGTTATATTATAATAGTTAAGCCATACTAAATTTGATAACATGGCATATATTAAGAAATAAAAATGAAAAATTGATTTTTTTAATGAAGGTTCATTATAGTTTTGAAATGAATCCACGATACACATTTTAGTGGTTGGATATGTTGTGGTCAAGTAGTGTATCTCTAATAAGCTGATGGTATTTGTGATCAATAGTGGAGTAACCTTTTCATACAGTATTAATATTTTGAAATTTGCATAAAATTAAAGGAAACATATCATTAATGCTTTATTACCAAAATTTTAGTTGTTACCAATTCAATGAGTCTAAAAATAATTTTTCAGTACTGCTTGAAAACTAAAGGAAACATGTCATTAATGCTTTATTACCAAAATTCAATTGTTACCAAATCTATGAATGTAAAAATAAATTTTTAGTACTGCTTTTTATGTCAATGAATAATTACATTTTTTTGTCATAATAAATGTTTATTTATTAGGTAAACAATACTTTATTTTTGTTTATACTGCTAATTTCTAATGAAAATCTAAAATGGATGTATTGGTTTATTGCTGAAGTCTTTTTTTGTATTTTTTTACCATAATTGGTATTGTTTACTCAAAAAATGGATCAACTCCCAACAATAAGATGAAAGCACCGGTTCAGATTAAGAAAACAGAAAAGTAGTAGAAGATAAAACTTTTATAGTGGTTCGGCGTAACTTTCGGCCTACGTCCAATTTTATTTTTTTATTAGTTGTTCTCTCTCTAGATCAAATCAGATCCAACTACAATCTAGTGAATCTCAGATTTATAATAGAATTTCTAGGTTGTTTGTGAGTCATTAGTGCTAAGAATTTACCGATCTAAGTCCTAGAACTGCAAATAGTCATTTCCTAGGTGACTTTATTAGAGGAGAGGTTAGAGATGAAGAAGTAGTAGAGTCTCCATGGTCAGAGAATCCAACCCCTCTTTTGATTACTCTATGGCATGTATTTATAGGAGAAACAATCGTGTTGGGCTAGAAGTCGAGTTGGAGCAAAGTTAAGATTTCGGCCAAAAAAAGAGTATGAAAAAGTTGGGGGGCTCACGAGTTAAGGTAATAACTCGGTGCCGAGTTATCCCCATAACTCGGTGCCGAGTTATCCCCTTAGTGGAAAACTTTCTTAATTCTCTCGAATCATGTTACTTGCTTCATTTTAGGATGCTTCTTGTGTTTTCGTAGATCGTGACTAGTTTTCATGATCGTTCCTTTATAACTTAGTTTGTTCTGCAGTTCACGGCAGCTAACTCTTCAATCCTTGAGAAAATTCATTTGGAATTCTATAAAATCACTTGGCCATGCATGGGAGAGCTAGTGGATAATTTGTGTGAAGTTTGAGATTGTGGCGGTGAAGCATCTTAACCCGGTACCTAGTTATAGGGATAACTCAATGACTAGTTATGTATTTAGCATATTTCTGGCCCAATTTTTCCCGAGTTATTTTCTTTGTCCATCTAAGCGTTCCTGCCAATTTTTAAGTTGTTTCATCTTTGCTTGAATCTTCTATGTCCAATTGAAATACGCTTTGGCTCAAAAGTGGTTAATATTTGCCCTCTAAAGTATGCCTTTCGAATGTAAGGTATGCTGTGCTAAAGAACAAGCTCAAATAATCATTCTTCGATAGTTGAGCTCTCCGGCTTTCTATTGATCGAAATCGTCTGGTTCCTTCGGATTCTCTTGTAAATCACAGGACATTTCAGACTCGGTTTAGCTAATAACTCTAGCTCTTGCTTAACTGTTGCTTATACATCTTTATCATTCCGATTTCATTCGGAGATATTACATCACATATTAAAATTATCCCATGTTCATCCAGGATTTATCAATTTTATTCTAATTACAAGGTGTTTAAATCCTTTTATCAAATCTATATCTGTTCTAAGGTTCGATCCCTCCAGATCATTTTACATTCAATCTAAAGTTTCAATCTCTCCGCATCGTTCTATATTCAACTTAGCATGCGATCTCTCCAAATCATTTAATTTCCAATCTAAGGTTCAACCTCTTTGGGGCGTTTACCATTTAGTTTTGGGGGATCTCTCCGGATCGTTTGGCATTCTATTCGGGAGGCGATCTCTCTAGATATTTTAGTGTTCTCCGGTGAGGGAACTTACTTTTTGTATAAGCCCATCCACTTGCTCTTTGACAAGGGAGCCTGCACCTTGCACTCCGGTCCCATCTCTCCGAATGGGACTTAAAGCGATCAATATCGTACATGTCCATCCGCTTGCTCTCCGACGATGGGACTTAAAGCGATCAATATCGTACAAGTCCATCTGCTCACTCTCTGACGAGGAGACTTACACCCTGCACTCCGGTCCCGTCTCTTCGGACGGGACTTAAAGCGATCAATTTAAGTCATCACATTCATGTGGATTTTTCAAAAGACAAAATTTCAAATTGTAACGACTTGCATTTTTTTAACGATTGAATATCTAAATAATTGATTTAAATATATAATCGTTAATTAACTAAAGGCCCAAAAATATGATTTTTTTTCATACGGCCGAATCAGGACCCGAGACTACTTCCGTTGAGTTCGTATTAACGTTGAGAATTAAAATAAGTATAAGGATCACTATATTTGGAGATCGGACAATCCAATGGCCGAAACATCTCAAAATACGTGAAATTAGAATCCCGGGCCACAGTCTCAGATAGCGATGAGATTATAACATTGGATTTGCAAAATGAGGTGAAGTACGACAGACGAGTTTTGTTGTGATCGGACGCGTCGTGTGATCTTACGGGCTCGAAACATACAATGATTTATTTGAGAATTCAAATAAATCATAATAAAATAATATTATAAATATCCCAAAATTCTTTCCCACTCAATCTAATTACATTTGCATTTATTGTTCCATTCCAAAAAATAAAAATCATGGTACCTTCCTCTCAATCCATTCAAAAAATAAAATCGAGAGATTCGCTCCACTAAAATCACATTACTAGATTTGATGAGTTCCTACCGATGAGAGCTTCATGATGACTGTGGTGGAATTTCAATCGATGGTGATTGGTGATGTTGACCTCTTTATGGCTGGATCTATGGTCGATGATAGACGAAACAGAGAACGCCGTTAGATTTCTATTAGCAAATGGCACCTCTCCGCCAAAATTCATCGAATCCGAGCATCTATGTTAAAACGTGTCCGCATGGGGCGTGCTACCAGGTCCATTAGGTTATGGCATGGATGTTGGACCGAGTTGTGCCATTTTGTGTTAGATGTGGAGAGCACGCGTAGAGAAACTCGTAGGCAAAAATGGATCGTGATTTCGTCGACAAACGAGAGAGAAATTAAAGTAGGAAGGAAGGTGATATGCACGACCTATTTTCTCATGCACATATAGACATTCGAATGGGGGAGGAAGAAAGATTAGTGTTAATCAAGGTGATTAGCATTTTTATCGATCAATTAATTATTGAAGTAATCTTGATTCTTATATTGGCAATACCTTTTTCATACGAGGTCAATTCTGCATACGATTTCTTGCATTGCGCTCGTGATGAAGAGATCAACACATTGGCACTGATTTATAAAGATTTTATTGAGGTGACTGATATTATCTCTAACTATTTATGATTGGTTGTATAGTATAAGATTGGCATTCGGGAATGATTTTTGGTTTTACAACGTGATTCTCCTATACTTGTATAACTACTAGAATTTTATAAAAGAAAATAAAATTATTTTAAAAATATATATATCAAATATCAAATATTTTCTATTGACATGCCACTGTTAGGGAATTATTTGTTATGTGCTATTTTTGATATGATTTTCCATTGGTTGATATAAATGTATTCTAAATGTCGTATGTATGCTATTTTGGATGAATGTATAATTGTTGGTTGCATGGTTGCTTGTTTGGTGGTTTGGATTTTTTTGGTTGAAAATGCCGATTAGCGGTGATCCAGTCTTGGGGGAATATCTTATGTGTTAGGGTTCCACACACGCGAAAACCTAATGAGCGAGATAAGTTATAGGGTAGTGTTAGGATATGTGTCGACGGATTTGAAGGTGGAAGGTAGGGCTTCGAACTTTAGGTTGGATGCAGGACATTTTCGCTTCGTTTGTACTTATCCATTTTGATTAAGTACATGACCAAAGTGGTTGGCATTGACCACTGTAGAGTGGTCAATATCCATCGCTATTGTTGATTGGCAATTTGGCTGACCATTGGCTTGGACGTTAAGGAGATTTTATGGTGAGCGGTTTGATGATTTATTCATGCGGTCGACTTAGAGTCTTGATGTTATTGCTGTAGGGCGAGCGATTTTGATGGTGAGGGGATGATACGGTGCTTTGATATGAGAGTATTACTTTGTATTATGACACGATGGCGTATGGAGTATGTTCCGAGGTAGATGGTTCAGGACTCTGTAGATCGTGTTGGAGGTGTTGGCTCGTTCGCATGATTGTAGGATGGCGATGTACATCATGATGAAAAGTTGTGTATCTTCATTTTGTGACTCATGGTAGTAGTGGCTACCGAAGATTAAACACTCTGTATCTTCGGTTTGAGACTCGAGTAGGGAGTAGGTACCAAAGAGGCTCATGGTGGGAGTCGTGGAGTGGAGGAACATGGTGGATTCCAAATAGTGGAAATTGTATTGAGCTATTATTGTTTGATGGATGCTATGTTTGTTATGGTTGTTTCACTAGCCACCTGTCACCAAGGTATGTCACACGAGGTAGGTATTGTGCATAGGTATACCTAGACACTTCGACGGTTTATTTAGTTTGGAGTAGGTATTATGGATGGAGATACCTAGGCACCTCGATAGTTTACTGAGTATGGAGTACCCTTTTATTATTTTGTAGAGTAGCATATTATCGATATTATGTGCTAACACTTTGGTTCCAGAGACAGTCGGGTATGATTCGTATACCCTTTGTTCCATATACTTTATCGACTTTTATAGTATTTTGAGATTGTTTATCGCTCATGCCAGACTATTGTTTGACCCGAGGTTTTATGCTTTGCTTCTTATTATCTTGTGTACACTTAAATGAGTAGACTAAATAGTAGGCATGAATGACACATGGAGTTCTGTAGATGGCCTAGTAGGAGGTGATGTTTACTTAATTATATTAATGTATATTCCGCTATGTGACACTGTGGAGTCTTGATAGTGTTTGGCTTACTATTATTAGAGACATTGTATCAGTTGAGTTTATTTTCCAGTTGTATAAAATCTGTTACGGTGTTATATAACTTTAAGGATCTTATACTCTGATGATTAGTTTACATTGCTATACTATCTCTACTGTTGTCTATTATATTTTATCCGATGCGATATGAGACATACGACAGGTTATGTTATTATCTGATGTTTCCTTCTTCTTCTTTTCCATTCTCATCTCTTCTACTTTCTCTTCTTTACTTCTTTTCTTTCCTTTGACAACGTTCTGCATCATAGATGTAGGGAGATCATTACATTTGGTATCAGAGCATAGGTTATATGATTAACCTAAGGTTACACCACGATCTAGTAGAGACAGGGTAGGAGTTATTGTCTTAGACTGGATCTAGAGTGTATGTGTATATGAGTGAGTTCGTATCTGTTATATATTTTGGTTTTCAAAACTATATAGTAGTATATATATTATATAAGTTGCGTTGCACGCACAATCACTATTGATGTAGTTTTCTTTGTGAGAGACCAATCATCCATATAATAGAGTAGGAATGATTTAGCATGTGAGAAATAATGTTATTGACTTTATTTTCAGAGTTGAGAAGTGGGCAGGATCAGGGCTACTAACGTTGATTCATAGGATATGTTCGTAGAGATGGTGTGAACCATTTCCTGGAATGCCCAAGTTTTTCTGGATGATTATGGTGCTCAACTGCAAATGGTTAGATTCGACTTCGCTGAGCTGTATAGAGACTATGAGAGTTCAGAAGGCAGACCGTTCCTTAGAACGGAATTGGCTATTGAAAGGCAAGATTGGATGGTTACTTGCAAGAGGATCTTCGATGACTTGAAGTTAGATGATGCAATGAGGTAGCAGTTAACCTCTAGTTAAATCCATGGATGAACAATGAACTAGTGAATGCTTCTATAGCTTCGGTTCTCGAGGATCGATTTACTTACGATTATTTCATAGTTTTCTTCAAAGAAGATTTATCTTGACTTTTCTGAAGTCGGTATTGGTTAGGGAGTTTGCCAATTAGAAGTAAGATGATATGTATATGTCGAAGTATGCGGCTAAATTCGATGTACTATCGAAGTACTGTTTATTTTCCATTGATACCCTATATAGAAAGAAAGTTTAACATTGGGTTGAGTGATTATGTTGGGAAGTGATAGATTTGTCCTATTGACGAGAGCTTTAAGAAGATGATCGAGAAGGCTTTGTGATATGAGAGCCTATACCCAGTGTAGAAGGTTGTCTCAAACTTGTTGAGTAGGGACAAACCAAGGAAGCATATATATTGATTGTCATTCCAATTTTGTTGAGTGCTCCATCGACGAAAGGGAAGGGAAATGGCATTACCATTTGAGATATGCTTTCCACTTATGGTGTTTCCATACGTGTTTTATTTGACATCAAGGTTTCATATCTAGATTTGATGGAGATATCGAGATTGAGACTCGAGATGGTTAATCGACTCTTAATTATGATGGATATAGTTGGGGGCTCAGCCAGCCTATACATGGTTTGTCGAGACCTTGTATTATTGAGTCATGGATGTCTGTTTGTTTGTCTGCTATTGATTGTTTTGGGTTTAGTTGGGTTCGGTATTGTGGTATGGGAATGGACTGGATGAAGTGGGTATGGAATGATGGTGGATTATGAGAGGCCTTTAGTGATGATTGGGGTTATGGAGGAGCGAACAGTAGTGGTTGACTACCTATAGAGGATGTGGTATGGTTAGCTTTCTATATTCGCTCGATATTCCACATGATGAGTTGTCATCTGTTCCTATAGGTAGAGTGTCTAGACATACTCGATCAGGTGACCAGATTACCACCATATAGGGATTGAATTTCGTATCAATCTGGTTAGAGGACACAGACCAGTAGGTATGCCTTTAAGGCATATGATACCCAAAGAGCATAGGAAACTAAAGGTGCGAGCGGATGACTTATTGAGGTGATGGTTCATTCGTAGATGCATATTTGGGTAGGATACACCTATAGTGTTCGCCACTAGGGAAGATGGCTCTTTGGGGTTGTTTTTTAGTTGTCGTGAGCTGAATGAGATGACGAATAGGTATCCACTTCTGTTTATTGATGATTTGTTCGATTAGCTCTATAACATGAGGATATTCTCTTAGTTGGAACTTGTGATGGTTTCACCAACCGAGAGTATTTAGAGAGAGTGTGTCGATTATAGTGTTTCGTGAGCTATTTTATTTTTAATTGGTTGGTTATGCCGTTCGGGCTAACCAATGTGTCGGCATGCCTTATTGATCTCATGGACCGTGTTTTGAGAGGTTTCTTGAGTGGGTTGTGCTTGTGTTCATGGATGATATTTTCGTCTACTCATGGATGAAAGAAGAGCATAGGGCATGATTGATGGTTGTATGATAGGTGTTGAGAAGACACTGATTGATGTTGATATTTTAGAGTATCACTTCCGAAGGAGAAAAGTGAGATGCTTGGGTTATGTTGTTTCATAGTAGGACATTGCTGTAGATCCTGTAGTTACGGCAGTCCAGAATTTGAATAGACTTAAGGTAGCAACATCGTTGACCTATTTGATGAGAGAATATCAGACTTTTATTTGAGACGCGAGGTGCGTACACGCGAGGTGCGTACACGCGTTAGTGAGTCGGACCGAGAGGTTGACGAGTGCATCGATGTTACTCATTCCAAGCGGGAATGAGGAGGCGATAGTACACACATTCATGTGGTACTTAACTGGGTGCGGTATTGATACCTAAAGGTAAGGTTGTCATATGTTAGTCGACAACTGGAACCACATGAGAGGAAGTATCCAACTCTTGATTCGATGTTGGAGGCGATAGAGTTCACTTTGGGGATTTGGAGGCATTGTCTATTAGGAGAGAGATTTGGTTATTCAGTGATTCCACATAATTGGAGTATCTTTTCTCCGAGAAGGATTTTGACCTTCTCTAGTAGCGATGGTTAGAGCTCTTAGTTGTCTATGACTTTGACATTCCTTATACGTCCGTAGGGGAAATGTAGTTGATGCTCAGAGCGAAAAACATACCAGTTGGGAGAAATATTCCTAGAGTGGGCATTGCTCGAGCTATTTACTGCTTATGCCTTCAGAACTCGATGAGCTATGGACAAAGTGATGGGTAGTTTGACCGTCGGACCCACTTTGATTTAGTGGATCGGTACTAGTAAGAGGCGTTAGGCTAGACAGTGGAGATCGTGGCTAAATTAGAAGAATGAGTAATGTCTATAGTGGTGATGCAGTGCGAACCTGACCGGGACTGTTGGTTCCATAGAGATGAGAGATGGTTTGTTCTCAAGTAGCGGGAACATATATTTATAGACTACATTGATGGATTTCCGATGACTAAGGATAGTATGATAGCATTTGAGTCACAGTCGATTGGTTGATGAATAATGCTAGATTTGTATTTCTAAAGTCCAGTAGAACGACATTTGTATTTGTTGAGTTGTATATGGGATGGATAATATGATTCAATTGTATGCTAAGAGCATTATAAGTGACCAAAACCCGTTGTTTGATAGTTGGTTTTGGGAGAACTTACAAGAGGCATTCGGGAATTTGGCATCGAATCGATCATAAAATATTGAGACTGAATCAAGAGCTTCGAGATATCGTAGGTCTATTCGTACCGATATATGTGATATGAACAAGTTAGGAGGAGGACAGTGGAGTAGTAGAGGTTTAGTGGAAAAACGAAGGCGATAAGATATGGGAGACTGAGAAGAGCACATGGATTGCTTATCTGGAGCTCTTCTTGGTGAGATTTTATTTTTATCATCGGCTTTCATATAGGATATTATATTCGATGTTTTATACTAGATAGTTTAGTATTCCACATGTTAGGATAGACATGGATGTAACTTTTTGATGATAGATCTCATGTATGCATGTTTGATGTTGGATTGTTAGCATTTGATATGGTAGCTTATGCTTATGTGATTGTTAGGCATGCGAGATAGTTATGGTTTAATATAGCATATTTATTTGGGACGATAATTATATATGATCTAATATGTTTAAATATATGATGTATATACATATAACTTTGTTGTATTGGGATTTTATATGGACCTAGCCACACAAAGGAGGTGCTACCGAATTTTTCAGGAACTTGAGAGGCTTCTGAGGGCCTATGGGTTAGGAGATGTTCTCTTTGCTTTGTGATTTCGAGGATGAAATCTTTTAAGTAGGGGATATTGTAACGACTCGTATTTTTTTACGATCGGATATTTAAATAATTGATTTAAATATAATGGTTAATTATTTAAAGGCCTAAAAATATGATTTTTCACGTATGGTCGAATCAGGACTCGATACCACTTCCGTTGAGTTCATATTGACATTACAAATTAAAATAAGTACAAGGATCGCTATTTGAAAATCAGACGATCCGATGGCCGAAACGATATCGAAATTCGTAAAATTTGCATCCCGAGATGCAATCTCAGATAGCACGAGGTTTATAGCATTGGATCGAGAAAAACGAGGTGACGTACGCAAAAAAGTTTCGTTGCAATCAGACGCATCCACTACACCAGAAAAGGCCTTTTGTAGCGCTGAAAAAACGCTGCCAAAAGTTTTAGTATTGTTTCGGTAAACACTGTGATACGACATGCAACTAAAAGTCTTAACTCTATAACGCTACCAAAACTTGAACTATTGTAGGATTTTAGGAACGCTACAAAAAGTTGCATACTTTTAGTAGCATGTCGTATCGTGGTGTTTACTGAACGCTACTAAAAGTTTGGTAGCATTTTTTAACGCTACAAAAGTTGTATCGTAGCTATTTAAATTTATTTCCGTAGCGTTTTTGAACGCTACTAAAAGTTATTAACTGTTTTGTAGCATACTATACAGGCTATCATTTCCTGTTAATGGTTTGTACCATTTCCAGCCATCGCTCACATAATAGTCTTATTACAACTAGCAATCAATCAAATAATCATCGTATTCAAACCAATAATCAATCAATCAATCACATAATCTTCATATTCAAACAATTAAAAAAACACGTTACTCGCATAATCAAGTATAATATCCATAACCATTTCGATAATAGTTTTTCAACAAACTAAGCAAATTCACATAAAATCCGTAATCATTCATCAACAAGTTTATACAACAAGTACTAAAAAAATGTTATGGTATATATAATAATTAAAGCCATGTTCATTACTTGATTACCCAAAATTCTTCGCTGCACTTGGTCTTTACTCTTAAAAAGCTAATTACCTATAGACAAGTTTAACAATCAACGGATGATTATGAAACTGTTTTGCATATTTAAAGTATATCAAACATTCTTAGTTAAACTTTTATTAAATTTAAATAATTTTTATAAAACTTAGTTAAATTTTTATAAAACTTGGTTAATTTTTATAATAAACTTATCTAATTTTTAAAAACTTATTAACTTAGTTAAATTCTAATAAAACTTAATTAATTTGTATAAATTTATTTAATTTTATAAAACATAGTTAAATTATATAAAAATTAGTTAATTTTAAAATTTTGGTTAATTTTTATAAAAATTAGCTATATTTTTTATAAAGCTTGATTAACTTATTTATAACTTTATTTACATTAACTCAAACTTATAAATTATATCTCAATTGTTAAAACTTAAATGTCATGACTTATATTTTAATTAACTTAAACTTATAAATTATCCCAAACTTAAAGATTATTAAATTGGTTAATTTTTATAAATTATCTCAAACCTATAAATTTTTCATAAACTTAGTTAATTTATTATTATTAGTGTAAACTTAGTTAATATATTATTATTATTATTATAAAGTTAATTAATTTTTATAAACTTATTTTTTTTATAAAACTTAGTTAACTTAGTTAATTTTTATAAACTTAGTTTTAGTTATTATTGTTGTTGTTGTTAATTATAAAACTTAGTTGACTTTATTAATTTATTATTATTTTAGTTAATTTTTATCAAACTATACTTTATTATTATTATTATTATTATAAACTTAGTTAATTTTTTATCAAACTTAGTTTATTCTTATTGATATTATAAACTTGTTAATTTTTATAATACTTTGTTAGTTTTTATAAATGTATTTAATTTTTATAAACTTAGTTAATTTATTCAAACTATTGTTTATTATTATTATTATTATTAAACTTATAAATTATCTCAATTGCTAAAACTTAAAATGTCATAACTTATATTTTAATTAACTTAAACTTATAAATTATCTCGAACTTAAACTCTATTATCTTAGTTAATATTTATAAATTATCTCAAACTTATAAATTTTTCATAAACTTAGTTAATAAGGGGACGTATACAACTGTACTCTACCAATGCTACAATGTCTAGTTTGTCCACGTTAATACAATGTCTAGTTCAGATATATCTATTTGTATGTATAAAAATGTAAGTTCAGAAATACTTAAAAGTGGATTAAACCAGAATTCAATGCTTACCAAATTGCACATTCAAGGAAAAGGAAAAAACAACTTGATTCATACACAACTATAGCAACGCACATTATAATCCAATTTTTGCTCTAATGGAAAAGGTGAACTGAAATTAATTTTGATGATGACAAATGTTGCCACAAATAACATGTATTTGACATTTCACCCGAGATTTATAATTGCGAAAAAGACTTCTAATTTCCTCAGCATGTTTTAAAAAGTAATTAGAATTTTCTTCTCATTAATGAAACATAAAAAATAAACTGCAATTACATAGGAAATTATCTCGAACATAGAAACTTGCCAAGCTACAGATGGTCTAATGCAAAATGAAGCAACAAAAAAATTATGCATCTCTCCTAATTTTGGACCCGCTAAAATGTGTGTCATCTCACTATTCAAATATTGCTTAACCTTCAAACATAAAGCAAAGAAAAAATCAGTATTAATTGTGTAAATGTCGAAGACTATAATAAATCTATTATCTATAATAGAAAACAGGAAACCACTCCTGTTGAGTTGGACATACTGCAATCATTTCTTTCTACCATTCCTGCTCTTTTACGTTTTTTTTCCTTCCCCCTCATCGCTTTTGTGCTGACCCGTTCAAAATACTTCTTTTTTTACGCGATTTTTTTCCCCTTCACTACCCTTCCAACCGCTCACCCCATCTTCCACCCACGTTCATCACCCTATTCTCAACTTCTTTCCATTTCACATTAATTTTCCCAATTCTATTTGTATGACGTTTCAATTTATCTTCTTCCCCCCAAACTAAAATTTTCTTACTGCCCTTGCAATCTACATCGCATCTATTCTTCCCCTCAAACGAAAAATTTCTTACTTCCCTTGCAATCTTCATCGCATCGTCACTGATTAATTTCGTCACCTGTTACTGCTATCGGAGCCATTAAGTTTCAGAAACTCTCGAACTACAGCCAAAGGTTGTTCATTTTTTCACTCTTCTACCTTTTGTTTTAATAATTTACTTGCTTTAATTGATGAGTTATCCTATTCAACATAGCAGATTGAGCTCCATTTGTCCTACTATCCACCTTTTTTCAGCTGCGTCAAGACCTAGAAATCATGAGGTAAAGTCTACAAACTCAAGTTTCCGTCCTCTATTTAGTTATTACAAAAAATATCAAATCTTTGGATCCAATCAGATTAAATAAAAGCGATATGTTGATCTTTGTTCAACGTCTTCCCAAAATAGATTGACTCGATTTACAGTAGCTTGGACCTTTCTTCACCTGCATCGGAAACGACAATTCTGAGGTACACTCGAAATTCATTTTTTTGGCATTACAATCTTCGAATAGTATATTTTTGGAAGTCATACTGTGCTTGAGTATTACTAATATTTTGTTGGTCTGCATATATTGACGTCGATTTACAGTGGTTTATGACAAGCATAGGGATATTGACATAATTATTAGGAACAGTGAGTATTTTAATATTTATAATGATAATAAATGTACTCATACTTGACAAAAAATCTAGATGCACTTCTATTTTTTGCAAACAGTTTATCTTTATAGAAAAAGATAGGTGAATTCAGCTTTTTCCGAAAAGGATGGATGATTTTTTTTTACAAAAGGGTAACTGAATTTGTGTTATAAAAATGATTTATATATTTTATGTAAACAGAAAAACATGTAATTCAATGGTTTATGACAATATTCATGTAATAATGATATGGTGGTTTTAATTACATACAATTATATGAATTCAGTAATGATATAGTGGTTTTCTGCTTAGACAAATACTATAGTTACTGTTCTATGACACTACCACAGTGTACTTTTTCCATTCACCATTAGTACTGCTCTTGGAATATTATTCTATAATATTCTTTCACGTACTAAAATTTATGTTCTGCATAATTGTGACATATCACCCAACTCAATATTTGGTCCATCCTTATGTTCGCCTTCATAAGTACAATATTGCAATATCAAACTCTAATTCATGGTATCAACTTGCATGGCAATTTTCTTTTTTTACTCGAACCTTTACACAAGTTTCAATAAATTTAATACACTGACTGTTAAAATTACGTAACTCTGTTCTTTTTTGTATGATTGCTCATTTGTCCACAGATTGCCGTAAGCAACAGTCAGTTCTAATACAAATTTCTTCGTGCTCATTTCACTGTGTCTACCCTGTACAAATGACAAGAAGGCAAGCGTATTCAGTTCATGAGCGGAACTGCCATTTGTCGGTAAGAACAGAACTTCGTAATAATTTATTACGGTTAATAACCTGATATGATGACATGTGGTACTATCAGTTGATATTAGTTGGTGTCTGTTCCTAAGAATTTAATATTACTTGTCTGTTCCAACGGTTATCACATATTCTATGGCTCTTATAATTTTCTTCCCTATTCTACCTGGTGTCGTTCAATGATGCATAAAATTTCAATACAGTTCAAGTTTTACATGCTAAGATATATTTTCATGCTTATTTGGTCATAAATTATTTTTTATTATTACACATTTTTTTTTTGTTTTTATGTCTACATTTATTTTGAGTAATCAAATTTGTGGCTACTATCAGTTGGGAAAACAATAAAAGTGTGCACACTGCACAGTTTACTTTTAGTTTATTGTACTAAACACCAACGAAGCTGTGCACAGTTTACTTCCACTGCTCATAGATTACATTTTTTCCTAATACATTGATCTAAAAATGTGTACTTTATCTACTTTACAGTGGACATGGCTATCATTTGGGAAAGCAAATATTGAATGAGTACCGCCTTTGTTTCTTTAATTCCAAGTATTAAAATCAACTTTTATTTTTTGCTTCTTGCTTTAAGTTTACGGACTATTGTGTGATTGTGCATGCAACAATTGAAATTACATTTTTATGCATTTATTGTTTGATAGAGTTGAAATATCCAAGTTTTGTTTTTTTATGTATTAAAACAGTTGGTTGTAATTTTTTATTCTATTGATTTGATGTTATATATTTGTGTATTTTCATAGTATTATATCTTCTATTGAATTATATGGACAGTGCATAATTCATTTGCCTAGGCCCTATTCTGTTCAGATAAATTTGGTTCCAACGATAATATTTGTTTTCTCTGTCACTTCTTCTACATTACTTCATATTTTTAAAATAACCATTTATGTAGAGAAACTTCTTGGTATCAACGTGGATGAAATGATCAAAATCTCAAAGATGGTTAAACTGATTCAGAAATTATTATTATCTTTACCATTACATTTTCACCATATTTTCATTCCCTTTACTACTTTTGTTTTTCTCTACTTCAGGAAAACGGAGATAAGAAAGTGGAATACATTTTTCAACAACCAGTAGGAATCGACGCTATTTTTGAATTTAGGCCGAACAACTACGAAATGAATAACAAAGATACAATCCTCACAGCTCGAAAAATAACAAAGAAAATTGTGTCTTCTCAGTTATCTTCTTCGGCATCACAGGTAAAATTTTCGTGCAATTATATGTGCAATAATATTTGAATATAGTTAAATTGTTAAAACACATAACTTTTTTTCCAATTTTTTCTTTTAAAATTTGTGTACCATATTTTAAATCACAACCTTGACTGAACAAAATACAAACGTTAATAATGGTGCATCCCAATCCACCTACACCACTTCAACTACGTCCGATTACAAAGGAAAGAAACCGGTAATAAAACATTTGACTACTCTAACTATGTGGTTGAAATTGTTTATTGAAACTACTTATGTTCAACATTATTTTAAAATTCATATAGGCCGTTCATGATATTCTCAACGAAAGTACTGAAAGCAACCCTCCTTCATCAACTACAAAAAAGGATGGAAGAAGAGAACTTTACATAGTTGTACGTCTGCTTACACATTTTGCATTAACCAATTCTACCATTTACATAGTTTTAATTTATTATAGTATTGTACAAGTCCACATTAACCTTCCCCTTTCTATTATACAACTTTCTTGATTTTTGTTTTTCGATAACTGTAATTACTGGTACCAACCTAATCAATGGTACTAAACAACATTATTCTTTTCGTAGGATGAAGATAATGTTGGCGGTCGAGTAGACTCTATCCGCACTCAATGTGGAGAAAAGCGTAGGAAGAAATAAATGTTACCGCCCAATAATCAAGTTGGAGAAAAGCACTGGACAAATAATACATAATTCCATTCTCACATAATAAACTTGCTACTCTTCCTTCTGTATTTACATTTTGCTTTTTTTCTCCCTCTTCTCTATTACTATGTGCTCTTCCTTTGTCTTTTAATAACATTCATGTACCTATTGCTACTTATTAAGTAATTTTCCAACATGACTTTATTATCATGGTTACAAAATTCAAATATATTCTAATTGTTGCACTGCAATCATACTGAATAACATATACCTTATTATTTAGCTTTGCATCATACCAAAACAAATACAAGACAACAACAATAAGAATTCACATAATACACCACCGTTAAAACCTCAACGTACCCGTGTGCGAAGCACGGGCCTCAATCTAGTTATAGTGTAATTACCCAACTAAGCAAGCTCTTATGAGATCCATCCACCGGTTTCTCCCCGATATAACCTCCAGTACGAACACTCCAAATGCAAACACATCCGTCTTTTCATCAACTGTCCATATTCCGGCGCCAAATACACCTGGTAGTAATCATCAATAAACTTCAGTATTGTTAACATAAATATACCAAGTAAAAAATAGTAATAAGCGACAAACCCAAATGTGCCTTCAAGCGGAGCAACAGTGCGATGAGTTCACTCAGAAGGCTGCCACCTCGCAAGTCGAAAATCGGAAATCTTAAGTTCAAAATCAGTCGTAAGAAGTACATTAGAAGTTTTTATATCTCTATGTATGATTCTTTTTCGGCACCCTTTATGCAAATAATGCACCCCTACTACCAAACACAAAAACCAAAATAGAACGTGGATAACTGATTAGTTATAGAGGTAAGATAACATAACTAAAATTAGAAAGGCTTTTGTGGGAAGTTAATTAAAGTTATGGTATGACTATGCACTTGCACCTTGGTTAATGCATCATAGTAAATGTAAATTCACGCACCCTGGTACAAAATCCTTCTATCCAAAATGAGCAGCACACATGATACAGTTTAGTCAATATACAGTTCAGTTGGAAGGTATCGACAAATCAAATACAGTTCAGTCACTTGATGAAGTCATTAAAGAGGAAGAGAATGAAGAAGACGAACTTGAAGGTGTTTCATACCTTTAAAGAATTAAAAAAAAATTCAAGACATAGTAGCTAGTGCAAGAGCCTTTCCTGTTTGAGCAACTGCATCATCGGTCATGCCAAAGCCATTGAAGAACTAATGATGAGCTTTAAATAATGAAATATACAAGTTATGATTAGATTTACATATCGAAATTTACAAATGTTGTACTGTATAAAATGTTAAAATGATATATACCATGTTGGCAGTAACTAGAATATTCTGTGTTGAAATTGGATGATTCAAATATCTGTTAAAGAGGAAAGAAATTGATTAATTGATTCAATCAAATCAATTAATGGAAGGATATTTTAAAGGAAATCAATTAATTAGTCAATTTGTTATATGAAGAAAGAAATTGCTGATGGAGATTCAATCAAGGAAAATTATGGAAACCAATCACCATTATCCATTTACGTAGAAATTAAATCATGGATATTTGTAAAGGTTTCAAAAACATAATCTGTAAATTATTCTCTTAATCCCTAAGTAACTCCTTCATGAGTCTATATAAATGAAGGAATTACATCTTCATAAGCAACAAGCAAAGTGTAGTATCCACCATTATTCTTTCCTCTCTTGTACTCTTTTCTTTAGTGAAATAAAAAGTTGTTGGGTCTCCGTGGACGTAGGATATTCATATCCGAACCACGTTAAATCTTCTGTCTCTTATTTCTGTTATTTTTTTTTTGTGAGATTTTATAATTCCTTTTAACTGTCATTGGTATCTAAATAGGCAATACTAGGTCTTGAATTGAAATCGCTTCCGCAGCGCACCGTGGTGTTGAATTGTTATCAATCCTCAATTTTTCACCACAGTTTGGTATCAGAGCTGGTGTTATTGTTCCGTTTGGATATTAATGGCTACTTCAAGTAAATCTATTGGTAGATCTGGGGTCAATTATGGACTTACTCGTTTTGATGGAAAAGGAGACTTTGGAACTTGGAAGATGAAGATGGAGGCTGTATTGAAGAAGGAGAAGACTTTTAAGATAATTTCTGCGCCTGAGAAGCTGAAAGAGTTAGATAGTGAAACTTTAGAAGAGATGGAAGATGAAGCCCTAACTACCATCCAGCTAAGTCTTTCAGATGAGGTTCTTAGAGAATTTTCTCAAAAGAAAACAGCAAAGGAATTATGGGATGCATTATCTAATGCATATCAGGACAAGTCTCTCACTAACAGAATAATTCTGCAACAACAACTCTATTCGTACAAAATGAAGCCTGGAGCTGATCTCATGGGGCATGTGGATGCCCTAACCACCTTAGTAATGAATTTGAAGGCAGCGGAAGTTGAAATTACAGATGAGGCTCAAGCGGTAATCCTTTTATGTTCCTTGCCTAAGGAGTACACTGCTTTTGTTAATTCTATGATTTATGGTCGTAGTAAAATTAGCCTATCTGATGTTAAAGCTGGACTTCATAATGAAGTGTTGAGGGATATATTAGCAAGCACTAGTTTAGACAGTGATACGGAGGGCTTATCTGTTCAGAGAGGAAGAAGCCAAAGCAAGTCAAAATATGGTGGAGGTCGAAATAAATCAAGGTCTCAGTCTAGGGGGCCTAATAAATTGACTTGCAATTATTGTAAAAGGCCAGGGCACTTTGTAGCAACTTGTCCCAAGCTTGAAGGTAGAAGAAGAGACCCAAAGCAAGCTTCAGCATCTACCGCTGAGAAGTCAGATACAGAGAGTGATACCGATGTGTTTACAGCTTCTGGCTCTTCTGGGAAGAGCAACCTATGGCTGATCGATTCTGGCGCATCCTATCATATGACACCTGATAGGAACTGTTTCTCCACTTACCGTGAGATTGATGGAGGAGAAGTTCTGATGGGCAATGATGCTTCTTGCCGTATGATTGGTGTTGGTAGTGTGAAGGTTAGAATGTTTGACGGTGTTATTCGTACTATTACAGATGTTAGACATGTACCTGATTTGAGAAGAAGTTTGATATCTATTGGGGCTCTAAGTAGGCTTGGTTTGAAGATTGTAGTTGAAGGAGAGAAGATGAAAATATCAAAAGGTTCTATGATAGTTATGAAAGGAGTAAGGGCAGGAAATCTTTATCTTTTGAAGGGCACTACTGTAGTTGGCGAATCAGCTTCTGTCACTTCTGTTGATTCGGACTCTTCCAGATTATGGCATTTACGGATGGATCACATTGGTGAGCGTAGCATGGATGAGTTGAGAAAGCGAGGTTTGATTGATGGTGTTCATCATTCAAAGCTTGGCTTCTGTGAAGAGTGTGTTCTTGGGAAGCAGACGAAGATTTCTTTTGGTACTGGAGAGCATAAGGCAAAGGCTGTCTTAGAGTATGTTCACACAGATGTTTGGGGACCTTCCCCTTGCCCATCCTTAGGTGGAGCCAGGTATTTCATTTCATTTATAGATGATTTCTCTCGTAAAGTTTGGGTATATTTTCTACAGTCAAAGAGTGAAACTTTTGACAGGTTTCGAAAGTGGAAATCTACAGTTGAGAAGCAGTCAGGAAAGAAATTAAAAGTTCTCCGTTCAGATAATGGCGGTGAATTTGTATCACAGGAATTCATCGATTATTGTGAGTCTGAAGGCATTAAGAGGCATTACACTACACCAGGCGACCCCCAGTCTAATGGAGTTGCAGAAAGAATGAATCGGACGTTATTGGAGAGAACAAGATGCCTCAGACTGACTGCTAAATTGAAGAAGGGATTTTGGGCTGAAGCTTTATCTATGGCAGCTTTCCTCATCAACCGCACACCTTCTACCGCCATAGATATGAAGATCCCTGAAGAAGTATGGAAAGGAGAGCCTGTTAGCTATTCATTTCTCAGAGTGTTTGTTTGCCCAGCTTATGTGCATGAGAGCAAAGGAAAGCTGGAACCTAGAGCTCGCAAGTGTATCTTTCTAGGTTATAGAAGAGGAGTGAAGGGTTATAGATTGTGGTGTCCTATTAGTAGGAAGATTGTTACCAGCAGGCATGTGATTTTTGATGAGAAGGCTATGTTAAAGGTGGAGCCTTCCTCATCAGATGACAATGAGAGGACAAATGAAGAATACCAAACATAAAGTAAGTCATCTACTGTTCCTTTTCATAGAAGTTCTGAAGGTGTTTCCGATGACACCGTGGTTGATGAGGAAAGTACAGAGATTCGTACAGAGGATCAGACTCAAGGTGGAGCTAGTTCAGAGATCAGACCTGTTAGACAGAAGAAGAAGCCTACTTGGCTTAATGATTTTGTTGGATTGAGCATCGAAGACATTGACTTCGATGACATGGCAACATATGCTTTGAATGTTGTCCATGACGAACCCAGAGATTATAGAGACGCTATTGCTTCAGTTGACAGTTCCAGTTGGTTAGTTGCTATGGAAGAGGAGATTGAATCTTTGCAGAAAAATCATACTTGGGATTTGGTGCCTCTTCCCACCAACAAGAGAGCTATTGGTTGTAAGTGGATCTATAGAGTAAAAGACGGCGGCGATGGAAATTTCAGATATAAAGCAAGGTTAGTAGCAAAGGGGTATGTTCAAAAAAAGGGAGTTGAGTATCATGACATTTTTGCTCCAGTTGTTAGGCATACCTCCATTCGCATTCTATTGGCATTAGTGGCTCATTATGATATGGAGTTGGAGCAACTAGATGTCAAAACCGCATTCTTGCATGGTGATCTGGATGAAGAAATTTATTTACGGCAGCCGGAGGGGTTCATTGATAGTAGCAGGCCTGACTATGTTTGTAAACTTAACAAATCTCTATATGGACTAAAACAGTCACCTAGACTATGGTATAAGAGATTTGATAAGTTTATGCTTTCACAAGGATATTCTAGAAGCTTCAAAGACCAGTGTGTTTATTTCAAGAGATGTGATAATGATTTAATATATCTGTTGTTATATGTAGATGATATGTTAATTGCATCTCGGAGTATGGTAAGAATTATGGAGCTGAAAACTGAACTTAGCAAGGAGTTTGATATGAAGGATTTGGGAAAAGCACAAAGAATATTGGGTATGGAGATTTGTAGAGATAGAAAGCGGAGAGAGTTGAGACTCACTCAGGCGCAATACATCGAGAAGGTCCTCACTCGATTTGGAATGGAGAAAGCCAAACCGGTTGGTACTCCATTAGGCTCTCATTTTAAATTGTCAAAAGACCAATCTCCCACATCGGAAGAAGATAAAAGGTATATGGCTGATATACCTTATTCCAGTGCTATTGGTAGTCTTATGTATGCCATGGTATGCACTAGACCAGATTTGGCCCACGCAGTGGGTGTTGTAAGTCGATATATGTCTAACCCAGGAAAGGAACATTGGCAAGCAGTAAAGTGGATACTTAGGTATCTTAGAGGCACTTCATCTGTTGGCTTGTTATATGGTGGAGTGGATGGCGACATCTCACTTAGAGGATACTGTGATTCAAATTATGCTGGGGATAGAGATGCACGGAAGTCAGTGTCAGGCTATGTTTTTACACTTGGCATAGGCTCGATTTCATGGAGATCAAAGCTGCAATCTATTGTAGCTTTGTCAACTACCAAAGCAGAATTGATATCGATTGTTGAAGCAACTAAGGAGGGTTTGTATTTACTTCAGTTGTTGAATGATCTTTTTATGGTGCAGAAGACTGTGGAGCTATTTTCAGACAGTCAAAGTGCAATTCATCTTGTTCATAATCAGGCTTATAGTTCACGAACGAAGCACATTGATGTTAGAGGTTTCTTTCTTATGCTGGAGGAAGAACGGAGTAAGATCAAGTTGTTGAAAGTGAATACTTCAGACAACCCCTCAGATATGATGACAAAGTCACTTCCTAAGGACAAGTTTGAGCATTGCTCAAACTTGATCAGTTTGATACCCGTTACTTGAGCGCCATGGGGCGCTAGACCCAACAACTTATATGTCGATTGCTTGATGATAAGATGATGAAGAGAGATTGTTATATTTGAATCAAGGTGGAGTGTTGAAATTGGATGATTCAAATATCTGTTAAAGAGGAAAGAAATTGATTAATTGATTCAATCAAATCAATTAATGGAAGGATATTTTGAAGGAAATCAATTAATTAGTCAATTTGTTATATGAAGAAAGAAATTGCTGATGGAGATTCAATCAAGGAAAATTATGGAAACCAATCACCATTATCCATTTACGTAGAAATTAAATCATGGATATTTGTAAAGGTTTCAAAAACATAATTTGTAAATTATTCTCTTAATCCCTAAGTAACTCCTTCATGAGTCTATATAAATGAAGGAATTACATCTTCATAAGCAACAAGCAAAGTGTAGTATCCACCATTATTCTTTCCTCTCTTGTACTCTTTTCTTTAGTGAAATAAAAAGTTGTTGGGTCTCCGTGGACGTAGGATATTCATATCCGAACCACGTTAAATCTTCTGTCTCTTATTTCTGTTATTTTTTTTTTGTGAGATTTCATAATTCCTTTTAACTGTCATTGGTATCTAAATAGGCAATACTAGGTCTTGAATTGAAATCGCTTCCGCAGCGCACCGTGGTGTTGAATTGTTATCAATCCTCAATTTTTCACCACATTCTGCGTAGTTAAAAAATTGTATCGACCAAATTTGTTGTCTCGAACCTTTAGTTCGATTTCAAGAAACCGAGTACTCCTAAAGAAGAAATATATGAGAAGGATTCAATACTATATACACATAATTTATCTTCATAAGAAAATATGGTGGACAACATAAATACACAAAAGTTGAAACTGAAGAATATGGTATGTACCACCTTGAAATTTGAAAATAGGTGTACATCATGCTTTCTACAGTATAGAAAACATCATACTTTCTAAAGTACATTATTATATATATATATATATATATATATATATATATATATATATATATGTATGTATAATAAGTTGAACAGTCTCAGAAAACTAAAGAATTTGCCGGACTAAGTTGGAGTTAACCTAATTCCTCACATCTCTAAAACCAGCACCAAATTAAATTTCAATAACATGAATGAATAATAGGTGAAAAAACACAGAATCATAGACTTCGAGTAGGACAGAATCTTCTATGGATTCTATAGCTACTATGGTGAGAGAGGCTTTCATACCAGGAAGAAGTATAATGGCGTAATTATTTCTTTCCTGCATATTTCATATGCAACTAGTGCTTAAAACTTTGATAAGTGAAATATACAAAAATGATCGTGTAGCAGATTATTAGCTTACCTTCCACCTTCAACAGGCCCTTCAACTGCTTTCTCGAGGAACGAAGACACTCTGTCACTTCCTGCCGGTGCTAGACCGATATACTGTAGAGTTTTAACCTGTGATTTATAAAGTTTATTCCTCCATATAATTTCTCATTTGTATCTAATGAGCTTAAATTGCATATAATGTCTCATTTGTATTTTGAGAATGGTATCTTTTTGCAAAGTTTGGTTCAATGGCATCTCTTACACTAATGGATAATTTTTTGTTTTAATTATATTTACCAAAGAAATAACATATTTTGTTTTCTTCACTTCTCAATTAAACTTTTCCCAAGTACACTATTCAAAATTTCAGTGATGCAGCATGTATGAAACATCCTTTTATTTAACCACCACTGTTCAAACGTGAGAACTGATGTTGAGAACATAAGATATGGTAATTAGTATCTAAAAAAGGTAAAAGAAAAAACACCCATTTTCAAATTGCAAGGTGGTACATACCGTAATACCATAACTCTCCTTCAAAGAAAAAAGCTCCACCCTGAAGCACCCTGAAGCCGATACAAGCAGAAGAAAAGTACTCCAATTATCTGACATCACCCGCAACCGGTCAGACATCCACCCTCCTCCCCAAAAATGTAAACTGGAAGTATAAAGCCTGCACCGGCTGTTGTATGCAATGAGAATTGTGAGCAGGAAAAAAATTGCATAAATGGAAGAGGATAAATATTAGTGAGGCATATTACCTTAGTTTTCGATTATATAAAACTTATATCCTTGACTGATTCCAATATTAGTGAAGTCGGTACGAAAACCACTTTTTCAATGCGTGATTATCAAGGAAAAATATCACAATCTAATTCTTTAGCTAAAATATGGATCAGAAATAGAATACAACCTAGGGACATCATGATACAACATGCTATCGCATATAAGGAGATAACTGATATTAACTTGAATTAAAAATCAAAAGAAAATTGAATTCATCCTTACATGGATAGATAAAAAAAATCAATCCAACTTGACGATAACAGAGTACACTTATCGATATAAATTACTGAAAGTGAGGATTTGCTTAGGTCGATGTATTATAACAGAAGAAATTATGTGAAAAATAGCAGGGAAAAAGGGTCAACAATGGTTGCTTAAGATTGTGTAATGATAATAGAAAAGAGGACATTAAAGATTGATATCGTAAAATTCAAATATTTAAGTCCTTTGGGTAAAGAAACTAAACCATTTTGATGCAATTTAGCTCCTATGACCCAGTTTTGTCCCATGATGAAATGCAAACAGTTTAAAAGCATTCTAAGAAAATAGCAGCAAGACTGAAACTAGTTAGTACAAAGGCACTCCAATGCAAACTAATTTTGAACTTACGAAGATAACAACATGCTTTTCTCTACCGATATATGGCCAAACATTTTAAGTACCACCTTACTAAAAGCATACAGGAAATAAATTCCTCTTATAGAGTATCACATGCTACCTTCACACATATAGTCCGTCTTGTTTTGGTTGTACTTTTATCATTTTAAAAGCAAGATATTATAGCATGAATAATACACACACACACACATACATACATAACATATATTCTTTTACCTTTCATTGATTTTTAAATGTTCTATGGTATATATTCAACTTCAACAACAAACACAGTGAATACTATTTCTATGCAGCTTTGGAGAAGCCATGTTTATAGAGATTGCATATCTAATTGTCTCAGGTTTACCATCCATTCATATTACAATCATAAACTTGATTATATAATGAATTATTTAATTTTACATGGAACAGAGAGATTCAATTGGAGGATGAGTAAAGAAAACTCAATATGTTTGTGCTGATTTGATATGAGTTATATAGTATCTCAGAATTAGAACATTATGTTATTTATTAAGCTGAAGAATCCAACTCAAGTTTGTTTTTTGAACTATTTTCCTGTAAATAAATACAAAACTTTTATCAAAAATACATTAGTTTATCAAAACGCTAGTCCTGATTAATATTCGATCAATCCCTACCTAGATGATTAATCTCTAATTTATACTCGTCGCCTAGTGTCCATTAGAGATTATTACAATTTAGTACATTTGTGTAAGTTGTACTTTAACAGTGTAATGAATGAAGGATAAGAGGTTTGTTGTATGGAAAACAATGTAACCCAT
Organism: Allium fistulosum; assembly: GCA_030737815.1. Classification (NCBI taxonomy): domain Eukaryota; kingdom Viridiplantae; phylum Streptophyta; class Magnoliopsida; order Asparagales; family Amaryllidaceae; genus Allium; species Allium fistulosum. Next base: position 783,351,536 of record CM060907.1, read on the forward strand.
TGTACATGATGTAAACTAAAAAAAAGCAGCAGTGCTTTATATTTCCATAAAAGTTAAGAAAGCTTTATTTTTTTCATCAAATTCAGGAGGTCGAGCTTTATATGTACATGGTTTAAGGGTTTTTAAGTATTATACAAAAGAGAAGAAAGGATGAAAACATAATTCCTAGTGTATGCCAAACATCAATTATCTTGGAAGCATATATGATATCCCAGCATAATTACTAAAGCATTGAGGTCAGAATTTGCTCAAATTAACTTCATATCACCAATGGAACAATTTATCTTAATTACCTAAATACATACATCATAACATGTAAAAAGGCAACTATCACATAAAATGTAATATGAAGTGGGCAAGCAAGATTATGGAAAACTTCTATTCCTGTGCAGCAACTTTTACCTATATGTTCATAAAGAGCATTCCAACACAAAATAGTATACATCTTTGAGCAAAAATCAAGAGAAATAAATAGCCATAACAAGCAAATGACTGCAGCACACATTTTACCAATGCAACTTTCATTAGAAAGTTAAAAAGTACAGAGTCAAAAATCACATTACCAAATTGTCAGCATTGCCTGATGAGTTTTGATGCCATATTACAAAAAATTCATATGACCATTGAAAGCTCCACCTCCACCTCTTCCAGATCTTTGAACATATAGAATCAAGAACCCTATAAGATACACAAATTTCTATGGATATAAACTATATAACAATGTAGCCAATAATGTTCTTAACAGGTACATAATTTATTGATACTAAGGCAAAATAAAATAGGATTGGAGTGTAAAACATAATGTTCATAATCACATATGGGACCTGGGCAAATAAACACTTAGAAATAAAATATGATCGGAAAATTTTGGCATGTCCAGAAACTGAACGCTTGACCTACAACATGTGAACATACTTAAATTTCAAACGATAAACCAAACTTTCCACATTACAAGTGAAATCATTTTAAACAAAATATGATTTTTTTTATAATAATAAAGGTACTAATTTTTTAAGTTGCTTTTCCTATCACATACCCAAGTGCTAAAAAGCAAAATGAAGACATCACATGACCAAATTCCCATCACACTCCCCTCCCCCATTCTTATGCCTCATCAAAACCCAAGCTGGGCTCTTTGACATTCCAAATTCAACCCCAGACTTCTCGAACCACTCCTCCCCTCAAAATTACCAGACTTCTCGAACCACCCTTCCCCTTAAAAATACCTAATTCAATTCACGTAATGAATTCAACCAACTACCCTCAAACGCCATTACGAAAACTCAAAGTATCAAACTCAAGGCAAAGTTTATTTTGGATTACATTTATTTGAGCTAGAGGTTAGAAGCGGTGGTGGGGACTGAAATCGTTGGTTGAAAGTAACGGTTCTGAGGAAAAGTTGATATGGAACGGCACGAGCTAAAGAGAAACGATAATGAGGAGATTTCTTTTAGCGATTTCATACTGCGCGGAAGGAAGAGAAGGAAAGAAATATGAGCGCTCGAACGAACAAAATCACCCAAATCTTAGTAATTGTTGGCGGGATAAAGTAGCGGCATTCCTTTATTTACTTTTAGTTTTTATAAATGAGCAATAGTTACATTTAGTATTTAAACGCTACTAATAAATGCATCTAAAAACAAGTTTTGTTGTAGTGATCATGTGATTGTACGGACTCAAAACGTACGATGATTTATTTGAGAATTCAAATAAGTCATAATAAAATAGTATTATAAATATCCCCAAATCATTTCCCTCTTTCTCTCATTACATTTGCCATTTATTGTTCCATTCCAAAGAATAAAAATCATGGCCTCTTCCTCTCAATCCGTTCAAAAAATAAAATCGGGAGATCCGCCCCAGTAATAATCACGAAACTAGATCCAATGAGTTCGTACCGACGAGAGCTTCGCATTGACCTTGGTGGAATTTTGATCAATGGTGATTGGCGACTTCTACCTCTTTATGGCCAGATCTAGGATTTGAGATGGTCGGAGCTACATTCGACGATAGGCGAAACAAAGATCGTCGTTGTACTTCTTTTGGCGAATAGCACCTCTCCACCAAAATTCATCGAATCCGAGCATCTATGTAAAAATGTGTCCATATGAGGTGTAATAAGGTCCATCGGGTTGCAGGCATGGATGTTGGATCCAGTTGTGCCATTTTGTGTCCAATGCGGAGAGCACGCGTAGAGAGACTTATAAGCGAAAACGGATCGTGATTTCGTCGACAAATGAGAGAGAAATATAAGGGGGTAGGAAGGTGATATGCACGGCTTGGTATCTCATGCACGTACATGCATTTGAATGGGGAAAGAAGATTAGTGTTAATCAAGGTGATTAGCATTTTATTGGTTAATTAATTATTTAAATAATCTTGATTCTTATATTGGCCATATCTTTTGCATACAAGGTCCATTTTGGATGAGGTTTCTTGTGTTGCGCTCTGATAGAGAGATCTACACTTTGGCACTAATTTGGATGGATTTTATTGAGGTGAGTGATATTGTCTCTCATCGTACTATGATTGGTTGTATAGTATTAGATTGATGTTCAGGAATGGTTTTTGGTTTTAAAATTTGATTTTCATATACTTATATGCATACTAGATTTTTATAAAAGAAATAAAAGTATTTTAAAATGATTTATATCGAATATCACATATTTTCGATCGACGTGCCATTGTTAGGGAATTATTAAATTTGGACTATTCTGATATGATTTTCCATTGCTTGACATTGATGTATTATACATGATGTAGGTATGCTATTTTGGATGTATGTATGGTTATTGGTTGCATGATTGCTTGTTTGGTTGTTTGGATGTTTTTGATTGAAAATGCCGATTAGCAATGATTGGGTTGCTAGGGGAATTTCTTGTATGTTGGGGTTTCGCATACGCGAGAACCTAACAAGCAAGATAAGTTGTAGAGCGGTGTTAGGATACGTGCCAACGGATCCGAAAGCGGAAAACGAGGCTTCGAGTTTCAGGATGGATATCGGGCGATTTTGTTTGGTTTGTACTTATCCGTTTTGGTTCGGTACAGATAAAAGTGGTTGGTATTGACCATTGAAGAGTGGTCGATGTCCATTGCTATTGTTGATTGGAAATTTGGCCAATCTTTGGGTTGAACATTGCGGAGATTTCATGGTGCGCAATTTGATGATTTATTCGTGCGGCTCACTTAGAGTCTTGATGTTATTGCTCTAGGACGAGCAATTTCGATGGTGAGGCGATGATGTGGTGGTTCGACATGAGAGATAGTACTTTGGATTATGACTTGATGGCGTATGGAGTAGGTTTCGAGGTAGATGGTTTAGCACTCTATAGATCATGCTGGAGGTGTCGGCTCGTTCACATCATTAGAGGATGGCAATGTACATCATGATGAAATGCCTTGTACCTTCGGTTTGTGACTCATGGGGTAGTAGGTACTGAAGATTAGACACTATGCGGCTTTAGTTTGTGACTCGAGTAGGGAGTAGGTACCAAAGAGGCTCATGGTGGGAGTTGTGGAGTGGAGGAACGTGGTGGGTTCCAGATAGTGGAAATTGTATTGAGTTAGTAGGGCTCAGATGGATATGCATGTGCTAACGGATCGTTGATGGCTCAAAGAGTTTTCTGTTGTACTCGAAGCAGGGATATTCTAGACTAATGGTTTTGGATCTAGTGTCCAGCTTTAGGCTATGAGACATGTGTCTAGCTTTGGGCTACGAGGTACGAGAGTATGATGGAGAACCGGGTTTACCACTAGTCTCTGGCTTAGGGGTCATACAAGTTATCATATATGCAGAGCACACTAGGTGACAGTTAGTATTATTTGATGGATGCTATGTTTTTTATGGTTGCTTCACTAGCCACCTATTGCCCTAGGGATGTCCGAGGTAGGTATTATGCATAGGGATTCCTAGACACTCCGATAGTTTACTTAGTTTGGAGTAGGTATTGTGGATGGAGATACCTAGGCACCCCGACAGTTTACCGAGTATGGAGTACCCTTTTATGGTATTGCAGAGTAGCATATTATCGATGTTATGTGCCGACTCTTTGGTTGCAGCGACAGGTTAGGTATGATTCGTATACCCTCTATTCCATATACTATATAACCTTCTATAGTATTTTGAGATTGTTTATTGCTCACATCAGACTATTGTCTGGCCCGAGGTTCAATGATTTGCTTCTTATTATCTCGAGTGCTCTTAAATGAGTAGACTATAGAGCAGGTGTGGATACATATAGAGTTTTGCATATGGACTAGCATGAGGTGATGTTTACTCATACTTATATTTGAGTTTTTTATTGTATATTCCGTTGTGTGACACTGTGGAGTCTTGACAGTGTTTGGCTTACTATTATTAGAGACTGGGTATTAGTTGAGTTTATTTTCCAATTGTATAAACTCTATTACTGTGTTGTATAACTTTATGGATCTTATACTCTAATATTAGTTCACATTGTTATTACTATCTATATTTTTTATATTTGTGTTGCCTATTATATTTTATCCGGTGCGATGTGAGACATAAAACAAGCTATGTGATTATTTGATATTTCTTTTTTCTTCTTTTCCATTCTCTTCTATTTCCTCTCCTTTACTTCTTTTCTTTCCTTTGATAACCGTTCTGCATCATAGTTGTAGGGCGGTCGTTACACAAATCAAGAAAAGCAAACAAGCATAAATCCTAAATGTTCATCCCGAATATCCAACGCATTGCGTGCTTAAGGACCAATCTAGGTTCTATACACGTGTAAATTGTCCGAGGTTATTATCGTCCTTGGTAGTCATCTCAGTCATCCGAATTAGAGTATGCCTAGGGATCGTTTGGGATCTCCTATACGTATAAGCTGCCTGAGGTTATTATTATCTTTATTACTTAATACGAAAAGAAAAGTACAAGAAACGAAACGAAAAAGCAAAGCGCGAGAATCAGGCTCGACTCCCATTTATCCCCATCATGGGATTTTGAGTCTCGGACCAAATCCTTTGTTGTTCCATGATGCATTTGATGTAGATGGTAGTTGCTCCGACCGCACCATCATACTTCATGGAAGATGCAGAACTTTCCAACCTTTTATCTTGATCGGTAGGCTCTCTTCTTGTAGGCTTTTGATAGGGGATTTGCCCCCTAGTGTCTCGATATATCCTCTTCGGGATCTCAGTCAATTCAGTGTAGAAAGAGAATTTCGGCTCTCTCCTTTGTCATTTCAGTTTTGGAAGTTGTCATCGGTTCTCCTTTTTCCTTTGTCTTTTCCATTTCCTGCTCTGGACAGTCCTCTGTCATCTACAGGGTCAATTCAGCATCCTCATCCTCAGCTTCGGCATTTTTCGGACGCAAATATATTTCAGCTTCATGGTAGAATTCTGCAAGATCCATCAGTGGATCCCTTTCTAATGCAACTTTAAAGTTGGTCTTGCTTGCGACTCCATACAATGTTGACATTAAGATTATAGATGGATCCGGCTTATCGACTACAGCTGCTGCTGTATTGAATATTGTCAAATACTCAAGATCCCTTTGGGCCTTTATTTCATGTTTGATAGTATTATCACATTCTTCGGTTGCAAGATGTGGACTCTGAACTGTCTCAAAAATTTACTTACCAATTTGATCCACGTGCTAATAGAACCATTTTCCAGTTGTCTAAACCACATCACCACCAAGTCCGTTAAGTACAATAGGAAGCACTGTCCCATTACCTTCTCAGAAGCAGCCAACACCTCCATATGTCGGATGTATCTCATTAGTGAATCGTTGATCCGACATTCCATCGTATATCTCTAGCGTCGAAAGCTTGAAATAAGGAGGATTTCTCGCATTCCAAATATTTGAAGTGAACAGATTCATGTTCATATCCTTCAAGATTTGATTTAGGGTTCCACCTCTGATCATTCTCTTTACCGGCTCAATAAGCCGGTTTTCACCATCCAATGAAGGTCTCCGTCCAAAAACAATATTCTGCCTCCGCTCTTGTATGGAAATTTTGGCACATACTCTAGCACATATTCCTCTGGTTGTTGTGCATTTACATTCTGATTTGCATTTCTAGCCCCAGCATTATTCATTCCTAGCATCCCTACAGTTATGCCAACATTTCCCCTTAGTATAATTCTTTTGGTACCGAGTTGATTTGGGTCAGTACTGAGCTGCTCTGTTTGTGGAGGCATTATTTCAATTTTCTCCGCTCCAGATGCTCCTACATTAGCTCCCTGTCATTGGTTCTGAATTCCTGCAGCTCTAACTATTCTTTGTTGTCTCATCCTTTGAAAAAAAATCCTTCCATCATTTCATGTTGTCTAGTTATCATCCCATCCTGCATCTCCGTCTTCCTTAGTCACGTACGTAGATAGATTAGTGGGAATTTGAGGACACCTCTTGACTTTCCTAGGCTCTGGTTGACTTCCTCCAACCTTAGATCTGGTGTTAGGATCCTTCATCTTTTCCAAATCTTAGATTCAAGCTTTAACTCTTCATATCTAGCTTTGGTTCTCAGTAAAAGCACCAAAATGTTAACCCCAAAATTGGATCACCACCCAGCAATCAGATGAAAGCACTAGTTCAAATTAAATAAACGAAAAAGCAATAAAAGAAGCAGTAAAGGAAGATAGAATTTTTATAGTGGTTAGGCGTAACCTCTGGCCTACATTCACTTTAAACTTTTATTAGTTGTTCTCTCTTTGAATTACAACTAGTTATATTAGATCTAACCACAATCTATTGAATCTGAGATTTACAATAGAGTTTCAAGATTGTTTGTGAGTCACTGGTGCTAAGAATTTGCTGATTTAAGTCCCAGACAGCAAATATTCATTTCCTGGGCGACTTTAATGGAGGAGAGGTTAGAGTTGAAGAAGTACAGAGTCTCCGCGGTCAGAGAATCCAACCCCTCTTTTGATTACTCTATGGCTTGTATTTATAGGAAAAACAATAGTATTGGTCTAAAAGTCGAGTTGGAGCAGAGTCAAGATGTCAGCCCAAAGTAGTATGAAAAAGTTTGGGGGGGGGGGAGGGGCTCACAAGTTAAGTGATTACTCAATACTGAGTTAACCCTATAACTCAAAGCCGAGTTATCCCCTTAGTGGGAAACTTGCTCGATTCTCTTGCATTATGTTACTTGCTTCATTTTAGGATGCCTCTTGTGTTTTCATAGATCGATGACTTATTTTTATGATAGTTCATTCATAACTTGGTTTGTTCTGTAGTTCACAACAACTAACTCTTCAATCCTTGAGATAAGTCATTTGGAATTCTATGAAATCACTTGGGCATGCATGAGAGAGCTAATGGATAGCTTGTATGAAGTTTGATATTGTGGTGGTGAAGCATCATAACACGGTACCGAGTTATAGGGATAACTCGATGTTAAGTTAGGTACTTAGCATATTTATGTCCTAATTTTTCCCGAGCTATTTTCTTTTTCCATCTAAGCATGGTTGCCAATTTTCAAGTCATTTCATCTTCGTTTGAATATTCTAAATCCAGTTGAAATCTGCTTTGGTTCAAAAGCGGATTAACACAGGTATGATCATACTTATAAAGGATCTTGGTTATGTTTTAACATGCGCTAACTTAGCATTGACTTTACCTGTATTATACATCTCATGATATCTTGCTTCTTGCTGAGTTGCTCATACTCTTCTAGGTAATAAGGTCTATTGACCAATAAACATTTGGTTGACAATTTTATATAGAGGCAATGAAAAAATAATTTTACTCCCATACCAAGCGATTTTGATGATTGTATGAATGTGGAGCTATTCATATGTCCCTTTTCCATAGTGTTAAGAATGGTAGCAGTTGCACTTCACGACTTTACTCAGCTTTATATGCTATAGATGTATTGGAAATTTGGTTTATTCATAAAATGATGCTAGTTGTACTGGATAAGTGCTTCGTATTAGAAATGGATATGATTGCTGCTGAAGATAGAGATCACTAATTGATGATAGCTTTTGAGATAGTATTGTCATTGATTTCTTCAGTAAATGGTACATTTATACAGCATATATCATAAATTTTTGTTTGCATATAATACTTGCAAAGTTTGGGACCGCTCTAACCATCAATCTTAAATTTAATGCAGATTGGTAATTTCGTAGGGAGCTCTTTGTGCCTGTAAATATAATAACCAAATATATCGCTACATTTTGAATTTTAACTTTGTTAGAGTGCTTCTAATTTGGTTGTTTTTCATGGAAAGAGATTAATTCACAATTTACTTGGATATCTCCTACTAATCACAATTTCTAATGTATCATCACTGCTACATGAATATCTTTTCCTGTGGTTTGCTTCTTAGGATTTGAGTATGGAAGCAGCCAACTGAAATAAAACCATGTAGTCAAATGAATTCATGCCTCAATGAACAAAAATAAATTGAAACATTACAAATTACAGTAAGTGCTTGCATGAAAAAATAACAATATAAAACTTATTAAACAATTGTAAATTCCATTGAATATCACACATGAAAGGAAAATTTCAAAAAATAAACACATGCAATAAGTATGTAAATGATTTATTTGGACATTACAGTTTAAAATTTTCCACTTTTACATAAGCCAAATGGACTTATAATTAGCAAAACTCTACTGTTGACCTATATGACACTTTTCGTCGCTTTAGGCAAAAATATAATTGTGCAGTTAAGTCATCCTACTGTGATCGGTCATAAATGAGTTTTGAAAAAAAGCCTCTTTGTGCCGGTACTGTCAGCATTGCTACAAAATTCAGACGGACATCATCATGCTTTGTTTTCAGTAGAGCTTCAAGTGCAAAACTGAGCAGCAAAATCTTTAGCTCAATGATGAATATGTTGGATTAAAATTCTATTGTGGGCACATATGTTAAAGTGTACGATGCTATTAAAACTGAGGTATAAAACATCAAGCGGTATTTATAATTTAATGAAGGGGTAAATTGTAAATATAAAATAACTGATTTTATTATCAGTTAATAAAAAGCCGTTGGGGTCCCCGAGAATACGTACGCTTCTTATTTTCTTTCATCCCATCAGAAAGAAACATCACAAAAAAATAGAAGAAACCGTATTCTTGGAAGATCACAACCTCCATACAATTTTATCTAATGGATTCTGGTACGCTTCCACTAATCCCTATTTGTTTACCGTTTTGATTTCTCTTGAATTGATTAGGGTTAATTATGGCTAAATTGAATTTCTATCAAATGGTATCAGAGCAAACCCTAAATTAATTCATGAGGATTTGATATTAATCCTGAAACCCATTTTATACTATACGATAGCATTGCTGGTTATCAGTTTTGCTTGGAATCCTTGAAATATATTTTGGAGTGACTTGCGTTTTGGATCTGCACATACTTTTTTTTTGGGTTCGATTGAATACTCGTTCGGTCTTGACTAAATGTTTTGGTACTGCCTTCTGCATGTGCATGTTTCCATTGTTCATTTAGTTATCTTTTATGCCAACCTGGTATGAAATATGGATTCCAACAATTAATGAATATGTGCTGTTAGAGATTGCTATGATGGGAATTCCATTTTTTATTATGTGTATGCATTTTGTACCAATATCAATGTTAGAAAAGTCAAACTAGTAACATGCTAAATGCCAACATAGGATCTTTGCCAATAATTTACTTACAAATACCAATATCTAGAAAGAATAATAGATTTTGGTCCCCTTGTTGGATAAAATGATTGAATATTACAGGGATTCCGAGACTTAATATACTATTTTAGAAAACGGAATCCATTCAGATTTATCATTAAATCATTTAGTACACGTTGGTATTAGTGAAATTATACAGTCAATGATTCCGTTCTGGCCATAATATGTTTCGTATGGTTTTGTTCAGATTTATCAATTTGATGCAAATCTACACATATGATATGATAATTTAGGATTCGTGGTTTACAAATCATTGTATGATACGAAACTGCAAATGAAAATTTAATTGTCCAGCCATGTTTTCTTTCCAGTTTAGTTCACAAAATCACCCAGTTTAGTTTATTTAATCTAAACGTGGTCTGTTGTATATTGGAATTTGTAAAATTTTGTACTAGGTCTACGAGTAAATATACAGTGTTTAATATCTGGCAGCTATATACAAAAATGACTTGGTATGTTAGACCACCTAACATATAATAAAACAATTTGTTTTATTATATGTATTCTTTTTCTTTTAAAGGTAAATTCAAATTTGGTTTCCATGGAAATTTGGTGTTTTAAATAGATTAATTGAAGCAAAATATCACCAAAGGGATCACTTTTGTGTAGATTATTCTAATTAAAATTTCAAAATAATTGTGTGTATGTAGTTCATGCATTTATTAACGAGCCCAAAGGTGAATTAATATTTGGCCGAATTTCATACATGCTTGTGGTGATAAATGTGTGACAATTATAAGGTACTTTATGTGAGCAATATGATAATCCAAAGATTGCATATTGTTTGACATAATTTATTGTCAACTTTTGATCGCTACAACAAGAGTACCGCTTACAGTTAATATTACTGTCCAAAGACTTGATATTAATGATATGTTTGGTATCTTGAGATGTGATTAACCATTATTTGAATTTATTGTTTTATATGAAGTCGTTAAGAGCATGTAATTTATATGATTTTATTCGTTTTCTGTTTCAGCTGTTGCTACTGTATCTGCTAACCTTAATTCAGTACCGGTCCTTAATGGCAATAACTTTAAGGACTGGAAGGAGAACATATTAATTGTTCTTGGTTGCATGGATCTGGATCTTGCATTAAGGATGGATCGACCCGCTTCTCTTACGGATGATAGTACCTCCGAGGAAAGGAGAATTTTTGAGAAATGGGACCGTTCAAATCGCATGAGTCTTATGATCATTAAACGGGGCATACCTGAGGCTTTTAGGGGTGCGGTATCCGAAGAGATTACCGATGCCACAGATTTCCTTGCTGAAATTGAGAAACGCTTTGCCAAAAGCGATAAGGCAGAAACAAGTACTCTTTTGTAGAAACTTATTTCCATGAGGTTCAAAGGCAAGGAAAACATAAGGTAGTACATTATGGAAATGTCTCACATTGCTTCAAAATTAAAGGCACTAAAGCTTGAGCTTTCGGATGACTTGCTTGTGCATTTAGTGCTTATCTCGCTTCCTCCACAATTCAGTCAATTTAAGGTCAGTTACAACTGTCAAAAGGAGAAGTGGACTCTCAATGAGCTCATTTCATATTGTGTACAAGAGGAAGAAAGGCTGAAGCAAAATAAGACTGAAAGTGCCAATTTGGCAAGAACCTCTAAATCAAAGGGCAAGAAAAGAAAATTTAAAAATGAAGCTGCTAAGGATCCAGATCAAAAGAAACAACAAAATGAAAAAGACGGTTGTTTCTTTTATCACAAACCTGGACATATGAAGAAGGAATGTACCAAATATCATGCATGGCGTGAAAAGAAATACATGTTTGTTACTTTGGTCTGTTCTGAAGTTAATTTATCTTCAGTACCTAGAAACACTTGGTGGATAGATTCTGGTGCTACCACTCACATAAGTGTTTCTATGCAGGGTTGCCTGAGCTACCGAAAGCCAAGTGATGGTGAAAGACACATCTTTGTAGGTGATGGACAATCAGTGGAAGTGGAAGCGATTGGACATTTTAGATTGTTGTTAGGAACTGGTTTTTATTTGGATTTAAAAGACACTTTTGTTGTACCGTCATTTAAACGGAATTTGGTTTCTGTTTCTGTGTTGGACAAATTTGGATATTGTTGTTCATTTGGAAACAATCAGTTTACTTTGTCTTTGAATTCAAATGTTGTTGGAACTAGTTATTTAAATGCTTATGACAATCTTTTTTTGTTGGAAACAGTTGCATCTTATAATGAAACCTTGCATATAGAATCACGTGGTACTAAACGTAAATTAAATAAAGAAAATTTAGCATCTTTATGGCATAAGCGCTTAGGTCATATCTCAAAAGGTAGAGTTGAGCGCTTAGTATCTGATGGTATTTTAGAATCTCTTGACTTCACAAACTTTGACGTTTGTGTAGATTGCATCAAGGGAAAACAGACCAAAACTAAGAGATTAAGTGCCAATAGAGCTACAGATGTCTTAGAATTGATTCATACAGACATTTGTGGGCCATTCCCTACGACATCTTGGAATGGTCAACAATATTTCATAACATTCATAGATGATTACTCACGTTATGGGTTCCTATATCTCATTCATGAAAAATCACAGTCACTGGATGTGTTCAAAGCTTATAAAGCTGAAGTTGAGAATCAACTCAACAAAAGGATTAAAAATGTCAGATCTGATCCTGGTGGTGAGTACTACAGTCGATATGATGGCTCAGGTGAACAACGTCCAGGACCGTTTGCTAAATTCCTAGAGGAATGCGGTATTGTCCCACAGTACACCATGCCGGGATCACCTAGCATGAATGGTGTTGCTGAAAGACGAAACCGAACTCTTAAGGATATGCTAAGGAGTATGATTGCTCATTCCACCTTACCCGAGTCTCTCTGGGGAGAAGCATTAAAGACAACAGCTTATATTCTCAATAGAGTACCAACTAAAGCAGCTGCAAAAACACCTTATGAGCTTTGGACAGGCCGAAAGCCTAGTCTAAAGCACTTTCACATTTGGGGTTGTCCAGCTGAGGCAGGGCCTTATAGGCCACATGAAAAGAAGCTGGATTCCAAAACAGTGAGCAGCTACTTTATTGGTTATTCTCAGCGTTCTAGGGGCTATAAGTTTTATGATCCCATAGCTAAGAATATTTTTGAGATGGGAAATGCAATATTTTTTGAGGATATTGAGTTTGGGGGGAGAAATAAAGCTAAAGACACTTCTATTGTGGGCACATATGTTAAAGTGTATGATGCTATTAAAATTGAGGTATAAAACATCAAGCGGTATTTACAATTTAATGAGAGGGTAAATTGTAAATATAAAATAATTGATTTGATTATCAGTTAATAAAAAGCCGTTGGGGTCCCCGAGAATACGTACGCTTCTTATTTTCTTTCATCCCATCAGAAAGAAACATCGTAAAAAAACAGAAGAAACCGTATTCTTGGAAGATCACAACCTCCATACAATTTTATCTAATGGATTCTGGTACGCTTCCGCTAATCCCTATTTGTTTACCGTTTTGATTTCTCTTGAATTGATTAGGGTTAATTATGGCTAAATTGAATTTCTATCAGAATAATCAACCTTATCACTATCATCACAGTCAGCATTATCCCACGGAATTTCTCTTGAATTGATTAGGGTTTGGAGTTGCAGATCCGAAGCTTGATGCATGTTTAGCTGCTTGGTGTCAATTGACCGGATAAAGTAGAGATGTGGAGTAATATAATTCTCAATGGCTAATGATGCTACAGGGGACATGAGTGCTTCAAAGCGAGAAAAATAACAGAGAAGATGCACTTAAAGCAAGAAACAAAATACATGTTGGTGATAAGGGATGCAGTGATAATGAAGTTCTGATTACACTAACTGTAACTCAGGTCATTAGTGGGCTCCAGGCCCGACCCAAGGTCAAGGCCTATGAGGCTTTTGAATTGGGCAACCCCCCTTGATGGGGCAATAGGAAATAAACGTTAATTGTGTTTCCAGTTTTAAATAAATTAGTACTACGGAAACTGTCCATAAGATTGTTTGGCTGAGTGGTCTACTGGTTGCAATTGTGATGAGATGGTACAGGTTTGAATCTCATTAATGTTTAAACTGTAGCTGTTTTTTCTCATCCTTGCCAATTTTCCTTCATGGGCTTCTAATTGGCCTAGGGCAACCCAATTCATTGGGCCGGCCTTGGTGAGCTCTGAATGGTGCTGCAATTTAGGCCAGACCGCAATTCAGGTAAGACTAGGGGGCACTGCTCGACATGCAATTGGGTCTGTCTTTTTACGTATGTTTATATCTGTTGTTACTCTTTTTTACTTTATTTCGAGGATAGTTCATTAGGAGTTTGTATCATATTGGATTTTCTTTATTCAAAATAAAATAAAATAATAATGGTAGCAGACTTTCATATTTAACAAAGTAAATAAGTTTATAAAAACTAAATAAAATCAGCTCGAACGTTGAAAAATAGGTCACGTTCTTTGTTTTGTTTTCTAGCATCCTCGTTGCTACCTGGGTTGTCGCATCGCTTGCATTTTGTAAAGGAGGTTGATTGATGAACATTGTTTATGCAAAGCTTGGTTGCACCTGTTGATTTGAAGGTGAACTCACCTATAAAAAATTATCAAAACTATGAAGAAGCAATCAAAGTTGAAACAAAGATTCCGCCGAACTTGATACAATAAGCATTCCAGCATGAACGCAGATAATAACCCACTTATGTTACTACACAGTTGAAGTCGAAAGAATAGCGATTGACTTTTAGGTAACCAAGCTGGGTATACTTCTCTACCATAGCAAAGATAGTCACTCTGTTTATCCATTTCTCGCTTTGCTTAATAGTCTTAATTGTCATATCTGATTCCTTGATTTTGACATGCTATAGCTACAATTCTGTGTAGTTATTGGATTTTTTCTTTTACATGTCTGTCAATTTCTCATGAGCTTTTACATCATTTTATACATATTTTAAGTAGAATAGATCATATGTATCTATTATACTAAAAGAAATCTCATTTATCCATGAACTGATTGGCTAAGATGTGAAGATTTTAACGAAAGAGGGAGGAGCAAACTACTCTATTAGTAATATTAATAGAACAACAGCCTATGGTTTATTTGCAATATAAGTATGATTATCAATGCAAATGAGAATTACATAACAAAATAATCAAGCAGGCTATATTCCGCAGGTTTAGTTTTCTTACATATTGATTATTTGTATATACTTTATGTTTGACGTCTTCCTTAGAGGCTAAAAGTTGAATTTAACATGCACTGTTCAGATCATATGCATGTTATTATTTACAAATGATTAAAGGTCAAATCATTTTACCAATGGTACAAGTTTGAGTTTGCAGAATGTGATTTGGAAAAAATACGGTACTTCATTTTAGGGATAGTAATTTTTGTTAACATATATGGCACCGAAATTCAATTAACAGAGCAACAACCAAAACCAAAAAGGTAAGAACATAAATAATTCCAAAAGTGTATGATTTTCAAGTTTAAAAATTAAAATACATCAAAACATCGAATAGATCGATAAAGTTGTTGCAAAATTTATTATTGGCACAACATATATCTGCAACATTTGTGTATCTCTATAAGATTTATTTGTTGTTTTTGCTCTCGCATGTTATTGCATTTGATCAAAGAGAAATTCCTTTCATCCGTAAGCCAAAAGTTATATATTACATATGATTTAAGAACTTTTATTGTGAGATTCAATACAAAAAAAAAGCTTGTACATTAATGCGAAAAGTGTATGATAATTAAGTTTATTTGATATTATAGTTAATGAGGATGCAAGCTATTTAAGTAAATAGTCTATATTGCAATGGAAATTAAGCATTTCATTATTTACTCAATTAGGAAAAGTCAAGACTAAATGGAAATCACTTTAATGCTTTGCCACTGATATTGACAGTCTTACCAAATTAGTAATTCAATCAAATCTCCAAAACAATAACTTAGGTACAAAAATTGATATAACTATGTTAATGCAATGAAGGTAAATTTCCATAATAATGTTCTATCGTCATAATTCTAAAACAAACATAGTATAACTAAATAAAAAATCTAGGGTTTTCCTCAGCCATGGGGGAAAATCTCTCCCCTCACAGAAATCTCTCTCATCTTTCTTCTTCAAAGCATCTAAACAGACCGTCTGAATCTCACATCAGAGAATCAAGCAATAGAATCATCATAGATAAAGATGGGTTTCAATAGTTCAATCAAGATCACAAAAGAAACGACAACCCTATATACCCGGGTATCAGAGAAATTTGCGGGGCAATAATACTCAAACAAAGAAGGCAGATGGTCAGAGTTCAACCGTCCCTCCTCTGATTACAAGAAATCAATCGTATCAACCGCGAAAACCCACAACTTTTTCTCTGAATAAAGCACAGGGGTAAAAATCTTGGGCTGAAATCGTTTCTGAGCAATCCAAAGAATCAAATAATGATGAATGCAATCTTGAAACTATTGCTCCTATCAAAATTAATAGTAAGAAATTTGGTTTGATAAAAGAATCAATATGCAAAAGAGCAATTGAGTGCTGGAGCAATTCGATTTTGGTTTATGTTGTTGGTACCAAACCATATTATACATTTTTCAAAGCTTACATCCAACGTGTATGGAAACCTGTTGGAGAATTTGAAATTTTTACCAGAGAAATTGAGTTCTTTATTGTTAAATTCAAAGAAGTTCAAGATTGCAATTCGATCATTCAGAATGGCCCATACTTCTATAATGGAAAGCTCATCATAATGAGAAGATGGTCCGAGTCCCTGAAAATGGACAGGGATCTCCTTAGTACGATGCCGATATGGGTTAAGTTACCCAATGTCAATCTCAAATTATGGGATCGTGAAGCGTTCAGTGTAATGGCCAGCATTATTGGAAAACCCATAAAAATGGATGCAGCTACAACCTTGAAAACGAGATTGAATTACGCTCGTCTTCTGGTGGAGGTATTTGCAGATAATGAACTTCCTCAAGAAATAAATCTTACATTATACAATGGAGAAAACATCACTCAAAAGATTGAGTATGAATGGGTACCTCCGAAGTGTAGTATCTGTAAATGCTTTGGACACATTAAAGAACAATGTGTCTTAGAACAAAGGTGGATACCCAGAGCTCACAATCAAAACAAAGAAATAGCCACTGATCAAGAAAATGATGCAGATACAACACTTCAAGATTCGCATCTCAATGAGGAGACACTAAAAGAATCAAAAATTCAAAAGAACAAAGATCGAATCAACCAGAAAGGTATCATCTTCAATCAAGAAACAACATCTCATTCGCTCACTGATCAAGATGACCAGATCCTTGCTTCGGAAGTTCATCATACAGAAAGAATAAAAGAAAATTCAAAATATAGTTCACAACGCAGCTCAAAGGAGGGTATCAGTAACGAAGAGGTCTTTAACTCTGAAATCCCCCCATTTCAGAGTTATGTTTAATTACAAATAATCATGATACAGACACAAACAACATCCCGCCTTTCAGTTCCAACCAGAGTCCAGAATATAACATGGAGAGTGAACCTCCATCAGATAATGCTGCAGAAGTTGAGGACAATGTTGGCATCCACTCAACCTTGCCTCGCAATGCTGAGGAGTTTGACATCTCTCGCATTCAAATCCCAGAAAGTTATATTGCATCTACATCTGATAATGTTATGGAGGAACCTGAAAAGCAATTTGATATATCAGAATTACGTATTCCCAAGACTAAAGCAATTGGTAAATACAAAAGCACAAGCAAAGAGAAGAAAGCTTTTGGGCAAAAATACATATTAATCAATCCAGACTGGAATGAAATGACCACAAGACTTAAAGCTAAAAGATCAAAGAAAAAGAGGAAGGGTAAGGGTAGTAGTGTATCAGGTTCAATCTGAAACCCCGATTCTTTCATTTTATCCTTTTATTATTTTTTATGACTATCATGGCCTGGAATGTTAGGGGTATGAATTCCCCTGCTAAACAAACTGACATTTTAAATATGGTCAGAATTTACAAACCATCAGTAGTTGCCCTCATTGAAAACAAGATAGATATACTAACACTGAGAAATTCTGTTTTAAACTCTCCAATAATTGGAAATCCATAAACAATAATGATTGTGGTAGTAAATGTAGAATCCTTGTCATATGGGACTATAATATTTGGAATTTGGTTAATGTTAATAAGGATATTCAATTTATTGATTGCAACTTCAAAAATGTTGGTGGTTTTTCCCTTCAAATAACTAATATATACGGTAGTAATTTTGAAAATGAAAGAAACAGTTTATGGTATAGATTAAAAGCTCTTAGTCAAAGCTACGATTTCCCTTGGATTATTTTGGGTGACTTTAATACCGTTTTTCATGCTAATGAAAAATTTGGTGGTAATAAAATCCCCCACAGTAAGCTTGAAAAAATTAATAAATTTTTACTTGAATCTGGGCTTATTGAACCTAATATGAATGGCAATAAATACACTTGGAAATCTGGAAAGGAGAAAAATATTCATTGCAAGCTTGATAGAGTGTTAATTAATGAAAAATTTTGTACTTCTTTTCCAAATTTCTGTTGTTACTCTATTGAGCAAAATACAAGTGATCATACCCCTTTACTGATAAACTTTTTTCAATATCAAACTAATAATAATAATATTAAAGCTGCTCCTTTTAGATTTAAAAATGGTTGGGTCTTAAGCAATGATTATAATGATATCATTAAAGATTGTTTTACTTTTTCAAATAATGGTTCTTATCAAGTCCAGTTTAGCATGTTTCTTAAAAATACAAAAAACAAAATCTGGAATAAGGCTAACTTTAGTAAGAATGACTATTTAAATAAATTAAGGGAGGAAGGGAAATTTTTACAAAAACTTGCTGATGATAACCCTGACAATACTGATATTATTGATAAATTCTTTTCTAATCAAGCTAAACTTTCTCAAGAACTTTATATAAACACTGTCAATTACAAGCAAAAAGCTAAAGTAGACTGGCTTACTATGGGAGATGAGTGCACCAAATTTTTTCATGCCAAAATGAGCTGCAGGAAGCATATCAACAATATAGGTAAAATTATTGACACTAAAGGTGAGTGCATAAATGACTTTGATAAGATTGTTAATGAGGCTATTAATTACTATTCTCAGTTATATTTTTCTGACTCAAATGAAATTAATTTTCCTAATATTGTGTGTAAGAATGTGTTAAATGATAATGCTGCTGACATCTTATTAGCTCCAGTTAGTACAGATGAAATCAAAGCAATTATTTTTAATGCTGGAGATAACAAAAGTCCTGGTCCAGATGGGTTCAATGCAAAAATTTTCAAAACTCATTGGGAAAATATCAAAGATCATATTTCTAAAGTAATTTATGAATTTATGAATGAAGGTAAATTGCTTAAAAGTTTTAATCATACTTTCATTACCTTAATTCCAAAAAATTAAAATCCAACTTGTATTGAAGATTACAGACCAATATCTTGTTGCAATTTTGTTTATAAAATCATTGCTACCATTTTAAGTAATAGAATAAAACTATTTCTCCCCTTTTTAATTTCTGAAAATCAATGCGCTTATATTCCTGCCAGACTAATATATGAAAATTCTTTGCTAGCACATGAAATGGTCAGGAATTTCAATTATAAAAAAGGGGATAAAATGTGTCTCAAAGTTGATCTCCAAAAAGCATATGACAAAGTTAACAGAAAATTTATTATCCATATCATGAAATACATGAATTTTCCTGCTAAATTTTGTAGGTTAATTTTTGAATGCATTAATACACCCACCTTTCCTATATTATTTCAAGGTAAACCTGAGGGTTTCATCAAGAGTAATAGGGGTATCAGACAGGGAGACCCTCTTTCTCCCTATCTTTTTACCTTAGCTATGGAATATTTTTCTATTCTTATTGATATTGAAACTATCAAAAACAATATTTCTCCAATAAATAGAGTACAACCATCCATTACTCACCTGATTTATGCTGATGATCTTATGTTGTTCTCTAAAGCTAACAAAGATAATGCAGAGGCTATTAGTAAGGTTTTTGAGAATATGTACAAATATGCTGGTCTTAAAATTAATGAATTTAAAACAAAGGCATATTTCAGCAAATATTGCAGCTACAAAAAAGAAGTTCTGGATGTTCTTAAAGTAAGTGAAGGTAATCTTCCTATTAAATACTTAGGCCTTCCTTTGTCTACTAATCAAATCAAAGATAGTGATTGTTCCTATCTGATAGAAAAAATTCAAAACAAAATGGAAACTTGGTCATGCAAGCTTATATCTATTGCTGGTAGAATTGAGTTAATTAAGACTGTTGTTTATGCCATTATTCTATACTGGTTTCAAACACACCACATCCCTACTGCTACAATTAAAAAAATTGAAAGCAGATGTACTGATTTTCTTTGGAGAGGAAAATACCATAAAATCAGTTGGGACAAAGTACGCAAACCCAAAAATGAAGGTGGGCTAGGTATCAGAAATCTTAATGATCTTAGTTTAACTTGTCAATTAAAACTTTTTTGGAGATTTATAAATGGTGATTCATTATGGACAAAATGGATGACTTGCAAATATATTAAAAATGAAAACTTCTGGACTACTTTACCAAAAAACAACCAATACAATACTTGGCATCAAATTTTAAAATGCAGGGTTTTAGGAAAATCTTTAATACAAAGAAAATTTAAAGCTGGTCATGAAACTAGTCTTTGGTTTGACCCTTGGTTTCAAAATGACTCTTTTATAAATAGGGTTGGTTGGGATAATCTTGCTATATGTGGTGAAGCTAATGCTAGTGTAAATTTCATTATTAAAAATAATCACTAGCAGCCACAGCTTCATCCAATCACTAATACTCATAAAAATTCTATCATTAATATCCCCTTAGATCATGATGCTGAAAGTGATTACTGGGAATGGTTAGCTAACAGTAATGGTAAGTTTTCCTTTAAAAAAACTTGGGAGCATATTAGAAACAAACAACCTACTGTAGACTGGTACAACTGCATATGGAATAGGGTGAATAATCCAAAGATGGCTATCTGCACATACTTTGCTATTAAAAATAGATTGCTAACTTTAGATATAATCAATAAGTGGGGTAGAAATAATTCTTCACTCTGTTCCTTATGCAATTTATCGAATGAAATTGTGACTCATTTATTCTTTGAATGCAGCTACAGTTATTATATATGGAGTCAAATCAAATCTAAGCTGGGGATGAACAATACAAATAGCATGGATCTTAATCAAATTATTACTGATATCAACAATCATTTCAGAAGTAAATCCCTTGAAAGAGACCTTGCGCATGTTCTTTTAACTACTGCAGTTTATCATTTATGGAAAGAGAGAAACAACCGTACTCATAACAAAACAAAGCTGTCCAAAGATCAAAGATGGACTATTATTGAAAATGATAGCAAAATCATTCTCCAAAAATCTAAGAAAAAGATCAGAAATCAGACCAGATTCGATTTCCTTGCGGATTATTGGAGCAAAGAGGCTGGCAGTAAGCATATTGAGCATTATCTTCTCAACCCGAGGGATTATCAAGCTGATTCTAGTATTCATCAGCGAATCAATCAAGTCAACAACGAGCCTCCAGCCAACAATTACTCCAAAGGAGGCGAAGACAGCTACAAATCTACAGATCTGGGTTGCGTTAACACCAGATCTGCAGATCTTAGCCACGCAAAGCACAAATTAGACTCGAGAAATCATATTAGCTCAAATAATGCCGATAGCAGCATGAGAAGCAAATTCAACCAGAGTCTTTCATACTGGGAGAGAGGCGAGAGTAGTAAGAAGACGAGATAGAGATTAAGCTTGATTTTGTGGAGTTCACAGCTAAATCGCTCATGGCGATCCGCCATTTTTATTTTTCTTTTCGTGTTTGAGGCGGTTATGAGATACCCTAATCTGTTCTAGGGTTTGTATCTTTGTTGTGATATCGGGTAGTATCTGTTTACCCGAAATATATCAACCTATGTAACTCTTTGGGCTTGGCCCATTTACCAATTTTCAAAAAAAAAGTAAACTTCCATAATAAAATTTATATAAAAATTCATTGCAAAAACTAAACTTTACCACATAAACATCCAAATCAGATTAAATGACTGAATTACTAACAAATATTTAGAATAAGATATACTCATACATTTATAATCCATAATAACTATTGAAGACGATTTTTTTTTGAAGTGATATATTTATCAATGATCGGCATGTATCAATCTACAAATTTTCTTTGCTTATTTAATACACCTATTTGTAATAGGAATTTCAAACACAATCTTTTGCATTGACAGCAAAATCTCAATTTAGACTTTCAAATACCAAAAGTTGATTAAATAACTACATAACTCAATTTATAGGACAATAAAATCTATAGAAACGTTCGATTATGAACTTAACCGCACAATAATGAGAACCAAACAAAATCAACGAATTGATGACATACATAGAATAAAAAAAAGGTTATATCTTAATTGTCTAAAAAAACTAAATTGAAGAGACTGTTTCTTGGGTTCCATTTTTAATTAATGTCAAAAGATATCTATGATAATTCATTTGATAAAACAGTTATCAAGGCGCATGTCATTTAGTTAATCATTTTATAGTATGACGACAATTTAGCATTCATCATTTACCCACTTATGGAAAAGCATTGATAAAAAAAGATTTTCAATGTATGACTCTATTACAGAATATATAGCGTTCCAAATGAGTGATAAAAAGGAAAAATTGTCAGAAATGACTGAAGATTATAAGAAGCAATCTAAATAAAGGAAAATCAAAATTTCTATTTAAAAGAATTCTAGTAAAGTTAAGGTTAATTTTAAAGTATGAAAATTGGTCAAATTGATTGCAAAATAAATTTCCATAACAAAATCTTTCTATTTAAGATCACTCAGAAAACTAAAACAAAACATATGATTGTATTAGTAACAAACAAACAATAAAAATAATCATATTTATTGTCCAAAAGAAGAAGATACTTTTGGGTTATATTTTTTTTATTAAGAACCGCAAGTGTCAATATACTTTATTGGAAATTTTATTTGCTTATTAATTGCTTGTATTTGTATAGGAATTCCAAAACATAATGAGTTTTATTTTTAATGATAGGTAATACTATAGAGTGATTAGTAAATTTTCCAATACCCAAAAAATGACTAGATCAAGTAATATATGAATTTTGATGACAACAAACCATGTAGAAAAGTTAAATGTAGAGGCTTGATCACTTAACCATATAAAAAATAGAACCTAATCCAATTAAACTAATAAATAACAAATATATAATAAGAAAAACATATATCTTGGTGAGTGTGTATGTGTGTTCTTAGCTTTTATATTGGCAATTGGCTTTAGTAAATAAGTGAATGGATTTGAAGGTGACTATGAAAATTATAAGAAGTAATCTAAATAAAGGAAAATCAAAATTTCTATTTAAAGAACTCCAGTAGAGTGAAGGTTAATTTTGAAGTATGAAAATTGGTCAAATTGATTACAAAATAAATTTCCATAACAAAATTTTCTATTTAAGGTCACTTAGAAAACTAAAGCAAAACATATGATTATATTAGTGTTTGTACCAAAATTGGGCACACCACTCTTCGGAAGTTTTTGAAGAGATAAAGTGAAGAAATTAAATGGAAAAAGAGGATTATCTAACAAAAACTCCAAAAACAGATATGTAAATGATAAAAAATGCACAGAAACACAGGAATTTAGAGTGGTTTAGCATATTGCCTACGTCCACTAAGAAATTGATC
This sequence comes from Allium fistulosum, assembly GCA_030737815.1. Classification (NCBI taxonomy): domain Eukaryota; kingdom Viridiplantae; phylum Streptophyta; class Magnoliopsida; order Asparagales; family Amaryllidaceae; genus Allium; species Allium fistulosum. Next base: position 783,374,949 of record CM060907.1, read on the forward strand.
GCTTTATTGATGTTTCTTTGATGATTACAATTGATTGCAGCGGGTTACAGTTGATAATAATGGATTACAGTAGTAAAATTCGTTAGCAGCAGCAGTAATGGAGTATGGAATCGGATCCGGCAGAGTCTGGGCGTTGGAGCGTCAAAAGATCCTTTCTCTATATGCCCTGGGGCTCTATTTATAGGTGTAGGAAGCTGATATTCCGCTCAGATCTTAGGAGACTTCTTCTGGCACGTGAGTGGGCCCACGCGACCAAGCCCATGAAGTTTCGACCCGATTCGTGATCGATACGAACAGATTTCGTATCGATCAATATTTCGTCCAATGGAGTTGAAACTTGGTGTGAACATTCTTTAGCACGCACGTAAGCTCCTGTGAAAATTTCATAGCATTTGGACTTGTGGATCGCGAGATATGATCGATACGAAATGGAGACTTTCGACTGGCTGTTTGGTTCGACTCGATCATTTCGACTCGATCTTGTTCGAATCGATGGCTGCGCGTGCCTGTGAGTTGACGTGGCGCTTGAATTTTGGATCGCTCCGCTTTCGATGCCGAGTTGACCGAGTCTCCCCATATTTTCGCCTAATTCGTATCGATGCTGCTGCCTTGTTCGCATCGATGAAGGATACACAGCTCGCATCGATTGTTATGCCTTGTTCATATCGATTGGAAACGATTCCAGTCGATCGATACGAAGTGGAAGTGGCCGGATGGACTCGAACATTGGTAGCTCGATCGATACGAACAGGGACTCCTCGATGGATACGAAGCAATTGGGCTTGAAGGATACGAACAAGGGGCCTTCTAGGATGGATACGAACTAGACTCCATTTGTTGCTGATCGATTCGAACCTACGTGTAGACGATGGATTCGAACAATCGTTAGCCGATGGATTCGAACAAAGCTTTCCCTGATGGATTCGAAGTAGACACTGGCCAACCGATACGATGTGCACTATCTCTTGATGGATACGAAGTCGATCGATACGAAGTAAACTCTGGTGATGGATACGAACCTGATCGATTCGAACTAGGGCCTTCTGATCGATACGAAGCTGATCGATTCGAACAGAGGCCTAGCCGATCGATACGAAATAGAGTTGATTTTCCTTAGCTTGTATCGATCGTAACTTGATCATATGAACTCGAATTGACTTGAAATTTGGAGTGCTGACTTCCATGGCTTTGGTCGCCGTGTCTTGTCGATTGTAGCTTGATCCGGACTCGGACGAAATTCGTCGATATCCATGGTGAGCCTGCGTATAACCGATCTCCAAGACGAACCGTCATTGGTTTCTGGTCAAGCTCTTGGTGTCACGGCCTTACCAAAAGGAGGGATAACATTTTCCCCCCAAAGTACGTCTTATGGAAACATGATGTGCTTTGAAAAGTTGCAATATTCATTCTGAACAGTTATCGCCTTTTTGTTGAAAGTTGTAATCTTTGACTGGTTTCCTTGGTAATGTAAACTGCTAACTGTCAACTGTTGTACCTTGTATTGTTGCAACTGATTACTGTATGCTGGTGATTAGCTGTTCGTTGTTGTAATCGTTAAGTATCCAATTCCTGTGAATGCTAAAAATTGAACATTAGTCCGACATATACGCACATATGTTAATCTGACTCTCGCTGACGTTGCACGTTCACGAGTCATTGTCAGTTTCTCTCGTATCGAATCCCGTATCGATCCTCTCCTGAACCGATATGAAATTCGAATTGTAACAACGCTCGATGGTTATTTTTGAATTTTCCTTTGTATCGATCCTCTCCTGAATCGATGTAAAAGGTTGAAACATTATCTTCGCATCGATGGATATGAGCTTCAATGGATACGAAACGATTGTTCGTATCGATGGTTATGAACTTCGGTGGACTCCATTGCGGTGGTCTTCATTTTCGAATCGATGTGTGGGTCACAAAGATGGATACGAAATATGCATTCGTATCGATAAATATTAGCCTCTGGAAGTTGTGATTTAATGGATTCGAACAGTGAAGTTAGCATCGATGAATTGTGGATGGAGTCGGAAGCAATGGATATGAACAATAGTATCGTATCGATGGACCTTGGTGATTCAGAAAAGCCTTCATTGGCAATTTTGCTTCGATAAAGGCTCGAGTAGATGGATTCGAATAGCTTGTTCGAATCGATCCCGTGGTGACATTTTGCAACCAGTCGAGTTCACTGGGAGGCGAATCGTTTCTTCCTTTCACACTCAAGTCCATATAAATACTGTGGACTTAGCTGTTTTTTACTTTTTACTTTTGCGCTTCGTCTTCGTATCGCTCCAGAGACTTGGAAAAGGAAATCCACTTGCCTTCGAATCGAATCAACCTCTCAATCTCTCCAATCAGCCGTCGCAATTAGGTAATAAGTCAACGAACTCGTATCACAAATGACGAGATTCGAATCCCACCGTTAATTCATACACACATGTGCCCGACCTTCAGCGGTGTTGAGATTGAAGTTGGTTTGGAGCATGGTTGAAGGAGGAAAGGAATGGCGTCACGGCCATTTTGGGAAGAAGGAGTGAGGAAAAAGACGAAGCAATTGCTCAGTCTGAATTTCATATCGATCGAGGTTTAGAAAAATTAGGATTTCACATCGATCCTCCCTTTTGTGACTTCGTATCGATCGATGACCTCGTGATTCTGCTTCCATCACTTCAAATCGACATGGGTACAAAGCATGTTTGCGATGGATACGAACTCTGTTACAACCTGATCGATGCGAGGTTAACGGGACCTGACCGATACGAAATCAAAGGATTCGATCGATACGAAGTTGCTGGTCCTGATCGATACAAAATGATCACCCCGGATCGATTCGAAGTCTTCAGCTTAACCGATTCGAACTCGCATACAGATGGATACGAATTATCGTTACGAACCGGACTTTTGTGACCGATACGAATCGAACCTTAAAGAACTTGTAATCTCTTGCACACTTGAAAAACTAACTCCGACGAGCTTCAAACTTGCATAATTGGACTCGACCTTAGAATGGCATATCTGACTGTCTTGCGAAGCTCGTCGATGGAACTGTAATTTGACTGGATTCTAATAAAATTTTAACGAACCTTAACCCGGATCGGTCTCCGAAGTCTGAATGGTACGGTTGTGACGGTCAGCGATGACGTTCACTCCAATTGAATTTCGAAGTCTCGTCGTACGGACATCTTCTCTAATTTTGCTAAATTTTTCTTTCAAGTAATAGGTTGTACTGCACTACACAACACATTCACACACTTCACACTGGGGGATGCACGGGTGTTATTTTTGTCTAATGATGATTTCTCATAAGTTAGTTAGTCATGGAACCTTCAAGCTCACAGCAACAGGAAGCTCAAAGTTTAATTCCCCCAATAATCGAGATACCGGCCATCGAGGCCGAAGTCATAGATCCAGCTCCGGACGAGTATCCAGGCGCTCGGTTCATCTGCAATCCACAGGACCCTGTGCCGTCCGGCATTTCCGAAGATATGCTGGGACGGATCTGCTTAAGACAAGGCCTGTCGCTTGACGACGTATTACTACCAGGGCCAAATGATAGACCGCATGCTCCCCCGGAGGGGTTTTCTGCTTTCAATCGCCATGCTTGCGTAGCGGGGACACTTCCTCCATTTAATCAGTATATAAGGGAAATGCTGTCATTCCTTGGAATCGCCCCGTCCTAGCTTCACCCCAACGGATACGCCTTGTTGAATAGCACTTTCATCGTTTTCATGGAAATTCTCTTTCGACCACCAAAGCCGATCGAGATTAGATATCTCTTCAACATTAAGAGTCGTGGAGATAGCCCTTCTTTCACATTCTTGGAAGCAGTTAGGAACTGCCAAATAGTAACGGGGTCCTGGGGAAGGCTGAGTTACTTTAAGATAGAATGGTTCTACGTTCGATGCCCCCTTGGATTCGCTAGGCGATGGTTGGATAGACGTAAGCGTTCCAGTCCTTCTCATGAATTATCGAAATAATAATAATCGTTTTCAAAACTGACATACTTCTCTTCTTTTACAGCCACAATCTCACGACCTGACGGTGGGTATTTTAGAGAGTTAGTTCGGATCCTCCAAGCGGCTCCGGGTGAAGGGAGGAACATTGACTTGGTTCTAACCGATAGAAACTTGAGAATTGTCGGGCTGATTGAACAGAAGCAAAGCATAAGGTTGGAAGGGACACTTAGGGCGGTCTCGAAGAAATGGGTGAAACGCAAAGCGCCCGGTGTCGTAATAGCTGAAGAGGTTGATCCGGAGAGAACGCCCACTGATAACGAACTCCAAGCTGGGCCCTCTTCCAGTTTTCAGGATTCACGAGGAAGGAGAAAAGGCAAGGCAGTTGCTCATAAGCGTTCTAAATCCATGAGATTGAAATCCGTGGTTATGTCTTTGCCCGTCCCGGGGATTATAATTTCGGAGGCTCCTCCCCCGCAAGTAGAGAATCCTTTCGAAGGGCTTGTTGATATTCCGATTCCGGATTATGTGTCGTTTCAACATGACACCGGGATGGAGGAGCTTGACAATGCTCTTGATCTGAGCGGGTCGCTTGCTATGAGTGCGGCCGACATTTCCGGTTGGTCGGGGGGTTGCACATACATACACTTCACTGCACTACATGATTCATAATCTTAAATCGTCCAGTCCAAGGGATCACTAACTTTTCTTTCGTTTCTCATTTTCAGGTACGATGTCGGAGAAAGGATCGATGCTAGGGAATCTTCGCTCGGCTCGAAAGTCTTCTTCCTCTTATTATGATTCCCGCAGGAGAGATTCAGATAGAGACCGCGATCGCGGGTACTCTAATCAAGAGAGGTACGAGCGGGACAGGGACAGAGAATATAGACAACGATCTAGGTCTCGCTCTCCACCTCCTAGAATCCCATCTCCACCTCCTGTTCAGACTTCACATCCACCGGAGCCTCCGCGACACCGGCCGTCTTCTCACACTTCTAGATCCGAGACTCATCTCCAAAGGGTCGAAACCATGGCCCCCATAATTGCAGAGCAGGTCACAACTGAGCCCATGGGGGAAGGGGCTATTAAAATTGCTCAGCTGAGGAAGGAGTTTCCGAACATATGCTTCGATGGCCACATCTTTCCACCTCACTTAAAAAGAATCCCATCGGGGGTGGAAAACACGATGCATGACTACATTCACGAGGTCTACACCCAGTATAGAGAGTGGGTAAAGGCTGGAAATAAAGCTTCCAAGGTGGACTTTGAGCGAGCCAAAGCGATTGAGAAAATGGAGTCCGAACTCGCTCAAAAGGACCGAATCATACAAGTGCTCAATACTGAGGCCGAGTCTTCTCGGAAATCTGAAATTGAGGCCACCAAAAAAGCTGATGAAGCGAATGTGGCAATGGAGAGGTTGAGGCAGACACACGTTGCCTTGGTGGAGGAGATGAGCCACCGGAATACTACAGTCACCGCCGAACGGGATGCGGCGGTCAAGGAACTCAACGAGCTTAAGGCCAAATTCTCTGACATGGCCAAGGAAAAGGATGATGCGAATAACGCAGCCCAGGAGGCGTGCGAGCAGGCTGTCTTGCTCCGCGGTGAACGGGATGCTGCCATGGCTAAGGTTCGCGAGGTGGAGACTGAGGTTGAGGAGAAGGTGAAATCGGCCGAGTCCAGGCTAGAAGCTGATATTGAAGACCTTCTCGTTGTTTACAATGCTAACGTGCTGAGGCACAGGGGTCTAGCCTGGCTCGATGATTATCCGGCACATCTATACAACGCCTGGGGCCGATTGGTTGAGGAGGAGAAGGCGGTGCATCTGGGTGAGTCTATTGATGAGTTTGAGCTCGAGAATCGTCTGCTGAACAAAGATGAAAGGAAGATTCTCCACGAGTTAATGATTTCTCATGAGAAGGAGAGACTTGGCACCCAGCACCTGGAAGTAGGAGAAGGCTCTGGGGTTGAACACCACGATGCAAGTCTTGAACTTCCAGCATCAACCCAGCCTGAATCCTTGCCTGCGGTCGATCCCCAAGCTGTTCCTGCCTACAATCCGGATCAGCCGCAAATGTCTCCAGCTACAGAGCAAGTTGCTGAAGCCGTTCAGCCGCCTACAAGTCAAACTGAGGAAGGTATTCTGAACATTCCACATATCTGTCTTAAGTCGGAATCTTCACTCAAATTAAGTCCTAACAGTTCACTTATTTTTTGTCCAGTGATTGATGCTGCACCGGTCGTGCCTCCTGTCACTCAAGAATCATATCAGACGCAGGAGGCTATCATGACCGAAGCGACCACTGTAACTGTTACTGCGCCACTTGACGAAATGCAGGGAAGCTCACTTGTTTTTGATGAGCAGCTGATGGAGGAACTCTTTCGCCGTCATGGCGATCCTTTTTCCGACCTGCCATTTGTTATGGGTGGAGGCGCTCCTGCTACAAGTTCTTCGATGCCAACTACTGATGCCCCCAGCGAGGCTCGAGCGATTACTGAAGAGGAGATATTGGCCGAAATCGACGCTGAAATGGAAGCAGTGGGTCGCAGTGGCAGTTTTGGAGGTGGAATGGTGGCACCTGGCCCGGCTCCGCTTAGAATGATATCGCCTGGCGGTACAATTTTCGACACTAGTGTGTCTATTCCACCTTCTACACTTGATCATGTTCCTCCGACTCCGCCCGCAGGAAGCATCCCTATTCATTCGAGCTCGGAGGAGGATGTCGAGATCATGCCCCCGCCTGGAGACCGACCACCGAAAAGTAAAGGCTCAAAGAGGAAAGATATTGGCAGCTCCAATGGGTCTACACCGAAAAGGAAGCCGAGGAAGGAAAAAGATTAGACATGCTTCCTCGGTTTATTTTGATTTTCATATTGTTGGCCGTATATAGATGCGGGTTCGGCCCCTGCTAGTAGGAATTTTTTTTGGAACAAACTTGTACCCGAATTTCTTTCATAAACAGTAGAAATGAAACTTTTCTTTTTTGGCTTCTTCTCAGGTATTGTGTATTTACCTTAGCGTTTCAATATCTGAAGTGCACTTGTAAAGTTTCAGGTTCCGAGTCAAGTTTGTTTTTGTTTGTCAGGTCCGGAAACTGTGGACATGACTTACGACCAGGAAGTGAGTCGAAGTTTGACGTCGCACCGCTTCAGTCAATGGTTGATGCTTAAGTTCTGCCCCCCAGTCTTAGGGGTGAGTTGTAGAACATCAGTCAGCGGTTGCTTCTCACTTATAACATGTTGAGTCTAGTGCCTATGAACCGATGTCTGAGACAAGCAAAGATTGAGTGGTTTATCCATGCTTGTTTGATTATCGATGATCATATCCGCACTCCGGGGATCCTCATTAGTCTACTGGCGGTTGGTCATGCCGGCTTAAGTTTTAATTGTATGTCCGCGCTTTGGGGACTCAAAATCGACATTTATACTCCGACTCGCACTCTGGGAGTTCGGAGTTGGTATTTATACTCCAATTCGTGCTCTGGGAATTTGGAGTTGATGTTTATACTCCGTTTCGCACTCTGGGACTCCGGAGGTGGCGTTTATACCCCCAATTCGCACTCTGGGAATTTGGAGTTGATGTTTATACTCCGACTCGCACTCTGGGAGTTCGGAGTTGATGTTTATACTCCGTTTCGCACTCTGGGAATTCAAAGTCGGTGTTTATACTCCAATTCGCACTCTAGGAATTTGGAGTTGATGTTTATACTCCGACTCGCACTCTGGGAGTTCGAAGTTGATAAACAGACGGTCAGTCACATCTGCTGTATGTTTTTGGATTTCGCGCACTCTGGGAACGAAAGGTGTATCAGGATCTTGGATGGTCGGATCACATCCACCCTGAGTCAACAAGCGAAGTCGTTAGATGGATAGGTCCACCTTCCTCAAACTTGGTTCAGATACGGACGAAGTCGTTAGGCGGACGGATCCACCCTCTTCGTAGACGTATTTTTATATTCCAGTTCGCACTCTGGGAACCCGGAATTAAGTGAAGGATTGTCGTGTATCAATCCTTTTTTGTCTTTGGTGTGATGGCTTGTCCTCGAGCTCGGGTTTCACTTAGCGAGTGACCGGTTGCATCACAGTCACTCCCTATTTGAATAAATCCCACCGTATGGTGAAACTTAGCTCTCCATGCATAGTGATGATCATATGAAGCATTTCAAGTAAATCACAGCTCTGGCTCGAAGAGATTGCATTTTATTGCTAAAATAAGAAAATATGGCAAAGTTAGTTTCCTTATTACAAATTCTAATTTTGAAGTGCAGAAACAAATTGCAAATGGGGAATAAACTAAATGAATAAACATAGCATGTTATGTGTAGTAGCGACATAGACTTTCGATGTTCCAGGCTCTTGATAGAGTAAGACCGTCGACGGTCGATAATTTGAATGTGCCATCTCCGAGCCTTCGTTCAATAACATACGGTCCTTCCCATGTCAGCTTCATATGCGAAGGAACCAGATAGATTCTTTTCAGGACAAGATCGCCTAGTTCAAAGGTTCGCGGGCGGACCTTGGCGTTGTACAATCGGGCGACTCGACTTCGATACGCGGCTGCCCTCAAATCAGGCTCTTCACGCTTCTCATCTAGTAAATCGAGAGATTCAGCAAGTAATATAGCATTTTTCTTCGGATCATAATATGTCACATGATGAGAGGGTACTTCTAGCTCGACTGAAATAACAGCTTCTGAACCATAAGAGAGAGAGAGAATGGAGTGTGACCGATCGCGGACTTGTGGGTTGTTCGGTAAGCCCATAAGGCCATAGGAAGTTCATCGACCCACTTGCCCCCGACCTTTTCTAGTTGTTTTTTCAGAATGGACTTTATAACTTTATTGACTGCTTTGACCTGTCCGTTCGCCTGAGGGTGTGCAACTACAGAGAATTTCTTTTGAATGTGAAACCATTTGCAGAAATCTTTAAATTCAACACTGTCGAATTGGGTTCCGCTGTCAGTAATAATGGTGTGTGGGAGACCGAATCGACAGATAATGTTGCGGACTACAAAGTTGATCACTTTTTTCGTCGTTATGGTAGCAAGAGGCTCAGCTTCAGCCCACTTTGTAAAGTAATCAACTGCGACGATGGCGTATTTCGCACCACCTTTTGCCAGAGGTAAAGTACCAATGATGTCGATGCCCCACATTGCAAACGGCCATGGGCTGACCATTTGCGTTATCTCGGTAGGCAGGGCTCTAGGATTCGAGCATGCTTTTGACATTTATCGCACTTCTTTGCATAATCTGATGCATCGCGATTCACAGTCGGCCAATAATACCCGTATCGAAGTATTTTCTTGGCCAGTGCTTGCCCCCCGGTGTGATTGCCACATTCTCCCTCATGTTCATCGTGTAATACTCGTTTAATTTCATCGTGAGCAATACACCGGTGTAAAGGAACAGAGTACCCTCTTCTATACATGTTTCCATTCTGAATGGTGAATCATGAGGCCTTCCGAAGGACTTGTCTTTTTTCACTCCTGCGCTCCGGCAGGGTTCCATGCTCAAGGTAATTTCTGAATGGAGTCATCCATGACTCCTTGTCAGGGATGGTTTCACATGCCCAATCTATTTCTGCCCGGTCAATGCTTGGGGAAGATAATGTCTCTATGGGAACAAGTCCCATTTGCTGAGCTCCACCTGTGGTGGCTAACTTCGCCAATGAATCGACTTTCTGATTGCGTTCTCGAGGTATACAATAAATGGCATAATAATCAAACTGATTCAGAATTTCTTGTACACGAGCTAAGTAAGCAGCCAGCCTTTGATCTCTCACTTGATATTCTCCCCGAACTTGACATACGACTAACCGTGAATCACAATAAATTTCCACAGCGATAATTCTCAAATTTCTGGCAAGTTTTAGTCCAGCTAAGAGGGCTTCATATTCAGCTTCATTATTGGTTGCATGAAAATCGAACTTTAAAGCATAACATATAGATCGGCCTTTGGGGGTTTCAAGTACAACACCAGCGCCCGAACACCGGTCGTTTGATGCACCATCAGTGTACAGCTTCCAGACGTATTTGGGAGATTCACTAGTCTCGGGCAAGTCCTTTGGAATGGTAAATTCAGCTATGAAATCGGCTAGGAATTGTCCTTGAATAGCTCGCCTTGGAGTATAAGTAATATCAAACTGGCTCAATTCGATGTTCCACTTGAGTAACCTACCAGACGTCTCAGGCCGCGTAAGGACCTATCGTAATGGCTGGTCGGTGTAAACAATAATGGGATGTGCTTGGAAATATGGTCGGAGCTTCCTTGATGCAATAACAAGGCAATAAGCCAACTTCTCTAGTTTCGGATAATTCCTCTTAGCTCCAGTCAATCGTTTGCTAATGTAGTATACTGGCTTCTGTATCCTGTATTCTTCTCGAATTAATGCAGCGCTGATAGCGTTTTCTGATATCGCCAAGTAAACGTACAACTTCTCATGATCAATAGGCTTTGACAGGATAGGTGGCATGGATAGATGCCGAACTAGTGCTTGGAAAGCGCCCTCACACTCCGTGGTCCATTCAAAGTTTCGTTTCCCTTTTTGGATTAAATCGAAGAAGGGAATGCATTTGTCAATGGACTTTGAAATGAACCTGCTCAGTACTGCTACTTTCCTATTAAGACTCTGGACTTGTTTTATAGTTTTCGAAGTTTAAAGATTTCTGATAGCCCAGATCTTTTCAGGATTAGCTTCGATCCCTCGAGCATTGATGATGAACCCAAGGAATTTTCCGGATGCAACTCCAAAGTGACATTTCAGTGGGTTGAGCTTCATTCTGTATTCTCGAAGTATGTTGAACATGGTTTCTAGGTCTTTAATGTGGTCAGTGGAAAATCATGACTTCACAAGCATGACGTCTACATATACGTCCATGGTTTTCCCGATTTGATTGGCAAACATCCGATTGACCAATCGTTGATAAGTAGCCCCGGCATTCTTGAGTCCGAATGGCATAACTTTGTAGCAATAAAGTCCCAGATTGGTTACAAAGCTGGTATGTTCTTGATCAGGTAAATGCATTGGTATCTGATTGTAGCCAGAATACGCATCCATGAAGGATAAGAGTTCATGTCCAGCTGTTGAGTCTACGAGCTGATCAATTCTGGAAAGCGGGAAATTGTCTTTAGGACAAGCTTTATTCAGATCGGAGTAATCGACACATGTTCTCCATTTTCCGTTCGAATTTCGGACGAGCACGGGATTCGAAACCCATTCGGGGTATAATGCATCTCGAATGAACCCATTTTCTTTAAGCTTTTCTACCTCTTCTTTAAGGGCGGCAGATCTCTCTGGATCCATACCATGCCTTTTCTGTTTAACCGGGACATGCCGCGGGTCAATATTCAAGGTGTGGCTCGCGATGTCTGGCAAGATTCCACACATGTCAGAATGCGTCCAGGCGAATACGTCAAGATTCGCCCGTAGAAACTCAACCAATTACTCTTGAGTTTGCTGGCTTAGCTGAGACCCAATCTTTATCATTTTCGAATCATCATCATCGTCAATTGAGACATCAATCGTCAGTTCGACCGGGGATGTTTGACTTTCTTTAGATTCTCCTTCGTCTTCAGTTTCTCTTGGGTCAAGATCCCTTTGGAATTGGCTGGGGTGCCCGGGCCTAGGCCCGGGCGTTAATTGTCAATTATCAGCAAAACAGACGCAGAGAGATTCCTCTACGCCCTTTCCTTTCTCCTTTCGCTGCGCCTCCCGCAGCTCGGCAACGTAACGGGCTCTCCCAGCAGCCTGATCTCCTTGAATGATTCCCACTCCACGATCAGTGGGAAACTATAAAGTCAAACACCACGGGGCAATAGCTGCCTTGAATTCAACGAGGGCCGGTCGGCCCAAGAAAGCATTATAAGGGGTGTCTATTTCCAGCACAACAAACTGTAACATCCGGACTCTCCGGCGTTCTCCAACTCCCAACTCCACTGGTAGTTCTACTACTCCAGTAGGTATTGTGGCACTCCCATTGAAACCATGGATTCGAGATTAGCAAGGCTTCAAATCTTTGGCTTCCATTTTCATTTGGTCGTAAGCTCGTTTAAAAAATACATTCAAAGAGCTTCCACTGTCAACTAAGATCCTCTTCATCCAAGTAGGACCTACTTGAGCTGAGATTACCAGTGGATTGACAGTGAGGGCTTCGACTTTATCAGAATCTCTGTTTCTGAACACGATGTCATCTGTCATCGTCTTCTGTTGTATAGCCGGAGCCCCTTCATCAAAACTACTATAACACTCGAAGTCCGCATGCCTGATAGAGCTGGCATACGACTCCATTTCCTTCCAGCTTCGGTCTGCTGGATGAGGACCACCACTTATTGTATTAATAACCAACCTCCCGCCGGTATGAGCGGGTTCCTCATGCCTTTCCTGATTTGGCGCACGATTCTGATTTGATGGGCCCGCACCTCCTGACTGCGGCCCGCACATACTGATCCAACTTTCGTTCACGTATCAGTTTCTCAATGAGATCTTGTAAATGACGACACTCATTTGTATTATGGCCGTAACTTTCATGGAATCTGCAGAACTTTCCTGTTTGGACTTGTCTTTCCATTGGCGGTTTTGAGGCAGGCTTCTTGTATTGCATGGTATTACAGGTCTGCAAATACACATTTTCCAGCGACATATTTAACGGAGTATAATTGTCGAACATGGGTGCTCTACGCCGTGGACCACGATTTTGATCTCGTTTCTAACCTTGACTTCCACTGTCCCTCTGATGGTTCTGCTTGTTTTGTATATTCAACTGAACTTTTCCAGAACTCTCCCCGGATTGTTTAATGGCGATGTTACTCTGAATTCCTTCAATGTTGGGCCCTGCGTCATCCTGCTTCCTAAACTGTTTCGCATCCTCCCTTCTCAAGAATTGGGTTGCCTTGGAATAGAAATGGTCCAATGACGCAAGCGGCTTCCCAGCTAACCAATTTCCGAACTCGGAATCAGGATCAATCCCCTTAGTCAATGCCATCAGGATGGAGTTGTCATTAGGATTGCTTATTTCTGCACATGGAGCATGAAATCGCTCCAAGTAACGTCTAAGTGTCTCTCCGGGAGCTTGAGTGACGCTAGACAGAGTATTAACATCTTTAGGTCTTGCTACGTGCATACGGAATTATTCAACAAACTTGGTGGCCATTTGGTCGAAATTAGAGATGGATCACGGTGGTAAACGAGTAAACCACATAGTTGCAATGCCCCTTAGGGAAATGGGGAAACTACGACATTTTACTGCATCATCAGCACTAGCAGCATTCATTAGCCATTCATACTTCAGGATGTGTTGATTTGGATCAGAATTCCCTTCATAAACTGGAAAAGTCGGCATCTTGAAGCGCCGAGATGGTTCAGCATATAATATGTCATCAGTGAAAGGGGTATGACTCCAGAGACTCCCCAGTCGTCATTAGTGAGACCCTGACTTTCACGGATCATCTGACGATTCATCATCGGTATATCTGGCATCCAGATATTTGTAGCATGCTGCGCCAAGGTGTGGTCGGGTTCCACAACGCGAGTCTGGACCGGACACGGTCGACGGTCCGTGCCTCGCCTCCTTGGTTCAACATTTTCTAGGACATAAGGTTCTGGAGTGTGCTCTCGTTGGTTACGATGAGGATCAGCTTGATTTCTAGCATCAACCCCTTGTTCGGTAGTGGTGGTGGTAACGAGGTTGCCTGTGACATGGTAAGGAGCAGCACCTCCTCAAGATGAAGGTCCGGTATGATGACTAGTGGATGGTCCAGTTCTGGGTTGTCCAAGATTCAAGGAAGGTTGGTGTCCTGTGGCCTAGGTGTAGCTTACATCCAGCCGTAGGCGTGTGGATCAGTGATGATCATCGGATGAGGCTGAACTCTCCGTGGAAGAATAAGAACCTTGATTTCTTCTGGATCTTCTGCGCCTTTGGCGATTCAGCTGGTTGGTCAACTCTGTGTTGGCGCGTAGTTTTTCAGTTAGCTGTTGCCGACTCTGGGTTAACTCTTAAAGCAGCATCTGAAACTCTTGTCTGGTGACCGGGCCCGATGGATCTGAAGGTCCGGAGGCATCTTGGTTGGATGGAGGCAATTGCACGGGGTTCTGTCTGTCCCGTCCTTCTTGATCAGCAGCTGTAGAAGCAGTTCGTGTGCTTACCATGATGAATTGATGAAGTCCTTTCCTAGATTTGATGCAAATCTAAATAGAATGGAAGGGCTTCAAGGTCTGAGATTTGGATCTTCTTCTTGGAGTTTTGCAATCCGGTATCGATAGGAGATCCAAAGAGCAGGAGAAAAATTGGGGTTTTCTCTCAGTGAAAGCACCAAAGTGTTTGTACCAAAATTGGGCACAACACTCTTCGGAATTTTTTGAAGAGATAAAGTGAAGAAATTAAATGGAAAAAGAGGATTATCTAACAAAAAAATCCAAAAACAGATATGTAAATGATAAAATATGCACAGAAACACAGGAATTTAGAGTGGTTCGGCGTATTGCCTACGTCCACTATGAAATTGATCACTTTACTGATGTTTCTTTGATGATTACAATTGATTGCGGCGGGTTACAGCTGATAATAATGGATTACAGTAGTAAAATTCGTTAGCAGCAGTAATGGAGTATGGAATCGGATCCGGCAGAGTCTGGGCGTTGGAGCGTCAAAAGATCCTTTCTCTGTATGCCCTGGGGCTCTATTTATAGGTGTAGGAGGCTGATATTCCGCTCAGATCTTGGGAGACTTCTTCTGGCATGTGAGTGGGCCTACGCGACCAAGCCCATGAAGTTTCGACCCGATCCGTGATCGATACGAATGGATTCGTATCGATCAATATTTCGTTCAACGGAGTCGAAACTTGGTGTGAACATTCTTTAGCACGCACGTAAGCTTCTGTGAAAATTTCATAGCATTTGGACTTGTGGATCGTGAGATATGATCGATACGAAATGGAGACTTTCGGCAGGTTGTTTGGTTCGACTCGATTATTTCGACTCGATCTTGTTCGAATCAATGGCTGTGCGTGCCTGTGGGTTGACGTGGCGCTTGAATTTTGGATCGCTCCGCTTTCGATGCCGAGTTGACTGAGTCTCCCCATATTTTCGCCTAGTTCATATCGATGCTGCTGCCTTGTTCGCATCGATGAAGGATGCACAGCTCGCATCGATTGTTATGCCTTGTTCGTATCGATTGGAAATGATTCCAGTCAATCGATACGAAGTGGAAGTGGCCGGATGGACTCGAACATTGGTAGCTCGATCGATACGAACATGGACTCCTCGATGGATATGAAGCAACTGGGGTTGAAGGATACGAACAAGGGGCCTTCTAGGATGGATACGAACTAGACTCCATTTGTTGCTGATCGATTCGAACCTACATGTAGACGATGGATTCCAACAACCGTGAGACGATGGATTCGAACAAAGCTTTCCCTGATGGATTCAAGTAGACACTGGCCAACCGATACGAAGTGCACTATCTCTTGATGGATACGAAGTCGATCGATACGAAGTAAACTCCGGTGATGGATACGAACCTGATCGATTCGAACTAGGTCCTTCTGATCGATACGAAGCTGATCGATTCGAACAGAGGCCTAGCCGATCGATACGAAATAGAGTTGATTTTCCTTAGATTGTATCGATCGTAACTTGAGCATATGAACTCGGATTGACTTGAAATTTGGAGTGCTGACTTCTAAGGCTTTGGTTGTCGTGTCTTGTCGATTGTAGCTTGATCCGAACTCGGACGAAATTCATCGATATCCATGGTGAGCCTGCGTATAACCGATCTCCAAAATGAACCGTCATTGGTTTCTGGTCAAGCCCTTGGTGTCACGGCCTTGCCAAAAGGCGGGATAATAATTAGTAACAAACATATAGTAAAAAAAATCATATTTATTGTCCAAAAGAAAGAAGATACTTCTGTGTTATATTTTTCTATTAAGAACCGCAAGTGTCAATGTACTTTATTAGAAATTTTATTTGCTTATAATTATATGTATATGTATAGGAATTCCCAAACATAATGAGTTTTATTTTTAAAGGTAGAAAAAAATATTATTTTTTTCCAATAGAGTGATTAGCAAAATTTTCCAATACCCAAAAAATGATTAGATCGAGTACTAAATGAATTTTGATGACAACAAACCATATAGAAAAGTTAAATGTAGAGGCTTGAATTAACCATATAAAAAACAGAATCATATCAAATTAAATTAATAAATAACAATTATACCTTGGTGAGTGTGTGTCTGTGTTCTTAACTTTTATATTGGCAATTGGCTTTGGTAAATAAGTGAACTGATTTGAATTGATTCTCTCTTGTGCTTTATCATTTTTTTCACTTTTACATCACCATCAAACTCATCAGTTTATTTTACAAATCGAGTTGTGTCAAATGGCATGTAAAATGCAAGATATCTCAAAAGAATTAGAACCACCTCAATGAGAATTCATGTCTTGAACCAATTTTTGACATGTTATGTCACATAATAGATTTCAGTTACATGATTCTCATTGATTTGATACTACTAAGCATTGTTATATTCGGAGTTAACTTTTATTCAAATTTGTGTTAAAATAACCGAGTTAGGTTATTTTTGGATAAGAAGTGTGTTGTCCCACTCTTCTTATAAACCAAACTCAGTAGCAGTGCGAGACTAACTCCCACTTTGCTTTTGAATTTAATTTGTTGAGATATGGTATAAAATTTGCATTGTTGATCAAACTTTTATGGACTTGGTTAAAATATTATCAAGGTAACAAATATGTATTATGCGAAAATATTAAGTAGCATTCACCTTAATTGGAGAGAAATCATAAAAAAATATACTCCATGAGCTAGTCTAGAGTAGGCATTGTCATCTCTGAAGTACTCAATCACTGAATACTGCATTACGTGGTACAACAGTCAAATACCAATCCGTTTTCTTTTATATGAAAGTTTGTGAAAAAAAACATATATCAAATCTTCTTACCTGATTTGAGTGGATTTTTCATCCCCTTTTATTAGCATATATAGCCGAGATAACCTGGACAATAATATTTTAGTTATCAACTAATGCAGTAAAATCAGTATTGATGTATTTGAATGTAGTAAACATTGTAGAATTGGCTTCTTACTTTTATGAAATACTCGTACATACCAGATGACTTGTCATGTGTCCACTGAACCTGGTGTTTGCCAAAAATAAGATCAGTAATACGTGGAAATTGCTTTATTAAAAAGCGAAGTATGAATAATCGCATTCCCAATAAAAACGAAAGATAGATCCAACTTACCCATCAAGTGGATGGACAGTGCGAGGATAGTCTTCTCCAAAAGATAATTTATTTATTTTATAGCTTATCTGGTTTAACATAAAATGCAAGTAGTAAGTAAACTAAAGCGAGAAAGTAAGCAATATAGCAGCAAAGGTTTTGAATGATCGCTATAGAAAAGAAAAACAAAAATGGTGTTGTTAAAAAAGAATCTTTTTGCTGACGTAGTCTTCAAATGCCATGATTGCAGTCAAACATCTAATGAATGCATAACAAAAGATAGAAAACTTAACCAACCATCTTTGTTGTTATAAATTATTTGCATCAGTTAGATAAACACTAAAGAATATAGGTTAGAAGATATTTTCACTTATATAATTCTTAGTGCATTCCTTATTTCGAGGTAACATTAATTCAGATGACCAAACTATATAGAGCTATTTCCTATAAAAAGTTTGTAGTTGTTTTTGGAGAGCAACAATAAAGTTCAGATTAATTATAACAATAAGGAATGTTCAATCAAGCTAAACATGAGTAAGAAATGCCTCTGAACTTAGCAATAAGAACAAAAACAACCATATTCTAAGATAACTCTATATAGCTCTATATAGTAAGAAAATGCCTCTATGGCTCTAATTCTAGTAAAAAAGCAATGAGCTTTTATTCTCAATTTGAATAATTTCCCGATCTAATTAAATGTTAAAAATAACTTAGTGCATGATGTGGGGAAGGGGTCTCCTGTAAATGGACCTTTGATTCCTTTTTTTAAGAATAAAAAAATCCTATCTATTTTCTATAAACTTTTTTCATTTAGTTTCTCACAAATGCAATTCTCTATTTCCCCCCGGGGATCTTTATAATTACCACTGCTTAGCTTTCAATTCGCCTTTGACCATCAAACTAAAAGTAAATAACTCATCCTCTTCTCTTTGAAACAAGACCCGTACCGAAACAATGCTTTACCTCTAGGTGTCCAGTCAACTACTGCGCCTCAACGCATTTTGGGGAGAACCAGCTAGCTCTGGGTTCGAGTGGCATTTCACCCCTAACCACAACTCATCCGCTGATTCTTCAACATCAGTCGGTTCAGACCTCCACTTAGTTTCACCCAAGCTTTATCATGGTCATGGATAGATCACCCAGGTTCGGGTCTATAAGTAGTGACAATCGCCCTATAAAGACTTGCTTTCGCTACGGCTCCGGTTGGTTCCCTTAACCAAGCCATTGCCCAGTGGTAGAGCGGTCAATTGTTAACTGATTGGTCGTAGGTTCAAATCTTACTTGGAGAGATTTGATTGATTCCTAATTTCATTAAAGAATGAAGAATTGAATTACCTGAGATGCATTTCCTCGAGCTCCTGAAAAGGACATTAGATGGACTGGATTAGATGGATCGGTCATCCAAAAATTAGGATTCATTTCTTGTCTCAAATATTCACTTGTAGCATACCATATCTCAAAGCTCGGGTAAAAAAGAGAAGATGGATATGAACGAGATATCCAGCAACAAGAAGAAGGAAAATGATTGAATAGCGGAACTCTTAAGCATTTCTTGATCTCAGATGTGCCCATATCAATGGAACGGGTGACTCATTACTTCGATGAATCATTTCTTTGGATAGAAGTAGATTTTGTAAACACGTATTCGAAATCTCGCTTGCCTCTACTAACTAACGAATGGCGAGTACTTTTCCTTGTGTAGATCTTATTTCAATAGGAACTTGTTGAGTCGACCTGCCTACACGTCTTGCTTTTACTACTATATCGGGATGCCTATCATCCATACCAGAATAAACAGAGTTTTCCAAAAAATTCTGCTAGTGGAGGAAGACGCCCTAGGGATAAGAGACATAGGGTTGAAGAGAGAGCCAAAAAAGGATCTTTCATGTATAATCCTGCATAATCTCGAATGGTATCAGTTCCAGTACGTAGACCAAATGATCCATTCTTTTTCCTATTCAGCTCAGCCCTTTGTCTCTGTGTTTTCGCGTCGAGAATTCTTTGCAGATGAAGAGATGTCAAAGGGACTGAAATTCATTAAATTCAAAAAATTTCTTTGGCCCACTTATCGATTAGAAGATTTAGCTTGTCTATTTCACCGAGTGTCTCTCCGAGACAGTGCCCAGATCATTATGCCTTTCTTGCGGGTCGGAACTTACCCGACAAGGAATTTCTCCACCTTAGGACCGTTATAGTTACAACCGCCGTTCACCGGGGCTTCGGTCGTCGGCTCCTTTGTTATCAGGTCACCAACTTCCTTGACCTTTCGGCACTGGGCAAATCCATTTTGCAAGTTCATTATTACGGGAAGTTCCTATAAAGGATCAAACTAATGACGTATACAATACTTGACTTATCGATGTAGATGTTACATAGTTGGTTCTCATCCTTCAGAGACTATAAGTGTAATAAGGGCATCCGTTGATAAAAGGATCACCCTAAGATGATCATCTCATGGCTATTAAGAACGAATCAAATCAGATGGTTTTACTTCTCAATCTTTATGACTTTTGAATCCATCCCATTTGAATTGGTGCTTTTTACATCACAATTATTATGAAGAAACATCCACAATAATTAGCATTGGGCAATTTATTTGTGAAAATCTATGTCTAGTTAAATATTGGACACATATAAAAAAATCTGGTCAAATTTTAATTTTGATTATGGATCTACTATCAGAAATTCCATGCGTAATCTTAGCATTCAATGTGTATTCCTGAATAATCTCTTTTTTCAATTATTCAACCATTTCATTTTACCAAGTTCAATGTTAGCCATATTAGTCAATATTTATATGTTTCGATGCAACAATAAGATGTTATTTGTAACAAGTAGTTTTGTTGGTTGGTTAATTGGTCACATTTTATTCATGAAATAGGTTGGATTGGTATTATTCTGGATATGGAAAAATCATTTGATTCGATCTAATAAGTACCTTAGGAATTACTTATTGACTCCTCGAATGGTACTATAAGAATCAGTACTGAACATTCCTCCTGCAATAATATAAGCTCCCATAGCAATGACATATTTCTATTCAGGCATTTGTTCATATAATCGTACTAAAGACGGAGGCATTTTCATTGTTACCGTACCGGCTGTTAAAATTAGGTCTGCTTGCCTAGGGCTCGATCTAATCTCTTTTACATATTCGCCAAGTTTATCAACCTTTTTAGAAATGATAGAGCTAAATATTTATTTCTACACGACAGAAAAACTATACCACGAAGACCTATATATAATTATTGGATTTATAGTAATGAAAAAAATATAACTTAAGGAATGAATTTGTAAGTAGAATATAAATGCAAGGATACATTGCTCTTGCTAATTCGAATTAAAGGGTTGTATCAAATCGGTCTATTTTCGGCGTCATATACATAGTTAGCACATTCGTCATAGTTAGTAGCTCCGTATCAAGGTCATCATCAATATCGTCACTATCATCAATATGGATATCGTCACTATTATTAATATCGATATCATCAATAAGATACTCTTTAGGTTTGTCATCCAAGAACTTTGAAGAAAGAAAAGGAATCCATCTGATCTAGATTGTTGAATGATCCATTTACCACCCTTCCTTTCATTCATATGTAATGTAAATTACTCACTTAGAACGCCTTTTAAAAGATTGGCAATAAGCCCTTATGGAATAAATACTCGGTTGCTTGTGAATCATTGGGTACTGTTTTATTCAATGTTTGTTCAATTACTCTTTTACCTATGAAAGCAATGTACGCATTAGGGTTCAGCAATAATGACATCTCCCAACATATCAAAACTGGTCGTTACTCCACCAGTTGCAGGGGATGTAAGAATTGATACATAGAATAACTTTTTATTTAATTGATAATTATATGAAGCAGAAGATATTTTAGTCATTTTCATCAAGCTCAAACTTAATCCTCCAAGCAATAGGCACCATCCCGTCTCTATTGGATCTATTCCCAGGAGTATCCTAGAAAAGGAACCTCCCCTCAGCCATTTCATTTCAGGTTAAGAAGATGTGAAAGTGCATTTCTCTCTATAAGAATAGTGTGTTCTGAGGTGTGAGGGGAGAGAAGAGATATCATAATTGATGTTTTGAATGAATTTATTCGAGACTTGAGTAAAACTCAGATTGGAGAAGAATATGGGCCTTGGGTTCCCTTTACTGGAACCATGTTCTTATTTATTTTTGTTTCTAATTGGTCTGAAGCTCTTTTACCTTGCCTTGATGGTGAAATGGTAGACACACGAGATGCAAAATCTCATGCTAAATAGTGTAGAGGTTTGAGTCCTCTTTAAGGCATAATATTAAGAATGCTCATTGAATGAGCAATTCAATAAAAGATTTCGGATTCCTTGGTTCGGACCGAAGAAGTAATGTCACTCGATTATTATCAAATTGACTACAATCTTTTTCTGTCCATGAGGATCCCACTAGAGCATCTTCTACTTTTAATAGGCCAACAAACTAGATCAGAAGCATTGTCCCATAGATCTACCCGTTGTTGATTGGAGGTTTAAAAGAGTGATTAAAAAGAAACAATTATTTAATTATAGTATTGATTTTGGAGTTTGTATATTTTGTTGCTTATGCAATTTGGGATCCTTATTTTGGTCAACCGGCCGTGGAAGTCTTTGCTCAAGAAGGTGCTACCGGTCCAGTAAATATCACTTATTCTGGTGTTTCTCGGTGGTGGTATACAATCGGATTACGCACTAACGAAGATCTTTATACCGGAGCTCTTTTTTTATTACAGTCAAACCTACTCCCATACGAGCTCCTAGTGGTTCATTCATTTGACCATAGACTAGAGCTACTTTTGATTCTGCAATATTTTTTTCATTAATTACCCCAGATTCTTTCATTGGTTGAATTAGTTTAGTTAGAGTCGCGAACTTATAATAAACTCTTTATCTTTAATTAAAAAAACTTTATTTTATTAGTAAGATAGAAAGAGTATGGGACAATTACGTAGAAGTACATTTTGTGAAACATCCCTTCCTATCTGATAGAAAACGACCCCATGATCTTGAACCGAACTTACCTAGGATCGCAAGTCCCAAGTTTGTCTATGAAGAGTGGATCTAATTGTATTAGTTTCTATAATTGATTTCTATGATTGCGTAAGGCCCCGATAGCAACGAAATTAGGGAAAGTATACAAAAAAGATAGTTCTTTTCTATTATATTAGTATTAGTTAGTGATCTCGGCTCGGTGGGTCCCTTCCTCCATGATGAGCTGTTAACAAGAAACCATGGAAATCCATCGGAAAATAAAAAATACGTATGTCCGATGAAACGATTGTTGCTATCTGCTCCAATAACGAATCATTGGTTTAACTGAATAACTAAAGAAAATAGATAGACCTTTCGCTTCATCTCAGGTCGATCTGGCCCGGGGAATGGACTTTTCTTACAAAATGAAAATCAAGGATGTAAATTTTTTCAATTTAAATCTTTTTTACTTTGCCTGTTACACCACATAAAAAATTTCAATTTGAATTGGGAGAGATGGCCGAGTGGACTAAAGAGACAGATTGCTAATCCATTCAGTGTTTTGATGATCCATACCTTATTGACCACAACTTCTGTATTTATTATTGCCTTCATTGCTGCACCTCCCGTAGATATTGATGGTATTCGTGAACCTATTTTGGTTCTTTACTTTATGGAAACAATAATATCTCTGGTGCCATTATTCCTACTTCTACAACTATAGGTTTGCATTTTTACCCGATAAGGGAAGCAGCCTAGAGATTTCTTGTAATAACAACTCCTGTCAGTTCATAATGAGAATAGTGAAATTTAGATTCCATGACTTATTCGCCTTACTACTATGCACAGAAGGGAGGAGCCGTATGAGATGAAAATCTCACATATAGTTCTGGAGCGGAGATTTTTTATTGTCATTTGCGATTCCTTTTATTTGACTCCTAATTGCGATTGTCCTATTAGCAAGACCTTTAATTTTTGTTTCGATGAGTGAATAATTTTCATTTTCGTAATTCAAGAATTGAATTGCACTCACTGCTAGAAAAATAGTCATTTCCGATGGCTGCTAGCTGTCGGCGGCTGTCGGAAAAGCCATCGCTATGGCATATGCGCTTTCCTTCGGTTCGCGAAGATATCGATGACTAATTGGCGATGGCTACTCATGGAAATTTTCGACGGTTTTCGGTGTCAACGTGCCTCCAAGGAGCCATCGGAAATCGTCGCTAGCTATTGGAAATTGACGACCAAATAACCGTCAATAGCCGTCGAAAAACGTCGAAAATCTGGGCATAATCATTTTAGTGGCTAGTATAAATTAAGAAGGAACAAATAGTAAAGCATAATCATTTGTTAAAACGGTAATGATATATTTTTTCTATGACAACTTTTTCTGATTATTGGTTTAAACTTATAAGTTAGTAAATTTTTAGAAATTACCGCTTGATTTCCAAAGCCATAACATCTTTTTTGCGACATGTGTTTCATGATGGACTCAAAAATTATGTCCTCCTCATCAGTGGTCAGCGAATCCCATCCCGATCCGTTCAACATCTGTGCTCGTGCTTCTACAAATTTTTCCTACAATGGAAAATAAAATATGATTGAAATTCACATAACATTATTTTAGTTACTCTTTATAACTAATTAATTAAATTGATCAATAATAATTTCTAATTTAAAATATGCTTACATAGGATTCGCTTGCTTTATCGTCGCTCCATGTGTACAATATTGAGCCATCTTCGTTTGTTTGCTTGGTGGTATGAGTATGAGCAAATACGTCCATATAGGAGATGGGACCACCGCGCTCTCTTTCCTGAAATAATTAGTACGTATTACTGTTGTTTATACAAAATTAAATAAGTTAATAACTATTTATAATTGCAATTAATAAATTTATCAGATCCTCACGATGATGTTGGAATGATTTGGAGCCACCACGATGTATAATTGGGTTCTTGTTCCTATTTGCGGAGTTCCTCTCTGACTCCGCCTGCAAATTTAATTTGAACATTATATATTTCAGCTTTAAATTATGTATTATATACGGGAACAAATTAAAATGATGTATGCTAAATTTACCTTGAACTCATTACTATTCCACCAAGCAACCCAAGCATCCCACACGCTAGTGCCCATCCAGTCAGGCTTCTTCCTCGATTTTCTTATGCCAGACATTATGACCCAGTAATTCTTAGACATATTGGAAGTCCAGTGGCACTGGCAATGGTCAAGGTCTTCTTCCTACAAGTCTACTGCTCTCTGTACGTTGAAATAATATAAGTTATACATTAATACTTAGTTAGCAAATTGTAAAGTGGTGATATATAATGATATATAAATTTACACTTATAAGGAAGTCTTGCCAGATACTCGCCCTGACGGGGTCTGCGATCTTACCCCACCTAGGCCAACAATTAGTCATCCTGCTCATATACGCTTGCTTGGAAATACTAACAACAATTTGTGACGGCTCCAACTCGAATCCCCTGTGTTAAATATGATACAGACCTTTAATAAATAATGACTAATATATCATATATAAAATAGTGGAAATTAGGAAGGCATCCCTATCATACTTTCATATTGTAAAGCGGGTCCCTGTCAAAGTTTCATTGTAAAGCGGGTCCCTGTTTTCTGGAAACGAAGAAAAATTATTGCTGAAATGTCAGCAACTTTTATAAATAAGTGCTGATATTTTAGCAACTATCTGTGTCAAAGTTTTATTGTAAAAACAAAGAAAAATTATTGCTGAAATGTTAGCAACTTTTATAAATAAGTGCTGATATTTCAGCAACTATCTATGTCAAAGTTTTATTGTAAAAACAAAGAAAAATTATTGCTGAAATGTCAGCAACTTTTATAAATAAGTGCTGATATTTCAGCAACTTTCATAAACTGTGTTCACAGTGTACATAAATTTTGCTGAAATATCAGCAACTTTTATAAATAAGTGTTGATATTTCAGCAACTTTCATACACTATGTTCACAGTGTACAGAAATGTTGCAGAAATGTCAGCAACTTTTATGAAATGTTGCATCATGCTCTGCAATAATCGTGAATAAAAAACAGGGACCTAATTTACACTGAAATTTAGTGAAGGACTTTTCGTGAATTTTGAAACTTAATAAGGACCTGTGCCAAAAGTACCCTATAAAATATTTATAACGCTGAAGTAAATTTAATACTTACGACCCATCCGCTTTTGGTTGTAGTTTTACTACGGTAAGTGGTCGCTGCTCTGATAGGTCATTTCCATCACCTCCCGCATCCCTCCCAATCTGAGTAGAAGAGGGGGAACCTGAATGGGAAGAATCGCGACGCCGAAGAAAAGGCATAATATTTGTCACAGATATATCATTTTATTATGGCATAACATATCATTTAATTATGATAAAACATATCATTTTTTATAATAAAAAATGTAACATCAATAATCACTTGAATTACCTTTTATCAAAATGTACATTATCCCCATCGTTTTTTGATTCAGACTCGATCTCGTACTCTATATTGTTTTTCTCTATGGTCTCAAATGCTTCTACTAATACATTTGATTCATCGTTTAGAGGTCCAAAATCAATTTGATCGTCGGTTATTATTATTTCGCTATTTTCCTCGATATTTGCTTGATAAGCTTGTTCGTCTAGAATATTCTTTCCATCAAACGTAAATTTGCCTTCGTTTTAATCTATTTTTAGAGATGGATAAGGAGCGTAATAAATTTGTCGGGCTTGTTTAGCTAGTATAAAAGGATCGTACTTATGATAACGCGATGTATGCTTTATTTCAATAAGATTATATTTTGCATGCACAATAATTCCAGAACCTGGAACATTGCTGAACCAGTTGCATCTAAACAGAAAATCTACCTCCGCGGGTCTTATGAAATATGTCAATTGCAAAACCTGGGTTAACATGCCATAAAAATCATTTATATGATCATTTGGATTATCACTACGTTTAACAAATACACCGGTATTGTTAGTTAATTTTTTAGCACCATATTCTTTAGTGTTAAATTTATATCCATTGACGAAGAATATTGGATATGTCTTGACTTTTTTTTGGTCCCATTGCAAGTTGTTTCAGTCCTTCATCGACCACACAATTTCACGAATCAAAAACATAGTTCGAAAACCAATTAGTGAATTCTTTACTGATATCGTCGCTTGGATGTTGTGATTCATAAAAACTACAGATATAGATAATATATTGCATCATAATAAATGTACATGCGTATTATTTTAAAATATATCCAGACTTATAATTAAATAACACCTAACGAATGGTGCAACATCAACACGATTTAAGAAGAATATATGTGTGTGCTGCAAGGTAATCTCCATCGTCTAACCATACTTCCACACATTTTTCAATAGGTCGGCCATGTTGTCTAAAAATAGATAATATTACTTCAGAAGATTCTTGTTCAATGCCTTCATCATTACACATAGCACTTTCGCATGATAAGTTCACATGGTCACTGAAATAATAGAAGAAAAAGAATGAAGCTTCTTCTTCGATATATGATTTGCAAATTGAACTTTCAACTTGTGCTTTTTGTCTAACTTTTTTCTTTAGGTAATTTAAGTACCTATTAAAAATTATTTCAAATTAAAATGTACTTATATATGTAATTAAACTAATATTTAACATACCCAATATAAATAATACCTCTCAAATGGTTACATCCATCCATATTGCATAGGACCTCGAAGACGTGCTTCAAATGAAAGATGAACAGGTAAATGCTCCATTACATTAAAGAAATCTGGAGAAAATATTTACCTAGTTTGTAGAGCAGTATAGGAAATTCTTCCACAAGTTTATGCAGATGACTAACTTTAAACGTAGTCGAACAAAGCTCCTTATAAAATAAACTAAGTTCCGCTATAACCATCCAAAATTTTACGGGCAATAGTTCTTTGAAAGCGATTGGTAACAACTTTTCCATCATTGTGTGACTATCATGGCTTTTCATCCCACTCAGTTTACCATTCTTCTTGTCGACACATCTACGAAGATTAGAAGAAATCCCATCAGGAAATTTTAATCCTTCCACCCATTTTAACAGAACTTTAACTTGGTTGCTGTCTAGCTCATAGCATGTATTGGGTTTTTTAGTGTCATTTGGCTTGATATGAAGCTCGGGACGATTACATACTGCTTGGATATCACGTCTTGATTTCAAATCATCCTTAGTCTTTCCCTTAACCTTCAGAACTGTATTGAAAACATTATCAAACATGTTTTTCTTGTTGTGCATCATGTCAATATTATGATGAATTAGGAGATTTTTCCAATAAGGCAATTCCCAAATATACTTTGTTTGCACCAATTATGAACCGTCGATTTACCTTGAATTTGAATTTTCTCTCTGGTTTCATGTGTCTTTGGATAATCCTTTACAAGTTCATATATATATATATCTTCGCTTGGCTAAATCGTTGGTGGTCGCAAACTCTCTTGTCTATTAGCTGTAAAGTTTTTTATATCTTTTCTAAAAGGACGGTAAATATGAAGAAAACATCGATGTCAATTAAACCATGATATTTTATTCCCATGCGTTAAAGAAAATGACCATGTTTCTTCCATGCAATAAGGACAAGCTAGATGACCGGCCATACTCCAACCGAAAAGCATTGCATACGCAGGAAAACCATAAATAGCTCATAACAAAGAAGCGAACATACTGATTTTTTTTTGAAATGTCGTATGTTTCAGCTCCTTCATACCACAATGTTTTCAACTCTTCAATCAACTGTTGTAAATAAACATCGATTCCTTTTGTCGGATCATCAGGGTCAGGGATGATAATAGTGAGAAATATATATTGAGTTTTCATACACATCCATGGAGGTAAATTGTAAGTGTAACAATTATAGGCCAAGATGAATATTTAGAACCAAATTGAGAGAATGGTGAAAATCCATTCGTACATAAACCAAGTCTAACATTACGGCTCTCTACTGCAAAAGCAGGATATGTCTTATCAAAATACTTCCATGCTTCTCCATCAGCTGGGTGTGTTAACATATCTTCTTCCCATGTTCTCACACTGTACCATCTCTTATGATGCGCGGTTACAGAGGATGTGTATAACCGTTGAAGCCAAGGAGTTATAGGTAAGTAATGAATACGCATGTATGTGACTTCCTTTCCCTTCTTTTTTCTTGTTTTGTATCTTTCCTCGTTACATATTCTACAATTCCTCAGATTGATGTCTTCTTTCTAGAGCAACATGCAACCATTTAAACATGTATCTATTTTTTGATATGGAAAACCAAACGAAGACATAAATTTTTTCAGTTTATAATGATTTTCGCATATCAAATTATCGGGTGGCGTATGCCATTTTGCAGCTTGTATAATAGCTGTAAATCTTGCTTCCGTGAAGTATATAATAGGTATAGGAACAAATCCAACAAATATTGTATTCGATGAATATAGATGTTCACTCTATGACAAAAATGAATATCCATATAACGATTATATAAAATACTTGTCAAAGGGGGCCAAAAACTCTCTAAGTGATATTAATTATATACATAATATATATTAGCATATACAGTTCATTTATGCGTTGTAATGTTTTAATAATTAAATAATATTTTTTTTCCATTTTTATAAAATCTTATATTTTTTCAACCATAACAAATTATGGATATAATATTATATTTCAAAAAAATAAACTTCATTATACACTCATTTATTTATTAATTTTATCGGATTCTACATCCAAGTAAACTAGATTTGTTATATAAACTATCAACCATTAATTAATCTTCAATAGTAATATTTGTCTGCGAGCATAGCTCAGCTGGTCAGGGCTGCTTAGCGACTATGGAACAAGGTTCCTTGAGGTTGCGGGTTCGAGTCATGGTAAATTGAGCTGTGTTTCCCAAATGGCTTGGGGTGGTTATTCCATTAAATACCGAATAAAAATGGTGGGGAATTAAAGCTCTAAGTTGGGCTAGCTAAAAAGGGGGACCGGTGTGGCGGTCAATCGAGTTCCCTAGCTCTATTCTCCAGAGTAGTTGTTTTTTTTTAAATCTTCAATAGTAATATTTGGATTGACATTGACATTTTAGCACACTAATTAGCACTAAATCATATCACTAATTCAACACATAAATTAATTAACCTAAGTTTAGCCATAATTATATTTTAATTATCGGATTTACACACTTATAACCGTAATTAGCATATCACAATCAATCAACATACAATTGCAAACACTCAAGGGGGTAGTATCATCAAATACAACTACAAATTAACACTAATTTAACATATTAAGGTAAATTGGAGTTAGCAAAAAATACCTCTTTTCGTCGAAATTGAAGTGCTGGAGGCTAGAGGGGAGAAGTTGGAGATGTTTATGGTGGTGACGGGGCAGTGGCGGCTGGAGGTGGGCGAATTTGGGGAAAAGGAAGGGTTTGGAGGAAGATTTGGGGGAAGGAGGTAATGAAAATAACTCTCGGCCAACTCAGGTAATTCACGACGTGCATCGGTTTGCGACGGCCGCCGACGACAAACTTTCGACGGTTTTCAACGGTAAATGTTCGGTTATTACAGAATTGCCACGACAAAAACCTAGCCGTTGAAAAGGGATGTCGACGGTCTTCGCTATAATCTGTCGCAATAAACAGTAATTCTAGTAGTGACTCGAACCCAGAGCTAGCCGGTTCTCCTTGAAATGCATTGAGGCACAGCAGTTGATAGGACATCTGGGGGTAATGCACTGTTTCGGTGTGGGCCGCGGGAGCGGTCTTCGCTACCTAAGGCTGTAGTATGTTTCAAGGGTTGGCTTATTCGCCCATTAAAGCGGTACATGAGCAGAACATCGTGAGATAGTTCGGCCTATATCCGATGCGGGCGTTAGAGCATTAAGAGGACCTTTCGCTATGGTTTCTTACTTCGACAGGGTACAAATATCTAAATTTCATCCTTGTAGATACTTTTTCACACCCATTGCCAATACTAAATAGCAGCCAAAAATTTGTTTCCATTTTTCATGATATTATGTATGGATCAGATATATCATGGCCAATTCCATAGAGGATTTTTCCACAATGGACTCTGATAGCTGCAGGTTGTTTCATGCCATAAATAAACACAGACACTCTAAAAATCTATTTGACAGGCAGATTCACATCTTTTACAACCTACACAGTCTTCCATTCTTAGCGTGGAAGCAATTTGCTTAGCTTTACATCCATCCCAAGGTATTGTTTCCAATGTGCATAATTTAAATATAGAATAATACTTCGTAAACAAAACATATTTCATTTGATCTTGAGATAGACATATAATAAAACAGTTTAAATATTCATTATAATTACATTTTATTTCTTTTCCTAATGGAAAAATATTTCTACTAGGAAAAGAAATAAAATAATACTTACAACCAATTTAGCAGTTATTTTATGTCGAATATTAACTTATCCTCCGGCCTATCACCGGCAGTCTGTTTATGGTTCCACACTCAATGGTGGCAACTAAAATGAGGGTTGCACTCATTACAAGACTTAACCCAACACCTTATGACACAAGCTGACGACAGCCATGCATCACATGTGTCCACATTCTCGAAGGCACCCCTCTCTTTTAAGAGGATTCATAGCATCTCTATTTGGTGATAAATAAATTATCCGTGCCTCTTTTGATCTATCAGACATTTCATAAAGTGGACTCTCTATAGATCCCCAAGGACCAATCCTCACATGAATAGCTAAAGATCCAATAAGTCCAACATTGATTCCTTTAGACGTGTCAATTGGGCAAATACACCTAGGAAATTCAAAAAAAAAATCTATTCGGCAAACAAATAAGAAAATCGTGAAATAATTTGAATTCCGTGATTTAAAGAACTTTATCCATCATTTGAGTCTCCAACGATTATTCCAATAATTACATATTTGATTTGACCGATGGACAAATATGCAAGCATACGTTTCATGCTTGTTTGAGTAATTTTTACTGAATTTTTCATTTTGTTATTTTTCTAAATATAGTACATTACTTCATGATGGGCGGGTAGCGGGAATCGAACCCGCATCTTCTAAGGAATAAAGATAGATAGTATGGAAAAACTTACTATCTGTAAAGCTAAAGATTCATCATCTACCTATATTTTTGTGATTTATGGTTTCCATTGGTGCAAATCCAATCACCTCGGCTTGAGGTGAGAAGTAATTCCCCATTGGTAGCAAACAATTATCTATGTGCCTTTTTTCAAATACAAATGAAGGAACTGTTATGCATGTGGATACATGTATCCGTATAAATCCATGTATATACGGGTTATAAAAACGATCGGCAAATATTTTTATAATAGAAAGTCAGATTCATTAAATTCAAATTTTTTCTTTGGCTTAATTATCGATTAGAAGATTTAGTTTGTATGAATTGTTGTTGGTTTGATACCAATAATGGTAGCAATTTCAGTAGTAGCTCAACACATGTACTTTTTACCTGCTTATGCACTCATAGCACAAGGCTTTACTACTCAAGTAGCATTATATACTCATCACCAATACATCCTAGGGTTCATAATGATAGGAGCCTTTGCTCATGGAGCTATATTCTTCATTAGAGATTATAATCCGAAGCAGAATGAGTATTTTTATAATATAAAATGAACTAGAAAAATATAGTTATACTAATACGATTTCTTATGCTATAACTAGTCTTATTTATTAGTATTCTAATTATACTATTTTTTTGTATTTAATTTAATTACTTTTTAAAAGGAGAAACCGAGATAAAGTACGAGAGTATTCTTTGGGTGGGAACATCCTATATCGAGCGATTGTAGCGGCAGAAGCTGCTGTTGGGCTAGCTATTGTTTCATTGATTTATCATAACAGAAAATCAACTCGTATTAATCAATCAAGTTTGTTGAAATGTTAGCCATAACTAGGGTATCCGGTAACCATGTATGTAGGGGTATAATCGGTGATTTGATAGCATAAGCAATAAGGAAGCCTAAATAGAATATTATTTCTAATGTCATAGGTATGACTAACCAACTAATCTGTCAAAATCCAATGTCGTTTCATTGGAACCGGTCGTCGCTCAACGGATAAAGTTACTCTAGGGATAAATGGTTGATCATCCCCAAGAGTTCACATCGACAGAAAGGTTTGGCATCTCAAGAGTTCGGTCCATATCCGGTGCAGGCGTTAGAGCATTAAGGATTTTCAAACCTCTACTCTACACAACTGAGCTATTCCCTAATTTTTCTAATTCTAAAAAAGAAGACTTTCTTTGTGAATGTAAGGAAAATGAGATGGGCTGTGAATAAATTACTTTGGGTCTATTTGTGAAAGAGTAAAATGAACAAGAAAGATATTGGGTCCAACTCCATTGCATTGCCAGGATCCATGTTGTATATTTGAAGCAGTTGACCCCTTGCTTTGCTCATAGTTAACCCTCTTCCCGCTAAGCCACCTTTCTCCTCGGTCCATGGAGACAAAATATAGGACTAACCCTCCCATAAGAACCATATTTTGACTTTTATCGGGTGAAAATCCAATAATGGATTCCATTGAATGAATAATGAATCCAGATCTTAAAAACAATAAAGCTTTCGAATAGGCATGAGTGATCAAATGGAATAAGGTAGTTGACCCATTACTTTGTTCGAAAGGATGAAGATAGGACAAAAAACAATAAGGAAGAATATCGACCCTTCCAGTATTCTAAAGCACACTCTAAAAATAAAAGGGAAAGGAGAAATATATATATATATATATCTGTGTGGTATATACCTCTCTATATTGAATTGTGGATACATCAATGATAGAATCATTCCTAATTGAAACAAAGATGATTCATATAATAGAGGTGGAATGAGAGGGGATAGCCAAAAAAATAAAATAGGCATACACAATTATTTAATATAGGAATCATTAGTTCAGTCTTAATTTTTAATTTCTTCTGTAAAATGAATGAAATTTCAATAAAATAAAAGGGAGTCTTTGCTTTAGATCTCGTTACCGAGGACCTTGTTTCTAAAAAATACACCGTCTAGGGGCTTTACCGGGATTAACTCATAAAAGGCCTAGATCCGGAAGTGATCTGCTATTTCACGAGGAAATCCACATTGATGTAATGAAAGCAAAGGACCGACGACAATGATGGAACATCCCGAATAATCGACCCGTTTACCAAGCAGAGGCTCCCGAAATCTTCCTTCTTTGCTTAATTTTAGCCCTTATAAAAAAACTTATTTTTGAACCACTTTGACGCTCATGTCTCGTCGAGGTACTACAGAAGAAAAAACTACAAAATCCAATCCAATTTATCGTAATCTTTCCCAATTGACACGTCTGAAGGAATCAATGTTGGACTTATTGGATCTTTAGCTATTCATGTGAGGATTGGTCCTTGGGGATCTATAGAGAGTCTGCTTTATGAAATGTCTGAGAGATCAAGAAACTATTTTAGTAAAATTCAACCGTCTCAATTCTCGAGCAACCACGCCAAAAACTTGAGTTCCTTTTGGATTTCCTTTATATCCTCCTTGTTCATAGACAAAGTTGATTCGGAATTTCTTTCATTCCAAGCATAACTTGGATCCGTGTGCTTCATATTAGCCTGGATTTTTCTCCCAGCAATATAGCCATACCTACCCTATCAAGTCAATCCTACAAGCCTCTTATCCATTCTCATTTGATTGCAACCGATTTTCAGACGTCCATAAAAAAATTATTTCTAACTATCCAAAGTGAGAAGCAAAAATCCTACATTTGAACTAAATTCTTTTTTGTTAAAGAATCCATTTTTAGTTGCTCTAGAAACAATTAGGAGATTCTCTAGAAAAGATACGGAGTTCTGCTTTTGGTGGCAGCATGCTATTGGAAATTTTTTCTTTATTTCTCTATCAAGCAGACATTACCCTTTCTTTTCTATAGGATAAATTAATTATATCTTACTCATGGGGTGGTGCATTATTCGGCCGAGTTGGATTTGAACCAGTGCAGATAGTCGTCGATGAATTTATAGTCCGTCCCCATTAACCGCTTGGGCATCAACACAGGAATCCCCTTTACTTTACATCGATCGAAGAGAGAACGTATTTGATATTTGGATATTATCCATATTAATTATTTAGCGAGTCACTCATGATCGGTCATGATATCCGTTAATTTGAACTAATTAACAATAAGAACAAAAACAACTATATTCTAGTATATAAATTGATACTCTAAAGCATGGAAACAACTCTTTACTCAATTTTATGAACCAATATCATCATAAATAAACAATAGATTTAGCAAAAACAAACATCTAATTCTGCTCAAAACATTATTTGTACCACCTTTAGGGAAATTCATTGTCTTGCTAAGGCCCCAAGGTTTATCAAATTTGAGCTATCAAAGTGCTAACGAGACGAAATGTAACATTCCCCCTTTTGACCGCCTCCAGTCGGTAATTAAACCAACTCGAAACGTTCAAAAAGACGAATTGTTATTTAGTTTATAAGGTTTAAACAGAATCAGCCACAGAAACACAGAATAATAACACTGAATTAAAACAATGAGAATTTATTTCATTACTATAAATCTTTTTAGAATACATCAGAGTTTATACAATTTAATACTGATACAGCGGAATATCTTAAAATACAATTTTCTTCTGAAAACTAAAGTGATTCTTTACTCTCTCTCTAACTTCGCTGCTCGAAAATCTTCAAGCTGTAGAAATACTCGGTCTGACCCGAGTATTATATTCAAAAGAAAATAATACACAGGTCAGTCTAATTCAAACCAGTTTATGAGTGCATAGAGGCAGTAATAATTTAAATAGACGACAGTTACAGTAATTCCCGTCTATCCGACTCTTTTAACAAAGAAATCGGATAACGAAAATATAACACTTAACAGTGTTAACAATAAATCAGCAGATTTAAATCATCAACAGAGATAGATAAACCATTTATCAATCGACTAAATCAATTTAAAACAATTAAAATTGTCACTTTAAAATCATCGAAGATTTGATTGGCTGCCGTACACGCACGCGTGTACGGCCTCGCCAATATGGTATAAAAAATCAATGCATCACGACACAAAGAAATATCAATTCAAAACTGTCGAGTTTGGGTGGCTGCAGTGCACACGCACATACATGTGCACTGCCTCGCCAACTCGAGTGAATACTAACAGCAATCAAAGCTGCAGAGGTCAATTCAGTAAACTGCAAGTATCAAAGAGGCAAGAAACAGTTCAATACCCAAGCAAACTCAAGAACAAGTTTCCAAACAACTCATTTCTGCACATTTCATCAAGTGCAAAAGTTTTATAAAAATGAACTGCAGCCCCGCTTTGGATTCAAGGGCAAACTGCAACAATAACTGCGGCCACCACATGGAAGCTTGGGTGAAGGCAACAAAAATAACAAGGATGAATGAAACTGATCAAGCAAGTGCAGCAGGTACAAAGGCAAATCAGGCACATACATGAACCAGAGGAATCAGACTCTGCATGGTCAAAATGCAACAGAACTGAAACTGCAGAATGGAAGTGAAAGCAAACAAGATGGCAACATTAAATGAACCAAAGGAAGTCCAGGTATAATGCAACAACTCAACCCCAATGTTCTCAATTTCAACATGATAGAAAAAGACGTAGAGCAACTTTAAATAAGAATAATGTCACCAACAAGATATAGTGATTAAATACAAATTTATCAGATCAGTGGTGCTCAACCCAAGTCAAGATACAATGATCAAGTGGAAAGACACATGCAACCCCTAGTATGAATGAAAAAGGGCAGAACTACAAACGAAGACTGCAATGTTGTTTTTGAAATCGATAATCAGTGAAACCAACATTTTAAACTCATATATGCTCGAGAAAATCCATTTACTTCCGACTGCAACCAAAAGAATCAACAATGACAAGACTTAAACATGTATATATGCAGACAGGCTTCTAAATGAATACAAGAGCAGTTTCACAAATACTTACATCAAATGCAGTTTCAAAAGAACAGTTGTACATACAGATGCCACAGTGTAAGCATCGACATGAACATGGCCGAAGTCGCAGGGACACAATCAAACAAAGTACAGTTTCAAATGCACTAATACTTACAAAGGCTACAGACAGGTGGCGGTGTGCAGAATGAAGACAACTCCAGAACTAGTCAGAGCAAAATTCTATCAAGTAAACTACATGATTCAAGCTACATGAAGCATGTCGACCAGTTCACAATGAATAAAATGAATGGCAATGGATGGAAACAACATAGGATAGTGAAAAATCAAAGTCGAAGCCGAGAATTTTAAAAACCAAGTCCAGGCCGAAGTCAATGTGGAACAAGTCAAATTCAAATCAGAGCATATAAATTAGATACCAGTGTAGCATAACAGAGGTGGGTATATGCATGTACTTGCAGTGGGCAGTGAAAGCAATGAACTTGAATTGCAGACATACCATTTTTTTACAAGACAGAATCATTTAAAAATTTGAATTAGATGTGAGAATTACTCACAAAATTTCCAACATATAGACAGTGAACACTACAGGCAAGTGAACACTATCGGCATGTTGATAACAAAGCACTGCAACTAAAAAGACTCGAGTGATGAAGCACTGAAATGATGCAATTGTACAGACAACAAATGAATAGCCGTGACACTACAGAGCTACCCCAGGCAAGATGATAAACCATATATATACATGCAAGAATGCATATATATACATGTACAATGCCTAGAGATAATGAAACTGAAGTGCCCAAATATTGGAAAGTATCTGATTCCAGTACATCAACATAAAACCCAGACTCATGAACCATATCAATGCTAAAATGCTCACATGCTCAAAACTCAACTACCAGTGTACTGTAATACCATCAGAGAAGACAATAGCAAAACAAATCAGAAATGCACCAACCAAGCAATGGACTCGACCAAATTCAACTGCAAGTCCAGACTAAATACAATGCCACCATGAACTGTACTTGTAATAACAATGACTCAATGCACATCAAGCAAGAACCAGACCCACTCCAATCTGGCAACAATAAGTACACTGACCAGACTATGTACATGTACACAAATGCAAAGGCCACAACAAAGTCAACAGTGACCAAGTATGCAAAATGCAGACTCAAGTTCACAAATGCAGAGAAACCCAGATCCAATCCAAATCAGTTCGAATAAAGTTCGATAGCAACTATCAAGCATAAATAAGTGTGCAGTCATGACCAAGGAAATGAATTTGAACGTATAAGTCAAAACATTCTTAAGCATCGAAACGAAGATCAGTGGCCAGAGAAACAAGTTGACGAATTCAAAACTTTATCAGATGAAATCAACCATTTTATACGAACGAAAATTATGGAGTTTGACTCCTATATAAAACCCTAACATCATCATCGGCAAGACTAAATAAACAACCAAAACACTTTACCGAGCTGGAATTAGATGTGAGTGAAGGGGGAGTCACTCACCTTAGCAAATGGGTCGAGAGCAATGAACGAAGAAAGCATCGATGGAACGAGCTTCGAAGGTCGGAGCCTCTTCGAGTTTATCCAGCCCTAGCTTTTGGAGACGAGCGAAAATCGAAGGAAGTCGAAGCCAGAAGATCGAATCGCCGAAGCCCTAGTTTCCTCTCGCCGCCATTTTTTTATCTCGTAGATTTTTTTAGGGCACGAATGAATGAGATAAAGGAAAGGGGCGGGTATAGGGTATTAACCAAAATAAATGGGCCGAGATAAAATTTTAAAGCCCGAAACCCTTTAACAATTTTTTTTTTCTTCCAAAAGAATTCTAACCGATTCAAAAATTCCAACAACAATTTTTATTAAACGAATTTCAATTCGAATCAAAATTCCTATAAGCAAATAGCTAGCATAGAAATCGTTTAACGATGATATCTAATCGATGCAAAAATCCCGGTTATTACAGAAATTCAAATTGAATTCAATTTAATTTTATACGCGTTTATACGCCGTATGTTCATAAAACAATTCCGATAAATACAAAAATTGAAATCCAGTAATAATTCAATATTACGGACCCAATGAAACTGGTTTCGTCAAATTCCGAGACTGTGCCTCGGAATGCTATTTTTATTTTCAATTTAAACGATATAATTTCAAAACTGAACAAATCGTTTTCAAATTCAATTCTGAAGCTTCAATTATCTTCAGTATTATCAATATGAATTTTCTAAGCCTTTAAATTATTTTTAACCGGCTTAAAATTGAAGATTCAAAGTTTATTCAACTTTCAATAGATTAAATTCAAAATTTAATCGCCAATTCATTCTGATAATTTGAAATTCAAGTCAAATCATCATTCAAATATTTAAAATTAATTAAATATTCTCAAATTAAATTGTTCAAAATTCAGGGTCGTTACAAACTCCCCTCCTTAAAAACTTTTCGTCCACGAAAAGGAAAGGTTGTTAAAATTTTACCGATATTTATACCCTACTCAATTTTTTTACAAGCTTGAAACTTATTACAAATAAATGAATATAGGATTCATTCCGTTTGTTTAACCTCATTAGCTTTGTTTATCTTCTCTTTTGTTCATTGATTTCTAAAATCAAAAAGCAGAAGTCTTTTGCTAACATTTTTAATTTACAACTCAGATTCAAACTTAAAATTCTTCACATTAGAGATTTATATAATATATATCTTCCAAAGCTGTGAACTTCCAAAACATTACAAAGATCCTCTTCCTTAGTTCATTAGGTAGGAATTTTGTAATTTTAATTTCAGATCATTAATTTGCTATTTACAGTTTGAAAATACTTGCTAACTCGAAATTTAACAAGTCCATCTTCGTTCTCACAGACATTAGACATACGCTGGCCAGGCGCAGGTCTAAAAATCTCCAAGTACTAAACATACTTGCTTCAATTCCCAGTGAAAATACTTTTAAAAATTCTTTTAAAAAATGGATATGGAAAGCACGTTCCCCCATGGATTACAGTTCCACCCGGCGGTTACGCTACTATCCCAGTAGAGTCGCTTGTGGCTGTAGATTTCTCATCTCTTAAATTTCGCCATGGTTGTCGCCATAGATTGCAGTACACACGGCGGTTACGCTACTATCCCAGTAGAATCGCTCGTGTCTGTAGGCATCACGCCCCTCAAATTTCGCCTGGCATTAGATTGTAGTTTACTCGGCGGTTACGCCACTATCCCAGTGGAATCGCTCGTAACTGTGGGCATCTCGCCCCTCAAATTACGCTAATCATCAATCAAATCTAATCTCATCGCGATGAACTATCGCGAAGGATTTCCGATTCAAATAGTCACTCTGACTAAAATTCTACGTAGCTACGAATTTCAAATGGACACTCATCGAGAGTTCCAATACCTTCTCCAATAATAAATGGAAGGTACTTTTCCACATCCTCAGTTTAGAAAACATAATATCATATATGTAGTACTTTCATTTCACATTTCGTACATATAACATCTATGTAAACATACATAAGATTTCCATAACAATGTCTTTCTAAACTAACGGTTTCAAATTTACCGCATTCATATATATATAAGTTCTGAAAACTTACATATCCATATTCATAACAAAATAGAGGATTTCAAAATTTTCCTCTAAGTCGATTTGGAAATTTAAGGTTATCTCAAACCTAATTCATATTCATAATTCCATTCATTATCGACTTTCACATTCAATTTGGATTTCACGCTTACATCGTCAATTCTCAACACAGAATTGATGTCTATCGATATATAACCTCTAAGCTCGTACGTCTCAGAGAAGGGTGTTAAGCTAAGAGAATAAATTCTCCGCCACCAACAGATATATATTTAATAGAGATCAATTGCTATGTCATCAATTCACAATGTTAGACATGCAATCCAAATCATCATCTGAAATTCAAAGCTCAACTTATATTGTCTTTGATGTCGAAGTTAAACTCAATTTTAACTCAACGATTCAATCTTTTTTTGAAAAAATTCAAATTGAACAAATTGTTCAAATTTTCATTTAACTTTTCAACTTCGACTTCAAAAAAAATGAATTTCAAATCATTTATTCCTTACGGAATATATTCACAACATTTCATTTCATATTGGAAAAACATTTCCATACTTATTTAAAAATAAGTAATTCACAAATCCATTTTATTTTCAACCTTTGAAAATATTCGATATACTTAAATCAAAATTAAGTATATATTTCATCTTTAAGGAAATCATTCTCTTTCACATATTTATTTGAGTTAAAACGAATGTTACGTAAAACATCGTTACGACAACTCAAAATCATTAGTATAGGGATTCGAAATTTAGATAGATGTATAAATCCCAATACTATACAAAACATTTCCTTTCGGAAATCATTTACTATAACAACAGTGTTATAGTCCACCATTTCCTTATATTCGAAAACGTCTATTTCAACAATGAATGTTGAAATCTATGGTTTCGATATTCAATGCCTTTGAAAACATCCTTAAAACAATTTACTTCGTTTTAAAATATCACTTTTCCAAAACATGTCCATTTAATTCAATAATATATTCACGGTCCAAAATTGTGAATATACTACTTTTAACAACTATAAGAATTTTACTTATCAAAATAAGTCAGTTTCGAATTTATAAACAATGTTTACAAATTTCACTTCTATTCATAAAGACTTCAATTTATAAAAATTGCTTTATTAACCAATTCCTTTATAACTCAATTTTATATCAGAATTTAATTTCTAAGTAAATTACTTATAAATTCTTTTATTTCGCAACTTCGATTCATTTTATAACTTCACAATTTTAATTCTGTAATTTCCATTCACTTATGAAATCCATTAAATATTTCACTTTTAACACTTATACAATTCCAATATTTTATCAACACTTATACAAATCATTTTATAATTCCAATATAATATCAATCTTTTCAAATCTTCCATTATAACCCGTTTATAATAATTCAAAAATTCCAATTTAAACTATTATATAAATTTATCACTTTTCCATTTCCAAGATAATCTACTAGTTCTTCAGTAAATCATTCATCGACTTGGTTTTCAATCTAACCGCATTTGATTCATTCATATTGGATTTTACTAACATTCATTCATATTCAATTAGTTTACTTTCACTAATTTATATTCAAGTCAGTTTGCTTTCAATTCAAATCAAATTTGGTTCTATTTAGATTTCTTACCTTTCAATTTACATAGCTTCCAATTTCCGTTAATTCAATTTCATTAATACTTAATGAATTTCCATACGATCAACTAGCAAAACCAATGCACATTCAACTTAACCAAATTTATTTACTTTGCTTATATTCAATTTGGTTCAACACACTTAATTTCAATTGGTTTATATTCCAATTCTGATTGAATTCTTATACTCACCATATTCACTAATTCACTTTTACAATTAAAGTCGAATTTCCTTTATATAACTCAAATTCATATTCATTACATCACTTTATTAATTCATTTTGATATCAAATTCAATTTGATTCACTATTACTTAAGCCATGTTTCATTTATCTCCACTTGCATTTATTTTCACTGTAAAACTTAAGTTCGTCTCAAATTTATTTGAAATTCTATTTTATTTAACTTAACTTAGATTTCATTTCAAAAATCATTTTATTTAACTTGTACTAAAGTCAAATTCATATCACATTCAAAATTCAGATTTTGTTTTACTTAACAAAACTGTTTAACCATTTAAAAACTGGTTTTACTTAAACTTTCTCATTTTATAAGTTAAACAACTTATTAATTTAAACTTCCAAATTCATATCATATAATCACTTATCATTTAAGTTTAAATTTCATCTCAACAATTTATCAAATCAAATTCAATTTATTTAACTTTCCTTTAGTTAAATTTCAAATCCATTCATTTATTAATACTAATTCAATTCAATTTAACTTTTCTTAAGTTAAAAATCTTCATTTCATATTCAATCTTCACTTTACTTATATAAGATCTATTCCAAATTCATTCATCTTATATTTTCTAAAACAATTTTATACTTCTTTGGATTTGAAAAAACGTTTCCTTTTTACAGTGTTTCTAGTAACTATTCATATTAAACATCATAAACTAAGCTTTGTGTAAACCAAAGCTCTGATACCACGCTGTAACATTCCCCCTTTTGACCGCCTCCAGTCGGTAATTAAACCAACTCGAAACGTTCAAAAAGACGAATTGTTATTTAGTTTATAAGGTTTAAACAGAATCAGCCACAGAAACACAGAATAATAACACTGAATTAAAACAATGAGAATTTATTTCATTACTATAAATCTTTTTAGAATACATCAGAGTTTATACAATTTAATACTGATACAGCGGAATATCTTAAAATACAATTTTCTTCTGAAAACTAAAGTGATTCTTTACTCTCTCTCTAACTTCGCTGCTCGAAAATCTTCAAGCTGTAGAAATACTCGGTCTGACCCGAGTATTATATTCAAAAGAAAATAATACACAGGTCAGTCTAATTCAAACCAGTTTATGAGTGCATAGAGGCAGTAATAATTTAAATAGACGACAGTTACAGTAATTCCCGTCTATCCGACTCTTTTAACAAAGAAATCGGATAACGAAAATATAACACTTAACAGTGTTAACAATAAATCAGCAGATTTAAATCATCAACAGAGATAGATAAACCATTTATCAATCGACTAAATCAATTTAAAACAATTAAAATTGTCACTTTAAAATCATCGAAGATTTGATTGGCTGCCGTACACGCACGCGTGTACGGCCTCGCCAATATGGTATAAAAAATCAATGCATCACGACGCAAAGAAATATCAATTCAAAACTGTCGAGTTTGGGTGGCTGCAGTGCACACGCACATACATGTGCACTGCCTCGCCAACTCGAGTGAATACTAACAGCAATCAAAGCTGCAGAGGTCAATTCAGTAAACTGCAAGTATCAAAGAGGCAAGAAACAGTTCAATACCCAAGCAAACTCAAGAACAAGTTTCCAAACAACTCATTTCTGCACATTTCATCAAGTGCAAAAGTTTTATAAAAATGAACTGCAGCCCCGCTTTGGATTCAAGGGCAAACTGCAACAATAACTGCGGCCACCACATGGAAGCTTGGGTGAAGGCAACAAAAATAACAAGGATGAATGAAACTGATCAAGCAAGTGCAGCAGGTACAAAGGCAAATCAGGCACATACATGAACCAGAGGAATCAGACTCTGCATGGTCAAAATGCAACAGAACTGAAACTGCAGAATGGAAGTGAAAGCAAACAAGATGGCAACATTAAATGAACCAAAGGAAGTCCAGGTATAATGCAACAACTCAACCCCAATGTTCTCAATTTCAACATGATAGAAAAAGACGTAGAGCAACTTTAAATAAGAATAATGTCACCAACAAGATATAGTGATTAAATACAAATTTATCAGATCAGTGGTGCTCAACCCAAGTCAAGATACAATGATCAAGTGGAAAGACACATGCAACCCCTAGTATGAATGAAAAAGGGCAGAACTACAAACGGAGACTGCAATGTTGTTTTTGAAATCGATAATCAGTGAAACCAACATTTTAAACTCATATATGCTCGAGAAAATCCATTTACTTCCGACTGCAACCAAAAGAATCAACAATGACAAGACTTAAACATGTATATATGCAGACAGGCTTCTAAATGAATACAAGAGCAGTTTCACAAATACTTACATCAAATGCAGTTTCAAAAGAACAGTTGTACATATAGATGCCACAGTGTAAGCATCGACATGAACATGGC
Organism: Allium fistulosum; assembly: GCA_030737815.1. Taxonomy (NCBI): domain Eukaryota; kingdom Viridiplantae; phylum Streptophyta; class Magnoliopsida; order Asparagales; family Amaryllidaceae; genus Allium; species Allium fistulosum. The sequence continues at coordinate 783,418,886 of CM060907.1, forward strand.
CGAAGTCGCAGGGACACAATCAAACAAAGTACAGTTTCAAATGCACTAATACTTACAAAGGCTACAGACAGGTGGCGGTGTGCAGGATGAAGACAACTCCAGAACTAGTCAGAGCAAAATTCTATCAAGTAAACTACATGATTCAAGCTACATGAAGCATGTCGACCAGTTCACAATGAATAAAATGAATGGCAATGGATGGAAACAACATAGGACAGTGAAAAATCAAAGTCGAAGCCGAGAATTTTAAAAACCAAGTCCAGGCCGAAGTCAATGTGGAACAAGTCAAATTCAAATCAGAGCATATAAATTAGATACCAGTGTAGCATAACAGAGGTGGGTATATGCATGTACTTGCAGTGGGCAGTGAAAGCAATGAACTTGAATTGCAGACATACCATTTTTTTACAAGACAGAATCATTTAAAAATTTGAATTAGATGTGAGAATTACTCACAAAATTTCCAACATATAGACAGTGAACACTACAGGCAAGTGAACACTATCGGCATGTTGATAACAAAGCACTACAACTAAAAAGACTCGAGTGATGAAGCACTGAAATGATGCAATTGTACAGACAACAAATGAATAGCCGTGACACTACAGAGCTACCCCAGGCAAGATGATAAACCATATATATACATGCAAGAATGCATATATATACATGTACAATGCCCAGAGATAATGAAACTGAAGTGCCCAAATATTGGAAAGTATCTGATTCCAGTACATCAACATGAAACCCAGACTCATGAACCATATCAATGCTAAAATGCTCACATGCTCAAAACTCAACTACCAGTGTACTGTAATACCATCAGAGAAGACAATAGCAAAACAAATCAGAAATGCACCAACCAAGCAATGGACTCGACCAAATTCAACTGCAAGTCCAGACTAAATACAATGCCACCATGAACTGTACTTGTAATAACAATGACTCAATGCACATCAAGCAAGAACCAGACCCACTCCAATCTGGCAACAATAAGTACACTGACCAGACTATGTACATGTACACAAATGCAAAGGCCACAACAAAGTCAACAGTGACCAAGTATGCAAAATGCAGACTCAAGTTCACAAATGCAGAGAAACCCAGATCCAATCCAAATCAGTTCGAATAAAGTTCGATAGCAACTATCAAGCATAAATAAGTGTGCAGTCATGACCAAGGAAATGAATTTGAACGTATAAGTCAAAACATTCTTAAGCATCGAAACGAAGATCAGTGGCCAGAGAAACAAGTTGACGAATTCAAAACTTTATCAGATGAAATCAACCATTTTATACGAACGAAAATTATGGAGTTTGACTCCTATATAAAACCCTAACATCATCATCGGCAAGACTAAATAAACAACCAAAACACTTTACCGAGCTGGAATTAGATGTGAGTGAAGGGGGAGTCACTCACCTTAGCAAATGGGTCGAGAGCAAGGAACGAAGAAAGCATCGATGGAACGAGCTTCGAAGGTCGGAGCCTCTTTGAGTTTATCCAGCCCTAGCTTTTGGAGACGAGCGAAAATCGAAGGAAGTCGAAGCCAGAAGATCGAATCGCCGAAGCCCTAGTTTCCTCTCGCCACCATTTTTTTATCTCGTAGATTTTTTTAGGGCACGAATGAATGAGATAAAGGAAAGGGGCGGGTATAGGGTATTAACCAAAATAAATGGGCCGAGATAAAATTTTAAAGCCCGAAACCCTTTAACAATTTTTTTCTTTTTTTTTTCCTTCCAAAAGAATTCTAACCGATTCAAAAATTCCAACAATAATTTTTATTAAACGAATTTCAATTCGAATCAAAATTCCTATAAGCAAATAGCTAGCATAGAAATCGTTTAACGATGATATCTAATCGATGCAAAAATCCCGGTTATTACAGAAATTCAAATTGAATTCAATTTAATTTTATACGCGTTTATACGCCGTATGTTCATAAAATAATTCCGATAAATACGAAAATTGAAATCCAGTAATAATTCAATATTACGGACCCAATGAAACTGGTTTCGTCAAATTCCGAGACTGTGCCTCGGAATGCTATTTTTATTTTCAATTTAAACGATATAATTTCAAAACTGAACAAATCGTTTTCAAATTCAATTCTGAAGCTTCAATTATCTTCAGTATTATCAATATGAATTTTCTAAGCCTTTAAATTATTTTTAACCGGCTTAAAATTGAAGATTCAAATTTTATTCAACTTTCAATAGATTAAATTCAAAATTTAATCGCCAATTCATTCTGATAATTTGAAATTCAAGTCAAATCATCATTCAAATATTTAAAATTAATTAAATATTCTCAAATTAAATTGTTCAAAATTCAGGGTCGTTACACGAAATTACCTGAGTTGCCATAGAAGTCTGGATCGATTTTTCGGTAGGTAAGGGTTCCATGGTCATGGCCAATTTGATAGCTTCAACATTTTCAGGCACGTCCGGAATGCACAAATCCCGCTTTCATCCCATATACGGTGGTCGGAGCTACAATAGAACCCACAGAGCAAGGTGGAGGTAAAGCTATAGTTAAAATGACCTTATCGAGAGGCGGGGGTGCTCGGGCCTGAGCGGAGGTGGGTGTAGAGCTGAGTCTCCTTTGAAGTGATAGATTTAAAAAAACACTAAATGAACTGTTGCAGAATCAGGTAGTGCAATTACAATTAGAAATAGATTAAGGAAGAAGACTAAGAAATGGAATAGGGAAGAAGAGTGCTGAAAACGTGATGCGTAATCGATTGAAAATGTGGTGGACATGAAAAAGAAAAATTTACCCTCGTTACATAAGTACAAAGTAAAATGTCTTTTTCAAATAAGTATAGGGTACTACTGGAAATACTAGAAATGCTTCAAGTGATAAAGTATTTGCTTTATATATAAGATTAATTGTTTAAATTTCAATTGATTATAAAAGGTAACTTTGGCTAAAGATGTCTTTTTGAAGATTTTGACAGTTCTCTTGAGTTTAAAAGTATCAAAAACACGCATACACACACATACATACATGTATGTATGTATAGCATAATATACTTTCGATAGAGTTCTAAAATGGGCTTTTTTAGCCTTCATGATCACTTTGGCCCAACATGATCATTCTTGCCAATAAATATGGAGTTAAGAAACCCTAGCAATAATCTCCTTCCTAATTTTCTACCCTAATCTCAAAACTAGTTACGGTGATTAGCAAATTAATTAAAACGTGATTAAAAAATTTGAAATACCCAAATTTATCCCACCGTATTATATATCATGTCAATGTTAACGATAAGGGAAATCACCAGCAAGTATCCCTTTATCATAAAAATGCTCTAGTTGACCAGAATTGGCGGTCAAAGTTACCGACGGCGAAACCCTAGATGTGCAAATTGAGGGTTTTTGAGTCAGCAAATAGTTGATACAATTGAAGGTGTATAACTATAATGCTCGATGAGAGGAACTCGAATTTGGTTTCAATATTGAGACTAGAGCATCGGTGTGGTTGAAATTTGAATTTAAATTTGACGGCGGCTGCAACTATGACCAGCAATAGCGGCGATCGTAAACCTAAGCAAAGGGGCAGTGGTCTGGTTGGGTAGAGGAGGTCAACAACTTTTATACACAAGTGGTTCTGTGGCGAACGGAGCTTTGAGGTGACAAAAAATCATGGTCAAAATTGACCAAGTGGAGGTAGTTTCGGCTTTGAAATAGTTTGACCAGGTGGCTATTTTCATTTCAAACACTGAACTTTTATTAATTGAATTTTAGACCCTTTAAGTTCTAACCACCAAATGTTTTGCACACAAACTTGGATTCATGTGCAGTTTCTTTCATTGGATTCGTGGTGGTATTCTGGACGATTTGGCGTGAAGTCTGCTTTGGAGATTTTTGCAAAAGCATGTTGGTATAGTTTATTTAATTTAACTAATTGAGTTTTTAAATATTATATAATTACTAATGATGAAATTTACATTATTTGATATGTGTTGTGTTTCATTAATGATTGCTTAGTTATTGCGATGGGTCGAACATGTTATGACTTAGTTTGATTGCTTGTTGTTAATTTTGGATTAACATGAGAAAAAATTAATTAATAGGAAATGGTTAAAATTGTGTAATTTTGGGAAAAGCTAGTTAAATGGACAAAAGTAAGGTTATTTACCTATTATAATGTAAGATTTGTAAGAATAGTGATTTAACAATTTTATTAATAAATGGAAAATTATTGTTATTACTGTTTGAATGCCTTAAATATGAGATATTTTGAGATGATAATGACATAATAAAAACATGCTTTCAAAAGGTTTTTCAAGCTATGTAATTACTATTTTTGAGTTAAACAGTGACAAAATGATTTTGAAAGAAAAATAAGGAGATTTGAGTATAGAGTAATATTTTAATGTAAAATAATAATATTATCGATTTCGGGAGTAACTGGATATAAATTATTATAATCATCTAAATTATATTTTTTTGGGATATTTGGAGACATAAGTGTACAAAGAAGGAGTTTTAATGTATATTATCATTTTTGAGAAATTATTATTGTTTTGAGGTGTAATAAATAAAGTGTTTTTGTAATAGACAATAATAAAGTGATTTATACTTAAGAGAAATTAATGAGTGTAATATCTTTGTTTCGACGGTTGTAACATATGTGAGTAATTTTTGTGTGTAAATTATCATATATGTTTGTTGTGTAGAGATGAAATCAAATTAAGATGAGTTATGCGATTGCAATGACCTGTCTTTTTGACTCTCAAAAGTCGACACTAATACATCCACGATATTCACGTATCGAGCATTCAAGTGCCGAAAAGATAGATTGTTAGGAGAAAAGAAAGAAAAGACGTAATAGAATTTTACATCGTGACGAGTAGTATGTATTATATAACAGATCTTTACAAAGGAAAATTGTAATATACATACATCAATCAGAGTATACAAATCTATCATCAGTCCGGACAGTTATAACAATATGTCTTCATTATATCTGATAAATAAAACTAAGAAATGTAGCGGAAATGAAATATACAAGAATATTTCTTAGAGACATCTAGCTCATCTCCTGAAGCTCCAAAGCATCCAAAATAAATCTAAAAATATACTTGGGCTGACTCGAGCATTATAAGAAAATAACACCCGGATCAGTCTGGTAAACATGCGTGAGAAACACAACTCAAATGGATTCCAATATTATAAAACCTTTTGAAAATAAAGGTGTCCCATAAGACATGCCATGTATAAACTAAAATGGTTTTTACCTTACGATGACCAAACCATTTCATAAGAAATCTTGTGACATTATAATAATATTTAGGGTTTAAAATAAATATTGAATCATAGTCAAAATAGTTATATTAATTACATTCCAACATAATAGGTGTACATCTAAGTCTGTAAAGGCATGTATTAGAGAAAGGATTCCATACAATGACAAGGCTATTGGGGTACCGTCTATCACAGTACACCTCTAGATAAAATGTACTGCGGGCGTTGCACGGACCCATTACATGGCAAGACCGACCTACCCGTTGCTGGATAGTACCGAATATGTCATCATCCTGGTTGCTTTACAGCCTTTTCTCAAGAGCTCTTATGCACATACCAAATCCATAAATGCATAAATAGTGATCTAGAAAGGTGATGACCATACTCTAATGGGTGTGACCCACATAGCCTTACGGCATATCCCCTTTTAAAGTCATTCCTGATTGTGAGGCTTGAGGCTATATTTTACCTTTTATATAACAATCCCACTTGAAATGCTTTCTCTCCAAGCAATAATGCAATGCCAGAATTCAACCATACAAGTTGTTCAGGATATGAACAGACCAAAGGGATCACTTCTACTACATCCCTTTTGGAATCACCCTTAGGATTAGTAGCAAGTAAACCTTGCACTTCAAAGATCTTTGCCTTTAATTCCATCATCTTCAAGACGTCTCCAATTCAAACATTTATGCCGAATCGAAGTGGATTTTGGATAATATATTCGATCCAGGTCTCTCCAAGCCAATAAAGATAGTTTTAAAACTGGCCACCATTTGATAGTCGATTATTTAACCATCAAATAAACAAATAATCAAATCAGATAATTAATTCTATATGGAAACCAACACTGGTTAAGCACATAAGCAACCACTAAGCCTCTTTAATTAATCCTTTCATCACTCAAAATCTCCTTTCAAATATTTATATTAAAATACTCTATTACAAAAAGATATATTCATAAATCCTCTCTATTCTTTTCAATACTTGAAAAATATTCATATACTTATCTCAACCGTATAAGTATACTTACCAAATATTTCACTTTCAGTACTTTAAATTTTTTTCCATATACTTATATCAATGATATCAGTATATTCGTAAAACACTGCATTTTCGATACTTAGGAATTGTACCAATATACTTATCTCAATGGTATAAGTATATTTATAAATCTCAAGAAAGATTTCATTTCCAAAATACATTGAATTGGGTTAATATCAGTTGACATATAAAGACATTGTTTACAATAAACCCAAATCACTTTTGGTGTAAGTAAATAGATCGTATAGAAATTAGACCAAACATACTTACCATCACTTCCCATTTTCAAACAGTACTATTCCTCGATTAACAATGTAGTTGGACAGGTTTGAAAACTACCCTTGCCGCGACAAACATTCTTACTTCTCGGGATAGAGACGGGTTTCCATACCTTGGAATTTGGTGCTAAGTATAGAAGGAATATCTTCCATACCACCATAACTTAAATTGATCATTTATAGCAATCAAACCTTCTTCCCTTTATGAAATTCCTTTTTATAAATTTATTTTATATTACAAACTCTATTTACAAATTTCTTTATAAAACTTTATTTATAAATCTCCTTTATAAAAAATCATTTATAAATCTCGTTTTATAAAATATCATTTATTAATCTCCCTATATAATTATATAAAACTCCTTAAATAATTATAAAACTCCTCTTATATTTATATAAATCTTTTTTAAAACATTTCTTTCATATTTCTAAAATCCTTTTATAAATTCATTTCCATTTATAAAATACCGTTTATAAATCTCCAAATTTATTGTAAACATTCAGTTTCCAAAATTTAACCAAACACTTTCCATAAAACGATCATTCCACATATTACTATAAATCCACAAATGTGATTGATTATACCAAATTATAATCATGATCCAATTTCCCTTTTATAAAATATTATTTATAAAACTCTTTCTATTTATTATAAAAACACCATCTATAAAACTATTCTTTTATTTATAAAATATCATTTCTAAATCTGTCCTTTTTATACAACATTTTACATAAAATGTTTCACAAATATTTATTCCAAAATATTTCTATCTTCTTTTTAAAATAGAATCACTTTAAATAAAAGGTAAACCCTTTTATTTTCTTTTAAAACAAATATTCATTATTATCATAAATTTTTTATAAAAATAAATACCTTCCAAAATAATTTTAAAACATTTACATTTATACATATATTAGAAAAGAAAAAAAGGTTGAAGTAAAATAGAGGAGTTCAAAACCCATTTTAAATGAAACATCATAGAAATCCCAAAAGAAGACAAATTTAAAATCATTTGTTCGAATCTAAAACATTTCCAAATCAAAACATCAATTAATATTATTTCAAAATGCTATAACAAGGCCAATAGCTACCATAACACTTAGCCAATGTTGTTGCTACCTTTATCACTAAAAAGGCTTAACTTTTAACATATGTCAATGTCACATCCAAAATGGCTAAAATAACAAATTTTGACTTCAACAATCTATATAACAAGCATATAAATGGAATTAAATCAACAGGTATATAATTGAAAATTAAAATCACAACGGTAAAAAATCCAGATTTTTCTACAAAACTCTCTATATTTCATTTTATATGTCATTCGCTTTTTAAAGTGAAATTCAACCAAACAAAACCAAAAATTCATCCAAATACAAAATAATATTTTATGGCTACTATATCTCGTTATAGTATTCATTCAGAGGTGAGATAATTCACTGAAATTCCATCAGAGGCTTAAGCGTTCTGGTTTGATTTAAAATTGAGCGACGTTCAATTTTGTCCAAAACTCCACTTGCTTCAAATTTAAAGAAATTAGTTCCAGCGCATAGATGATTCTATTACGAGTGCAAAAGACCGCACATCGATTTGACCTCGTATGAGAAAGTTATTCAATTATAAGTTTGAGATTTTGAAACGTAATAAGTTACACTAATTATTTCAATTAACTTACTTAATTACACTTAACTCATCTTCCCCCAAATCTCCCTTATTGTACATGCTGATACATATCGTGCACCACTACCCATTAATGTGAACTTTCCCCACCGATTTCTCCCTCTCTGCTGCATGAAATCGGTTGCCACCACCTCCGTCGAACTGCTCTTCGCGTCCTCTCCGCCCTAGACCCACTCTCGTCCAACGCGCACGTCCCCAGCAAAAAGGGACAAACTCAGCCCTAACGACCCAGCACAATGTCGCAAACACCAATATATGACCACACCCCACCATTTCGTCGTCGTCCCTTCGCCTTGCCACGAGAAGACCAACACGACCAACCCCAGGGCTTAACGTCGCATACATCGCTAGAAGTTACTAACCCTAGCTCATGCCTTCTCACGTCAATAACCCAAACACGATCGCTCCTCACCAAACCCATATAGATTTGTAGATCTCTCCATAACAAACTCAACGATTCTTGTTTTGCATTTTTTGGTTGAGCAAATAAATTAATGTTGAAATTTGAAAAGGTGGATTAAATTTTCTTTTACTGTAAGTTAAAAATGAAAAGAGAAAGAGGACCGAGGAATAGTCAGAGAGTTGATTATTTTAAGTGTAGTGATATGTTTATTTTGAAATTTTAAGCATCTCGCTACATAGCATTTCGATCGCGTACAAAGCGCGAACGACAAAACAAAAATATGATCACGAATAAAAATGTGACACGATCTCAAAACAATAATAATATACACTGGTTATCTAATTTTGTAAAACTTCAAAAATACCATCGTTTGCTGTGAAATGCATCAAACGATAATTTAAATATTTTTCAAATTAAAATTAATGGAAAAATCCTGTAAACTAAAATGGAAATACGTCATTAAAAATCGAGTCTATTTATTAAAAATTAGTTTCGTTATTATTTATCATATTCGATCAAATCTGAATATTCAAAAAAATTAAATATTATCATTAGAAATATTAAAAATTCTGGATTGTTACATTATCCCCCCTTAAAAGTATTTTGTCCCCGAAATTTCTAAAGGAAAAAAATGTCCCCAAACCCTTAGCTTTTAAGATCTTAATTTAAAATAAGTTATAAACTTCCAAATTCTCATATGTTGCGGAAAATTTCGGCAGCATTTCCTTTGCGCAGCGATCCGGAAAAACTACAACTTGCCATAACTGGTCCAAATCAACAAAAGAAAACAAAACCTCAAAAGTGGCCTCCCATATCTAGGGCATAAAATCATCAGCCACATTACATACTTATTATACATCTCATAGAGTTTGTATGACACATAGCAAACACACCCGTTAAGCAATAAACATGTACCTAATTCTCGAGCAAACAAACTCTACTCATGACACCAAAAGCAACTGGCTAGCCTTTGCTTCCATGAACCTGAATCTCATATACAAATGTCATTGAACATATAACTTTCATCTCTAATGTCAAAAGCATACAATTAAAATAAAGCCATACAATATATATGTGTGTCATCCATACGCAATATCAAATCGCTCTGTCACACAAATTTCACTTCCGAACTAGCATCGCTCACTTGACTACCCTAGTGCGGACTTCGATCGAGTTCCTTGATTAAAAACCTATGTTCTTCTTGCATAGCCATATACTATGATAGAAAACTTCAGAATCATATCAAAAATTTGTATCAAGTGTTCGCCGTCAAGAATCGAGTGAAAAATTCTTGTTCGGATCGGTGTAAATCACCATGAAATCAAGTACTCGAATATGGATCAAGAACAGTTGTGCGAATAAAATGACTTGCATACAACTTACGTATTTATTCCATTGGTTTCTCAATTATACCAATTACCTTTCATTTTAATCACATTCGTTTTCTCAAAGACCACTTCTTATTTACTACCAGAATTCAATTATGAACCATTAAATGGAACTTTTCTTAAGTTTATAAACATATTATAAAAAAACTTATGTTTATCAACACTTTTTAAAACTTAAGTTCATATTCATATAACACTCTTCTACATCCTAAGAGTATATATACAAATTAAAGATTTGTTTTACTTAACAAGGATGTTTAACAGATTTAAAACTAGTTTTAACTTACTATCTCCTCAAATTTATAAGTTATAAACACTTATTTTCTTATATTTTCACCAACACTTAGCTTCAAGTTCTCAACTAACTCATAAGTTGTCGACTGTCCAAAATCGCTGAAATTTCATTTCATTTCATTAAATGAAAATTTACCAAACAACAAATCAAAATGCACGACCCAAATTATCCTAATGAATAGGATACATGATTCTATATAATAACTTAACTGAAAATTTCAGAATTAAACACCCATGTTTTATTTCAAATCATTTTGAATAATAATAGTAATATACATACCTCCTTTTTGTATATCAAATTATACTTTCGGAGTTTAAAACAAAATTTGTTTTACCAAAACATTATGAAGCAAAAATACTACGATAGCAATCCAGCACTTAGAAACTCGAAAATAATGCCAATGATGTTGCGGTCATCACTAGAATTATTTTCCAGCGATAGAAGTGAGTTTAGTGCTTTCTATCTCCTTTAAATTCCTTTTAAAATATTTCTATTCATATATACTTCCAAATAATACTATTATTATTTTTCCAAAACTTTGGAAAACAATTTCAAAAACACTGGGATTTAAGTGCTCAAATTCTCAGCTAAAATCCTTTTTTATTTATAAACTATACTTATATGATTTCACTTCACAAATGTATATCCTTGTTTAGATTGTGATAAACAACTTTTAATAAAAATTTAAATTCTAACTCAGCATTATCATCAAACATATAGCAAAACATGAAACAAAATTCATAAGGTGTTCATATTTAATTTAATCAAATAATAAATTCTCATAAACTGGCCGAGCACAACTAATCGAACAATAAATGATAATAATAGAATATTATCATATCCTAACAAACAAACACATCATAAATAATTATATCAATTTTTGAAAATTATTCTTTTATATATAATATAATATAATATAGGTAAAATTATTTCATTTATCCAATTCAAAACAATACTGTGTCAGTTTGCCTAGTTCAAGTGTTTAGAAACCCCTATCGGTACAGTTTTACCTTCTGTATCAACCAGAATTCATAAGCCGCTCAATAGATAAATCAACACAATATAAAATATTTTTACAGCACTAAAAAATACGCACTCATATATATATAGACACACACACTCACTCAAACTCATTTAGGGTATTACTAACCCTATCTCCAATGAGTCTACCCCACCAAAACCTAGGCGTTCGCTCAACCTAAGCTCTGATACATGTGTAATGACTAGTCTTTTCAACCCTCAAAAATCGACACTACTACATCCATAGTATTCACGTGCCAAGCATCCAAGTGCCGAAAAGATAGATTATTAGAAAAAAAGAAAGAAAAGACAGAACAAAATCTCACATCATAACGAGTAATATATATTATACAATAGACCTTTACAAAAGAAAATTGTAATGTACATACATCAATCAGAATACACTATCATCGGCCTGGATAGATATAACAAACTATCCTCACTATTTCTGATAAATACAACCAACAAATGCAGCGGAAATAAAATATATGAGAATATGCCTTGGAGGCATCCAACTCGTCTTCTGAAGCTCCAAAGCATCTAAAATAGATCTGGAAATATGCTCTGGCTGACCCGGGCATTATAAGAAAATAACACCTAGATCAGTCTGATAAACCAGCGTGAGAAACACAACTCAAATGGATTTTAATATTATAAAACCTTTTGAAAATAAAGGTATCTTGTAAGACTACGCCACACATAGAAGGGATTTTACCTTACGATGACCAAACCATTTCATAAGAAATATTGTGATATTATAATAATGTCTAAGGTTTAAAATAAATATTGAACCATAGCCGCAATGGTTACGTTAATTACATTCCAGCATAATAGGTATACATCTAAGTCCGTAAAGTCATGTATTGGAGAATGGATTCTGTACAATGACAAGGCTATTGGGAAACTGCCTATCACAGTACACCTCTAGAAAAAAATGTACCGAGGGCCTCGCATAGACCCATTACATGGTAGGATTGGCTTACCCCTTGTTGGATAGTACCAAATATGTCATCACCTCGGTTGCTTTACAACCTTTTCCTGAGAGCTCTCATGCATATACCGAATCCATAAATCTATAAATAGTGATCTAGAAAGGTAATGACCATACCCTAATGGGTGCGACCCACATAGCCTTGTGGCATATCCCATGTTTTAGTCATTCTCAGTTGTGAGGCTTGAGGTGACGATTTACCTTTTATATAGCAATCCTACTTGGAATGTTAACTCTTCCCTTTAACCAACAATGCAATGCCAGCATTTGTCCATACAAGTTGTTCGGGATATGAACAAAACCAAAGGCACCACTTCTACTACATTCCTTTTGGAATCACCCTCAGGATTAGTAGCAAGTAGCCCTTACACTTCAAAGATCTCCGTCTTTGATTCCATCATCTTAAAGATGTCACCAATTCGAAAACTTATGTCGATTTGAAGTGGTTTACGGATAAAATATCCGATCCCGTTCTCTCCAAGCTGACAATGATAGTTTTAAAACTGGCCGACATTTGATAGTCGGTTATTTAGCTATCAAATAAACAAATGAGCAAATCAGAGAATTAATTCCATATGGAAACCAACACTAGTTAAGCACATGGACAACCATTAAGCCTCTTTAATTAATCCTTTCATTAATTAAAATCTCATTTCAAATATTATTATTAAAATACATTTAAAAAACATATTCACAAATCTTCTCTACTCTTTTCAATAATTGAAAATATTTCTATACTTATCTCAACTGTATAAGTATACTCAACAAATATTTCACTTTAAATACTTAGAAAACTTTTTCATATACTTATATCAATGGTATAAGTATATTCGCAATACACTATATTTCCAAAACTTAGGAATTATACACATATACTTATCTCAACAGTATAAGTATATTTACAAACCTCAAGAAAGATTTCATTTCCAAAACACACCGAATTAGGTCAAAAACAATTTTCATTTAAAGACATTATTTACTATAAACCCAAAACACTTTTGGTGCAAGTAAATAGATCGTATAGAAATTAGACCATATATACTTACCATCACTTCCCGTTTTCAAACAGTATTATTCCTCGATTAACAATGCAGTTGAACATGTTAGAAAACTATCCTTGTCTTGACATATATTCTTACTTCTCGGGATAGAAATGAGTTTTCATACCTCGGAATTTGGTACTAAGTATGGAAAGAATACTTTTCATACCACCATAACTTAAAATGATCATTTATAGCAATCAAAGCTTCTTTCATATATAAAATTCTCTTTTATAAATCTCTTTTATATTTACAAACTTCATTTACAAAATTTCTTTATAAAACTTTACCTATAAATCTTCTTTATTAAATATCATTTATAAATCTCCTTTTATAAAATATTATTTATAAATATCCTTATATAATTATAAAACTCTTTATATAACTATAAATTTACTTTTATATTTATAAAAATCCATTTTCAAACATTTCTTTCATATTTATCAACCCTTTTATAAATTAATTTCTATTTATAAAACACCATTTACAGATCTCCAGATTTATCACAAACTTTCAGTTTCCAAAATATAACCTAATACTTTCCATAAAACGATTATTCCACATATTATTATAAATCCACAAATGTGATTGATATATCAAATTATAATCATGATCTCATTTCCCATTTATAAAATATTATTTATTAAACTTATTCTTTTTATTATAAAAACACCATTTATAATATTCTTTTATTTAAAAAGTACAATTTTAAAATCTATCCTATTCATACAACATTTTATATAAATAGTTTCACAAATATTTCTATCTTCTTTTAAAGCAGAATCACTTTAAATGAAAGATAAACCCTTTTATTTTCTTTTAAAACAAACATTCATTATTATCATAACTTTTCTATAAAAATAAATACCTTTCAAAATAATTTTAAAACATTTACATATATACTTATATTAGAAAACAATAATAAAAAGGTTGAAGTAAAACATAGGACTTCAAAACCCACTTAATAAAATATCACAGAAATCCCAAAAGAAGACAGATTTAAAATCATTTGTCCAAATTAAAACCATATCCAAATCAAAACATCAATCAATAATATTTCAAAATACTATAACGAAGCCAAAATCTACCATGCACTTAACCAATGTTGTTACTATCTTTATCACTAAAAAGGCTCAACTTTTAACATATGTCAATGTCACATCCAAAATGGCCAAACTATCAAATTTCAACAGTTAAAAATTTGTATAATATGTATATAAATGGATTTAAATCAACAGGTATATAATTGAGAACTAAAATCACAATGACAAGAAATCCAAATTTCTCTACAAAATTCCATGTATTCCATTTTGTTTGTCATTCGCTTTTTAAAGCGTAAATTATACCAAACCAAACCAATAATTCATCCAAGCATTAGATAATAATTATGTCTACTATATATCATTATAGCATTCATTCAAAGGTGAGATAACTCACCGAAATTCCAGCGGACTCTTAAGCGTTCTGGTTTGATCACATTTGATTTTAGCCTAAAATTTCACTTACTCCAAATTCGATGAAATTAGTTCCAATGCATAGATAATGCTATTATGAGTGCAATGCAAAAGACCATGCCTTGATTGAACCTCCTATAAGAAAGTTATTCAATTTATAAGTTTGAGATTTTAAAACATAATTAATTACACTAATTATTTCAATTAACTTAATTAATTACACGTAACTCATCTTCCCCTAAATCTCCCTTACTGTACATGCTTGTACATGTCATGCACCACTACCCATTAACGTGAACTTCCCCCATTGATTTCTCACTCTCCGCTACATGAAATCGGTCGGCACCACCTCCGTCTAACTGCGCTTCGCGTCCTCTCCACCCTCGACCCACTCTCATCCAACTCGCATGTCCCTAGCAAAAAGTGACATAACCAGCTTTAACGACCCAGCATAATGTCTCAAACACCAATAGATGACCGCACCCTACCATTTCGTCACCATCCCTTCACCTTGCCACGAGAAGACCAACAGGACAAACCCTAAGGCCTAACGTCGCCTACATCGCCATAAATTCCAAATCCTAGCTCATGCCTTCTAACATCTACAACCCAAACATGATCGCACCTCACCAGACCCATAGAGATTTGTTGATCTCTCCATAACAAACTCAAAGATTCTTGTTTTTCATTTTTTTCGTTGAGTATGTGAAACGATCTTGAATTCTGAAAGAGGTGGATTTAAATTTTCTTTTACTGTAAGTTGAAAATGAAAAGAGAATGAGGAATGAGGAATAGCCGGAGAGTTAAGTGTAGTGATATGTTTATTTTGAAATTTCTGGCATCTCGCTATACAACATTTCTATCGTGTACAAATTACGACAAAACAAAAATATGACCGTGCATAAAAATACGACATAACCTCAAAACAATAATAATATACACTGGTTATCTAATTCTGTAAAACTTCAAAAATACCATCATTTGTTGTAAAATACATCAAATGATAACTTAAATATTTTTCAAATAAAAAATTATGGAAAAATCCTATGAATTAAAATAGAAATACATCATTAAAAATCGAGTATTTATTAAAAAATTAATTTCCTTGTTATTTATCATATTCGAACCAAATCTAAATATTCAAGCAAATTAAATATTCTCATTCGAAACGTTAAAAATTTAGGTTTTTATAGCAATATTTTACCGTTATCACTATGTAGTGCGTACTTAATTATTGTATGTAATATTTTGCTTTTATTACTACGTAGTGTGTAGTTGATTATTGTGAATGTTGTGTTAATAATATAGTGAATTAGTACTTATTTGATGACCTGAATGTTGTGTTACTAATATAGTGAGTTAGAACACATTTGGTGATTTGATATTATGTTACTAATATAATACGTTAGTGCGTAAATACTAGTTTGGTGTTTGGCTTACTAATATAGTTAGTACTCATTTTGACAGTTGATGATTGGGGTTGACATTTAATGTTGTGTGACTTATATGATATTACTGGTTATGTGTTTTCATTATTATTGTTACCCTATATTTGTGATGATTTTAAGATTATAAGCATATCGGAAATTCAGCTTGCTATGCTTCAGCAGCAGTTTCCTGTTGGGCCATACATCAACTCATCTTGTTGTTCCTACCCACGTATCTTTTTCCCTTTGCATTGTTTATGCAATAGCCCTTCATATCATCTTTCATGTCTTTTCTAAGATTCATGTTTGGTTGCACACCCTTGTAGCCATGCTACTTTAGATAACAAATTTAGTCATGCAATGGTTAAGACACTCTATTGCAAATGTCGTTGCTGCTTTAGATTTTATGCCAAGTCCTTCGGTTCAACACTTATACACACTTGCCATAAGGAACACACTTGTCATGCAGCATCTTATTTAGCTCAGCACCTCCATAATTTTCAACCAATAGCTTGTTAAGTTCACTTTATTTCGATTTGGCAAGCTTCTCCTCCATTGTCCAGTTGGTTATGTCTATGCCCCTTTTTAAGTTTCTACCTACGCATCTTATAAGCACACACTATAGCAGTTCAGCATTAAAACACTACATAATGCCCATGCCCATAGTTAATATTTTTTTTGAAATGGTACTTTATATGCAACATGTCACTGGGACAAATATCACATGACAATAAACTTTCGAATCACGCTACGCAAATTTCGAACTTGTGACCTCTCGCACCAAAGCCGAATCACTTAACTACTTGGACAATAGTGCTTGTCACCCATAGTTGATATTGCATCTCTAAACAATCACAACAATCTGGTAATGGTAACAAAATTCCATCTTCTACGATTTTATTATCTTTGTCAATGAATAGCTATTCATTAATATTTTAAAATATACATGGAGTGTAAAACATAGTAAATATTTTAGTGTCAGTGTAATAGGGCGAAAATTATTGGTTGTTTAGTACACTCAATTCAGAATTAGTAGATCAAAGAGCATGGATGAAGATGAATGTGTATGTGTGTGTATAATATGTATATGTATGTGTGTGTATGTTTGTATATACATGTACATGCATATGTATCTTCTCAAATTCTTTTTCTCTTTCCAAATAAAGAAACAAATTGAATGTATATATTTAACGTTTGTTGAATTATTGTTTGTCATAATTAATTTGTCTAATGTAATTGATTTATTCCTTATAAATAATTTGTTCCTTGCAATTAATTTGTTTCCAAGCTGATTTCTTAGTTGCAACGGAAAACATACAAACTGATTCATTCCTCAATTGCAAATATGGACATCCAAATTAAATCAGGTAATTTTTTTTGCTAAATAATTTTTTAACATATTTGGTGCATATTTTATGAATGCTAATTAATGATTCATTATCAATTATTCTCTACTAAGTTGGTAATCATTTGAGGCTGCAGGACTTTGGTGCATTATTAATTGATTTTATATTAAGTTTCTATCTTAAGATAGTTAATAACCATTTTTCTCATTTAAAGGAATTGCTCTTTTTGCTTAAATTAGATTATAGCATTTTAGGGTATAGTATTGGTCATTAGATTGGAGCACATAACATGAAAATGGATGTATATTTACTGAGATACCTTTACCATCTATTTGCAGTTGTTAACTAAATGTTCTATTTGCTGGATTTGCTTTTTAAAAGTCTATATCTAATCTCTTCTTTCGGTGGCTATCTTATGGATATTATTGTTTTGGTTTGGACTATTTTAGTGTTTTATACAAGTTTTTTCAACTTATTTACAAAACAATGTTACTTGGATGTTAGAAATTCTTTTTCTATTACCTAATGCTTCTTTCTTTCACCTATTTTTGGTAGAAAATGAAGAGTTTGATTTATAGAGTAGTTCTTTAGGAAACATTCAAAAGCCTTTGGCATTATTTCATTTAAGGTAATGAATAAATTATTATGTTTAATGAGTATACTTGTTACCACCAAAATTGGTCACTAACACCCAAAGAGAGTTTTGTGTAGAGAGATTAATGAAGAAGGTAAATTTAAACTGAGGAATAACACAGTGGAATGCAGTAATAACTGTAAAAACTTGAACACCGGATTTATAGTGGTTCGACGTAATTGCCTACGTCCACTTTGAGTTTAACCTTTATTGCTTTTTCAATAATTGAATACAGATACAATCCATACACCAACCACTTGAATACAAGTTCAAACTGAAAAAGAATGAGTCTTGAAAATGGCAGAGTTTCCCCAGCGTCCTCGAAAAAAGGTCCATTTCACTGTTCCCCTGCCCTTCTATTTATAGACGAAGATGGGTTGGACTTCCCTCACGGGCTTAGGAACAAGATATCTCGGCCCATGGTAAATAGCTTCTACACACCGAGCCAAGGATGTCGAACGGCAATTGCAGAGCGAGGTTGTTCGAACCAGAGAATGCCGAGCGAGGATTTCATACCGAACAGCACTTGTATCCCGAGTGACATATCCAGGTCGAACGGCATTCGTATGCTGAGCGAGGCCTGTGCCGAACGAGGCTAGCTGTGCCGAGCGACATATCTAGGTCGAACGACATTCATATGCCGAGCGAGGCCTGTGCCGAACAAGGCTAGGTGTGCCGAACGAGGCCTGTGCCGAACGAGGTTGATGTTCCGAGCGACATATCCAGGTCGAACGGCATTCGTATGCCGAGCGAGGCCTGTGCCGAACGAGGCTAGGTGTGCCAAGCTAGGGTTGGTGTGTCGAACGAAGCCTGTGCCAAACAAGGCTTGGTGTGCCGAACGAGGCCTGTGCCGAGCGAGGCTTGGTGTGCCGAACGAGGCTTGATGTGCCGAGCGACATATCCAGGTCGAACGACATTCGTATGCTGAGCGAGGCCTGTGCCGAACGAGGCTAGCTGTGCCGAGCGAGGCTTGGTGTGTCAAACGAAGCCTATGCCGAGCGAGGCTTGGTGTGCCGAACGAGGCTTGGTGTGCCGAACGAGGTTTGGTGTGCCGAACGAGGCTTGTGTCGAACGAGGGCTTGTGCTGAGCCTCTCGTTATCAGGTCGAATAACTGGGTAACACTTGCCCCCCAAAGCATATCATGAGAGTCAATCATGATATGCATTGAACCTCGTGCGCCGGGCCATTCGATTATCAAGTCTGAAAGTCATTCGGCATAACTCCCATCGAACCATTAGCATAACTTGACCTGGTCCACCGGTCGATGCCTGTTCGACTTCCCTTCTTCCTATATAAGCTGATACTTCTTCTTCTTCCCCCTTTTACTTTACCTCCGTTCTATAAGACTTCCGAACGCATCTTCCACCAGACTTTCGCTAACACTATACCCTTTCCTTTTCTTCTCGAATCTAATACGTTGCCTCACATCCCCTACCAACAACGAACCTGGCCGGCTTTCAAATCCAACTCCAGAATTTTCCCTAAGCTTCGAGCATTTCTTAGGTAATAACTTCTCTTTTAAACGCTTCACCCAGACTAGGAAGTTTTGATACGAGATTCGAGTTCGTGGATTTTTGTTAGATGAAGGACAGTAGGAATCGTGTGGAAGAAGAAAATGAATTGTGGTTTGAACATGTCTTAGGGCTAGGTGGAGAGGAGGAAGGAAGAGGGTGTTGGAGGCTTCTAGGATGTAGGTTCTGGCTGGGTTGTTGAGCGAGGGAGTTAGGTTGTTGAACCGGTGGCTAAGTTGGTGGATAAGTAGTTCGGTGATGTATAGGTAGACGAGTGAAAAAACTGGCCAAGTGTGGAACTGGTGGTCCGGTGGTCTCCATATGGAAGTGATGTTAGGGAGTAAGGAGGTAAGTGGTTCGGCTTCGTTCGGTATCGAGAGTGAGTGGGTTGGTTAACATGCGTCGAGGGCCGCTCGACATTGACTGCTGTAAGCGTTGGGAAAGTCGCTCGGCATTGAGGTAGCCAAGCGTGTTGAGAGTCGCTCGGCATCGAAATAGCCGAGCGTAGTGAAAGCCGTTCGGCATTGAGAGGCTTGAAGCAGGCACAAGTATGGCCTGGTTAAGGACCAAAGGCTTGGTCCGGCATGCCGAACGAGTGACTCCGCATGCCGAACGGTGAAGAGAGAGTGTAGGAGAGTTTATGTGGTTGTTTAGTCGAGTCTTTCGAGTGTCGTTCGACATTTAGTCTTAAAGTAGGCAATAATAGTCAAAACCATCCTAACTCGAACATAGTTCATGTTGACTTGACTCACTTACTATGCCTAAACATGTGACAAAAACAAGGACAAGGACTTAAACAAACAAGCATATTGACCAATCCAGATTGATAATTCCCCTGTCTCAACAACTATAAATCTGAATTTAATTTGATAAAAACAGACAATATCCTTCGACATATAATACGCTTATACTTAACTTTATCTTATCAGCTTCACGACTTTAAATCTTTTGACACTTATACTCGAACGATTGCACTAGTTCACACACCACACGGGGGGAGTATTCTTGTCGTTATGTCTAATGTCAATTGTTTTTCAAGTATAGTTTAAATAGGTATTCATCATTTCCAACACTCATTAGGGATGTCTAGAAAATCCAGTTCTGCCACAGTCTCGGATAGACCCGAGCCATCTTCTCAACAGGAAAAGGTTGGAACCTCAAATCCATCGGCAGCTCCCGTACGAGATATTCTGAGCCCCACGATCGCATCTGTTTACTTGGCTCCTGACGCCTTGGATGCAGCGATCTTTCTAGACAATCCGGCCGATTCTCAAGCTTCGATAATTAACGAAAGCGCTCTTCGTCGCATATGCTCAATACATGGGATTCCTTTTGACGATGTGCTGGTTCCATCGGGACAAGATCGTCCTCACTTTCCCCCAGTCGGATATACGGCCTGCAACAAATTTATGTCCTGGGTTGGTAGTGTGCCACCATTCAACTCTTTCCTCCGTGACCTGTTACAGTATATTGAGATCGCTCCATCACAGTTACATCCCAACAGTCATGCGTTTATATACGGCACGTGCATTCTCTTCATGAGCATTTTATTCAGGCTCCCGACTCCTGGCGATATCCGCTACATTTACCGTTTCAAGAGACGGTCCGACAGCCAATCCTTTGTTTTCCTTGAGCCACATAGCAAGTGCCAAATCCTCACAGGGGCGTGGAGCAAATTTGCCCAATAAAGCAAGAGTGGTTTTACGTGCGATGTCCCTCGGCTTTGCAAGCAGATGGGTGGAAGGGAGTAAGTTTCTTTTCTGGATCAATACTTGCATTTGGCGGAAATTGCACCTTTTCTAACTCTTTCTCTACTTTAACAGGTATCGGTCCGCGTCCCGAAGGCTCCGGGTATTCTGAGGCCGTTGAAGCTATCCGAGCTACCCCTGTGGAAGACCGGGACATTAGATCTATTATTTCAAACGAATCACTCTCGAAGTTTGGGCTACTGGCGGAAGGTCGCCGAATAAGTCTTCCTCATAGAGCCACTACAACTGGACTTGCTTCGGACAAAGGCAAAAGGCAAGTCAGGTTTTCGTCACATGGTGCCCCTGACACACCTCAGGAGGGCGAGATTAGAGAAACTAAGGTGCCCGAAGCATCGGGTGAAAATGTCAGTCCCACTCTGGAACTGGTGGTTGAGGTACACGACATTGAAGTAAGGCCCACTCCTTCAAAGGGAAAGAAGAAATTGGCTTACAAATTGAGGAAAAAGACAGCGGGCGGAACCTCTAAGGTCACAATCATTCCAGTAGAGAGAGAGCCTTCTCCTCAACACTTAGATAGTTCATTGAAAGGCTTGTCGTACCTCACTATCCTTGACGATTTGCATAATTATGGCTTCGATGATCCGGAAGCCCTGAAGCTTCGCTCACCCGCGAAAGGCGATGAAGGCGCTCAAGTCCAAAATCGGGGAGAGAAGACTCCGATAAGTAAAGCCAAAAAAGCTGGTCCGTCGGGAGGAAACACTAGGACACACACAACCACACTCATGTTCCACTTCGCACTTAACCTTCAGCTATTATGCGACTTTGACTAACTCAAGCTCATTTGACTTTGTACAGGTGACATGGGACGCTCTCACGAATTTGATCGCCTACGCGGATCCTCTATATTCCACCACTCTGGACGGGATTCGGGCTCTGGAAAACGTCGGGATAGAGATGATGACAGCAACAGAGATTACTGCTCCTGGGATTCGTCATCCTGAAGGAAAACTTACCATCAGCCTTCATCTCATTACGATTCTCCTTCTCACCCGGAACAAGGTAGGGAGAAATCTGGCCACAAAGGGTCCCAGTCCGATACTCCCCACGATCAACACTCAGGATCTTCCAGCACAAGGCCTCACAAGAAAACTATAGTTTCAAAACCAACTCCTTCTACTCCCGCACAAGATCCGTCGGTATTGGAAAAGCTAGTCGAGCTTAAGGCTACGTTCCCCAAGTTATGCTTTGATGGTTTGAAGTTCCTTTCGGCGATCCATCCCATTCCGGGACACGTCAAACAAAGCGCCATTGCATGTAACAACGACGTCTACGTTCAACATGACGCATTCGTCCATTTGGTTGAAAAAGTCTCGAAAGTCTCTTTTGAGCGTCAACATGAAATCGATTGTCTGAAGCTCGAGGCTATTAATGACAAAGACATCATTAAAGCTCAGGATGAAGAGCTCTCTTCATACAAGTCTCGACTCAAAGCTGCCCAAAAGAATGCAAAAGACACAGCGGAGGCCGTTAATCGTCTGGAGATGACACATAAGAAAGAAATTGACGAAGCGGTTCAACGTTGCGGGGCCTTAGCTTTAGAGAAAGATTCTGTTCAAAAAGAGAGAGATGCCTTTGCTCGGCGCATCAAAGAGTTGGAAGAGCTACTTTCTAAGGAGAAGGAAGAGAAAATAGCTGCTCAAGAGGAGTACCAACGATATTGCAACGAGATTGTTGCCACTCGACTCCTCAAAACACAACTAGATGAGGAGCTTTTCAGAGCCGAAGCACTAAAGGAGATAGCCCGTGAGGAAGGTAAAAAGATGGCGCTCTCTGATATCGATTCGCGCCTTGAGGTGGCTGCCGAGGCCGGTAGGGAGGAGATCAAGTGCTTGTTCGACCCGCTTATAGAAGAATACAACGCTCGCATCCTCATGCATTAGGATTTGACTTTTCTTGGCGAGGGTTACCTCGAATCTCTAGCCGAGGCGTGGGACACTCTTATAAAGATTAAGAAAGTTGAATCGAGAACGGAAGAGATTGATGAAGGGGCTTTGGTAAAGGAATTCCTTCGGGGGAACGAGCCTTCGGACTTGTCTGCATCGAAGGTTCTTTTCAGCAAAGACTCTTCTTCATCAAAGGAAAAAAGTGACATTGCCGGCCCGTCTGGAGCCGAGTCTACAGTTCCTCCCCCTACCCAACCGACTAATCGCCTACCACTTGACCCCTTCGAAAAACACATTGGGTACGACCCAGAAGATCCCGGTCTTGGTATTCATGTTCTATCTCTTATCCTAGAAGGCGAAACTCCCCGAACAGTCGAGAGCCAACCAGAGATGGGTACATAACTTTCCCTTTGAAGTCCAAAGGGTCTTTGCTTTCAGCAAGCGATAAATGTATTTTAACACTTGTTTCTTATGGTTCCGCATAGGTCATCCTGATCCCGTACCTACTCCAAGGAGCGATGCCGCCACGGAGAAGGAGGATAAAACGGGAGAAATAACTCAAGCGGAAGAGAATCCCGGACCTTACGCTCAAGTGATTGAGGCGCTTAATGAAGAAAAATCCGACGATCCATCACCCGTCGAAGAACATTACGAAGTTGAAATTACTGGCACCTCCAAACACACTGCAAAGCTGAGCATGAAGGAACGGGTCGCTGAAGAGGGGAGAAAGAAAGCCGAAATTAAGGTCGAGCCTCAAGTGGTAGAACTCGACGACCCACTGAACATGCCTTTGAAGATTATTCTCCCAGGTGGGACCAGGCCGTTAGAAGTTCCTCCTTCCTATGACACCCCTTCTTAGGTGAGCAAAACGTCCAAGAGAAAACGCGTGGGGGAGGAGTCGTCTGAGAAATCGAAGAAGCCGAAGAAGTAACTATCATGCTCGTTCAACGAGAATCAGCCTGGATTATGTAATCATTTTTATTTATTTTCATAGCCGTTGTAGATAGACTTTTTGCCCGAGTTTGGGAGAAGTTGTAGTAGGACTTCATTTTGAATTGATGAATAAAACTTCGTTCTTTGTCTTTTAAATGACTTTTGTCATTCAGCTCACTGTATAACTCGTAGTCGAAATCTGAAATCTTGTGACTTACATAAGCCCTAGTTCCCTTCCATATGACTCGGAGATTTTTTGGATCGCTTATACTCTGATCCGTACTCTGGGGACTCAGAGTACTCCAGTCCATGCTCAGGGGACTTTGGAGATTTCGAAGTTGTTTATACTCTAGTCCGCACCCTAGAGACTCAGAGTGCTCCAGTCCGCGCCCTCGGGACTTGGAGATTTTTTAATCATTAATACACTAGTCTGCACTCTGGGGACTCAGTGTACTCTAGTTCGCGCTCTGGGGACTTAGAGATTTTTAGTCGTTTATACTCTAGTCCGCACTCTGGGGACTTAGATATTTTTTAGTCGTTTATACTCTAGTCCGCACTCTAGGTACTCAGAGTACTCTAGTCCGCACTCTAGGGACTTAGGATTTTTTAGTCGTTTATACTCTAGTCCGCACTCTGGGGACTCAGAGTACTCTAGTCCGCACTCTGGGGACTTAGAGAATTTTTTTGTCATTTATACTCTAGTCCGCACTCTGGGGACTCAGAGTACTCTAGTCCACACTCTGGGGACTTAGAGAATTTTTAGTCGTTTATACTCTAGTCCGCACTCTTAGGACTCAGAGTACTCTAGTCCGCACTCCGGGGACTTAGAGATTTTTTAGTCGTTTATACTCTAGTCCGCACTCCGGGGACTCAGAGTACTCTAGTCTGCACTCCGGGGACTCAGAGTACTCTAGTCCGCACTCCGGGGACTTAGAGATTTTTTAACTGTTTATACTCTAGTCCGCACTCTGGGGACTCAGAGTACTCTAGTTCGCACTCTGAGGACTTAGAGATTTTTTAATCGTTTGGGTGTGCGTTCATATGCTAGACAGAACAACGCAATTTAATTTTCGTCACAGAATTGTACTATACGAAAACATCAACAGTTCATGGAAAAAAATGGCTTCAAGCCTTTATTGATCATAACAAAGGAAAACAAACTGAATTGTCTTATTGCATGGCAAAAACTAAAAACAGCGAAATGAACATACACTGGAAATAATTGCAACTAAAATGCAAAAAGAAATAGGCTAGGTATAATAACGACGCAAATGCTCGCTATGCCATGCGCAAGGAAGTGCCAAGCCATCTACGATCGCTAGCTTGAAAGTTCCTTCTCCAAGCCTCCGTTCGATGACATACGGACCTTCCCATGTGGGATTCAGATGTGATGGGGTCGGAAAAACTCGCTTCAAAACGAGATCACCCACATTGAAAATTCTCGGTCGAACTTTTTCATTATAATATCGAGCAACTCGGTGCCTATGTGCAGCCGCTCTTAAATCAGCTTCTTCACGTTTTTCGTCAACAAAGTCCAGCGATTCCAATAAAAGATTCTGATTCGTCTTGGGGTCATAATAAGTTACCCAATGAGAAGGAACTTCAAGTTCCACGGGTATCACAGCTTCAGTGCCGTATGCCAAGGTGAATGGAGTATGGCCAGTCGCGGACTTGTGGGTGGTTCTATAAGACCAGAGCACTGTCGGAAGCTCATCCACCCACTTGCCTCTAGCCTTTTCCAGTCGTTTCTTCAATATTAGCTTGATTATTTTATTTACGGCTTCCACTTGTCCGTTTGCTTTGGGGTGAGCGATCGCCGAAAACCTTTTATCAATATGGTATTTTTGGCAAAATTCTTTGAATTCTCTACTTTCAAATTGAGTTCCATTGTCCGTGATGATAGTTCGCGGGAGGCGAAAACGGCATATGATGTTTCGTACAACGAAATTAATTACTTTTTTGGTGGTGATCGTAGCCAAAGGCTCTGCTTCTGCCCACTTGGTAAAGTAATCAACCACAACAATTGCATACTTTGCACCACCCTTGGAAATCGGTAAGGAACCAATTATATCGATCTTCCAAATCGCAAATGGCCAAGGACTAACCATTTGCGTGAGTTCCGTTGGTGGAGCTCTTGGGATTTTCGCAAACTTTTGACATTTGTCGCACTTTCTCACGTAGTCTAGAGCATCCTGATTTACAGTTGGCCAATAATATCCATAGTGGAGGATCTTTTTCGCGAGTGTTTGCCCCCCAGTATGGTCGCTACATTTTCCTTCGTGCACTTCCATCAAAACTCGTTTTGTCTCACCATGGGCAATGCACCGGAGTAAGGGAACCGAGAACCCCCTCCGATACATTATTCCATCTTGCATTATATATCTTGAAGCTTTACGAATGACTTGTCGTCTCTCGTTCTTTCTATCGGGCAAGGTTCCGTGTAGTATGTATTGTTTGAATGGGGTCATCCACGACTCCTTTTCAATTTCTATTTCTAGAACAGAATCTATCTCCATTTCGTTTATACTCGGAGATTTTAAAACTACGATGGGAACCAAGCCCAGCTGTTGTGCATCGCCTGTACTTGCGAACTTCGCCAATGAATCGGCCTCCTTGTTTTGCTCGCGCAGGACATAGGAAATATCATAGTATTGAAGGTCTGCCAACTGTTCTTGAACTCGTGCAAGGTATGGGGCGATTCTCTACCCCTTTGCTTGATAGTCTCCACGAACTTGGTACACTACCAATTGTGAGTCGCAAAAGATTTAAATCGATTTTATTCTGAGTTCTCTGATAAGATTCAAGCCAGCAATCAATGCTTCATACTCAGCTTCGTTGTTTGTGGCTGGGAAATTGAGTTTTAAAGCGTAACAAATTGATCGTTTTCGGGAGTCACAAGTATTATACCAGCCCTAGAACAACGGTCGTTGGATGCCCCATCGGTGTATAGTTTCCATCGAATAGGCGGAATGACATCATAATCGTTTGATTCGTCTGACACGGTGAATTCAGCAATGAAGTCTGCTAGTGCTTGCCCTTGTATGGCCCTTCGCGGCAGGTAGGTAATATCGAATTGACTCAACTCGATATTCCATTTTAACATCCTTCCAGAGGTTTCTGGTCGTTGGAGTACTTGTCGCAAGGGTTGATCGGTATAAACACTGATCGAGTGTGCTTGGAAATATGGACGTAGCTTGCGTGATGCAATCACCAAGCAGTAGGCCAATTTCTCAATTTTGGGATAATTTCTTTATGCCCCCGTTAGACGTTTACTGACATAGTACACCGGCTTTTGAACTCGGTCCTCCTCGCGAACCAAAGCTGTACTGATAGCATGTTGGGATACAGCCAAGTATACATACAACATCTCATGGTCTACAGGCTTCGACAGCACCGGGGGACTTTCTAAATGCCTTACCAGAGCTCGGAATGCGTCTTCGCAGTCGGGCGTCCATTCAAAATTTTCTTTCCTTTCTATATTACATCGAAGAAGGGAATACACTTATATGTGGCCCTGGATATGAATCGACTCAACGCGGCTACTTTTCCATTCAAGCTTTGTACTTGCTTTATAGTTCTGGGTACTTGTATGTCTCAGATAGCTTGAATCTTCTCCGGGTTAGCTTCGATTCCTCACGCATTAACAATGAAACCCAAAAAATTTCCCAATGCAACACCAAAGAAACACTTCAGTGGGTTGATTTTCATTCCATAATTCCTGAGTGTATCAAACATCTCCGCCAAGTCTCGAATGTGGTCGTATAACTGCCATGACTTCACGAGCATGTCATCCACATAGACTTTCATTGTTCTACTAATTTGGTCTTTAAACATCTGATTCACCAAGCGCTGATAAGTCGCCCCCGCGTTTTTCAGCCCAAAAGGCATCACTACATAACATTACAGTCCAACGTCTGTGACGAAATTGGTGTGTTCTTGATCTGGAATGTGCATCGGGATTTGATTATATCCCGAGTACGCATCCATAAATGATAATAACTCGTGTCTTGCCGTTGAGTCGACCAGCTGATCAATTCTAGGTAATGGGAAACTATCCTTAGGGCATGCTTTGTTTAAATCCGAGTAATCAACACAAGTTCTCCATTTCCCATTTGCTTTTCTCACTAGTATAGGGTTAGAGACCCATTCTGGGTAGAGGGCGTCGCGGACGAACCCATTGGCTTTGAGTTTGTCCACTTCCTCTTTGAGAGCCACGGAACTCTCCGGGTCCATGCCTCTCCTTTTCTGCTTTACAGGAACATACCTCGGGTCTATGTTCAACATACGACTCGCAATAGCGGGAGAAATCCCGCACATATCAGAATGTGTCCAAGCGAAAACATCCAGATTCGCTCGGAGGAAATCAGTGAGATCCTCGGTCATCGAGGGGCTGAGTTGTGATCCAATCTTAAGTACTCGCGATGGATCGTCTCGGCTGATTGAAATGTCAATCGTCAGTTTAGCCGGCGCTGCTTTTTCTTCCCTGGGTTCCTCATCATCATCTCTCGGATCTATGTCTCTACAGATCCGATCATATTGCCCGAGCTAGGGCTCGGGCATTACTTGCCAATTTTCAACGACTCGGTTGTGGACGGAGTTGTCCACGGCCTTTCCCTTCTCTCTTCGTTGGGCCTCTCTCAGCTCAGCCACATAGCATGCACGACCAGTCGCCTGATCGCCGTGTACAACGCCAACTCCTTTGTCTGTCGAAAATTTCAAAGTTAAACACCACGGGGCCAAAGCTGTCCTGAACTCTGCCAAGGCCGGTCAACCCAGAAATACATTGTATGGAGAATCAACATCCAAAACTATGAAAGGTAGGATTCGCACCCTCCTACGTTCACCTTGCCCTAGTTCAACTGGCAATTCAACATAACCCACCGCATCGGTTGCTGCACCATTAAAGCCATGGAGACGAGCTTTAGATGGTTTTAAATCTTTTGTCTCCATCTTCATTTGGTCATATGCTTTTTTGAATATGATGTTAACAGAACTTCCACAATCAATCAAAATTAATTTCACAAATGCTGACCCGATTGTCACGGATATGACCATCGGATCAACAGTTGGAGCCTCCACCTGATCAGCATCTCTGCTCCTATCATCAGTCATCATTCGCTGCTGCTTAGCCAGGGATCCATCCTCCGTATTCAAACAACATTCGAAATCTGCATGCCTTAAGGAGTTAGCATACCGCTCCATTTCCTGCCAATTCTTGTCTGCAGGGTGAGGTCCACCAACTATCATGTTTATGACCAGTCTCCCTACAGTCCGAGCAGGCTCTTCAGGATGGCGTGGAGCTGGCACGCGACCGGGATTGGACGTTCCCTATCCACCCTCCTGAGGATCCTTTACAAACTCCTGCAACTTTTTCTGTCTAATTAACTTTTCTATAGCGTCATAGAGGTGCCTACACTCCTCGGTATTGTGCCCGTAAGTCTCATGGAAGCGGCAATACTTCCCAGTTCGCTTTTGCTCTTCAATAGACTCTTTTGGGCGTGGCTTTCGATATTGGAAAGCATTACAAGTTGACAGGTAAATATTTTCCAGAGATGCATTCAGAGGAGTGTATTCGTTGTAAGTTGGGATCATTGGTTTCCACTTTCCAACTTCCCTTTTCTTTTCGGGATTTCCCCCACCAGATCCTTTAGATTGTTCAGGCTTGTTTTGAACATTGACTTGTACCTTTCCAGAGTTGTCACTAGATTGTTTTACAGCGATGTTACTCTTCACAGCCTCCTTGCCATGTACCGGTGCATTATCTTGCCTCATCCACCTAGCTTCCTTCCTTCTTATAAATTGGTGTGCTTTTGAATATAAGCGTTCTAGCGTAGTCGGAGGCTTTCCCACTAGCCAATCTCCAAACTCTGAATCCGGATTGACCCCTTGCATCACGGCCATTAAAATAGCATGGTCGTTGGGGTTGCTAACTTCAGTTATGACAACATGAAATCTTTGTAAGTACTCTTTCAATGACTCCCCTGGAGCCTGAATCACATTGGACAAGGACATCACATCCTTGGGACGAGTGGCATGAATCCTGAATTGCTCCACTAATTTCGTCGCTAACTCATCAAAGTTGGAGATAGTCCGTGGAGGAAGTCGGGTGAACCACATGGTAGCGATTCCAGAAAAATTTATTGGGAAACATCTACACTTGGTTGCATGTTCGCTCTAGCTGAGTCCATTATCCATTCATACCTCATCACATGCTGTCGGGGATCAGTCTTTCCTTCATAGGCCAGAATAGTCGGCATGTTGAACTTCCTGGGGTACTTGGCCTGTAAGATAACATCTATGAACGGAGTATGACTCCTGGATATCCCCTAATCATTATTTGGTAAGCCTTGATTCTCTTTCATCGGCTGTCTGACCATAGCTGATAGGTCTGGGGTTTGTATGGAAGATGGCAGGTTGGTGTCTGTCCTGTGAGACCGTTCTGGTCGGTGTCTCCTCCGTTGGCGATCTACCAAGTGTGTATCCTGGAGACCAGCATCATTAAGACCTTGGTGTGCCGGCTGTCCAGCTTCCACTCATACTCCAGATCCTAAGTTTCCCGTTCAAGCTTAAGTGTGATTTTCTTGGTGTAAGTGAGGAGCCATTGCTCTAGGTAGAGAACCCGGACCATTCCTGGTTGATCGATCAACAACACCTGTTTGCGTTGTTTCTGTTCTACGACGTCTACGCTTGGGAGGTTCATTAGACGAAGAAGAGCTATCGGATGAGGAATAAGGAGCGGGGCTTCCTCCAGCATTCTGATGCTGTTGTTGAGTAAGCTGAGTCATAAGGTTGGCGTTAGCTTGATCTGTTCACTAAGTTGTCTCCTGCTCTCCATGAGTTCTCTCATCAGCTCGTTGAGCTCTGTCCTAGTGACAGCTTCCATTTGATTTTGGGCACTGACAGCCCCTGCGCCTAGATTAATCTGTTGAATGCTAGGTCCTACCTGTTGGACACTAGCAGTCTCGTTGACATATGCGTTGTGGGAGGCTGATCTAGTACGTGGTCTTCCCATTGTAGAGTTATCGGTAGATACTCTGAGTAGAATCAACGGATTTCCTATGAATGACTTGGATCTCCTTCGGGGGATTTCTTCAATCCAGTAGCTACAAAGTAGAACCTAATAGCCTGAGTTCAATTCTCAATGAAAGCACCAAAATGTTAGCACCAAAATTGGTCACTAACACCCAAAGCGAGTTTTGTGCAGAGAGATTAATGAAGAAGGTAAATTAAAACTGAGGAATAACACAGTGGAATGTAGTAATAACTGTAAAAACTTGAACACCGGATTTATAGTGGTTCGGCGTAACTGCCTACGTCCACTTTGAGTTTAATCTTTATTGCTTTTTCAATACTTGAATACAGATACAATCCGTACAACAACCACTTGAATACAAGTTCTAACTGAAAAAGAATGAGTCTTGAGAATGGCAGAGTTTCCCCAGCATCCTCAAGAAAAAGTCCATTTCACTGTGGCCCTACCCTTCTATTTATAGACGAAGATGGGTTGGACTTCCCTCACGGGCCCAGGAACAAGATATCTCGGCCCGTGGTAAATAGCTTCTGCACGCCGAGCCAAGGATGTCGAACGACAATTGCCGAGCATGGTTGTTTGAACCAGAGAATGTCGAGCAAGGATTTCATGTCGAACAACACTCGTATGCCGAGCGACATATCCAGGTCGAACGGCATTCGTATGCCGAGCGAGGCCTGTGCCGAACGAGGCTAGGTGTGCCGAGTGACATATCCAGGTCGAACGGCATTCGTATACCGAGCGTGGCATGTGCCGAACGAAGCTAGGTGTGCCGAGCGAGGCTTGGTGTGCCGAACGAGGCCTGTGCCGAACGAGGCTTGATGTGCCGAGCGACATATCCAGGTCGAAGGGCATTCGTATGCCAAGCGAGGCCTGTGTCGAACGAGGCTAGGTGTGCTGAGCGAGGCTTGGTGTGCCGAACGAAGCTTGGTGTGCCGAACGAAGCTTGTGCCGAACGAGGCTTGGTATGCCGAACGAGGCCTGTGCCGAGCAAGGCTTGGTGTGCCGAATGAGTCCTGTGACGAACGAGGCTTGATGTGCCGAGCGACATATCCAGGTCGACGGCATTCGTATGCCGAGCGAGGCCTGTGCCGAACGAGGCTAGGTGTGCCGAGCGAGGCTTGGTGTGCCGAACGAAGCCTGTGCCGAGCGAGGCTAGGTGTGTCGAACGAGGCCTATGCCGAATGAGGTTTGGTGTGCCGAACGAGGCCTGTGCCGACGAGGCTTGGTGTGCCGAACGAGGCTTGTGCTGAATGAGGCCTGTGCCGAACGAGGGCTTGTTCCGAGCCTCTCGTTATCAGGTCGAATAACCGGGTAACAATACTATAAATTATCATTGTTGCTATAGTACTTGATTTTATATATAGGATAGAAAACCCTGATTTTATATATATGATAGAAAACATTTTCATGTATATAACCTATTGTAAATTATCTGATTTGATTTCATATTAGTTTTAGAAATTTTCAAATTATTGAGATTCATGTATGCTTACTTTTAAAAAAAATCTAGTTTTCATTCATGCATACAAGAGGTTTAGCGTATTACTTAAGACATAATATCTCAAAATGTTCCTATCAGTATATGCTTAAAGTATAAAGCTATGAAATGTAAAAAGGTGATCTAAAAGCTACAAGGTCTGAAACGATGAAAAAGTGCGGTGATTGCTACAACACTTACGTAAACTATAAATTTCAAAAGGTCGTTTTAATAAAATCAACCATTTACTAACACTATTCCATTTTCATCAACATACCCAATAACTTGCCACCATGTAGCATTGATATAAAAAAAGTCATAAAAAAGAGATCTTTGTTCATGATATACTACTACAAACTAATATTATAGAAGTTTGATATTTTTATAAAGCAGTGAATTATATTTATCTGAATATATTTGATTTTGATTGGTTATTAGGGGGATCATCTTAGTTTCTATTAAAATCAATTTCAATAGAGTGGACCAAAAATCCACATATAAATGAGGAAGAATATAAGGAAGGTGTTCAAAGCTTCATTGCTTTTGTGAAGAAGCACTCACCACATGATATTAATCTATGTGTTTCGCATCTGGTGTATGTAGACTTCTTATTTGAAATATAAACCTTTATTTTGCTTTTATTTGCTAAGGAATATTGCTGTAGTATTTTGGCACAACTTTAGTATTCAAGTTGGAGTATTCAAATTTTAGTATTAAGGTTATGTAATTACTCTTTTATCATGAGCATTGTAGGTTTGATGTTGCTATCACTTATATAATGTTTTTAGTATGAAATATTATGATAAGTTTTGTGATATTTTTGGTTCTACATCGATTTTGGTATATATTTGTATCTGAATTGGTTATGTATATAATGGGATAGAATTATGCAGTTTCTGTCTGCACAAGTTAGAAGCAACATTTTAGTGATGCTTATAGGCATTAGTAAAAAATTGAAGTGTGACAAAGAAGAAATTGCGTTCATAAGCGTAACAAAGGCATAGTCATTATTGGAGAATGTTTAGCCACACTTATAAGCGTTGCTAGATATATCTTTAGCAACACATAAGCGTTACAACTTGTTATTTTAG
Source organism: Allium fistulosum (assembly GCA_030737815.1). Lineage (NCBI taxonomy): Eukaryota > Viridiplantae > Streptophyta > Magnoliopsida > Asparagales > Amaryllidaceae > Allium > Allium fistulosum. The sequence continues at coordinate 783,452,834 of CM060907.1, forward strand.
CAATGCCTATAAGCGTTACAACATCTAGTTTAGCAACGCCTATAAGCGTTAAACATACGTTTCGTATTGCTGAATTTGCTTTGGTCTTTCCTCACGCCCTTATAGTAACAGGTATTAATCATTATTAATAATGTTAGTAATGCTTAAGCATTAGGAAATGTCTTTTTTGGTGTTGTGATAACCAAGCCAAAATCGACATGACTCGTTAGAATGTCTAATAAGAATTCTCGCACATTGAAGAGAAACAATGAGTTTCATATCTGTAACGTCTTTTCAACCCCCAAATGTCGATCTTATTAGATTTACGATATTCACATGCTGAACACCCAAATGCAGAAAAGACAGATTGCTAGTATAAACGAAGAAAGAAGAAAAACAAGAAAGAAGAGAATAAAACATTTGAATCTTACAATAGAATGATAACATATAATATCAAAAGAAAATACAAAATGTTACTCTATAGCATTTTAGAGTCACAATCGTAATTATTATCATCAACCTGGACAGTTATAAGTCTGTCCTCATTAATACTGATATACATACTAGAAATGCAGCGGAAATAAGAATACTATCGTTTCAAGTACCATTGGAGCGATTACTCGAACCGGTATCTTCTCATGCACTTTAGCACACATGATAGTCTCTCTATGTGCATAAAGTGCTCATAAACATGCATACACATGAATTTTGTGTGTGTATCTATGTGTGTATGTGTGTGTCTATACACACACGCGCACACGCTCTTTTAAAACTGAAGTAATTAAAAATTATTTTTTAATAGAATGGTGGACTAGGTGTCGCATTTACAACTGTTGTGAAGATCTTCCCGAGATGATCAATTTGATATACATATTTGGAGTTACGGTTCGCAATATAAAGACGTTACAGTGTTTACACAACGTACGTAGTTATTTCGAGTTGATTGGGCACGTAGCCCATAGCCAAACCTAATAACTACATGAATGAGGCTATGAAACCCTAGTCATCATCTGTATTCTCAAATTACTTCCCTAATCCCAAAATTTCTTAATTAGCTGCTAACCGCGATTGACAAATCAATTAAAATGTGATTAAAACTCGAATTGTCCAAACTCTATCAATTATACATCGTTGCACTACACCGAAAGTTGTTATTAAAAGCAGTACAAGATAAGGTTGAATAGTGTTTGACAATCAAGTGCTATGTTAATTTCCTAGGTTTAAAAATTACACGTTTGGACGTCCAGATGTGCTTGCTCCTAAATAACGCAAAAAATGTATATTTAAATTTAAGCGGGGAAAACTTCTCATTCCGTCTTACTTTACTCCTACACTTATCACCTAAAACTGCTATACTAACCCATTTTTCATCATCTTCTTCCCCTTCAAAACCCTAAATCCCTCGTTTCATCATCCTCCAAGTTTATCATTCTACTTGAAGTCTCTCCAACAAATAATTTTACAGGCAAAGTTTCTTTCGAGTTTCAATCTTTCTCAATTTTGTTTGTCTTCTCTCCATAACCCTTAATTTTCTCGAATTCTATTTACGTTTTTCATCAAAAATCTGAAGGGTAACGGAATTTTTTTATCACAACTAATTTTTGTAGGTTATGATAATTTAGACTTCGACAAGTTGCTCCATCTTTATTGTAGACTTGTAGTTTCCATCATCACCGCCTCTACTCATAAAGCCGCAACAATCTCAGCATCTTATAATTGTTCAATTCTTTGAAGTTTGACCTATACTAGAGAACTAGTTGGTTTTGCAGATCACCAAGGATGTTATATGTGAGTAAATCAAATTACTAAAATTGTTGTTTGATTAGTAAGCTATGTTTGTTCGATGCTTGACTCAATCACACTTAGATATTATTTAATTGATGTTGCAGTCCATTTTCTATAACATCGTTTGATTAGTAACCATTGACACTAAAATGATAATACTACTTTTTTGTTAACATATGAGTATTTTTATTAAAATATCGATAGTTAATTCAGTTACAAAAATATTCCATAATATGACTAGAAATAGTTATTGTGTACCAATTGTTTCCAATCAAGACTAGCATTGGAAATTGTTTAACAAGAAACAGTATAGAATATTACTAAAACTTTTATTAAAACTGGCCTCATAAGCTATATTTTATGAATCGGTATATTATTGAAATCTAAAATATTAGTTTATTGATTATTATTTATTTTCCTTATGACATACTTGAAAATATATGGACAAAATGTCTGAACTCGCTGCCATTGGATTTTTTTGTAAGTAAAAATATAAAAATAATATTCCCTATGCAATTGGCTATGGATTAGTTTACATGATAGTTGGAACACCGATACATATGACTATAATGTTGTCACCAAACCTGCAATATGATGGTTTGATACATTGGGTGAATTTCGACGTTGATAACTTAGCAGAAGATATCAAAACAAACCAATATCCTTTGTCGAATCAATTGCTAAACAGTAATTTCAACCTTGGCACCTGAATTTCCATTGCTCCTAACAACTTCTAATTTACTGTACTGATTGGTCTGTTGTGTAGAATATGATAGTATATGATTTTTGTTTGATGATAATAAACATATATATATTCGTTTAAATGTATTTGTTATTGTACTATTTTATTTTTCACATAATCAAATAAATATTTGTTGAATAAAATAAACAACTCAGAATTCATATTCAAACAAATATTTTATTACAAATTCGAATAGTACAAATTTATGCTCTCACTATACATATACACAATTTCAATTACAATTCAATTTCAATTACAAAATCATATTCACTTTACAATTTAAACCTCACTACATATTCACTCAACACTCGTATTTCTTCTTCAACTCTGTTCTAGCCTGAATCCAGCATCTAAGCTATCTGCAAAATAAACACTAACACAGTAAAATGGAAAAAGAAATATTTTTGCAGTGCAAATTAAAGTGTGTGTTTTGAAAATGTTATTTGCCCCAGTTATTTGGGTTGTTCGTCGTTTATTTCTTTTGAATTCATCTACACAAACAGCTTGTAACATGCATAGTGTATCACTATACATGTCACAAGGCCGTGCACACCGATATACACTTGCATGTAAAAATTGTAGGGACAGGTGAGCACAAGGTCAAACCCGAGCCTATGCTGGATTCAACTCAGGTGCAAATGACTCTCGAGCAAAACAAAGTCACAAAGTTTCAAATGCCCAAAAGCCTGCATATACACTTGTGTACATGTACACATGTGCATTGCCTCAGCATCTCAAATTTCAGCAAAGCATACAACAGAGGCATATGAATTCAAGTCCACCCCAAACCAGACCTGACTTCAACAAGACCATAGTCAAAAAGTTCAAGTGCACCAAATCAGAAACAAAACCAACATGTACTCCAAAATACAACAACAAAGCAACTGGTGCATTAGGTGTGAAGGTAACACGGAGAAACCTAAAGTGCATACCAGTTCAGATCATATGGAACCTAAGACAAGACATCAGGTGCAAAGCAAAAAGGAAGCAACAAAAACCAGGCTCATAAGGAATAAGACAGCAATCACTCATGTACATATAAGGCAACCGGTCTCAACCCAACAAACATGAATGCAAAACAAGCTTCAAGAATTCCACACAAAACAAGCACAAATGGCATGAACCCAAAAAGAACCACCAGACCAAATGGAATAAGGCATCAGACTCCAAAATAAACCAGAGCAAAATGAACCGGTGCACATAAAAGCAGCAGCACAAGTGTAGCCTCAGCAGTATGCAAGACCAATGCACACATGAGAATACAAATGCACATCAACACTACACCATATTTCAAAAACACAAGCTCATATGCAAACTTCAACAGGTACAACATAAACCGGTTTCAAGAGGCATGACAGAACCATGTTCACAAAATTCAAGTTATATGTACAATGGAACTCAAGTGCAAAGCACAATGCCAGAGAAGCAAACAAATATGTAGTGACAAAGTTTTCGGTTACAAAGGCATGTACAAATATGTATAACCAAACCTCAAATGCAATATATCATGAAGCCAGAGAATCAGAAAACAACCAAAGCAATCACACATATATACATATATACATATATATATATATATGTGTGTGTGTGTGTGTGTGTGTGTGTGTGTGTGTATGGATACTATCAACACAATTAACTTCAACATGAACCAAGCAAACAGTGCACAGTGATATGCAACTAGCAATAACATGATAGTGAATTAATTACATGTATCATAATGCAACATGTTTAGATTACTAGTACAAGGCAGTGTTCAAAATGGTAATTAACAGTAGCAGTTCGAACCAGTCAAAGTGAAAGAAATGGTCAGAAGCCATGAGTCATTAACAAGAGAAAGGTACAAAGCAAGGTAACACGAATCGAACAAGTCAAGGAGCAGTCAAAAATAAATGATCAAACATCTTTTCAAAAATTCAAAAAATGAATAACAGCAAAGAATGTTGCAGTAAAGTCAATTAGAGAAAATGGTTTAATGTCGTAGGGTATCATAGTGAAATTATATCAAAAATATATCGTCAATTATATATCAAATTCAAATGCCAAAAAGAATGGAGCGAATTCAAACTCATGGAGCAATGCATATACGAATTGAACAAGTCAGATTTATCACAAGTATTCAAGCAAAATCGAACGGCCAAGCAAAAATCACTGAAGAATTCAAACACAATCATACGAACGAAAATATAGGGTGTTTGATCCCTATATAACCCAATTACATCATCAGTAGTAAACTTATTTGAGTTCAAGCAAATACATAGAACAAAACCAAAAAATCGAATCAAGTCGAGAATAATCAAATTCGATAAAAGGCAATTCACATACCAGTTAATAGTACTATTCGATCTCGACTACATTGGAGCGACCGCAAGCTAATCGAAGTGCACTGAACAAAGAAGTAGCAATCATATTGAGGAACAAAAGCAAACCAGCATACAATTCAAGCTGCACCTCAATTTAATTCCAGAATCACGAAGAAACAAAGAGGTTGCTTCAAAAGTATCAAAACCCTAGATTTTGAAGAGGAACGAAAAAGAAACGAGACGGCATGGTCGAAGAGAAGAAAAATAAGAGGGAGACAATTTTTTATTTGGGCTGAAATTATTAAAATGATATCAAGTTTATATTTGGGCCGATCTCTATTATTTACATTAGGGCTTAGCATATATAAAATAAGGTTTTTTGTTTAGCTTATTTTTATTGTGTTGTTTTCTTTTTTAAACTTTTGTAAAATTCTAGTTGTGTGACTAGGTTATAAACTACGGTGGTGTAGTTCGAGAATTCGCAACTAAGTTGCTGAGTTGTGGCAGGGTTTTGAGCGTAGAGTTAGGTTATTCATTAGTGGGTGTCGCAAGTTTATGCATGTAAGCGTTTGAATACTTAATTTCTAGTAGAAACCTTGGGGGCAGCACGTAGGCAGGGTTTGCCGAAGCTGGGTAAATTTGTGTGTGATCTCTTCTGCTTTATTTTCTGTTTATATTTTTATTTCCGCATTAATTTTTATTATTATTAGTATCACCCTATTCACGCCCCCCCCCCCCCCTCTAGGGTGAAAACGATCCTACAAGTGGTATCAGAGCTAGGAACAAACACCAATTTTTATTTTAAAATTTTGATTTTTCAATGGCTTCCTTTAATAATGCATTTGTTGATGGTCAGTCCATAGTTCGACCACCTATGTTCAATGGTGAATATACTTATTGGAAAACTAGGATGAATTTTTTTTGAAAACCATAGATGCATCGAATATTGTTGAAACATGATATAGGACACCAACAATAATGGTAGATAATCAAGAAGTTGAAAAACCGATGGATCAATGGATAGATCTTGAAAATAAACTGAAGTTTGATAACGCTAAGGCTATGAATTCTATTATCAGCTCATTAGATCAAATTAAATTTAATCGTGTCTCACATTGTCTAACTGCGCAGGAAATTTGGCACACACTTGAAGTGACCCACGAAGGAACCTCCCAAGTCAAAGAATCTCGCCTTGGCATGCTTAGTAGCGAGTACGAGAACTTCAAAATGGAAAAGGATGAAAGTGTCAAAGAAATGTATGGACGACTTTCTAATCTAGTATACAAATCAAAATCACTTGGAAAGCCATACACAGAGCTGGAAATAGTTCGAAAAATCCTCAGAATTCTTCCATGAAATTTTGAAGCAAAAGTGACTGCCATTCAAGAATCTAAGGATTTGAAACAGGTTAAAGTTGAACTCGTCGGAAATTCACCACTTATGAGCTAGAAATAAAATTCAAGGAAGAACGTGAAGTGATACACGAAAGAAATCAATAGCTCTGAAAGGAACAACGGAAAGTGAAGATGATGATGATGTTGAGGATGGAGCAGCTGAAATAGAACTGATAATAAAGAGATTCAAAAGGTGGAATCATAAATATGGAAATCCCGCCCTAAATAAAAAACTGAAGAGCAGAATTGTCAAAATTCTAGACAACTCAGAAGAGCAGAAGATCATTTGTCACAACTGCAATAAACCTGGTCACATCAAGCCCAATTGTCCTCAAAATCGACTCAGCAAAGGAAAGAAACCAAAGAGGAGAAGTTTTGCAACCACATGGGATGAAAGTGATGAAGATACAGATGAAAGCATTGACAGTGAGAATGAAAAAGCAAAACCGTGTCTTCAAGGAGAAACAACTGATAGTGATGATGACGAGCCAAGCGAGGTATCAAAACTTACTCATTCAGAATTACTTATATATTTTCATGAGGTAAATGGCTGTTTTGAAAGACTAAAGGAGAAGTACGCTAAACTTGAATCACAAAAAGATAGTTTGATAGAACTAAATAAGTAGCTTGATCAATTGGTTAAAAACTATCGAAATAAGAGCCCTAAGTGTGATAAGTGTCCATCATTCGAAGAAGAAATTAAAAAACCAGATATTAAAATTAAATCACTTGAAAATGAAATTCTGATTTTGAAAGAAAGTGAAAATACTAGGAGAGAAAATTATATTAAAAAGTGCACGTTGTTATTGAATGAAAATGAATCTCTCAAAACACAAGTCCAACAATTGTCTACAACTTTAGGGAAATTCTCCAAAGGAGAAAAATCGCTAAATATGTTATTAGGGAAACAAACTGTTAATTCTATTAGACAAGGACTTGGGTGTACTCAATCTAAACGTGTTAGAAGTGAAATTAATCATGTTAACTCCAAGTGCACGATTTGTTGAACAATTGGACACAACCAAAACAATTGTTGGTTTAGACCCAAACACACTAAAACCATACCAATTTGGGTTCCTAAAGGCACAAATGTTAAATTCCTTAAAATCAAACAAATCTGGGTGCCGAAAGGAACAAATATAGATTGTCTTGGATCTACACAAACATATTTTTCAAAATCTTTTGTCACTAACCATCATGGACCTATAAAAACAAATAGGTCATAATTTTTTTTCCTCGTGTATGTGTGGTGGTAGGCTAAGGAACAACAAGAGTGGTACCTGGATTCTAGCTATTCCAAGCACATGACGTGAGACAAATCAAAGTTCCTTAGCCTAGTACAAAGGTGGCAGAGTCACAATGGGTAACAACGAAAAATTATCGGTAAAAGTAAAATAGGTAACGGTACATTTATCTTGAACGATATATTATATGTTAAATATCTGCACCATAATCTGATTTCAATCGGCCAGTTATGTGATAAGGAAATGAATGTTGATTTTGATTCAGATTTATGCAAAAATGTTAACCAGTCATCTTTTCATCCTTGAACTAGTTCATATAGCTTTGTTTGGACTAACGATATTGCAAGTTTAGGAGGTACGAGATATTATCTTATGTTGGTTGATGATTACTCTAGATACACGTGGGTATATTTCTTTATCTAGACCAGACACTATATTCACTATTTGTTTATGTGCATGGTTTCAATTAAATCCAAAAGAATCTCATTTAAAAGTTGTAAAAAGGATTATAAAGTATTTGTTGCACACTCCACGGTTTGGTCTATGGTATCTTACTAATGATAACCTTGAGTTTAAAATGGGTATTCAGATGCAAATTATGCTGGTAGTCTAGTTGATAGAAAATTACTAGTGGAATGTGTTTTATGTATGGACATTCATTAGTTGCATCACATTTCCAAAGAAAATATCTGCATAATTTTCATTTTAATTGATTTTCAATTGGCAGACATTTTTTTTCTTCATAAAACCCCTTCCAGAAAATAGTTTTTTGTTGACTTCATTTCAGATTAGGCAGTTTAGAAATTTGATTTTATATTTTTTGATTTGATCTTAAATGACTACATTAACTAATCTGACTCCCTACTGATTATCGAAAAGATAAATAGTGACCGAAAAAGTGATGAGTGTTGATATTAATTATACATTATGACTTGAGATTCTTTAAATATTTAAACAAAATTTGTAATAACTTTGATTGGTAAGAATTCCATGACCATCTCTATTCCTATCATATTTCTATCGACCATCACTCATCAAAATCTAATATAGTATGTCAAAATGTGGAATTTAAAACAGGAATTTTTTTTAATTAATTAGCAATAAAAATTATCCAAAAAGTACTCACTCTCATTTAAAAGTCCTCACGGTTATGCATGGATGAAGTACTTGGAATATTTGATTATGTGCTTTCATGCTCATTTAAAAGTCCTCACGGTTATGCATGTATGGAACACATATCAAAATTGATTATTAAATAGACAAGTTGATTCTAATCCCATTTAAAAGTCCTCACGGTTATGCGTGGTTAGAAGATACTTGAAATTCATTTTTTTAAAATTGAGAATACTACAAATCTCATTTAAAAGTCCTAACGGTTATGCATGGTTAGTAAGTATTCAAATTCCTATCATAAATATACCACAAATAGATACAACTATATGGTTTTATATATCGACATCACCCCTATCACTCCAAAGTGGAATATGCGTCTAACAGAGGATTTATAATTTTTGTTTGATTTTTTATTGAAATTTAATATTTATACTCGATTAGGTATAAATGTTGTATTAATATCTATCACTTTATCTCTATTTTTCTAACACTATTACTTTTTTGCTGATAACAAAAAGGGAGAGAAGTTAAGATTTTGACAAGCATGTTCTCATATAGGCTTATTGCATTTGTTTTTTTATTTTATTTGCATATTTTTTCATGCATATGTGAAGGGGGAGCTTTATTGTAGGGGGAGCATTCAAATAGGGGGAGCAAATAGATTTAATCAAGACCAAATACATTTAATAAAGTAAAAATTAAATATATGTTTGTTATCATCAAAAGGGGGAGATTGTAGAATATGCTAGTATATGATTTTTGTTTGATGATAATAAACATATATATATTCGTTTAAATGTATTTATTATTGTACTATTTTATTTTTCACATAATCAAATAAATATTTGTTGAACAAAATAAACAACTCGGAATTCATATTCAAACAAATAGTTTATTCAAACAAATATTTTATTATAAATTCGAATAGTACAAATTTATGTTCTCACTATACATATACACAATTTCAATTACAATTCAATTTCAATTACAAAACAATATTCACTTTACAATTTAAACCGCACTACATATTCACTCAACACTCGTATTCTTTCTTCAAATCTGTTCCAGCCTGAATCCAGCATTTGAGTTATCTGCAAAATAAATACTAACGCAGTAAAATTGAAACGGAAATATTTTTGCAGTGCAAATTAAAGTGTTTGTTTTGAAAATGTTATTTGCCTCAGTTATTTGAGTAGTTCGTCATTTATTTATTTTGAATTCATCTACACGAACAGCTTGTACCATGCACAATGTATCACTGTATATGTCACAAGGCCGTGCACACCGATATACACTTGTGTGTAAAAATTGTAGGGACAGTTTAGCACAAGGTCAAACCCGAGCCTATGCTGGATTCAACTCAGGTGCAAATGACTCTCGAGCAAAACAAAGTCACAAAGTTTCAAATGCACAAGAGTATGCATATACACATGTGTACATTTACACATGTGCATTACCTCAGCATCTCAAATTTCAGCAAAGCATACAACAAAGGCATACAAATTCAAGTCCACCCCAAACCAGACCTGACTTCAACAAGACCATAGTCAGAAAGTTCAAGTGCACCAAATCAGAAACAAAACCAACATGTACTCCCAAATACAACAACAAAGCAACTAGTGCATCGGGTGTGAAGGCAACACAGAGAAACCCAAAGTGCATACCAATTCAGATCATATGGAACCTAAGACAAGACATCAGGTGCAAAGCAAAAGGGATGCAACAAAAAACCAGGCTCATAAGGAACAAGACAACAATCACTCATTTACATGTAAGGCAACCGTTCTCAACCCAACAAGCATGAATGCAAAACAAGCTTCAAGAATTCAAAACAAAACAAGAACAAATGGCATGAAGCCAAAAAGAACCACCAAACCAAATGGAACAAGGCATCAGACTCCAAAATAAACAGGAGCAAAATGAACCAGTGCATATAAAAGCAGCAGCACAAGTGTAGCCTAAACAGTATGCAAGACCAATGAACACATGAGAATACAAATGCACATCAACACTACACCAGATTTCAAAAACACAAGTTCATATGCAAATTTCAACAGGTACAACATAAGCCGATTTCAAGAGGCATGACAGAACCATGTTCACAAAATTCAAGTTATATGTACAATGGAACTCAAATGCAAAGCACAATGCCAGAGAACCAAACAAATATGCAGTGACAAAGTTTTCAGTTACAAAGGCATGTACAAATATGTACAACCAAACCTCAAATGCAAATATATCATGAAGCCAGAGAATCAGAAAGCAACCAAAGCAATCACACACACACATACATACATACATACATACATACATACATACATACATACATACATACATATATATATATATATATATATATATATGTATGTATGGATACTATCAACACAATTAACTTCAACATGAACCAAGCAAACAGTGCACAGTGATATGCAATAAGCAATAATATGACAGTGAAGTAATTACATGTATCACAATGCAACATGTTTAGATTACCAGTACAAGGCAGTGTTCAAAAATGGTAATTAACAGTAGCAGTTCGAACCAGTCAAAGTGAAAGAAATGGTCAAAAGCCGTGAGTCATGAACAAAGCAAGGTACAGAGCAAGGTAACACGAATCGAACAAGTCAAGGAGCAGTCAAAAAGAAATGATCAAACATCTTTTCAAAAATTCGAAAATTGAATGCCAGCAAAGAATGTTGCAGTAAAGTCAATCAGAGAAAATGGTTTAATGTCGCAGGGTATTGATGCAGCGCGATCTGCTAACTTTTCAGATTTGAATCATTCAAAGATTTTAGGCCAATTTGGTGAAGAGTTAGATCGCTCACGATCTAGTGGAAATTTAGGTTGCTCACGACCTAGTGAAGGTCGCTCACGACCTAACGAGGAAGCAGAGCTACGCAGAGAGAATGCAACCCAAGTTGGTGAAGTGTTAGGTCGCGAACGACCTAACAAGTCCTTTAAGTCGCTCCAGCGACCTAGTGGAAACTCGCGAGTTATCGAGCTAAAGGAAAAGGTGCTCGAACGACCTAACGAGTTATGACCTACTTTAGGTCGCGGAGATATGTTTCGACCTATGCTAGGTCGCGGAGAAGAGATACGACCTAAGTTAGGTCGCGTGGATATTCCGAGTGAAGACTGCCTCGAGCTACGACCTACGATAGGTCGCTGTGAACGACCTAAGTTAGGTCGCGGGAAGCTTTAGGTCGCCAATTGTGATAAGTCGCTGAAGCCATGCCGCCTGGATTTCTTGAGTCGCCGCCTTACCTTTTTAGGTCGCTCATTTGTTAGGTCGTAAGTCGTGATGGTTTGTAATGTGGAGGTGTAAATATTGTAAGTCGTAAGTCGTGTGTTTTTAGGTCGTGATGTTTTTAGGTCGTGATGTTTTAGGTCGTGGCCGACCTATGTGTTGTCTGTTTAGGCATGGGGAGTTGTAAGCCTATAAATAGGCGGGTTGAGTCATTTGTAAAAGTGGTTGATTTTTGAATAAAATTCTTGTTTGTTAGCTTTGTGCTTTCATTAAATTGGTAGTTGAGTGTAATCTCCTCTTTCGGCATTCGAGTGCGCTCGAATCAACGATCGTAGAAGCCAATTCACGGTATCAAGTGCGCTTGATCAACGTCTGAAGAATTGCAGATCTTCCTTCACGGTATCGTGCGCGATCAACGTGACAAAGATAGCTAGAATTCGGTATCTTCGGATCAACGAATTTGGGCATTTCAGTATTCTTCATTCCATCGATTGCTACTTTCACAGAATCATCATTTTGTTATTTCCGCTGCTGCGTCATTTGGTATCAGAGCTAGACTTAGCCAATCATAGCTAAGCCGAGTCTTGGAGCCAATTTATTCGAAGAATTTGGGGAGTTAATTGAAGCCGTACCTCATTTAGGGAAGTGGGTTGTTCATCGTGTTCATCACAAGTTACAACAAGTTTGGAGTTGTTGATCCGTATCATTTTGGATCTAAAGGTTGAAAGGTGTTTGAATTTTGCGTGGATGAGTTAGAGCAAGTGAAGACCGTGTTCATCATTTAGTATATTGAAGTGTTTGAAGTTTTGAATCATGCCGCCAAGAAGAGCTAATCGACATCAAAATATTGAAGCTTTGTATAGAAGAGAAGAAGCTGATGAGATGGAGCAAAGAATTAATGAAAATTTTAGTGAAAAGCTTAATGAAGGGATTGGTCAATTAGAGAAGATGATGTTGGAAATGAATCAAAATCGGAGAAGGGTTTCACCAGAATCTAACCATGGAGGAAGTAGAGTCTCACCACATTCCAATCGAGAGAGAAGTGTTGATAATGGTCATAGAAGTATGAGTCGAGATTGTTATAGAAATGATGATGATCAAAGACGTGATAGGAATGTGAATGATCGTGAACGGAGGAATGTAGATAGAAGGGATGTTGGTGGAAGACGGGATGGTAGTAGAGATGTTGGTGGTCAGGATCGACATCGATATAAATTAGATTTCGAGGAGGAGTTTGATGGTGGTAGTGTTCATGGACGAGGACGAGTGGAAGACAGCGTTCAAGACAAGGGAAGGATTGTATGAATGGCTAGTCATGTCGTTTGGTCTATCGAATGCACCGAGTACATTCATGAGGGTGATGAACCAAATTTTCAGGCCGTACATTGAGAAGTTTGTGGTAGTTTGCTTTGATGATATCCTGATTTACAGTGCTAGTACAGAGGAGCATGTTCAACATTTGAGGAAAGTGTTAATTATACTTCGTGAAGAACAATTCTATGCTGCTACAAAGAAATGTGTGTTTATGGCACGGAGTGTCTTATTTCTGGGGTATGTTGTATCGAAAGAAGGAAT